>CM064327.1:101775000-104275000 GCA_032595735.1 Pelochelys cantorii
TACTGGAGCTCCAAGCTTTCCCAGTGGCCTATTTCCAAAGTGGACAGAAGAGGAACTACTTCCTGCAAATAATAGTCTGTAGTCACTGGGCTTCTCCCACATGTACTTTAGGAAGAATAGAGGATGGGAGCTCGCAGGCCATAGTAAATGCACTAAAGTGAAGGTCTTCCTCTGCTCTTCCTAAAAAGACTGCTGTTCAGGGAGCTTTATATGCCTCGTGCATAGTTTCCAGCCCCTTCTTTATAAATAGAATTTCCATACACTATTTTTTTTAAATGTGAAACTTCATCCAAGCATTCGGGTAACCATAACTCTGACCCTCAAAAAGGTTTCAAATATATATGTCATTAATGTAGGTGTTGATGAGTTCTCAATCCAGGAGTCCTAACGCTTCAGGGGACAGGGTTCTTATCATGTCGCTTTGGGGGTTGGGGTCGTGAAACTTTTTTCTAATGTGTATGCTTTTAAAAAATATCAGTTTCATTTTAAAGATTTTTTGGAAAGAACTATGAATCTTACAGGTTTTATGAAAACTTCTCAGAATTCCTCTGTACATTTTGACGAAGTATAGTAATAGAAACAATAAATGTGTTAAATCACTCTTGAAGTTCAAACTCTATTATGTGGACCTCATTGAATAAGCAGTACATTTAATTTTCTGTATCTAAAGATAGGAGTTACTTGCAAAACTTGAAACTGAAAACTAATATTTGATGCCACAGTTTGAATTCAGGTGTAAATTCAGAATACAAAAACTCATACCACCATCTACATGTTTTAGTAGTCTTTAAGGTGCTGCTAGACTATTCATTCTTTAAGTTTTTCCAGTTACAGACTAACCCAGCTACCCACTGATGCTTTTCTTCCAGAAAGTTACCTTTGATTTTTACTATTAACTAGTATAATGGGTGGGAATCTCCTGGGGGAGCATAGGCTACATAGTTATTTGTGTGTGTTGTATAATATTTGTATTGGCTAATGTTAAATGAAAAACAAGCTAGCTAGCATTTATATTAAACCAAATGAGCTCATATGTAGTATTGTTTTTCTTCAAAGGAATTGGTTCGTTATTTAGCTGCTATGTTAGTTTTATTCATCCAGATATCCTAAACTCCATTCTAACATACACATTAGGCCCAATTGTTTCATCATTCTAGTTTCACACCTTTGTAAATTCCATTGACTTCTGTGATATTATTATCAGGCTTTTTAAGTGTGCCCTGATGTTCTTACCCCCTGGCATTTGGAAAAAAGTCATCTTCTCTAAATATCCCTTTAAACAGTTGCTCTTTGCTCTTACTTTTAAGAGAACTGATGAAATACGCGAGGGTTTTGTGTGTATGATGAATTTTAAAAGGTTTTGAACTATTGAGTAATGTGAAAATGAAGCTCAAGAAGCAGTTAACAGTATGTATAAGATGTGTGAATATAAAGTTACTAAAAAAACACAAATTGGGGCTGAAAACTTTTTCAGTTATTTGTTTTTAAGAATCTAGATAAAAGTGGCCTGAGTTTCAGAGGTTTGGAACAATCAGTCTGACATACAGAATGGGAAGCGACTGCCTAGGAAGGAGTACTGCAGAAAGAGATCTAGGGGTCATAGTGGACCACAAGCTAAATATGAGTCAACAGTATGATGCTGTTGCAAAAAAAGTGAACATGATTCTGGGATGCATTAACAGGTGTGAGCAAGACATGAGAAGTCATTCTTCCGCTCTACTCTACGCTGATTATGCCTCGGAGTATTGTGTCCAGTTCTGGGCAACACATTTCAAGAAAGATGTGGAGAAATTGGACAAGCTCCAGAGAAGAGTAACAAGAATGATTAAGTCTAGAGAACATGACCTATGAAGGAACACTGAAAGAATTGGGCTTGTTTAGCTTGGAAAGGAGAAGACTGATAGGGGACATGATAGCAGTTTTCAGGTATCTAAAAGGGTGTCACAAGGAGGAGGGAGAAAAAATGTTCTCCTTGACCTCTGATGATAGGACAAGAAGCAATGGGCTTAAACTGCAGCAAAGGAGGTTTAGGTTGGACATTAGGAAAAACTTCCTAACTGTCAGGGTGGTTAAACACTGAAATAAGTTGCCTAGGTAGGTTGTGGAATCTCCATCACTGGAGATATTTAAGAGCAGGTTAGATAGACATCTATCAGGGATGGTCTACATGGTACTGGGTCCTGCCATGAGTTCAGGGGACTGGACTTAATGACCTCTCAAGGTCCCTTCCAGTTCTAGTATTCTATGATTCTATCCTCAAGTTTTATTGGATTTAATGGGAAATTCTGAAAATCAGATCATTTTTATTTAAAGTGCCTAACTTTACACAATTAAATTTGAAAAACTGAAGCTAACTTAATTAAATTATATAAAAAAAGAATGTTTTGCTCTCTGATTGCATTAAATTATATTGAATGTTGTGGTTTTGCATGCCACTAGATGGCTCAGGCAATTGAAGTAATTATTCAACATTGATGAGTAGTTTTGTGAAAACTATCTACAATTAATTGTTTCTAAAAGAGCAGAATATTTCCTTAACACAAAAGACCTATACAGAGTTTTAGAAGATATTAATCTTAGTAAGTATGCTCTATCTACATTTTTATCAATTGTTCTAATGTGTAGCAGTTATATTATGTTAAAATTAGGGATGTTAACAAATGTGTATTTGTGTAAACGTGTAACTGTTGGATTTTTTTTAGTGACTACAGGTTAGCATGTGAGAGGGAGGACCAGCTCCTGCCTGCCCCTGCGCTACTGGCTCAGTCGGGGGTGGGGAGGGGCAGGCGGCTTCTACCTGCCCCACTGTGCTGCTTCTTTTGTAGCAGGCAGCAGAAGGTGGGGACAGTCAGCTCAATGGGAGCTGGTATGCGCAGGGGAGCTGGCTTGAAAGCCAGCTTTCTTCATATATGGGCTTCCCCCTGCCTTCCCCTCTCACTACTCCACAGGGAACTGGTGCTCTGCAGCAGGCTCCATGGGAGCCAGTGCTGCCTCTGTGGGAGGCAGTGAGCGGGGAGGGAGGGAGCAGGCAGCTCCGTGGAACACCAGGCACCGAATCCTGTCTCCCCCATCCCCAGCTGCCTTTGATATAGAGGCAGCAAGTGGGGAAGAGTGCAGGTAACCATTATGATTAACCAGTGAGCCCAGGCTTATCAGTTAACTGTGTAAATGGCTACACACTAACATCCCTAGTTAAAATAGTTAAAGAATGTAGGGTACCAATGCATAGCACCCACTAATGAAGAGTTTACTTGTCCAAGTATGGAGATTATGTTGTAACTTACTTTTGTTTACAAGAAAATGTAATTACAGAAATACAATGACATTTCAATGCAGATTTGAAAATGCATTAAAATAAAGTCCTCTGAGTAGCGTTTCAAATATAATAGTAAAATAAAAATGCTGTTCATTGTTTTAGCAGCACTGTACTATAACTAAATGGCTGTGTATGAGCCAGTAAAGAAACACAGCTGTTTAACTTGTACAGTATTACCAAATGAGAATTTTCTAAAAGACAGCCGATAGCATCAAGCTTGAGCACCCTCTGCTGACCAAATTGTGATATAACAGCCCTCTAGGAAATTGCTTACCTATTTCTTAAGCTTTGAAGCACACCGTGAATTGTGGCAAAATATTAAAATCCATTATTAATATTAAAAATAATAATGCAACAAAAGTCATCAGCCAGTAAAATTGGGTTTTTGTAAGAGATAATAAATTCAGGAGTGTCTGGAGATAAGGCAGATAAGCTTTTTTCAAGCTGTGTGGACTACTAGAAACAATAGGAATACAAATAAAGTTAAGATTCATAATCCATTGTGTGGTAAGTATGAGTTATCTTTCTTTTGGTTAAATTCACCTTGATTTGTTTTTTCATTTTCTTCATAAAAGCTACAGCTTATTTGAACATAGAGTAAATAGTATTCTGTTATAATTAAGCACATCACATATTTGAAAGAGAAGGAATTTTTAAAAAGTCATCAAAACTATGCTGGTGTTTTTAAACTTGGGTGCCTTACTCTAGGAATCTTAATCCCTTATGGAGGTACCTAAATAAAAGTCACATAGAACTCCAATTATAGTTCAGCATTGCTAGTCATATGCACATCTCTGAAATTCAGGCCACTTTTTTATATATATATTTAGTTGTCTGACTGTAAGAATATATGACAATGAAAATCAGTTGTTTATTTGAGGGCGCTAAAGAGGGAAAAATGTGTAAGTTACTATTTTATATTCCTGAGCAAAATATAAATATTACTTGATACCAAACCGGAAATACATTTTTAAAGAGATTATTGTATTGTTACTTAATTCAAACATGAGTATCATGCGGATTACAAAAGTAGCTCATTACTATAAAAGAAAATAACTAAAAAGTGACAAATACTGAGTGGCATTGTTCTTAAAATGTGTTAATTATCCTTTGTGGAAAAAACATGTCTATTTTTTTTTTTTTTTTTTTAAGGAAACTAGCATTAACCTCTCTTGTGTAGAGCTATAAAAAAAAATTAATCATACAAAATATTTTGTAACAAAATTAAGTGGACAGCATGTCTAATATTTTAAGGTATTATTACAAATCCAAAATGTAAAAGACCTACAGTCAATATTTGCCTCCAAACTGGATTAGCTTAACTATTACATTGTTTTTTAAGCAAGTAATGAAACAGTTCAGCACATTTCCAAATAATAGCTTGCACTACGAAATTTTGTGTGAAGGACAATGTAAAAGTTACATATATTTTTACAAGAAAATTCATACAAATATACTTGAGGACCCAGATTGGTGTTTTCTGGAACTTTTGCTATAAATATATGCTCTACTAGAATATTTTATTGTTGTTGTTGTAAGGGCTAGCATACTGCTCACCAATTTGTATGTAGTTTGCCAATAAAGAAAAAGGCAAATTATCCTAAAAGTGCAGGACTTGTAATAACTTTGGAAACACTTTGGGGAATTGCTTCCTCTTCTGATTAAACAAAGGGCTGTGATGTATTTAAAAAATAAAAAACCAGAGAAAGTGGCTGATAGAAACTTTTTTCACTAAATGATCATTTTAGAAATTTCATTTGTCGTCGATTTTTTTAAAATGTTTGTTTTCTCTTGGCTTTGTATATACTCATTAAAAGGATCAGGAAGATATTGGTGCAAAATATCATATTATATACGACATTTTACACTGGTATTAATTGGACATCATAAGATGACTTATGGGGAAAAGTGTAAATTTAAATTCCTTTCTTATTGGCTTGAGTCAAAATCTTAATAGAATTTTTTTTAATCAGTTACCCAGTGTACTCCCCTTATTTAACAAATTAGTGAATAATATGAAAGTTGATAGATTGTATCACAGGAGTTTCTTTGAATTTATTATAGTTAATAGCAAAAGTACATTTTTATAAACTTTGAAATCTGAATTTGTAAATACATATTTAGTAACAGATTAAAATTTGAAACGGGATTGCAATATTTCAGTTTATTATTTTATTTAGGAAGCCTTTGAAGCATAAGTTATTGAACCAATACATATTAATGGTAAAAATATGTTAATTTAACAGTTGATTGACATGATAAACAATAATGCTTCAGATGTGCCTGTCTAATGTGCACTAAAAACATACAACACGTGTGTGTATGTGTGAGAGAGAAAAAGCTAGTGAGAGAATGAATAACTGTATACGAGCCATTTTCTAAATATGCTTTGTTTCTTTTTAACCCACAATGTAAAGAAAGGAGCTGAGAAATGTGGATTGGGAAAATTGTGAGAGAGAGTACCACAAAGTATCAGACATAATTTAGTAATTTCAATCTGCCTTTCGTGGTATTCCTGATACTTCAATAGATATTTCTTGAATGAAAACAGTTCAGTTCAGAGTCTGTTTTAGTAGTCAGGACGTTTTGAGCTATTGAAATGCAAATGAAGTCCAAATCTGTCCTCTACTATAGATGCAATGAAACCCCATTGCAGTCAATACAATATTAGTCCATGCAGAATCTGACTGACAACTGCACTATGATTACTTTTTAAATAAACTTTACAGAAATACATACCTCAAAAATGTGCCTTTTCAAAAAAGTTTTATAGGTCAGGAACTTTTGTATATTTAGACATGTTGAAAGAATAGTAGTGTAACATCTGTGAAAAATGTTTTTGTTAGATTAAACCTTATAGGTTTTCTATACATCAAACAGTTTTGCTTTTGTTTAATCAAAGTTTTTGACACTTTCAGTGTTCCTTACAAAAAATTAAGTTTATTGATGCAATGGTGTGACTTAGGCCTTGCTTGTTGACATACAATTATAGTGTTACATTGTGAAGATTAGACCCTTTAATCATTCATTGACTGAAATGTAAATAAATAAAATTAAAAACTAAACTAGAAGATTGGGGGGTCCTGTTTTGTTTAAGCAGGAGAATACCATATTTATCCTTTTTTGTTGGTATAAACCATTATTTTACTGAGAACCATTAGCTATTTAAAACTTGGTACATAAATTAAAGAGGAGCTAAATGGATTTGTGATTGTTGCCATTAGTAGCATTTTAGATTATACAAGCAATTATTGTGTTCATTATCCTAGAGCAGCCCCTTTGCAAAACTATTGTGGCTGTCTTAGACATTATATACAAATTTTCCCTTGGAGATTAAAATTTCCAGTGGCGTATTTAATTCTGTTATAACACTTGTTTCAAACAGGACAAATATTAAGACAAGCAGATGAAATTTGTTTTACAAATATAGGAAATTGCAATAAATGTTGAAATATACTTAGTATAGTTATTTCACCTTTTTATTTAGCCATAATTACTTATTCTGCTTATGAATATTTTAGGGGCTATGCAGGTTCTTATGACTATGGAAAGCTTCATTTCCGCATTGGTAATATATATTAGAAGTCTCTTGGTAAAAGCACAATCAATGAGGTATATGGTGAAATATGATCTTACCTAATTCATTACACTACAGTACATTTTTAAAAAATTAATTATGTTTGTCTTCAACATATGTGGCCAGACTTTTTTTTTAACTACCTGGATAAAATAGTGAATAATTGGATTTCAGGAACTACTGTACATGTAAAATTACAGTATAAAACTTTTTACATGAGGGTGTTCCTCCTCTTTTGAGTGGTTGTTGACATGTAATATTGACTTCATTGTGGATGGCAAATAGAAATGTTAAGATTGTCTAATAACAGTAATGCAATGTGCAGTCTACTGAGTAAGGGGGAAGTTAACTTGTATAACAACTAATCACTACACCTGAAAGAAGAATTTGTGTACTTGAAAAAATATTTTACCTCAAAGTTTTCTTCTTGATTTTAAACACAGTTCCAACAACATTGTAGTTGGATTTCAAACTCTTATGTTCACATCCCCGTCTTTGTCAATTAGAAAGGTATTAATGCTTTGAATTAGCTACATATCAATGTGCAGTGGGCTACATTTAATGTTTCTGTCCTATGAGTGGCATTTTTTTTCAAAAGAAACTTTGTATTCATTTCTGTTAGGTTTTGTCTTGGCTTTTACAGTCTTTCACTGCTATGATACAGGAAAAAACCTGAGGTAGTGGTTATGCATATTGCAAGACAGTGATTCTTTATTTTATTACAAAAAAAGACCAACTCTAGAAGGCCAGATTAAATCATTCCTTTCACTTTTTAATGGGATTTGGATGAATAGAGTAAAATATGCACTTTGCATTCATTGATAGCATCTTTAGGTTGAGGTAATTGAGTCTTTTTTCCCTGACTGAATGAATAATGACTTCATCTGATCCTCAGCGAGGCCTGAAACTTAGACCGCCTTTGTCAACGCAAAAAGATCTGGGCTTTGAAACATGCTCTACTTCCCTGGCTTAATTTTTCTTCATTTTAATCCAAAAACCTATTTTTCTCAATAATTCAAGCATAAACTATGTAGTAGTTGAAGCAGCGGAAATTGCAAGATATTTGTCCTCGTTGTGCTGCTTTTTAAATGCAGCTGATAAATCAGCCGCTGTGGTCTTCAGCTGCCTAGTTCTCAAGGGAAGGGACAGCCCATGCTCAGGCAAGAATGCTGGAATTTTTAAGAACTATTTAAATATAGTTCCTTTGCAGATTGTTTGTTATCTGGAAACTGTTGTGTTTTACTGTCCTTGTTGGCAGGGTCTAAAGATAAGAATCTCTACAATGGGGGTTTTAGGCATGCCTTGCTGACACAATTTTCCCACATTTTCTGACTAAAATTATCCAAAAACGTGGGTCTCAAATAGTTAACATACAATAGACATTTATCAGAATAGTGGGAGTCTTAGTTACATAGTTTAAAACATCTCTTTTAATTAGGAACAAAATAGCTAATTGGAGATCTACTAATGTAACACATGATTTAGGATAATTCTTATCAGAGACTGAATTTTCATTTTTACTTATGGAAAACCTGGTTTCTATTTTGCCATTTTAAATAATAATTAATATTTGAAATTTATTTTTATTTTGTCCCAATAAATAATATCTCAATATTTATGAAAAGCTTCCTTACTAGTAAGAAGGATTTGATAGCATAAATACCTATTATGTTTTAATCTAAATATTGGGGGGGAGGGAATTGATGAAATAAGATCAGATTTACAAAATGGTATTTCTTCGGTTATAAATTACAGGCAGTGTTAATGTTGCTCATATCTTTTGTATTACTTCATATCTGACTCTTAATTCTGAATTTTACCAAGACTGGTGGTCTTATACCAGCAAATGAATTAAATAAACCATTCTACAGAGAAATCCTGGAGTTTCAATTGTTTTGCTCAAAAGAAGCTATAGTCTGAATATGTGATAGAAGGAAATAATTTCCATCCACCCCACACATACGCACACCTCAAAAAGTGATGGCCTCCAAGTCAGATATAAGATATCTCAAAAGGTATTTGTTGAACAGTTTGCACTGTGATTGTTAGAATTATGATTGGCCTGCAAACAGAAAACTTCCATCTCGTGTAAATGTGGAAAAAGTATTCTGATTTGGTTATTCAAATTCAGTTGAACATAATAAAAACAGATTTCAAAGAACTATTAATGGTTCTATGAATGGAAACTATTAATGCTAGTTTCTAACTGAATGATTGCATAAGGTGTCAATATGTGAATCATTTATGGTTAACTTATATTTACTGATTTATATTGCTTCCTTTAGGTTGGTTTACTGGACCTTGAACTGAATCAACTGACCAAAGCCCTGTTTTTGGCTCTAGTTGTCCTTTCAATTGTTATGGTAACCTTACAAGGATTTGTAGGCCCTTGGTACCGCAACCTTTTTCGGTTCCTCCTCCTGTTTTCCTATATCATCCCTATCAGGTATGTATAAAAACAAGAGAGAAACACAGATGTCTAATTTCACTGAATGAGGCTTTCTTGAAATTTATACTCAGTTCTCATTGTGAAGGAAATTGATCTTATCAGGAAGCTGAAGGAGAAGGTGCCAACAAATCTGCTGATTCTTGAAGGATCACTCTACAGAAAACAATACTGTTGTATTTTTTTGTATTAATGTTCATCTTGCTGGAGTAATCAGGTTATCTAATCCTTTTACTAGCATAAATGTATTAATAAGGATACAATCTTGGTATATCAGAGGATACAGTGTTAGAAAACATGTGTATCTGAATGAAATATTTGATTTATTTTGGCATTTGTAATTTCTAATTCCTTTTCAATTATTTAAAGTGTTCTAGCCTTTCTAGTTAAAATACTGAATAAAAATATACCTTTTTTCACTACACTAATAAGATTGACTATAACTTAATGGCTATATAATCCAGGTGCTCTTTTGCAAGGGCTTTTTTTAAAAAGTGGTACATACTATAGCCAAATAGAAACTTTTCCTAAATGAATTAGTTCATTAAGCATGAGTACAGTATATTGCAACTGCAGATAAACTAGTACGTGTGGGGTGTGTCTACAAATCAGGGCTAAAGTTGAATTAAGCTACGCAACTTCAGCTACGTCAATTGCATAGCTTAAGTCGAAATAGCTTAATTCGGCTTTTGGCGCTGTCTACAGCAGGAAGTCGAAGGAAGAACACTCTTCCTTCAACTTCCCTTACTCCTCGTGAAATGAGAGTTACCATGAGTCAGAGTAAGAAGTCCTCTAGCTTGACGTTATTTCGAAATAAAGGCTTGTAGTGTAGCCGCACACTGTGTTTTGGAATAACGTCAGTTATTCTGAAATAATGCTGCCCCGTAGATGTACCCATGCATAAATATTTGTAATCTTGTCTTCTATAAAATGTAAAACTTGCAACAAGAAGCTTTATGTAGCTAAGAATAGTTTTTCCTTTTCTGATAGTTTGCTTTAGCAGAAATAAGAAATTCCATCTGTGAGTCAAGATAAAGATAATTGTTTAGATGATAATTTGTTCATTTAAGTACCAATGATGGATTCACTGATATTCAAAACAAAAAAAAGTATAGTCAGTACCTGGGAATTTCAGAAAACTGGATAAATTCATGTTTAGTATGCCACTGTACGTTCAAGGAGAGCAAAAATAGTTTGTATAGTATAGAAGGAGATAAAGGGATTCTATGGGTATCCTATCTTGGTCCATAAATGCCCCTGCCTATGATGGAAGTTCGAATACGTTGATGATTGGAACAGAGTCAAACAGTTTCTCACAACTGCAACAAACATCCAATTTAAACATCCTCACATCCAAACAAAAGTTCACCTGCAGCGTTAGGGGGAGCAGGCAAGGGGCATAGGTGGTGGCAAGCGGCGCAAGTGCTGACTGGAGGATTCCACAGGAGCAGCGGGGAGGTGGTAGCACAACCAGCAGCTGGAGAGGGGAAGCCACTGCTTCTGTTCAACCACTGGCTGAACAACCTCCCCCTGCTCTTCTAAAGTCCTCTGTCCCATACTCACGCCACTCACCACCTCCTGGTGAGCCGGGGCTGGGTGCAGCGCAGGGGAGCAGGAATGGCCAGGAGATGGGGTCTGGCTTCTAGAGGCCATGGAAAGCCAGCAGTGTGGGAGTGGGGCAGCCAGGGGATGCCCAGAAATCCCCTTCAGAATCTCCACTTACCTCTTCATCCTCCTCTAATTAAACCTGCCTTTCCTCAAGTACCAGCATTCAAGGTTAAAACAAAAACTATTTCTACTATTTTTCATTGAAAATATACAGTATTTCAGCTACATTATGAGTTAAATAAGCTTTTGTGGGCTAGCATGAGAACCTAACTGGTATTTATAACATGGTTTCTATGAGAAAGTATGTTCCAAATTCAAACAACTGACTAACAAACAATTTTTTGGAACACAACACATTCATAAGTTGGGGGGACTCAATATACTTGTCAAATGGAAAAGGGCACAGATAGATAGGGGGAAAGTATTTTCTAGATTTTAAAAGAATATTGGAAGCAGTGGAAATTTGGTGGTTCTTTTAAGTAGCACATAAACTAACATTTATTCTTGACAGTGTCTCTTTATTGTGCTACAAAACTTCTCTGTGTGTATTTGTGTGCACTGTTAAACCATCTATTTATGTGAACAAATCCTTTAAACCAGGATTCTTGAATCTATTGCTGCAGGCCAGAGCTGCTGCTGTTAAATTCATGATCTCTAATTAAGGAACTGAATTTATAGGAAAAAAACTGAAGATCCTTGCTAATCTTCAGTAGAGCTACTCTGTTAATCTTTCCCAGAATTAGCAGAGGCCCACAAAAAGTGTAGCATTGAGCCAAGCCAAAAAAATAAGTGTCTTAAATTTTGAAGTATCCTGCAAAGTTCAACTATACATAGCAATTAAACAGAATTTCTGCTAACTTCAGTGCAGTCAGCCACAGAAACCAGAAGATGCATGTGAGTATTAACAAACTGGCTTTCTACCCTTATCTGAGACATTCTGAAAGTGCAGGAGGTGTCTTGTTTTGCTTTGTAGCCTTTCCTAGGAAACTCCACTGCCACTGACCTTCACCTGTTGTTCCTAGTGTCAGACATACTGACTCTTTCTGGTTTGCCTGTTAAGTTATCATTTATGTCCCAAAAAGTTCTACTTCTCTCTCTAGTTAAATTGTTGTTTGTTGTCTAATCGTTACAAATAAACTGACATTTCACTGTAAATGTACATTTCTGTACTGTAAATGTACTGACAAAAGTGGAGTGAAATCTTTTAACTTTTTGTCAGCCAAGCCTGATGATTTGCTGTCATACCCAAGCCCTGCTTTGTTTCTTTGCAAAGCACTGAGCAAACCCTACCCCCTTTTTCTTTACTGTGAATATTTGAACTCTATTTGAAAGAGTGGGGTTGTAGAATTGTGGGGGGGAGGCAATCTTTCTCTTTATGGATTGTACAAAACAGGCCTGGGCAAAATAACCTCCGCGGGCTGGATCTGGCACGCAAAGCCACCAGATATGGCCCATGGACGCAGCAGGGAGCCTCAGACAGACTTACTGCCAACCCCCGCACGCTGCTGAGAAAAGCGGCCATTGCAAACTTGCAGGGCTCTGTTTGAACAGCTGTGAGCCCCGGGGAGGGAAGAGAGGCTTCAGGCTCTGCTCCTGCCCCCAGCACAATCCCATTGGCCAGAAACCAGCCAGTGGGAGCTGCCTCCTCTCCCCTCAGGCTCTTAGCTGTTCAAAAACCACATGGTCCCTGCAGCCAGTGTGGGAGGGGGTGAGGCAGGGAGTCTCCCAGACAGAGCCTGCCTCTAGCACCCTAATCCTTTGCCCCCTACCCCAAACCCTCTGCTCTCCTCCTGACCCTATATCCCTTCTCTGATCCTGCACCCCAATACCCTGCCCCACGTCACAACCCAAATCTACTGCCTCCCCCTCCTGCACCCCGAACCCCTGTGCCAGGTCACAACCCAAACCTCTGTCTCCCCTCCTACATCCCAGTCCCCTTCCCAGGTCACAACCCCCTCTTGCCCAAGATCACAACCCAAACCCCTTCACCCTAGTCCCCTTCACCCAAACACCCTCCCAGACCCCACACCCTCTTCTCCACCCCAATCTCTTACTGAAAGCTCCCTTCTGCACCCAACCTCCATCCCAGAACCCACACCACCTCCATTAATATGGAAGTGTGTGGCCCTTGATCACTTTCCAAAATCCTTGGAGTGGTCACCCGGCATCAAAAATTATTGCCCACCACTGGTATAAAAACTCTGTTATTTCTTGAGTGGTTCCACTGTATGGCATGTATTAATTTTCTATTACTGAATATTAAAGGGTTTTAATGACCCAACTGAGGTAAAAAGTCCAGTCATCTGAAGAAGTGGGTTGTGCCCATGAAAGCTCATGATACCATCTACACGTTTTGTTAGTCTTTAAGGTGCTACTAGATTATTTGTTATCTTTTAAGTTTTTCCTGTTACAGGCTAACTCGGCTACCCCTTGGAAGCTTTTATATTTTATTGTGGATGTAGGCTGTCATCCCTCTCTGAACATGCAAGAAAAAGGTTTGGAGAAGTTTATATCAGGTTTTCTGTTTGGAAGAAGAGTTCACTATGTTACTCAGAAGACCCTACATTTTAAGCCAAGGGTTATAAAAATATAAAGGGAGCAAATATATTTTGTTATAGGGTTGAACTGAGAGGTTTGCTTTAAGGATGTAAGTGAGTAGTTGACTACCCAATAAGCCTAGTCAAGTCAACTGCTCACATTCCACCCCCACCTTCCTGCCTCTGTATCGGCTTTTAAGCCAATTCCCCCCAGAACTGTCTGCACCGTGCTGCCTTCCCCCCTACTCTGCGCTGCTGCTTCTATCATAGGCAGCAGTGTGGGCAGGGGTGCAGGGGAGGCTGCTGTAAAGCAGCCTCTGCCTGCAGCAGGCCCAGGCTTGCCACGAGCGGGGGCTGCTCTGCATCACATTGAGCAGTCCCTGTCTGCGGGGGTCCCAGCAGACAGGGACTGCTGCTGGAGCAGCCTCTGTTCATGGCCAGCCCTAGCTGCCACGGGCAGGGGCTGCTGGACTCAGCAAGCCCAGCTCAGTCCCAGCTTGCACTAAGTCTGGGAGATATCCCTGTTGCCGGGCTTGCTCAGCCCCAGCTCGCGCCAGCTCCTACTACATTTAAACTGTGAAGCCCAGCAGGGGGTAGCTCCTGGACCCAGCATGAGCTGGGACTGAGCACGTTCCCTTATCAACTAATCATGTAGTCCAGACCTGGGCAAAATACGGCCACCGGGGACGCAGCCCTTCTTGCCCTGCAGCCCCACACACCACTTAGAAAAGTGGTGCGGGGCTCGTTTCTCTTTTAAAAACTGTAAGCCCGGAGGAGGGGAGGGTGGAAGGCTTCAGGCATAACTCCCAACCCCAGCACAACCCGATTGGCCGGCATCTGGCTAAAAACTGGTCAATGGGAGCTGCCTGTTTGAACAACAGACAGCACACAAAGCACCACGCCCCCTTCTCCTCTGGCTCAGTTATTCAAACAAGCACGTGGCAGGCTGGCTGGCTGAGAAACTTATTAAGCTCTGCAACCATTTAGTTCTGCAGACTGGTGGCTAGTTGGGCTGCTGGCTGGTAAGTCTCCTGGCCAGAGCCTGCCTCTGGCACCGCAGCTCCTCTCTTCCCCAACACTCTTCCCCCCCCCCCAACTCAACATACCCAAACTCTCTGCCCTCCTCCTGCACCCATACTCCCTCCCAGATCTGGCAGCCCAGTCCCCCGCCCCAGATCATAATCCCCTTCTACCCTAGGTTCCAACCCAAACTTCTGCACCCCGGCTGCCTCCCCTCAGTCACAAACCAAACCCCTGCACTGCAGTCCCCTGCCCTAGGTAACATTCTAAAACCCTGCACCCCGGTCCTCTTCCCTAGGTCACAACTGTCTCTTTCACCCAAACTCCTGCCCAGACCCCACTGCCCCTCCTGCACCCAATCCCTTACCCCAACCTCCATCCCAGACTCCGCACCTCCTCCATTAATATCCTGGAAGAGTGCAGCCCTCAACCACTTTCCAAAATCTTGGACTGTGCCCCCCCCCATCAAAAATTATTGCCCTCCCCTGATGTAGTCGATACAAATTGTATCGACTACACAATTTGCCAATTACCCACCTCTTAAAATCCTTAGTTTGCTTGTTAACATACTGAATTCCTGTGTACTGACTCCCGGTTCTCTTCTGTGAGCATGACTGGTCCTGAAGGAGGCTGAACTAGAGAGGAGCACATACAGGGTGTGAATAAGCCTTCTGGCAGTCAGGGTGGTAACTTGATGGCAGTTTTTATCAAAAGCAAGATCTGTTTCCCTTCATCCCCTAAAAGAGCAGCTTGTGTGCTTGCAGTAGCACAGTAGAGTGGCTCTGTAGTAACTCGATTGCTTGCAGAGGATCATTCTGTCACATCTGCCCTCCTGAAAGACCACCTGTTATAACTATATTTTCTCAGCCAGGATGGAGGAACTGCTCCTTGCATCACCAGGTAATAGACTTCATTTTCTCCATTTAAAATATCCTGTCCTGGCATATCACTTGGAATGCTATTTTGAATGACTTTTAATTATCTTTTCTGATTGTGTAAAAGAATTAGTTCTATCAGGTACATGAGAGAGTCTGACAAGAAATGCTTCAGGAAAGATACACAACTGAGATCTGAGATGTGACATATTGATATCTGAAGAACAGACAGGAATCTAGCAGAGAACAGACTTTCTTTTCCAACATACACGTCTACTCCCACGCTGACTTTTTTTAATCTTGAGTCAGCCTTGTATAAGGTCACCACCCACTCACAACAAAATAAACAGCTCAGATCATACTGTTGTTCAAATGTCACTACACTTTTCTTCCTCTCCTCAGGATGTTAGATATGGAAGGTGAAGACCTATTCTCAAGTTTGTTACTTGAACTGTAAAACTCCTGAGATCACAATTCTGAGAATAATGACAATGAAGAGGTAGAAGTTGTCTTCTCTTCTACTGAGAGATGCTTTTAAAACAGTTATGGGGGGAGGGGAATTGAAGTTTTCTCCCTAGGTAAAGAAAATCAGTTGAGGGGAAAAACTAGCTGTTACAAACAGAACATATCCATACTGGGAAATGTTCTGGTATTTCTATAGGTTAATACACAGTGTTTATAAAAACTAAATGGAAAAACATATTTGATTCATCTGGCCTAGAGCAGATTTTTGCACTGCAGCAATTAAGCAGATTATCATCTACATAAGAATAGCCATACTGGGTCAGATCAAAGGTCCATCTAGCCCAGTATCCTGTCTTTCAACAGTGGCCAATGCCAGATGCCCCAGAAGGAGTGAACAGAACAGGTAATCATCAATAATCAAACAGAACCTTTCCTGTCATCCATTTCCAGTCTCTAACAAACAGAGGCTAGGAACATCATTCCTACCCATCCTGTCGAATAGCCATTGATGGACCTAACCTCCATGAATTTATCTAGTTCTTTTTTTGAACCCTATTAGAGTCCTGGTCTTCACAACATCCTCTGGCACAGAGTTCCACAGGTTGACTGTGAGCTGAATGAAGAAAAACTTCCTTTTGTTTGTTTTAAACGTACTACCTATTAATTTCATTTGGCAACTCCTAGTTCTTATGTTAAGGGAAAAAGTAAATAACTTTTCCCTATTCACTTTTTCCATACCTGTCATGATTTTATAGACCTCTATCATATCCCCTTCAGTTTCCTTTTTTTAAGCTGAAAAATCTTAGTCTTTTTAATCTCTCTTCATATGGCACCTGTTCCAAACCCCTAATCATTTGTGTTGCTCTTTTCTAGTTCTTTTCCAATGTCAATATATCTTTTTTGAGATGGTGACTATATCTGTACGCAGTATTCAAGATGTGGGCGTACCATGGGTTTATATAGAGGCAATAAGATATTCTCTGTCTTATTCTCAATCCCTTTTTCCAGTGTACATTACTTTGCATTTATCAACATTAAATTTTATTTGCCATTTTTTTGCCCAGTCACCTAGTTTTGTGAAATCCTTTTGAAGCTCTTTCTCTAGATCATTTATAAATATGTTGAATAGGACTGGTCCTAGTACGGACCCTTGGGAGACACCACTAGTTACTTCACTCCATTCGTGTTTTATCTATCGCCATATATCTTTGACGAAGGGCACATAGATAAAACAACAAGGTGAAGAGGGTAGAAGAGACAGATCCTTGAGAAACTAGTTCAATACTGAAAGAGCCTTCTAGTCTTTTCATTGACCTCCTCTATTGATACAAGGTGGTGGAACATATGGGAGATGTCAGGATTCCACTATATCTTTAGGCTCCCTGTCCCTCAAAGGCAAACAGAGGGACATTAAAATACATTGTAGATTTCTGTGGAGTCATTGTGAACATTACTCTAAATAAAATCCCTGTTCATTCTTTCTTTTTGCAAGATCTTCTCAGAACCTGTGCTCAAGTATTCATTGTGGTTACTGAGGCCATTACTGCTTACCTCCATAGAAAGAAAATCCACATATGTGAATCTCTACCACAGTCATGTTGCTATTTATCTTTAATCTTGATATCAGAGTTCTGGCCTTTCATAACAAGATCTTAAGTGAATGACATTCCCTTCTGTTTTGAAAGTATTAACAGCCTTCCATAGTTTTTTGAAGGGTAGCAGGCAAGAACTGGGTTCACTTTTGGTGAGCGCTATATGACTGCTCCTTGAAACTGGAAGTTACTAAAGATTTGGTGCTGCCTTTGAATCACTTCATACTCACAACTTGACTGACTGTTGTCTAGTATCTGTTCTTCAAATATTGGTTGCATTTATAGAGAAGTTTTTCTGTTGAGTAAACTAAATACATCTGAATGCCTCAAATCTCTTTCATCCTTGTGTCTCTAGGTTTAGACTGGGATATGGCTCAGGTGGCTTTTGTCCCCTTGAGCAAGGTTTTGGTATGGTTTTATTTTTGGTGTGAACCACTAGTATTATTTTGTTTATGCCTAGAGATCATGGAGACTTAATTCACTGAAGACTGTAGGCAACTTATTTTAAAGAGGACTAGTAGTTTTGTCTATTTAGTGTAAATGAAAAAATATATAAAAATGTAAAACAACAAATAGTCTGGTAGCACTTTAAAGACTAACAAAACATGTAGATGGTATCATGAGCTTTCATGGGCACAGTCCACTTCTTCAGATGACCAGAGTGTTGGATGTACAGAACTAAAATAAATGGGGGAGAAGGGAAAAAAATGGGTGGGGGGGACAAGAAGAGGTAGCGGGTATAAAAATATCAAGGGGAAAGCCGAGCTGGAATGTAACAGGAAAAATAAATAGTCTATAAGCACCTAAAGACTGGATAGTCAAAAAGAGGCAGATAAGAACCATTAGTAGGCAATAGAGAAGAAGAGTACTAACACCAGATACAATGCAGACAAAGAATCATTGGCACCTTCATTGTTTGGTAGGTTGATAATGTCCCAGGCATCCGGTATCTTTATTTAATCCATTAGCATGAGTATCAAACTTGTGAATGAATTGTGGTTCCAGTCTTTCCTTGGGTATTTTACTTGTGGAATTGGTCTGTAACAAAACAGCCACTTGAAGATCTGTTAATGAATGCCCAGGTAGATTGAAGTGTTCCCCAACAGGTTTTTGTATGTTCCCTTTCCGGATATCTGATTTGTGTCCATTAATTCTTTCCCGGAGTGACTGTCCAGTTGGTTCAATATATATTGCAATAGGGCATTGCTGGCATTTGATGCCATAGATTACATTCCTGGATGTGCAGTTAAATGAACCTCTGATTTGGTTGGCTCCAGTGATGAATTCGCTTCTATAGATATGTGGGCAGAATTGGCATGATTGCAGGGCTGGGTTCCTGGATGTTTATGATGTAGCTGTGTAGCATGGTTACCAGAGAGAATTTGTTTCAGGTTGGGAGGTTGTCTGCAAATGAGAATAGGCCTTTCCCCCAAGGCCTCTGAGAGTGAGGGATCATTTTCTAAGATAGGCTATAGATCGTGGATAATGCGTTGGAGGGGTTTAAGTTGTGGACCGTAGGTAATGACAAGTGGAATTCTGTTGTTTTCTTTTTTGGTTCTGTCTTGAAGTACTTCATGTCTGGGTACTTTTTTGGCTCTGTCAATCTGTGTTTTCACTTTTCCAGGTGAGTGTTTCAGTTTTAGGAATGCTCTATATAGATCCTGTAGTTGTTTGTCTGTCTATGGAATCAGAGCAAATCCAGTTGTATCTTAGGGCTTGGCTATATACAATGGATTGAGAATTGTGTCTGGTTGGAATCTGGAGGCATGAAGGTAAGTGTATCAGTTGGTGGGTTTCCAGTATAGGATGGTGGAAATTTGTCCATTATTTAATTGTACTGTAGTGTCCAGGAAGTGGATTTCCTGTGTGGACTGGTCCAGGCTGAAGTTGATGATGGGGTCGAAGTTGTTGAAATCCTTGTGAAATTCTTGTGAAATATATGTTACTCTCATTAGGTAACACACATGGCATTTATATGGGTTGAATGATCCTGCCTCTAGTCAATCCTCAACAAATTTTGTCTGGAAGATTTTTAAACACTTGTCAGTTCTGTATGTAAGATCAGTTGCCGGCATGCTGCTGAATAAAGGGTTTTTTGCAATCCTGTTTCCTGTAGTAATTGAGCCATTGGCAGCCACAATTAGAAATTTTGGAAATGAAGATGTCTAGGTAGCTAATATAGTGGTGTTGAATTAGGTCTGTTTTCTGATTTTTATTTCAAATTCTGCAAGTTCTCATTTAAAAAAATGCACTTCATATTCTGTGCCACACTTCCTTGGTTGGCAATTCATGTATTACAGAGCTAGAACATTCCATTGGCGGTCTGGAGCAGCTCTAGTCATATCCAGTCATATTATGGTTTCCCCAGTGGCAACAGGTAGTGCTGGCTGTTATCAGCTATACGACACAGTGTATATAACAGGGGTGGGCAATAATTTTTGATGGGGGGACACTCCAAGATTTTGGAAAGTGGTTGAGGGCCACACTCTTCCAGGATATTAATGGAGGAGGTGCGGGGTCTGAGATGGAGGTTGCGGTAAAGGATTGGGGTGCAGGAGGGAGAGTGGGGTCTGGGAGGGAGTTTGGGTGAAAGAGACAGTTGTGACCTAGGGTGTGGGATTGGAATTCAGGGTTTTGGAATGTGACCTAGGGAAGGAGGGGGTTGTGACCTACGGCAGGAGACTGGGGGTGCAGGGGTTTGGTTTGTGACTGAGGGGAGGCAGCTGGGGTGCAGAAGTTTGGGTTGCAACCTAGGTAGAAGGGGATCGGGCTGCCAGATCTGGGAAGGGGAATGGGTGCAGGAGACGGACAGAGGGTTTGGGTATGTTGAATTAGGGAGCAGATGGTTGCGAAGAGAGGAGCTGCAGCGCCAGAGGCAGGCTCTGGCCAGGAGACTTACCACCCAGCAGTGCAACCAGACTGCCAGCCTACAGAGCTAAACGCTTGCAGAGCTTAAAAAGTTTCTCAGCCAGCCAGCAAGCCTGCCTGCCCTGCACCTGCATAGGTTGCACGGCCACGTGCTTGTGTTAATAACTGAGCTGGGGGAGGGGGAAGGGGACGTGGTGCTTTGTGTGCTGCCTGTTTTTCAAATGGGCAGGTCCCATTGCCTGGAAGCCAGCCAATAAGATTGTGCTGGAGGTGGGAGTTATGTCTGAAGCCTTCCCCTCTGGGCTCACAGTTTTTAAACAGAAACGGCCCTGTAACTCTTTCTCTGAGCAATGTGCGGGGCAAGCAGGGGATCCTGCCTGGGGCTCCTCGCTGCGTCCACGGGCTGGATCCGGTGGCTCAGTGGGCTGGATCCAGCTCGCAGGTGTACTTTGCCCAGGTCTGGTCAGATGTGGGTGACAGCTGTGGCATTACCATGGCCTTGAACCCATTAGCCAGAACAACAAACAATCTCTGCAGATGCTGCTCAAGAGTTCCTTGTCTTTCCTTTATATTTGATTTTTCCTACAAGTCCTGTTTCTCCAGCAGATATCTCCATGGTTCTTCAGTAACAAGATGCAGCATTTGTCTCCAGTTTAATTAAAGTCCTGTTATAAAGTGCATCCAAATTCTTTTGCAAGAAATTGGACATAACCATTGAAGATGCCATGGAACTAAATAAGCTTCAGCTACCTAGTCAGTTGGAGGAAATATTAACAATGCCTGAGAATAGCTATAGGAACATCTCTATTATTTTGTATGCTTTTATTAAGTCACGTTTTATTCATCTCTTGAAATTAAAGGGTCTGTCTTTTCAGTCTCTCCTAATATGAAAGTCTCACCATGCAGCTATTCATTGTCATCCCTTTTTGAACACTGTCTTTTTGGTTTTTGGTTTTTTGGGGGGGGGGAGGGGGGGTTTGTATCTTCTTTGAGATCAGATGACCAGAACTGGGGAAAAAATAGGGGAGAGTATACCAGTGCTTTAGTATATAAAAATTGTTTATAAATGTCATTCCTCACTTTTTTTTTTTTAGTTCTAATGGCCATGGTACACCGAGACTAGGTCTTTAATAGAGCTGTCCATGGTGATGTCTTTGTCTTGTCAGGATATAGAATGTGTTTGAGTAGCTTGCATTTTTCAATCTAATGTGCATAATTTTGCATTTTCCAACATGGAATTTCATCTTCAAGTGTATTATTCATTCATATAACTTGGTTAGGTCTCAGAAGTTGCTCAGTCTTTTTTAACCTAAATATTTTTATCATCTGAAAACTTTGCCACTTATCTGCATGCTCCCTTTCCAGACAATCATAAATATAACAAACAGTACAGATCCTAGCACAATCTATAGCAACCTGCAGTTTCTTTTGTCATGATTAAATTGAACCTTTATATTTCTACTGCTGCGTGACATTTAGCCATTTCCAAATCCATAGCAATTTTGCCTCCGACCATCTGATTACTCAGTTTCTTCGGTAATTTCTGGGGGAGTGTATAACTTGTGAAAAAAATTACCAGGATGTGGGCTCATTACTCATCAAGAAAAGGACAAATAGCAAACTAGAGTTGTGGAATAGCTCCAAATGTGTTTGGTCCATGGCCAGCATATAGATTGTTCAATAGAAGTGAAAATAAAATTATTAAATATCCATTTGTTATATGTAAGCAGTGATTCTGACTTTGGTAATTTAAGAGACTTTTAGTTTGGTCTGATCAGTGGCGCATATCATCAAGGTGAGATTTAAGTTGATTAGACTAATTCTTTTAGTCTTTTACATTCGTTTTACAGTTAGATCATTTAAGTTAGGTCTTTCCGTTATTTCTACTCTAGGGCTTTACTTGTCCTTTTGCCTAGGGCTGGGAACTTCCTTCCACACACTTTCACTACAGATTCTGAGAGGAGAGATTCTAAAATTACAGAAAGCAAGGAATTTTTCTTAGTTTCTTTCCAATATCAATTCATAGTACCTTTTTATGTTTCTATTTCATTTGTTAGCAAAAATCACCATAGTCTGGGCATACGTATAATAAAAACCACCCACAGAATTTAATATTGTAATCATTAAGTAAGTTAGACTTGCCATAATAAAATGGATATAAATAAGCCCTTCCCAACCATTCATGCAAAAATTACAATTTGTATATTGAATAATGACTTGAAGATGGAAAAAATCAAGTTTTATCAGGAGATTTCAAACCTAAGGACCTTCTGCTAAGAACTGTCTGTACCCAGCCTCTAGTATACAACCCTAAGAACTATTTATCAGCTTACTTCTATATCCATGAAGAGAACTTGATGGTGTATTCAACTATAGCACAGTAAATACTAACCAAACTAATGACAACACAGAATCCTAAGTGTCCGAAGTGGGACTGACTTCAGCCTTTAGTGCAGCTGCTGCCTCAGGAATAGTTGATTGTAGGTATGCATAAATACACTTGGATGTGATTCAGAAGCTAGACAAACTACCATAAAAATACACTCAAAAAGTTTAAGGACCAGGTAGAGGGTATTTTACAAAGAGGTATCAGCAACAAAGAACCTGTATTATCTGGGCTCAGTATTTCATTCCTCTGCTGCCTTCTGCTATAGGAAGTGGAGCATGATATGTACCTTCTTGGAAGTTTACAAGCTAGTGTTTAGATAATTGACTGAATTCAAAGTTGCCTGATCCGATCCTTTTTGGGACATGCTTGGCCTCAACAGCAGTAGAAACTGAAGTGTCCAAAGCCGCCTTTCTTTAAACACTATAAGGCTCCATTGTGTATAGCCATTCCATCAGTGCTAACAGCTTCACAGGATTTCTGAGGGAGACTTTTGGCATTTTACTTTCAAATGCCTAATTTGAAAGGCCTAATGGTCACTAGAGCCTTCTAATGCTTAAGTACAGGCAGAGTATAGGAGTAGCAGAGGCAGAAATTTTCAAAGCAATGAAGGACAGACACAATTTCCATTAACTTTAAAAGATAATGTGTCAGCCTTCCAGACTGTTTGAAAAACTCAATTAGAACACATAAGGACAATGATTTTGAGACTTGACAGTTGTTCAGTGGAACTTCAGGACCATATTTTAAAGAATCCTTCAGATTATGAATAGTTTTCATTGCCTGCCCATCTCTTCCTGTCAATTATGAGAGTGCCTTTGGGAAGCTATATATATATATATGCAATTCATCCACTCCTAACAATCACAAAAATCTGCTTCTGAGAAAAATAGGGGAAGGGGTTTTATTCCAGGTACTTTCTCATCTTCAACATTCAGAATAGCTCAGGCCTATCCTAGATATCACTAATCTATATGTGGTTAAAAAAACAAACAAACCTTGATGATGCCCTGAATACCATCCTGCCTCTTGTAGTGACTAAATTCAGCTAACGAAAAGGACTATATCAGATTTGCCAGATCATAGAAGCAGGACAGTGTGCTATTAAATTCTATCCTGGCTCTCCTGGCAAAGGAGCTTCTAAAATATATGTATATGAGAGACCAAGACAGAATGCATGATGGGGTTATGTGGTTATGATGATGTATTGTCATGAGAATGAGATGTCCACAGTACTTGAGATGCTTTTCTACTCATGAGTTAAGCAAGCCATCCCAATGAGTTTAAGTGAACCTTTATATCACTCCATGTTATGCTGTGTTCTGTATATTACATATGTTTTATGAAAAATTAATTATACAAAGGTTTTAAGTAGCTATAACTAATTTTGTATTTTCCCATCTGTGGCCTAGGTCACTTAATTGTAGTACTGTGAACCTTAACTATACAGTTTTTTTCAGGGGGGGAGAAAAAATTAATAAATGCAAAACTCCTCTATGCATAAAAGTGCCATGATTTTAAAATAGTATATGTAAGGGCTGTTGAGAGCTAAAGA
This sequence comes from Pelochelys cantorii, assembly GCA_032595735.1. Taxonomy (NCBI): domain Eukaryota; kingdom Metazoa; phylum Chordata; order Testudines; family Trionychidae; genus Pelochelys; species Pelochelys cantorii. The sequence continues at coordinate 101,799,246 of CM064327.1, forward strand.
TATATGCCAGATTGGCTGGATATAAATTCTAAATGTGTTTCATTGCAAAGCTGGAAATCTCTCCTTTCAAGTGATATAATGTTTCAGTTCCTAATCCTATAGGATATCCACCTGGAGAGATGGAGAAAAGATTAATAAAGCCAGGCAGATACCCAGAAGTTGCATACTATGGGACTGACCCAACAAAAAAAAGCAACAGAATGCCACTAGCCATTACCTATAGCCCCTCAGCTAAAACTTCTCCTACACATCATCAAGAATCTACAATATATCATTGATGACAATCCCTTGCTCTCATAGACCTTGGGAGGCAGACCAGTCCTTGCTTACAGACAGCCCCCAGCACCACTAACTTCACACCTCACAACAGAAACACTAATCCAGAAACCTATTGCTGTAACAAAACCAGCTGCCAACTCCGAACACATCTATCCTAGTGACACCATCACAGGACCTAACCACATCAGCTATACCATCAAAGGCTCATTCATTTGCATATCTACAAATATAATATATGCCATCATGTACCAACAACGCACCTCTGCCATGTACATCGGACAACCCAGACTGTCTCTGCACAAAAGAATTAATGGACACAAATCAGACATTAGGAATGGCAACATCCTAAAGCCAGCGGGAGAGCACTTTAACCTCTGGTACACAGTTCCAGACTTGCAAGTTGCCATTCTCAGACAGAAAAATATCAAAAACAGCCTGCAGAGAGAAACTGCTGAGCTGGAATTCATATGTAAATTTGACACCTTGAACCAAGGTCTAAATAAACACACAGAGTGGTTCTCGCATTACAATAGGTAATTTCCCATTCAGGTACTCTCCCCTTCTCAGCACTGTTGAAGATAAGCCACAATCTATTCTGATTTAATTAGCACTGTCATCACACTCCAATCTCTGTATCCTTTTTTCCCTCCCCTTCTTTCTCTTTCCTCTTCAGCATCTGAGGAAGTGAGTTATAGTTCACAAAAGCTTATGCTGTAATACCCTAATAAATTTGTTATAGTCTTTAGAAGTGCCACCAGACTCCCTGAAAAAGACTAATACAGCTACCTCTCTGAATCAAAGCATAAGGCTAATTACTCCAGGACCTAACTATTATTTATCTTGTATCTGTACTCTTGTACTGTATCATTTTTGCACTGCTCATCTGCCCCAGTGTTTATTTTTTGTTTTTACTTTTGTTTATGAAACAACCTCTCTGTGCTTCAGTGCTTGTTTCAGAAAGTTTTTCTGTTTGCTGACTTTTCTCTAATATCAGTACAAATAATGTCTCTTATGGCTAAAACATGCTAATTTTTTGTCATTTTTTAATTTTGTTTACCTTGCACATTTAATAGACTTTCATGATTTTATCTGCATACCAGGTTAGTGCATTTCTGCTATTTAGTGTGCCTCTTTCACACAACAATGAAAGAAAACTTTTTTTAAAAAATTAGAAAAGTGTGATTGTAAGGCTGCATAAATTGTCTGGGGGACTCCCAAGTATAGCACCTAAAACTATTTGAATTCATTCAAGTTAATTTGTCTAGATTTCACATTAGAAATTAATTTGTTTTAATTTGAGCTGTTCTAGCTCTTCTTGACTCTTTCTTGAACATGAACACAATAAGCACTAACAGCAGCAGCAGAATCATACAAGAATATAATGAGTTCTTGAGTGCAAGAAGCACAAGGAATTATTGTCAAATTTTTTTTAATTATTGTAGTATTTCAAGGGGAGCATTCAAAAACAGTAAAAGATTGAAATAATATTTTAATAAATTAGGTCACACCAATATTTAAATACCCACTATTTTGTAGCCTGTAAAGATTAAATATATTTTGAGACCAGTACAAATACTGTAAGGAGAAAAGATCAGTTGAAAAATGTTCATTCCCTGTAGTGTTATGATGAAACAAAGAAGTTTCCCCAGCTACTACTGATGATCCTGCCTTGGTAATTTTCCTGCCCTATTTCTCCCTCTTGCCTTCCCTGATTCACCCCCTCCAATTCAATGATGTTATTCCAATTTTCTCTGCTGCCACCTTGGTCTCCATGGCTTTCTTTTTTGACATGAAACCAGGTCACTTTCTCCATGCTTTTTCTTCCATTTTTGCTCTAATTTCCATTTTTGTTCTTTCTGTCCTCCATATGTCTTTTGAACCCTTTTTGTCTCTCTTCTTTTTCCTGCTTTCCCTTTCTTCCCTTAGTCTCTAGTCCTGCCTCTTCCCCTTTTTTTCCTCTCTCTCTCTCTTTGTCCCCTCAAGTATACGTTTTCTTCTGTCATCCATTTTACCCTCCACCCTCTAATCAGGTCTGAAAACATCTGAGTGGCAGCTCAGTTTGCTCCTCCTCTGCTGATTCAGTGACCTCTGGTGCAGCCTCCGCTGCCCAATTATCCTTCTGGCAACAGTCACCAGCCAGAATTCTTGATGTGCTTTATGAACTGAATGTGTAGGATCAAATTCAGGCCTCAAACCAGGGCTTGTGACAACTCTTCTGCCAATGTTCCTCGGTTGGGGGCCCTGATTGTACTATTGGGATAATAATGTCCAATTTTGACCATCCAGTTCTCTGGCTTAGTTCAGAGAACTCATATTTAATTTCATGGTGAATTTTTCCTTTAGTTTTATTATAATAATGCAATATTCCTGATGGTTTCCCATATTCAGATATTGGGTGAGGCTGCCTTGGGGAAACAATTGGCCCTCAGTTTGCTGCGTATGGAATGAATTCAGGTATTAATCACCTCTTGTCCACAAAGAGGCGGTAAAGAGATGGATCCCCTGGTTATTACCAAAAGCCTTAACTGCCTCATGAGTTCTAAAACTGCAAGCCATTTCCCATGTCTTCCTAAGTGCTAAAATCTTCACCTCCCTTCTGACATCTTCTGTAGTGCAATTCATTTTCAATCCAAAAATCTGAGGCACATTGATTTCATATTTATCTGCCACAGAAAACAGCTCACCACAGAATTTAGGCCAGTTTATCTTGACTCATCCTTTGGGCTGCTGAAGAAAGAATAAGATATCAGGTAGACTTTGGTATATAAAAACTTACTTCAGTGTCCACAGTTACAACAAATGGATCCCCAGAGTTCTTAATAAGATTAACTCATATCAATAATATTTCTCTCCATTTGCTGGAAAAGATTCGTCTAACAGGAAGAGAACAGTCCTTTTAACAGAAATGAAGATCAGTAAAGCTAACAATAATTTCTCACAATACATTTTAATATTTTGTTCTGCCATTTCTTAGGTACTCCCTTGTGATATATCATAACTATCTGAATAACCCCTGGTGATAACTGTTAATCTTTCCCTCAATTGTACCTAGTTTTCTACCTCATCTTCAGATCTCCAACGCATTGTCCTTATGTGTTCTGATTGTGTTTTTCAAAGCAATATGGAAGTTGTGTTTAACCCTCCTCTGCTGCTTCTATACGCTGACTGTAATGCTAATTTCCATAGCCAGCCTGTATGTTCTGTCTTCTAGAGTTCAAAATCACATATGGGCATGTCATCAAAAACTTTTCTTGTGCATAGCAACCTGTATAATTCTGAAAACCAATGATCTCTTAGCCAACAAGTCAAAACCATGAGACATGTTAGGAGGGAGGTCTCAGTTGACTTTTTTCTTTGGGGATGATTAATGACTAGGCTTTCTCAGCTTACTATGTCTGTCTCTAGGATAAACTTATTTTTCCTTGAGCATATCTAGGAAATGTATTAGAAGGAGATCTGAGATTATCTTGCCATTCCTTGGTGATATTTCATCATTTCCTGATGCATACATAATAGGGGTGGCCAAACAATGGTTCACAAGACACGTGGGGGTGTTTTACAGTTCAAATGTGGCTTGAGGAGCCCCCTCACACACCTCATTCTCCATCTTCAAAACTGGGGAGTTAGGGCAAAGCTCGGGACCTCTGCTTTGCAGTGGGGTGGTAGGTAAGGGGCTCTCTCCAAAGGGTAGTGGGGGCTTAGGCCATAGGTACCAGTGCTATGGGGTTGGGGTGCAATTAGTGAGTGCTAAGTACCTACTGGCAGCCCCTTATCACTTCCCCCCCAACTCCCTACCAGTGGACCCCATGAATCAGCGCCCCCCACTTACCATGATCAGCTATTTCATGGTATTCAGGAGGCTGGCAGGAGAGGAGAGAGGATGTGGTGTACTCAGGGGAGGGGATGGAACTGGGGAGGTGGGACTTGGGAAGGGGTGGAATGGGGGTGAGGCCTGAGAGAGAGCCAGGGGTCGAGCACCATCCTCCCCCGCCCAGTACTTCTGAAATTCGGTGCCTGTGCTTGGAGGGTGCTTGACCCCCTAGCTCTGCCCAGGCCTTGCCCCCACTCTACCCAAAGCCCCAGCAGGTGCCCCCTGCAGGACAGAAACCCCAAACCCAAGCAACTTTGCCCTAGCTTTTGAACGTCTGAAGATTGTCATACATGGCTCAGAGAGTAAGTTTGACCACCCCAGTATATACCTTTTGTATTCACTGTCATCCTCAACCAAAAGTTTGTGTCTTTCTCAAGAGGATGAATCTTTCTTGGCGAGTCAAGACTTTTTTTACTTCAGGACTTACAGGAAACACTGAAACACCTGAAGGAAATTAAATCAATTGCCGTTTCACTCAATTGCCATACAGCAAAGAGATCTCTTTTTTAATCTAAAGCCCTGTCCCTCTTAGATCTTTGAAGTAAACTTCATCAAGGGGCATCAAATGAAACCATAAATGTTATTTTCTAATGGAGTACAGTATCTCTGTGTGAAAAGAACTCAAGAGTAATCACAATTATTTGTATTGGCAAAACACCGAGAAGCCTTAGGACTTCTCGGTGCTTTGCTAATAAAAATAATTGACCAGGACTCCATTGTGTTAGGCACTGTACAAACACAGAACCCATGTCCTGTTTTCTTGGAGAATCATCCATCCCATTTGCTTGAACGAGAGAATTCACTCAAATAAACATATGCTAGAGATCATTTACAAATAAGCTAGCCATTTCACTTCCATACCTCTGTAATCCAAAATAGTCCTGGTTTGGTGACTTTAGGACACTGGAATTACTATTTACTTTTCCTAGCTAGAAGAGATTGGGAGTTGGGAAATGTTAAAGAATGTAACAATTGTTTGAGCTGTTGGATTGGGTATGTTAATTGTTTGATAAAGAAGGTTACTGGAGTAGGCTGTTTTTATAATTGTATTTTAAAATGCATTGAGGTGTGCTTAAAGCAGAAGCTTTTTTAAATGCCTGCATAAATTAAAACAATTAAGTACATGCTAACTTGTTCCCTGTCTCTCTCAAGCAACTTCTGAAAAAGCAGGGCCACAGCATATTTGTCTCTATAAATGCCAGGCAATGGTTGCACAGAATTGCAGGCTCCTGGAAATCCATGTGTATCCCTACTTGGTCGTCTGGCTCTTTAGAACCTCTGCATCAGTGGTGTTCAGACTTTTCAAGCTCATGGTCAAATATATTAAAGAAAGGCCAATGGCCCTCAAATAATACTTGCAGGCAGATTCTCTTTTTGGTTCTATTATTCCACTCAGGTGGTGCAAACACAGCAGAAACCACCTAACACATACTGCTGAAAATTCCCCTAGCATTTCAGTCAACATAGCCTATTCTTATGCCTTCCTCCTCACAAACCCTGGTGCAAAGGGACTTGATGGAGTTAAAGGGAAAAGAGAATGGATAGAGCGCACTGTGGTTATTGTTAGCTAGTGTGCAACAGCTAGAGGACTGTTGCCAGCTGTGCTAGTTAAAACAGTCCCAAGCCACTTTTACCCATACTGGTCTATAGGAGTTGTACCTGGTGAGTGGTTTTCAGCCTCTCCTATTTTTCCCCATCCTGGCCTTCCCATCAGTGGTTGATTGGAATAGGGGAGCTATTCTACACTAGGCCAAGCTGTTTTCTGAGTCTCTTTGACCACCCCCTCCCCCCATAGTGTAGCAGGGAAGCAAGCAATGAAGCAGACAGAGCTACTGTCTTCTCTCTGGTCTGTCATGCAACAAGTAGCCAAAAGAAGAAATGCAACAGAGGAGGAACAGCAGCTACTTAGAGTGCTTCCATTGACCTCTCCCATCAGCTTCTCCTGGAAATGCTTGGGAAGTGGTAGAAGGCCATTGGGGAGGGGGTATTGAGAGGATGATTAAAAGTTTTCAGTTTAACCCTGGAGGGTGTGATTCAGGGAACACACTCCCCTTTCATAATCAGATATATACTTTCCTCTTATCACAGTCTCCCTCTTGCACCAGAGTGGGCAATAAGATGGCGGTGGTTCACCATGGTTAGCCCCTGGCAGGCCGCTGTCACTGTATTTACCTGCATAGCCACAGATGCTGGTGATGGCAGCTCCTGTTGGCTGCAGATCACCGTTCCTCGCCAATAGGAGTGGCAGGAAGCAACGTGGACTAGGACACCGCTTCTCACAACTCCCATTGGCTGGGAATGTGATCCACAACCAACAGGAGCTGTGATCACCAGTACCTGCGTCTGTGCAGGTAAATTGAGTAGTGGGGGCCTACCAGGAGAGAACCCCAGTGAACCAGATCTGACCCGCAGGCTGGTATTTGCACAAACCTGCTCTAGGGCTATAGATTAACACCCTGGTTATGTACTGCAAAGTCTCCCTGGTTACATCCTCCCCTTTTTCCCACTATTTGAAACAAAACTCTAATATATTCAAAGCTGATGGCAGCTCCTGTTGGCTGCAGATCACCGTTCCTCGCCAATAGGAGTGGCAGGAAGCAACGTGGACTAGGACACCGCTTCTCACAACTCCCATTGGCTGGGAATGTGATCCACAACCAACAGGAGCTGTGATCACCAGTACCTGCGTCTGTGCAGGTAAATTGAGTAGTGGGGGCCTACCAGGAGAGAACCCCAGTGAACCAGATCTGACCCGCAGGCTGGTATTTGCACAAACCTGCTCTAGGGCTATAGATTAACACCCTGGCTATGTACTGCAAAGTCTCCCTGGTTACATCCTCCCCTTTTTCCCACTATTTGAAACAAAACTCTAATATATTCATAAATTTTGCTGTATTACTTTTCCAGCAGATGTCCTGGGTAGTTAGTCTTCCATTGCTATCAGGTTTTAGAAATGCCTCATCCACCTCCTCCTCCTGATTTGGTGGTCTATCGCAGACTATTAAATGTACCATGACATCATCCCTACTTTTTTTTTTTTTAACTCCTTTTATCTTTACCCCGGGACTTTCAAGTGGTTTGCATCTCACCTCCTTCTCAGACTCAGAACAAGTGTGCATATTCTTGATGTACAAGACAACACCTGCCTTTTAACTTGCTTGGCCTTCCTGAACAAGCAGTACCTCCCAATATAAATATTCCATTTGTAATTTAGCTGTAACTTAGCTTCTATACTAGTTCTTCTTGCTCATTCCCCATGCTCATATCATTTATATAGAAGCCTTTCAAATGTTGAATGTATTTACAAGTTGATATTTCCCCCTCGTTGACCCTATTCATAGAATCGTAGGACTGCAGGGGGCTTTGAGAGGATCACTACTACAGTCATCTTCACTTACTACTGTTGTAGCTTTCCCTGTTCCCCCAACTTCTAGCCTTCTCTTAAGGTCACTTTTTTTATGTTGATATGTGGGCTTTTGTCACCTGCCACCTTTTAGGTACTTTATCTTAAATTTAAAAGTTCAAATCTACTATATATTTAAGAGAGTTTGTGTGTCTGTGTCCATCCATCTGTGAGTGTTTTTATTCAAGAACTCCTCCTAAACATGTAAGAGCTAAAACCACCACATTTGGTATGCAGCTTCCTCTTATAACTTAAAGCAAGGTTAGGGTTTGGTTGTGCCAGGACAAAGGGGTATGTGTGGAATGTGATTTGTTTCTCATCAAATAGAAAGGGAGTGCTGTGATAGCAGGGACAGCTATACTCCAGAATGATCATGGGGGGCAACCAGCACAGGGAACATTTATACGTGAGAATGACCACATGGGGGCAACAACTGCCCTAGCCCCAAGGAGTGGCTAGCAGCCAGGCTCCATGGCCCGCATCACCCTCAGCTGTCCCTGAGGAGCAGCTGCTGGCCACTCTCACCCCCTCTCCTGAGCCACCCCACACCTCCCAACCCCCTCCTCTCACACCTACTCTGACTCCTGCACCCTCAACTTCTCACCTGCAACTCTGCACCCCCTACTACCAGTCCTCTGCCCTGAGCCCCTCCTTGCCCCCCCACCCTTCTTCCTGCCCTGAAGGACCTGAGTAACACCGGGTAAATCTTCTCGTTTGCAGTATAATCAAGATTTTCTGACTGCATAAAAGTGTTTTTAAAGGAAAGATTAAAAGTAGTATTTTTAAGAAACTAATGTGAAGCCTGTACAGCACCAAGCACAGCATCTCTCACACACACAAAAGTTTTTATATACTAAGATTTTTCATTCAGCGGCACTTTTACCTTCTCTTACTATGAAGCTCAAGTAGAAGAATAACATTAAAAACAATTGTACAAGGCTTTTACCATGATTAGTACTTTGGTACTATCAACAGTGTGCTACGGGCATATAAAGAGATGTAGTCACTGCCAAGCATAAGAAGAAAGATCTGGGATTGAGAAACATCATATAAATAAATAAATAGAATTCTAATGAACCTATTATTTTTTCTTAAAGAAAAATGTATCAGTCCCCACATTCTCTTACCTGTCTTACTTGCTTTAACAAATTTTACCGTGAAGCTGGACATTCTTGTTCATGACTCTACAAACTAGTCAGAATAAATCTCCAGGTGATTAAGATTCTACAAAAATGGCAAAGAATGAGCTAAGTAAGGAAATAGTAGAGAATTATCTTTGGGGGGGCAGATGGAACACGTTCAGAAAAGCTTGTCTTTCTTTTTGGCCTGAGCCTAGTCTTTTGCTGAGCAAATTACAAAAGGGCTAGCAGATGAATATTTATTTCACTATGAAAATGCATGTATTGAAAATGCTAAATATCATACAACTCTGCTTAAGCTTGCCTGTTGTCTATATGGCAGGTAGCTATCTGTAAATTACTATTCCTTAGGTGAGTCACAGTTGCTTGTCTGAATAACGACATTTCTATCCATTATACAGTGATGGCCAGTGGACAGATGGGAAGCATTTCAAAGGCTTTCAGTACTTCTGCCATGTTGGTATTGCTGTAAGATGGCATGTTGGGAATCTTAATGGAAATGCTGGTATTCTCTCCCCAGCAGCACTTTTAAACAGACAGCACTGTATTAGCCAATCTTAAATGAGGGCATAATATGATCTTCAGCAGGGGAAATGGGGCTGAAATCAACTCTGGTTAACTGACTTGTCTAGGTAAAGATCTGAAATTCATTGGTTTTAAGATTGGGACACTAGTCATAACTTTGTATTCTGAAAGGAAAACTAGCTAGTGCTGATGGGACATTTACAGCACCTTTTGCATATTGGTTGCATTTTGAAGGAGAAGGCATGCTAGCTTATGTATAAATGAAGGACTCGAGTAGTCATCTTTTAAAATTATTTATAAAATTTATAATTGTGCTGAATTATGCATATTATGTTTTAATAAATATTTTCAATATAAATATTTTCTCTAATCTTTACACACACTTGTAATTTCATAATAGTTCTTCGAAAGGCCAAGTAGACCTATTAATATATATTTGTATTGTGGTAGCACCTAGCAATCCCAAACGCAGCCCCATGTTTTAAGGACTGTATAAACACGGAGCAAAAAAAAAACCCTGTCTCTACTCCAAAGAGTCAGAGTTTATAATCTCCAGGTGTTTGAAGTTCAAATAAAAAGCTGTTTTTCAAGATTTTGCTGATGTTACAATAAAAGCAGTTTTTAGTTCAATTTTCAATTACGTTTTTATGTTTCTGATTTTCATCTTTTTATGATGTTGTCTTGCGTTTACACTGAGTATGATTATACTCTTATTTTGCAGCTTACGTGTGAACTTGGACATGGGCAAAGCAGCCTATGGATGGATGATTATGAAGGATGACAATATTCCGGGAACCGTTGTACGAACCAGCACCATACCAGAGGAGTTGGGGCGTTTAGTATATTTACTAACAGATAAAACAGGTATATGTGTCAATAGTTTTGCAGTGTCATCAGATTTTTCTTAAGTTAATCATTCGGCACGTGCTTACATATTTTGGTGAATAAGGGCCTATGGACCTGAATCTGAAAGTCCTTATTACCACACACAGAACTTATATCCATGAATAATTCTCTTGATTTCAATGAGACCACTCAGTATAGTGAACTATACTTGCTAGTGTTTGTAGGATTATGTCATAAATCACCCATGTGAGTTACCTCAAAAGATGCTGTATGCCATCTTAGAGTACTCTGTCAGAGTATGGAGCGTATTTGTAGTCTAGCCGTACCCTTAGTCTTTATACTGCCATATTCATCTGTGCACCCTTGCAATCTCATTCTCTTGAAAATATTTTAAGAAGACTCAAAGTTAGCACTGTTATAAGAGAGCAAGTCTTTGCCAAAACAGCTAGTCATAAAGATCATCTTCCAAATGGTAGTTTTTTAAGGGAGCACTGAAGTCATGGTCATCTGTTATTGCTTCTGATTCTCTATTTTTCTAAGACCTGTATATCTGTTTTCTTCTTGAGTCTCTATTGGCCTGTGCTACTCCATTTTCATATTCCAAGTTTCTCTCCCTTATTTTAATGTGATATGGTATGTTCAGAAAATTAACACAACCATCCACACTAACCCTTAACAGAACAACTTGGAAGGAGGACAAGTACGAAAAGTGTACATTTGGGCCTGTGCTCTGTTCTTAATGTCTATTCTGCTGCCCTTCCACTCCTTTCATGGTCCACAAAATCCTAAATGACAAGCCCTGCCAAACCATTGTCTGTTATCTGTGACCAGATAAACATGTTCCCATCATATATCCCAGGGTGGCTAACCAGTTAGAGACTAAGACGCAAAATAGCTATGGTTAGAGTGCAAAGAGCCACATATTATATATTTATTTTCAGGGCTTGACAAACGGCGGCAAAAGCCGCTAGCCAGCCCCGCACTGCGCATGCGCAAGAGCCGCATTGTGCATGCACGCGCTGCTGGTAAACGGGGTGCGCGGCTGAAATCTACTCGCCATGGGCGAGTAGATTCTGTAGTTTGTCGAGCCCTGTAATTATTTTTATATATCTGTCTATAGATAGATAGATATAGTACACAAAATGTAGTAATAAAAATAACATTACAGGATATTTCGGACAAAAAATAATACAAAAGTCTCTAGTCACTTCAAAAATTCACAGCCAGTCCACTGATCTTCAGAGAACTTGACAAGGAACAAATATCAAATTTAAAAAAAATACAACTTTGAAAATACAGTCATATTCTCACACTAAAAATAAGCATCCCCACCATGTATTTTAAATTTAACACTACTGCCCTATTATGTCCTGTGAGATTTTTAAAAATAAAACTGAACTGAGAAGTAAATTAGCACAGTTTGAAGTGCCTGTCTCACTCCAGCTTATTGATCTCTGGTATGGGTTCCTCTTTTTTTTTTTTTTGTTTTACTTGTGAAGATTATGGCTTTTTTATAGTTCTAAAAATTCAGATCTGTCCCAAACTGCATAAGACAGCTTCAAAAACAATAAGGGAGAGACTCCTATCTCAGAATAATTGCTTCAGCCTGGCAAACAATAGCCTGTGAATTTTCTTTAAAGAAACACAGTGTAAACCAGGTACATGCTGCTTCTTTTTTTGCCCTGGAATTTAAATATGACATCTGTGTTGGCTGACTTATTCTGCATCCATGAAGACTTTGAGTTTAAGGTGCTTCAGCGCGCCCCCCCCCCCCCCCCCGCGCTCTAACCCAATGCCCCTCCCCTCCCCCAGAGCCAGGCACCCCCCAGCCTTCCTGCTCTAACCCAATGCCCCTCCTCTCCCCCAGAGCCAGGCACCTCCAGCCCCCTGCTCTAACCCAATGCACCCACCCCTCCCCCAGAGCCAGCACACCCAGTTCCCCCCCCCCCCCACACACTCTAACCCAATCCCTAGGTCTCACCAAAGCTACCACCCAGCCATGTGCTTCTCCCTCCAGGTGCTGGAGAACGTGAGCAGAGTGGCCGTGACCAGTTTGGGTGCATGGTTCCAAACTAGCAAGAGCTGCATTTTTTTGAGCAAAGAGCCGCAGGCTGGCCACCCCTGACATATCCCTGTAATTTTGCAAAGATTTGATGAACTTTATCATCATCTTAGCTGTCTATTAGTTATTGTAGTGGTTGAATATTGTATAAAGCATTGTTTCATTGGCTTCATTTACTCGTTTCTTAGTTCTCTGGGACTGAATCAATCAATCTACTAAAATAGGCACATTTATTTTGTGGAGATATTAATTACAGCATCGTTTAAATGATAGCTTTTCATACTGTAATAGATAAAAATGTTTGAAGAGTTATAGCCATGTTGGTCCTGGGATATGAGACAAAAACCTTTATTGGACCAACTTCTGTTGCTGGAAAAGTCAAAATTTCAGGCTGCACAGAGCTCCTCTTCAGCTATTTCTGCTTGAGAGCTACTTTTTTTTTCAGTAGTTGCCATCTAATAACTTCAGTTGAAGATCCAGTAAGACATTTAGCGGATTAACAAAATGAGTCCTAAAGGTTATTATAATTGAAAATGTTTATATAAATACTTTGTAAACTCTATGTGAAGATGTAAAATACTATTTTATTAAACCCAGAAAAGAATGTTTAAAACCCATATTTGAATGGTCATTTTAAATAAAGCCCTACATTTTGCATCTGGTTGACTTTGCTTAGACCACATCACATCATACAAAATGCAGTCACACGAGGCTTGATTTATTTTAGAAAAATAGAGGCCACTTGGGTGCCAGTCTTTCACTGTGCACATTTAATACTGGAATGTATTTGTGGCTAAATAGGTGCATATTTAAGGGTATTAGCACATGAAGACATAATTTGGAAGATATCTAGCTGTCAAATCAAGGGCTTATCCAAACACTATCTCCAAAGTTTTGAAAGATAGATCAAAGCTGTAATTCAGGGGTTCTCAAACTTGGGGGGAAATTTAGAAGCTGGCTTGGAGGTCCATGGAAATTTTAAAATCAAAATGGGAGTACTTGGGTTGCTACAGTTTGAGAACCGCTGTTGGAATTAAATGATGTAAAAGGTTATAAAATAGCAATACTATAAGGAACTAAAAAAGTCAATGTGTTTGGCTAACTTTAAATTGTGAAATCTGGGTAAAAGGTGCATAGATACAACTATCAGTACCTGGAGAGATCATGGTGAGGATCCTTAATCCAAGTTTATTATCCAGATTTCTTACCTAAATCTGGTATTTGGTGTCTCAGTCTAAGATTTAGCCCAAGCATAAACATAGCACTGAGTTAATGAATTGAATCTGTATATAATTGCCTTTAGCTACCATTAGTATGGTTATAAATAGTTCAAAAGAGCTGTCTACAACAATTGGTATTTTCATTTTAACAAAACATTATTATTAATTTAATTTGTTAAATAACTCACTTTTTAACTTCCCCTTGAAGTTTGGATATTTACGGTTAAAAAAAGCACAACAATTCTAAAAGCCCACCCAAGTGACTGATCTTATAAAAGCAGATCTAAAGGGGTGGTCCTATTTCTATACAAGCAAAGACCTCAGGTTTCTCAATATTGAAAATGAAAAGAGAATACAGAAAGCAGCTTGCACAAATCTTATACTATGGTCCAAGCTTTACTTGGAATGATTAAGAATTAGTTGTTGAGTGTAAGGAGCATTACATTACTAACATAATTGCAAGGTAGTCCTTTGTATGATTGTAAATTGGGTTTGTGCTTCATCAATAAGCTTTTTGACAAGAAGCGTCCATCACAGTGGCTCTCTCATTTGCCACAGTAGAATAGAAAATGAAGTATCCCAATAATTGCATTATAGTTTCCTTATTGTGGGACAAGAAAGCAATGTGGTATAATTAGGTTTGATTGGAGTGCATGTTTCCGGTAAGATCTGAAATTAATGATGTTGCTATAGTGACACATCTGCGGCCACCAGTGCGTGAAACATAAAGTAATTCATTCGACAAGAGAAGACATCTGTTAACTGCAAGGATGCAGAGCATATTGACACTGACCAGAAATACTAGACGTTATGTGATAAATGAACAAATGATGCTGAAACAGGAGGACAGATAATTTGTACTTAATCTGCTGGGAGAACTTTAATCTTCTCACTGGTTGCATTTGACAATGCCATTGTTTAAAGAACAATGCTGCAGAGAACTCATAAATTTTAAAACTTAACTCAGGGTGCAGCCTATTAAAGCAATACATTAATTCCTTTGTTAGGGAGTTTTTATCTTCATGTAGAACAAAGCCATTACTAAGAACACCCACTAAAACAACAGGTTTTTTAGGACTCACATTTTAATTATAGCATCCATTACCCCAAATGCCATGTTGTTTGGACTTGAATCACATATAAGTTTGACAGAAAGGCGTCATCCATTATGGGGGGAGAGGGGGAATGCTGTTTCCAGTGTTTTCCAAGGGCAGCTGAGCGTGATATTTTATCCTCTCCAGGGTATAAGAAAATCTAATCACAAGGGGAAAACAAAGATATTTAGCTATATTTATTGAGCATTTCTGACATTCAGAATGCAAAACTTCAAGCTTTCTGCCACTCATGATGACAGCCAGAGTATACATTTATAATAAACACAAACAGTCTTTCTGGTATACTTATTTATGTATTCATAGACTTGGATTTGAGTTCTGTAATTAACATTTTAGGGTATTTTTTGATCAAATCAGATACTTAACCCACAACAGTTGAACAGGTGCATAGAGTAATGAGATTCATAATTTTCTGGGAAAGCCCTTTGCTTAGAGGCCTATGTATTAATATGGGTTTCTTTTTAAATTGTCTCCTGTACATGTGAGGTGATATACTTTAATATTAAAAGTATAGTTTAAGCAATTATCTGTTTACAAATGAATCTTACGAATTATTTGCAATGCTCCTACCCCCGCCCCCCCCCACTTCCAGTGCATTTGATTAGTATAAAAATGTATAGAGACCCAAGTAATAACCAAAAAACCCAACAATCCTATGGGATTAAATGTGTCCTTTTCAGGACACATGCTCCCCCACACAATCCATGGGTCCAGCAAGGATGCATTATGAACAGAGAGCAGGGAGAGAAGTAGCTGAGACATGGAGAATCCTCAGAGGTTGGAGTTCTACAGTAAACTTCAGTCCCAACTTAGTGGATTCGCAGTCAGACCAACAGGACCCTTTCATGTTTTCTTTGTGCCCACCCCCCAGCCCTGCCAACATCCTCACCAGAAGTGAAAATATCACCAAAGGATGCGCATACTACCATTCACTATTCTGCTGGTTGCATTCTTGTGTGATCCCACTGATAGGAGTGAAAAGAACATGCTTCACAGAAAAGAATGGCTATTCTCTTGATTACATCACATGCTCTTTTCTTTTTTCCTTAGTTCTCAATGTGCCTTAGGCCATACATAGTTTATATGAAAGATATACAGGTTCAAGGAAAAGGGGAGGAGGTATTGCATATTACTGCTTCCTAGTGGCTTTTTCTGTTATTTCTCTTTCCCTCCAGTAGAGGCCAATATTTTTCTCTATTTTCTTCTTAGAATTTTGTCTTTGTATATTTATTGCGGACAAAAATTCACCATTGAAATATTGGGCCAGATAATCACCTGGACATTCTTGCATAGAACTATGCAGATTTACAGCAGCTAAGGATCTTTATCTTTTAAACAAGTGTATCTTTCAAGCAAAATACACATATTGCATGAAAGGTTATATGTTCTTCTAACTCCTGACAAAATTATTAATGCTTATATATTGCAAGTACTTACTTGCTGTTTTATTGTGGCCTTTTAAAATGTTGGTGTTCGGCCAAATTACAATCTAGTAATATTTGATCAGAAAGCTCTGCATCTGCTTCTCAAAAAAAGAATTCTTCACTGCTCTGTTGTGAATCACATCTGTTGCCACCCAGGGAATTACGCTGCAGGACTTTTTCCTTAGAAATTAATTTCCTCTTTGCCTGCTTTGCTCAGTGTTTAATGATACGATTATAGCAAAAACTCTGCTTCATTAAAGAGCATGCTAAATTTTTCTTTAGGAATCGCACATTAACTTTTTGTCAAGATATTTTCCTTATGTGGTAACCACATTCAAAAACAAAGTTAAGAATATACTTTGATGGAGGCATGTATGATGGCTGCCATGCTTGAAAAGAACTTTGCATTTCTTCCTTTGTTTGCACGCTTTTCAAATTAACAATTCGTAGCCTAGTTACATTTTTAGAAATAGTTAAAAGTACATTCACCTCAAGGAAATTCTGAAAATCAGATAAAACCCCATTTGTAAAAGAATGCTGTTAAAACTAAACTTATCAGTAAATTTATCTTTACTGTTTTCCCCATTATCCATCATGAGAGACAGACCACACCAAACTAACTGTGTTAGAAACACAAATTATAGATATTTAAAATGCTCATTGTCAGCGGTTGTACAGCTAAAGGTCTTCTACATTGGCAAGACTTACTAATCTACTGCTAGGAGACTAAAGCTTAAAATACAACTGTTGGAGAACTACTGTTGTGGAAGTAGTATGAAATGTCTAATTGGCATCATATTCTGAGGAGACTACTAGCAAGATATTTTTTTTGCCCAGTTCAGTGTTGTGACCATTCATTCAACCAGAGGAACTTAGAAACAAAAATTTAATGTAGACAAGGGATGGACATTAGACTTCAGGTGGTTTACTGTAATGTACAGGAAGGTGTCTGAAGCACTTTTGGGAGACAAGAAATAAAGATATTGTATTGAAAAGTTGACAAACTCTTCTGTTTTTTGGCACAATGGCAAGAATTTGCAACAATCTACAGTTGAATGTGGAGCCATACATATTAGATCTTGGGAACAGATATAGTAAAAATTATATCCATGCAGCTTTCGCAAGTTATAATTATCATTTTTTTAATTTTCTTCCATCTGGATTAGACTTTTGAACAGACACTAAAAATGTATCTAATACCTAAAAGTAATCTGCCAAAGATTGTTTTCCTATTCTGGTCAAAGAAAAAGGATGCCAGCAGTTCTTCTATAACTAGTATGAGAAGTGCAAGGACTGTTGGAACTTCAGCGCCCACTTCTGTGTGTTAGAACTCAGTTCTCCTCTTTCATCCTTCCCTCCATCTACCAAATCTAGAGTATTGTTAATTTCACTCTAAGCTTGTATGGGCACTGGAAAGGTACTGGCATCATCTATCTACAGATTCAGGAAGATAACATGGCAAGTTTACAGTTGCAAGTTTATCTTTTATAGCCACAGAGACAAGAAACTTAGCTTTTTTAAATGAAAATTTAAATTCTTCAGAAACTAATGTCTTAGTCCTTCACATCTTGTAGCATAACATGATTGTATACATTTTGAAATTCAATATAGCTACAAAAAAGCTCTTGGTAAATATGAATATTTTGAAGGGAAAAATATAAAATAAGTATTTTATTTTTATTTCATGAAAACTAGCCCATAACGAATGAGAGCAAAATAATTTCTCATTTCTTTCCTCAGTCATTAAGAGTTTCCTTGCAAACCATTCTGTAGATGACAACCAGATGATGATGAATGAGTTACAAATTATTTTTAATGGATACCTCAGGATTTCATTCTGTGTGTGCTACTTTCCAACTATCTCTGGAAGTGTTCTATTTCTCATATTAATGTTCTATTTTAATTGCATATAAATTCTGTAAAAAAAAAAGTCTACACTTTTCACAAATAAGCCTTTAAAAATTCTGTCCCTTTTTAATTATATAAAATGGTTCTGGATAATATTTAAGCAAAACTGAGTTTAAGTATCTTTCTGGTTAATTCTGAAGGAAAATCCAATTTATTTGGAATCATTATCCAGTGTGTAATGTGTATGTTCTGAATGTTATAATGAGTGATGGTCTGTTACTATGCTGGTATATAAAAATTGAGATTAAATTTCATTTTTTGTGTATTATTGGACAGGGGGAGTGGTAGATGTGCAGTGTATAAGTGGGAAAGAAGATTTATGATTGTGATAGCATGACTATATCTGTGAAGAACACTAATGGAAGTATCCTATATCAGATGCAAAACTAGATGTTAAATGTCTAAACAAGTTCTAGTTTCCAAACACTAATTATAGCGTGTCTGATGCGTTTAACTTGCTCTTTTCCTATGACTTGCTGTTTTGTACTGTCATACTGGGACAAAGACAGGCTATCAAAAATAAGCATTTACAAATAGATATAAATTTCAGTGTGAAGCATTCCTTACTGTATTTTTAAATTGTTGGTGGATTTTTAGGCCTCTGTCATCATATACAAAAATGATTTTAAAATAAGTATTATTTTTCTTAGACTTTTAACACAAAAGTATTGTTAAATTTCAAGCCTCACAAGAGAGGAAACTTAGGGCCATTCTTTAAATACTCACAAGAAGCAAAACAGCATATAATGGCAATATCTGCACACTGGATTAATTTCCATTTGGCTGACTACATTCTCAAAACGTAGTTTATTTTATTCACGTTCAGTAAGGATTAGATAACAAATAACGTACAATCTTTCTGTGAGCTTAAAAGAAGAACCAAGTTGGTGGTGATCTCTCTGTGCCCTGTCACGACTCATCATGGAACCGTGAAACACCCACCCTTCAATTAGAGCTTTCTAAAAATCGAGGATGTCAGTGGTGAACCAAAGTGTCACTCCATGACTGACACCCCATAGTTTCTTACAGATGTAAAGTGATCTCTGAAAACATACTATTTATGTTGATTCTGAAATTCCAGGCTTATTCTGGTTACAGGCTAAATTTGTCAAATTCGGAAACAATGTTAATTTCCAGTGACCTATACTAGACCACTTTGATTCTCTCCGTTTGTCAGAAAGTCTTTCTTCATATATATCATGGAAAAGTGTTAGAAATATGAAGTAAACAACGTGTTTGACACAAAACATCACTTTTTTTTTAACCCTTTGGCCAAATGCAAAGTGTTGCAATTGACTTTTTAAGATGCAGATATCTCAGGATTCTATCTTTTTATCTTTGAGGATTTATGCAATGACTTTTAACTGCACATTCTTTTTCCTTTTGTGACTGATTGTCACAGAAAATGTAACATTTAAACACTGGATCTCTAAGCAAAATCCATTTTAAGTTTTTTAAATTGTTAGTATATTATCACCATGAAGGTCCTTACAACTAGAAGGATACTGGTGGCAGGAGGAGACCCTTGGCCAGGCAATTGCAGTACCGGAGTGACTAATTTGTAGGCACCCCACTATGATTTTTTTTCCCATTCCTATACAGGTTGAACCTCCCTGGTCTGGCACCCTCCGGACCCAACTGGTCCTGAACCAGGGAGTTTGCCGGACCAGGGAAGGTCAATGATCCCCTGCTGGTTGCACCACTCCCTTGACTCCCTTCCTTGGGGCTTCTGCCCTGCTACCCACTCTGTCACCAGAGTTCCTTGGGGTCCCCTTGCCAGTATGCCAGCTCCTGCCAGCCCTGCTTGGCTGCCACTGGCTCTGCAGCCGCTGGGGGTTCCCTGGCCAAGGGTCTCCTCCTGCCGCCTGGCCCTGCTGCTGCAGGGCATTCCCTAGCTGGGGACACCCAGCCCTGCCTGGCCTTGCTGCCGCCAGGGATTCCATGGTGCGACCTTGCCCTGCTGATGTGGAACGTGGGTTCCCGGATGGGGCACCAGCCACCCCAGGCCGCTGCAGCTGGGGGGTTTCCCAGAGTTCCCCGGCCAAGGCCACCTGACTGCCACCGGCCCCACTGCTGCTTGGGGATTTACTGGGGTTCCCTGGCCCAGGGCTCACCCACTGCCACCTGGCCCAGTTAATGCTGGGGGTTCTCTGGCCAGGTCAGGAGCTCCCCATTGCCTGCCTGGCCCAGCTGATGCCAGGGGTTCCCCAGGGTAGGGCCAGGGCTCCCCAGTCACAGCGTGGCCCAGCTGCTGCTGGCCCAGGCAGAACTCTCCACCCCTGCTGGCTCCAGCTCCTGGTCTCCGGGGCTCTTTGGTCCAGCAACATCATTGGCCCTACTGGACCACGGATGTTGCCGGACCAAAGAGTCCCATATTTGGGAGTTTCAACCTGTACTTGTATTTTCAAAGCACTAATCACAATGTTATCTGGATACCAAATACAAGATGGCCAAGATTTCCATGTTTTCCTGGGAGGGCCGTCTTCTCTGCCTCTCTCCTGGTGACGTTTTAACATATGGGTCTTTTTGGGGAGGCAGTACAGTATTTGTAGACAAACGTTAGGATTCTGCTCCCCCTGTAGACAGAAGCCTGAATAAAACAGACATTGTGCTCTACAAAGAGATGAGATTTGAATTCGTCCTGACTTCCTATGGTCAGGAGTTCTACAACTGGGTGACTTTCACCAAAAACATCTTTCCCAATTTGTGGGCCGTTTTGTCTCTCTCCTTCCTTAGCATAGTTGAATTTCTCCTGGCTGTTTCTCTGGGTTATTGGAAAATGGTTAGTTCTTCTCGACTCCATGACATTATACCCTCAGTAATTTTAGAGAAGTTCTTATCAGGCTTCTCTGTGCACTGTAGTGCAATAATACTTTTAACATTAAGGCTGATTGCTCGGTACAACCATGCAATCTTATAAAAATTAGCCTTCCCTTCAATAGTTCCCCTCCCTTTTAACATATTGGCAGTGGATTTTTCCCCCCTTCCCTCCAACATCAAAGACCCAAAGCAAAAGCATCAGCAACATTAACATTTAGCCACTTTGGTAAATCTACCCTGTTATGTGGAGGGGAAAAGTCAGAAGGAAGCAGAAAACATTCATTGTGGAATAATCCTCCATTTATTTCCCAGCAGTGGCTCATTTGGGCGCACATCCTTCATTAATCAAAAGGAAATTAGTTTCCCCTTTGCTTTTTTTTTTAAAGAATTGTATTGAAAACTACCTTTCATTTTCATTTTAGATGAAAATGTCACTGCTTTACGCAGGCCTAGATAATTTCTGTCAGTCCACTGGGGGCAAATATCTAGTTGAGTTGCTTCCGAATTGAAGCTAGAAGCTGTGACTCCTCCAGGCTGAGTAACCCTGCTTTTTCTGCACTAAATTTCTGAAATTAACTGAACTGATTGCAATTCCTGATGACTCATCTACCCAAAAAGGACAAACTTGGCTTGTTTTGTGGCCTTCTGTTGGTGTTCTCTGGTGGTTTTGTGACATACCTGAGCTTTATGTCTGACCCTAGTATTAGTCTCTTCTTTCAGTGCAAATAGTTGGGAATAAAAGGTGGTAACTTACACTGACTCTCATCTTGCTTCACTCAACAGTAGCCTTTTTGGCTGTTAAGGAAGATCCTTGATGGTCTTCAGTGGGATCTTTTCTAGTTCCCCTTGTCAGCAAATACAGTAGCTACCAATAGCTTACTGATGACCTTTCCCGCTTTGTTGTTTTACAGATTTTAGAATAACCATAATCTGCTGCACTCCACCCCCAAAGGAACAAAATATTATAAATTAATCTCTTATGTAGTACTGTGTCTTTTTCCTGATCAGTCTGATATTTTTATTACAGGGACACTTACCCAGAATGAGATGATATTTAAGCGCCTCCATCTAGGTACTGTGTCTTATGGAACAGACACAATGGATGAAATTCAGAATCACATTATCAATTCATATTCACAGGTATCTTATTTTCCTTAATATTGGCAAGTTTTCTCAGGATTTTGGGGGCATTCCCATGTTTTGGGACCTAAAAATTTAATTATGAAAGTATTACCATTTATAGAATTTTTTCCCTTAAAGGGATATCCTCTGTGTTCTAGTTTAGGGCAACAATTTGGCCTTCTCTAAAATTAATACATTGTAATGCCTGCCTGATTCCAAATGTCTCTCATAGCCCACTGTCTCTCTAGGAGTCTAACTCTTTTTCTATCCAGTACTATTAATTGATGAAAATTCAATATTTTTCTCTGTTGAAGCATAGACAGACATCAGCAAACTGACCCCAAATTGCAGATAACACTCTGTACCTAGAACAATGCTGGTCAGATTAATTGCATCTTTGAAGATACTCAACACAAAGACACAAACATTGTAAAGCCATGTTAACTTGCATAAGCAGTAAAGAAAAAAAGGCTTGTCAAAAGGATAATGATGGAAGGATAGGGAAAGGAGTGCTCTATTAAATTCCTTAATAGGGATTACAAACAGCATAACATTTTAAAAAAGAAGTGGGGAAACTAACATATTTAATAACAGGGTATTTGATCAAGTCCCTGCAGGATAGTTCCAGCTACATTCGCAATGAGTATAGTCTATTACGTGTATCCCGTTAGAAACTAAATTGTGCGTGTGCACTCCAGTAGGAGAAATTGTGGACATGCTATGAATATTACGATGCCTCTGCCTATCTTCTGGTATGAGAAGTGAAGGTTGTTGATTGGACTGTCAAGGAATGGCCAACCCTTGGGTGTCCTGTTTGGAGGCAGCATGCCTCTGGCACTTCCCTTTCCTTTTCTCCACTTGCCCAGAACACATGTGGAAATTGTGCTAAGGTACAAAAGAGAAGAATTCTACCTCCTGTTGCTATCCAGTGGCCATTTTGGCAGATGGCATAAGGAAGTAGGTTGGCTCCCATGAATACCCATACATATTCCCTGTCACCCATCAAGTTTAAGCACTCCTGGTTATACATACAGCAACAAACCTTGCTGCTGAAAGCCACTCTGCTCACTTTGCCTTATAGTGTTGTTGTTTTCAGAGCTGATTTTCCAGGCTTGTTGTGGGCTAGTTTGATCACATTTGGGGATCGGGAAAGATATTTTTCCTCCTGTGGGGAATATTGGCCCAATTTTGGTGGCTGTTGTACGGTTTGGTTTTGTCTTTTTCCCCCCTTGTTCACAGCATCATGGAGGCCTGGTAGGAAAAGATAAGAAAGATGAACGTACCGTAAAAAACTTAGAAGGGGGGAAAGCAGTGATTAATAAAAGCCTGTCAGTATATGCAGTGTGGTAGCCATGTTGGTCCCAGGATATTAGAGAGACAATGTGGGTGAGGTAATGTATTTTATAGGATCAACATCTGTTGGTGAGAGAAACAAACTTTTAAGCTATAAAGAGCTCTTCTTCAGGGAGGTATGCCTCTAGTACCTCCCTTTCCTTTCTCCACTTGCCCAAAATACACACAGAAATTGGGATATGACAAACGCAAAAGACTGTGAAGTAGAATTTCTCCTTTCAGAGGACAAAATTTTATTTAGTGGATTACACATTGTTGTCATAAGCCATAAATCTATCCTTGCCACCATGGGCATCATTGGCCTATACACCAACATCCCTCACAATGATAGCATAGCTGTCCATCTCAAATATTTACAAAACATTGGACATCCCAAAAAAATCACCAAACTCATTCATTTTATATTCAACAGCAAACATTATCCAAACTATGGGTACTAGGATGGTCCCCCCAAAGCATCAGTGTCTTCATGGGCCATGTTGAAGAAGAATTTCTGAACAAATGCGCCACAAAGCTAATTATATACCTGAGATACATGGATGATATTTTCATCCTCTGGTCAGATGATTAAACTCCCTCATAGATTTCCACCACAACTTCAGCAACAAACCACCACCCATAAAACTCTCTCTGGAATACTCCCACATGAGCGTCAGTGTCCTGGACACCATAAGCAGCTTCAGCAGTGTAACTCTACAAACAATGATATACAAGAAACTTACAAATCACTAAGCCTACCTTTACAGATGCAGCAACCACTCCAACATACAAGAAATCTCTTATCTACAGCCAGAGACTCAGATTCCATTGAATATGCTCTGAGAAGAAAGTACAGTGATATTGATGGGTCACTTCACCTTCAATGGTCCCTAGAATATGTGCTAGCTACTTATGCTAAGCTATCTGTTCAATCTTGTGGTTAGCACTGATACTATGAATACCTTTCCCATACCTGAAGAAGAGTTTTGTGTAGCTTGAAAGCTTGTCTCTCTCACCTACAGAAATTGTACCCAATAAAATGTATTGTTTAACCCACCTTGTTTCTGTCAATATATATTGTCAAACTTGGTGGCTGGTATGCAGGCCAGGGTTTCCAAGGGACCAATTTCAGGGTAAATCTGAGCACAGGATCAGGAAGGTTTTGGTGGACCCTGTAAATTGTACAGACTGAACTACCCCTCATCTGTATCCTCATTCCCCTTTGCTGCAGGAAAATGTTAGGATGAATCATGTAGGAGAAGTTTAGCTAAGCAAGGTAACCTTAGTTCCTTGGTTGTGCGCTGCAGAGCCATTTAATATCATACTGGACATAATTAGTGCCTGGTATGGAGAAACAAGGTGGGCTGACAAACCCTCTTTAAGATTTAAACAATAATATTTTTATTATTAACATATTGTATAATGTTTTAATATTAAAACAAATAAAATTGTGGTCTTTAGCGTTAAATCCATTCACATTACTATATCTTTATTCTCCTGTATTTCCTGGTCAATATAGCTGCTTACTTAGCTGGTATCTATGTTAAACAATAGCTTTCTTATGGAACAATACATCTTGGAAATGGGATATAGAGCTTTTGTTCCTTAAGATCAACAGTCCAAATTCAAACTAGAATAACACTGACGGAAAGTCATTGTCATCTGATGGCTGTTAGGTGATTTATGTAAAAGAATTTTGTCCTAGTGGATCATGTTAGGTGTCTACAGTAACAGCAATAAAACAATTACAATTGTCAGTATCAGCAGAGTCTCCTAAGGCTGACTGGGTATGGAGACTGAACTATTATTTTAACCTAGAGGTGTATTCATAAACATTAATTTCACTTTGGGGAAAATATATCTCTAATTAAAAAGAACTGCACACTGCATAAATGTTTGCTTACCTAAAAGATTAGCTTATTAATTTTACATTGTAATAAATTTTTAATATTTGCTGCTATGCAACAGATTTAAATATTTATAATTGAGGCATTTACCCTTGAAATTTAAAAAAGGAAAAAAATAGTTTATTTTTCCAGTATGGACAAGGATTTCCAAATCCGCATTAGCAGTTACTACCTGGTGGAAAGCAACTTTGCTATTTTTCTAGAAAATCTTTCTGTATTTCAGTGTTGTGTATTGTAACCTAATAATATTTAAATAATGTTTTAATTATGTTTTATATTGCAAGCAACTACTTCAAACAGAAAATAAAGCAACCCCTTTACACAAAATAAACTATTGAACAATTGTTTCAATCAAAAATGCATAGTAAGGCTTTTTATTTAATTTATGGTAATAGAAGCTGCCAGTTAGACAGACACCGGTTCTTATGTGACATTGATTTTTATCCCTTGTTTGTGTTCTGTTTTATTATTAAGATGACAATAGTCTAGTAGGTTCACTGTAATGCAACACACAAATCTATTATAACCTGATTATATTTCCCCACTGGAAGCATTTTGTGATAGAGGGCATAATCTTTAATGGAATTTGTGTGAAATTAAATTATACAAGCATCAATAAACATAACATAATTCAGAAGGAGTAAATCAGCTTAATTTATTTGCAGCTGTAATGCCATCAGTGTTAGCAGAATGCAAATGCAGAGGTTTAAAGTAGTAGCTGAAAAACAGTGCCAGATGAGCAGAAAGTTAAACCCTTTATTAGACAGCACTGTAATTTGATGGGCAGAATGTTCACGGTTCAGCAGATCAGTACATGCAGTCGGGAGAGAAAAGGCTTGGTTTGTAAAAAGAATATCTGAGTTACTCTGAAGCGAAAAATGTTTGATTGTACTGGTGAGATGAAAAGAAGTTATTTCATAATCTAACCAAAAAGGCCTTTTCCAAAATAGTTTAATAATCAAATATAATCAGTTTCGCTCCCAGAGATGCATTCAGGTTCAGCTGAGCATGGCTGGAGTATGACAAAAAATATGGTGTTAAATTGGTGGTTACTCTAATGGCAACATGATTTTAAAATGAAATCGGTATTCTTATTCTCTTTGCCACCTGCCAAATGGGTAGCTTTTACATTGTTAGATTTCTGTGCCCTGCCAAAACCAGAGAAAATGTTCATGCTATAAAGCAACTGTTACATGAACTAGATTAATTGATAAAGAAATCTCTCATTAATAGGCAAACATCAGTGGGCTACGTATAGTTCCAGAGGTGTACATTTTGCTTTGGAGATGAAGAAAGAGACATGAGCCACGATCCTTAAAAATGACTAGTGATGTTTTTAGGTGTATCAGTTTTGGAATGTCCAACTAGACATGAGTTAAAGGGACCTGGTTTTCAGGAAGTCCTCAGCATCTACCCTCTGAAGAGCAGGCACATATTAATACTAGTCATTTTTAAAAATATTGGTCATAGTCCCCATCCTAAAATACTTATATTCTTAATTGACCACGAAAAGACTGCGTTGTGAGAGAAAACAACATGCATGGGAGAGAGGAAGAAATACTGGGAAAAAGTTTGTGGTTCCGTGCCTGTCCAGTTAGTTACTGGCTTAAAAGCAAAGCTATTATGTAAAATGATTGAATTATAGGCTCATTATTTGAGAGACTGTAGGAAAAGGTGGGTTTTGAGAGAGGATTTACAGGAGAAGAGAACTCTGCAGCCTACAGTATCAGGGATCAAAGCAAACACTATTTAAATATCCCTTTTCATTAGGTACCTGCTTTAACATTGTTGACTAAGTGGGTATTTTTAAGTCTTATAAAAGGTGACTTGTAAAACTATAATAGATTATATTACAGTATCAGAAGATAAAAGAGCAAATTCATTTTTCAATAATCTTCTAATGCATATAGACTCAAACTAAAATGCATAAAAATTAAGAAAGTGATAGGTCTGGAAAGAGAAATGCATAGTAGGTTGATGATGTGCTATAATATGCACATTGCTCTGCCAGTATAGATAAGGACTGAGGTGCAACACCCATTGCATATTCCTAGGTCTCTCCAAAGCCAAAGACTGCCAACTTGTGTATTAGAACTGTGGTTTGATTATAAGCCTAGAACTCCTGAGAAGATTTAAAACTAGTTCCCTCATGTAGTTGTTTTCAAGGGGTGAGTTTTTTAGGTTTTCTAGTTTCTTTCTTTCATTGAATTTATCCACTATTCATTGCCTGGGATGTTTGTTTTTTATGTTTTAAAGATGCATTCCCAATCTAGCGGAAACAGTACTAGCTCAACACCTTCCAGAAAAGTGCAGTCCTCAGCACCCAAGGTCCGCAAGACTGTCAGCAGTCGGATACATGAAGCAGTGAAAGCTATTGCTTTGTGTCACAATGTGACCCCAGTTTACGAATCTCGTGCTGGAGTGGCTGGAGAAACAGAATATGCAGAAGTGGATCAGAACTTCAGTGATGAAAATCGAACTTATCAGGCTTCTAGTCCTGATGAGGTTAGTATGACATGTTAAAATGTTTTACTTTGTGAGTAACATTGAGTTTCTTTAAAAAAAAGTTCTTTAACCTAAGAGCAGAATTTTGAGCAATTTAATGTTTGGAGGATAGTCTTCAAGAAAAAAAGTTGATTACAAACACATGGAGAAAAGAAATTAATATGCTGATTAGATGAAGGATTGATCTGATATTTTGTATTTAGGGGTGATCTTACCTGTTTGACTGAATCAAGCTGTGCAATCAACTTCATGGGTTTGATATGAAAGTACTGCACTTGTAAAAATAAATAGTTGAGTACATAAATTGGTTTTCAGGACCTTGCTCTAGAATATAGTAATGCAACATGTTCTACAGGAATACAAATGTTCATTCTTAATGACAAAGAACCAGATTACCCTTTACAGACATGAACCAGATTACCCTTTACAGACTTGGGTGAAGCAGTGGATGACACTACTTATTAGATGCACGAGTGGATTTAAAAAAAAAAATCTATGCATAAAGGACATTTAGTTCAAGCAACCCTAGACAACTTGAAAGATTTGAATTATAATGTTCAGCACAAATTAAAGCTCAAAAATACAGGAAATAACATAAGCACATGCTTAACTTTTGAGTATGTGCGTAAATTCCATTTAAATCAGTTAAGTCAAGCACAAGTCCCATAAATGTCCGTGGTACTTTACATATTATCAGAGTTAAATACATGCTTTAGTGCTGTGCTGAATAGGGATGCATTTTTAAATCAGGGCCTAAATGTATCATTCATGTTAACTGATTAAATTCTTAAAAGAGTATGCTTATGGGAGTGACACACAGCTCAGGATTCAAAATTCCATAGAAGTAAAGTAACCCATAGAATTACAGAAATATTTTTGTTGTATCCTTTCTGAGGAAGATGTATACAAAGTAACATGTTTCCAATCCTAATTTGGATTTCCATAAGCAAACACATGAGGGGTCAAATATAATTTGTGTGTTTAAAGAAGAGTTAAGCGTGCTTAGAGCATGGTGGAGAACCTACAGCCCGTGAGCTTCCTTTGATCTAGCAATCCACAAGGCTTGGGCTTGGCCCTTCCCCACACACAGCAGGCGGAAGCAGCAGGCAGCCAGCACTAAAGCCCCTGCATGATTGGCTCTGCCTGGTGGGAAGGAGGAAGCAGCTCTGCACGTTGATGTTCCTCCAGTTCCCGGCTGGGGGAATGGCAGCATTGGGAAGCACTCACCTACAGGCTTTTCCACCACTTCTACTATTGGCTGCCAATGGAAGTGGTGGGGGGCGGTGCCTATAAGTGCAGGTCTCCACAGCCACAGCTGTGCCAGGTAAGCACCACAATCCACTACCCCTTCCCACACTGCCCTTCCCTCCTAGACCCCTGACCTGCTGCCCACTCCTGCACCTTCGTTCCTGCCCAACCCTGCACATCACGCCTCCAGCCTGCTCCTGCACCTGCTGCAACTTACTTCCCACCCAAAACCTGCACCCCACTCCCAGCCTGCTCCCACACCCTACCTTCTGCCCAGGTCCTGCACCATAACCCTCAGCCTGTTCCCTAGCAGCCCCCTCCCACAAACTGAACCCCTCGTTTTTGGCCTCATCCCAAAGCCTAGAGGGCCCCACAAATCTACTAGCCCTGGGCCCTTAGAAGAGGTAATCTGGCCCTGAGGAGGCTAAGATAGATGCTGTGCTTACTGAAAATATGGAATAAATATGAAACATTTGCCATCATATATATAGTAGCCCAATGTTTGTGACTCTGAAATGCTGGCTGTTCCCTCTGGGCAGCACTGTTGCCTCCCACCATGGCGCTCGGCTGACTTCTGCGCCGCTCAGCTGGACTGCCGCGCGGGAGCAAGCAGCGCAAGCAGCTGTTTGGGGTCCGTGCTCCTCATGTACGGGGGTGCTGCATGGGGAGTGCGGGGCCCAAACGGCTGCTTGCGCTGCTTGCTCCCGCGCAGTGGCCCGGCTGAGCGGCACAGAAGTCAGCTGAGTGCCACGGTGGGAGGCAACAGTGCCGCCCAGAGGGAACAGCCAGGGAGCGGGGCCTGGACAAGCGTGCGTCTCTGACGTCAGGAAAGGGCACCAGATTCAAAAGGAGGAAAGCGGAGCAGACACAGAAGACGCGGAGGAGACAGAGAGGAGAACGGAGGAGGCGGAGGACAGCGAGAGAGAGAGAGTGAGAGAGAAGCAGCAGGAGGAGGAGAAGAGAAACACAGAGTGAGAGGTGGGAGGGAGAGAAGAGAAAGAGAGAGACATGGAGAGAGAGGCAGGAGGCGGACGAGAGCTGAGAGAGAGAGGGCGAGGCAATAGGAGGAGAAGAGAGAGAGAGAGGCCGTTTGCGCCACTTGCTTCCATGCGGCGGCCCGGCTGAGCTGCGCAGAAGTCAGCCGAGTGCCATGGCGGGAGGCGAAGGGGGGTGAGGCGGTGACGTACACGCCCAGGGGGTGGGGCCTGGATGAGCATGCATCCCCGGCGGAGACAGAGGAAAGTGGAGAGAGAGTGAGAGGCAGAAGGCAGAGGAGAGCCGAGAGAGAGAGGGGGAGGCAGTAGGAAGAGGAGGAGAGAGAGACGGAGTGAGAGACCGGAGGCTCAGGAGAGAAGACCGACGTGGAGGAGAGACCTGAAAATCCCGCCTTATGACGGGCTAATTGGCTAGTATAAAATACTAGTTACAATCCTGGCTTCTCAAGCCGTACTTTTTCAACATAGACACAAATTACAGATTGTATTTCTAGGAAACGCCATCCCATTATATTTGTTGTCATTTGCCTTCACATAGAGCCAAGTAGGCTTATGGGTATTTCATATGCAATAATTACTGTCCATAGGGTCTAGGAACTGTAAAGTGAATCCATATGAATAACTGGCTTAGTCTTAAATTATAAAAATGGCAGGCTAAGTCAGTCATCCATTGCTTTATGATTAAAATCTAGATAGGAATTCAGAAAGATACAGTAAATGTAATAATGAATTTTTTTAGATAAGCAAATAACAAAATATTACTCGCAGATGACTTAAGGATTGAACATTCCTTTGACCTCGGAATCAAAGATTGACCTAAATCAGAATAACATAAGCTCAGGTAGTAACTCTGTGAAAATTGTGCCCACGTGGAAGTTGTGTGGAGCCTGAAAAATCTGCTGTAAAAGTGTAAAACTTAACTTTTGTCTAGTGGATGAGGGCAAGCGTAGGATAGCATGAAAGTGCTTGACTTTTGGAAATAGGTAGGAATTTGACTTAGCAGAAAGGAAGAGCCCTTTGGTGGATGCTGAAAAGATAAATGATAGATTTTATATGGAGGGTTGAAAAGAGAAATTAGAGGGAAAAGGAAATCAGGAGCTTATCAGATTGATGCTGGGGGGCCTGAGCATAAAAGAAGTGGGCCCTGTGTAACTGATATGGTGCCTAAGATAGCAGGGAGTGTGGACACAGGAAAATGTTGATACTGTGCCATCTGGTTCAGGAACAGGACTGGAAGCTGATGGGGGAAACAGGAAGAGAGATTGTCCAGCTGAGGAAGAACTGGATCAAAATAACTGGCAGGTTGAGTGTGGCTGACTGGAGTGGGAATGGAACTTCATAGTTTGAAGGGGATGGGAAGAAGGAAAGTAGTGCAAGGCGATATGAGTCTGGAAGTGAACTTGGTGCAGGCTGCTTTTAAGGGAGAAAAGGCATAGGTGTCCATCTTGAGAGTGCTGTGTATTCAATTACCCAAATTTGAGAATTCAAACTAAAAACTAATGAAGCAAAATCATTTACTAAATATCTTATGAAGGTACAGTCCTTAGAGTACTTTTTATCTTTTAAAGTTAATTTACCTCTCTTTCAAACTAGTACAATTAGTATATCAAACAAGTGTATTTTAATTTAATAGACTATTGCTATTAGGTAAAATGTAAATAATGTAAACATTGCATCATGACCAAAAAAAGTCGAAGGAGGTCTCTATCATAATTTTTTAAAGATCTCTCTTGATGCAATGTTTGCAAATCACTGGAGCCTAAGGAAAATAATGTAAATGGTTCATTGTTTAGCTTATTGAACTTTCCTGCAGTTAGGTTGACAGATGATGCCAATGTTTCCCAATCACCAAAGTACCATTTTAAAAGCATTTTTTATTGAATAAAGTGCTCTGAATATTGCACCCTGGAGCTTTATTTAGGGAAATGGTTCAGTTGATGTTTTCTGTTTAACCTCAGCATTGACCTATCACAACATATTTTGTTAATAAGCAACATTACCATTTAATAGACTTTACAAGTTTTATACATTGTACTTCCTCAGTATTACAATTGTGCTCTCTTATATTTTGCTTTTGGATCCTGGAGTGAATGTTATTTTATTGGTGGTCTTCTGTGTTATAAAATCTAGTGTCTTTTTTTTTTTTTTTTTTTTTTGTGTAATAGACATTATATGAACAATTATATACCATGTAACTATAAAGTGTTCTTCCATGTGGGAAAACACAGGAAATGTTTTAATATTCTCATGAAAACCACACTAGAAAGTTAATGATGAATGAATTCATTTGAAATTCTTCATAATTCCATTTATATATGGTATCGTGACAAAAATGCACATTTAGTAGTAGATACTTTCACTCTAAAATATGCAATCATTGTGATGTTAGAGTAGCCTGAGATAACTGATTTTGTATTCTTAACGTGAACTCTACTTGTACCAGGCTCATTGTTTCTTATGATAAGTGATCAATATTTCATTTTCTTTGAAAGAGTGGAAAGTTTCATTTGTCTGTCACTTCTGTCCTCTACAGCTACAGCATAGCAAACAACATGTACATACTGGGAAACCCTTTGACAAAATCAAAAACAACTCTTGCTCAACTGTCATAAGTGTATGTTCACATCACTTGTGGAAAGCCAGTGCTAATCTAATGTAATGAACAATCATAAAAGGATATAAACTAAGTAGGTAGAGCAATAAAGTTCAGAGGTCACAGACCCAAGTAATTCAGAGGCATGCTATGAACGGGAGCCTTTCAAGACCTTTGGCCTCCTTTGGTCAAGAAAGATTGATTAGTCATGGTTTTTAATGACTGCCTACACTCATATGCTAGCTATTTATTGTTTATGCTTTTTCCTGCTTCCTGTTTGTATACTCACAGACATCTAACTCCAACATTTAGAATATTTAAATGTTACATTAAGATATGGTCAGTTGTCTCATTCAGATGTTAATATGCAAGAGACAATAGAGTTTCTAACATTAATTACAAGGACACAAAGATGATAATTTGAAAAGGGAAATGATATATCCATAGTGAAGCAGCTTTTGTGTTTACAAAAGTAAAGATGTAATGTATGAGACATGTTGTATTGTTTAATTCATTTTTGTATGTGTGGTTTTTGAAGCAAGACTAATTGTGGTGTTTTGTCAATGTATTTGTGAAGAGCAAATTATTCAGTAGCATAAGCCCATCACTTCCATGACCTTCGAGACCCATAAAGAATAACTACTCTATGCCCTGTCTTGAATATTGACTGGCATTTTTCCAGCTGATCAAATTGTAGTTAATAATTTTATTATATATTACCGTGAATGTTGCTAATTAAATATAATAAAATACAAATGTCAGTCATTAACTAATCGTTTGTAAATATAAAAGGAATACAGACACTTGAGTATTCTTCACTGCTAACCAAAATCATCTCTGAACTATTGTTGCAGAAAACAACTTGAACAATTGGAAACATTTAGTATTAGAGGAGTAGTGAAAACATTTTCCCCTGCTTCCACCTGTTCTACAAGAATAGTCTTTATTTAAAAATGGCATTGAACATACCCTGTGTGTCCTTTGTATAACAGGTTGATTTTGTCTAAATTGAAAATAACTCTATCGGTTTCAGTTAAGTTATT
Organism: Pelochelys cantorii; assembly: GCA_032595735.1. Lineage (NCBI taxonomy): Eukaryota > Metazoa > Chordata > Testudines > Trionychidae > Pelochelys > Pelochelys cantorii. The sequence continues at coordinate 101,832,603 of CM064327.1, forward strand.
TCCAATTTATACTGATTAAACTGAAAGTGGAGTTTGGTTCATGGGCTATAAAGTACACTGAGTAAATATTATCTGAAAGATTTAGAGCAGCTACCTGTCTTTCTTCAAAGAGCTATTTGAACATGGTTTCATAGAAACACATTATAATTTTCTCTTTGCCAAGATGAGGCAACAGTTTGTATCTGAGGTATATTGTACAGTTTACAGTATTAAATGTTTGATTCTGATCCATCCACAAGTTTACATGCATAATTCAACTTTACTTGAACTTATTCAAGCTGTCTAGGGTAACCATAGTTCCCTATGCTGAAGATGGGACACCTGATAAAATTACTTGTATTCAAGCAAGTTCATTAGCAATAAATCATACAAATATTCAAATTAACATTAAGTTGACTGAGCGCCTCTTAAAAAGAAAAACTGCATAGCTGGATTCTTTTTATTTACCTTCTTATCTTTAAGGTTTTAGGGTTTGATAAAGGAGGGGTCTCTCTCTCTCTCTCATATCTAGCCCTTCCTCCCTGGCACACACTGTACTCCATGCCTGGCTGGGCTCTCAGGATGGACCCGCCTCTCCTTGTACCTGGCACAGCATCTTCCTGAGGTGACATGGGGGAAGGAGGAATTCAGGGTGACATGCATTTCTGTCCAGATTTCTGCCAGGGTTCACACTAGAATGTGACCAGCAGCAGCTTTTTAGTAATGTGCAGGAAGGAAGGGATGGGAGCTGCTTCCAGGTGCAGGAGAGGAATGGGGGTGACAACTTCCTTTAAAAACCCAATTGCATAAGCACAAGTTTAATATCACATCACTAATAAAAACTAATAACTTAAAATGTGAAAGGGGTAGTTAATCCTACACAGTCTCCAGAACTAACAAATAAATGCATTGTTTGGGTTATAAATGCGTTGTTTGGGTCCCCTGTGTCCCCAGTCTCAGCAGGTAGTGGGTGTTTGGATGGATGCCTGAGGAATAGACAACTCCTGAGTTCATAAGAGGGAAAGGCAGGCTCAGTTGCTCTGAAGCCTTCCTCCCACCTCTTCTTCCCAGAAATAATATGAAGATTATGCTGCGACGATGAAAAGAGATGAGGCTTCTCTGACTCTTCCTCCCACCATTGAATAGGCTTTGCACTTAAAAATTGATTCCTGGATCTGTTGCATTCTGAATATCTTGAACATTGCACATTTCACCAAAACCTTAAGTCTGACTAATACATTTTTTATTTGAGGCTTGTTTATTTAAGTATCTTAAGTTGTTAAGATATATTAGAAATATTATCAGTTTTTATATATATATAGGCATGCATAATTTTGCAGTAAAGAATTTGTTACTGCTGTTTCCTAAGAATAAAGTTAGATGAAGTTTATTGAAAAAAATTTAGAACATTAATGATAGTAATAAAATTATGTAGATTGAGTTTCTCAGACTGATCAATATGACAGTTGTTCGTATATGTACACATTTTATTCCTTTTTTCAAAAGGCTATATTTGTATTATGAGATTAATGAAAGAATAATGTGTATTTTAGGTTAGAGTTAAGATAGCTGTGTTATAAAATACACATTTTTATTACTTGATTAGAATAATTTGTTTGGTTATATGTGCAGTGTAAGATTTATGATGTCCTTAACCATTCATTTTCTTATCTTAAATAAATACTAGAATCTTGTGACTGATGTGGTAGGTAACTACATTCTTCTCATTTAGCAACCTTACCTATTTTTATACAGTTTTCTAGAAACTTCCCAGTTTAGTTTTACATTTTTCATTTTGTGCTTTTGTTAGGGAAATGATTATACAATTTTTAAACAGGATGACTAGGTTGCCAATTATTAAATGAAAGGACTGTGTGGTGTTATGCAAACTACTAATAGCTGTTGTTGAGCGCTGCCTCATTCTGCATGTACCTCACAAGATGTGCACATTCACTGTCAGCCAGACAGTCATGCACAGTACAGTCTGCTTTTACTCCTCATGTGGGAAAAATATTAAATCTCCTACTAAATTAAATACCAGTTTGAAATGCAGGTTTCTTGGTAATCCAGTAATGCCTAACACATTAGCCCATTCTACTGGCGGCCAAGTCATTGTATGTAGCATAACACTCAGTGTAGTGCATTTTTCTTATGAAAAATCTCATAGCACTTACAACATTTTACAAAATGAGGTAAGCATAATTAGTCTGCTTTTGCTGTTCTAGCTAAGTACAACTGTTATAAAAATAACTGTTATGAGAGTTACTGTGTATATTTGCAAAATAGGCTGTGCATATACATCTGTAACTTATGCTAATATACGAACTTCTAAAAATAGGAGCCTAAAGTTAGGATGCTAATTTAGTGAACTGGTTTTTTAAAAGTGATAAAAACCAAGCAGCTCCTCTTGACATCAAAAGAAAATAGACGTATTCAGCATGTTTGACTATCAGACCACTTATTTAGGTGCAGGAACATTAATTTAGGACCCTAAGATTAGACTCCTGTTTTTTAAAATCTTAGCATAAATGAATAAAGTGTCTACTTTATATTTCAAATGTAGAGCATTTGTGTCATTTTAAGGTTGACTTACTAATATTTATAAACATTTTTACTTAATATTACCACTTTTTATAAAGAAACAAATTATCTGATCCAAAACATTTGACGTGTAATGTTAAACACAACTGAGACTAACTCAAATTAGTAAAAAAAAAAATGCAAACTGCAAATTATTTTACAAAGTAGGCTGGCCACACCGTCCTATTTCTTTCCCTGGATAAGCATTCTTCTCCATTTTGAATGACTTTGCAGCTAATACAGGCCTTTGATGGTTATTTTGTAAGTCGTCAGACAGAGTTTGGCACTTTTTCCCCAAGGATCCCAGACTCCCTAGGACTGAAACTCAAGTACAGATTTGGAGCAAATAAGAAGAGTGAGGTTAAGCCATCCTTTGATGAAAATTGGTCCTTAGTACCAAGTTAAGGCATGAGATCTTGCATGCACAGAACAACATTTGGAGAATCAGCTTAGGAATGTTAGAAAACACTTGGTGTTTGAAGCTAGAACTTCACAATATCACTTCTCAATATTGTCAGGGTCCTGTTGGTCAAATGCCTGTTTTATCTGGCTCGTACCAATGTAAATCTAACATGATTATCTTAAGCTAACGCCTTTCAACCACATAGTTGACTCTTGTGTCTTATTACCCTGTTAGATAACAGTACCACTAGTGGTCAATTCTAAATAAACTTTAAGAGTTGTAGCCCAGGTATAATCTAAAATGACTGTGCTACAAACTGCTAACTCAAATTCTGTGAAGCCAAGCATGAACTAAATAATAAACACATGTGAGTCACCAGATACAGAATGCTTAAGTCCTAGCTGCAAAAGGACACAAATCAGATGATAGGGTATTAACAGAAAGATGCAATTTACAGGTCAGACTGTAATACTAACCTTTCGCTGTGAAAATTGAAAATTAACCTTGGGAGTATTGGATCATTTGCAGCTTATATGCTAGTTTTATTGGAGAAGAAAATCTTTAATAGGTTTTCTTTGTGATTTTGGATCTAAGAATCTTGTTTTTAAACGTTCTTCTTCTCTTCCAGTAGCCATCTCTTTTCCATGTTTTCATTTATTTGTGCCTACAGTGAATTTAGACACAGATAACATCCTGTATTAGTCTGTTAGGATACTCAGGCCACCTCCTTCTAATTTAACTTCCAAAAGGGGCTACACAGAGTGATCTATTTATTTATTATTTATTTATTTAAAATATTTTACCCCACCTCTTTATTTAAAATATTCAAGGTGGCTTACAAAATTTTTTAAACACAATACAAATATATATAAAAAATTAAAAATCTATTTACCTTGGGGCAGATTCTCAGCTGACATCGATTGTGATGCCTCCATTGAAGTAAATGGAACTATGACAATCGATGCCAGCCGAAGATTTCAGTACTGGTTTAACTTTTCGAAGTGAAATTGACCCTCAATGCAGAGGCCCTATACAAAGACACACTTACATAGGCCCCTCAGCACAATGGTCAGGTTCATCCTTGAAAACCTAGGGCTAGATTTTTTTTGAAGGTATTTAGACATCTAATCCAGCTCTTGTTTGATAAATGGGGCGAATGTTTGCGGAGTAGAAATTTGGAGAATAAATCTGTTAACATAAATTACCGATTGAATATGTAAGGAATTTTTTGTGATAAAGTAGTTTTCCTAAATTAACGGGGATTTTGCTAAATATTTTCAATGGTCATTTTAAGACTGTTGAAAAATAGGATACAGCAGTATGTAAAGGGCATTGTGCAACAAAACAAAAGGTAAGTAGTATGCTACTAAGTTTAGCAACTTTTCAAAATGCTGCTTCTTTGGAGGAAATCTGTGAAGTTCTCAGTAATTCTTTCACTGTTCCCCAGGGTGTGTATTTCTGATGCAATTAAATTAAGTTTAGACAGTGTTTATGAAATGTGTACATTGCAGCAGTCTCCACACATACCCCGCCCCCAATCACCTGTCTAAGTAAAATAAACTACTTCTTTAAGCACTTTTGGTTGATCTTGACTCGTAGAGTTGTTTTACATGTAGGTTACAAAGCAGAACAACAGGTATAGTACATTTTATAGGAAACGTAATCAACCTGAAGGTTTAAGAGATTATAGTATGCTGAAAATACTTTAATACAAGTTTTTTTATTTGTTTGTAAAAAGTAAACATCTATGAAACCACAAAGCTGCAAAAACTGCTTAACATTGAAATAGTCCCATTATTTTGTATTAATTTTTTATTAATATTTTTGAACATTGTAGAAAAGTTTTATTTGTTGTATTATGTTTTGCATACACCCTCTGATATGTCTTCTGTTAACTCTAAATGAACGCATTCCTTTAGAAAAGCTAATTCATTTTACTACTAGAACTGTTTATAGAAAATATTTCTGCACACTACACTCTAAGGATGGTACAACCTCTCTTTAGTGAATAACTTTCTGTGTATGAGAAATAAATTCAAATAAACATGTTTATATGTTTTATAGTGAGTTTATAAAAATACATACACCACTACTGTTGTATTGTCATTTTATAAAAAATATTTCCCTGTTTAAATTCTGTACCACCATGCATGAGGTTTGTTTTTTCCTAGTGACCTAAAGTCAGTTGCTTGGTTTTAGAGTAATTTACACAAGGATATAATTGACCTTTAATGCTCCAACATGTTTTTCTTTAGGTAGCTCTGGTGAAATGGACAGAGAGTGTTGGTCTTACTCTGGTTAACAGGGATCTGACCTCAATGCAACTGAAGACTCCAGGAGGACAGATTCTAACATATTATATTCTGCAAATTTTCCCCTTCACATCTGAGAGCAAACGTATGGGAATCATAGTCCGGGTAAATGTTTTGAATATTCTTTAAATTGTTTGTTTTTACTAAGAACTTTTTTTATAGGTACCTAAAACTTGGAAGATGTATAAATAACACTAGTTTGTCAACAAAATATTCAACAAGATACTTTAGAAAACTAACGCAAAGTCTCTGCTGCAAGATGCTCCATTTAGGCAAAACTCAGCAACAGCATGGGGCCATTTCAATACTTCATGCATAGATTAGCTTCCGCAAACAGGACCAAAAATGTCCCCATTGTATCTATTATAGTTCTGTTAAAGTTCTGGACTTAAGAGTAATATTCAAGTACCATCTGTGTTTTGCAGGGTTGCCAAATTCCACTGGTTTCCCTCTGTATAGTTTTTTTCCTACTGGTATTACTAGAGTGACACGCACATAAACCAAGGGCACGTGAAGTGAGGTGCATACTGATTGCACGCAACATCGAATGTGAGAGCTGTGTGCTCTCTCTTCATCCAATTAAAGCACTGCTATGGTTCAGTCAGCACACCCCACAAATTGTATGTACACAAGCACACATAGCAAAACTGTCCTATCCCAGGAGACTGTCTTGGTTATAACAACCTTATGACCTGCTGAGATGAGGGAGGGCCAGTCTGCAGCCCACTCGCTACCCTAGGTTGCCCATTGCTGCTCCAGGAGTTTATCTCTTGCCTACACTCCAAAATGGTCCTCAAGCCAGGGGAAGATGGGCATTCACCCACCTGCCTCATATACAGGGTCCAAATCAGGTAAGCCTACTAGAGTGAGTCGTCTTGTAGGGCATACCTTATTACTTATAGCCCATTGGTTAGAGCAATTGCCTGGGGTATGGGAAACTTAGGCAATTCTGCCTGAGGAGGCAGAAATGATGTCTCAGTAGGAGTAAAAGTAGGAGTCTCCTAGTCTTCAGGAGAATGTTCTAACAACTGAACTATGCGATATTCTGATGTAGGACTCCCTAAATCTCTCCCATTGAAGCTGTTCCATTTTCAGGTGTGGATTGCAGCATTATTCCTGTGTTTTGCGAGGCACCTAAAAGGTAGACATTTCAGAGCTCAGTATTGCAATACCCAGATCTTTTTGGATCCAGGCCAAAGTGCTAGAAATAGAGGCTCATAAGGGAAATGTTGAAACAATCTCTGCCACAGCAGCAAGAAATGCTCCATAATAATGCACAGAAGAATACATTGAATTTAGGACTATTTTTGTAAGATGTAATTGGAAATACTTTGATAGCAAAAGGACTGATATCAAAACCTGGCAATTCTTGTTGTCTATTTTTTGTTTTTTGAACCTGGTTGTAAAATAGTGTATTTTACAAAAATGGGCCTAATTTAGCAATGATTTGTGGTCATAGAGTTTAATTGGTAATTATATTACTACTCGCTCTTGGGGAAATTCATCTGCACAAAAATATCTTTAGACTTTCTTAATAAAGTCATTTGTAAATTGTGGAAAAACAGCTTGTGAGATATAACTTTGTATTACTGTATATAATCATATCAAATGAATTTTCATTAAAACATAATGCAGCTTCTTCAAGAAGTATACAATATCTCCACCCATCCTTTCTATTGCCTAATTGGGTGGAAATACTGTTCTTCAATTGTCCATTTGTATGTATTCCAATGGAGGTGTGTAGCTGCCGGAAAGTTTTTACCCTAGCTGCTACCGATTGGGTCGGCTGTGGAGTCCCCAGGGGTGGTCCTGATGCAACGCTCCATATATTACCTTCCCGACCCAACAGCCCCTCAGTTCCTTCTTATTACCAGTGAGAGCTGTTGGAACTTTGGCTCTCTTGCATTGCAAGCACCAGTCATCCCTAGCTTTGTTAGTTCATTTAATAATAGTTAATAGATAGCCTTGTAGCAGTGAGAATGAAGGAGTTACCCCTTCTCACCCATGTTCCCTCTGGGATCTGGGGCATGCCAGGGTCCCAGGGATTCAAGCTCTTCTTGCTAGAAGTCTATGCCAATGAGCGACACTCACAACTCCTGTCTTCGGGTGCCTAGGGGAAGCTCACCAAGCAGATAAGTGTAAGATCTGCAAAGCCTTTAAGCCTCGGTCCAGAAAGGAGTAAAACTTTCATTTCAAGCAGCTTCTTATGGAATCCACCTTACAGCTTCAAAGGCAAAACATGACACCGAGTGCTTCGGTGCATTTCACACCACCTTTGGCTCTGGGTCTGGCAGCGAAAAAGGTCTCTTGGCAACTCAGGTGTTCACTCAATGTATGACAGTAATAGCAGCCTTCCTCAGACAGCATGGTATTCAAGTATACCCTTACCTGGACAATTGGCTCTTACGAGACCACTCCCATCAGCAGATAGACGCTCACGTTACCTTCACTCAGGATACTCTGTTCCTGGGCCTGCTCCTCAGTCCTGACAAGTTGACCTTTGTGCCCAGGCAACGGATCAAGTTCATAGGAGCGGCGCTCGATGCTACCATGGCTCAGGCATTTCTGCCAGAGCAGTGGTTCAGGGCATTGACCCAGCTCTTGTGATCACTTGCCGACTTTCCAGTGACCATAGCCTGGATGTGCCCCATGAATCCGAGGCACATGGCGATATGTCCATACGTAGTCCCATTTGTAAGGCTTTGACTCCTTCCTCTCCAGCCTTGGCTGGTGTCAACGTATTGGCCAGGGTGTGACAACTTGGTCATGGTGGTCACAGTGCCTCGTCACATTATCCTCTCCCTGCATTGGTGGTTGTATCCCTGTTTGGTGATGGTTGGAGTACCATTCCTCGCCTTGCAACAAAAGCTTTCTCTTACTACAAACTCATCCACTTTCAGTCGGGGGGCTCCCCTAGGGGACCTCACCGTGCACATGATGTGGATGGCAGACGAACTGCAGCTCCCCATCAATGTTCATGAATTCAAGGCAGTCAGCCTTGTGTGTCTCGCTTTCTGCCACATCTTCAGGGTCAATATGTGACGGTTCAGACAGACAATACAACAGCTATGTACTACATCAACAAACAGGCATCACCAGGCCTCCAGGTCCTCCCCCTCTCTGCCAGGAAGTCCTTCACTTGTGGGAACCGTGCGTAGCCCATGCTCTTTGCCTGGAGGCTTTGTACCTTCCGGGGCCTAGAATTTGCTGGTGGATTGCCTCCGCCGCCGTTCTTCACCCACAAATGGTCCATCAGATTGGATGTTCTCCATACCATTTTCTGGAATTGGGAGTTTCCCCAGCTCAACCTCTATGCCATGTGAACCAATCGGAAGTACCCTCACTTCTTCTCATTCTGGAACCTCATTCCAGAGTAAGTAGCGGTTCTTCTTTGAGTGGTCCCCGTGGGTGTTCCACTGATGGTATCTGGCTTGTCTTGGCATCACAGCTCGGAGGTTTCCAATAGCTGTGTTCAGCTGGATTGTGCATGCGCGATCAACAGGTCGTGCTGTTCGCACCCTTTCACTGTCGCGTGCACCCAGCTCCCTGCTCAGTTCCTCTCAACCATCCTCGGCCACAGACGGAGCTCTTATCTCCTCAGCGTGCTTTGAATCTCCTCAGGAGAACTGTAAAAAAAAAAATTAGTTTGTAAATAGGTTACCTCCTTGTTTACTCAACAGTTCTTTGTTGTTCAACAAAAAAAGAGGATCGTTAAGTTATTTGAACCGTGGCTTTTCCCGGTCAGCCGGTAGTGGCGTTAGCCACGGTCTGAAATTGACGAGAAACCTGACAAACACCAATAACCCAAGAATGCCTGGATTCCCAGGTTTTAACAAGTGCGCCCTGTGTAGGGAGCCCATGCCAGCTTCGGATGGGCATTCAGCGTGCATACGGTGTTTAGGGGAGGTTCACATCCCCCAAAAATGTGGGCATTGCTTGAAACTGACAGCCCGCTCCCACCGGGACAGAGAACTGCGCCTGAAAATCCTGCTGTTTGACAAGGCGCTGGACCCAGGCTCATCAGCTGCGAAACAACCAGGGGGGATGCAGCAAAGAAGAGTCTCCTGCCCCGAGCCGGCTCCACAAAAGAAAAGAAAGGTGTCCCCGGCGTGCTTATTGCCTCCTGATCCTACAAATAGGATCAGCGCAGGAGATAAGCCAGGGACCTCTGGCTCTGCCCCATGACCCTCGGCACCGGGGTCAGGGGCAAAAACAAAGAGGATGCCGGCCCCTGGGAGATCTCTCTCGGCACCGAAGGCAGTTTCAGCACCGACAAGCGGCGCCCATGCTTTAAAGCTGCTGGCACTGCACCATTCAACCCCGCATGAGGTGCCGGAGCAATGGCCACCCTCCACAGCGGGATAGGCACCTAAGGGGACTCCGCCGGCACCAACAAGCTGGCGCTGATGCCAGCACCACAGGACGATCCCACGGTGCAAACAGCTGCAGCACCGGTGGAGAAATCAGCGGAGCCACTAAGCATGCAGGTAGAGAAGCCGGCACCGGCACAAACAACAGCACCGGCTAACGCGACTGGTAAAACACAGAGACAGGGGAGTCCCCATTCCCCATCTCCAACATTCTCACCAGGTCCCTCCCCTTCGCATCTGCTATACCAGTCGCCACTTCAGCATGTTTACCTCCAGGACAGTCTAAGACGTTACGACTACAATAGGTCTCACTATTCGCCATACAGATCTCGCTCTCATTTCCATGATCACTACAAGTGACGATCCTACTCTCCGCCGCACAGGCGATTGCCACATTACTCTTATTCTCCGTGTTGATCCCTACATGCCAGTTATGATAGGCAATTTCCAAGTTGCAGATCGTCCAGGTACTCGTCACCTCACCCATCTGACTGATACTACGACCACCATCATGACTCTCCTTATTCTGCACATCATTGCTCTCACCAGTGCACACGTCACCAATCTCCACGCTCTGATCCACCGCCAGCGCAACATACGTCACCGCAGTTACCACATAATCGCCAGCCAACCCCTCCTGTACGTAGTCCAGGTGCAACCACACAGCAGTCTGAGCCTGAAGAGGGCCAATTGTCGGAAGTGGAGGACCAACAGACAGACATCCCAATTCCTGACCATTCATCTTCCTCTTCTGATGAGGCGGTATTCCCAGGGAATATGCCTCCGCTGGACGACTTCACACTGTTTCAGGACCTTTTCAAACGGGTGGTCCAGTCCCAGGAGGTCCAATTAACGGAGGTGCAAACAAAGCAGTATCGGCTATTGAAGAATCTTCACCCAAGACAAAGTGCAAAAGTTGCCATCCCTATTGATGAAGCCATTATGGAGGCTGCAGAAGTCATTTGGCAGACACCAGTGTTGGTCCCACTGACCTGCAGGAGATGGGACAAGAAATACTTCGTCCCTTCCAAAAATCTGGAGTTCCTGTTTAATCATCCACAGCCAAGCCCCTTGGTGGTGGATGCAGCACAACAGAGTGCCAAAACACCACAGGACAAGATGACGCCAGATGTGAAAAAATTAGACACATTTGGTAGGAAGGTATATTCTTCCGCAACCCTGCTCTTACGCATAGCGAATTACTCTGCCTTGTTATCTAACCACAACTTTGATAACTGTGAGAAGATAGCTCATCTGCTTCCGTATCTACCAGAAACCAAGCGCCCTCTCTTGAAATCCTATGTGCAAGAAGGTTTCATAGCAGTGTGAGCAAGCTTACAAATTTCATTGGATGTGGCAGACACAGCAGCCCGCACCACTGGGACAGCAATAGCGATGAGACGCTCGTCCTGGCTTACCTCTGCGGCGCTCCCCAAGGAGCATCAAACGAAAGTGGAAGATCTCCCATTTGGTAGAAACAAACTATTTGCAGAAAAAACAGATGAGGTCCTCCATTCAGGAAAGGATTCCCGCTCAACGCTCTGCACTTTGGGGATGCATACACCTCCCTTTAGGCACAGAAAGTACTATCCCTATCAGAGGAGGTATGACTACCCCTTTCAGAGACAACAACATCAAGAACGACCTATAGACCAGTCACGCGCAAGGCAACGTCCACAGTGCAGATGACCTCAACCACCCCGTACAGCCAACCAGCAAAATTCAAAACAGCAAGTTTGACTTTTCTGTCAAAGGCATGATGCAAGTCTTTCCAGTAAAGGTGAAACAGCAGGTTACCTATCTCTTTCACCATCAACTACGACCTTTTCAAGCTCAATGGGCAGCTATTACATTGGACCGCTGGGTATTAGAACTTGTGGTATCTGGGCTCACCATCCCCTTCACGACCATACCACCGACAAATCCACCAACCCCGTCCCTCTTCAGGGACCCATCTCACGAGACCCTGTTGAGATGAGATTGGAGGAGGCCCAGCGTCTGCTGTCCATAGGAGTTATAGAGGCCGTTCCTCCCCAGTTCAGAGGGAAAAGGCTTCTATTCGCGGTATTTTCTCTGAGAAAAAAAACGGAGGGTGGAGGCCTATCCTTGACCTCGGGAAGTTGAACAAGTACCTCCGCCATCAAAGGTTCAAAATGGAGACCCTTTCCACGATAATACCATCATTGGACAAGGACGATTGGTTTGCAGCCCTCGACTTGCAAGATGCGTATTTTCATGTAACGATCCATCCAGCTCACAGACGTTTCCTCCGCTCCACCATCAGCGATGATCATTTTCAATATCGCGTTCTACCATTTGGCCTTGCATCCTCCCCCAGAGTCTTTTCAAAGACTCTGGCAGTTGTAGCAACTCACCTGCGGCGCAGAGGTGTGATTATATTTCCATATCTTGACGACTGCCTTATAAAAGGCCGGTCAAGGCAAGAAACATTACACATGATCACGGTAGCCAAACAAACATTCCAATCGCTCGGACTCATAATCAATGAGCAAAAATCGACTACAGATCCTACACAGATCATAAATTTTATAGGAGCACAACTAGATTCCACCACCACTTGTGAATACTTACCTCAAGAGCATTTTCAGATTATACAGGAGCTAGCCACAGTCGTCATCCAAGCCCCTACAGTGACTGCTCACATGCCTCTGCCATATGGGTGCCACCACCTTTGTGGTTCACCGTGCGAGACTCCATTTCCACTGCCTGCAGCATTGGTTAGCGTCAGTATATACCCCCAACAAAACACAGCACTCACAAGGTGATAAATCCAACCGTTCTAGTTTGCAGATCGCTGGGTTGGTGGTTGAACCCCCAAAATCTACTAGCGGGGGTTCCATTCCAACGTCAACAGCCATCAAGCCAACTGACTACAGATGCCTCCCTTGTTGGCTGGGGCGCACACATCGGTGGCATGTCCATGAAGGGAAGATGATCTTCAATGGAGGCCATTGTACATATCAATCTCCTGGAACTAAAAGCCATATTCCTCGCTTGCAAATATTTCCAGGCGCACATTACCGGTACGATCGTCCGGGTTCTGACGGACAATATAGCCACTATGTATTATATCAATCGTCAAGAAGGAGCGCGTTCCTGACTGCTCTGCGCACAAGCAGTCCGCTTATGGAATTGGTGCATGCGGAACCACATCACCCTGATAGCATCTAACTTACCAGGTATGAGCAACATCATGGCAGACACACTCAGCAGACATTTCCCTCACGACCACGAGTGGGAAATCCATCCCGATGTCCTGAACCGCATCTTCCACGCTTGGGGATCACCTCAGATAGACCTTTTCACTACCTACGACAACAGAAAATGTCACCTATACTGTTCGAGAGGGCACGTAGGCAAAGGATCCCTTGGGGATGCGCTGCTAGTCCGCTGGGACAGACCTCTGCTTTATGCGTTTCCACCGATGGTGTTTATACCAAGGGAGATACAGAAGAATGGGTACAACCTTGGTACCCGTTTCTCCACAGGATGTCCCTACAACCACCGCGTCCTCTGCCCCCCCTCCCAGATCATCTCTCTCAGCCACGGCTCCCTGTTGCATCCAAGACCGGAGACCCTCCATTTGACAGCGTGGCTCCTAGCTGGTTCGACATAGAGGAGCGCCTTTGCTCAGATGGGGTGAAGGCGGTTCTGTTGCACAGTAGAAGAGAATCTACAAGGAAGACTTACCTGGAAAAATGGAATAGATTCACGGCTTGGTGTAATAACAGCAACATCAATCCATACTCTTCACCAATACATAAAATCCTTGATTACGTACTATCTCTCGATCAAACATGTCTCTCTATCTCTACTCTTAGAGTGCACTAATCTGCAATTAGTGTCGTCCATGGACCCATCGACGGGCATTCAATCTTTGCTCATCCACTGACTAAGAGATTGCTTAAGGGAATAGCAAACCTCAAACCTCTTCGAAGACCCCAACCCCTCTCTTGGAGCTTGGATTTGGTACTAGACACCTTGATGTACCAGCCATTAGCCACAACATTACTATCCATGCTCACCATGAAGGTTGTATTTCTATTAGCAATTATGTCTGCCTGTAGGGTCAGTGAACTCACAGTGCTAATGGCAACGCCACCCTTCACGGTTTTCAACAGAGACTCAATTATGTTACGCACGCATCCTACTTTCATCCCTAAAGTTTCTTCACAATTTCATGTGAACAAACCTATCATTCTGTGGGTCTTTTATCCAAAACCGCTCAAGAATCGCTACTCCACACGCTGGATGTACGTTGAACTATAGCTTTTTACATTGACAGAACGCGGAACTGGCGCAAAACAGATCGCCTACTAGTATCCATAGCGGACCGCTCCAAGAGCAACCCGTTATCCTCCCAGCACGTTTCGAAGATCATAGTTTCTTGCATCAATACCTGCTACTTGATCCGCAACAAGCCCCTTCAGGCTTTATCTAGAGCACGTTCCACCAGGACAGTAGCAATATCCACTGCCTTTGTCCGCGGAGTCTCACTGCCGGACATTTGCAGAGCAGCCACGTGGTCCTCAAATTTGACTTTTATGAACCATTATGCAATAGTTGAGCAGTGGGCAGCAGATTCCTCGGTGACTTCAGCATTACTTTCAGTCATTGACAAACCCTAACTCCAGAAATGCAATATGGGGTACTGATAGTCACCATCAGTGGAGCACCCCTGGGGACCACTTGAAGAAGAAGTTACTCACCTTCGTGCAGTAACGATGGTTTTTTGAGATGGGTCCCCATGGGTACTGCACGTCCCGCCCTTCCTCCCCATTCCAGAGTTGTTTTTCTCTCTTTCCAGATATCGAACAGTGAGAGGAACTGAGTGGGGAGCCAGGTGCGCGCAACGATCAAAGGGCACAAACAGCACGACCTGTTGATCACATATGCGCAACCCGGCTGAACACAGCTATTGGAAATCTCCACGCTGTGGCGCCAGGACGAGCCCAACACCATCAGTGTAGCACCCACGGGGACCCATCTCGAAGAACCATCCTTACTGCACGAAGGTGAGTAACTTCTTCATGCCATCCTGATTCTGTGGCATACTGGTCTCCTGTATGTGTTTCTTCCATTCCTGTTGGTCCACAAGGTGCTCCTCAACCTCTGCAGAGATGTGTGAATGTTATCCTGATAGTCCTGGCATGGGCTCAGCAGCACTGGTACCCCACTCTCTTGGAGCTGTGGGTACAACTGCCTATTCTGCTTCCTCTGCTCCCAGACCTCTTCACACAGGATCATGGGTGTCTCCACCACCCAGGCCTTTGCTCCCTCCACCTCACAATGTATCGGCTTCGTGGCTAAACCCAGCTGAGTTGGGCAGCTTATAGCAAGTTCAGCAGGTCCTCCTTATTAGCAGAAAGTCTTCTACTAGGCTCACTTACTCTGCCAAATGGAAGTATTTTTCGTGTTGGTGCCTGCAGTGCAGTCTGGACCCTCTATCTGCCTCTGTACCTCAGAAGCTGGAGTACCTGGTATCCCTGAAGTGCTGTGGGTCCTTCCTTTGAGCCTTGGGTCATGTGCTCCCTGCTTTACCTTTCATGGAAAGTGGCCTTTCTGGCTGTGATTACCTCTGCTTGGCGGGTACGGGAGCTTTGCGCCCTGACGTCAGAATCCCCGTAGGCTGTCTTCCACAAGACAGGGTTCAGCTTTGGCCTTACCAGGCCTTTCTTCCAAAAGTTGGCTCCAGTTTCCACACTGGGCAGGACATTTTTCTCCCTATGTTCTACCTGAAGCCTCACCTGAATTCCCTTGATGTGAGGAGTGTACTCGCTTTACGTTGACTGGACCGAGCCTTTTTGCAAGTCCTTGCAACTCCCACCACCTTTCCCCACTGTCAGAGTACCAGCGGTGGCAGATCATGTGAAGAGATTACCTGTCTCTTTGCAATGCATCGTGAACCTCGCACATGTATCCACGTGTGTTATGATCTCCGTAAGGTCTCCCCACTGCCTCTCATGGCATTCTCTATATAAGTGCAAGCTTCTTCAGAGGCTTTCCTGGCTCTCGTGCCCCTCAAGGAAATCTGCAGAGCCACGACTTGGTCCTCAGTGCATACCTTCATGTCACACTATACAATCATGCAGTAGTTCAGACAGGATGCAGCCTTTAGCTCCGCGGTCTATGGGTCAGCCACACTCTGATTCCAACCCCTCCTGGATAAGGCCTGTGAATCATCTCTAATGGAAGACACATTAGCAAGCACTCGAGGTAAAAACAGTTACTCACCTTTGTAACTGTTGTTTTTCGGGATGTGGTGTTCATATGTATTCCATACTCCCACCCTCTTTCCCTGCTGTTGAGTAGCTAGCTAAAAAAGGAACTGAGAAGCTGTTGCTACAGCAGGGTCGTATATAGGTTGTCACACCAGTGTCACTTGAGGGGGCTCCACAGCCAACTCAATAAGTAGCATGAGTAGCAGCTAAATAAAAAATTTCCAGCAGCCATGCACATGGCACACACGCACCTCAAAGAACAACAGTACAAAGGTGAGTAACTGTTTTTCCTCTTTACCTATCCCACATTTTATAACGATGATGTATATGGCTTCCGTTTTTAAGGGCTTCATTTATTTTTGAGGTTTAGTTAGATGCCCAAAATTCAGGGCTTTTTCATAGTATATTCATTGATGAGTAATAGATTGTTTCATTCAATCCATTCTATCAATCTGTAGATTTTAATTGTGTGTTTGCACCTACAGACTAAGATGTGCATATTTTATGGATAAACTTAATTAAATTGAGTGATAAAACTTGCCTACCTTTTTGTAAAGCATTTTGACAACTTTTATGAAAGGTGGTAGGTTTATGCTGAAGGGGGATCCTCACTGCTACTGGCTGTTTCAAATTTATTTTACTGTATTAAAGTACAATCAGATTATTTTAAAAGTGTGGTCATTTTGATTTAAACAATACGGACAAAATATTTCTTCTACTGTTTTTCTAAAATTGCAGGATGAATCTACTGGGGAAATCACCTTTTATATGAAAGGTGCAGATGTTGCAATGTCCACCATTGTACAGTACAATGACTGGCTAGAAGAAGAGGTAACAAATATAATTGAGAAACAACGTTGAGTAGAAAATTAAGTAAAGAAGTCTGAGTACTTTATTTTGTCATGGAAAAATATTTTATAGCTGACATTTGCAAAGAACAGAAGGAGAAACCACATTGTCTTCTTTACCACAGATGTTATTGGAATAGGTTCAGAAATAGAAATTCTGAATCAAAGCAATAATCAATTGTGAAATGCAATTAAGTGTATCATGAATAGGTTTTAAGGAATTGCAGTTGTTTACAAATTTTGTATAACCCAGAAAGAAAAGTAGAAGTAATAGTTTTGCTGAATAACATAGTGACCTAAGACTATAAACATGTTTGTTATGTAGCATATTCCTTCCAAAACAAATATACGCATAAAACCTAAATATTTTTGAGAAATATTATATATATATATATATATATATATATATATATATATATATTAGTCTCTTTATTGTTAAATTGTACAATTGGCTAGGAATCCTGAAATGTCGTCATGGATGTAGCTAAAATGAAATACATTTCCTTAACCATGTGAATATAAACATAATTTTTAGTAATATTAGCTCCATGTATATATTTATTTGCAGACTACATTTCAAAACTGCTTAAATATTTTCCACTGTGTTGCTGCACTAGGCACCAGTAATCATCCTAAACTGACCCTGCATACAGACAATATGGTAATACAATGATCACACCATCTATGTTCATAATGGTATTGGCAATATGAATCAATATCTGCTTCAGGGCAGTTTGATTTAATCAGGGACATGAATAAATTAAACTCCCTCAAGACCTAGCAAAATGTCATAAAAATTACTTTTGGCGATAATGATACACAATTAATTGTAAAATACTTGTTTAATTTATTTAACATTATGAGGTCAAATCAATAAGTGTTTTACACCAGACAGGCCAGCATCAGGCTTGGTTTTCATTAAGGCAGTTGCTTTATGCTTTTTTTTTTAGATTCCTTTTAGGGTGTAATCTTTTTGATCAGCAAGAAATGTTTTTGCTACAGAGAAATCATATTTCCTTGACAGTCATGTCTCAGGCTATGTCTAGACTACTCTGTATTTTCAAAAGAGGATATGCAAATTCTGTGGGAATTTGCATATCTTCTTCCGATCTCACTTTCGAAAGCGGGTCTTTCAAAAGTGAAAGTAGTCTGGACACAGTTTTTTCGGGGGGGAGGGGGAGGAGGAACCCTTTTTTGAAAAACCACTCTTCCTTAAAAAATGAGGTTTACATGGTTTTTCAAAAAGGGGGGTGGGGTTCCAAAAAAACCGTGTCCAGACTACTTTCACTTTCTAAAGAGAGATTGGAAGAAGTGAGATCCTGCAGAATTTGCATATCCTCTTTTGAAAATACAGCATAGTCTAGACGTACCCTTAGCTCTATTGCATATGCTTTAACCATCTAAAAAGTTAGTTTAATCAATCCTAAAACTTCAGTCAAAAAGATTAGCAGGAAGAGGAAGAATCCAAATGACCTAACTAATGATAGCATACTGTGTTATCATTTAGTTAGGAAAACCAAAGTGAGAGGGGTTTCCCCCCCCCCCCCCGATTCAGTCCCTAGCTATTCCAAAAGAGTAAATACTGGGAGCAAATTAATGATTGTTAAAGATGGGGGAATGTTAAATTCTATTTACTGTAGTACATCTAGCAAGAACAAGAATGTTCTGTGGGCAAACACATATTTTGCTACCCCTCTCCCACCACCTCTGAACCCCACAGGCTCACCAGGCTTCCCTTCACCCATCATCTATGGTCCTTGCTGCCTCCCCCAGTGCTTATTTTTTCTAACAGACCCACTCTGCATTACTGCTGTTATCTACTCTATTCAATTATTTTTTGCTCCACTAAAAGCATAGTTAATTTTAACGCATGTGATTAAGGGTCTTTTCTCTTTTATTAAGAAAGGAAATTTATTTCTCCAGTTATTTTTGCATTTATGTTTACTGATGACAGTAATGTATGTGACTCAGTAACATTTGATGCCATCATTGGTATTGGTATCATAGCTGGAATTGCATTTATTTTCATGTAAATTTTAAATTATTTCACGGATATAATTAAAAATACAGTTTAAAAATGAGCAGCCTTCATCTACCCAGTGTCTAGATCATCCCTGATAGATGTCTGCCTAACCTGCTCTTAAATGTCTCCAGTGATGGAGATTCCACAATCTCCCTAGGCAACTTATTCCAGTGTTTAACCACCCTAATAGTTAAGTTTTTCCTAATGTCCTACCTAAATCTCCCTTGCTGCAATTTAAGCCCATTGCTTCTTGTCCTATCATCAGTGGCCAAGGAGAACAATTTTTCTCCCTCCTCCTTTTAACACCCTTTTAGATATTTGAAAACTGCTGTCATGTCCCCTCTCAGTCTACTCTTTTCTAAACTAAACAAGCCCAGTTCTTTCATTCTTTCCTCATAGCTCATGTTTTCTAGACCTTTAATCATTTTTGTTGTTCTTCTCTGGACCTTCTCCAGTATCTCCACATCTTGAAATGTAGTGCCTAGAACTGGACACAATACTCCAACTGAGGCCTAATGACTTCTCATGTCTTGCTCACAACACTCCTGTTAATGCATCCAAGAATCATGTTTGCTTTTTTTCCAACAGTGTCACACTGTTGACTCATTTAGCTTGTGACCCCTAGATCCCTTTCTGCGGTACTCCTTCCTAGACAGTTGCTTCCCATTTAACAATATATTCTGCCCATTTTAGGTAGGCCTTTTATAACACAAAACAGAGTTGAAGGAGGCATGATTGGCTTCAGTTTCCTGAAGGGCAACTTAACTATCAAGACTGGAGAAAAACTAGGCTAAAATGCCATTTTGTCCGGAAGATTTACCTTATATTCTGATTACATTTAAAAAAAAATAAGATGAATCTTATTACTTCTACTGATAGCCCTGCATACCGCATGCAATAATCTCTTCCTGCTTGTCATTTGCATACATCCCAACTATTATTTTCCTTCACCTTCCACATTTTAATATTCATCTGTCCAAGTATACATTTTAGCCCTTTACCTTAGCCTTTTTTGCAATCATACCATTGTAAATTGTATCCCGTTGATTCCTTCATAAATCATGAATATAAATGTGAAATAGTACTTTTTTTACACTGATTCATGCATAATTCTAGGGGCACCTTCCTCCAATTCAGTACTTTGCCATTTACATCACAGTCTCTTAGCCAGTTTTTAATGTACGTTATATCATTTTTATCAAAGCTGATTTGAATTTCCTTTTCAACTAAGAGTTCATGAGCCATGCATGGTATCAGATGCTTTTCTCAATGTCTGGTGCTCTACAAGGATCCAGATTACTTATTTGTCTCAGCTTGGCAAAGGAAAAAAATATGAGATAAAGGACTTATAAGACTGGGTTAAAACCACTATGCTGAATACTCATAAGAAACTAGTCACACTATCAAGCCCAAGCAGCTATAAGGCTTGTTGTGGTGCAAGAGAAATTAACATTCCTGTAACTCTGTACCCAGCCTTGTGACTTTCTTGAGGGTTGTCCAAATGGCAGTCTGCACTTTAGCTCCCTGAGTATGTAGATGGATGTGTTATATGCAGGAAAGTGGGAGATTAGTGATTCCTATAATTATTTGTGGTGTCAGATTCAGTTTTCTAATGGAAGCAACTTCATTCAAACCATGACTCTTCCACCTCCCAATAAATCTTAATCTTGTCCTCAATACTATTCCTTGCTCATTGCACTTTCTGTGATGAGTTCATATTTTAGTAGATTTTGCTCCCTTAGACCTATAACCTAGTCAAAAAAGGAAATTAGGTTAATTTTGGCATGATTTTTTTTCTTGACATGGATTTTATCCTCTAGAGGTATGTCTATACAGCAACATTATTAGGAGTCCACGTCTACACAGCAGGCAATAATTTCGAAATAATGTCAAAATACTGTCAAGCTGGAGAACTTCTTACTCCAACTCCTGTAACCCTTGTTGTACGAGCAGTAAGGAAAGTCGGAGGAAGAGTGCTCCATTTCAAAATAAGTGCTGTGTAGACACTCCCAATTTCAAAATAAGCTATGCAATTGACGTAGTTCAATTTGCATAGTTTATTTTGAGTTAAACCCTGCAGTATAGATGCA
Organism: Pelochelys cantorii; assembly: GCA_032595735.1. Classification (NCBI taxonomy): domain Eukaryota; kingdom Metazoa; phylum Chordata; order Testudines; family Trionychidae; genus Pelochelys; species Pelochelys cantorii. The sequence goes on from CM064327.1 coordinate 101,853,450, forward strand.
AAGGAGATAAAAAACAAATTGTTTAATAATTTGTTCCAATATCATTCCAAGTATTGAAGTGAGGCTGACTAGTCTGTAATTCCTCTCTGTAAACATAGGTACTACACGCCAATCATTGGGCTGTAGTACAGAATATCATGCTATTTTACCTACATTAGTCTTTTGTATTTTTATCTATCCAGTGTGGCAACATGGCACGCGAAGGATTGCGCACTCTAGTGGTTTCCAAGAAGTCATTAACAGAAGAGCAGTACCAAGATTTTGAGGTATGAAAATAGAGGAATCTGTATTCAAGGCATAGCTCTTGTGCTCAAAGAAAGCAAAGCACTTAATAAAGAATACCTCTATTTATATTCTATGAAGGTGACTTGAAAATCAAATTTTGATTTAAACAGGGATGGCTCTGGTATCTTGGTGTGTGAGAGGCACACAAGGGAAGGAGGCAACCAGGGTATCCGCAGGCCACAATACAAGCCCCAGGAGGCCATAGGTTGCCCACCACTGATTTAAAAAATTGGTAATAACAAATGTGTTTAAACAGAAATGTTGTGATATTCTGTCATAGCTTTTGACATTCCATGACAACTACTCCAAAATCTCTTTCACGTGATATTGTATAGTTTTGTTTAGGATACCATTGGATTATTGTTATACATAGGGCCCTACCAAATTCATAGTCTATTCTGGTCAATTTCATGGCCTGAGGGTTTTCAAAATGGTCAGTTTCATGGTTTCAGATGTTTACATCTGAAATTTCATAGTGGTGTAACCATAGCAGTCCTGAACCAAAATGGGATTTGGGGGTGTGGAGTGGCATCTGTGCTGTATTCCCAGCTTCCTGCAGTTAGAGGTTTCCCCAGAGGTGGAGATGGGTAGGATTTCCCCCATGCTGTTGGGAGCACCCCAAGTGGGTGCTCCTAGCTGCTAGTCCGCAGTAGGGACAGATTAGGACAGGATTCCTCCAGAAAAAATGGGTATTCCAGCCCCAGAAGAAGCTCCATGGCAGAAGCCCCTACCAGGCCACTCTGAGCCCCTGCCGGAGTCATGAGAGAAGAAGCACTGAGCCCCAGCTGCAGCTGTGGGGTTGAATCCTCAAGCTCAGGCAGCCTCAAGTCCTAGCAGAGCAGGGAGAGGGTGGAAGCTCTGAACTGGGCTGCCCTGGTTTGGTAGGCTATGTGTGTGCAGAAGCCCTGAGTCAGGGCTGTTCTGAACCCTAGCTGAAGCAGGAGGGTGCAGAATTAGCTGACAAGAGTCAAATCCCAGCCCTGGGAGGAGCTGCTGAGAGAAGAAGCCAGACAACTGGAAAACCCCCAGCCCAGGCAGCCCTGACCCCCAAATGGCATGGCAGGGGGCAGAAGCCCAGAGCTCAGACTGCTCTATCTGTAACCACCACGAGCAAAAGCTCAGCACCTGGATCTGGAGCTGCTAGGAGCTAGGGATGGTGGTAGAGAGGGGATGGTAGCCCTGAGCCCAGCTCTTGGAGGTGGGTCTGAGCTGTCTAAGAGCAGCCATGGAAGACAGCTCCAGTCCCTCCCCAGAACAGCTGGACTAGCATCTAGGAATCCTGGGCTGCAAGCAGCAGGGAAGATCAGATTTCCTGGGGGAGGGCTGATTTAGATGATCTGTGACATATTTTACATGGTTGTGAAATTGGTATGGCGGGGCTCTGGCTATACAGTTTCAGAGATCCTAATTTAAATTTAATTTTAGAATGTCGGTATAACATAAAAATCTACTAGTTCTGAAAGACAAGGACAATCACTACTTAGGTGTCATGAGGCCTGCTTTTTATAATGTCTGCTCATTCACTCTGTGTCATGCTAGGAAACTTGCACTGATATACTGACTGATCAGTGGATTTTACTTTTCATAATTGTTAGTTCTTGGATTTTAAATATTTAGATACATTTAACATGGTGCATGATGAGTTGTCATTGTCAACAAATACTGACAAACTGAAGATTTATTTTCTCTTTGAGTGATAGCAAACTCTCTCTAAAATAAGGGGCTTGTGTTTGTGCAAAAACAGAATCGATATAACCAAGCAAAGTTAAGCATACATGATAGAGCCCTTAAGGTGGCTGCTGTTGTGGAAAGTCTGGAAAGAGAAATGGAATTGCTGTGCCTCACTGGAGTAGAGGATCAACTGCAAGCAGATGTTAGACCAACTCTGGAGATGCTACGAAATGCAGGAATAAAGGTATTAAATACATACTAGCAAAAAGCAATTAGCATTTTGTGGGTGTGCATTTTTTCAAAACAGATTTATTTAGTATTATATTTAAGTACTTAAATTTGTACAGAATAAAAAAGAACAAATCCCCCAAACCGGTAAGTGTAAATTGCAAAAACAAAATATTAGCTATCTATAAGCAGAAAATACAAACCCCCTTTCCTTCCATAAATTTGATTCCCCTTAAGTGTCCACCTCTTCAGCAGCCTGTGCAAAGAGATGAATTTATCTAATATTATTTTGCCATTCATGCTCAAGAGTTAGTGATTCTACTTAGGTGTTCACATCATAAAACCACTGTCAGAATTGGCACTAGTTTCATAGAATCGTAGAATACTAGAACTGGAAGGGACTTTGAAAGGTCATCAACTCCAGTCCCTTGCCCTAATGACAGGATCAAGCACCATCTAGATCAGTGTTTCTCAAAGTGGTCTGCAGATCCACTCTGAGAGAGCTGTAAGCGGGCTGCTCCAGGTTGTTTATTTACCAGTACTATAGCCATGGAGCCTTGTGGCAGCCATTTGCCGCCAAGGGGAGCCGTGGGAAGTTCTTGCAGTCATTGCTCATGTTTTCTAGACCTTTAATCATTTTTGTTGCTCTTCTCTGGACCTTCTCCAATTTCTCTGTCTTTCCTGAAATGTGGTGCCCAGAACTGGACATAATACTCCAGTTGAGGCCTAATCAGCGCAAAGTAGAGGGGAAGAATCACTTCTTGCATCTTGCTCATAACAGTCCTATTAATGCAGCCCGTAGTTGGAGTCAGGTGTTCCTAGTTGACCTCAGGTAACCCTTTTTTATAGGGAAAAGGATCTTTATCATTCTAGTGCTAATGTGTATTGCTTTCCACTACACCTTTGCATCTGTCTTTGACATAATATCTCTTATGAAGAAGAGTACCAAGACATTTGTACAGAGTTGGCCTTGATTAAACTGAATCAGATGCATTGTCAGTTTTATATTTGTTAAAAAAATTGAGATGAATTAATATTGCGTTCCTGCAATAACATTAATTAGCATTTCAGTGTCTCGCATACTGATGAATATATGTATAGGAATAATACGTTCTAATTTGAGTTTTTCCTTTTTTACTACCACCACTACTTCTTCAAATCCCAAGTCATTTTTACTGACCTGGGGAGCACTACAGTGTCACCATTCATTCCTGTCCATGGCCTGTTCCTCTGTTAAGACCAGCCTGGCCGTGTCCGTGTGTACAACATCCCACCATCTGGCGGCTGGTCAGCCTTTAGATTGAGCTGACCTTGATTGTGTTTGCATTATTTTCTTTTGGCAGTCTATAACTATTTACATTTTACAGAATTCCCACCATCATAGTTTTCTCGATTGCAGCCAATTGCGTACCCTGATTTTTACCTTCTAGTTGCCTAGCTTCTTTGATTGTCTTAAAATCATTACACTTTCCATGTTCATCTTCAGAAGAACTCCCATCTACCTCCAGCCACCTTGGATTTGTCTACAGAGCATTTTGGAGGGAGCAGGGGGGAGCTTCTGAGCTCAGGCCAATGGACTTGGGCTAGCAGGGCTCATACTAGTGCTTTGAAAATAGCACTTTGAAGTTATAGCTCAGGCTGAAGCTTGGGCTCCAAAGCCTAGGGAAGAGGGTAGGCTTCAAAATCCAAACTCTGTCATGAGCAACAACTTCAAAGCACTGTCTATACAGTCTTTTCAGAATGCTAACATGAGTTCTGCTAGCCCAAGTCTGTTGACTTGGATTGGAAGGCGCGCTGGTACTCACTCCAAAATGCTGTGTAGACATATCCCAATGTCTGCTGCCAAACTATAGAGTAATACTGTTAGTATGTTGGTTTAATACATTTTTCACCTTGGTACCAAATGCAGAGTTTATAAGTTCATAATTTCATTAACTTGCATGTGGCACTTATTGCTAAAACACATCTTCTTTAACGTTAGCATCATCCGCACTGATCAAGCTTCCTAACGACACAAGATTTTACTTGTTCTGTGACTTCCCCAGCTGCTGTATTGCAGCATACTTTTTATTGTCACTTTTCCAAGATGCAACCATTTCATCATCTTGACATTTTATTGTAAATCCATATTGACTACCACAAAGAGTATCTTCGTTCATTCAAACAGATCTCCCAGTTATACAGTGTCATCTGCATAAGCTAAGGAGCTTAACTTTTGATCATTCACTGTCAAGCTCTCCTACTCATGTAACAATCTTAATGTTCAATTTAAAAACATGATGAAACACCACCTTGTTTTACATTAGACTTTGACCTGAACTGGTTGCTCGGTCTTCCACCTCCTCTTATAACACTATAGGAATCTTCATATATACTTCTATAATTGCAAGAATTCCATGTGATTTAGTATTTTCCATAATGCTTCCCTCCAAACCAAAACAAATGCCTTTTTGAAGTCAATGAACGCAGCAAACACCTTTCATCCACATTCTCACTTTTTCCATCAGATGTTGGCTTGTGATCTAAAGCCATATTATTCCTTGCCTGCTACTTCCTCTTAAACTTGCTTTACACTGTGGACGATTATTTTCATCATAATTTTTTTTCTGTTACTGATGGTGAGCTTACGCCTCTAATTATTCAGACCCACAGAATCTCTTTTCTTCAGGATTGGCACAACATTTGTCTTTAAGTTATTCAGTGCAATTCCAGTTTGTCAGGGAACCAAACCCTCTGCCAAAGGAGAACCTGCCCTGTATGTCTGCAACCTGAAGGTCACAGTAATTAATTTGGCTGCAGCTCTCCAACAGATCCTCATGGGGATCTGCAGAGACCACTACTTGTGTTCTGATATATATATATATATATATATATAGGGGTTCCCTCCCCCACAGCATGCTCTCATTTTGTTGTGTTTCCTTCTTGCAGCATCTCAGCTGCTGGTTCTGTGTCTAGTGACTTATATGCCCTCCCCTCTATTACTCAGAAGCCAGTAGGCTTCCATGGAGCTCTCTGCCTTCCACTACTCCCAGCTATTCTTCTCATAAATGGTGTCAAGTTGACTCTTGCAAGAGAGTGAAGGGAAAACAGCCCTTTTCCCCTTGTGTGTCTGCACAATGACCCCAGCGTATTTGGCTGCATGGGTGTACTCTGGGAACACCAGACTTCAGCAGATTCCACTCAAATTAAAGTATATGGACTGGTATAGTAAAAGCAGCACTTCCTAGAGGTGGGCCTGATCTACAGACACTGTAAGCCAGATAGCTTGAAGCAATAGAGCAGGGCTTAAGGTGTGGGCAGGACCCCTTGTCATCACACAAATCCAACATGTCCTAGTTGAAGACATCTCTTCCCCTTTATACCCATGAAGTAGTTCGTCCTTCCCATCAGAGAGGGTCTTTACTCTCTGCTGATTGTTTGCTTCAGTCTCCTCTCTGCTTTCTGCATCACAGTCTCTCTGACTCGCTCAGCTCGCCAACTTTTCCTCCTTTGTCTCTCCATCGCCTCTTCTCTCCTTTCCCCTCGCTGTTTGGGGGGGGATGGTTTATATTTTAAGAATAACTGGCATCAGCTAAGTAGAGGAGCAGAGGGGATAGATGGTAAACATAAAGAAAAGAAAAACAACAAAATATGTGCCAGTCCTAACTGACATTTTAATTGTATTTTGTATCTGTAACTATAGCCTTTCAAATTGTAAGTGTCTGGAGTGTTCCCATGTAACTGTATAGTGCCCAGTGTATTCTGGATGATTTCCTCATGCTGGTTCCAGCCAATTAGATTAAGAAAACTAAACAGCAGTCTGGAGGGGAGGGAATAGTCTTCCTGCATAGGAATTGTGGAAGAGACATAAGGCTACCACCAAAGCCTCCTCACAAGCCCCAGTAGAAGGGTGGAGGGCAGCAGGGATATGTTGACAGCAGGGCCACTGTATGTGTGCCAGAGATTTTAAGTAATGCTGTAGCCCGTGGAGCAGCGCCAAGAGATTGCTATAATTTAGGTCAAGGAGCATGTCCAGTTCTTGGAACATCCCCAGACTGGGCGAATGTAAAAGTGGTTTAAATCTCCATAATCCAGCCACCTCCTTTTCCCCCTGAACTGAGTTTGTGCTGTGCCTAAATGGGGACACCATGTAATCTCATCCTTTGTGTGCAATTGTCGTGAAAATATGTCTGTTAATTTCTTTCATTTAAAGATGTGCAGCCAGTGCATTTTCCTGGTTATCAGATTCAACAGAGCAGTAGACTAAGAAACGGATATCATTCAGCTTTTGAGAACCGATTTAATGTTCAGCAGAATTAACCCTAAAATTCTTTTGCAGATATGGATGTTAACAGGAGATAAACTGGAGACAGCTACTTGTATTGCAAAAAGTTCCCACTTAGTATCTAGAACTCAAGATATTCATATTTTCAGACCCGTAAGTATAATTCCCGATAGTATTTTAAGACTGGCCTCATCAAATAGAGTGAAATAAATGCTGCCTAACAAATGGCCATTGTTACCCCATGAATATAAAATTAATGATTAATAGGATTGGTTAGACTAAGTCAATGTGCTGTTATCATGGAAGTCATATTACAATTCCATAGAAACTGTATTTTAAATTGGTGACTAAAGATGGTAGATTATAAAGTATTACGTACATCATTAAAGAAACTTCTTCCAGGTGGTACACAAAGGACTTCTTGTCCTAGTTAGGGATGGAAGAGACTAGTTGACTAGTGATGCAACTAGCCACTTCCTCCCCCTCCCCCTCTGCTGCCTCTATAAGAGAGAGGCAGCAAGGAGGGAGGGAGCAGGAGCCGGTCCTGAGGGGAGCCGGCTTAAAAGCCGGTTCCTCCCCAGCACTATCTCCATGGGGGATAGGGGCAGCAGAAACGGCGCAAGCAGAGATTGAAGCAGTCTCCACTTGCACTGCTTCTGCTGTGATTCTGCTTTTGAAAAGTACAAGAGCCTTGCCAGGGCTCTTGTACATTTCAAAAGCAGAAGCCCTGCAGTGAGCGGGGGGCAGCAGGGGACTCCCTGTTGGCCCTGCACTCCCTGCGGGGCTTCCTTTTGAAATATACAAGCGCCCCACCAAGGCTCTTGTATATTTCAAAGGCTGAGGCACCACAGGGAGCGCGGGGCCAGCGGATGAGTCCCCTTTGGCCCCACATTCCCTGCGGGGCTTCTACTTTTGAAATGTATGAAAACCCCACTGGACCTCTTGTACATTACAAAAGGAAGTCCCATGCTCCCTGTGGGGCTTTCGCTTCTTGCTACAGTTCAAAGGAGGAGGTGCCCTTATACACTAATCGAATAGTCGATGAAAATCCCATCAACTGTTCAATTAGTTAATTAATCTAAATTTAACATTCCTAGTCCTAGTGTACTGGTTTTATAGTAGTATAACTCTATTGACTTCCGCTGAGTTACTCCTGAATTACAGATAAAAGCAAGAGTCCAAACACATTTCTTCTGTAGAACAAGGGTTCAGACTAAAAGCAGAAAACCAGAAGTGTTAATGTTCCACACTCTTCAAATTAAATATTTGTATTTTCTCATTTGTCTCTTTAAAAAAAATTAATAGAAATGCAAACTTAATATCTGTATTTATATAAATTTTGTTATATTTTAATAACTTCAACTGTATTGAATTCAAACAAAAATAGATTCCCTAAGCCTTGATTTATGGTGTGTGATCAGACATATAATATCTGTTTGTTCTAAATGAGCTACTTGCACCTACAGAAATAATTATTTCAATATAATTTACATGTAAATTTCAGTTCTTATGAAGCATCAGAATGGGAAATTAGGCCCTGCAGACCCCTATTTGCAATTAAATTATTAATTCTTCTGATAAAACTTCAGATCAATTTTTGTTGACCTTTCCATGTTGTTATACTGCAAATTAAGTCTTCCTGAATAACATCTATTTAGTTTGTTAGATTATTATTTTCATTATTTAGATTAGTAATATGAGATCAATTTGGAACTATTAATTTAGAATACGTGACGTTTTAAATTAGTTAGAATTCTATATAAATGTATTTCTGTCTTGTCTATGCCATTACAACCAGTTTTAACAAAAAAGCTTTTAGCATATTACAGTACTTAAATCTGACTGGTAATTGAAGTAAATATTAAGTTGAACATAATCAATTTTGGAGGAACCTGAAAAATCACAAAAATATGGTATGTCCATGGCTAGACACAATAGTGGGCCCCAGTCCCTGGTGGCAGACAGAATAGGAGCTTGGTTCTCTTCCTTCCTCACCCTCCCCAACACACACACAACTTAAAAGGGAAGGAGAAATAATTCCATATTTGTTGGTTTTGGACCATGTTGTTGAATTGCATCATAATATCCTTGCAGATCTCTGTATGCAATTAATCAAATACAAAGTGCTGTATGCTAACAGGACCCAGACCTAGAGTTCCTACTGTTGGAGAGAGAGGTTCAAGACTTACAGCCTCTGATTGTGTCTGTCTTAGGCCAGGAACAGTGTTAGCCCCAACAGAATTAAAAACCTGTTTAGGCTCATCCATTTTCCTATTTGAAGCCCTAGGGGTGGGCAGGCGTCAGCCCACCCACTTCTCAAAGCCCCTCCCCCAGCCTTGTGGGCCGACTAGACCCAGGGCCCAACTAATGTCGGGGGGAAATGTGAGCAAAGGAGACAAAGGACACATCCGTTTTAAATTTGATTTGACCAATCTCTGTTGAAAGGGCCCAACTCACATGTGAAACAGTTTAGAAATTTTGTTTTACACTAACTGCATCTTGTATGTGATAGTTCAGAAAAAGTCCACTTGAAAGTTAACATTTTATATTTATAATTATATTAGTACATTTTAATATGGTTATATTGTAAATGTTGCAAGTTCAGTATTCTAATTTGGTCCTTTCAAAATTACATTGTGTACTCATATTGCATGTCACAAATCCGATTACATATTGTAATATATTATGTGAAATACATTACTGTATAATGATATTCTCTGACCCCAGGAAAAGGTCATGATTTGTGTGTATTATATGATTCCATGGTACTTATTCATACCCAAACTAGTCTTTGTATTGCGTACTTAGGAAAACTTTATCAATTGCAGGTTCCTAAAAGGATTAATACCAATAATTGTATTCCTGTGCCTCTTGAACTTTTTAGAGTTTTACTTTTTCTCATCCAAATTAATAGAACCACTAAAGTAGCCACATCATATTTTTCTATATACATCTTATTCATAATTAAGCAATGTAATTTTTGTAAATTAGAGAGTTTATCAAGAATTACCAAACCTGAATGACTTAATCCCACATAAAGGTTTTAAGAGATTTTATATGCGTAATTTGTGCATCCTTGATCCACTTTGGTGAGGCACTGCTTGCACAAATTTGCCTCGTGTGAAAACTGCTTTCACACCTCAGTTCTTTCACACAAGATCAGAAAGAGACATACAAACCTCCTTGCTAGATGTTACACACCCTGGGGTACAACACTTTGAAGATCAGGTGTTTTTTGGTCTTGGTTTCTCTAAATAGTTTCTCTGATATTTCAATTCAAACTTGTTTAACAATGTTTTTAATTTTGATTGTGTATTTTATTGAAGGTAACAAGTCGAGGAGAAGCTCACTTAGAACTTAATGCTTTTAGGAGGAAGCATGACTGCGCTTTAGTGATATCTGGAGACTCTCTAGAGGTATGACCTCAACTTCTATCAAAAGTAATTTGGTTGCACAATTGCGTATGAAAAGGAAAGGGTTGTTTATACTCTCAGTTATTTTAAATGTTTCGAAAATTACCTCTGTTCTTTAAACCGTTGTCGGGATTGCTGTTGTGTTTAAGCCATAAATCCAGAACACCTCTACTAGAAAACCAAACCTTATTGTTTTTTTGGCAATTGCTTAAGCCAGGTTTACATTAATGAAATGTGTACACAATATGATTTGGTACCGTGAATATTTGGAATTTTGTCTCTCTTATTAGCACTAATGAAACAGCTCTAAGAGTGATGGTTTCCAATAAAAAAATCAAGGTCCAGGGAATGTGAGTAAAATTGTTTTGTTGCTGTCACTCAAGCAAAATGATAGGAGGGATTTCCTTTTCCTTCAAGTGTCTCTATTAGTGAAATGAACCTGTACTGTGATGCTTGTCATGATTAAGAACAGAAGATCAAATAGGATGAAATATGTTGATTTCCATAGGTTTGTCTGAAGTACTATGAGCATGAATTTGTAGAGCTGGCATGCCAGTGCCCTGCTGTCGTTTGCTGCCGATGTTCACCCACCCAGAAAGCTCATATTGTGAAACTGTTACAACACCACACTGGAAAACGAACATGTGCTATAGGTGAGTGCCAGACCTAGTTTCATTCAAAATAACAAGAACTGGATAAATTTGGACAGTAGATGGCAATAGTGAGAAATAAATGCTAAGTATTGCTTATAGCTCAGCATTTCAAGGTATTTCACTTCCAAATATTACAGTTTCTTTACAGTAAAAGATGATCCATTGAAAGAAGTTTTTAAAAAAATGTTTAAGCAAATATATCTTGATCATTGACATTATATTTGTTTTAATCTACATTCAAATTACAAGAACTTAATGATACTACATTACTAAAAAGTGCCTAAAGAGAGGGAAAGAGTTTGAATAACTACATATTGCAATGGCATTTTCCAGGTGATGGAGGAAATGATGTCAGCATGATCCAAGCAGCAGATTGTGGAATTGGAATCGAAGGCAAGGTAACTGTATCTATTTTCATGTACATAATCCTACATGTGATTTCAGTAGTATTGTACTATGAGCTTTCTTTTTAAATTGTAATTATGCTGCAGCCTGATAGTGAAGACACTGGTATAGTTCACACTTTTCAATGTAATATAAATAGTTGTTTAAGTATTTAAGAGAAATGCCATAAAATCTATGTATTAATATTTTCTTAGCTATAGTCTTTTTTCTTATCTTGTAAGTAGAAACAATTAAGAAAAGCACAATCCTTGTAAGTAATTTTGTACATATGTTACACTGAAAAAAAGTCAGGCTTAGGTGATTGTATATCTGTAGCAGTCGTCAGTGACTGTTCAGAGTATTCAATATACTGTAGTTTATGTCTTAAATTAAATACATCGTAATGCTGATCATTAAGATGCTTTGCTATTAAGATCATGTGGAGATGACAGATTCAGTGATTTTTTTTCAAGACTTCCATGATTTCTGCGATGGCAGGGCTGGAGCAACTGTCACTGCCGAAACAGCAGCACCAGAGCTGAACAGCCGAAGGGGAGGGTTAGGTCAGCCCCTGCTGCAGGAGCAGTGACAATGGCCAGTCCTGGGGCCGCCAGAGCAGTAGACGATGACCAGCCCCATGGCCGGATCGGTGGCCCCCAAAAACTACTGGGCAGTGCTCCCACTGTTAGTCTCTCCCTCCTTCAGCATATCTTTACTAAAAGTTAGGCACAGGTCATTGGCTTCCATGAATTTTTGTTTATAGACCGCAACCTGTCTCTGATGTCTACTAAGTGATGGAATCTTAACCTTATCTATTATAATACAGGAGTAATTTTTGCAGTTACAAATTGATTGCTGCTTATAATTTTGAAATCTGGATATTTTGTTTTATTATTAATCTGTTGAGACACTTTCCAAGATCCTATTTTGCATAGAATGTAATATTTTTAAAATGTATTTTGTTTTTGCTTTAGGAGGGAAAACAAGCTTCCCTGGCAGCTGACTTTTCTATCACACAATTTAAACACATTGGAAGGCTGCTGATGGTTCATGGTCGAAATAGTTACAAAAGATCAGCAGCGCTTGGTCAATTTGTCATGCACAGAGGCCTTATTATTTCAACTATGCAGGTATTTAGACCTTTCTGTTTCTATAATGCCGACATGTCATTGCATGTAAAAATATTTATTGTGAAAGTTTTAAAATTAATAATTTAATTTGAGTTGTTGTACTTAATTGCATTGCTTGGAGAGGGGTTGTTATAAAGCAACTAATAGTTTTTAAATGTGTTCTTTTTTTCAAGGCTGTATTTTCTTCAGTCTTCTATTTTGCTTCTATCCCTTTGTACCAGGGATTCCTAATGGTAGGGTAAGTTACAGGCAATCGTTCTAATACCAGGTAACATTTATTTCAGTATAATTTCATTTTTTAAAGAAAATATTAGTTTTTGCCACGTTTTTCTTGCATTTATGATTGACAAGTTAACACGTGCTTGTATGTTCAAAACACCATCCATTTAGCAGAGGGTCACAGAGAAACCAACCTCCTTTACCACTCCTCAGTGCTGAACCTCTCAAAAGTAGCACAAGATACCAGGTATCCCATTGGCATGGCCTTGTAGAAATAAAACTAATCCTTTAAGAAAAACAATCCCAAATACTGAGGTTTATGAGTAAAAGTAAAAAAACCTAATTTGATTTCAACATCAGAGCCGCTGATCCAAATGCCTACATTATGGCAACTGCAAGAGCAAGTGAGCTGCACATAACTGGGAATATCCAGCTTAGTGAAGCAGCTCAATTGTAACTGAATGTAACGCATGTTTTTTCCTGTGGACCTTTTTCCATATCAGTTTCCAGTTTTACACCTTTTCCACCCTAAAAGATCTTTCTGAGGCTGTAATGTATGTACTCTGTTCTGCTGCCCACATTTGAAATTTACAAGTATAAGTGGGGTGAAAACACAGTGCTTTGTTACCTGCCCGAAATCATTGCTTTATACCTTTTGCTTGTGGAGAATCTGAAGACTTCAAAGCACTGTAGAGGACATCACATGCTCAAGTCACAGGTCAAGTTCAGGCATGACTGGATCCTGTGCAGTTGTAATGCAGAACTCCTCAAAATGTTGCTGCAACAAGTCCTTTTACGTAGCATGTGACACATTTAGATTTATGTGCATCAGTATAGATTTAGAAGTTTAACTATAAGCTCTTGATCTTGAAAATCTTGGCCTGAATTCCAAGTGATTTTGGAGTGCTTGTGTTTTTAAATCTTTTAAATCATTCATAACTTCTGATGTTGCCTTCCTATGGAGACGTGCAGAAAGGTCAATGTAATCTCATTGCCAATTGTTTTCTTTGGTAGCCTTCAATACATGAGAACCATGTGATTCCTCTAGTCCAGCAGATGACTAACTCTTGTGCTTTTCATTTCTTCTCCTTGGTGGCCATGTTCACTGCAGCCTATGACTAGAGCAAGATTTCCAGTTAGGCACAGTAGGCATGTGCTTAGAGGCGCTTAAAATTTAAAAGTAAGTTAAAAGTTGGAAAGCTACATACAGCTCTCCTATGGGTGTACAGGCTCCTGGCATGGGTTGATGGCAGCCCAGCATGTGGGGCTGAAGCAAGGTGAGTGTCTAAGCCACCCAGCCTGGGGCTGCTGAGAGTTGCTACCTGGCAGGGTGTCTGCTGAAGGTCCTGGGAGCTTCCTAGCTCCTTTCCAATCTTGGTAGCCTCTGCTTAGCACCCCATTCACTTGCACGGGCAGAGTGGGAGAGAGAGAAGTCTGCTGAGGGCCACCCACCATGGAGAGAGATACAATCTTCCCCCACCCACACCTTGAGCTTTGCATGGGGTGAATGGATGACATCCCAGCTCAAACTGAAAGCGCTGTGGACAGAGGATCTTGTGTCCTCCCAGTGTGTGTATATTTCTTTTAATTACATTTATAAGGAAAAAAAGTAGGTCAGGTATAGGTGGGGGAAGTGCTAAAGATACCATGCCTAGATTTCACGTAAGGTATATATCCAGGCCTACCTTTGTTTCTTGACAATCACTTTGACCCTTTTGTTGGCAATTGCTACAGCACATAGGTTTGCCTGTTACTCGGCAGCTACTGGATTACCAATTAATACCCACGACCCTTCTTTTTGCCCATCTTTCTGTTTTATAGTGGTAGAGGGGCCTTGCCTACACTTGCATAGGCACTGATATGGATATGCACTCCCCTAGGGAAACCCAATCTTGAGTGCTGTCTCAAAGAAGAGGACTTCTCAGTCTGTTGTAGCAGCTGTGTTTGATGTCATCTGTAGAACGCTGCAAACCTGCAAATTCTGCAAACCTGCTTTATATCTGCAAGTATCTGCATCTGTGGATGAAGATGTAGATATCCACAGCTCATTTTTGCAAATGCAAATTTTATATCTAGAAACTTATATCCACAGTTCATTTTGTATCCAGGCAGGGCTCTGTCAGTCTGCTTATTGAAGTAGGGGGTTCCCATAAACCAGTTTTCAGCTGGTAGCCTGATTCCTCCCCTTGCCCCCAAACCTCCAGGTGAGAACATCATAGTCTTCTTGCTGCTAAAAATTGAAACTAGGGCTAGTGATTGTGAAGTTTTCCCATAGAGGCTGTCTCCAAATCAGCTACACAGTCTTTCTGTCTCCTGCATACACTCAGGACTAGAAGCATCCAAGATGGCCTTGTTACAAGGAACTGCTTTGTCAGCATGATTTCAGGATTTCTTTTCAGCAGCAACCATGCATTGTGTCTGTCCGAATCCACTGCCCTCTTCCCCCTCACTTTTTACTTACTATTATTTTTATTACAATAGCATCTAGAGACCCGAACCAAATCAGGGCCTCATTACACTAGCCACTTCATAGACATACAGGAAGTTCTCAAAGAATTTACAAATCTTCTAGAGTACCATATCAAAAGTAAATAATTTGTGGTCTTCAAATCCATTGGTCCTAAGACAGCATATGTTTATTAAAAACCCAGCCTATTGGTCAAGCTGTTGAGATCTTTTGATTCACTTGTGCCATCTTTCAGGAATGTGACAACACTTGTTTCCATATTTGTTTTTCATATTGTATTACAAAGATGCTAACAATAGGAGATGCAACAGTGAGTTTGTCTTGTCTGGTTTCAAAATTGAATTAAGTTTTGTGACTGTAATAAGTAAGGTGGTAGATTTGTCTAAATTTTTGTCAGTGTATTTGTGTCCCACAATTGTACACAATTGGCAACTCTCAGAAGAAGCCCAGGATCAGGTACATTAGTATTGGCAAATGTGTGTGGGTAAGTTACACTGCGCTGACAGGTACAACTTTCACTAAGCCAGATTTAGTCAACTTGAAAAATCATGATTTAAGGATTATTTTATGTTAATAGATTTCATAAAGAGTACAATTAAATGATTTTCACATAGATTATTTATGTTTTTTCCTAAGGTATGCGACCATATACACAATGTTTCCAGTCTTCTCTTTAGTTTTGGATCAGGATGTGAAGCCAGAAATGGCATTGCTATATCCAGAACTTTATAAGGACCTCACCAAGGTATGAATATACAAAGTGTTCAAATATAAATTATATTTATTTTGACTCTGGTATGCCCAAAAATCATTGCAAGTTGTTATATTCACACTGAAGAGAAGTTTCAGGTAAGACAAACTCACAATTAGGCCTTCTGATTTCCAGGTGTTCTTCTATTGTTAATACTTCATAATAATATTAATAATGTTTATTACTACTACTACTTAGATGAATATATAATGCAATATAATTTATGGCAGGTTTTCTAAGTTTACAACTGTGTTTTAATTTTAGAAATACAATTTTAAGGAGAAATTCAGCTTTTTTCACCATGTTAGATAGACCTGAATAATCTTTTCTGGTAATATGACAACCAGGCATTTTTAAAATCTGTGGTGGTCTGGTTTTAGCTTTAGCTTCATTAACAGATTCCTTATTCATAATCACACTACCGTTTGTGTATAATTCTCATACCCTGCTTTAATTAGTGTGCAGTTATGCATCATAATTTTTTCACCTGTTCTGATAAATAAGACCCATTCCAAATATTTCAAACACAGAAGAGCTCTTCAGACCAAATTATTTATAAAAAACACTCTTCAAATGTACTGAACTAGCTGTAATCTCAGTGGTTTCAACTGGTGATAAGCCATACTGTTTTGTTACGCAAAACTTTAACATAATATTAAAAAAGGTAAGCGTAGTTGCTGCAAGAAGATTTCATCCATATTTGAAAATAGTTTCAGGATTTTTGTTCCTTAGGCCAATGGAGATCATCATCATCGTGGCAGTTCTCAAAGGATCATAATCTACTTGCAGACCAAACACCTCCTGGTTCAGTTTCTAGCTAGGTCCTTAAGATGTTACGACTGGATATTCAGATTGTCCATTACTGCGAATCTTACTGTGTCTCTAGGGCTTTTTGGCAACCATGTAGCTGTCCATATAGCAGCATTCATTGGCACAAACACTTCAGAATATATTGATCTTTTATGCTAGTATGTCCATTCCAAGAAAGCCACCAAAGTCAAACTGTGCTGATGGAGGCAGTTGCTGCATTTGGCCTCAGATAGCCTCATTTCTGATCTGTTCTGCCACTTAATATGGAGAGGTTGATGAAGATAAGAATAAAAAATGTCAGTTTGGTGTCTTTCATTCTTCCTCCACACCCACATTTCACTGCCAAACAGTTAGTATAAATGGGGTTCTGTAGATTCATGGCTTTATACCAGGCTTAATGTCACAGTAGCCCACAGAGGCCACTCATGGTCTGGGACATAGCAGAAGCTGCTGCTATACAAATGTCCATATCTTTCAAGTATCCCTCCATACTGTCTTTGCCACTGGTCAAGTTTTTGATATTTGCCACCTATACGATGTCCCATCCATAATGTTAATGCTGAATAGATTATAAAATGGAGCTCAAGTCTGATAATGGACAGGGAGTTAATTTTTATCAAGGTTAGACTAATAACTAGACCAATACATGTTGCTTCTTACCCAGTCAGATTGCCTGATTCTGTACTGGCTAATGGCATTTTGCCATTGTTGCAGCATACATTCCCAATAGTATCAAGTCCAGTAATGCACTGCAGATAATTTTTACCAACAACTGCAGACAATCCTTGATGAAACTGAGAAAAGATGTCATCCTGATCATGGGCAACTACAGTGAGCTGGAAGTAAAGGATAATGATCTCTGGACAAATATACTCAGGAATTTTGATATTAGGTAGAACAAGGACTGGCAGCGAGTGCTAGAAGTTGCATGGTGATTGCTGACTTGCTTTTCCGTCACCAGAAGATTGAAGGTAGACCTATTACAGGCCAGATGGATTCATTAGGATGGCACTCAATGGTCATGGATATATGCATTCAGAAGGGGTGCTCAACTTGCCACTGACCATCAGTTCTTACTGACAAAATTGCACCTCCAAAAGAGTTCGGGCACATCACGAATAAAAATCCTGGTATCTCCAGCTCTGTCAGCTGTACACCTCTTGCTGAAAAAAGACAATGTCTCCTGGCCAGGGGAAAGCTATCTGGAATACTGTCCTAGAAAATCGTAATGGAAGAGAGACTAAAAATAGGGAAAACATTAGTTCCAGACTAAAATTTATATTTTTCATAAAGTTATCTAATTAATTTTGAGGAATCTAGGGGTCCGAGATTAGTGTGTCAAATTGTTCCTCTGAGTCTTTGAAATTTACCACCAAAATCTGGATTCCAGTTCACTGGATTGTGCCTTCCTTTCAACTTATATTTTGTAAAGTAGCTAATGGATTTGCAGAACTTGGCTTGCAATATAGACTGGTGGCTCCCTTTGGAGTATGAACTTCTCTTTGAACTAGAATGTCCTTTACATTGGTACAATCAGCCCTGGCTTTCGGGATGCTACAGAAGTCACAGGAAACTTGCAAATTTGACCTTTTCCTACCTGTACAAGGAGTCTAATCACACTCCAGCTTTCCTCAGAAAGCTACAAAAAGTCTGGGACCTATCATTCATGATTGGTCAGGTGAGTCTGAAATAACTGTAATCGCTTGGGATACAGTGAGATCAGTCCTTTCTAGAATGTGTCAAATTCTCCAGACACCTCTACAGAAGTTAATGTAACTGTTTATGGATCTATTCTATCAGCAGCTTATTGTCAGTGCCTAATGCACAGTCACTTCCAGTTGCTTTTCTTCTGCCCAAAGTCTAAAGACTTTTTATTTTATCTATTTTATTTTAAATTTTATCTCAGGCTTAGGAGTGTTGGAGAGCAGGGGGATTTTTTTCTCTTGGCTGTTTGAAAGTCCCACACTTGCAGCCCCCCTTTTTTTCCAAATTAGCATTTCAAGACATTGAAATCTTCAGCTCATGATAGTTTTCTGCTCAGCCCCACTTACTGCCAGCGGTGGTCTAGTGCTTTTTTTTTTTTTTTATTGAATGTTGTTGGTGTTATGTGAAAGAGGCTCCTTTCCAAAGAGCAATTAATGCAGTTAACTTAGGGCTTGCATACTTGAATATTTAGTCTGTGGATGTTGGGGTATGAATCTAGCCTGCAACAAACTATCCATGTGGACCACGCTAACATGCATTAACAGTTGTTTAATGCACTTTGATCTAGTCTCCTTTAGAGTATGTTAACCAACTGTTAATGCGCATCTGTAGGGCCCATGCAGACGTCTGTAGACTAGTTTGGGGTAGTTTCACATCCAGCTTTTTGCAAATTAATTGTTTATGTAGATGAGACCTTAGGCTCTGTAACGTTGTGCAATGGTTTTGTGAAATACAGACTAAACTTTTGTTAAAGCCCAAATCCAGTGTTTAAAGAATCTGAGTCAGCAGGTTCCATGGTTTGGCCCCTACAGCACTGAGTTTCAAATAATAGAGCCCAGAGTACTCTTTTAGGAGGAAGAAATTAAGAATGTGAGGAAACTTGAGAACTGTATTGTCTTTATAGAGAAAACCTAATCAATGCGTGGTTATGGATCAGTAATACTCTGCTGTACAGAAGAGTAATTCATCCAATACAGGAAAGACACATGAAGGAGGAGAAGTACCATTCCCTGGTCTACTGAGGGACCCAGGACAAGTGGACAAAGCTTAGAATGTAGGTGAAAGCTGCTAGATATGGGAGGGGCCGGACACCCAAGTGAATGTTTCAGCATCTTTGCCAGCATTGAGTCATAAAATAATGCTCCTTGTCCCCTCCTGTGATTGAATCCCTACCTCTGGTGCAGATTTCCTCCTCCTCCTGTGCAGATTCTAAACCTGCAGGGGTGAATCAAGCTTCAAGAGTCCATTCCCCCCACACTTTCAGAAATAGCTGTCTGCTTGTAACCTGTGGGCTAGAAGAGCCATGGTCCAGTGCTAGCGCAACATATCCTGTTCAGAGGGAAAATTCTGAACTCCATAGATGATTTTTCTTAAATTATTTAGGTTTGCCTTTGACTTAGATGTGTATTTTGTTCTGGCTATGAAATCATTTTCATAATTGTGTTCAGTGTGTGTTCTTACACATATTTTAACAGGTTTGTTTGCCTTACTTGGGACCAGTATTCTAGGCAATTCTAGGCAGAGGACAAGGAGTTATATAAGACCAGGATAATATTTTTAGTCTCAGCCTACATCAACAGAATGGGTTAATTCATCACTGTCTGTGGCCATGCTATTTTGAAATCCATTTCTTTGCTGAATGCAGATTCACATCTGTGTGCGTGTAATCAGCTCTTTCATAGGCAGAAACAGATGGATTTTTTTATGCCTGCTTGTATTTTCAGTGCCTGCACTTTCTTCTAAGTCCTAACGAGTTTCATAAATCCATTCATAGGATACATGACACATAGGCATATACACATGCAAACTAAATTATATGTTCTTTGATTTATACATGTGTAAGCCAATTAATTTTGATTAGGCCCATGATTTGTTTACTGCCACGGGAAGACAAAAATTATCGGGTAAGGAAATAATCTATAAAAACTTTTAAAGTAATAAGCTTTTATTGTTTTAATGAATACAAAAATGGGCACTGTGCCTTAGCAAATGACTACCTGACATTTAAAGGAATATGCAGTGCTCCTTATCAGTCCCAGGATATTAGAGACAGGGTAATATCATACCTTTCCGCCACTGAAGAAGAGCTCTGTGTTGCTTAAAAGCTTGTCTCTCTGACGAACAGAATTTGTCTGTTTAAAGGGACAGTTAGCATGTACTATACCAATTATGGTCTTGTTTGGTATCTTTGAGACTCAGGACTGCAGTTCCAAACTATTGTTTTCTCTCATGCATATGTTAAAATGTAACAGATAAAAGTCCTCCCCAAAAATTTAAAAGCAAACCAAGTAACAATTTTAATGTAACTAGAATCTTTCTAAAAGAGAAACCAATAAGAGTGAAAAATAAAATGCCTGTTTTCTCTTTATATTCAACGGTTGTATTTCCAATTTTGGCCAATATTATGATTTTTCAACACAAATTTCAAGCTAATCTGTAAGATTCATGTCTAACAAAAACTTTGCAGCCCATGTCACATATAAAAGTTCTCTGTGTAATTGTAAAATTAACATTTGCCTTTGACAGAGTAATGCTACTCCGAAATCTGCATTTCAAGTAGGTTTTTCTGCTATATTTAACTAACCTTTCTTGTTTCCTCTAGGGTAGATCCTTGTCATTTAAAACCTTCCTCATCTGGGTTTTAATCAGTATTTACCAAGGTAGGAGAGATTCCTAATTTTACTAAAGTTTTTCTGTCTGCTGTTAACAATATTGTTTTTCAATCACAGATTAAATTTCCAAAGTTTAAAATTTCATTCATCGTTATACAAATTGCTTTCTGTTTATCTTGTAAATCAATTTTCAAGCAGTGTTCCAGATCTGTTCAGGATGTGGTGTGGTTTGGTATTTTTATTGATATATGTTGCCTAAAATCTTATCTGTTTTTAATTAAATGTTAATCCAAAAATTTTTAACGAGCACTTATCATATTGCAAACACTCCACAGTGGTTTTCTTTCATTGCATGATAGAAGTACTGTTTAAGAAATCCGAATTATCTAATCTGTTACGAATTGTTGTTCACATTTTGTCTACTGCTACAAATAAATGAGAGATTGTTGAAAATATAATTAATTGTTGACCAGATACATTACACTGCATTGTGTTTAATATTCTAATAGTAATATTTTAATTTTTGACCATCTCATTTCGATTCTTCTGTTTTTACATACATGATCTAAAAATAAATGTTAGTGTTGTTCTTAAATAAGAAAATTATCTAGAATGTTTTCACAGTAACTAATACATTTTCAACCTGCATTTGTAAAGATGAATTCCCCAAAATATAGTTACAGATTCACTGTGCAAATTTTTTGTGGTGTTTTTTTTTGTTTTTTTTTTTTAGGTGGCATTCTGATGTATGGAGCCCTTCTCCTTTTTGAATCTGAATTTGTACATGTTGTTGCAATTTCTTTTACTGCCCTAATTTTGACTGAACTCTTGATGGTTGCACTGACCATACGAACATGGCACTGGTTAATGGTGGTGGCTGAATTCTTCAGTCTTGGCTGCTATGTGGCCTCTCTTGCATTTCTAAATGAATATTTTGGTAAGTAGCTATGGAAAATCTTTCCCTGCAAAATACACTTTCTAACATACAATTCTTTGTAATCTTTTTCTCATGTTAGGTTGCAAATGTGTAGTAATTATACTTTGTGAAAGAGCTTCAACAAGTAAAATTTTATTTTAATTTGAATGTAAAGACATGTTTAATCTCAAATTCTAAAATGCTCTATCATGTTTTTCTTTAGAATTTGTAACTTTTTTTTATACAGTTTGTGACAAAATTTTACTCAAGTCACATAAGCTTATTTTGTTGTCAGCTTAGTTTCAGGGACAAAAACTCAACTGCTTATCATCTCGAATCAGCTTTGCGTAGTTATTAGACATATAGTACTGAAATTGGATATAATTTAATGAAAACCCATTCTGAAGCACCAGCTTCCAAAACTCTTTGGGTGTGTCTGCACTGCAATAGAAGACCCATGACTGGCCTGGGTCAGCTGACCCATGTACATGAGACTGAGGCAGAAGGACTATAAAATTGCAGTGTAGAGATTTGGGTTGGGGATAGGGCCCACACCCAAATGTCTACATTGCCATTTTTTAGCCCCTCAGCCTGAATCAGCTGTCTGAGCTCTGAAACCTGATTCCATATGTTGCGTTGTGTGGGGTTTTTTTTATTACAGTGTGGACATATCCTTAGCGCTGGTCTGCTGGTTTGCCCTTAAAAAGGTGCTACACCAATGGGAGAGCTTCTCCTGTTTGTGTAGTTAATGGATGATGGCTATGTCAGTGGGACAAACCCTCCCAGCTGCATAGAACTGTTTACACTGGAAGTTAGGTCATTTCTTGTTTGTGGAAGGGTAGTTATAGTGATATAAATTTGTAGTGTAGACCTGGCCTTATGGTTCATCTACACTACAAATTTAAGTCTGATTAATTTCCATCAGCATACAGCCACCACAGTAACTATACCTCTTGTGTATGTCTGCAGTTGGCTTCTTGTGTCAGCAGTGCACATCCTCACCAGCAATGCTTGCAATGATTGAACTGTCAGTACGGGGCATTATGGGATGGCTTCTGAAAGCCAGCAACAGTACATGAGTCAGGAGTGCAGTGTCTGTATTGACATTGTGTCAACCTAACTACATTGACTCCACACTTCTTGTGGCATTGGTATCCCACGTCAGTGGGAACAAAATTTCAATGTAGAAGCTTATAGTCAGGTTAATGTAAGCTGCCTTGCTTTGACCTGACTCAGTTGTATAATCCAAGTCTTAGGGCTTGTCTCCACTACCAGGAGATCGAAGCTGCAACAATTGATCCACCATGGGTCAATTTAGTGGGTATATTGAAGACCCGCTAGATTGACCGCAGATTGCTCTCCCAAAGACTCCAGTACTCCACTGGAATGAGAAGCATTAAGGTAAGCCACCAGGAGAGTTTCTTGCGTCAACCCAGCATGGTGTAGACACTGCAGTAAGTCAACCTAAGCTATGTCGACTCCTGCTACTTTATTCACAAAGCTGGAATTGTGTAACTTAGGTCGACTTTACCCCATAGTGTAGACCTGCCATTAGAGTCATATAGTGTAAAGCCAGAAGGGACCACCAAATCATCTAGTGTGACCTCATCAATGTCACAGGCCCTGACAGCACCCAGCCACCCTCACTCCAAATCCAACAACCATAATTAGGCCAAAGGAATACATTTCTGAGAGAACTATTTGCACCTCAGGTGGATAACAGGAAGGACTGAGGTGCATCAATGTCTCAGGCATCTGCAATGGCAGGGAAGTGTTTTAGTGAGATAAATCCCAGTGACATATCGACACTTTACGCCTGTAACAGAAAAAGTTTTACAGAAATATACATGAAATGTATTAACTTGTTGATTTCAAGTCTCCAGATAGTAGTTAGAATGTATTTTAATATTTATGTATATAATAATCAAGCCTATTTCATTAGGTGGCAGAAACAATCCAAAAAGATATGCCCAGTCCTAATGATCATTTTGTTGTATTGAATAAACATATTTGTTGCTTGTACTACTAAGGTAATGTCCAGAAATATATTACTGCTGGCCAAAGCCTGGTACAGTGATGACTACTAGCAGTATTCAGTGTTCTCCATGCCATTTCTCCCTGTGCAATTTAAATATGACCTATCATTTAATTCTCTTAATTAAAATATTGTAATGGGCATTGCTGATGCTTGAATTACAGCAACACCTAATATGGTAGACACATTCCAAACCTGAAAGTCTCTCCCCTAAAGCCTTTGCAATCAAATATTCAGTAAGAAATAAAGTATAAATTTTATCTTTTGAGACCTAAACCAGATTTGAAACCTGGCCTGTAAAGTCATTTTAGTATACTAAGAAGGCATTTTGTCCATGTGTGTAGCAGACTTTGCATAGAGCTGAAGGTTTATTCTGTTGGTTTGTGGAAGCTAGTTCCAATGAGTCTCATTAGATCCGATCCAAGAACATAAAAGGGTTTGTGTATTACTAAATTATAAGGGATTACAATGTGAAGCAGAAGACATTGTACAAAAATCCTTAAATGACAATTTCAGAGGAAACTCAGGCTAAGATTTATTTTTCTTATATTAAATTTCAATTGCCCTACCTTTTGTCCATCTAGTACTGCTGAGGGAATTCTGCCCCAAAAAAACATTAAAAATTCTTCAGAAAAAACTGCACAATATTTTAAAACTAGCCAATTAGCCTGTCATAAAACGGGATTTTCAGGTCTCTCCTCCACGTCCTATTCCCTTTCTATCTTAGTCTTCTCTCCTGAGTCTCCAATCTCTCACTCCGTCTCTCTCTCTCTCTCTCTCCCCTCCTCCTACTGCCTCCCCCCCCCAGCTCTCCTCCATCTCCTGCCTCTCTCTCCATCTCTCTTTCTCTTCTCCCCCTCCTGCCTCTCACTCTCTCTTTCTCTTCTCCTCCTCCTCCTGCATGGGGAGCGCGGAGCCCAAACGGCTGTTTGTGCCGCACGCCCGATTGCAGCTATAAGGTGTGCAGCGTGCCGGGGGGGTGGGGCCGTGCTTGCGCCGTGCACCCAGGGGTGAAGCCGCGCATGTGTCGCGCACCCGCTGCCCGGGACACAGGAATGGCTTGAGTCCGCCCTGGTTGGGAGGACAGGGAGCAGCTTCCCATGCCCCTTCCACTGCAGCTGAGGAGTAATGAAGGCAGGAAGTGAGAAGGGTACAGAGCTTCTTGTAGCCAGATGAGGCTTTTGGGGGTGGGTCTGTGCCAGCCTCTCCTTGCAGGTGAAGAGCTAGTCCCATCTTCTCCTGCTCCCAACGCAGATGGGACTAGCGTCTGAGCCTAGTACAAGGCAGGAGCCACCAGCCATGGCTTTCTGAGCCCCCACAGTTATTTAACTCTCTGCTGGCTGCTCAAAGCACCTAAAACAATGTGCCTGCACTGTTTGGGGCAGAACTCATAACTGCTCTTGCAGCTTCTCTTTGGTTCCCAATCAGAAAGTCATTTTTCTGAAGGGAAGCAAAGAAATTTGTAGGGGAGACAGGAATTCTGCATGCACACAGTGGTGCAGCATTCCCCAGGCAGGTATCTAGGAAAATGATAAATGCACGTTCGTATTTAAAGTTCAGTTTTCTGAAATATAGCCGTGTGTCATGTGTGCTCAGTTTAGAAGGCAAAGGGGAATAGAGGGTGGACAAAACTGAATTGCAAATCCCGCAAACCTTCCCTAGAATCTGAGAGTTTTTCCTTCTGACTGATTTTTTCAGATCAAATTATTCACTCAGTGAAAACTGTGTAATTCAGTTAGCCGTCAATGTGATTTCACAGGTGTAATTAGCAGGAATTTAGAATTGAATCTAGCTCCTTCTCTCTTAACTACATTGTCTCTGAAATGTTAACTGGAATAAATGGCACTAAAAATTGATTTTTGTCATGCAAGTCAGCAGATATCTCTCTCTCCTACGGTTTTCTGTAGCTACAGTTGAATACTCACAGGAAACATCTGTTTGGTCTGAAGTTGCCATTAAAAAAGCTTCACCTCTTGCTCTTGGATACTCCTGTTACTTTCTAGATGTCAGGAGAGGTGCATTGTAATTATGCCACCATGCAGATACTGAGTTGGACATTTTTACTCTGCATCCTTCTGGATCTTCCCTTGTTGGGCTTTCTCTTTGTAGGCAGAGGCTTTAAATGGAAGGTAGTGGGTTATCTCCTGAAACGCCACAGAAGGACTGCACATGGCAAGGCACCAGTGAGAATGGAGACAAATATCTTCAACTTTTGATCAAATGGCCACAATTTTGCTCAACACCAAGAAAGGATTTATTATGGTTTCCGCTCAGGGCAAGTGCGCCTGTATTCCCCCTCTGTGATCCCTTGTGGGCACTCTAGGTACCTGTATCCTTGGTCATCACCTCTCTTGGCTGGAGACCCCGTGTGTGTCTCCCTCCTAACCAGGATTTTTTCTCTGCCTAAACTCAATCAGATAATGAAGTTTTTGCATACCATATACAAATAAGCCATGTCCTCCTCTATTTTTGTATGAATAAGAACTTTTAATTAAATATAGGCTTTTTAAATAGATTGAGCATGTTAAACTCCTAAAAGTCATAAAAATCACAAATTTGGCAACATGTGGACATTGGAAATATTAAAAACTAAAATATTTGACTGTATCCTACCTTTTAAGTTGCTCATTGCTGAGGAGTGTTGAATTGTGCTCATTATGCACATCTCTACAACAAGAGCATACAGACTTGTGAGCATTTAAGCAGACTTAACACTAAATCCTATATATTTTGCAAGGGACATATTTTGACTAATGATTAGTAGAATTACCAGAGCATTAACATTTCTCATGCTGCATCTTTCTGAAGTGAATTTGAACTCAGTTTTAAACTTGTAAACTTCATTTGATTGTTGATATATTAACTTATACTTTTTAGTTTTTTTCAAGTGATATAACTTGGGTACTTATGTTTTTAAAGCATGCTTAATTTTAAATAGATTCTAAATGCCAATATGCCATATTGTTTCAACTCTATTGCACAGCATGAAATTATTCAAATTATTCTGATTAATACCACTTATAAAATCTTTCTGATCTCTCTTACCTGTTTCATTTTGTATAGCTAATCTTTTCTAATTTCCTTGTTTTTCTATAAATCTGTCCCTTTCCTATTTCCTTTCTTTGTAACAGGTATAGGCAGAGTGTCTTTTGGAGCTTTCTTAGGTAGGTTGAATTACAATTTCCTCAAAGATTAAAAAATAAAGAAACAAAGCCAAACTCATTAAATAAAGACATTACTGTTTCTAGTGTTCATGGATGAATAAACTAGGGCTTCTTTCATAAGCCCATTATAAATTATAAGCAAGTTAACAACGTGTTTTTCCAGATACCTGGCTTTATGGTGTTTGCATATTATTAGAATATAATCTGATATTTATAAATATCAGTAGAATTTCTCTGGCAGTTCCAAAATGTCACAGAAGACTAGAAGTGGGATGTCTAGTATTGCTGAATAATATAAATCCTATTTCTTCCAATAATTTAGGTGCGAGGGTAGGGGACCAAAGTAATTTCATTCTTCTAACTTGATCTTCATTTCTATAATCAACAGCTCTCAGTTGATGACACACAGAACATATGTCTCAGCTTGCTGCAATTTATACAAGTGGTGATATTAAATGCTGAGTTTTCTATTTTTTGGCTAATTTTCTCTTCTAAAGTTAAATGAATATTGGGGCAAGGGAGGGATACAAAATATGTTTTTTCTCCACACACACACACACACACACACACACACACACACACACACACACACACACACACACACACACACACACACACACACACACACACACACACACACACACACACACACACACACACACACACACACACACACACAGAGAGAGAGAAAGCGGCCAGAGAGAGGGGGTTGGCGAGCATAACGAGCACAGGGCACAACCCGCTAGTAATATTAAAATTTCTGAATGTGAATTTGCATTATCCCTTGGAATAGACATTATAAGAACAAGAGAAACCATATGAAAATGAAAAAAAAATCCTAACTCTTCAGTGGATTAGTGAGTTTAATGGGGGGTTTTCCTGGTGAGAACGTGTTCTATACCCAAGAAAAACTGACTGCAATGTCCAGTAGGAATCAATGGCAAAACTTGTCTGTAACAGTGAAGCAGGACATGCAAGTGTCTACCACTTTGTACATTGGAAATATTCTGAGTCTTAGGGGAGAGCTTCACTCTCATTCCAGCCATTTTACACAGAGTAGAAGAGCTGGAGTGGCAAAAGAAGTCCTAAAAGCCCTATATACGGCCCAAATTGCTTAGATAACATTAACTAATAATAATAATACTAATAATAATGGAGAACACTTAGAGCTTACAGTTGTATTCCTGATTTAGTCAGCATTAATTTGTAGCACAGTTTTGAATAATAGCTTGTGAAAATAGTGTGTAACTATTTAATGTCTTTGCACCATGGAAGTCTAAGAATCTACACCAGCGCCTCTTATAATGTATTTTCTTATTTTATTGCTACAGATGTTGCCTTTATCACGACTCTGACCTTCCTGTGGAAAGTGTCAGCTATCACTGTTGTAAGCTGTCTTCCACTTTATATTCTCAAGTACTTGAAGCGTAAATTTTCTCCTCCAAGTTACTCCAAGCTTACCTCGTAAATGTGACCGTATTCCTTCAGTTTTTTCAACCATGCCACTCTGAGAATTGCTTAAGATCACAAACTGTGTTCAAGTGACAACATATTTGGTTGGACTAAAGAGAGAAAAACTTTTAAACAAATGGCATAAACACAGCACAAAAAGAGGAGGGAACGTCTGCTAGATAACATAGAGAACTACACTTTACTGATAATACTATCAGAAGTAAAATAAACGTCATTTTCTTCATGTTGATTTTTTTTTTTTTTTTTTACTTTTTTCATTTACTACAGGTAGAAAATAAACTCAATTTACATTTGATTTGACAATGCTGATTGCTACAGTAAAGGGTTTTTTTTTCAACTGCACTGTTCTCCTGAAAGTTGAATAGAAAGCTTATTTAATAGTAAATAATTTCCTAAGAGGTTGCTTATTGTTTCCTTGTTGCTTCTATATAGGAATATTCATTCCCACTTACATACAGTATAAAAAGCCTAGATAATGTAAATGCCCATTGTCTGTATTTGCTGCTATATATTGCTCATCCTCAACATTGATAATATGCACTATTTGAATGATGTACAGATGTCTGCATAGCACAGTATTACTTTAGGAGGAGTTGTCCTTTTTTCTGTATTCTCCATTCCTAACACCAGTAAATATTAACAGATACACGAATTCTGTGACATTGACAGCTGTTCTTTAAATGCACATGGAAGCCAACTTGCACAAAATCTGTAAAAATTTCTGTACATAATTCCATTGCACTTACTGATTTGTACAGAATATCAGACATTGCTGTTCAGTAAATATGTTTTAAAAGTTCCTATCTAGTTTGTATATGTAAAATTGCAAATAGTGTCAAGGTACATTTCTATATATCAAAAGTCTAGTAAACATTGTATTAGCTAATATGTTTAAATTGCCTTGTAATCTGTTTACTTCAGTTACTCAGGTAAAAAGAAAAAAAAATGTTACGGTAGGAAAATCCTTCATCTTCCAACAGGCATCTTTTGGTTTTTTTATGAACCAGATTGTTGGATACAAAACTTGTAAAGAACAGAGGCACAGATCCTCAGCTGGTATAAATTAAAATAGTCCCATCAACTTGAATGGAGCTATGGCATTTTACATCAGCTTAAGGTCTGCCCCAGAAAATGATACAGTCTGAGAGGTCTAAATGTTCTGTACTGTAACACATATATATTATTTTTATTTCCTGCTGTGTGTAAGTTTGCTTTTTCAAGAAACATGTAAAAGATTATTTGGTATAGTATTTCATCATCTGAAAAAATCCTAGCTAATCCATGCTTCTCTGTTAATGAGATATTTGTACATTTTTAAAAATACTTTATATTCATCTTTATATTCATAGATGTTTTATGTTTGGCTATGTCTTTGCAGCATAAAATATTTACTATCTGATAATATGCCCCTGTGTCACAAATATTATATTGTATGAATGAAACTTTTGAGATGATGAATAACCTAACCACTTCCAGACATTGAGACTGTTGCCGAGCTATTTGGACTGCCCTTCATTCCATTTATTTTGGTTTTTGAAGGGTTTTGGGGTTTTTTGTCTTGTAACAGCTATTAACTGCTTTTTTTACAGTTGCATTCTTCATTATAAAAGCAATAAAGCCTAATTTCTACTAAATATTACTGATATATGTATTGAAATTTTGTAGCAGTGTTTCTTTTAAGTACATAATCATTATAATCAAAAAATTTTGTTGTGCCCTGAGGAAATATCATTTCTATATATCCCCACAAGATGTCACTGTTTTGTATTAGCAGAAACCTCTCCTCATTTTATGTGGCAATTGCCAAGCTATTCTGTTAGTTCATATTTTAAGTTTAGTTTGAACAGTCATATTTAAATTTGCTAAATATAACTTTTTTTTTTTTTTTTTTTTTGCTAATTTGCTTCAATTTCACCTTTCCTCTGATAAAATATCAGATTATTTTGGCCCATTGGGTGTATATAAACAGTTTGAATTAATCAACCAATTATTAGCAAAGAGTAGTCCTCAATATACAGCCATTGTTAAACTATAACAATAACTTCTATTGGGAGCGATCAAAAAGTTAAATTGAATAGATGAGCAAAAGCTTACATATGGTTGATCATCTTATTTCTCTCCCTCTATTATACATAAAATATGTGTACATATCTTTGATGTGAGGGGGAATAAAATCCTAACTCTAACTAGTTACATACAAGGAATAGTGTTCTCTTAATGCAGCTATATTGAAAGCTAATTTATATATGTGCATATTTGAATGTTTTGTGTATATATTAAAAATATTGAATGTTAAAACTGCAAGGTTAATGTGATAGTGGCTATGTAAAATGATCATACAGATAGGCAAAGCATTTCTTGTAGATAAGTTTATTAGACCAAATGCAACCAAACTGAAATGCATGACAAGTGAAATATTTGATCATTTCACAGTGTTCTGTGAAAGTCTGTCCAACACATTCATTAGATACAAAATTGCTTTACATCAGGGTAAGAGTTTACAAATGCTATTTATTTTTAAATCATACACTGATCACAAGAGAAAAGAATAACCATCATACACTTTAGAAACAGCCTGATTTTTTCTCCAGTGTGGTGGGTATTTTCATGCATATCCAATTGCCCTCTGTTATCCTACCTTAGTTACCCTATCTTAACCTCAGCTTTCTTGGGGCTGTTCTACTCTGTGGTCCACATCAAAAGAAATAAAGGTCTCACTGTACTGCGCTATTTCTCAGGCATAGTTTCAAAACTCAACAAAATAGTTTCAAAAAGTATTTGGCCCTAATGGCTACTTGGAACTTTTCAAATTCAGGCC
Organism: Pelochelys cantorii; assembly: GCA_032595735.1. Taxonomy (NCBI): domain Eukaryota; kingdom Metazoa; phylum Chordata; order Testudines; family Trionychidae; genus Pelochelys; species Pelochelys cantorii. The sequence goes on from CM064327.1 coordinate 101,884,447, forward strand.
TGCTTTCCTGAAGACATTGTTGGAGCAATAAGATGCTTTCCCTGTAGAAGGTAAATAAAGAGAATGTTGTGCTCTTTTGTGTTACTCAGCCACATTTCATTCACAGTGATAACCAAGTAGCCATATTGCACAAAGCTCAGAAAATACTGTGTTACAATACTTAAAACAAAGTATTAGTGTATTATGAAATGGAATGCAAAGTGAATAAAACAATGCAGCACGCCAAGTTTCTGCCCATGGTTGCCATATAAATCAATCCATTCACCTCCTTGGTTCTCTTTCCAAGTCTCACTAAGCCCTGGGGAAGTCTAGAGTTCATACAGTTGTAGTAAGGGTACTGTTTTACCTTAAATCATTCTGGAACACACCCAGATTGTTTGTGGCCTTTGATAATAGAGTTTAATGGAATGGCCTATATTCTCACAGAGCTTGCCTAAGAATTTTTTTGCAGCTGAAGAAGAATGTGGTGTGAGTTAACCAGGTAAGATCTACCTAGCCATAATAGAGCTCGTTCCACTAGAGCTAAGGAAGACTCTGCTGCCTCTTTGAGTAATATCTTTATAGCCAAAATATGAAGATCAGCTATGTGGAGTTTAATCCATACATTTATAAGACACTGTTCTTACTAGACTAATAAGATGGTTTATTAGGTGATGAGCTTTCGTGGGCCAGACCCACACGAAAGCTCATCACCTAATAAACCATCTTGTTAGTCTTTAAAGTGCTACATAGTCCTGTTTTTGTTTCAGCTAGACTAGACTAACACAGCTACATCTCTATTACTGTTCTTACTAGAGGCTTCCTTATTAATGCCAATTTTGGTAGAGCTACCCTGTAGTTATTTTATAAAGACTCTTTGTATATACTTTCAAGCAATTAGCCCACTTCTTATTGGTCCCCAAGAGGGAAATCTGTGTCACCAGCACATCTTGAAGAACCACAACTACTATAGGGCAAGTAACCCTTTTTGTGTTGACACATAAATCATCTATGTATATAGGCCTGATTCTCCTCCCATACACACCAATTATAATTAATGGTGAAACTTCAACAGAGTTTCACCTTATTCACACTGCTGTAAATAGAAGAATCAGGGTCACAGGCTGCGTGAAGAACTTTCTGGAATCATTTCTTATTTATGCTGATTGTATAACCCAATTGAAAATTAAAGATAATCAAAAAAGTCTTACCATTTCCCCCCACCCCGCAGAGAAGAAAATGAGCATAAATGAACACAGACAGTCCATATTGAACATTATATGTAAACAAACAGGAGGCATAATATCTTTAACAGTATGTTAAATGGCATAGGAATTTCTTTTGTAAACAAAACACACTCAAAGCGATATACTTCCCAATAAATATTAATTACCCAACAACTGCCCTCAGCAGGGTTCACAGCTGTTATTGTGAGTGGGAATTTGCTCAGCCAATTGCTAATAAAATCTTCCTCGAAGGGGGAATCACACTCAAAACCCTATTTGCCATTCCATCAATCGAAGGCATAGTTTCAATCGAGATATTCTACAGCAAGTCTTCACGGATTGATACCATGAAGGAATAAGGAAGGAAAGCTCCGCAATAGTATATAGCCTCCAGTTCTACAAACTCTTCCCATCTTGACAGAGCTAAGATAAAATTGCAGCTAAGCATTCCCCTTGTTCAGCTTCTACTTCCCCCTTGCTCCTCCCTGCATCATTCCTGCAATTCCAGGACACACTTTGTACCACATTTTTCTAGCCAGGGTCTGGTCCTTGGAATATGGGGGCTCTAGGAATTACAGTAATACAAATAATGGAAATGTCCCCAGTCATGCCAAAAAAAGGTGGTTCTTTTAAATTGCAGAGCATTACAAATATTTGTTTCCTTGCTTTCGTTCTTCCTGGAGTAAGCAGCTACTGTATTTGTTATCACTGTTGACCTGAAAGAAACACTCAGGGAGGCTCTCGTCAAGGTGTTCCAGTAACTTTAAACAAAGAATTAAATTGTGAATTGTGAGTGCAGAATCATTACCACTCTTCCTCTATAGTACTCACTTCAATTTTTCCATGGTCTTTGTTGCATTTTGTTCCTAAGCATCAGCTTGCTCTTACAAAGCAAGCACTGGATTGTAGTTAGGCAAATCACAGGCAATTGCATCACAAGTCTGTTGCAAATTGCTAATTTTTCTCCATAATTCGGGTTGGGAATTTGTAATATTCCCTGACTGGGCTTTCCAACACGAAGCTGGAAAGGAGTGCATGTGGGCCATAGGAAATGGACAGCTGCCACTGCTATCTGGAGGGAAAACCTGGAGGTTCTTTGACCATAATGTTATTGCTGCTCATCCCTGAAAAAATACGCTATCTATCTCCAGTCAGTGGAAGAAACTGAGCTGCTGCCTTCTCCTACATGCAGTCCCCCACAGCAGCTGCCATTCTGTCTCCTTGTCAACTGCCTCTTCAGCTCTTCTCATTCCCCACTTTGGTAACCTCTCCGAAGTATGTGACACGGTCTGAGGGATGCATATAGGAGAGGCGGGCAATGAGAGACTCAGTATTGCCAAGTGGTGTAATATTTGGTGTTTGGCTTGAAGTCCCAACTCCTAAGTCATGTGATTCCAAGAGAACAACTTTCATTTTTTTAAAAATAAACGTCTAGCTCTTACCATGCAGAGCGATACTTTAAAAGGTTTAAAGGGTCAAAGCCTGAGATGAGACCCAATTAGGCCCCACTGTTAAAATCCTGAGGTTTGGGAGGCCTGACCTTTGGATGTCTAAGGATGGCAATGTTGGGGAGTGGAGGGGGGCACTGAAAGGCTGTAGATGCTGGAAAGGGTCTGGAGAGGCTGAATGGCAGAGTTAAAAGACAGGGAAGAGCTGAGGGCTTAAATGGCTGAGGGAAGGATTGATTTTGAGTAGTTAAGGGAGCTGAAGGGTTTGGCCGAATGTACTTCAGGGCACATCAGAGCTGGTGACTCAAGGGCATTAAGGTGCTGTTGGATATTGTTTTTCAGGAGGAAAGGCTGTAAGAAGTGGGAAAGGAGAGAGAGACCTCAAGACCCACAGAAGGGGGGTGACTCCCAGTGGTAAGGAAAAGAAGGGGAAAGAGATAGAAAGAGAGTTTGTAAGCTCTTGCAGGCATGGACCATCTTTCTGTTCTGTATTCGCAAAACACCTAGCATGACCATCCTCCTGACTCCCCAACCACTAAGATAATGCAAATAATGATCATAATACAGATGCACGGCTGGGGGAAGGACCACTCTGGGGTTTAAGGTAGAAAGAAAGAGACAGCAGAGAGGGGTTAAGAAAAAGAAAGGAAAGAAGCCACCGAAGAGGAAAGGGACCTGAAAAGGAGAGACAAAAATAAGGACATAGCCAGAGAAGATACTAAGGATCGGGCTGCCCAGAGAAGGAAGGGAGTCCCGAGGATAGAGGTGCCATGAGCGGAGGGAGGACAGATAAATCACACAATGATGGGGGAAGGGGAAGAAACCAAGGCAGAGGGAAGAGAATGGTTCAGTGAGGGTTAGAAATTGATGAAAGAGGCTACCCAGGCGCCTGCTTGGTATGGGTATGTCTACACTGCATTCATCTTTCGAGAGAGGAATGTAAATGCAGTTGAGCGAAATTGCAAATGAAGCATGAATTTGAATTTCCCAGGCTTCATTTGCATAATTGCATCTGGGTGCTATTTCAAAATACCCTATTTCGAAAAAAACACTGTGTAGACACGGTTATTTCAAAAGAAAACCCTTCTTTCGAAATTACCCTTACTCTTTATAAAATAAGGTTTAAGGGTAATTTCGAAAGAAGGGTTTTCTTTCAAAATAACCGCATCTAGACAGCGTTTCTTTTTTCAAAATAGGGTATTTCGAAATAGTGCCCGGGCACAATTATGCAAATGAAGCATGGGAAATTCAAATCCGCGCTTCTTTTGCAATTTCGCTCAGCTGCATTTACATTCCTCTCTCGAAAGAGAAATGCAGTGTAGACATACCCTTTGTGTCACAGTGTCTGGTGGTGGCTGCCTCGTTAACTGGCAGATTGAATCCTCCTACTTGCCTGGATCCCAGCTGACTGCATGAATTCAGCTCTAGCTGTGGGGTATGAGTTCTGCATGTGTGAGTGTCATGTGAGATGTGTGAGGGTGACGCTTGCAGGTCTGGACTCCGGCCCGTACGCAGGAACTTCTGGGAGGGGGAGTGGTTTTGTGTAAATGTGCGCAATATTTTGAAATATAAAGGAGTTCAAAATAGTCATGCAATGACTGTGCGTAAGTGAGGTTAATGAAAAATTTGAGTGGAAACAGTGATTGGTAAAATGATTTTGTTATACTAAAAATGTATCCAGTAATAAAGGTTTTATAGAAATTACCTTCTGGGATCTTGCTGTAATACCGTAAGTGAAAAACAATATTCCAGAAACTCCCCGGCCTCCCAGGAGGCCTGAGGCAGAATCAGCCTCTGTCTGGCCCGGCTGCGGCAGCCTGGCCCCAGTCATGGGAAGAGGTGGTTGGTGCCTGTTCCGCTCCTGCCATGGCAGCCCAGCCCTGCTCCTGGCCTCACTCCTGGGGGAGGGAGGTGGAAATCAACCCCAGCCTTCCCCCGTCCAGCTGGAGCATGGGGAAGGAAGGGTCAGGCAGCATGCCACTCCTGCCTTTCCCCAGACAGCTGGAATTGGCCCCATGGGAGATCCATGGCGGGGGGAGGGGAGGTGTTCAAACCCTTCACCCACTCCCATCCACCATGTACGGGCCTGGGACTAGTGCACATTTGATGCTATTGCACCGGACTCTGAGCTACCACCTGCAGGTTCTCAGCCCCCTCCTCCATGGCTCCAGCTAAGGTCTGGCTTTGGGGGAGGGACATAAACTTTTTGCTTTGAAATGTTTTAAAGAATAGTAAAATACAGGGAATAGTGTTTCAAAATATGCTGGCAGGAGACGCACCAGATCTGAATATTGGGTCCTGTGTGGAAATGGCTGGTTACGGTCTTGTTATGCTCCTTTGTATAATTTTTTGGATGATGCTTAGAAGCGGGATCTGAGGTGAATTGGAGAGTTGTATATGGATCAGAATGTCCCATCCATGTATAGGGAAGGGGAGGGTATTGGGCATTATAGACATGGGCTCCAAAGTGCAGGTATATGGATCCAAGGGTCCACTTTGAGCATGGCCCATCTATATTCAAAATCTGCCAGTCACCAAGAGAAATTTTGAAGCCTATCCCATGCAAACAAAACACATTTGGAAATAATAAATGAAAATCATTGTCTTGTTTACTGAGCTGCCAGGAATTTAGTTCAACTCCTTGTTCCTTTGGTTGCTGATACCTTATGTGGTGTTTGTGGTGCCACCAACTCTGGCCAGAAAGGGAAGGCCAGAAAGCCTAGAGCTGATATCTTGGTGAGGAAGAAGACATTTTTTTAAAAGTTCAATTTGCTTTTTAATTGGATGTAGTTGTCATTTTTTTAAGGCTATGTGTATTCTCCTACAGTTAGAGCAATAGAAACACTGAACAAACCCACCAACATTTCACATGAGTGTTTCAAACACTTAGACACAAAAACACATTTGAAGTGTGTTGGTGTAAATAGGCTTATTTTTTTCAAAGTTATGAGCCTTATGCAAGCACAGACTTTCTCTATTGTACGCTGATATCACTGGCGGGGTACACACCGACCTAACAATAAAACAGTAATGTCAAACTGAAACCCTGCAAATTCTCCCCTATGGTAGAATATTATTCCATGTGTGTTTCCATGTTGCCTATAGAGTAGTAATTGCACAAATTTGTCCTAAACTCTTGTTACATGCAGGGAACATCTTGGGATCAATAGACATGAATGCAAGTAGGCCCTAGTTGAAGAACTTCTGTTGTTAAACTGATAATTAAGTCCTATATAACTGGGCTGTGATGCTGAAATGGAAAAAGCACAGAGAAAAATAAGCTATCCGTGTTTGACCAGAAGCAGATTTCTTTTGTCAGAGAGAGGGAGAAGAGCCAAATAGCTAGTCACACAACCACGCCACTCGCCTGCCATCTGTCCAAAAGCAATTACTTGGAAATGGCAGGTGAGCTGGACAGAAAGAGGTTATACCTCAGCTGTAGCGCAGAGCCAGCCATAGTCACTGATCTTGTACGTGGTGGTTTGTGAGTCTCTTTTCTTGACACCGAAGTAACTCATTCTGCCATGGAAGACAGATGAACAAAATGAGCAGAGGAGTTCACCGGAGAGGAATGAAAGGAAGGTTTCTTACAGGAAAGTCTGTCGTGCTGGCGGATACATCAGTATATTGGCGATGTGCTGTGAGACATTGCAGGCGCAGTTCCAGGAAGACTTTGGTCATCCACAGGAAACAGGCAAGGGATGAAAGAGTGGGGCACATCACAAGTGATTGTAAATCTGTTTAGTTTTGTAAACAAAACTAACAAAAAATCGAAGTGCAGAGAAAAACATAAATCTTGTGACAACTCTAGGCCAGAGCAATGCTCGGCTACGTCTTGCTCTATGGCTGCTGCTGTGAAAGGGAGGAAGGCCAGCATGTGAAGGTCTCGAGCTCCATGGCCTAGAAACTTCTTGATGCAAAGGGGTTGTGTAGAATTTTACAGGGCGCCCTGACTCAGGGGAAATAATGCACTGTAATAATTCACCCTACATGAGGCATGTGAGGAGGTCTCTATTAAGAGACTACTGTCACCATATTCACTGCAAAAGATATGTACCATTGTTTGTTTAAGGCATTACGTATCGGGGCTGCAAATTATATTCTTAAGGTATGTGAGTTAAGGCATGATCCTGTCAGGTAGGAGGAAAGAGATACTTGGCTCTTTCTCACTGGGAATGTGAGTATTGCCCACTTCCCAAAGGCAGCCAGTTTGCATTACTGAGCCTGATGCTAATGACTAGCTTGCAAAATCACAGCAGAGGAAAACAGCAGGACAAAACCAAAATGGAGGGGGCGAGGCATTAGGGGGAGAGGATATTCTGTTTAGGCAATGGCTGGGGGGGGGGCATAACTAGGAATATTGCAGCACGCTCTGGATTCATGGAGGACACTGTCAGTAAGTTCGCTCTTAAGAAAAGACATGCATCTGACGAAGTGGGTCTTTGCCCATGAAAACTTATGCTCCAATACATCTGTTAGTCTATAAGGTGGCACAGGACTTCTCATCACTCTTTAAGAAAGGAGGCTCACAACTGGGCTGACTAGCAAATGCTGTCAAGACTTTGAGTTAAACTTCATTAGACAGAATATGTCATTCATTCTGGGCTCTAAAGTAAGTGTGTGTGATTTTATTTTGTGTGTAACCTTCCTTTTCACAGTACTTGATGCTTCTGGAAGCTCTCTACTTTGTGAAATAATCTTGTATTTCTTTTCACTGTAAACATACCCAAGTGCTGTGTGTGAAGTGCAGCTGTGATCTAAGGTGAAAGCGGGGGGTACTCTTTCTTGGGGAACCAGCAGCCCAGAAAGTTCTGTGATTGCCCAGTGGACCAGAGGCTGGGCATTCAGGGAGCTGGAGCATAGCTATTGCTAAACTTCAGGGGTACAGCAGAGCCTATGTAGGCTAAGAGGGGAGAGCTTGTGTTGCCTGTGGCTGGCAAAATCAGGGAGCTGACATCTTTCAGGTCCAAACAAGGCCTCCTCACACTAAAGGCAGATGGTAGCGAGGTTCCTCTCATCTCTGAGTTCCCCAGGAAGTGTCACAAGTCCTGCCTTCTTCCTGGGTTACTTCTGACCCTGACAACCTGTCAGCTACCCTTGCTGCTTCCCTATCATGTGTATTTATTAGGAAAATGGGGCCAACACCTGACCTCCATCCCACAGACCTCTTGGAGAGAGGGAAAGCCAGAGTCCACCTTGCTGACTCCCACCTGCTTAAAAAAGGCCCACACCAAGTTCTTTGTCAAGATAAATGGACACTTTATGCAAAATGTATTGTCCTCAAGCAAGAGTGAGCAGACAGGTGTCTGGCCACAGCAGACCACTTGGAGCCACCTCTGGGATCTCCACCAGTGTGGTGTCCATCATGCCCCAGGCCTTTTGGGAGCTCTGCTGTAGACCCCACAGCTGCCTCAGTCTCTCCCTTAGCATCTTCCAGATATTCCTGTCTCTGGGTCTATGTTCTGAGTAGCTCTGTCCTGTGAGTAATCAGGACACCCGTAGGCGCCTTGAATTTGCAGCATGCTGATCTCGGAGCTATTGACTCAAGCCCAGTCACGTCTGCGGGTGGCTCGGTGTTGGTGACAATAATTGGGCACCAGCCAATTTTAAACAAAAGAAGGAACAGCAAGTAATTCCATCAGAGGCCTAATCATCTGGCCAGCGTGTGGTGTGGATGACTGAGCAAAGACTAGTGGCCTTGGTTCCTCTCTTCTCTTTTGGCAAGCTGAACTCAGCTGTGAACTCAGCACCCAATCTTCTGCTTTGGGTTTAGGCAGAAATTTTGGAGGGAAACTCCAGATAAGATGCACTCTGATGATTATAGGGTTACAGATTAACATAGGAAAGGCAAAAAACTTCCTGCAGTCCTCTCCTGTTACCCTCTCTTGTCTTTTTTGGGGGGGGAGGGGGGCCTTTCAATCACCTCCTTTCCCTGCTGCTTTGGCTGTTTTCTACTTTTCTACTTCAGCAGTTCTCCAAGTCACAGGAGATGTGAGAGCTTTTCAGTATCCAAAACAGAAAAGATTGGAGGGTCCAATGTAGTTCAGAGAGAGAAAAGGTCCTAGGCAACTTGTAAAGATGGAGCCAATACTCAAAAATATGGTGCCTTTCTTGTGTGCAGGGCAGTTGGAGTTGAGAGAGAGTAAAACCTTTCAGAATTGGTTATCTGCTCCCACACAATTAACTTTATTATCGGTTAAGTTTTTAAAAGGTGACCAGTGATTTGGGGTGCCTTCAGTTTTGGGTGCCCAACTTTGGAGACAGCGGCTGATTTTCAGAAAATGGTAAGGCACCCACCCTATGAATAATCCTTTCAAATGTCTCAAGTAGGATATAATTATGTATGGGTTGAGGTAATGTCCAGAGGTAGCCAACAAGATTTGGACCCCATAGTTCCAGGTGCTGTACATACACGTAGGGACAGTTACTGCTTTGAAAAATGTATTATATCCTGGGATGAGATGCAACAAGTGAGTGCAATGAACAGAAAGAGGCAAACAAAAGAGAAGACAAAGGTAATAAAAATGTGTGTCACAAAGTTGGGAGGGATTGAGGAGGGATGTGAAGGAGAAGATGAGAGGTAGTAGCTTTACAAATGAATTCTGAAAGAGTAATTCAGAGTGTGGCCTTCAGTGTTCCCTCTGTTTTTTTCCATTCGTGTGCAGAATAAATTTTATGTGGCACCACCAATAGAAATACATACTGCCAGCTGCTGCCAGCTATGAGTGCTCTGCTAATCATCTGGGGGGGCTTTTGAATCTGTCCTGGGTGGCCTCCCAAGCACACAGCTTACAGGGAACACTGGTAGCCTTAGGCATTATCTGAGGGATTCAAAAGTGCAGCAGGGAGACAAGAATGGAACAAGGGTGAAGGAAGTAGGGTGGGAGTCACCTGGGTGGGGACAAATAAAGTGAAGGCAAGAGGATTGAATAGGATGGTCTTAAACTGGATTCACCAAGGGGAGTGAGGTAGTCAGAACAAAAAGCCCAGGAAGATGATCCTAGGAGCTGCATTGTGAATTAATTGGAGGCAGGAAATTGTGCCTTCATTTGGGTTACAAGGAAGCAAATCGTTATCTTTAAATTTGTAACCCTGTTAATTTTAGACCTGCAAGTGCTTTTGTGCGTTGTTTGACATTTATCTTCTCTGGATTATTCACAGAGTGAACCAGTAACATGAGCTTAATAGACAGAGTTGCTGCCACATCTTTTCTTAAGTAACTGACTGTTGCCAGCCTCCTGCACACAGGGCTGCCCAGTGCCCATGCCTTGTCCCAAGTTCACCAGCAATGCCAAGAGAACTGCAGGATCTGTGAGCAGTGTGGCCTTCTTGCATGGCAGAGAGGGATTGGAATGGAGAAGCTAAAGCTTCCAGGTACATATCCTCAGCATATACGTCTTTGTGGTGAATGGTATTTTTATTTTGAACTGGGGTAACTGGTACGGCTCCTTCAAATTGAATTCATTCACTATAGGAAACATGACATGGTGTATTATAAAATACAGGAGAGGAGAGTGGTGAAGCACTGGAATGGGTTACCTAGGGAGGTGGTGGAATCTCCATCCCTCAAGGTTCTTATGCCCTGGCTTGACAAAGCCCTGGCTGGGTTGATTTAGTTAGGATTCATCCTGCTTTGGGCCGGGGGTTGGACTTGATGACCTCCAGCCCTCTGATTCCAGCCCTATGATTCTATGAAATACCTTCACCATGTTATGAAATTGCACCTCCGTGTAGAGAGCCCTCTGTTGTGTGATGGATGGATCCTCGACCCCAGCTCCAAACAGCTGGCTCTGCACAGGTCATGGGTGCAAGCCAGGGGAGTATTTGTGTGGGGGCATGTCCTGAAGGCCATTGCTAGAAAGTGGCTGCACTGAAGCTGCAAAACATGGCCGACCTGTAGTTTGGGGAGTCAGTTCCATTCTCCCAACCCACACGGAGCCTAATTTCTCAAAATTTGCCCCCATCCTTTTGCATGAGCTACATGAAAATATGTCTTTAATCCTAGCAGTGGAAACTATGCTTGCGCTGTTTAAGTTAATTACTATGGAATTGAATTGGTTCTCATTAGCCCAAGGTATAGAAGGCAGCAAAGTTAATTAAATTAACTGGTTTCATGTTTTACTGTATGCAAAACAAATTTCACATCTCCTGCCAAAATGCTGCCTGTAAATTAGTAACAGATCACATACTGTTGTTACTCCCACAGCGTCCACTGTCATACCATTCTCTTCTCTTGGCTTAGGGTGTCCAGTTTGCTTCTTTATGGTGTTTCCTGGCATTTGAGAATGGGAAGGAAGAGTAAATTTGAGGCACAGCCAGATACTGATTTGTACGTGAATTCTGATTCATATTTGCTGCAGACATTAGAAAGTATCAGGGACGTTCCGCTGTGAGAGAGGTTTTGATTTTTAGCACACGGTGCACAATGATGCAAAGAGCATAGATACAAAGAGGGAAAATGCTCTAGCGTGACATACTGCTGAGCTTCTGCATTCAGCGTAACAGTGCTGGAGAGAGAAGGCCTTTCCAAATCCACCACACAAACCTGTATGTTGTAAACAGTACATCTGCCCCAACCTGTCGCTACTTTTCATCTAATCACAAAGATGCTCTCTAAATGCAATGCAAATACACTTCTAACATAACATTGGAGTTCTCCAGAAAAGGATATCAATTCCATTTGAATTATTGGTACCTGTGGGAAGGTGGTCTTTATATCAGTTTTTACTTGGAGACCACTAACTATATTTTACTTTAGCCTTGGCTTGCTGTGTACCTTACAACTGTGTCTTCTTTCTAATATTGGTTGCAGTACTCTTGTAACTGTGTCAGTCCCACGATTTGAGAGACACAAGGTGAGGTAATAAGTTGGTTTAACAAAAAATATTACCTCACATACTTTGTCTCTTATTTATAATGACAATAACAATTCAAAGAGCAGTTTCCTTGTTGAGAATGCAATCCTAGCAGAGTCCAGAAGGGGGCGATGCAAACTAAGAAATAGACTAGAAGTAACACCGACAGAAGTAATGATAAACTTGAAAAACAACAAATAGTCTGGTAGCACTTTATTTCTTTGTGGATTTGTTGTTTTTCAAGTTTATCATTACTTCTGTCGGTGTTACTTCTAGTCTACTTCTTCAAAAGCTTCAGGGAGTAGCCGAGTTAGTCTGTACAGGATAAACTTAAAAAACAACAAATAGTCTGGTACCACTTTATTTCTTTGTGTATTTGTTGTTTTTTAAGTTTATCCTGTACAGACTAACTCGGCTACTCCCTGAAGCTTTGAAGAAGTAATGATGGCAAGCAAACAAAAAAAATCTGTTTCAAGATACTTCAGAACTATTTTACTCAAACATATTTAAGTTGCTTTGTAAAGTAAATGGTCTCTTGATACCTCTCTCACACATCTGCATATTACCAAGGTTTGCTCAAGCAGAAATCACTGCTCCAAAAAGGACTGTTAAAAATGTAATTATCAAACAATATCTTTTTTGTACTGGCATGAAACTCAGACATATTCTACACTTTGGAATCTGTTTTTAAAATATCTCAAGAGATTGGTAACGGGAGATGAAGGTTATTTTGTCAATGGCTTGACTCCAGCCCAGGTAGACAGTGACCAAAAGTTTTTGGATGTTCAAAGCCTGTGTAGGAAATGAATCTGGGTCCTCAGTCTATCTTTTAATGGAAGAACATCCTCACCATGAAGCCCTGACTGGAAAACCCATGACCAAAGCAGCCAGTGTCCCAGTGGGGTGGGAGACTGGTCCACCTTCAGGATCAGGTCTGAGGTGTATTTAGGGGATAGCATCAAGAATGGGTTTTAACACTTTCCCCCATTCACAAACCAGTAATAAGCAGTCAAGAAATGTGTTACACTGTGGTTTGAATCTTTGTGTGTGGCTTATCTTGGCTGCAGCCTATGCTTCACAATCAAATGCAGGCTTTCTAGTGGTGGTGGAAGAACAGCCTGTCTCATTTCAACAAGACTTTGTATCTCCTTGGGTACATCGAGACTACAGGCTTTTGTCGACAGAAGTTTTGTCGACAGATACTGTCGACAAAGCTTCTGTCGACAAAGAGCTAGACTACATCCAGTTCTGTCGACAAAGCAAGCTGCTTTGTCGACATGACAGTGTAGATGCAAAGGACAGTGTAGATGCAATAACGCCTTCTGTCGACAGAACTCTGAGTTCTGTCGACATTATGTCGACATAACTCAGCGGCAGTGTAGACGCAGGTATAGTTTTGTCGACAAAAGTCCACTTTTGTCTACAAAACCCTGTAGTCTAGATACACTCTTTGTGTCAGTTCTTGATCGTAAGAGTTACTAATTGTTTTGCCAGACGTGGCACCTTGGGAGGGCCCTTGTAACAATTCTGTCAGCCCTGCAACTAGAAAGGATTCCTAGGCTTAGGGTCAGTTTTCTAAAGCACCCCAAATCACCAGGAAGATTTTGGGGTAGCTGAATAAGATGATGCTTTGGCATAAACCCTAAATTTAACTGGAACGTCACAATTCTCTCTCTTCCCCCATGCCAACCTTAACCCTATGCTTGTCTGCTTCACCAACATCTGTCTTTGTCTGTCTTTCCTCATGACACTTGGTACTCCCTCCCCAACCTGAGCTATGAAGCCACGACACTGTTCTTCCTCAAACCTTCCCACAAGACGCATTTTGAATGGAGCCAGTTTGAGATTAGCCACACCAGCTAGTAACTGCTAAATCCAGGGTCAGCTGGGGGTAGTTGGTATTGCTAGGAAATGTATCTTGATGATATACGTGCTTTGTGGCTGTAGCTTGCCATAGGTTTGGACAGCACTTAGTACACATCATCCTGGATAGAATGCAGCATATGTAGCATGTGAAGACATGGGTGCATGTCCTAGGTGCCTCTTTTTCCCAGTTCCTGCAGTAGGAGAAGCAGAGCCCAGTGACTTGTGTTCTGGGTCTGGGCATAGCTGCCAGCATTTAGAAAAGACTTGTGAGGGGCAGGTACTCTGAGGTTGAGAGAGCTCCTCGGTGCCCGGTCACTGAAGGTGCTGTAGGGAATGTTAGAGTTTATGCATAGCACTTTGCAGTCATTAGGTGTTTGTCTGTTGTAGCCTCTCCGGGGGTGAGGAAAGACGGTGATCCCCGGTTTGCAGATGTGGGCACTGAGGCCTAGCAAGACGAAGGACAACCTTTCCAAGCCTTGGTTTATAAAGTTAATAAATGCAACCTGGTTGTTCTGAGGTGCAGCCAATAGCAGGCGCAGGTGCTCAGCACCCCGATTTCAGTGCCTGACCCTCCACTGAAAATGTTTGACTTCTGTGAAGTGCCAGAGACCATACAGAGAGTTAGCAGCAGAGCTGGACTGTGCCTCTTGCTCTCATTCCTTTGCCACCAGTGCCTTTCATATTACTGAGCAGTATGGGTCAACTCAGCTGCTCAAGGAGAGGATCTGGGTCAGTAGAGCATTTGCTGTGGCCCCCATGCCATAAATGAGAGGCTGGATGGCACCATCTGCTCCTTAGCTGGGCTCATCCTAAATATATAGCTACAGATTTCATAGCCCCAGAAGCCCATGGCTGGCTGGCTGCAAGGGACTGGAGAGTAAATGCCTTCATTCCGAGCAATTGGCCTGTACTTTCAAGGCTGCCTTCCCCAGGAGAAGGGCTCAAAACTTTTTTCCTATTTAAATAAAGCCTAAGATTCTCCTTTATGCTTCTAGTTTCCTCAAAATCAGGGAGACTTTGCTGGCCTATAAAGGCAACCACTAAGTGTGTGGGAGACTACTCTCTCTTTGTTGTACCTGTTTTGTAGCTAGCCAGAAGGTTCAGTTGCCCAGGGCTTTGTATTTATGTGTATGTTTGTTTTGCCCTTTTAAAATACACACCAATACTTGCCAAGAGCATCTTTCCCATACAGCACATTTGGAAGGTCTTTTTCCTTGGGGCTGCAGCTTACAACTCACATTACTGGCACCTTGTTTTTATTTTTTCAAAACAAAGATGGACAGAATTGGTTGGCAGGAAGGGGTGCGGGGGAGGGGGAGAAGAGCAACTCCTTTGGGCTGAGGAGAAGAATTTGCATATTTGGACATTCGAGGGGACATCTCAGATGCCTTCATTTTGGCATTAGTTTAAAAAGGAAAACTTTGTGTGAGGGAGAGCGCAAAGCAGAGTTTGGATGCTGAGGAGAACTGAGCATCATGCTGTCTTGATACCTGACCACATGTCACTGCAATGCAATCCATGAAGGAAGTCTCCCAACCAAATGTCCAGGATCTCCCCAGAGGTCCCTTCTGATGCCCTGCAAGATTATTGGATGAGAAAAGTGGCTCTCTGGCTGTGCACAATTGACAGCTGCGTCCAGGGCGCCAAGAAGCCTGACTCTGAGCCGAGTGAGCTGACCCCTCAAAACATCTGTGGGCACTGTGGAAAACTTCTCCAGCACACACAATACTCAGCAATAAACTGCACTTGTCGGTTAGTGTCTCACGGTTCGAAGTGAGAGCCTGATCACGTTTAAGAATGTTCCCTGTCCCAGCTGCATGGAGATTCTGATTTTCAGAGACATTTTCAAATGTGACCCAAGAAGAGACAGATCATTGTGAGACCTTCCAGTTCTGTGTGCTCCCTTTGGACAGCATTCAGTGCATTTTAATTGTTTGTACGTGGTATTTTCTTCACAGGCACCTATCAAAAATGGATTAAGCTCGACTGCATTCATGCAGGCTGCTAATGGACAGCCTTGACTCCCTCAACACTTGTATCTTCTTTATTCTTGCTCCATTAAAAATGCCACAGAACTTGAATTCTGTCATTGCATAATACAACAAATCCTTTGGGCCTAGCTGTTCTTTCTACTCTATCATACCCAAGTCAATGCAAACCAGCCCCACATTTAGGGCCTCAACTGGCTCCCATTCTTGACAATGGGGATTTTGCTATAAATTTCTAGGGGAGCAGGAAAATGGAATGAAAAGAAGAGGGAGGTGGTAAAGTAGAGGTGTGGACGTGGTGGGTTATATGATGGGGTTGCTGTAGTAGTGTTAGCAGAAGACTGGGCTTGGTGACCCAGGAGATCCCCTTCCAGTCCTGTGTTCCTATTGGGCTGAACCTTACCATTCGATCCAGCTCTCTAAGTCCCACTGAGTAGAGGGAACCTTCTTCAGCAACTCTACTGCATCAGTGCATCCTATGAAACACATCCTCCTAGAGTGCATTTCTATGATAAAGGTCTGATGGGAGGCAGCTACAGAAGACCCCATGGGGGCTGTTTCCTGGTGTGTTGACAAAGCCACTGCCACTCACCACCTTGCTCTCTGGGGCTTCTCACCACCCTGTCCTGCTGGGCTAGATGTCCTGGTCTCCCACAGGCTGAGATGCGCCCCCCCCCCACCCTCCCGCGCCAAAGAGCAATACAGATATTGAATCACTTCAGGTCTGAGGAGAATGCAGTTTGGGGCACGCCATCCAGAAAACCAACCCACAGCTGGAATCAGACCCCCAAATAAACTATTCAAGCAAGCTCCCTTCAACAATGAAAGGAGGATGTACACAATGATTGCTCCCCCAAGTAACGATTATTTACACTGGGCTTGATAGTAAATAAAAGTAATTTTATTATGTACAAAGAGTAGGATTTAAGTGGTCGCAAGTGAAAACAGAGCAAAGTAAATTACAAATTTAAAATAGAAAATGCATAGCTAGTTCAACACATTAAAGCTTATTGCAAACTTACCCTAAAACTGTTCTTATTTCAGCTAAACCTCCAAACCAGGGAAGATTTTGTTTCCCTGGGGTCTCTGGTTTATTCTTTTGGGAGTGTCATGCCAGCCAAAGACAAAGAGCCTGAAAACTTTGCATCTTAAATAGCCTTCCTTTTGGGCAGGAATTCTTTGTTTCGACACTCTCCCCTTCCATGGAAAATTACCTGGTCAGACCCTACCAGTTCTGGTGATCACATCTTCTGACGACCAGCCACTGCTTAGATGTAAAGGACAAAAGAGGCTGTTTACTGGTGATCACCACACATTGAGGGAAACACCCTTTATGGCTTTCATTGGCACATTTAAAACCATAAACCTTTCCATACCCCGTATTTCTAACTTTACATGCAAGAACGATACACACACCAAAATAAGAAATACTGATCCAGCGGACTGAAACATTAAAACTGATAAGTTACATGAGGTATTTTGTCCAAAGCATCTTCGAGTTATGCGTATTTGTATCCATAAGTCAATTTCATAAAGCGGGGGGCGGGGGGAGAAACCAGTCACAAAAGGGAGCTCCTTTTGCCCCAATTATCCCCCAAAACAACCTTTATAGGCCTGGACAACCAATGTGAACTACAGAAGCCCTGAGGCTGCTCTACTTACTTTATACTAGGGATTGGATTAGCAGCCAGCAAGCTCCAGATCAAGTCATAGGGGTGGGTGTAAACTGCTTTGAGCTATATCAAGTACAGTTGACACAGCATAGGATAGGGGCACTTCCATATAGTAATTTCTGTCACTAGGAGATTAATGCGTTCTTTAGGAGCCACTAGGTTAAATCTGCCTCTGCATTTCCAACCCTCAACACACCCTCCCTCCACTTTCAATGTCTCACAACTTGCTGTAACTTCCATCCAGGAAACTGAAAAGATCCAAGCCTGTGGAATTTTTTTTTTTTTGGAAGGGGGGGGGCGTGAGTGTTTGAGCAGTTCAGCAGATTTTTAAGAGCAAGGAGAAAGGGGAGATAATACACTATTCTCTCTTAGAGAATGTTCAGGCATTTACCATATTTGAAATGGAAATGAAAAGTTATCCAGGTGCCTTGCCATATTTCAGTAGCCACATCTCCACATACACACACCCCACCCCCATGTAGATCTAGTTGGCAAAACCTGACTACATTTCACTTTTTTTTCTCTGTGCTTCATTTCTCCATCTCTAATGTGGGCATAACAATATTTTCTTCCTCCCCCAGTCTCACTCACTACCCTGGTCTGTCTTGTCTATTTATACTGAACATTCTGGAAGAATGGTCTCTTACTGCATGTCTGTGCAGTGCCTAGCAGAGTGGTCTCAGTTGAGGCCTTTAGGTTCTAGTCATCAAGCTAATTCATAAGCATAAGTTTCAAGCCAGTAGACAGAGAAAAGAGAGGAAGTGTGAAGTGGTGGTCTTACATCAGTGCCAGTGCTGGCCCATTGGGTGCCATAAGCAGGAATATTTTAGGGGGACTCACAACACTTAATAGGGAGCCCCCTATTAAGTTGCTCAGGGCCTTGAGCAATTGCTCAACCTGTTGGTGCCTAAAGCCGGCCCTGCCTTGCTTTTCCTGGAGTTTAACAGTGTTTCTGATTACGTATCACAAGCAAAGTTAATGAAGAGTATCCAAGTTAAGGTAGCAGCATTGGGTGTGAAAAAAACAACAACCCCTGGGCAGAGAAATGAAAGAGAGAGAGAGAAGTCGGCCCATATGCATGGAAAAAGCGAATCAGTGGGATCCCTCAGGGCTCTGTGCCGAGACTTGTTCTCTTTAAAACTTACATAAATGAGCCTGAGGTTGGATCGAGTTGCTGGGTGTCCAGACACAGATGACATCATGATAGGAAGGAGGCTGTTGATAAGTTAATAGGAATGCACCAGACTACAGGAGAATTTGAAGACACTGGGGAAATGGGCTAATACAATGGAATTTGCTATTACACAATGGTAGGCTGTGCATTTAGGGAGAGCCGACAGCACGTTTCAATACAAGCTTAATAAAACAGAGCTGAAGTGAGCGAATGAAGAAAGCCAGCGGGGGAGGGGGAAGGGGGATAGTGGTGAGTAATGGTAGGGAGGTGCGGGAGAGGAGGGGGAAGTAAGCAATAACAGCTGCAAGAAAAGCAAAGAAAAATGTATAAAGAGAGGAACAAATTCTGCTGCAAAGGAGATAACGTGTCCACTGCTTCTCGCCCTTTTCCGGTGGAATTCTGGTGCTCCAAGAACTAACTTCGGCATTCAAAACAGGGCAGCCACAGGTTGGAAAACGTGCATGGGAGGGTGATGAGTCTAGTGTAAGGACTGTTGGGTCTGCATCCCGAGAAAGGGCTTGGGAGGGTATAACGTGCTCAGTACTGGAAAGAGGCAGCTAAACAGCAATCTGGCGATGGCACAGGAGTGCCTAAAGGAGACAGAAAAGGCTCCATGTCTAACTGTGACCCTGTACGGGGTGAAAAAGCATAAGATTAAGGAAGGCAGGTCTCAGAAGCAGGATTCTGCAGACAGAAAGCTGGACTCAGCCTGCTTTATTGCATTGAATAGCCCCTTTCTCCATGGATGGTCCCCTGACTTCGGTGGGATTCCCTGTCAGGAAGGTGAGTGGTAAGGCTGGCCCTAGGTTCTTGGAAATGCTTGCAGGTGCCCCCATTCCCCTTGTCCCTGCCACTCGCCCCAGCAGACCTGCAAAAAACAAACACCAACAGCAGCCTGGACCCAAGGGCCATCCATCTCCTCAAGCAGGGGGGAGGGGCCTAGTCTCTCTCTTTCTAGTCCCTTAGCCCCAGTGGAATGTCGGCATCAGAAGAGATTGAGGGACACCTGCATCAGACTGCCCCACAGCTCACTGGTTATGGCGCTCTTCTGGCACGCAGGAGACCCCAGTTCAAATCTTTTCTCCCCTACAGGCAGAGAGGGGACTTGGACCTGGGGCTCCCATCTGCCAGGCAATTCCTCTGACCGCTGAGCTAAAAGTAATCAGCTGGGTAGTGCCACTGCCTCCTGCTGGATTTTTAATGGGACCCAATATAGTAGGCTGGTGAACTCCAGTCTTCTTCTGGCTCATGGATCAGGCTGGGGCTTAGGCAGGAGACAGGCATCTGGGTGCCTAGAATAAAGCAGTTTGGGGGCATTGCAGATGCAGAAACACAGATACCTAGGGAAGTTTTACCCTGAAACCTTAGGCACCCAGGGAGATTAGGCATCCATAGGGGTTAAGCAAATTTTGTGGATTTTAGTGGAGCCTAAAATTGGCTCCTAAATCCCACCTTTAGAGACCTGAGTATGTTGGTGGATGTGACCCAGAGCGACTAGTGTGTAGAAATGCCCTTCTGAAAAGAAATATCGGAGCAAAAGAAACTGGGATTGAATGAGTTGAGGTCAGACCTTAGATGGTTAAAAGCCACCATCAGGAATTCAGCACCAAAGCAATGAGATTCCACGAAGGAGATGTGGATGCTGCTTGCACCAGTAACTGACTTACTGAGGCTACGTCTAGACTGCAGGCTTCTTTCGGAAGAAGCTTTTCTGGAAGAGATCTTCCAAAAAAAGTCTTCCAAAAGAGTGCATCCACACTGCCAAAGCACATCGAAAAAGTGATCTGCTTTTTCGAAAGATAGTGTCCACACTGAATGGACACTATCTCCCATGTAAGCTGTGATTGCTATGGGCGGAGTGGCCACCAGGGCACTTGTGCATTTTCCTCTTTCCTCTTCTTTCGAAAGAATTCCTCTTCCCCATCCACATGCACCTTTTTCCAAAAGAGCTCTTTCTTTTCTTTCGAAAGAACGCAATTGCAGTGTGCATGTAAGTGAAGTTTTTTTTAAAAAACAGCTGTTTTTCCGAAAAAGCTCTGTAGTGTAGACATAGCCTGAGACACCTTAAGCGAATCACTTAACTTTCCTGTGCCTTGTTTTCTCCATTGTGAGGTAGAAATGGTAAAATGTAACCATCATTGGAAAGAGCTTTGAGATCGGCAGATGAAAAAGACAGAAATGCTAAATATTTTTGTGTCAGGAATCATAATATTGCCAGAGTTCACGTCTCAGACCTTCTTAGCGCTCTCAGCTCCCATAGTTTAGCTCAGGGTTTCCCAACCTATGGGTCGGGACTCAAATATGGGTCACCATTACATTTCAAAAGAGTCGCCAGGTGTTTCCCCAGGTGGCTCTTAAGGAGCCATTCACACATTTTTTGAATTGCCCTGGGTCTTCCTGAATTGTCTTCCTGAATTGTCAAAATGGGTCCCCATCTGGAAAAGGTTGGGAACCGCTGGTTTAGCTGAAGATGTAGGAGCCCACCAGCCCTGAACAGTACTCTAATGCCAAAGCTATCCCAGCATGACTTCTGGTTTTCATTCTCTTTAGAAAGTCTTAACAAATCAAAACCCTGTCACTTGAAATGTCTCATGTTTCGACTCAGCCCCATGGTGGGCTGTTCTGGAAAGTTATGGCAAAATAGGATGAGACACTTTTGAATTTTGCCCTGATGGAAAAATGTACATATCTGGAGTTTAAGAACTGTCCCTTTTTCAATAGTTTTAAAATGGCATGCCTTAGTAAGTGTGAGCTTGCCATACAGTTAACCCTTGATGAAGACAAGTACATGTGACCGAAGGATATTTTGTTTAAAAAGGAGAAAGTTAGCATTTAAATACCTTGAATTCCTTAAACTATTAAGGTTCATCTGCTCTGATGGTTCCTGTTGGTGGTTCTCCATACTTTTAGAAGGGTGCTGCAGGTTTTGTACATTTCATATACAGCTAATGATTAACAGAATGGATGTGAGTTGTTCCACAAAGCGACCAAAAACTTGGCTATTTTAGCAACGTACATGGCCTGTTGCCATACTATCTGACTGTTTCACAACTGTCCATGTGTTTATCCTCACAGCACCCCTCTGAGGTAAGGAAGTGCTATTATACCAGTTTTGAAGATGGGAAACCGAAGCACAGAGCAACAGATTAGCTGAGTGTCACACAGGAATTTGGTGATGAAGCAAATTAAAATCTTCACCACCGCATCATCCTTCTTCCTCTGGTATTGTCTACAATAAGCAGGGGGTACTGTGCAAACAAAGTTGTCTTTCATATACTCTTATCTACTGGTTATATCATCACGCGATCAAAATACTGTTCTCCCGTGGCGACTTACCTCTGAGAATAGATCAGCATCCTTTTTTGTTCTGTGATCCATATATTACCAGAGAGAGAGAGTAGCTGCAGCTTAAGGAGTTGCTAGTAGTTGCGTGAAAACAGAGAGTCTGAAAGTCTGAATTGCTGGTGCTTGCTCGATGGGCAAGTGGGAACAGCTAATGCAGTCAGCAGTGTCTGTGGCCCTTAAGGGGTTGGCCATCTAGCAGAGAAACATGACCAAGGCTCCAGCTGACCTAATCTTGTTGCCCCTACAATGGCATCAGGGCCTGGAAGAACCCACAAGGCTGCTACTGAGACCAGCGCTAAAGAGCACCTCAGGGCACAGTGTCCTCTCAATCCCAAATTCATAAATCATCCTGCTGTGCACATACAAAATGGCCCAAGGACACCCCCACCTTAATTCTTCTCCCACACTCCCAAGTGCTCCTCAGACTCAGAAGACTTGCACCTGGTGAGTTCAGGGATGAATTTTCACATTAAAATGGTTGGTGTGCTAGATGTCTTGCTTCTCAGTGATGACTAACCCTCATGCTCTTCTCTTATTCTTGGCTTGCATCTATCTTTCTGTCCTTTACAGCTAGAACAGCCCTACCCCCTTTTCTACCACCCTTACTCTAGCTTGCCATATGCCACCTTAATATCCATGTCTGATTTTAGAAATACTTCCCACCTTTTCCTCTTCCCTCAGAATCCCACCACATCTTGCCTGTTCTGAAATACAGCTCAGTGTTTTGCCTTGCCTTGCCCATCTTACACTAGGGGGATGGGGAAAATATCTTGCTGTGTTTCTAAATAATTGTGTAAATGCATGGCACAAGGAAGATGACTTAATAAAAGCGGATATACATTTTATTTCAAACAACGTTTTATTCCTGGTGGTCTAATGGGAATGAATGTTCTTTATTTGACAATACGTAGGAGAAAGTGTCAGAAACATGAGTTTCATTCATTCCTTCTCTCATTTTCTTCAGTGAATACAGATAATAAAAATCTCTCCCCTGAGCTTATGTCATCTTAGGTGATCAAAATATCTGACTTCATAAACTGAGCAACTGTGGATTGGATGTTATGTCTCTGGAAACTTGCAAAGGGGGAAAGAGTTTGTGAAACCTGGATGTCTTTGCTTACCAAACTTCAGCAATAATTTCAATTCCTGTGGAACATTGTCCTGCAGTTTGAGTTGAAATTTCTTTCCCTCAGCAACTCCCTCTTCTGATCCTAGTTAGGAGGGTCAGTTTTGATGTTTGTCTCTAAAGTTGAGGAAGGAGGACTAGCTGAGCAGCTAGTAGGGTGATGAGTTGAATTTACTTATCACTTTTCTCCAAACCATATGTACTTTGGTTTCAATTCTCTTGAAATAGAAATGTTGTTAATCATATGATAATAGGACTGGAAAGGACCCACCCCAAAAGGTAATCTAGTCCAGTCCCCTATATTCATGGCAAGACAAAGTATGATCCAGACCATCCTTGATAAGCATTTGTCTAACCTGCTCTTAAAAATATCTAATGGTGGAGATTCCACAATGTTCCTCAGTAATTTATTTCACTGCTTAAGCCACCCTGACAACTAGGAAGCTTTTCCTAGTGTCAAACCTAAACCTCCCTTGCTGCAATTTAAGCCCATTGCTTCTTGTCCTATCCTCAGAAGTTAAGTAGAATAATGTTTCTCCCTCCTGCTTGTAACAACTTTTTAGATTCTTGAAAACTGCTATCATGTC
Organism: Pelochelys cantorii; assembly: GCA_032595735.1. Taxonomy (NCBI): domain Eukaryota; kingdom Metazoa; phylum Chordata; order Testudines; family Trionychidae; genus Pelochelys; species Pelochelys cantorii. The sequence continues at coordinate 101,907,714 of CM064327.1, forward strand.
CCTTCCCAATCTTCTGTCTTCCAACTAAACAAACCCAGTTTTTCAATCTTCCCTCATAGGTCATATTTTCTAGACTTCTCATCATTTTTGTTGCTTGTTTCTGAAATTTCTCCAATTTGTCCACATCTTTCCTGAAATGTGGTGCCCAGAACTGTATGAAACATTTCAGTTGAGACCTAATCAGTGTGGAGTAGAATGGAAGAATTACTTTTTGTGTCTTGCATACAACATTTCTTATAGTACACCACAGAATGCTGTTTGGTTTTTTTTCCCAATGGTATCACAATGTTGCAGTCAAAATTGTCGGGCTGATGACGTTTAGGCACATCCTTTTCAATGGTATACAAGAGAGTCATGTGGCCAGCATCACATCCAACAACATTTGAGTGCCCTGAGCAGAGGGATCAGGTACCCATTTTGCAGCTGGGTGAAGCAGAAGTGGCCTTTCAAAATTACTTCAGAATTGTTCGAGTGCCTTAACATCCCTGGAACTTGGACGATTATTAGAGCTGAGAAGTCTATCACATTTTTGTCTTCCTTGCATTCAGTGCAAGCAGGAAGTCATGAATCATAGTCTGACTTGTAAAATTGAATCATGGGACTCTGGAAAGCATGCCTCAGAAATGAATTAGGTGTAAGCCACACAGCGGGTAAGAATTAATCTATACTAAAGGTCTGAATCTCTCTAGGCATCCGTAATCTATCCTCTTCTACCCCCTCCCCCCGCACTCTCCCGCCCAGGGATTGGTTCTCTTGCCAGTTTGGAGGCCACATTAAAATGTACCATGTCTTCACTTAATTAAACGATGTAAGCTAAGGCCAAAATATTCATCCCATTCACTTCATTAGAAAACAGAGAACTTGCGTAACAAACGGAACTATCCTGGCACTAGTAGCATCCAGTGTTACAAACCCTTCTTATTTTTGCTTTGTCATATGAACTAAGAAAAAGTCACTGATACTACTAATACTAATAATAATACTAATTAATAATAATAATAATAATAATACCCACCTCTATAGCATCTTCATCCAGTGATCTCCAAGAACTCTGCAAAGGAGGGTTAAGTATAAATATTTTACATGGTACGAATGTTTCATTTCACAGATGGAGAAAGCAAGTCATGGGGCAGGGTGATCTCTTGAATGAGGTGAAGGGCCAAGGTCACATAGCAGGTCAGTGGCCGAGTTAGAAATTTAGTCTAGATCTCCTTACTACCTGTCCAGTGCCCTGGCCACCAGAACCAGACTGCCTCCCCAGTTGTAGTTAATCAAAATGTCACAAGATAAAAAACTATGGATTTTTCATTGGTGATCTGCTGAATACATTATGCTTGTTATGTCTGTAACCCTGATCTCCAGAGCCAATAAAATGTACACCCCCCTGCATGGGTTCTCAGCCTGGGGATTATGAACTACTGATGACAGGGACATGCAACCTCCCAGTTCTTCCCAGAGGGGACCCTGGCTAAATCTTAGCTGGATGGGAGGCAGATGCTGGAATGGGAGTCTACTGTGGAAAAGGGAGTGCTAAAATGGAAAAAAATGAGAACCATTGACCTACTGAGCACGAGTGAGATCCGTAGAGTGGATATGGCATGTTATATTGTTGGAACACTAGACAAAAGAGAAACTACATCTGGAAATAAAGCTAAATACCCCCTTCTTGCCCTCACATCCCTAGGATTCAGTAAAAATGTGAGCATATTTTATGTCTATGGAATCATTTCTGTGAACCATCATCTCTGTCTAATTCACTCTCCCTTTCCCTGGATGTGGATTTGGAGTGGTTGTCGGATGTCTCTTTATTTAAAAAATCAGTGTCTGAATGAGCAACTATACCTCCAGAAGGGTTTAGGGTCTTTTGCCTGCAGTGCCTGGCTGTGTTCCTAAACAGTCATTTTTTAAAAAGCCCACTAAATCAAAAGCCAGGTAAATCAACAGAGCACTCTGAGTCGTAATGAGACCAGTTATAAGGTAAATTACAACATTATTCAAGCACACAAAATTCCTCCTCTGGCATTTGTCCTGGTAAGTTTAATGCACCTTAAAAGCGGTAAAATGTTTTCTGGCAGCCTCTGAAAGAGGCTGTGTCTGGAGAGATGGCAGGCTGCACTGAGCCTGTTGGTTTTCACAGTTTCCTTACTTTTGTGACATTGTAAGGCAGACAGACAACCTCGGTGTGTATTTGCAGGCTGTTTGAAATGTGCAGTGATGTGTTTGCTAAATGATGATGTATCAGCTACAAAAATCGGCTGCACATTCTCAATTTCCAGCAAATCCTGTTAGCAATTTTCAAAGGTGGAGATTAGAAAGCGTTTAATGGGGGCTTGGCTGGGGAGGTTTGAGACTTTGTACATTGTAACAAAAATGTATAAACTTCTGGACAGTTGCTCATGTCTCAGAAGCTGCCAAAGTTCAAAAGGTGGAAGCAAGTACCTAAACAGGGTGGCCACTTAAAATGTAATAGGCCATGAAGCCTCTAGTAAAGTGTAATAATTCATATCTGTAACATAAGGAACATTTCCAGATCTGTAGCTTTTGTTACATTGTTCAGCATATTCCAAGCAAATACATGAGAGACAGAATGAGGAAGGTAAATTTGAATCTAAAACTAAGACGACTAAGTTCTTACAGAACATTTGAACTCATAGATTTTAGAACATTTTACAAAGGAAAGTAAATATCAGTAATCCCATTTTACAGATGGGGAAACTGAGGTGAAATGACTTGTCCTCGGTCACAGAGTAGGCCAGTGACTAAATCAGGAATAGAACAAAATCCAGTGTGTGATCCACTGGACTCTGCTCCTAAAACAAGGTGCCTCACAAAGAGATGCAACTGAAAAGAGAAAAGCTTCTAAACTTGCCTGAGAAGGGCTGTCATTATGTTGTACTTGACGGACCAGATATACTTCTCAACCTGCCAAGACTTTAATGAAGCATACATCTTGGGAAGAGAGAAGAAGAGAGAGATACATGCGCGCGCGCGCGCACACACACACACAAAAGAGTAAATGACTCCTCATTGTTTTTACATTATGTTGAGTTCTGTGGCACCGTTGAGATTAATCTGTTAAATTTAAATTTAATTCTGATTTAATCTGTTAGGCCACATCTACACTACACTCCCATTGCTGCAATAGTCAATCTTCCAGGGTTTGATTAGCAGGTCTAGTGAAGACATGCTAATTCAAACTGAGATGGCGTTCCTGCTGGCACTGGTAATCCTGCTCCTACAAGCAGTAAGGGAAGTCGAAGGGAGAGTGAGCTCCTGTCAACCTCCCGCAGTGTGGACGGCACCAATATTTGATTTAAGATACTTCGGCTCAAGCTACACAATTAATGTATCTTAAATCATCTTAATGTATTTTATCTTAATTCAAACTTATTCCCTAGTGTAGACCTAGCCTTAGTCTCTAAAGGTACATCTACACAGAAGGGCTAAACTCGAAATAAGCTACACAACTTAAACTATGCTAATTGGGTAGCTTAAGTAAAATAGCTTATTTCAAATTTGGGCACGTCTACACAACACTTAGGGTAGGTCTACACAGCAAAGTTATTTCGAAATAACAGCCCTTATTTCGAAATAACTTTCCTAGCGTCTACATAGCCAAACCGCTATTTCGAAATAAATTCGAAATAGCAGAGCACTTATTTCGAATTTGGTAAACCTCATTCTATGAGGAATAACACCAAATTTGAAATAGCTATTTCGAAATAAGTGCTGTGTAGACACTTACTTCGAAATAGGGGGCCTCCAGCCTTCCCAGGGTGCCCTGGTGGCCACTCCAGCCTCAACCAAGAACACTCCACTCCCTTCCCTGGCTCCACAGAGCCCTTAAAGGGGTAGACTCTGGCCACAGTGCCTGTGCCAGCTCCAAGCCTGCCACCCAGAGCCAGCAGTCACTGCCCCTGACCCAGTGGCCCCAAAACATGAGCCAGCAAGCCACTGGCAGCCAGCCCTCCATCGCTCCCAAGGAGCAGCCTGCCAGCTCCCAGGAGCCTGCCAGGGCCTGGAGAAGGCGGGTGCCTTCCTGGTCCAGGGTGGAGATCATGGACCTTATTCAGGTTTGGGGGGGATGCCCCCAACATCCATGATCTCCACACTAGACAGAGGAACGTGGCCGTCTATGGCAGGATAGCTGCCAGCCTGGCCACCAAAGGCCCCATGTGAACCCAGGAGCAGGTTCACATGACAATCAAGTTGGTCCAGCCACCCTTGAACCCTGAGCTTCCCCTCCCCCTTCTTCCCCTTGCTTCCCCTTTCCAGCTCCCTCCTCCCAGGTTTCCTCCTCTCCTCTCCCACCTCCTTTCCCCAGTCTCACCAGAGTTTCATTCCCTCCCCCCCCAGTTTTGTTAAATAAAGAGAGTTTGTGTTTATGAAACTACGTGTATTTTATTTGACATCAGGAAGGGGGGTTAGGGAGGGGTAAGTAGAAGGATGTGAGGGAGGAACGAGGCACAAGCCCTCGGTGGGGCAGACCAGGGAGGCTCTTAGTGCTCCTCAGGATGGAAGCTCTCCCGCAGGGCCTCCTGGATACTGACAGCCCCCCGATGGACCTCCCAGATGGCAGCCTGCAGAAAGTGCAGCCAGGCTCGCAGCAACGTGTCCACAAGAAGCACCAGAGTGCCCAGGGGTAGCTCTGGCTCCATGCTGCAGAGTGCTGTGGTGTCCCGAGTGAGGGCAACCAGAGCACGCAGAGACAAAATGCTTTGCTGTCCCTCATCGAGGTAGGCAAGCAAGCAGGGAAACCTGAGAACTGGCTGTCCGGGGGGGTCCCTTTAAGCACAGACCTCAGATAGCCTCAGGCAGCAGACCCGCACAGTAAGTCCTGACCTGGTGCTCTGCTGGAACTGGTTCCTGCCTGCCTTAAATGTGATTCAGAGTCCACTCAGTGTGAACGTGCTATTTCAAAATAGCAAAATGCTATTTCGAAATGCATTTTGTGTGGAGACGCATTATTTCAAAATAACTATTTTGAAATAAGGTATTTCGAAATAACACTGTAGTGTAGACATACCCTTATTCTGAAACAGAGCACTCTTCCTCCAACTTCCCTTATTCCTCATAAAATGAAGAGTAAAAAAGTCCTCCAGCTGGACATTATTTCGAAATAACTGCTTGTGTGTAGATATGCACTTCGTTATTTTGGAATAATGTCAGTTATTCCGAAATAACGCTGCTGTGTAGACATAGCCTAAGATGCCATGACTCTTCATTGTTTTTGCAGATACAGACTAACACAGTGACCACTCTGAGCCTTTTAAAATAATGTGATCTATATTTCTTTATTGTGAACAATATTTCTCTGTAACCTCAGTGCCACACTGTAGCTGTTCCTGTGTAAATATGTGGCAGTAGTAAAAATGGAATAACTTTGCATGAAGACTGAGAGTAAAGGGCCAATTTATTCCTTTACCTGCAAAGATGCCCAGAAGGGAGAAAGCCAATCAGAAGCTCTGCCTTGTGGAGTTTGACTCATTCTGCCTTCCGTGGAAGTGTCATAGAACCATGGAAACATAGGACTGGGAGGACCTCATCCAGTCTAGTTCCCGGCACTCGTGGTAGGTCAAATTTTATCTGAACCGGTGGTTTTCAAACTGGGTCAGGACCCCAAAGTGTGTCACAGCCATATTTTAATGAGGTGGCTGGGATTGGTGTTAAATTTATTGCAGTCTGGGGCTGCAGCTGGAGCACTACTGCATGGGATGTCTGGGCTCAGGCTTTGACTTCAGCCTGGGGCCAGTGCAGCTCTGGTCAGAGGCCCCATGCCTGCAGATAAAGCCCTTGCGCTACAGCTTGGGGGACCCCCATCTGAGCTCAGGTGGGCTCAGGCTTCAGTCCTCCCTCCTTGGGTCACATAGTCATTTTTATTTTCAGAATGGGGTCACGATGCAATGATGTTTGAGAGCCGCTGATCTAGACCCTCCTTGACAGGTGTTTATCTAACCTGCTCTTAAAAATCTCCAATGCGGGAGATTCCACAACCTTCCTAGCCTAGGCAATTGATTCGAATGCTCAATCACCCTGACAGGAAGCTTTTCCTAATGTCCCACCTAAACCTTCCTTGCTGCAATTTAATCCCATTGCTGCTTGTCCTATCCTGAGGTTAAGAACACTTTTTCTCCCTCTACTTTTATAATAAACTTTTATGTACTTGGAAATTGTTACCCTCTCAGGTTACATCTATAGTACAGGCTTCTTATGCAAGACGCCTTTTGTGCAAGAGTTTTTGCACAAACATTTCATGTAAAAGAGCACGTCCACACCTCATGGACGCTCTTGTGCAAGAAAGCTCTGATGGCCATTCACAGAATGGTCATCAGAACACCTGTGCTTTTTTGGATAGGCTGTATTTGCGCAAGAAACTCCTGTGGAACGTCCACACATACCTTTTTGCACAACAGCTGTAGCTCTAAAAAGAGGTATGCCTCGTAGAAGGAGTTTTACTTACACCGCAAAAAGCCCTCTGTTCTGCTGTTTTACTGTCAATTTCCTTGCACAAAAGCGCATTTGAGGTGTGGACGCTCCACGGGTTTTTGTGCAAAAACACCCATTTTTGCGCAAAAACCTTGTAGTGTAGACGTAGCCTCTGTCTTTACTTCTCCAGACTAAACAAACCCAGTTTTTTCAATCTTACCTCATAGGTCATGTTTTCTAGACTTTTCTAGACCTTTTTTGTTGCTCTTCTTTAAACTTCCTCCAATTTGACCACATCTTTCCTTAAATGTGACACACAGAACTGGACGTAGTACTCCAGTTGAGGCCTAATTAGCACAAAGTAGAGCAGAAGAATTACTTTTTACATCTTGCTTATAACAATCTTCCCAACACATCCCAGAATGTTTGGTTTTTTTGCAACAGTGTCATACTGTTGACTCATATTTAGCTTGTGATCCACTACGATCCCTTTCTGCAGTACACCTTCTTAGGTTGTCATTTCCTATTTTGTATGTGTGCAACTGATGTTCCTTCCTAGGCCAAGTACTTTGCATTTGTCCTTATTGAATTTCATCCTATTTGCCTTAGACCATTTCTCCAGTTTGTCCAGACCCTTTTGAATTTTAATTCTATCCTCCAAAGCACTTGCAACCCCTCCCAGCTTTTTGTTGTCCACAAACTTTGAGTGTTTTCTCTATGCCATTATCAAAATCATTGGTTATGATATTGAACAAAACTGCACCCAGAACTGATCCCTGTGAGAGCTCACTGTGGCTTTTTTTTCCTTTCCATGTCCATCAACCATCACCCTGAGGTTGACCACAGGAAGCTAACATGCTTTAAAACACTAGTACAAGAGCAGCCAGCCCCCAGTGACACTTGAACCTGCAGTGAACCTCCCAGAGCATGCCACACTGCTCCAGCAATGATTTATATGGCCCCAGGTTCATTGCCCTCCCACCCTCCCCCCTGTCAGTGTGCTTGCACTGGAATCTTTCTCTCTTCTAAGTGCTGACCATTGTTCTTTAACATAGGTTAATGAACACTCCTCATGTTCCCAATGTAGACAAGGCCTTTGCTTGTTCCTCTCCCTGTTCCTCATTCCTGGGACAGCTGGAATGGTGCTCATAGACTCTCGATGAGGTCAAGTCCAGTCCCCTGCACTCATGGCAGGACCAAGCACCATCTACACCGGAGTAGGCAATAAGGTAGTTCACCAGGGCCAGCTCCTGGTGGCCCACTAGAGGATTTATTTACTGCATGTCCACAAATACAGCTCCTCGCAGCTCTCATTGGCCACGGATTGATGTTCCTGGCCAAAGAGCACAGCAGAAAACAGTGGCCCAGCTGATGCTGCTTCCCGCAGCTCCCATTGGTTGGGAATGCTGATACACGGCCAACAGGAGTTGCAAGCAACCGTACCTGCCAATGAACAGCTAAATAAAGCATCTGATGGCCCACCAGCGGCCAAGCCTACTGAGCCATGCCCCATCTGTAGGCAGCTTATCGCCCTTTCCTGATCTAGATCATCTCTGACAGATGTTTGTCTAGCCTAAGGAGAATAATTTTTCTCCCTTCTCCTTGTAACAACCTTTTAGATACTTGAAAACTGTTATAATGTCCCCTCTGTCTTCTCTTTCCCAGACTAACCAAGCCCAATTCTTTCAATGTTCCTCTCAGACATCATGTTTTCTTGACCTTTAATAATTTTTGTTGCTCTTTCCTGGAACTTCTCTAATCTGTCCACATCTTTCCTGAAATGTAATGTGGCGCCCAGAATGGGACACAAATATGCCAGCTGAGGCCTAATCAGTGCAGAGGACAATGGAAGAATTACTTCTCATGTCTTGCTTACAACACTTCTGCTAATGCATTCCAGAATGATGTTTGCTTTTTTTTAACAGCAGTGTTACACTGTTGAGCCATATTTAGCTTATGGTCTACTATGACCCTTAGATCCCTTTTTGCAATATTCCTTCCTACACATTCATTTCCCATTTTGTATGTTTGTAATGTATTGTTTATTCCTAAAGGGAGTACTTCGCATTTGTCCTTCTTGAATTTCATTCTATTTACCTCAGACCACTTCTCCAGTTTGTCCAGACCATTTAAATTTTCATCCTATCCTCCAAAGCACTTGCAACTTCTCCCAGTTTGATATGGTCGACAAATTTCATAAGTGTACTCTCTAATGCACTATCTAAATTGTTGACGAAGATATTGGATAGAACTTGGGCCAGAACTGATCCCTGAAGAACCCCACTGGTTATACCCTTCCAGCATGACTGAATCATTGATAACTTCTCTCTGGGAATGATTATCCATCCAGTTATGTACTGCCCTTACAGTAGCTCCATTCAGGTTGTATTTTCCCAGTTTGTTAATGAGAAGGTCATGTGAGACTATATCAAAAGCTTTGCTAAAGTCCATTAAGGTTGACAGCCTTGCCAGGCCCTGGGGCAAGGTGTGTGGGGGGGAGGGTGGTGGCGGCTCTGCAGCCTGGAAGGAGTAGGGCCAAAAGCAGAAGGGGTGGGGCCAAGGACAATCAGCCTTTAGACTGTGATGTCCCTCTCTCCAGCTCTCACAATCACACACAGCTGTGCTCCATCACTCCCACAGCATTCAAAGAGGCCCAGGGCTCCTTCTGCTACCATTGCCACAGTATCTTCTGTGGTGGCAGCTGGGATCTCTGGGCCTTTTTGAATCTCCAGGACCCATTTGCCCCCTCTCTGCCCCTCCCCTCCACCTTCAACAGGTCTGCTAAAGTCTAGGTATTTCACATCTACCACTTCCACGATCCACACAACTTGTTATTCTGTCAGAAGGAGGCGCCAGTTTGGTTTGACAATAATTGTTCTTGACAAACCCATGCTGTTACTTATCACCTTATTTGCTCAATTTTCTTTCCTGGTACAGAAGTTAAGCTTACTAGTCTGTAATTCCCTGAGTTGCCTTTATTTCACTTTTAATAGATGGGCATTCTATCTGCCCTTTTCCAGTCTTCTGGAATCTCACCCATCTTCCATGACTTTTCAGAGATGATAGCTAACAGCTCTGATATCTCCTCAGTCAGCTGCTTGAATATTCTTGGATGCATTTCTTCAGGTCCTGGTGACTTGAAGACATCTAACTTGTCATTTTTAAGCCACCTGGAAGCTCATTTTTCTAAGGGGAGAGAGGTAGAGGGACCGACTGACTAAAAAGCACCAACCAAGGGAGTGTTTCTTGCTCTTACATGTGAGCAGTTCTCTGGTAGCCATTCATTTTTCTGCTTGGTCTTCTGTACACAGCAGAACACAGAGTGCCGGGGTCCGGTCTGTAGTTTAACCACAAATGATTAGGCTTCCAGCAGGAATTACTAGATAAGGTTTTCAGGCTTTTGTTATGCAGGAGGGCAAGGCAGATGATTGAAATGGTCTCCTCTAATAAACTCCCTAAAATCCAGTGCTAGGCCAATAGTTTGTAAGTATGCCACATTACCCCTTACTTCCGTTTTGATAGTGGTGTGGGAAAGTGCAGGGTAAGGAAAAGTCAGGCCTCTCTGCAGCACTGTGCTCGTCTTCCTCAAGCCTTCTTCTGCAAACTGAGGAAGCACAGAACTCTTGAGCCAAAGCTAAACCAGAAGACATCTATATTCTCTAGCTGAAAGTGCTACAGAAGGTCCAAGCACTGCAAGCAGAGAGAGACTAATTCCTCTGGGTGACCCTACTTCACTAGAATTGCTTTGAACATCTCCTGCTTGGCCCCTTCTCTGTGGAAAGAGCTGTAGGGTTGTGTATTGCACACACCAAATTAATTAAAACCCATTGTATCCATAGCAATTATGTGTCTGATTTAGCCATTTGATTTGGAGAATGAAACCCAAAACAAACAAAAATCCCAACCCACCAAACCCATGAGCCTGTGCCAGCTGCAGGAGCTTGCTAGGCCTCTGTGTGTTTCAGCAAGGGCCCAGGAGAAAGGACTTGGCCTCTGGAAGTGGCTTTAGAAATGCGGAGGGTGTATTTGCTACAGTAATCCTTTGAAACAACAGCCGTCTAAAAATAGGGTTGTTTTCTGTACTAAGCTCTTTGTTAGTCATCACCCTCTCCTAAAATAAAACCCGTGTAACTGTCGCTCCTAGTAGCGGCTGTAAACAAACTTGGGGAGGAGGGAGGAGAAGGGAAAAGCAGCAGGGGGTGGAGTAGGAGCAGGCCGTTGCTGGAGTGGCAGCCGCGGGCGCCAGAGCCCAGCGCACGGTCAGGAACAACTGGAGCTGGGGCCAGCTGCGAGCGCCGCTCTGGGTTCTCTGGGCTCGGGACCAGGCGGCCACGGCGAGCTGGCTGCGGGGTCTGGTGCTGCCGCCGCCGCCGCCTTCGAAAACTCCCTCGGACTTGGAGCGCGGCCACGGTGGTCCAGGCAACGGCATTAAACAGGAGGAAACAGACTGGGGATTCCGTCACTGCAGAGGAGCGGGGGGAAGGAAAGCGCTGCGCGCAGGCAGGAAAAGAGGCAAAGCCCGGGAGAGCGGCTCTCGTGCTTCACGGCCGTGCCCCCTAAGCGCACCGAGCGGGGCCGGGCCCCAGAAACCCAGAGCGCCCTGAGACTGGGGGGCGGGCGGGGGTGCTGAACGGTTGCTGGGATTCTGGATATTTGTGCGTTACACTGCAGGGTGTGTGTGCTGGGACTGTGTGTGTGTGTGTGTGTGTGCTGGGACTGTGTGTGTGTGTGTGTGTGTGTGTGTGTGTGTGCTGGGACTGTGTGTGTGTGTGTGTGTGTGTGTGTGTGTGTGTGTGCTGGGACTGTGTGTGCGTGTGTGTGTGTGTGCTGGGACTCTGTGTGTGTGTGTGTGTGTGTGTGTGCTGGGACTCTGTGTGTGTGTGTGTGTGTGTGTGTGTGTGTGTGTGTGTGTGTATGCTGGGACACTGCGTGTGTGTGTGTGCGTGTGTGTGTGCTGGGACTCTGTGTGTGTGTGTGTGTGTGTGTGTGTGTATGCTGGGACACTGCGTGTGTGTGTGTGCGTGTGTGTGTGTGCTGGGACTCTGTGTGTGTGTGTGTGTGCTGGGACTCTGTGTGTGTGTGTGTGTGTGTGTGTGTGTGTATGCTGGGACTCTGCGTGTGTGTGTGTGCTGGGACTCTGTGTGTGTGCGTGTGTGTGTGTGTGTGTGTGTGTGTGTATGCTGGGACTCTGCGTGTGTGTGTGTGTGCTGGGACTGTGTGTGCTGGGACTGTGTGTGTGCGTGTGTGCGTGTGTGTGTGTGCTGGGACTGTGTGTGTGTGTGTGTATGCTGGGACTCTGCGTGTGTGTGTGCTGGGACTGTGTGTGTGCGTGTGTGCGTGTGTGTGTGTGCTGGGACTCTGTGTGTGTGTGTGTGTGTGTATGCTGGGACTCTGCGTGTGTGTGGGCTGGGACTCTGTGTGTGTGTGTGTGTGTGTGCGCTGAGACTCTGTGCGTGTGTTGCTGGGACTCTGTGTGTGTGTGTGTGTGTGTGTGTGTGTGTGTGTGTGTGTGTGTGTGTGTGTGTGTGTGCTGGGACTACTTTGTGCGTGTGTTGCTAGGACTCTGTGTGTGTGTGTGTGTGCTGGGACTCTGCTTTGTGCGTGTGTTGCTGGGACTCTGTGTGTGTGTGTGTGTGGCTGAGACTGTGTGTGCGTGTGTGTGTTGCTGGGTCTGTGCTCTGTGTGGTTATGTGGGTGTGGGTGTGTTTTGCTGGGACTCCGCTTTGTGTCTGTCTGTGCTCAACAGAGAGTAACTCCTCACTCGCTGGACGTCTGCGTTTTCTCTACTTTCCCGGGAAAGGGTCTCCCTGCTCCTCCCACCGCTGAGCAAGTGCTCCTAAAAATCAATGTGCCATTACAACGTACAGCGGACGCGTTCAGCAAGGGAGGCAGAAAATAAGCACTTTGGTTGACCTTACGCCTCCCCAAACCTCTTTCCACAGCGCACAGGGTTGGCGCTGGCCCTTCCCATCTGCAAAGATAGCTCCAAAAATTCCTTTGGCAAAGAGAGAGAGAGAGAGACGCTAAACTAATAGCGATTTGTCATCCGCACTTACCGTGTGGCTCATTTGTCCCGCTGCTCCCCCTCCCTAGAAGAAAACACCCCTCTTGTGACGAGCCGGGTATCATCTGACACTGAAAAGCACAAAGTCCCCCAGAAACAAAGACAAAATCAAAGAGTGTTCGTTGCTCCCGAAGTGAAGAGGGTTGGAGTAAAAATACTGTGTCCCTTAACAGTCTGTTTATGGTTATCCCTACACGTGAAGAGTCACGGTCCCCTGCTATTGTAAATGTTGCATTCTATAGAAATATCATTTGATGTAGCACCGATGTGGTTTACTAGCATTTTTCTGCGAAGAATGAGAGGTGCCCGACTAGGGAGGAAAACTTCCAAAACTCCCAACTTCCTCCCCACTCCAAAAAAATTGGCTACTATTCAGGGCCGATTCCATCCATCGCCCACACGTTCAGTTACCATAGTGATAACAATATTAAAAAAAGCTAGATAGATTAGACAGGCTTCTCCTTGGATTCCTAAATGATTTTTCACTTTTGTGAAGGCATCTTTAATATGTGGGAAAGTGATACTTGAGAGTACAAGAAATAACTACCCCAGCCTCCCTCCCCACACGTATACAGAGAAGTATATCTAAATCTTCTGACACACACTTCCTAGCGGGAAGCCTCTTACGTAACAAATAGATAAGTGAAACAATCAGATCTTTGCTCTCTCATAATTAGTAATTTGGTTCCATTTCTTATAGGAATAAGTTACTTGAAGTTGGCTAGAGTAAGCAAACATTGAGCTCCGTTGAATTTCATGTTTATAGATGGATACAACCCCCCCTTAGATTCTTGACAGAAGTCTTTGAAAAGTCCGCCTTGAAAGACACGTCTTCCTCTTTGTATCTGAATGGATAGTTATTTTTCTCGGGGCTCATTGTTTGAGGTGGAACATTTTCAATAATGACTTAGTACAATAATTGGCCTCAGAGATTCTTCTATGGCCTCCTGTTCCCCAGAAGCAGACAGAATTTCGTTTATATTGGGTTTATTTTAAACCGCATCTGGGTGTCATGCAGCAGATTTATGATTTTTTCATACCCCAGCTATTTTAACCGCTCTACCGCTCCGTTTGCTGCTGTCCAACTCCAACAAGAAACTATGGCCTTTTTTTGCCAGGTGTGGGGGCAGAGGAAGAAGGTAGGAGCTGAAAGGCAAAATGCGTTTAATTAAAAAAAGATTTAACTGGACCCCTCCTCCCCGCGCACTTTCAAAGCCTGTCACTCCCAGTTACTTGAAAGTTCCTGCAAACTTTGAAACTGTCCTGTTTGAACTGAGGTCCTGTGGGACGCTATTTGGGGGCTGTGGGTGGACCCCTCTGCGTGGGGGGGGGGCTCTTCGCCCCGGCTCCTAAGATATGTAACGAGGCAACCCCGTGTTGCTCTGCGAGTTGCAGAAGAAATAAATAAACGAATAATAAAGCCGGAGCGCCTGCAATCAAATCCGCCGAGTCTGTTAGTAATTTAGCAGAGTGGGATTTTCCTTTCGCTTGCCTGCCAGTGGATGCTCTTTTCCAAATTTCCACAGCGAGGGAAGCCTGCGATTTTTTACATAATGATTTCAGCATGCAGGGCTATTTCTCCTCTCCCCCCGCTCCTTTTCTTTCAGGAGCTAGATGCGATGCTTACTCATTTGAAACAGGCGCAAACTTTTGGAAAGCGAGCGAGGCTGCGGGAGGAGGAGGGTGCGGGGTTCTAGGGGTGGGGAGGGACGCGTAGTCGCTCCAGTTCAAACAGAATCCGAAATAGGAGAATTGTGTGTGTGTGTCGGGGAGGGGGGGGGGGCTTGGACTTTGCCCCCTGGCGCTTAAGCCCGCAGCCTCCCGCTGGCGGCTGGCGAGCGCAGCTGAGAGGAGCTGGCAGGCCCCGTGACATCACGGGACGGCTGGGCGGAGAGAGGGGCTGGGACGGGAAGGCGGGGGGAGGGGGGGCAAAGGGGGGGTGTTTTCCAGCTTTAAAAAGGCAGCCGGACCGCGCAGCCCTGCGTCAGAGCGAGACTTACAGACCCGTCGTGCTCACTGATCACCCCCCCCCTCTCCCCACCCCCGCATAAGAGCCCGGGAGGCAGGGAGCGAGACGAACTTCCCCAGTGCTCCCTGTCTCCCAAGCCGGGCCCGCCGCATTGCCGGTGCCCGGGCGATGCCCGCTCTCCTGAGTGCCACTGCCCGGGGGGCGGCGGCGGCCCAGTGACGCGCGCCTTTGGGGAGGAGCTGGGGGGGTGACACACCTCGCCCCAGGTGCCGAGCGAGCCCGAGCGCGGGGGAAGCGGGCAGGGAGAGGCAGAGCGAGGGATTCCCCCTTCCCCGCCCTCCCCCCTCGCTGGCCGAGTGGATGCCAAGCCCTGGCCTGCCCGCTGCCAAGCACTTTGTAGCCGGACCCCCGCCGCCAGCTCGTGGGAGAGCGACCTCGGTGGCTCCGCAGCGCTCGTCCCGCCCGTGCAGCGGCAGCATGAAATCAGCGGAGGAAGGTAACGCGCTCGGCTCTCCCGCGGTCGGCGGGTGTTGCACTGTGGGGAGGAGGATGGAAGGGACCGTGCCCGGGGCCACTGGGGTGGCGGCGGCGGCGGAGGACCGGCCGGCCGCTGCTGGCGCGGGCGGCAGTGATTGGGAGGCGGTGTCCCCCTGGTGTTTCCCCAGAGCAGCCTTGAGGTTTGACTGCGCCTTTTTGCCAATAGGTGGCTCCTTTCCCTCTTGCGCTGCGTGCACTTGGCCCGGGCTTCTGGCTCCTGGAGCCGGGCTCCGGCTGCACCGCGCAACACAATGGAGCGGGCTGGGGCGGACCTGTCAGAATCACATGCAGGGGCTGCTTGGGTTTCAACTGCGCGGCGCTGCCGGGAGCTATTTGCCCGGTGGGTTTAATCTGACTAACGCAGAGCCCAGCGGGGCAGGTCTCTCTTCAGCTAAAGGCATCCCAGGATCCCGTGGAGTTGTAGTAGGTCTGAGTGCGCGCTGGGTATGCGAATGTTTCCAGCGGAGTTACAGAGCGCAGGGCGCGTGTAGCTTGTTGAATCACTTTGAACCATCCGATCCTTAGCATGCAAATAGAGACTGGATTATGATGAAGTGCGATATAGTTTTGTGCTAGAAGCCACCCTTTAATTAAACCCATGATTTGTAACCTTTCAAAAAATTAGAAACCCTGTGAAAACAAAACAAAAATCTCAGGGTAATCTGAAATCTCATAACGATGATCCCTCCTCCAGGGTATCAAAACGAACAACTCCAAAGTTTTTACTACTTTATTCTTCCATATATGCCAGCGGGAACATTGTCTCACACTTACTATACTCTAATTCATAACATGAGATTCTATTATAAATTATGCTATTCATGACAACTCATTTCCTTTTGTTGAGTGCTCTTTAACTAACCATAGTCCCAACATGTATTAAACAGGAAAATGCACCCGCCACGCTAACTGAAAAGATCTTGTGTTCGGGATTTTCGAAATATTTTACTGATGGCCCATATTTAGGGTTGCAAATATAGTAACCACTAATTGTTGGGAATTTTTTTTAACCAAGGGCCTGATTCAATGATCCAACGGGTGTTCTAGTCCCAGGACATTTTCTTCCCGAAGGCGTCTTCCTCTCTGCAGTCATAAAACTATTATTTTACAAAGCAGTATTACAATCACAGCCTTTCCGTGGAATGGTCGTTCTTTGTGTTATGAATGACAGACTCTTTTGGACACGGTAGCACCAATAAGTCACTTTCATCTCTTGGCAGGTGTAGTGTACTTTTAAGCTTTCTGTTTTGGAATCAGCACAGTCACCGTGTTCAGTATACACTCAAGCCTTCAGTCTTCAAAACGTGGGAAGGCTTTTGATACATCGCTCTTCAGTGTAATTAAAGCCAAACATCTTTAAAAGAAGCAGGTGATAAAAAAGCTGATAGTGAAATTAATCAATAGTGTTTATTCCAGCAGCTCTGAAGTAGGGAGCATGCCTCTTATTTTCTGTGTCTGCACAGGCATGTTTTAGGCTAATCTTCAGTGTCTACCTTTTCTGCACAGCTGGTTTCACTAGAGAGGTTTATTTCAATTGAAAGAACCCTTTCAGTAAATAGCTACAGGTGCTGTTGGATTATTGGACTCTGAGATTGAAATCATGCAAACGCCTCTTTAGACGAAAGTTACTTATTGTAATATTAGTAAATAACTAATATTGTAATATTAGTAAATGTTTGCCTTCTTGAACTTTCAAAAGTGGGCTTCCAAAATGTTTAACTTCAAAGACAATTCATGTGCCAACTTCCAAAAAATAATCCCGAAGACAAACAAGCAAAAACATAAATGGGGGAGTGTAAAAAAAGAAATCGTCTTGATTTCTATGGCTTCCTGCTTAATTAAATACTTTTTTCGATGCCTGGGCTAAACTGTCACAAGCTATCTGCCATAATTCACTTTTTGTTTATACATTATTAGGGGATAAGAAATTAGGCCAACAGAAAGAATGATCTAATCCAGTAAATACATACACGAACTCTACAAGACTGACTTTCTGCAAATAAAGGTTTACCACTGCCAAGTAGCAACGATCAAAATATATTGTTTTAAAGTTTTACTGTGAAGAATTTATGCCATCAGTCGGGGGGGGGGGTGGTTACTAAATAAAGTTTTATCAGCACAATGATCCTTTGGAGCCTGCGTCTATAAATTAAAACTAATTCATACTACCGTTATTTAAAGCTTAAGCCGTCTTTCAGACTGTAGTGAACTTAACTGCGGTGAGAGCCTCAGCCAGTTTTAATTGTCATTTTGATTTAATTGAAGTCCATGGCGTTATGACAGTTTGCACCAGCTGAGGAACTGCCCCAAAGGGGGAGTGGTGGTGGGAGGGAGAGTGTACTGCAACCCTGCAATCATTCATAGAGCTTTTCTGTCTAGAAATAGAACAGGTTTTCCCACAAGCAATCCGGGGCTCCCCAGTTGAATAGCATTGTTTTAAGCCAGGTTGATAACAGACAGGACACATTCACTCACTCTTAAAGCATTCCCTGACCTGAGTTCTGTATTCCTATACAGTACAGTTCTTCGGGGGCCATATGCCAATCTCAACATTTCACCGGTAGCGGGACACTAGTATTTGTTGGCTTGGCAGAGCAAACTGTGTGTGAATAGCTCTGACCCATCGATCAATATCGAAGGCACACATGGTGTAGAGCCAAACATGAAAAGGATTCGACAAGAAATGGAAGTAGCGGATATTTTTTTATTACCCCCTCTTCCTCCTTGTGCACCATTGGCAGGGGCTCAGAGAGAAAGCAAGTATCAAATTGTTGAAGGTATTTCCTTTGTTACAGCAAGGTGAACCGGTCAGAAGAGAAGCAAAACTGGTCATTTGTAGGAACGATGTTGTATTTACGGAATGTCTCCCCTTAGAATGAACAGCAGTGGCCTAATGAGTTTTGGTTTTGGTTGAGTTTTTTTGGGAGTAGATTTCTGGTTCCTTTTAGCTATAATTCGGAGCCGAAAGGCTACCTAAGGTAAACATTTGCTTAAGAACTATTTCTAAATTAGAAGCCGAAGCGTAGCTGGGTGAAAAGAAAATGAAACTCGCAACATGTCGGCTCCAGGCGAAGTTTTGCATAGGTTGAGCGGAAAGCAACAACGCCTAGAAAGCAACGCCACAAAACCCAGGACTTTCAACCCAAAGGTAGGCACCAAATCCATATGTAGGCAGCAGTTACATGGCCTGAATTTCAGTCGTGCTGAGCACTCCCCTGGCTCCTCAGCCTCTTTGAAAATCAGGCCTCGGTTTGAAATGCCTGAATACGGATGGAGGTGCCTAACTTGGATAGTGTTGGCAGCAGAGAAAAAAGAAAGAGGGCTGATATATTAGCGTCAGTGGAATAAAAACTCCATTCTCCACCTCAGTGATCCTACTTAGCGAACCTTCCAGAGGTCTGTTTTAAGTTGATGCCAAGGCCTTTCCCATACACTGGTGATTCAGCCTTGCTGCTTAGAACAAACAGCTGGGAGCAAAGGCACAGCAGGTTGGTACACCAGCATTGCACAATGGCTTAGCAGTCTGTCCTGCCAATCCAGTGCCCAGATGTGCTGTGCACATCCACCACAGCCTGCTTCTCTCCAAAACGCATCCCCGCTCCCAATTCTGGAGTGTTAAGTCCAGGGGGATAGAGGAGGAGGAGATGTCAATGGTTAGCAGTATTTGAAACTATCATGTAAGAAGTCAGAGACTTCCACAAGTTCAACATCAGCGTAGTAACTTGCCGGAGGGCAGATGTTTGCTAGCACGGTGTAAATCACTAGAGACACTGTGTTACTGCCGCACAGGACTGCGATAGAAAGAAAAAAAAAAGTAGAAGGTATTCTGATGCAATGTATATAGTTTTTTCTTGGCACTTTGTAATGGAGTTTTCAGCCATTCGCCTGGAAAATGGTATTCCCTGAGCTTATAAGGGAATACCGTTTCCATGGCTGCTTTTAAAATATGCCTTTGAAATTCAGCCTTAAAAATGCTGGGAGCTCAACAGTTTCAGACTCAGTGCTGGCTGCTAGGGCGGTGAGGTCATTTGCATGTTGTAGTATTTAAAACCGGTCTGTCTAATCTGAAATACATATATTTCCAAGGCGAGAAGAACAACAGTCTTGTTCAGATGTAACTTTTAGAACAAAACAAGGTAAAATGCCGCAGGCCCATTCAAAGAGCGCTGCAACTGTTTCTGTCAAGGGGGGCAAAAGCGACGCTCCTGCGTCTCTTGTAGATTTTCATTCAACAACCTGCACATTCCCCTTGGTCTGAATTTAAAGACAGGAGATGGGGAATGCCCTCCTCCACCGCCCCTTCACAACACAAATGATTATATTAAAAGTCCTGTTGTCTTGTGTGTGTTATGGCTGTCGGCACTAGTGGGTGCTGCAACTAAACACAAAATGTTACGGCTCGCAGCCCCCCCTAATAATAAATAAATATTGGGGGCACTGCTGCGAGGAGAAAGCACCATTCGACTGTAGCCCAGCTTTATACTGCAGACCTGACGTCTTCAGCCCACACAGATTGGCAAGGCAAACTCGGCATCAGCATCCTCCGGAGGCCCCATCATTAGGGCTTGTCAGTTAGCCAAGAAGAGAAAACTTTTTTCTCCCGTTTTGTAATCAGCGCGGTGCGGGAAACGTGAAACCGGTGGCAATTAAAATGTGTCTGACGATGTGGCGGAGTGAAACAGAAACCCCTTCATTCCCCAGGTTCTCTGGGGGTGGCTACTCCCATCCCGGCAGAGATCACAAGCCCCCCCATCCATTATCTTGGAGCTGGGGGGTTTGTGATCCTTTGCAGCCTTTTCGCTTTGCTCGAAGTGTATTGAGTCCCAGGGCTTAAAAAAAAGCACCACGGAGTTCAGGGTCACTGCAAAAACTGGGGGGTGGGGGAGAGGGTTGGATGCACGCCTCGCAGCCAGACACACACGAGAGAGAGAGTTGGTTCGCTCTGGCTGGAGTGGTAACCACAAGCGGCGGAGAAAAGCAGTGGGTGCTGCTGTCAGAGGCGCTCAGACACGTGTCCCTACGACGGGGGAGGAAGGGAGCGCGGGTTTCAGTTTTACTGCTCATATTAGCAACAACAACAACAACAACAAAGGCGGGGGAAGGTGGGGACCGAAGGGAGACATCAGTCTGCAAGGGCAGCAGAACTGCCCCCGGAAACCAGGAGCGCAGCGAGGGCCCCCGGCCTGCTCGCCCCGCTCCGCTCACCTGCCCAAGGCAGGGGAAGGCAGAGGCCGGAGAGGGACTGGAAAGCGTCTCTCTTGAAGCCGCGCGGAGGGTTTGTTTTAAAACAAGGAACTAGCGAGAGGCGCGGGCAGAGCCGCGGGGTTATTGAGCCAAACCCGGAAACCTCAGCACGGCGAGAGGGAGGGTCACCCAGGCGCAGCCCGGGAGAGGCAGACGGGGCGGAGGGTCACGTTACAGCCCGGGAGCTGCCGGGCGAGCGTACCTGCTGCAGCGAGCCGCGCCCGCCCGGCCGGCGGCTTCAATTACCCACGCGCTGCAGCTGAGCCCGGAGCCTGCTGCCCCAGCCCCCGGGCCCGCTGACTCACAGCCACGCGGGAGCGGGAGCGGGAGCCCCTCGGCTCTGCCCTCCACCCCGAGACCCACGGCACCGAGCCTGAGAAGAATTGCTGCCTGTCTCCCAGCGGGCTGGGGCGCCGCGCCGGGGACATGACTGGCCTGCAGGAAGAGCCCGAGTTTGACTTTGACGTCCTGTTCGAGTTTAACCAGGGCGATGCTTGCGCCGTTGGCAAAGGTTGGTACGGAGACTAACGCAGCGGCGGCAGCCCTTGGCCAGCGTTTGCAGGGCTGGGACGACGTGTCCCTGCTGCTGCTGCAGGCGGCGCCGGCCCGAGACGCTGCGTGACCCCCTACGCGGGGCTGCCTTAGGGAGGCATCAAACAAGCAGTGGCGGGCGGGGGAGAGGCAGGAAGGGGCTTGTAGGTTTCTCTCTCGGGCCTAAACACAGGAGGTGGAGGGAGGCGCGCCAGTGCTGCTTCTGCCGGACCTTGCTGCCCTCTGGGTCTCTGGGGGAGACAGTGTTTGTGCGTGTCTTGGCTTGGGAGCTGGTGTGGCGAGGTGGCAACACATTCAACTTCTGAGGGGTGCGCGGTCCAGCAGGAAAAGTGTTAGGTAAGGAGTGTGCAATCTACTGACCTGTCCTCTGTACCCACACAGAATGATTGTCTATATGAGTGGATCCTCCAAAACAAGAGAAAAGCGGAAGAACCCCTCACCCCTCCAAAAAGAGTGCTCCTGTAGCACCTCAGAGACTAACAAAATCATATAGATGGTATCATGAGCTTTCCTGGGCACAATCCACAAGAGCAAGAGAAGTGGGTTGTGCCCAAGAAAGCGCACGATACTATCTATATATTTTTTTTTGGTTAGTCTCTACAGGTGGTACAGGACCACTCGTGTTTTTTTCTTAAGTTACAGACTAACACGGCTATCCCCTCTGAAGCCTGTAATGTTAAGATCCATGTCTGAATTTTAAATATCCTGGAGTGTGGGGATACTTGCATCTGGGGGTCTTGGTTCTGACTTGTTTAAAAAAAAAAAAGAGCCAGTGGTGAAATCTGGAGCTGAGTTGGATTTCAAACCTTCCACACCTCCTTAGGGGCCAGGTGTGTTTCGATCCAGATTTTTGCTTCAGGCTTGTATTTAGTTGGTGTTGAGTTAGACAGTTCGATGTGGGCACTATGAGACATGGTTTGAGAGTCCAGTGTCATTTTTTTCGCCTTTGGGATGACCTGTTGTTTGGCACTGAAACTGGCTTGTGGAGGGAAGAGTGGTGTCACTGCATCCTGAGGAGATGTCACTTGCCACTTTTTCAGTGCTGGAGTTGCTCCAGTCTCACACAACTGGATCCCACACTGGAATCTTGGAGACACCCACCCTCCATTTCCCAGAGCATCACTAAATGAAGGCCAAAGTTCTGACTTTAAATCAAAGCAAATCTCCAAGTTTATTACTGCAACTCTTCAATGTGTTGGTTTAATGTTCTGCATTGTCTTACCTACATCTACTGCCCCCTTCTCTGGGACGGATGTGCACAATATCCAAATGCATTAATTAATGATGTCACAACGCTTTGCAAATCTGGATGTCAGAAATTAGGTATCTGAAGGCTGAGGTTTTCAAAGGGACCCAAAGGAATTAGGTGCCCAAATCCCACTGAATTCCCTTAGGCTTCTTGAAAATATGGATCTAAGCATCTAAATAGAAATGGTCTGATGATCAAAAATCCTTGCTTAGACTCTTGGTGAGTGTCTCTTGCTTCCATGTTCAGGGTCTAACTGATCCCCAGATTTGTAGTTGGGAAGGAATATTCTCCCAGATCAGAATGGCAGGAACCTAGGTGGTATGGGTGTTCTCCTTGGGGACTGAATTTGGACAGTATGCTAAAGGCTGTACAAATATAGAGGATTGCTCTCTATAGGATCATAACATCAAAATGGGAGAGGGAAAGGATCATTTGCTATGGTTTTTTGGGGCATACAATCTGACCTACTCAATTTCCTGCCCTTGCAGGAAACTTAGGCATTGGTGGCCCCTTGGTCTTTCCTGTTTTGTACTTGTGGCCTCCTGAGAATTATTTTCATTTAAAGTCAATGGACTCAATATAGGGGTGCTTGAGAGAAATTTGATGTGATATGCAAAAGGTCACACTAGGAGCCATGGTCCCTTCTGGCCTTAAGCTCTATCAAATCTGTGAAAAGAGCTTGAATAACTTTAGCTCCCCTTGATGTCCATGTGAAATGCCCGGGTTTGTCACCCTTTAAACAACAATGCCACCAACAGAATCAAATCCTTGTGTGTGTTCAACACTTTTCCAGAGGCACAAAGCACTTTGCAAGATCAGGCCCCTAAGGCTGTGCAGAAGGATTGAAACCTATAATTTAATCCGGGAGAAGAGAAAAGGGTATTTCTAAGTGAAAAGTAGTATGTTTAGTAGTTGTCACAAAACAAGGTGTCCACTTCCAATCTTTGCTATATGCTAACATAACACAAGCTTGAATATTGTGTGGAATTTGTGGCATTGCACAAGTCAGTGGAGGTTCAGGGTTCTCTTCGTGTTTTTGCGTTGGCTGCAGACTGTTGAGCTAATTTCCAAAATGGTACCTTCAAAGCTGTCACTATCCACCATGTTAATTCACTCCACATGTCAAAATCTAGATGAATTTTTTGTTGGACATGCACTTTGCATGGTCAGAAGCCACTCAAAGATATAATGCCTTGATTTTCTTTGTGGTTTAAATATTTTTTAAAAAATAGGCACAAAGTTTTTGTGTCTATTAGAGCTTTATGTATCAATGATGACCAGCTTGCTATAAATCAGATTTATTATGGATTCCAAGACAAGTCCTTAATTATATTGGCTAAAATTATATTGGCTTAAAAACTATGTTTCTCAAATGTCCTTTTTTGCATTTCACCAAGACTTATTAGCTAGGTATTATTATTACTATATTATTCTTTATTAGCCCTTTTGTACATTGTAGGAAGAATCTTTTAACTAGTTGATGAGAGTGATTTCTGACCACAGAAGGAAATTATCTCCTGGATGTAATTTATTAATAATTATTTATTAAAATACAATACTGCCTATGGGCCCCAACTGAGATCAAGGTCTCATTTTTCTATATGCTGTATAATGCTTAGTAAGAGCTTACAATCTAAATAGAGAAGACAGAGGGGAAACAGAGGCAGGGAATGGCAAAGTGATTTGTCCAAGGTTGCACAGCAAATCAGTGGCAGAGCTGGGACTAGAACATAGTGTCCTGAGTCTCAGTCCACTGTCTGCCAGCTCTGGACCATGCTATCTTATGCTAGATGCAAATCTATTTACAAATTACTCCCTATCATTCAGATTACCGGTTGGTGTAATATAAACTAACCTTAGGCATGAAATAAGAACTTTTTAAAATAATGTAGGTAACAAGATTTATTAATAAAATAGTTCCTCATTATTAACCTTATTAATTGCATGCTGCTGGGAAGAAAGAAGAGGATGACAAAACTACATACCTTTGTGAATGGTGACACTATGGTTAGTTTTCTTTAATAGCATATTTCTTAAGCTCGCTTCTCCCATCACAGTATTTGGTTAAAGTGTGCACTAGAATATATTCTGAAAAGACCTGTTTCATCTGTAACGTGTTCTAGTGTATTTTAATGAACCTCTCTTGGTAAATAGCCAGTTTCCTAAGGGTAAGTAGAAAGTGATTCAAATAGGTGTCAAACACATTAATAATGTCTGACATGATATAAATCAGCTTGAACATCTATCAAAGAGCTAAGGAGTATTAATTGTATGTAAATATAATCTTTCTTTGAATCATTGTCATTAAGAAATATACAACGTAGCTGGATAATGGCATGGAACTGAGTAGAGATGATAAACAAAAAGAACAGAGTAAACCAGGGCACTGGTGCAACAAGCTCATTTGGATATTCGGTGCTACTGAGGATTGGGTCAGGTTGGGAATAACAGCTGTGGAAATTAACAAAGGTTTTTCCGGATCTCATCAGGCAAGGTAAGGCATGATCACTGCCTGGGGGATTTGCCTCTGGAGAGGGAAGGAAACAAACACTGTATGCAAAGGGCTGCTGTTGTGGGGATGCCTTACTACTTTATTACTATCATTCAGAAATGAAGAAGGTAACAAAATTCTTAAAACGTGGCTGCACTGAAAGTGAACGTAATAGAGCTAGTTGTAGTTTGTAACTCAGGGAATTAAACTGAAAGCAAAGGAGTGTCTGAACTCAAAACACAAGGGCTATGTTAGCAAGGCTTTGTTTTCTTTTCCCAATATGGGGCCAGATAGTGTTTGTAAGAGTGCTGGGGAGTTATGCCCACAGCCGCACCTCTCACTAGGGCGGAGTATGCATTGCCTTTGGTTGCTGCCTTGTGTGATGGGGAAGGCTGAGGTTGCAGCCCCACAAGGGCACTAGCACAGAGCAAATATCCCTGGCTCCTGCACAGAGATATTGTGAGTGAGAGAGAGACTGTACAACCTTCCTTCCTTTCCTCCCTCCAAGTCTCAAACCGAAGCACACCATGTGAGAGGAAGCACAATGTAGCCCTTTGTAACAAAATAGACAGAAGCCCCTGACTTTTAACTGTATTTAGGCATGGTCATTCAGTAAGCCAGCGATTCAAATGGAATTGTTTGTGATTTCTGACTCTCCTAGATTTCTGCACCAACTGTGTCTCTGGACCAGCACTTTAAAATGTGTCTTGTAATTAAAGTTGCAAAGTGGGTGGAGTGAGACAACACAGTTAGTGCTTAACCAATAAGAGGATTATTGGACATTATTTATTAATGGAATTCCAGCGTATTTCACCACCAAGTGAATCCTTTACCTCAGAACTACTCAACTGTGGAAGCCCCGGGGGCCACAATGATACTCGCAGCACATGCTGAGGGCTGCACCTTAAGTGTGGTTGTATTTACATGCAAATATATATGCAAACATATGCAAATAGCTTCTTTCACACTGATGGGCATAAATACAAAGATTAAGGCAAGACTACGCAACACACAGGCCCCATTTAAGTCAGTTCTGCTGATATTAATAAAATGAAATATTTACCCAATTTCCACCCATATGACAGCACTTTTAATGAACAATGACAGTCCAGGAATTTAAGTACGAAAACACATATCAACAGAAGACCATTATATTGACTACTTTTTTGTTTTGGCTCCCGCCTGCGGGCCGCACGCAGCCCATGGGCCGCGTACTGATTAGCCCTGCTTTACGTGGTTTCTGCTGGCTTGTCCCAGAAACCAGAGTAAGCCAATAGACTTGTTCTGTTCCATAAACCAATTGTTAACTGGAACCAGTTGGAAACATATTATAGTGGAAACATATTATATTCCAGTTGTATGTGATTTCAGTGCAATGTATTTGATCGTGTTGATTGTATTATATTCTTTCCACCTTGGGTATTATTTTAACTATTATTGATTTTTCTCTGGGGACCATGGCGCACACCAAAGGCAAGTTTTTGTCTGCAGTACCAGTGCAGTCTTTCAGCTTTGTGATTAGAAGGCAGGATTCTGCTTTTAAGGTTTGTATCTAAGACTGTTCAAAGAGAATGCCTTGGAAATCCAGAAACTTGGTTTCCCCAGAAATGCTTTGCCTTGTTGTGCCACCAAGATACCAACATTTTCAAAAGTACCAGCCTCTGGTATTTGAACTACTTCATAGGTCTGTGTTGTAGACTGCTCAGGAAGGCCGGTGTTTTCATGGGCTTATAGCATCATGCTCCACTAAGACTCAGTAGGCTTGTAGGGTAGTATATTTGTGCAACATCCTCATGTCATTCATTTCTGTTTTTATTTTTTTTCAGAACACTATAATTATGCATCTTCAAATATAAATGCCGGTTTGCCTCTAAATGTGGCACATTCCTCATTGTCAGCTCCATGTCATGGCCTTCAGACATCCAATCCTGTCATTTCAATTGTCCCATCAACAAATCATCCTTCTGGATATGGAGGACACATTGACAGTGGAGCCTCTGGATATTATCTGTCTCCAAATGTCAGACCTAATGGAGCTCCAGCACTAGAAAGCCCCAGGATAGAGATAACGTCTTATCTGGGACTGCACCATAATAACAACCAGTTTTTCCATGATGCTGAGGTTGAGGAAGCGATCCCAAATACTAAGCGATCACCTTCTACTGCCACTTTGAGTTTACCAAACATTGAGGCTTACAGAGACCCATCTTGCCTGAGTCCAGCAAGTAGCCTGTCTTCCAGAAGTTGCAATTCTGAAGCTTCATCCTATGAATCCAATTATTCTTATCCTTATACTTCACCACAGACATCTCCATGGCAGTCCCCATGTGTGTCTCCTAAGACCACTGACACGGAGGAAGGATATCAACGTAGTATGGTGGCCTGTACTTTACTTAATTCACCAAGACATTCTCCATCTACGTCTCCCAGAACAAGCATAACAGAGGAAAACTGGCTAAGTGCTCGCAACTCGAGACCATCTTCTCCCTGTAACAAAAGAAAATACAGCCTAAATGGCAGGCAGACATCCTACTCACCACACCACTCTCCGACACCTTCTCCTCAGAGTTCTCCTCGGGTTAGTGTAACTGATGATACATGGCTGGGAAATACTACCCAGTATACCAGTTCTGCTATAGTTGCAGCTATCAATGCCCTTACCACTGACAGCACAATAGACATGAATGATGGGATTCCTATTAAGTCTAGAAAGACTGCAATAGATCATACCCCATCCATGACACTCAAGACTGAACCAAGTGGTGAGGACCATGGGACCATATCACCGACGGCTGATTTATCACCAGAAGAATTTTCTGGATTTCAGCACATCAGGAAAGGAAACTTCTGTGATCAGTTCCTTTCTGTGCCGCAGCATCCATACCAATGGGCCAAACCAAAGTCTCTGTGTCCCACATCATACATGAGGTAAGGCTTCCTGAATCTATGAAGACATTCGAATGACATTTTTATATGCACTGTTTCTCCTTTTCCTGTTCAGTTGTGTTTGCAAACATCGTCCCGCCCACAAAGATTTAACAGCTCTATGTTGCCACTTTCTAATACTGCTTCTTTGGTGTATGGAGTGACCCTAATTAAAACAGAGTGATAAAAATGCAGTTTGAACTACTTCATATGGAGTGGGGAGATGTTAAATTGGCAAGACCGTAGTCTTTTCCTAGGAGACTAGAACCCTATTGCTGGCAGTCTAGAGATAAGGAACTGCGTACATTCAAAGGAATGTACATTCAGAATTGTGGCTCAGTCAGTAAGACAACATGGTGCTGCTACACCATTGGGTTTACTTAATTAGTTCAACGTTTTCTTTTTTTTTTCCTTGTGAAATAATGGTATGCCTCACAGATGTGCCTGCTATACTAAACGGGGTCTTTCAATGCTTTTTCCACTACAGCTTTTTATTCAGGGTATAAAAGCACAATATGACTTGGTTATTTTATGCAGTACAATACCCAGATACACTGAGCTCTCTTCACCTGAAAGCTATATCTGCCTTCCTTTGCTATGTGCCTGACAAAGCTTTTTTCCTGACATTGTTCTTTCTATTTTATTTAAAAAAAGAGATCTTATTGGAACCAGTAACACAAAATAGATCAGCCTCAGGCTAGGTCTACACTACACCTTTTTCCCATTTTTTTTCCGGAAGAGGCTTTTCCAAAATTTGGCCCATCTACACTGGGCCAAATTTCAGAAAATCCCCCTCTTTGGAAGATCCCTTCTTCCTCGTAGAACAAGGAAGATAGGGCTTCTGAAAGAGTGTGATTGCTCTTCTGCAACAAAAAGTGGAAGAGCAAACGCGTTCCCTGGTTGCGGCGGAGTTTTTCCAGGATACCTCTGGCATCCCCAAAAAAACCCCACAGTCTAGATGTACCCTCAGAGGGGTAGCCATGTTAATCTGCATCCGCAAAAACAATGAGAAGTCTTGTGGCACATGAAAGACTAGCAGATTATTTGGGGATAAGCTTTCGTGAGCAAAGACCCACTTAGTCAGATGCATCTGACAAAGTAGGTCTTTGCCCACAAAAGCTTATGCCCAATAATCTATTAGGGTATGTCTAATAGTTTGAACTAGGGATGCAGATGCAGGCAGTCGAAATAGTCAATGAAGCAGGGATTTAAATATCCCACGCTTCATTAGCATGATCTCACCGGCTCGCTTGTTTGAATCATTTTTTGAGGAGTAACGTTAGTTCGAACCAGAGGGTTTGGTTTGAACTAATGCGTCCCGGCACTTACTTCCTGGTTCGAATCAGCTGTGATTCGAACTAGTGCACCAGCTAATGAAGCGCGGGATATTTAAATCCCCACTTCATTGACTATTTCGACTGCCTGCATTTGCATCCCTAGTTCGAACTAGGGTGCAAGTGTAGACATACCCTTTGTGTTTAAGCTGCCACAGGATTCCTTGTTGTTTTTACAAAATACATCCTGTCCCATTTATTTATCACACACTAACAGAGTATTTGTCAGCAAAAAAATGTAAAGGAAAAGCCAGATAATATTCAGACTTGTAAAGAGAAATAACCAAGTCCTGCCATCATGTACAGCATTTCATTCTTAAGCTTTCCGAGAAAAAGAGTGAACACAGAGGAAGATGCTCCTTGGGATAATGCAGTAGGAGATTGGCTTTCAAACAGTTCAAATGCTAGTCAAAAACCTCAAATTCTGATCATAAAAGTCAATGAATTTGCAGGCACAACAAGCCAAGTTTAAATGATGTTAAAGGGAAAAGGTAATATGTAGGGAAAACACCTGTCCCCACCACTCTCTTCTCTCCCCACTTCACAGCTTAATCAAGGCAGCATCTTCATATCAGTAGCTATCTTCAAAACCCAACTAAACAAGTTGTGGCACCTTGTATCACAATAAACCGTACTATGCCTCTTTAGCCTCAAACCTAGTCTTCTTCCTCCTTTATAGGTCTGCATAATTCAAGGATGTCCTAAAGGAGCATTTCTCAAATGAGACCACCGTGGCCACATGCGTCCAGCAGGGGCTTTTTGTGTGTCCATAGCCTCCTGGGCAGTGATATGGGTGAGGGGGACAAAGCAGTGGCCCCTCCCTAGGAGCCATCAACAGTGGTTGGGCCTCACCCCTCTTCTGCAGACTCAACTTGTAAGAGCAGACAGTCAGAGAGTTCCACACCTTCCCAGGGGTGATGGGATTGGGCTTCAACTCTGGGATGGTGGGTGGCAGGCCCCAGTCATGGGGACAGAGCCCAAAGCCCCAGGTCCTATCCCCTGAGAATGAGGCTTTGGGCTCAATTCTCTGGCTGCGCAATGGCAGGCTTTGGCCCTGATTTCACTCCACTTCTCACCTTTGGCCCCTGCTGCCTCTCCCAGTGCCCCATCACCCTTCACCCCCTGCTCGGTAACCACATACCCATCCAGTTTGTAGTTTGTCCCCACTATCAGAGGCAGCAGCACAGCTGGAGTGGGAGAACAGGGAGCTCCACAGGATCCAGTGCTCATGGGGAGCTGGCTTAAAAGCCAGCTCTCCTCTTGGGCACTGGCTTCCACCTCCCCCCCTTGCTGCCTCTGATATAGAGGCAGGAAGGTGGGTGTGTGTGTATTGTTAACAGGATTAACTGATAAGCCTAGGCTTATCAGTTAATCATGTCATCTGTATGTTGACATCCCTATCCTGTACATTGCTGAACGAATGCTAGGAGAGGCTGAGCACTCTTTGTTCCAATGAAGGTACTGATTACCTTCCAGGATTGAGCCCTAGAGTTGTTTAGTACTATACAAACCCGTTAAGGCCTTCTGCATATTTAAAAAAGCTTTCGTGCTGTCCCTCCAAAAGTGTAAACTAGTCTAAATTCATTGAAAGATACAGGATTCTTTTTGTTTAAAATTTCAAGGGAAATAATACAATTTGACAAAAAATATCTTTCAGTTACAGAAAGCCTCTTTTTGCATTTTATCATATATGATCAGAATGCACACAACATTCCCATGTGCTAATGCAAACAAAAAAGGTGAAATGTACAAACCGGAGTGTCCGTATGCTGTGTATTTAACATTTTTTCCACTGTTTTGGTCTTGTATAAAATATGTTTCCTGGTTTGCAATATGTTTCCATGTGATCTCATTAACTTATGCTCTGGGGCAGCTGGAAGCTACTGTAGAAATGAGATTTTAAGTTATTTCACCAATCAAATACACTGACCACGCTTCCTTCCACAAAAAAAAAAACCCTCTCATTTTATGTATATGAAAGAGTGCTGGGCAATTGAACAGACGTCAACAGGATCACAGACTACGCAATAGAAATTGTTATTTTAAATCTTTCCAAAAACTGGATAAGAATTTGTCACAACAGATCTGGATTTTTTTCCTGTTATTTTACACATCTGTTCTATTTCAAATGCAGGGATTGTAGGATTAGGTTCCAACAAACAATACACATTCCAAAATCCACTCTGTCATACGGATTTTTAGATAACCATATTTAATTATCTTCAGTATCTCTTCCTGAATGTGTATTATAATTTTAATAAAAAGAAAAGGTGATTTGGAAAATCACTGGATTTCTTTCTTTACTTTTCTTAACCCCTAATTTATTAGTTTTCTTCAACCAAGCTATTTGCCAGTGCTAAGGGCCACATCCCTGTAGATTTATCTACAGAGGTCCTTAGAGAATAAAGCAAACCATTTTTTAGAATTGTTTCTAAAGTTGGCGACACTTTTACACTCATTGCAACTAAAACTAGTTCAATAATTTTATAGGTGAGGGGAGAGGGAGGGGAAGGAAGGAAGGAGAGAGAGAGAAAGAAGGGATAGATAAGTGGTGAGACTAATTCTTACCTCAACCAAGCTTACCTGATCCCGTCATCCTTGTGTACCTAAAACTTCTGTTAATTGTAGTATGGGTTCAAAGCATGCATAGAATTGCAGGATTGGGACAATTTAGACTCTGATTCTGAGTTCCATGATAAAACTCCCATTGCCTACAATGGGAACACAATTGTTTCGGTGCACAGACCCAAATCCTACATTAGGATGTGATAGTGCGAAATCTTGTGTTCACACATAGACTCACTAAAGTCCCTGGAACTCTGCATGGGGTACTATGGATCTCAGTACAGAATCGGATGTATTTGCATACAGTCCCATTCAAGACACGTGTCATTACAGATTAATTTGAATCTGCCCACATGGCTCCCTCTGCAGAACCCGGACCTTAGCCTTTAATCTTATGTGCTTAGCTTTAGTATGTAGAACATGTTTATAAGGGAAACAAATATTTACGAGATACATGGTGATTGATAAAAAATGCAGCAAAATGGAATATCTGCTATCTAAAGTTCTTCATCTATGTTGGAAAATACTATAAAGGTAAATTATTATATGGAGGGTAAAGAAGAAGGGAGAGAAGATAGAATATTATGAAGATCACTTCCTAGTTTTTATTCCAAGATCTTTGTTATTAGGCTGTCTAGTGCTTATCTCACTTTTATTGCATTAGTGATTTAGCTGTAGACCACATAAGACAAAGCAAACATAAAAACGTGACTCAGCCATCCTTTTGAATTGTACTATCACAACAATCTGTAGAAAAGGATCATCTTCCATTTATAAACCCTCTTCTAGAGTAAGTGCAATATATAATTATAAGAAAACACTTGTATCAGCCATTTATTTTGGAAACATATTTTTCTATATTTATCAAGCATAATTTCTAAAAATGTTTTAATGCTAATGTGCACAAAGGATGATAAGTTCAAAATCAAACTAGAGAGACTAAATTTTATTTCACTTTTAACTATAGGCATAGATAATGGCAGAATTGTGACCAAAGAGTGTTTAGGATTTTTTTTAACAAAGATTTAGAAAATAGGCTTTAAAATAAGTTTTTGCATGTCCAAAAATTCTCATTATAGTATCAAAAACAACTGGCATCTCATTTCACAAAAAATCCAGATTTCTGAAAACCTTATGTAAGGTGTGCTTTTTTGCCTGTTGAGCTGATAGATCTGTATGTCTGGACCATATAGCATTTGAAGTTTCCTAGAGACTTTACTGTCTGTTGACAAGCCCCAGCTTCCTTTGGTATATCATGCTTCTTTTTTAATCACATGAATCCCCAAAGTGCGAAGGCCTATAACATTTGTGTTTGCATTAATTATAGTGCTGTGTAGTATTGCTAGGTTCACTGGTCAGATGCATGGTATGTATGAGGTGTACCACATGAAAAGGAGCTTCCAGGAATGGAATGTCAGTTTCAGGTGGGCCTATAAAAGCTCCCTAGGATGGTTTCTTGTATGGCTTTTTCCCCCTAAAGGCTGAAAGATAACTTTTGAGCTGCAGCTTCAAATTTTCAGTCATAAAAACATGCAAGTGCTTGTGCCCACAGAAATGCACATTCATGTATTTTTACACATAGAAGCTGTATTTTACAAACACAAATTGGGGCACTGGATGCCCACCTACCTGAGTGGCAAACACACTTTTGGTCTTTGTGCTTGGGTACATTTTTTTCCATGGAATTGATGTTAAATTCTTAAGCCTCCTGTTTTGTAAATCCCAAGTGTTCAAAAGTCACAAATAACTCCCCCTCCCCACTAAATTTTAAAGTAATATATTTGGGATTCTTTTTGTTTACCTTCCCTCTTTCTCCTTGCAGCATACAGGTGAGTCGAGCAGAAATGTAGCTGCTGTGCTTAGGGGAGTGCATGGCCTTTTCCATCAGAAAGTATTGCATCTCGGGGTCACAGAGTCGGGGAGACCATGGTTCCATCCCATAAAGATGAGCCAGCACTGATGCCCCCTGGGGCTTAGTAACACCCAGCAGCGGGGTGTAGCGGTGGCCACACAGTCTCTGTGTGCATGAAGTCTTCGTAGCTATGCAGCCTACTCCCTATAACAAGGCATCTGGAGGACTGGTGTCAGTTCTCATATAACCACGTGTTAGGTTTGTTGTTTAGGTAAAATTGATTGCTACGGTATCTTGTGTGGCTAAAGTACTGAGCTTGTTCGATTGTTGTAATACGATGCTGAGGCTTTAGTAAAACTGAACTCTTCTCTCCCCTTGTTTTGAATGTGTCCATACTCCCTTGGGAGATTTTTTATTAATGGCCTTTGTTTTGTTTTTTTGATGGCTAGTGTTAGCATAGTATAATATTAAGTTCAGAACAGTGAGGGAGACCTTCCATTTTAATTGAGCTGGTTTTTTTTAATGAAATATTTCTTTGTTCATTCCATGGTCTTGTCTGAAAAAATCAGTGGAACTAAATTTTTGTTTATGCCAATACATTCTGAAGCATGGATTATAGGATGCTCAAATTCATAAGCATTGCCACTGAGCATAATAATGTATATTTACATACTACCGTTCATCATGAAGAATCCCAAAGTACTTTATGAACTAAAAACAGGAGTCACTTGATTCACATACCAAAGAAATGTGGCTACTCTGGAATGGAACACAGCATCTGTTTTAACAGCCTACGGCTGCACTGTTCAACTGTGTAGGACAGGAAGTGAGAAAATTTATGCAAATAAACCTACAAGGGGAATAGACAGTAAATATATTTCTTGTGTTGCAAGCGCTTCAGGACTGTGACTGTGTCTTCAGAAATGAATCCTATGAAACTTCCATCTTCATTGTCTTGGAGTTCTAGTCAAATATAAATATTAATAGTAATTATAATAGGTACGCCAAGTATAACTGCTTACCACACTAGAATCTACCGAGGGCATTGGTACTAACGTCCCTATTCTTGCAAAAAAGTACAACGAGACTTTTAATAATTACTAGCAGTCAAGACCTTCCTTTTAAACCATAGGTAAGGCTGAACTGCTGTTTTAAGGCTTAATATTGTTGGTCTGAGGGTAAAGATGCAATGTAAATTGGTCATTTAAAAATCAGTTGTCATGAAACTGAAGCTCACCATAGAAATTGGCATTAAGGAAGAAAAACGTTTCTCTTGGCACGATATCAGAGATCTTTCCAAAACACTATTAACTACTCACATATAAAAATATAAGACCGTTAGAAGGACAACACAAAGGTTTTAACACAGGCCAGGACATTCCAACTCGATGACCCAATAACTTCAGAAGCTTCCACATTTGGGAAATTTTAGTCATTGGAGCAGGCTTGTTGAGCTCAGTGGGACTAATTGCATGAATAGATTTACTCAAATGCATAAGTGTTTGAGAACAAAGGCACTAAATCTGCCCAGCTGGCCTAATTCTCCGTTGCACCTTTCCAGTGTTTAGGACAAGGATGGATGTGAGAATGGGGAAGAGAAGATGGCTTATCAAAATGATAAAAGGCACCTTAGCATTCTCACATTCTGAGCTGTGCAGAGGCAGGACTTAGGCTTTACATCCCGTGGTCTCCTTGCAGAGACTAGTCATGGTAAAATACATTCCAGCCATGTCTCCTATGCTGGGGCTGGGAGCAGGGCCAGTTCAGAGCCTTTACGCCAGTTCTTCAATGGTTAGGAAGACATTTTGCACTGGGGATGTTTCAGGGGTCGTTTCCACCCACTTTGGAACCCCATTACACTATCGGAGTGATAAGAAAGATTTTATAAGGGCCTGATTCTCAGTCACCCTGTCCTTGTACTTAGGCACTGGAACACACTTAAGGCTTGATTTGCAAATACATTATTTTTACACCGGTGTAGCACCATTGACTTCAGTTGGTTACTCTTGATTTACAATGATACACAAGAAGTGAGATCAGAATTAGACCTCGTGCAAGATCAGTCACAATGCTGAGACCCTTAAATTGTTATAACAGTGTCCATTAAAGGGTAAAATCTGCAAAAGTTTGTGAGCATAAGCTCCTTTTTGAAAAGTGATGTAGGCATTTAGAAATCTGGATCCCATTGATTTTTCAGTAAGACATAGGCATTTAAAAGCCTACGTCACTTTTGAAAATGCAGCTTAGGCCCAGAAATCACTTAGGAACCCGTGAAAATTTTACCCGACATCTATTTTATTCTAACTGATATGGTAACATACTGCTTTTTATATATTCTTTGTCCACTAAACTCCGTTTTTCTATTAAGGACAGAGATCAGTCAGACTGGCTAATTTGTGATTGATAATTGTGATTGTGTAACTACAATTGATTTAATCACATGGTTTATCTGGATAGGTGAAATAAGTCACTATTCACCAATCTTGTAGCCTGACATATGTCCCACTTACACTGAGTTAAGGTGATCCAGTTTTTTTAAAAGTTAACACCAAGTTGGTGAACTGACTTGAAACAAGCAGGCCTGCTAATGGCTTTTAGAAGGATCACAGCTGGATTTATCAAGTCACAGGAGAAAACTTTCATTCTTGCAAATGAGCATCTGGTGTAAATAAGTCTGTGGTGTGACACTAATTTACACCAGTTGAGGATGTGTCTCAGTGTTCTTTTCTCAACTCCGATGGGAGTCCCCCGGCTTGTAGAGTAGAGCGCTCCCAAATTGACTGGGATCTTTTCAGCACTCAGAATAATTTTTTTAACACTAAAATATTTGCCCCATGATTTGTTTTCCTTTAATCATGTTATGCTGCAGGAAATTAAGTGTATGATGAAGATAACCTAAAATAGGAAATCATTCTGGCAGCCACAGCCCATGAAACTGTTAATTTCATCACTCTGCTTCCTTTATCAGGAAAACTATCATTAATTGTCAATTTATGATCAGTCAGGATTCATAGTGGAATTTTGATGATCGGAAGCGAACAGCAAACCAGATTTTTATGACTGGTGTTACCTTGGGATTAGTAATTTTCCTTTGTAGTTTAATTCTATTACAATTTATGTACTATTTTAAAGATTTTAAACAAAGAAAAATCAGGAAAGTTGAGATAATTTACGTATTTTATTTTTTATTTTATTTTATTTTTGTTATCCTTTTGCATTTGAAGACTCCAAGCTGTCTGCCAGTAGTTGGATTAGTGCATTTTCAATTTAGAGATAAAATGTCTTAATCTGATAGAAGCTGTGTCCTCAGCAGAAGAGGAAAAAGATCTATTAAATATGAGCATACCTAAAACCAGAAACATCTGTTTAAATATGTGTGCTGATCATCGGGAGAAGGTATGCAGGTGTTTTGCTCTGGTCTTTGTTACTTATTGTTACAGTCAGATAGTCAACTTTCTCCAGGAAGTTTTCCAGGAATCTTTCAGACAGAAGTATATCCAGGATACAA
This sequence comes from Pelochelys cantorii, assembly GCA_032595735.1. Classification (NCBI taxonomy): domain Eukaryota; kingdom Metazoa; phylum Chordata; order Testudines; family Trionychidae; genus Pelochelys; species Pelochelys cantorii. The sequence goes on from CM064327.1 coordinate 101,944,430, forward strand.
TATGTACACAACGGTGGTCTTAAACACTTGCCAGCTGCCTTTCAGTAACAAAGGGCCAGGTTCTGCTTGTGTGAATGCACTGTGCTGGGGGCGGCCCTAAGAAACCCTATCACTCTTCATCTCCTTTTTCCTTTTGTTGCCTGCATAAGAACCAGACAGAATAGTAGTTCCTATGCTTGCGTGAGCTGCCCTACTCTTAATGCCTCAGGGATACACAGTCCCCCCTAAGTGTGTAGGCAGGCCACAGCCCTGATGCTAGCTGGCCATGTTGGGAATAGTAAGCCAAAATCCCACTAAGAGGTGTAGTAGCAGCATGTTCCCCTTCCACACTGAGGAGCTCTAGGAGGCACTTTGCAACTCTACCATGCAGTGCCCTGCAAGGGCAGGGCAGCTCCAATCCAGTCCTTAGTGTGGGCTGTGCATGTAGCCCAATGTCTTCATCTGCCCCTCATTGTACTTAATGGCAAACCTCCCATTGGCTTGTGGAATGCAGTGTTCAACCAGAAGTATTCGCAGAGAAAGAACTTCAGGACTGACAGTTTTCAAGATATATCCTATAGTAAGTATAAAAAAGTACCAGAGAATCTTAGCTACCAAGGGACCCATGTTTATGCAGCACCTAGCCCTAGGGAGCCCTGGCCCATTGTGGGGGCTTCTAAGTGCTACTGCAATACAAATAATTTAATGCTAAATTGATCTTCAGAAAAACTGGCAAGTTAAGAACAACTATCGTAGTTTGTGTATATATAATATCATAGTCATGCGTGCAAGTTAGGTGATGCCAGACTTAAGATTTTCTGTGCAGAAATTGAAAAAAACAGAGATGCCCACCATGTGGCATCCTATCGACATCTACATCCTATTGACATCAGTGGGAACCTTTAGATACACGATGCTGATCTCTGGCACTTGAGCTAATGGAATAACTGATAGTAGTAGATTGTCCTCCTCTCTGTGTACCAGCACTAGTGGGAGATGAAACACACACTTTGCCAGATAATTTCACAAATATTTGCTGACAGTAGGGGACTGGCAAGGCTCTGGACTCTCTGGGGTTTCATTGCAGGCTCTTGTGCATGAAGGCATGGATTGATTGGAGTAATTGGACCTGGGAGAGGCCTTATTTCATGAGAGACAGGTTGACAGTGATCAGTGCAGACTCTTTTGCCCATTTCCCATAAGCTTATCTCCTTCTGCCTTAAATCTGTCCGAGTGCTGTCTCTTCTCCCCTGCCGGGGCTCTTTCTCTCAGTTCCATTCCTTAGCTTAATCTCAGTGTCCATTCCTCAGGCTTCTCCCCATAGTCCCAGTCCTTCAGGGATCTCATTCTGACCCCACTGGTATTCTCCCCTGCTCTTTGTCCCAGTCTTCTCCCTCCCATTCCAGTGCCAGTCTCTCCTCTACAAGTCCCAATCTACTCCTTTCCATTTCCCCACGCTGTGGTCTGTCTGCTTTGCGTTTGATTCAGGCAGCTTCCCCCTCCCCAGGCTGGAACCCAGGCAGCATGGAGGGTCATTGAGAGGCCAGGGGAGACAGCTCCCTGCTCTCAGGTCCTGTGCCCCTCTCCTCCCGAGTCTGTAGCCACCTTTGACCCCGAAGAGCAGGGCTGGAGCATGTTTAGCCACCCTGTGGGGGTGGTGCATCACAATCCAGTCACAGGAAGGACCTAGGAAGATCTGGAGAATGCTCAGTTGCGCTGTGGGTCTGGCGTGTGCATTGGGAGAGTGGTGTCTGCACAGCAAAGAAAAGCCTGCAGCTGGCCCATGCAGCTGACATGGGCTTACAGGCCTTAGGCTGTGGGACTGTTTCATTGCTGTGTAGACATCTGGGCTTGGGCTGGAGCCTGGGCTCTAGGACCCTGTGGGGTGGGAAAGTCTATAGGTTAAAAAACACTCTTACGGAGGTTAGGTCCATCAGTGGCTATTAGCCAGCATGGGTAGGAATGATGTCCCTCACCTCTGTTTGCCAGAATCTGGCAGTGGATGACAGAGGATGGCTCCCTTGATGATGACCTGGGACGATGTGGAGGCAGGCGCAAACGGCCACATGCTCCCTGACACCACTGTGGGGGGGGGGGGGCGGGAAGGCGCAAGAGACCAGCAGCTGTCGGGCAGAGCCATCTCATCCTATGGACAGTTTGTCCATCTGCTCTGAGCCCTGCATTTTGGGGGGCCCTGTGGAGTCTGGGGACTGGTGGGTGGGCTGGTGCCAGCAGCTGGGGTTGACCCTGCCCCCACCCTCACTGGTGGTGGCAGGAAGTGTAGTGGCTCGGCTCCAGCCTGTTCCACTCCCTTGGCTCCCAGACATGTCGTTCGAGGGAGGGGGCTGGAGGAAAGGATGGAATGAATTGCCACCCCACACTTACCGGCAGCAGGAAGCAGAATGATATAGATGGGACCCGAGGGATTGGAGCAGGCTGCGGTCAGGTCACTCTGCTTGTCTCCACTACTGCCAGTGTTTTCAGAGGGGGGGGCCAAACCCCTGCTGCTGATGTCAGGCCCCCTGCTGATCCGTGGGCTGCATTGCTTGCGGGAGGGGGCTTGAGTGAAGAGGTGGAGTGGGGGCAGAGCAGGGGTGGGAAGAGGTGGGGTGTGAGTGAAGGAAGGGCAGGGGTAGGGAGAGAAATGGTCTGGGGTGCTGGTCAGGGGCAGGAAGAGGAAGGGCCATCCCCCTAGGCTAGGGGGTGCAGGGAGGAGTCATGTTGGAGGTGGTTACATGGCCAGTGCCCCCTTTGTAACACTCCCCAGCAGTCGCCCCTGATCCTTTTCTGTTCATTCCCTCTGGGGCACCTGGCACTGGCTACTGTTGGCAGACAGGATACTGGGTTAGATGCCGCTTTGGTCTGACCCAGTATGGCCGTTCCCATGTTCTTATATTGACTATGCCCAATGACAAAGGCATCTTTGGAGATTTTAGCTATTAAGCAAAAAAGTCTCCTGAAGTGTGATTTTTTTTTTTTAAGTTTATGACTTGGCCATTCCTGCTCCAAATTATGGCAATAATAGAGCTGTTCAAAGTAAAGGTCACCAAAAATGTTTAACATGTGCAAAACAGCGTATTTTCCCCAAGCTTCATTCTCAGAAATGGCTGAATCATTTTGATGACATTTTCCAAAAAACAGTCTCAGTAGACACACAGCCTGGAAAATTTCAGCCTAAATGGTTAACATTTGGCAAAATTAAAACCAACTGAAAATAAGATCTTATAATGAGAAGTGTTGGGCAGTACAGTGCTACTAGACCCGCCTATAATTATAGACATGTGCTCAAGGTTACAATTAAACATACTAGTAAAGAGAATGTTCCCTCTAAGATTTTCCATCTATGTGTGGAATAACTTTTGCTATGCATACCAAGGCATGTGTGAATGTGCACCACCAATAGAAACACATGCTGCTGGCTGTGATCAGCTGCAGGCACTCTGCCAATCAGCTGGGCAGCACCTGAATCTCTCCTGGGCAGCTACCCAAGCTCTCAGCTTACAGGGAACACTGGTGAAGAGGTACTGAATAAAAATGAAAAATCAATAAGCTTTTGTAGCATATCTAGATGAAGGTCCCAGTCTTGGAAAGACTTGTGACTAGTCTTAAAGTTCAGGGTCAAGGGGACAACTCCCAGTGGCTAAAGGTAAGCAAGTTTATTTCTGTAAAGAGTCAGATCCTAAATAAGGGTACATCTACACAGCAGTGTTATTTTGGAATAACTAACGTTATTCCGAAATAACAAAGAGCCCATCTATACTACAAGCCTTTATTTCAAAATAACGTTGAGCTGGAGGACTTCTTACTGCGATTCCCGTAACTCTCATTTTATGAGGCGTAAGGGAAGTCAAAAGAAGAGTGTTCTTCCTTCAACTTCCTGCTGTGTAGACGTAAAGCTGAGTTAAGCTATTTCGACTTAAGCTACGCACTTAGCCCTGCTATGTAGATGTGCCCTATTAGACAAGGGGAGGAGGATATTGGGCTTGCGTTTGTTAAGGGGCTTTAGTGCTGACGCAAATGACAAAAATTTTGACTGATTTGTGGAGTCACCAGAATTCGGAGATGTAATTTTCTGCCTCAAAATGAAAGGGTGTTTGCTTGTACACTGTGTGCATCCAATAGAACCTCACTTGCACTTCTGGCCTCCATAGAGATTAAGATGACTCATTTCTATGCAAGGTGATTTGAAAATAAGGAGAATGCATTACATACCCACTATATAAACTCCTCACAATTGTAATTCCTTAAGTTGTTATATTGGAAAGTTTTTTTTTTTTTTAAATATATTTTGTTCTCACCTTTGATGGATGCCGTGGAGCTGTGTTTATGTCAAAGGCCTCCAGCTGACTAAGCAAGCAGCAGAGCCTAACAGGGTTGTCAAAGAGATGCTCATAGTTAATTGGTGTAATGTCATCCCTGTGTATCTCATCTCATTTATAGCTTTGCTTTTAGTGTCTCAGAGTTTACTGAGCACTATGTATGTGTTATGATATTTTAAATTACTGGTTCATGTCTGATGAGTCATCATTGGCTTGTCTCTGCTGTATACCCATCTATACTTGCTTCTTTGTAAAATAAGCCATCTGAAGACAGGGTATCTCTGGTAGATCACATAGTGTAAGTGGCAGAACTTCAAACAGCCCCATTCACAGCATTGCTTCCGTCTCCTCAAATCCTGGCTGTAGCATAAGAACATAAGAGCGGCCATATTGGGTCAGGCCCATCTAGCCCAGTATCCTGCCATCTGACTGTGGCATTGTGGTCAGAGCAGGGGACTGGCTAATTCCAAATGATACTCTATCATACAGAGACAAGGTGGATGAAGTAATATCTTTTATTGGACCAATGTCTGTGGGTGACAGAGACAAGCTTTTGAGCTTACACAGAGCTCTTCTTCAGGTCACTCCATCTTATATAAACTTGAGCAAGTTAGTTAGCCTGTCTCTGGCTTGGCTTCCCCAGCTGTACAATGGGGTAAATGCTTCTGCAAATCAATCTGGGGTTCTCATCTAGGCTTGATCCTGCTGCTGTTCAAGTTAATGGAAAAACTTTTGCTGACTTGTATGGTGCATGACCGAGCCCAGATATGATAAGACACCATATAAATGCAAAGGATAGTATGTAACAGTCTCTTGTAAATTTGTTGTACTGTTTGAATAGTTGATGGTATGCTTGAAGGTCACTCTGTTAAGAGACTACCAGTTTCAATGCTTTGAAAGATTATGCAGTAGACCTAAAACTTATTATTTCTATCTGTGGCTTGCTTTAATTTTAAGACCAATTAAGTTACAGTGAGCCTGAGCCTTTCAAATATAGTTACAACCAATGGTTTTATTTTCTGACATAAACAGTACACTTCTTTCAGTAATGCTCTCTCGACATTATTTTAAAGTGTGATTCTCTGAAAATGGCTCTGTAAAATCTTCAGCTTCTTGTTGTATTCAGCCATGACTGATTGTTCAGTGACACAATGCCTCTATTATTTTTACTTCTGTTATTATTGCAGAGTCAATATGGAACTAAGAGTCTGAGCTGGATTCTATTCTGGAAGTATATAATCATCATCAATGTAATTCTTAATTAATTTCTGCTTGAAGATCTCCATTGTTGATGAAATATCACCCAGAAAGAACCTTCCTTAATTTTGAGAATCCAGCATAGGTTTTCAGGCACGGAAGTTGGGGGGTGGAGGTGTTTTTTCTTGTAAATGAAGCAGATTTGGTCTAGTCAGCGAGATACATTAAATGCAGAGCTTCCAAAATGTCAATGTAATAGTCTTTTTCAGACTAGAACCACTCTTTAAATTCCTTTGTATCCACCTTTGTCCTTTGATTCCACAATCAATACACTAAAGCGTTTTTAAACCATGCTTAGAAAATTTTCCATTTTGTTTACAAATCTGATAGCATCTGGCCCATCAATTATGCTTTACTCATAAATCTTCATAAAATAACCATTGCCTTTTAAATTACTTATGTCATGACATCCATATTGATGAAATTTTAAGTGTAAGATGATGAAGGATGAACTGCTAAACATGGTCTCTAAAGTAATAGAACCAGATTCTTGTGGTCAATGATAGCATACTTGCTGTTAATATTTAATACACTTTCTCTTCCATTACAGCCCATCCCTGCCTGCCCTTGATTGGCAGCTGCCATCTCACTCAGGACCTTATGAACTTCGGATTGAAGAGCAGCCCAAATCCCATCACAGAGCTCATTATGAGACTGAGGGAAGTCGAGGGGCTGTGAAGGCCTCTGCTGGGGGACATCCTGTTGTGCAGGTATGGGTATTTGTAATAGCAAGGATGTTTGTTTATCTTGGCACACTGGTTAGCAGCTTCTTCCCTTGCAAATATAAAAAATGCCAAGAGATCTTTAATGATCACAAGTAGCATCGTATATACCTTTAGTTCCATAGACTAGCTTTAGTAAAGCAAGACCTTTGTATATGATTGTTTTCTGCCTTGCCTTCTTATTGTTGTATCATATTAAGTAAGAAGACACAAATAAATGTGTGTCCTTATCTACACACTGATTCCTAGCTTCACAAATATCTGGTTTGCACCCATGCAATTTGCACTGAAGTCAGTGGGGTTAATTCCTCAAGTTTATTATTATTATTGGGTCCAATTGGATCTGTGAATGCTTATTGGAGGGCAGAATTGGGTCCAATATCATGGAAATGTGTAACCAAATAAATCAGAGATAGGAATGACGTAGTAGAAAATGAAGAACTACTTTAGTTCATGTATCATGTTTAGATCTTTGTCCAAAGCTGAAGTCACCAGGCGTGTATCTGAACTCCTAGTCTAGTATCACAGGTTCTGCTAAACTTTTTAGTTTCTACTTCTTCAGTATTTAAGAAAACAGTGTCATAAACTGGATCCTCTTTGTTTTACTCATGTGAGCAATCTTATTCATTTGAATGGGGCTTCTCTCAGTAACAAGACAAGCAAGATGAAACCCTCATAGTAATTTGATGAGTTGCACAGAGAACTAAAGGTCCTGCAATAGGTTCCTCTTTCATAGACATTTCAAAAATTATGGTACTTTGTGCTACACAGAGTGACAATGAGCAGGGTTTTTTCTAGTAAGATGTATTTAAAGGATTAGATAAGGATCTTCCTTCCCTCCCTCCTCCATCCCCAAACACATTAAAGTACAGTAGAACCTCAGAGTTACAGACCCCATGGGAATGGAGGTTGTTCATAAATCTGAACAAAACATTATGGTGGTTCTTTCAAAAGTTTACAACTGAACATTGACTTAAGACAGCCTTGAAACTTTACTATGCAAAGAAAACCCCAGCTTTTAACCATTTTAATTTCAATGAAAAAGCACAGAAACAGTTTCCTTACCTTGTCAAATCTTTTTTAATTTTCCCTTTATTTTTAATAGTTTACATTTAACACTGAACTGTACTGTATTTGCCCTTTTAGTCCCCTCTTCTGCTGCCTGATTGCATGTTTACGGTTTCAGTGTGTACTTATGACCCATCAGTTCATAATTCTGGGGTTCATAACTCTGAGGTTCTCCTGTATCAGAGCAGTTCTGTTTGTATTTTGATCAGGCCTATAATGAATTCTGTGTGTAAAGGCTCACATCTTAATCCCCTTACTCCCACAATACAGTTCCCACTGACGGCTGCTTATGTGAATAAGTCCAGCAGGTTTTGGGTCTATACTCAGAATGATTTCCTTGAAGCAAGTTGCGAAGTTTGTTCTGGGAGTAACATCCTTTCCAGAGACTCGTTGTGTTGCTGGATGGCTTCAGATCATGTAAAGTCTGTGCATACAAAGCCTATATGTATTTATCAGCTTTAAAATCTATTATCTAACTCATTACTTAAAGGAATTATGCAAGCTCAAAATGATAATCAGGTATCATACTAATGGATTCTTCTAAACTTTTCAGTTTCTATATCTTCAGTATTTAACTAAATAGTGTCATACACTGGATCCTCTTTGTTTTACTCATGTGAGTAATCTCATTCATTTTAATGAGGCTTCTCTCAAGAACAAGATGAAACCCTCATAATATTTTGTTGAGTTGCGTGGAAATCTAAAGGACCTGCCAAGGGTTCCTCTTTCATAGACATTTTTACAATGACAGTGTGTTTTGCTACACGGAATGACAATGCTCTCTATATTTTGTGAGATCACTAAAGAGAGAGTGAGTGAGAGTCTGCAGTCATAGTTTGTGGTTTGTTTTTGCTAAAAGTCATTGGTGGCATGGGATTATGAGAGAGACCTGCTGAAAGAGGAGGGATTTTTAGCTGAACATTTGTGAATGGTCTTAAAGTGAGATTTGCAGCAACACAGTTGACGACAATGAATGCCTACTCTGTTAGCTGCTTGATGCAGAGAAATGTAGATGGGAGGCATCAATCCACAGTGGCCAACTTGACATTTAAAAATTTCCAACTCGCGTAGTGGAAACACTGGATACGCTGCCAACATTTAATTGGTCTACATGTGTCTGGGCACTTCCCCTATAATCTCCTGCTCCAGTATGCAGGGAATGAAGTATGTTGCCTCTGAATAGAGAGGACGGCAGAAAGGAAGGAAGGGGTAATCAAAGGAGGCAGGCGAGTGGCAAAGGCAGGAAGAGGAAAGAATTTAAAAAAGAGTAAGTACTCAGCTTGATCTGTTGTTTTGATAAGGATGAATCTATTTTTCAATCCTTCTGTTATAGCAGGGAGATTCAGTGCTATGCCCCCCCCCTCATCCCAATCCCCCACATTTGCAAAGGGTAGAATGCAGGGAGTTAAGAGGCAAGCCTTCACTCTGATCACTCTGACACTGGTTAGTGCCCCCAGGCAAAGCTGATTGTGGTAATTAGTTCATCAGCTCCAAACAGACACAGGAAGGCACTGGTAGGAGAAAGGAACAGGGCTAGCTGAGCCCACTCTCACAAAGACCTCAAGGAAGGAAGGGAGACCTCTGCTCCTCTCAGGTCCTGAGGTGAGGGCTGGAAGCGCAGGTGGGGTAAGTTGTAAATAGCCTGTTGCACAGGACTGCAAGGATGTTGGTGGAGGGAACTCAAATAACTGGCATAGTGGAGCCACAGGCACTAGAAGGCAGAAGATGACTGCCCCCGCTACATGGATAGAGAAGTGTTTCCCCAGATTAACCCTCTCTTCATCCATCTCAATTTGTGCAGTGTCATCCATTATATGGTGAGCCTTAGCTTATCTGGCTTGGGCCAGTGTTGTTTCTTTGTCTGGATTTTTTTAAAATAAATTATAGGTGGCCCCCGACTTGCAACACGATTGGTTCCCAGGGAAGCGTCGCAAGTCAGGGGGTGTCATAACTCGAACCCTCATTTATGATAGGCGCCATGCGTTGTCAGAAATGTGGGCCAAGGATGTAAGTCGGGGGGTTTTGGCCCCTTCTGCACTTACAAAAAGGGTTGTAAGTGTGGAGGGTCGTAACTTGGGCGGTCGGAAGTCGGGGGTTTCCTGTATATAAAAGAACCAGATAGGGTCAATGTCTGATGAAGTGAATTTTACCCATGAAAGTTCATGATCCTATATATTTTGTTAGGATCTCTAAAGTGCCATGCAACTACTCATTGTTTATATAAAAAAAGAGAGAATTTAGAACTCCCGAGCATGGGAAGTGAGCACATTCAACTGGGCAGTAAAGTTCTCTGCAAAAGAGGGCTGTCTGATGAGTTGGGGACAGACCACAGTTGCAAAGTTCATATCTATATTCTGGAGTGCAGAGGAAATTGGATCTAGGTTCTGTTCAGCCCAGCATTGATATAGATATAGTGATAGGACCGAGTTTTTACAGTTCACATACTCGTGATTTTTTTTATATGGTCTTTGGGGGTGTTTTGATCTGGGGTTTTGGTCCAGGCTCTTCACTCTGATACAGTCTAGTGTTTTGAACTGTGATATGTCACTGAAATCCATTTTGAAATGCTGCTGACCTCCACTTCTTCTCCTGTACGCTCTGCTTCCTATTTTCCTGCTCCAGGAGCTGTTTATATCTGTTCCTGTTACATTTGGAGGGTTCGTTTTTAAACTTTTAAAAAAATCTTCCCTTTCCTTCAGCAATACAGAGGAGAAAAATACACTAGAAAAGACCCAAAGATGCTTCCCAGACACCATGGAGACATTTGCAGGGTGTGTTAGGCGACGGGGGAAACGGAGCCAGCGAGTAATCGCTGTGGGTATGTCTACACTACCACCCTAGTTTGAACTAGGGTGGTTAATGTAGGCATTCAAAGTTGCAAATGAAGCCCGGGATTTAAATATCCCGGGCTTCATTTGCATCTTGCCGGGCGGGCGCCATTTTTAAATGCCCTTAGTTCGAACTCCGTGCCTGCAGCTACACGCGGCACGGAGTAGGTAGTTCGAATTAGGTTCTCTAATTCGAACTACCAGTACACCTTGCTCCTCGTGGAACCGCGTGTAGCCGCGGGCACGGAGTTCGAACTAAGGGCATTTAAAAATGGCGCCCGCCCGGCAAGATGCAAATGAAGCCCGGGATATTTAAATCCCGGGCTTCATTTGCAACTTCGAATGCCTACATTAACCACCCTAGTTCGAACTAGGGTGGTAGTGTAGACATACCCTGTGTGTGGTGTGTCCCCAAATACAGAGGGTGGCAAAGAGGTTTCTCTTGTCTAGTGATGTTTAACTCTTTTCCAGTCAGTATTAGCTCCCTCACAGTATTTGCTCCCCCAGGAGGAGAGGAAAAGGCTCAGCAGCAGCTGGGAGCCACAGCTTTTGAGGGAAAAATGCTCACTATCAGGAGAGAGTATGGAAAGAGGGCAGGCTCCCCTCACAGATGTGGGAGGGTCTGCAGGGTGTGAGCTTAATTTTCCTGTAGGCCCCCCCCCGCTCCTTGACGCAGGGGAAATTCATCTATGCTGCAGAAGGCACCGTTGAAGCCTTACATCGGGGCTACATGATGGGAATACAGGCAAAGTTGCTGCCCAGTAGGTGCTTACCCCACTCCCACTGCATGCTGTAGGCATGGTCACCATCATTATTATCAAGCAATGGGTCAGTATGGGGAGGGGCTGCAAGAGCTGTGTTAACACTGGTCCACTATCCCACAGTGCCCCATGCAAGTAGCATAGAAGGACTGTAGTTGTTGTTCCTTCCCATTGGGTTGCAATCCTGGGGCCCTGACTCCCAGACTGGAGGGTGCTGTTTGCCTCTCAGCCTCCTTGCATCATCCATATAGAGCCTGCTTACTAGGGATTCCTGCAGGTAGTATGGATTTCCCCGCAGGTTGTTGGCTTCCCTCCCTTCCATGCATTTACCTATGATTATTTTATTTTGCATTTAAAATTGTATATGGCGATGCTCACCTCTGAGCGTGCCTAATGCAGTGTTCCACTCCCGCATATTTGCCTGCTTGGGTGTGGAACTGCCATGGCAGCCCCAAGCTATCATCAGTCTTGGTGGGAGAGCAGGATGAGCTGACACACCTAGCAAGCTAATAATGCTTCAGAACACTGGCAAATCAAAGGAGCTGGTTAGTCAATGATGATGAGATAATGGTTGGCAAGAGCTTTTATACCTTGGCTCGTGGAAATATGCTACCAGTCAAAATTGCCTTCAGTGTTTAATAGGTGGCATTCTCCCCTCGAGTCAGTGTTGAATCAGTGTCCCAGCCAGACATGGGGCATATGATGCTCATGGAGGTGCCATATATATTTCAGATGAATCTGAAAATTGAGAATCTGATTGCTCGAGAAGCAAAATTCAGGCCAGGAACACACGTGGTTGTTCATGATAATATTGCACTTTTTGCAAGAGTTAAGAGATTAACCCTGGGGTTTCCTGGATAGTAATTAGATACTATGGTATTGGACATTATAGAAGACCCTAAGACAAATGCATTAGGTACTTCTGGACAAATTCCAGCTTGGGTGAATTGACTTCAACGGAGTTACACCAAAGTTTAATTTGATACATTATGAGAGTCTAAAAATGTCTTGTGGTTAGAGAGATTTCTCATTCTTCATTCTAAACATGATTGTATAGTGTTGTATAACATGGATGCTGCATTCTACCTGGAGGTGGCTGCTTTTCACCTGCAGGTCAGTAATCTGATAGGTACTGGTTATGTAGCACTTGAGGGGAAGGAAAGATATTTGTAAGGTATATAGTTATGGGAGGAAAGGCATTTACATTATAAATGTAAGGTATTTGTAAGGTATATAGTTGTTCTAATTAATAATTCCTCTTTAGAGAAAGAAAAGTATTTTGGCTGCTTCTAATGGCATTTTTACAAGCAGGGTGCGGTGTATCTATGAGAGATAAAGTCCAAATGCTCAAGAATGTATAATTAAAGCATTTAGCTACTCCCGTAATGGACTGGACTGAACTGTAAAAGAAAATATTCAAACAAAATGGAATAGGTTAAGGACTGCTTTCAAAATCTTATTTATTATCTGAATACTTATACATAAAGAATGTAAGGAATTTTTTTGCAGTATCAGCAGCAGTTTGAGGTAGGTATATGGCTTGGAAAGAAAAGTACTCTTAGTTCATTTTTAAGATAGGCAAACTTGGCGTTAGAATTCATATGTCACTTGAAAACACATTAATATTAAAACATATTTTCTCTATTCCGCTCTCTATTGAAATTTACACAATGTGCGTGTAAAGGCAGAAGTGGACCTAATCCTGTAAGTAGCTGAGTGTCCTCAACTCTCTCATTTTTCATAGCCATAAAATGCCCTTGCCTATTATTTTATGTCACTGACCAAAAAGATTTCCATTCACATAGACTCTTCACACACAAGATGGATTGTACTGCTTCGTGGTGGGTATTACGGGTGTTAAATGATCCCTTTTGCATCTAATCTATGCACTTTGGGCCAGTTTTCCAAAGGTATTTAAACCCCTACCTGGATTTAAAAAGATGCCTGTCCAGAGTCAACTCCTAACTCCCACTGAAATCCATCAGTGCTGAAGAACTTTTGGCACTAGACATCTGTCTGCATCTTCAGTCACCTAAATACTTTAGAAAAATCTAGGCAGGTGACCTTCTTTAACTGATTGCTGTCCATTTTAGCACTTGTGGAGTGTTAGCTTTTCATCCAAAATATTCAAGGGATACATAACCTATTACATAAATGGTGGTTCGAAGGCTTCAGGGATCAAACTATGACTCAGGGCTGTCTAGCTGACTTCAGATCTCACGAATGCTTATTACCTTTGTCTCACATTTAGCCAATAGCGAACATATTGTTTTAACTTTATGAGGTGGTGCCTGCCCAACCGGTCACAAATGTATTTGGATCAGGCTTTTACACCTCAATTTTTTTTTTTTTTTTTGTAGAATGCTTTTCACACAACTGTATTGCAAATACTTTACAGAATTAGGGAATAGAGTTGCCAAGTTAAATTAACAATATCAGAAGGAGAGAGAAATGAAGAGGTGTAGGATAAGGCAAAAAAAAAAAAATTCAGACGAATTTGAAAAGAGATGAAGAGTTAATGAGCTGGCAAGTTTCAGGAATGTTGTTCCAGGGAAAGGAGCTTCAGACAAATCTCTTACACCAAGGCTCTGATACGTCACAGCACTTAAGCAAGTGCTTGTCTTTAAGCATGTGGCCGGTCTCATCTAAATCAAAGTTAAGTGTGTGCTTACTTTACTGGATTGGGGCCCAACCTAGATGAGCTTTCTTGAAGATACAGAAAGGACTCGCTACTGGATGAATCAAAGGAATTAGAGAGGCCCATGGGAGTAAATCCATTCTGGGTTTAACTCATGCCTATCCGTAGAGAGGAATGGATATGCTATTTTATGCCACTGACCAAAATGATATCCATTCAGATAGACTTTCCACACATAAGCTGGATGGTACTGCTTCATGGTGGGTATTACGGGTGTTAAATGGTCCCATGTTAAATTGTTTGTTCCTCTTCCTCTCAAAAGAAAAGGCCATTTTTTCAAATTTGTAAGCAGTGATGTCCTTTATCAGATTTTACCAGGAGAGGATCAACTACCTCTATATGACTTTTTAAACTTCTGCTTAAAAGCTAGCACCACCCTTTCATTTGGATAGAAATATAATCCTTTCTTATAGTAAGAATGTAAGACTTCAGAAAGCACCTGTTAGCCAGGTGCAATTAATAGCACAAAGCCATACAACAAACCAGACAGGGAGCCTAGATTTTATAGCCCCATTTTAGACAGCCGGTATCACTCAAGAATAAATCTAAGCTGAATGGCTTTCACACTTCTTGCATCTGCATAGTTAAAGCTCGTCTCAAACTAGCAGGCAGATAATCAAAACTGAAAAGTAGAATGATCTGGCAGATGTTTTACGGCTGCTATTACTTCCATAAATCTAACAAATGGGGGAAAACTTGTTGAAAGCTTTTCACCAATAGATAGGATTGGGGGGGAGGGTGGGCAGAGGGAGTTGTAGCAAGAGGGCTGTCTTTGGTTACGTCACATAAAACTGCTCCCACAGGATTGCTACATAAGCATGGCTACACCAGTAGCAGCAATCCTCCCTGGAAAGGCATCTCCAGAGGAAAGTAATTATCTGTGTCCATGTGTCAGCCTATCAAGATTTTCTGACAAGTTAAAGTGCTGCTTTATCTTCACCTTGAGACTTGGGTTTTAGAGACAGACCTCTGTAGTTTGGAACAACAGCCCATTTAAAGTGAGGATCACAATTGCCACTTGCCACAAGTGGAGGATGCACTCATTTCTCTCTCAAAAATGCCATTTGCCCATGCTTATGTTGCCACACTGTGGCACATACTCCTGTTGCTAAAGGAGCCCTGCGGGTAGCAAAGATAGTCAATCTAACTGGAGGAATTTAACAAACCTCTTAGGTTTGTCTATGACCAAAATGCTGTTTCCATTAGGAAAAGACCATACAGCAGGATGATGGTGCTGGATGTTTAGGGTATTTAATGGCCATCGCTTTGGCGGATACCAAGGAGTCTCTGCGCAGCTTCAGCTAAAGAGCTAAGCTATGTTTCTGTGCATTCCCCTGCCTATGTCCATCTGTTGTCTCTTGGTTTATATTTAGATCAGGGCCAGCTCTAGGCACCAGCAAAGGAAGCACATGCTTGGGGCGGCACATTTTCAGGGGCGGCATTCCAGCCTGCAGGAGGACCAGGCGGGGAGCCCCGCAGAGGTCGCCCCAAGTTGGGAGCCCCGCGCCCGGCTGCTCGGAGCCTGCGCTTGGCCCCAGGGTGCTGGGAGCTCTGCACGAGCAGCCCCGAGGCACAGCCCCTGCTGAGGCGCTTCCTGGAGGGCAGTGCAGGGCGGCGACGGCTGCTGCTGGTGACGCTGAGCCCAGCGGCTCTTCTTCCCCTTCGAGTGAGTGCGGCCCCCTCCCACCCATGTACCCCCCCGGGCCAGCCACCCCTCCTTCCGTGCACCCCCCCGCAATTCCCCCTCCCCCGCCTCCTGCTCGTGGGCCCCTGGGCCCCCCTGCCTATGTACCCCCCTCCAGCTGGCCACCCCCCCACCTGTGTTCTCTCCTCCGCAACTCCCCTGCCTGTGAACCGTCCTTGCCTGGCTGCCCCCCCCCCCACCTGTGTGCCCCTGCCCACTGTCCTGCAACCCTCCCCACCTTCCCCCTCTCTTCTCCTCCCCTGGCTCGGCCTCTGCCCAGCAACCCACACCCCACCTCCTGGCCCACTGCAACCCTGCTGGGACCCCGTCTCCTCTCCTCCCCCCCCCCCGCCTCCCTGCCGCCCACCTGGATCCCCATCTCCTGTCTGGCTCTCTAACAATCCCCCCTCCCCCTACTCTCGGGGCCCTGAACCCTCCCTCCCCCCCCACACACACATACACCTGCCCAAGAACCCAGCCCCCTTGTGCTGTGTCCTGACAACCTCACCCCTGCCTGGTACCCAGGTGATTCTCCCTCCCCCTTTGTCTGAGGAAGGGGAACTCTGGTGTTCCCAGTGCCCATGTCCCCAAGTCCCTTCCTCTCTGGAGCAGGAGAGCTTTATTAAAATTGGAATTGTGACCCGTTTAAATAGGCTTTGTTTTAAATAATATACCTTTAAAATTAAATTAAAAATTGTTATGGCCTAAATTTATCATAATCTATTCAAATAACGTATGAATTAAATTTAAAAATTAAATAGAACATGTCTCCTGTCAACTTTTAAAGAAATTCTACCAGTTCACTAGTTTAAGTTGCTGTGTAAGCACCCGGAACCAGTGTTTACATCAGCAGTAGCTTCTTCTGCAGGTGAAGAGAGAATGTTTTTATCACTTTGGTTTATGCAGCTAGTTCAATTCAATGATTAGTTCATTCACCACTGCAAAACCGAGAGTTGACGGGAAAAAAAAAAGTTGTTTTCCTCTTCTCTCAGTAAAAAACTGGTTATGAGAGCGTTCTAACATCTTGAAGAACATGATGACTAGAATCAATCTGTTAAATTCACTGTGGATATTTCCTGTGTTTAATAAATAAATTTTAGATGCAAAATGTGTTGGGATACTTTTTTGTTATGTGTCCTTCACATTTTAGGTAGTTTTATTTCATACAAAAATTAAATGCTGGTTTTATTTATTTTAAATTGAATTTCCATCCAGACAGAAGTAGATGCAAATCGTATGTTTTTAAAAAAGTAGCCACCGTTTAGCAAATAATAAATGGGGTAAATCCTGTCTCTTAAGTGTTCCTATTATACACCATTTTGTAATAGAATAAAAATGTAAAAATTAAGAAACTGATTACATGTAAGTTACACAATTATTTGGGCATTTATTTAGTTGGTAGCTGTACTGAGTGTATTCTCCTGGTTAGTAAATAGAAGCACCAAATTTGGCATAAAGGTTATATTTAGTTGTAAATCAACATGTTTTAAAGGTTGCTAATCAATAAGACTCAACCATCCTTTAGGAAAATATTGTAAAAGTATAATTTAAATGATTAATTGCTCATTTAAACTAAGGTTTTCTGCTTGCTGGTTTAAATCATGATTAAAATTAGAGATTTAAATCAAAACTATTTAAATCAATCCACCCTGCTTCAGAGGCTGTTTGGTCTGTCTCTGAAGGAGAAAGCACAGGGCTGTGCTCATGGAATAGGTCCTAGGCTAGTGGGGTTTTGTTGTCTGGTGCCTGTCTTGTTCTGGATAGTTGAGCTGGGGAGTTGAAACAAAAGTTCTCTTAATCCCTTTGAACTGTCTTATTGTATAGTGAGGCTGATTCTTGTCCATGGACGCCAAGAGTTGGACAGCTTATGTGTTGGGGTTGGAGTCTGAGTGATTATAAGGCTTCTAATAATAAAATCCCTTTGCAGCGTGAGGAGTGGGACTGGGACTCCAGCACTAGGTGATGTGAACAGCTGCATGTTTTGGAAGTCTTTAACTGACTTGCTGTGGATGAACCTGCCCTCCCATTTTCCTCACATGGGGAGTCCCTGGTGCTCCCTAGGAGATGAAAATGCCCCGGGGTTTGGGCTCCCCCCGGAGCGCACGCCTCAGCCCCCAGGAAGCCATGCAAGCTGCATTTGCGCGCACACCCTCCCGGACAAAAAAAGCGCGGGGGCAGCCAAAAAATTTTTTGCTTGGGGTGGCAAAAAACCTAGAGCCGGCCCTGCCTTAGATTAGTCAATTATTTGGGGCTAGGACTCTCTTTTGTCCTGTGTTAGTACAGCCAAGCCCTAGTCCATGCCTGGGACTTTTATGTACCTCAGTAATGCAAATAATTATTAATAATAATCCTTTGTAGATTAGGCATAGATAGGGACATGTAACATATGTTCACCAGTGGATCACATCTGATTTTTAGGAATGAGCATAGTTTGGAACAGCCTTTATCAAACACACTAGAGGGCCACTCCAAATAAACAGCAAAGTATTTCTTTCAGGGAAGAGGGAAGAAGAAAAGCTGTCAACCAGATCTAGAATGTCCTCTATTGTTTTACCTTCACTGTCTCTGAAAATTATGCTGTTGACTAGTTAATGGGGATATATCTATTCTCAATTTCCCTCCTTCTCAGTCCTTCAATTTTGTCTGTTTTTTTTTAAAACAATAAACTTAAAAAACAGCAAATAGTCTGGTAGCACTTTAAAGACTAACAAACCATCTACATGCTTTGTTAGTCCTTAAAGTGCTACCAGACTATTTGTTGTTTTTTAAGTTTATCCTGTACAGACTAACTTGGCTACCCCTCTGAAGCTTTTTAAAATGAGGAAGGGAAGTGAGGGAGGAATCTGTCATCCAATTTGCAGAACTAGGTCTGTCTGCTCCTGTTGTCTGATCAATTTTGGTGTATTCTGCGTATACCCTAATGGTCTAAAAATAGTGAAAGGAAACTTTTTATAAAATAAAGAAAAGCAAGGAAAAGCAGAGCAAAAGGGTAATCGTTCTTTTCTCCTGTTGAATACTTAGTTGTGGTGACATCTTTCAGTTGTAGGTATCATGTACAATGTAAATGGGGTTTTTTTTGAGCATCCTGTGTTAGGATGATTTATCATTATTTTACAGTGAAATTCATAATCTCTCTGCTCTGACTGATACTCATAGGAGACCATTAAGTAGCAGCTCTCTACTCCTGCCCTTTCCTTACCTTTCAGCCATCTGCTTATTGTAGGACACTTCTTGACTTACAGCCTGTGTCTATGGAGAGAGATTCTTCTGTTGTCTGTATGATGTTATGCTCTTTGCTTGCAAGATTGCGGTCACAGCAAATAAAAATAGGCCATGCAGTTAACTGCTTGTCAAACAGATTTCTGTCTTTTGAGAAAACTATTCAGATTAATGTTAAAAAGCGGTCCCTGCATGTACACAGTATTTACTCTGTAACATTTTCAATAAATCTAGGCTGATTAGAAATATTTGTGACCAGACTTGCAAAATTAGAAGGCTCCAGTTCTGTAAGATTCACACAGCTTGAATACATTCACTGCCAACCCAAGGAAGCATTGGAAAATGGGCCTCTAATGTTGGCAGCCAGATTCTACAAAAGAAACAAACCTTAATTCCGTGGTCACCAACCGGTAGATCACGATCTACCGGTTGATCTCAGGGGCTCTAAGAGTCCTCTTGAGCCCTCTCTGAACCGCGCGCCTGTGCAGCACATTTACATTAGATTTCCTCATCTGAGGAGCAGCTACTCACCGAGCAACAACACAGGTGAGTAGCTGCGCAGAATGGTGGGAGCTGGGAGGTCAGGAGGGCTGAAACACCCCGGCCAGCTGGCTGTGGTTTTCAGCTGAAAGAGGCTGCCCCACGCTCCAGCTGATCGGCGGCTTCTCCTTTGCGCCTGCCCAAGTGGAGTGTGGGGCACCCTGGCTGAGCGCCATGGCCAGCTGACCGGGCAGCCGCTTCTCTTTGCTCCAGCCCGGCTGCCCTGCTCTCAGCCTGGGAAGCTTGCTCCAGCATAGCTGGAGCTAGGCACAGCCTCCCTGGGCTGAGCGCAGGGCAGCTGGGCCGGAGTGAAGAGAAGCCATTCTTCGCTCCAGCCCGGCTGCCCTGCTCTCAGCCTGGGAAGCTCGCTCCAGCACAGGGGTCATTGACCCCTGACTCAAGGCAGGTTCCCTGCCATTCTCATAAATAAAGACAATGCAGAAACTTTTTGTGTTTAACATAGTATTTTATTTAAAAATGAAGCCTGGTCAACAAACCCCCAATTGGGGCCAAGCCCCCATCTGGCCACAACCACTCCTGCATTCCCTCTTACCCAGACCCTAGATCTGAGCCTGTCATACACTAGAACCCCCAGCCCTGAGCCCCTCACATACCCCAACCCAAATTCCTGCACCCTCACATCCACAAGCCTGTGGCTTGCTTAGTACCCCAACACTGCCGGGCCTGGAGCCCCCTCCCCGAGCCAGTGTCCCCTTCTCCACCTCCTCCTGCATCCCGATTTCCTCCCAGAGCTTGCACCTCTCACCCCTTCCCACACCCAAATCCCTCATTCCCACCCCAGAGACTACACATCCTGTCTCAACCCAGCGAGGGTCCGGCTAAACTGCAGGAGTTTTTCAGGATTCTGGAGATATCCCAGAAAAACTCTTCTGCATCCATGGTTGCATTTGTTCTTCCGCTTTTTTTAGTAGAAGAGCAAACATGCTTTTTCAGTCACCCCTATATTCCTCTTTCCACAAGGAATAAGGGGGCTTCCAAAAGAAGGGGTTTTTTTCTGACATTTGGTCCAGTCTAGACAGGCCAGATATTGGAAAAACCTCTTCGTACAGAAGAATTTTTAAAAAAAAAAATGCAACGTCTAAATGCCTCAATCGATAAGTGCTGGAGTCATCAGGATGTCTTGCTGAGTAACAAATAAATGCTTTGGGCCACATAGTGCAGGACTTCTGCACAGCAAAGGGCAGGACACAAAGAACCTTACTCCTCCATTTTGAAAAAATCTTTGGACCAGCATACTGTCCAGGTAGCTTGGGTGGCAGAAGAGAGGTAAGGGGCTTCTGCACGGAAGTGCCTGTGGATCTGCTTGGGTCAGTATTGATCTCTGGGGATCTTCTGGTCAATGGAGTAGGACTCCAGGCTTCATGAGAGAAGAGTTCCTAGGATGTTCTATGTGTTGAAATTTAGGTATGGTCTATCTACACTGCCAACTTCTGTCAGCATAACTACAACACTTTAGGGTATGGAATAGGGATGTTGCTGTAAAGCTGTTTAAATGATTAACTGATAAGCCTGGGCTTATCCATTAATACTAACAACTACATGCACACACACACTCCTTGCTGCCTCTGTGGGGAGGGGAGGTGGGAGCTGGTGGTGGGGGGAGCCAGCCTAACAGCTGGCTTCTCATGAGCACCAGATCCTGTGGAGCCTCTGTATTAGAGGCAGCAACGTGGGGAGGGGGAGGTGGGATCTCGGAGCAGCTTCTGTCCATGGGGAGCTCACGCCCCCTCACAGACAGGGGCTGCTGCTGTCCCACATTGCTGCCTCTGTATTAGAGGCAGCAGCATGGGGTGTCAGGTGGTAGCTGGTCTGCATGGGGAAATGATTTTAAACTAGCTCCCCTTGAGGACCAGCTCTGCCTGCCATGCTGCGCTGTTGCCTCTGATACAGAGGCAGCAGCACAGTGTAGCAGGGGGCTCCACAAGAGTGGAGCCAGAACCGGGAGCTCACTGGCTGCTCGTCCTGCTCTCAGGGAGTATTTTAGTAATTGTGTAACTGATAAAAATGTTTGCAGCTACAAGATTACTAAAATAAACATTATCCAATATCCCTAGTATGGAAAATCCTAAGCAATGTAGTTATACCAACTTGACCCCCAATATAGAGAGTGCTGTGCTGATGAGAGGAGTTCTCCTGTCAAGGTAGCTATTGCCCTTGTGGGAGGTGGAGTATCTACCCCAAAGGGAAAGGTAGCACCATTAGTAAGTGCTACCCTTACATGATTTCCTATGCAGGCTATTCCCACCTAGATAACAGAGCCCTTGAGCCTTAGTCCAGCAAGCACCTAAATACATGCTTACCTTTCAGTACAAAGATAGCCTCATTGAAGTCAATTGGTCTATTCACACACTTAGTTAAGCATGTGCTTAAGTGCTTACTAGATCTGGGTTGATTTAGTTGGGATTGGTCCTGCCTAGAGCAGGGGGCTGGACTTGATGACCTTCTAAGGTCTCTTCCAGCTCTATGGTTCTATGATTCTATGGGCCTGAGTTAGTGTCATCTTTTATGTAGTGCACTGGACTTCTGTTTCAGTGGAGGATTGGGTTCAATGACATTAAAATGGAGGTACAATTTCAGTTCTTTGTATTAGATGAGTGACCCAGGACTCTGAGAGTGCAGGTAAACCATTTAAGACTTATTTGCTTGCAATATTAGTTACAATTTAGAAATCATGATCCAGAGTTAAAAATCAGTAAATCTGCTCCCGACTTGTCAAATTATTCTGTCTTGACCTGCACCCACAAACTGAAATGAAACAGTTAAAATTGAAAAGTTCTACCGAAAGCCAGATGCTTCTTTATGAACCATACTAGCCTACCTTCAAAATACCAGCTAACCTGCACGAGGCAAGTGATTAATTTTTTACAAGTCTGCTTCAGTAACTAGACATCTGTCCTCTATTCTTAAAGTAATATCTCAGGGCAAATGATTTTTTCCCTGCTCCCTACTACTAATTACATAAAGCATAATTATCATGGGCTGTATAGTGTGTAGTACCATGTAAAAATACATAATAGGGTCCATTTTCAGTCTCACACCAGTTTTATACCAATGGAATTTCATTGGAATTATTCCTGACTTATAACTTTTTATTTTTGGGTGGTTATAAGAATAGAATCAAACCCATAGGCATATTGTAATCTGTAAATATATTAATACAATGTCTATATATGTGGTCACAATATACATTTTCCTTTCATAATCAATATTTGTTCCAATTGACAAAAAACTGAATAGGTGGAAAAGATAGTGACATATTACTTAGACTTCAGCTTTTACTCTGATTAAGGGTTTATCATTTCTCTGTTCTTTAGCACATCTTAAAAGATCTTCCTTATTATGAGCCATGAAAAAGAGAGAATGCACTACAACATCTGTTTTATAAATAAGCACCAGTAAAACTGTCCATGGAATGAAGTCAAACAAACTTACTCCACCCTATATGTATTTTAAGACATAACTGCAAGAATTGCATATTTTTTACTGTAACAGCTTCAATAGGGCAGTGATCAGTTTACTTGCAGGTGGTTAAAATACAGGTTGCAGAGAGCTACGTAATATGATTTTTAATATAGGTTTAATGGTTTAAAAACAGCTGTTTTTAATGTTTCATTATCCAGTCAAACTAAGGAACTCCTGCTTTTTGTTTCCACACAGACAATATGTACATTAGGGTTTAAAAGTCCAAGGTGTACATTTCAAATGGAAACCCATTCAAAGCAATAAACAGCTCTTAAAGACACAACATTGTTAAGTTCCTAAGAATTTTACAACACTACAGCAGTGCCAAATGATGGGGCACATTCTGTTAAATTCTGCTCTTTGTGGAATTGAAAATGTTATTGCCAAACCCTGGCCCCAGTGACATCAGTTGCCAAACTCCAGTTGTCTTCTATAGAACAAGAACCTGGCTCCCGATGCTTGTATCCCATACATGCAGAAATGTTGATGTATCATCATTCTAGCAAAAGAGAAAAATCTTAACATAAAAAGCTTAACAATATGATTTTTACATTACTGTTCATTAGAACATTCTAGGGATGTGCTTATGTCACAGTCAAATCAATTTAAAGTTCTGCTGAATGGGGTTGCTTTGCTGAATTGGACCTTTGTTGAGTTACTGATTTCTTTATGCCCCAGATTCCTTCTCAGCGCTGTGTGGGTAATGATATTTCACCCACCTGAGACGTGTGTTGTGAGACTCAATTAATTGCTTTTAAAGCACTTTATGGTCCTTGGATGGAACGTGCTATTAAAATGCAAAATATTATTTATTACTGGGAGGCTTCCCAGGATGAACTAAGCTTTACATTTTAAAAATGTTTAAATTTTAAGTGGTAGTGGGTCTTATGAATACTGTGTATTTGTTTTGTATATCCCACTGATCTGTTGCAAGTCAGCCAAATGAATATTGTCATTACAAAGCAGCTCTGGACTGGAATCACCCAATGGAACACAAAGATGTCCCTATAATCTCTCCTGCACCAGAAGGCTATGTTGTCAGCCTGATTCTCAGATGGGGTTGTGTTTCTGGGAATATCACAGCTTTTGGCTGATCAGCATTTCTGTGCTGGAGTGCTGGATTTTTAAAGTTCTCTCACCCTTACACATGCACAGATCTTGAAATGCACACTTGCAAGCTTGACACATGCCCAAATATATTGTCTACACATTTTATTTTAGGGTACAGTACTACGGAAAAAATATGGTCAATAAGATTGTTCCAAAATTGTAGTCTTACTTCAAGACCACAGTTTATTCCTCCTTCTCCCAAAGCTTGGTAAAACAAAAGGAAAAAATATATAGCACTTTAAAGACTAACAAGATAGTTTATTAGGTGATGAGCTTTCGTGGGGCAGACTCACTTCTTCAGGTCATAATCTGAAAGCGAATAGGCATGACCATATATAACAAAGGAATACAATGAAGAAAGTGAACAAATTATAAATTAACAAATCAGATATTAGAACAGAAGGTGGGGTTGAGGTGTTCCCCTAATATGGATCCCTCTTGGTTCTCGTACGATGTCTAAAACAGTTCTTTTGGCAGGTCCGCCTCTCCCATGTTTTCTGGGGATACCACTGGCCTCTACCTTGGTCTTCTCATTTTCTGATTCCACTTTTGTTTTAAGGGTGATCTCATCCTCTCCTAAAGGTTTTACAACCTCCCGCATCATAATGACTCTCACATCTGCCTATCCACACCCAACTTGTCTCCAACAGTCCAACTCGCATCTTGACCAGTTTCTCTCACCTCTCTTCCTTGATAGCCTGCCATGAAGATGAGCCAAATGTGGCCCAAAACAAACTCCTTATTTTCCCTTTCTGCTATTCTTCCTCTACTACCACTGAAACGCCACCGTGCTCTCCATCACTTAAGTCTGTACACTGTGGATTTTTAGCTTATCTCTGTCCCTAGCCTCTTATCTAAGCCATGTCCAAATTCTGCCACTTCTTCCTTTTAATATTTCTAAGATGGATCATCCTTTTCTCTTTATCTGTAGAGTAAGAGGCCTCTACCAACCCCCCAAATCTTGATTTTTCTATAACCTCTTCCTCTCTGCCCGCCCCCCCCCCCCCCAATTCTCTTTCCTCCACATTCTAAAAGGATCTGCCTTGCCTGTCATTTTGATCTTGGCATGCTTCCTTTTCCCTTCCAGTGGAATCCCTCTAGTAGAGTCTTCTCCATGCACCACTAAGATTCATGTTATCACCTTCAAAGATGTGTGATTCTGAGTAATTAGGAAGTGGCACCCTTGTTTCTGTGCCCACGAAAACTCATGATACCATCTACATGCTTCGTTAGTCTATAAAGCGCTTCCAGACTATTTGTTGTTTTACTCCACCAATGATACTAGTCTCATCCACCCATTTATCAACTTCTCACCTCCTGTTTCTTCTGCAGTCAACTCTCTCCTTGAACTAAACCCCACAAACTCGATCTTTTCCTCATTCATATCCCTTCTGAGAACTCATGATGCCCCCCTGGAAAACTTGAGGAGTAAGTGTGGGATCATTTGCATTTCTCTGTGTCTAGTTATTGAACATAACAATCATGTATGCTTCCCTATATATACTACTTCTGCTGAACCTCTTTGCATTTGTGAGGAGACCATGACTTCTTTTCTGTTTGGGAAGTGACTATGGGAGCTCTAGTAAATAAACAGAGAGGGTTACAGCACATCTGTTTTAATCCTGGAGAGCTATTCAAAACCTAGTCAGGGTAACCAGTGCAAAGTGAGTTTAGAGCTTTCCTCCCATTCTCATGTGTCAATTTGATAAAACCATTCACTTGGACAGGATTCTCAGCATTGGCCCAAAAGAGGCCCAGGACCTGGCTGATTGCTGCAGGTAGGGACTGAGAAGCATGAGATAGGTCTCTGTGTTAAAGCTTGTGCAGCTTTTGCCCATGGTGTGTCTGACTCAAGTTAATGTTGTTAACTAAGGAAGTATTGGGACAGGGACCATTTTTCTGTTCGGTTGATACAGCGCCTAGCACAACAGGGCCTTCAGCTGGGGCTCTGGAGTGCTACTGTAATACAAATACTATGATTTATATTAATTTTCAAACATATATTTGGGAGCTAAGAAAAGAAGCCTGCAAATTCCATACTCTAAATCAGTGATTCCCAACCTCTTTTATACCACGGACTGGCAAACCAATTCACAAATTTCTGGCAGACTGGCATCCTTTTATTTGCATATTCAATATGTAAATAATGAATATGCAAATAAATGTTACAGGTCCACCAGAAGCCATGGCCCCCCCAGCCACCACAAACAGCCGGCTTCAGCTCTAGCAGTTGCTACCAGCTGTTCATGGCAGCTCTAGGGGCCAAGGCTGGGGAACATCCCAGCCCTCTCATTCCCCCGGTGCCAGCCCTAGTTAACACCAATAGCCGCCTGCACCCATCTCGGTCCCCTCCCAGCATAAGTGGCAGGTGGTGGGCTCCCCACAGCAGCCTAGGTTCCCACCATGGAGCACTGTGGCTCGACTTTCAGTCAGGCCAGGGGCAGGGCCCCAGGGGAAGAGGGCCCCTAACAGTGTTCACTCCTTGCACGGAGCTGACTGACTGGGCGGAGCTGATTAATCACCTGAGAAGCTGTGCTGCCCTGCAGCTTTGGAGGAGCCCTGGCCCCCAAACCGCAAATGTGGGGCTAAGCCATTCTTTTGTACACTTGTATAACTCTGTTCACTTCAATGGAGTAAGTTCTGATTTTATGGATCAAAATCAAGCTCATGGTATTTAAATGGGAGACCTAAGGAAAAAAACACTGAGAGAGTTTTGTCTGAAACTTTCACAGCCCTTCTCTGTATTGTATAACTGAGTTTATTTAACGGTAATTTGGAAGTCTCTCATGCTTCAGTTTCTAACTGCTGTGGATTCCATCCAGATAAAAACACAGACAGCAAGCTGGAGTACAAAAGCCACTAAAGGTCACATATGGTATATGTGCAGCAGGCCAAGCTATCTAGAGGAAACATCATCAAGCTGCAGAGGGGCCAGCTGCAACCTACCAAGGAATCATGGGGCTGCTCATGAGGAGAGTTAATTTAAATGGGCTACCTGAGTCTAGTGGGCCCCAATCATAAGACTATAAGAAGGGCCATACTGGATCAGACCAAAGGTCCATCTAGCCCAATATCCTGTCTTCTGACTGTGGCCAATGCCAGATGCCCCAGGGGGAGTGAACAGAACAGATAATCATCAAGTGATCCCTCTCCTGTCATCTATTTCCAGCTTCTGACAAACACAGGCTAGGGACACCATTCCTACCCATCCTGACTAATAGCCATTGATGGACCTAATCTCTGTGAATTTATCTCGTTCTTGAACCCCGTTAAACCCTTGAACCCTTCGCCAGGGATCGGTTCTTTATTTTCCACAACCTGGATGAGGAAGGCCATGCTGCTTTGGAAAACTACTACAACTCTAGGACAGGAGTAAGTCCTCTTGCCTGGGTTGGCATGCGGAGAGGTGTGGCAGGGGAGGGGAGAGGAAGGGAAAAACTAGTCAGATTGCTGATGCAGCTAGAGACAGGGAGGGCTTCTCCTCAGTCTGACTGGAAAATCTCTCCTCCTCCTCACATTGCTTTCACTGGCAGAGCAGAAGGATAGCAGCCTTAAGTATTGGGCGTGTAGGGGCAAAGTGCCCAAAACTGCTTCCCCTTTACATGTGTAAATTGTCAAAGGAAGACTCCCCCTGAGTTAAGGCATCATTCCCCAGAGTCTAATGACTTTGGAAAGAATGCAGGCTGGAGTGGTTGCATTGTGCAGCTGCTTCTGGGGTGGGAAATCCCTCCTAGAAACAGGGAGCAACTTCTGCAGCTGGTTAGCCCAGGAGATTCATGGATATGCTGCAAGCCAGCAGCCACGAAGCCTGTTTTTTCTCTGGATGGAGACCTAAATGCTTAGTGAGCCAGTCACTGAGTGCACAACATCTCTATTACATTCAGATTATTAATTCCTCACAGCATATTTGCAGCTGGAAGTTTTATGTGGACCTTTATTCATCATGATGTGAACAGCTGCTCTTTTGCTGCACTGTCAAAGCAAAGTCCAAGTGGCAGCACAGGAAAGTGGCACATAAAATACACTCCAGCTGTTTTCCATTCACTCTCCTCCTCCTTCTGCTCCCCTCCCTGGCACCCTACACCCACAGCCCAAGCTTATTCCTTTGAGGATGGGAGCCAGCTTATTTTTATTTGTGGACCAACTCTAATATTTGGACACATGAATAATACATCTGGATTTTAAAACAAAGCTCCAGTGAACCTAGAAAAATATGTTTAGTATATAAAAAAAATCCTTCAAACAGCACAAAAACTCTAGGCAGTCTTGCTACATTTTGATTTGTGGGTGACTGACGAGATCACATGTGTTATGACACAATAGAATGAGATGAAATCACTTTTACATAATTATGCAAGGAAGTAGTCATGTAAAACTGAGCCAAAGGTGTTGTGTTCAGAGGACAACTTCAGATCTGCAAGAGCAAATTTGTGTTTTACTCTCAAATCTTCCTGCTTGGCTCTTTTAAGCTAGACGCTCCTCTTTTGTTATGCACATTCACCAAAGAACACATTGTATAACAGAGATGATATTTGTCCAAGGGTTGGCACCTCTACTTTTTCCAAAAGAGCCATGGTCTCATCAATTATGACAAATGGTCAAGACCTTAGTTTTATGGTGAATCTAATTTTGCAAAACTAGAAAGAAGAATCTGGCTCCCAAGAATCATCAACCCTCTAACCCACAGGAACAAACTGTTCTGTGAGTTCTTCACTCAAAGTGCTAACCCACACTTAATTTTGTGTGAGTGGTAGGTTATCCCCAGCACAAAACAGTATGGCTCTGGGCAAAGGAAAGGGAGGGGAATAAATGACATCTCAGTAATGTAACAATAATCGAGACACCATACACATGTAGAAGTAATGCTAACAGTTGAAAGATGCAACTGCAAAAGGAAAGAATTTCAGCAAGAACCTTCAGTGATTGCACACAACCCTCCAGCCTGGGACCCTCTTGATGCTGTCATTCAATGGGCAGGTAGAAGATTGCCTGGGATGCATTTCATAATTTGCAGTTGTCAGAAAAAAGTGAGTTTCTTTCAGCTGGACACTTACCTGTGCTCTTGCCATCTTGGGTTTGGATTACTCAAATGTACTCTGCCTGAGCCTCACTTAAAGACCATTTGCTAGTGCAAATTGTAGATACCTACCTATTTGGTGATACTTTCCAGAGAGCACACTACCTCTGAACTCCTACATCTGCACTG
This sequence comes from Pelochelys cantorii, assembly GCA_032595735.1. Classification (NCBI taxonomy): domain Eukaryota; kingdom Metazoa; phylum Chordata; order Testudines; family Trionychidae; genus Pelochelys; species Pelochelys cantorii. The sequence goes on from CM064327.1 coordinate 101,973,304, forward strand.
CTTGCTAGTTGATTTTCAGGTGAATTTTAAGGTATATCTTTGATCTATGGAGCCCAAAATATTTTTGTTTCTATCTTACAGACCATCTCCCTTGACCAGTGTCACAGCATTTGGTCCGTGTCCTGTCCCCCATGTTGATTTGTCCTCCCAACTTTTCAAGGGCCAAAAGCTCCATTATATCTTCTTCCCCCTCCCTCAGCAATATTTTGTGGGATCTAATATATACTAAATCAGTTGGTTTTTATTCTAAACCAAAGTACAGCGTTCTGCATATTGCTAGAACTTTCTCCCCAACAGGTTTTTTTCTCTGAAATGATGACCCTGACTAGTGGGGGTAATTAAGGTAATAGGCCCCTGGTTTAAATAGAAGAAGGCTAGTGGCTTGGCATCTGGAATTCATTCCTCCTTTCCATCCCCTACTGATGCTGCAGAGCTCTTTAAGGCTCATCTGTTCCCCAAGTGTTCCCTAGGAGTGGAGTTTGAGCAGGGTTATGCAGAGGCTGGATGGAGAAAAGCTTATTTTGATGGGTATGATAGTTGTTTAATAGTCCTTTTTGGCACAGTCGCAGTATCTGGCTTTCTACACAGAGGAAAAGATTGTGCAGTCTAGTGCTCTGGAGAGGCTTTAAACATTGAAATAATGTTTCACATATGGGAAAACTGAAGCATGGCTCTGCCATGACTTACCCGAGGTCACAAAGGACTTCTGTGGTAGAGAGAAGAAAAGTCCCATGTCTTCTGACTCCTGTGTCTGTTCCTTTTAACCACATGATAATCATTGCCCACAAGAGCACCCTTCTCTTCTTCCCAAAAGGGGCAAGGCTCTCTATTACTCTTAGGCTCTCTATTACTGCATTTAGTTTGTTTTCCCAAAGTTCAGATTGATGATCCCGCATCATTAATTTGGTGCTGAGTGTTCAGTACTAAATTGTGTAGGATCCACAACTCTTCTCATGATACTGATACACAGTTTTTAGATCAATTTCAAGATCAATTTAAGCAAATTGATCTTGAAATTCTCTTTTATATTGAAGAAATTGAAATGTTTGTATCAAGCTGAATATTAAAGATATTTTAAAAACTTGAATATTGTGTTGGTTATTAATCATTTATCATGTGCAGATACTGTAAAAAGTCACACTGGCTGAGCGGGGTTTCAGTGAAGCAATATTGTACATGGCTCACAGTTCTGAGGCTTATATATGTATGCAGCATTTACTTTATAGGTCTTAGATTTAATTCCCTTGTTTACCTTTTTGTGAACAGATAGCTGCAAACAGTTTACCAAGAATCTCTGCATTTTTTTCCATGTACTAGGTGGTCAAAAAAATCCTTCCTAAATCAAGGTATTAGTATTGATTATCTTCGTTAGAGGCCAGGTTATGATACCCTGGTGCTGAATAGCACTTTACTCCTTGCAAAGTACTATTTGTGAAGCTAGTAAACAAGAAGTTTGCTATGTAGAATAGAGCATTCAGCATTGCTTTAGTTATTCTTTCAGTCAAGTGTGTGCATTTTCTAATTAATTTCCAACTAAATCTTCTTCTTGTGTACCTTTCAGAATGGGATCATTCTTTCAGATAGCTTTAGGAAGTCTATTTGTTAGAACAGGTAGTTTTCAAAGTATTTTGACAGATACTTTAACATGCCAAAGGCATAAAGAGAGTGGAAGGAAACATACAACATATTTGAACTACCTTTCTCAAAATAAACATTCCAGTTTAGATAATTGAAATTTACTTCCCAATCTTGAAAATGGCCACTTTTGCTGACGCTACATATGGCATATTAGGATAGGATAATGTCCACAAATCATTGCATTTTACAAAATATGACAGCCTGTGGTAACATTTTCAAGGGGATTTTTAAATATTCCCATTCAGATAACCTGTTGGCCAGCCCTACTTGTAATTTTCAAATGCCATCATATTCCTTCCAACCCTATCATTGCGCTAATTTAATTTTGCAAGTTGAAGATGGACCCAAGATGCAGAGTTTGGATCCAGAAGTTCCCAAAGTTCCAGTATGCTTATTTTGGGAGACTGGAGTTGGTCCCATCATCTCCTCCACAAACACTACCTTGTGATTAAAAGTTTACTTTCTAAATAAATCTCAGAGGTTGGTGGGGAATTGCTTTGTTTTGTTTTTTGATATTGGTGCTGGTGTTTCCCCCATACTTCTCTGGCTCTTAGAGCAATATCTATTAGCACTTAGAACACTCCAGGGACAGGATGTGCCAGTATTAGCAATACAATTCTGCATGCAGCACGTACGATAGAGAAAAGTTGGGATTTTTTTTCGGCACTGTCAAGATGAATAGCTGTTTATAAGTGAAAATCAAGATAGCTCGGTGGGAGAAGGTGTTGTGAAAGAAGTGACTTCAGGGCTTAGGAATTTAAAAGAAACCTTACTGCAGGCAACATTAGCGTGATTAGCCAAGCAAAGTAATTTGCCTTCCAGTGTATCCTGTTTCTCACTGTTGCACAAAATTACATACGGTGACATGTGGTGAAATTCTGATCTCAGTCACACTTGTGTAAATTAGGAGTGACTCCACTAATTTCAGTGCCATTAGGTCAGTGTAAAACTAATGTACATAAGGTCAGAAGAACCAAGTTCAGCATCTCCAGTACCAGCTGAAATTATACAGATGCAAATATCCGTTGATGCTATTTGATATTGTATATTAAAGGATATCTCTCAAAACTGAGAAGCACATATTAATCATAAATTAGTCAAAATGACAATAGAAGATAACCTATTTTCACTCCAAAACCAAAACAGATTTATCTGTGCACTTAAGCTTTGTCTGCATCATCTACATTAAAACAAAGTTTTGAGGGAGGTACTGCACTGAATATTCAAATTTACTCCACAAGGGGGGAAAAAAAATCCCTCACCAAAACTTTGGGGTCAGATTCTCATTTTCAGTAAAGCCTCTTTTATAGTGTTTCAGCAGGGGCCTTAAAATTAAAATTGGGCCCTTTAAGTGCAGGCATATTCATGCCAAATAAAGTGTGATCTATAGGAGAACAACATTTTTATTATGATTAATGTAGCTGAGAGCAACTTTGTTGCCAATGTTCAACCACTGGGGTATTAAGAGAAGAGCTTCTGCTTTGAGACTGTGTTGCAGAGGGGAAAAGATAAAAATAGGGTGTCTGACGCATGCATCCCATGCTGCAAGCCAGGATACAGAAATCTTTATAACCAAATACAGTATTCCAGAACATGCATGGAAAATAGGCACGTGTGTGAGTGTGTACAATTTTTTCCTAACCAATAGGAATGTTCATTCTCTTTCCCCCTCACTGCCTTCCCCTTTTACAGCCATCTTGTACATATTTCATTTACCTGCTTACAATTGTAAAAGTCAAGTGACTCTTCTGGCTATGTCTTCATTGTCTACCTGGTCCTTGTCACACTGCTGAATGTGACAACTCTTAAATAGTTAGAGGGTGTGGCAGGATATTCTTTCTTGTGACTTGTTCAGAGAGAGCAAAAGCTAGGCCATTCTCTAGACATCTGCTTGCTGCCAAAAATTCATCAAAAGCCCAAGTCTGTCTGTCACAGCTATTGATAGTGGTTGCCTGATCTAAAATTAGGCATGCACCGTATGTGTCCTTTTTAAATGTTAATCCTTGCATTACATTTTGTTGCTTCTGTTGGCATAGGTGATTATGTGACATAACGCAAACGTAAATAACATGATGCAATGGATAAAATTTAACAGGAAATGAATATTTGAGATCAGATGGCTCCTACTGCATGGCTAGGTCTGACAGCACTTACCCAACAAAACTTCCATTGTGGTGTATAACATGAAGTCAATGGAAATTTTGTCTGAATAAGGACTGTAGGTGAGCTCTGTATTGAGTGAGCAACCTATCTGAATCATGTATTTATATTTTTTCAGTGTGGGGGCAGTGGAGCATCTAATGATTTTTTGGGGCTTGAATGTCCATGTGCATTGGCTACCATTAATAATATCTATTTTCAGATTGAGAACTAAATAGATAACAGGGAATAAGTCTTCAAAGCCAGCTAAGTAGTTCATCACCAGCTGAGGTTGTTAGGCAACTTTGATTTAAACAAAACAGTCTGGTAATAGCAGAGCCTGGTCTAAGGCTACCATTTTTTCAATCCTTTTGTCCTGATTCTTAAGAATATGCTTCACTTCTTTTGCTGAGTCAGGGCTTTGCCAGTTCTTCACTCAGTCTCTCATAACTAAAAAGTCACATTCCTTAATATAACTCCATGCATGTTTATTTTAATTTTTCATTATCCATAAAGAGTGAGTGGCGTTAGAAAAGAGAATCTTTAAAAGTAGCATTGTGGAGTTATACATGTCATCTCTCAGTGACTTCCAAATCAACATTCATTCCATTTACAAGTAAAAATATGTTTCTTGCCAGCCCTCTCTATTCCCCCTAGCACTCAAGGATCCAACTGTAGTCTTTCTACCTCTTAACATTATCACCAGTTCTGCCCCTTACATTAATGCTAAGGTTCTCTGATTGGAAATGTTGATGAGGCATGAGGCAAAATAGAATTCAGGTTGCTCTACCATAGCTGTATTGAGTCTGCTGTGGTAACTGTGGTAAACAGCTATGACTCTAAAGCATGCAGGGGCAGAATCACATTGAGGTGCCTGTACCACAGGATCACAGCTTGCACTGGATCTTGAGACATTAGGAATTAAAGGTGGAACATCTCATTTTCATATACAGTATAAATGTATATACTTACAAGTCCTTTTTGTCTCTAAGGAGAATCAAGAGTTTTGTGTACAATACTCTTTTATGCATTTAATTGGACTGGCTATACTAATAATATAATAAAACTTCAGTAGCTATATACAAGATTAACAGCTGGAGTCAGATTCCTAAAGTAGGAAAAAATAAAGCTATTCCTTTTAAACCTGAAAGACTGTGAGGATAATAACGTGTTCTGAAGCCCCTGCTAGTTTGATGGGCAAGTTAGCACAAGTGATAGAGAATCTTGGTAAATGTAGAATCAAACCAACAAGAAGCTGAGAATTGCTACAGTACAGTGATATACAACCTTCTTTCAGCTATGCTTAAGCTTGTGGCATAAACCCCTGCTGGAAAAGTATATCCTTTGTTAAAATTTCTCTCTGAAAGTATTGGAGCTGTAACTTCTTACACGTATTCAGGCAGCAAATTAGAAGGCCCCTGCTAATGTTAGTTTCTGATTCAAAATAAAATAAGGCTTTTTCCCCTGCTGCTTGTGGCTGTTGAAGTGGTTAATTGAACTAAGGGATACAGATCATGCTACCTGTTTGAAGTGAACCTCAGACTTAGGTCTCCTTTTATCTTATAATAGTACTAGCATTGGCTTAGTGCCATGTACTGGGGGAGGGGGGGGTTCAGAAGATTTAATGAAAATCATAATGCTTTAAACCTCCCCCATAATAAACCATGCTTACTTGCATTCTACCAAATGGGTCGTAGGCCACCTGTTGCTACATGTAAGGGCATAAGAGGGGCCAATCTAACTAGTTCTTTAAAGAGAGAGAGAAACTGAGAGGAGGAGGAGGAAGAAGTTAACTGAAAAACCCAGACTTTCTAACTAATTTTTACTTCATTAACATTGCCAGACATAAAAGTAAATGTAAAAAAGTAGAATGCTTTTAAAACACTTCTAGCTCAGTCTGCAGGTGAATTGCTACTATAGCAATGCAGAATGGATAAATACTGTCGCTGAATTACTCGCTCTCTTTTTCCTCCTTCCATGTACGTACTTTAGAGAGGAATATAAAAATTGCCATACTAGATAAAACCATTTGGCCCAACAATTCTAGTCTTGCCACTGCAGAAGGCAGGGATATTTGAGGCTTCAGAGGAAGGTGACCAAATGCACAGTGTACCTGGTCGATGGTGTAAAGCTGCATATGGGAGCGAATTCCCTGACCGACGTTGTGGTTATGTTAGAACCTGCAGCATGAAATGATGTAACATTATATAACATGTATCTTCTGGGGAGAGGGGTTCATGTTTGTATTTGTAGTATAGAGGATTTTTTTGCAATTCTTCAAGAAGGAATTGAGTGAGCCAAAATAGCTTGAGATTTTGTTTACTAACAGTATTTCAGTTCCCTGTATGGTAGCAATACCACAAGAAGACCAGACCTCATGTTATTATTTTGACCCCCACACAACTGGTTTCCTAAGGTATTAACAAGAGAAAAAGGAGGCAAAACACCAATATCTATTATATTTGACTTCAGGTTTAGCCATCTATTACAGTTTTCACCTGTATTTGGGTTGGTGTTGCATCTGCACATGCAGCAACTGAAAATGGTGTTCATAAAATGACTCCTTATAGCACCTGGGCAACTCTGTGTGAACTGTTATTGGAGGGCACTAACCTTATACCCTACTGACAAACTAGGAAGATTACATGCCACCAGTGTACACCCAGTGCTCTCTCAGGTCCCTGCTGTATCCTCAGTGATGTGGGCATGGAGCTTAGCGGCCAAAAAATTCAAAACCAGTTTTTGTTGTTAATACTTTTCTGTGTCTGATTGGAGGATGATGTTAGGATTAGGAAGTAAGCTAGTTGAGATGCATCTTGTGTTAGTGATAACACCATAAATAGGAGGAAATGATAGAGCCCTTTGTTTGACTAACACACACTTTGTACACAGCAATAGGCTCTGCTTGGCATGGCATGACATTAATGGTGAAAGCCATCACCAGTTCTCCTGGATTCCTATCTGCCAGCTGGCATTCAGACACTAGGATACTATAGGAGACTTAACCAATTAGGAGAGTTCCTCCCACACTGTACACAGCCCTGCTGGCTGGATTTGCTTGGTCTGGATGTGCTGTGTGTTGTTTCAGCCAAAACTCTGATCTGAGACTCATAATCAGAAGGTGACAGATCAGCCAGGTGAGCCAAATCAGCAGGGGTTGAGCAAAGATTGTCTCAGTTTGAGGTCACCCTTTGCCTGACGGTAGCAACGGTCCACTCACGTTTGATCCCATTTTAGTTTGGGCTTCACGTAAATCTAAAAAATGTGCATCAGTATCATGAGAGGGATTGCTGCTTGTGTTAGTGAATTTCTTGGAGTAAATATCTGAAGTGTAAGCCAGCACGATGTATGGTCAGCTGCTCATGTCCCACCCCATTAGGTCAATTTCAGATCTCTCTTACATTTATGCAACTCCATCAGCGCAGCAATACAACTGACTTAACTTACCGTGGGTTGACACCAGTGTATATGAGATCTAACTCTAATCCATGGGCCTGAGTCTGCTCTCACACCGGTATATGTCAGTCACAACTCTGATGTCAGCCAGGCTCATGTGTGGTGAGTGGGTGCAGTCAGGCCTGTAGACTTCAATGAGATTTGGGTGCAAATTATCCAAGAATCTGACACTTAGGTGAACAAATAATTTCATGCATATATTCTATCCCCAGTCTATCCCAGGCAGCATTCACCAGTATAAAAATAAATTAGGAAAAAAGGAAGGTACACAAACCACAATTTGCTAGTGATGGTGCAGGAATACAGGGAGTTCAGGGTTGAATTGTGATCATCCCTTCCAGTCTCTCATCCATTGGTTTTGCTGCCCTTAGTATTGCTGTGGAACATTGACACCATTGTTTTTCATAGAACACTGATCTAGAGAGGTAATATGAAGTTTTTGAATGCATGCAGCAGGACTGTTCAAAGGCTACCTCCAACTAAAGTGCCTCAGGTAACTGAGAATAATGAGATGTTTTCTGAGTGCACCTTTTTATTGTACCAATATAATGTTACAGAAAAAAAAGGGGGCTTAACACTTAGCACCTGTCACAAGATTTTTCCTTGAATGAGACTCTCTTGCTTATAAAAATTTAATTGATTCCCAACAGTTAATGTGGATGGTGCTTAGTAGGAGTTTTCTGTTCTCTTGCCAGCTACACGGTTACTTAGAAAGTGAGCCGCTCACACTACAGCTGTTCATTGGGACTGCAGACGACCGCCTGCTGAGACCTCATGCCTTCTACCAGGTTCATCGAATCACAGGGAAGACTGTTTCTACCACCAGCCATGAAACAATACTTTCCAACACCAAAGTCTTGGAAATTCCACTTCTACCAGAAAACAAGATGAGAGCAATGTAAGGCCTATGCACTGTATCTGATTGCTTAGCAGTTTCCTCTCAGTCTACCCTCTTGAATTTTTTGTTGAGTGTATACTGCTGCTTTTTTCCCCCCTGCTGAATCTTATAAGTAATCTAACTTCCGAGGAGGTTTTCAAAGATCTGTTTGGATGAATTGCCCCTAATCTGCTTAACCCCCCCTCCTCCTCAAATAACCCTTTGCAAATATTTATGACAACTGCTTAGTGCCATTCTAGAGTTTCAGTCAATGTCCTTATTTGCCATTTAAAATGAGTATCTCAGTTACAGAGCTGTAAATATCTTCTATCTCAGCTCCTGCATTTAGGTTCTAAACATGACACCTCTTTACTCCTGTATGCAGCACTACAAGAAACAGGGCCAGTTAATATGTAGCTGCGGGTTGGGGGAAACCTCACAAATAATATTTCCAAATAATTTAGCTTTTTTTAAAAAAATAAATAAATAGAACATCTTCGATAAAGAATCCTTATTCTTCTGCCATGAATTTTGTTTGAGTCAAGATGAAACAAAATGTGACAGTAGAAGCAAAACTTATTGGAACTAACGGTGGCAAAGATGCTCTAAGTGAGAAATAAATGTCAGGTATAACTATTCTTGCAAGCTCTAAGGGTGAAATTCACTCCTGTGCGGAGGGGCCTATGTCTCTTTTAATTCCCAAATGAGGACTTCATTGTGATGTGTAGTTTCTCTTCACACAGGTGAATTTCATCCTAGGACAATATTGGGAGAGTGAAATTCATCCCAGTTCACAAGACTTGGATGAGGCCCTTCAAATCTTTTACTCTCCAGCATTAAGGTCTCAAGAAATACAAAGAACCTTGTATGGGTCCTCTGCACTGGGGTGAATTTCACCTAGTGCACATATATAGGTAAAATCCTGGCTCCACGGAAGTTGCTGGCTAAACTCCCATTGACTGGAATAGGGCCATACTGTCACCTATAGTCTTATATTTGTATATTTATTTACACATACACTTAAAAAAATCAACATGCAGACAACAGCAGCAGCCACAACATGTATCAGAGATCTGAATTAACTCCAGTAAATCTTGAAAGGTGTAAATTAAGACTAAAACTCTACGTTGAATTCATCTTAGAACTGCTACAGTGGTACTTGTAGCAGGGCTAACAGGGACCAGATTGATGGCTCAAGATGTTGTCTCTCTAGACTTTCATTTTGCTATACAGTAGAATAGCCCTGCAACACTTTTCGTCAAATTATCAGGTGTTAATTGACGCAGCTATTGGAACTGCACCTTTTTATACCCGCAGAGTACTTGTTTGGCCCTCTCTTTGATTTTTTGACAAGTAAGAAATTTATTATTTTTTTCTGCCATAATCATTATGTTAAAGGCAACTGAAACAATCTTGTGCCAAAACAGATAGATTTCGTACAGCAAGTTGGCAAGGTTGTAATAAACAGAGCTAGGCGAATAACTGATTTTTTTTATTTTGTGGCTGAACTGAAAAAACAAACAAGGTTTAATTGGTTAAATGAAGCATTTCATTTCCACATTTTTTTAAACAAAACATTTTGGCTTTTTCAGAATTTCCCCCCATCCCCCATTTTTGGGCTAAAACTGTTTTGCTCAGTTCACCCTAAATTGGTGAGATGTTTTGATCAGCCCCCACACAGTGCAATTTTCAGCATAAAAACTATTCATCCAAAAAAAGTCACCCAACTCCAGTAATAAAGTCCCATCAAGCATCACACACAATGTTTTGACATTTATAGGACTTTATATCTCTATGGCTTAGGCCTCACACTCCCTTTGTGAAACCGTAACAATGGGGTTCAAGTGCAAGTCTTTCTTATGGTTATGTGCATTTAAGCACCAGTGCAGCAAAGCACTTAAGCAAATGAGAAATCCCATCCGTATTCACTAAAGTACTCAAGCACGTATTTAACTTTAAGCATATGCGTATTTCCATTGGCTTCAAATGGGTCAGCTCAGCTGCTTAAAGTTATGTGTGAGTTTAAGTGCTTTGATGCATCAGGGTCTCAAACTAGATCCTTAATTAATGGTTTGTTAAATTCCTTTGTTTTTAAATAGGAGCTAAGAAAGATCTTTGAATTTATGAACCTATGAATGATCTTTCAGTTTGCTCCTGAATAGAATTCTTAGATGTCTTGGGGGCAGGGTGATCATATTTCCGAAAGGGAAAAGGGGACACCACAAGGGGCTAGCGTGAGGTGCTTGCCCAACCCTGTCCCCCTCCCGCTCCGTGCATGGGGCTGGCCTATTCCCTGTCTCCCTTTCCTCCTGCCTCTCTCTCACACAAGGCTCTCATCCAAGCCCAGCCTGCTTCTTGCAGGGGTTGGTGTCGCCCCTCATCCGAGCCCTGCCTCCCTCCCCTCTATGTGGCTGAGGACACTGCTTTCCCAAAACCTCTCTCTCCCTCTCCCCTATCCCCCCAGCTAGTGGTTACTGCTCACCCCAATCCCTGTTTCCACCAGACAACCCCTCCCCACACAGGGCTGGCATTACCGCTCACCCTCCAGCATGTTCTTCTGTGCCCACTAGGGCTACGTCTAGACTGCAAGCCTCTTTCGAAAAAGAGCATCTAGACTACAACCAGTACTTTCGAAAAAGCACAGTTTGCATTACATAGCGCCTTTTTTCAAAAGAGCACTTTTGAAAAAAGGCATTCTTCCTCGTAAAACGAGGTTTTCCATGGTCGATAAAACTGCCGCTTTCTTTCAATTTTGTTTCGAAAGAACGCGGCAGCAGTCTAGACGCAGGGGAAGTTTTTTCGAAAAAAGGCCACTTTTTTCGAAAAAAACCTGTAGTCTAGACACATCCTAGGGGTGTTTGCCTCACTTTTCTGGCAAGAGCAAACAGGACTGACACCCACTTTCCAAAAAAGTCAGGATGGCCAGGACAAGGATTAAAAAAGGGACGATCCAAGCCAAAACCGGATGTATGGCCACACTGCTTGGGAGGGAGGGGAGAAGTGAAACTGTTTGAATGTGTATTGGCTATTTTATTTAACTGCAAAATGAAACTGAACCCTATGCATATCCAGTGTAATAAAATGTGTGCTAGAATTCCCTATCCAAAAGGAATACATATGCATGCATAGTAATCATATCCAAAATCTTTGTATTTCTGCCATTTTCATTTTGTTTTAGTGTATTTCTGTACCTTATGAATTAATGTTCTGCAATATTTAATTTTGATCTGTCAATGCAAATCTAGCAGGATTAGCCATACTAGAGGGTACTCCTACCTTGTAGGAATTCCTGTCTGTCCCAAAGATCCTATGAAGACATTAGACTGGGACTCAGGTTTTAAATAAATAAACAAAAAAGGGTAGAAATGTTGAACTTGTGACTTTCTGGAACCTGCAGTGAATTAGCTGAAATGTCTTGTGCCATCTTTTGAACAGCATTGACTGTGCTGGGATATTAAAACTTAGAAATTCAGATATTGAACTACGAAAAGGAGAAACAGACATTGGAAGGAAGAATACACGAGTGCGGCTGGTCTTCCGAGTTCACATCCCACAACCCAACGGGAGAACTCTGTCTCTGCAAGTAGCATCCAATCCTATTGAGTGTTGTAAGTAGCAACAGCCTTCTTACTCTTGCCAGGTATTGTACAACCAATTGCCTGACATAAAGTCTGTCCTTGTCAGTATGATAAATGTTGTTTCATTGCATCTGTCCATCCTCTGAAATGTTCTGTATGCCTCAAAAATGTATTTTACATGGCATGAAAAATGTTACCCGTTTCCTTGGCAAAACAATATCTTGTCCCCTGTGCATTGACTCCTTCAGGAAGTGCTTTTGCAATACTTAAGGGCCATGTTAAGCTGTTGTTTGAACTTGAATTGACTTGGGCAGGTTCCTTTAAGCAGAGAGGCCCTTTCACAGGGGTAACTGCCGTTAAGAGTTTTGGAGAGCTCCCATCCAGCCTCATCTCTCCCACACCAAAAAGTCCCTTTGACAAGGAGCCAGTGAGATATTTAAAGATGCCGCATTAGTATTAGTTTACTACAGTTTCAGGAAATTCCTAGAATCTGACCTTCAGTCTTGGGGTCTTTTTCATAGAACAAACATCACTTTATAAACCTGTCAGATTTGGACATAGACTTCCCTGCCCCCCACCTCTAGACTCCCATTTCATTTTGCTCCATGAGCCTTTTAAATACAGAAAAAGACTGTCACTTCATTTAGCTTTACAGTTTTTGTCTAGCTGGGGATAATCAAGTTTCATTCTAATGCCTGTAGCTTTGAATGCTGAATGAAACGCCACAATCTTTTGGAGGCTCTTTTTTTGGGCTCAGATTAGCAGCCACAAATTCAGTTTCTAACTAACTGAGCAGTGATTCTCAAACTGTGGGTCAGGACCCCAAAGTGGACCATGACCCTGTTTAAATGGGGTTGCCAGGGCTGGTGCTAGACTTGCTGGGGCCTGCAACCCAAGCCCCAACCGCTTGTTTAAGGCTACATTTTGTGAAAGATCAGATTCTAGCCTGAAGTGTGTCTACAAGGACGGACAAAACTGAGAACAAGTATAGCCTGATCCTACCTCCCAATTAAATTAATGAGAGTAGATCAGGCTGTAATGACTCAGGGAAGCACATATCCTGATCTGCTCCTATGTGTAAATGTACCAGATTTAATTAGCCTGTAAAAACTAGGCTGGCTATTTCTGTGTGCCACGTAAGTCAGGAGCTGCAGTGTAAAATACTGTGGGCTGAGCAGAAGTGCAGTGTAATATCTCCAAACAAAGCAAATATTCTTGCAGTGTGACAACTACAAGAAAAGTGTGTTATTTCAAGTGCAGAAATCTGAAATAAGCAAGAGTTGAAAATTCCAAAATCCCTTGGTGTACGTGAGGCAAGGAGGAGCCGGTAAAATGGATAAAGTATCACCTCATTCTCTGAAGCCCAGGTGTGCTAGCTGAATACCTCAATTGAGAATGATAAAAATATGTGCCATGAGGATGTAGGATACTGTTTGCATAGTCCACATAACATTTGGTTTTCAGATCTTAAGGGAACCCTGCTCTCCAGCCAGGGACTGTAACTGTATGAGTACTGTGTGACATTCTGCAGAATTGCAAACCGGGAATTCAGTAACTTATGTCTATTTTGGACGCAGAGGCCCTTGCTGTCATGTGTGCCATATAAATGTTTGACATATGTATCACAAAATATGGCTTTATGTTTTGGACATGGGAAATTCCTTTTTAAATAAAACACGCATCACTTTTTAAGCAGCATAGAACAAACTGGCTTTTTAAACTAAACAGCATGTTATCTGCATGATTCTTTTGAATTCACGGTATCTTACACCGTAAAAGCATTGTTTACAATTAAAGCCCTTAAAACCACTGAGTTTCCTATAGAAATTTCCTTGAATTTTCTCGATTTTCTATATCAAACTCAGTTTCTGATAAAGTAAATATGGGGTCACTTATTTAAGCAATATTTACTGATTTTGTGTGTGTGTGTGTGTGTGTGTGTGTGTGTGTGTGTGTGTGTGTGTGTGTGTGTGTGTGTGTGTGTGTGTGTGTGTCTGTTGGTTGTTTTTTCTTTTCTTCTCCTTTTAAAACTCTGCAGCTCAAAGATCAGCCCAGGAACTGCCTTTGGTGGAGAAGCAAAGTACTGACAGCTTTCCTGTGATTGGAGGGAAAAAAATTATACTGTCTGGCCATAACTTTCTACAAGACTCCAAAGTCATCTTTGTGGAGAAAGCACCAGGTATTTTCTTTAAAAATAGACAATCTGCATCCTTTTCTTCTTTTAAAGCCCAATGGGAGTTTGATTACTGAACGCTGATAGTGCAAATACTATCATCCTATTTTCTTCTACATGTTTTCCACATCACTGGAGGGAGCTGTGTATGGGATCTCAGCTCTGGATCATGCTATGTTGTATATAATGCAATTATAGTTGCAGATGTGTATCATTGCCAGGTATACAATTGTGACAATGAAAGTGAGAGTTTGGAGTTTATATTTGTAGAAAACCACAGTTGTGCCTGGCACAGTTTTTTAGTTATTCTAGTGAAAGGTATTCTAAGAATTTCATCACATTTAAGTGTGAAGACATGCGAGATGCTGCCGCTTCTTAAACATGTTTATAATTAGTGGGGAGATTGACTACACCTTGGTGCTGTGGGTTTGGTGGGGGAGGTTTTTCTTTTTCCTTTTGTGGTGAAATTTTTTATTGACAATAGAGACCTTTAATCCTCAGTGCCAGGTTCTGTAGAAAAACGTAAGCCTTGAAGGCCTTTGATAATTTATTAGGTGTTCAGTTAAGAGGATTAACATTGTCAAAAGCCTGTCTGGTGTAGGCTGTCCGGTATAGGCTCAGTCATTTCAAAGGAATGGTTTCTTTTTGCCATTAAAAACCAAAGTTGTATCCTCCCTTCCCCCTCCCCCCCCCCCGCCACTGCCCCTCCTCTCACACACTTTTATTCATCAAGCTTATAGTTTCTGGGACTGACCTAGAATCTTGAGTGTCCCTAATTCACCGCCAAGTCCATGGGAGTTGAGGGCAGTCAGCACCTTATGGGGTAAGGCCCTCTCTGAAGTTTCATCTTAAAGCGTCTGTAGCGACTGTAGTTCATGTAATGATAATGCAAAATAGCCATCTAGCTCATCAGAAATAAAATGCCCTAGAGTAGCACTGTGCGTAAAAGGCGGGCTCTGAAAGGAGATTATTAAGGAGGGGGAGTATTCTTGTTTTGGAAAGGGTTTCCCTGGTGCTGGCACAAACTGTACATTCCACAGCTGCCTCCTGCAACCCCCTGAACAGCAAGCTGTCTTCTGAGCTCCTCGAACACTTAGCATCTCACAGTGCAGGCTTGGACAGTCTGTCTCTTTAACCCTCACCATGCATTCTGTTCCAGTGAGGCGGCACTTCCCTGCTGTGTGACTGTTGTCAGTGCTGTGTGCTGAGTCAGGGAATCTCCCTAACAAATCTCGTTAGCAAATCAAAATAGATGTGAATTTATTTCAGAGTGCTCCCTTCAGAACCTGCCCTACTCTGAGAAACTCAAAGGGCCTGTCTGAAATTTCACAGTGGGGTTCTCATTTGACATAGCTTAGGGAATCAAAACTACACCTAAGAATATCTCCATTAATGGGAATGGCTCAGGTCCTCTGTTGGTGAAAACTGGCTCCACGGACTTCAAAGGGCTACTTTTGAGGTTACTGGAACGACACTGATTTCACACCTGCTGAGGAGCTGTCCAGATGTGCCTGAGCAGTAATGCAAACATCTGTCTATTTTATAGAAAGTGGAAGAAATTCAACTTAAAAAAATGTTCCAAAGTCTGAGTGAATTGGGGAGAGGAAAGACAAGATGGTTTCATTATTATTTAGTCCTTATATGAAAATGGGTTAGAATGACATTTCAAAAGTGAAAACCTAGATTAGAGTCATTACAGGAAGGAAGCTGCCTTAAAGGTTGCCCTCTTTGATGCATATTTTCTCTGCTTTACTTTCTCATTGCATTGGAAAAATTTTGAAAGGGTAACTCTGAATATGAAGCTATCCAATCATTGGCAGGTAGCATCGCTTGTGTATTTTAAGCTCCCCCCTCCTTTTTTTTTTATTTTGGTCTCTGCTGCTGCATGATTGAACTTCCAGTTCCAAATGAGGTGTGAGGTGTGTGGTTGACCAATCAGTCTGTAGCTCTGGTGTTCGTAAATCAAAGGTTCTACTGTAAATGTAATTTTTAAAGATTTTTTTAAAATAAGAAATCAGTGTACAGGTGAGCACACTACAAAGTACACTTAATGGCTACATTAATGTGTATGCTGAAGTGGAAGTAAATAATAGAGTACTTCCACCTCACATAGAAAAACTCACAGAGAGACTCCTGGGATTGTGGGCAGAGGGAGATTCATAAGCTCTGGGTTCTATCTGCATGCGACTCACGTCAAAAGAATCCCTCCCTTCCCACAAATTGTCTAAAGAATCAGGAGCTACTGTGCTATCAATGGTAAGTAGTCCATATACTTACATTAGAAAGTCCAGTCCCATGTATAAATCATAGTCCGATTTAAGTAATCTGGGTAGGTTTGTTGTACTTCTATAACGAAAACTTTGTTTGGTACATTCAAATGGCTGAGTCTCGCACGATGCCGGGCAACAACTTGAATGCCAACAAAAGTGAATGGGTATCAGAGGCGCTTCCTAGTGACAGAATCTCCTTGAGATCCAAGATCCCATAAAAGGTAGCAAAAAGAGCATCTGCCTTCCACGGTAAAACGATGAACCTCTTAGACAAGATCATGGCTCTGTTCAGAAAGTGACACTAAATAAGTTGTCTGCTTAACGGATTTTTTCCTCTTGCTTCAGTTTCCTAGGCTCAGTTCCTCATTTGCTGCATCACCTAATGTAACATGGCATTGAAACCAACTGAGCATGATACGCCATTGTCTCTGTGACAAGCTTTTCCTAATTGTTTTTTCAGCAAAACCATTACATTTTGTTTCAAATTAAAAACAGACAATAATTTCAATGACTTTCATTCTCCCAGTGGGATTAACTGGCAATTATCCCCCGGACCCTCCAACTATTGCTTGTAAATAAAAGTAGAGCCGGAAATGGAGTTTCAGTGTGCTGGCTCTCTCTTTTGTGCTCTCGCTCTCCCTCCCCTCCCTGAAAGTTAGGTCACGAATCTTTGTGACCTAAGATATTATTCACTTTTTTGAGATGATTGTTAAATCTGAATGTTGATCACATTTCTAGGGAGTAGCTGTTAACTACAGGATTTCAGCTATTATAAATGTAGTAGACCCTGTAAAAAATTACAATAAAAAAATGTCGTAGTTACACATAATTTAACATTATGCTACATGTGCTCCATTCTGTAGACCCTACTCAGGCAAAATCCCTAGGCTAGGGTGTAGACCTAATGTGATTAAGATTGTGATATTCTGTTTAATTGGTTCATGCCGGATTGGATTTTTTATCTAAATCATTTTATGTCTGCTGAGTGGATTATAGTCACTGAGCCCTGAGTTATCTATCTTTAACGGCTAACCCTCAGCTGTTGTAATCTCCTGAGGAATGGCATTATCCTGGCCTCTTTGCATGGGGAGTATATCTTTAAAATGACTCATACAAGAGGGAATCCCTGAAGAATGATCAAGTTGGTTCTTGAACTGAGGCAGCAGTCCTGTTTTCAGTTAACCCCTTAATTACTACTTTCTCAGCAAAGAAGCATTTCACGTTGTTTCAAATACTAAAACTGCCTATAAGACACTGCATCTGTCATGGAGAAGAAAGTGGTTTGTTGAGGGGATTAGTTATATTAAAAAGGGCTTGTTTAAAAGTAGCATTTCATTGTGACACAGCACAGCATCAAGGCAGAAGATATGATAAATAATGTTTCCTTTCAGGAGCGTACTTTAATTTGCTCAGACATCTTATAGTACCATAAAAAAATTTAAGGGCTGAAATAAGTCCTTATTTCAAAGGACTTTGGTCAAAGTTTTCTTGCTTGCGCATCAGACCATATTTTCCAGTGATGAAAGTCAGTCTAAAACGTGCATCCAAGAAACTCAGCCACAGTAAAAGTAAAAATGTGAATGCTTAAGAAGTTTGACCTTTTAAATTCAGAATTCCCTTACATCAGTGGGTCCCACGATGACTTTGTTCATTGCACATTACCCTTATGTATGTTCTGCTTTTCCAATTTACCTCTCCATTTAATGTTTGTGGTTTCTTACTCCTGCTTGAAACAGAAAAGCCCAGATTTTCAAAAGTGACAAGTGATTCCGGGTGTTTCAGTTTTTGATGCTGGATGTTAGACAGAGTAGAGAAGCCTGGTCTGTTTGTTTATTTTATTATCATCTTTAGAAGTCAGGCACTCGACACTTTCTAACAACTTTGGCCAAGATGTTTGCAGCACATGAGCACAAAACAAAATAGCTTAATATTTGTGTACAAGCATTTGCACATTTTATTTACTTAATTTGATACAATGAGAAACATATTTGCTTTCCAAAGAAGTACGCTTGGCTTACAAGTGACAAAATATTTCCTTTCTGATACAATAAAGCCAAAGAACATAAGTTCTGTTCTAACGTTACAATGGATGGCACTGAGTAATTTGTTTTCCAAAACTAGTTTTTAAGTAGCAGCATTAATTGGCAAGTTGTAGAAGGCAAACACAAAGACAGTACTATACCAACCCTGAAATCACCATATTGGAGATTATACTGCTGATTACCTTACAGCAATATCTTTATGGATGGTGTGGCCCCAAAACTGAGTGTATAGTTACTGTGACAGAAAAATAACAGCTTCTCTTCAGAATAGCTCGCAAAAAGTTTCATAAGGTAACCAGCCAGAAACAATACCAAGATCTAGAGCACCAAAGGACAGCAAAGACTAATAATCAGGTTTAAGGAACTGAAATGCTCATTACTGGCAAGTGATTTTCCAGACTTTTCAGCTATGATGCCAAATAGTTCTTCATGGGGTTACATGTGTATTCTTTATTCTTTTTTTAGTAAGGCAGCATTCCACTAATGCATTTTAAGCCCCATACACACTCATTTGGTTCTATGCTTACTAACCAGATCAAGAGGTAAGTGTGTTAACAAGCTGAAAGATAGGAGCTCACTGACCAAGATTATCCAAGAACTGTTTTTTTAACAATAAGAAGTTGAATCCAAAGTTCTAGTTTTTTCCCTTTAATGTACAGAGGTGTCTCTTTCTGGACAAGGGTTTAGATTTGTACTTTCTGTGACAAATGTAAGTGCTTAAACATTTCTCATGCTTCTGTCATGGATATTAATAAATCTCACAAGATAGTATTACTGTATTTCTGCATGACTCCAGTGGTTTTGAAAGTGTTGATTCCTAGGACCTACATATTCTGAGACCCAGTTACAAGACTGTCTGTCCATAGATATTACGCTTGAGTCTATGAAGTCTAAAACACCAAAGAATGTCATCTTATTTTTTCTGTTTCTGCAGAACAGGATTTTTTCAGATGTAGTCATTACTAGAAGCTATTAAACACAGCTTTTTGTAAATATTATTTATTCTGTTACTTGCTATTTCAAACGCTTACTGTGTTGCTTAGCTGTGATTGTTTCTATTCCCTGATAGGGCAGGTAAAGTTCATAGAGAAGCTACGCACTTAGGGCTTGTCTACACTACAGAGAAGATCGACCTTCCGGAGGTCGATCTTCTAGTATTCAATTTAGCAGGCCTAGTGTTCGCCCCCAAATCGAATGCTGAGGGCAGCCCCCACCTGTGTCCTGTACTCCTTGTTCTGTGAGGAGTAAGGGAAGCCAATGGGAGTGCATGCTCCCATCGGCCTCCCACAATGTAGATGGAGCAGTGGCTCAGCTGAAGGTAAGCCCAATCCAGCTATGCAAGATGGCATACCTTAAGCCGATTTGTCTGGACTAGTGTAGACCGGGCCTTAGATGCCATGGAAAGGGGTATAATCAAGCAAAAAAATATTTAAAAAAATATTTTGTATTTGGTCTGGGAAATGAACTAAAAACCTTAGGGTGAAATCTGCTTATTTTCAACAGAAACTGATTTTTTTTCTGGATGGAACAAACTTTTGTTTGGATCATGTGAAAGACTTGGAATGTTGATCTGAAATGACATTTTCATGTTTGATTTAAAATGAAATATCAAAAGAGTTCATTTGAAAATATCAAAGCAAAACATTTAGACATTTCACTTTTCCCCCCAAAACTGTTTCCCAAATTTGACCTAAATTCACTAGTAGTTTTGATGCCCCCAGAGATGCAGCTGCTGGTAAATTTACTATTCACCAGAAAATTTTTGCTCAGCTCTCGTAATGGGAGCTGTAGAAAAGATTTAAAATTGTTAAAGAACATCAGGTTTCTGGTTCATATGCTCAGAAAAAGCACATTTTAAATTTGCTTTCAGCAAGTATTTCACCAGGTAAGTTTAAATTCACCTATTGTAAACATTTGTGCGAGTAAAAACTGATCAACTGAATGTTGACAGACAGCAAACACTAAAGAGAAGGGTCTACAGCCAACATACATTCATTTAGAAATGTGAACAAACATTTCTGCAGATTTTGTTTTTGCACTTTTCATGATCTCTAGCAAAGAACAGAACCAGGGTGCCACGGTTGCACAGTAAAACATCTGCCGAAAAGCATAGAAAACTAGTTGGGAAATCTCAGCTTTGCCTCCTGAATATTGCCCAAACCAAAGCTTCTTCATACAGCAGGCATTCAAATGCAGTGTGGTTGCATGAGGCCAATAAGTTTTCAAAACATCGGATAACTGACGTGTTCCTGAAGCCACTTTGCACATAATGGACAGTATTGAGGAATCCCACATGCTTTTCATTTTCTCTGATGCATTGGAAGCTCATGTTTTGAGTCTGTTTTGACGAGATGTGACGTGGAGACTGGTGACCAGAGTTTTGGCAGAGCGCCATTCAGTAAAGGATCCTGCGTTCTCAGAGATCTTTCCATTGCTCAGTAGCAGTCACAATTTGGGGGGCAACTAGCCAAAAAAGGCTAAGGTTACACACTGGTAATCAAACTGTGGCTCATATAAGAAATAAGCAAGTGGCAGAATGCTCCTAGAGGTGAGCAGACGCTACATAATTTTGCCTTTGTTTGCCAGTTTTTCAGAGGTCAGCACACACCTTCTGCTTAGTTTCTTCACTGAATTATGTGAAGTGAGATAAACTAGAAACTTGAGAGGCATACAGGTGGGAGCAGAGAGCTCATGTGAAGGTCACTCATTCCTAGAGATATATTGGTAGCCGAAGGGGTTTCTGGCCATTGACTAGGAACCACCTTGGGCTGGTGGTATCATGAAATGATGGGATCATTAGATGGTCATCTCTTTAAATGCATGTGCAGGAGCTGTGATGTAGCTTGGCAATGTCAGCACCTTTTAGATTTCCCTGGCTTTTTAGACTAAGGAATGGTCAAGACAAAATGGGAGAGCAGCATCTGTAGACTTGAGATGGTAGCATCACTAAGCCACACTAGGGGGTCTTTGTCACATTTAAGAGCAGTATTTGTTAAATGCCTTTGGTCAGATGCAAACATTTACAGTGGAGGCAAAAGATGCATATTTGAGAAACAAAGCAGGTGCCTTGTGCATGGAATGGTGTTACTTGTGTTATTTGAGTGATCACCAGATACAGATGTCATATGCTTTTCTGGTTTCCAGGGGATTTTTCTGTTTGTTTTGATAAGGCATATTTTTGACCTTGCTGTTCCTCCTCTTAACTTTTGTGTGCCTCTAAAACCTTCACCTTAATGTAATCTTCCAGCTAAACTGCTGGTTTGATTCTTATGATCTCCTAAACCTGTAACTATTCAGCTTTGTACAATCTGATCCTGGCATACTATATTAATGGATAAGTGCATCACTTTAATGTGGCCTCTGGTCTTTGATACATTTCATCCACAGAGATAGGTAATAGTTCAGTGAGCTAAAGAACTGTAGATCTAAATAGTAAAGCTCAGAGTGTGGTTGTGGCAAAACGCCTCTTAGAAAAGATGCTGTATTCTCAATCAGATTTAACCAAGGTGTAATGGCAAACTCAGGTGTGCAGAAGTTGACTGACCTGAGCAGGGGCAGGTTCTCTGATGGCATCTGTAGTTGGCTGTGCAGCATTGCCAGAATTCCTTCAGTTAAGACTCATAGACTCATAGACTTTAAGGTCAGAAGGGACCACCATGATCATCTAGTCTGACCCCCTGCACAATGCAGGCCACAGAATCTCACTCACCCAATCCTAGAATAATCCTCTCACCTATATCTCAGATATTAAAGTCCTCAAATGATGGTTTAAAGACCCCAAGATACAGAGAATCCTCCAGCAAGTGATCCCTGCCCCGTGCTACAGAGGAAGGCGAAAAAACCTCCAGGGCCTCAGCAACTTGGAGACCACAAGTCCAGTTGCCAGCCAGTAGTTTGAGCATTCTTGTGACTTTTAAGTTACATCTGTGTGAAACTGGCAAGAAGACTCCTTTCTCTTCCTCCCCTTTTCCTCACTCCCTCCTACTCTGCAAACAAACCTGGTGGGCTAGGCGGAAGCGCTACATTTCCTAAAAAAACTGACTGCAGAATCAGAATTTGGAGAATTAACTCTGACCCTTGGGAGAGGTGAGATGGGACGCCAGCCTGGAAAGGGTGATAACATGCCTGGAAAATGACGATAAAATTGCACCTTTTTATACAGAGTTGTAGCTAGCAGTGCATTTGCAGTTGTGTCTCTTTGCTTTTGTGACTAAAATAAGATTCTTTCTTTCTTTTCCTCTCCCTCCCTCGAGGGGCCACAATATCTATTGTCCTAACACATACGAAATCACAGTTGCTGGTTACATTCTAAAAAGGCAAGCAGAGGGTGGTAGATGAAGAGGGAAAGGGGGGACAGTCAGAACATATACATTTTGGTATCTATCATGTACATCTCTTGTAAATAAATAGCTCTAACTGCTCTTCAACTTGGCCATTATTAGTAGGTTAATGTCTTGTAGGTGGCATGGTAGAAGTGGGGAGAGACTTGAGGAGAGGATAGTGGACCAGTTCAAGGAGAGAATTCCATGTGTGAAGAACAGCGTGGAAGAAAGTATAAAGAAAGTTCAGAGATAAAGAGTCAGATAAGGGGCTCTGTCAAGGCTCATATCATCCGCAGAGAGGAGTGCCATAGAGGATATGGACATGTTAAGTAGGGAGGGAATACCGGGGCATTAAGCTTGAACTGGGTGTTGTTGGAGCAGAGGGAGCCAGTGGAGGGATTCAGAAGGACTGGAGAGTGGCAAACTCACATTGACATGCAAGGAAGAAGTACTTATTATTTTGACTGGAGCACAATGAGGGCCTCGGGGAGGCTGGAGAGGAGGTTGCAGCAGTCGTGATGGGAGATGATTGGTACATGACCAGATTCGGGCCCCACTTGGCTGCAGCAGGTAAGAGAGGAGAATTTGAAGATGACTCCTGGCTTACAGGCCCAAGTGCTTTGGGAGCAGATGGTGGAGCTATCAATGTTGACAGAGGGGGTGGGGTGAAAGGAGTGGTTCTTGGAAAGGAAGATTTGAAGTTCAGTTTTGGGGGTAATAAGTTTGTATGACTTATAAGAGGTGCCTTAGAGAAGTATAAGAGGCAGGATTAAGCTGAGGGAGTTGGACCAGGATTGCTGGGGAAGAGAATAATCTGAAGGCAGAGGAGTTTCCTGGGTAGGCCTACAGAATTTGATCTGAAGAACCATTTTACTACTGTTGATAATGTCTGAAAAGGGAAGTACTCAGATTGAATTTTGTGTTCCAGAAGCCGTTTGCAGGGCTGACGGTTAAGAGGAGGAAAAAGCCTATGATTTTACTTGAAAAAGGAATTAAAGATGTTAGAGGTGGGTAATTGGCTAATTGTGTAGTCGATACAATTTGTATCAACTATACGATTAGTCAATAAAGGTGCGCAGTCCTGGCTTGCACTGGGTCCAGGAGCTATCCCCGCTGTGGCTCTGCAGTTTAAATGTAGTGGGAGCTGGGCATGCAAGAAGAGGCATCAGAAGCAGCAGTGCAGGGTAGGAGAGGCTGCCGTGAAGCAGCCTCTGCCCATGGCAGTCCCAGGCCCGCCATGAGCAGAGGCTGCTCCACATCCTGAAGGGCTGCTGCCACAAAGCAGCTATCAGAGGCAGCAGCATGGGGGGGGGGGGAGGTATCAGGCAGCACCACGGGAGATGGTGCTGGGGGGAGCCGGTTTTTAAGCCGGCTCCCCCTAGCACTGACTCCTGCTCTCCCCTTTGCTGCCTCTGATACAGAGGCAGCAAGCGGGGGGAGGGAAATCTGAGTAGTTAAGTAATCAACTCGACTACCTTATAGGCTTATTGGGTAGTCGACTACTCAACTACTGTCTTATATCCCTAAAAGAAATATATGTGATTTAGAGTCATTGAGAGGCATCAGACGTAGAACTCCAAATTCTGATTCTGCTGTCAGTTTTTTAGCAAAGAAACTTATTTAAATGATCAGTCTCAGAAGATAGTTAGCTTGAAAGGCTTAGGTGAACCAAAAATAATGCAATGTGCTAGAAACCATGTAATAAAGCTGACAAAAAGGAACATTTTATAGGCACTGCAAAATGCTTTGTCCTCAGAAATCAGCATGATGCTGTTGCTTTGTGTGGGTCTCAGTCTGAGAATCTCCCCATCTGAGAAAATGGAATGGGTTTGGTTTTCAGATGGTGGTTGTCTACCCAGGCTGTGATACAGAGAAGCCGCAGCATTTTTATTACGTGGCTTCTTGATGACTTTTTATTATTGTTGTTCAATTAAGCTTTTTTATTTAAACAGAGATTTGGAAGGAAAAAAAAAAAACCTCTAGCATTTGCACCAAAGATTCTGTGTGCATTCGAATACAAAACTCAGCTCAAGTCTACAAAAAATACCTAAGAATAGGAACACAAGCCAAGCCTTATGTGGTAAAAATGTGTATACAAATACACACAAAAGGGAACCATTGTCATAAATATATACACTCCATTGATGGGTGAATGCTAATGGTGGCTTTGAATTTGGCATCCAGAAGTGCAGATACTTAGCAGGAGACCTGTTCCTTCTTTATCCCCGCACAGATCTCCTCACCCCAGCTGCCCTTGATTTCTCTGGAAAAAGGCAACGGGTTGGGGAGAGTGTCAGACCAAAAGGGGAAATGGATCAGATAAAATGGTTCTTTCATGTAATGGGGAGCAAAATGGCTGGAGATGCAAGAGACAATGGAGGGAATTGCCGTCTGGAGGGGTTTGTCTGGCAGAGCAGAGGGAACAGGTGGAAGGAGGGAGCATGCAGCTGGGTCCTTTTGATAGAGGGGGTGGGAAGAGCCAATGGAGAAAACAGTTGAACCAGAGGAGGGAAGGGGAAAGATGACTGAAAGAAGCACTAGCAGATGACGGGTATCAGAACAGAGCCTGAGCCCACATCAGGAAGAGGAGTAGAGGGAGAGACTGAGGTGGGCACAGGCAAGAGGTGCTGCCAGCAAGGGGAGAGGAGCTGATTGTGTGCAGAGGATGGAGCTGCTCTGAAGCTGGCTCTAGTCCAGCCCTACACCCTTTTGTTTACCTAGATTAGGGAGGAAGGGAGAGGGAGGGACTTTTCAAACTTGCTACTCAGTCCCTATTAGTGGAGATCCAAGAAACCACTAAAGTAAATGAAGCCGAGTGTTGCTGGGGCAGTTGAAAGAAAGGCCCTTATTGTATATACAACAAGGCATTCTCCTGTGTAGCTCTAAACAATGTGTTCCCCTATATACTCTTCCACAGACAAAACAGCTACTTAGCCAGTGCCGTTAATGTTTCTGTTATGTATTTGCCAGCACACACCCCATCCTAAAGCTCTCTGCAAATGTAAACTGATACTCAGTCTGTACAGTGGGATCAACGTCACCCCCAAGTTATTGAGTCCTGTGGTATTCATTTATGTATAGGGAAAAATAATTCCCTTTACTGGAGGAATCACTGGGTTAGGTTCCCTGGCCAGTGTCATTCATGGGCAAGTCAAACTACATCATGGGGGAGTTCTGTGTGTGGCCCAAGAGACATGTTTACCATTGCCCATGCACAGGATTGCCAGATTCCGCTGGTTTCTGTCTTATAAGGTGAACTGAGCTGTCCAGGAAGTTATTTTTTCCCACCAGGATTACTAAAGTGACATACGTGTAAAGAGAGGGCACATGAAGTGAAGTTCATGCTTATTGCACACAGCATTGACTATGAGCCGGGCGCTTCCTCTACATCCAATCAAAGCAATGCTACAGTTCAGTTGGCTCACCCCACACATTCTAAGTTCACAAGCACCGTTTGCAAACTGCCCTATTCTGGGAGACTGTCTTGGTTAAGACTATATTGTGGCCCACTGAGATGAAGTAAGGCTACTTATGTGGCCCACTCACTAGCGTAGGTTGTTCATTGCTGTACAGGTTGGATCTCCCTGGTGTAGCACCCTCGGGACCTGACCAGTCCCAAATGAGGGAATTTGCTTGATCAGAGGATGTCCCCTGCCACCGGCCTCCCAGGACACTGCCCCTCCCTCTGGCTGGCTCTGCTCCAGCTCTGGTGCTACAGGGCTGCTGTCAGCTGGATGGGACTCTCTGGGGACAGAGCTCCCCAGCTGCTGCAGCACCTCTTTTGTCCCACCCAGCTGGGGCTTCCTGGGGATGGGGCTCCATGACTGCCCTCCTGCTGCCACTCCCAGACGGAGCTTCCTACAGACGGAGCTCCACGGCTGCCGTGCTGCTGCCACCCTGGCTCAGGGCTCTGTGGCTGCCCTGCTGTGCCATGCTCCGCTGGGGCTCCCCGGGAGAGGGCTTGCCAGTCCCGATGGTGGGGCTCCCCACTGCTAGACTTCCCACTGGCTTGTGCTCCTGGGCACTAGGACTCTCTGGTCCAGCAACATCTGTGACCTTGCTGGATGAGAGAGTCCCAGATTCAGGCACTTCAACCTGTACTAGATGATCCTAATGTTCCCTTCTAGCCTTAGAAGCTAGGAATTTCTGAGCCTTGAAATGCAGCCACTTATGGGGTGTGAAATAAAGCAACTGGTTAGCAGTGTGGGTAAGACAATAAGGGGGTACTGTCTTGGAGAGAAGAGTGCCGCCACCTGAATCGTCTGCATCATCTCCTACAGTTACTTGGTTTCTTTTGGATGTTTCTTATCCAAGTGCGCACCTGACCCAGCCTGCTTAGCCAGTGAGAACTGATAGCATCTCAAAACAAGGCTGGCTGACTGCAGGTCTGAGAGAGAGGACTCCAACTTAATATCCATTCTCCTCTTTTGCATAGAAACCTACCCTTCCCTCAGGATATAATTGCAAATCAATCATCTCCATGTCAAGCAATAACATGAACACGCTTTACAAGGAATGAAAGTTTAGAAGATAAATCTAAAACATGTCACTCCTGTAATGTGGAAGGATTTGGACGGCCGTGAAATGCACATTTGACTTGAATAAATGAAGGGTAGGCTATATCAGTAGGGCACCCAAACATTAGAATACATGATCATGTCATATTCTGCTCAAACAGTGTCTCACTTTGGATTCCAGTATTGCACAGTTTGCTGTGGATCTTCTACATTATAAGGTGAACTGAGCTGTTCAGGAAATCAGAGCTGAGAACAAACTGACAACAGTTAATCATATGATGGGTTCTTTAGGAGATCGTAGTGCCATACCTTTGGTTGAAAATATATCAGGGTAAAAACTACAGGCCCAATTCATCATCGCAGCCAAGCTTGGCATAACTCCAGATTGGAAGGAGGCGAAGTATAGGCAATGAAATCCTAGATAGTATCTGTTCTTTTCTATTCTTTGAGCGAGGATGTGCTTCTTGGGCAAGCTAGAATATTTATAACCTATTCAAGTAAAGCAAGACACTGTAAGTGTCTAGAGAGTCTCCTGTCATGTCCATTTCAGAAAAGTAAGGCTTGAGTGATCACCAGTACAGATGTCATATGCTTTTCTGATTTCCAGGGGATTTTTTTGTTTGTTTTGATAAGGCATATTTTTGACCTTGCTGTTCCTCTTCTTAACTTTTGTGTGCCTCTAAAACCTTCACCTTAATGTAATTTTCCAGCTAAACTGCTGGTTTGATTCTTATGATCTCCTAAACCTGTAACTATTCACCAGCAATTTTCTAGCCTGTAGAAAGTAAACACAGTTATAGAGACATCTAAAGATAATTGCTGACTTAAATCAATGAGGGCTAAAAGACAACACAACTATTATTTGGGAAGCCTTTATAGCTCTTTGACTCTAAGTCACAGTTGTGTGAAGAAAAATACTGAAGCCTAACAAACTACAACAATATATATAACTGATACTATGAGGTTTACTCAACTTCTTTTTAGTGCTTCTGCTCTGTTAAAACAGGCCTACAATGCCTTTTTTATGTGGAAATCTTCTAGTTGGGTGTGGTGGGGAAGCCGTTTCTGTGACTCATGCTGCAGGGAATTCCCTAATGATTTAGAATATTTTTACTTCTGGACATCTGCACAGTTTCCTTTAACTCTGCAGTGAGCAGTTGATAGGAGAACTACAAAGAACTATTCACTGCTAAGCCATTCCATTTTAAATGGGCGCTTCTATTTTGAAAAGTTCAAACCCCCCATGCTAATGAAGTAGGTGTATTGTGTTTTCATCACTAGTAACTCCCGGGGCTTACCATAGACTGAAAATGCATGATAAAGCAGAGGTGGATGAAGCACACTCAAAACCAGAACATGCTACAAATAACGGCACATCACAGTTATCAATTTTTAAATGTCAGTCATCCCAACAAATCGCTATGTCTTCAGTTGACAGTGACACTCAGCAAACCAGCTGTAAATGATGACAAACAGTACTAAATATTGCCCTTCCAGACTTGACAGTCCATTCTGAATAGAAAGAGCGAAGGGTTTCCTGCTCATGGAAGACTCCCAGAGTGGAACCAAGATTTCATCTCCAGTAACTTCCGTGGGCTTTGCCCAGTGTTCTCTGTGGTGTGCCTCCCCTCCCAGTGCAAAAAATTTTCATGATCCAAAAGAGACACAAAACATCAGCTTTGGAGAGAGACTCCTGTGCGTCTGCCACTTCAATATACTGTAACAAAATGTTTTAACAAACACTTTGACTGAAAGGAGGCATTGATTTGGAAAGAGAATTTTTAAAATACTTTGTAAATGTGAATAAATAAAATAAGTCCCTTGGAAAAGAGGGTGTCTCGCTCTCTTTTTTGTGTAACAACTGCCCGTTTGGACACGGTAATTCCAGAGAGTAAACTTTAACGGGAATGCCTGAAATGTGTCTGCTTCAGCTTTGTGTTATGTCTGTAATTTGAATTATTTGCATTTTGGAAAGGTATAAATTGCTCTGGTGTACTTTTGTTGGCCCTTGGCCAGACAGGGAGTTGCCTTGGGCTCTGAGTCAGCCAGGCTGATGCAGATGTGGCAGACTTACAATGGAAACTTTTGTGGTTTATCAGTCTTCACTCCTCAGGCATATTCTGACAAGAGACTGTATCCTGCACACTTGGTAGGATACTGGGCATAGGTGGCACTGAGAGAGGCAGATGTTTCAAGTCCCCACAAATTGCTCCATTCCTGTCTCTTTTTTTTATTTTTTTAATTTCAGCTGAACTGTATAAACATGCAAAACATGTTTATTGTGAGTAGTTGACGTAGTGGTCTAAGGTTTCCCTCCTGGAGTTGATCCCAGTCCGTGGGCGTTGAGATTTCCTTCTTGGTTCACCAGACGTAACATGAAGAATTTTCTACTTTTTTTTTGTCTCTGCTTCATAACAACTTCTCCTCCTTATGTTTTGGTTAAATGAAATGTCACCAACTCTTAACGAGTCGTCTGTTTCCCCCACCCCCTGAAAGAACAAAGTTCTGGACTTTCTCAAAAGAATTTCTTATTGGAGCAAAAACTAGTGCTCTTATTAGCTTTCCAGATGATAGCCAAAAAATAAACACAGGCTGGGATTATTTAATATATAACAGTTTAGATTATATTGTTTAAAGTGTTTCTGAAAAAAACTCACTCTTTGTCATCATAAAAATTTCAAAAGCACATAATGGCAGCACTGCATGAGGTAATTGAAAGATTAGCCTCAGAAGGAGCCATTTTGAATTTTACAAAAATATTGGCAAGAAATAAAAACAGAATCCTGAATCAGGTCATTCATTTCGCAAGGTGGAGATTCAACACAACAAAAAACCCTGATGTTTGGTCATCCACGTACAAAGGCAACACACATTAACCAGACTGCACTTCTCTACATAAAAACACTTCCAAAGCAGAAGTTGCTGAGCAGACTGTCATTCCGAATGGCTTACAGTGATGTCAAGATTCTAATACTTTCAGAATCACGTTAATTTCTACTTCAGTTTAATCTTTTTTCTTCCCAGAGAAAAGATGGGTCCCAGTTTGAGGGATTGTGGTCAGATTTTCATATTGTCAGTTTAGAAAAAGCATCTGGTGGATTAATTCTGCAGTTATCCCCTGTACTTCTGCGAGGTCTGTTTCATCTTGGCAGTCCTAAAAGACCCTGCTAGAGAGATTTGAGGGCTGGTATAGAAAACTCTTCTCTTCTGTCTCCCAACCTACTGGAGAGATTCTTATTCTAGCTGATTTTTTTATTTGGTGGTATGATTTAAAATGAAGGAAAAAACTTAAGGCATATGTGCTGATTTATTTTGATAGAAAAGCATTTCAGAATAGCTATGCTCTAAGTGTGTAGCATTCACACTGTGTGTCTTTATGTTAAAAAGAAATGGGTTCAGATTTAAAAACAATCACCAAAAACCAATTCCACCCCAGCATTCCTTTCACAGTGGGAGTGCTGTACACACAAATATTATTTACAGGCACTTGTAATAAATCAGGCCATTTACAATGTGTCACCTCCATCCTTGGCATGAAAGAGAAGAGAGAAGAAAAAGTGCATTCACTGGTACCTTGCAGAGGCTGTTTTTTAAAACATGCAAATAGCTGTGTGGTGAAGTTCAAATCAACTAATCTTTGCATTTGCATGTCCCCATGCTGCAATAAATATACAAAAGAGATGACATCAAGTCTAATTTTCCCATTCACTCCAATGACATTGTATGTCCATTAAAACACAAGTGTCCCTGCTGCTGAACTCGGACAGTGATCAGTTTGTGGCCATTTGTACATGTTTTTTCTTTTTCTAGGCTCAGGGAATGGAAACCTTACATTTTGTATTATTTTTCTCATTTCCTTCTTGATCTAAGTGGCAGAAAATTGAACAGCTTGTATCAGGCTGCTCATCTCAAAATAGAATATTGCCTGCTGGGACCTATTGAAGATGAGGACAGCTATAATTTGATACCCTTCCTTACACTGCTCCTTTTTAATTGTAACTCTTGGCTCTGATAATATTTATCATTCATTATATCTGATATCTTTACAAAGGAAGGTAAGCATCAATATTCCCATTTTACGTATGGAAAAACCAAGGCACAGAGCAGTGATATGAGTTACTCATATTAGTGGTGGATTGTTTTAAATCCCAATCTCTTTATTCCCATCCCAGTAACTATCAACTGGACCATGCTCCCATCCTTATAATCCAACTAAATGGGACCCCATGGACCTGGCAAGTTACTTATGTGCCGCCTTGGTTGGGCAAAGTTTGAGCAGCCTATCGACAGAACTATTTTCCTTCTTCCTCCACTGCAACAGAACTTCTATAAGCTGTTTATAGCTCTAGCTAGGCTCAGGCAGAAGGGGAGAAAACAAAGCATAGAATTATATTTATTTTTTTCTACTTTTTGTCTTTTAGATGGTCACCATGTGTGGGAAATGGAAGCCAAAACCGACAAAGAAATGTGCAAACCAGTAAGTGTGCTTTACATATTTTAACATCACAATTAAAAATATGTTTCATTTCTCTAGCACTTTTCTTCTCGAATAGGCTTTCCAGGACTTTGGCACTGTGCCCCAATCCTGAAACAGACCAAGTACTCAGACCTTCCCTTTTAGAAATCTTTTAATGGGAGTGGGGGCAGAAGGCCTAAATTGAAATCTACTCTGAAAATAAATGCATTCGAAAAGCATATTTTCAAAAGTTGGATACGGCCAGCCTGTTTTTTTTTCTTTCCCTTCTTTTGCTGGCTCAATTCCATTGTGAATTCAGCAAAGAAGGAAATTCAATTCTGGGTTCTGCTTTTGCCAAAAAAACAAAACAACCCACCACACATATTTTCTCTGGCTTCCCTGTACCTTCTCCAGAAAGATTTGGAGACTTCTTGGGATATCAGCCTCACAGATTGAGAAGCATAGATATTTACCAACTGGATCACTGAAGCCATCACTGAAATGCAGCTATTTATAGGAGGGAAGCATGGCTCCTATTCTGGTACACCAGTTCTACACCACAATTTATTAAGAGACACAAAGAGTAATTTATTCAATAGAAACTACAGGGGAAATGTGGGCAAACTGTTTAAAGACCTGAGTCTGAAACCAGCTAGGATACTAATCACTATGGGTACATCTACACTGCATGCTTATGTCAAAATAAGCTATTTCAAAATAGCACATCTACACAGCAGGGAAGCCTCAAAATTAGTCCGAGACAGGCTTCCCTAATGTAGATGTTCTATCTCGATTTAGAGCCCCAGGAGGCACTGGGGAGGAATAACTTAGAATGGCCCTGGCAAGGGACTATTTCAAAATAGCAGCAGTGGAGCATCTACACAAGTCTTATTTCAAAATAGCTATTTCAGAATAGGTGTTATTCCTCATAGAATGAGGTTTACAGATTTTGGAATAAGCCATCTATTATTTCAAAATTATTTCAAAATAACGGAATGGCTGTATAGACACTTGCATTGTTATTTAGAAATAATTCTAGTTATTTTGAAATAACGGTGCGGTGTAGACACACCCTATCACTCTTACTCCTTTAAAAAAGTGCCAGGGTTTTTTGATGATCAAAAAAATAGAGCCACAGTTTAACTTTTGAGTCCAAAAGTTGATGCCTTCAGCAGCTAAGTTTGTTATCATCAACCTGTTGGAACATTCTTTCACTAATAAATGAGAGAAGAGAGAAATCTAAGAAATCACCAGCAGTACTTCATGGAGCACTTAGGGTACATCTACACAGCAGGGATAAAGTTGAATTAAGCTACACAACTTCAGCTACGTCAATTGTGTAGCTGAAGTCGAAATAGCTTAATTTTAGCTTTTGGCGCTGTCTACACAGCAGGAACTCAAAAGAAGAACACTCTTTCTTCGACTTCCCTTTCTCCTTGTGAAATGAGGGTTACCATGAGTCGGAGTAAGAAGTCCTCCAACTCAACATTATTTTGAAATAAAGACTTGTAGTATAGATGTGCACTATGTTATTCCGAAATAACGCTGCTGTGTAGACATACCCTTAGGCTACGTCTAGACTGCATCCCTTTTTCGTAAAAAGGATGTAAATTAGACGTATCGCAATTGCTAATGAAGCGGGGATTTAAATCTCCCCCGCTTCATTAGCATAAAAATGGAAAAAAGCGCCAGTCTAGACGCTGATCTTGTGGAAAATAAAGCCTTTTCCGAAAGATCCCTTATCCCTTATTTCAAGGCTTTATTTTCTGCAAGATCAGCGTCTAGACTGGTGCTTTTTTCCGGCAAAGCTCCGTGCGGAAAAAAAGCGGCAGCCATTTTTATGCTAATGAAGCGGGGGAGATTTAAATCCCCGTTTCATTAGCAATTGCGATACGTCTAATTTACATCCCTTTTACGAAAAAGGGATGTAGTCTAGACGTAGCCTTAGTGTTCTTTTGAGATTTCCTGTTCATGAATTGACTAGGCCTAACCTTCCTGGGGGGAGAAGAGCTGGAAAGTTCACCCTTCAAAATGACATGGCTGGAGAAAATGTGAAATAAAAATATTTTATTATGGAACATTGAAATATTTGAATAATCATATGACTCGGTTAATTTTCCAAGGTAAGATGTGTTAGTGTGGATCTACCACCAAGTGGTTGTGCTTTGTACTTTGTGCTTTGCCAAACTGGAGACCAAGGTTTGAGATCTGACTAATGTTCCCTGTTAGCTGAGCGCTTGGGTGGCCACCTAGGAGATATGCAGGTGCCACCCAGCTGATTCACAGAGCACCAACAACTGGCAGCATGTGTTTCTATTGGTGGTGCATATCTGCCCATGCCTCGAGGCACATAACAAAATTTATTCCACACATAGTTGGAAAAAATTGGAGGGAACGTTGGTTCTGATCCCAGACTCTTGTCCTACAAGGGAAGGAGTGGCTCTATCAGATATGTGACCCGCTTTACTATTAAAAAGGAAAATCTGGGAAGTTCGTGAGACCAAGAGTAAGCTCTAATCATGCTATTTAAGATTTCCCTAAGAAAGTTCTGTTCTTTCTAGAGTACCTATACTGGGCATCAGAACAGACCAAACATTATGAACAAATGTCACTCAGTGATGCCCAAACCTGATTTCGTCATTCTGGAAACTACTCTTAAAGTATACATCCCTGGCAAGTAACACTTGCAAATATGATACATCTGGTACAGCTTTGGTTGACCTGCCTCCACACTTCTGACCCTAATAATCAAAATCATTGCTGAAGAAACCCAGACTGAGCTGCAGGAAGCACTAGCCAGAAAGGACCCCAAAAATTTAAAACTGACTGCTGCAGGCACAATTTTCAGTGCTACTAAGGCTTGTTCACCAGTTGGTTTACAGTGATGCTATTTCTCTTTGGAAACACAGCAGGGACATTCACATAACTGATGTGCACATATTATTGTCTAGAGTAGTGGTTCCCAAACTTTTCGGCATCACGCCCCCTTTTTGATTTTTGAAAAACCCTCACCCCCCCCCCACACTGACCGGGGCAGCAAATCTTGATGGGGGGCTGGGTCATCTCACGCCCCCCCTGGAATTTCTTCACGACCCCCAGGGGAGTACGCCCCCTAGTTTGGGAACCCATGGTCTAGACCTACTATCTTAGCCATGTACTGACTTTCTCATGTTTGTTTTTTGTAGAATTCCTTGGTGGTGGAGATACCACCTTTCCGCAATCAGAGAATTACCAGTCCTGTTCAGGTCAATTTCTATGTCTGCAACGGAAAGAGAAAGAGAAGCCAGTACCAGCTGTTCACCTATCTTCCTGCTAA
Source organism: Pelochelys cantorii (assembly GCA_032595735.1). Lineage (NCBI taxonomy): Eukaryota > Metazoa > Chordata > Testudines > Trionychidae > Pelochelys > Pelochelys cantorii. Next base: position 102,008,088 of record CM064327.1, read on the forward strand.
TGGTAACAATATATTTCTAACCTCAGGTGGTGGAAACTAGAGATATTTGCTAAAAGGATACAAAAAAAGATAGAAAGTAACTGATAATAATTCTGTAGCTCACTTGAACAATTTAGGGCTGTAATTATTGCTATAAAATAAAAAATGTGGGCTGCCCCACCAGGCTGTCTCTTAATTTGCTGTCTGAGGAAGATACCCTCCAAATACAGTGTTTCCTTTTTGGTGATTAAAAACAATGGAGAATCCTGTGGCGTCTTAAAGACTAACATTTATTTGAGCTTAAGCTTTTTTGGGCCAGAACCTACTTCATCAGATGGCGGTAGAGACTTCTGAGCTCCCTATTGTTGGAACTAAAGCACAAGAAGCATTGCTCATTGTCTGTGAAGCCTGTGGCTTCAGGGGGCCTGAATTGTGCTTGTGTTTATACATGCTCTACATATAAGAGCTCCTCATGTGGTATGAGAGACGAAAGAAGGAATTCTGTGCCCATGGGCATCAGAAAGACTCTTTAAAGAATGAGATTGCTGAGCTATCTCTCCCAGCTTCCCAATCCCAAAGGGTATATCATTCAAAATCACCCCACAAACTGTATTGTGCTCTGAACTGGACGTGACATGGGATTTCTCCTGCCACCTATCCTTCATCTACCTGCCTTTCTGGGGTTGGAAACTGAGCCTCAAAGGGAGGTGAGACTCCCACTCAGTGTTATTTGTAGGCAACTGTGGATTCGGAACACCACAAGCTCCTTGAATGTGGAGGGGAGAGGCCAGTTCTAGCCTTGGGTTGGGGAGTAATTAATGCTGTTTCCGGGACAGATGCCTAGCTCCATGTCAGAGATGGAATGAAGTCTACAGTGTCCCTTTGCTGTTGGTCAGGTTGGTATGCCAGAGGGACCTATCAGTGATTCTCTGTAGAATGGGCCATACAGTGGAGCAAGAAGGGGCAGACATTGCTAACTCACTTTTGAGCAACTTGGCTCAAGAAGTGTTTTTCTTTCCCTTGAGAAAAACAAGGCCTTTTCTGAATGCCCATTGCAATCATCTTTCCAGGTCTGCAGACAAGAGGGAATTGAGTATACCACTTAGAAATTATTCCAGAATCTTCCATGTAAGAAATCTGTCTCCCCTACACTTGCTTAACGTTCAGATCAGAAGGTTGATTTCCAGCTGAATTCTACTCAGGAGCACTGCTAAAAAGCATAACGGGAAGGGAAATCAGATGGTTTCCTATAAAAATCTTTATGTATAGGAAAGGGTTGAAGTTTGAGGATTTTCACAAGTGTGGTAATCTCTGGTGTTTTGGAACCTCATGTTGACAAATGCTGGGAAGTGCTGGTAACCTACCAGTACTAGGTGTGTTCAAGAGAGAGGTGTGTGAAATCTACATCATATTCCTGGTAATTTGCATTTAGTTATAAACTTTAAAATGGCTCAGTTTCAGAGAACCTTTTTTGATGAGTTATGAAGGTTTATTTAAAGTGAAATGACCTGGTTGTTGAGAGAAATGGGTTGGCAAGGAAAATATACATAAATTCACACTTTTCACGGGTTTCCAATGTGAAAATAACCATTTTGTGGGAGTTTTATGTACAGTAATATGTGAGTTTCATGCTACAGTTTGAGGGAAAACAACCCTGAAAACATTTTAGATGAAACTGCATGAAATACAAATGTTGAATTTCACATAACTTTAGTTGAATGCTAGTCCTGACTTGTATCGTGATTTTAATTCAGAATAAAGCATCAAAAAAATAACAGGGAATTTGACAACAGCAAATTACTCCTTAAATATAATAGAAGGACTCTGCTGAAATAGTTGCCCCAGGTTTTGCTGAATTAACGTAATTATGCAAATCTTCTCAGCAATGTAGATATCTATGTGTATCTGAGGACTGTGTAAATCTTCCAGATGAAAAACAGAAGAGTTATCATTCTCTTATATGATACTTTCAGCAATAAACATCTGTTGTGATGGGCAGAGATAGTGCTTACCTCTTCAAGGACCTTTCAGAGATATTTAACACTCAAGTCTGTGCTGACTGCTATTAGTACTACAACTCCTTTTTTCATAGATCAACATTCCTTTCTTTTTCATCTACCTGGCCCTGATTCTCCATTGCCCAGCACCTCTATTGCCCTACAGTCCTTTACACAAGTGCAAAGTGGGTGTAGCACTACCATTTGGCTTTGGTAGCTCTTCATAGTCTCTTTGCACTAGTATAAATAATGCCCCAAACAACAGGAAGTGAAGAACGATCTCCTACTTTATTGTACTGAGCTCTTATGGTAGTGTCATTATTTTTAACATCATGGGCCTGACTCACCTCTCCAGTACTGGTGTTATGGCCCTGTAATTCCAAGGACTTCAAACCAGTGCAGCCTTGATTGACAGGTGTGGAACCAGGGTAAGAGAGTAATAAATCAGACCTGGGAGACCTGTTTTATATATAATATAAAAATAATTTGAAGAAACATGCTGATTTGTTTATAGTCTCCTTTATGCCTACAGAAGTAGTAAGGGCAAATATATTTTTGTAATCCCCTGTAATTATTCAGAGAGTATATTTTTGTATTGGTGATATCTGTAGTTGTTTGTATCATGCCCTTTAATGGTAGGGATGAGATATATTCATTATTCTTACATATGTATAATGTGCAAAAATGAGACTAGTAGTTTAGCACCAGACTCAGTTAGTTAATATGCTATATTTCAATAAGGCTTTTTTTAGGCTGCACTGGTTTATCTAATTTAATTCACCGCTTCTTGTAGTTTGCTAAGATATTATAGAAAATCAAAATTATGCTCATCAAGAAAAAAGTTAAGCCAGAAATTACTATGTTATCTAGATAAAAAGGTTTTTAAAACTTCAGCAGCAAATATGTCCAGGTAACACCTCCTGACTTGTTCATACAAAATCCTACAATGTATAGAAGCGATAGGTTTTGAACAAGCAAATGTCAAAGTAATCATCAAGTATTAGATGTGGTTTTACACAAATCAAGTAGCATATCATGTGTTCTTCCTGTTTTTATCCTTTGAAATGCTAGAATATTGACCTATTAGGTAGCCTTCCATTGGTTTCCTTTTTTCTGCACAGTAAGGATCCTTCACAAATTACATGATGCATGTTATGCTTTACACCAGCTAACTATTCTCAGAGCAAGATACAGTATGGTACCCGCAAGGTACTAGCCTTGTGCTGGTACTTTCTGTGTGGTTAGACGGAAGGAACTGACATGCACTTACATGCCACAGGGTCACTTCCCAGCCATTACCATAGTCTCAGAGCCAAAGTATTCCCGGCAGGCCTGTCTCTCTCCATTTTACAGGGGTAAACAGGCAGTGGATCCAGGTAGTAACGGATTCACTGTGTCACATGTGCTGTGAATGGCCCCGTACAGCACCCAAAGAGTGCAATTTACTAACATGTGCAGAGTGCAGACCACTCTGTAGGGCAGAATCTCTGCTTCCCTGCAGTCAGGGACTTCCTAGGCTGTGGTGGAGACACGACAGGATATTCCCCTCTCTTTGAAAATGGAAACAATTGGTAGGACAGGAGCTTTCTTGGGGCATCATGAGTTTCTCCATCATGAAACCGTATCCCATAAAGGGAAAGTTTGTAAATAAAATAGAGGTTTTACAAAGGCGGGGAGAGAGGAGAAGTGGAGTTATGTTTTTGAAAAAGAGATGAGTCTGCCTGAAAACTCTGGCCCAGGCAGGCTCAAACCATGAAGAATTCAAAATCCAAGTCTGGTTCTGAATTCTGTGTTTTGGATCCACCTCTGTTGAGAGGAGCTTATCCCAGCTCTCACTTTACAGAATTTCTCAGTGGTTGATCTTTGGCTCTTGGCATTTTTTGTAAATATTTCTGCAGTGTTATGCAGCACGGAGCTACTGTATAACAGCTTTATCCTACGATCTGCAGGCTTTCAACTTTTGATTCTGTCCCCAGGACATATCTGTCACACAGAATATAAGCAATTTCTTTAACCCTTTGATGTAGGGGAGTCCACACAGCTCATTTTTCATGACCACATACCATTAAAATATCCCAACTCCCCACCCACTGTTAAATGGTGGAAAATGTTAATCTCTGCAAAGAAAGATGAGATTACTCTTGAAGGGTCCATCCATTCCAGGCAATCTTCATGGTAACCTTTTTTCAATGTTTGCTCCGGAGGCTTTATTAGCATATCATGTAATGTTACTTGTGGAAAAGCATTAGCCAACTCTGCATGTGTATTGCATTTTCATCTAGAAATACCATTAGTAAGGGTACTAAATATTTTTCATTTTGCATATGTTTTTGTGTTATAGCACAAGTGTGTTATAGCATTAGCATAATCATTTATGTTAATAGGAAGTGTCTTCTGAAATTAACAGGCATAATCAGTAGGGTTTGGGGAATTGCCTGATCTGAAGGAGATTGGAGGAGAAGGAAAACATTTAAAATGTATGCTACTGTTAAAATCCTGTGAGATTCCATACAGCACATGTATGCTACTGTTAAGAAGGTGTAGGTGTGACTAGGGTCCAGATTTTAAAGGAGTTAGACATCTAAATATCTTTGAAAATTTAGTCCTACTTCTCTGTCTCAGATGCAGGTTTAAAGATGTCCTGTTTTGTGGAATTTTGGAGAAAGTTGAGAAGATGAAATTAATTGGCTATTAGAGTTATGTCTCTGTTTATTCTGATTTCATTTGATCAGGTACATTTAAAAAATCACAGAGACCTTTTTAGGATTTTGTCTCTCACAAAGAGGGCCTTAGTGACATCTAAGATATCTGTGCTGTCTGCAGAGTACAGATGTCATAGAGGGGTTTTTAGTTCATCCAGAAGTTCTCTCTTCCATTTTGGGTCACCATGTAAATGATATTTAACAAAGGAGGGGAAACTATCAATGAATTTATTAGTGCAGGAAAGGTTGTTATGACAGGGGAATACTAAGACTTCCTAACTGCTTCTGTAAATTATATCTGAAAATAGAAGCCAAATTCTGCTCCCTGGACAGACTATGAGGGAGTGAAGAGCAGTGTTCACCAAAGCGCCATGCTGGACATTTTCCATGTTTATGCTGCAGGGGTGAACTAAAAAGATCCTAGTTTGCATCAATGTAATCCTCTTCAAACAGGACCACATTACTGTGAAATAGGAACTTTTTAATTAACACCCACAGGGTACCTTTACATTGTGGCGCTATTTCGGGATACTTCCGGTATCCCGAAATAGCTATTCTGTGTCTTGACAGCATGCCCGTTATTTCAAAGTATCTTTCAAAATAACGGGTGTGCTATTCCTATGTCCCTGTCAACCTCATTACACGAGGATTAAGGGACATTTCAGAATAGCAGTTTATTTCAAAAGTAACTCAAAATGAGCTACGTAACTTGCATAGCTCAAATTGCATAGCTTGTTTCGAGATAAGGGTGCAGTGTAGATGCACCCATAATGTCCACACAGAGAGTTACAATGCAGTACTTTGGAGACACTGCTATTAATACCCTAGGGCTGTGTCTATACTGGCGCGATCTTGCGCCAGAGCTATGCAAATGAGGCTCAGCATGGAATATCAACGAGCCTCATTTGCATAACTAATGAGCCACCATTTTTGCGGAAGAGGCTCTTGCGCAAGACGGAGCTGTCTACGCTGCCCCATCTTGCACAAGAAAAACCCTCTTGCGCAAAGCTGTTATGCCTGAAAATAATCAGCATAACGGCTTTGCTAGCTCCATTGTTAAACACCCTGGGTTTTTTTACCCTATGTTAAGCTATCAATGGCAGAGATTTGGGGTGTTCAGTATAACTTTTCCAGTTTAAAAAAGATCGGATTTTTTTTAAAGAAAATGTTGGTACTCCATGGGTGAAATTAATTGGAAGTCAAGAATGTTGGTACATCTGTTACACTGACCCTAAAAAAACTTTGTACGTTGTTGCTGGCAAAATATATCTTGCTTTCCGTTTCACTTATGTTAATGCTAATGAATTAATTAAAAATAGTAACGATCCTTATAAATATTATCCCTCCCACTTGTATTAGTTAGTTAAATGTTGGTGATAAAACTGTATGATCTTCATTTAAAAGCTTAATAATATATTGGATCCATTTCAGGACATTTTGCTTAACCCCATGTAGGACCAGTTTTCAAAAGAGTTCAGCTTCCATTTTGGCACCTAAGTAAGCACCCAGTGAGCTCAGCTCTTCTGAAAATCTGGTCACTTATTTAGGTGCCTAAATAAGAGCTAAGTTCTTTTAAATACCTAACACCAGCTGTGAGTTCTATGCTCTTTTGCAAACCTGGTACTTCATCACTAGATAGATCTTATTACTGTTTCAGAGCACTGCAGTATGAAAGTGATGAAAGTTCTTGTGTGCATCTGAAAATGGTGATCAGTGCCCACTGCACATTTTTTTTCAGCATCCTACTCAACTTCCTGCCTCAGCTCTAAAATTATCTCCTATGTTGCAGATGAGCACAATCAGCAGTTTTCTAGTGATTACATTTAGCAGTCACACCTCCAGTTCGCCTCACCTCTTCCGCCAGCAGCTCACTTTCTAAGTTAATATGTTACATTAGTCATATTAACTGAAAACAATAAAATGAAGATGCAAAGCAGTGCTGCTCTGATGTGACATAGAAAGCAGCTTTTACTGATAGTCATCTGACACATTTCGATTAGAAGTTTTGGTCAACTTTCAGAGCTGAGGCTGCCAAAATAAGCATTCTTTCTATGTCTGCAAACTGATCATATTATTGCATTGGTTACATGGGCCAAATCCGATTGTGAGGTGATAAAAGAGTTATAAAAAGCAGTGGTCAGGTAGCATAAGGTTATAAAGAAGAGCTATTTTTCAATGAATTTGCAAGATAAGACAGGTGAATGTGGCATTCCCTGAAGAAGAAAGAGAGTGAGAGTGAGTGAGTGTCTTGGAGAGTTGTAGATCGTGGCTTGCAGAGGTCATTAGCTGCTGACTGACACAAGCAGCGCTCATGAGAGACAGGCAGCTAAACTCAGATAAACCAAAGCAGAAAGAAAAAATGACCTTCACAGCTGCTTATGCTACCACACAATTCAGCCCCATAGAAAGTGACTTTTAGTTAGTTCAGGGCCAGAATGTCAAAGAAACAACAGTGTAAAAGAGCCTAAAGGTCAATCAACTTGTTACTGGGCCTACTGTAACTCTGAATTAGGCCCAAACTCTCAAATTATATTAGAAATGATATTATCAGCATTGACAAGTATTCTGCTCCATCTTCTTTTTATAGGCAGCAAGATTGCTGCAAGGTGTGTAGTAAAGTCTTCTTGAATCAGGGCAGAATAACAAGCAGATGGAATGGCTGGGGGGGAGGGAGGGGATTTTTTACTTTACTTTTTTAAAGGTGAAAATATGAATCATAGTTGCTCATTTCTACACAATGTGCTGTTACCATTTATTTCAGTTTGGCTGCTACGTGGCTGGATGTTACTTTTGACATTTAGCAGTCCAACAAAAAGCAGGCAAGGCTTTGTCAGACTCCTCTTTCCACTTACACAGTGGATAAATTCATCATAACTGGGCTATCAACTCTTGTTACATTCCAGCAACTATGTTCTAGAGCAGCAGGAGAAGTGGAATCTCACTTGTGATTCTTTTTTCCTCCAATATTACGCCAGTGGATTCCTCCCTACCATCAGCTCCCCTGCCATGTATATTTAGCTGTATGCAAGGGCTTCTGTACTTCACCCAAATGAGAATCCTGTTAGCCGCTGGCCAGAAGTCAATCAGCCACAACTCATTTGTAGACTGTGCTCATCCTAATTTTTACTAAAAAGATTTGGACTATGGACTTCGCTGGTCCTAGTATGCAGTGCTTCACTTTGATCTGAATGGCCTCCTGCAGAGCTCACAGAGGAACATGTCAGGGTGAGACCTCTCTGTTGAGGTTAAGGATGGTCACTTCCTACACTGAACTCCAGAGCTACATTTGACCTGTAAACTCCATCTTGGGGCCACTGGTCACAATTAAAAGGCCCCAGTTCTGGCACCCTAATTCTCACTGAGCAGTACCTCGTTTAGCAAACAGTCCGACTGACGTCAGGGTTCTGTTCAGCCTGAGTTAGACTGGCAAAATCTGCCCTGTGGTCCTTATCACTGAACTGTCCCCTAAACGTGAGCATTTTAAAGGCTATCATCTGCCACCCTTACATCTGGAGTATTCCCATTAGTATCACATGTGTAACTGTTACCATGGTTGGACCATGAAGTTTTTCCAATTGCCTTAAAAGCCAAAAAGTCACACTTCCATTAAAGAGATGAGATTTCAAATTGTAAGGCTTAGATAACGTGCAGATTTGGTTTTGTTCTCCTGGAATGGCTGATCAGGGGGCTGGACTTGATGACCTTCCGAGGTCTTTTCCAAATCTATGGTTCTATGATTCTATGATGAGCACGATTAATCTAGTACTGTGGTTGATCCTGAAGAGGATGCTGTTCTGATGATTGCATCAGATAAGATATACTTGAGAAAATGTGTAGGCTGCGGCGAAGGACTGTCTCTGAAGGAGAAGGGTGAGTAAGAGTTAAAATGGAGATCAAGATGTGTTGTGAAGTGAGATGAAAAATGGCAGATTGGGATAAAGCCAGATTATGCTGCTTGTTGCTGATGGTAGAGTAGGAGTAAAAGAATTGGTGTTACATAAGAAAGTTGCCATTGATTGACCAAAGGAACCTTCATAGGCACAAGTTACAGCATACTCTGTGGCTGTGTCTAGACTGGCAAGTTTTTCCGCAAAAGCCAGCTGTCTAGACTGGCCGCTTGAATTTGCGCAAGAATACTGACGAGCTAATGTATGATTAGATCGTCAGTGTTCTTGCGCAAATACTATGATGCTCCCGTTTGGGAAAAAGCCCTCTTGCGCAAATGTATTTGCGCAAGAGGGCCAGTGTAGACAGGGGAGGACTGTTCTGGGCAAAAAAGTCCCGATGGCGAAAATGGCGATCGGGGCTTTCTTGCGCAAAACCGCATCTAGAGTGGCACGGATGCTTTTCTGCAAAAAGTGCTTTTGTGCAAGAGCGTCCGTGCCAATCTAGACGCTCTTTTCCGCAAATGCTTTTAACGGAAAAGCTTTTCCGTTAAAAGCATTTGCGGAAAATCATGCCAGTCTAGACGCAGCCTGTGTGTTTATCTGTCATGTAGAGCCAGCAGCCTCTGGAGAGAGAGAAAGAGACCAAATAAGAAAGGGGCATACAAGTAATCCCAGGACATATAAATATTTATAGCAGAGAAAGTGAAGCTTGTGAACTAGTTGTTAATAATTCCTTTGTTTACATGATGAATAATATGCATGTTTGAGTGTGATTCTAATTTCAATATACAACTTCCATCAATAAATATTCTTTTAAACCCATAACCTCTTTGAAGATTACATCCCACACCGGTTGTACAATTCTGCCTATTTACAATGGGATGAATAAATTATGGCTACTCCTACATTAATGCGTTTTGGGCACTCTGCCCACAACTTGCATTTTAATATTCACAGCTCCTTGGAGGGAGAGCAGACAAAGAGGGGGGTGCAAGAGTAATGTTAAATCTCTTGATGTAATGTTTTACCATATTGCAGCATGAGGGCCTGAATCCAATAACTGTGTATTTATTAGGGCTGTCAATTAACTGCAGTTAACTCAAATGACTAACTCAAAACAAATTAACTCAGTTTAAGTATTAATAGTGATTAATCACAGTTTTAATCACACTGTTAAACAATAATAGAATACCAATTTATTTTTATTGTAAATATTTTGGATTTTGTTCTGAATTTTCAAATATGTTAAATTCAGATACAACCCAGAATACAAAGTGTATAATATTCACTCTATATTATTTGTTTACAAATATTTGCATTGTAATAGTATTTTTCAGTTCCCTCCGTGCAGTACCGTAGTGCAATCTCTTTACCATGAAAGTGCTATTTACAAATGTAGATTTGTTGTTGTTGTTGTTGTTACATAACTGCATTCAAAAACAAAACAATGTAAAAATTTAGAGACAAAAGTCCATTCAGGAATTATTCAGCTAGTCACTAAGACAAACATGTTTGTTTACATTTACAGGAGATAATGCCGCCTACCTCTTATTTGCAATGTCATCTGAAAATGAGAACAGGCATTTACATGACACTTTTGTAGCTGGTGTCACAAGGTATTTATATGCTAGACTCACTAAACATTCATATGCCCCTTTATACTTCAGACACCATTCCAGAAGACCTGTTTCCATGCTGATGCCGCTAATTAAACGTGTAACTGAGCTCCTTGGGAGAGAATTGCATGTCTCCTGCTCTGTGGTTTTACCCACATTCTGCAATATATTTCGTGTCATGGCAGTCTCAGATGATGACCCAGCACATGTTGTTCGATTTAAGAACATTTTCATTGCAGATTTGACAAAATGTAAAAGAAGGTACCAGTATGAGATTTCCAGAGATAGCTAACGCACTCAACTCTAGGTTTACGAATCTGAAGTGCCTTCCAAAATCTGAGAGGGACGAGGTGTGGAACATGTTGTCAGACATCTTAAAAGAGCAACACTCTGATTCAGAAACTACAGAACCCAAGCCACCAAAAAAAGAAAATCAACCTTTTGCCAGTGGCATCTGACTCATCTGTGCTACTGTGGATCATTATCAGCTAGGGCCTATCATCAGCATGGAAGCATCTCCTCTGGAATGGTGGCTGAAGAATGAAGGGAAAATACGAATGCTTAGCATATCTGGCACATAAATAACTTTCAGTGCTGGCTACAATGGTGCCATGCAAATGTGATTTGCTAAACAAGAAGTAGGACTGAATGGACTTGTATGCTCTAGAATTTTACATTATTTTACTTCTGAGTGCAGTTATGTAAAAATATTTTCTGTATTTGTAATTGCACTATAACAATATAGAGCTTGCACTACAGTACTTGTATAAGATGAACTGAAAAATACTATTTATTTTGCTTATATTTTTATGGCGCAAATATTTGTAATAAAATAATAATATAAATTGAGCACTGTACACTGTATATTCTGTGTTGTAATTGTAATCAAATTATTTGAAAATGGAGAACACATCCAAACATGTTTAAATAAATGTTATTCTATTATTGTTTAACAGTGTGACTAATGTGATTTTTAAAACTGTGATTAATCATGATTAATCCATTAACTTTAATCATTTGACAGCCCTAATATTTATACGTATTGATACACTGTCACAAAAACAATCACTTTTACCAGTGTTACCTTTATGTGCATAGTCAAACTTTCAAATTTAATCATCAGTTCATGGAACAAAATATTATACAGTGAAAACACCAATGAAATTGGCATATAGACTGTGAAACTGAAAAGGAAACCTTCATGTCACTAGGAAGTCCTTAAGAGAAACACATTGGTATTGCTTTTCTTGTCTAGTTAGGCTAAATAATCTTTCCTCCACACAGCAAAAAGGAACATTTGCTGTAAGAGATAATTGCAAGAAATCTCGATAAGACAAGTCCTATTTCATGCCTAACATTAATCTATTCCAACTAACCAGACACCTAGTTCCAACTCACTTTCAAACAACATCCCAAGAGCTCGGGCCATATTATTTTTGATAGCAGCTGGGTCAGACAGGCAAAGGCAAAGTATTTGTGACCATAGAGATCTAAAAACAGTAAAGTTTTGTTTTTCAAAAAATTAGAAAGCTCTAACTTGTTTCATGTGTATTTTAAAATAATATTTTGACTTGATTTACCCTTTTCAAAAGTTGCATGATTCATTTTCTAGCATAAGACATTTATCGGCTCTCTTAGAATTCTCTTTTCACCCCATATTCAAAGAAATGTGATACATACTCTCTCTTCATTATTAACAAGCATATGAATCAGATGTCCCTGAGCTATCCTTCCAGTTTAACAGAGTGCACATGTCTCTACTATATGTAGAGTCTTATCTTCATTTGAAGATGAACTGAAAAATCTTCATTAACGGTTCACAATCCTGCTGGAAAAGCATAACAAGTGAGCTTCCTCAGGGGTCTGTTTTGGGACCGGTTCTGTTCAATATTTTCATTAACGATTTAGATATTGGCATAGAGAGTACGCTTATTAAGTTTGCAGATGATACCAAGCTGGGAGGGGTTGCAACTGCTTTGGAGGATAGGGTCATAATTCAAAATGATCTGGACAAACTGGAGAAATGGTCTGAGGTAAATAGGATGAAGTTTAATAAGAACAAATGCAAAGTACTCCATTTAGGAAGGAACAATCAGTCTCAAACATACAGAATGGGAAGCAACTGTCTAGGAAGGACTGCAGAAAGAGATCTAGGGGTTATAGTGGACCACAAGCTAAATATGAGTCAACAGTGTGATGCTGTTGCAAAAAAAGCAAATGTGATTCTGGGATGCGTTAACAGGTGTGTTGTAAGCAAGACACGAGAAGTCATTCTTCCACTCTACTCTGCGCTGATTAGGCTTCAGTTGGAGTATTGTGTCCAGTTCTGGGCATCACATTTCAAGAAAGATGTGGAGAAATTGGAGAGGGCTCAGAGAAGAGCAACAAGAATGATTAAAGGTCTAGAGAACATGACCTATGAAGGAAGACTGAAAGAATTAGGCTTTTTTAGTTTGGAAAAGAGAAGACTGATAGGGGACATGATAGCAGTTTTCTGGTATCTAAAAGGGTGTCACAAGGAGGAGGGAGAAAAATTGTTCTTCTTGGTCTCTGAGGATAGAACAAGAAGCAATGGGCTTAAACTGAAGCAAGGGAGGTTTAGGTTGGACATTAGGAAAAACTTCCTAACTGTCAAGGTGGTTAAACACTGGAATAAGTTGCCTAGGGAGGTTGTGGAATCTCCATCTCTGGAGATATTTAAGAGCAGGTTAGATAAATGTCTATCAAGGATGGTCTAGATGGCACTGAGTTCTGCCATAAGGGCAGGGGACTGGACTCAATGACCTCTCGAGGTCCCTTCCAGTTCTAGTGTTCTATGATACGTGTTGAACAACCTAATCATTTAACAGCCGTTATAAAGCATTTAGTAATTGAATTAGCTGAAGTACTTTCTAATCATATAATGGTGCTGCATGAGATTATACGCAAAATGAAATTATAGAGAAGATGTAGGTATAGTGTTTCAGTGTATTTGGGTACTATGCTGATATATTAATATACATCAGGACCCTTAAAACACACACACACATATGGGATGATCATGCTGACTAATTGGAGAATTGCTCTGAAATTAACAAGATGAAATTCAGTAAAGAAAAATGTGAAGTTTGATACTTAATAAGGTAAAAATCAAATGCAAGACTACATAATGGGGACTCATTGGGTAGGTGGTAGTCCTTCTGATAAAGATCTGAGTGTCACCATGGATCACAGACTGAATATGAATCAACAGTGTGATGCAGCTGTGAAAAAAAGCCAATATCATTTCTGAGTGTATTAACAAGAGTGTCATATACGAGACTGGTGAGATCTTAGTTAGAGTGTGTGTCTGGGTCTAGCTGCTTCACTTTAAGAAAAAATGTGGACAAATGGGGAGTCCTAAGGAGAGCAACAAAAAATTATTAAAGGTTTAGAAAACTTAGGGAAAGTTTTTAAAAAAAACTCAGCATGTTTAGTTTTGAGATAACATCAATGAGGGCACCCGATAACAGCAGTCAGATAGGCTAAGGGTTGTTATAAAGAGGATTATGATCAGTTATCTTCCACGTCCACTGAAAGTAGGATAAAAAGTAATGTGCTTAATCTGCAGCAAGGGAGATTTAGGTTAGATATGAGGGAAAACTTTCTAATCATAAAGATAGTTGAGCATTGGAATAGGGAAGTTGTAGAATATCTGTCACTGAAAAAACTGTTAGAACAAGTTGGACAAACATGTCAGGGATGGCCTAGGTTTACTTGGTGCTGCCTCAGCACAGGGGGCTGTACTAGAACTCTTGAGGTCCCTTTCAACCCCACATTTCTGTGATTCTAGCACTGCTACTCGAGAGTAGGAAAAACAGCCAAACATCTTTAAAGGTAACTGATTTCTGTTCCTAAATGCGGGGCAGCAGTCATCTGAGCCCCATAAATAAGTGGTTCACACTAGTGGAAGCAAGAGAGATCTCTTAGGCTCCTCTCTTAGTGGCCATCATATTAATACCTGGTACAAGAATTGTGTCCCAAGGTTGTGCATAATCTCACAATGTTGAATCCTCGTCAAGAGACTTAGCAGGCCGGACCTCATCCTTGTTCAGTTGGATTAGTATTGCTTTTTGTGGTATAAAGCAGCCATTAAAGCTGGCAAAAACTCCACCTTCCTCCATCATAGAGATGCTTCTTCAGCTCCTACCCCAATATGACATAGAGGGTACAAAAGAGGTAGGGAGGGCCCTGTTAGGGTGCACAGGTGATTCCTGACCACCTGAGAGTAATTTCTGCCAGAGCCTAGTCCAATCAGAGGATACTAGACTTGGTTTAAAACTGGGTTTATTTCATATTTCCCCCCTTTCCCTCTCCCTCCTCTAGCCTTGTACCAAGGTAGGCTTGGCCGTCCCAGAACCTCTGGGTCAATGACTGAAGTTACTCAAGACATACTTTATAGGCCCAATAAGTAATAAAGCATTGTCATGTCCACCCCACCACTGCCGCCACCATAGCTGTCTAAGCCTAGGCATTTAGAAATAAATGAGGACAAATGCAGTAGGCCACATTGCCACATGGGTGCTATGGTTACTCAGATCTGTTCTTTGTTTTTGTTTGGTTTTTAAAGCCTAGCCTTAGTCTTTCAGAAAACATACCTTTTTCAAAATGAAAAAAAAATAGATTAAATGACATATAAGTGCTTCCTTTCCCCTTCCCTCAACTCCTAGGATGCTCTTGCATTTTCATTCTTCTTTCCTTGGTGAATATCTGTTAGCTGGGAGAAAAAATTTTAATGGAATCATTGGGTTTTCCCTTGTTAACCACACCATGCTAGTTGTCAGCTAAGCAGAGGCAAAAAAGAAGCCCCAGTTTACATAATCCTTACAATTATTTAAAGAGCATAGTTTGGTTTACTATGAATTGGTGCTGCTTTGCACATAAATGACTTAAAGGTTCTAGATTGCTCGGGTGCCTTTCATTTTGGTGACACTGGTTCTGTGCTGCCCCAAGAAGTTACAATCTGAAAATTGTTGGATGAGCATTAGGAAATGAATTGGTTCATACAGTTCATAGTGGAGAATGCCCACAGTGAATCTTAGCAGAACTAAATGGGCCTGTAGACAGAGCTATCTTCTTAATCACTCGAATTATTAATCTGTCCATGAGAGGACTGAGACACTATGAAAGAGTGTTGTGAGCAAGTTTGCATTCCCTCTGCAATTGTTATACAGCAAAGCAGAGGACTTCAGTGTTTGGGACAGACAATTTGTCACTGCTCACCAGCACTGACTTTTGCTCAAAAATCAAAACTTGGGGTGAAATGCTGGGTCTATTGAAGCCGCAAAAAGATACTTAACAGGTAAGTAAAAGTGAGTCCAAATTGATAACTATTTCTAAATTAGTGAGAATTAGGATACTTCTAGATCAGTAGCTGATGAAATAACAAGTAGGATATCTTCTGGAGGCATGTCTGGTTCTCTCTGAGAGGGTTGTTCTCTTTGGCTCAAGACTTCTTGAGAAGAGAGCATCTCTAAGGCACATATAGCATTTAGCTGCCCATCTCAATCATAGTCTTTAAGGCCAGAAGGTACCATCATTCTTATGTAGTATGACCTCTTGCACCTTGCAGCCCACAGAACTTCACCTACCCACTAATGTGATATGGCTATAACCTCTGCCTAGTTACTGAAGTCCTCAAATCTTGATTTAAAGACCTGAAATTACAGAGACTCCACCATTTACTATGGTTCAAATCAGCAAACATCCCATGCTGCAAAAAAAGGGAAAATAAAATCTAATAATCAATATCACTGCCAATTTGACTGGCAAAGGAAGTCCATCCTGAAACTCTCTTATGCTCTGAAAAGCCCAGCCTAAATTGTCCCTGGTGGAGAGACATTTATTCCCATAGTTCAAGAATTTTGGGTGTGTAAGTGATGACAAAAACATGTACTGTGTTTAATACAGCATCCAAAATTTGTAAATAGATTCCAGATGAATACATCAGTCTGCACCTAGAAGGGTGGATATTTTATTTGATATGCTCTATCAAACCGAGGGCAAAATAAATATATTATAGAGCGCTAAGTGTCTGGGTTGTTAATACACGTGTGGAAATGTGACTCAATTAGGTAACAGTTAATAGGATAAACATATGGGTAATTGAAATTATTATATTTTCTCAGTCAATTTGTCTTAATAATGACAAAAATGAAAGGTTTTTTAATGAACCCATCTGGATAGCTAAAATGTAAAAGCAAACAGACTTGTTAGAAATTTCTATAAATGCACATATATGTGTGTACATTTTAAAAGCTTTTAGGAACCCTCTTCTAAATGTGCCAAGTTCATTCTTCTTCTTCTTTCTTATTTTTCTATACTAACTTTTTACCTTCCAGGAAAAACCTTTCAGTTAAACCCAGGCTTGCAACACTAACTAAAATATTTTTCCCCATTCAAACCCACACAGAGGGCCATTGTATAAAGTCTAGTGGCTTGATATGATGTCATAAATGCTGGTCTTCCTGAGCAAGAATTGGAGGTAGCTTTGATTTATGATAGCCAGTTCTGCTGCCAACACATGGATCTCAGATCTACATACATCAAAAGAGATGACATAAGTCCAGCAATCTAAAGTGACATCATCAAGTCATTTAAAAACAATTAGCTCAATTAAGATGCTTATATTAATTTAGAACTTGGAACATTTTAATATTTTAATATTTCAAATTATGGACAGTCAAAGATCATCAGTAGACTAAGGTACACAAAAGCAAGTATATTTAAAATAGCCAGCAATGATAAATCAAATATGTTCATCACTCCTTTGCACAGTAAGAACTTGAACTTTGCAAAAGCTTGGGATTGCTCAGGTGAATAAAATTACTCTGATGCATGAGTCTTTGCAGGATCAGGTGTCATGTATGTTGTTTGCTCTTTTATAAACTCTGATCTCATTGCGGTACGTTGTTATTGGTACATCTCAGAATGTGGCAAATGCTGTTTTAATTTTTTATTATGATCTGCTGAGAGACTGTAATGCAGAGTGTTATCTTACCACTGCAAAGAGGCCCTAAAAGAGCATGCTTTCTGGCATTTGAGGCTGCTATGTCAAATTAAAAAAATAGTCCAGGTCATGCTAAAAGTGCTGATAGATTCTGAACAGCTGCAGGGCTTTTTGTCGTTTGTCATTTTAATACTGTTTTGTAGCTAGAAGCCCAGTGTCTCTTTTGGCTAGGTGTCATTTAAAGAAGACATTTGAGCTGACAGCCAATTTTAAATATTTAACCTGATAGTGTAAAATAGATTGGGTTAATGCTGTTTTCTGTTAAATATTAACTCTGAGGCTATTAATCATATTTATTGTATCACATGGCTTCTCCCCCCACATAATATGGGAAATATTATTGAAGTAAATGAAGCAAAACAATCTGAGAGACATAGTTCTCCCAAAACAGAATGACAGGCCTAGCAATTAGCTTCCCGAGAAAATGTGCCTTCTGAAGTGTGCATTTGAGACTTAATACCCGATACCCACCTTCGGGTTTCTAAAGCTTTGAAGTTATCAGGAGCAAAAGGCCTAAAGGTAAATTATGTCAGATACATCATGCTTTACCTCTACTCTCCTACTGGCTGATGACCTGCCACAGCCCTGGCAAAAAGAACCCACTGGACTGGTCCATAGGCTAGAAGATGTCTTGAAAATTCAAGCTGATATTTAAAGGGTGTAGCTGCTGGTGTAAAATAGTATGGCTCCATTGGGTATTAGGGATGTAAGTAACTAGTCAACTATCTGACTATCCCTCAACTAGTCGCTTCCCCCCCGCCCTTGCTGCCTCTATAGGGGAGCAGGTTCCCCCCAGCAGCATCTCCATGGGGCGGGGGGGGCAGGTGAGGCAGAGGAGTAGCGGGGACTGGGCACAAGCCGGGAATCAGCTGATTCCTGGCTTGTGCCTAGTCCCAGACGACGTGCAGCTTTTGCTCTGCAACTTGACAAAGCTGCCTAGGCTGGAGAGAAGCAGATACTGGATGGAATGTCACAGCTACACTGCAGTAGGTCTTGTGTAATAATTGGTGGCATTTCTCTCTCCTCTACCAGTCAAGTAATATCGGCATCCATTCCTGTAAAGAAACTAAGGCTCAGTAAAAAAAAAAAAACCCGGAATGTAGTAGTTTTCATCAGCTCCTTTTTGCAGACATGCTCATCTTTACAAATGTGATTCTCACTTTTTCTGGGTCATTCCTTGAAAACAATGCTCCTACAGGGCTTAATTCAATAGACTCGTACCTGGTAAAGACATTTCTACTTGTATAGAGGTGGTATAGATTTGGTAGAATTTTTTACTTTCACTTTATGCATGTGTAAATAACTGTAAAGGTAAGACAGTGAAGAATCAGGCCCACATTCTTTAGCAATTTCAGCATTAAGGATTTTTTTCCCTTCTCCCAGTACAATAGCTATATTAGTAATGAGATTAGCAGATAAGCAGTATTTAACACAGGGGACCTTTTTATTCTATTGGAAAAACTCGTTGGGGGATTTAATAGACATGATTTAGATGAACTCATTCAGAAACCTCCCAGTACATGTCCAAGTAGTGACTATGTTCTATTTACCTGGAGAGATGTTACTACCTACCACATCAAATAGTTCAGATTAGAACAAGAATGGGGGATAATTTAGGAGTTGCATGAAAGTTAGTGTAAATGACATGAGTAAATCTGTGTAAGTTGCATGCTGATGGAGGAGGAGGAGGTGGTATAGCAAGAAAAGTAACAAACTGGGTGAAAGATTAAGCAGGATCAAGATTGAAACTTTTCTGCTTATAAGACCTCTCTCTTCTGCCCCACTACATCCCGTAGATTACACCTGCTCATCATTATGGGGCCTGATTCAACTCTGTATTACTCCAGTTGTATACCAATGACTCCACTGAACACAAAGTTAGCATGTCAGGGTCAGCTGATTCAGAACTGCCTTCCATCAGCTGTCTAACGGTGCAATCAATGGAGTTACACCGCTGTGAAGTTGGAGTAAACCAGTGGTGAACTGGGCCTGCATTGAAGGCTGAATCCTTTCCCCCTCTTCTGCTACTGAGATAGTGCACAGTAGTTGGAAAGCTAGAAAAAGACAGGTATGGATTCCCCCGATGAAGGGTAGCTTCAAGTTGTACAAAGCTGGGATAGTTAGTTCTATTCTCCCCCCACCCCCACACACACACTTCTGCATAGGAGGCATTTTGAGGGCCAAATCCTCAGTTGCCATGGCTACAGGCTGTTCTTAATTATTCTGGGGGCCTTTTCAGTCCCAGACTGGCCCATGATCAGAAGAGTGGAAGGGTACCCGGAAGCCCCTCTCCTAAGCTCTAGCAGTGATGAAGATTGAAACTGGACTTACCAACACATAACTTTCCCCACCATTTACCTTGCTACTGAATATGGCCTTGATTATGTTGCCCCTTTTAAATGCGCTGCTGACAGAAACAAGGAAATGTGTATCAACTGCTGAGTGAGGAAGCCAAGGTACGCTCTGCCAAAGGTGTGAGAGAGAACAGCCTGAGCTCAGCGAATCAATGGTCCTCAATGCTTCCCCCCGCCAGCCCCATGTCCCACTTTAGCAGTGCTGCCATAAGATTCATAGACTATGTCTACATCCACAGAAGTGGGGCTGCAGCCTGAGCCAGAATGTCAACCCCACAGTTACACAGCCTCTCAGCCCGAGCCTCAGGAGCTGGGGTCATCTGGCTTGGGCCAGAAGCAGGTATCTAACTGTAGTGTAGACATACCCATGGACTCATAGCTTTAAATGAATGAGATACTGCAAGGATTAGTGAGCGCTGAATTGTCAGTGGATTAATTTGGAATCATGTAGTACAGTTGCTTCTATAACTTTGGTATATTAAGAAAATTCAGTGATCCTCAGATTTCCAGCTGCACCAGGCTTAGTGCTAGTACAGTGAACCTAATGTAGAACATGTGAGAACCTTGGGAAAGGCATATTCTTAAAGTTTCTATGCTGCTTTATTCATCAAGGTGTCTTCCTTTGTTCCTGTGCTTTCATAAAGGGTGTAATATGGGGTTTATAAAACTGCCTGAACTTAGAATCTCCTTTCCTGCAACCAGTACATTTCTAACCAGGCTAACTAGCATGCAGCATGTGAGCAGGTGAAAATCTGAGGAGGAGTCTGATGACAGTCCATTATCCACTGTACATGCATCTTGAATGGCACTTGTGCATCTGTTATGTATTTGAGCATGTTTTTACTAGGAGCCCTAGAAATCTTGAAGAGAGTGTTGCAAGCAGCTGTGTGTGAAACAATATAAAAGGAGCAAAGTTAACAAGAGACTAGAAGGTTGTAAAACAAGAGTAGCAAAGTGCATTCACCAGAACTAAATTTGGGAGCATTAAAAGCATTTTACTATAGCTAATATACACATGCATAGTCAGTGAACTAAGGGTGCGTCAACAGAGTGGCATTAGCTCGAAATTAGCTATGCAATTTGAGCTATGTAAATTGTGTAGCTTATTTCAAGATAGTCTATTTTGAAATTTGGTGCTGTCTACACAGAGCCAAATTTTGAAATAGTCCATTATTCCAACAAGCCCTTTAATTCTTGTGGGATGAGGTTTACCAGGACATTGAAGTATCAAGCCTGTTATTTCAATTGCATTTCGAAATAACAGACATGCTGTTAAGATGCGGAAAACGCTACTTCAGAACACTGGATGTAACCTGAAATAGCGCCTCTGTCTAGACGTACTCTAAGAGCTCTTTTAAGGGTTCAAAATCCTCAAACACACACATACACTTGGAGTTCAATTGTTAGGTCATGGTATTTAGAGAGATTTTATCAGTATCTACTCTACCATAGCAGAATAGTTGTTTTTATACCCAAATGGATATGTCTACACTACAGAGAAGATCGAAGCTGCTGCTGTCAATCTTCCAGGGTTCGAAGTAGTGGGTCTAGTGAAGACACACTAATTCAAACTGAAAGGGGACTCTGGTCGATGCCAGTAGCCCTGCTTCCACGAGTGGTAAGGGAAGTCGAAGGAAGAGTGTTTTCCCTTCCATTTCCTGCAGTGTGGACAGTACCAAAAGTCGAGTTAAGGTACTTTGACTTCAGCTGTGCAATTAATGTCGCTTAAGTTGCGTATCTTATTCGACTTTAGCCCTTAGTGTAGACGTATCCTAACAGATATCCTATGATAGTACCATACATTTTGAGCTGCACATGCTGTTGGATAGCCAGGACAGGCAAAGTCCTCTCTCCCCTCTAAATGATCTTTATTAGAGATAAGAGGGTTGTGGGGGAGGAGGGGTTGGGAAGAGGGGAGTCAAAGGTGTGTTGAAGTAGCAAATTCTATGCCAGTCATCATATTTCAGAGAAGGGCTTTCTCTCCATGTCTGACAGGTAAGGCCTAATTAGCACACCTTTGGGGCAGGGAATGAAAGAAAAAAGATTGTCCACAGTAGGAGCAGGTTTCTTCTTGGTAGGCAGAGCCTGGACTAATATTCTCCAGGAGTTGGCACTGGTGGTTTGGATCCTATTTGTGATCTCTGGGAGACAGTTCCAACTTGCTGAATATTTTACACCTATTGGCTGGGTGGTAAGGAGCAGAGATTAAACACAGTTATGTAAAGGTAAAAATAAGTGAGATTCCTGGTCTTTCAAACAAAAAAAACCCCTTATGATCAAAAACTCCTTGTCTGTAGCATGGTTGTCATTTATCTTTGCAGTTTTATTTTGGTTGAACGCTCAAAGCCCCACCACTATCTTATTATACTTGGGTTTACCAAATGTGCAGACATTTATCAAATGGGCCCTCAGTAGCAGTAGAAATGCAGTAGTACATCCAAGTTAAAATTTTTGCTTTGATTACTACAAATCCATGGAGCCCTTGGGTCCAAAGCTTCTACTGCAGCACAGCTATTTGCAAATAGATTTTTATAGCACATTAGTGCTGAAGGAGAGTCCAAAGAAAATAGTCCTTTCAATATTAAAACCAGCTGTGACTTTCTTGTGCTGATGACTCATTCATTTTTTTTATAGGGTGGGAGAACTAGGCAAAAGACACACAGAGTCTTATTCAAGACGGTGTTTGTTTTGCAAAGGGTATCCTAGCCACAAGCCAACTTGATCATACCAATATGCAACTCATGTTTATTTAAAACTTTTTTCTCTCTCTCTTAACAGTTCCAATTATAAAAACAGAACCCAGTGATGACTATGAGCCTGCTCAAACCTGTGGACCAATGAACCAAGGATTAAACCCTCTCTCTAAACCATACTACAGCCAGCAGATCATGATGCCTCCTGATCCTGGTTCGTGCCTTGTGGCTGGCTTCACTTCCTGTCAGCAGAGAAACACTGTGATGTCATCCTCTCCCAACTCAAGCCCCAAGCTGCATGATCTTTCATCTTCTGCTTACAAGTGCATCACCAACCCGGGCCACAGTCACCTAGGACTTCAGCAGCCCGCTGGCGGGGTCCCTACCATACAGGAAGTGCCAAGGTCTATAGTTGTGCACCCAAGTTCTCCAGAGCAATCATCTCACATCATGCTGCAGCCGCAGGTGAGTCAACATCTGAGCAGTAGCTGTTCCCTTGGTTACCAACAAACACTCTATCCCAACAGTCCCTCCTCTCCAGTTCCATCTGTTACCCAAGAGCCAACCTATTTGCAGTCCTGCAGTCCAACTCACTCATCCATAATGGGTCAACAGCAGCACCAACTGCCGAAGGTTCAAAGAAATGAGTCTCCAACAAACCAACCACTCTCATTGCCAGAGTTGCATGAGGACAGTAATCATAATTTGGCCCCTATTCCTGTAATGATCAAGCGAGAACCTGAGGAATTGGACCAGTTGTACTTGGATGATGGTAAGTCTTCCACAGCTGTAGAGGTTTGCATTCAACCATATTGCTGTATCAGTGAGTTCTTTTAACCCCCCTTCAGAATTCTGATGGAAGAAAGTGGCAATTAACAGCCTTGTGGAATGGTGCGGAATTTTGCTCTGATGTTCTCTGTCTGAGAAAGAGCTCTTTAATTTGGTTTGCAATAACGAAACTGTATTTTTAAGCATTAAATGCTGTTAGTCACTGTAGAGCAAACTGCATGACCAATAGCTACATTGCAATAATCTTAACCATATGGTCTTGGTTTCTGCCTATGCCAGTGAGCTGTGGAATGGCAGTGAAAACATATTTAACATTGTCCTGTTTGTAATGCAGTGAAACTTCAGATACACAAATCTGCTAACTGGAACAAAATGATAAACTGCTCTACTTCAGCTGAGAAAACTCAAATTAAAATCCGAGGCATGTCCTTCAGCTCATAGCTTTTTAGTCTTGTGGCATTTGCAGTTACGATTGTTGGGTTTTTAGGTCCTACTATAGATGTGTAGCCGATTTTTTTTTCTAGTTTCTAAAATGTGTGTGTGTGTGTGTGTGTGTATACATATATGCAGACACTGACACACAACTCAAATGCTAAAATGCTGTGATGAATTTGTCTCACGTTGGTTTCCAAAGATTTAGTAGCTGAAGATAATAAAGAGAGTAATCTGGAAATTGATTATATGGCCTCGTGGGGCTGTAATTTAGCACTTACCGCTAAGTATCCCAGTAGTATTCTGAACCTTCACCATAATGCAATATGTGAGCTCCTTTTCAATAGTAATATATCTTTATGTGATATACTATGCTGTTTGGGAAAGGAATGTATTTGAAATGTCTATATTGAAACTAATTGGTGCCAAGGAGCTTCTGAATATGATTGTCTTTCAAGGTGAAATTATAACAAAAGACAATTAATTTTACTTTTTAAGTATAATTTTGTGACAGTTTTCATTTGATTTCAAATGGCATGATACTTGTTGAATTGGGATAAAAACATTAGTATTTTTTAATTTAAATAATAGCGTTTTGCTTTTTGGTTTGGGAAAACATATTAATAAAGATCCTAATCCATTACATGGCAGACAAGTCAAAGGATTTTGCTTAACTCGGAGCACAGTTCATTAAAGTTTTACGGGGCTATTTCACACGTTCTTTCTATGCTGAGGACAGGCAAGTCTTCATATAAACATAATCTTTTTTCCCCACATGCATACTGCTCTCCGAAACAAGATTTAAACTGCTGCAATGTCCAAAATGAAATAAACAAAAAGTAAGAAACAAAAAATAAACACACACAAAAAACCCTAATCACATGAAAGATTGATAGAAAGCAAAGATTACCCAGGGAAGGACAGATTACAAGTTTAACAGAATCTGCTTCAATAATATTGAAGAGTCAATCCATAGCAATAGTCATCCATGTGACTATTCCTCTAGAAGAGCAGCACATTACACCTCCACAAATTATAATCCATCATCCCCTCTCTCCCTTTTTTTGTTTAATACAATGTATTAATTTTACAAAAATGAAAAGGCTTACTTTAGAAGGGAGAAGTATAGGAACATCAGAACTCTTTCAGTATGAGACATGCTTGATAGGCTGTGCAGTTGTTGCAGTCCGCCTGAGGGAAGCAAACCTACTTCCCCCCAGGATTCAGAGCTGTTCTCTGCTGCTCTCCATTTGGAGGGGCATGGTTGGGACTCAGGACTGTTGGTTGCAGGGATGCACAGATCCTCTAGCCAGAACCCCCTCAGTGAACACAAGTGCAGCAATCTCAGAACCTGCTTCAGCTCTTAGTGTGCCGTACATGTTACAGGGCAACACTGTTGGTGCTCTGTTTTCTAGTAAAGAGAATTTCATTTCTCTCCTCTCTTCCCCACCTCATTGTCTCTGACAGCATAAAGGACTTGGGCCCAGTCATTACTTTGAAATCACTCAGCATCACTATAGACAGAGAATGGAATTCATACTTTAGTGTGTATCATGCTAGTTAAAACCATTCTGTGACTGGCCTCAGAACTAGAGACAGAGAAACAATTCCTGCTTTTATCAATAGTAAGAGAAAATACATGAGTCTGTTGCTGCCAAACTCCCATGAATTAAGGAGCACTCTCTAAAAGCAGTGGCATCATAATTCTGAATCCCAGAAATGTACTTGAAAAACTAACTTTTCACACAATTATAATGTATGTCTTCTTTCCCTCCTCATCTCTTTCTTTCCAGCTGATTTACACTGTTTACGTCCCATACTGCCCATGGTATTTTTATTGATGCTTATTATTTTTATTGTGCTCTATGCGCGAATATCAATCTATAGATTACACTTTACATTTTAAAAAAATCATATTTCATCAATGCTGCTTTGCAGACATCACTGCAGTTCATCAGAGATTAACATTGTAGTAGACGGCTGTCCTTTGGGGGATTACCCCATCTTCCCTAACTTTCTTATAACTTACAAGTGGAGTGAATAATTTTTATGAGGTTGTTTCAGTAAAGAGACACCTTCTCATACCCAAAGAATGATTATTGAAAGGTGGAATTTTGACTGACAAGCACAGTTCAGAACAGTAGCTTGGTCATTGCAACATCCATATAGAGGCCAGCTTGCTGATCTCTTGGAGTTTCCCAGCTATATATTACTCACTGAGGGCTGATTGTGATAACCTGGCTCACAGTGCATACATTCCATCATGAACTGTTTCACTGAAGTAACTGGAGCTAATTGTCAAATTAAGTACTAAATGCTGGCAGTGAGGATATCACACAGTGGATCTGATTAACTAGGAAAAAAACCCTTTTGTTTGTTTTTGTTACAGGGCTGTAGTCAAGTTCAAACCATTGCCATTATTTCCCATTTGTATTTTATCCTCCTTCAAGTGTTTTCTTTCTTGGAGCATTATATAGACTGTATTTATTTTGTAATAATATTTTGAAGGTGAAAATATAGAATTCCAATCAAGCCAAGAAATAAAGAGACAATTTCATCTTTATTTTTAATAGATTGAAATCACCTTCTGTTTATAATTTAAGTATTGATTCAGTCATGTCTCTTCAAGCTTTTATAACTAACTACATTTTGTTTCTATATCTCTATGTGAATAAACAATACCGAAGCTGTAAAAATAAGTTAATTTTAATGCACAGGATTTCTTCCTTTGGCCCAAAATTCAATATTCAACTCCCCCCTCCCTAAAAGTAATTTAATAAAATCTAATAAATCAAAACTAAATGCCCTATTCTGTAAAAGGAGAAGTACCAGTGATTCCATTAGCAACTTATTTGCTATTGATTTTATATGGGAGGTGCTCAGATACAACAGTGATGGGCGGCAGCATAAAACCCTAAAATAGACAGACAGCATGCTAATATCACCACAGGACAAATTAAAAACCCAACCATGGTTACACAAAGTGACATTTCATTCAGAGTCTCACAAACTTGCCTTTTTTTCTTGATTTGATTTATATATCTCTACTGCTAATAACTTTTAAGTAATCTTGGACCTGGAATAAACAGAACTTTTCCAGTTTCAGCCTGTGGGATCAAAGCAATATTCATTCATTTGGCCTGGAGTAGTTCCAGACTTAGGCCATCTACATCACAGAGGTTCTTGGAAAAATGCAGTCAGTGTGTTTATATAAATATATGCACTGTATATGATGTTTCAGTGTTGGTGTAATGATATTCGGCTAACATGGTATAAAGGGAAAACTCAAGGAGGCTTCTAGTTTGACAAGTAAGTGTTGGTCTTGGCAGTTTCATTTTAAACAAAAGCCAACAGTAGCCACCTGGGCCACTGATTAGATTGGTAGCCTGTTTTAATACATGAATATCCATCTCAAAAACAGTATAAAATCCTTGAAAAGCCCCTTGAAAAGTAATGTGAGCTTTATTCTGAATATATTCCTAATATTGAGATGTGTCTGGCTCAATTAGCATTCTTGTGTCAGACAGCACTGAAATTTAATCCCAGACAAGACTCTGACTGACTCCCAATGCTGACACCACAGTAGTAAGGGCTGAGATACTGTTCAAAGTGTGGTCCTTCAGATGAAAGAGGTAAAATGAGCTTTTATCCGTGTGTCTGGTGGCCATCCAGGCAATTCCATATTTCCTTGCAAAAAGAATAGGAGTTGCCTTCAAGACCCTGACCAACAGTCCTTACTCAGAAATGCAAGTGATAATGGCCAAGACACTGTGTGTGAGAGCGATTGCTGGTTGCCTAACGGCTGCTCCCTTTGCTTTTACAGTCATTGTATCAGTAGTATCGAACTTGGGGTCAAATCCAAAGCCCAATGAAGTCAAAGAGTGGTTTTGGTGTGAAAGGTGCCTTTATTAAAAAGAAAAGGGGATGTCCTAAGCAGAGACTCCTATATTGGGAAAAGGAGAAGGCTCCATGAATTGCACAAGGCTCTAACTTGAGAACAACTCAGACACTAGGGCGATAAGAGCTATGGAAAACCCTACAAGACAGACAGCGAAAGACAAATTCTATTCTGTTAAGCATTTTAAGAATCATTGATTATCAGCACTGAGTCTTGAGTACAAAAACCAGATAAAATATTGTTCAGGCAGCTCAAAGTCACTGCCATAGTGCCACCAGGAAGGAGAACAAGGCTCAGGAACTGTCGGCTATCATTGGCTTGCCAAGCCACTGGAGTATAAGTGTGCTTTACAGCCATTTACAAAACAGAGCAGAATTATCACTAACTAGCCAAGAGATCAGCTGCTTTGGGGAAATTAAGAACTGGCCCTGAACTTTTGCCCACCTATGGAACCAAACTTTATTTCATATACTGAGATGTCAGTGCTCAGTTAATGTTTATTTTACATTTTTATATGTTTCTCTTTCTTGATCTGAGTCACAGCATGTGCCAAAAAAGTCCATTCAGATGGTATTTTCAGTTCAGTATTGCTGACCAAGATGGCTCAGAGAATTTTCCAAACTTTTGGTTGCTTTACTCAGATGTTAGAAATAACCCATTGTGGCCATAAGCAGCTAAGTAGAACTTATTTTGGGGACCAGAAAGGGCCTTGGTCAAATTCAGAATAAAGGAGGCCAAAGGTAGCTTAAAGTCATCTCTCCTGGGGCCCACTTCCCATTCCTGTGCCTAATGTAGCTTGGGTAGAACAAGGATTGAGCCCAAATTTTCATATTGCTAGGACAGAGAGAATTCAATTAGGTGTTTTAATGGCAGGAAACATCATTAAGATGTTATGACTGGCACTCCCCCAGGCTGATACATTTTTTGAGCTGCAGCAGAATAACACGCAATTGTGAAATTATTTTCTGACATTAAAAACATTAAAGAAATGGCTTAGCATTCACTTGTAATGATACCTTCATAAGCAAGGGGGTAACACATTGGTACCAACTAGAAAGGGATTTCATTGTGACCTGTCTTCTCAACATATATCAAAAGTTATGTACTCTTGCTCTTAGTTTTCATTTGAATTGGTACCTAGACAATAACATATACATTTAGTAAACAATATTTAAGTTTTGAATAAAGTTGTGCTTGAGCTACAAACCTCAAGTTCTGTCCTTGCACAGCTCTCATGAGTATTTGGACTCAGACTTAGGGTAAAAATCTGCCCTCACTGGTTTTAAAATGTTTTTCCTAGCACTTTCTCTTTGGTTCTGATTCCAGGTGCTATGGATTTTAAGAGCATTCAGCAGATTCTTTGAAAGTTAATTCCTCCCCTCCCTCATTTTTTTTTTTTTAAATAAAGGGCTGGCTTCTGATCTTGATGCTATTGGATGTATATGTTTAGCTCCCAGCATAGTGACAAAAATATATACATCATAAACAAAGAGGTGTCTGAACTTTTGAGTACGTGGCTGACAGCAGTTACTGAAAACACATCATCAGCTTCTTTTTAAAACAAGTAGGCTTTTGCCTCCATAATTATCTCGGTACAACTGAGTTTTATCGTACTTTGACCATGAATGCACTCTTTTCAACTTCTTTTTTTTTTTAATCTAAAAAGGTAAATTGGGAGCCTTAAACTCCCAATAATAAGCAAAAGTGGCAAAACCACAGGTAAAGTGTTACTGAAAGCTGCAGCCTCACCAGCCAGTTCATTTTAAATATCGCTCTTTTAAACATAATTTTTGCAGTAAAAGTGTACCTCATGGATGTAATATGAGCTATTGCTAATGTCATTCCCATGAATTGCTTATACTGTCGAACTGTTAGATGTCTGACAAGTCCATATATCTCCTATATAGTATATATGAAATTCTGTTGCCTCTAAACCATATGTTCATTTTTTTTATATTCCTGTATATTGCTGAAGTGCACGTGATAGGGTGATATAGTTTATTTGAACAGGAACTGTAGCAGACAGAATTATTCTTTTGCTGAAATGTATCCTTTTTCATACATTTCAGCTTTGTGATTAAAGTGATTGGCTCTCAAGGCATTACGTTTAGTCTACTGCTGCCACAATTATGCCTTTGAAAACTTCTGAGTTCACTCTCTGATTTCCAGTAGTCCAGATGTCATTAGAACAACATGAAGGTAGTCTACAAAGTTCAGTAATACTGTCTACACTTCAGTCTGGATAGGAGCAGTCTCTCACTCCCTGTTGGCCTGATCTAGCAGCTTTGGGAGAAAACAAAAAGCTTTCCTCATGGAAAGTTTTACTAAACCTGGCCCCATGCCCGAGTCAAGATCCTTCTCATTTCTAATGATAGCTAAAAGTGTACATGCTACTGTGGTAAAACATGCTGAGTCATTAACATTTAGGATGCAGGTTGTATGTGATGGGTAGGAGAAATAATATAAAGGACTCAAATCCTTCATTAGGGTCAGACCTTTAGACCTTGAGTGGTAGACTACTGATTGTACCTCCCTTAACTAGGACTCTCTGGTCTGGCAACATCCGTGGTCTGGCAGGACCACAGATGTTCCTGGACCACAAAGTCCAGGTATAGGGAGGTCTGGCCATGAGGCAGTAGCACGGGAGTGGGGGAGACTCATCCTGGGGCCCCGTGGGGCGGACACCGCAAGAGAGAGATCTGGCCCCAGCAACTGGGCTGTAGCAAGGGACCAGCAGCAGCTGTGAAGCTCCAGCCCTGGCCACGCCCCCAGCCCCCATCTGCAGCCAGGAAGCTCTGACCCCAGCCATGCAGCTCTGACCCTGGCCGCAGCCAGGGAGGTCCGACCCCTGCTGGGCAGCTCTGACCCCAGCAGCAGTGGGGCCAGTGGGAGCTGGAGAGCTCCGGCCCAGGGAGTGATGGCTGGCCAGGCAGCAGTTGGGGAGGGGCATCAGTTTAGCAGGCCATTAGGGGAGGGACCTCCCCTGGTTCCGCAAATCGCCTTGTCCCAGATCAGTCAGGTCCCGAGGGTTCCGTACCAGAGAAGGTCCAACCTGTATTAAACTAAACCACACATGGCCAGGATATCAAGGTTGCCTTTTTACTCTTCATAGCAGTCTTTGTGAATAGTCCCTCCCTGGAGCCTCACAAAAAGAGAGCCTCCAAAACTGTAAACGACAAGAACAGGTGTTGCTTCCTGATTCCGCCCAGTCCAGCGCTTGCAACCTACTGATGTTAAACGTTTAGATGCTGTGTGCTGTGAAATCTAATGGTGAACTTTGTTTTTCTTCTTTGAACATTTACACAAGGTCTTTAAAAGTCCAATTCTTCAAGGCATTGAGATTCCTTCTGAGACTGGCTGAGTGCCCTCCATTCCCCATCACATCCAGGGCTGCTGAATGAGAGTATTTTGCAAGAGCAAGGGTGAGCAGGCATCCAAAAAGGAAGGTCTCAGTGGGCAGTAACTTGCACCTATAGCTATCGTACGGTGTTTTTAGTATTCAGGAAACAACACTTGCATTGTACGTGCCTTTGCATTAAACATTACAGGTCATTAAGTATATGCTGAGGCTGTGTCATACCACGTTTCTTCAAACTAAATCCCAGTTCCACTCTGCAGCCCTGGTACTCCCTGTGCAATTAAATGAAAAAAAAATCACATCTCGCTTCTACATCTTATTCATTCTCTTACTTGCATAGTAATGGATATTGGCATTGGTGTTTCAAACAGGAAGGGTTTTTTTTTAAGTTTTCTTAGGTGAGCTGGGGAGAAGGACTTGCTGCATTTCAGCTTCAGTAACATTTACGTCTGCTTATAAGCCTGGCCTGGTGCCAAAGAAAATTTGTGGCTTGCAGAAGCAAAGACTTTCCTGAGAAAGCTTTGTTCGGATGCTAGCGCTCGTTTTTGGAATATGATATTTGTTTTAAAAGATTTCTGAAGAGTGTCACTATTGAGCTGTGCAATGTTAGCTGGACAGGAATTATTATCATGTGAGCCACTTAAAGTCCCAGTACTCTGGTGGAGAAGCTGTTTCAGAAAGAACCCTTTTCTCCATTGACTTGAGTAAACAAAAAGTAACATATAAATCTCTGCTGAATATAGCAGACGTTAGAGTTCACAAACAGGGAGCCCAATCCAGGCAACATCGAGGCATATGAGCAAGTTTATACCCATAAAGAGTGTAATTGACTTCATGAATAAGTGAACTTTGCTACCAGTTAGCAAGGTATAATATTACTAGATTACTAAAAAACGAAAGATCTGCTCCTGTTCCTGCTTAAGTCAACATTTCCTTTGGGTTCTGGGAGCAGACCAGGCCCAAAGCTAACAGTTAAAATGCATAATAGCCACATTCATTGAAATCTAGTTGTTGATAGACAGTCAAAGACTGGAGTCTCTTTGGGGAGAATTGTATGCAGCAAAGTTGATTGTTTCATCTACATCTGCTTGACAACTGTGTTTTTTCAGACAGAGCTTTGGTACAGTAATAGACCTTGTATGCTTGCTTTCTTTGCGGGCTTTATGGCAGCTTGAGCATCAATTAGGATAACTCTTGTTCTTTCCTGTCTCAGAGTTTCAGAGGGACTTTAATTGGTTTGCCACCAAGGGGGAAACTGTTTTGCCTCTGCTAAGAGGAGGTTTATCATAATGAATCACCCCTTAAGCCTACCTCATCCTGCGCATCTGGGAGAGGCTGCACAGTCTTAACATTATAAATATCAGCAGATACGCCAGGCAGTGGGAAAGCATGGGCCTATTTCTCTTTGACAAAATTAGTTCACAGACTTTGAAGTTGAAAAGGCCTTTTAATGTGGTGTGGGGTTGTTGTTGGGGTTTTTTTTTTCAAACTTACCATAACATAAAAGAGTATTAGGTGAAGCGAGATGATACTGAAAGAATATACAAGCCCATGAATTTTATAGTCCTGGAACACCATATCTGTAGTTCCAATATTTGGACTACCTTCAGTGTTCCCTGGCTTACAATACACAGTTTCTAAACAAAATGTGAGGAAATGGGCCACAGAATTCCCTGTTCAGCCTCTTTTTTTCATAACCCTGCAGCAGAGCTATGGTTGTTCCAAAGAATCTTGTGCATAACCAGGTAGGAATGGTGGAGGCAGGATTTCAGTCTTTGCTCTTACTCAGCCAAACCTCACCTATTGTACGGACTTCAGGGAAACTTGGACTAAAGAATTCTGGAGTGTGGCCAGTGGATTAAATTATGTCCCCGTGCTAGCCTTATGAGTTCTGTGACATTGAACATGACTGGTAGTGGAAGGTGGCCCACTTTGACCCATTGAGAACAGAAATAATGGATGTCAAATAAATAACACCTCTTAGAGACTGTATAAGACAGAGAGGGAAGAAATGCTACTGTTGATGCTTGCTTTTGTTGTTGTTACCTCTGAGGCTTGCAAAATATGAAAGAGCAAAAAAGTATTAGGAAGAAAAATAGAATGATTCCAGGTCATATTTATATACTATTGAGAAACTTTCCCTCACTGATTTGAATGTGTATGTGGTGATGAGTGTCTTTTCCATTCATGATTGACCTCACTGAAAATTCTCCATGTCTATTGAATGGGGTTTCTTGGAAATATGAGATCAGGTGGATACCCTGAACTGTGCACTTTCTGCTGTACTTAAACCCTTCCCAAACTGAACTGCGGGATTGCAGCTGTGAAACTGGCTCCATGGTCTTCAGACGCAGTTGTCTGAATTACTGATTGTTTTTGAGACATTTGAGTATTTGCTAATCAACTATTTCCATGGAAAATACAAGCCAACCGTAAAGATTATTTTGTCACGACTATTAATTAGCTGTTTTCAGTCTTAAATTAGAATAAATTTGAGCTCTACAGCATTCCAAGATTTAAACATAGACTGAACTATTTACTTGAGGACTGTTACCTCTGTGCAACTGAATTATCCATTAATGATTTTTCCAGACAGAATTGCTTTATAATAGAGAACCATTGTATGAGCAACACTAGTGAGGTGAAATATGCTTGTCTTACCTAAAATGAGGGTGTATAACACTTTAATGTCAAAAGAGATTTCAAGGGGAACTGTTATTACTAATAATAACATATTTATACTGCTTGTTGGTTTTGTTTATTTTATATTTAGATAGACCAACCTTTCCCCACTCCACTAAATGTTCTGTGACACAAGGTTATGCAGGGCTGATTCTGACTTCAGACCAGTTTAAAGCAGGAGTTCCTGTGTGGAAGTCAGTGGAGTGATACCAGTATAGAACTGGCGTACAAAATTGGACCAGATGTCTCCTCTTTGGCAGGAGAATCAGTCAAAGTGCTCAGAATTGTGTGAAAACATCCTGAGTGTGTTTGGGAGGAGAGGTCTCTCAAGCACTGTAAGGATCTCTTTGAAAGAGGGCTTCTGGAGGAGCTGCCACTCAGGGAGACAGACCCACACTCACATATTCAGTCCCAGCCTCTTTATGTCTATTTATACCAGAATAAGCGGTGGGATTGTTACTTTGTTGCACATTAATGTCAGTAAAATTGGCTAGAAAACTTATTGGAAAAGAGAGAGAAGAAAAACTAATTCCAAGATAGAAAAACTTTAGACTTCAGCAAGTATGTGTGCTCCTCAATGATCATACATAAGCCAGCAGTAGCTGCTCTGGAGGACTTTCCAAAATTCCAGGAACTTCGAACAGCTGTTTCCAGCAATCCATGCTAGACGTGTAAAAATCAGATCAGAATTACTGAAACCTGTTCAAACTTCAGACTCAAAACTAGAAACAGTGGATGAAATTCTCCGTGGGCATGAATTGGTGAAGCTCTATTGATGTCCATGGAACTGTGCTCATTTAGACCACATGAAGAGCTGGCCCATCTTCTGCTAGAATGGCAGAGACTGAGGAGAGTAGTTCCTTTTAGAGATGTTAATACCTCTGTGTGCCAGCAGAGAACTTTAAATGTATCAGAAAGGGTTGCAATATTTTGATGATAAAACTACTGCAGACTTGGGAAAAAGCTTACGGTGTTGAAACCTAAGTCTAGGATGGTTTTGCAGAAGAAGCTGAAGGAAAAGACTGGGAACCAAAACATCATTTTTTATAATGCAGTGTAACAAATGGAGATATGCTGATGGGAAGGCATTTCCTCTGTTGTTCTGGCAGTCAGGTTGGTTACAAATCAAGTGATAGGCCAGCTCTTCCGCCGGTGTTTAGCATAGCTCCATTGAAACTTGCAACAGAATAGTCCCATTGAGTTAGTCAAAAGCATAGAACTTTGTAAGATCAGATCTATGTGTAGGGATCCTTATAGTCAAGGGGAGCCTGACCAACTAATGGCTATGGGGGGTGCCACGATGGGACAAGGACCAATCTGCATGGCTGTAATTGCATTAGCAGGCCCTTTTTTTTGATGAGGGATGGAAGAGAATATGTGTGTATGTGTGGCTATATATATTTACTCTGTTTGGAAAAAACATCTTTTTCATCTACAGTACAAATATTTTTTCCGCAATGCTATCCAGTGTAGATACACATAGTAACATTTGACATTAGAAGAGATGGCTGGTTTGGCTGTGAAACTTCATGTTGGTATAATTAGAGGAGAAGTGAGAGAGAATATATGTAGGAGGAAGGGGAAATACAACATCACTTTTAAAAAAGATGAACAAGAAAGAATGAGATATGAGAGGAGTAGGGAAGGATAAATATGTGTGTGGCAGGGGAAATGGATGTACATCTGAGACTACGCTAATGAAGAACAATAGCCTGGGATTTAACTGCTATGCAAAATAATATCTAGAGATGATCATTTCAGTGGATGGGGGGATGATGGAAGTGCATTGTTCATAAAAGTGTTAAATTAAACCGATGGACATAAAAAAACCAGATTAAATTACTTTTATAGAGTGTTGTTGGTCTTAGCGTATGAGTGGTGTTGGTCCGCTGTGTATACAGGAGATCAGACTAGATGATTTTCTGTCATTAAACTCTATGACACTGACTGATTGTCACTGACTTGGGGTGAGTCCAGGATGGATCATTTTGTCCCTGCTCTGGTCCCATGTAAGTCACACAGGAAAAATTAACACAGCCAGAAAGAAGTAAGCATGGCCAGAGGGAAGTCCCTCCCAGGAGTCTGTGGAGCAGCACTGCCAGCAAACCAGAGCCACAGCAGGGATCCAGAGCCTCTGTACAGATGATTCTGGCCTCCTGAAGATATATGGGGATCCATGGGGTTAAAGTGAGTTTTCTATGGGGCAGAGAAGAGCAAACTTTCTCCTCTGACCCTGGCAGGATAATTTGGTATTATCTTTGTGTGGATATCCTCTTGAGATATCCATGTATAAAGTTCCCTCCCACCACTTTTTGGTAGGAAGGTCCAATGTGGCCCAAATAACTCCAAAATCTGAGTTAATCTGGAAAATTACTCTTTGAGCAAACAAATACTAGTCCATATGGTCACACCTCACTTGCTGGCAACCACTAAAATCAGCTTTAAGGGGTTACATAGGTAATATTCATACAACAAACAAAAAGAAAAACAGAAAAAATAGATTTTTTTTTGGTTGATTAGATGGTTTACCAATTAGAAAACATGTAAAAATATTCGAGATGAGACTGCACATTGCATGAAAAAATACTGAGACAATTAGCCTCTGGAAAGGCAAAGAATGCTTTAAAATGTACTAATACAAGAACATATGATTGGAGGAATGAAATAGGAAATCTCCTTACTTAGCAGCTTTAAAAAGATGAAACTCAAAATGCAGTTAGGGCCTGATCCCAGCCCTGTTGCAATCTTTCCATTCATTGCAATGGGCTCTGAATCAGGGCCTTAATGTGCTAAATCAGGGACATCCATCATAATCGTCAGAAATAAATGAATAGAAGTTTTGCAACATATTATCATGCATAATTTTCATCTGAACCTAAGAATTCATTACAGAAGGATATTTAAATAAGATATATTTACTCTCCCCAGCATTGGCAGAGAAAAAAATAGAACTTGAAAAAAAGTATAACATCTGCTGAATCTTTCAAAGCTATATTTAATATTAACTCAGGGAAAGCACCTGGACCAAATGGTTTGCACCAGAAATTCATAAGTGCTTCCAGACCAAAATCACTCTGATACTTATTAAAGCATTCATGTACATAACTGAGAAAGAAAGCTCTTCTCAACAGTCAGTTTAACTACTACTGATACCTCTGTCTTTCATAAGCCAGACAGAGAACCAGTGATATGTGAACAGTCTCCTTGAACTAGAACTGTAAAATATTCCTGCAAATTGAAGCTTTAAGATCTGAGAAGGTATTAACTAAGGCCTTCTTCTGCAAGCTGCTGTGTACAATTGGAGCCCTGTGTCCATATGAAAGAGATTGCTGAATCAGGGCCTAGCCTTGTATATTCTGATCACACAGGCTTTGTAGTCAGTACGAATGTATTGAAATAATGGAAATTACTAAGGAGGATTCAAACAACAAGAAGAAGGAATCTAAATGCCAAGAAGGCCTTTGATAAGGTGGAGTGGGATTGCTGTGTAGCAACACTAAAACTTGATTTGGTTTTTCTTTTTAAATGAATTAAATCAATTTGTAACAAACCTGTGTCTAGAATTAGAAGTATAAACGTATCATCCTGCTTTTGTTAGGAAGAGGGTTCAGACAAGGCTACCCATTTCCTTTCCTTTTACTTATAACCTTCTTGAGAGCCTTTTGATCTGCTAATTTAAGACCATTCAACAATGTTTGGCATATTGGTGGTGGAATATGAAACAATGCATTTACTGTGGTTAAAATCGGCTTTGAGCAAGGGCCAATGCATGTCCTAAGTCTTCACTTAAACTCTATTTAAAGTCAGGATTTAAGTGATTCATAGGGCTTGTGAGAGCCGCTGAATAGGCTGAATTTATGCCCCACGTACTTTCATTATCTGAAATTTTAAATTCATAAAGTTATCAGGATACTGAATTAAAATAGGAAAAAGTAAAATGGTAAAATTAAAGGGAGAGGGCCACACCACTGACAAAAAAACACAAATTTTTAAAATTATTTTAAGAACTCTTCTTCAAGATAGTTCTGTATGAATATTTTTTCAAGTTCTCTTTTTTTTTCTTTCCCGGTGATGGGGAGAGTAAATCTATCTTATTGTAAATATCCATCATTCTCACATACAGTGGGAGGCAATTAGAAATAATTCCACTGATGTCAGTGAAATTACAGTGCTTCACAATGTGTGTAAAAAGAGAAGAACCAGTCCTCCTTACTTTTATTCTGCTGTGTGCTCTTGTATACATATTAAAATATTTCATATAACATGCAGTGGTAACTCACTATGCATATTAGCGTGTATTCATTAGAGGCCAGATCCAAATCCCACTGGAGTCATATTATGCTCATATATAAAGGTTAATAGCATATACAATAATCTGGAATCTAATCTGTGCACAATGGGAATGATATATGGGAGCCATCACTTTGAACGTCCTTAAAATGTCTTTAAATTTTTTTTATAATTTCCATAACATGCATGAAGACTCCTACAGAATCAATGGGGTTCTAACTGTGAATAGCACATGTATTTTCAATGGAAGATACAGAGGCCTGATTCTGATCTCATTACACCAACAGAAATCAGAATTGTTTCCACTTACGTAAGTGGAGTTATGATGCATGTATTTTATACCAATGGTCCTGAGATCAGAATTATACCCACACCCTGAGGAATGTTACCAGGTCCAGGTCCATTAGCATGGAATAGTATGGGCATTCGAAGACTATAATTCATTTCTTTCTCAAGTCTCTTGAATTTCTATATTCCTTTTCACGGCCTACAATATGGCAACCTTAATATTACCTTAATGTTTTTTTCCCATTGAACGTGGGATTATTTGCGATCATTCCGTGCTCTATAATGTTTTTCTTGCAAGCAGAGATCCTTATGTTATAGATGTACAAAAGCTGCATTGCAGCTATCTACTGCCAAGACAAAGAGAGAACATTAAAGCCTCTTGCTAATCTGGCCTGCAGAGACGTTAGCTAATCATGACTTGATACTCAATACAATAGGACAAGTGCAGTAAAACTACCTCTGTTATCCTAGAGAGCGCTAAGAGTTATTATTCCCATGGCCAAATTACAGAGTTTGTTTTGTTCTGACAACAAGGCCCTCAGCATACAGGACTATCAACCATAACAATGAATCTGATGTAGTGTGTGTGTTATCAACTCCCTAAAAACTGTCTCACTTCTTTTTTTTTTCCCCTTTCCCACCCCATTTGTGTGATTTTGTCCCCTGGAACTCTTCTCTATCAGGCCCCTGCAGCTGCTGTTATTTTAGATATGGCAGGAAGTAGGTACCGGAAAACAGCAAGAGCTCACAGCACTCAGAAAAATCTAGAAATTCCTCTGATTTACCCAAGGCTCTGGCTCTAATCAAAGCCAGTTTAAAAAAAAGAGAGAGAAGGAGCAAGCAGACAACCTTGTCTGGGCTGTGTATGTCAGAACTGAGGTTTTAGCCATCACCTTCTGCAGGGTACTCCAGAGTTATTTGATACGGCTGTGTAAATCACAGAGTACTTGGCTCGGAGAAAAGTTCCACTTCAGTTACACTGTAGAGGTGGAACTGACACGTGTGCAGTCAGTGCAGGCAGAGACTTCTGCTTGCACAGTCTTTAACCAGCTGAGAAAACCCCCTTTTGAGTCCCCAGAGACAAGTGCTTCTAAACGCTCATCCATTTTAATGCTATTCCCCTCTCATGTCCCATGTACACATAAAGAGGATCAGTTTACAGGTTTGTCCAGTGTGTTTCTCTAAATGCATTTAACATTGCTTAGAAAAATACACTGGCCAAGGGTAGTGACGGAAAATACATGGCAAAGTCGCTAAAGCAGAAAACTTACATCACTATTGTTGTTATTGTTATTTTATAGTTTGGATGGAATACTACTTAATCTGTTCACTGTAGAAATTTGTAGCCATTTTGAATACATTCATTTTTGAATTAGGCTACCTCTAAAAACTGACTGGAAGGGAAAAAAAGAATGTAAAAAAGAAACAGATGGCTTATGGGTAGTCCCTTCCAAAATCTTGCAATTCAGCAAGGAATCTAGTTTTTAAAAATTAGCCAGCCTTTAGTCCTCCAAAAGATGTCACCTTTAGAACTGTGGGGTTTTTTTAAATAAAGAAATCTTGATATTTGACATAGCAGATAAGGAGGAAGATGCCCGCCCACAGACATCTTACACCATTAGCAATCTAGTTAACATCTGCAAATGTTTGAGGGAGAGAAATTACATTTTAAGACGTTTCTTTTTTAATTGCAGTCTCCAGATGAGATTTGTTAGAGCAGGGAAATGTATCCCGTAGCGACTGATGTCAATAGTGAGCAGTCCCTAAAGCCAGCCAGGACTGGGAAAGCCATGCTGTTTGCTGCTCTTGGCACAGCTCCCTGCTTTCACAATGTCAAATTTAGACCCGCCTTTATGTGCACTTTCAATTTTTTTTCCACAGTAGCGATTGCCAGCAAGCTGTAAACTACCGTATATCACTCAGATTTAAGAACCTAAACTTTAAAACAAATTAAATTCTTGTTGACATTGTCATAAAAATCAGAATCGAATTGAACAGCTCAGTAAAAGTGCACTTCAATTATTTTATAGATTTAAGATTGTTTTCTAGGATTCCCAGACTCCCAGTACAGCAAAGTTATTTCCTCTTGGCAGATCACTGGAAAAAAAATTGTTCTGTGGATAAAATTATGTGGCAGACACTAGGTTGAAGCCTAGAGGGAGGAAGTGGTGTCTCCCCAGCACCTGTAAATATTTGCTCTGTGTCTTGACCAGAAG
Source organism: Pelochelys cantorii (assembly GCA_032595735.1). Taxonomy (NCBI): domain Eukaryota; kingdom Metazoa; phylum Chordata; order Testudines; family Trionychidae; genus Pelochelys; species Pelochelys cantorii. Next base: position 102,048,296 of record CM064327.1, read on the forward strand.
AGCCTGTCATCTATACTCTGAAAAAAAAATCAAGGTATTTATTTCACAAGTAAGCTCCCTCCCTCCCCCCACAAAAAAAGCTAAAAATGTTCATCTGGCGAAACTTGGCTCTTAACTATGTGTCTACGTGGTTTTTTGAAAGAAAACAGCATGATGAGTGTGACCCACCCTTTAGAACTCTCTCCAAATGCAGGTAAATGCCATGTAGTGCATTAACTCCCTATCTCTACTGTATACTCGTCTTTCATCTCTATACTTAGCAGTAATGTTTGATATTCTTTTTATATTTTTTTTTCTATTCTGTAAACTGGAAACAATGGTGGTTTCCACTGAATTAAATGCCAGGTTTCCATTCTTTGTAATGTTTCCTCTCAAAACAATTTGGAATGAAAGTATTTCAGAAATGTGTGTAGACAGAAGCGACAGCAGATAATAATTTGCTAAATTAAATGCTGTTTTACACAAGGCGTGGTGTACTAGGAATGCCATAGTATGGCGTAAACACAAATCAGCCTACACAGTCTTTGATCAAAGCCTTTTTTTAATCAACTTTCTTTTAATTGTACCAGTAAAGTGTGTTCTTAGTTTTCTAGGGCCCAAACCTGAACTGTTCTGAGTTCCCAAATACTTGAGTGGGAGTTGAGGGTGCTCAGTATCTGATACAATCATGTTTTTACTTCCTGTCACAAGGTTATTTCTGAAGTTAGAGCCAAACCATCAGTCCTTGGGGTCTAGCACGATGTACCTAAGTCTATATTGAAGCACCTTACTTCAGTGTTCTGGTTTTCAGAGATGATGAGCACGTGGGGATCTTATTGGAGTGTTGGGAACATTCAACACAATTTCAGGAGCAAGCCCCAAGTTTGTCACTAGGGAGATTTGCCATGTCTGCTGTATTAGAAGCTGGAGGTGGTTATCACTTCCGGTTAAACTTGAGCCGGTCACCCCAATTGTCTTAGTGCTTTGATAGAGGCAGCCAGATTGGCTCATTGCATAAAGAGGTTTTAAAAGTGAAAAGGCCACTCATATATTTTTAAAGCTCTTTCACATCATTTTATTGCCTACGCTGTCTCTCAGTCAACCAAACAGCATGTTGAATTCCCTGTAAGTTTGTGTGCACTGCAGAATTATATTTCTTGCCAGGGTAACCTGTTGAAGCTTTTCCGATCCCGACAGGGTGAGATGTTTGAGTATTTCCAAGTGCTCAAGAAGCAGCAGGACAAATTGTTGTGGCTGATTGCAAGTGATTGTTTAGAAAGTACCATGCAAGTGTTTTGAATTATGGTCCAGCTCTTTAAGTGTGCTTGTAATATGAACAGTCTATGCCTCTTTTTGTTCAAGTACCTTTTTCCTAGCTCTTCAAGAGTGGAAGTCGTGTAGCATGTTTGTCAGTGATTAGATCATGGGGTCGAATAAATCTCTCCTGTGAACACCAGAGCACGCAGCAGAGTTCTGTATGGTACTTGAAGTAGCCATGGTAGGGTGGTTATTTCTTCAGTTCTGTGGTACTTACTGAGTTTCTGCAGCCAGGTCTGGTCTTTACTGTATGCCAATATCCCTCCATAGCCTTGTCAGTTCACACTAAGGGGCCATTCCTCAGATCCAGGCAAGCTATCCTTGGCACAAGACCTGGGAGGAGGGGCCAAACCAAAGGTGTTTTACCTGCTATCCCAATTTTCTAATCCTGGGGCCTAGTTGGCCTCCAGAGACAATATGAGCCGCTTCAGAGCTATTCTAATTTGTACCTGGCTGCCAAGGGGCAGTTTTGGTAGCCCAGGATAACAGAAGTGCAGCAATATTCTGGTCCTACACACTCTATCCTGGCTATGCCAGTGTGGAAATCCTGAACGGATAGCTTTAAAACCATGAGTATAATACAAAGGGACCTGGCTAGACTGAGGATATGGCCTCTAGGTTCTGATTCTGTTCTCCCTTACGCTGGCATAAATCCAAAGTAACTCCCTTTAGGGTCAATATTTGGGTCAAATCCTCTGGACCAAATTGACAACAATGAGTTATATTAGTAGAGAGTTTTACCCCGTTTAGTTAACTCAGATGTAAAACTGCTGTGAGCGCAGAATGAGGCCCCTGAAATCGGTTAATGCAGCTAGCATTAACAGAACATGTATGGCTCTTAGAATTCCATGGGTTTTTAGTAATTGACCCATTTGTGGTTAAAACAAAATCCCATGGAATTAAGTATAGCTCATGTTATGGTAAGGGACACGTCATCTTGCCACAAATATTTCGCCACAGACATCTGGTTTCTCTGACAACTCCCACCACATTTGTCACATGACTCTTTGTCTGTGCCATTCCCGCCAGTACATAGTGCCAATTTTAACTTCACACTCCATTTTTAGCACTGGAGAGAAATGACATACCCATGACCAAATAACTGTGACCAAATGTTGTGTGAGGTTTTGTCAGCCTTTCCCCAACATGCTGAAAAGTGAATGGCTTCTGCTTCTCTGACACACCATCAGCTCAACGATATTATCAGCCTCCTGAGTCTTTTTCCTTTGGATAGCCCATGATTACACACCAAATCATCAAGGGCTGTCCTCTCATCTTCACAGACAGAAGAAAATTTGTGCTGGATGTTGACAAACAGAATCAAGCCATCAGCATGTATTTCCGGTCACAATGACAACCTCATTCAAAATGTGCACATGGCATTTTGTTTACAGGCATCACACACTTTCCAACATAAGCACATCAGTAGTTTGGCAAACACATCAGCACCCAGTCTTGTAACTCCATAAGGCACCCTGAAATCACAGAATCATAGAAATGTAGTGCTGAAAGTGACCTCAAGAGGTCATCTAATCCACCCCTCTAACGCTGAAAAAGAATTAAGTATACCTAGACCATCTCTCAGAAGTGTGTGTCTAACCTATTCTTAAACAACTCCAAAGACAGAGAGCCTTCTTTACGTATAACTTGGGTAACTGCTGTAAAGGCATCTAAAACTAAACTGAATTTGGGGCATACTTCTTAACTTGCCAGGGCCCAAAAGTGGAACAGATACACGACAGAGCCTCAAGATGAGAGATACCAAAAGTCCCTATAATTCAAGAAGACCACTTCTTTTTTTAAATCCTCATCTTCATAATTCTTTAGGACTGCTGTAATTAACTTTCTAGAAAAAAAAGGGGGCAATGCCAAAATTTGTGCAGAATGAAGGTGATTTTGTGACAAAATGAGTGAAGTTCCTTAGAATGAGATCTAGTGGAAAGAAATGAGTTGGGATGAAAAGAGGAAACTTACCAGGGCTCCATGACACTATAATTTGTAAAGTCTCCATGCAGGGGCAGCCCATCGATATAGGCGAACTAGGCAGTCGCCTAAGGCGCCAAGTTAAATGGGGCACCATGGGGCACTAAATGGGGCACCATGGGGCACCAAATGGTGGCGCAATATCATTGAGGGGTTTGGAGGTGGGGAGGCGCCGATTACATGGTTCGCCTGGGGCGCCAGTTGCTGGCAGCTAGTCTAGGGCCGCTCCTGTCTCCATGATTTATGAACTCCTTGCTGAACTCTTTCCTGTGCAGTTGTGGTATTATCAAGCCCCTGAATTTTCACTACTGCATATATACTAGCAGTGCTTTTTTTAAAAGAAAAAGGGTGCCAGTACTCCAGGCTCAAAGCTGTTGAGCAAAAAAACAAAACAAAAAAAAGCCACACCGGGGGCCAAAATGCCCCTTTAATAACCGCGTGTACCGAGCAGGCTTCCATCGGGAGCCAAGCCTCCCCAGGAAATAGGTGCTGGTACACCAGAGGGGAATCCCATTCAATTAATGTATAATAGGAAAATAGGTGCCGGTACGCTGTCCTGGGGCATACCGTCACAAAAAAAGCACTGTATCCTAGCCACAGTGGGGTGCCTTACTTTGGACCTCCACAGAGCACCTTGCAGAGTACTTTCTCCACTATGAGTACCTAGTTATAACTTTGCCTGAGCAACTACCTATTTGTGCACACAAATGTGAAGTGTGTGTGTGAATTTATCAACCTTCAAAATATCTAGGTGTAGGCTTTATGTAATCTTCTGCACACATTGGAACTAATGGGGCCCTGATATGAACATGTCACTTCCAGTAAAGTCGTGAGTGTTGCAGCTGCTCGGACAAGGTTTAAATATGCCCTGTTATCTGCGGAAGGTATTTCTAGTTTTAACGCCTGATGTTGCGTTCACTGAATTCACTCAGAATTTTGCCATTGATTCAGTGGAAGAAGAAATGGGGCTTTTACTTGCTCCCTGATGAGAAAGGAAAAGGATACTTGATGAAAACTCACCTGTGATGCCAAGATCATTCTTTCACACTGCCTTTTAGGTATATATATTTGTATTTTATTCAATAGGCCTCAGCTACACCCAAGCTAATCTTTTAAAAACACTAACAAAGGCTGCTCATTGAAGAGTGTTTCTGATGATCACCAGGGGCCAACCTATTATTACATTGTCAATTAGAGCATACATGTATGTCCTGTGGATTTGATTTAGAACTAACTAAAGCTCCAGTAATGTGCAATTACAAGAAACTTAACAACCCCTTTATATTAAATGCAACCTCCATGGCACCTAATATACTTTGATGAATTGCTCATTATGTTCAATGTTAGAAAAGCTTCTATAAAGTTTAATAATTTGTATAATCAATACAGAAATTCAATCTTGTTTGGCTTTTTTTAAATTCTAAAATCAATAAGTCATAAAGATTATGGACCCTGTTTTGTTCCCCTTTGCCCTTGTGTACCTGTGTGTGTGTGATGATGATATTTTGTAAAGCTAAGCCACTCCTTTGATTATAATAAGAAATCCTCATCAGCCCTTCCTAACACATTCTAAAATAGTTTTTGTCCTTTTTCTGCATATACTATTCTCCAGGTGTACCCAGGTGTGCCTTTTCCAGCATTGAGATGTGATTCTGGATATGTGATATGGACAAATATTAAAATGTTCTACCCAATATGTCCATAGAGATAACACTGAAATGTTAGAGGTAATCAGTTAGTCCAACCTGCTTGGACCTCCTAAAGATGAGTATTAATTACTCAAAGTCTGAAACAATCACTGAATATCTCAGGAATATTTCAGGTTGAGTCATATCTTTTCTCTGGATAATCTGGTATTGTTGTCATATGATAACTTTTGTGACTGACCAACCCCATCCATAATTCCTTTTGCCCCGGAAGGGGAGAGGAATAGTAGATGTGCAGGGTGAAATTACCCAGTTGCAGAAGGCCAACAAGAAGTCTTGTGCAGTACTTAAGCTGTTTTAAGAACTGAAGTGGAACATACTGACCCTCTGCACAGGGATGAATTTCATGTCTAAGGAGACATAAAATAGAACAAGAAAGGAAAAACAGTGCTGGGCTTTGAACTTTCTTTCTCCTCACCACTTCTCGCTGTCGTCCCTTACCTTCAGTCAAGCACAAGTAACAAGTCATATTCTGTACATAGGTTAACAAAAGCCAAAGACAGTAGTTCCCAGATTCTAAACTTCAGCAATATGCTTAGTACCTTGGTAATTGAGCTAGGCCCTCTCCCCTCTCTGCCCCCATGAAAATTATCAGTGTCATCCATTCTAGCAGTGGCATTGAAAATTGTTTTGATTGTGAGCAGGCAAGCAAGCAGATACAGAAGACTTGTATGATTTTCAGTGCCACTTCATATCTACTTCCTGGCCTTTCTTTGTTGCTTCTGCAGCATCTCTAAGGCATTGACTAGTTTGTTGTGGAGGAGGCAGGGTCTGAGGATAGTTAGTGTCTTTCCCCCTCCCCCATGTAACTGCCTCATTCTCAGGAATGGCAGTCTATACCACTGTGACCATAGACAACACAGCCCCGTCTAAACATTACTCACATTTTCTTCTAACTAGTTTATGTGAAGATTCATAAGAAAATACAAATACATGTGGAAGAAGAACATTTCGGTGGCCAGTCCTCTTTGTGATTGTCACCCTTTTTATCACTGTCTGGCACTGGTGAATGTAGTTGTGAGCTAGGACTGTGAGATTTCACTGAGATGAGGTTTAAAGTGTGTGACGGCACCCACACAGAAAAACGATGCAAAACTAAAATGAGTCAGGATCTTATCAGTTGCTTTTTGTGTAGTTTGGTTGATTGTTGAGGTAATTCTGGTACTGGTGACTTGCAACCTTGTTAAATAAACCAGTGCAATTTTGTGCTGTTAGCTTGTGGTCCAGAAATTAGATACATCACGTGGTCATCTTAAAATTCTGCAAAAACAGCAAAAATTATATGATTGAAACTTTTAAAATGTGGGTGCCTCAAATACATATTTAGACACCTAAATAAAAATGGCCTGATTTTCAGAGATGCATGTCTCAATGGAAGCTACTCAGATACTATGAGCATCAGGTGGCTTTTATTTATGGCTATTTTTTGCTTGTAAAATGCTTTGAGATCCTTGAAGGGAAGACTAATTATTTCAGATGTTGCCAGCTTATGATTTTATCATGAGTCTTGTGATATCTGGTATTTTTCTTAAAGCCCCACCCAAGGCCACCGGCAAGGAGTGGAGCAAAGTGGGCAGTTACCCAGGGGTCCAGCAATTTAAAAGGGCCCAGGGCTCTAGCCTCTTTAAACCACCACCAGAGCACCCCTAGCACCATTCTACCCCTAGTCCCTCCCCTTCCACTAGCGGTTCCGCCCCTTATAGAGGCCTGGAGCTGAGCATTCCCCATGTTGTTCAGGGCCTGATGAAGTCTGTCACCAGCTCTGGCCCTACCTACTGGAATCAGAAGATGACATGGAAATCCTAATTTTCATTAAAAAAACATGTAAGAGTCATATGTAGGAAAGAAGGGTTAAAAACCCAAAGCTTGTGAAGTCTAAATGCTCAGAAACCAGGAGCACCACATTTTGAAAAATCTCCTGATTTTTAAGACAGGGTGACGATATTTTGGGGACTCATATCATGATTTTAGAATCCTCGGGGACTAGATGCTGTTTTTCTGTACTAGAAAATAAAATGGAAGATGTCGTTGATTGTCAATTAAGACTGGTCTGAAGAAGCTGCATTTTCTGTAGCTTCCATAGTCCCGCTTGGGGTGAAGACACACCCTCTCGTCCATCCCGTCCAACTTCAGTCCTCACTGATTTTGAAATTCAGCAACATTATGTGACGTTGACGTGGTTCTTTTGTGGAGTGGAAATTCTGTATTAAACTTGCAATTGTGCCTATTTTGTTTCTCTTATGTATGCTCTTATGAACGTAAACACATGATTTTGGTTAAAATGTGGTTTATTTGTCCCCTTACTGCTTTTTGTGTTTTCTATGTTGGCTGTGGCTTGCATCATGTGGAGCCAAATCCTGCGGCCTTTTCTCAGGCAAAATTCCTGCTAAATTTGGGGAGTTTTGCCTGAGTGAAGGCTGCCAATTATGTCGGAGTTTAAACTTCTGCTATAAAAATAGTAGTGTCTGATCGTTGGATGTAGGAAAAAAGATTAAAATCCAGACCCTAAGCTGGTGTAAATCAATGGAGCTCCTTTGACTTTAGTGCTATTCTGGCCCTAAGAATTTATTTAAAAAAAAAAGAGACTCAAAATGCTCCCAGGCTTTCATCTATGGTGGATAAAAACCATTAAACTAGCACGTCTTGCATGATGTGAGATGGTGAGGCTGGGGACTGGGACTCATTTAGAATGGGCACCCAATCAAAAGTCCCAATCAAGTTACTGCCACACAATGCTGTCATCACACTTCAGTGAGGAACTTTCCCTGTTTAACCCTCCACAATGCTTCCACTATAGAAGTTTTTGCATTATTTGGAGTCACCAAGCTAAATAAGGCAACAGGTGCTGCAGGTAGGAAAATTATTCCATGTTAATGGCTGACAGTCACGTCTAACAATACTATTCATCCATGCCAAACTGACATTCATATTGAGGATCATGTTTTATTAAAACCTGCTACTTGTTGTCACTCACTTGCTCCACCGTCCTATTCACTCTTTCCAAAAATAGCATGCCCTGTGGTGATGGCTTATTATGATTAACAGATAAAAATAACTTTAAGGGTTTATATGCATCCAGGACACCTGAGGTGTAATACAAGATCTGACTTCTGTATGGAGCGTGTGAAGTTATATTTTCCATTACTTCACAAGACTGGGGCTTGGGTGTTTTTTATGTCTTGTTTTGCTTTTAATTCTGTAAGTTTTAAAGTGATCTGGTGGTTTCACGTTGCAGACTTGTACCTCAGGAATTAATATCACCTCTTTATTATTATTGTTTTTTTTCTCTTCGTAGCATAGTTCCTTTTTTTAAAACACAACTTCTAACTAAGATCATTTTTGCCAATCATTATTATATAATATTGTACAATGTGTATAGTGATGACATTTGTCAGTAAGAGAGAATTGTTGCTTATTAAAGGAATGGGGAGGAAGGCTTTGTGGCAACAAAAGTGGACTCTACTATTTCAAAAGAGTGCACATTAGAAGCTGTATCTATTTGCTAGCTGTCAGTGTATTTATATTTAGCCATTGCTCTTTGAAAAAAAAAATCAACAGGGGAGGCATTTTCCTTTCACTGTTTTTCTTTCCTGCTTGTTAATTCGTGACTTCAGACTCCTTGTTGATGACGTTAATGTATGGCATTTGGGCTGCATAACTGTAGCATCTGCAATAAGGGCACATGATGGTACAGGAGCCCTAAGGATCTGGATTTGAAATCTCCAGTGGAAAATTCAAAGGATGGACATTGTAGGCAACAAAAACAAATGCCATTATATATTACATGACTAAAAGGAAACATGGTAATATAGCTATTAATTTTATTATTTATTTGCCAAATGCGCACAGTGGACTCGTTACTGTACAGAAGAAATTGCTGTCCCTGCTCTGCAAAGCTTGTAACTGATGAACTACTGAAGTCAATGGGAACTGAAGACACTTAGCCCACTGAAAGATTAGTTAGTAAACTCAATACCTAGCAGAAACAAAACAAGATTTCATACATCTACAATACAAACAGAATGCATTGTTTGAGGATACCATCAGAGCCTTTTTTTTTTCTTGGCATGATACATGTTCAAGTTTAGGTGGTTTATTTTGTTCAGGTACAGTCAAAGAATTTCTAGGAGCTTTGCAATCTACCATTGCTCTGTTCCATCTTAAAGGTAATGGTCCATACTGATCCTAATTAAGCAAAATGCATATAGTATAACACTGCATAGACAGGCAATTCAACAGTTGTTAACAAAAGCCTGATTTGAATATGAGATGATAGTCCTTTGAACGTGAGGTATAACTGGGACAAATATCTGAATCGGAATGCACACGTATTAGTGACTCACAATAGGCGTGATTAACTAAAGGCTTTTTGATGCCTTTAAAACTAAAGGCTTTGTTTTAAATATATCAGTGTATAGTGAAACCCTGCTGATAGATATAAGCCCTCAGGCATTTCCTCTGTAAACCTCGATCAAGCTTCCCCTTGTAATTACTTTGTAGCCTTGCAGTGGCTTATGTAGAGTGGTACCAGTATGGGGAAGAAGGCAGCTAAAGGGTGCACATGGCAGCACGTGGAACAGGTGATGTACAGTGTGCACATCCATGCTGCAGTAAGTCTTTCTGTCTTAATAACCTGGAAGCATATGGAAGCCATTATGTTCTGGATTTAAATTCAGAGCAATATTAAAAATGTCAGGCCATGTTACCTTTTGTAAAATTAAGAAACACTAACACCTTTACATTTGTAACTGCAAAGTACAATCATGTATTTATGTAACATTACTTGTACCTGCGGATGGGCGGAATCACTGAAAGTATCTTCTTGCTTCAGTAGTGGTTTGGGGTTTTTATAGGTAAAGTATGTAACCGGAAAGGAATGTAACTATAACCCAGAACCTCATTCATCATTCTGATGATAGAAGACTCTCAGACCCTGATCCAAAGTCTGCTGAAGTCAATGGAAAGTCACTGATTTCAGTGGGCTTCCGATCAGGTCCATACTGCTGTCAGAAGAACTTGCTAACATCAATCCATCGGAAATTTGAAACGTCGTCAGGGAAGGAAAGAGAACAAAATGACACTTCTAGGAAAGTGGTGTTTGTCAGATTCCTTCTTCCCTACATCCTAATCAAGTACTTAAGTTTATTGTAATATAATACAAAAAATCAATGCTACCTATCTTACATCAGTATCAAAGTGTTAACTGCAGCTTTTTCTTACCTGCTGTGGGCTTCATCTTCCAGCCAAACTGAGAGTCATAGAAGGGCCTAAATGTAATAGGACGCATTACAGTTTTGTGGCAGAGGCAAGAGCAAAGCAAAGAGGCCTCTCAAGAGGCAACAACACCCTCACAAGCAGTGCAGAGCACAGCTCTACAGTGGCCTCAGCTGAGGTTGTACTCAGGCAGTGTGTGGGGAAAAAGATGCCTGCACTTGCACCTACAGCTAAGCAAAGTAGTTCTGTGGTAGCAGAAATATTCTTGAGTAGGTGCCTTGAAGACTTCATGAAACAGAAGCTAGAAAATCTAGGTAGGGGACTATTATTTAGAATAAAGTTCCTACATATCAGGATACATTTTCAAAAGGGTCTGTGTCCTGGATTCTAAATCTATGGATGCAACTTTCTACATCTAAGTTTTGGCCACCTGCGGCTCTAATGTGAGTTGCTGTTTTGCAGTCTCTGTGGAAACATTTGTCCCTTGATACACAGTATAATATTGTAAAGCCATAGATGAGTTGATCTGGCATTTTTTGTGCAGAATTTACCACAGTAGTTTATGGACCTGTTTCACATTTGCATTATTTCCATTTTATGCCTATGTAACTCCTTTGCTTTGAGTGGAATGACACCACACAGTGGTGTATCAGCACTGAAGCTGCATGTACAAGGAAAGCAGAACTTGGCCCAGGAAGCATAAATATTTTATTAAACCAAAGGGCAATATTGTTCTCTCTATTCAAAGCAGTAGTCAAATATAAGGAAAGCAGAAGCTTGCAGAAAAGTTTTCCTTTTATTTATGTTTGATGTGAATCCACACTATAGAACAAAAATTTAAAAGATATTTCATTTGCTATAAATGTCCTAACCATATAAGGAGTTCATGTTTCTTTTTTATCTGATTACCCTGTTTAAAAAAGCAGGAATTTTCTATTTTGCATCCATAAGAGGCTGATTTTGCTATTTAGTAAAACAAAAGTTTCCATTTCAAGGACATTTTAAAGCAAAGTTAAATATAAGAAGAAAAAACTCCTTATTAAACTAAATTGCGGTGTAACAGCTTACCACATCCTGCTGCAGTGGCATCTGATGTTTAGCAAAGGAAAGGTTTCTCTTTTAGGCTTCTGACAGGTACAGCGGTCACATGTTACCTGCATTTCTCAGCACTATTATTTTTTGACTTGTTGTCAATGGAAAAGCTGAACATGAAGATGGAAAATATCTGTTCAGAGAGGGCATTGTGGGAAACTGTAGGTGTTAGCTACCAAAGCAACAATGCCTACTTCTCTTTCCCCCTCTACCCCCCACAAAAAAAACATCAGAAAAATCAACTGAAAAAATCTGATGACAAATGCGCTGTAAATCATCATACTCAGCTCTTTGAACTGACAGGAAGGAATCTATTGTTCTGCTGGAACGATTGTTCTAGACTACGCATTGAAAGTGAAGAGTGTTTAGTTCTATTTCAGATCTGCCACTGTGGCCAAGTCTAGACTGCAGACTTCTGCCTACCTAGTTATGCCTACCTAGGGTATGGTCAAGGGTGTGCAGAGGTGTGATCTTTGACTGACAGAGCTCTGGCACAAGTCCCTAGTGCTGACACAGTCAAATCAACAAAATTGCACTTTGACAGTGTAGCCTGTTTCACTCATGGGGTGGGGTACAAAGCAACAAAGGAGGGACATTTGCCCAGTATAGTAAACCTGTATATCTATCCCAGCAAAGCTCCCATTGTAGACATTAGCCTGAATTACCATATGACTTCTGGCAATGCACATAAGAGGGGTGTGATTTCTAAACTACACCGACATGCTGTGTGCTAGTTTGCCCATATAGACTCTACTGGCACAAACTAAAATGCTCTAGTATGCATTAATATAAATGGTACTGCAGTATTGTACACAATCAAACTTTTAGTTCATGTTAGCAGGTCTATATGAGCCAGTTAGTGCACAACATGGTACACATTAGAAATCACACCCCTCTCATGCACACTGCTCTTCTTTGGAGACAAGCCCTTAGATAATTCTGCCTTCCTCGGTTTCCCCATGTTTTAATGGGCATAATACTACATATTGCAATAGAGTTCTGTGTGCTATTTTAATAGCTGTGTGTAAAACCATTGGTTAATGTGCATTATGTGAGTGCAAAATACTGCTACTGTTGGGATGCTTTGACAAGTGAACAGTCATGTGCCCTGTGTCATTTGAATCCGAAGACCAAGTTGGCTTTAGAAATAAAACTCAAACAGAAGCCAAAATATTCATTGTGCCACTTACTGCTGTTCCATACACAGCATGCCATCTCATTGCAATAACAGATTTGCAATCCACAGCTTGCCCAGACATGAGAGCAATAGGCGACTCTCACTGAACACAGGTTGAGTGTTTTTGCTCGATCAGAGGCATCTTAGAGGGAGCAGGAGCCATTCCATTACTATCTGCGTAGCAGGGAAGCATTTCCCTTGCTGCGTGGAGCTTGGCCATAGCCATGTGGTATTGACAGGAGAACACGGTTCTTAATGAAGGTGCTAGATGCATGTGGGTGGAGCAAGTGCCCAGATTCATTAGTCAATTGCAGCAAACCTCACATACAAGAGCACTCACTTTGGTTCTAGACCACATATACATGCTGAATGATTTCTGCTTCCTCCCACCCACTGAAGGGCATTCCCTTTCAGGCTCAGGTGCATTAGTGGGCAGCAAGGGAAAGCCCACTCTTAGCATACTTCTGCTGTTCCTTCCGCTTTTATCTTTTCAGACAGATGTTATTTTCCACTTGTCTCTCTATTGCTAGACTTACAGTCTTTCAATTCTCATTGCTATGCAAGAGAGGCATTCTTCTGCATCAAGCCATCCTTTTCTGTCCTTTATTCCGCCGTGTAAACCTCATTCCAATACACACTTTAAAGGATTTATTCTTTTCATTTATTGGCAGGTTTTCAAATGAAACGAAGTAAAGAATCACACAGAAAAAGACTTGGGGGCTCTGAATTCTCTATAGGTTACAGTAGACCAGAGTGCTATGGAACCATGCTGCCAGCTATCATCCTGGTTCCTTATCCCCTCTTAGTTCCCTCATTTTGGCCATCTTGTGGTTTTCCAATGGCAACAGCTGCATTGTAGGCAAGATTCAACTGTCTCTTGAATAGCTGTTGGCATGGCGGAGTGGCTGCTTTTAAACAGATGTGTTGCTATAGAAGAAAATTGTACTTGGCTGTCACACCTAAAAAAAATAGTAGGAGGTCACCTATGGTAAGAGAACCATATTTTAGGTGAGCATGAACTTCAAAACTTAGTCCCTCATTCCCCTGGTCCCCAGTGACTTCAAGAGCACCCAGCTTTGGCCCTGAAACTGGCCCTGGGTTTCATTACTTTGAGTGAGACAAAATGTGGGTGAATGGCAGTTGTGATCTAGTAGACTAAGCATGGGGCCATATGATTTGTTGTGTACAAGTATTGCCAGAGATGATTTTTAAGGTATCTTCCTTAACCAGAGTGTCATGGAAAACCTTTCCCGCTGCATATGTGTTTGTGTTCAGGGGACAGGTGCAGTTCGTAAAGCTGTTCTGAGCCTTGTAAACTGGTCTGTGGCATTATTACTGTAGTAGGTTACATGCTGCGTACCTCCTTGTCACAGTACTTCCTGGTCACAGTGCAGGGGTTATAGCCTAAATTGGTTCCCATTGATTATTAATATGAATGATACACTCCATGGCATGATCAAGGAGAGTTCTTATGTCTTTACAAGTCATTTCTATATTGTTCTTATAGTCTTTTTTTAAATGAATAGATAATCACCAATACCACTGCTATTTCGATGCAGAAGAAGGACCTGCTCATACATTGATATCAGTCAATCTACTGACCACCTTCTGGGACGCAAATCCTGACTGTGTCACATACTGTTGTTATAAAATGTGCAATAGGTCTCATGAAAAAACATGTTGAACAACTAATTGCTTCAGGAAGTTGATTTTAGCCAGGCCTGGCTCTAGCCAACAAACACATGTAGTTATCTGGGCAGCAGCAAACTGCAGCCCAGGAGCAAAGGGAAACTTGGGCTTTTCCATGGTCATTCCATGACGTGGGCATGTGTTTCCCTCTCCCTGTGATGTTAGGAAACTCAGCAGTGATGACAGCCTTAGTGATGGCATTTGGTCTATCTTCATGTAAATCAGGTGGTGGCAGTGGCTGCAGGGAGGTGGGGTGGAAATAGAAGGGATGTTGTGCAGTTCACTGTAGATGGCCTTTGCCAGGTTCAGTCATTTCCTGTCTGCCTGCCAAAAATCACAAGCTGATAAATGGACATAGGTCGAGTGTGGGAAACTATATGGGTTGGTGATCTTTGCAGGGGAGGGAGGAGAATGAAAGAAGAGTCACAAGTAAAGAAAACAATACTTGTTATCAGTGGAGATGCAGTCTGACTGGCTGATGCTGAGATAATCTGTCTTGCTTGTTCTTTTCTTCAACTTCTGATCAGGGGTTTAACTTGCTCCTCCCCAGCTCCTAGTCTTTACTGGTTTTTAAAAAGGTTACTTGTGCATGGGTGTGGATCAGCATGAAAGGAGAGTATTTTTATTCACATTTCAGATACCAGAATGGGCACACACACACACACACACACGTTCCTTTTTTTATTATTATATTAATGATAACACACACACACACGTACATTCCTTTTTTTATGATTATTTATTAATGATACCACACAGTGCAAAAGTCCTGTTCTGCATTGTGGCTTCAAAGGCTCAGTTCAGCACTTGGCAGTTTTGTGCTTTGTGCATGCCACTCTTGGAGAAAGAAAGCTAACAAGTCGTCCTATCAGCTATTTGTATGAAGAAGAGAATGTGTTTTCAGACTTTCCAGGATTTGTTACTTTGAGCTTCAGAGCTTGTTCAAAGCAAGTGATATGTTTTTACTTATAACTAATTAAAAATGTGACATATGCTTAATGCAATAAAAGATGCTGCTGTTCTTGTGTGGTGTATTTAGCATGTCAATAACCAAAATTAAACCTGCTCTTTTGCACTTAAGTTAGCCTGTATCAGTTACTTACTAATGTTACACTTAGTGTTCAAAATGATTGCAAAACCATGAAGAAACTGATGCAAGCTTCACTGAACATATTTTACAGCAGAAGAAATAGTAATTGTACAGCAGTTTCATTCTAATCATTCTTTTTTTTTTTCTTGTGTTCTTTCTTTACAGTAAATGAAATTATAAGGAATGACCTCTCCGGCACCAATGTCCATTCATAGCTTGCGATACTGGACTAGTTTGAATCCATACACTTTTAGCTAAGCTGGTATATCAGCTACAGCACAGAGCTGTCATAACTGAATAAACTGAAGACATTACCTGGTACCATTCTGGTCTTCCGCCTTACTGAATGTTAGTAACTGAAGATTTACCTCTTGCCTACAAAGAAGTATCTCTTCAAGCAATGAAATATCTTCTTTAAGGAAAATCATCTCAAGAGGAGAAGAAAAGGGGAGGGAATAACCTCGAAGATGGCACGTTTCATGGGATAAAACTGGGAAACTCAACAAAAGCTGATTGCTTGTCCCCAGCACTGAGCCTTTTGGCACCACTGGAATTCAGCTCTGGCAGTGCCTTATTTTACTAGATTGTGGCATCAGGACATTTTTAATAGGCTTTGAATTTTCTACCATAAAAAGTATTTGTAGGTGCCGAAGCTATAATGCTTGCATTCTGGCAACTGAGATTTTAAAAATCATAGACAGCCGCTTGGAAAGGGAATGACATCCCTAATTAAAGTCAAATACATTTATAAATTCCAGAATTTCTTCAGCTTTTCCTCTGCTGTAATGTGCAGCCTGTTGCCTTATTCTCAGTGCATTTCAAAAGCCTCCCAATTTGTCATCTCAGCTCTTTCTCTTTTTTTCATATACTGTCCTTATTATCTGCTAATGAATCATAGGATTGTTAGTCATAGCATGTTAAGATTTTGATTTTAATCTGGCTTCTGTCATAGCACAAGTATGTTGAATAGCACAAAATAATAAGGTTGATGGACAACAAATTGAAATCTATCTATTAAACGATAGATGTATGTGTATGCATGTACATACATACTAGCATATATGCATATATTTATATATGACAAGTAACATAGATGATTGCCAGGTGAGGGCACTGACTTCAGCAATAATTTCCATTTCTGCAAATGCATTTCAGATTGCAAACAATGTTTCAGCTATTTCTGTTGGTTTGTTACTTCTAAGACAGGTATGCATTTTCTTTCCTCATGCAGTTAAGCAAGCACTTTAGACAGTCAAGAAGGATGCATACAAAATACATTTTATTTACCAAATGGCAAAATCTGAATTAAAGAAATTGTAAATACCATTATGAAAGAGTGTAAAATATTTGTTCAGTTATAAAATTATTATTCCATGGAAGCCTTATGACGCTCTGCTACATGTACGAAAAATAATACTACCAAAACTAAATGTTTAATATGCAGCGCTGTGCAATGTTTTCAGATTAGCTAGTGTTTATGGTGCACCAGATAAGCATGCAGAGTAGTCTTTAACATTGTATTTTGTACAATCAGTAGCTTATTCTATAACTAGCAGTGACTTCTTATTTCATATAACCAAAAAAGAAAAGCATGTTTTAATTTAAAAATGTTTAATGGTAATATTGTGCCTTAGGAATCAGTGACCCCTCCTGGAAATATACCCGAACTACACCTCTGTGTTGAGGTTGTAACTAATTAACCGCAATGTAATAAAAATTAAACAGGTTTCACAAAAAAGTGAAATTCTCCTAAACATTTTAAAATATATTATTCTGTACAATTGTCTTACTTTCTTTTTAAAAAATTGAAAGCCATATATGTCATATTTGCACATGACTGTGAAGACATAAGAATATAATATGGCTCTATGTACATATTATGCTGTTACTGGTCCTAATAGTAATCTGTAATTCCCAATGTGTTTAATCCCAGTTATTTACCCTGTATTTAGCATTGTAGAATTTGCATGAAACATTTCTTGTAGACTGCCATATAAAAAAAATAAAAAGTTTGACATATGTCAGCTTAATTTGTAGTTAGAAAATAGATCCAATAAAGCAAGTCTGGAAGCTAGTCTTAGAGTGGGTCATTTTATGTTACCTCTAGAAATCTTCCTTTCTCATATAAAATAAGCATTTTTACATTATATGCATATATATCACAAGCTCTTCTATTTGAAGCTGTTTGCATCCTGCTGCAGACAACTAATGTACTCATCTTAATAGAGGAGTAAATGTCTTTTGCCAACAGAATCACACTTTTTTCTCCTATTTTTAAAAGACATTATTGCCAAAGAAATAAAAATTTGTTGTATGATATAATTTTTAGATGCTATTCACTCTGTACTTCAGAAATGTCAGTAAAAGTGTGCATGGAGGAACACGGGGATATGTCAAAGCATTTTTGATTTATTTACAGAAATATCCTCAGTGAAGCTTTGAACCCCCTCCTTCCACCCACACAGTTTGCATTTCTGCAATAACTTTATCAAGATAATCAACTGTATGTTTTGAATATTTTGCACCTCCTTTGTCCTTAATTTTTATTTTTCTTCTTTAAGCTATTTTGAAAAAAAAAATCTGTTACTTTTAAGCCTGGATAATGCAAGATTATGCATCTCTTGTATATGTATTCATAAAATAAAAAATGCAAGCGGAAATCTTTCCTTTACGAGATTGACCTTGTGTTTGTATGTGTGTTGTGGCTGTTAATTTTTTTTTAATGTTTTCACCAGTGTGGGTTTTTTGTTTTGTTTTGCTCTGTTCTGAATAATAGTGGGTCTGAACTGAGCAATTATTTCCCTGGAAAATAGTTGTAAAAATTTACAAAGTGCATTTTGCTTGTATGTTTAAAAAACAACACAATCCATTTTCATTTCTCTGTGGATGATTCTCACCTTTTAAAAATCCACAACAGATCCATTTTTAAAATAAACAGTACAAGATCAATCTTGCAATAAAATATGTACATTGCCATTGTATTAAATGCACCACATTCTGTTCTGTAACCCCCTGGAAAGCTTTCTGAAGCGTATTAGCTCCAGAGGGCAGGATTTGGCCCTGCTGTTTTTAATTCAACATATGAATGAGGTCTTTATGTTGATTGGGGGTATATAGCACACACGTGAAGAAAAACTCATTTCGCCGAACCTGTGGGCAGACTATCTTGCCAAGAGCAAGGGTATAGAAACTTTGTAGTATGGTACCTTGCCCATCAATATTTTGTTTCTTCAGAAAAAACTAGGAGAATGTGAACTTAATCAAAACTTGGCTGACCTCTCTTGAGTTTCTGGGTTATGTCATCGGATGCTGCAGTGGCATGGAGCACTATGTAACGCCGACTGATCCAAATCACAGGGAAAAAAATGGAAAAAGTTGATATA
Organism: Pelochelys cantorii; assembly: GCA_032595735.1. Lineage (NCBI taxonomy): Eukaryota > Metazoa > Chordata > Testudines > Trionychidae > Pelochelys > Pelochelys cantorii. The sequence goes on from CM064327.1 coordinate 102,066,926, forward strand.
AGCTTATTTGTGTTTAACTGGGAAATATTCACAATGAACTACCACTCCACAGGCACTAGGACCCTGCTTCAGTAAAGCATCTATAACCAGGGATGCTTTTAAGCATGCGCTCACACACCAAATTCATTTGAGCAACTTGCTTTTGTCACAATGCTACCTTACTTTGTACAAGCTTTCCTTTTTTTCTATTGCCACAAATCCCCTAGTGATAATGCAGGAGACCCAGCCATGCTGAGTACATCAGCCACATTTTGACCAGAATTCTTTAAGCAAAATAATTGTCTTTAACAAATGCTTAGCTGACTACATTCATTCATATCCAAAGCATAAAGTGAATCCCACACATGCATCTGGTGCTATTTGACTAAACAGTCTTGCTGGAAGTGCGCCTTCCAGATTTCCCTCTACAGCTGAAAATGGCAAATTTCAAGGAGTTAAATTCCTTGGATAGCATCGCACTGCCACAAAGTTAAACTTTCCTCTGCCATGTATGTGACTTGATTGTGTTTGTCATTTTACTGAATTTGTCTCAGTAAAAAAACAAACAAAAACACTCTACTGAAGTATACAGTTGAGCATACATAAATCCTTCTCAGGTAGTAGCCAAATGGGGTGTTTCTATACATTTTTAAACATGCCCATTTTTCAAATTCATGTGCAGATAACTCATTGGACTGCTCCTCAAAACAAGGCAGCCCCCGTTTTTCAAACTCCTGCACATTTGGCCAACAAACAGATTGACCACTTGACATTTTTTATTTGCCTGCATTTTTTTTTCTGCTGTTTCAGTGGCCAGGGATTATTTTTTTCTAACTTATTTGATCCTGTTGCATGAAAAGAAAGAGGTTTTGACTCTGCTCTTTGCAGGTAGCCAAATTCTACGTTCAGAGCGAATCAGTTACAGATTCACATCTGGTTGGATTCAATTATCAAGCCATTCCTCACGCCAAAACCTGCTTTTTTCTCCTCTTTTTTTTGGCTAAGACTATATTTTTGGATTTTGCAAACTTGGGGAGATTTAACAGCTGGAAAGGGCTGAGCAGCTAAGATTTAAACCCGCTGGTGATACTACTACTACTACTGCTTACAGTATGTCATGTGCACCATGGCTTTTACTCCATTAGCCACCTTAAATTATAGGGAATTAGCAGTTTACTGTGTGAATGTGCTGCATATTCAATTTAGTCATTTTAGAGAATCTCAACGTAAAAAATGGGGAAAATATGGGGGTAGGGTTTCCAAATACTCATATGGCATCCTTCCAAAACCTCCTTCCATCCCACATGCTGTTCCTGGGCCCTGCTTGTTGCTTCTGGGTCAACGAATAACAAACAGATTCAGGGAAGAGCATACATAACATGAAATGTTACAGAGCATATTTGCAGCAGACATCAAATATATCATTACCTGATTTATACATACTAGAGCAGATTTTCTGGTCTGGACATTGCATACTTTGTGCAGCATGGGTTTGATAGATGGCATTATTTCACCTTTGCTTGCCCTAGTTCCTAGGGTCTCTGTGTACTAGCCCAGTCCCCTGGCAAAATTATGCTAGCTACTCATATCCTTCCACCAGAGGCAGTTCTATATACTGGAAATTGGCAGGGTAAAAGATGGATACATCTGCCTTAATCCCCTTTCCCTTCATCAGTCCATCTCTTCTAGAAGCCAAAAGAGAGATGGTGCAGGAGTTCCAAAGGCAGCCTTACACTGCTAGAGATTTCCGTTATGAAGAGGGAATCCACTTAGTGCTCTTTATGTCAAAATAGGGCCAAAGAATAGCGCCCTACTACCAAATTCAGAGTTGGGGTAACAGTGCAATTCCTCTTGGTGTTAGTGGAAGGTGGGGTTGTATCTGCCCGGTGTAAGAATGAATTGAAACTAGTTGCTTATCATAGTTCAGTATATATGTTTTCTGTACAAAGACCACACGAATGAGACATTTTTTGGCTATTTTTACACATGTAAAGGATTTTGAAAGAACAGAACCTACATTTCTAAATTGTCTGCTGCATAGCCCTGAAAAATTTTACTGAAAGGGTGCTATTTGAACACATATGTGTATTTCATTCCCAGCATTTCAACAAGAAATGGGCCTGAGCTACAGAGTTGACTTTCAGTTTCAGATCTGAATTCACTCAAGGTACTGGACATTTTAGTCTTCAGAAATTGTCTTAATTCTTTCTCTATGTGATTTTCATCCTCATACATGATTATGAAAAGTAGATGTTGGACCTAGTCTGGGATTTCCAGTCTAAATGTTTTTCAACAGAAAATGGAATTTCTGCAAACTTGAACTTTGTCAATTTTCCACCAGCGAAATCTAAATGAAATATTTTGTTTTGGCCCAGGTTGACCAAACCCTAAATATTTTACTTTTTTCTAGCCAAATCAAATTCTCTGTCGGGTAAACTGTCTCATAATGCAACACAGTCTCCCTTCCAACTGTGGTGCATCATGCGAGTCATGTGACCACAGCCTTTACTCCACCCAACAATGGGCTGCTTTGCTGGAAACTCTGTCAGCCTCATGTATTTTTTCTGTTTCTCTGACCCCCGTCCAAAGATTTCTGTCTAGGTAAGAGAAATCTGATGTACTGGTTCAGCCTGCTAGGATCCTTTTTTTTTTTTTTTTTTTTTATTGTAAGCTCCTTTTATGTTTTGCCCTATTAAATAGATTGACTTTAGCCAGATAATGACAACATACCTTGGGGAATACTGAGTGAGTTTCAGTCATGCCTTTAGCTTCCTGCTGTGCAAATCAGCATTACCTCCATCCTCATAAAAGCACACAAGGGAAATAGGTAGGCAATTCAGAAATGGCCTACTGTTCCATCCAGTGCTCAAATACCATGACAATACACAGTGTATTAAAACTTAATATATAGGTAGATTAGGCAAATAGATACCACTTCCCACAGATGTTTTCTGGAGTATCCCTTAGGCCATTCACAGCAACTTAAGGAAATACTTATTTTTTCAAATACTAGCAACTCTGTGAAGAAGAGCCAGTGAGACTTGAAAAGTACTGAAACCAGCTGGATGAATCAGAACTGACTGCTCCACCTGGTGCCATGCTAACAGCTGGTAGTGGTTATGCTTAGCCCATGGTCCTGTGCTCTTGGAGCAGGGGGCTTTGAATTCCATCCTAGCTCCTGGTGTGGCCACAAAGTACCAATATATTTCCTTGACCATGCGGTTGTTTATACTACTATATACCTTAGCTCACATTGTTTGACTTGAGCTAAGTCAGAGAGAGAGGAGAGCAACCAAGGTTGAGGCAAAGAGGGTGTGATGCTATCAGCAAATTTGTGCTCCTGGATACTAGTTTGACAATCTGACTCTGATGAACACAGAGGCTATGTCTACACTGGTGGGTTCTTGCGCAAGAATGGCCATTCTTCCGCAGAGTGTCCACACTGCCCGCCCACTCTTGTGCAAGAAGATTTACAGTGAAGCGTGGTAAGAGAGGGCTTCTTGCGCAAGAGCTATGCTCTTTTCTAACAAGTGTAAGCGCTCTTGCGCAACAGCTCTTGCACAAGAGGGCAATGTGGGCGCGTGGCAGGGGTTTCTTGCACAAGAAAGCCCTATGGCTAAAATGGCCATCAGAGCTTTCTTGCGCAAGAGAGAGTCCACACTGCCATGGATGTGCAAAAGCACGTAGCACTGTGGATGTGTTCTTGCGCAAGGGTTCTTGTGCAAGAACTCTTGCGCAAGATGTTCTTGCACAAAAACCCGCCAGTGTAGACACAGCCAGAGGGACCAGGGCTACTACCCATACAACAAAGGTGACTCGGCGGGTGCTTTGGTATTAGCAAACTCATTTCACAAGACCCGTGAAATATTCAGCAGACCTGATTTTCAGAAGGGCTGAGGCTCCAAAACTGCAGTTGAAATCAATGGCAGTTAAAAAGTTGAAACCCTGTTGTGACAATAAAGCAATTGTACTTCCACATCTTTTGAGACTCTGTCACTCATTATGAATTGCAACACATCCGTACCCATCCAGCAATGCAGTTGTTCTCCTGCACACGCAGCCATTGATAACTTCCTATGACAGAGGAGACAGACCTGAGTGTGGACACCCACCCAGAAGATGGCCTCTGGCCTAGATGATCACAGTGGTTCCTTCTGACTTAGAAACCATGCATGTGACTAGTTGAAAAGAAAAACACAAACATGTGCTTTAAAATGTCTTCCACACTTCTTAAACTGTACAGTTCTTTCTATAAACATATTGTAACCATAAATAATCAAATGAGCCTGGTTCCACAGCCATGGAAGTTAGTGGCAAAATTCCACGTGACTTCAGTAAGTGCAGGATTGAGCCCGAATAGGACTTAAGTAGCATCTGGGAAGTGAGCCTTCTATTCATGACACAAAACACCCTGGGAAAACGACAGCTGCAATTCAAATCTCTTCTTTCAACTGTGACAAATGCTCACTAGCTCTGAGAAGGCTGCTGTAATGCAGTGCTTCTTTAAACAGGGTGTAGTGGGTCAGCTGTGTTTGCAGACAGGAAGAGGAAGTTGGAGCACAGAAAAAAAAAAAGCAACCAGGGCAGCATGGGAGGAAGTGAAGAGTTGTGTGGCTGCTAACTGTGACTTAATCCAGCACAACATGAAGAAAGTGTAAGCAAGGGAGCGTTTTATAAAGTCCTCTGCACTGTGCCCAAGCAGAAACAGGAGCTGGGTGTAAACAAAGCCAAAACTGAAAGAAAGAAAGAAAGAAACTAACTCACTCCTAGCATAAAAGCTAGTTGTTTCCTGCCACAGCCTGGTGAGTGCGAAATGCCTGTGTGAAACTGCATGAAAGTACATAACACTCCTTATTCATTAGCAGTAGAGGTTCTTGGTGTATGATAACTAGGAAAGTCCCATGTGAAAACAACATTCTGACAGTCTAAGTGAACTTTCACATCCTATCTGGAGCTTAGTGGCATGAGTTATGCTCTGTCCTGAACTAACATTTGAAAGACCTGCATTTCATTGCAAGGCCCAGTCAATGTCCTCTGCTTAGCAGCGTTGCAGAACTGATGCACCTGCCTTCTGTAAGGGGAAGGAAGTCTAATGCTGCTCAGTATGGAGCTTACCCTGAGCTACTTAAGGAACCGTATTGATGGAATCTCAAGAGTCCTTTCCAAGAATGCTTCTTGGTCAGCAGGGTTAACCCTTCTTCCTCTCTGATGTTGCAGGTGTACTCTGAAAAGTACTAATATAACAATTGCAACTTTTTACACAACAGTGATAATACTCCCAGGCTGCGTCTAGACTGGCAAGTTTTTCCACAAAAGCAGCTGCTTTTGCGGAAAAACTTGCCAGCTGTCTACACTGGCCGCTTGAATTTGTGCAAGAACACTGACGATCTAATGTATGATCGTCAGTGTTCTTGCGCAAATACAATGACACTCCCGTTCGGGCAAAAGCCCTCTTGTGCAAATGTATTTACGCAAGAGGGCCAGTGTAGACAGCTAAAAAGTGTTTTGCGCAAAAAGCCCCTTTGGCTAAAATGGCGATTGGGGCTTTCTTGCGCAAAACCGCGTCTAGATTGGCACGGACACTTTTCCGCAAAACGTGCTTTTGTGCAAAAGCGTCCGTGCTGATCTAGACGCTCTTTTCCGCAAATGCTTTTACCAGAAAAACTTTTCCGTTAAAAGCATTTGCGGAAAATCATGCCAGTCTAGACGTAGCCCCAGTGCTTATTACTGCTGTCACAGACTTGGGTGAAACTATCTGCTATCTTGCTTTTACCTCTTAACATTGCAGAATCCACACTGCTAAATGGGAATGAAGTTGATTCTGTTTCAGTTTATGTATGAACAGGCTTATTTGGTATGTTCCAATCTGACTTGCACAGGTGCTATCAAAGGCAGCATTTGGTCTGCAGATCCTTGGTCACTGGAGATGATGATGAATGGGAAAGAAAAAACCCAGCTTGATGCCCATATCCCAGAGAGAGTTTGCAAGAGTAGATGTGACGTGAGTAATACATTTTTGAACTATTAAATTGAGCACTGGTGATTTGCAAATCACTGAGAGACAATAAACTTGGAACCCCCATGTTGCTATTTCAATAGCTGCCATTTTGTAGCTGGAGTGTGCTTTAAAGATGCAAGTATTTTCTTCTTTTTGCTCGTGGACACAGAGAAGTACTATATGTTTGCAGACAGTTTCATGCAAAGTTAATCAGACAACTCCATTTAACATCAGTGTGTGCCTTGGAACTGAAAATCTGAGCAGCTCTGAAAATATAAGCTAAGATAGAGATTTGTGGTTTAGTTTTTTTCTGTACAGAATGCACCACCATTATATTAGTCAGTCACACTCAAGTGTGTACCCCCTACCATAAAACTGTGTTTGTTAGTGTATCTTATTAGTCAGATATTTCATATGTTAACATTTATAATGGACATGTCTCAGTGTATTTAAAGAAGACGGTATAGGAAATCTGAATTAAGACTTCTTCAGTGCTCATAACCAAAAGGAAAGGAAATGGGGAATTCTATGAATGTCTGTTAAACTGTGGCATGAGCTCCTTAAAATAAAGATAAGTCCTTACTCATTTCCTCCTAATTTTAAATGCAGGTACTGCAGAGAACAAATTAATGAGTGTATGTATGGATATGTATCTACTGCTGCCCTCTCCTGGGTGGAATTAGGACTGTTCAACTACATGGTGCTACACTCTTAAGAGCAAAGAAAGTGTCTCCTTTACTCAAGAACAGTGTTTTTGAAGGAACTTCTGAATTCAGACTTTGCTTACTCCAAGAAGATCAGTGTGGCCATGTTGGACAGTGTGCATGTTAGCTTGGCAGCTGCTATAAATTATTAGTTCTTACTGCTAGCCATTAAGATTAAAGTTAGGTGGAAAGGGCAATAATGTGGGCGAGAAGTTACCTCTAGCTCAGGCTCATGGTGTAGTCACCTGTTTAAAAAATGGCATATTAAACCACAAGTGACTGGGACCAATTACACTAATATTTTTCATTTAAGGAAACTAATATATTGCACAATGAGACAGCGCATGTTGCTCTCAGCACATGCAGTGTGTTGTAAAACCACATGCCCAAATAAAAACTCTGCTAAAGAACACAGGGTTACTCAAAACAAGGGCCAGTTCAGACATCTCATTCTTCCACTAACTGCAGTAGCCATGTCAAATCAGCCAGATAAATCTGTTGTATTTTAGTAGGTCATTAGAACTTCCATATTCAGTATTGAGATGTAAAATAAATTACAATAGCTAGGTACTACGGTGAAAGGCACATTCATTGTAGACAGACACTTAGATATATAGTAATAAACTTTCACCAACATATCCCCAATCCAGAATGACATTCAGCATGTACCAAAGTTAAAGTTCAGAAATGGAGCTTGTTCCCAGCAATAGTAATGGAAATTAAGTATTAAACATTCATATAACACAATTCAGGAATGTATAACAGTATGTTAATATACGAAATATGTAACATTTGTAGTAAATATAATGCTGTGCACGACACTTGACAGTTGTAAACTAGTGTGCATGAGCAGGGACAGCACATTGGATCTCGCTGCTACTTACTGGCCTGGTGAATGACCTAAACCCCTAACGTTTCCCCTTCTTCTTCTCCACAACCAGCATCATAAGATGTAGAAATAATAAACATGCCATATGCTGTCTTCTGACACACTGAAACACTGAGATTACAATACAACCCTGCGGAATATACATTTCATCAATGCTGTTGGGTAATATAAAATGGAGAGAGGTCATTTCTTTCTGTGCAAAATCCTTTTCAGTGTAATGTATGTGAATGGTTTGGATTGAAAGAAAAGACACTGAGTCAGTCTGACCTCAGATTTCATAGGTTTTGCACAAAAGCTATTTGGCAGTTGTGCTCCGATGGCGGTCAAGGGGAATATCAGAAATTACAGGGCATCGGGTGTCTGACGTCCCTTTTAATGTTTTTGCTTATGTGTGAGACTTACTGCTGAGGCTCTGAGAGCTGCTACATTTTCCAACAAAATCAAGGCACTCCCAGTACCTGAAATGGTACTTTGTAAAATGCTTTAGATTATCTTGCATCTCAAAAGACATGTATACACCTAAATTCTAGTTTCTTCGTCAGTGGTTTTAAGTATACTTAAAGGAGCTGAATGCATGCCTAAGCTTCATTTGTTTTGCCAGAGCCCGATTGCTATTGCTAGAACTGCACTACTGTGTTTGAGCATTTTTCATATCATCTCAGCCTGCTAATGAAAACTTTGGGGGTCCCACTGTGCTTTCGGATTTCTGTGCCTCATTCTGCCATGCCTATGGATGGCCTCAGGCCTATGCTACCTCTGTGGTGGCAAAGAGCCCCTCAGACATCCAGGTGCCTGGCACCAAACAGCAAGTTAACTCCCATAACAGAGTTACTGACTGACCCCCCACTCTTTCAGAGACCTGGGGTCTCCTCCTCTCTGCTCATCTTCTCGGCACCTTCCCTGTCTGTGGTCTGGCACTAGGATGCAGACTGGCAAGGCACCAAGTAAGCTTTCCTGCTTTGCTGTTTATGCTCCTGGCTGGCTTGCGTATGTGCTAGCAGCCTTTATATGCACTGCCAGATACGTTGTCATGGGTTTATAGAGTTTAGTGGAGGGGGCCACTACAGGTAGGGAGGGAGCTAGAATGAAGTCCTGCCCACCCGTCTCTGTAGAGTGTCCCAAATAAACCTAGTGTTGACCCTGACCATAGAAAGTAGCTTTCTACAGCGGACCAGGATTTATGATGATGGATGTTCACAGTGTGCTTGTTTCCTTGCCAGTACTCAGACAGCTTTTCCTATTCATTGCTGTTTCACGGCAGAATAGGAATCTTGCTGTTAGAGGGCTAAACCTGAATGTTTGTGCACTGAAATCTTTGCTATCCGTGCCTTGCAAGTGGTTGGTTTTATTCGCATTGGATTTATACTAGATAGAATGCTTTCCCTTGGGGAAAAAGAACAATAGTTCTTATACTGTCTGTTCTCCGAACAATCGTTTGATATTATTCAGGTGATTTTAACAAGTAGTAACTACCTGGCAAATGAAACTAGAATTGGAAGAAGCCCCAGCATCACAATTTCCTCTACATGCTGTGAGGATGTATTCGTCTCTGCTATGTACAATTTCAGTACTAATTAGAGCTGGGTGACATTTTCTGAATTTTTAATTTTCTTGATTGTTTGTCATCCCAGTTTCAGATATTGATGTGAAACGGGGATGATGTTTTCATACACTATTTTTCAACTAGCTGTAAGATCTGGTCATTTTTCTTGGTGGTCGTGGTGGTAACTTTTTGACAGAAAAAAGTTCTCATTTTTCCAAATAGCTCTGTTGCTAATACTATCAATTATTTTGTTCTTCCAATAGTTCCACAGATTTGAATGAATAAAAGGGAATCAGCCTGATTTGTTTTAATCTCAGACCTGTGTGACTTCACAACTTTCAAAGGAGTTATTCGCGGAATTATGCCAGAGTTAGATCAGCATTTGGCCCACTGTCCCTTGTTTGAAGAGCTTATCATCAAAGTGAAAATGACAAGACATGGGTATGGTGTAATGTAGGGGTGGGGAACCATTTTTGGGTGGGGGTCAGTGACCCACAGAAAAATCAGTCAGGAGCCAGGGACTGTGAGGAGGCAGCGGGGAGCTGGAGTGCCAGGGCAGGCTCCCTAGTGCTAGGGGAGGCCCTAAGCTTCAGGGGAGAGATCCAGGCAACCTAGGGGCTGCACCTAGCCCCTAGGTCTTAAGCTCCCCACTCCTGGTGTAGTGGAAAGGGAGGGCAAAGATTACAGTAATTAGATCACTGCAGTAGCTGGGTTCACCCTGGCTGGCAAATGGAGGCAAAAATGTTCATTCTGGCCCTGTCTGAGTCCCCTAGTGGAAGGGACATTCTATCAGAGCAGATTTTCCTCACAATGGACTTTTAGGGTATGTCTACACTATGCACTTATTTCGAAATAAGCTATTCCGGAAGAAATACTCCAAAATAGCTTATTTTGAAATAGCACATCTACACTACAGGGAAGCCTCAAAATTAGTCCGAAGCAGGCTTCCCTAATGTGACTCTCCTAATAGAGCCTCAGGAAGCACTGAGTAATTAGTTTGAATGGCCCTGGGAAGGAGCTTTCGAAATAACAGCAGTGGAATGTCCACACTCCAGCTATTTCAAAATAGCTGTTTCAGAATAGGTGTTATTCCTCATGGAATGAGATTTACAGAAGTCGGAATAAGCTGTCCGTTATTTTGAATTTATTTCAAAATAAGAAAATTGTTGTGTAGATGTTCACACTGTTATTTCGAAATAATGTCAGTGCTGTGTAGACGTGCCTTTTTAGTTACTGGAGGCTCAGCATGCTAGTTTGTACCAGCTGAACCCCACATCAACAGTGTGTAAATCTAGCTTGTAGCAAGCCTTGGCTGCAGCCCAGACCTCAGCCTGTCAGAAACATGAAGAGTGGAGGAGACCTGATGTGGACACAAGAATGTTTTTCAAAGATTTGAGATTTATTGAATTTATTTAGCACAAATAATACTGTCCATAATCTTATTCAGTATTTCACAAGTTCCTAGGCCAATGGATCCAGTCATCTAAATAGATACTACTTCATGTTCCTGTTAGTAGCTAAGCTCCTACAGACAGGGGATTGATTACAGCTCCTACTAGGAGCCTTGCTCATTCATTTCTTCTGTTTGTTCATAGAAGATGGTGAATGCTATGCTCCATGTTTGGACACACAAGATCTACTTTAGGGAGTTCTGCTGCCCTAGGCAAATCTGCAGATATCCATTTCTGCTATTGATATAATCATCCATGTAGTTGCTGAGTTGTTTTGCTGTCTCTAATATTTTTACCATCTAGTAAGTTCTGCCAACATGGTCTAGATTTGCTCTCCAGGCAGTATATCAGTCCTGAATCATGAATCCCTTCCAGTCTTTAACTCTCTGAAAGCTGTCCCATCTTGGATGCTGCAACAGCTGCAACTATTTTAGTTGCCAGTGAAGTGACTTGGCACAATTAAAAAAAAAAAGAGATCAGTGAATTCCTGAGGGAAGTGTTCCCTCCCTGTGCTCCTTCAGTCCCTGGAGTCCTACAGCTTCCAGTCAGAGCAAACAGGTGTGCTGAGGCTTACAGTTACATTTTCACTCCAATGCTTGGATGCAAAAGCAATAGGCCGGAGTCATTGTTTGAGGAATGGGGCGAGCAGTGATCTGATATTACCCACTTCTGTATTCTTCAGACATGGGGACCATGTTAACAGTTTGTAAGAAGGCCCATCAGCTCAGGTTATCCTTTGACATTCTCTTCCAAAATTATTTCTAGTCTTAAATTCTACAGCATGTGTCACACACAGCTGGGATGCTTTATAGCAGTACAGAACGATACAATTGGAACGATTCCCTTGAAGACTGCTTTACTCCCATATATAACCCAGCCAAGACAAAGGAAGAAAAAGAATGTAAAGAAATAAATCCAAAAACATGTGGTTAGCGTTTTTCACTTGGGCTGGTTTTTGTTTTTTAATTTAGGAAAAGATTTTTCCCTAACTTTTATATGTATATTTTTCTTCGCAGGACACCAGTGCTGCTTGCTGAAATTTATGCCTGAAGCAGGTGTGTTTTAGAGTATAGGCTTTTCCTGCTGTCCAGGCCTACATCTGTATACTCCCTGTATGTACTTTTTGCTATATTTCTAAATGGCAAAGAGAATGATCCCAGAGCTTAGAACAGGAGATGTTCCCATACGGAGGAAGCTGTGTTTCAGTGCAATGTCTGGGTTTGTAATGAGGGAAATGGAAAAATTAGTATTTACTGCTTGGGTGCATACAGAGTGAATTGCCAAATCACTGCCTTTGGGGTTTTGGTTTAACCCTTTCTTGCTACTGTGTGGGGATTGTCCATAAGCATGACTGCAAGTCTGAGAAGTGCCTTCTGATTTCCTGTTGGTCTCTGTTCCTACTCACTCTGCCTTTGTCCTTAAGTACGATAGGGCCACGTCTGCTCTTTGGTACGTCATTGAAATCATGTCAGTTGTGTGGGTGTAACTGAAGGCAGAACTTGGGCTAGTGTCTTTATGCCATGTAAGAAACAAAGGCCTAATAAATTCAGATTGCTTTGGAGTAGTGCTTTCAACCAACATGTAACAACAACAACAAAAAAAGAGGTTACAGTCACACTAAGGATTTTGTTTCACTCTAATTCACCGCTTCTCCCAAGTTCTCCCGTACCCCGGCCCTTCTCCTAAGCCTTTGCCTCTGACCTATCCCTTCCCACAACCTCCCCCAAGTACATCCTGTTCCTGTTCTTTTCCTCCCTCCAGGAGCTTCCTAAACACCATAAATCAGCTGTTTTCAGTGCTCCAGAAGCCCTCGGAAGATAGAGAAGAAGTTGGTCAGAGGAGCCACCAGCAGGGGAGGGCAAAGGAGAGCTCAACACCGGTGCGTGCCCAGCATCTGCTAATTATTCCACATGGCTGCTCCAGACCCAGTGCACATGATGCAAGAGCCCCCAACTTCCCAGCATGGATAAAATGAGAGGTGGTCTGAGCTTTCTCTGACCACCACCAAGGACATGACCCTAATCACCTGAAACCCTTCCTCCATCTCCACCTCTGCCACCCTTCTTCCAGGGATCAAAGGCTTCCTCTGTTATCAGGAAATACAGTTAGTCCTCAAAGTGTGCTGCTGTACTAAAGGTTAAGTGTTCAAGCTGTGGTGATGGATTGGGTCCTTGCACAGAGGCTGACAAAGGGACAGCTGCTTTGGGAAGAGACCAATATGTCTACACTATACTGATATATCGGGAAAAGGTGCGCAAAATGCGCCCCTCAATTTGGGTACCTTTTTCCGATAGTTTTTTCGGAAGAGGCTTTTCTGAACTTTGGCCTGTGTACACTGGGCCAAATTTCAGAAAAGCCTCCTCTTTTGGAAGAGCCCTTCTTCCTCGTGGCACAAGGAAGACAGGGCTTCTGAAAGAGCATGTCTACTCTTCTGCAAAAAAAAAAAAGCAGAAGAGCAAACGCATTCCCTGGATGCGGTGGAGTTTTTCCGGGTTTCCTCCAGTATTCTGGAAAACCCTGTAGTGTAGACATAGCCCAAGAGCCTAGAGAGCTCTGTGGAGCTTCTTGTGCAAAAGGAAGTGGGGCAGGACCTCAGTAGCACAACTTGCTAGGGGGACCTGATAAAGTCCCGGGGAAGGGTCAGAAAAGCCTGAGGGAGCCTGGATATAAGAGGGAAGGGCTGAATTTTGTTTAATAATAATATTCTCAGGAAAGGAGACATTATGGTTAAATTCACCTTTGTGTTTGAGTGTACCGAGTCAGCCCAGAGGAAGAAGGGAACGTAGGAACTACCTTACTGAATCAGACTGTGATCCAGCTAGTCTAGTACCGTGCTGCCAAGAAGGACCAGCACCAAAAGCTTCAGAGGAAGGTGTATAAAATCCTGAAATAGACTGGGGTGATGTAATCTCATCCCTATAGTTAGAGCTGAAGCATACGGTAGCATGTCCTTTCGTACATTTCCTAGCATTACTACTATAACCTCAAGTTCGGCAATGCATCCATTCACAGCAAGTGGCGCCCTTGTGTGTCATGCAGTCTTCTATACTGCGGACTACTTCCTCCTCCCCATCCCGTTTGGGACTCACATTCATCTCAGGAGATGCTAACAGGCAACTGTTTGAGAACTTAGGGATTGCATTTGTGCTTGAGTGCCCGGGTGCACTGGCTACAAAGAAGCATGAGGAAGTCTCCTTAGCTTTTCTCTTCCCACCCTCTACTGAGCACATGAGCAAGGATCAGATTCAATCCAGCACTTTGAATTCTTGAGCCATTTCTATGATAGATGAGTTTGTAATCCACAGATGGAAGATTTGCTGACTAGCTGCAGGAAGGAAGGGTTGGTCCCTTCACCTCAGTTTTAATGTTTGAACTTGAGAGGAGCCAATACTGCAGGGCTTAGATATGGAGCCAAACTCACCTAAAGTTTGGAGTGTTTGGATCTGGGGATTTGGTTTGGCCTGTGTTAGAGACAGGTCTCAGCTCTTTTACATTTGGATCAGGACTCAAATTTACATTTCTGCAAAGAAAAGTGGGTGTTGAGTACTGTCTCCAGTTTAAACAAAAAGGTGGCTGGGTACCATTTTCCTCTTTAGCTATGTACTGGTAGTATTAATTAGCAGGACAAGTTTGGAGTGCTGCTCATAGACCCACCATACAACAGCCCCTACAGTTAAAACCCTCTATGCAAGCATAAGCAATTCTTGCAAGCAGAATATTAGTTGGAATACCTGAAGACGCTTTAGATTGTAGTGCTGGGCTAAGTTGTCAGATACGAGTAAATTGGAATCAGATATGTCTAGAAGTCAGGCTACCTAAAGATGGAATAATCAAAACCATCAAAGCCTGATGCATAATGGTTTGAGACAAGTGGTCTGGCAAATATTGTTCTAATATCATCTTAACCGCAAGGGCTGCTCAGATGTGTTTCTCAAGGAGGCTGAAGTTAGCAAAGAGTACTCATCATTAATCTTTTATAATGGCTTTTGGGAGCCACAGTTCATTTAAACATTTTACATTTTTATTACTTATGTATGTGGGGCAGCAATTAAAGCTGTCGTGGTCATATAATGAAGACTAATGAAAGCAAGAGAAGGCAGGTTTTCATTTTCTGTCAACCTGAATATCCATCTCCTTCCAGAACAATAATTTTCTTTTTGCTTGAAAGACAGCTCCCTTGAAGCATCAGTAGGCATCAAGTTAAACACCCTCAGAACTGTACAAGATGAACTATGAAGACTGAGTGGCTCCTTTTTTTGCTAGCAAGAATACCACTTGGTGATCACACAAGCACCCTAAAAGGCTCTGTCTTTCTCAGTGCGAGCAAAGCCAGAGTGATGTGATAACAGCATTCTGATGGTATGTTTTCTTGGCCACTGTGAAGTAAGAGTTTTGGAGGAAAGACAGGGATTACTCATCCCACAATTAGTCATCCTGCAATGTAGTTTTATACTTGAGAGATCTGATCTGTATTTCAGAAATGCTATTCTGTTACCAAGTGCCCAATTTTCATGTGTTTTTGCTTTCTCACATTATAATTAAGAAGGGCAAGGAGAAGCAAAAAAAGTTGACTGTTGCAGTTTTGAGAGTCCTGAAAAGTGGGTCAAAGGGAACAAATACCATATCTACTTGTGTGTCAGGCCATTTATTATACTTAATTAGCCTCAATACCAGTTTCACATTTCATTTTTTCCTCTACTTCATCATTGCACATCAGTTTCCCCTTCTGTCTGTTGGAGACTCGTGAATATGGGGTTGCTTATGCAGGGATTTATTCTGAAATCGCTGTTCCTGATTAGCTCCATGTGTGGACATTCTTATTCAGGAATAAGAGTATTCACAAATCTACAGCAAATCAGGCATAATCCGTCAGACCTGAAGAGCTCTGCAGAGCTTGAAAGCTTGTCTCTCTCACCAACAGAAATTGGTCCAATAATAGGTGTTTCCTCACTCACCTTGAGTCTTTAGCAGGAATAGGCTACCTGCTTTAAATTCACACCCTCCTTTAGTCTGGGTTAATTTCCATGTGTCGGCAATATACAAACCTAATACATAACTCTTGCAAACTGCCTATGTCTGTCACTGCTTGTCCCTGGAGGGCCCTAAGCCCCTCACTTCTGCTGCCTGTCTTTCTGGAAGTGTTTTTGTTATAGTCGAATATCAGAAGAATTAACTGTATTTAAACTGGTTTAGCACTCTAGTGCCAGTGCATGGTGCTACATGGGGATGGTCTAAATTTAGGAGTGGTCTCTCTCAGCATGCCTCCCAAGTGTATGATAAGCCAATTAGGGTTTGGTAAATTTAATGAGGCAGTGCTTTTTGTCACTGAATAATGCACTCCTCCCACACCTCTGATTAACACTGGCTCCTGATGGGATTGCTTTCTGTGCCAATGGAGCACAGTCTCTGTGATATGTGGGTCATAGAAGCAGGAAGATCCCAAAGGGTTCTCTCATCCCAAAATGTGATGAACTGGTTTGTAGTCTAATAATAAAGTACTGGGGTACCCAAACATCCTAATAGTTTGCAACTTTGTGCTGCTGTATTAGCATCCCTTCACTGGAGCTGTTCTGAGTTGAGCGGGCAGTACAGCTGGAGTAAGTATTAATCATAAATATTAAGAGGCAGAGTTTAATGGGAGAAAGCTTTTAGCCCTTATTCAGGCAAAATTCCATTTTGAGTAAGGCCTGATTAAGGCTTTAGTATTTCACCCCAAATATTTCAGTTGGTACGACTTGGCATTCTTCATCTGTCTGTCTGTCTGTCTGTCTTCGAGTTTGTCCATCTGTCTGTGCATCTGTGTCAATGTGCACTCGACTACATGATTAACCAAAAAGCCTTGGCTTGCCGGTTAATCTTGTTAACTACATGCACTCCCTCTCCTTGCTGTCTCTCTTTATCAGAGAGTGGGAGAGTGGGAGCTGGTACCCCTGAGGAGCTGGCTTTAAGCAGGCTCCTCATGAGAACCAGATCTGCCTGCTCCCTGCCCCTGTGCTGCTGCCTCTGATGTAGAGCAGCCCCAGCTCCCCTGAGAGGAACCACTGCCAGAGTGCTCCACTCCTCACCAGTACAGGCAGTTCCAGTAAGCCCCTCATCATAGCCCCTGTCCTGAGCCCCCTACCCTCAGACCTGCACCTCCCACCCACCTTGACTTCTGCACCCCCACCTCTCTCCCCGAGCCCTCCACTTCCTTCCCCCTAACCCCCCCACTTCCTTCCCCCTAAGCTCCCTCACCTCTTTCCCCCGGGTCTCCCCACCTCCTTCCCCCTGCCCTGAGACCACCACTCCCTGCCTTGAGTCCCCCCCCCCACACCTCCTAATCCTGTGCCCTAAGCCACCCACCAGGAGAGACTATGCCTCTCGTTGCCCCTGAATCCTCACTTCAGTCTTTATTTTCCTTTGCTAAAAAAATAAAATCATTGAAATAAAGCATGTGCATTCTTTATTTATTAAAAAAAATTACTTCAGTTAAACCTCTGAGCAATGCTGGGTACATCTGCTAGTTGATCTACATATGGCATAGGGATGTTAAAGACTAGTCAACTATCCGATAAGCATTTGCTTATCGGATAGTCTTTTGACGAGTCGAGATCCCTCCCCCCTTGCTGCCTCTATGAGATAAAGGCAGCAAAGGGGGAGGGGTGGAAGGGTACTTCAAAGTGGCAGTGCTGCAAAGCCTGCTGGGGCTCTTGTACATTTCAAAGGAGGAATGCGGGAGTGCCTATCGACTAGTTAACTAGTCAATTAACTGCATTTTAACATCCTGGCTGTGTCTATACTGGCGCGATCTTGCGCCAGAGCTATGCAAATGAGGCTCAGCGTGGAATATCGCTGAGCCTCATTTGCATAACTAATGAGCCACCATTTTTGTGGAAGAGGCTCTTGCGCAAGACGGAGCTGTCTACACTGCCCCTTCTTGCGCAAGAAAAACCCTCTTGCGCAAAGCCGTTATGCCTGAAAATAATCAGCATAACGGCTTTGCACAAGAGGGTTTTTCTTGCGCAAGAAGGGGCAGTGTAGACAGCTCCGTCTTGCGCAAGAGCCTCTTCCGCAAAAATGGCAGCTCATTAGTTATGCAAATGAGGCTCGGCGATATTCAGCGCTGAGCCTCATTTGCATATCTCTAGTGCAAGATCACGCCAGTATAGACACAGCCCCTTAGTATGGCAGCTGCACGCTTGCTTTGATTATTCGGCTTTTGGTTTTGGTATTTCTAGATCCAGCCCACGGCACGTGTCACATGAATGCTGCTGTATAAAGCCCTGCCCTGTCAGGCACCCTTCCCACATGTACACATTGTTTAACCTCTCCAGCATCTCCTTTTTACAGCATGGAAACCACCCTTCTCTGTTCCATCTCTTCTCCCTTCTATGACAGAGCCCACTGATGCTGAGTTGCCAAACTGTCCTCTCCAAAATTGATTTTATGAGCACAGAAATCTGCCTGAAAATTAACATAAGATAATTGGTGTCCTTGGTACAAATAAAGCTAACCTCTTCCTGGCTGAGATAAGTCATGTCTGTTGTAACACACCAAAACAAGATATCAATATAAAAATGAAGTCTGGCAAATTGTGGGTCAAACTAACTTACACTATTAAAACAGATGAGAATAGTGCATTTCGTTTGGAAAAACAGCAGTTGTGTCTGTGCAGTAACTACTGTGCTTCTCCAAAGGGTGTTTTCCCCCACACACAGCCAAATTTAGACAAATATAGCTTGGAGAAAGAAGGTAAAATTCCCATTGGCAACATTTTTCAATGGTGTAAGTTGATCTGAAATCCAATGTAAGTAATAAAACAGTGTAAATTGCACAGGGTATAGAAAATAAGTGTAAGGTGCACTAAAGTTATCAGCCTGTTGCCCACACGCATCACCCTTAGCATCCTCTGATGCAAGCAGATGACAAGCACTGTGTTTCCTTGCCACAGAATGCCAAATTGGTGTAAGTTAGGCAGGTCTCCATTAAAACATCAACATCCAAGTTTAGAAAATAATTTCTGCATCTCAGCTGTCACTGTGCAGTGGCTATAGGTAGATGGTACAGGTTGAACCTCTCTAGTCTGGCACTCTATGGTCCAGCATGATCTCAGTTAGCCAGATGTCCATTTATCATGGGTATGGCCAAGTTTCCTGCAGTCCCATAAAGTTTGTTTACAGCCATCTACCCTGGCTCTCACTGTTCTGTGCTGTTATTTAGCTCTGATTTACCCCCCCTACATGTCTTCTAAGCAGGCGACGTGTTGGCAGTGCTGCTAGAAAGCACTGCCCTCCTGTGGTCCGGCACATTCTCTGGTTTGGCTTTGGTCAGGTCCCTAGGATGCTGGACTAGAGAGGTTTAACCTGTACTTTCTTTGGCAATCGCTGTGCTGCACATGTGTTTAGTGCCAAAATGATGTGAATTGCTCTTCTGCTTTTATAATCATTTTGTGGCTCTGCCACAGCCCTGCTTGTCCATTATCTATGGCCTTGTGGATATTCATGTTTAAAATGGCTTAAAAATGTAGTAAACTCGAGCAAACCTTGACTGTGGGCATTCTGAACTGGATTTAAAGCTGGTTTAAGACTTTTCAGTACAGTACTGTTGAAAGGTGCACTCTCAGCTCAGTTGTACATAGCCACAGGCAGTGTGCACTACACATCTCAGGCAGTGGCACTGCAAGATTCTTCATGGCGCCTCCTACATCAGGAGTGTTGCGCTTGTATTTGTTAATAGTCTAAGACCCTGATCTGGCAAAGAGCTCTGTGCAAGCTGCCCCTGCTTCTGTGCAGAGCCGAAATGAAGACAGCGGGGTGCTGGGCAGGTGCTCCCACAAGGGGCTTATCAGCACAGTGCAGATATAGGGTCACACTTTGCTCTTGATGACCCCAGGATACGTCCGGAGTAATGCCCCTGAAGTTAATGCAGTTATCCTCAGTTACACTGGTGTAAATACCAGGCATATCTGTGCTGTAGTTGGGAGCAAGTTCCTAACTTGGGTAGACAGGCTTGTGTGGTGAAACTCCTGCTAGCACGTTAAAAATAGAGGTGTGGAAGATGCAGGACCAGTGGAGGCCACCTGAGCTTGGCCCCACCCAGCCCTAGAAGGCTGAACTTGGGCTCCCAGTTTGAGCCAGTCCTGTTACATCCACATGGCGATTTTTACTGTGCCACTGCAAGCCTGATTAGCACTTGTCTGTCTACCTAGGCTGGGAAGCTCTCTCCTGTCTGCTTCGTAGATGTATCTTGAGAACACAATCTGCCCCAATTTTTTTAAGTCCATGACAATATCAAGACTGTTCCTTTAATCTATGCTGTTAGATTCCAGTCTGTTTACAGAATGCAAGGAGTGGTGTTTCATTTTACTTTGTTTCTGCTGCTGTTGTAGGTCTCTAGAGCCAAGAGTGAGGGCTCAAACGTTTGGTTTTTTTTTTTCAGTCTGAGCTCAGATTTTGTTTCCCCCTATTGTTCAGTGTGGTATATACAGCATGCCAGACTGTGCTCCTAAATCTGCATTCCGCTGTGGCTCCATGCTGAGACCCAGTTAGAACGGAGTCAGGAAATGCGGCACGTCCGTGGATGAGTGGCAGTCCAGTCACAAAAGGACAAAGAAAAGTAAGGAAGACCCTGTTGGTGAAAATCCAAAAATGGTATTGCTGCCTGTCTCTCCCGCAGCACAAACAAATTCACCTCCCCCCAAGCCTTGAACTCCTTACTGAAGGGAAAGAAAGGAGAGCCCTCCAAGCCCCAGGTGTTTTTGTTAGCTGGAAGCCTGGCGAATGTTGTTCTGGTGCCAGCAACACCTCCAGTTGGCAAGCATTCTTGGCAAGCCATAGTCACTAAAGCATAAGTTCTCTGGGTCATGTGAGATTCACCAAGAGGAGACACATTCCCATCAGACCTCTCAAAGTACTCCAGGTAGCCAACTGTGGCGCGTTAGGCCCTTCAGAGTGAAAGAATGAAATTGCCAAACAAAAGGGATCTCAAGAGAAAACTAGTTGCCTGTCAGTAACATCACACATTGTGGGCATCATTTCAATAAATGAAGTCTGGGGCGTGCATAACATTCAGTTTTATTTTGTCATAATCTCACTATAGCTGCAAAGAATGTCCGTGTGAAAAGAGACATTGGAGAACAAAATAATAGGACACTGCCACCTGGTGAGGAGCAAATAATCTAAGCAAAGACCTTGGTTGTGCCATTTAGGTACAGCTGTGTGTTGGATTGGTGTGGCTCCACCTTTGCTCAGGGAGGGGAGCAAGAGGTCATCTGCTTTAGGGAATCAAGATACTTCCCCAAGTGAGCAAAGGCAGTGCGCCCTCCACTACATCCCGTCATGGTGAGCAGCGTATTACCCAGATGGTGCGGAGGGGCATAGGTATGGACCTATCTCCTCCCCACGCCTCTTGGAGTGCCGCATGCTTGAACCCAGGTAATTCAAGTCTGCCCAGCCTCTGTGTGAATGACAAAAGCAGAAGGGGCGTCTCGATGAGCCTTTACCATCCTTATACACCTACTTATGGGCCAGCCAGGGTCTTGCCCTAAGTTCTTACTCTACTCTCATCACCACCTTGCACGAAGAGGACTCGCGCCCTTATTATTATTGCCTGTCGAGACATGCTAACATTCACAAGCCCACTGGGACTCCTTTTAAAAAGGAACATTAAGAATATTTAGCATTTACACAAGGAGTTACCTCTTCAAACATCAAGTAATTACCCCTAATACTACCCAGTGAGGTAAGCACCGAGAGGCTTAGTTATTTGCCCAAGACCCCACTAATCAATGGCAAAGCAGGGTGAGCATTCAGGAGCGTCTTGAGTTTTTGCCCTATGCTCACTAGATGTCACAGCCTCCTTAGTGTGATCCCAGCATATAAAACTGAGCATGGTACATGTTTTTCTCAGTGCATCAAATGCCTCATAAAGAGTAATGGAAACCAGGCCTGTGGATCTGATGCTTTGTCCTTTGCAAAGAGTAACACTACGTGGCTCAGTGCTACATAAAACAGGCTGCTTGGCAACAATATTACACAAATATGTCCAAAATTCAAAGTCTGAATCTTTGAAAAGAACCTGGATATGTGATCTGAAAACTCAGGCCCTCCTCAACTGAGCTTAACAGAAACCCTGCTGTTGTCCTAAGTCAGCTCCTCTTGATTATGAACTCTGAGTGGTGACTCGCCATTATCGTGTACTGGGTGTAGTCATTTGATACTCGCTTTGCACTTGTGTAAACAACCTAATGCAGGCTGCGTGGCAATAGAGATTGAGATCCTCAGCCTGCATTAGTTATGTCAGCAGTCACTGGAGGTTGGAGTTTTCATAAGATGGTATGGGTAATCCCTCAATGAAGCAACCCTTATTGTGTTTCCTCCATATCTGGCATTGAGTATGGCCGGCATGGCCTTCTCATTTACCTCATGCAATAGCCATACCAAAAATATGGACAAAGGGAGTCATTGCAGTTCTGTTCTACCAGGAAACAAGATATCACTGCAGATATTTTAAACCTGGTTTGGCAATTGTCTCGAAAGTGGTAGGAAATGCTCCAAAAAAAGAAATAGAAAAATAAACTCCAGACCACGCTTATATCTCTGATACACTGTTGAGAGCTATAATTCAGGCAACATGCAAAAAAGAGGAGAGTGAGTAGTCCTAGCCCTTAGAGCAGCATTTACTTCTCATCTGGATTCCTCATGCTTCCCCCATCCCTTCTTCACAGACTCCCACGGCAAATAGGCCTGACACACACAGTATGTGGCACACTCTGTTCAAAGGGGCAACAACACTCAGATCTCTGCTGCTTTTCCCATTCTTTTTCTTATGGAGAAACGGTTCGGCAAAGCCATCTCCTCCCCATTCTGCCACCCTTCCAGCCCTCCCAACCACCTGACCCAGTCCAGGCAGCTGGGGTATGACTGCTGAAAGAGATTCAGTAACTTGCTGCAATTACGTATGCATTTCTGGACTTAATCAAAAGGGGCTGGATAACGAGCCATAGTCTCCCAAGTGGAGCAGATTCCATAACTGGCTCCTTAGCCTGTTGAGTTACCCCACTAGCTAATTTACAAAAAAATTAGCTAAATCAGTCAATTTGAACGATCCTCCCAGGCCTACTTGGCAGCCTCTCAGGAAGCCTGATCTATGCCAGCCTATTGGGGGGGGGGTTTCTCTCTCCCTCTCAACAAGAGCTGCTGCAGTAGAGAGAAGGCAAAGGACACACAAGGAGAGCTCCAGTGTCTTTTCACATAATTCTTTGAGCCTCGAAATTGGCTTTTTAGTCATTATTAGCCAGCTACTAAATGGAGTTCATAGTGTGATTCTTTTCTATGTAGGTAGTCCGACTAAATTGTGTGTGTGTGAGTGAGTGAGAATGAGAGAGAGAATGAGAATGCCCATATACAGTAAAACTCCAGTGGTCCGGCATCCAATGGTCCGGCACCCCTGATGGTCCGGCACCATCTGGAATCCGGAAGTGCTCCAGATAGCCGGACAATTGGAGCTGCTCTGCCCCCGGCTTCCCCAAGTCAGCCGCTGGTCAGTTTCAGAAGCGGCTGACTTGGGGACACCTGGGGCAGAGCAGCTGGGGTGCTGCCGGGTTGGTCCCGCAGCGCCGAGGGGCGCATCCCCGACTCCACCCCAGACCCCCTCATAGCCCCCCTCCCTCCCCATAGTCCGGCATATCTGATAATCCGGCACCCCCTGGGTCCTAAAGGTGCTGGATTATTGGAAGTTTACTGTAGTTCAAAACCCATGAGGAGCAAAATTCTCTCTCTCCTTTTCATGCTGATATACAGCATGATTTGTTTTTTATTTTTTCAAACGAAAGCCGTGCATGGTAGAAGCTGGGAATGGCCGCCAACTGTTCTGTACTAGGAATGCTAAAATGCGGTTTACTTTCCTAACGGAGTAGTCGATAGATTTTTTTTCTATCACCTATTCAGTTAATTATCAGGGTAGGCAGTTACAGAGCTCAGTCTGACTTGCACCAGGTCCGAGCATAACCTCCTCTGCAGCTGCTCTGCATTATAAAGGACAAGGAAGCCAACGCGCAAAGTTGCTGGGGCAATCCCTGGTCCTGCAGGTCTCCCATCAGTCAGCATGACCTCCCCCTTCCCCCACTGCCACTCTTCATTATAAAGGACAGGGAATCTTGTCCTTTATAATGCAGAGTGGTGGCGGGGGAGAGGGGGAGGGAATGCAACTAGTTGATAGTGCTAATAGATAAGCTAAATTAGCTTCTGCTTATTGGTTAGTTGACTAGTCGCTTAAATCCCTATTGTGTACCAAAATAAAACTTAACACTCCCTCTCCTAGAAGTAGTTATGGTCTCCCCAGCTTAGTTGTGACTGGATACACCTACACACATTCACCCCTCAGAGCAGTGGCTATGTTTAATAATGTGCTCACTTACCTTCTTTTTGGCTTTACATTCTGAAGATCAAAAGAAAGGCCCTCTCTGAAGAACATAGAAGGTCTTTAGCAAGTGCACACTTGGGAACTGACTTCCTGTTACTTAGGGGTAAATTAGGAATACTTACCCTACTTACACTCTGCTGAAGCTGAGAGAGAAGATCATGGCAGTGAGAGGCACATTAGGGCCTCAGATATGCCAAGCCTAGCTAGAAGCTTTACAAGAACTACTTGACTTCCTGCTTTCCTACACTGTCCCTGTTACTGTGCTGCCCTGATTTCCAATCTTTCAATACCCAGGCAGGAAGGAAGGCTTCACTAAAATAATCTGAATTTCTTAATACAAAAGTCTCTAAAGGAGCACTGGCCCCTTCTGTTGCATGGTGCACCAACATAGCATTTTCCTCCTCTTCCTGCTCAATCTCAATATATTCCTCTGAATTTAAGTGCGATTATTGTTTTCAAAGTTCTAGGCCTTGGTGGTTCTTATCATGGACTGTATGGTTGGCTCAGGGTACGTCTGTCCTTCACACTAAGCCTGGGCTCTGAGTCAAGTTTGAGCCCTCGTCTCCACGCAGACATCAGTCTGACTCAGGTCAGCCATCATTCAGGACCCAAATCCTAGTTCCTTCTTCTGAGGGTGGACCAGAGAGCCTCAGTCCCACTATGAATCAGTTCCAAGCACTGTCATTTTGCAGTGTGGACGCAGATCCAAGTCAGAAGGTCTGCGTAGTACAGCATGGACATGTTAGCATGGCTGTGAGATTCTAGTCCAGCAATTCTAAACCCAGACATCACAGTGCAGTGAGAACACCCCAGCACTAGCTTGGAAACACCAGCTTGAGAAACCCGAGTCCCACTTACCTAGGCTGACTATGCAGTGAGGACATACTCCGAGTGTCTCTTCTGCAGAAGTGCAGGAATTGCACTTGGCTGGAGATTGTTTTAATGGATTCTTGGGTGGAGAAGTTCCCCTACATGTTGAATGACTTGGGGTGGTTCTCGTCTTCTGGGTGATAGTATTAGTCCTACTCACAACCACCAGGGCCACTGACTTTAGATCTAATGGATAGTAGAAAACAGGTGGGAGGCATGATCTTGAGGTGATCATGAGAGCTGTCTGCTGAAGATACTGGTCCACTCTCCTTTGTCAGGCGGAAGACGTGTCTGAGCCTGTGAGGTTCTGCTGTTAGTTCAGCAGCATGTTGATTTTTTTCCCCAGCATAAGCACCATGGGACTGTGCAGTGGTGTTGTCATATGCCCTCAAGTTCCACAGTGGAGGGATATCTTTAGCGACACCACACACACAGTCGTTGGTAGTGTAGATGTGCTTTGTGACATGGCACCATATAATTTGTTTGTGGGCAAATGAGGGTGGTCAAAGTGCAGTTCATTCCCAGTCTGCAAGGTAAGCCCGCAAGTATGTGGCTGTAAATTATGACACATTGTTGGCAATAACGTTATGTTGGGCTGTCGAGTGGCCAAACAGCTCATCAAGAGTGCATATAGTTTCCAAGTTTCCTACGAAATACCATGAATGGCAAATTTTATCCAGTGCCACAGACTTGCATACAGGGGGGTACCTGTCTGGAAGCTGACAAATAACACAGTGGTAAGTGCCCTTGATGAAGATGGAGCTCTTTGCCCTGGTATCCAGCAGTTACTGAATCTGGCTACAGTGAGTACAAGATGCTGTTGTACCTCACCTACAATCGTTGCTGTGAGTTTTCAGAGTACAAAAGAGATCCTGTTAACGGCAATGGGAAACCTGTCCTCTCCTTCTGGGATACAGTGTTCTGAAAACATGGTAGCAACAGCCCCTTTTGGCTTCAGAAGCGTTTAGCCAAGGCATTGAGATGGCCACCGTAATGAATGTAGAGGTCACGATCTGGGTAACCAATCTGCATTTGCATCCCTGGCCATTTTAACCCCAATATGAACACAGTAGTGCTAACCTAATTCTAGGTATCTATGTACTTACAGAATCACTGGGCAAAGTGATAAGACTTATGCAGGAAACCGTCTGAGAGGCAGCTAGCTGCAGATTAAACTGACTAATTATTGAGAGAAGAGGCTATTAAGAGCTGATGTAAAGATAAGGTAGAGAAAGCCATGTGCAGTTCACATCAACACATTTTATTGGTCCAACAAAGACTAGGAACTATATTACAAATTCCTGATTGCTTTCTACTTGTACCTTATCTATTCATCACCTAGTCACACACTGAAACCATCAGCCTGGGAATCTAGGTTGCTTGCTCCATTGTGTCAATTTTTGCTTCCAGAGGAGATTTCTCTTCATTTGTGAACACTGGAGGTGCAAGATCTTCATCGTGTATTTCCCCTAAAGCAGACAGTAGGACACATTTCTTTAGGCCTATGATGTAATGTTTAATGTATTTTTCATGAGGTCTGTATAAGCTGACCAAAGAAACAGCTTTGCATTGGCTCACTGAGATGTTTGAAGAAATAAGCTAGTGAACCTGAAGTTTTGAGGTAGCAAATTATGCTGCATGTGACTATGGTTACCAGCATGTAGAACACCATACAAATATATGTATGAGAGAGAAAAAACATATATGTCACTTCACCGCTTGAAATGCAGTGAGAAAAGCCACAAGTTAAGCCTGAAGTCTGGCTGAGAGAGAAGGAAATAAAAACCTCTCCAAAAATTGCAAACCTTATAAAGTTATTTTACAAGACTGATTTTTTTTCTTGGCAGTGGAAGAGTTTTGTGTGTGTGGAAGGTCTCTCTTCCAAATTCTGCAGATGTCAGTCTGTTTGGGGAAGATACCCAAGGGAGGGGGCAAAAGGCAACTGTTTTATAAAAAAATACACAAAAAGTGAGTGTGTATATATTATGCATCTGGGATTTCCAGGATTGATTGTCCTCTTCAGTTGCATATTGCAACAAATAGCAGAGTATTTATTGCAGTAGTGACTACAATGCAGTCTATGCTCTAAGCTTTTTTTTTTTCACCTTATAACTTGCTAGCCACATTCTGAAGCAACTTTGCAACTTTAACACAAAGCTGGGACAAAATTTTAAATAACTGTTTGCTTCTTTGGAATGTGAACGTTGTGGACATGTTGGACACTAATTCCATTTTTATCATTACAGCTACAACAAAATGGGGAACCAAACTATAGCTTTCCTTAGCAACCACACCTGATGGGCGGGGAGTTGTAGTCACAGTGGTCGTATGGCTCCCACTGGTTTCATGGTAGGGTGACCAGATGTCCCAGTTTTACAAGAAGGCAAATAAAGGCTCCAACTATGCAATATTTCTTTTTAACAGGGGTTCAGTCAACTTGCTGGTAATTTGAATGTTTGTACTGTGTAGTTCTTATAGGTTGCCATTGCACTCACTTGAATACAAGTAATTTTATCAAGTGTCCCGTATTCAGCATTGGGAAATAGGGTTCTCCTACTTCATGGGAGAGCTGCATGTTCCTGTTGGCTACAGCACCAGGTTTATATAGGACTCCTAACGGGGGTTTAATTTGCTATGTGTAATCTGTATCTCATTTGAATTGTTGTAGGGAGGCGTGTCCTGAAAAATTTTGACAAAGGTTTCCCTTTTTTTCAATCAACTAAAGCTTATTGGAATTGTTTCATTTTTCAAAACAAAAAAAATGGACATTTTGAAAATTAAAAAAAAACCATGTTTTTACAATTTTACTTTTTACTAATAGCCAACTGTCCTCTGAGTGAAATCTCTCCTCTCTCTTTGCTTACCCCACTGCCATAGGCTTACAACCTATTTAATAAAGATCTGTTTCAAAAAGACAAAAGCAATGAAAAAAAGGAGTCTTGTAAGTGAACTATCCCAGCTACTCCTGCAAACCCTGCTTGCAGAGGCTCTGTGGGTGCTTTGGGCTCATCAATCAAATGTGAGTTGGAAGGACTCCCACTACCTTTCTTGCTGCTGTTCCTCTGGCCAGCATCTCCAGCATGTTTAACATCTTAAAAAAAACACCCCCTAAATCACAGCATGATGATAGTGCTGGGAGAGATCACGACTGAGATTGTTAATGAAAAAAGGGGGCTTCAAACCTTTTGAAAATTCAGATTTGGGGCCTGATTCTCCTGTCACTTGCACCAGTATAACTCAGAAATAATGCCACTGGAAACAGTAGAGTGATAGCAGCATGAAACTGGTGTCAGATCAGAATCAGGCCCACCCTGAAGTTCCAGGACACTGAAGTTCTTATGGAACTTGTGTTTCTTTGGGGGCTGTACTTAAGGGCTGCTGGAAGCAATGTTGAGCGGGCTGGAGGAAATTGGGATGATGGATGAACTGGGAGCTCTAAGCACCTTGCTCCTGAAATTTCAATTTAGTTCCACCCCTCCAGCAGTGGATATTAATTTTTTGTAAGACAGAATTGCTTTTTTGAGAGTTTAGTTATGGGAGGAGGACTTAGTTTGTATTTTAATAGGAGTCATGGACTAAATCTCCTAGTCAGCTTTGAAAATCTCAACCGGTGTGATTATTTAAAGGAAATGCAGCAAACTGTGGAAAGGAGAGAGGCTTACTTACTGTTTGGCTATGGTTATAATTCTCTTCCAGTTGTGTTTTTTGCTGTGGATGTTGTTCAGCAGTGGCAGGGAATTGAGGATGAAGAGAAAAAGAGGCAGCAACAACAACAAAAAGTAGCAGAATCTTAAACTTTGAAAGTGTTCCATGATGTGGTTTTGCCTTAGAGCAGGAAGGCACTCAATTGCCATAGGGTTGCTAAACCAAGCTAGCTAGTATCAGAGGGGTAGCCATGTTAGTCTGGATCTGCAAAAAGCGACAAGGAGTCCTGTGGCACCTTATAGACTAACAGATGTATTGGAGCATAAGCTTTCGTGGGCAAAGACCCACTTCGTCAGAGTGCTACAGGATTCCTTCTAGCTAGCTAGATTTCCGGCTGGAAACAATGACCAAAATTTGAAAGATTGCCATCAAGAACTTGGGGTGAACAAGGCTGCTGAGACTGTCCACTTTAATCAACATTACACAAGCGCATTTCTTCCTTCAAAAATTTGTGTTAGCTTCCTAAAATTCTGTCAACAATGAGCTCAGCAATCACCTAAACTGAGTACAGTTGCACCTGTAACTCCCTGCTCATCCCCATGGTGTGCATATGCAACTATATTAGACCTCATGCACTTTAATCTGCAGGGTCATCATACTGGACCCATTTAAAAAAAAAGACTACGGTACATTTAGCCCTCGCAACACTGCAAACGTTATTAAGACAATGTTCATATTAACCAAAGAATTCAGTTTATTTTGTGTCTTTCAAAATTAGAGATGGGCCAGAACCTCTAATAGAAATCCTCAAATTCATGGATGTTTAAATCTAGGGGCTTCTGTTTTATTTTCCTGCCCATATCTATGCTGAATTAAAAACTAAAGATGAGATGTTAAGAGCCCAGACTTTCAGAGCTGAGAAGGAATAGAGTGTTCAGTGTAAGGATGAGGTCCTAAGAGATTTCTTCAGGCAGAGCTGGGGTAATATAGGATAAGAGATGAAGAAAGGCATGTCCATCCATGAGGGACAGTGAGTCATGCAGAGAAAATGTCAAATAGGAAAGCCATTCTGTGACAATGTCAAAGAATTAGAATCAATATACTGGCAAAGAAAACAGGCAACAATAGGCAAGGGTATACATGTGTAGGCAGGCAGATACGGGGACAGACAACCAACAAAGAGGAAGAAAGAAGCTAAAATAAGTAATAAATGAACAAACAGGAAATAATATTAAGCAGTGAAAGAGATAAAGTGTGACTTAAAGGGAAATAAGAGAAAAGAATTACAAAGCTAAATCTAAAATTATGCAGTGGTTACTTAGGGGAAATTTCTCTGGTGCCCGATGCCAGTGTAAGAAGCATAAATAAAGAAATTAGCAGAAGTGCTGTTGAAGGGCATGTGAACAGAAGTGGTTCTGAATCCCTGACATCCTGGACAAATGAGAGATTTCTGAACCCCGGGTTATCTTGATCAAGTCATTTCACTTCTTTCTGCCTTAATTTCCTTACCTGTAAAAATGGGTGCTATTTTTGAAGCACTTTGAGCTCCATTCTTTTATTTTGATGTCTTAGGACTTGTTCTCTTATTTACAAAACTACAATTCAGGAGTAACCACACCGAAGCCAATGGAGTTGTTTCACAGGAATAAAACTTAAATAGAATTGGGCACCTTGACTTTACTAAAGAACTGCAGGGCAATGAAAAATCACCTGGAATTAAATAAACTCTTTAAACCAGATAAAAAATGAGAGTGAGAAGGGTCCAGAATCGAAAGCTTGACAGGACAGTAAATGAGAGCATAAAGCCTCTGCAAATCATTTATAGCTGCACAAAATTACACACACACACAAGCAATATGATGTAGGCAACCTAACTGAAGAAACAGCAAAATCAACATAAAACTTTTTTGCTTTAGTTACACAGTGGTTCGTGCAAACATTTTCTTTATTTTGGCTACATACACTCTCTTCCCTTCTATCATATTCCCTAAGGTTTGCTTTGAGTTCTAGATTTGAGAAAACTGCATGTAAAGCCAGTTACCCTTGTGTTTCCTGAGCCTCACTAAAGCTCTTACTGGGCATGATCTAAATTCTGAGTTTGTAACAAATCCTGAAACCAAGCCAAGTGTCAACCAGCTCCGAAATAACATTCTGGGGAATTTCCAAAAATCAGAATCTGAGCAGCTACTCATCCATAAAGAGGAACATACTTTGTGAGACTAGACTATGCAAGATGATGTGAAAATGATCCAGGGCAGCAGCTTTGTTCAAAATACAAATTAAGGAACTGGAAAGGAAAAAATGGATGATGTTACTTTGCATAGCACTGTTGCCATGTCTTGAGTTGTAGTGCCCAGTTCAGCTCCCGGTTGCACTGGGGAAATCAATGGGAGTCACTTCCATCTCAGCCTGGTGCACGTCTAATATAATCAAGGCTTATAGGTCTTTTACATGTCTGAGCTTTCTGGTGATTATGATGTTCTCACGGTATGTTCAGGAGTCAGCACTGTACAAGACATCAATCTCAGTCTGTGCGCTGACTGCAGACCTCTCCAGAGTCTTTAACCTGGAGGAAGATGGAACCCATAACTTGTTGGCAGGTAGTGGGCTATGGTAACTTTGAGCCACCTTTGCATCTTCTGATCCTGAGTTGCTCTGGGGACTAAAATAGATGGCTGTGGGAGCTGTCCAAATGACGGCAGCCTACCATTGTGCTATGGGCCACAGTGATGCCCAGAATCACCATGGCTCTAATTGTTCTGGACCTCCCCCAACACACCTCCCCTGTCCCTATCCACATCCGGGCATGCACCTCATGTTAAGGCTTCCAAGGCGACCCACAGAAGGCAGACAGACCTCCTTAGGGCTCTCTTCTGCAGTGTCAATGACAGTAGGAATTCAGTCTTCTAGAACAGGCCTGAGGATTTCACTCCTGATTTAAAAAAAAAAAGATTTCTTATTGTTGTTGCTTCCCCAGTGTTTGCCATGCAACAAGAGTTCTCTTCACTTGACAAACATGGTGAGGTTTTGGGGGAGAGAGGTTATGCTATGTTTTCCACACCAGTAAGTTACTGAACACCTTAAAATAGCCACTTAATTTGGACCGTAAAGCGAAAACAAAATCAGGTTATCTTTTTCAGTTGCTTCCACGGAAACCATACTGCAAATTGGAGTTATTTTTATTTGAAGACATTTTCTCCAAAATAATATACTCAACAACAGGTTTGAAGGATAAGCTGTTTTAACACCCCATTTTTTCAGCAGCTAGGCAGGCATGTCCAGCTGTTACTTACTTCTTAGAGAACCTAAGACAATGGATCCCCGCTCTGTCTGAGGTCTCTGAGCGCTGCTGAATTACAAACAGTAATAATAATTAATAAATAGATACCACAGAGAAAAAATACCAGCCATCATCTTAGTTAAATTAATGTATGGTTTGTGTCTAAAGATCAGAATGAATTAAACTATATTCTAATGTAAGCAAGTAAAAGTCAAGTTGCCATTTCCTTTTTATCTTTTTAAACCAAAGCTGTGATAGAACTAGCCAAGTGCAAAATGACTGTCTGTCCCATTTTGGCTGGCTGTGTCTTGGCTTTTTGGACTTTTTTCACAAAAGCAGGTGGGAGCAAATGAACAAATGTCCAGTTTACCAAAAAAGTCAGGTGTGCCTGTCTAAGGAGGCATGAAAGAACATTGGAGGGGTGGTGACATGAGATACCAGGTAGCAGGGCTCGGGAGTTCAGATTATGCCCTGGACGGCATGGAGCTCAGGGGCAGGGGATAACTCCAGCTCTGGATGGCACAAAGATCGGGGGGGCAGCCTCACCTGTGGGTGGCATGGGGTACAGAGTTTGTCCAGGGGTAAGGCCCAGGCAGTGGGGGGCAGCTCTGGTAAGCCCTATGGTTGACGGGGGGGGGGGGGGGGGGGAGGCGACACGTGGCTTAGGCCCATTTTTATTTTAGGAAGTAAGGTCATCCTAAAAATACATCAGTCGTTAAAACTTCCATTTTCTTGCCTTAGATGTTTCAACTCTCAGACCCTTTACACAAATGACGAAGGTTTAAGTAAAATTTTGAGCAAAGCATTTATTGAAGAGATGGTAGTGTAATTATGAAGTGATGATAAAGATCCTCAGTTGATGGGCAGTAAAGGCCAGAGATCAAATAGGTATCTGCAGCTAGGAGCTGGCTTGTAACACAAAACGATTCTGTTGTTGATGTGGTAGTGTAATGGCTGTAGAACATAGATGAAAGTGATGTATATTTGGGAGATGTATTTTCACATTTTTAAAGAAAAGTGGCTTATATTTGATATTTCAAAAAGACTTGAGGGCATTCAGTGATCATTGTTATGTCCAGTAATTTCACGGTAACCCTCAGGTCTGTTTCTTTTCATGATACTGTTGGGGGGAGGGAAGTTTCATGTGTGTGCATGTGTATGCTACAGTCCTCTACTGGAGAGAATTCAAACTGTTTCAGCTGTGTTATATAAACTCTATATTACTAATACTTAACAAACAAATCTCCTTTAACTCAAAGGACAGAGCCATGCAATTTGGAGAAAAGGGACTTAGGCTTTTCCCCCAGAGTTGTGAAGTTCTGAATGGCCCCAGTGTGCAGAACAGTCACAGCCCTTAAATTGTAATGGCAAGAGGAACCAGTTTTCTTTTGTGACTCGAAATGTTTACACGTCCAAGTTCACTTCCCTCTTGCTGCCTTCGGTTCACTGTCACTCGGGCAAGAGGATCATAGAGGACCAGACATATTGCACATGCGGACTGCTTTCATGCATTCCAGAGGACACAGTTCCAGTCTCTCTTTTGTGTTAACATGAGTGACATCAAAAGAATTCTGGTTTCCAGTCAAACTTGAGTTCACTTTTATTTCTGTGATGCAGTTAGGGTTGGCTGATTGATTCAGTCTTGCTCAATCACGGAACAATGGAATGAGAGTCCAAGGTAACATTAATGCACTTTAGCATTACTGGTGTATTGGTTCTTTTGTCCTCCACAGAGTCTGAGCTATAAGAGCTGTCTGTTGGTGAATGTGGAAAATGCATTACCCAGGATGTGAGAGATGGTGATCTGTCACATAAATAATCAAATCCAGAACATGAACCTGGTTTTGTTTACTGGGTACATGAAGATATTTGTTATCAGAAGCCTGCTCACATTAACATCCCTCCATATAGACACTCACACACATGCACACACTAAGGCTACGTCTACACTGTGGCTTTTGCTGCAAGAGCCTATGCAAATGAAGCGCGGATTAGCATATCGCTGCACTTCATTTTCATAATTTATTCAAGCCGTTTTTGTGAAAGGCCTTTTTGCGCAAAAACAAGCAATGTGGACAGGTTTTTGGGGGTTTTTTGCACCAAAACCCCTTTTTGCGCAAGATCCTTACACCTCTCCCGGAAGAGCCACACCGCTCCTTATGGCTATGTCTTCACAGCAGCATTATTTGGGAATAACTAGCATTATTCCAAAATAACATAGTCCACATCTACACAGCAAGCAGCTATTTTGACATAATGTCAAGCTGGAGGGCTGCTTCCTTCAACTCCTGCAACCCTCATTGTACGAGGAGTAAGGGAAGCTGGAGGAAGAGTGCTCTATCTCAAAATAACTGCTGTGTAGCCAGCGCCAAAAGTCAAAATAAGCTATTTCAACTTAAGCTACGCAATTAGCATAGCTCAAGTTACGTAGCTTATTTCGAGTTTAGCCTTGCTGTGTAGACATGCCCTATGGCATCAAGGCTTGAGCAGTTGCCCTGCTTGCTAACTCCCTAATGCAGGCTCTGGCACAAATAGTCCAAGGAGTTTTTATAGCATGTTGGGGAGGCCTCAGAAAGAAAAAGTTGGTGAGC
Source organism: Pelochelys cantorii (assembly GCA_032595735.1). Taxonomy (NCBI): domain Eukaryota; kingdom Metazoa; phylum Chordata; order Testudines; family Trionychidae; genus Pelochelys; species Pelochelys cantorii. Next base: position 102,101,277 of record CM064327.1, read on the forward strand.
CCCTGATCTAGAGCTAAAAGCATGAATCTCTGTAGCAGAAGAGCCAGCTTTGTGGTACAAGCAAGGTGGGGTACACATAATGCATCCTGACCAATGACTTACAATAGCAAAATGCTGTCAGGGAGTTTCTAGGGAGACATCCACAAGAGCACCATTTCTTGACTGAATCTCGCACCGCAAACTTTCAGATATTTCTTTAAATTAAGCCATAAGAACATAAGCCAAATTCATTTTACTGCTTCCCTTTGAGTTTGTAGCCCACTGGGATTTTATAAGACACTAAAGCCAAATCTAAGCATGTCTTCTGGAGCACCTAATCCTAATGACCCCAGAGAATCATATTCTATATTTTACTTCTGGATCATACAACTCAGGTCCTTGGTGAGTGCTACTTTGGTTTGCTTTATTTTTATTATTATAGTGGTTGCTGCTGGTTATGCCTGTGGATAATATTTCCTAAGACCCTCTCTGTAGCTCATAACTTTGTCAAACTTCAACAGTTCGGGCTGATGATTAATTTGTTTTGTTTAGCACAAAGAGACCCCACTACTGGGGCTTCATTGTGCACATTATACACATTGATGAGTCCCAGCTCTGAAGAGCTTACAAACTAAATAGACAAGACAGACAAAGGCTGGGAGGAGAAATAGAAGCAGAGAGGCGTAAAGTGACTTGCTTAAGGCCAGACAGCATGTTGGTGGCAGAGCTGGGAATAGAATCTAGATCTCCTGGATTCCTGTGCAGTGCCCCATCCAGTAGTCCAGACTAATTTAACAAAGCATAAAGCTCATTTGATAACCATCAAAAAATGAAAGTCGTGTCAAAAATCCCAAATGAAAAGTACAATTTCTTTCTTCTGATTGGCATGAATACATATCTGAGCATTTTGAAGACCTTCCTCTTATTTCTTTTAACCTTAAGGGTGAATTTTTAAAGAGGGAAATAGATCTTGTACATAAAAACAAAACCAGTAGCTCAAAAGATGAAAGACCAGCCCCTAAGAGCCTATCACAAGGTCCTCACCTCCCTCTGTATATCAGAGCACACATCCTCCTTAGAAGTATTTCTGCTAGCATGTTAACGAGCACTTCACCCAAGGGAAACTCTCTATTTCCTGGCTGAATATAGTATGGAAAATTAAATTTCACAGAAAATATATATAAAAAAATCCAATAAGCCTCTATAGCAGACACAATTCATATGGAGTGGCCAGATATTAAGAGTCATTAATATATAGCAGAGATATATTTTACACATTGAAAGTGCTGTACAAATATGAACTAGCTTCCCTTTATTTTCTCCGTACTCTTGCTTCTCTATTTCATTTCCCTCCTGCAATATATCTTTTCCTTTTGTCTCTCTTTCTCTTTGTCTAGGAACTCCACCATTTCACCCGCTCCAACCATTGTACTGAGAGCCTTCTCCACAATTTCCCTATACAAACCATGTCACTGCAGCTGGGACCAATGATATTTGTTCTACTGAAGCAGAGATCCACTGTTCACTTTTAGCCTGAGAGATGACACCAAAAAGCTCCAAGTTTTTTCTTTGTCTCTGGAACAAAGTAGAAAAAAATCACTTTTGGTCTTACTTTTGAAGAATTGTTTTGTATAAAATCTCTTCACTTCTATGGGCTTTGAAGGTTATTTTTTAAATCACAGGGCCCCTAATGTTGGTGTTAGTTCTCTTTCTAAGCCTTTTTTCTCATTCTCTGCATAAGAGCCTGAGCAGACTGGATGGCATAGTGTTTAACAGCAGGTTCTCAATTTGTTGTGGTGAAACAATTGGGGACAGCTAATTTTGTACAAGGCAACTTCTAATACATAAATAAACAAACTTTTTCCTGGCAGAGTAGAAAGAAGGCTGTGAATCAGGGTGTGATTAGCATGTGTTGGTGCTATTAACTCCACTGCAGTTAGTCATTAATATGTTTAGTGGCAGGGATGCCAACACGAAGCCCCCCAGAAATAGATGGCTGCTCTAGGCCTTAACATCACTGCCTTTTATTTTGTTTTCACCAGAGGCTTTCTCCAGTCTTCCTTTTATGGTTTTATGTAAACTCTGGGGTCCTACTGGATGAAAGTGCTCTCTGTTTTTCAGCAGAGCTGTGGTTTTTGGATTTTACAGCCCCAAAATTACTTCATGATGATCCAGAGCACACATCACAGCCCAGAAACCACACGGGAGTTGTCTTGGTAAAGGAAGCTGAGAGTTGCTGAAGTAGCCAGACTGAAATTTATAACTGTGACCTGGGCCTTGTCAGGCCTTTATGACACAGTGTAAAGTGAATTGCTGCTTAGTCACCAATTTGCTTGGCAAGATTGGTTGTATTAGGAAATACATAAAAGGTCAGACAGTAGGAGTTTGTCTAGACATCCTATTTTGGATTATACGCTCTACATGTTTCTGTGGTAACCTCTGCAAAACACTCATATTTTAGGAATATTTTTAAAGCACCTTTTTTCTGTAATAAGCTGCAAAAGCTTTTGTGAACAAAATTAGCTCCATTCTTTACTGCATTCAGCTTGTGGCTATCAAGCTAACCATTTTAGAAATGGAGAGGAGGTACCTCCGCCAGTCTCTCCAGACTATTGGAGTTCCAGTAATGCCTCATTCATAATGAAAGGAGAGGTGATTCCCTCAGGGAGGAGTCTGCGACTTGAAGAAACATGTGGAATTACCATAGATGAAAGAGCGAAGAGATAGAAATGGCATGTTTTCTTTCGGCTTCTAGCTGAAGTTAATTTACAGTTCATCTGCTCGTCACTTGCATAGGACCAGTGACAGGAGCATGGGGGATATAACAAATAAGCCATCAGGATCTGTACTTGTAAATAGAAAACAAAGTTTTGTGAGTAAAAGGTGAGGGGGAACTACCCCAAATTTTGCAAGTAATAACCAAGTCCACTAGAATGCCAGCTGGGGTTTTTTGAAATCTAAAAAACTCTGGGGAAGAAAGTATTTTGTAGCAAAAGAGGAAAAGCAATCTGCCAAGCAAAATGGGTTTGATGGACTGATTTTTCTACTTCCATGACATTTTTATTATTATTATTATGATTACTCCCTTCCCTCCTTTCCCCTCCTCCAAATGAAAAATAGGAAAAAATCCAAAGTTAGGCCTTATGGATTTTTTTAACTCCATTTTTAAACTGAAAACATATATGTGTACTCCTGGAGTTTCAATGACATTAATTGCATTTGGCTGGGCTTTCCAAGTGGAATCACATGCATGCCAATTTAAACTAAATAGAATGTAGCAAGAAGGCTTTTTATGAAAGCCAAAGGCAGATTTATATTGTCTACTTAACTAAAAATTAATAAATAAATAAACACAGTAGACAGTCCTTTTGACCAGGATCATTAAAATTAGTGTGTGTCTTAACATTGTGATTCCTGTCATCTGGTACCTGGAAAATTGTATTTAATATCCATTCTTGAAGGACCTGATACTTATTAGGGTGAAGGTTTTTTTCATTTTTTATCATTATAATCTTCGGAGTAAATAACACAGTCTAAGAGATTTCACTTTATCATCCGATGACATAGCCAGCACCTGGAGTTATGCGGTATTAATTCATTGGGACTATACAGGTTCTATAACAATATAATATTTAGCATTTATCTAGCACCCTGCCTCATTGGGGCTCAAAGAACTTTCAGAAGTGGGCATTGTTAGCTCCTTTTTATAGATGACGAACAGATGGGGAAGAGTGAGGCTCAGCAAAGGAAGTGGACAATGTTTAAAAGGTAATGACAACTCGCAGCTCCCTTTGGCTTTCATCAGAGCTCAGCACTTCTGAAACTCAAGCTGTAACTCAGCCAAAATCAACCTGGGAATTATCAACAGATCTGTGAATAGAACTCCTATCTTTTGACTCCTGAATTAAAGAATTAGCCACTGAACTATGCTGCCTTACAAGGTGCATTACTTAACAGTAGGATTTTAATGGTGGGTGCGGGAAGAACGGTGCCTAGAAAGTATTCTTTGTTACGAGTATGTTTTTCTTTAGAGATGTCTGGTTTATGCTCAGTTTAATCTTGATTCCTTTCCTTTTTCCTGATAGTCATAAAGTGTGAATGTTGTTTCTGTAATATATGATATGTAAGTCTGCTGAGAAGGTGCATTATTAAGTTGCTTTGTTAATTTACCTACAAGACACTGTTCTGGGTTATGGTTTAGGGCTCTTAGGCTGACTGTAGGCACTGAGTTACTGTACTGATGCACAAGTCTTGAATCAAGACCAGGAAATGCAGTGATAATACCCTACTAATTTGACACCTTGGACCCCAGTGCCAAGTAGTCACTTTGTAGTTACAGCATCACCAAAGAGACTACATGGAAGGTGAGCAGATTATATGTGCATTTGAAGGAGTGTTATGACTTCTAATGTGGGTGTGTGATAACATGGGAATTTTCTGTCACACTTTATGACCCCTCCTCTGTATGCCTCAGCTTGCCCTATATTTTGCATGGTAAGCAAGTAGGGAGAAAAGGACTCTGTGCTCTGATAGCAAGCTTTGCTTATATCTATACTTAACTGCTACAGCAGCACAGGTGTAGCACTCTGGTGTAGACACTCACTATAGTGTCAGGATGGGTTCTCTCATTGCTGTCATTAATGAACCTCCTGGAGAGATGGTAACTAGGGCAAGAGCAGAATTCTTCCACATAACACTGTGGATTAGGCTGGTGGCATAGCTACATCTCTCAGGGATGTGCATTTTTCACACCCTTGGGAGATGTAGCTATGCCAATGTTAAATTTTCAGTGTAGGCCAGCCCTAAGAGGCATAGGTATGGATGTTCCCTAGCTGACTAAGCCTGACTGGGTAATTATAAAGGACTGGCTGAGAGCTGACCCCGTATTAGTAGAGAAGACAATGGTAAATCCAGTCACCAAGATATTGACACCTATTAATCAATGGCCCAGGGGGAGATGGATTTTCCCACCTCTCAGGGAGGAAGCAGAGCAAAATCTCCCAGCTGAAGAGCAAAGGGCTGGGATGGCAGGGGAAGAGACTAATACTTGGCTGCTGGAAGGAACTGGGGGTCCCATCTGGGAACTGATCAAGGAGGTTAGCCTGTGGGAAAGACAGGGCCTGAACATGGTGTTCACTACAGTTTGGATGGGGCGCTGGGTTAATGAGAATGGACTTGGGCTATGCTTTTACCTCAGTCTCTCTCGGCTAACCTAAGGACTTCCTATGCTGTATTCCAGCTGACTAATGACCCTACTGTTCTGATAAGACCATTTGAAGGGCCCTACAAATGTTTGGCAGGTGCATTAATCTCTGAAGACGTCTCTGTCAAATCTATCTCAGCTGGACTCTGAACACAGCTGATGGTGTAAAGCGGGAGTGCTGTAGCTCTAGAGGTTCAGACTTAGGAAGCAGAGAAGCCACATAGCCCATTGTAAAGGAAGAGTAAGTCCCCTGGGGGATCTGTAGTCCCCACAGAGAGGAGGCACAAAGGGGGCAATTGCCCCGGGGCCCGCAATTCAAAGGGACCTGCGACTCCCAGCTACCACCGCAGCTACTGCAGTAGCGGCGTGGCGTCTGGAGCCCTGAGCCCTTTAAATCACTGCCGGACCGGGCTGGATGTGCCATGCTCCAGGTAGTGCTAAGGGCTGCCTAGGGGGTTATTGTGGTGCATTGAGGGTGGTGCTGAGAGCTGGAAGCCCTGCCCCACACCTTCCACCCAAGGCCCTGGCCCTTCCTTGTCCAGGAGTCCACAGAGACTGTCAGCTCCTTTGGGGCTCTGGCACACTGACAGTACACCTCCAAGAGATTGTGTGCACAGCAAACTGTGGGCATAGCACTGATCCTGTGGCTTTCTGACAGGCTGAGGGTGTGCACGCTTGCATGTGTTCACACATGTATCAACAATGTCCCACCATCATTTGGCCTTGTGACTCAGTGCTCCAAGAACAGTTACAAACACACACACTCTTCTTAATCTGTTTATTTCCTGAGAGGTCTAATTGGCAGCCTTTGATTCAAATTATTTCAAGAAACTAAAATAGGGAAGGACACAAAAGTTATATGTGAGCAGGCAAACACCTTTCTGTTTCCAGAGTGTTTTTAGATAGGTTGTTTCATTTGTGCTTCACTTGTATATTGCTTATAAAATGGAACTTTATTTTTGTTAAAAATAATGTGTAATACAAAGACTGTAGAACCACATCAAATGTTCCTAACTTCCAGCACCAATCTGTTCTCTATTACTATGGTTGTTACTCCTATAGCGCTGTCCAGGCAAAGGTGCTCTGCAAAAGAACAGGTTTGCTAAACAAGTAACAGGTCCCTGCCCTAAGGAGCTTACAGTCTAAAGGCAATTTTGGCTTGATTTTCAAAGATGTTGAGTTCCCACAGTTTATACTGATTTCAGGGGGAGCCATGAATGCTTGGTACCTTTGAAAATCAAGCCAAATATAAATAATTACTACTTCCAGTAGGATGTCTGGAAGTCATTTATAACTTTTTAATTAAAATATATTCTCGGATCTTTGAAGATTAGCTTTAATCCCTTTTGAAAGACTCTCCACATTATTCCCATCTGCAATTTGAGGAGAAACTGAGAATGCCTCCAGCACTCGGGAAAATCTCATTTGACAGTAATATCCACCTCTTGGGATGAGCAACATTCCTAGCTCTAAAGGTGAGAGCAAATAGAAGGTTATCTACTGCTCAGAATTGAAAAGAAACCCCTCCCCCCCACACCAGAACTACATATCTCTAGAAACTTATAAGTACATGGCTGCAGTCAGGATGTTTTGGACATGGGACAAGATGTAGAGTAATCGCTCCAAACTGTGCAAGAAAGATCATATTGTTATCTCCACTTTACAGATGGGGAAACTGAGTCCCAGAGGAGTGAAATGGCTCATCCAAGGTCACCTGGCAGTCCAGTGGTAGAGTTAGGCGTAAAATCACATTTCCTTAACCTCAGTCCAGTGTTTGTGCCACTAGCCCACCCAGCCTTCCTAAAGCTAAATTAAACTGAAGTGCAAATGAAAATGATGTTGAGTTAGAAAAGGGTAACAATGTTCCTAACAAAATAAGAAAGGAGGTTTCTCTTACCCACATGTCTTGAGAACAGGAGATGCTATCCTGTTGTAGCAGCATCAGCAGTCAGATCTGCCATTTGGTGCCACTTATCTGCTCACACAGAAAGACAACTGAGCCTTTCAGCGACCCTTCAGCCCATTCAGCAGATGAACATGGAACTTTACTTCCATTCCACTCCAAAGCTTCCACCCAGTTTGCCCTAAATGACATCCCTTTCCCCTCTGAAAAGCTGCGAGGTGTGTATCCTCTGCGTTTCCTTGATAATTGGCATAGAGCTGGCATAAGATTCTTTGGCACGCATCCATTCATCCTCACATTGTACCAACGCTTATGAGTGGGAACAACTAATATGTCTGGGGATGGGTGGGATAAACCATCAGAATTTGGTTAGACCTCTATGATCAGGCTATGTGTGCATATTATTATTGAGGCCTATATTATCTAGCAGCAATTTTCTATAAGATTAAAAATAAAATCTACCGTGTCACTCTTGCTTTTGTTCATGTTCTTTCCCTTTCTTGACTTTGTTTTCTCTTCCTTTTGGGCTCCTTCCTTTCTTAGGTCATTTCCAATCTCCCCCCCCCCCCCCAATAATTATTCCCTTTGCTGAATATCACCCTATATTGATTGCTCTTTCTTTCCAATTCCTTCTGTTTCTCCTTCCTTTCTTGCTTTTTCCTTCTAGTCAACATCCCAAGCTATCTCTCCCTCCCCCACTCCAGTGCACCTCTTCTCCTGCCCAGTTTGTCCCAGTCTCTGAAGTCAGAGGCAGAGAGATGGGACCAGGAAGTGTATGAGCCCCACATGCTTGGGTCATGAGTGGCACCTGCATTCTGCAGCTGCTCAGCAGCTCCTCAACCTCCTTATGTTGAGCCTAAGTAACTGGATGTTCACACCTGCTCAGCAGGAGAAAGGGGAGAGAAAGAGGTGATGCAGCTGCTCAGAAGCTGCAGTGCGTGGATGCTATTGAGACCCATTTCAGCATACCTGGGATGATCAGACACAAGAACAAAGGGCCTGAGGCCAGAGAAAAGATGTCTTGGTAAGTGCTGCCTGGGCCCTCAAATGAGGCCGTTCCCAACACTGGACTGGCTGAACAGCATGGCTAACAGTATCCCAGCCTCTTGCATCATCTTACTATATGTTTTAGAAGTGTGCGTGCATCTGTTTGTCTGTCAGTCTGTGAGTCTGTTTGTTCAAGAACTCCTCCTAAACAGTAAGAGCTAGGAGTATCAAATTTGGTAGGCAGTTTCCTATTATCATAACTTAAAGCAAGGAATGGGTTTGGTTATGTCAGGTCAATGAGATGTGCCCTGAATTAGATTGTGCTCCTAAAATAGAAAGGGAGGGGTCTGGCAGGAAGAACAGTTATACTGCAGAATGACCACAGGGGGCAGCAAGGGGCCAGAGATGGGGCCAGAGACAGCTGTAACCCCGTTGGGCCAGCAGGAGGCTGGGATGAAGAAAGAGACCACTATCTACTATATATTTCAGAGAGTTTGTCTGTTTGTGTGTCTATCTGTCCCCCAGTTGCAGGACATGCACCCTTCTCCCAGCTGTGCCTGTTGCAGCTGCAATGGCCATGGACAGGTTCTTCTCACCTGGCTCCAAGCTCCAAGGGAGAGAGGGGTGAGGTTGTCCCCTTCCCCAGGACAGCTTGCATATTGAACCCCACCTCAGAACAATGATTTAAATGAAGAAAAACAAAACTTATTTGAGTTAAGAACCCGAGCCACACCAGGTAAATCGTCAAGTGATTTAATATATGATATATATATTAAAATATATGTAATATATTATATATATAATTTAATATATTAAATATATTTAATATATTATATATTAAAAATGAACACGCTTGGAGTGAGGTGGAGATGGACATAGGAGACAGAAGTGTTGAGAGTCTCTGGATTAGGCTAAAAGGGGTTAAAAACAAGGGTGATGTCATGCTAGGAGTCTACTACAGGCCACCTACCCAGGTGGAAGAAGTGGATGAGGCTTTTTTTAAACAACTAACAATATCATCCAAAGCCCAAGATTTGGTGGTGATGGGGGACTTCAACTATCTAGATATATGTTGGGAAAATAACACAGCAGGGCACAGACTATCCAAAAAGTTCTTGGACTGCACTGGAGACAACTTTTTATTTCAGAAGGTTGAAAAAGCTACCAGGGGGAAAGCTGTTCTAGATTTGATCCTAACAAATAGGGAGGAACTGGTTGAGAATTTGAAAGTGGAAGGCAGCTTGGGTGAAAGTGATCATGAACTCATAGAGTTCCCAATTCTAAGGAAGGGTAGAAGGGAGAACAGCAAAATAGAGACAATGGATTTCAGGAAGGCGGATTTTGGTAAGCTCAGAGAGCTGATAGGTAAGGTCCCATGGGAATCAAGACTGAAGGGAAAAACAACGGAGGAGAATTGGCAGTTTTTCAAAGGGACATTATTAAGGGCCCAAAAGCAAGCTATTCCGCTGCATCAGAAAGATAGAAAATATGGCAAAAGACCGCCTTGGCTTAACCACGAGATCTTGCATGATCTAAAAATAAAAAAGGAGTCATATAAAAAATGGAAAGTAGGACAAATTACAAAGGATGAATATAGACAAACAACACAAGAATGCAGGGGCAAGATTAGAAAGGCAAAGGCACAAAATGAGCTCAAACTAGCTACGGGAATAAAGGGAAACAAGAAGACCTTTTATAAATACATTAGAAGCAAGAGGAAGACCAAGGACAGGGTAGGCCCACTGGTCAGGGAGGAGGGAGAAACAGTAACAGGAAACTTGGAAATGGCAGAGATGCTTAATGACTTCTTTGTTTTGGGCTTCACCGACAAATCTGAAGGAATGCCTAACATAGGGAATGCTAGTGGGATGGGGGTAGGTTTAGAAGATAAAATAAAAAAAAGAACAAGTTAAAAATCACCTAGAAATGTTAGATGCCTGCAAGTCACCAGGGCCTGATGAAATGCATCCTAGAATACTCAAGGAGCTGATAGAGGAGGTATCTGAGCCTCTAGCTATCATCTTTGGAAAATCATGGGAGACAGGAGAGATTCCAGAAGACTGGAAAAGGGCAAATATAGCACCCATCTATAAAAAGGGAAACAAGAACAACCTAGGAAACTACAGACCAGTTAGTTTAACTTCTGTGTCAGGGAAGATAATGGAGCAAGTAATTAAGGAAATCATCTGTAAACACTTGGAAGGTGGCAAGGTGATAGGGAACAGCCAGCCTGGATTTGTAAAGAACAAATCATGTCAAACCAATCTGATAGCTTTCTTTGATAGAATAACGAGTCTTGTGGATAAGGGAGAAGCGGTGGATGTGGTATACCTAGACTTTAGTAAGGCTTTTGATTCGGTCTCGCATAATATTCTTATCACTAAACTAGGCAAATAAAACTTAGATGGGGCTACTATAAGGTGGGTGCACAACTGGCTGGATAACCGTACTCAAAGAGTAGTTATTAATGGTTCACAATCCTGCTGGAAAGGTATAACAAGTGGGGTTCCGCAGGGGTCTGTTTTGGGATCGGCTCTGTTCAATATCTTCATCAATGATTTAGATATTGGCATATAAAGTACGCTTATTAAGTTTGAAGATGATACCAAGCTGGGAGGGGTTGCAACTACTCTGGAAGGATAGGGTCATCATTCAAAATGATCTGGACAAATTGGAGAAATGCTCTGAGGTAAACAGGATGACGTTTAATAAAGACAAATGGAAAGTGTTCCACTTAGGAAAGAACAATCAGTTTCACACATACAGAATGGGAAGCGACTGTCTAGGAAGGAGTATGGCAGAAAGGGATCTAGGGGTTATAGTGGACCACAAGCTGAATATGCGTCAGCAGTGTGATGCTGTTGCAAAAAAAGCAAACATGATTCTGGGATGCATTAACAGGTGTGTTGTGAGCAAGACACGAGACGTCATTCTTCTGCTCTACTCTGCGCTGGTTAGGCCTCAGTTGGAGTGTTGTGTCCAGGGGTGGCCTGTGACTATAGGCCAACTCGGCCGTCGCCTAGGGCGCCACTTTCAACAGTGCCCAATGATGACGTCACCCCATTGACGGCCCATTGATAGCCGTGCAGGCGGGGGCGCCGATCATGCATTCCACCTGGGGAGCTAGCTGCCACAGCCCGCCTTGGGCCGCTCCTGATTGTGTCCAGTTCTGGGCACCGCATTTCAAGAAAGATGTGGAGAAATTGGAGAGGGTCCAGAGAAGAGCACAAGAATGATTAACGGTCTAGCGAACATGACCTATGAAGGAAGGCTGAAAGAATTGGGTTTGTTTAGTTTAGAAAAGAGAAGATTGAGGGGGGACATGATAGCAGTTTTCAGGTATCTAAAAGGGTGTCATAAGGAAGAGGGAGAAAACTTGTTCATCTTGGCCTCTGAGGATAGAACAAGAAGCAATGGGCTTAAACTGCAGTAAGGGAGGTTTAGGTTGGACATTAGGAAAAAGTTCCAAACTGTCAGGGTAGTCAAACACTGGAATAAATTGCCCAGGGAGGTTGTGGAATCTCCATCTCTGGAGATATTTAAGAGTAGGTTAGATAAATGTCTATCAGGGATGGTCTAGACAGTATTTGGTCCTGCCATGAGGGCAGGGGACTGGATGTGATGACCTCTCGAGGTCCCTTCCAGTCCTAGTATTCTATGATTCTATGATTTTATGAATATAGCAGTGTCCCATCAAACAGCAAGCACTGGTGCAGCTGACCAGGGGTTAGCAGCTGTGGAAATTCATTTAAATTCCCTAGTGTGGACAAGGTCTTGATGGTGGTTATATAGCCAGACACAGACCAGCTAGGTTCATAAGATATTTTGAAGAGTTTTATTCTGCATTAGCAAGAGTAGTTCCACAGGCAGAAAGAGCTCCCAGACGACGCTCCAGCTTCACTCGCTTATTTACAACTACCTCTTCCAAAATAAAGTTCTCAGGCAACAAAGCTCTGTATGATTGGCTGATTATAAACCATAGAACTGATATAGCAGTTATACCAAAATGTGCCAACCATGCTCTGAGAACAATTACATGAGCATTCACTGTTATGGTGAATGCAGATATCTCAGTCTTTGCTGGACTTGTGTTCAGAGCCAAAACAAACTGAAGATTCTCCCCTCCCCACACCATTGAGGCCTGGCCTATGCTGACCTAATTTCTCTACCATTTCCAGCTACCAGTAAAGCCCATGTATCTCCATAATAGCAATGAGGAGAAAGGTATTGCACACAGGCGGCTGCCGTCAATTTTAAGAACCATCTCATCCAAACATGTCCCGAGCAGGAGTAGGTGATACGTTGCTGGAATTGCCTAGGACCTTGTCTATAATAGCTCAGCCACCATTGCTAGCACCAGTGGAAAATTTGTTGTAAAAAAAAACCCTAAACAGTGGGATCGACAGCCACGGTGGGCCCCCATGCAAGATGTGGGGGGACAGCTCCATGCCCCCAGAAGGGGCAGGGGCAGAAAGGGGTGGAGCCATGGACAGCCAGCCCATAGCACCGTCTGGAGCAAAGCGCTGGCTCCTCTCCCTCCCTTCAGAGCCGTGTAGCGTGGTGCTCTGGTGGCGATTTAAAGAGCCACCACTCCTTCTGAATTGTTGGCCCCAGGGCAATTGCCACCTTTGGAACTCCCCCTGTTGTCAGGCTGGAGTGTAAGACAGTCCCGGTCCTTTGGCTATTTCTGTCAAAGGAGCTGACCTACCTTTTGAGGTGTGGGTGGGAAACATCCCTAGTGGCTCTTTGGGAGCTGGAAAATACCAGCTTCCTTGAAAAGTCTGTGGCCAGCTGTAAATGTGCCTTGAGGTTTTATTGTGAACTGTTTTAAGAAAGAGTTGTGGGCAGGGAGGTTGGCGGGTGATTACTTAGCGGGTAAGTAAACAAAGTGTTGGTAAGTTTACAACAATTATATGCTTGGATTCTTTTTTTTTTTTCTCCTCTTTCTGAATGTCAATTCTGCATTGAACCACAGAAACCAATTTTAATCTTTATGTCTTCATTAAAATATGGTGGCTTGTGCAATTCTGTTCTTGACAAGATGCCAGCAAAACACTATCATGAGATTCTGCTTGTAAGAGCTGGATATAAGTATGAGTTGTCCTCCTGGTAAGTTCTGATGTAACCATTACTATATTAACACAGGAGCTAGGGCCATGAGTTCTGCACCTGGATGAAGACTACACCCTTTAAGTAGTGATCTAAGGGCAAAAAATGCCTTAATTCCTTAAGAATGCCTGCCCCGGATTCCTTATGTTTGTGGAATTATTAAACAGAATGTAAATGCCAAATAAATCAACTTCCAAGCACTTTCCCGTTGATTCCTGTACTCCCCCAGGATGAGAAGAGTAGCCACAGTTGATGGAAGAGCAGCCCCACTGACCTTACCACATGGAAGACACCGCGGTAAGTACATCAATTTTAGCAACACTATTTGTGAAAGTCAGATTGATGGGGGGTGGAAGGTGTAATATTGACTAGGCCACTGGCTTCCAACCTTTTCAAGCATATGGACCCCTTTTCAATCTATGAAAATTTTACAGACAATATAGCTGTGTCTGCAGCCTGTACATCCCTCAGCCCACGCTTCTTCCTGAGCCACATACATTTATTTTAATTTCTATTTTAAACTTTCCACGGACACCCTCTACAGTATCGTCACAGACCACCGGGGTCCGCGGGCCACAGGTTGGAAACCACTCGACTACGCCTTAGGTTTCCAAGGGGAAATTGTCTGCTCTCCTCACCTGATCAGTCAGAGCAAACCTTTTTCTTTAAAGCTTTGCTCAAACCAGTGGGCTGTGTCTATACTGGCGCGATCTTGCGCCAGAGCTATGCAAATGATGCTCAGCATGGAATATTGCCGAGCCTCATTTGCATAACTAATGAGCCGCCATTTTTGTGGAAGAGGCTCTTGCGCAAGACGGAGCTGTCTACACTGCCCCTTCTTGCGCAAGAAAAACCCTCTTGCGCAAAGCCGTTATGCCTGAAAATAATCAGCATAACGGCTTTGCGCAAGAGGGTTTTTCTTGCGCAAGAAGGGGCAGTGTAGACAGCTCCATCTTGCGCAAGAGCCTCTTCTGCAAAAATGGCGGCTCATTAGTTATGCAAATGAGGCTCGGCGATATTCCACGCTGAGCCTCATTTGCATAGCTCTGGCGCAAGATCGCGCCAGTATAGACACAGCCGTGGTGTATCCATGAGAATGACAGAGCCCCAGATTTAATATTCCCTACTTACTATGCTCTATTAAGATTAACAACCTCTGGCCTGTCATTGATACATGTCCATACAGTTAGGATAACTCCAGTGATGCTGGGAAGGTTTCTTCTGTAGATAAAGATAGCCTCATTGCTGTGAAAACCTACTTCTGTAGAGTTATTTTTTTCATGAAGAGTTCTGTCAGTGGAATTATATAGCATACTCATAGTCTTCTAAATTTAACTGTTCCAATTTTAGGGAACCACATCTCCTAGAACTTGTCAGATCGTCCTGTGACAGACTGACAATATCCTGTAATATCCTGGACAAACCTTATGGAATTAAGATTGATTTTACTGAAATAGGTTTAATGCCTTTGGGGTCTATTGTATTAAAAGTGTAACTGAGTATATTCAATTGAGGAATTGTATGCACTTTCTCTAGTAGGAGGGGGATAGTAATATACCTCCTCTGTTATGAGCCCTATAAAACCACCCCGTCCCCCAGAGAAATACACAGTTCAAATAGTGTTCTCCACTGACCACCAAAGAAAGGATTTTTGTATAAATAGCCTGGTTTTAAACTGCCTCAGGGCCTTCTTCCTGATCCAGGAAATGGACAATATCCCTGATCACAGAGACCCCTATCCTTAGAGAAGAGATGGAAGGACTAGGCCTGCTGCTACCCATAACACTAGGTGCTAGTTCTGAGCTATGGCTTTTGGGACCTTGTGAATATAGAAGAAACCCCCTTTGTGGGGTTTTGCAGGTCTGCTCTTGTTAGAGTTGGGGTGATCTCTGGTAACCATATGAGCATGTGTGTAGGTTCTTTTATCGTTTTAATAAATTTTCTGTGTGTTTTTTTTTTACCTTAAAAAAATAAGCTTGCATAAAAAGAGCTGGGTATTATCTATAACCCTGGGAAGTCACGCTGTTAATCGTTTTTGAACAGAAAGCAAGCAGCCTGCTTGGGCAGCCTGTCTCTGCTGGAAATAACACAGGGCAGGCAGAGAACTGTGCAGTCTGGAAATACTCCAGTCAGAAGGGAATGAGACATGGGTCTCCAGTGCCATGGCTGGGGAGCAGAAAGCCTGAAGGGGGTGCCTTTGCTGGACCACTGAGGGGAAATGCAAGTGCAGTTGCCCTTGACTGTGACACTGATTTTTACCAATAAAAATTGATTCTTCTTACTTTAAAATTGTTTTTCTATCTGAAATCTTGTCAATTCAATTTTCTTGTCTCTTTACTGTCCATTTTAGTGCAAACCTGCTCCCTATTTATGTCCAACAAACATATAAAGGGTACAGCATTTTCAGTCATCTCTGCATAAAAATAGTGGATTAGGATGCACAAGATATGGATAAATTGACAGCTGCATTAAGCAAAGATGAAACAGATTTAGGAGTAAGATATATAGAGCGGGTGGACAGTAATTCTGGTCATATTTTATCTGGCAATTTAAGGATAGTAAAATATTCAGTGATAATATTCAGTAATAATGAAATATAACTTCTGGACATGTGGGACTATGTTAAACCATTCCTAAAATCAATATACATCATGTCTACTGCTTTGTCCTATTCACTAGGCCAGTAATCCTGTCAAAGAAAGAAATTAGCTTGGTTTGGCCTGATTTTTTTTTGACAAAATCATACTGGCTATTCCTTATTACCTATTATTTTGTAGGTGCTTACACATTTATTGTTTAATAATTGTTTAATAATTTCTTCCAGTAACTTTCCCAGGTCCTCTTTGTTTCCCTTTTTAAAGATAAGGACTATATTTGCCTGTCTCTGATCATCTGGGATGTCACCCATTGTGCATGAGTTCTCAAAGATAATTGAATATGTTTTGCCTTTAATAATGTCTGAATTGATGCTAGTTTTGCAGACCAGTGGTGAGGCTAGCAAGTCAGATGGCCATTGCACATACAAGTGGTATAATGCTTATGCAATAGTACAGAGGATATGCTGCTCTATGGTGCACCAAATGTGACTCTTGTGTTTGCGAGAGGCACGATATTGTGATTGTCATAGTGTCCTTAAGAATGTTATATAACTGTACAACTGCCAGTTGAAAAGAGTTAAGCCTCCTTTTCCCTTAGATGACAGTTTGAAGGGCTCCAACAGCATAAAATTAACATTTCTGTCTGAATATTTTCACTTTTGTTAGAGGTAGCACCTAAGATTACTGAAAATGAAAGAGATTAATTTTTTCCTCTATTTTATTCAATGAATGTACTATGTGAACTTTGACATCACTTTGTCTAAACTCAGGCTACGTCAAGACTGCACTGTTAAATTGGAAAAAGATATTTTTTTGTTTTACTTTCAAAAGAGGCTCTTTTGAAATTTGGCATGCCTGCATGGCGCCAAATTTCAGGAAAAAGTGCCCTTTCGAGCCATCCCTTATTCCTTGTAGAACGAGGTTTACAGGGATGTCGAAAGAGCACATCCATTCTTTCGAAAAAAAATTGAAAAAGCAGATGCATTCCTTGGATGCAGCAGATGCATTCCTTGGACGTGTTCCTTGTTCCTCCAGTATCCCGAAAAAGCAATGCAGTCTAGACGCCTCCGTTTTGTGGCTCCCAGGTATATAGTCAGTGAGGACCCAGTCCTGAAAACACTCAAGCTCATGAATCACTTCATGCAAGTGAGTGGCCATATTGACTTTGTGTTAGTAGGATCATGCCCTTAACAATTGTGCATGTTGTTTAGATTGGCCTTCTATATATCACCAGAGGGATTTTATATTAAAAGAGGAAACTGTGATAATAAAACTACAAAATTGATGAGGAGCTAAGCAGTAAGGGCCGGTTCAGGTGCTCCCAGTTCTCTTTGACTTGTTTTTTTTTTTTAACTGACTAGATTTTAAAAAGAGGCTGCTCCTTTAAAAACACTGAGAGCCTGTCTGCATTTAAAAAGTCATTGCAATGTACCGTTGCAGCTGAACTGCTCCACCACTTCAGTGTAGATGCTACCTACCCTAATAGGAGAGGTTTTCCCCATTAGAATAGACATTCCACCTCTATGGCTATGTCTCTTGGGGTGTGGATTTTTCACACCCCTGAAGAAACATATTAAGCTAACTTAATTTTCTAGTACAAAAATGCATATTTTTTTGGATTTTAAGTAATTTTCCATGTGCATTGTTTCATGGTTTTATTTATGATTTTGTTTAAGTGGAGGAGGAAAGGTTAAAAAAAACTACGTAAGTTTGAAAAGGAGTAAAACCAAATGTTAGAGAGCGCTTTTGCCAAAAGGCTACATTCAGTTATATTTTTCTTTAATAGGGTTGGCATAATTTCTTCAAAAATAGAACAAAATTCTACTGGAATCATTTATGCTAAAAGATTTCAAACCCATTTTAACTAGTAATTCACTGATATATAATGGAGCTTTGATAGTGGTCATTAATTTATGGTAAATGGATTGCAAAGCCTGATCATTACATTGTGTGGCTGGAAGTGGTTTGGGAAGAACTTGGATCATTCAAATATCATCTCAAAGAATGGATCTTCTCTCACTGTAATCCTCAATATATTCAATTGGAGTCAATTATGATATTTATAGGGGTGAGGGGTGGGAAGAAGCACAGTTGCCGCCTTCCTCTTTGTAAATCAAAAGAGAGGTGTAGGGGGATTTTAGATTATCTCCGTGGCCATAGATTGTTGGAAAACTTTTGTAACCATGATCTAAGCTGAGAGCCAAAATTAAAGGCTTCTCAAGTAGAGAATAAAAATCTCCTGGGGCCCTATCAAGTATTTTCCTGGAATAAAGACTAAGAATTAGGCTTCTATTTTGTTCCATTGAAGGTAATGAATAATATTTAATAACCTCCTTATGTTATTGTTGGCATCTCTCAGATGGCTATACCCTACTGTTGAGCATGGATAATGGACGGTAGAAAAGGTGCTAGGTTCTTTGTACAGGCTAGAGATTTTACTGTTCCCATTCAAGGGCGATATTGGTTTGTAAGACATATATGATCAGACAACCCTTTTTTGAAAAACTAATTGTGGCTTACATTTAAGGCAGATAAGAGAGAACTGTATGATTTGGAATTACTATACATGAGGTACAGATAGGTGATAATGAGCTTTATCTGAGTGTAATGGCTGGACAATCTAATCTGTGTAAATTCATTTGAATAACAGTCAACTTTATTTTTGAGAAATAGGTAGTTTTCAATTAGGAGTGATCCAGACCTTCCCCCACACCTAATACCCTCCATTCCCAAGTTCAAACTGTAATGTATATACTAATAGATTAGAAATTTCAGACTGGTTTATAATCTAAGAGCGAATATTTTCAATTACAATTCAAGAATATTTAAGATAACTCATTCAGCAAGTTTGTAACCACTATTCTCTGAGCAACCCAACAAAATCAAATAAATCAATATAAATTAACCTATTGTTGCTATTAAATTAAGCTTTCTGTAATGTGAGGAATAGCAATTCAAACCACTCCTTTACCTTCAGCCTCTTATGTTTCTTCTAAATCTAGCACTTTCAGCAAATCAACTCAAAATGTCCAACTGAAAAGTAAATGTTGTAATAATTTTGCCTATTCTGAATTGTATTTCCTTCTCTAGTGATCAAGCATATTTATAGGTTGCCTCAGATAGTGCAAAAGACTTGCTTCTCTTAAGTGGGGGGGGGGGAGGTGTGTGCCAGGGTGGGTATACACTGCACCGGACCAGGAGAGCTTAATGCCCTGTGGGTGGCGGAAGTCCCACTCCCCAGCCACACTGAGCATGCTCCAAGAACTGGAGTGGTATGAAAGGGAGCAATTCAGCTCAATCTGGGCTGGACCCCAGAGGAGGAGGACTTGTTGCTGGAGCTCCAGAGATACCCCCGCCGGAGACCCAGAAGAGGGGAGCCAGAAATCCAGGAGACTGCCTTGAGCTGCCAGTGCCAAAGGATCCTGAGGGAGACGTTTGTGCTGTGGAATTGGGGGACCTGGAGACCATGTGGGGCATCCTCTCACCAACTCTGGGAAGAAGTGACCCAGAGGGATGCAGGAATGGTATCTCCCACCTGACTGAGCTCGGCGTGTTGCAGTCGGATTTCCCGCTGAGGAAGTGGCCCATGGAGCGTGTGGGAGTGGTATCTCTCACCCAAGTGAGCTTGGCGTATTGTGGCTGGATTCCCTGCTGAGTGAGTGGTGGAGCACTCTGCCACTAACAGGGCCCTGGGTCAGGGCCCATTGGAGTAGGGTGGGCCCAGGTCCCCCTACCAGGGCTGTTGCCCTAAACTACTGACTCTTGGCTTTAGGATGTGCTGCCTTGAACTGAGGGCTATAGCTATTAACTCTAGCCATTGGGCTGTGCTGCCCTGAACTGAAGACTGTGATTACTGATTCTGGCCAATAGACTGTGCTACCCGGAACTGAGGGCTGGACTATTGACTCTAGCCATTAGACAGTACTGCCCTGGACCCTAGGGCTCTGTTATAGACTGTGGCCACTGCGCCACACTGCCTTGGAACAAGACGTACTTACGATGTGACACCCACTCTACTTCTCAGGAGCTGCTGGTGGTGGTGTTCTAAAGGCAGCAGGACAGTGTGCCTTCACGGGGAGGCGTACTGAGCTTTCTTGCCCTATTTGCGGAGGCTTAGCCTCCGCAAGTATCTTACACCACCTCTGGTTCCAGATCAGTAAAATTGATACTGTCTGAGAATTATGGAAGCTAGCCCGTCCCTTGCCAGGAGGAAAGCATCACTTCATTCCAATGAAACATGGCGGCCATGATTTGTTGAGAGGGATTCCCAGAGTGAAGCAGCTAGCAGTATGAATCATGGCACATAGTTTGAGGTCCTTTCAGAGCTGCTGTTCCCCCTGCCCCATGGCTTGGCCCACTCTCAGCTGGCACAACCCCAGAAATGTCCACGGGGGTCTTTGCAATGGAGGTGTTGACCTACTGCCTCAGGAAGCTGGCAGACAAATGATAAATGTTAAAAGGGATAGTAGGGACTACAGAGAGACAAAAAGGGAGTGCATACATTCTATTAAACTAAATGCCCCCCTCTCTCCACTGAGATACTCTCTTTGGATGCACCCATCCATCCAGTTAAAATGTGGATCAAATTCAGATATGTGTGAATTTCATTGGTCTGGATCCACAGAGCAGTTTATGCACAAGCTGGTTTGTGGTGTTTCATATTCCCTGCGTTCCTCTGTGAGTTTCGGAGTTCATTAAAACAAAACACTGCCACTGTCAAGTATAGACTAATTGGGAGTTGAAATCATGCAAAACAACTGAATGTTTTGCTTGAAACTAAAGATGAGTTCAAGCAGCATCATTCCGATCCAGATTTCAAACAGCTCAATTTTTTGCATGTGCAAATCCAGTTGTTTTGTTTTTGTTTTTTGTTTTGTCCTCCTCTCCTCCCCCGAGCTTATAATAGATCAGGGAATTACAAAATTATTATTAAAGACAGAAGCCAACTGCAAAACTCACATCTGGATCCAGGTTTGGATTTTGGACAGCTTGACATTCTGAAATGTTGAGGCCTGTGGATGCTAAATACTCAGCCATTGCTTGGCTACAGGGTGTGAGCCTGGTTTGAGTTTGGGGTTTGTAGTGGTAACCCAAACTTATCTGAATCTTTCCTGATGTTTGGTCTTTGCTATAAAAGTCTTGCAGAACAATGGGCTCATGCCCTAAAAAAGCAATTTTGTTATATTTAAAAGTTCACAGATCCATGCAGAGTCTGTAACTAAAAGTGAGGAAATCTCTTTAAGCACAGCCCCAGTGTAGGTGTAAAGACTAAGGCCTTGTCTACACTGGCAAGTTATAGCACAGTAAATCAGCTCCCAGTGCTGTAACTCCCGAGGTGTCCATGCTAGCAAGGCCCTTAGTGTGCACTAAATCTGTAGTTGCTGCACTATAGGAATACCACCTCAATGAAAGGTGTAGAGCTTTCTTCACAAAGGTACAGTGCTGCAGTGCCAGTGGGGGTGCTCTGGTGTAGGACAGTGCTGTGACATCTGTTCCACAATGCCTGTTACTGCCTGTCTAGTCATCCATTTGAATTCTACTACCCTGCCCCCAGGTGACCAACCCTCAGACGCACGTTTGGAAAGTTCCTTTTGTTCAGGAATGTGTGGTGTGCTCTCAGCACATCTTTCCAAGTGACCATGCCTGATCCACACACTAGGCAATCCTCTACTTCAGGGGTGGAGAACTATTTTTGGGTCAGAGGCTGCTGACCCACAGAAAAGGCAGTCAGGGGCTGCACATAAGTGAGAAGCAAAAATATCCCAAAACAAACAGAAAAACAACCCCTCACTAACGTGGCCCTCAATTGAGAAGGAGAAAGACATTCCCCTCACACACCAGAGCCTTGGGGTGCCCAGGCTAGTAGATTTTGTGTGTTCCAGCCCCATGGCGGATAGTGGAGGGAGGGGCTGGAGCACCAGCAAGGGCTCCCCAATGCTATAGGGGGCATGAGCCTTGGGGGCCGGATCCAGACAAGCTGGGGGCCACATCCGGCCCCCGGGCCTTAGGTTCCCCACCCCTGCTCTACTTGGAGCATTACTGAGGTGCTGGACCTCATCAGCATTTGGGGAGAGGAGACAGTCCAGTCCCAGCTGAGTTTCAGCCATAGGAATTATGATACCTACAGACAGATCTCAAGATGCATGACCCAAAGGGGCCATGACTAGGACACACTGCTGTCCAAGGTCAAAGCTGCTGCAGAATGCCTACCATAAGGCACACAAGTCAAACTTGTGCTCCCTTACTGTGCCCACAAACTGCTGGTTCAACAAAGAACTGGATGTGATACTTGGGGAGGACGCCATCTCCATTGCAGAGACCCCCGTGGACATTTGTGGGGCTGTGCCAGCCAAGAGTGGGCCGATCCAGGAGAAGGAGATCATGGATGAGGATTCTTAGGGTGAGGCAGGAAAGCTTTTCATGGTCACTTCCACAATTGGTTAGAAAATCAGCATTGACTAAGGAACATTTTTATTGGTTTTAACTATGTCCTATTTAGTGAAGTTGTAATAATTCTAATCAATTACATTAAAGTAATTATACTTTAAGTTTGGTGCTTCAGTCCGTATTAGAATGTGTACACTGAGGCAATTAGCAGCAGGAGTTGAATGGGAAGGAGCTGATTAGTATGTTTATGGAACAGCTTCATTAAAATAGTAACAATCTAATAATCTGTCTCTAAACATCAACAGTGTAAAAGAATTCCTCACCTCAAAGTAGGTTGCATTGAATTATCTTAAGTAAACAAAATAGGATGCCAGAAGTTGGCATGTCTAGATATGATTTACAGCATGAATTAGATTCTTTTGTGGGATAAAAGATATAATTAAACTTCAATAGCAGCATGTCACAATATTGAATGGCTTGGTGAAATGCTGATCTTTTAGAACCTAGCTCACAATGAGAAGTTTTTTTGCTGCTTGTGGGACATGCAAGCTGGCTGCATTGCTTGTTCAGTGGTTAGCCACATTCCCATATTGTTCTGCATGAAGGGAATGCAGTTTTACCCTTTGCAAGACAAACCCATAGGTACTGTATCTATGAAGCAAGTAAAACACATTGGCCTCTATTTAAAAAACAAACAAACCATAACCATTTGCCTGATATTGCTTGTTACAGGAGAAAAATGTAAAGGGAAACCATGGCCTTACAAATCATATTACTGTCTGAAAATATTCTACCTTCAATGTTGATGCTGCTTAAGACTACTGTAAATGGAAGAGATTAGAGAAAAAATGTCTTTCTCTTTTTTTACATTTGTTTACTTTGTGCATTTGAAAGGGCTTTGTCCACAGTCAGTTTCACTCTTTCCCTTGTGTAGTTACTTTCCCCGGTGTGTTTTTGACACAATAAGGGTGTGTCTAAACTACACCCCTCTGTCGGCAGAGGGATGTAAATTAGACATATCGAAAGTGCAAATGAAGCGGGGATTTAAATATCCTGCGCTTCATTTGCATAATGGCGGCCGCCGCATTTTTCAAAATGGGGCTTTTAAAAAAAACCAGCAGCTTAGCCGGGGCATTTTTGACAGAAATACCCCATTTCGAAAAATGAGGAGTATAGGATCTTTCAAAATGGGGTATTTCTGTCGAAAATGCGCCGTCTAAACTGCTGGCTTTTTTTTCGAAAAGCCCCGTTTCAGAAAAAAGCAGCGACCACCATTATGCAAATAAAGTGCAGGATATTTAAATCCCTGCTTCATTTGCACTTTCAGTATGTTTAATTTACATCCCTCTGCCGATAGAGGGCTGTAGTTTAGACATAGCTTCAGTGGGAGAGAAACATTTTGATTTTGCTTTGTTGTTGTTTTTTTTAAGGACAATGTGATTCCAAAACAAAACACAAACATCAGGAAGAGATGGAGAGGTTCCAAAACAGGTGTAGCGTCTGAAACTCATGAGTGTTGTGATTCATTCGCTTTTGGCAGTACATAAGAATTGGGTAATATCCCTTTAAATAATTTGGGAGTCCTCTAGTGGACCTCCCTGTCTTCTGTTGCAGAAGCCATCTGAACCTGCCAGAGCAGCAGTGTATATTGGTAGCTAGGTCTTGTACAGTCAATAAATATGGTTAGTTGGACTCTAACTCAGTCAATGTGGTTTCCATGTGGAATGTCGTGAGGAAACACAATACTTTTGTTTGCTAAATTGCTAGATTTCAGTTTGACTGCCTCTCTTTAATATTTGTTCGCATTTTAACAAGACAGGTATCTTTTTCATGTGACAGATAGAAGTGAGTAGTTTAATTCTTAGATGGTGATTGGTTTCCTCTAACTTAGGAAAACTTACACCATGATTGAATAACTTATTTAATGTAATTTACTAATAGCACAATTTACTGGCATGTTAATCGACAAACAAATATCATTTCAACCCCTGACATCATTGCAAACAATCAGTAGAATGAAACTAGAGTCCTTATTTAAACTAATTCACAAATTGTAATGGGTCTTTTCCTTTTTCTCCTTTCTCCTCTTTCCTTCACTGCATCCATATATGCTCCCCATTATGTGTTTCACTTACAGACCCTACCGCTCTACTCAGCCTAAAGCTTTGTCTACACTGGCATGTTACAGCACAGCAAATCATCTCCCAGCTCTGTAACTTCTGAGGTGTCCACACTGGCAAAGCACTTAGTGTGCACTACCTCGGCAGTTGCTGTGCTCTAGGTAAACCACCTCAAAGAGAGGTGTAGAGCTTGCTGCCCTGTGTCTACAGCACTGGGAGGCCGGTGTAAACACTTCAGTTGTTTTCTGTGTTATAACTGGCCTTTGGAAATGTCCCATAATCCCTCCGGTGGCCACTCTGCTCACTGTTTTGAACTTGGCTGGCTGCACAGCCGGCATGCATGTATCCCTTTTCAAAGCTTCATTTTGGACAGCCGGCATGCTGTGCTGGTCTGCTGATCTGCTCTGGGACCCAAAGAGAGTGGGGGAGGACTGATTGCAGAGTTTCCCACTCCCCCGGCCTCAGGATGGGTTGTTTCCTGCCGCTGTCTTAATTTACAAGACAGCATGCTGACATCCTCCAAAACACACTGTCTATTCCCCTCCACCCCCCACACACACACCTTGTCACACTTCCTCCCCCCACTCCGCATTTCAGTTTATGTAGCAGAATGACCATGGAACAATGGGATTGAGAAACCTGCATCATGTGACGCTATCTGTCCCATGCAGCATTGCAAACTCTTCCCAGAGTGCCCTGCAGTCAGCTGCACAGTGGAATATCTACCAGAATGCACAGCTCTCTGTGCTGTTGCAAGAGCAGCTAATGTGAATGCACTTCACTGTCACAAGGAGCACAGAGTGGACACACAACAGTGGTTTCTCTGCAGCACTCTGCAAGCAGCACTCTGCCAGTATAGACATACTCTTAGAAATGTTATTTAGCTATCTCACTGTCACCTTGCTGGGGAGGGAGTTAAATAAAATCCTAGTACAAGGAAGTGAAAGATAGGCGGCTCTGCGGGGAGTCTGAAGAAACCGGACCTTCCCCAAACTCAGGGAATAGTAAGCCTTCAGGAATGCAACAGGCATGTGTATAGACTATTGTTTTAAGATCTGTTTTTCCTTAAATGCCTTGCTTCTAATAAATAATATGTTGGTGAGGAAGGCTACCTGGTCACTGGTTTCCATTGTCTTTGCTCCAGTGGAAACAGAACTGCAGGTACCAAAGATAAGTCAGACCTGAAGAATACTGAGCCATAATTTTGTCAATACGGCATATGATCCAGTCGAGACTGTATAATTATATAATGGTTTGCAGAATGGTTACCATACACATGTTCTTTAACTTAGTGGGGGTATTGAACAAATAAACAGGAAGGCAACACAATGTCTTCTCAGATAAACTCTTACATTTGAAAGACAGTGGGGAAAGCCATTAAATTTTAGGATCCTATATTGTGTCCCCAGTGCAAAAGCAAGTCTTACGTTGCCAGCCTTGGAGCCTATAAATCAAAAGGACACTAAACAGTTAAAAAGCTCCTCTCAGGACAGGAAGCTGGGGTCAATTGCCAGGGTCAATTGCCAGCCTCCACTAGAACAGGTTGACATGGTGGTAGGCTCTGCGGGGAGTCTGAAGAAACCGGACCTTCCCCAAACTCAGGGAATAGTAAGCCTTCAGGAATGCAACAGGCATGTGTATAGACTATTGTTTTAAGATCTGTTTTTCCTTAAATGCCTTGCTTCTAATAAATAATATGTTGGTGAGGAAGGCTACCTGGTCACTGGTTTCCATTGTCTTTGCTCCAGTGGAAACAGAACTGCAGGTACCAAAGATAAGTCAGACCTGCTGAGGTTATCACAGCTGATTGTAGGGGATATCGGCCTAGTCTCAGTGTGGAAGAATCATGTGATTTCACCCCAAGAGAGAGACCATGGGTTGAGGCCCAAGACCTGGGGAGGGGGGTGCACTCGAAGAATCCAGGAGAGGTCACAAGTACAGTTAGCTCTGTAAATATGATAGTGCATAGCTATGTGATTACAGTCACATGTCAACTAGCAAACGAGCCTCTGAAGTTAGCTGGTCCTCCATGTGAGGAAATGTCCTACCATAGAACTAGTGCATTTGACTAAGTGAGACTTACTGGTGTATGCTGTTCCAAAGAAGAGGCAGAGGTAAGTAAGGGCAGAAAGGGAGGTTATTGTTAAAAGAAAACACAGTTGATACCATGTGATGTTTTCATGTCCCCCTTTCTCAGGTGTCTGCCATATTTTATTGGTTAAGAGCTACTTTCTAAGATGAGAGTACAATGAGAACTTTGTTTACCAGAGATCTGATAACAGTTAGCATTGCTGCTTTTAATTTTTTTTACCTTGAGTAGCAAACATTCAATATATTTGTGTCGGGTACCCTGGCTGCTCACTAGGCTTCTTGCTGATCACCTGGCTCCTTTGTTCTCTTCCTGTTAAGTTTGCACTGCGCCTATTTTTGTCCCTTGACAGGAATCAGCTAAACTGGTTTTATAAGGATGTATCTCACCCATTGTTCCAAGAGGTTTATTCCTGAATATGGTACATAACTCCAAAGAACCATTCTGTTGTATCTGCCTGGTGCATATCAGCTACAGGGCCTGTCATTAATGGTGGATCCATGGATCCACATTATATCTATATATAAAGACACAGAGGATAAAGCAGTTTTCCATAGTACAATTTAGCAATCTCAGAATTCATAAGCTGTGCAGATACAGTCCCAATTCATCACAACTTGTTTTTAAAAAATGGACCCGATTCTTAACTTGCTGATTCTAGATTAAAGCGGGATAACTCCAGCGAAATTACTTCCAATTTATTCCAAATCCGTCCTTCAGTCTTCCAAGGAGCAGCAGCAACAAGTTCACTGTAGCAGAACACAAGCATTGTGGAACCTATACATTAGTCAATACAATGCACATTTTGAACAGTACCCAAGGGAGAGGTGGAATCACTGGGTTTCACAGTAATGAGGCCAGCAGGTCTCCATAAGTGCACTCTCTCTCTCCGCATAGTGCATGAGCTAATACTGAACCTCT
Source organism: Pelochelys cantorii (assembly GCA_032595735.1). Lineage (NCBI taxonomy): Eukaryota > Metazoa > Chordata > Testudines > Trionychidae > Pelochelys > Pelochelys cantorii. Next base: position 102,128,572 of record CM064327.1, read on the forward strand.
GAACTTTAAAGTTGATCGGGCATTCAGCAAATTCAATTGCCACAATACAACCCTCTGTTGATGATTATGATCGATCTAATCCAAGCTCCCTGTCATGTGTAACTCAACAAAATAATTTCATTGGCAATCAAGCACTTTATTTCTACTTCATCATTTGGAAGTGTGTCCCACTCAGTTTGGAAGCACAATATGGTAAAACTATATATGTCACTCAGTCTCCTTTGCAACATCCTCCTTGAAATGTGAATTCTGAAGCCCTGTTACATGAAGTTTCCATCTACAGACTCATCAGAGCTATGACTTATCATGGGCAGCATCGCATGACCGAGGGTCAGACTGAACACTTCATGGCAATAATGCTTCAGCCCCTTGGAAACTAAAAGCAGAGGGAAAGAGTGGTTTTGAAAATACACATATCAAGACAGAGGTTTTTTTACTCCTGCACTAAAGTTTTAAGCATTTTAGGTTTAACTCAAAAGAGAAAGCTCTTTAGCAAAGTTAAAGGTGAAAGAAAAGATGGTCTCGTGCTTAAGCCAATGTATTGGGATATTGGAGACCTGGACATCTCACCTGTGGTTAGCCTGATGCAGGAGAGAAAATCTTTAGCAAATATTCTGTTTGCTTCAATATTGCAGGGAGACATCTTTCATACATTATTTTTTATCAGATTAGATGAGGTAGTGAAATAACCAGGGGAGACACAGTTGCTATCTGCTTCTCATTCCCCTGTACAAGTAGGCAGAGGGGGCCCCGGGAACAGTTTGTTAATGCACACTGGCATGTCCCCGGAATCCTCCATAGAGATCTCTAGGAAGCTTTCCTGGAGGTGGTCTGAAATCCTCTGCCAATGGTTTGTGGGGAGGCTGACTTATTTCTTCCACTGCAGTAGGACATTTTCCCACACCAGTCAGTAACTACTTCAGCAGGCGTCATTGCAGCCCATGGGCTAGTAGCATAGGGACCTGGACTGAGGTCAGGTGCATGCAGCAGCTGTTCCTTTCAGCCTCATGAGCAAGATATCTGCTAAAATCACCACTGCCTGTGGAGAATGGTGCCAGTATTCAGTTCAACTGCCCTCGCCACTTGGACTGATGCCTGAGTGCTACCCCCCATTGTTCCAGGTTTGCCCTGCCCCAAAGCCATACTCACTATGGCTGGGATTGCTGCCATGCGCTATGAATCCCAAGGGAGTAGTGAGACCATTCTGCTTGTAGCTTGAGTGGATCAAAGGGAGTGGATGTTCTCATAATAATATCTCTGCCCATCATTTATTTAGCAACTGAAAAAGTGACCTTCAGGGTCTCTCCACCCACGCCATGGAACAGCTCAGCCAGAAAAGGAGAAAGCAGAGGACAAGGATGTTCTGCAAGCCTCTGGCGCGTTGGATTATGAGCAGAGGGCTTGGAGAGTAAGAATCAGTGACATAATGCAGAGGCATAGGGAAGACCGAAGAGGATAGGGAGGACAGCAAGAGATGATAGAGCTTCCCAAGGAGCAAACAGACTTGCTGCAGGCCCTGGTTGAATATTAGGCTGAACACGTCTGTGCCCACTTGCATGGGTGTGGAATAAAAGTCTGTTTTTGGAAACTTAATTCATCTTTATTCATCTACATCAGGGATGGGGCACCTATGACCTGCAGCCCGGATCCAGTCCCTAGCTTCCCTTGGTCTGACCCACGAGGCTTGGGGCTCTCCCCTCCCCCCAAGCAGCAGAGGGAAGCAGTGGGGAGCCAGTACTAAGGCCCCAGTGTGGTTGGCTCTGCCTGGCTGGTGGGGAGGAAGTGGCTCTGTGTATTGCTGTTGCCCCTACCCCCTGGCTGGGGGAATGGCAGTGCAGGGAAGCACTCACTGCAGGCTCCTTCCCCATCACTCTCATTGGCCAAAGGGAATTGTGTGGGGGGTGCCTGTGAGTGCAGGGCCATGAGCCACATGTCCCCTCTGGGAGCCCCGCCAGATAAATGCCCCAGTCCCCTGCCTGCTCCTGCACCCTTCCTCCCACCCAGCCCCTGCACCCTCACCCCAGCTCTCTCCTGCACCCTATCTCCTGCTGAGCCCCCACAGCCCTGCACTCCCATCCCTAGCCAGCTCCTGCACCTTACCTCCTGTCCAGACCCCACGCCCCCAGCCTGCATCCTGGCAGCTGCCTCCTGCACACTGAAGCCCTCGTTTTTGGCCCCACCCCAGAGCCTATGCCCCAAGCTCCTGTACCCTCCTTTCCATGAATGTCAACAGCAATTTTCAATTGCTTCTTTCCATGGCTCACAGCCAGGCAGCCATGAAGGTATCATCATGAGACTCTCGGTTCAGGAAATACTGCAGGATCAGGCATGTTGTGTTCATAACACTCAGCACAGAACTGACAAGCAGCGCAGGATTTGTTTTTCTCACAGAAATGGTAGACATGCAGATTAGTGGGGCTTTTGAAAAGGAGCATGAAACATAATAAGTTGCCCATGGTATGATGGGATGGAGAAAACTGCATCATGGGATGCTGAACCCATGTTCCCAGATTCCCCTGTGTGACTCATTTGTGCCCATGAGGCACTGCAAATCCTTACCAAATACCCCACACTAGATGGTGGTGAGTCGCACAGGGCCCTGTACTGCTCTGCGTTTGACGCAAGTGCTGCTACTGCGGACACACTCCAGCAACACAAGGACTGTAGTGTGGATATGCAAGAGGGGTTTAATTACTGTGACAGTTGCGCATCAGCATAACTTAAGCTGACTTAATTTTGTAGTGTAGACAAGTCCTCAGCCTGATGTTTCAACAGTGCTGAGTATCTTTCCTTCCCAGCAACTTACACTAGAATTCTTCGCACCAGAACTTCATAACATCAAATCAAAAAAATAGAGGCTAAACAAAATCAGTGGCCAGTTTTCAAAATGTTGGCCTTTTCCTCTCTATCCCTCTAACTTCTCATCTGTTATATGAGGCAATATTGCTTTTCCTCACATGGGATATTGTGTGGCTAACCTTAATATTTGTGACTTGCTCAGATACTGCAGTGTAGAGTGATAGCACAAGCCTATTAATAAAGAACTGTATTGACCATATACATATAATCCTTTTTATAATGTTCCACTGTACCATGTGGGTCTGAAAGATGTACATTCTAAGAGCAATCTTTCCAGCAGACTGGTCACTTTTTACTATTTTTTATTCAATTTAGTCTCTTCCTGATCCCTCAGCATATGGACAGTTAATGTTACATCATGTATACTTTGTTTGTTTGATCTGCATATCACTGGTGAGGTTACTAATATTATCACAATGCACAATGGTTTGATTAATGCACAATGGTTTGATTAATTAATGGTTTGATTTTTCCCCTAGAGCTATTAACTGGCACAATTAATAATTAATCATTCATACAGTAGAACAAATATAAGTAAAAATGTGAGGGTCGTACTACCCATTTGCAGCTGTTCTACCAAAAGCTCAGTAATAAGGCAGAAGTCCATTTATAGTCATTGGTTTTGCAGTATTGTCTTAATCTATGTATGAAATAGCCTTAAAAAAAGGTACCTAGCATTGTATACTTTGGAGCATTGCATAAATCCAGGGTCAAAGAATTATAGAACACTAGAACTGGAAAGGACCTCAAGAGCTCATCAAGTCTAGTCCTCTGTCCTCACGGCAAGACCAACCACCATCTAGATCAGGGCTACTCAACTTTGGAAGCCTCAGGGACCACAGTGATACTCACAGCACATGCCGAGGGCTGCAACTTAAGTGTGGTTGCATATACATGCAAATATATGCAAATAGCTTCGTTCACACTGACAGGCAGGAATACAAAGATTAAGCCTTAAGCTGTGGCGCTGGGCCTAAATGTGGCCAATGTGAGCCAGTCAGCACCTCTCAAGCTCTGCCCACAAAGCTAAGCCACCAGCACTTCCCACAATGCCCCGGCACTCCCAGCACATCCTCCCTGGGAGCTAGAAACGCCAACATCCTGTATCCCTCTGTTCCAGCCAGTCCGTCTGCTTGCATCTTTCAATGCTCACCCAGCCTGTGAGATGCCTCACTGTTGTGAAGTGTGTTCCCAGTGGAGGCCATGTTCAAAGGATCCCACCCGCGGGCCACGTGTTGAGCCCCGTGTAAACCCAAACCGCACTGCGGGCCATAAACAAATGGGCCGTGGGCCATATGCAGCCTGCAGGCTGCGTATTGAGTAGCCCTGATCTAGATCATTACAGCTTACACCTATGGTTCTACACACGCTTCCCCTGGGCCACGGGAATGTGCCGACAGCAGCATGGAGCTACCAGCAGAAAGCCATTCTAGCCCCACTGCACTGGCGGTGGAGGTGGTGGGGGCCCCCAGCAGGTTTTTAATTGCCTGGGGGTGCCAGGCAGGGCCAGAAGATGCACTGTGGGAGGAGCACTCAGGCCAGCAGGAGGGGTTGCAAAAAGCACAGGGAGGGGAACACACTAAGACTCCCAAAGAGGGGGTGCCTGCTGGCCCACTGGGAGGATTTGAGGACTGGCACTAGCCCTAAGGTATATCGAGTTTGAGACCCCTGGCATAAATAATTAGTAGTATTAGTGATAGTAGAAAATAAATGCTGAGAGTGAAATCCTGCTCTGAATTACATCCCTTTAAATCTAGATATTCAATTATCATTGAAGGTAATTTGGATTTAAAGCAGTATAAATCAGAATAGAATCTAGACCCAGGTTTCTAGATTCAGCATTAAGAATCTTTTCTCAGTCCATAATCTACCCAGCTGTGCCTACTTACTGAAGCTCTTGTAAGGCCCAGTTCAGATAAGGCTGTGGAGTTGCAAGAAAAAGGACCGACTCCTTAGGTCAGTATGCTAGTTCAGGGCAAATTTGCAGCCAACTCTGTGTTTTCAGTGGCCATTGAGAATAGTAGGAAGGCCACCTGCTACTTCTCTCCAAGGCTAAGTTTGGACCAGGTAGACACATTGGCCATGTACTTAACACATTCAATTTTCACACCTGTTTTCTTGCAGAAACCTGCCACAGAGATCATGCCTGCAGCATGTGTGGGGGCTGCAGATCCATTCTGACCCAGCTGTCTGCTTCCCTCATCAGCACCATAAGCACTGTTTGCTATATAGTCTCCAAAATGTGCGTCCAGTGCTGCCAAACATACTTGTGGAGCTTCCTGAGCCATTCATTTAAATGGTTGTTACACAGGAAACTGCTGCTGGAAAGTGAAGTGTTGTCTCATATTTGAATAAATAATGGGAACAGACAGACATAAGTGCCATATGTGATGTAGTGGAAAAATTGAATGACTTGCATATCCCACAAGTGTCCCATTGAAAACAATCGAGAGGCTATGTAACTCCATTAAGTAGATGCTGCTTTTTAATGAACAGACTAACATGGAGCAACAGTAAATGTGTTAGCCACTGGAGTTCTTCTGAAACTGCAGCCACTAGGAGAAGGCGGTTTGCACAAAGGTAACATTAATATTTTCTTTGTGATGGAAGGAAAGTGGTTATTAAGGCCAAGCATGCTTTATTTTGGCTGATGTGGACTCCCTTTCAGCCGAAACGCTCCGAAGGAGTGTACTGAAGGTCAAATAGGTTGCATATTTTAACTGTGAAGTAAAGAAGAAAACTGAAGAATTTTGGTGAAGTAAATTCATTATTTCGACAACAGAAACAGACGATTTGCCATTTTATATTAGATCATGTATCCAGGGCCGCCGATGCAGGTGAGAGGGCAAAGGGGGCAGTTGTGCTGGGGCCTGGAAATTTAAAAGGGCCTGGGGCTCAGGATTGTTGCCCCACTACTGTAACAGCAGTGGTGGCCAGAAACATGGGCCCTTTAAAACGCTGCTGGAGCACCACATGGCACAGTCCGGGTGACACAGAGGGCTGGCTGCCCTTAGCCCCGCCCCTGCCACCCGAGGCCCCTTTTGGGGGGCCCAGAGCTGAACCCACCATACATATTGCCCAGGGCCCAGGGAAGTCGATCACCAGCCCTGCATGTATCCTGAAGAATTGGGCATCCATGATCTCCCAATTGTATCTGTGGCACCCTCTTGTAAAGGCTTACATCTGCATGGTTTTGTGAGATAATATATGTGTAGAAAAATCATTTAGAGGATGGGCAGTTAAAGGGGTGACTGGGCTGTAGACATCTAGGCCCACCGCAGAGTACTTGGACTTGATGACCTCTTGAGGTCCATTCCATTTCTAGTATTCTGTGATTCTATGGCTACGTCTAGACTGCAGCACTTTTCCGGGATACCAGAGGTATCCCAGAAAAGCAATGCCACGTCCAAGGAATGCATCTGCTTTTTCGGAAAAAAATTCAAAAAAGCAGAAGCGCTCTTTCGCCATCCTTGTAAACCTCATTCTTCAAGGAAGAAGGGATGTGTCGAAAGAACAGGTTTTTCTGAAATTTGGTGCCGTGTAGACGCGCCAAATTTCGGAAAAGCCTCTTTCAACAGAAAAGTGGGAAAAGATATGCAAATTGCAGTTCGCAGTTTGCATATCTTTTTCCGACCTACCTTTGAAGTCTAAACGTAGCCTTTGAATCTATTCTGGGAAGGTAATAAAACAAGAAACTAAATTGCTCTACTCCTAGCTCTTGAAGTCCTACTGTAAGATTTTGACAAATTTGATCTTCTAGTCTCTATTTAAACAAGTCTGTCTATAGAAATTGTGCAAACCGTGACTATAAAGTTAGGCAGGGACTCCTTTGTTTGCCCCAGCCATTTTCAGCAATGTTGGGTTAGTTGTCTCAGCCATGCAGTGCCCATTTTATCAGCAGTTTTCAGTTTGTGGGGGTTTCCCAGCATCTGCCTGGGACATATGAACCCTTTGTCACTCCAGTCTCCAATGGAAGTGGATTGTGCAGTCGCCTACAGTAGGTCCTCAGTATCGCAGTAAGCCATAGAAATGATCCCTGCAGCACCTCCTCTGAAGTACAGTGGGAACTTCTACAGGCAGCTAAATGTGACATCCCACTATCAAGGAGGTTGAGGATCTCTGTGATGTGCTGGAGTCTGTCTCCAGCCCCTTTGCATGTTGATGTAACAAGGTGGAAATAAAGGGGCAGCTGTGTATGAAATATTATCCATTAAAGTCCATGCTAAACATCCATCTTCAATTAAAACTACAATGACCTACTGCAAAGGATACCTACCACTGTCCTGCGTAGTTGCAGAGGACTTACGTGAGGATTTTTCATGGCTTCAGCCTGAAATATCATGGCGGCCTCCCCGAAATGTTCTAAGATGAAACCAAGAAGTTTTATTCTAGCCTACCCTCAACAGACAGAAAAGTTGGTGACTAGATATGTTGCAGAATGCCTTTCTTCTATTCAGCACTACCCAGTGTCTCCCACACTCATCACCTCTCTTCCTGCTCTTTATACGTGCTGCATTTAGGAAAATACAACACAAATTATCTTAATATTAATAGTAAAATTATTTTGTATAGAAATTATAAAAATCTAGAAACGAAAAAGATTACCATAGGCCATTATTCTGAACACATTTTCTCTTTTCTTATAATTTGTATGTGTATGTTTAGACCAGGTGTGGTATTATAATGAATTGTCTAGGTCGTACAAGTTCAGCACTGAATATATATTTTTGCTACTGGTTTGTTATATTGGGTGTATTAGTGTGTTGCAAACTAAAGACCCAGCTATTTATTTTGTTAATATTTTTGAGAAGATGCTTTTGAAAATCCTGCCTGGCCAGTATGCAATGTCCTAACAAAGTGGGTACATTTCTAAAGAGGTCATCCTCTGTCAGGTATTCTCCATGTTGAATTGTTGCATAATGCCTGTGCCCTCGCATCTACATTTTCCTGCTTTCGTTAACAGGCCAAATAGGCTTTAATTCCCCTCTCTCCAGTGAATTCCACCCTGATTCCAAGACAGTCAGGTGAGGTAACACAGCTGCAGTTCATGATTATGACCCAAGAATGGTTTCTTTCTAAGATTTTGCCAAAAAAAATCAAGTCAGAATTAGAGAGTACAAAACACATCTAAACAATGGAACACATACAAATTAAAGTACCCACCCACTATGTTTAATACATATCCAATGAGTCATGTCCAGAGCCAACTATGAGAAATCTGTGTGGGTGGGTTTTATTTAGTTTTCTTTTTGATTGCTATAGTGTTTGTCTTTATCTAATAATTATTGCATTCTGAGCTAATAGACACTGATGCTTTAAAACCAGCCTAATAGTACATATTCCATTTGTAATACGTAGAAATAGATTACTGGGGAAATATAAAAGGATTATGCTGGGAACTAAAATATACTAAGATGACATGGAATGAAGGTTATTATCATGTGAAGTAAGTGTTCTCTTGATCCATTCCTCTCCCTGTGTAACCATGTTGAGGGGGATTTCTCCTTTAAGAATTTGAGTTCAGGGACTATAATGGAAATGAAATACTGAGTCCTTAGCTATGGGCCACTGGTTTGAACTCTCACCACGCTGGTAGTAAGTGAAGTTATTGCCGTCCACTGGCTGTTTGATAATATATATAAAATAAGATTGGTGGCCTTACTTCCTAGTGGATAACTAGCCACATCACACACATCATCTCAGCAGACAGGCCAAAGGAAGAACAGGTGTGGAGTCTTAATCACCTTCCCATGCCTTGCAATAGTCCCTCCAGGTTAGGGTTGAGGCACATTGGCAGGGCAGCGTGGGGACGCTAACAGTGCCACTCCCTCTTCTGTGCTTATTCTGCAGATGAACAAAGAGGAGTTCAATGTGCAGAGATGTGAATCTGGCACCTGTCGTAAGTGCTACATTTACTTCAAGAAACCAAAATAACTAAAAGAACATGGGATATTTGTTTCTTTGCTTTGGGGGGTGGTTTGTTTTGTAATTATTTTATTTGAGAGACAGACTGAGCTCCATAATCTGTAGTAAACTGGAGTTGAAAGCAAGTAAGGAATGGAGGCCATTGCAGGCCTTAATCACTCTTGTGTTATACTTTTGCAAATGCCCCTGGGTTGTATGATCACACCAGAACCTGTGGTTTCACAAAACTTAGAACTCCTCAAACAATAGACACCTAGTATACTCTAGTTGGCAACAAATATTTTTACACATCTTTGGAGAACATTGTTTCAGGATAAATTGTAAGAAAGCAATAAAATTTTGGAGTGGGATTTTCCAAAAGTGCTCGGTGACACGGTGTTGATGTAACTCCACTGCCATTAAACTCCATCTCCTTGTTGAGATCAATAGGAGAAGAAATAGGCTCAGACACTGAAGATTTGTGAAAATCCCACCCTTAATGTGTTGCTATTGTGAATAGTTTTGTTAGCATCCTTTTCCTTGACAAAATACATTCTCAGAGCTACAGTGCATTGGCCAGAAAGATCTCCTAGGGTAAATTCATTTGTAGATATAGTTTTCCTTCATTAGGATTTCTTTGCTCAATTTTTTTTGCTGTCAGGTCTTCCATTTTTTTCTCCTCTTCATTTGGTTCACATGCTCACTCACCCATTCTCTCTATTGTGGTAGTATCCCTCCTTTTTTTCACTCAGTCCCAGACTGTATAACACATTTCATTTTCTGAGATTGTCCCTCAGTGTATTCTAATAGTACCGTTCTACTGCATTCCTTATCTGCCATATAAGATAGTAAGGTGGTTACACAATTTTATTAATGTAAATCACAGTGGCATAGCATCATACTGTGGCAAGCCACAAAGACAGTCTGATTTTATTTCCTCCCCCATTGGGAGGAATGGAATCGCTATCTCCCTCATTTTCACACAATCTGCCTGCTCCCCTCTGGCCAGTTACTCAAAGAAACTTGCTATTTATTTGTACCCATTCATAATTGTTGTGTGCGTTTACAGCTATTTAAAATTATCATACAACAAGGACAGTGCTTTTTTAAAATAACCCATGTAAAATGACAAATTAACCCCTCAATAGCCCTGGCACCATTTACTCCTAAAGAGCCTCAGGGAAAATATAGACTTTGAAGGATTTCCACTGTCACAATTGTGTTAACTTGGGCTCTTTTGACCCACTGACCCACAGAATAGGCTCAGTTCAGACCTGAGCCAACCCCATCCCCCAAAACATACACACTGCCTCCAGGGATACAGAGTTTTAAATGTAATGTCTCAGCAAGAACACCACAGCTGATTTGAACTGCTGATCTGGTAAACATAGAAAGGCGTGAGTCACTTAGATTCCTTCCTCCGGTGTCAGGACTTAGCTGCAATGAGTATAAAGGAAAACCTTTATTCAGGCTTCTGGACCCAGACACATTTTATAGCTCTGCTTGCTCCCATACTGAGGAACGCAGTCAGTGCTGCTTAGCATCACCACAGAGATTCCTGCTAAGTGATGACCTCCTAGACTCAGTACATAAGGAGGGCCATACTGGGTCAGACCAAAGTCCATCTAGCCCAGTATCCTATCTTCCAACAGTGGCGAATGCCAGATGCCCCAGAGCGAATGAACAGAACAGGTAATCATCAAAGTGATCCCTCTCCTGTTATCCATTTCCAGCCTCTGTTACCCAAACAGAGGTTAGGGACACCATTCCTACCCATCCTGGCTAATAGCCATTGATGGACCTAGCCTCCATGAATTTATCTAGTTCTTTTTTGAACCCCGTTAAAGTCCTGTTCTTCACCACATCCTCTGGCAAGAAGTTCCACAGGTTGACTATGAGCTGTGTGAAGAAAAACTTCCTTTTGTTTGTTTTAAACCTGCTACCTATTATTTTCATTTAGTGACCCCTAGTTCTTCTGTTATGGAAACAAGTAAATAACTTTTCCTTATTCACTTTTTTCATATTAGTCATGATCTTATAGACCTCTATCATATCCCCCTTATCTCCTCTTTTCTAAGCTGAAAAATTGCAGTCTTTTTAATCTCTCTTCATATGGGACCCATTCCAAACCCCGAATCATTTTTGTTGCTCTTTTCTGAACCTTTTCCAATGCCAGTAGTTATGGAAGGGGCTGCTACTAATACACCAAACTTTCTAGCCTGAAATTGACACAGACCTTGAAATCTTTCGTTCCAAATAAAATATCTGATCAAGAGGGTTTTTAATTCCCCAAAACAAACTCCCACGTCTCCAGCTGATGTCTTGCGCGGTGTGTGACTCCGTACATCTTCAAGGATTTTTGGGGGTCTTTCAGTGAAACAGAACTCTGGTATTCAATAGAAGCTAAGTTGATTCCATTATATTTCCTTTTTGTGGCCAGTCTAAAATGCTCCTTTGAAGTAGAAAAGGTAATTCTCCACTTCCCCTGACCTCCAAACCCTCTAGCTCTCCTACAAAGGAATGGGATCAGAACTCTTTCATCTTTTCTTAGAGAGACTGTCTTGTGGAAAGAGTCTCTCAGCTTGTGATATACAGCACTCCTGTGGTCTCATGCCCTTTGTTTGCTTGTGACCTGCTATTCTCTGCCTGTTGTTAGATTCCATACCTAAGATCTCTCTATTGTACTGATCTTATTTACATGTGGGGGGGGGGGGATAAATGCAAGCACTGTCTTAAAAACCTAACTTTAGTAAAATGCGAAAGCTTGTGGCATGTACAAGTCAAATAGCCTGCAAGTTACTCCACTCCAAGTTACTCAACTCCATTACTATTAGCTGTCCTCTCGGTGACCTCCTTCCTCACCTCAGGTAGAGATGCACACAGACTCCTGCGGTCACCTGCTTCTCGGAGGATAGCAGGTAATTTAGTCTCCATGGTAGTTCATATGGCTGTACTCCAGTTGAGCAGGGACTGGCAGTCCCAGGAGTCAGTCTCATCTGCAGCATAGTTCTCCTTGTTAAAGTGATAAGTTTAATGTATTGCATAGGAAGCAAAGGGATTTTTTTGTTTGTTTTTTTTTTCATGTTAAGTGTTTTCCAACTGACCCCTGGAGCAATCCCGGTGAACAGGCCTTGATGAGATTATGGGGTGGTATTGGACTGTTAAAATAAAGTGTTTTCCAACTGTCCAGAATAAGATTTCACACTCACCAGATCACATTACTGACACGTGCTAGTTATTCAGAGTTCAACAGTTCACTACGGACCTGATCCTGCAGCCACTAAAATTAGTAGCTATTTTGCCATTATCATCAATGGGAAATAGAGAAGTCCTAATACCTGTTTTTGCAAATCAAAGTCTGCATTCTGCTGTCAAAAGTGAGTAATGCAAACCCTGTTAATATTATGGGAGGTGAGCCTATATCCCCACACAAGTACCAGGCCTGAGGGACCGGAGATTAGGCTAATAGTTGGTTTCAGATTCAGACCCCTTGTTGGTGGATAAATATTTTGAGATATTAGGATTCAGATTTGAGAAGAAAAAATATAGAAATGATTGAGCTAAAATATAAACCATGAAGGGAAGGGAAGTGAAAGCTGCAGCAGCAGTGGCACAAGAGCAGACAGGTGGGAGAAGAGGACTAATTTATTTCTAATTATGGATGTCTGCATCCTACACTGGGTAGTGGTGGGAGTAATGACGGATGCACACGGCTCTCTTAGAGCAGGCCACAGCAGCAATATCAGGATATGAGACTCACTAAAAGATAGGAGTCGGTATATTGTCACACATGAATATAGCATAGAGACTGAGAGCCCACACCCAATAGTGTGTGTGTGTGTGTGTACTGTGTGTGTCAGTTATGTGTGTACTGTGTGTGAGTCTAAACTTATTAAAAGAGCTAAAATGAACTAGCAAGGCTGATTGTCTTTCTGGACCAAAAGTATCTGAAAGCTGGAGTAATACACAGTGTGGTCAACAGTTTTAGCAACGCAGCCAGGTACAATCATTTGTGAATATTGTATGAGTAGACAGCTTCAGTTGGGACCCCTATATGCAACTTCAAAGATCCATCCAGCCATGTATCCCTCCTAATCCATGCCACCTTCTCGTTTACTGCACCCCACTCACTTCCTCATGACCCCTACCACCAGTCTGTTTCTCTGTTTCCCTTTGCCATAAGTTGCCACTTCAGTCCCTCATTCCCCACTTATCAGATCCATAGTGGCAGCTGGCTGTGTGTCCCCAGGAGGGCTCTGATCAGCTGTGCCGGGGGCTGTGGATTTAGGAAGGGAAGGAAGGAAAACAGGCCTTCTTCCAACAAGCTGCATGTCATTTTCACACTCCGCCCCAACTGCAACTGCACTGTGTAGTGGTAGCTGAGGGTAATACAACCTTCTCTTTTTCATATGGTGCCTCTGCTTTCCTTTCTTTGGTAATGTCTCTTTCAGTTCTTGCTGGCTGGCAGTTTTGGCCACATGCATTCCTGAAGCAGTGGAAGTAGCACACTCCGGGCCCTAATGCTTTGTTTTTTCCACCTCGAGCCAGTTCAGTAGTGGGGATACAAATGCAAGAGAGCTTTTTGGTTACTTGTAATACTTTCCTAAGTCATTCCCAAGAACCTCTGCCATTGACTATTGCCCTGTATGCTGACAGGTGGCATAACATTCCTTTCATTGGTTGAGATTTTTTGGGGGGGTGTTCTTTTGAATAAGATTGCCACAGACCAAAATAAAATAATACCCACTGACCTTAGCTAAGATAGCTCTTGACAGGTTACAGACTCAGAGCCCTAAGACTAATAATGTTACAGTGCTCTGTGTGTGTATGTGTATTATTATTATTTGTATTACTTCACTGCCTAAAGGCCCAAACTAATCTAGTAATATTCAGGATATGGATCTGGAACTGAGTTTTTTGCCTGGCCCAAAACTCTATGAGCTGAGCCATAACTCAGATGTGGAACGCCACAGATCTTGTTGGTGTTCAAGGTCCACATTTGAATTTGGTGCAGCAGGCATACTTCAGCATGCTTCTACAAGAGAGGGTGGTGTGCCTATAGATGCCTACTGTAGGAGGGTAAGGAAGGCAGAGGGAGCCTAGGTGATGCCTCAGTATCTTGCTTCTCCCTCCTCCCTGCCATCCTATGGAAGCCCCTCATTGACTGCTCTACAGCGTTCTAGATCTGAGAGTGCTTGGGTAAGAGAGGAATCACTTGTTAACACTGAAGATTTGGCAAGTGGCTAGCAAGCAGTGAGCACCTAGAAATTGCCTAAATGTGGGAGCCTTTTCTATCCAATCAATGTCGTGAGATTCAAAAGTTTGCAGGAGCCAAATTCCCATTTTTTTCTGGGGGAGGGAGAGTGAAGGCAAATCTCATTCACACCTCTCCTGATGGAAAAATTATAAGAAAATTCTGTGAGTTAAAGCTTTTTTTGCATTTCCACTCTCTCTGCATATGGGAATAATCTATGAAGAAGAATGGGGCTCCAAAGGGAGAAATTCAAAATTAAACTGAGCAGCCAAAAATTATAGCAGCTGTGCTGGTTTTCCAAAAAATGTAGTACCCCTAATAATGCCTGCAGGAACCACAGCGGTAAGAAGCACGCACACACAAACTCAGCTCTGTGCCTAGTAATCTGTTGTTCTGAAATGACTGAGTGTCTTTCTGCTCTTTCTACTTCTCTTTTCTGAACCAAAACATAAGATTTTGGGGCAAACCCCTGGGTCCAGTTGAATATGTTCGAGGCAAGATGGAGGAGGAGATTGGATAGGAAGGCTTTAAATCACCTTTGTTTCTCCTTCATCCTACAGCTCACCATGTTCTTAAAGATTGCTGGTCTAAGCTACACCAATAGGAACAGTGCCTTAATCACCATTCAGTTGACTGGAGATCACTGGAGTGCAGCAATTCCCCGCACTGCCAAAGGATCGCTGGGAAAGAGGAAGCAAGGGGTACAAGATTTAAGGGGGATAGCTCTGTGAGAGAATTATGATTTACTGGCTACTTCACAAGTGTTAGGTGACTCACTCTTAATCAAGTGAAGATTGAGCTAAAAAATCCCATTGACTGTCTAGTCAAGGACCACTCTCTCTCATGTAACTGTCTCAATTAACTGGTTAATGTTTGACCATATTAAGATTTAGATACATGGGCTGGCATATCCATGCTTGTTGTCTTGCCTGCTTATGATTTTTTTGTCTCTAATAACAAATCAAATAAGAACACCTTTTTTTATAAAAATAAAATAGTGTCTTTTAGGTTTTTTCATTGGTTAAATATTTTTCTTTGGGCACAAATTCACCAAACTTCCTTCAGTCTACTTGGGATCCTGATTCATATATGATTCAAGTCACAAACCCTTCCTGGAAATTTTAACATCATAATTTTGCTCGCTGATGCACTTTGTTCTGCACTAGCTCCTTCAGTGGTATTTGTCTAAGTCCATGACACACACAGATGATTAAACATATTGGGGGAAATATCACCAGAATAGTTGCATTTTTATCTCCTATTTTAAAATGGTTATGATCTTGTGACTACCACTGACCAGAATGTTTATTCTTCTAAAGATGTGGGGAAAATGATTAGTTGGGTAACCTCTTAATTGCCTGATCCTGCCTTACATATATGGGGAAAATTCACGTTCTTTAAGTTCACTGGGATTTTCCCCTGAGTATGAAATGCAGGATTTGGCCCACAATTTGTGTGTTACCAGAGAGTTTATATTACTCCTAACATGAATATGTTTATGATGGACCTTATCCTGAAATCTATACTTAGAAAAGTTCCCATTAACTTGACTGGAAGATTTGACTGGAGAAAGGCAATCCCCTTCCCCACCCCCAACATTATTTGAAACAGTCCCCTTCTTGCTCTAACTTCCGAGAAAGAACTCTGCTGGTAAGGATCAGAATTTATTAAAACACAGTAGCAATAGGCCAATCCAGGTAGTTATTCCAAGCCTTCATTGTTCTGAAAAAGTCTTTTATGTTCACTATCATTTTTTTAGAAAATTAGAAATAACAATATGTAGAAATAAATGTTAAACAACATAAGATCATTTTCTCACCCCAATATGATAAGTAGTAACAAATATTATTTATCATGAGCAAAATAAATACAAGAAGAGAACATCTCTGCCCCCAAAAGTTGACGGACTCAGACATAATTTTACCTGCTTGCTGCTTCCACCTTCAGAAGTGTGGGGAACCTCAGATCCCAGAGGTATCCCCTTCCCACCTCATCTCTCAGGGTATGTCTACGCTGCAGAGTTTTTTCAGAAAAATGGCTATTTTTCCAAAAAATCTTCAGTTATGTCCACATTGCAATCGTGTTCTTTCTACAAAAAGTCGAAAGAATGGAGGGGTTTTTCCAACAGTGGTAAACCTCTTTCTATGAGGAAGAATGCCTTTTCCGAAAGAGCTCTTTCGGAAAAAGGCCTGTGTGGACAGGGAAGAGGGTTTTCTTTTGAAAGAAGAGGCCTCCAGGAAATAACACAGGTGCCCATGTGGCCACTCCATCCAAACTAATCACAACTCTATAGTTCCTGTCTCCTGGCACCTCTTAAAGCTGCAAGCACCCTGGACTAGGCTTGTGGGAGGAAGCCGGCCCTGGAGCAGCACCTGACTTCACGGCTCTCCCTGCTACCCGCACTGTGAGCAATGGCCAAGCCATAAGCCCCCTGAGGCCCTCCCTGACCCTCGCAGGGAGCACAACCTGGGCTTCCAGGACCCACCAAGGGGTACCAAGCGGTGGGCACCCTCCGGGTCTTGAGCAGAGATCCTGTCCCTCCTCAAGCTGTGTGGGGAGGAGGAGGCCCTATAGGATCTCCGCTCCAGACACTGCAACGCCGACATATATGGCTGCATGGCCGAGGCCCTGGAGGAGTGGGGACACCCACCCCGGACCTTAGAACAAGTCCAGAGTAAAGTCAAGGAGCTCCACCAGGGCCATGCGAGGGCCAGAGAGCACAGCTCATGCTCCGGGGCAGGACCGCACTCCTGCCCTTACTATCAGGAGCTGCATCAGATCTTGGGAAGTTGGGAAGCCCTTTCCCCATCCGTGGTGGTCGACTCTGGCCTTGACACACCTGTCGTCTCCCGGCTGGAGGTCGTGGAGAAGGAGGAGGATGAGGGACAGCAGGAGCAGGAGGACGACGACATGGCGACAACAGTGATGCTGTCCTGGAGCCAGTATCCGTAATCCTGGATGTGTCGCAGGCATCATCTGACACCGAGGAGGGATCTTCAGGTGAGTGCTCTCAGTCTGTATCTCACACAGGGCAGGGAAGGCGGGCGCAGAGGGGATGGGGTGCGATCGTCGCTCGGCCTGCTCAGGCTGGACATCGTGCTGCAGTCTGTGTACGTGGAACCACGTGCAGCGTCATTGTGCACCACGTGGCCTCAGGATGCAGCCCCTGAGCACTCCTGGGATCTTGCTCCCAGGCCCAGGGGAGGCCACACACACGTCTGGCCCTGGGGGGATGCCACACGTCTGGCCCAGGGGAGGCCACACACACGTCTGGCCTTGGGGGGATGCCCTCCCACCACCTGCCATGGATGGAAGCAGGCTAGCCACAAGGGCACAGGCACGACCCCAGACACACTGAGGAGTGCCACACACAGCACACGGGGCACTTGCGTGAGGCACCACCCGCTCCCGTGGACAGTAGGGGTGTGTGTGGAACCCAGGGAGGGCCATGCTGCTCCCGGCTCCTCTCCCGCCCATGGCCAGACACTTCCCTTGCCTGCTTGTCCATGAGGGGGGGAAAGTGGGCAGCATGGTCCCTTGGGCACCTCGGGGCCCCTATGAGGCAGGGCCTGCTGTGCAGTGCACACCTGGCCTTGCTCCTGGGACAGCCCCATCCTCTGGCCAGAGGACTGTTGGTCGCTGCTCACAGAGGAGGGCACGGCCTCAGGGACAGTGTCTGCATGGATGACTGACCGCCTTCCCTCTTTTTATTGTCCACAGATGGAGCAGCCAGGACTGAAGGGCAAGCCACGCCACCCGAGCTAGCCGCCTGACCCCGGGGGACCCAAAAGCGCTCCAGGGTCATGAGACAGCATGTGGGCATCCTGCGTGACATGCAGCAGACCCTGGCATAGAAGGTCCAGGAGGACGCAGAGTGGCAGACCCGCATGTGGGACCAGCTCGTGCAGCAGGGCGACAACATGAGTGCCATCAGTGGCACACCCAGCTGCTGTCTCTGCTCCCGCCTACCACCCTCCTGCCCCCCCGCTACGCCCATTCCCCCTCCTCCTGCCCCTCAAGTGATGCCTCTGCTCCCTCCCCCTGCTATGCCCATGCCCCTTCCCCCAATCCCCCCTGACATCTCTGCCTCTGCTCCAGCCCCCCCCTCCTGTCCACCCTGCTGTGGTCCCAGGACCCACCCAATCCCAAGGTCGCTGAGGTCCCCGCACCCAAGGTGGCACTTCCAGCAGCCCCCCACACTTCTCCCAGCCCTGAGCCTCCTCCCCCTCCAGGTTCTGAGCCCCCCCCCCAGCTTTTTTTATTGAAAGATAAATAAAAAGTTTGTTCTGTTGACATCTAAACAGGTGTGTTTATTCAGAGTTCAGGGAAGGGAGGGGTTGTGGTGGGAAAGGGATAGTGGAGGAAGGCACAGGCCCCTAGCGGGGAGCCCCTGGGGAGAGTTACTGGGGTCCCAGTGAGAAACTCTCCCTCGGGGCCTTCCGGATGTGCACCCCCAACTGATGGGCCTGGCAGATGGCAACTGTCCACCGCTGCTCAAAGGGTCTCTTCTCATGGCCGGCCTCTGCCCCCCCACCCCAGGAGGAAGGCCTCCCCCTTCCTTTCCACAGTGTTGTGGAGGACACAATATGCTGAGATGACCTCGGGGATGTGCTCCCCTACGTCGAGGCAGGTCAGGAGGTACCTGAACTGAGCCTTGAGGCGGCTGAAGGTGCACTCCACCTGCATCCTCACCCAGCTAAGGTGGGAATTAAATTGGTCCCTGCTGTGGTCCAGGTGGCTGGTGTATGGCTTCCTAAGCCACGGCATGAGGGGGTAAGCCACATCCCCCATGATGCACAGAGGCATATGCATGTCCCCAGCTGCAAAGTGATGCCAGGGGAAGAATGTGCCCGCCTCCAGCTTCCCACAGAGACTGGAGTTTTGAAATATGGGGCATCATGTGCCCTGCCCGACCACCCAACAAAAATGTCCATGAACTGTCCACAGTGGTCAACCAGGGCCTGCAGCACCATTGAGAAGTAGCTTTTCCTGTTAATATACTGGGCCGCTCGACGACTTGGTGCACAGATTGGAATATGGGTTCCATCAATCGCTCCCCCACAGTTTGGGAACCCCAGGGAAGCAAATCCTGTGACAATCAGGTCCAGGTCTCCCAGGCGGATGACCCTACGCAGCAGGATAGAGTTGATGGCCCTCTCAACCTGCAGAAGGAGACAAACAAACACACAAAACAGAGAATGAGAAGGAGTGCTTGAGCCCTTGGGAGGTGCCTGGCTCCCTGCCCCCCAAACACCCAGAAGCCACCCCCTATGAGGCCGCCACCCCCCAGCAGCAGGGCTGTGTGAAGACGGAACAGCACAACCCCCCAAGGATAGGGCTTTCCTCCCCCCCTTCCTGTGCAGGGACTGCAGCCCGAGAGTGCCTTACCTCCATGAGGAGGGCCCTGACGGTGGACTTCCCTATGCTGAACTGGTTGCCCACCGATCGGTAACTGTCTGGAGTGGTAAGCTTCCAGACGGCAACTGCGACCCGCTTCTCTAGGGGGATGGCAGGCTGCAGGTGGGTGTTGCATCGTCAAAGGGCAGAGACGAGCCAGGCACACAGCTCCAAAAAGGTGGCCTTCCTCATGTTTTGGAGTAGTTTTGGAGCTAC
Source organism: Pelochelys cantorii (assembly GCA_032595735.1). Classification (NCBI taxonomy): domain Eukaryota; kingdom Metazoa; phylum Chordata; order Testudines; family Trionychidae; genus Pelochelys; species Pelochelys cantorii. The sequence continues at coordinate 102,148,202 of CM064327.1, forward strand.
TGCCGGTCATCCCACCACTCCATGAGCAGCCAGTCCCACCAATTGAAACTGGTGTCCAGCCTCCAGAACCGTCTCTCCACTGTGGCATGCGTTTGCAAGGCATACCATACACAGGGAGAGGGGTCTCAAGAATGAACTCAGTGTCAAGTTCGTGTGGGGCCATGAAGGCAGCCTGCACAAAGTGCTGCGGAAACTGTAGCATAGCTGTGTGGGGCCATCGCATGCCCAGGAGCAGCTCCAGCTCCATGGCAAAAAGAAAAATGCTGTGGTGTCCAAAAAAGCTGGGCAACCAGAGCACGCACTGTCCCTCGGAGAGGTAGGCAAGCACACAGCAGAAGCAGAGAAACGCCTGTCCACGTTAAGCAGGTTTCTCAGCTAGGCTTAGGCAATAGCACTCGGAAGCATCTGCTGACCTAATGCCCTGCCTGAACTGGTTTCAGGTGGCTTTATATGCGAGCTAGCGTCCAATCAGTGTGAACGCTATCTTTCGAAAAAGCAGATAGCTTTTTTGATGTGCTTTTGCTGTATGGACGCTCTCTTTTGAAAGAAGTTTTTCCGGAAGATCTCTTCCGGAAAAGCTTCTTCCGAAAGAAGCTTGCAGTCTAGACCTCGTCTCAGCGATCACTATTAATGCTGGTCCTTGCAAAGAAATGCAAGGGGCAGTGTGGAAGAGGGCTTCCTGGGCCCTCTCACCTGCTTGTATACACACATGCAGCATTCACCCAAGGGTTCTGAAAGAACTCAAATGTGAAATTGCGGAGTTATTAACAGTGGTTTGTAACCTATCCTTTAAATCCACTTTGGTACCAAATGACTGGAAGATGGCCAATATAACACCAATATTTAAAAAAGGCTCTAGAGGAGATCCTGGCAATTATAGACCGATAAGTTTAACATCAGTACCAGGCAAATTAGTAGAAACACTAGTAAAGAGTAAAATTGCAAGGCACATAGAAGAGCACGAATTGTTGGGCAAAAGTCAGCATGGTTTCTGCAGAGGGAAGTCGTGTCTAACTAATCTGTTAGAATTCTTTGAAGGGGTTAATAAACATGCGGACAAGGGGCACCCAGTGGATATAATATACCTAGATTTCCAGAAAGCCTTTGACACGGTCCCACACCAAAGACTTTTACGTAAATTAGGTGGTCATGGGATAGGAGGAAAGGTCCTTTCATGGATCAAGAATTGGTTAAAAGACAGAAAACAAAGGGTGGGAATAAATGGTAAATTTTCACAATGGAGGAGGGTAACTAGTGGTGTTCCCCAGGGGTCAGTACTGGGACCAATCCTGTTCAACTTGTTCATCAATGATCTAGAAAATGAGGTAAGCAGTGAGGTGGCCAAGTTTGCAGATGACACAAAGTTGTTCAGGACAGTCAAAAGCAAAAGGGATTGTGAAGAACTACAAAAAGATCTCAGCAAACTGAGTGATTGGGCAGCAAAATGGCAAATGAAATTTAATGTGGGTAAGTGTAAGGTAATGCATGTTGGAAAAAATAACCCAAATTACACGTACTACATGATGGGGTCAAATTTAGCTACGACAGATCAGGAAAGGGATCTTGGAGTTATAGTGGTTAGTTCTATGAAGACATCCACGCAGTGTGCAGCGGCAGTTAGTAAGGCAAATAGGATGTTAGGAATTATTAAAAAAGGGATAGATAATAAGACAAAAGATATCATACTTCCCCTATATAAAACTATGGTACGCCCACATCTCGAGTACTGCGTGCAGATGTGGTCTCCTCACCTCAAAAAAGATATATTGGCATTAGAAAAGGTTCAGAAAAGGGCGACTAAGATGATTAGGGGCTTGGAAAGGGTCCCATATGGGGAGAGGCTAGAGAGACTGGGACTTTTCAGTTTGGAAAAAAGGCGATTGAGGGGCGATATGATAGAGGTATATAAAATCATGAATGGTGTGGAGAAAGTGATTATAGAAAAATTATTTACCTTTTCCCATAATACAAGAACTAGGGGACACCAAATGAAATTGATGGGTAGTAGGTTCAAAACTAATAAAAGGAAATTTTTCTTCACACAGCGCACAGTCAACCTGTGGAACTCCTTGCCCGAGGAGGCTGTGAAGGCCAGGACTCTATTAGGGTTTAAAAAAGAGCTTGATAAATTTTTGCAGGTTAGGTCCATAAATGGCTATTAGCCAGGGATAAAGTATGGTGCCCAAGCCTTCATAACAAGGGCAGGAGATGGATGGCAGGAGATAAATCACTTGATCATTGTCTTCTGTTCTCCTTCTCTGGGGCACCTGGCATTGGCCACCGTCGGCAGATGGGATGCTGGGCTCGATGGACCTTTGGTCTGACCCAGTATGGCCATTCTTATGTTCTTATGTTCTTATCTGTCCCACTGTTAGATAAAGTGTACTTGATCCAGCTCCCATTGAACTCTGTGTGAGTCTTCACATTTAGCTTAATAGGAGACAGACCAGGCATCAATGTGCAGGGAACTGGGGAAAACAGATGAACATATGAATACAGTACATATTTTTATTGTAGGCCAGAGAATAGAAGGTGGTTAAAGGTGAAAGCTCAACTCAAGCTTTACAAATACAATACAGAAGAATACATTTTCTACGATGAATGCAGTAGAAACCCCTAAGACAAAAGTCAATAAAATATATAGTAAGAAAAACTCAGGGTTGGTTTGTGAGATGACTGAGTAAACATTAAGAACAGCGTGCTAGAGAATAAGGCTGACTCAAAGCTGAAGGAGCAAATAGCAGCATAGACAAATGTGATAAATCACTCTGACAGACCCATCATTATATCTGTAGAAAAGACCACCTACAAGGCTACAGACACTAAAGGAAGGATTCTCTGAGTCTGCAGCTTCTTTACTAAGTATTTTAGCTGGAGATACACTGCTCTTCATAGACTGGTATTTATTTTGAACATGAATAACAATATTTCCCAATTCGAATAAAATAGCCATTTTCTTCCCATGAGATAAGAGAACAATTTTATTTACGTGACTGGCCTGTCATAACTCAACAGCGCAAAGTTATGAGGTCATTTAATTATCATTTAGATTTTAAATCAGCTCGACAGCCCACTGACAAATTATTAGATGTGTTCTCACAACTTGAACATGCAATGTGTATTTACTTTTCAAAGAATTGTTGTGACCTATCAGGCAGATAAGAGACTTCCCTGGTGGGGGTAAAACAACATTGTTAAATGATGTACTGCTGCAGCTTTCCAGCTGAAAGCTTTAACAGATAGTTTGGTGGGGTCAAAAAAAAAAAAAATAGGGAGAGCTTATTCTTGTTACCCAGCAGTCGAGTAGATCTAGGGCAGAAAGTAATCTGTTCTGAAAGAAGCAGTCCACTTTTTTTTTTTTTTTTTTTTTTTTGTAATTGATTAAACTGTTTATTCAGAAAAATTCATAGCCATGTTAACAAATGGCAGCAGCAAGTTCAAGTTTCTTTAGCTATAACAACATGCCATAGATCGAGGTGGGCAAACTGTGGTCTGCGGGCTGCATCTGGACCATCAGGGTTATTAATCAGCCTTTAGGATTACCGGTCCAGTGGTGCAGTCAGGCTAAAGCAGGCTCCCTGCCTGCTGTGGCCCTTTGCTGCTCCTGGGACTGGCTAGCACGTCCCTGAGGGCTGTGGGATAGAGGACTTTGCACACTGTCCTTGCTGGCAGGTGCCATTCCCGCAGCTCCCATTGACTGGGAACCATGGCAGGGGCAATGCCTGCAGGCCAGTGTGGTGCATGGAGCTTCCAGACCCGGCCCCAGGAATCACTGCTGGACATGCTGGTCACTTCCGGGAACAGCACATGGCCAGAGGAGGGAGGGAGCCTGCTTTAGCGCTGCTGCACCACACACCAGGATCTGCCTGAGGTAACTGCCACTTGGCTGGAACCCACACCCCAACCCCAGCCCTGAGCCCCTCCCTCACTCCCTCCTGCCTCCCAACCCCCTGCCCTGAGACTGCTCCTGCACCCCAACCCCCTTCCCTGATTCGTCTCTGCACCCCAACCCCTGCTCCAGTCCTACATTCATGGTTTGACATACAATTTCCCTACCCAGATGTTGCCCTCAGGCCAGAGATCATGCATTGCAAGACAGGACTTTGTCTTTTGTAGACTAGCAGACTTCTTATTGTCTTCTTACGTTCTGATGCTAAACTAGCCCTGGCAATCTCGTCTTCTCTCTTTTAAAGAGAGACACAGAGTACAACAAAAGACAGAACTATGTAGCACTTTAAAGACTAACAAGATGGTTTATTAGGTGATGAGCTTTCGTGGGCCAGACCCACTTCCTCAGATCAATTTGTGGAAGAAAATGACACGACCATATATACCAAAGTGATACAATCAAAAAAAGTGAACACATATAAAATTGACAAATCAAATTTTAGAACAGAGTGGGGGTGAAGGGGGAAGGTTAGTGTCTGTGAGGTAATGACATTAGGAGTGATAATTGGGGAAGCTATCTTTGTAATGGGCGAGATAATTAGCATCTTTGTTGAGACCCATACATAAAGTGTCAAATTTAAGCAGTCTCTCTGCCTCAAAATGAAACCTCATGAGATTCTAGCTGAGTGATCAGCCAGGGTCCTCAAAATGTGAATGGGATTCTTTGTGAGTAGGTCATTTCTAGAGGTAGGTTATGTGGCACCACAGACTATGCTTTGTGTGGTACTGCTAACTAACTGATATGCAGGTTGGCTACATAGAGAGGTGTGAGGCAGAGCTGAGTGTTTTCAGTATACCTGTGATGTGCATTACTCAGCAGCAGCATGTTCCAGAGTATTTATATACTCTGCAATAAACATTCCAGAATATTTGTATAATGAATATGCAAACATGCAAATAAAATATTACTGGTCCGTCAAAAATTTATGAATGGGTTTGCCAGTCCACGGCATAAAAAAGGTTGGGAACCACTGGGCTAAATGACTTGCCTACATTACACGGGCTTCTTCACTCCCACTCCTGCAATTTAGAACATCCTGTATATTTCTAGTATTGCTTTCCCAGTGGTATTGGCCACTGCTAAGGCTAGCACATTGGATTAGGTGAAACATAGGGTGTACTCTAATGAAGTTGTACATACTGGGGCTAGGGAAAGGAATGTACAAATCAAAGAGACAATAGTCGAAGTGGCAATTTTGTTAAGTGCTTTTGATTTTGTACAGCAACCCTTAGGATTCTTTTTATTTCAAGTAATAAAGATTTGAAGGATAAAGCTGTATACTTACGGGAAAATGGACAAAGAACATTAGCTACAGCAATAGGGTAAAATTCTATGTGTGCATGGACAGAAAAGTCAGCATCAGGCCTGCCAACAGGGGTGGGGGCAAAGAGGGCTGTTGCCTTGAGGTCTGGCAGTACAAAAGGGCCAGAGCTTCCAGCCACCATGGCAGTGACTGGAGTCCCAGGCTCTTTAAACCACTGCTGGAGAACTATGTGGCATACTCTGGGCAGCCTTTAGGGCTGCTTGGGGAGGCAGGGGTGACACAATTAATTCCAGAGAGCACTGAGGGTTGGCAGGATGGGGGGCAGTGTTGCCACACTCCAGGTGGCGCTGAGGCCTAGCTGCCTTTGCGCTGCCCCTTCCGCCCTAGGCCTTCTCCCTCCAGGGGCATGGAGCAGGGCCCCCTTGCCTTGCCCAGGGGCCTGGAGAAGCTGTGGCCCCTGCTGGTCCGCATGGTGCACTAGAGAAGATATGGGCTTCAAAACCAGTGAATCTGGCTCTGCTCCTCATTTGTTGTGTGACCTTGGGCAAATCACTTAACTTATGTGAACATCGGTTTCCCCATCATTGTAATGCATATAATTATATTTACTTTTCACACTCTTTGAGGTCTATTCCTTCAGGGGGCTCTATGAAATAATTATCTAGTGAAAATGTTTTAAACTCAGTCTCCAAATTGAGCATGCATCAGTATGAAATATTTGGGGGGATTGTTGGCCTTTCACACTGGAAGTTTGCTGCAATCTGTCCTATTAAAGAGGCAAACATGTTTTTTATGTTTGACAGGTCTTGGAAGCTCTTGTGGCAATTACTATTTTTGTTTCTTATCTGTGTTTTTTTAAGTAAGTGGTAACTTCTGTTTGTGTCTTGCTTTGTTTCTATCTTACTTTAGGAAAACAAAATTCTGAACAGAGAAAGGAATGAATTATACTTGAGTAAGATTTGATATGCCATCACCTTGGCTTAAACAGTATTTGGTATCTTACATCAGAAGCCCATTTTCACATAAAAATATTCAGAATCTAGGAGTAATATTTTTATCATTTACAGGGTTCTAGCTTCTCCTTTATAAATTGCCAATCGACACTAATGGCACTTATAAAAGTGCTACTGCAGAATTTTGGGCTATTCCTGCAATAAAAAAATAAAATAATAATAATAGGAGGCTTGCTCCCATTGATTTTAACAGAAGCCATACAGTCAAAACACTGGTCAGTATTATTTTCCTCTGAGAATAGTTTGAGTATTATAAGTGCTTTTGTACTCAAATGAATGTATATGAATAACTTATACTTCCTGCATTTGTAAAGTAGCCTAAAAGTGCTTTGTTTAAAATTAGCAGATCAGAATAAGAGAATGGATGAGACCATGTTCTGACTGTTTTGAATATCTATCTAATCTTCCAGCTACATAATGTGGTGGTGATGACTATGTAATCATTTGCATTTACCATGTACCGCTGAATGCCTCACTTGTACTTTGCTCATTAATCTATCTCCCATGGGACTACTTTTAACATTCCAAACCACTGAACAGCATCAAACAGATGCCATTTTTTAAAATCAACCTACCTCAAATATATTTTCTTCCTTCCCTCATACGAAAATTTTCCCCACATTACACTTCCCAAGGCTTAGGATGGGTAAGATTCAGACGTGAAAAAGTGGCATGCAAACAGTGCTGCTAAAAATGGGGACTTCATTCCTCTGGGAAGTTCTCTGAAAGATCTCAAGTTAACAGACCTTAAAATCATAACACTGCGTAAAGAATAGAGGTTTCTTTCTAAAAGAATTATTAGATATTTCTTCTCTCCCTCTGATCTCTGAATAGTCAGTCTCATGGTGACTGAAGCATCTGTGTTTATAGATGGAAGGATACGACAAACTAGTATTTTTTTTGCTAAATGTGTTTAACAAACAGAACACATGATGAGGGGGTTAACTGGACCTCATTTTGGATGAGCTGCATTGACGCCCTGTGGTGTCTCCATTCTTGAGCTACCTGGGGTATCACAAACTCATTCTGATAACTTTTTTGCCACGCCACCTTGTGTACATGTTCCTGCTCACTTGCACACATGCACAAACTCTCTCTCATTTATATATGTCATGGAGCTTGCAGCTAAAAGTGTTTATTGATGATGTTTACCTTTGTGCCCCAATTATATGTCTCTGTCCTTTATCTCTAATTTTACTGGTTTTCTGTTTCTTACATCTGTTGGCAAGAAGAGTTACTGAGGGTACGTCCACACTGCAGTGCTATTTCAGGATACTGCCAGTATCCCAAAATAGCTATTCCACATCTTGACGGCGCTCCTGTTATTTCAAAATATTTCTTGAAATAATGGGCGCACTATTCCAAGGTCCCTGTAAACCTCATTCCAGAATAGCGGTTTATTTTGAAATCTGGCGCTGTGTAGATAGTGTCAAATGACACAATAAGCTATATTGAAATTGACTTGAAATAAGCTACACAATTTGCGTAGCTCAAATTGCATAGCTTGTTTCGAGCTAAGGGTGCAGTGTAGACGCACCCTAATTAGAGAGCATCAGAAAACATCACTGACATTAACACACACCGCTCAGAAGGAAAAGACGGACTGGATGAAAACATACGTTTACACTAAAGTACAATAGTTTGCAGTAACTTAAAGAGTACTACTTTCCCTCTTCCCTCTCCTTTTTTTTTAAATGTATCTCAGTGATTTATGAAGGGTAAGTGCCAAAAGAATTTCATGCTGAAGAACTTGCAGGGCCCCTAGTGGTTGCCTAATGAAAGCACAAAAGAAAAACTTAAAAACCAACAAATAGTAGTAGCACTTTAAAGACTAACAAAACATATGGATGGTGTCATGAGCTTTCGTGGGTACGACCCATTTCTTCAGATGAAGTGGGTCGTACCCATGAAAGCTCATGATACCATCCACATGTTTTGTTAGTCTTCAAGGTGCTGCTAGACTATTCATTGTTTTTTAAGTTTTTCTAGTTACAGACTAACTCGGCTACCCCTCTGAAGCTAGCAAACACAAAAGGTTTCGCTCAAGTGCGCACTGAGGAAGTTCTGTAGCTCAGCTCAAAAGTTTGTGTGTTGTAATATTTAAAACCACATCAAACATTGTCTCTGGATTCTACTCTTTTTCATTTTTCCCTAAGTTGTATTATTCAGCAGTACAATATGCTCTAATATATTATATTTGCTCTACCTTTATGATACACAAAAAAGAGAAGAGGCTTAATAAAATGTGTCCTGGCAATTTTTTAATCATAACTGATCTCTAGAAAGATGCACAGGATCAGACAGCTCCAAAAGTTGAAATGAGAAGGATTGAAGACAAGAGAAATATCATGAAACATAATGCATAAGGAAAGATTAAATGAATAGCCATGCACATGAGGCAGATATTTCTGATCAAAAAGAGTAGACATGGAATCTTGTGCGGTTTCATGACTTCTCATGATTAGAGCTGGCTACAAGTTGTAATGTTGGGATCCAGATCTGATCTTCCCTTAAGGTTAGAGTTGTTTGGGGGGTTGGTGCAATATAAGAACTGAGTGAAGTTTTTCATCCAAAACTTTTTTGGTGAACGACGCAGATTCAGAAATATCTAAATGTTTAATAAATATGTGCCAAATTTGCCAAATTATTTCTGCCACAAAGTCTCTCCCCAAAATTCCAAAAAATGTGGAACATTTTGTTTCAACATTTTTCAAACAAAGCATTTTGATTTTCCAATAAGAAATTACTTTTTGTTTTGAAATTTCCTTCAATTTTTTATTTTTAAATTTAAAAGTTTAAAAATGCACAAAATTGAAACAAATATTTTCTTTTATTATTTGCTGAGAACTTCAAAACATTTTGGTTTCAGGTCAATTCAAAACATTTTTTTTCAGAATTGACACTGAACTGAAAATCTGTTCGGCCTGGTCTACACTTAGAAAATTGATTGTGGGGGGCTAATTTCAGACTAAGTCATGCATCCACACTACCAAGCCCGTTATTCCGGAATAAGGTACTGTGGGATTTGAACTCTGAAGTCCTGCTTTTCACGAGGAGTAAGGCTATTCCTGAACTTGTAAGTCCAAAATAACGTTAGTGTAGATGCTCCAGTGATGCTAATTCGAACTAATTGGCCTCCAGGAGATCTCCTGCAGCTCCCCAGAGTGCTTTCTGGGGGTCTGAGTTGGAGGCAGGTTTCGTTAATGTGGGCGCGCTAGCTTGGACTACAATCAGTTCTTCCCTGAAGTGAGGACACAGAACTTCAAATTTGTAAAATCGGGTTCCCAGAAGTCGAATGTAGTACATTTGAAATAATCACCTAGTGTAGACATGGCCTTTTTGTATAACTATATTTGGGACCATCATTAATGTAGAAGTGTCATCTGACATTGGCTGAGAATATGGGCTCTATTCTGCAAGATGCTGAGCAGTCCAGCCCCCAGTCCAGCAAAGAACATAAGTTTGTGCTTAGTTTTAAGCACATGAGCTGATCTATTGAAGTTAATGGGACAGTTCACATGCTTTGCTGCACACTGCCAAAGTGCTCGTCTCCTTACGGATTGAGTCCCAGTGCTCCACATGGTTTATTGGCGTCATAGTGGGAGAAAGAAAAGGAGTGAGTGAGAAGGTTAAGGAAGAGGCATGGAGATGCAGCTGCTGTGACATTTTGTGTTTTAAATGCACCTGAGAGAAACATTAATTGATCTCTCTTTGACATATAAACCAGGAATCTGTCTGTACCATTGTAAAGTTGTGGGGTCGATCACCAGCCTGTGTTAATTGTCATGGCTCAATTGAAATGAACAAAATGGAATTACACTAGCTGAGGGTCTGTCCAATGGCTGTTAAACATCCTCTTGGTTTTCTTGTCAGCTTTATCATACACCAAGTATTGACCCTATTTTGCTCTTTACAGGAATCCATATAATGCCAATTTGGAGTGAAAGCTGACAATGAGTTAAAGTGCATTAAACCTTAAAGTTGTCAATAAAAGCCAGACTGTCTAGAAATTGTTGCCCCATCTTAGTGATTTGTTCTCATCCTTTGGTTGGGCTTTTGTGTTCATGACACTCATGCTGCTCACTTTGTTTTAAGGCCCCAGTTGAGCAAAGCACTTAAGTTCTAAATTTGAGACACTGAATACATCATTCCTAGTAAACAAAGCATTTAAGAATATGATTAACATCTGCTATATATTTTAGAGATTCTATCTGTCGGTCTGTGTGTCCATCTGTTTTTTCAAGGTCTCGTCCTTAATGGCAAGAGGTAGGATCACCAAATTTGGTATACAGCTTCCTCTTATCATAACTTAAAGCAAGGTCAGGGTTTGGTTGTGCCAGGAAAATGGAATGTGCCTGGAATAGGATTGTTTCTCATAAAACCATACAGAAAAGAAGTCTCAGAAGGGTAGCCATGTTAGTCCATAACTTTAAAAACAACAAGTAGTTCTTTGTGGCACCTTAGAGACTAACAAAAATATATAGGAGCATGAGCTTTTGTGGGTAAAACCCACTTCATCAGATGAGTACAGAAAAGTGACACACTCACCAGGCAGGTGAAAGGGGCTGGCTGGGGGCATGCCCCTCCCCCCTATCCAGGACTGCCCCAACCCCAAGCCTCCCAGCCTCCAAGTGTCCTTTAGAGATTGAAGGGCTGAAGCTCCCTCCCTCTGGTTCATATGGGAACATTGCTGGCTGTTCCCTTTCATCAGGGAGCAAGAAGAAAGTGCACAGATTGCTGCATTCCTCACTCTGGCTGGGCAGTGTAGGGGAAAGACCTCCCCCAGCTGTGTTCACTGGAGCTATAGTGGCCATGGAGTGGCGCTTCTCCCCTGGCCCCAAGCTGCTGCAGTGAGACTGGGATGGGATAGTCCTCACTCCCCAGGGCAGCCTGCATACGGAACCCCTCATCTCCAGCCCCACCCCAGAGCAATGATTTAAATGAAGTATGTACATTTGCATTTTATTTTCTGAAAAATAAAAATTGAGTTAAGAATCCGAGTAACACTGGGTTAATCTTCTAGTTTACTATAATAGGACTATTCACATGCTTAAGTTCTCTTTGCCCTAATTCAGCAAACATTCTTTTTTTGCAAAGCACTTAAGCATGTGATTTTAAATGTCATTGTCTTCAATGAGACCTATGCACTTGCTTAAATTTCAGCATACACTTAAGCACTTTGACAAATAGGGACCCAAACATCCACAACTCTTTTCCACTTTCTACTGAATAACGTAGACCTTAATTCAGGCTCGTAGTAATATAAGGTGAAAAAGAACAGCTATACACAAGAGTATAAATGGGCGTGAGTCACAAAGTTTGGATCTAGCATGAGCTAGCTTTCACATGATTGTACTCTGCAGGTGGGAACTCAGGCTATGTCTAGACTGCAGGCTTCTTTCGGAAGAAACTTTTCTGGAAGAGATCAACCAAAAAAACTTCTTCTGAAAGAGAGCGTCTGCACTGCCAAAGAGATCTGCTTTTTCGAAAAATAGTATCCACACTGAATGGATGCTATCTCACATGTAAGCTGTGATTACTACGGGTGGAATGGCCACCAGGGCACCTGTGCTTTTTCTTCTTTCCTCTTCTTGTGAAATAACTCCCTTTTCCTCATCCACACACACCTTTTTCCGAAAGAGCTCTCTTGGAAAAAGGCTTCTTCCTCGTAGAACGAGGTTTAGCAATGTCAGAAAAACCCCTCAGTTATTTTGATGTTTTTTCGAAAGAACGCAATTGCAATGTGGACGTAATTGAAGTTTTTTTGGAAAAATGGCTGTTTTTCAAAAAAAACCTCTGTAGTGTTAGACATACCTCTAGAGCCTCTTTTATAAAGTCTGCAAACCATCTCTTTCTCATCCAAATTCCCATGTATCAGAAAGCTTCATTTATCCCCTTGGTATAAACAGAATTTTATTAGCAAAGCATCTGAAGTTGAGGGAAACACGTTTTTCATTTTTTTAATACAGCGATAGTATTTATATGAATAAAAGTGAAAATTACTTTCCCTATCTGCTTCTGAAACTTCCAAAATAGTCTTAAGTCACAGCCAAAGTTAATGTAGCTAAGTTTTCCCAGGAGAGTATCAGTACATGGTACTGCTGTGTGAAAAATTCTTGCTGCCAGCTAAACTGGTCAGAAATCATATTTTGGTGGTTTTGTAAGAAAATAAAATATGTTGTGGCCTTGTCTCTAATCCGGGCTTGTTTCTAAAGAAAAAAGGCAGTTTTTGTAGCTACAAAAATGAGGAAATAGTTCTGTAAAACAAAATTATGTTCTAGCCCAACATTAAGAACATTTACAATTTTGCCAATGGCAAAACAATACTGGGTTCAGCAGCTACAGAAACCTTGCTGTGTTTGTAGTGAAAGGCTATGTTTTTTGGAAGAGGTGTTTTCTACTTGATCAAATTTGTGAAAACTAGGGCATGTTTACACAGCAGGGCAAAAGTTGAATTAAGCTACGCAACTTCAGCTATGTCAGTTGTGTAGCTGAAGTCGAAATAGCTTAAATCAGCTTTTGGTGTTGTCTACACAGCAGGAAGTTGAAAGAAGAACACTCTTCCTTCGACTTCCCTTACTCCTTGTGAAATGAGGGTTACAAGAGTTGGAGTAAGACATCCTCCATCTCAACATTATTTCAAAATAACGGCTTGCTATAGAGATGTGCATTTTGTTTTTTCAGAATAACATCAGTTATTCTGAAATAGTGCTTCTGTGTAGACATAGCCTTAGTCTGGTATTTTTGCACAGGCACATGTACCCAAATGCGTAATCTAGCAATGATGCTAAATACCCTCAAATACAAATAACTTTAGTGGGAGATGAAAGCATTAAGAACTAGAGCTTTGTGGATAACTGAATTTTCAGTTTCGGGAGAAACCAGAAAATTAGAAACAAATTGTTTTGGGTCAACCCAAAACATTTTTTTATCCTTTTGGCAACCAAAAAGTTTTAAAAATCCATTTTAGTTCTTCATCTGATAATGAAATATTTTGTGTTTGTTTTCTGGGGGCTTTCGAACCCTTTTATTTTATAAAAGTATAGTAAAACTTTAAATGAAAAAAAGGTTTTTAGTTGAAAAATCAAAACATTTCATTTCACAGATGTTGAAATGAAATACTATAAATGTTTTAGAATTTTTATTTTGACTGAAACTATTTACTTAATTCACTAATTTTGGCGGGGTCAACCTGAATCTCCATTTTTTGCACAAAAAATTGCCTGATTCTGCTTCACCATGTCTCCTCACTACTTCACAGTTCTTCAGTTTTATAAAGGAAGCAACAAAGCTTTTTGTCTGATTCTGCATTATTTACTTCCCTGAGTAAACTCTTTGGACTATCACATAACCAAGTAAAAGTTGTAGTAACAAGCCTTTTATTTATGAGATGGTACAAGTTATAGATGTTCTGACAAAAAAATAGGAACTGGGGGAGATAATCAGCAGTATCTGCTCCTCAGTTTTGTAATGGAGTGTCTTCTTACAAACAGACAGTCTTTTACGGTTGGATATGCATAATGTGGAAAATATTAAGTAGATCAATACAATAAAATAGAGAGGAAATTTGCAGTGGGACTGCTGTCAAGTAGTTTTTGATGACATAGTTACTTGTAGTACACATTGTTTTGATGGGAAAGATACATACGTGGCATTTTTTTAAATTGCAGTGTTACCCTCTAACTCTGGAAAAATAGCTTATGCCACATTTTGTGAATTTGGGCTCATGCATGAGTGCCTATTTAGTTGGACTGCTACGCGGGAAAACAAAATGATGAATAAATGCTAGTGTTTTTCATGTAAAGCATGTCCTGAACATACTCACATTGCCTCTTATATGGGCAAACATGTAAGAAGCCTTATGACTAGTGTTTAGCAGCACTTTTTGTTAGTCTCAATGGATCACCTTTACCAGGTACTCATTCACAGAGAGAGAAATTCACCTCTATGTAGAATGGGACAGCATCAGGCTTAACAAGATGTCTCAACAAAATGTGGCATACATAGTGTCTGAGACACCACAAGGCCTTCTACTAAGGGAGGAATTTCAACCTGAGAGAATTTGGGATATTATAGGGGGTGGGTGGGCTCCCTGCCATGGGCACACACACACACACATACACCCGCTCAGGTGCCACTGTCTGTCATTTATCTCCTCTTCTCCCCCAGGCAGTAGCCTTTGGGGAATCTCTCTGTGGATTACCATCCATGGGCCAGGGGATGGCTCCTTTTCTTCCCTTCCCTTTGCAAGTGAGGAAGGTCTGCCTGGAACAGAGGGTTGCCTCACAGGTATCCTCTAAAGAGGCAGCTCCAAGAACTCAACTCAGAGTCCCTTTCTCTTTTGAAGGGTTTATCTTCTACAATCTCTTCTTTGGTGATATTGCTCTACCATCTGCCAGGGCGGCTTTGGGAGAGGTGCATCTCACAGCTGGCTCCTCTTCAGATGGATTCTCTCTGTTGCCAGCAGTTCCTGGGCAGAGCATCATTTCTTCTTTCACTGTCCCGTCCTGTGGTAAGTTTCTCCCTTTGAAGCACTTTTCTCTTCAGGCTGAGCAAGCTGTGCAGGTCTCTCTCATCAGTATGGAACAGGCCCAGAGGAACTCACTAGCTTCCTTAACACCAGGGTGAGAGCATGTCCCTTCACATTCTTCACCCTTCAAGATGGGAAGACCATTTGGGATTGGGGATGGGTCCTTTCCCACATGCTGTTGTACTCAGACACGATAAGGTTGTAGTGCAAGGTACCATCTCATAGTATGAGGGTTCATATTCCTCTAGAATGTAGTGGGGTGTGCTCAGTGATCAGGGAAAAGTGGCTACCTAATAGGCACCCAAACCTGAGGACATCTACCACCCACTTCTATTCAATAAAGGAGTACAATTTTTCTCTAGGGAATAACTTTCTACTTAGGTAAAGGAGTAGGTGTTCTTCCCCTTTGAAGTCTTGTGAAAGGATGGTGCCTAACTCGATGTCCAAGGCCTCTGTATATAGTATGAATTCCTGAGAGAAATTGGGATGGGAGCCTGGTATAGTTGTGTTTCCAGTGCTTTGAATGCTTCCTTGCACTTCCCATCCCAATAGATCTTCTTAGGGTTGTTACCTATTATGAGGTCCGTAAGAGGGGCTGTGATTGAGGCAAAGCCAGGAATAAACTGCAGGTAATATCCTGCCAGACAAAAAAGGTGTCTGACTTTCCTCTTCATCTGGAAGACAGGATATTACATGATGACCTGTATCTTATTGACCAACAGCTTCCCTAGGTCACCTCATACGCAGTACCCCAAATAGGCTACCTGCTTATAGCCACCTTACATTTTGCTTGCCTTCTTCTGAAGGAGTTTTAACACCTCCCTTATATGCTGTAAGTCGAGGGTTCTCTATCTTATTCTTTCTGAGGACCCCCAACATGCTATAAAAACTCACAGCACACCTGTATCAAAATAACTGTTTTTTCTGCATATAAACACCAGGGTTACCATTAGGGGTTAGCAAGGACAACAGCTGCCCAGGGCCTCATACCTCAGGGAGCACTACAAAGCTACATTGCTAAACCTTCAGTCCCTGGGGGTGAGACTAGGAGGTTCCAGCTGCAGTCCCATATAGTGGGGCTTTGGCTCTCTACTCTGGGCCCTAGCAAGTCTGATTCCAGCCACATGTGGCCGGCCCCCTGAAACCTGCTTGCGACTCCCCCAGGGACTTCGGGCCCCTGCTTGAGAACCACTGCTGCAAGTGATCTTTCCAGGTGGAACTAGAGACAATGATGTCATCAATGTAGTACATTGAGGGTGGGGGCTGAGAATCTTATTCATAAGCTGTTGGAAGCCAAAAGGCATAGTCTTAAATTGGAAATATCCAAAGAGGGGGTGGGATGGAGAAAGCCATTTTCTTTTGTGAGGTAGGGGATAAGAGGTCTGCCAGTAACCCTTTGTCAGGTCAGTAGTGCTTAAGAGCTTCCCTGATCCCAGCCATTTAAATAACTTGTCTATCCTGTGCCTTCCTCAAATTATCTATGGTGTACACTCCTATATTTCTGAGTTGATTTCTTAACTGTACAATATATTAGGTGGTGCTTAAGGCTCCTGCATCATCTTCTTCCCGCTCTTCTCACTACAGATCAAAGATGCCCCACAGTTGTCAAGCACACAGCAACTCAAATTGCGATAACTCTGCAGAGGCTTTGGAGACCTTCCTTATGGCAAATTGGAAGTAACCAGTCCCACTGCTTAGGTTGGTTGCTAATAAAACATTTCAACATCTCTTTCAGGGTTTTATTAAACTGTTCTACTAGACAGTTGGTCTGCGGATGGCACACCAATGTCTTCAGGGACTCGGCCTTCAGAAGGGAACATAATTCCTGCATCGGTTGAGAAGTGAAGTTAATCCCTTGATCCATTAATATTTACCAGGGAAATTCTATGAATGGTAAGAGCTTCAAGAGCTCTGGAGCTATAACTGTCACTTGTGGGGAGTGGAGAAGAATGGTCTCCAGATACTTGATTATGTAGTCTACAATCACTAGTATGTACTGATGGCCTGTGCAGTTTTTCTAAGGGTCCAACCATATTCACACATATTCTTTCAAAGGAGGTCTCAGTCAAAGACAGAGGGACCAAGGGTGCCTGGTGGATCCTATTGCTGCTAGTTAGTTGACGATCTGGGCAGGAGGAACAATATTATCTCACTTCATGATATTTGTCTGGCTAATATCCGAGCCACGGACTTTTCTCTCCCCAGGTGTCCTGCACAAGGGACATCAAGCATGAGCTGCAACATGGCTCAGCACAGTACAAGCATTTCTTCCTGAATGCAAAGTGTGGGTATGAACTGCTTCCCTGAGACACTGTCATTTCTCCATCTATGGGGGTCAGTTGTTCATATGCATGGCTTAACGGAGCATCATTCCTCTGTTCTAACACAAAATTCCTGTCCTGTAGGACGGCTTCCAGGTCCCAGTGGCCTGCCTCTTCTTCCTCTGTGTAGGTATGTGGCTCTGTTGCTTGACCCATTCCTTCCCTGAGGACACTGGCTTCTCCAAGGCTTACCAAGCTCTGGGCAGCTAGAGTCACTGGCCCCTATTTTCATTTGCAGCCAGGGTCTAGACTCTAGACCTTCATTATAAGCTGGAGAATTTCTTTTGCTCCTACTGCTAATTAACATGTAGGATTTTCCTATGCTAATATGCACCAGTTCATTTTCTATTGTATGTGGTAAAAGCCTGACTCCCAGATACAAGCTGGGGTCACTTACACAATTCATTTATTGTCCAAGCCATGCAGATGTTTGAATGTTTGGCCAGTTTTACTACCCAAAAGAACCAACAATTTATTATAAGACATTTACATTCACTAGTTTTAGGTTCAGTTTTTCCACAGGTCTGATTCAGAACAAACATTCAGTGCTTGTCTCTTCTGTCCAGTTGATTTGACATGGATACTTTATTCAAACACATTATTAGATTTGCTCTTTATTTCTTTATAAGAATGATGGGGTGTACTGGCCCCACAGTGATGAGGTGAGAGTAAAGGAGCTGCTCTGGATGCAGGAAACCATACCCCTCCCCTCTGTTAGGCACGTTCCCTCTGGAGGGAGCATTCAAAATGAAGAGGTTGAGCTCAGTTGTGGTTGACAGAGGAGGTCAGCAGTTATGTGCAGCAACCTCCTGAGGAGAAACCATTAGGACTCCAAATAGTCAGGACTAGGCCTCACAGCCAAGCCATTGGAAGCCCTTTGACCTTGGGATCTCAGGGTAATAACTCACTACTGCTAGGGAAAGGGACTCTGGAGGCAGACCAGAGAGGATCTTAGGAGGGATTCCAATATCAGTCTGTGACAACAGTGGAGAGACCAGAACAAGGGAACATGTGTGAGGATAGCAGGCGCTAGACCACATCTAGGCTCTACTGTTTGAAGGGCTCTGGGTTGGAACCTGGTGGAATAGGGTGGTCTCAGATTCCCCTACGTGCCCCCTTTATGCTGTCACTAGCAAGTCACCCTTGGACTCTCACCGTTGGGCAACATTATCATGAACTGTACTGCTAGGCAAGGCAGACTTAAACTCTCACTAACCATAAAGTAGATGGACATGTCAAGCTCTCGAGTACAGCGAGTCTGCATCCCAGATGTTAACTGTAAACACAGTTCAATCTGTTTCAAATAATACATGATTATTTATTTATTTAAATTTATAAAGCATAAAAATTAGGAGCATCCATTCCAAGCTCTTGGGACCATTCCAAACTCAGAAATCAGTGAGAGCAAGGTGCCTAAATACCTTCTGAGGAATTTGCCACAATCACAGAAATTACATCAAACTGCTAAAATCCATGACCATTGGCCATTATAAGCACCTGACCCAAACTTTGATTATCTCATGTCCAAAAATTAAGCCCTCACATCACCCCTTCTCCAAACGCCTAAGGGAAAAAAAGATTAGTTTTAAGGTATATCTAGAAACTTAAAGTGTGTTCCAGAGTTGAAATGGATGTCACAGAGAATGTCCTGCTGGCAGATCCTACATTGATGGTACTCCAGCATGCATGTCTTCACTGAATGGCACGCATGGCAAAATGGTATGGGGAAAGAGACTGTCTGTCTGGTCATTTACACTACAAACCGTTTATGGCTTTAAAGGTCAGCAGCAGCAATACCTTGAATCCTGCAGGTGGATAGTGCTACTCAAAAAGCATTGGCATTATGTGCTCTCAACTTAAGATCTGATTAATAAGCAGATGCCACATTCTTAAATAGCATCAGCTTCTGAATGATCTCCCAGTGTAGCACAAAGCTGAGTACTGGACAGTAGTCTCTGGTCTGGTCACCTTAAGATGAGAGCAGCATAGCAAGGGTCAAGTCCAAAGTTTAAGGTCACACTAAGTTTACTGAAACCTCTGAAGCTAGGAGTTGGGAAGGAGAGAAATGAGATGTGGTGGAGTCATGTAATACATCCAGCAAATCTACATGGAAAGAATATTAAGGTTGCAAAGTCAAACACTCCAAAGTTAGGAAATGACAGAAATAAAGTTGAAACTGTGAAACTTTAGTTCAGACTCCTTTGTGTGTATGGATTAAGATACAGTCATTAATTATGTGTTCAAAAATTATGTTTTTATTAGCCCCATGTATTATAATGAATTGTAGAAAGAAGGCCATTAATTAGTGACAATTAACCCTTTCCTGTGACACAAGAATAAAAGCACATCCTCTGATTGTAAAAGAAAATAGAATGTTAATATAGCTCGAATTAAATCTTTTCTTATACAATATGTAGTGTGACAGACTGCTGCCTAAGCCAGTGCTCTGTCCCTACAGCCTGGCTGAAAAGGCCAATTGCAGCCAGCTGAGTAAGCCCAGGCCTGAAGGGCTAATGGAAGCAGCTGTGGGCCTCATTAGCCAGAGGACTATATAAGGCAGCCAGAGGGGAAGTGAAAGGGAAGAGTGAAGAGCCAGTGTGTGTTCCCCCAGGCAGAGGAAGGAACCAGGGTGTGGCTGAGTGTATGCCTAAGGCAGAAGGAGAGGCTGGCTGAGTTAGTGGCTGGTAAACCAAAGCTCTTTAAATAGAAGGTGGTGGGAAATTGGAACTGACAATAAAAGGCATGGGTGACTGCACCAGAAAGGGTCTCCAGTTGGTTTGTGACCCAGGAAGGGGGTCCCAAGGTGAGGGGCCTGGGCAAGGATTTTGCCACAGTAGTTAAACTATGAAAGTTGCTGGTGCAGTGGTTTTTTGAGACATCTTTTGATGAGATATGGCCCCAATCCAAAACACCATGTTCAAGCACTTCAGACTATGGTTAAATTCATTACCATATTTGAACCACCCCTTCCACAAAAAATGTATAAAGTGAGGCTCCAGGCCCAAACTTTGCTGGTTGGACACATATATAATCTTGATGTGATTTATCTTTATCTTTTTAAAAAAGGATTAGACACATATATGAACAATATTAGCAACTGTACTTATGCTAGATAAGATTAAAGCAGCATTGAAAAATTGTCCTGTAAACTTACTATCCTAGGCATAGGTCTACTTGTCCATGCTTTTCTCTACTACTCAGAAATGAAAATAATAATAATAATAATAGTAATAATTTATTTGTCTATTCAAAATTATAAACCTGGGCAAAGCTTTTTTCCAGAGCTGGAGAAAAACAACAACCCATAACATTGATCAGTTCTTATGCTTAAAGATATGAACTGATCACCATTAGATAATATGTTGGCCCCCTGTGATACTGCACAGTTAAACTGCTGCTTTATAGGGGTTTCACATCATCCTTTAAAGCAGGGTTGGGAAACCTTTTTTGGGTTGGGGGCCAGTGACCAACAAGAAAAGTCAGTCAGGGGATGCACACAAGTGAGAAGCCAGACAAACGAACTGCCACAGACGTGGCCCATGACCAGGGGCGGCCCGTGACTATAGGCGGACTCGGCCACTGCCTAGGGCGCCACCTTCAACGGGGTGCCCAGGGCGCCCGATGATGATGACCCGGGGCACCCAATGATGATGTCAGTCCATTGACGGCCCTGCAGGTGGGGGCGCCGATAGCGCTTTCTGCCTAGGGTGCCAGCTGCCACAGCCCGCCTCAGGTCGTTCCTGCCCATGACTGAGAAGGAGAAAGACACTCCCCATATTCCCCTTGCATGCCCCAGCCTAGTAGATTTTGTGTACTCGAGCCCTGCAGTATGGCGGGGTGGGGGGCTGCAGCGCCAATGGAGGCTCCCCAATGCTGGGGGGGAGAAGTCCTGAGCCTCAGGAGCAGGATTGAGGCAAATGGGTGGGGCCACATCTGGCTCCTGGGCCTTAGGTCCCCTACCCCTGCTTTAAAGTGTCCAGGACTGGCCACCATCAGAGCGAGAGTACAGACCACAGGGCATGTTGGGGTGTTAAGCATGGAAGTGCCCATGTGTGTATGTGTGTGTAAACTGTTGTCTAATTTGACAGAGCTGTGTTTTGTAATAAGTGTATTTTTGGTTCCAGTTGGGCCAGAAAGTTTAGAAAAGAAAATTGCATACATGACTTCCGAATTACATCTCATGTGATGGCTGCCTGGGAGTGCTCCAAGCTGAATTAACAGTAAGATCTTTAAGAGATGAAACAGCGTTTCATTTTTCTAAGACAAGGGTAGGTCAGTTGTGGCAAGCTGTTAATACCTAATGCAGTGTTTTGTCCTTCACTTCAATCCAGTGACAAAGAAATAGTTTCTGTTCAGTGCAGTTAGTGAATTACTGGTTTATCTTTCCTATCGAAAGGGTGATTATCTGGATGGCTGCAAAGAGATTTTGGTTGTGTCTGCACAACAGATTGCTACCATTGTTCCAGCTTGTCAGAACATGAATTTAGAACATGTGATAAGCCCACTCAAATGAACTTTATATGGTGCTAATTGCAGGAGAAAAGTCAAATTTGTGTATAGAAATGTACATCTTGTGCTATGTACAATTTTTTCTGGACCGTGGTGCCCTATGAATGTTGGCTTAACGCCCATAATCTTCAAAGCTCTTTGACTCTTACAAGATAAATAGGTATTTCAACTGTAGGAAGCAATTTGCTGTGTCGCATTAAAATTAATGAAAATCTTACTGTTTCGGCTGTGGTAGACAGAACAGTGGAAAAATATTTAGCTCAGGGGCTAATTAATAAACCAGGGGAGTTGAATGCATAGGGCCAAATTCATCAGACATTGATTTGGCCCATCCTAACCAAATGATATAAATCATATATTTTGTGTGGCTGATGATATTAAATTCCCATAGAGTACCGTTATCTAAACACTTATGCACATCAAACACAGAGTCTTTTTCACCCCCACGTACTCAAACTTGTACTTAGTTCGAAAACAATGAACAAGATATGATATATCCTTTATATTAATGCTGGATTTTGCCAATTATTTTATTTTTTTATATAATGCTTCACGGCCAGACCCTGCCATCTTTATTCAAGCTGAATAGTACTTACGTGCAGGGGAGCCAACAGCATCAACAGACTCCTGGGCAAGGTGGGAGCTGGCTCCATGTTCCCCGCAGGGGTAGGGCCTCAGATGGAAGGAGCAAAGCTGTACCAAACCGCAGCATTTCCCCCTGCCCCGTCCTCAGAGCCACCTGGACTACCCCAAGCAGCATTCAGCAGTGATTTAAAGGGCCCAGGGCACTTTTGAATCACCAGACCCCAAGGCAGTTGGCCCCTTTACTCCCCTCACACTGTCGGTGGCCCTCCTTAGATACTACTTGGTTATGTGAGCATGACAGAATCTGTCCTGTGCATATGGAAGCAATAAATAAGTGATAAGCCTTTATTATTTCAGCCTGTGCAGGTGATTCTTATACTTAGGCCAGTAGCAGACCTCTCTTGCCAGTCTGGAAATTTTCAGTCATTTTTTTTCTTCCATGGATTTTTTTAAAACTCTGTGAATAGTGTGAAACCGAAATGAGAGTAAATATTTTTCAGTTCTACAGTATATTTAAAAACAGAAGCAACAAATTTAGGATGCAATGGAGGGGTTTGGGCTGGCCTAATCAACCCCCAAAATGGGAAGGGAGCTAGCTAAAAATGGGCATTTTTATTTTACCGCACTGATACTGTCTCAAAATTTGCTGAAATGAAGAGCATGACCAAGTAGAACTGTTGCTTAAATGTGGATTGAAGGCAGATGGATGGACACGTGCATATTCCCATATACAATAAGAGCAGTTAAGTAAAGGTAACATATGAGACATTAGCAATCCAGAATTGCAAGCTGGCTGTTGACCGTCCCTGGAGTCTACATTCTTCAAGACCTTATGAAATCAGATTGGCAGTTTATGAAAAGTACAATGCTGCTCCCACGTGTCTAATACAAAACTTCAGGAAATTGCGCTCATGTTTCTGACGCTAACACTCACCAACAAGACTCACTTTTCAGTGGAAAGGCATTCAGAAACACATATTAAACAACTACTACCCTGACATGGGCGAGGATTTCACAAAACTGAAGTAGAGTCTGGTGCATAAACCCCAGAATACCCGTTACATTTCAAAGCAAGATCACCAAAATATCATGCAGCGCTCCATTGCATCAAATCCAGGAGAGAGGGCAACTTGCCTCCTAAAGCTTAGGGGAATGAAAGATAAGAAGAGAAAAGCAGGCACGCCAGTCATCCTATAGAAATTAGCTAGGCCAGATTAAGGAGAAAAGGACATCCAGTCCCTGTGTGACCCAGTGCTATAGAAGGATGAGAGACTCCTGGACTTCTCCAGGAAAAGGGATGTGAGGGCTCTTACACAAGTGGTCTGTGCCTGTGAGTATGTAAATAGATATAATACCAATAGCTGCAGGGCCATCCTTAGGCATAGGCAGAATAGGCAGTTGCGTAGGGCACCAGTATTTCTGGGGCACCACTCTGCCGGGATGGTCGGGGAGCAGTGTGAAAAGCCGGCACTCCCCCACCCTCTCTGAAAGAGAAAGCGCAGGCTAGCCATTTGCTTAAAGAAGCAGCAGACTTGTTTCCCAGTCCTCCCAGGTGATGCAGAGGCATAGGGAGGCGGGGAGATGGGAACAGTTGCTCCCAGCCGGCACACCAGGGGGTGCCGGACCGGAGTGACTCCATGTGACCCACAGTGGGGAGGGAAGCACTGAACAGCTGTGGCTGTGACACCCGGCAATTTAGTTCCGGGGCCTTTCTGCGCGGTGCAGGGAGATCAGGAGACCCGGGGCTGAGCAGCTCCGACTGTGCAGGCAGCGTGCTCTGCCCTGGGACTCCCTGCCCCCCCCCCCCTCGCAGGACAGCATCACAGAGGTAAGTTGCTGGGGTGCAACAGCCCCTGCTGCTCAGGCAGCGTGCTTGCCAGCTGTTTGGGGAGGGGGAGTGCAGTCGCACACTTCCCAGAGGTGCTGCAGGATTGCCAGGTACTGGTCCCAGCTGCCCTGTCCCCTGCCCAGACCCCCCACAAGTACCCTGTTCCCTGCCCCCACCAACACTGTCAGCAGCACCCAGCACCACCCTGTCCCCGTCCCCAGCACCCTGCCACCCACCATAGCACCCAGCACCACCCTGTCCCTGGCTCCAGCACCCTGCCAGCTGTGCCAGCATCCTTGGGACCGCATTTGTGAGGCTTGGGGTTTTGGGGGTTTTTTTGGCATCTCATTTGTGTGGCCCCAACTGACTTTTCTGTGGGTCAGTGACCCTTGACTCAAAACAGGTTCCCTGCCCCTCTCGTATATAAAGACAATGCTAAAACCTTTTGAGTTTAACATAATATTTTATTTAAAAATGAAGCCTGGCCAACATGCCCCCAATTGGTGCCAAATCCCCATCTAACTGCAGCATCATAACACTCCTGCACCACCTGACCCCAAATCTCAGCCTATCATACACTGGAACCCCCTGCCCTGAGCCTCTTACATCCCCAAACTCCTGCATCCCCACATCCTCAGCCTTCTGCCACAACATTCCTGCACCATCCACACATGGCAAATGTGTGTCCTGAGCCCATCAGACTCACAACCTCCTTGCCCTGAGCCCCGCACATATCCAACACAAACTCCTGCACCCTCACATCCACAAGCCTGTGGCTTGCTCAGCACCCCAAACTTCCACCTGAGCCCAACACTCCCCAGCCTGGAGCCCCCTCCCCAACCCAGCGTCCCCTTCTCCTGCATCCAAATTCCCTCCCAGAGCTTGCACTTCTCACTCCTTCCCACACCCAAATCCCTCATTCCCACCCCAGAGCCCGCACCTGCTCTTTCAACCAAGTGAGAGCGTATAATGGCTGGGAATAGCAAGTGATGGAGGGAGGGGATTGGCTGCTGGGGTCTCTGGGAAGGGGAGGGGGTAGAGGTGGAAGAGCAAGGCAGGCATAGGGGCACCAGTTTAATAATCCCACCTAGGGCACCATAAATCCTAAAGACGGCCCTGAGTAGCTGACACTGTCTCCCACCTCCCTTCCCTTTTTTTCCCTCCCCCCTCCCCTCCCCTTCCCCTCTCCTATTTATTTTGAGTCTGCACATCCTAAATTCATAACTCCAGTCATCTGAAGAAGTGGGCTGTGCCCACGAAAGCTCATGAGACCATTTACATGTTTGGTTAGTCTATAAAGTGCTACCAGACCATTTGTTGGGGGTTTTTTTGTAACAGACTAGCTCGGCTACCCCCTGAAGAAACTCAGGAATATGTAGCATAGTTTCTGGGTCTTGTACAACCATTTAAACTTGATGTGTGCTCGACAGATGGCTTCTTTTTTGCAGCTTTGAGAGTGGAGCATTCCCCCCAAGAAGACAACACAAGGAGGAAAAGGAGAGGTCTGTTGGGTGTAGAGTTGCATCTATTGTGTGTTCCAATGTTTGGTTAATTCAAAGAAGCTTTTGATACACATGCAAACAGAGACAATCCTTAAAACTTCCTGAGGGCTACCTGTCCTCACTGCAACACAACCCAAAAACACTGCAGTTCCTCCTGCTTTGTGTTTTAATGACACCTCCTGGCAACAGTGAACGTAACTTATCTTTTGGTTCAACAGAGGAGTCACATAAGCACAGGTCTATGTTTTACATCTTTCATTTTATGGAAAACATTGTCTGGATAATTCATTGTGTAACAACCTTTTGGTCTTAGCTGATTGGTCAGTTCAAATATATGTGCTTCAAGTAATAATCTCATTTAAGGAGGACATTCTGTGGACTTTGAGGTGAGAGGGAACTAAGAAATTAGGTCTGTGTTTGCTAGCTGGAGCAAAGTTCTTGACTAATCAGCATATGCACAGATATCACCCAACCTTTTAGCTGAGCACTAGCCATACACAGGGAAATTTCAGATATGGAAACCCCTTCTACTAGCCAGAGCTGAATGGCAGAGGGATTCAAAACATGATCCACTGCCCTGTTGATGTTTGGAGATCTACAGGCACTGGGGTTAGTGTAATGGTATTCTAAATGCCCAATGAAATATTCTAGTTCAATCACAAATTATTGGGCTCTGTGGAGGAATTGCTGAATAAAGTTGTCTGGCTTGTGTTAGAGGAGGTCAGACTACACAATCTAATGGTTCCCTTTTGGCCTTAAACTCTATCGACTCAAAAATTTTTCAGTACAGGTTGAACCTCTCTAGTCCAGCACTCTCTGGTCAGACAACATGTGTGGTCCAGCATGATTTTAGTTAGACGAATGTCCAGTTATCATGGGTGTGGCCATGCAGTCCCATAAAGTTTTTTTACAGTTACCAGTCCTGGCTTTCAGTGTTCTTTGCTGTTATTTAGCTCTAATTTACCCATAAATGTCTTCTAAGAGTCCAATAAAGCAGTGGAAGTGTTAATACTGCTGCTAGATGATATTGACCTCCTGTGGTTCAGCAAATTCTCTGGTTTGTCACTGGTCAGGTCCCAAGGGTGCCGGACTAGAGTGGTTCAACCTGTGCCTTGAAATGCTTTAGAAAACCTCCCAGAAAACTGATTCATAATGAAGAATCTTTGTGTTATCCCCATGATTTCTATGGGATATATGTGAAGCAAAATACACCTCTGTGCTGCCTTATGTTGAGAACTCACCATAGTCTTCTTCAAGTGCCCGCATTCCAGTGGAATGGTTTCAGATATCAGAACACTGAGGCTGGAGCAACCAGCTGTGAAAATGGTGGTTTGGTTTGGCTTGGTTTGGTTTTGAAAAGAAATCTCATTTCAGAAAAATGCACTGACTCAAATGTTCAGTTGGGTTCATAGTTGCATGCAGGCATCTGGGTTACACACCAAATAAAGCTGGCTTCAAATTGTTTGTCCATGGCTAAGGCCTTGTAGCAAACTGACAGTGCTACACGTTCAGCCAAATGCTAATTTGAGCCTCACTAGGAAAGAGACTAAACCACAGGAGACAGATTTAATTTACACACGGAAAAGGCAACAGTTTGCATTAGAAGAAACACTAGAAAACAAACTCTCAAGCCTTTGTATATTCCAAAATGTTTTACAACCTGCTTGTAAAAAGCCCCTAAGGGTATGTCTACACTGCAGAGAAAAAACTATGGTGCCAAGTCTCAGACTTGGGCTCGCAGGGCTAAATATAGCAAGGTAGACATTCCTACTCAGGCCAGAGCTGAGACACTGAAAACTGGCAAGAAGAGAGGATCTCGGAGCCCATGCTCCAGTCCAAGCAGGAATATCTGTTCTGCTATTTTTAGCCCCAAAGTCCGAGCCCTCTGTGAGTTCGAGTCAATTGATCCAGGCTCTCAGACTTGTTGTCACAGTCATGGGTATTTATTTGCACTGCAGATAGATCCTAAGAAGTCAGTGTTGGGCTGCAGTTTTGCCTGGTGAATCCTTTCTTGGTTTAGTCAGAGACCACACAACCTGGAATCAGCGTGGCAGCCAGAGGAAGGTTTGGAATGTGATTCACTGCCCTGCTCATGATCAGAGACAGTTGCTCAGATGACATGGTGAAAAGCATGAAATAAATACCTTGATAGATTAGTGTGTGCCTTTTCATATTAAATACAAAGGGACTTGTTGTTTTGGTGGCACAACTTTGTACTGATGAGGTAGCTGGCCTTCAGTGAGTCCTCACTTTTTTTCCCACTGTTGCCTATGGAACATTTGCTATGATGCCTGTGTGCATTCTACATGCAACAGAGACTAAAATGGGACAGTTTGTTCCAATTATTGTTGGAGCCATTTATGACTTAAAGCATCTGAATGCCTAACCCAAATCTAATTAAAACTAGTAATTTTTTAAAAAGCAACATGACCCAGGAAGCAGATCCTAAAACTGGCATAAATCTATTTTATTTATCTATTTTATCTTATACAACCTTAATTACCATAGTACCCGAGCATGTTAAAAAAATATCCCCAATAATCTAACACCACAGCAACCCTAAATAAACCCTTATCATGAGCGTCAAACCTTTATCATGAGCTTCATAAAGGAGTTGGGAAACAAAGAAGAATGTAAAAGCTTTTGGGAGTACACTGAGAACAGCATTCAAAAAAATCACTGGATCTTGACGGAGAAGGCTGTAGTACCTGTCCTCTGAAAATGACATTATAAAATGGCCTGAAATTTCAACCCCACTGATCTTAAATGCCACAGCAAGAGGTAGGGCAATAAGCAATACCACAGACTGGTCCTATATTGTTTAAAGCTTTAGCACTACAGTGGTCTTAATGTGCCCCCATTGGCAGCTAGTCATTCAATGTGGCTTGCTAAACATTGCCAGCATCAAATGCCCTTGCGCAGTCAGACCGCCATATTCTGCATTAGCTACTGTCTACAAATTGATGGCTGTAATCTAACTTGCAGTAATAATCGGTAAGCACTATTGTGGTCAGACATTTGCCTGGAATAAAGGTTGTATATTCCAGAATATTCAGAGTTGAAAAAAATTGCCTTCTGATCACCGATAACAAGGGCTTCCATGTTCAACACACAGTTAAACAAACAAACAAACAAAACACCACCTCTCACACTGTAAATTCAATTAATCTCCTTGGCTGTGTCTACACTGCCAGTTTTTGGGTATGTCTAGATTACATGGCTCCATCGACGGAGCCATGTAGATGAGGTTTCTAGACATAGGGTGCCGCCAAACAGCTGATCGGCACAGCGCGGCAGGCATTTTGATGTAAATGAAGCGGCGATTATTTAAATCGCCGCTTCATTTCCCTATGTCTAGAAACCTCATCTACGTGGCTCTGTCGACGGAGCCATGTAGTCTAGACATACCCTTTGTGGCAGAAAATATGCTAATGAGGAAGTCATTAGCATGAGTCGTGACTTCATTAGCATATTTTCTGCCAATTCTTTTTGTGCAAGGGGTTTTTGCTCAAGAAGAAGCAGTGTAGCTGCTTCCGTGCGTCAAAGGGTTTTTTTGCGCAAAACGGAAGCGGCTACACTGCTTCTTTTTGCCCAAAAACCCCTTGTGCAAAAAGAATCAGCAGAAAATATGCTAATGATGTTGCGACTCATGCTAAGGAGTCCCTCATTAGCTTATTTTCTGCTGCAAAAACTGGCAGTGTAGACAAAGCCCCTGAGACAAATTACTTCTATAGCAAGGGTTGCCACCGAACTGGTGATAGCCATTGGACATTTTCCTCCTGACCACAGCTGTTTCTTTAAATTTATCAAGGTTGAGTTCAGCTGCTTTAGATCTACTCTGTAGTCTTAGCTAGCAGCAGAATAGCACTTAGACAGAACTGCTGAGGTCAGGAGGAGGATTGTACAATTCTGGGTACCATCAATGTTCTGATGTTAACTCAGGCCCTGACGCTGAATCAGGTCTCTCTGTGCATTTATATGCATAATAAAGAAAGATCACAAAATCCACCACTACTGTATAGAAAGGGCTCTTGGGATAAATGATTTATTACTCCATATCACTGAGTGAAACCTCCTCTGAAGCAATGATAAGAACTCTAAAATGACCTAGTCCAACTCAGTTAATTGAAGCAATCAATTCATCAACACCATGTGGTCAATGATATCAATAGCAGCTTGATAGATCTGATGTTGCTCTTATGGAAAACTGGCTCTCAGACAATGCCATCCCAACTATCAACCTGTTTGTTCAGTATTGTGGCCTGAAAATAGAGTGGAAAAGGTCAATGAATCCCATTTAGGCCAGATATTCCTGGAGTTGTTCACTAGTCACCTTCCTGATCACCTTCCTAAGAAACGACAATGTAAAACTGAACAATAATTAGGTCCTCCAAATCAAATGATGGTTTCTTAAGTAGAAGTTGACAGTTGGCCTATTTCAGCTGCTCTGATGCTTTGCCCTACCTGAAGGAAGCACTTGGTGTGAAATTCATCCACCAGGATAATGCACAAGCCAAGAGAGGCAAAGATCTTGGCCATCGATCTGAATTCCCAAGACACTCTCTAAACACTGTTAAGGCTCTATAGAAAGGTAAAATAACTGTGAGCTTTTACTAATCATGTCTGCACTATATGAGCATCCGCTTACCACTGGTTAATATCCCAAAGTGCTTTCCAAGCATGTAATGGGCTCAATGTGTAACTATCAATGGCTTTCCTGGGAGCCCTTTCCTCATTGACACTTCCAAAGTTCTTTCTAAAATTTGGCATGCATTTGCCTAAGACATTACATTGGCCTGTCTGGAGCAAGTGTCAGAACTGTAGGGAGGTGATGCAGAGAAGCTTATATCTACCATTGCCCATGCCGTACGTGTTAGACGAAAGATGTCAGTTTTCAGAGAGGTCGATCTATTGCCATCGCCGTTACAATACTCCTTAAGAAGGAAAATATTTTTAGGAGAAAATATTTTTAGGAGAAAATATTTTCAGAGGCACCTGTGGTCTTCCCACCATGTTGTAGTGTTCACTACAATAATTCTTTTTTAGTGGTTGTGTTTTTCTGTTGCTCTTAAAAACCTTTCAGCAGTAGACAGGTCTAAAAGTGCATCTTTGGCTGGGGTGTTTATTTGATCAAGCTCTCTCTCTTTCCCCCTCCTATTAAAACTATATCAGTGACATTTCAAAACCATCAGGGGCTTTCCTAGTCTAAGTGTCTTACAAAGGACATTTCACCAACCACACAGAAAACTATTTAAAGAAAAAAGGGAAACAGCCTGTTTAGAACAAGATGAAAAAATAAGCATGATCTAAACTTCTCCTTTTTTTTTTTTTTCAAAAGTGTATCCTTCCCATATTTTTAAGGAAAACATGCCTATGTTCAATAATATATAGTGCCTATTTGCCTCTGAAAGGAGAGATCATCTGTAAATTCTTTAATGGTTAAAAAAAAATGACAAATCTTTCCTGTTACTCACCAAGGCTGAAGTCTTGCTGATGATTAGTGCACAGTTTCCTGAGGTATCACACGTGCATTAGTTAGAGCTATATTTCCAGAGTACAAGGTATCTGACTGATTTTGTACTTAATTTAGTGCAGAATATTTACAGTTAGCAGATGAGTCAAGTCTGAGAGAGCTTCTTCATGTGCTAACAGTGGTAATAAACTGGGAACAGGAAAAAACCTCAATAAGTGTCTAATGTTTAAAGTTAATATTGTATGATTAAAAATGGGAAAATATGCAGCAAATATATTTAACAAAAATAAGTAAGGGGAAACTTTAACACAAACTAATTAGGAAAATGTTACAATTTAGTAAATATTTTTTAAATTTTTTACTCATTTAAATATATACTTTGTCATCACATTTTTTGTGTGTTTTTTATTTTTTGTTATAGCTTCCATCTGTCACTTTGCTGTCTGGTATACATCATACAGAAAGGAGTTTGGTTAGAACAAGATTGTTGGCAGCCAGATATTCTGGGCTCTGTTCTCTGCTTTGCCACTGATACTGTGTGATCTTGGCTAGCCACTTTAAATTCGTTGTGCCTTGATTTCTCTGTAAAAATAAGCATTCATTTAATATTTATGTATTTCTCAGAGGTTTTGTAGGACCAGAGGTCTACTAACTAACAGCTGTAAACCTGTTGACTTAAGCCTTGATCCCGCACAGATTTATGCACAACTTTAAGTGCTATAATCTTAATTCAGCAGAGCATCTAAGCATGTTCTTCAAAGAGCACTTACTTAATTCCCATTGACTGCCATGGGATTGAATCACATGCTTAATATTAAGCACTTATTTTAATATGCTTAAATGGTTGGCTGAATTGGAGCCTGAGAATAATCCCATTGAAAACACCAAGACTACTCACTGGTTCCAGTTCCATGCCAGAAAAGCAAGTAAGCACATGCTTAAATACAGTTGAAGCAAAGCTGCAAGCATATTTGTGTCCCTCTTGCACTTTGTTAGACATCTAAGTACAGTCAGGTAATTCAGACAAAAAATTTCAGAAGTGGCCTGCCTGGGCCTGATACTTCAGAGGTCCTGAGCATCTACTGCTCCCAGTCATTTCAACTAAAGTTGTAAATGCTCAGCATGTTTGAAAATCACTGCAATATTAAGACTGAGCACCCAAAATTAGTAGACATTTTTTGAAAATGTTGATCTAAATATCTAAAAGGATGCAGTTATGGGCACATTTTCTATCCAACTTCATTTGATTTCAGCTAAAAAACTGTCCGCTCAGTGCTTCAGGCCTTTTCTGAGGTAACCATAAGACATACACAGCACTTAAATATGTTAAAATATTTAATATCTACTTCTGCAAAAAGACAGGGTTTCGGTAGGGGCAGCCAACTCCGCCTTGGGTAGCGTCTGTTAATGCTCATTTTGGATATCCCCGAAAATGAGGAAAACTTCATCATATTCACTGACCATAGTGAAAGACTAGAATGGGAAACCTTTCAGGTACTCCACCCACAGGAAGAATCTGTATCTGGAACATTAACTGTATAGAATTTATAACAGACCAATTCTAGCACAGACTTCTACAATAGTTTTGGGAGCCTGCTTAACTACTTTTGAAGGTAGCATACTTATACTTGACAGGTTGGGCATTAAAATCGAGCCTTCTGCATGTGGATTTATTGTGAAAGGTTTACTCACTAGCCAATATATGTAGTGCCAAGTATAGTTAAGCATTCATTTGTAACCCCCAAAAAAGAGGATATCTGTTTAGATTCCAGACCTGAAACAAATGACAGCTACAGTAACTGTTTAGCCTTTTCTGCAATATATTTAAAAAGTAATGGTGATGTAAAGAATCAGATTGAAGGAGGCAAGAGAGATATATATGATTCTGATCTATGTCAGTACCTAAGAAGAAATATAAGCCAATGATAGGGGAAATAATGAAGCTATTAGGGAAGTGTCAAGGGAAACAAAATAGGGGAGGATATGTCCTGGGATTAAGAGAATGGTAAACATGAGATCTGGTCAGAATTTTATTTTCCTGTGAAAAATTTTAACTTTTTGGTAAAACTGAAATATTTTGACTGAGAACTAAAATGTTTCATTCAGAAATGCCACTGCAGTGCCTCCTGGAAGTTGTCATTCCAGTGCCTCATGCTCCCATTCTCCTCTATATATCAGGCTTCTGGCCTGATTTTGTCTTCCATGATGCACTAGAGTCTCCCCTCTGGTGAGAAAAGGCAGTGCATCATAGTAGATGAAGTCAGGCTGGGGAGACTGACCCATACAGGAGAATGAGGACATGAACCCATCGACATGAGGCACCAAAGTGACGTATCCAAATGAAAATGTTATGCTTTTCAGCTAAAATGTTTCAGTTATGGTTTTCAGGTATCCATTTGTTCATAGAGTCACAGATTTCAAGGCCATAAGAGAGTATTCTAATCTAGTCCAGTAGTGGACCCCCAGGTTGAAAACAAGATTTAGTCTGACCTACTGTATAAGACAGGACATAGAACTTCCCCAAAGTAATTCCTAGATTATATCTTTTAGGAAAAAAATGTCCACATTTGATTTAAAAATTGTCAGTGATGGAGAATCTGTCCCAACCTGGTAAATTGTTCCAGTGGCTATTTACTTTCACTGTTAAAAATGTATGGCTTATTTCCAGTCTGAGTTTGTCTATCTTCTACTTCCAGCCACTATGTCATATTTTACCTTTCTCTGCTATACTGAAGAGCCCGCCATCAAATATTTGTGTCTCATGTAGCCAATAGACTAGAATCAAGTCACTCCTTAACCTTTGCTGTGTTCAGCTAAATAGATTGAGCTCTGGGAGTTTGTCACTTATTATAAGCTATATTTTCCAGTCCTTTAATCATTCTTATGGTTCTTTTCTGAATCTTCTCCAGTTGATCAGCATACTTCTTCTACTGCAACACCAGCGCTGGACCAGAATTCCAGCAGTGGTTCCTTTTCTCACACACACAAACCCCTGTTTAATCAAAAACCCAATTTTTCACCGAAATCAGTGGTGACAGTAACTTTTCAAACAGCTCACATGTATTTTAAAATTAAGTTTGCTGAGAAATTAAGCACCTCCTATTTTTTTTCAAACGATTTCCAAAAATCATTTTTCAAAATGATTTCTGATGAGGAGAAAAGTTCTTTAAAAGCCTTTATACATGTGCAATGATAACATTTTTGGATTTTGTTCAAGCAACACTATACAGTAAGGGCATGTCTACACAGCAGCATTATTTTGGAAAAATGTCAGTTATTTCAAAATAACAATGTGCATCTACACAGCAAGCCCGTTATTTCAAAATAAATTCTTACTCTGACTTCTGTAAACCTCATTGTATGAGGAGTAAGGGAAGTCAGGGGAAGAGTGCTCTATTTCGAAATAAGTACTGTATAGACGTGCCCAAAGATTAAATAAATTATTTTGACTAAATTACGCAGTTGATGTAGCTCAAATTGTGTAGCTTATTTCGAGTTTAGCCTTCTTGTGTAGACATGCCCTAAGAGCCCCTACAGATAATCAATCAGAAAGTTGGTTTTAATTGACTACCCTGCTGATGGTTTGGAATTGCCTGAATGGTGCAAAACAACTGTAGTAGGAACCAGAATCTGGCCTGATGTGTTTTTTGGTAAATACATTATTGTATGAATAACTAGAGTCCTACAAATCCATGGATATCCACTTTATATTGCGGGTATCTGCATCCATGGATACGGATACAGATATTACACGTCTCTTTTTTGCGAGTACGGATGAGGATCCAAATTTTGTTTCTAGAACCCTACAAATTTGCAGATATCCTCTTTATATCCACAAGTATCCACATCCGCAAATGTGCATGCAGCTATCTGCAGATCATTGTTGCAGATGCAAATGAGGACACAATTTTGTATCCATGCAGGGCTCTCCAACATCGGCATCGTTTTAATTAGTATGGAGCAATTTATAAATTACAATGTGAAAGAGACTAAACAAACCAATTCTAACTTTTTTTGCTCTAAGAACTCTTGCATTTGTATGTACATTACTCAAAACTTAATGAGGTCAATGTGCTGTCACCAGGTCATTTAAATTGCAGATTTTCCCCATTGTTTGTTGCCTTGCAAGCTGCTGTGAAAACAGTCTCTGCCTCAGAAATGGTCTTGAAGCTATGTACGTTGTATACCATATGTTGAAAGGATTTAGCTGGTGAGGGAGTGGGAAGTGAAGCTGACAGTTGCTTCTCTACTTTCTTATAAAACTCCATCAGAAAAGTAATCTGGACCTGACCTTTTCCCTGATACTAATCTAATAGCTTGTTTTCCCTCCTCTGCAGTGATGGAAATCCAGTCATTCCTGGGATTCACTTGATAAACTAGAAAATTTTCTAACCTACAATAGAAATTCCAATGTTTCCTTACTGCCTTTTGTTTTCAGAGGACTGTGTGTTAATACTTGATAAAATGGAAGGAGAAGGTATTATTTGTCTTTTGCTTGGAGAGAATTCCTTCGCCTCACAGGGATGGTCGAGTGAACGTAACTGATCCTGCTGCTATTTTTTTCCCTTTTAATTGCAATGCTAAGATCTTATCTTTTTATTACTCCCTTTATTGTGACAACTGCTCTAATGATTCACTCTCTACAACATATGTACAACTAGGACAGCAATTCATTCCCCCCACCCCCTTTCCTTAGCCTTAATCATTTGCCTAATGATTGAATTCTGCCAAAGTGGTTCGTGAAACCCTTCCAGTGCTGCTGTCTCCTTCTCAAATGCCTGTTCTGTGTCTGTCTACTCTGTTTCTAGTTTCCAGGCACAGAGCAGGCATGTGACTCCTTAAATAACTGCCTGAGGTGTAGGAGACCACTTTATGGGAATTCAGGGAATTCATACAAGCCTGTGTTAAAATAACAGTAAACCATAAATTTGCAGAGGAATCAAACTACTACATGTGAGACATATGTCCACCTCACCCTTAACTCAGCCTCATCATGGCTTTGCTTTGCAGTATGTTTAGCAGTGTAAGGAACAGTACGTGGGAAAGATGGTTTTGTGGATAAAGCAGAGAACCCGGACTCAGGAAATCTGGGTCCTCTTTCCAGCTCTGCTACAGACTTCCGTATGTATGTCACTGAACCAGTTTGCATTCAGTTTTCCAACCTGAGCAGTAAATCCAGTGGCTTCTCCTCCTCCCTCTCATAGGACACTTTAGCAGCAGGTAGGAGAAGCTCACAGGGGGGCAGAGTCTGGAAATTTCCAGACTCTTTTAGTGTTCCCAAAGCAGCCAGCACAAGGGGTAAATAAGGAAGGGCCTTCCAGGTGTCTCTGATTCCTCTCTGAATCCTGAAAGACCAACCTTGGACATTAACCTCTCTCTGTAGCAACCAGGAGGAACAGCATAGCCTCCTAATATCACGATTCAATCGGTTCTGAACTTGGTCTATGGAGAGTGCGTGTTTGTGGGTGGCCTGTGTGTATATGCATGCATAATTGTTAGTGCCCTTTCTTATGTCCCTCTCCCACCACTGCAACACCTCACCTGGACAGCTTCGCTCTCTCTGGGCTTTGTGTTTCTTGCTCTCCACTGTTCCTTTTCTTCCTCCCATTCACCTCCTTATCCCTCAGCTCTTACTCCAGCAATCCCTTCCCAACTCCACCCCCAAGCACTCCCACAAAGTCAAACTAAAACATTTTGAAATGGAAATAACACAAAGGTGAAAAACAAATACATAGCAAACCTGAGTTTGTCATCACAGTAGTCACTTGTCTCATGTCATATTTCTTTCCTCTCCTTTTGTCTGGTTTTGCCTTTTAGATGGTAAAACTTTGGGATAGGAACTCTCTCACCCTATGTCTTTGTACAACACTAGGCAGATTGGAGCCCCAATACTGAGAAGAGCTTCTGGGCACTACTGAAATATAATGGGGATCAAAATATTTCCCTGTTTCACAGAGGCTTTGTGAAGCTTCACTCATTAACAATGGCAGTGTATAGACTGACCTATGAAATGTGGTAGTATGTAGCCAGGTGGTGTATGTAGTTAGGAAATTGTGGTTTGTTTTTGGAGTACTGTATCTTTGAAGGTGTAAGAGAATTGCCTCTGACAGAAAGAGCAACTGTTTTGTTTTGAGACCACTGTCTGTTTCAGATGAAAACGCACACTGTGCTCTCTCATAGAGTTTTTACTCTTGTTCTTTTAAGCTTTATGCCATAACCCAAAATAAAATTAATTCAGGCTGAATACATAGTTCTCTTTTGTCTGTGAAAGAAAATAACCCCAACTATTATATAGCCAGGAGGGTGGGGGAGGGAGGTGCCTGGAAGAAAAATTCTTCGTTTTTATAGATGCAAATGAAGTTTATTTGCAGCTGTTCTGCAGAGAGAAAATACAAGATTCCAGTAATTGTATTAATATTTGTTAATACCCCAATACCCAGTCTAACTGGCATCCAGTATCCTGTGTCCTATAAAATATATTTGTCTCCTTTCAAGTCCTGCAGTATACTTTCCCATTACATGCAAGCTGTAGCTGAAGGCAACAGGGACCATGTAACATACATTAGAGACCCTCTAGAGAATGGAGTTGCTCTTCACAGGGGGGAAGTAAGTGCTGCCTTTATGTTTTGTGTAGCCTCTGTTATATGCCAGCAATGCTGCTTGTGCTGTAAATTTTATTTATTTAAACTTTCAGTTTGTTTAATTTAATAATTGGAATCTTTGAACACATTGTACATCAATTTAAAAACAAAAAAATCTAATAACAAAACTGATGAATAGTTACCACTAGAAGAATTCCGTTCACATTGTAATTAAAACTCAAACCATGTGCCTCAAACCAAAATATGAGTAATGAGATGAGCCATGCTTATATCTTGAGTGTAATCCAACTTGGGCTTTTTTACCCAGGGTGGAGGGGAGGTACCATAGTTAAGGTCTGAGCAGACCTCTGCTGTTGGGGTGATGCATCAGAAGAATGTTGCTAATGTTAACAATTCAAAAATCATGACTCAAACCTGAAAAAAAATCTGACTTCTGCTGTTGGCTACATACTGTGAAGTTTTAAAAATAAAAAAAATTGAATTCTTTTTCATTTGCCTTCTCATTTTTGAGACTCGAAAGTTCACGTTTTTAAGCTGTTCACAGCCATTTGAGGACTAAAATTTGCTCTTTGTAAACAAAAGTTGACATTCTTGCACTATCACAGGAGTTAGGCTTTAAGAAAAACTAGAGTAGGTTAGAATAATTCTGACAAAACAGTTTTGTATTGAAATTCACTGATTCATCTTTAATGAAATATTTTGTGCAAGGATTTGACAATGTTCATTTGGAATCCAGGAAACTTGTAAAATCTTCCTGCTTCATTTTCTGTCAGCCCACCGTGGTCCTTAACTTCCAGGGCAGCCAGCCATGAGAATTGCCCACAAGCTGGGGATCTCAGAATCAACATAAATAGAACCTGGGGTAGAAAGTTTTCTAAACCTACTCATTAAACAGAGGACGTAACTTTGGAAACTAATCCCCAGAATTCAAAAAGCACTTGGTAGCTGCAGTCTATACCAGTGTTTCTTAAAGTGGTCTGTGAGCCTGCTTTGGGAAAGCCATTAGTGGGCCCGTGCGTCTTCGTTTACCTAAAGAGTCCATAGCCACCGAGTCTCACAGCTCCCATTGGCTCTGTTTCACCGTTCATAGGGTCCATAGCCATGCTACTTCCCGCAGCTCCTCTTGGCTGGAAACAGAAAACAGGAGCCACGAAGCTCCGTAGCTACCGACCGTTCAGGTAAACAAAGTGGTGCAGGCCCACTAATGGCTTTCCCAAAGCAGGCCCATGGCTCACTTTGAGAAACATTGATCTATCCAGTCCTTACACTGTAATTTCAGGTCTCTGCTTACATTAAGAACCAGTTCATACAGTGAGAGTTGTAACTGAACAATTATATAGTCCACTGAGATGCTAAACTCAGGACTGAGATGCATTACTGAGACATGATTTTTCATGACAGGATCTCAGAGTCAGCAGCAACAAGGAGCACTGCTTCCCTGTTCCATTAGGGATATTATAATCCAACCCTATTTGAGAGGAGTCTACTGTATCTTTGTTTTCAAAATGGAAAAAGCATCACTGTTTTTAATTTTCTGTCTAACTACATTGCCACATGCACACAAGACACGTAGACCCACCGCAGAAATCCAGAGGCAGAAAACTAAAATCTTACACTGCCACCTTGTGGTGAAAGATAAAATGATATTATATTGTTCAGCTCAGTAGATTATTTGCTATAAAATGTGAACATTGGACTGCTTCGGAGGCCTCGAGGCAAAGTTACAAAAAGCTCTGTGCTGAACTAGTGATCACGGAATCAATTTTTTACTCCTTGGAAGAGTAGACTGGAAGTGTAACGAAGGTGCGACACCTTCAACTTTGTATGAAGGGAGAAGGACAGGCTTTCTGATACTCTGGCTTGCTTTATGTTGGGAACTTAGGTCAGTAGGGGTACGTCTACACAGCAGAGTTAACCTTGAAATAAGCTATGCAACTTGAGCTATGCTAATTGTGTAGCTTAAGTCAAAATAGCTTATTTAGATTTTTGGCGCTGTCTACCCAGCAGTTATTTTGAAATAGAGCACTCTTCTCCCGATTTCCTCATACGATGAGGGTTACAGGACTCAAAGTAAGAAGCTCGTTATTTTGAATTTATTTCAAAATAACAGGCTTACGGTGTAGACGTGCAGTACGTTACTTAGGAATAACTTATGTTATTCCGAAATAATGCTGCTGTGTAGACATAGCCTCTAACTCCATAATTCAGCGCTATGCCAATGGGAGGACTTCTCCCATTGATAAAGCTACTGGCTCTTGGGAGTGTGGAGCACCTATAATGATGGAAGAGCTCTTCTGTTGGTATAGGTAGTGTCTTCATCGAGCACTGCAGTGGCACAGTCGCACTGGTGCAACTGCAACCACTGCTGCTTTGTACGTATTGACACACCTTCAAAAGCAATCTCCACCCTAACACTGTTGTGCAAGGACCAAAACTTGCTGGTTTAAGCATGATGGTTGCAAACGAGCTTCTATAGCACTATATGCCTGACCATTGTGGAAAGGGAGTTATTTTATATTTAAAAAATTGTAAATCTGTGACAATTTTAGAAAAGTCTCTGCCCATACTGTGTAGAAAAACTATACTAAAACCCTATTGGTGTCACCCATGCACACAACCTAGCACATTTCTGATCTCATTGTGCCTGGTAGAGGCTGGAGCACATTCTGCTCTCAATTATGCCAGTATAAATGCAGAGTAACTCTACTGACTTCACTGAAATTACTCCAGATTTTATACCAACCATT
This sequence comes from Pelochelys cantorii, assembly GCA_032595735.1. Lineage (NCBI taxonomy): Eukaryota > Metazoa > Chordata > Testudines > Trionychidae > Pelochelys > Pelochelys cantorii. Next base: position 102,188,525 of record CM064327.1, read on the forward strand.
GCTGAGAGCAGAATCTGGGGGTAGTATTTTATTCATTTAGCTCTGGTTTTGCAGTAGCACCTAAAACCTATGCACCTTCCAGCCATAGAAGACATGCTCTCTGCATCCTGAGGAGAGTTTAGTTAATTTGGTCATGTGAATTCCATTTTGTAAATATGTCATACATTCCTGTTCACTGGATTATTTTCCAATGAATCAACATGGGGCTTTAAATATAATTATTTTTTTAAAAAGGAACAAGCCAAAAGGAAAAAAGCCAAAAGTCAGACAGCAGGAGGAGGAGAGAAAAAGAGATGTTATTCAGCTAATTTGCAAAATATGCAATAGAAAAGTAGAATGTTTACTAGAATCTCTGTACCATAATTGAATGCTAGGCCTGGGACAGTTCTAACTTTTGCTCTGACATTTCAGATATGATTTTAGTCTGAAGCCTTTAGACCACAATTTACTATTTCAGAAAAATGTAGTTAGTTTGGTGAGCACTATACCTTTGGAGATTCTTTTCTCTTTCAAGCTGTGGGATAGGAAAGCATTTTAAAAAATGTAGACCGTACATTTATCTAAATACTTGACAGCTAGGTTTGACACTGAATCCCTCTACTAGCTTGCCCGCTCCTCCCCGCTTCTCCTTCAAGGTACTGATCTTATAAAATAAGTGATAAGTTTGGACTGTGTTAATTCAGAAACTGTCTCTCTGTCTACATTGTTCTGCAAGCATGTAGTATACCTACATTGTTCTGCTGGCATGTAGTAACTGAGAGGATCTCAGGTAAAACTACCAAGAAACAGAGGCAAGACGATCTCAACTTAGGGTCCTGAGCCATGGAAAGCAGCCTATCATTAGAGATCAGGATAAGCCCAAGTTTTGCTGTGTTCAGGGCATGATGCAAAACTCATCTTTTCATAAAAGCTTTCCCCAAATAATGGTGTGGGGAAACAACCAGCAGCACTCTGTGGGAGACTGAATTTATGGCTAAAATTGGAGAAAAGAAAAATTTAGATCCCATTTTAGGAAGAACTCGTCATTCTCAGTGTATGAATATATGATAATAGGTTTCTTAATAATGAAGCTAAATTAGAAAAAACTCACTCCTACCATCTCAGACACTCCTAGTTTTACGGCCTTGATCTATTGTTTGCAGGATATTACACTGCTACCTTGTGAACATTCTATATTAATCCTGCAGTTAGTATGTCATCTCTAGTCACTCCTGTAGGTATACACATATCCCCCCATCCCACTTAAAAATACTGGTATCATCCTTTTTCTGAAAGGCAAAATCCTCACCTGACCATTCCTCACTTGACCATCCTGTTACCAGTCTCTTTACTGAACAAGAAATTGAAGAAAATACTCTTCTCATATCACCATTCTCAGCACTGCTTTCTTTTAATCCCTTTTGCTTTCCTTCATCAGATCTCCTTCATCAGGTTTCTCACTCTAGGACAGTGGTTTTCAACTTGTGGTCCATGTACCTCTGAGGTACTATGTCTAAGATTTCCAAAAGAGTCCATACCTCAAAACACCCTATGAACCACTTCAAATTTTACCTTGAAATCTTCCTGTTCAAATTAGTGGATGAGGAAAGTTTTCATTTCACTTGTTTCTTTAGTCATCCCTCACTGTGACTAGTATAAAAGGTATGCTTGCTTTTTCCCAGTTAAGCATTATTTTCTTTTGCTTTGGCCATTGTTCTTCATTGTTTTTTCTCTCTGTATAAACAAGAATTATTAGACCCAGTATTTTGCAACTTCATCTCTCTCTGTTGAGCATTCTGCTGCATTTTGTGCAGGGGAGCTACAGACAAATACTGTACCATATGCAGACTTTTAAAGAAGTCCATTTGTGCCACCTTGTGGGAACAGATAATAACATAAGCCTCTGTATCCAGCTGCACTAGTGCCATCATCTAGTCCTGAATGTGTGTTCACAAACATTTCTTTTTCATATTTAAAAGAAATAAGGTCTATCCAGTGGCCTGTGGCACAGCTCTGTAAAGTATTTTGTCTGATTAATTGCATCTTACTTAGTGAAAGGTCTGCTCATTTCTTTAAAGCATTGTAGTTAGGAGGAACTCATGGTAGCAGACTGTAGAAATTCCCTCCAACCATTTTGGCTCCTTCACCAACACACCCATAGCTGTGGGTGCAAAGGATATGCCGGAACTTTCCCTTATGCTCTTTGGCTCCGTCTATGCCAGGATCATTTTCCAAAAGTCTTCCACTAGTTTAGCAATGTTAGGAGCATTAAGGTAAACAGTCCTTTGATGCCTGACATTTCTATGTATCATGCCATCTAATTCGTTCAGAGCAGGTCTACTAAAGACAGTGCATCAAATGGTGTCGGCTGCTGGCAGGATGTCTCGTATTCACCATGATGCTAGCGCTGCTAACACTGGTGAAACTGAATGAATTTTAGACTATTGTAGACATGTCCTTTTTTGGCTAATGAACTTGTCAAGAATTTTAGAGACACTGTCCAGTGATGCCAAAGGAGTTTCTATCATGAGCTGCAGCTGTCTCCCCTCTAAACTGAGGAAGAAGAAAATGCTGAGTCATACATCTCCACTCTACCAAGGAGAGTGGAAAACTGCTGTATCACCCATCTCAAAGAAATTTGACCTTCAAAGGCTTAACGCCAAATCCTAAGAGTCTCGTTCAAGTAGCCTGATGAAAGGCTTTTATGAACAAGGATTCCTCCCATAAGGATTTACAAACTCAGGCATTAAGGACTTGCCTGCACTGGGGATGTAGCTGTAGCTACATTCATGTAGATGCATTAGTGCAGTGTAGATAAATTGTACCTTTTTTGAGACAGGTAAGCTGCACTAGCACAAGTCAGTTTTTATACTGTTACACCTCATATACAGTAGGGATTTGCATTAATGCAGCTACATCTGTGCACGAGGCCAAGTTGGGATCATAGTGGGTGTGTCTACACTGTACCATTATTTCAAGATAACTAGCATTATTTCAAAATAACGATGTGAGCCTCTACACAGCAATTCTGTTATTTTGAAATAATTTCAAAATAACAGACGGCTTATTCTGAAATCTGTAAACCTCATTCTATGAGGAATAATGCCTATTTGAAATAGCTATTTCAAAATAAGGCATGTGTAGACGCTCCACAGCTGCTATTTCAAAATAGCCCCTCACCAGGGCCATTCCAAGTTATTCCTCCCCAGTTTCCTCTGGGGATCTAAATCGAGATAGCATGTCTACATCAGGGAAGCTTGCCTTGGACTAATTTTGAGGCTTCCCTGCAGTGTAGATGTGCTGTTTCAAAATAAGCTATTTCAGAATAACTATTCCAGAATAGCTTGTTTCGAAATAGCTGGGCAAGTAGACGTACCCTTAAATGCTACTATTCTTGGATCCATTTCTTTTTTATCTATTTTGCTTTCAGGTATCCTTAAAAGAAATAAATAAAAAAGAGAAGCCAAACTAATCTCTGGTATGCTTCCACACAAAGTCCATAAAGTTTCACCAAGGGTGATTTTGCAAAGAAACTACACTAACTCAGCAAGGAGGCTGCATTTTCAAACACTGATACTGAGGTAGAATAAAAGTTAAGATTCTATAGGGTACGTCTACACAGCAACATTATTTTGAAATAACTAGCGTTATTTCGAAATAACTTAGTCCGAGTCTACACAGCAGGCAGTTATTTCAAAATAATGTTGAAATACTGTCAAGCTGGAGGATTACTTACTCCGACTTCTGTAACCTTCATTGAACGAGGACTAAGGGAAGTCAGAGGAAGAGTGCTCTGTTTCAAAATAAGTGCTGTGTAGATGCTCCCAATTTCGAAATAAGCTACGCAATTGACACAGCTCAATTAAGTCACTGATGCTGCACATATATAATATGTATGACTATTATTTATTGATGCTGTGTCTAGACTACATCCCTCTGTCGGCAGAGGGATGTAAATGAGGAACTTCGAAAGTGCAAATGAAGCGGGGATTTAAATATGCCACACTTCATTTGCATAATCGCATCATGGTGTTTTTTCAAAAAAGCACCATTTTGACAGTAAAACCACGGTCTAGACGCAGTTCTTTTGAAAATGGCAGGCTTTTTCGAAAGATCCTGTAAACTTCAAACCTCAAAAAATGAAGTTTACAGGATCTTTTGAAAAAGCCTGTCATTTTTGAAAGAACCACATCTAGATCACGGTTTTTCCTTTCAAAATGGAGCTTTTTTGAAAAAGCACCATGACGTGATTATGCAAATGAAGCATGGCATATTTAAATCCCCGCTTCATTTGCACTTTCGAAGTGCCTCATTTACATCCCTCTGCTGACAGAGGGATGTAGTCTAGACACAGCATAAGAGTTTGTTCATTCTTCCTGTGGCAATACTAAAGCTTCTGTTGACTTAAGTGAGATCTGGATTGAGTTTCAAATGTACATTTTATTTATACAGGGTAACTGAATGAGTGCAGACTCTGCACCTGTAAAACTGGCACAAACCTTGGCAGAGAGTCTATGGCTAAGGAGAAGCAAGGGAGGGATTGCAACTTTGGAAAGCATCTGCAACTTCACCTCTGCTGGAGGCTCAGAGTCAGCCAGTTCAGCTTCAGTATCAGATAGAGTCAGCTGGATAAGAAGTGTGGTTAGAGTGGTTGGGGGATCATTCACATCTTCTTTGAATCGCTCTCAAGGGCAGATTGTGTGGCACACCTTGCTGAGATTAAAGCTATCTGCCCCTAGAAAAAGTCCCAAGGCCAGGCATGTGGCAATGCTACCGTTTGCCCTTCTTAGGTGAATCATACCAGCCGAGAGTTAAATTGGCTTGATATGTGCAATGCAGGTGAGGTAATGCTACTAAGAGAACAGTATCTTTTGGACAGCCTAACGCTGTGTTCACATGCTTAAACGTAGCTAGTCATTAAGTATTTCTGCACTTAGCCCTCTGCAATTTCCCTAGAATCACTACAGTAAGGTATCAGTGCAACTGAAATGTGCTATGACAGATCTATGCAGTGGAAGTCACCCAGTCTGAACAGAAACACAGACACCATTTAATACACTTCAAGCTTCTTTAAGGATAAAATGTCTAAAACAGGGTGAGGTGTGTTTTATTTCAAGGGAAGAGGAATTCAATTTAGTGAGATAGAAGCTAAAATAAGTTAACAGTAGAGTTTCTTTTTTACATTCTCAGAAACCAATTCTGTATTTTAAAATTCCTTCAAAGCCTTCACACACTTATCATTTGAAAACCTTATTTGCTCAGACGACTGTATCTACCAGCCCAATGCTTTACCGGCAGCAGTCCTACGAAACTGATATCTACAGCATTCGCCTTTGTTCATGTTAGCAGTTAAATAAGTGGGTGTGGTTAATTCTGATGTCTTTTTCTAACTGAAGACTGGGGAAAACATCTGCTTTTTAATGTAAACCATCTGCTATTACCAGACACAGAGTCAAGCATTTTAACACAGCATATTCCTCAGAATTACACTTGCTGAACAGAACAGTTGTACAGATTTCCCTCCCAATGTTCTCATCACACAACAACTCAGGGATTTTCCCTTGCACCTTATTTGGGATTGATCAGTGCAATTATTTTGTAAAGGTCTTTGTCACTGAATTCAAAATAACTAGAAACAATAATTATTATTATTTAGGATTCAACTTGTAATCTTCCAGCTGAGATGCTGCCTTAGCTTTGCACAGATACAGGTGCAGAGAAAGTCAAAAATTGTTTTTATGCAGTTGTGTGTGTAGAGAGGGTGGGAGTGGGCAAGAGGTTGCTGAGCTAGTTCATTACTATTTGACATGTGAAATACTCATTTAAATACTTAGCATTGTTGCAAAAGCTTCCCTGCTGAGTTTTACAGAGGTCAGGAATTTGCAAGCATTAGAGTATTAGGATTAGGAAGAGTGAAGGAGGTTTTTCTTTACTTACCCAACATGGACATTTCCAGCCCAGCAGGGCCATGACATATCAGACTAGCCATGACAGTTTTGCACCTGCAAACCCCTGTCACTGATGCACTGATGAAGGTCTGCATCTTGTCAACTCTAGCCCTCAGGAAGGTGTGAATCTTTTGATGGTGCAAAGAGGAAACCTTTTTGTATTAGGTTCACGTTTTAAAACTGGCAGTGGGTTAGAGTGGCTCATGCTTTGCAATGTTAGAATAAATATTGATGGAAAGGAAGTAATGTGAAAAGAGCAGGCGTGGCAGTCAAATGTTCATGATAAATTCATTTATCACATGGCTCTGCAATTTTCTCAAATGCATCCAGACACTGCAGTAGCCCCTTATAACAGAAGTCAATCTGACAAATTACTTGTTTAATGGAGGTGATCTAATGTGGAATAATACTCATTGGGTTTTGGGATACTGTAAGTCAGGGGTGGCTAATATGCGGCTCCTTACATTGGTACCAAATCCAGGGCTGGATCTACAGTTGCCAACTTTCCTCTGGACTGGAGGGTGCTCAGTGTTCAACTCCCAGGTCTGCCCTAGGCACTGTCCCCCTCCACCCTTTCCCCTTAGGATCCTGCCACTTCCTACCCTCTCCACTGAGCCTGTCACACCCATGCTTCCCCCCTCCAGTGTCTCCCACTGTGAAAGAGCTGATCCCAGTGGGCAGGAGGAAAAGGAGGAGGAGGCACTGACCGGTGGGGCTGCCAGTGGGCAGGATGTCCTGAGAGTGGTGTTGGGGAGATGATCAGGGCTGGTGACACAGAACTGTTGCTCTTTGGCAATATTCATTGGTAAATTCTGGCTCCTTCTCAGGTTTAGGTTGGCCACCCCTGCTGTAAGTGACCTCTTTAGACAAAAGATTGCCTAATCAGGATTGTTGCTACGGGTGAAAACCAAACAAATTACTGCCTGAATCAAGAGCTGATCTTGGATCACCACTCTGCACTAGCAGCAGATCCAGAGGACGCTGTGGTGAGCTCTTTCCCTTTCCCCCATGGGATAGAGGGATTTTGAATGGCACTCCACCATGCCCTAATTTGTTTTATTGCTGAACCCTAGGAAATTTCCTGAACTGTTCTCTTGCTCTCTGGTTATATGTGTTTCCTTCTCTTTTAGCTTATTGGTCTCAGCAACCTGTCTCTTCATGGGAGCCCTTTTATAATCCCTTGAGCAGAAACAAGTACATCTGAAGAGAGAGAGAGAGGATCACAAACATGAAGATCAGGTCTCTGCATCCTGCCCATGCACAACTTCATTGGCACTTTGTGCTCTCTAGTACACAGTGAGAGGAAGGGAGGGAACCATACTGAAGTGTGAGAGGAAGAAAGGGGGGATGGGAGGCAACAATGAAAGACATAATCTTGTCGGTTAGTAGAATGAGAGATAGGAGTGGGACTCTTCAGTTCTGCACAACCCTAGAAGTTCCTCTGCACTGGGGCCTGGGGTGTCAGAGTACAGTCCAGTGAGTTCTTTTACTCTCATTACTTGTACAGGTTTTGATTTCTCAGATGCAAAGAGCAATATATGGATGTTTCAGTCTTGATTAATTTTTATTTCAGATTAAAACCAATGAACCCCTAAAGTCTGAAGGATAGAGTGTGCGAGAGGAAGAAAAGAGTTTCACTGTGTAACAGTCTGCATCTAACCTGAAAAACCAAACGCCAGTTGCTTCCTAGCTACCTCAGCGACAGTCAGGCAAGACTCCTGTACATTTTAAAGGTGTTGTATACAAACAAACGAATGACCACATCTTCTTTCAATTATATAGCTATACTACACACACACAAATTATGCTAGAAGAACATTATTAAGATTGTAAAATCAAGCACTCAAAAGTTAGAAATGCCAGAATTCAGGTTGCCCTGCTTTAATTTGGCCCTCTTGTACATATTCCCCCAATGCAAAAACAAAGAAAAAAGAAATAGCTGTTAATGCAATAAACTCTGGGAAAACACTGGAAATGGTTACTTGATTCTAAGGGCTTGTCTATACAGAGTAGCTATGGGGGAATAATTTCTAAAGTTCACTAATATGTTGCACATTAATTGGTCCATGTAGACCCTATTGGTAAGCCTAACTGTTCCCTAGTGCACTTCGACATAGTAATGTTTAAAACTGTACTATGTTAAAGAGCACTTTGGAATATTAAAAGAGATTATTCATTATATTATACACTGCTGTAATGAGTAACGAATATAACATACATTACTCATTGCTGTATATAGAAAAAGAAAAATGTGGAAAATCTAAATTATTTGGACCTCTACATAAAACCCTAATATTGATAAAAAGAAACCCCAAAAATGAAATGAATATCTCCCCCCTTTCAAAAGAAGCCCAACTTCCAACAAGGCCAAATTTGGGCAAAGGGCACATCCGACAGAAAGGCCACACTCCTATCAAATTCCCAGGTCTTGCTTCCGGGGGGCTGGGGGGGGGGTGCAAATGCACTTGAAAGGGAAGGAAACAGAAGATTTTTAACATGGGCAAAACAACATATATTTCCTTCCCTCGTTTTTTTTTTTTTAATGGCTGAACATTTTTGGCTGAAAAATTCCACACAAATATGTTCAGTCTCAGGCAGATTGTATTAACTGACCCAGGCAGCAAGGTTTGGGCTGTCAGCCTTAGGTGGTAGGGCTGACAACCAGAGTCCCATCTTATGGGAAACTAACATATTTTCATGTTTCTTATTCTAATCAGTCATGATCAAGTGCCAGATATTTTGACAGTGAACACAGTCACAAATATGTCCTCTGTTTGAAACAGGAAATAATATTTCCATTCCTTGTTAATTATGAAAAGCAGTCTGAGCAATAGTGGCAGAACATTCAAATGAAGAGCTAGAAGTTCCACAGAGAGGTTGTTTATATATAGAAATATTTATTTTGATTTTCTTAAATAAACTTAACAAATGATGAGAAAAACTTTGTTTCAGCAAAACTGTGCAATGGAATTCTATTCTGTTGATCCTGGTTTGTCATGATCATTTGGCTATTCGGACCTAATCTGATTTTTTAAAAGTGGATTCATATTGGATTTGCACTTCACTCATACCAATTTTCAGTTTTAAGGCTCAGAGTGAAAATGATTTAATTGGTACAGTATTTCAAAGAGAATGTAAATGGGATTTAAACACATGCTCAATGTTAAGCACCTAATTGAGGCATCAGGCATTCTGGACTAGAACTCTGTTATGTCCCAACTCTGTCACAGGCTTTCAGTGTGACCTTCATTTGCATTCTGATTTTCGGAAGTGTCCACTAGTTATTGGTACATACATTTTTTGGCTGTCCAGCTTTAGCCACCTTGGATGTGATATTTAAAATTGAGTATGCAAAGTCAGGGGACACTTTGAATCTTTTAACCTTAATCCCTCAGTGCCTCTATTTCCCATCAGTAAAACAGAGTAATTAAACTTCTCTCTCTCACAGGTATGGTGTGATAAATTAATTATTGTATGTGAAGGGCTCAAATGATGAAGTCATAAGTACCACTGATGATCATATACACTTATTTAAATATACAGTTCACTGGATTTAAAGGATTGTTAACCTTCAGTAGTTAGTCTTCTGTATTTTTTAATATTACCATTTAAAAGGTAAATACTGCTAATGATGACCTATGCTGAGTTATTTATCTTTGAATAATTCTGGAATCAAAATGGATTTTACTATCAGGGTTTTAAAAATATACATAGAAAAATATTAATGTTAAAATTGTATATAACTCTTATTCTCGTTCAGACTCAGAAACATTAATGTTTTCAAAAACAATCAGGGTATTACATAAAAATCTCTGTTAAAACTATACATCTAACAAAATATGGGCTCAAATGTATGAAACTTACATAGGTAAGTAACCTTCAATAGGACTACTCACATGAATAAAGTTACTCATTTCCATGCTTGCAGAATCAGGTCCCTTACTGGGAATATATACACAAGTGTATTCATGGCCAAATCCTGTATTTCTCAAACAATCAAAATTCCTATTGAAGTCAGGAGGGGTTCAGCCTGAGTAAGACGACAGCATGATCCTTCAATCCTTGGGCTGAAGAAAATGAGAGAATATTCAGCCTTATCCACTACTTCCTTATGCATCTGTAGGATGACCATATATCTTAAAGTAAAACCAAGACAGCCTGGGCTTGTCCAACTGTCCCTCCCATTCCCACAGGAGTTACCAAAACCACCACCCACCACCGGGAGACCTGTGGCTGTCCTCCCTTCCCCCGAGCCTAAGGCCCATGCCGCCTACAGCTGGGGATGACAGAACTCCCTGAAACTTTTCAGCAGCACAACCACTCTCCGACCTGATGCTTTATGTCTATGGGAAATGCTGCCATGTATCACAAACACAACCTTCCATGAAGGCTGCTTGAATAAAGAATTGGGCTTCGAATGTCTAAATAAGAAAATACCAAACAGTATTTCATAATTTATATTTCCTGAACTCTGTTATTTACATTAAAAGCCACGTGGGAACTGGGTTTCTTTTGCACTGCAGAAAGTACACCATTTGTTATAGCTTCCCTAAAACTCAACAAAGAGAAGTTGAAACTGCAACTTACAGAGATACCACACATGGGATGCCTGCTGGCTTCACAAGATCTGTGACCAGATTCAGAAAAGGTGAGATGCCCAGCAAATGCCCAACCCTTCAAACACCAGTGCCTGCAACGATTACTAGGATTTGTAAAGAAACTGGCCAAAATTCTTCCTTGTTTCTCAGGGGTATGTGAGCCTCTTAGACACTTACAACATACACGTGCAGTGTGGACTTGGCTACACCAGCAACATGCAGTCCTCAAATACATTTAAGGGTTAGTCACCACAACTTTGTGCTAAAATATTATGATGTGAAAGAAGCAGTTACTACAGGGCTACTCAACATGCGGCCTGTGGGCCACATGTGGCCTGTGACCCGTTTGTTTGTGGCCCACGGTGCGGTTTGAATTTTCACGGGGCTTGACATGTGGTCTGCGGGTGGGATTCTTTGAACACGCTCCACAATGGCGAGGCATCTCCTAGGCGGGGTGAGCACTGAAAGACTCAAGCAGATGGGCTGGCTGGAACAGACAGGTACAGGGTGTCAGTGTTTCTAGCTCCCAGGGAGGAGATGCAGGGAGCACCGGGGCATTGTGGGAAGTGCTGGCTGCTTAGCTTTGTAGGCAGAGCCTGAGAGGTGCTGACTGGCTCACACTGGCCACATTTGGGTACGGTGCCACGGCTTAAAGCTTAATCTTTGTATTCATGCTCCTCAGTGTGAAAGAAGCTATTTGCATACATATTTGCATATATATGCAACCACACTTAAGTTGTGGCCCTCGGCATGTACTGTGAGTATTGTTGTAGCCCCCGGGGCTTCCAAAGGTGAGTAGCCCTGAGTTACTATATACAGTAAACTTCCGATAATACAGCACCTTTAGGACCCAGGGGGTGCCGGATTATCAGATATGTCAGAGTACCGGAAGGGGGGCTATGAGGGGTCTGGGGTGGGGCTGGGGGGTTGGCGGGGAACTGTGCAGCATGGGAGAGGGCGGCGCTGCGGGACCAACCCGCAGCACCCCAGCTGCTCTGCCCCCGGCTTCACCAAGTCAGCTGCTGGTCAGTTTCAGCAGCAGCGGACTTGGGGAAGCCGGGGGCAGAGCAGCTCCAATTGTCCGGCTGGCCGGAGCACTTCCGGGTTCCAGTTGGCGCCGGACTATCAGGAGTGCCGGACCACTGGATGCCGGACAATTAGAGTTTTACTGTAGTGTGATGCCAGTGAAACTGGACTCTGAGCAGTCGTGCAAAAAACACAATAAGTCTTTGCATGAAAGTCCTTATCTCTGACAGAATGACAATATGCTCAAGTTGAAAGAAAATGTCTAGCAATACTACTTGCCTGTGAAAAAAATAATTAGCACATATCAGGTCAAAAATCCATACAGATTGAAATGATCATAAGCCACTTAAAGTCATTTTCAAGAAATCACTGCTATCAGCACTAAAACACCTCCAATGTATGCTATTAAACTATAACATTACCACTTAGATGTATGCTATTGAATAGGAACCAAAATGTATATGGCAGATTTCGTCCCCTGAGAAGCTCTGCCTCCAGAAGTAAGATACAAATGAACAAAAAATCCTTAACCTAATTAAGGTTAACACAAACACAAAAAGAAACTACGTATTAATCAAGCCAGCTACATTCATATTTCTCAGCTAAGACTGCAGAAAGTCCCTGAGCATACACTACAGAATAAAGAACTACGGTTTCTGACGGCTGTTATTTTAACAGGATTGCTGGACACACACGAGGCTCTCAAGGCCACTTTTGAATACTGGAATTCTTGTGATGAATTCAGTATGAAGGACAATGTACTCAAAGGCAACCAAATACCTAGAGCCTTAAGAAAAGAGACTCTATCCCAAATATACCACAACCATTCTGGTACTGTATAGAAGTGGTTCTATGAAAAGCTAGAGATGTAGGATTGTGATGGGATCCCTGGGATACAACCTAGAATAGGAGTACAGTTGTGCCCCCTGAACACTCCAGGCTGGGCTGTCTCTCAAAATACTTTGCTAGTAACAAGCAGCAACCCCCACCAGGGGCTGTTATCACTCAGTATGGGTGAGTCTACACAGCACCCAAAGCTCGAAATAAGCTACACAATTTGCGCAAATTGCGTAGCTTATTTCAAGTCTATTTCGGAATAGCTAATTTAGTCATTTGGCGCTGTCTACAAATTTCAAAATAAAGTGTTATTTTGGGCCATCCCTTACTCCTCATAGAATGATGGCGAAATAGCGTGCCCACTATATTTCAAAATAGCAGACACGTTTAAAAGACATTGGGTAACTATTTTGGAATACCTCTGGTATCCCAAAATAACTTTCCTGTGTAGACATACCCCATGACAGCATGTGGAGCCCCTTACCCAACTTAATTGCATGAATGCTCCCTGATGCACTCACAAATCACTAAGAGGACGTCTACACTGCACGGCTATTTTGAAATAAGCTATTACGTCTACACTGCAGGGAAGCCTCAAAATTAGTCTGAGGTAGGCTTCCCAAATGTAAATGTGCTATCTTGATTTAGAGCCCCAGGAAGCACTGGGAAGGAATAACTTAGAATGGCTCTGGTGAGGAGTTATTTCAAAATATCAGCAGTGGAGCATCTACACATGCCTTATTTCAAAATAGCTATTTCAGAATAGGCGTTATTCCTCATAGAATGAGGTTCACAGATCTTGGAATAAGCCATCTATTATTTCAAAATTATTTCAAAATAACAGAATGGCTGTATAGACGTTCATGTTGTTATTTCAAAATAATGCTAGTTATCTCAAAATAACAGTGCAGTGTAGATGCACACAAAGAAAAAGGCACCAGCAAATCTCCCATGGCCCCAGCTTTATACTCAGAACTGTACTGTCCTGTCCTGGTCAGAAATTTGTCTGCCACTCCCTCAATGTGGAGAGGACACACACTAGCCTTTGTAACCTAAACTGAGATTTCCCAAGCACTTCAACCAAAACACATTATTTTAGGTAAAATATAAAACAGATTTATTAACTACAGAAAGATAAATATTAAGTGACTAAGTGTTAGGTACAAAAGGACAGAGAGCGTTACAAAATAAAATAAAAGGTAAGTACATAGTCTAAATCTTAAACATTATTAGACTATTTGGATCAAGCAGTTTTTCTCGCCACACTGGATGTTGCAGGCAGGTTACAGGCTTGCTATACCACCTTTCCCCTTTTCCCACTAGTCCCCTGGGACTAGTCTCCTCAATTCAAGCCTTTGTCTTCCCAAGGTTTTTGTTTGCTTCAGCATAGGTGGAGAAAGAGAAAGGTAAAGCACAATGCCACTGTCCCTTATTTTATACCTCAGTCCATATGTCTGGAAAATGCTAGCACAGACATATCCTGGGGGGCTTTGCTGAGTCACATAGTTGAGCGATATCCCATTGTGTGATCTTTGCACAGTCCTCTTACAACTTTGTAAATCTCTTATTCACAACTCACCTGCTGATTAATGGTTGTTTAACACTCTTATATTGACATGCTTTGTATGAAATATCTCAGCCATATATGAATGATGAATATGAGAGTTCCAGAGTGTGGCTCTGAGGCACATTGTGCCACAAATATACTGGCCAATAATGAAATTAAAGACTTGATAAGGAACTGCAATGCATATGCAGATTTCCAAGCAAGTCAACAAAAGGCAACTTTGAAGATATGTAGCATTCCTCACTCATCCTTGGAGCAAGGTGAATATGGACCTCAGCACTGCTGACTACTAATCTTGACTTTTTGGAATTAGATGAACTATCAAACTCTACTGCAGCAACAATAATAGAGAAAAAGCAATGGAAAACTTTAGTAGGAATGGCATACTGGATTGTATTATCTCTGATAATGGACCACGATTCACCAGCAAGGAATTTGCTAAAGATTGGACATTTAACCACATTACAAGCTCCTCTAGCCTCTGTTTCTCTGGAGGAGGGTGACAGGGGAGAGATCACATGAGGATTACCTGTTGTGATCCCTCCCTCTGGGGCATTTGGTATAGGCCACTGTTGGTAGACAGGATACTTGGCTAGATGGACCCAGTGTGGCCATTCTTATGTTCTCTACATTACAACAGTCAGTTCAATGGCAAAACTGAATCAACCATCAAAATTGCAAAAATTCTCTTAGGCTATGTTTACACTGCCCCCGTTTTGTGCAAAAAATATGCAAATGAGGTGAAGCATGGAATATCACCACGTCTCATTTGCATAATTAATGAGGCTCCGTTTTTGCGCAAGAGGCTTTTGCAGTGTAGACATAGCTTTAAAGAATAAGGAAAACAAGTGACAAGTTATCCTAAAATGGAGAAATACCCCCACTGATGGCATGACCAGCAGCTGCTCTCTAGAAGCTTTAATATCCAGGTGCACATGCAGGTTGGTACTTATAGTCAATGTGCTATTATGTCCTGAAGTAATGGAAGGAGTCACAACTCAGAGAAACAAAGCTAAAACTAGGCCAGAGCCTTTCCAGAGCTACAATATGAAGAAACGGTTAAGAGTGAGAGTATTTCCTTAAACCAGATTCTGCAGATGAAAATAGGCAACATGTGTGGAAATAGATAAACATCCATTCCCATATTATTGTGGTTGATGGACATACATATCATTGGAACAGTAAATTAATCTGTCCAATACAATTTCATATAGCCAGAGGAAACCTGATATGGGGTGAGGAGAAAGGCAAGATCCTTCTAACAATTATAATTGGATAAACTTAAAAAACAACAAATAGTATGGCAGCACTTTATAGACTAACAAAACACGTAGATGTTATCATGAGCTTTTGTGGGCACAGCCCACTTCTTCAGATGATTGGAGTGTTGGAATTATAATTGGAATACACTGAATTCACTACCTAACAGACACATGACAGCAGTGGGACCACTAGAACATGCCATTCAGCAACATGAAAGGACTAGCAAAATCAATACGAATGACTCTACAAACACATTAGTCTTTCCTGGCACCATGAAAAGTAATTGCACACAAAAAGACATCAAACCTCATAAAGTTAATGGGTAAAAGACTTTAACTTTCCACAACTACATCATCAAATGTGATTGCATAAACTCAGTCAAGTTCTGTTCTAATATTTGTTGTGTTCTCAAGTTTTATCATAGAACCACAAGGTGTTACTGAGATTTGCTGTCCTAAACAAATGTGATAAAGGGAACATTATGTGAGACAGCTTTTCACCCACAAGAGGGAGCTGCAACTAGAATTTCCAAGGACCTAAGCTGTAAAATATCTTATATAACAGGATGTGGAATACAAGTCTCAGAGGAGTATGTTTGTATCTGCTAAAACCAGGAGTCCTTTGGCACCTTAAAGACTAACAGATTTAGAGTTAATGTATAAGCTTAGTCCAGATCATCAAATGCATCTTTACTTTTTATTCACGAAAATTTATGCCCAAATAAATCTGTTAGCTTTTAAGGTGCCACAGTGCCAAGTCCTGTGGCGTGATTGCTCTGTCAGAGGAAGAAGCACAAAGCCACTTGATGGGCAAGGGTCAGCTGCTGCGGGTTTACCGCAGTGAAGATACTGCAGTAAGTAGATCTAAGTATGTGGACTTCAGCTAGATTGTTCACACATCTGAAGTTGCTTTTACTTTCTTAGATTGACAGCCCACGGCGATGTAGACTAGAGGACTTGTCTACACTGAACAGATGCCACACATCTTGTAGAGGCCACCTCTGGCGCTACCCTGCGAAAAAAATCCACTTGCCCCAGAGCTGGGCGCCAGGTCAATAGGAGAATTCTTCTGTCAACCAAGCGCTGTCTCCACGGGAATTAACAACCCTGCTCGGGGCGGGGGTTTCACGCTCCTGACAGGTGGAGTCAAACTGAACCTAATTTCCGAGGGTAGCCCAAGCCCCAGCATTAAGCCCTGGGTGGCCGCACACATCGGCAGGGCGGTGCAGGGGGACGCCCGTTCGCGTCCCTCCAGCCGCACATAGCGTGCACCCACCGCCAGCACCGCAGCCACGTTGGGCTGGCAGGGGAATCGTGGCGTCGTTCCTTTCCCGCTACAAACTACAGAGCCCAGCATGCACCGCGCCTTCCCTTAGGGGCCATCGTTCGGGCTCGCCCCAGCAACTTTAATGCGAGGGGACGGGCTCGGAGCAATGCATACTGGGAGTTGTAGTTCCTAAGGTGCTGGGAAGGTCTTCGCCTGCCGGGAAGCGTAGTTCTTTGGTCCCCCACTGAGTGCCGGGATTTTGTCTGCGCGCGCGCGGAGCCCAGGTGGTTAGAGCACCTATTGGGTTCCGGTAGGGGAGCACGTGCTCGCGGTTGAGTGTTGACGGTGAGGTCAGCACAAGGTGCCGGAAGTGTGGGCCTGGGGGGCGTGGCTGTCCCTTTCTCTCCCTGGAGCGGGAAGAGGCAATGCGCGTTGTTTTTCCTTCGCTGGCTCCTGGGAGCGAGTTCTGCGTTACTGTCTCTTTAAGCCCGGACAGGCGTGTGCGTTGGGCGCGCCCTGCGCGTGCGTATCGGGGCCGTGACCTCGCGCCTAGTCGGCGCGGCTCGTGACTGTTTTAATTTTTTTTTTTTTTTTTGAGAAGGGGGGGGGGAGAATGAGAAAATAACAGCTCAGCGTTCGAGGCGATTATTGAGTTAGTGGCGCGAACGTTACCATAGCGACCTTCCCCTCGGCGGCCTAGGGCCGGGACGAGCCGCCGCGGCCGGAGGAGCCATGGAGGAGACGGAAGGAGCAGGGGCCGCCGAGGGCCCCGGGACGGCGGTGACCGAGATCCGGGTGCCGGGCCCGCGGGCGCTGCGGCTGCTGGAGTGGAAGGTGTCCGCGGGAGCGGCGGTGAAGATCGGGTCGCTGCTGGCGCTGTGCGCGCCCCTCCCGCCGCCCGGCCGCGCCACCACCCCCCCGGCCCAGGGCCCCGGCGCCCGGCCCCCGCGAGCGGCCGCCGAGCGCCGGGTGAAGGCGGAGCGGCCCGGGGTGGTGCGCGAGCTGTGTGCGCGGCCCGGACAGGTCATCGCGCCCGGGTAAGAAGGCGGCTGGGAGCGCGGCCGCCCTGACCGCGCCGGGAAAGGCGGGCGAGGGGTATGGGTGCAGCCGCCACCGCCCCGGGCTCGCAGAGGCCGTGCCGACCGGCCGCAGCATCGCCCGGCCCGGCTGAGCCCGCCGTGGCTCGGGCAGCGCATCCGCGAGAGGTGTCGGGCCGGGCTGTGAGAGCCGCAGGGTCTCTCGAAACCGTGCGGTGCCTCCGCCTCCCCCGTCTGCTTTAACTTCGTGGCTGCGGCTGGCGGGGCGGCCCAACAGCCACCGCCTCGCGGCGCGAATGCGCTCTGGCGGGTCGGGTGTGGGAGTTGTTCTGCTGCAGGTCTGGTTCCTGAGACCTCCTTTTGCTATTTGCTCTGTTGCGTGTCCGCTGCGTGATTTGAGCGCCTCTGCGCAGTGATCACCAGTTACACTGAGCCTCTTGCATATGTTTTTGGTCATAGTCTCTCGCTTACTGGGACTGGGGTTACCAGTCTCATCCCGTCCCCGAATTATAAAATCCCCTCCCCCTCTCCTCCTCTCAGACTTGGCCTATACATCTGTAGTTCACACCTGGGTGCAAAAGTAACGTTCAGACACCAAAAAGTTTTAATGGAAATTCACCACATACCTTTTATTTGGAACAAAATTCTATATCCAGGAAGGCAGATCTCAGGGTAACCGCTGTTATACCACGGAGATATAAACACAGCAATAAAAGGAATTTTTTTTTCAGTCGCTGTAGTAAAAATACACCTCCTAGAAAGATGGTAGTTTGGTCTATGGAAGAATTCATTCCAGCAAAAAACTTTCACAGTCTTGAGTGATATAGTTAGGTCAGTTTAAATTTTAGGAGTACATTAGCCTAGTGCTTGATGCTGCCAACACATATTAAGGGGAAGGCAAAGGTGAGCTATAGAAGGAGCTTTCATAACCTCGATATTTTCCCCTCTCTGCCTCAAATTCCTTATTTGTAATATGGGACACTAGCATTTCTGTACCTTGCAGGGTTATTGTGTGACTAAACTATTTCATATTTATGACCTGCTCAAGTCCTATGAAGGTGGGTGTGACAGGACAAAGTTTATAAAGACTTATGTTAATGATATATGTCTGGCAGGGAAAGGGATAACATAGTCTAGTGGCTGGAAGTTGAAGATAGACACAGACATCCTCTGCATATGCTGTAGAATGCCACTGAAATAAACAGCTGTCATGGGTTATTATTTAGTGTTAATACAGAAGTGCTTTTAACACAGAGCTGTGCAAATAGGTGCATTCCGTTTTTATTGTATTCTTGAAGCGGTAGTTTCCTGTTTGTGTGTTGTGGGAGTGAAGATCAAATAATGAAGGAATCTAACAGTTTTCTGCTTAACATCATAAGAAAGGAGGAAGTTTAATCTAGAGATCAGATTTGCTGTAATAGAGCTTTTGTTTACAATGACATAATTGCCATACGCTCTAAAATATTTGTATACCAATCCTATGTATTTTAGTGACTAGCTCTCAACATGGAGAGATATTAAATGACAAATATTTCCCAGTGTTTAACAGTATTCATATAATCTTCTGTTGATTGACTTCTGACTTGTTAAATATGTTGTCTTTGTGTTCCCAGCTGGTGAATAGTATGTTTCAGGTCTCTGGGTTAAATTGAGCTAATGGCTCGCTACCCTACACTTCAAACAGGTCTTTCTCAACAGGAAGCCATTGAAACCTTCTACTTCCTTTGTTTTATGATGGCAAGTTATTTTCTTTTATTGCAGTTCTTTTGATATTTAGGTGGATGCAGCCAGGCCTGAACTTTCTTTATTGAAAATCAGTGGTGTATCTAGAACATCTGCATCTTTTCTAAGATCCAGTAAACTAGTATATCTAAACAAGACTTTTATCAGTCAATAAAAAAACATATAAAAAGACAGTTGAGTTTTTTAGTAATTTTTATTCTTGTGATAGAATTGTGGGGGGGATCAGACTACAGGGTTTTACAAATGCTGCTTCAGTACTAGGCAAGTATATTTTAAAAACATGTTTTGTCAATACTAATGTGGAACAAGTGTATGCCAGAAGTTTCTGCTGAAATTGTTCCAGGGCTTTGTGGCAGGAAAGATACAGAGAGCATATGACGACTAAAACTATGAAATGATAAATTGGTATCTAGATGTAGCAGAGATGCAATTATTGTACCTTAATCAAAATTAAGGACATTTTTACCATGCTGTGTTCGTGCAAATATATTTGTCGTTCTCATTTCTAAGTCATGGTTAAATTAACAAATACATAGGCTTATGTGACTTGAGGCAACTTAATTTTTAGAGGGCTTGCACATATTAAAAACAAGTGCAGTGTGGATTTGTTACTTAGTTGCCAGGAAGTATAAACATTTTGTGTTAGGGTATGCACAAAAGTTGTTGTGCACAGTTGTGTGCTGAACTCAGTTAATGATTGTCTCCTTGATTGGAATTAACAGATGTTTATATGAGACCCTTCAGAAAAGACATATACTGGTTGTTATTCATTCATAATGCTTTAGTTGCCATGTAAGCTGTGCTTGGTGTTGTAATACTGGTTTGGGATAAATTTTTGTTGTCTTCTGGAGTTTTGAATATTGAGCTAGTACATTTGTTTGTAGGTTGCTGTTACTTTACAGTATTTTATGGATAACTGTAGGAGAAAATTGATAACCTGTAGCAGAGAAGGAGGATGGTCCAGTGATTATGGCTCTAGTCTGCTATTCTGTCACAGACTAAAATGTGATGATAGCAGTTCCCTACATCACAGGAATGTTTCAATAATAAATAATATTAAGGATTATAAATCATTCAGATACTAAAGTTATAGGGACCACATTAATACCTATATAGAAAAATTACATGCCTATATATATTAGGGATGTGAATGTATAATTGTATAAATCAGTGGTTCCCAATCTTTTTGATACTGGGGACCGGTAGACCCATTCACAAGCTTTTGGAGGACCGGTAACACTTATTTGCATATTTACATATTCATTGCATATTGTTTCTGGTCCGCCCAAAGCCCCCAGTGCCAACAGGAGTGGGCCTGGTCGACTGCCCTGGGCGGTTTCCCAACCGCAACCCCAAGGTATCTACTTTACCCCCGTGTGGGACCGGTAAGGTTAGAAGGTCCCTCTCAGGCCTGCCAAGTGACTCAGCTCGTATGGGCCCTGGAGGTTGGGTGAGTAGCCCCATGTTCTCTTCCCTAGTCGTGCCTGCAATTGTGGGTGAAACCGTGGGTCATACCCTGCCCCGGGGCGTGTTGCTGGCCCTACCTGTCCAGTGGGTTGTTCCGCCCCCGCCTTCCTGGCCCCAATCCCAGCCGCTTTATCGGCCGGCACTGGCTCCCCTGGCTGCGTCTGGTGTTCTGCGTCAGTGCGCATGGCGCCCAGCCTTCTCCCTGGGTCCTAGTGCCCACTGGATCTAGCCCAGGAGCATGCCCAGCAGAGACGCCGTGGCCTCTCTCAAGAATCATGCATGAAAATTTTTCTGAGGACCGGTATTTTTTTCTAAGGACTGGTACTGGTCCGCCGACCACACTTTGGGAAACGCTGATATAATTGGTTAACTGGTAAGCCTGGGCTTATCGATTAATGTTCACAGTTACAAAAAGCCTCCTGCTCTGCTCTTGGATAGCTGGCTGCCACCCTGCACTGCTGCCTCTGTATCAGAGACAGTAGAGTGGGGCTGCAGGTGCGCACTGGCTCCTGGGAAGCCGTTGCCACCCTGCACTGCTACCCCAGGAAGCTGACTGGGGGTGCATGTAACTACTAAGTTTTTTCACAATTACCCACATTTCAACATCCTTAGTACATACAAATATCTTAGAGTGTTGGATGGGACTTACTGATGGGGTGTGTGTGGGGGGGGGGTGTGGTGGTTTGTGTGTGTGGGTGGGTGTGTGTTTTTTGGTTTTTTGTTTTTTTTTTGTGATGAGTGCAGTTGGGTCAGATTTATCTTCCAGCTTCTTTTTTTTTAAAAAACCCAAGATGTGTAGAAAAATATCTATGCATTGTTTCTGAAAATACTTGTGGAAACAGTTAATAGAATTTGTATTTAAAACTACTGCAAGAAAATATTATTTACAGCCTAAGCACTTTACAGTTGAGAGAGTTTGTGACAATTTAAAAGTTAAATTGCTTATTCTGTTGTTGTCCAGGTTCAGAAAACTACGAAGAGTTAACATAATCAATTTAGATTGTTTTTACAGTTCTTTCCATTTTAATAATTCTTCCGTTTAGAGATGCTTAATGAGAAAACAAGTAAGGGCAACTTTAATGTGAATGTCCCTTTTTAAGGAAGGTACATTGGGGTCTTGAGAGGTTGGCAATTTCCCTGTTTAACAAAGTGTCAATGTACTTTTTAATATCATCTGTTTCCACTAAGGTTAATGTTAAAGAGGCTGCTGATATGTCAGGGTATTGTACTGGAATATTGTTTTATGAAAAGTTACATAAACAAAAAACCAAAGTAAACTTTGTAATGTAAAGCTGTTATTCCATCTTTGGGTCCTGCTAACTACACAGACCATTTGAGTTCACTTTCATGATTCGTGTTGGCAAAACCCCTTAACAGAATTACTATCTCATAGTCTGAAGATGCTTACCTTCTTTATCTTAATATTTGGCTGTACTTATTACGTTATACACTATAAATGTATCTTAGTTGTACCATTCTCTGTTGCTGAAATGTTTTTAAGACCCTAGTAAAACAGATATTTAAGAGGTGACAGATTTTTGATCAAAGGGAAAATGTCTGTGGCTAAAAATTATACAGTGTAAGATGTGGATGTTTGGATTTTTATTTCATGTATAATTTGGCATTAAGAAAACGTAAGGAAGAGTAGGAATTGGAAAAAAAAATTACCTGACTCCTATTAGCTCAGGACTAAGGACACATCTTTTCTTGTGGGTAGATTGATATTGTGGCAGTTGAACTTCTGGCATTCAATTTAGCGGGTCACGACGAGTAAGACCAGTCAGTGGGAGCTTTTTCTCCCATCAACCTCCCTCTCTGAAAATGATGCTAATATTTGAATTAAAATGTCAACTCCAGCTGTGTTGTTTACGTAGTTGGAATTGCATACCTTACGCCAACCTTCAGTTGTAGTGTAGACCTACCCTTACTTAATATGCTAGCTACAGTCAAAAAAATCTTTGCCCTAATTCCATGAGAGATGCACATTCTACATTTTAAAAGAAATAAAATGTATGTGTACTGTTGTGTATTATGGTTTAGTTTAACAATCAGATTTTAATAACAGTTTAATGAATAATTTAAAGGCTACAGCTAATCCTATAGAAATACTTCCTACTATATTGATCAGCACAGTTCACTTGAATGTGTCAAATATTTGTTTAGTGCTGATTGAATACTGCAAAAAAGTCTTTGTCTAAATGTATCTAAAAGTGAAGAGGTTGGCCATATAATATTTAACAACCACGACATACTACATCTCTTCTACTTCCTTTCCTCCTCTAGCTTCTTTCCTTTTTTTTTATTTCCAATAATAGATCACAATATGTATCTTCTTAGGTTGTTTCTAATGTCTCCTATCTTCCTTCTCTCCTACCTTATTGTGTACTCTCTGTTTTTCTACAAGGTTTCCTCTATCTTCTTCTCCCTGTATCTTTTTTCCTGTTCTACTCCCCTCCCCCCATTTACATGTATATACCTTTCACATCTCTCTCGATGTGTATCATCAATTTTTATCTCTCATGTTCACCATTTGGTCTTCCACTGGACATTTTGTCAGGTGTTTGTTAGGTTTAGCCTACTAACAGCCATAAATAGGTAATGAAAGATGGTGGTGACTAGGGATGTAAAAATATATAAAAAAGCAGCCATGTAACCTATAAAAGAATGTATCAGTTATACAGTTAAACCTATTACCTGGGCATGTAGTGGTAGGGAAGAAAGGGTACGGGAGGGCTACCAGCCCCATGAGCAGCTGCTGCCTCCTGGCCCTGAGCTCCCTAGCAGAGTTTCATCATTAACAGGAACTGATAAGCATCAATTTATCGATTTAAACTCTTACATTCCTAGTGGTGATCCTCTAAGAGAGGGAGAGGTGGGGAACCTCAGGCCCAGGGATTGCATGCGGCTCCTGGCTTGCCTGGATCCAGCCCCTGAGGCTTAGAATTGGGGAGCCTGTGCTGGCGCTCCAGCCTCCCCTACTACCCAAACAGGGATGGAGTGCACAAACTCAATTAGCCTGGGCCGTCCTAGGATCTGGTGTGCAAGTGGTATCTGGGGAATGTCTTTCTCCTCTTCAGTCAGGGGCTTCTCACTTGTGTGTGGCCCCTGACTGATTTTTCTGAGGATCAGCAGCCCATGATTCCCAAAAAAGGTCCCCACCTCTGCTCTAAGAGGTAATACCACTTAATAAATTCTATTCTCTGGGTTGGGAGAAATCAGCCCCACCCTTGAGACGAATTGTGGAAGTTAGGATTCTTAGTAGGACACTGTGAGTGGAGTGCTTTCCATTTTCTACTCCAACCCCTATCCTGTTGTTGTTGTTTTGTTTTACCCTCCATAGTGAATAGAACCCTACATTTTGTGCCACTGCTTACAACTTCGCTAAGTAGTCTCGGATGGAAATTAACTTGATACCTGTCAAGTATTATTCATCTGAAGAAGTGGGTTGTACCTACAAAAGCTCGTGATACCATCTGCATGTTTTGTTAGTCTTTACGGTGCTGCTAGACTATTCGTTATTAAGTTTTTCCAGTTATAGACTAACTCGGCTACCCCTCTGAAGCTTTTGATACTTGTCAGCTTAGCTGCTCCCAGTGAGATTCTGGATAGTATCTGTTAAAGATGTAATAGTGTAGACGATTAAATGATTGACTGATGAGCAAAAGCTTATCAGTTAATGCTATCGACTACCCTCCCCCCCACTTCCCTGCCAGTAAATTTTTTAGAGGGCCGGCTCTGCAGGGAAAGTAATTTAGGAGCCAGGCGGGCAGGCAGGCTGGCTCAGTCCTGGCTCATGCCCGGTCCCAGGAGCTACTCCACTGTGGCTCTGCAAGTAAAGTAATTGAGGAGCTGGGCTGCCTGTCCACCCAGCTCCTAAGTGACATATTTTTCAGAGCTGCAGTGGGGGTAGTTGCTGGATCAAGCAGGAGCCGGGATTGAGTGTTCTCCCTTATTGATTAATCATGTAGTCAACAGTTTTTGTCAACTACATGATTAATGAATTACACGCTTCTTAACATCTCTAGTATCAGTGAATTATAGTCAGTTTTCACTCTGGTGTAGCTTGGCAAACCAATGCCAAGGAGGGATGTAAGCGACTAGTCGTGTAGTTGACTACCTGATAAGCTTAGGCTTATCAGGTAGTCAAGTGAGTACTCGACTAGTTGATTCTCCCCCTCACCCACTGCCTCTATATCAGAGGCAGCAAGGGGGTGGGGTGAAGCAGGAGCTGGCTTAAAAGCCAGTCCCATCCCCCCAGGCACCATCTTCACAGTATGGGCCGGGGGAGGGGGCAGGGAAGGCAGAGCTACTCCTGGGAGCTAACCCCACTGCAGCTCTGCACTTGAAATACAGAGCTGCAGCAGGAGTACCCCCACTATTGACTAATTGAGTAGTAGATGGAAATGACATCTACTCCTCAATTAATTAACTGATACTTAACGTCCTTAACGTCTAGGGGCATTGGGGAATCGTCTGTCTGCACATATAGGAGGAGAGCACTGTTTGCTTTCATATTTGGAAAGTTGTTTTTGCAATTATGCAAAAAAAACTTAAGCTCCTCAGAAACTGCTTGGACATATCCATGAATGCTGCTTGGTTGCCTTAATGAGCAGGTTGTCCTGAGGGCCAGTGCGACTTTTTTGGGGGGTATTGTTTAGGAGTATACATGTTGTAAAAACTATGGCAATGCTTCTATACTGCACAAGTTTATGGAGAGTGTCCTTACATTTTTAATGTTTTCATCTTTTCTTTGATTTCCTGATGGGAAGCTGTGATGTCCCTTCCCTTTTAGGGGTTGTTATTGTCTGCAGTGTTTTGTCTCCATTATAGTTTACTGAGACTGATTTGGCATAAAGTAAAGCTGGCAGTGAATCTGTGCATGAAGCTTGAAAATAGCATGTAGCTGGAGCCTTACACACCAATTGGGAGGGCTTGAACAAACCCAAAAGTTAAATAGACTGACATTAAAGTTAGAATTAGGGTGGTGTTTATACACCTCTCCATTTCTAACTCATAAAGAAAAAAAAATTATCATTGTTAGGGATGGTAAAGGGGTCAGCTCAGCCTTTACTTTTCACCCATTTCATGCATTATGATAGTCTTTAATTAAATGCTCTTGTATCATGGACGATACTTCCTTTTTCTTCTTTCTACATGCAGACTGAAGACAAATGCTGTGTCCCCTGAACTCTTGCCTTTATTGAATGTGATCTTTACTCAAGCTCTAGATACTTGTAGCACTTTTAATTGACATAATCATAGATTGTTTTATGTGTACCTCCATGGCAAGTGAGATGTTTCACTCTATCTTACACTTGCATATATGGAAGCATAAACATATTGGGAGATGTTTTATTTTTAAAATGTTGTTAAAAAGCATCGTGCATGCATAAAATCCATTTTTACTTGCCAAGTAAAGACACGACTAGAAAAACAATTTTTTTTGCTTGATCACCATAAAGTACAGTAAAAACTTAAACAACTAATAGGTACAGTTTTGTTGAGAGATTTTTCTCTCTATCAGATTTCAAGTGTCTGTTTTAGAATATGAAGGTGCTAGAGTTGTTTTTAAAAGTCACACATTTTTATATAATAGCAACTTCTGAGAGACTTTTCTTTTTGTACTCTAAAACTAGACATACTA
Source organism: Pelochelys cantorii (assembly GCA_032595735.1). Lineage (NCBI taxonomy): Eukaryota > Metazoa > Chordata > Testudines > Trionychidae > Pelochelys > Pelochelys cantorii. The sequence goes on from CM064327.1 coordinate 102,214,900, forward strand.
GATGAACAGGGCATCTTGCTGGTATCCATTTTGCCTTTCCTTGAACTGCCATGAGAAGATGAAATAGAGTTGTGAAGCAGATAAAAATGTGAAAGCTGGGGTTATACATACTGTTAACTGCCAAGGTACTAGAAGCTGGTGGAACACAAGCTTTCAGAACATTAGGAAAAAGTATACAAGAAGGTATGGGAGCAAGAGGCGGTACCAGACAACAGGCTAAAGGTTCTAATCTTGGAGAGATCCTGCTGATACAAATAATTACAGAGATGTAGGCTTGCTGTCAATATTGTGAAAAATGAGGAAAGTAATTGTCCACAGACTAAGACCAGTGTAAAAGAAATAGGTGAGGAAGAAGGAGGCTTCAGACTAGGCCCAAGTTACATCCATCAGATGTTTATATAGGTTGAACCTTTCTGGTCCGGCAACATCCATGGTCCAGCTTTCTGGTCCAGGAACTCTCTGGTTTGGCAGGACCACAGCTGTTGCCAGACCAGAGAGCCCTACTGGCTGCGAGCAGGGGCTGGCTGGAAGTCCAGTGGCAGAGTGGCCAAGGTGTGAGAGGGAATAGGAACCCCAGGGGGCTGGGAGGCTGGCATCCCCCTGGGGAACCAAGAGGCCAACAGCACAGAGGCTGGAATTAACATTCCAGTTCCAGCAACTCCCCCCCCCCCCCCCCAGTTTGGGACCAGTTAGGTCCCAAGGGTGCCTGACAGTTGACTGGGGACAGGAAAAAGTGAGAATGGAGTCTAAAAGTGATCTGTGTTTTCATTGGCTTCAGAAAAGTATTTGATTTGTTTTGGAGAGTAGCATTATGTGCAAAATCGTATGTGTTTGAAATAAGAAATTGCAACTATAAAAGCCATGCCTAAGGGCCCCTGTAGTACCGTAGGAAGTACTCAAAAATCAAGCAGCTGGTTCAGGTCAAATTATGGTGTGAAGCATGGGAGCATAGAATCATTGTCACTTTTCATCTGGTTCTTAAACTAGGCTTTACAATATTAGAAGGGCTTGATATCAGTTCTACATTTAACGTTGGACAGCTGGGAGATTTATTTGAATTAACGATATTCTTTGCCATCTTGGGAAAACTGGTATAATTAAAGTGGGACTTAAAATAAATGCCAAGAAGATGAAGTGGTTGCATCTCGAAAAAGGGACAATAGATAGTGTTGCATTGCAGCAGTAGTGAAGCTATAGACCAGTGGGGAACCTTTTTTGGGTCGGGGGCTGCTGACCCACAGACAAATCAGTCAGGGGCCTCACATAAAAAATAAGACCCCCCGCCATACCCCACCTCTCACTGACATGGTTCCTGACTAAAGAGGAGAAGACACTCCCCACATTCTCTTCACACACCCGAGCCTGAGGGGGGGGGGCCTGGCTAATAGATTGTACGCTCCAGCCCCATGGGAGGGCGGGGGGGGCTGGAGTGCCAGTGCAGGTTCCCCAGTGCTGGGAGGCGGGGAGCCCTGAGCCTTGGGGGCTGTATGCACGCAAGCCAGCGGCAGACCTGAGGTACTCCACCCCTGCTATAGGCCAAGTAGAATCTTATGTGTATCTTAAAAAGCTTTATCAGGTTTGATGGTTCCATCAAAGCTGACATTAAAAGCAGATGTGCCTTAGCCACGAGTGCTGCACAGAAGCTAATGAAATTATGGGCTGGTAACAACACATCAAGTGCTTGCTCATATGTATTCCACATTAGGTGTGCATGTTTTCCACATGCACTGGTGCTGGAAGTTTTCCTTTGGCAGAACCTATGGGGGAGAGCCTCTAGCGATCCCTGGAGTAGTGCCTCTGTGGTGCCATATATAAGGAGTGATGCACACTCCCCCTGTGGGAAGAGCAGAGCATCCCAACCCACTCTGCTCGTTCCTCCCCAGATATGAGCAGGGCCCTGAACCTCATTCAGGTGCCAGCCACCCAGGCCTCTGTGACTCCACTCTCTTAAGGGCAAGCTCAAGCTTGGTGCAGATGGGTTCCTGTCACAATGGCACAGGTCTCCATTGAGAGAAGAGTCCAGGCATCGATCCCTGGCATGTGACTGCCAGGAGTCAACCTAGAACAATCCAGCTCCGCTAACCCTCTTTGTTGGGCTGGAACCCAGACACAGGAGCTTGTGGCATGGCTTTCTGGCATGGGAGTAGAATGCGTACCACTCCAAAAATGGGGACACCAATCCTAGAGATTGCTTGAGTTCTCAGTACCATCACAGCGCCTACTTATACAAGCAATGGGGCTCCTCATATGGATGCCCCTCAGCTGGTATGCACGAGGAGCTAACTTAAAAGCCCACCCCTCCTTCCCCACATGTAACCCCTGAAAATTTCAGCGGTTACACTTTACTAAAAAAACCAGATTTTAACATCTCTAGTTTGTGCACCAGGCCTTGTTTCGGTCCATGGTTCTCAGATCGCAGTGGAACAACCCTTACCAGTGGGACCCCCTCCTCCAGCATTGATGGCGCCGCAGCTAGTAAAATGACACCAAGGGCTGTGGTGAGCACTGTGGTACCACTAGACTCCATTGGGTCTTGCCCACCCCTCACCAGTTTCCAGTCAGTGGTTGGGTCTTCAGAGAGGCATTTGGTCCCACCTCTCAACCCTTCATGGAGCCTTCTATGGAACCAGTCTTCTTCTGCCCTGCAGAAGCAGGAGGTCCAAGCTCTGGAACCTGTAGTACCGGGGGGGGGGGGGAGGAGGCATTGGGCACAGTGCCCTTAGCCCCTCATCTGGGGACAAAGAGAACATCACAGCTCCCCTTCTCACCATCCCTCAGAAAGATATCAGGGCCCATGAGGAGCTATTGAAGGGGTTGGCTTCCACCCTTACTTGCAGGTGGAGGAACTCTCCGACTCTCTCTCCAACATTTTTTGTGCCACAGCACCGGTCCAGGTGTCTTTGCTGCTCCATGATGGGAGCCAGTGCTGGGGGGAACCAGCTTTTAAGCCTGTCTTTGGGGCCTCTGATATGGAGGCAGCAAGGGGTATGGGGGGGGGGGGATGTGAGTAGTTGAAAAGATTAACCAATAAGCCTAGGCTTATCAGTTAATCATATTCTCAACTACTTGTTTACATCCTTATTCAGGACTAGGGATGTAATAGTGTTATTGATTAACCGATAAGCAAAAGCCTATAGTTACTGCTATAGACTACATGCACTCTCCCTCCACTCCACCCAGTAAATTTTTTAGCAGGCTGGCCAGCAGCCTGGCTCAGTCCCAGCTTGCGCCAGGTCCAGGACTTACCACTGCAGCTCTGCATTTAGAGTGTATTAGGAGCCAGGCTGCAGATCTGGCTCACACTGGGTCCGGGAGCTCAGACCTTCCCTCGGATAGGGGCTGCTGCCACCCCGCGCTACTGTATCTGTATCAGAGGCAGCAGTGCAGGGTGACAGGCAGCTGGTCCACAAGGGGAGCTGTTTTTTAAACTGGCTCCTCTCATCGACCAGCTCCTGCCTGGCACCCCAGGCTGCTGCCTCTGACACGGAGGTAGCAGCGCAGGGTGGCTGGAGGCTTCCTGTAGTGGAGCCAGAGCACAGTGGCTGCTGCCCCTGCCCCCAGGGACTATAGAATAATCGAGTAACCAATAGGAATTCATGAGGATAATCGGCTATTCAGTTAACTAAATTTAACATCCCTATTCAGGACACATACTTTCATATCTCCATCTTCAAGGGCCTCAGGCACTTCTTCCACTTTATGGTAGGTCAAGAGCACTAGCACTTTGCGTTCCTTTTGTTTGGCCTATTGACAGCTCTCAGGTCTTTACCAAATCATGGTGGTGGCTTACCTCCTGTGTCAGGGCATCCAGATTTTCACATACTTCGATTGGCTGGTCAAGGGCCGCTACAGGTCCCAGGCGCAGAGCCACATTGCGTTCCTGCTGTCCATGTGCCATGCTCTAGGCCTGCTAGTTAATGACAAAAAGTCCATGTTAGTCCCGCTACAGAGGATAGAATTCATTGGAGCAGTACTAGATGCTGTGGCCACCAGGGCATTCCTTCCCAGGGAGACTTCATTAGTGAGGACTCCAGGTTCCCCATAGTCAGGGTGTGTCTGCGCCTCCTGTGACACATGGCGTCATGTACTTACATTGTCTACCATGACAGATTTCATGTGTGTCCTCTGCAAATGTGGTTGTCCTGTGCCATCTTCTAGTCCAGAGATCACACTTGGACAGGATTCTCACTAGGGATGTTAAAATGCGTTTAATTTGCTAACAGTGTAACTACTGAAATTTTCAGCGTTACCCATAGGACAGCAGCTAGCTCCCTAGGAGCTGATGTGCATGTATCAGAGACAGCACTGCAGGGCAGCAGCTGGCTCCCTGGAAGCTGGACCAGGAGCCGTATGTAAATGTTTAGATAACCGATAAGCTGATGCTTATCGGTTACTGGTTTAAATGGCTACACTCTTATATTCCTAGTTCTCACAATCCCCAAAACCATACTTACCTCCCTTCCATGGTGCACCTATCTGTTGAATGTTCCTCGCAGGCAATGTTATCTCGATGTTCTATATCAACAGGCAGAGGGGAGCCAGTTCTTTGGCCCTCTTCCTGGAGGCCTGCAAGTTAGGGCTGTTGCTATACTTCAAAGGCGAAAGCACCGCATGGAGCCTGGTGTCAGGCTCCTTGCGGTGTTTCAAATCATCAGCACCACGTGGAGCCTGGGGCCTGGCCCCGGGCTGCATGCGGCGCTGCTGCTTTGAAGTATCCCCTCATCTCCCCTCCCTCTTGCTGCCTCTTTCTGATAGAGGCAGCAAAGGGGGGGGGGGGAGAGGGAGTGGCAGGAGCGGCTAGTCGACTAGACTGTTGACTATCCAATAACCATTTGCTTATTGGATAGTCAACTAGTCATTCTCATGCCTAGTAAGCCCCTCCCCTTCCCCCTTTGCTGCCTCTTTCTGATAGAGGCAGCAAGGGTTGAGGAGAAGCGACTAGTCGACTAGCGTATTGACTATCTGATAAGCTTTTGCTTATCAGATAAGCGACTAGTCGACTACATCCCTACTGCCAACTAGTAAAAGAACACAGGCAAGGGGCAAGAAAGAAACAAATAGGAGGATAAATGGTATAGAGCAAAAGTAACCAATAAAATTTCCTTACTAAAAGAACAACATTCTATCAAAGAAAGATAAATATATATTCCAAGTAAATGATTTCCAGATAAATGTTAATGGATTGATTCCAAGGATGAAGAGAGCTGGGCTGTACTATCCAGTGAGTGGAAAGAGAAGTGATCTACAAGACAGTCTTTCTCTAAAAATGTGGTCTTCACTATGAAAATGTTTGATAATCCTGACTTGAATGATCCACCTTTTCCAAAGAGAGAGAAAAAGTATCCTCATTAGCACACTGGAATCTGCAGTATTATCTGCAAGTCTATTGACATAAAGTGACTGGGAAAGAGACCATTAAAATGCATGACTTTGCTGAAGTAAGGATCTGTAGGTGTCGAAAAAATAATTCCTTGTTGGGATTCGATAGCCCATAATGTCTGCACTCTTCTGAGAGAAAATTTGAGCGTAAGAGTTTGAGCTTTGAGTGGATGCTATTTTATTGTGGCATAGTTTCAAGGCAAAGAAAATTTATTAGAGTCAAAATATATACTGGAAAAGGCACGGTGTTTAAAGAACTGCCATATTTTTTCATCTAGTTAATACAAAAATAAATGAAGTCCTAAAATGTTCAGGATATACATTGGGGGCCCACTGTCATGAGCAGGCATAGGGGGTTAAATTTTTTTTGTCTGATTTCTAACTCTTAATTGGTATAGAGGTTTCCAATCACTGATTTAATTCCCTAGATGCTGTTGATGAACTCCAAAGAAGCTCTTGTGTTTCAGCTCAAACCACTATGTTTTAAAACTGTTTTGAATCTTAAGAGTTGCTTTATGAAGTGCTTTAGACACATCACAGCGGAGTCTGCCTGCTCTGTATGCAAACTTCCTGTGTTGTAGACAAGCTTTGGTCTCCGAGGTAGACAAAGGTCTCTTCATTCAGACTTCAATTTTTATGTGTTTTGCACCTGTTGCTTAAGAAACTAAATGATGATGTGGGTATTTGATTTTAACTTAAAATATGCACACAATCGTAGAATTCTAGAACTGGAAGGGACCTCGAAAGATCATTAAGTCCAGTCCCCTGTTCTTGCAGCAAGACCAACCACCATCTAGATCATCCCTGATTGATAGATGTCTATCTAACCTGCTCTTAAATATCTCCAGTGATGAAGATTCCACAACCTCCCTAGACAATTTATTCCACTATTTAACTATCCTGACAGGAAGTTTTTCCTAATGTGCAACCTAAATATCCCTTGTTGCAATTTAAGCCCATTGATTCTTCTCCAATCATCAGAGGCCAAGAAGAACAATTTTTCTCCCTCCTCCTTGTAATAATACTCTCTTAGACACTTGAAAACTGCTATAATGTCCCTTCTGTCTTCTCTTTCTAAACTAAACAAATCCAGTTCTTTCAGTGTGATTATCAGATGCACTGGTATCATAAAGGAAAATAATTACACACACAGTTGAACCAGTAGATGTTCCTGACCCCCCCCCCCACAAGAAAATAATTAACCAAAGATTAGTGAGACACTGTGTGTAAATAGCAAACTATTATTTGAGAAGAAGTACTCTTCCAAACTTTTGTTTGGTTAATATATTAGGAATGTAAAAGGTTAATTGGTTTAAGCAATAAGCCTCACATTAACTGGTAAGGGCTGGAGCAGTTCCCTGCGTTTCCATGAGTAGGGGGCTGCTCCAGCCCTGTGCGGTCCACCAGAGCAGCCCCTGTCCATGGTGGGCCTGCCCCCTTCACTGTAAGTTGTGCTGGGGGGAGGGGCTGTAGGCCCTGCAGCAAAGCCTCCCCAGGAGCAGAGCTGGGAGCCCTTTCTAGCCCCCCTCCTGGGGAGGGCCACCTCCTAGGAATGGGGCTGTCAGCAAACTCCCAGGGAGGCTTCACCGTGTAAGTTTTATACTGCAGAGCCTGCAGCCGTATAACTGCTATGATTTTTAGCAGTTATACAGTTACATTTTAAATCACATTTTTACGTCCCTAGTATTCATAATCTCTGCCTGATCTAGGTAATGCCATTGTTTTAAAAAAAAAAGGTTAAATTGAATAAAATTCAATCAGAAATACCGGTTGACCCTCTCTAGTCTGGCAGCCTTGAGACACTGAATGGTGCTGAACCAGAGAATTTGCCAAACCACAGGTCATCAACCAGGCCCTGTGGCTCTGATGCCGCCCCCAGCTGTGGGTAAAGTGGGTGTGGGGACATGAGAAACTTGATCCTTTCCATAATAAGTGGACATTTGGCTAACTAAAATACCAAACCGGATAGGTTCAACCTGTTCTTAATTGGCCTCACACTGGCTCAAAGGTTTAAGGTATCTTTTATTGAATGGGCCGTCATCCAAAGTAATTTTGAATCATAATTGAAACGTATACTTAAAACTTCATTAGGTTTTTGGATTTTGATGAATTGGTATTAATTTAAATGTTTCATAAATCAACATTTATTAAAGAATTTAAGGGTTTTTGTTTTGTTTTCAGAGGCATTTTGGTGAGACTGGAAGGATGTAGCCATCCTGTTGTTATGAAAGGTTTGTGCGCAGAATGTGGCCAGGACTTGACTCAGTAAGTAGTATTTTCATTTTTTTCCAATTACACTAATACAAAAATAAGATTAAAAAAAACTCAGTGATTTTTTCGATTCCCTTCTCTCCCTGTCCCTTCTAAAGCATTTGGAATCTGAAAATATTGTAACTACTATTGATGGAGAAATCCATGTAATTGCACTCAGAATACTTCAAAAGGGGAAATGTGACCCTCTGGAACAAAAAGAAACCAGTACATATAAGCCTTTCTAGATATCACTGTATTGATGAGGAGTAGAGAATAGCAACTTCATGCCAGTATTTCAGAAAATGGAATTTACTATAGCAGTGTTTCCCAAATGGTGCTCCGCAGAACCCCAGGGTCCGCGAAGTGAAAGTAAGGGTTCTGCGAGAACCAAACGCTCCCCCTCCCTTAAAGAGACAGAGAGGAGCCCGGTGCACAAAGACTCTGGCTCCTTCTCTGGTTCCATGCTGGGCTTTCAGACACCTCCCCGTCCCCCGCTGCTGCTCTGGTTTTACCAGGGGACCTAGCTGCCTTCTATGTGCTTAGGTGGTGGGGTGTGTTTTTTTTTTTTTGCTCGACAAACTTTTTCCCTGGCTGTAGGGGTTCCTTAAAATTTTTCCAAGTTTTTAAAAGGGCTCCATGGTCCCAAAAAAAAGGCAAACACTGTACTATAGTATTTAAAGCACTGTATAAACCTGATTTCATCCTGAGTTGATATTTGTACTACTAGAGGTGCACATCTGTCAGTGTAGAGCAACTTGTTAAACGAACAATTTCTTTCTTCCCTTTTAGGGTCACATGTAACTACAGTAGTCACAAAACCCAAAAAAGTAAATAGTATATATTTACTTCAGCTGTAACTTTAAAAAGACACTATCATTGCAAAGGATGTTAGTTACCTTGGGAGATTATCTGTAGTCTATAGTCTAGTTAAGGGGTGGGCAATAATTTTTGGCAAGGGGGCACTTCAGAAAATTTTTCTTCAAAGTGCTATGCGCTCCTCGCAAGGCGAGAGCAGGGCGGAGGAAGTTTCGTGCACCCCCCACCCCCAATCTCTGAAGTGCCGCGCGCTCCTGACAGGGCTAGGGTAGGGCGAAGGAAACTTTGCGCACTCCTCCTGCCCCCAGGCCAATCAGGGCTTGGGGGCGGAGGAGCGAGTGAAGTCTCCTCCTGCCCTGCCACAAGCACTCAGCACTTCGAAGTGCTATGTGCTCCTGGCAGGGTGGAGGAAACCTCGTGTGCTTCTCTTGCCCGCACACCCTAATTGGCCTTGGGGGCGTGGTAATGGCAGGGCCTCCACGGGCTGTATCAACCCACTTAGCAGGCTGGATCTGGCCCCTGGAGGCCCTTTTGCCCACCCCGGTCTAGCTAATGCCCAATGGCTGACATGTAAATCTTTGTAACACACTAGCCTCCTGCACATTAGCTGGTTGTGTGGCACCCACTGTTCTCTGAAAATTCCTTAGTGCACTTTTGATCTATCAAAGTGTATGACAAGTTTCATAATTAAGGCTAAGATTTTGGCACAGCTATTTTTATAAAAAGTTAGACTATGAGCAATAAACAATAAAATCATAGAAATGTACATAGGGTTGACGTTAAGGGGTAGCAAGCAGGGCAATTACGTGGAGTTTCATGCTACAGGGGCCCCTGTTATAGGTAATAAGGATCAGGCTTGGCCATCTGCCTTTGGAGGTGGGAGCTGAGCTACTAGAATTTTGAGGACGTTGTGAAGGTCTCACAAAATCACTGAATCCGTGACTGACTCATAGCTTTACTCATGACTAATGCAGGGTTTAAAGTGCCCCTTTATAAAAGGGTATTAATTCATTGTGTTAATTAACTGCTTTTCTTAATTTGAAACATTGGTGAACAGCTTGCACGTAGCTATACCCTGTTAGGAGTCTTAATCAATTATATTTATTTCCTCATTAAATTCATATTCTTGTGCAATAAATAGCCTAAAATTAGTTGTAATACATTTTTAGAAGAGAGACTAGATATCTGTACAAATAAACAATTGGAGGCATGCTGAAATGGGAATCAGATTGATGAAGAAGGAGAGACAGGGTTAAATGCACCATTATAGATGGGGTGGATGAAGGGACTAGATAATGAACTTGCATTTGATTTTGGGAAATCAATAGCATTTTCAAATAATACTTGACTCAATAAAATAAGTCAAAAAATGTTCAGGTGTTCCTATTTGCATTAAGGCTCTCAAGCATTTAAAAAATCATGATTAATTGTGCTTTTATTTTAAATGTTTTGGACATTTTCTATGTTTTAAAATATATTGATTTTTAATTACCACACAGAATGCAAAGTATACAGTGCTCACTTTGTATTTTTATTACAAATATTTGCACTGTATAAAACAAAAACATTTGGTACTTGCATTGGGTGAATTAAAAAATAAAGTACAATCTCTTTATCATGAAAATTGAACTTAAAACTGCAGAGTTAGGTTAAAAAAAAAAAAAGCAACCAAAAATAAAACGGTGTAAAACTTTAGAGCTTACAAGTCCATTCAGTCCTACTTCTTGTTCAGCCAATCATTGAAATAAGTTTGGTCTTCAGGAGATAATGCTGCCTGCATCTTGTTTACAATGACACCAGAGAGGGAGAACAGGTGGCATTACAAGATATTTAAGGCCAAATCTGCTGAGCATTTGTATGACCCTTTATGCTTCTGCCACCATTCCAGAGGACATTGTTTCTTGCCGTGGATGTTTGTTTAAAAAAATCCATTTATTAAATTCATGACTGAACTCCTGGAAAGCGGGGGGGAGTTAGGTCTCCTGCACTCTGCCATATATTTCATGTTCTAGCAGTCTCGGATGGTGATCCAGCATGTGTTCATTTTAAGAACACTTTTACAGCAGATGTGACAAAACACAAAGAAGGTACCAATGTGAAATTTCCAACAATAGACTCTGCATTCGATCTAAGGCAGTGGTCTCCAACCTTTTTACACCCAAGATCACGTTTTAAATGTCAGGACAAGCCAAGATCTACCCCCCTTTCCCCAGGACCCCACCCCACCCTCTCTATTCCCCTTCTCCATCACTTGTTATTTCCAGCCCTTATACACTCTCAGGGTACGGCTACACTGCTGCTTTTTTTCGATCCTTCTGTCGGAAGAGGTTTTTCCGACATTTGGCCTGTCTAGACTGGGCCAAATGTCAGAAAAACCCCTTCTTTCGGAAGGCCCTTTATTCCTCGTGGAATGAGGAATACAGGGACTGCAGAAAGAGTGTGTTTGCTCTTCCGCTAAAAAAAGCAGAAGAATAAACGCGTCCCTGGATGCGGAAGAGTTTTTCTGGGATACCTCCAGTATCTCGGAAAAACTCTTGTAGTGTAGCCGTACCCTCACTGGATTGAGATAGGAGGTGCGGGCTCTGGGGTGGAAATGAGGGATTTGGGAATGGGAAGGGGTGAGATGTGCAAGCTCTGGGAGGGAATCTGGATGCAGGAGGATGTTGAGAAGGGGATGCTGGTTCAGGGAGGAGGCTCCAGGCTGGGGAGTGTTGGGGTCAGGTAGAGGTTTGGAGTGCTGAGCAAGCCACAGGCTTGTGGATGTGAGGGTGCAGGAATTTGGGTTGGGGGTGTGAGGGGCTCAGGCCAGGGAGGTTGGGAGTATGAGGGCCTCAGGACACAGATTTGCAGTATGTGGATGGTGCAGGAGTGTTGTGGCAGAAGACTGAGGATGTGGAGGTGCAGGAGTTTGGGGCTGTGAGAGGCTCAGGACAGGGGGGGGTTCCAGTGTATGATAGGCTCAGATTTGGGTTTGGGAGGGTGTGTGTGCATGAGTGTTATGATGCTGCAGCCAGCTGGGGGCTTGTTGGCCAGGCTTCGTTTTTAAATAAAATATTATGTCAAACACAAAGTTTCAGCATTGTCTTTATTTATGAGATGGGCGGGGAACCTGTTTTGAGTCAGGGGTCACTGACCCACAGAAAAGTCAATGGGGGCCACACAAGTGAGATGCAAAAAAACAACCCTCCAAAAAACCCCAAGCCTTGCTAATGTAGCCCCAACTGTGCTGGTGAGGGCAGGGGACAGGGTGCTAGTGGGGGCAGGGGCAGGAACAGGGAGTCCCCAGAGCGTGTTTCCTTCCAGGACTCCTACCCTCCCCCTCCCCCGTGCAGAAAGGCAGCAGAGGAAGTCCATGGTGAGCGCTTCGTCCTGGGACTCCTACCCCCTCCTCTCTGCAGGAAGGCAGCAGGGGAAGTCCCTGGCGCACGCTTCCTCCCTGGACTCATCCCTCCGCCCCCGCCAGCGCAGGAAGGCAGGGGGGAAGTCCTTGGCACACGCTTCGTCCCGGGACTCTTACCTCCTCCCAGCAGGAAGGCAGCAGGCAGAAGGAAGTCCCCAACGCACCACAGATCCAGCCTTTCAGGTACCGTGCTGGGTGTTTGGGGGAGGGGAGAGCATCCTGCGCACTTCCTGAAACCCCGGAAGTGGCACGCATCTGCGGGACTGCCCCACCCCCACCCCACAGGAAGCTGGCGCTCCCTCCATTGTCGCTGGAGGTAGCATCAGTGGGGGCTTCTTGAGGGTGGAGGGAGATGGGGGTGCGAAGACCAGATGATTGCGAGGCAGAGCCCTCCCAATTGACCGGTCGATTGTGATTGACTGGTTGGTGACCACGGATCTAAGGTTTAAGAATCTGAAGTGGCTTCCAAAATCTGAGAGGAACAAGATGTGGCGCATGCTTTCAGAAGGCTTAAAAGAGCAACACTCCGATACAGAAATTACAGCACCTGAGCCACTAAAAAAGAAAATCGACGTGCTGCTGATGGTATCTGACTCCCAGATAAAAATGAGCTTGTATCAGTCTGCACTGTTTCAGATCGTTATCAAGCAGAACGCATCACCAGCATGGAAGCATGTCTTCTAGAATCATGGTTAAAGCATCAAGGGACATAGGAATCTTCAGTGCATTTGGCATGTAAATATCTTGCAGCACCAGCTACAACAACTCCATGCAAATGCCTGTTCTCAGGTGACATTTATGTAAACAAAATGCAGGCAGCATTATCTCCTGCAAATTGTAACCAAGCTTATTTGAGTGAGTGGCTGAACAAGAAGTAGGACTGAGTGGACTTTTAGGTACTGAATTTTTACATTGTTTTGTTTTTGAGTGCAGATATGTAACAAAAAAATCTAAATTTGTAAATTATTCTTTAATGATAGAGATGCACTACAGTACCTGTATGAGGTGAGCTGAAAATACTGTCATTTTCACAGTAAATATATGGGTGATATAAAGTGGACTCTGTACACTTTGTATTGTTTTAATTGCAATTGCTATTGAAAATGTGGAAAAAAATCAAAATATTTAATACATTTCAATTAGTATTCTATTGTATAACAATGCAATTAATCATGATTAATTTTTTAGATAATTGCATGAGTCAGTGGCAATTACCTGACAGCCCTAATTTGCATAATTCTCTCCAAATGCATCAGCAGAATGCTGATTCAGTGGGATTAGATGAGCTTTATGGAGAAGCTTGCACAGACCCTGTTCACTGTAATCTTGGCTTTGTCTGCTGAAGTTCTATGTATCTCTTGCGTACAGCAGTTTAGTCAATAAAAATGAAGGGGTAAATAATTGTTCTCTTGTTTATTGATCATCCCTTAAATTTTGTTCTAATCTTAAAAGGTCTACTTAAACGGCTATGTATGTACAGGTTTGCTTTTCCTCTCGTCTTTTCTGTCCTTTTATGTGCTTAACCCAAAATGCTCATGGGAGAGTGAACTTAATTCTGGCTCCTGTTGCAGTACCAGATTCTGTCCTCATTAACACCCCTGGAACATAATTGAAAAGGACAGGGTGAAATTTGGCCATCTGAATCTCTGTTATGGGTGGTGAGGCCTGAACCAGAAATATAAGGGCTTGACATAGATATTTCAGGATGAATTTGCCAGGCTGGCAGTTACTTGTAAACTAACTCACTTGGTATAGAAGTTATGATAACAACATGCTACCTTGTGTCACTCCTTGATCAGTTTTCAGTGAAGAGTTTTACATTGTAATCTGTCTGTAAAAGGTACCTCTAGAGAGAAACAAGGCATGTAAATATTTCTTTACATTCTTTATATAAAGATTCAGGTTATGCAGCCATGTTGCTATTGGTATGTAATACCATTGCTCATAATCTCAAATATGTGCATACAAGTCATTGTGTGCTTCAGGAAATAAGTCTTTTTAAGTAACTTCAAACAGCTATTTTGGAAAAGAGAAGTTTAATCTCATACTTGTTGATTAGTACTAAGTTTATTTGAATGATTAACAGTTTTGCTAATGTCCATTTTAAATCTGTATTCAGTAGTTACAAAATGCGTGTAATAGAGCAAATGTAATATATGTAAAACTTAATAAGATAACTTAATCGTTTTAATCTTTATATTTTATATATTAGACTTTTGAAGACTTGGGTTCTTTTTAGGGATGTAAACGGTAAACCAATTAACTAGCAAGCCTCCCACTTAATGGGTACATCTTACAGGTTCCAGTTAACTGGTGTGGGTTGGGGGCTGGAGCAGCTTCCCTCCAGCATTGGGCAGGGGGCTGCTCCAGCCAGGCAGGGCCCACCGGAGCAGCTGCTGTCCATTGTTGGCCTGGCTGGCTGCCCCTCCCCCACTGGAGATTCCACATTGGCTCCTCCGGAGCAGGGCCAGCAGCCCTTGAAGGTCCCACTCCCAGGCAGCTGGCTGCAGAGCCCACAGTGAAGCCTCCCTGGGAGCGGAGCAGGCAGCAGAGCCTCCTCCCCAGGAGCAGGGCTAGCAGCCCTGCTCCCAGGGAGGCTTCATGGCGGAGTCTGCAGTATAAATAAAGCTTACTTAAGCTTTATACTTCAAAGCCCACAGCTGTGTAACTGCTATGATTTTTAGCAGTTACAAGTTACATTTTTAACCGCCACCCTAGTGTTCTCATCCATTTTGTTCGGTAATTGTCACTTTAATGGAGCCTCTGAAAAAGGGTGCACCATACTAAATTGCTATATTGAAACGAAATCATGATTTTTGACAGTGGCTGGTTTGACATTGCAGTTATTGATGATTAACCACTTTCATTGATGGAAATAGATGTACCTGAATGAAACTTTTTATTTTCTTCCCTGTTTAATTAGGCTACAGAGCAAGAATGGAAAACAGAATGTGCCATTGTCCACAGCAACTGTATCTATGGTTCATAGTGTTCCAGAACTAATGGTCAGCTCTGAGGCAAGTTGAATCACACTATTATTCCACAGTTTGAAGAACCTCCACCTAAATGAAATCTCAGAGGTGTGCCCATTTAATATAAAATATTAGATTGGTCTCACTTTGAGGAGAAAGCTCAGATTTCAGTACATTTAATTTAGATCTGTATGGGTATGTCTACACTACACAGAAGATCAGAGCTGCCACTGTTGATCCTCCACGGTTTGAAGTAGCAGGTCTAGTGAAGACACACTAATTTGAACTGAGAGGGGCGCTCTAGTTGATGCTGGTAGCCCTGCTTCCATGAGGAGTAAGGGAAGTCGAAGGGAAGAGTGTTCTCCCTTTGACTTCCTGCAGTGCCAAAAGTTGAGTTCAGGTACTTTGACTTCAGCTACACAATTAACGTAGCCAATGTTGTGTATCTTGATTCAACCTTTTGCCGTAGAGTACACATACCCTAAGTCTGCACTATATACATGTATTGAATGAATTATTAGTATTTTTCTAATAGTGCTAACATGTACTAATATAGATTATAGATTTACATTAGCAATTGCCTGTCATTCTGCAGTATTGTTACTTATTACAAGACTATGATCTTCTGGTGGTAGCTTGAAACCTTTTGCTTTCCATGGAATATTTCTGCTTCTTCAGAAATAAGCAATTGATGCAAGTCTTATTTGCACCACTTACCATAAACCTACAAAGGCTGAAATGTTTCTGAAATCTAGTTTTTTCACATACCAAGGGAAGAAAAATAACCCATTCTTTCCAGTAACATTTCAGTACCTGTGACATAGATTTTTGTATTTGAACAACTTGTGAGGCCTAAATATTGCAATAAAACTTCTCAGCTGTGAAGATGTTAAAATAAACAAGAACGTTCTTGTCACTGAACTTTTTTTGGGAAAGGGAGTTGATTATGTTAAAGACAATAAAACAAATCCCTCCCATTTCTCTTTTTTTAACCAGCTTTCCTCCCTTTTTTCTTTTACACTAATTCTCTTTGTTTTTCTCTAGCTTTTCTCTTCTGTTCTCTCTTTTTCCCCCTCTTCTATCGCTTTCACTTTTAGAATTCCCTGAGCAGTTTAGGGGAAGATGCCACAGTCTAAAAATATGCCAATTTTGATGGAACTCTCCAAGGACACAATTTGTGGTTAGGCACCCAACTCCCATTTGTGCCTTTTAAAACAACTCAGGCTTAAGTTACATAAATTATTTGCATACTTACATGGCTGGTGTGCCCAGCATTCCAGTAAACTACCAAACCCAAATAAGGAAATATAATTAAACACAAATGATCTTCTGATGTGTGTGTGATACTTCTAAAACTTGTAAGCATATTAAAACTTGTATATTGGAGAAATAAATTGATCTTTTTAGTTCAAAGAAATGTGCTCAAATATGGCTTTTCATGTTTAATTTACTAGTCATTAATTTTAAATCTCCACTTAGAGCTTAAAATTATATGTAAAATCTCCCATTTGACAAATATCAGTTATTCCCTCTAGTACTTCTGCTCTCTTTTGTAGCACAAGCTAAATAGGACTTCATTTTGTTTCTTCTTTTAGTCATTTGCAATTTACATATTTTCATCTCTTAAATCCCACTGTTGAACAGCTGTATTGGTGTAACTTCTTCCTACCCAGGATATTAATGATAGAAAAATTTACTGAAATGTAGGGGGTTAATTTATTTTTAATTAAGGCTGTCAATTGACATGTGTTAACGCGATTAACACAGGGCAGGATTAATGCGTTAATGTTTTTAACACATTAATTGCAGGCATTAATGCTGCGCTGCCCCTTTGAAGTGCTGCTTCGGCGCTTCACAGGGGCAGCACAACACAGAGCCCGGGGGTCAGCTGGGGACTTCCCAGCTGACCCCGGGCTCCACTGACCCTTTGAAATGCGCAGAGGCAGCGTTTCAAAGGGGCAGCTGCCCCATAGCTGAGCCAGGGATCAGCTGGGTAGCGGCTGCTCCTTGGAAATGCTGCCCCAGTGCTTCAAAGGGGCAGCACTGCATGGAGCCCAGGGACAGCTGGGGACTCCAGCTTATCCCGGGTTCCGTGCAGCGCTGCCCCATTGAAATGCCACTGCGGCGTTTCAAACAGGAGGCGCACGCAATTAATCGTGATTACATTTTTTTTTAATCGCTTGACAGCCCTATTTTTAATTGTATTGGAATACTTTATTCGATAGGCATGGGATATTTTTGGGAGTGTTGTTAGAAGTGACTTTCAGCTTTTGGATGCACAATTTTAGTAAGGCACCCTGATTTTTTTTTTTTTTAATGTGCTCAACTTTTTCTGAAAATTAGAATCTGCTAATGCCTCTCAACTTGTGCACCAAAGCTAGCAGTAGTTGTTTTTGATAATATTGGCTTGTAGTGATTTTTTTTTTTTTTTTTGATGCATTGTTTCCTTTCAAGAAAGGAGCAGTGGTGTTTGATAGATTTGTGTTAAATTTTAATGGATTTCTTTTACTGAAAAATTGCTGGCAAAATTAACAAAAGTAAAATGGGATGGTGGCAAAATCTCTTCAGAAGTTACTGAGTTACTGGTGAGTCATAAATTTGATTTATTTAAAATTTCATTGATTTGTCTCAGATTATGCTTAATCTGTGAATCTCTTTATTATAGCAAGCTGAACAGCTAGGACGGGAAGACCAACAGCGACTTCACCGAAACCGAAAACTTGTGCTAATGGTAGATTTGGACCAGACATTAATACATACGACAGAACAGCACTGCCAACAGATGTCTAATAAAGTAAATATTATTTACTATTATGTTCTTGTGATAACTCTGATTTAAAAGGTTTTCTGTTCAGTTCTAATGAAGTGATAGGTCTGTAAAAATGCATTTTGTACATTAACATGTAAGACAGTGGTCTCCAACCTTTTTAAGTCCAAGATCACTTTTTGAATTTGTCAGTTCAGGACCTACCTCAAACCCAAATACCCCTGCCCCACCCCTTCACCAAAGCCCTGCCCTCCTCATTCTGAGAAGATGGGGCACAGGGGAGGGAGTCAGAGTGACATCAGTGCCCCTGGTCTCTGCCTCCCCCACCCTGCACAACAAGCAGGAGGCTCCCAGAGGGCAGGTCTGAGGCTCTGGGCAGGAGCAGCAGGGCAGTGTGGGGAGGGGCAGCTGAAGTGCTGGCACTTGATAGCCTCCCAGCCAAATCACTCAGGATCACCTGTCAGAGGCTCCAAGATCCCGATCTATTGGTTGGTGAGCACTGATGTAAGAGAAAAGCTAGTCAAAGAATGAAAATACATAAGAGGAACACTCTGCATAGAAAGTATATTTCAAAAATTTGTCATTAGTTAATGAAACATCCTGATTATTTCATTTGAAGTAACTTTTAACGTAACCAATTTATTTTACACCATTTATATAATTCTGTGCTTTCCATTTTAGTTAGGTAGGACAACAAAGCCAAGTCCGTCACTTTTAATTCTTGCTTTTCATGCAAATACAGTGTTGCTATTTCAGGTTCATAGGCACTAGAAAAAATAGCTGAATAGAATATCTTTAATTAAAAGTAAAATTAAGATTTCTCTTCATATTATCATAACTTTGCCCTGTCTCATACTGTGTTTAACTAAACCTACCATAAATCTGTAAAATAGGCTTCTATTTTTTTAATTAGTGAGACATCTTCAGCTTGAAAACTGAGTAAATGAGTTACAAGTATCTTGGGTGATACACAAAAAAGATGATCTCATACATTCGAAAATGACTATATACGAAGTAAACTACCAAAAAAATTTCTCTTAAATCTCTTCGTTCTAGTGTTACTGCTAGGTTATACTTGTTAATATTTTCCCTTATCAGAGAGGGATTTTTGCCTTTCAAAGAGAAAAATATGCATTAGATTGAATACATTTTCAAATAAAAATTGTATAGCTGAATTGGGCTGAAGTAGGCATTTTTATTTTTGTACTAAATTACTTTACAAGTCTTATGGGGTTATTTATTCTCTTCTAGGGAATATTCCATTTCCAGTTAGGTCGTGGTGAACCTATGCTGCATACTCGTTTGCGTCCTCATTGCAAGGAATTCCTAGAAAAGATTGCCAAATTGTATGAATTACATGTTTTCACCTTCGGTAGCAGACTTTATGCACATACAATTGCAGGTAAGTAGCACGTTACTTTGAAAACTTGAATAATGAGCCTTAAGTTTTGATGTGACTGTGACTTTCTGTTCTCTTCCAAGTCTCTGTCCACCTATACCTCTAAACAAGATTCTGTGCAAACTATAATGCTACTAAAGATCCCAAACTGTAAGCTAATAAAGCAAATTAAAATATTGAATCAACATTGTTGTGTAAATTTAAAGAATAGAGTTAGTATGCTTAGTTTCTTTGGAACCCAGTCCATATACAAATTTCTCTTTTACTTAGATACAGTCCTGCTGTTTATTTTTTAGGAAATGAGCCACAACTATTCTTCTCTTTCTTTGCATCTAAAGGAGGTCATAAGAGGGTGGGTTAATTGAGGTATTTGAATTTCACTCGCTTCCAGACTGCCTGAGAGACGCAAACACTCCCTTTAGGATAGGGAGTGAGAAGCATAAATGTTTTGTCTCCCTTTCATAAAAGTATTAATGTTATGTCAGCTGACTTGCTGATTGACATTGAGAACATAAAAATGCCCATGCTGGGTCAGATCAAAGGTCCATATGGCCCAGTATCCCGTCTTCCGACAATGGCCAGTGCCAGGTGTCCCATAGGGAATAAACAGAACAGGTAATCAACAAGGGATCCATCCACCCTTTGTCTATTCCCTCCCAGTTTTGACAAACAAAAGCTAGGGACATCATCCCTGCCCATTTGGGCTAATAGCTATTGATAGACCATCCTCCAGGAATAATTTATCTAGTTCTTTTTTTTTTTTTTTAAAACTTGGCTATAGTCTTAGCCTTCACATCATCCTCTAGCAAAGAGTTCAACACGTTGACACTGTGTTGGGTGAAGAAATACTACCTTTGTTTGTTTGGGTTTTTTATACCTGCTGCTTATTAATTTCATTTGGTGGAGTAAATAACACTTCCTTATTCATTTTCACTACTAGTCATGATTATATAGATCTCTTTCATATTCTCCCCCAACTCCCCCCGCCCCATCTCTTTACCAAGTTGAAAAATCCTAGTCTTATTAATCTCTGATCATAATAGAGAGGTGCTTATTTAGTAGATCGCTACTGGCATTTACTAGAGAATACAATTTGTATTTTACAGTATTTTCATATCCTTTGCCTTTAAATTCTCGATCTTGACTCACAAGCTCATTAAAGCTTGTTCTCAAATGTTTTAATTTAAAAGGAAAGGGAAATCTATAATGCCATTTTGCAACAGGCATAAACTTAATTAATACTAAATACATGCATGTTAGGATAATGTTGAGAACACAATCACTTGATATATGATGGATCTGTAAACTTGGCTGTTTTCCCCCCTCCTGCACCTCTTGTTTCAGTGTATTATTTTGTTAATTTCCTTAGATTTTGCTTTTAAAAATATTCTATTATTTTTAGGATCAAGTGAATGGCAACTAAGTAATTCATTTGTTTGTGACCCTAGTGGAAGAAATAAAAAAACGTTTATCCGTGTCTCAATCGAGCGAATGTTGTCACTGAGTAGAACTGCTGTTATCCATATCAGTTCCCTTTCACTCCTATTGTACTTGTCACTCTAAAAAGACATGATACAACAGGACTCTTTATTAAGGCATTTGGGTCCTGTCTATCTACCAGTGTTATATGTTCTTCACAAGAGATGACAAACTCTAAAATAGGTGATTTTGTAGAGAATTTTGATTCAAGTAAAGTAAAGCATTGAAGGTATACTTGGTGAAGCTTCCTTTAGACAGAGGCCTTCAATGTAATTGATTATAGGGGACAGGAACTGTCTTTATTGCATAGCACAGAACACGATTTTATGTTAACACACTCCCCTTTTGCTGATGGAGTGTGGTTCTGGTTTGTTCAGGGAATGAGGAAATGGGGCATGAGCTTGGTTCTCTTGCATGATAAGCTTCAGCACTTGCTGTGATATGTGTCTCTAGCCTTTGTTAGTTTCTGCCAATATGTGGTAAAGTGGTAGCCAAGCTGCAGTAATGTGAAACTAGACCTAGTCTGTGCGTATGTTGAACACTTGATGGCAGTATTGTTCAGAGAAATCATTTTTCGTGGGAACCCTTCAGTTAGTATTTAAGCAAGGAGGTAGTGGATAACTAGAAAGGAATAGGTGAGACAAGGGACAATAAAAGATGAGACATGGGAATCTTTTATTTGTATGGAAGAACTTAATCCCTCTGCCTCATCAGGTTTCATGTACACTTTCTATATGCTTTCCCAGATCCAGTCTCCTTCTCCCCCCTTCCCCTGCCACATACACGCTATTTAACATGGGTTAAATTTTTGGGGCTTGAGGCAGTTTTTCCTCCTCTTTCCAACTGCAGTCTTCTGGCAGACAGAGAGTGGCACTGGCAGGGACTCCACTTCATGACAGGGAAGCTGATAACTACACCTGTGTTGAAAGGAGGGACATTTCCCCCTTACCTTCCTAGTTCTGGTGCCATAGGCTGGAGATGCCCCAGTTGAGGCTCCTACAGTGTGCTAGCCTTCAGCTTCTAGTCCCAGTTGTGTGGAGGAGACAGGACTTCCTCTTTTCCTGAAGGGGTTGCTCCGTGGGGCTAAGTCTGACCCATCTCCAGGAACCCCAGGGCAGCGAGAAATTCAGTGGTTGCTACTGGGCAGTGACCTCCTATGGCTGGAGAGTAGTGAGGGCAGGAAGTGAGGCAGGGGTGAAGAGCTTGCTGCAGTTAGGGGAGCTTCCCAAAGATGGGTCTGATCTGGGCCTAGCGGCAGGTAAAGAGGAACTCGCATCTGTCCCAAGCCCTTCCAAGACTAACTGCCATAGCCCAGTATATGGTATGAGCCTCAGCTAGGGCATCACAGCCCTACTCCTCTCCAGCAGATTTCATGGGAGAAATCAGATTTTGTGGTCTGAGACACAATTCTCATACCTTCAAATGTCGTCTTATAACTTAATTAGGCAATGATTTTTATTACATATGCCAAATATCTTATGGCAGTGATTCTCAAACTTTTGCACGATGACACCTTTCACATAGCAAGCCTCTGAGTGTGATTCCCCTCTTATCATAGAACCATAGAGCTGGAAAAGACCTCGGAAGGTCATCAAGTCCAGCCCCCTGCTCTAGGCAGGACCAATCCCAACTAAATCAACCCAGCCAGGGCTTTGTCAAGCCGAGACTTAAACACCGCTAGGGATGGAGACTCCACTACTTCCCTAGGTAACCCATTCCAGTGCTTCACCACTCTCCTAGTGAAATAATTTTTCCTGATATCCAACCTGGACCTCTCCCACTGCAACTTGAGACCATTGCTCCTTGTTCTGCCATCTGTCACTACTGAGAACAGCCTTTCTCCATCCTCTTTGGAACCTCCCTTCAGGAAGTTGAAGGCTGCTATCAAGTCGCCCTCACTCTTCGCTTCTGCAGACTAAAAAGACCCAATTCCCTCAGCCTCTCCTCATAGGTCATATGCTCCAGCCCCCTAATCATTTTGGTTGCCCTCCACTGGACCCTCTCCAATGTGTCCACATCCTTTTTGTAGTGAGGGGCCCAGAACTGGACGCAGTACTCCAGATGTGGTCTCACCAGAGCCGAATAAAGGGGAATAATGACATCTCTGGATCTGCTGGCAATGCTCCTCTTAATGCAACCTAATATGCCATTAGCCTTCTTGGCTACAAGGGCACACTGTTGACTCATATCCAGCTTCTCATCCACTGTAACCCCCAGGTCCTTTTCTGCAGAACTACTACTTAGCTGGTTGGTCCCCAGCCTGTAACAGTGCTTGGGATTCTTCTGTCCCAAGTGCAGGACTTTACACTTGTCCTTGTTGAACCTCATCAGATTTCTTGTGGCCCAACCCTCCAATTTGTCTGTGTCATTCTGGACCCTATCTCTGCCCTCCAGCATATCTACCTCTCCCCCTAGCTTAGTGTCATCTGCAAACTTGCTGAGGGTGCAATCCATCCCCTCGTCCAGGTCATTAATAAAGATATTGAACAAAACCGGTCCTAGAACCGAACCTTGGGGCACTCGTCTAGAAACCGACCGCCATCCTGACATTGAGCCGTTGATCACTACCCGCTGGGCCCGGCCTTCTAGCCAGCTTTCTATCCATCTTACCGTCCGTTTATCCAATCCACATTCCCTTAAGTTGCTGGCAAGAATATTGTGGGAGACCATATCAAAAGCCTTGCTAAAGTCAAGGTATATCACATCCACTGACTTTCCCATGTCCACAGAGCCAGTTACCTCATTATAGAAGCTAATCAGATTGGTCAGGCACGACTTGCCCTTTGTGAATCCATGCTGACTATTCCTAATCACTTTCCTCTTTTCCAAGTGCCTCAAAATGGATTCCTTAAGGATCCCTTCCATGATTTTTCCAGGAATCGAGGTAAGACTGACCGGCCTATAGTTCCCTGGATCGTCCTTCTTCCCTTTTTTTGAAGATGGGCACTACATTTGCCTTTTTCCAATCATCCAGGATCTCTCCCGATTGCCATGACTTTTCAAAGATAATGGCCAAAGGCTCCTCAGTGACAATTGCCAACTCCCTCAGTACCCTCGGATGCATTAAGTCCGGACCCATGGATTTGTGTTCGTTTAGCTTTTCTAAATAGTTCCTAACCTGTTCTTTACCCACCAAGGGCTGTCCGTTTTCATCCCATCTTGCTTCACTTAGCGCATTAGTCCGGGAGCCAACCTTGTCCGTGAATACAGAGGCAAAGAAAGCATTGAGTACCTCAGCTTTCCCCACAGCGTCTGTCACTAGGTTACCTCCTTCATCCAGTAGGGGCCCCACACCCTCTCTGATCACCTTCTTCTTGTTAACATGCCTGTAGAAACCTTTCTTGTTATCCTTCACATCCTTTGCCAGTCGCAATTCTAATTGCGCTTTCGCCTTCCTGATAACCCCCCGGCATTCTCGAGCTATACATTTAAACTTCTCCCTGGTCATTTGTCCAAGTTTCCACTTTTTGTAAGCTTCCTTTTTGTGCTTAAGTTCACCAAGGATTTCCCCTGTAAGCCAGTCTGGTCTCCTACCATGTTTGCCTCTCTTGCTACGCATCTGGATGGCTTCTTTCTGTGCCTTCAATAAGGCTTCTTTAAAATACGGCCAGCTGTCCTGGACTCCTTTCCCCCTCATGTTAGCATCCCAGGGGATTCTGCCCATTAGGTGCCTGAGGGAGTCAAAATATGCTTTTCTGAAGTCCAAGGTGTGTATTTTACTACTCTCTTTTCTTCCTTTGGTCAGGATCCTGAAATCTACCATCTCATGATCGCTGCTTCCCAGGTTGTCACCCACCTCTACTTCCCCTATTAGTTCCTCCCTGTTGGTGAGCAGAAGGTCAAGCTGCACACGGCCCCTGGTCGGATCCTTCAGCACTTGTACCAAGAAGTTATGCCCAATGTTCTCCAAAAACTTCCTGGATTGCCTGTGTACTGCCATATTGGTTTCCCAACAGATGTCAGGGTGCTTAAAGTCCCCCACGAGAACCAGGGCCTGCAGTCTGGAAGCTTCTCTCAGTTGTCCGAAGAAAGCCTCATCTCCCTCATCCACCTGATTCGGTGGCCTGTAGTAGGTACCAATAAATGGAGTTTGGGGTGGAGTTTGACAGCTTGTGACTTCCCCATATAGTATCTTCCCTGAGGGGTCCCATCTCCCATTCTGAGAACTCCTGTTTTACTATATTAATGTGATGTGGTTAACAAGTCTAAGATTGAGTCTTCAGTGTGCTCTGTGTAGAAACACGTGGTGTTTAGCAATTGGAGTACACAATTTTACAGTTTATCTGTAACTTCCAGCTGAACATAATGAACCATCTCCAAGTTTTAGCAAGGGTATAGGGTAAACATATAAATATTTGTGTCTTGGAATGAATAATTGTATAGTAGGCAATACCTCCACACGTGGTATTCTGAACGCCTCATGTTAAATGGCTGCTAGTTAACATTAGTTCAAAATACTCTAATGTAGGCAGACCTTTTTAGGAATACAGGTTGGACTTCCCTGGTCTGGCACCCTCAGGTCCTGACCGGTCCTGAAAGAGGGAGTTTGCCATACCAGGAGAAGTCGACTCTCTGCCAGGCTCCCCTGGTCATTGGCCACTGGGCACCCAGCTCCTTGGCGAGCCCCCAGCTGCTTGGGCTGCACTGCCCTGTCGCTGCCAGACTCCATAGCTCTGGGGCTCTCTGGTCCAGCAACATCCCTGGTCCTGCTGGAAGTTACCCTAATACAGCTGAAGTTCCAATGCCTACTACAATAATAGCAGGAGTCTTTTTAAAGCAGCGCTGTGATAATGGATATAGCCACATTTGCAGTTGGAAAGACATTTTCTTGCTACGTATTATATTCTTCTATTTCATTTTATCACGCCACCAATAAAAATCAAAATGTTCCTGGTTTCCATTCATACAAAGTAGTATGATCTATGGGAGGGGTAGCCAAACTGATTTGCAAGCCATATGTGACTCTCTTTTTACAGTTAGTGTGGCTCGCTGAGCCCCCTCTCCCGTTCTCCACCTGTCAGACTATGGAGAGGAAGCTCAGGGCTTCTGCATGACAGTAGGGTTGTGGGCTAGAGGTTTCTGTCAGAGATCATTGGTGCCTGGTGAAGGTCAGAGGAGCACAATTTAAAAGCTTGGGCCCTCCAACATTTTGAGTTAGCCTTGATCCACTCCCAGGCACATCTCCCTCTTATTCCAGTGGGCCCTCTGCAACTCCCAGGTATTAGCTCTATGTTGAGATGCAGCTGCAAACTGTTAGGAGTAAGGGAAGGGTCTCTGCTTTAGCTTCATATGACCAAGCAGGGCCAGCAAATCCTGGTAAAAGTTTGCGGGGAGGGAAGGGAGATGTGACTACACCACCTCCCTCTCACACATACCCATACACCACGCTGGTTCAAGTTTCAGAGCTGAATGAAGGATGATATCAGGAGGTCAGACAGGCACTTTCCTGCTGCTGTTAGTCTTTGTTCAGAGGGGAAGTCTCTGGGCCCAGTGTCCCAAGTGGGCTTCTCTAACCATGCATGGGTGGGGCTCAGGCAGGAAAGCTCTGGACTTAACCCCTGCATCCTTGAGCATAAGTAGTGCTAGCTGCATGAGAGAAATAGTGATTATTTGAAACACATAGCACAGGCAGGAGGTCTGACAGAATTGTTGGGTCCTTGGGCAAAGGGGGGGAGAGGGGGCAGCTTTGCACTCCCAGAAGGGGTGAGGCCTCTGGCAGAAGGGGCAGGGCTGAGGGCTAGCCTCCCCCCACCAGCCCTTCAGTGCCTCCCAGGACTCCGACAGCAGCTGGAAGCTCAGGCCCCTTTTGAATCACCAGACCCTGAGGCAGTTGCCTCGTTTGTCCCCGCTCTCCTTACCCCATTGGTGGGACTGAGCACAGGCCAACATAGCAGACATGTTAACTACATCATTAGTGTGTGAGTGCAGGAATGCCTTTGTTCAAATGATGTTACTTCCTATACCATATTTTACACCAGGGGTCAGCAATCTTTCAGAAGCGGTGTGCCAAGATTTAACTTACTCATGTCTATTTATGGATCTGTGGGCCCCCAGACCGAGTCCCTGTGAGTACAAAGCCCCGAAAAGCCCTGTGCCCCCACGTGCATCCTGCTTGTGCAGGGGCCTCAGCCCCAGCGCTGCCTCCTTCCACTGCTGCCAGGAGTGTACCATGAGAGTTCATCCCACCCGGCTGGGTCCTGCATAGCCCAGTCTGCAGCCGTGAGAGCAACTGAGGCAGATGCCCAGAGATAGATGGGCGGGCCATAATTATTTGTGCAATTGCAAAAAGTTAACATATTTAATATAAAATTAATATACATTTTGTGATTTTTATTTGGAAATAAATAAAAATCAAAACATTAACAAAATATCCCCCTCCACTCCCCCAGAGCCAGGCACTCCCATATCTCTTCTAACTCAATTCCCCTCCGCTCCCCCAGAGCACCCACCTATTCTAACCCAGTGCCTCCTCCCTCCCCCAGACCCAGGCACTCCCAGCCCTCTTTCCCCCCCCCCCCCCCATGCCTAGTGCCTGGGTCCCAGAGTCAGTGTCCCCACCACCAAACATTTCTTCCTCAGGTGCTGGGAAGGCATGAGCACAGCAGCCAGCTGTGAGCAGGCACTTGATGCCTGTGCAGAGCAGCCCGGCCAGCCATGATCTGCACTCGGCCACGTGCTCTGAGCGGCCATCGGGTCACAATGTTGTTCTTTTATAAAAATGTAGTGGCAGGCCATAAAAAATTTCGATTGGGCCACATGCAGCCTGCCAGAAGCCTGTTTGACATGCCTGATGTAGATGGTATCATGAGCTTTTGTGGGCACAACCCACTTCCATCCATGAAACCTCATGATACCATCTACATAAGGGGTGGGCAATAATTTTTGCCCGGGGGCCACTTCAGAAATTTTTGAAGTAGACCTGGGTCACCATGGAAGGGGTGGGGCTACCCAGACCATGATTAGTTTGGGGGTGGGGGGAGCCCCTTTGCCCTCTTTCCCACTAGGCACCCATGTCTCTGGTAGGGCAGGAGGAGGCTTCGGGCACTCCCCTACCCCCAGGCCAATCAGGGCTTGAGGGTGGGGAAGTGCAGGAAGCCTTCTCCTGCCTTGTGAGGAGTATGTGGCACTTGGAAGCTCTGCGTGCTGCTTGCAGGGTGGGGGCAGAGCAGAGAAAGCTTCATGTGCTCCCCTGCCCTCAAGCCCTAATTGGCCTGGAGGCAGGGGATCAGCAGGGCCTCCGTGGACCGGATCCAACCCACAGAGGCCCTTTTTCCTACCTCTGATCTACATGTTTTGTTAGTTTTTAAAGTACTACTAGACTGTTTTGTTGTTTAAGCTTTTCCTGTTAGACTAACTCAGCTACCCCTCTTATTTAAAAAAAAAAAAAAAAAGAGTTCTGTACTATACCATTCCTTTTTGCCTCCCTGTTTCCTTTCTCCTTTGGCGAATTGGGCAGCCAGGAGTTTTGGTAACAATGTATCAGATATGCACACAGTGCCTGCTCTACCTCAGCTGGTGCTGGATAATCAGAGCCTCAATTCTAAAGGAGTTGGCATTACTGAAGTGATAGATCACCCCACGTTTTGTTGTAGATTTTCCATCTCCCAGTCATAGCAGAGACTTGGGATTAATGTGGTTTTCTCACTAAAAGTCTTATACATGTTCAGATGCTGTGATTGTGAACACCTGGAGAGGCAGTCTGCTCAAGGCAAAGTTGGCCTTGAATCTTGATGTCAATGGCTTGTGTGAAATTTGGAAGAGCAGCTCAGAGAGTCCTCTCCTTTACTTAAGGATAGAATCTCATGGCAGCCTGAAGGAAAAAGTCCTCATGGCAGACAGAAAGCCATGCTTGCAGGGTATCCTCGGCCTTAGGCTACTTACTGTTTGAAGTGCCTTCAAGAAAGTGTGGGTGATTCTTGTGTTGTGTGTTAGTTTTATTTAAAAGTTTTTCAAAGTGTTATTTTAACGGGTAAGTTAATCTCTTACATTCATAACTCTCATATAGTTTTTTGCTGTGCGATAATGTGAAAAACAATTAGGTTAACTAGGTAAGTAAATGGGCAGTTAGGAAACATTAGATTGCTTACAATAAATTTATTAGGTATCTTGTTAGTCTTTAAAGTGCTACATAACTTTTTTTCCTTTTGTTTTACCAAGATCAGACTAATACGTAACTAATACCAATACTAATACGTATTGCAATTTATCTATTACAATAAATTTGATATGCTCAAAATCGTTTTTACTTTTTATTCATTAAAGCAATGTGTTACTCATTTGCTATAACAGTGGTTTTAATTGCTTGAATGAAATATAGTGATGAAATTCATATTTAGGTTGTATAACGTTAATTTATCTCGTGTTTTATAAAACTTACATATTTAAGAATTTGACATTTTTTATGTAAAAGACATGAACCTAATGAGAATGGGATATGAACAAATTAAAGAGAAAACAATTTACCAATGTAAACCAGAAAACTTTATAATTTATATGTCTGTAGTTAGTAAATAAGTAATTCATTAAACAAATATCCTAAGAGGTGGATTATTTAAAGTGGTGTAGTGAGGAGGGTCTGGGGAGGGAGGGGGAGCGGATGTGGCCCCTGGGTGCCATACTAGTGAGATGCCCATATAGTCCCCCTACACTCCCCCTGTCATCCTTCTGCTCACCTGCTCCTCCTCTGCCCACAGCCACCAGCTGGAGCTACCTCTTCCCCTCCTCTCTGCCCCCAGCCCGACACCCTCCACCTCTGCCAGAGGGTTAGTGTGTGTGGTACCCAGCCCAAAACTGGAGGTGGTCGGGTAAGACGCGGTACAAGCTCCCCCCACTCCTCCCAGGATCGGGCTCAACTGTGCGCCAGATTCAGGGCCCCACCATTTGACAGGGGAGGGGCGCCAATTTTGCCATCGCCCCCAGGCGCATAACACCCTCGCTGTTCCTCTGGGTCAGGCTCAGCCCAACATGGCGGCCAGAGGGGTTCCTCCTCCTCCAGGTCAGTGGGCGGCCACTCCGCCCCACTACAGGAACATATTGATTAAAAATTGTGTTCAGCTGCTATAAAAGAATGAGTAGATATCTTTAAACTCACTGTTTCTAGTTAGGACTGGATTTCTATAGCTGTCCATTTCGATTTCTGTAAAAGGCTTTAAACAGTCAGTTTTGCTGTACTTGTATGTAAAACGAATTTTTTTTTGGTGTTAGATATGATTTGATGGGTAAACGTATTAATGAGTAAAATTCATTTGTGAAGCTCCAGTGTTAAATGTATGCACATCTCAGAACAGCATTTATGAAAAATATAGAAAATGTATGCTAACTAGTGAAAAGTAGCCATTATAGCCTAGCAGGAGATGCTATTTATGGCTGGATTGTTGAAAGCATGCAACATCCACTGTTTTTTTTTCTTTCTCATGTGTGACTTGATAACTAATTACATTAAGAGTTTTTAAATGTTTCACTTGACATTTTCTGACATACTTCCTAAGAAGAAAAATGTGTGTGCATTTTAACTCTTATTGTGAAGAGGAAGAAAATATTTACAAATGAGCTACTACAAACTTTGTGTTTAGTCAGTACCTGAGGATGGATCAATTGCTCTTTTTGTTAATACATGGTCTAGCCACTAGGTGTCTCAGTCGGTCTTTTATGGAAGAAATTCATTTGATAGCTTGTACTGGTGAAAAGTTCTATTTTTTAAAAAAGATTTAAAGATAGACATTTTGTTAAAACGAATTAACCTTATTCCATCAATGAAATATTATGTGCCTTCCATATGCCATTTCTGTGAAATATGTAAACAAATGGCTATTACACTTTGCTTTTCCATTAGCTTGGCAATGTTTTAGAAAAGTAAATTTGAGGCAGAAGTTCTTTAGTAAGGATTGGTTTTTGGTTACTTAGTGTACTGCATTCAATTTGACATCAATCTGTAAAGCTTCACTGAATTTTTTTTAACTAATTTATATTGAGCTGTATTAGGAACTAGTAAAGTCACATGAAAGCTTAAATTTTGTTTTTTTTTCTTAAAGATGTATTGGACCTGACTCTTATGAATTGAGCCTCCAATCTGTGGGGGCAGTTCTGCATCTGAAGTTAACAGTGTCCTTGGTTTTCTTTTTACCTGTCATCAGTTGTCAGGAAAAATAGCTTAAATGAATTAAGCCTTGACCAAAGCCCAGTTAAATAACTATTTTTTTTGCATCTTCCATCATTTTTTACTGAATTTAATGTGACAGTGTAGCAATTCGGGATGTTAAAAAGCGAGTAATTGTGTAACTGTGCAATGGCTGAAAATCTCAGCAGTTACATGGTTACACACACTCCCCAGCTTGGGGTGGCAGCCAGGATCTGGTACACACCAGGAACCGACTTTTAAGCTAGCTGCTGGCATGCATCAGCCTTCTGCCTGCTGGCCGCCACCTCATGCTTCCACCTCTGATACTGAAACAGCAGCATGGGGTAGTAGCTGGCTGCCGGGGAACCAGTATGCACCGGGAGCCAGCTTTTAATCCGGCTCCCTTTGCAGCCTGCTCCTGGGGAGCTGGCTGCCACCCCTGCACTGCTTATCAGTTGTCTGTTAACTGTTTAAATGGTTATACTTTTACATCCCTAGTAGCAAGTCTTGATTGTGGTTTCACTGACAAATTAGGCAGGAATGTACTAATGAGAATGGAAAGTTTTTTCTTTTATGCAGATGACTGGAAAGAGGGTAGAACAGCTGACAATGACACTTGTACAATAATAAAATGTAGTGTATGATGATTTACATATAGTTTGTCTCCATGTGTAGCTATGGTTCTATAGTTAATATTTTCAATTATTATGCCTAGGTACTGCAAGGGTCTTTCTACAGGGGATGATTCTACATGCGTTTGCTGCAATTCTTAAGCATAGTCGGGTGAGTTAAGGTTGAACCTCTGTCCTTAACTCAGAATTTTCTTGCTTTTATGGGTTTTAAGTTATTCCAATTATAATTACACACACACACATTTTTGTAAAGTTTAGTTTGTACAACCTGAGGCACCTAAAAGGGGCCTGACTTGCAGAACGTTCCTAGTATACACACTTTGAAAATTTATAAGGCCTCTGCAGCTTGCCTCAGATTTGCCTTCCAGAAATCAGTAAGTCACTTCTGAAAACTTGGGCAATAGAATATAACATGGCCACCTTTTTTAAATATTGTTTCTGAATAAATAAATAATGATTGCATTATTGCAGGAGAAGTAAGAAGTTCAAGCTAATCTCAAAGCAGGTTATAACACAATCAGTTCAGCAAAATGGCAAATCCAGAGTATAAGAAATGCTACGTTTTTCTTTCAGAGCAGTTATGAAACCTCAATGTCCCTTTATGATGAAAGGTTAATTATATTGACGGAGAGGTCAGTTACATTAACATATCTGTATATGGATAAATTTGCCATTTTGCCAAACTAATTGTATTTTATCTTGCCCTTAAATTAGCTAACCTATCTTCTCGTATTCCTTCTTAACAAAGCACAGTCAGCACAGATCTATGTAAATAGGTCTAATGTTTCTTATTTTTATACAAGTACAAATGCACTAAAACAGTGTTTTAGGTACAATTTAAAACCACAGATGCAAGAGTTGAAACTAAAACCGCTCGTTAACTTGCCCATTATGCTTAAGCATTGCAGTACTTTGCTAGTTCACATGAGACTTCTCTGCAGACCCTAGGTACAATGTGCTATGGACAGAATTTAGTCCTAAAGAACGTACTATAATATTATAAGTGTAAGTTGCCAGACTTGATTTAACTGTCGCCTATTCTTAATTCCTTTTACCTTAATTACTCACTGATGCCACAAGTTAATTTTTGTAACTTCATTATTGCTCCTATGTTAAAGGAACTTGGATTAGATTTTTAAAATAAGTACCACTGAATTAGTGACAGGTATCCAGTCTACTGTGTTTACTCTTTATGTGGTATATAATGAATACTTTTTGAAGCCTAAGTATCTCAGTGTGTTTTTTGATTACACTAATATCCAGTTCCATTGACGAAGTGGGTTTTACCCGCCAAAGCTTATGCCGTAATAAATCAAATTATGTAGAATGTTAACAGGGAGGAAATGTTGTAGTGAATAAATATTAACTTCAAACTCTTCTTTCAAAAGGATTTTTGGACCCTGAAAAGAAACTTTTTTCACATCGGATACTGTCAAGAGATGAATGTATTGATCCATTTTCTAAAACTGGGAATCTTAGGTATGTATGAGGAATTATGCAGGAGAGGAAATGAAGGCAGAGTGTTGGGATCATAGGTACAGATTGTGCCTCCCTCGTCCGGCACCTTCCGGACCTGATCGGGATTTGCCAAACCAGGGGAGGTCCTTCCCATCATGGCCTCTGCTGCCACGCTGCTGCCTGTGCGGGCATGGCTCTCCCTAAGCTGGAGCTCCAGGGCTGCCGCCAGGGCTGAAGTTCTGCGGCTATTGCCACTGCCCCTGAACTCCACAGCTGGGGCTGGAGCTCCGCGACTGTTGCTGCCAGTCCCCAAGCTCTACAGCTGGGGTGGAGCTTCGCGGCTGTTGCTGCTGGTCCCCAAGCTCTGCAGTGGGGTTGGAGCTTTGCCGCTGCCAGCCCCTTGCTGCTGTCCAGCCACAGGAGCTGGAACTCACTGCTGGTCCTCTGTTTCCTCCCTCTCCCCTACACGGGGCTTCCGCTCCTGCCGCCAGCCCGATTTCCCTAT
The DNA here is from genome assembly GCA_032595735.1 of Pelochelys cantorii. Lineage (NCBI taxonomy): Eukaryota > Metazoa > Chordata > Testudines > Trionychidae > Pelochelys > Pelochelys cantorii. Next base: position 102,248,077 of record CM064327.1, read on the forward strand.
ACCCGCTCTGTAGTCCAGGAACATCCATGGTACTGCCAGACTCCGAATGTTGTTGGACCACAGAGTCCTAGTTAAGGGAGGTACAACCTATATTAAATGGAAACATTGTCTCTGTCTCCTGTATCCCATAAATCTACATCTTTACAGAGTAAAATAAAACTGAATAGTAATAGCTGATGCTTACAGGCTCCATTTACTTAGTATTTCAGTTAGCTTTGCAGCCTGTAATGTTCAAGCAAAATAATTTAGAGTTTCACATTCATTGATAACCTCCTTTTTCAGATGTTTTATGCCTTCAGATAATTGCAACTTAGGAAAAATCTGCCCTGCAGTGCTACACCACTGCAGCTGCCAATGGCATAATTACTCTACCTTCTCAAGAAGCATAAGCTACATCGGCAGGAGAGTGTCTCCTGCCAACATAGCTCTGATGTGCACAGCATGAAATTTTCATCACTAAGGGGAAAGAGAAGCTCTTTGTCACCCCTGGGCAATCATTAGTTAGATAACTTAAGTGGTCATATAGACCTGCCCTACATTTTTTTTCTTCTGCCATATTTGCAAGCAACTGGCCTATTTCATCTTGTGATTCATTTCATAATAGTATTTATGCATTTTTATATTGTTGAAATTTAGGCCAAGATTTTCTGAAATAATAGCCTTCAGCTAGACTCCTAAATCTGTATTTAGGTATTTAAATGGCCTGGCTTTCAAAAGTGCTGAACACTGAACAGTTTCATTGATGATCAGCACTCTTGAAAATTACACATCGGTGCTTAAATTAGGCTCCTTAACCCATATTTTAGGCTTTAGTTTTTGAAAATCTTAATTTTTGTTTAGCTTGCGTTAAAAAAAAGATTGCCTGATATTTTAATAATAGCTATATTGGAATTCTTATGTGGAGAGGAGGATTCATCATCTCAAAGCATGTTTTCTCTTATCCTGGGTATAGTTTTGAATTTGTTGGGAGTATTCTCCTTTCAGGCTTATGACTAGTAAATACTAAGGCTATGTCTAGACTACATTCCTCTTTTGAAAGAGGAATGTAAATGAGGCAAATAGAAAGTGAAAATGAAGCACGGATTTAAATATCCTGTGCTTCATTTGCATATTCACGCCCGAGTGCTTTTTCGAAAAAGGGTTTTTTGAAAGTGAAAGTGCAGTCTAGACGCGGGTCTTTTAAAAAAGGAGTATTTTTCAAAAGAACCGCATCTATACTGTGCTTTCACTTTCGAAAAACCCTTTTTTGGAAAAAGCGCTTGGGTGTGAATATGCAAATGAAGCACGGGATATTTAAATCCGTGCTTTGTTTGCACTTTCAATTTGCCTCATTTACATTCCTCTTTTGACAGAGGAATGTAGTTTAGATGTGCCCGAAGACTTTTTGTTTAGCTATAATCTCTGGAGGATGAATGTGTGACCAAATTACTATGTATGAGATTGCTCCTGCTCTTTTGTTTCCAAATTATGTGTGTTATTTAGGTAGAAGAACCTAGATTGAAATTTGGGTAATACACAATGTATTCCAAAATTTAAACTTTGGGTGGTTCATATTTTTTGCTACTGGAACTGAAAGGGGCAAACAAAATTTAATTGCTATTTTTTATATTTTAAAGATTTTTTGTAATTAACTTGAAAATTCTTTCTAATGATCATAGAACTTCTTAAAAAAACCAAAAAGGTTATTGGTAAAGTAACCAGTAAGAAGCGCTGCAAATTGTATGCCAGATGTTATAGGTAAATAAGTAGACTCATGAGGACTCATGCATTGATTTTTCAAAAATCATTCATGTTTAGCGTTCATGCCCATTTCTCTCTCTCTCTCTCTCTCTCTCTCTCTCTCACACACACACTCTCACACACAGAGAGAGAGCTAACCAGAATGTCAACCCAGAGTATGTTTTAAATAGTAATTTTAATAGACAATAAAAAAAACCACTTTTTTTCTTTCAGAAATCTCTTCCCATGTGGTGACTCCATGGTGTGCATTATTGATGATCGAGAGGATGTTTGGAAGTTTGCACCCAATTTGATAACTGTAAAGAAATATGTATACTTTCAGGGCATAGGAGATATTAATGCACCACCTGGATCAAGGGAAGCTCAGACGAAAAAGAAGGGTAACTCCAATTTATTTATAAGCAGTAGTTACTAGCAAACGAAAACCATGCTGACAAAGTGTTGCCTGAGGCTATGTATCCCGGAAAAACTCTGCGCGTCCAGGGAATGCATCTGCTGTTCCAAAATTTTTTTCAGAAGAGCAGATGCGCTTTTTCGGCATCCCTATAAACCTCGTTTTATGAGGAAGAAGGGATGTTACGAAAAAGGGGGTTTTCCCGACATTTGGCCCAGTGTAAATGTGCCAAATGTCGGCCTCTTCCAAAAAAGGTGGAAAAAGCTACGCAAATTGCGGTTCGCAGTTTGCATAGCTTTTTCTGGAAGAACAGTGTAGTGTAGACATAGCCTGAGACAAACTAATAGTGGGAGTTTCAGTGTCTACCAAACTCATCCATTTTGCATTTAGATAGAGAATTTTATAGCAGAGCTCAGGCCCCCCATGGGCAATGGCCGCTGCCAGACACCAGCCTCTGTCTGCAGCCAGATCAGGCCCCCACAGAAAGAGGCTGCTTCGCAGCAGCCTCCCCTCCTTCCCACCCCCCTGGCAGCAGCAGCCTCTATCCACGTGGAGTTCGGACCCCCACAGACAGGGGCTGCTGCCACCCTACGCTGCTGCCTCTATCAGAGCACCTGGTCTGCAGAGGGAGCTGTTTTTTAAACTGGCTCCCCTCACAGACCGGCTCCTGGGGACTATCAAATAGTCGTGTAACCAATAAGATTTCATGCGATTACACGACTATTCAATTACACTATATCTAACATCCATAACATAGACATGTTTCACTGTAGGTCAAACTCATTTAATATGTGGAAGAGAGGAAGGATGTTTCTGGAAGCATAATTGAAAGCTCTTCTTGGAAGGATAAAACATGGAAATGTCATCTTTTATTTTTGTGTGTGTGTGTGTCTTTCTCTCCAGTAAATCATTCTTCAAAAACAACTGAAACATCTGATCCCCCAGTGGTACTGACAAAAGATTCTGAAGAAGTGAAGAATGTTATATGTGTAGAAGAACAAAGCAATGGGCTTGGGAAATCTACAAAAGAAATGTGTACTACAAATGGTAGTAACTTTATGAGCAGTGAAACTTCTAACTGGGGATTGAATTCCAATGATAAATTAAATGTTAGAGACTCCATAAGTGATACCATTGATTACAAAACAAATGCTGCAACCATTAATGATTCAACAACTGTTAAGGAGTCTCAGATTTCTTCAGAACTAGATAATCGGACAGTTACAGAGAAGCAGCAGACCCAAGACAAGGCAACAAATGACTTGGACTTTGAATTGTCTAGTGATAGTGAAAGTGACAATGGATTAGATGCTAGGAAGTCCTCATCCTCTTCCTCAGATAGTGACAATGAGGGTAAGAGAAGCTGGAAAAAATCAAAGCAGCCTGTACAAGATGATAATTTGCAGCAAGAATGTTGCATTGATGTGAGTGTGGGGAAGGACAGTCAAATGAACCATTCAGGGGAGGCAACAGCTTCACCAAGTGTATATGCTCATGGCAAGACAGTTGATCTTGAAATGCAAGAAGAAAGTGAACAGGTCAGCCTTTGTGATTTGGGAAATGGGTGTGCAGACAAGAAAGAAGCAGAGACGGAGTCACAGAATAGTGAGCAGTCTGGGATTACAATGGGCGAATCTTTAGATCAGAGCATGGAAGAAGAGGAAGAAGAGGACACAGATGAGGATGACCATTTAATATACCTCGAAGAGATCCTTGTTCGGGTGCACACTGATTATTATACCAAGTATGATAAATACCTGAAAAAGGAGATCCATGAAATTCCAGACATAAGAAAAATAGTACCAGAATTGAAAAGCAAGGTATTGGCAGATGTTACCATTATATTTAGTGGACTCTATCCAACAAATTTCCCAATAGAAAGAACCCGAGAACATTACCATGCTACAGCACTTGGAGCTAAAATTATAAAGAACCTAGTACTGAATGCTGATGATCCTAACAAGCCAACCCATCTGATTGCAGCAAGGGCAGGTAAGTTAAGTGAAATTTATCAGTTTCCTGTTAATAAAATCATGAGTGAAAACAGTATTTTAAGTAATACAAAAAGTTGGCTGAAGAGTTGAAAGGACTTCATATATTTGCCATCTTTCATGTTGGCTTAAATTATAAGGGAAAATAGCTTAAAGATTTACTGAAAATCATTTTAAAAGGTCTTTGTATCCTTTTGCTTTCGTAGGATTAAGCTTTTTTTTTAAATGGTGTTTTTTTTTTTAAAGAAAAACAAATATCAAATCTGGTCTTTCCTGGTCTTGAGTGTGTCACGTGAAAGCTAATACACTTCCATCTTTGAAAGGGGAGAGGTGTTGTTTATTCAACTAAGATAATGTTCTATAATTAGGTATATTTTAAACTAGAGTAACTGAAACGAAATAAGTGATAACCAGTCTTGACTTAGAATTCTCGTCTCACTTGCACAACTTTCATTCCTCTTCTTGAGATACTGCCATTTCACTTCATTCCCAGCTTTTCCTTGTCTTCCAGGCTAGACAAGACCTGAATTCCTAATGTGGTTAAGAAATAAATCTAACATGCCTTTTAGTCCCTCTTTATACACCATGAAGAAGCAAAGAACGTAAGTCTAGTTCAGTGGTCACCAAAACAGTAGATCAGGATCTACTGGCTGGTGATCTTGACTAGTTTGGCCAGGAAGCTATCAAGTGCTGGCATTTCAGTTGCCCCTGCACCCACTGTCATGCTGATTCTGGAGCTGCAACACTGGGAGCCTCCTGCTTGCTATGCAGGCTGTGGGAGGGAGAAGGGGGTAGGGGGGCACTGATGTTACTTTTCCCCCCTCACTTCTGTACCCTGTCGCCACACAGAGAGAAGGGGATGGAGGGAGCTTGGCAGTGCAAATCTGTCACACTCACACATTGTGTGTCTGTCATTCTCACAATCACACACTGTCCTTCACTCTCATCTCCCTCCCCAACACATACATGTGGGGTTGTTGTTACTTTTACTGCTTGCAAAGGGTGTTATTTTTGGTTTTTGACTGATCTGAGCATTTCATAATTTTGATTTCTCACGCTTAAATTTAATTCTTTGGGTAGTGAGTTCTCAAATGCTTAACCTGTCATGGCTGGAGTAATTATCCCTCTGGTAATTGCTGCTCCTGGACGTGGGTGGCATGTCTCTGCAGCCCCTGAGAGAGGCAGAGCAGGGGGTCTCCACATGCTGTCCTTGCCTGCAGACACCACTCCTGCAGCTGCCATTGATCAATCACAGGGAACCGTGGCCAGTAGAAGCTGTGGGCTGAGTGCCTATAGACGAGGGACAGCACATGGCACCATGGAGCCACTGCTATACATGCCAGCTGCTTTCAGGAGTGGTGCAGGGTCAGGGCAGGAGTAAGCCTGCCTTAGCCCCACTGCTCCACCTCTCAGAAGCCGTCTCAGTTAACAGTGCCCAGCCAGAGCCTGCTTCCTGAACCCCTGTCCCAGCCCTGAACTGCTTCCTACACCCAACCTCCTGCTCCATATGTGAGTTCCCCTGCAGCCAAGCTCCTTCCCAGAGTTTGCACCCTGGACCCCAATCCCCCACCCTGGGCTAAGCCCGGAGCCCCTCCCATACTCCAAACCCCTTGGCCCAAGACCAGAGCCTGCACCCCAATCCCAGCCTGATGAAAGTGAGTGAGGATGGGGGGAGGAAGTGGGATGGAGTGAGCAGGGTGAGGCCTCAGAGAAGGGTTGGGGCAGAGGCAGGGCGTCAAAGAAGAGGCAGGAAGGAAGTGGGGCACGGGTGTTTGGGTTGGTGGTAGATCTTACATTGCACTTAAATTGAAAAAGTGGTCTTGTGGTTAAAAAAGGTGGAGACCACTGGTCTAGTTTTTTCAGTCACTTTGGTTTATTTTCCTAGCCTGACAAGTTTCTTATAAGATTAGACTATGTGCAAAAAATAAATATTTTGTTTTAAAGGCTTGCAGTATAAAAACATCATAGTATATCTTTGTTAATGTGATGAAGGTTTTTCCACCCAAATCTATAACTTCAGTTCAAGCTCATAATATCATTTCCAATTTAATAGTCCAACCAATGTAGTCTTTTCTTGAAAATAAATATTTTTTCATATTGATCATGAGTTCTGCACTGAAATAATGGTAATTTTCAGGTTCCCAGGCTTTGATTTTTTTGGCACACTATGACTTTTTTTTTTTCTGAACTTGATTTCAGGGATTTAAAAACTGTTTGTTTTTGTCTGGATGAAAGATTGAAGTCTCATCTTCACTGCCAAAAAAGAGGTGTTACTGGAGTGGCATAACTAACTTGGATTAGCTATCTCATTGTAAAATCCTAGTGGAGACAAGGCATAGGTAGCTTTTACTATGGTATAGCCAAATAAGGTATCTCAGTGGGCAGCGTGGTTGTGTGTAGTGTTGATGTTGGCTAGCTATATTGTGGTAAAAGCTACTTGAGCCTTATCTCCACTAGGGATGTAAAATCCCGTTTTACTTGTTAACTGATTTAAAGGATGCCTTCCCTCCCTACACAGAGGACAATGGCCGTCCTGGCTGGGCTGGAGTGCCTGGCCTGGGCATGCCACCAACAGGGGCTGCCTACTGGGCTGGAGCACCTCCCGCCCATGGCGGTCCCATGGGGCTGGAGACAGCCCCCTGCCCATGGTGGGTGGGGAGCTGCTCAGGCCCTACCAGTTAACCAGAACTGGTGAGCCTTGCCTGTTAAGGGTGAGGCTTACCGGTTAACCATTCACATCCCTAATCTCCACTAGACTTTTACAATGAAATAGATAACCCACGTTAGTTATCATGCTTCAATACAAGTGAAGCGTGAGGATGTAGCCAAAGTGTCCACATTGAGAACAGTTTTAGATTGAGTAGAGTTGGGATCCCCAATGCCTGCAGGTGTACTAGTTGGGATTGTGCATTCATATAATTATCATTTTGTGAATGTGTTTGATGCACATTCTGAAAGGTTGAGTCACAGTATTTTATGATTCCTCAGGCTCTGCTGCAGTTGCTCTTGAGCAGATCTTATTCTGGGAATTGTGCTGATTTCAGTGCGGTTCCATCAGCTAAGAATTATTCACAAAATGTGAATTGCATTCCATTGGAAGTGTAAAGGACTTGATGGTATTGTAGTCACAAAAATCACTAAACTAATCTCTTGTGTATTTTTTCAGAGCTTTCCATTCCTGATGCTAAATCATAAAATGTCTCATTTCAAAGGGGCTTTGCCTCTAATGCCACTAATCTGTTTTGTTTTTTGCATGAAGGCAATAATCTTGACTTTATGACCAAAATAATTCCATGACAATTTGGCTCAAGATAATTACACACTTGTGCTTGCAGCATAAGAAGTAGTTTGGGCAAGAGGAAAATAAAGCTTGTATGTTTGACTGAATAAGTATTAAAGAAAGAATACAGGAAAATAGTATAACTTGATTTTTGTATATGTACTTGTCTTTTTCTCTGGTGGTGCAAAGTAAATCTCAATCTACTGTAGTAGGAAAACCTAGTTTTGAAAGATTACATGAGTGGAGAGAGAAACTATTGGTGTTGTAATTAAGGATGTTAACTAACGAGTAATTTACTAGTCGATAGTCAATGGAATTTCCATTGACTACTTGACTAGTCAATAGGCATTTCCACATTCCTCCTTTGAAATGTCCCAGTGGGGGCTCTTGTATATTTTAAAGGAGGAATGTGGAAGTCCAGGGCCAGTGGGAAGTCCCGCTGACTCCGGGCTCCACTAGGGTGCTTACCCTTTGAAATGCACAAGAGCCTCTGGGGGCCCTTGTGCATTTCAAAGCGGAAGCACCCACATGAAGCCCAGAGTCAGCGGGACTTCCCACAGGCCCCGGGGCTACATGCAGCGTGCCAGCTTTGAAATGTACAAGAGTCCCCAGCGGGGGCTCTTGCGCATTTCAAAGCGGAAGCACCCTCATGGAGCCTGGGATCACCAGGGGACTCAGAATCCCGTGCTGACCCTGGGGTCCATGCTGCACTGCCACTTTGAAATGCCGTGCTGGAGCCTGGGTTCAGCTGGGGAGTCCCCAGCTGGATCCTGGTTTCTGCGGAAATGCCGCATGGCACCCGGGATCAGTTGGGGACTGATCGCAGGCTTTGCACGGCATTTCCACAGAGCCTGGAGTCAGCTGGGGACTCCCCAGCTGACCCCAGACTCTGCGTGCTTTGAATGGCTCTGCACTGTTTGCTCGGCATGTCAAAGCGGCAGCGCTGCACCAAACCCGGGATCAGCTGGGGAGTCCCCAGTTGACTCCAGGTTCCGTGGAAATGCTGCAGGGAGCCTGCGGTCAGTCAGGGAGTCCCCAGCTGACCCTGGGCTCCACTGAGCACTGCTGCTTTGAAACGCAGCCACAGCATTTCAAAGGGGCAGCACCACATGGAGCCCGGGGTCAGCTCCATGCGGTGCTTCCACTTTGAAGTACTCGCTCTTCTTCCTTCCCTTTGCTGCCTCTATCTGATAGAAGCAGCAAGGGGAGCAAGAGGGGGGAATCAACTAATCCTTAACATGCTTAGTAATAATATACATATTCTGACATGGGGTTTTTTTGCTGTTCTATAAGGATGAAGAGTAAGGGAACTAAGATTCAGTTTTCTGGAAAACATCCTTGTATATATTATTATCGAATTTGTAGACCTAGGCATAGAAACGTATTCTGCGGGGCTATTGTTCGTACCTAAAAATATTTGTATTAGTGTTTGTTATTCAACAGTGCAATTAAAACAGAGTAATTTTGACTGCTTTTTAATTGTGATTTATATTTTTAATTGTTTGACAGCCTTAATTTTATATGAAAACTTCATCTGCAGAAATAGATGGCTTCTGTCCCCACACTCACCAAATAGAGCTTCTGTTCTTCACTAGCAAGTGGATATTTTTAGCCTCATCTGATTTTGAGATGAGTATCTAGATCCTCAGACTCTTACTCAATAACATAATTTAAAAACCAACCAACTAAAGTTATTTTGACTACATTGGTGGTTTTCGTTATTTTGCTCTCAATATTTCACTTACCTCTCTTACTTACAAATTTGTACTGCAAATTCTGATGCTACGCAACCTTTTTTCATGTCTTCAAAGATTTTAAATTTGCAAGCTTATGAGAGAGAACGTAAGGATCATCCTGCTGGATCAGACCAATGATCCATCCAGCCCAGTATCCTTTGAATTCCCTCCAAGAACTCTAATAGATTGGTGAGGTATAATTTCCCTTTACAAAAGCTGTCAGTTCTTTTCCAATATGTTGTATTAATCTGTCTAATTCAATTTTTTTACTGTAGCTTCATCCAGTTTGCCTGGTACTGAAGTTAGGCTTACTGGCATATAATTCCAGTATCACTTTTGGAGCCTTTTTTAAAAATTGGCATTACATTAGTTATCCTCCAGTTATGTGGTAGAGAGGCTGATTCAAGCATTTGTTATGTACCACAGTTAACAGTTCTGTAACTCTCTGAGTTCTTTTAGAACCTTTTGGGTGAAGAGAGTACAGTGTCTGGGAGGCTGTTGGGGTTCTGGAGGGGATGGGGAGCCAGAGGAAGGCTCTGTCCGGGAAGCACTTACCTAAGCAGCTCTCAGTCAATAGCATGCTCAGGCAGGCTTCCTTGTCTGTCAGCAGCCCCAGACAGCTCAAAGCAGCTGGCTCTTCCATGTGGTTGACTCTCTGCGCTGCAGGGGGAGGCTTCATACACTGCCACTGTCCCCCCAGCAAAATCTTTCAGCTCCATTTGACCAGAAACCAGTTGGTTTTGCATTGTGTAAAGCCTCCGCCTTCCCACCCGCAGCACAAAGAGCCACAGGAACAGCTAGCCACTTTCAGTGGTGTTGCTCCATGTCACAGGGATAGCCTGTGGCATAGATTAAAAGACTTGGCAGGCCAAATCTTGCCCACCCCTACATTAGTTAAATTATCTGGCAAGAGATAATATCCTTCTTTGTGCACATACAGTGAGCCCTTGAATCTTGTTGGGGTATTTGGTCACTACAAAAATGCAAATAATATATTAAGATTTTATTTCTTGTATCCTTGTGTACAAAATAAACTTTACATATAGTACAGCCAAGAAAACATTTCTAAACTCTCCAGAAAATTGTTGCAAAAATATGCATCAGTTTCAAGTTCTGGTTGTTTTTGCAAGAAATTGTGCAGATAGTTTCCGGATATGTATATTATGTTGCTTTGTAAAATTGCCCTCTGTGGATATAATTTTAGCTCTTGTTTTTCAAAAATACCTGTATTTTACTCAAGGCTAGATGGAGAGTAAGGCACAGAATACATCACAGTAAAATGTTTTGGAAGCTTGCTTTTTTGTTTCTGGAATGTAGAATTTCACTAATAATGTGATTTGTTAGGAGTAGGAATATAAGCAACTAGTCGAGTAGGTAGTCAAATGGATACTTGACTACTTATTTTCCCCCCTCCCTTGCTGCCTCTGGCACAAGCAGGCAGAGCTGAAGCGGAACCGTCCTGGCTCACGCTGGCCCCAGAAGCTAACCCCGCTGCGGTTCTGCATTTTAAGTGTAGTAAGAGCTGGGTGGCTCTTTCTACATTTAAAATGCAGAGGCACCGTGATCCAGGACCTCGTGCAAGTCAGGACTGCTCACGCCAGGTCTGGGACCTACTGCTGCCACAGCTCTGCAGTTTAAATATAGTAGGAGCCAGGCTACCTGCACACCCGGCTCCTACTACATTTAAACTACAGAGCTGCAGTAGGAGGACCTGGTGCGAGCTGGGACAGAGTACCTCCCCTTATCAACTAATTGTGTATTCAATACAAACTGTATCAACTACATGATTAGCCAGTTACCCACTTCTTAACATCCATAGTTAGGAGTGTATAGTGTAAGGATGTTAAGGACTAGTCCAGTTCTCCCTACTTGTTGTGTTATGTTATGGGTACACTGTAGAAATTTTGCAGATCTGTTTTTTCTTCAGGCAGTCCTGCCTCTTTAACACTTTCTACATGGATACCATGTCTTTTTTACCACTCATAACAACTGTTGACAAATGTACCAAAAGACCACCTGAAGAGAGCTGCCTGTGGGATTTACGGATAATTGTGGCTAGCAATTAGTTTGAAGTGACAAAACAAATAATATGCTTGGAGGCATTTTGTGACAAAGTCCATGACACACAGCAACAAGAGATCCAAGGGCATTGGAGTCAAGTCAGGAGTCTAAAACAGTGGTTCTGGGCCATGGACCTCTGGCTGCTGGGTCGCGGCAGCGCTGGGTCTGGGGTACACCACTCCTGCCGTGGCTGTTGGGAGAGGCATGTCCTGCCCTGCCTCTCAGCCAACCAGCACTGGGCAGGGATAGGGTCTCTTCCTGGACACAAAAGAGTGCTTTGCTGCACTGCGGGAGGGCCACGCAGAGCCTGGCATGGCAGCCTTAGAGTAGCCGTGGCCTGGGCAGCACAGGCCTAGTGAGGGGGGTGGGGCAAGCACTGAGGACTTGGGGACAGGGCTAGTGCTGGGGGGCAGGGCTCTGGGGATGGGGCTAGTACTAAGGAGCTGTAAGAGGCTGGGGGCTGACACTGGGGGGCACTGGGGCATCTAGGTTGGGGAGCTGGCAGGTAGGGTGCTCTGAGGGTGAGGCTAATAGTGGGGGGCTATAGGGGCAGGGCTAGCCCTGGGGGGTTTTGGAGATGAGGGTTAATATTGGGGACTAGGGGCTGGTACTGGGGAGGGCTCGGGGTGGGGGGTTGGGTGCACTGGGGTTCTTGTGGTAAAGGGCTTTAAGGGGCAGAGGGTTGGCACTGAGGTGTTTCGGATGGTGGGCTGGCACTGGGGGGCTCTGAGGGCAGGAGGCTGGCACTGGGGGGGTTGGGTGCAGGGGACTCTGGGGTCATTGGCTGACGTGGGGGGGGGTAGTGGAGGGGTGGGGAACTCTAAGGGTTAGGGCTAGCACTGGAGTGTTCTGGGGTCGGGACTTTTGGTGGACCGGTAACATGTTCACATGTTTACATATTCATTTGCATAATAAATATGCAAATAAAATGTTACTGGTCCACCAAAAGTTTGTGAATGGGTTTGCTGGTCCCCGGTATAAAATTGTTTGGGAACCATTGATCTAAAATGTAAGTTGTGCACTTTGTTAGCATTTAACATCTTCATCTGCTATCAATTATTCTATCTGGACTTTTGTTTCGTGTGTGCTATGTTCTTGAGACTGCAGCACAATGAGAATTTCATCCTTTCTTAGATTTTAAACTCTTTGGCGCAGGCACATCCTCTATTTCTGTCTCCATAGTTGTATTACAACTAAACTCTGATCCAGAACAGGATATGTGGGTATAAAATAATGTAAGTATCCACCCTTACACACAGGGACTTTAGTGTGTTTCTTTAGTGTCTCATAATATCTGAGATAGACAGCACAAGAGACATCCCCTTGCTATTTCCCACATAGTGGCAGAGCAGTAATAAGCATTTGCAGAAAATTTGAATGTCCCCTTTTAAATATACAATGGGTTTCTATGCTCTGTGCTGTATAGTCTTGATAGCCCTTTTCCTTTTTTTTTGTGTGTGCATATGTTCTGTTTGAGCTTATCACTTTAGGTAAAGTTCCTGTTCTACCAGGATATCCATTTTAACGTGGGGAAAAAGGACTAAAATTAGTATTTTGAGTTAGAGGATCAATTACAAATGCTTGGCGTTTAAGAACCCCATGAATTTTTATGGTAGTTTGTGATGAAATAGTGTAAATAACCTTATGCTAAAAATTGCTGTGACCAAAATTTTTCTAGTGCTGTTTTTTTCAAATTCCTTTTTAAAATGTATTAAAGCAGTCTGAGGCATGAGATTAAATGTATGTGATTCTTTGACCATTTGTAAGCTTAGGAAATTGTTAAAATTGTAAAATTAAAGCCTGGGGAGAGGCCATTGGGAGTTCAAGACACTGCCATAATAGCAGAAGTGGGTAAAAAAAGAGGTGTTGTGAGTTGGGATTAAATAAAATAGTCGTTCTGTGCCACAAATAGCATGAACCCCGTTAGCTGCCACACCTAGCCAAAAACTCAAAGTAATAGCAAAATGTTTAAGTACATCAGAAGCATGAAGCTGGCTAAACAACCAGTGGGGCCCTTGGACAATCCAGATATTAAAAGAGCACTCAAAGACAATAAGGCCATTGCAGAGAAGCTAAATTAATTCTTTGCTTCAGTCTTCACAGCTGAGGATATTGGGTAGATTCCCAAACCTGAGCCATTCTTTTTAGGTGACAAATCTGAGTAATTGTCCCAGATTGAGGTGTCATTAGAGGAGGTTTTGGAACAAATTGATAAAATTAACAGTAACAAGTCACCGGGACCAGATGGCATTCACCCAAAAGTTCTGAAAGAACTCAAATGGGAAATTGTGGAACTATTAACTGTGGTTTGTAATCTATCCTTTAAATCAGCTTCCGTACCTAATGACTGGAAGATAGCTAACGTGACACCAATATTTAAAAAGGGCTCTAGAGGTGATCCTGGCATTTACAGACCTGTTAAGTCTAACATCATACTGGGCAAATTAGTTGAAACTGGCAAAGAATAAAATTATCAGACACATAGATGAACATAAATTTGTTGGGGGAAAGTCAACATGGTTTCTATAAAGGGAAATCATGCCTTACTAATCTACTAGAATTCTTTGAGGGTCAACAGACATGTGGACAAGGGGGATCCAGTGGATATAGTATAGTTAGATTTCCAGAAAGCTTTTGACAAGGTCCCTCACCAAAGGCTCTTAAGTACAATAAGTTGTCATGAAATAAGAGGGAAGGTCCTTTGATAACTGGTTAAAAGACAGGAAACAAAGGGTAGGAATAAATGGTAAGTTTTCAGAGTGGAGAGAGGTAACTACCGTAAAATCTCGAGTATAATGCGCACCTGCCTTTTAAAGGTCAAAATTCTTGAATAAACTAAACTTATCTATAATGCACACCCCCATTATACTCGAGATTTTAAGGTATGCATAGGAAGAAAGGGGCTTGCACCTTCCGCCGGGCCCCCTACCCAGCTGAGCTCACACCTGCCGCAGGGTCCCCCTGCCCAGCTGAGCTTGCGTGCGCTGAGCTTGCGCCTGCCGCGGGGTCCCCCTGCCCAGCTGAGCTCGCGCACGCTGAGCTCGCGCCTGCTGGGGGGGGAATCTCCCCCGCTCAGCTGCTCGCGCACTGAGCTCATGCCTGCTGGGGGAGTCTCCCCCGCCCAGCTGCCGGCATGCCGAGCTCGTGCCTGCCAGGGGAGCCTCCCCCGCTCAGCTGCAGGCGCGCTGAGCTCGCGCCTGCTGGGGGAGCCTCCCCTGCCCAGCTGTCCGCGCACTGAGCCCATGCCTGCCGGGGGTGTGTCCCCTGCTCAGCTGCCGGCGTGCCGAGCTCATGCCTGCTGGCCTGCCCAGCCCAGCTCATGCCTGCCTTTCCGCCCCTCCCCCCACCCCCGGCCTAGCTCATGCCTGCCAAGGGTGAGTTTAAAACTTTTTTTAAAAAACCTCCTATGGATAATGCGCGCCCCAACTTTGACGTTAAAAAAATGTGCGCACTGTACTCACAACTTTATGGTAGTAAGGTCCCCTAAGGATCTGTCTTGGGACTCATCCTATTCACCGCTTTCTCTAGATAATTTATAAATAAGTTGAACAGTTAAGTGGCAAAATTTGCAGATGATACCAAAGTGCTCAAGATAGGTAAGCAAAGCAAACTGTGAAGAGCTTCAAAAAGATCTCCACAAACTAAGTGATAGCAAATGAATTTTAATATTGATAAATTAAAAGTAATACACATTGAAAAAAATAATCCCAGCTCTACATACAATATGATGGGAACTACAAATACTCAAGAGGGGGATCTTGGCATCATTGTGGATAGTTCTCTGAAAACATCCACTCAGTGGGCAGCGGCAGTCAAAAAAGCAAATACAGTAGACTTCCGATAATCCAGAACCTTTGGGACCTAGGTGGTGCCGCATTATCGGATATGCCGGACTATCAGGAGGTACTATAAACTGGTTATATATGCACTGTATATAGTATATACTATATATAAAGTGTTTTTAACCCTTTTTATTGTACATACTGTATACAGTATACTGTAATGTTTTAGTTTTCTAACCCTTTTTTACCCTTTTCGCTTGGTTCAGCTGCTGCCACTGCTGCCTTGTGACTCGTTTTTTGCCGAAGCTCACTCGCTAGGCTCTTGCCATTTTGATTCCGGACTCTCGGGAGTGCTGTACAATTGGATACCGGACTATTGGAGTTTTACTGTAGAATGTTAGGAATTATATAAAAAGGATAGAGGATAAGAGGAAAATATCTTATTGCCTCTATATAAAACCATGGTACCACCCACATCTTGAAAACTGTGTGCAGATGTGGTTGCCTCACCTCAAAAAAGATATGTTGGCATTGGAAAAGGTTCAGAAAAGGGCAACAAAAATGATTAGGGGCTTGGAACAGGTCCCATATGAAGAGAGATTAAAAAGATTTGGACTTTTCATCTTAGAGAAGAGGAGACTAAGGGGTGGTATGAAAGAGGTCTATAAAATCATGACTGGGGTAGAAGAAAGTGAATAAGGAAAAATTATTTAGTTATTCCCACAATACAAGAACTAGGGGTCACCAAATTAAATGAATAGGTGGCAGGTTTCAAACAAACGGAAGTTCTTCTTCGAGTGATGTCCCTGTGGGTGCTCCACTGTAGTTGCTGGGCTTGCCCCGGCGCCGCAGATTGGAGATTTTTCCCTACTAGTATTCGGCCGGACCATGCGTACGCGGCGGTGTCTCGCAGCGTTCACGCTCTTTCGTATGGTCGCGCGGTCCAGCTCCCGTCAGCTCCTCTCAACCACCTCAAGCTGCAGACGGAGCGAACTGGTGGTCTCAACTTCTCTCCTCTTTTCTTCTTCTTTCGTGAGAGTGTCTTGTCTTAGTTATAGTTTACTCATGTTAAAATTCTTTCCCTCATATTCCATAGTTATCGTTTAAAAAAAAATTCCCTCTGTTTTTTTTTCCCCCCCACATTTGGATATTCGTAATTATAAGTAGATAGATATATACATAGTTGAACCCCTGTTCTTACCTCCCAGTTTAAAAAAAAAAAAAAAAAACACTTTAAACTTAAAATGCCTGTCTCGCCTTGTTTTAAAAAGTGCGACATATGCCGGGAGGCAATGCCCGCTTCTGATGGCCATTCGACCTGTATCTGGTGTCTCGGCGAAGCTCATGTCCCGCAGAAATGCCCACATTGCACAAAGCTGACTGCGAGGGCCCACCGGGACACAGAGATGAGGCTGCAGATGACTCACTTTGACGAGGCTCTCCAGCCAGTGGGGTCAGAGCGTTCGGTCTCCTGAGACCAGCCACTGAAGCGTAGAACCTCATCCCCTAAAGCCATTCTGCCCAAAAGACCCAGGGCGTCGCCAACTAGGTCTCTACCTGCTGTTTCGCGGAATAGAGTGAGCGTAGGAGACAAGCCGGGCACCTGGGGTACCACAATGCCACGTTCAAAGACTCTCACGGCTTCTAAAACAAAGAGACTGTTGGCTACAGCACCGACGACGGAACCGAGGTCTACCTCGGCACCGACAGTGGTCAAACCGTCGGCAACAATGGATTTGACTGCGCCACAATCGTCATCGGCACTGGCAGCGCCAACGTCATCTGTGGCAGGCGCCCTGGCACCAAGTTCCAATCTACCAGTGCTGAGACAAGGAAGTCCGCACCAAAGTCACCTCGGCACTGAAGTCCTTCTCATTCACCATCACCCGTTTTCTCGCCGGCACCGTCGCCTTCTCCACCTGCACCGTCATCCCCGAGGTCTCACGGGCCAACACAGATCTCCTTATTCTCCACACAAGAGGCTGCCTTCTCCATTTTTAACAGCGCAGAGAGACCATGCCCATTACCCACACCACTGTTTCTCTGTGTCTCCAGCATCTTCCAGGATTTCGTATGCCCGTTCACGTTCACCACACTCACTGCGGATGACACGCTGGGAACATCTCCGGCATGCTCACTTGGACAGACAATCACCCCTCGATAGACTGTACTATCACGATGATTACCATTGCTGTTACTCACCTCACAGATATTCATATCACTACAGACCTCGTTCTCATGGGAGATCCTATTGTGACTGCACATCATCGAGACATTCACTGACCCCAACCCCTCCTACCCCAACAGGGCAACCTGCATCGCCACAACCCCAGCCATCAGAACTAGATGAGATGCAACCTTCTGTCACAGAGGAGCATCCACTAGAAGTATCTCCCACTGATCAATCCTCTTCTCCAGACGAGGCTGTCATTCCTGGGGACATCTCTCCTCCTGATGACCTCAGGCAATTCCAGGAACTTTTTAAAAGGGTAGCAGTCAGCCAGGAGATACAGCTGGATGAAATAAAAGAGAAGCAACACCATCTCCTCAAGAATCTCTAGCCCCAGCATTGGTCTAAGATAGCAATACCCCTGGATGAGGCCATACTTGAGGTGGCAGAAGAAATCTGGCAAACCACTGCTTCTGTACCACCTACCGGCAAAAAAGCAGATAAAAAGTACTTTGTTCCACCTAAGGAGATGGAGTTTCTTTTCACCCATCCCCAGCCGAACTCTTTGGTGGTAGATGTGGACCAGCAGAGATCTAAAACACCACAGTACAAACATTCCTCTATTGACAGGGATGCAAAGAAGCTTGATTTATTGGGCAGAAAAGTATACACATCCACAACATTAATGCTCAGGATAGCCAATTACACTGCGCATTTGTCCAACCACGTATTTGACAATTTTACTAAGCTCACGCCACTCCTGGACCATCTTCCAGAATCAAAAAAGCCCATACTGAAAGCACGCGTACAGGAGGGTTACACTTCGGTGAGAATAGTGCTCCAAATAGCAATGGACGTAGTGCACACACTGTCTTGGTCGACGGCTACGGCTGCAGTCATGAGACGAGCTTCCTACCTCCAATCGGCAGGAGTCCCGAAGGACCTGCAAAACAAGGTAGAGGACTTACCATTCAATAGAAACAAACTATTCGCCGAATAAGTTTGTTGCACATGCTACTCTAGGACAGTTCACCTTACCATAACCTTTTATATGTGGCATTAACAGGAATAACGTTCCGATGTATGGGCCCCTGTGCATATTAATTTATTCCCTAGACTTAAGCTCTACAAGCAAAGAAAAAATAACTTTATTCTGATTCGTGTATTCACATCCTGGAATGTTCCTCATCCTTTGTGAGGCCAGGATTGCTTTCTGCAAGTATCTTTCAAAATTCTGTTGCTATAATAAACTGTGTGTTTGTGTGCTTTTTAAATTAGAATAAAATGAAGTACTAAAAAAGACTTACATTAACTCTTAGAAAAACTTAGAATGAATGGTCCTGTAGCATCTTAGAGACTAACCAAAAAATATAGATGGTATCATGAGCTTTTGGGGGCACAACCCACTTCTTCTGATGAATGGAGCTAGGAATCAAGGGAGGGCAGAAGAAGTGGGGCGGGGGTGTCAATTAGAGTGTCCTGCTGAATGAGGTGTTTAGAGTGGGCTGTAAGTGCCTGATATTTCCCTTTAGATGTGATTTGGGTGTTGAATATAACGGCCCATCCAAGACATGTCTTTATTCAATCCTTGGGTGAATGTGTCAAATTTGCATATGAAAGCCAGTTCTGCAGACACTCTCCTGACATTGTAAGAGAATAGCCACCTTTAAATCCATTAGTGAGTGCCTGGGCAAGTAAAAATGTTTCCCAATAGGTTTCTGTGTATTACCATTTTGAATATCTAATTTGTGTCCATTAATCCTGTGTCAGTTTGGCCAATATACATACGAGAGGGACATTGCTGGCGCTTCATGGCATATATCACACAACAATCTGTGGACCACTAGTGGTCCACAGCCACCTTACAGGTGGTCCGTGGCTTGAGTTCAGCCCCACTCCTCCCCCGGCAGCAGGGAGCCCATGCTGGTGCACCAGCCTCGCAGCCACCACAACACTAGACCACCAGCTCCATCTTCCTGCTCGGAGGGTAGAGGGTGGAGGGGGGGTAAGAAAGCCCCGACCTTCCCCGCCAGACCCAGACTATGGAGAGCCGGGGGGGGAGGGGTCTGCAAAATCCACTAATCCTGGAACCCCGGAAGAGTAAATCCAGCCCATGGAAATCCTGAACCTCAGTCCTTCCCCTTCACCCTTTGGGGCTGGAGCACCACAGGAGCAAGGTTTCTCAGCTGGGTCCACATCAGTGAGGGTTAGGGGTTTTTTGAGGGGTTTTTTTTGCTTCTGACTTGTGTGGTCCCCAACGAATTTTTCTGTGATTTCAGTGGCTCCTGATCCAAAAAAAAGTTCTCCACCCCTGCTATAAATAAAGAAAACATTGAAACCTTTTGTGTTGGACATAAATTAATATTTTATTTTATTTAAAATGAAATTTGATTAACATGAGAAAGTTTAAGTGCTTAATCTGTTTAATAATTTAATATTTCCTTTCTTACTGGTTAAATTAAACCATTCTCCCTAGCAGCAGCACTAGCAAAATGGCTCAGATGTAATTTTGTAATTAAAGGTGAGTTTCCATTAGCAATTGGTGGTCCATGGAAAGGTTGCATTGAGCCAGGTGGGCCACGGGCCAGAAAGTTTGAGAATCACTGCATTAGTGGATGTGCAGTTGTATGAGCCTCTGATGTGGTGGTTTATATGGTTA
Organism: Pelochelys cantorii; assembly: GCA_032595735.1. Classification (NCBI taxonomy): domain Eukaryota; kingdom Metazoa; phylum Chordata; order Testudines; family Trionychidae; genus Pelochelys; species Pelochelys cantorii. The sequence goes on from CM064327.1 coordinate 102,267,890, forward strand.
CGTCCTGTGATAATGTCACTTGTATAGATGTGTGGACAGAGTTGGCACCAGAGTTTATTGCAGGGGTGGGTTCCTGGGTGAGTATGTTTTTGGTATGCTGCGTGGTTGCTGGACATAATTTGTTTCAGGTTAGGAGGTTGTCTGTAGGTGAGAATTGGCTATCCCCCAAGACCTGTGAGAGTGAGGGATAGTTTTCCAGGATAGGTTGTAGATTGTTAATGGTGCCTTGGAGGGATTTAAGCTGGGGCTGTAGGTGAGGACTAGTGATTTTTTTGTTGTTGTTGTTGTTGTTTTTTTTGTTTGGGCCTCTTGAAGAAGCTGATGCCTGGGTACTCTGTCAATCTGTTTTTTCACTTCCCCAGGTGGGTATTTATGTTTTAAGAATGCCTGATAGAGATCCTGTAGGAGTTTGTCTCTGTCTCTGGGATTGGAGCAAATCCCATTGTATCTTAGGTCCTGGGTGTAAACAATTGATCAGGTAATGTGTCCTGGATGAAAGCCAGAGGCATGTAAATATAACAGTTGGACTTATTAACTGTTAGAACATTTTAGGTGAGTGAGTGTCTGGAAAAAGATCTAGATGGTGCTGTAGTCAACACAATGCAACTGACCATTCAATGTTCTGGGAAGTCAACATAGTGAATAGGATGTTAGAATATAATAGCAACATCCTGCCAGTATATCCTTACACACAGTATTGCGAAAAGGATCTAAAAAAAAACCTAGAAGATCCTTATTTTACTTAAGAAAACACCTGCAGCTACAAGTTCAAGGATGTTGCAAAAGCTATGGATCCTCTTGCTTTAGAGCATATATCTATAATCCTCTGAGGGAAAGAAGTTTTCCCCCATAATTTCTCCCTGTCCAGATGTATTCAGTGTACTGAACTGGGCAGATCACTTTTTTTAGCAATTTTTCAAGTACTAGTAACTAAAAACTGTTGAGCTACAAATTTCATAATATGAACTATTCCCTTTACTTTAGCTGATCTCTGAACAAATATGAATAGGCTTGGCACAATTCTATTTTTTAATTTTTATAATTTTGTACAACTTTAACAATATTGATTATTTTTACATTTTTAAAAATATTATTCAGATAATTTTTCACAACTGTGCAAATCTATTTGTGGGGGGGGCATGAGACCATTATATGATAACATCATAAGTTGAGATTCAAAGAGTTAAAGCTTCATAACTATTAAAACACAAATTGTAAACAAACATGTCAAAATACACAGAATACATATTCTTAAATAAGACAGAGTTCTCAAGCAGTATTTTTCTTAGCATATATATAAACTTCTATTATTGATGGAAATTGTTTTTACTGTTTGAGGGTGAATGCTAAATTTTACATGTATCAATTTTTTTTTTTTTACTCTAATCTTTGAGCCTAAATATGAAGAGCTTTGGCTTTCTTCACTAAGCTCTAGCTAGAAGGTTAAACTGTGGCGTTTTTTCATAGGGCTTGTCTTTGGCAGTATTGGGGTAGTAGTAAATGGGACAGTGTATTAGGCACCAAAATTTTCCTTCCTTTTATAAGCAGAATAAATGTAGTGACCTTTTTACCAATTTCATCCCAAGTTATTCTCCGGTCATAATATTTTATGGCAAAGCTATCAGACTTTGGAGAACTACATGAACAGCTTTTAATGTATGTAGTGTTGTTGTAGCCATATCAGTTCCAGGATATTAGATGAGGTGGGTGAAATATCTTTTATCCATTGGACCAACTTCTATTGATGAGAGAGACAAGCTTTTAAGCATATACAGAGCTCTTCTTCAGGACTGGGAATGTAGTGACATTCATTTTGTGAATGGGCCATCATAATATTGGAAGTCTAGTGAAATAGTGGTGCTTGGAGATCCAACTGCAGTATGAACTGGCATTCTTTTACTTCCACCTACTGTCAATAAATCTTATGGTCCTGCTTGAGTTTGTCTCTGCTGGCTCAGAGTAAGTGGGCTCTTTCATTTATAATATAATGTGGGGGCCAGAACATGTAGACTTGGGAGACAGTTTGAAGAGGTCTTTGAGGATACTGCCTAGTTTGACTTAATGCTTTTTAAGGGGTTTCAGGTTTAATATATCTTCAACACAGGTCTGAGGACACACAACATGGATTCCTCAGACTAAGCTTAAATCCATTTTTTGTAACTAGCCGTTAGACTGGCTAGTTACTCAGCCAGTTCGCTCTGTTTTTCTTGCACTAGCTCAGTATTGCATTGTTGAGCTTAAAAGGTTACAAAGGGATGGATCATAACATACAAACTCAGTGAGAATTTTGAAAGGAGAGAATCATAACCTGTTTCTGTTAGGAATGTAAAATCCCATTTAATTGGTTAAACATAATGTTTAATCGGTTAGCTGATTAAAGAAGGGCATCCGGGGGCTGAAGTGGCTCCATCAGTATGGCTGGGCTGGAGTGACTCCAACTTCCACACCCCACCGCAGATGGGAGCTGTTCTGGCTAAGCTGGAGTGCCCTCCACCCGCTGCTCCAACCCTCCATTCCCCACTGGTTAACAAGAACTGGTTAGCCTCACCCGTTAAGGATAAGGCTTTACTAGTTAACCATTCACATCCCTAGTTTTTATCCTAGTTCTGTAAAACTGTGTTTTTACAAAACATAACTGAGCTAAGTATTTTCTAATAGTTCATCTATCACTTTTCATATACACTTAATTCCATTAGGGCGAAATTCTGGAGTTTTTAATGAATTGTATTCAGTCTTTTCTTAAGGCGCCCTTGTTTATGTAAAGGTTCAGGTTCTGGCTCTTAATGTTGGCATGTTTGTATATATTACTGGCCCTTGCTATCTGAAAAGGGGAAATACTCACTCAATTTTGGGAACAGGGTATGAGGCAACTGGTAGTGCAGCTAAACATTTTAAATATTGAAGTTTAGAGTTAATGTATCCATAAAAATAAAGTTAAAATCTTATTATTCAGTAAGTCTGCTCCAGTATTTAGACTACTTTGTGTTTAGAAGTGCCAAAATAATCTCTTGTCAAAATATTTGTCCAGAGGACCAGAACAACAAACATGTAATCCAAAAATTACCAATAAAAAGTGATTCCATTGTTGCTTTTATTGTTGGTTACAAATTGGGTAGGTCTGTAGTAGTTCTCTTTGCCCCTTTTAAACTGAAAGTGACCACCAATGGGTGGGCAACTGCTAGTTCCTTGCTTCTGTTCCTAAGATATCAAACACTTTGTAGTATCTCTTATGCTTTCATGTTTTTCTTTACAAAAGTAGTGAAAAGCCTGGATTAATTTTTTATGCCCAAATTGATATCTTAGCTGTGTTTTTTATCGTTAGTCTAAAATATTTCTTTTGCAGTTTGTGATGGGTATTCTTTTAAAGAAGAATGCAAGTTCTAGGCATGATCACAAAGCTACCTTTGTGAGATGGAAAAGTTTTTCATGAGTGTACAGAAAAAAGTATGTTTCTTTAGCTGCAGAGATAAATGATGTTTATAAGCTCAGAACTATTTTGTTTCTTAGAAACAGAATGTATTAAAATAATAAAGGTAACTTTTAAAAGACTGCTTCAAGCTTTCTCCTTTATTACTGCAACATAGGATTTAAAAGTAAACAATCTTTTTCCAATATTATATAAATACGATTCTGCTCCTCTGAAACCAATATGCCTTTCTGTAGGATTTTTTCATCAAAACGTATCAACTGTACTCCCCAGCTAGCTGCTTTTTTCCTTCTTTACCTCTTGAAGGGTTAGATGCAAGTCAATTTGAAGACTAACAGTAGCTTGATGGAGAGCGGGGGAGAGAGAAGGTACTCTGCAAAGGAAATAAATCTATAAAGAGTGAGTTAAAATACCTAGCTGGCTGAAGTAGTTGTTCCACAACACTTCTCAATTGTTATCAGCTGGAAGATGTAGAATATTTTGTCTCAGTAACAGTGGACCTAAAAGTAAATAGTGTGTACAGAGTGTTTACGGTTCTACACTGTTTCTGTCCAATTAAATTGACTTTCACTAAGTTTCACTCTAGGAAGGTCATGTAATGGGTTGTGTATGCATTTAATTATTTTAATTATCACTAACTAAAATCTTGAGACAGCAGTCCCCAAAATATCCTTCGTTTATTCAGTGTTCTTTGCCTTGTTCCATTGTTTCAGTTATCTTATTATACTGATTATTGTAAATGCTTTGCATAATTGCTTAGTAGATGTCAGGGAGGCATCTGGAAGTGCTGATGACCAATTGGGAGACAGTAGGGTTTTTGAGCCTGGAGTGGTATTTTTAGTGTTTAGAGTTAATAATCTATAGAGATGAATGGGAGCTTCTCACGTCTCAGAAGTACTCTTTCAGGATTTCTACAGATTAAAGAAGGCAATATGGTATGAGTTTGTTTTTTATTACTTTTCCACAGCCCTGAGGACTAAAAATGATACTCTTTTTTAAAAAAAATAAATAAATAAAAATAAAAAAAAACCCTGAAACCTTAGCTTCTGGAGTGCAATTTTGCAAGAATATGTGATTCTACAGAATTCTGGAATATGTGAAGCACTAAATGTCTCTGCAATCAATTATTTTTCCATTCTGTTGGGTCTGACAAGTGCTTTCTGTAAACTTATCTCTTCTTCTAAAAGTATATGGGAGAATTTTTTCTCTTAAATCTCTGCAAATGAAAATGAGATGATGTTGCACATACTCAGTCCCACATAAGCAATAAAAGGTATTATATGTCCAGGCATCTCTGGACTTCATGCATCCCACAAATCTTGAGTTCCTCCGGGAAACCTTTATTCATTAAGTCCTTTTATCCTGTGTAACTATGGTAACAGTCTGCTTGAACCCAAATTTAATATGTCCAAGTAGTACAACTATTCTCCTTGCTTATATCTTCTACAAGAGAGTGCATCATCTCAAATCTCAATTTTTTTGCTAACCTGTTTTCAATCAGGCTAAAGAACTGCTTCCTGTTCTTCCTTGAGAACTTACTCCTTTCTCTCTTTGAACTCATCTTTTCCTGTTTGTCCATTTAATTCCAGCTCCCTTAAAATATACTATTCCTTTTATTTTTCCCTGAAGAATTCCTCTCTTTGTTTTACTAATTGGGCTTGGTGATCAAGATAGTTTTCTTGAGATCTGTAGCACCTTGCTTGCTTTTTGTTCTGTCCATTGACTCTCTTGTTGGTTTTAAACTACGCTACTTACTAGAAGTATAAATCAAGGCTTTTGGCCACAGTGGTTCTAGGATTCTTTCTTTTGCTGATGTGTTTCTCTATCCCCAGGTGCATGTTGACATCTTGCATATTGCTGTTTGATACTAAACAGTCCATGATTTCTGCGTTAGTGTAGAGGCATTAGCTCCTGCCAAACTCATGGCAAATCAAAGTACGTGACCATGTGCTTGCAAGTAAGCTTAAGTCTACACTGCCAATTTACTGCACAGCAAGTTTCTGATTCAGGGCGCAGCAAGTTACAGCGCTGTAAAGCACCAGAGTAAAGTGGGCTACAATGTTAGGAGCCATATTCCCAACACAGCTAGCTACTCCTCCAGGTGGTTTACCTAGAGTTTACTCTCCCTAGCACTTCTGATGTGGCCACACTGCCATGTTGAAGTGCTTCTGCGACTGCACTTTCTACTTTCAAGTGTGGACAAAGTCTTAGAATGGTATAAGTGCTGTGGTATAAGTGCTGTGATATAACAGCAGGCTGCACACATGAATGTTATGAAACATGCTTAGATTTTTAGGGAGGCTGAATGGGCCACTCCAGCTTTAGACACTGATACCTTTTTGATACAAGGGTATATTTGTAGAAATGTGTAACCTTTGTTATTTTTACTTTTACTCAAAGTAGGAATGCTCAAGTGTTATAAATTGATTGGTTCTACTTTCCATTTGAATGAGTTTTAGCAGAACGCTAGCTATGTCTGCACTAAGGAGTTATACAAATTTTATTGCTAAGTAGCTTTTTGTGGAAGACCTTAGTGCAGCCAAGGCTTAAGACTTCACCTTTTATGGCTTTAACGTGACTTTTAATATCTTTGAGCCAGCTGATAACTTTCAAAATTGATCACAGAATATCCTATTTAAAAACATAAGCCTTTTTTCTTTTCTTTTCAGAACACTGTAATGTTGTGTTTGACTTAATAGGCACAGAAAAAGTACGGCAAGCTCTGGACTGTAAACATCTCCATGTTGTAAACCCTGACTGGCTGTGGAGCTGCTTGGAGCGTTGGGACAAGGTAGAGGAGCAGCTCTTTCCCTTAAAGGATGACTATATCAAAACACAAAGGTAAAATTAATATAGAAGAATATGGACCAAAGATAGATTGTTCATGGTATTAAACTGAATTTATTCTTATTTTAATAGAGAGTTGATTCATAGCTACGATAAACCCAGAACTGTATGTGAAATGTAGTGTTTATATGAAAATTCCATACCTCATTTCAGCCAACTTCTTGTAGTGTTTGCAGGCAGGACTCCCTACCACTGGGAGGCAGTTGATCCAAGCTTTGAAGTTCCTAGAAGTCCCTAGGACTAGTAGTATCACAGGTGGGGATTTCCAGTAAGCAGCAGCAGGTCTGACCAGTGGTTCTCTGTACTTGTGCAAGGGAGGGCCAGTAGGGACCAGGAATGTAGGTGCAGCGTGATATAACCATGCAGTCTCCAATCCTGCAAGCACACAGATTCATGGAGTACAAGAAGCCTGAGCAGCTAGCCATTTTACACTTGGAAACAAGGAGAAAGAAAGGGAGAAGAACTCAGGACAAAAACAGAATGTATGAATCAAAAAAGGGAGGGAGAGGTTGGAAGAGAAAAGGGGAAGATCAATATGAGAGCAGAAGGAAAAACACTGATGGGAGAAGGGTTGGTAAAAAAGCAAGAAAACAAAGACAGTAGAGTGTTAGGTGAACAGCAAATCGAAAGGATAAATCTTGGATCGGAGAAAGGAAGCAGAAGAAAAATGTCTAAGGGGACAGAGACCATTATAGATGAGCCCTCTTGAGGGAGTAGACTTATCTCATGTGTATGGATTAATATTTGCACCATAAATAGGGTTTGTGGGTGCCAAACATGTCTAAAAATGAGACGGTTCTTTTTTAGAAGCCTAAAAAGGAATATAGGAGTCTAGAATATTTTTGCCAAAGTAAATAATCAGATTGTAATTATAAACTAAGACTTTAATTACTAATGTGCTAGATCCTTTGCTATCGGAGTTATTTGTGGCAATGATTGCTATCCTAGAGGTCTTACAATTTCAGGTGGTGAATAAGATACAAAACCAGATAAAACTGAAAAAATACCCTATTTGAAAATAAAGTGAGTTTATTAAGAACATTGAGGGCACTTCATAGTTATAACTATCAATTTATTTCATGAGGTGCCTGTCATTGTTAAATCAGTGTTGTGGCAGAACTTTAAAATGGTTATGTATAAATGTGTAAGATGAAACTTACTTTTGGTGAGCAGCCTTCTTACATCACTATATGATGCATAGCTAATTCTTCTACACATGCTTTTGTATGTGTATATATTTCCTTGCGATACTAATCTGGTAATATTACCTAATCTGGTAATATTACCAGAATCTGACATATTTGATGGTGTTAATGGCTTTTTTTCTAAAGTAGCCATATATGTGGCTTAGTGCAACAGTAAATTATTTTGGTGGTTTTTGTAAATATTTGTTGATGTTGCAGCAGTTGCTGTACTAATTTTTGTTTAGTTTCGCTTTAAGAGCAGTATTGAATAGCAAATGTTTATCTTATCACATACAAATTATAGGTACCAAAGAATGTATGTGCACATGCATTTAGTCTGATTTGTATTAGTATCTCCAAATTATAGTGATAAACAAATGTTATGTATTAGTTTTAATTCTATAGAGGAAATTTGAGTTTTCAGATGTTTATAAATTTTGAGAAATAGTTGAGAGATATTTTATAATAATCTCATTTTAGTGGATAAGTATGACATTAAATCTGTTCTCTTCATATATATGCATTATTACCATTAAGTTATGTGGGATTTTCATATATGTGCTAAGAAAATACATTTATTTTCTGTTTTTGAAAAAAGGCAGACCCATTTTGCCCTGAAATCTGTCTTGTCAGAACCTATGCCCTTTCTCTGAAAGGGAAATCCTAATACTTCCCCTTCCAGTTACAAATAATTAATATAAATTTCTAATGTAACTTTTTAAAAATTACATTCAACAGAGAGAACAGTCCTGCCACATTTCCTGATACACACAGCGCATTCCAGACTGCTCTGTTTCACCCGACGCCCATCCATCCAAAGTTTCAGCCAGGTCCTGAAGTTCGGCTTTATGATCCCAACACCGGAAAGCTAATCAGGAAGGGCTCTCAGTCTTCTGGCCAGTCTCTGTATATCCAGTCTCCAGCTCCTCCCCTCACTTTACCGGTCCATGGGGAGCACTCATCCTTCAGGTACATGAAAGTGTAGCTAAGGATCACTTAAGCTTATTTTCAAACTTCATTTTTCTAAGATCTCACTTTTTTGTGTTTCCTGATAGCATTTCATTCAATTGGCTTAGTTAGCTTACCTCTTTGAAAAGTTAAAATGGTTTCAACTCTTGCAGTATCTTACTAAAGGAAATAAATAGAACTAGGCAAACAGCTGTGGTGATATGAATGTGTTTAATTCTGTATAGGCCTTCCTTAACTGTATTTGTAGAAACCCCAAAGAGAATATACAATTTTTGTATTTTATATACTGTAGAATTTATTAGGATAACTTATATCACAAAACAGTGTATTTTTGGCATGTGAATTTCAGTTCTAAATAAGTTTTATTCATTACTTTGGATTTGTTTGGCTATCAAATAAATACAGCTGACGGCAGTATCAGTTTTGCTTGAAAACTTTTCCTCTTTACTTATCTCATACACATACTTTCAAATGGGAGATTATTCTGGGATTTTACTTTGAGGTTACTTTTGGTTTTAGAGGATTACCTAGTCCATGTTAGTGATTTTTTTTTTTCTGAGTCAGTCTGCACTTAAAAACATTAACTGACGTTTGATTTGATACGAAAATAAAAGGGGAGGAAGGCTGGTTTTGTGATTTTAAGGCCTTGAATTTCTAGCTGAGACACCTAGGGGACTTGTCATGGACTCTGTGATCTTGGTCAGCTCATTTAAACCGTGATTTTTAAAAGTAGGAGTCTTAAGCTCCAAAGTATGGATTTAGGTTCTTAAATAACTGACCTAATTTTCAAAAGTGCTAAGCACGCAGCAGTTCGTGTTGACTTAATTAATTAGGCACCTTCTTGGTACCTAAGTTTCTCCATCCATAAAAGATAGTAGAGTATTGGGACTAACTTAATTATCTCTGAAAACACTTGAGATCCTCAGAAATGATAGAAAAGTTTAAAGCATTATAATAAATGCTGTGATGCAAGGTGAATTCTTTTCCATGTTCTCCTTTTCACTATCTCTACCCTTTATACTCTTTACGTTACAAAAATCTCTTGCTATCTCTTCTTTTTCAGAAACCTTTACATACTTTTACTTCTCCCTTCCCATTTTCATGGTTTTTCTTTCTTTTTGTCTCCTTCATTCCACTTCCCTTAGCCTTTCTTGGCATGAATTTATCCAGTTCCTTTGGCTATTTGAAAAGGCAGTTTTCTTTTCTACTTTTTTCCCCCCAAATCACCACTTTTTAGCTTGCATTTTGCTTTAATACTCTTAAATGAACAGGCAAGAAAGGAACAGTCAAGACAGCAAGCATTCTGAAAGAATAACTGGAAAGGTTTTGTTGGTCATTATTTGACAGTGGGGCAGAGAAATTTGTTTCCAAGTTTCAAGAAGTTGGGAAATGTTTGTGAGGGACTGAGTTTATGTATGACTTCCCTAAAATGCTTGGATGTAAAGGTCTGTGATGTGTTAATTTATCAATTAGGACTGTCAATTGACCTGCGTTAACACCTGCAAGTAACACAAGATAGGATTCATTTTTTTTAACATGTTAATCTGGTGCTTCAAAGGGGCTTTCCAACAGCAGAGCAGGGGATCAGCTGGAGTCCCCAGATGATCCCCAGCTCCTAATCAGCTGCCCCTTGGAAATACTGCCATGGTGCTTCCAAGGGACTGCACTGCATGGAGCCTGGCATCAGCTGGGGACTCCAGCTGATCCTGGTCTTCATGCAACGCTGCCCTGTTGAAATGCTGCTATGGCTTTTCAAAGGGGAGGAGCACATGATTAATTGAGATTACATTTTTTAATCGCGATTACATTTTTTATTTGCTTAACAGCCCTAGTATCAGCAAAGTGAAAAGAGCACTCTTTTAATCTCCATATTCTTCCCTTCTTCCTCTCCAAATTTACAAATTATTAAGCCAAAAATTTACATTCACACAACTATCGTCATTTTGCATTGTAGTGCACAAGTAGTGACTCGTTTGATTGTCTTTCTCTTCCAAAAGCTATACGTAGGTTGTATCTTTAGCTGGGAGCTGCTGAGAAACCAGTCCCAGGCTAAGCCTTTGGAAAATTTTCCCTTTCTTAATTATAATTTTTACTCTTTAGGAGTTCTGACAGCCAGAGATCAGGGTGCAATTGGGCTGCTTTGCTTGTAACCAAAAATACTGCATATTATGTCCAAAATTTTACAAATTCTATGGAAGAAAGAAAAATCTAAGAATTTAATGAAGCTTTCAAAAGATATTTATTTCAAAATTACAAAAAAAAAAAAGTATTCTGAATTTTAAAATAAAAAATAATGTGAAGGTCATGGCTTTCAAGATTATACATTTCCTGGTTGTAGGTATAATTTTGTTCCTAACTTGAGAACCAGGAACAGCTTGTTGTATATTGGGCAAAAATCCAAGGGGAAAGTGACTCTGCATACACACATGATGTATTTTTCGTGGATTATGCAAAATCCTCAGATGACTCTGTTTTCAGATTAGCCAATTATGTAGAATTGTACAAAGAATTAATGCTATGTAGGGTATAGTCATTTCTTCTTCGAGTGGTCCCTGTGGGTGCTCCACTCTGGGTGCTGGTGTGTCCTCGCGCTGGCGACCGGAGACTTTTTCTAGCAGTTTCTGCCGCGCCGTGCACATGCCATAGCGCCCTCTAGTGCTGTTGGAATCCGTTGGGCGCGTGCGGCACGACTCCTCAGTTCCTTCTCTACCGTCCTCGGCAGCAGACGGAGCCTTCAATTCTCCTCGTTTTCTGTAAAAAAATAGACAATTTCCCAGTTGATTCCCCAGTTTTCCTCACGATCCAAGTTCTTTTTTAGCCCTCTTCTCCTCACCCAGTTAGTTTAAAAAAAAAAAAATTCTCTCGTTGCGGTTTGCCACTTTTTTCCCAAGCGCCTCATGCCCGGTTCGCCCGGCTTTAAGAGGTGCGAATCATGCCGCGACGCGATGCCCGTGTCTGACGGGCACGCCAAATGCATTAAGTGCCTGGGTGAGTCGCATCAAACTCAAAAGTGCCTGCATTGCTCCAGACTCACCGCGAGAGTGCACCGTGACCGGGCTAACAGACTTAAAACACTCCCATACGAGAGGTCCCTTCGGCCATCTTCTGAGGACTCTCCAGCGACTTCAAAAACGACTTCACAGAGTAAGGGTATGGAAAAAGATCATCCCTCTACCCACTCTGGCTGTACGGCCTTGAAAACGGGCCTTTCCCCAACTCCCTTGCTACCCTCAGAACTGACAGCAGCACGGGTCAGCACTGGGGATAAACCTGGGACTTCCAGCATGGTACCACATAAGTCGGTGGGGGCGCACAAAAGAGCCCACTCGGAGCCGAGACAGAAGTCGTTGGCACTGCGATCTACGGCACCGGAGCCATTTGCGACTCTGTCTGCTCCAACTGCCCACGGCTCCGAGCGCTCGGCACCAAAACATCACAATAAAGCAGCACTATCCAAGAAGCTGCGCACTGATGCCCCCCTGATGGAACATCCTGCACCAGGGCAGATCGCGGTACCGCTCTCACCCGTGATACCCATGTTGCCCACGGTACCAGCACTGCCTCCAGCACCTATGTTGCCCCCGGCACCCACACCACCGCCAGCACCTACACCGGTCTCAGCACCACCGAAACGGCACCGTTCGGCGTCGAGAGAGGACCGCACGCCTTCAGCACCACCTACACCTGGCTCCTCTGTCCAGTATGTGCACTCCCGATGCTCTTCTTGATCTCCCAGTGATGCGGGCACCCAGTCAAGGAGCAGATTGTCATCTCAATACTCCAGCCCAGCACCCAGACCACCCTCCTGGCAACCTACCATGGTGCAGTATGCATACCCTCCTCCTCCACCATGGTATGCACAACAATATGCCTATGCTCCACCACCATACGCCACCCATTGGCAACCCTGGGAACCACAGCCCAAGAAGAGCCACCACCGTGCACCTTCTACAATTTCGAGGCCACCTCCAGCCTTGCCAACCACTACCGTTCCAATCACTGAGCCGACTTCCCCAACTCATTCGGACATACAAGACTCCCTCTCCGAAGGGGAGGACAGATCCCCCTTGCACAATTCATCATTGTCCCCAGATGAGGCAGTCACGGCTGAAGCCCCACCTCCCGGTGATGATGCTAGAAAATTCCAAGACCTGTTTAAAAGAGTGGCCTTGGCACAGGAACGGGATCTCCAGGAGGTCTAAGTCAAACAGTATCAGCTTCTTCGTACGTTACAACCCCCAGTTGCCTCCAGAATTGCCATCCCCATGGATGAAGCTGTCATGGACCCGGCCGATATCATCTGGCAGACTCCGACCTCCATTGTCCCGACAAACAAAAGAGCCGACCGCAAATATTTTATCGCTCCCAGGGACATGGACTTTGTTTAACCATCCCCCTCCGAACTCAGTAGTAGTAGACTCTGTTTGTCATAAATGTAAACAACCTAATTTCAGAAATACCCCACAGGACAGAGACCATAAGAAGGTAGATATCATAGGTCGTAAAGTTTACACTTCGGCTACTCTACTCCTCAGAGCATCTAACTACACCGCGAAGCTCGCCGACTACAACCATGCCAACTGTTCTAAATTGCAGGACCTTCTTCAACATCTTCCGGAACACAAGAGACTGGCCCTACTCAGTATTATGCAAGAGGGCCATAATGTCTCCTGTACAGCTTTACAGTCTGCTATGGACGTGGCTGACAGCATCTGCCATTGTCCTGCGTCGGTTGTCATGGCTCCAATCATCGGGAGTTCCGAAAGATTTGCAACAAAAAGTGGAGGATTTACCCTTTGATAAGGCCAGCCTATTCTCTGCCAAAACATTGCACTCTATGAAGGACTCCCAAACTACTCTCAGAACTCTGGGTATGTACACTCCTCCCTTCAAGAGGACTAGATACCAGCCCTACCAACGTCCCAGGGAGCCCTTCAGACAGCAATCAAGATATGACTTCCGTCAGAGACCAAAGCCACAGCACCGTAGGCTGCAAGGCCAACAGCAACAGCACTCCTCTACCCGCCCACCTGCAAACAAGCAGCAGGTTTGAAAGACAAGTCAAGAGCCAGAAAGCCATTCTTCTGTCACCAAGGACCAATGCGCTTCAATTCCATCACCTTCTTCGGGCCTTCTACCATCAATGGGCCCTCATTATGTTGGACAAATGGGTTCTGGAATTGATCCAATACGGTTACGCTATCCCATTTACTTCCCGTCTTCCCACCCACCTTCCTACCCCGTCCCTCTTCAGGGACCCATCTCACGAAACCGTTCTCGATCAAGAGGTTTCCCATCTCCTACAATTGGGCGCCATAGAACCAGTTCCATCACCATGTCAGGGTCAGGGATTCTACTCAACCTACTTCCTAACCCAGAAGAAGAGTGGAGGGTGGCGTCCCATACTAGATTTGAGGTGACTAAACAAATATATTGCCTACCACCGCTTGAAGATGGTAACTTTAGCAATGATCATCCCCACACTTGACCAAGAGGACTGGCTTTTGGCTCTCGACCTTCAGGATGCCTACTTCCACATCAAGATACATCCAGCACACAGGCGTTTCCTTAGTTTCATGGTGGGGACCCGGCATTACCGATACAGAGTGCTCCCCTTTGGTCTCTCGACTGCTCCAAGAGTATTTTCCAATACCCTGGCAATTGTAATGGCCGCACTTCGGCACCCAGGGGTCATGATATACCCCTATTTGGACAATTGCCTCATAAAAGGCTTTTCCTTCAAAGAAGCCAAGACCACGACGGATATCACGATACGCCTTTTGACCAAACTCGGCTTTCACATAAACCACGCAAAGTCCTCTCTAATCCCTACACAGGGACTGGAATTTATAGGTGCTTACCTCAACACAGTAACAGCAAAGGCCACCTTACCCGAACACAGGTTCGCCACCATTCGCGACCTGATCACTACCTCATGCACAGCTCCTACCATGATGGTCCGCCAATGCCTCAAGATTCTAGGCCATATGGCATCTACGACGTATGTAGTCAGACTAGCCAGACTCCACGTGAGGGGTCTACAATCATGGTTGGCAACAGCCTACAAGCCTTCCAGAGATCAACTCTCCAAAATGGTATCTATTCCACCGCGCATCCTCAGTTCCCTCCAATGGTGGATGGTCCCACAAAACATGCTAGAAGGCGTTCCCTTCCAGAGTCCTCCACCTGTGCTCACTCTGACGACGGATGCTTCCCTTATGGGCTGGGGGGCCCATTTAAGGAATGTTACAGCACAGGGCAAATGGTCGCTCGTGGAACAAACTTTCCATATCAACTTCCTCGAACTACGAGCAGTCAGATATGCATGCCAACATTTCACCCAGCTCATAGCACACAAACCATGACAGACACCACCACCTGCATGTACTATATCAATCGCCAAGGCAGCACTCGCTCACCATCCCTGTGCACAGAAGCAATCAGGTTCTGGAATTGGTGTCTAGCTCATCAGGTCACCCCAGTGGCCTCCTATCTCCTAGGGATACTCAGCATCACAGTGGACACCCTCAGCCGCACATTCCACAATCAACATGAATGGGAGATAGACAAACATGCCCCCATCCCACTCTTTCTTCAGTGGGGACAACCAGACATAGATCTCTTCACCACAAAGAACAACAGAAAGTGCCACCTCTATTGTTCCAGAGGAGCCTTCGGGAAACACTCCCTCGGAGATGCCTTTTCCATCTCTTGGGACGCTCATCTCCTCTACGCTTTCCCCCCATTCCCTCTATTGCACAGAGTCCTCAACAAAATCAGGACAGATCAGGCCCGAGTTATCCTGGTGGCATCTGCATGTCCCAGACAGACATGGTACCCTTACCTTCACAGGATGGCAACAGTGAGTCCGTTTCCATTCCCACTCCATCACGACCTCCTTTCACAGAACCACAGCACGCTTTCCATCCAGATCTTCGCAAGCTTCATCTCCAAGCCTGGCTCCTCCATGACTCCAGGATGCGGAGATTACCTGTTCAGAACCGGTGAAAGAGATACTAATTAATAGTAGAAGATTCTCCACCAGAAAAACTTAGCCTATATAAGTGGAACAGATTTGTTCAGTGGTGTAACGATTTGCACACAACATGGCCGGCTTCCACCCCTCTCCCTACTTTGTTGGATTACTTATTATCCCTCAAGCAATTGGGACTCGCTCTTAGTACAATCAGGGTACATGCGGCAGCCATAGCAGCCTTTCATCACCCTATTGATGGCGCTTCCTTCCTCACTAATCCTTTAATTAAATGCTTCCTTAAAGCTTACAGAACACTTTTGCGCCCATCCGCCCGCCAGTCCCCGTCTGGGATCTAAACCATTTTCTCAAAAGCTTGACAAAACCACCATTTGAGCCATTAGCCACCTGTGCATGGCCCCATTTGTCCATGAAAGTGTCCTTTCTGGTCGCTATAACCTCCAGCAGGAGGGTGAGTGAACTTGCGGCCCTGATGGCCAATCCCCCTTACACTGTATTCACTAAAGACCCCACCCGAAGTTCCTCCCCAAAGTGCCTTCCCCTTTCCATGTTAATGAACCTATACACTTACCTGCCTTCTTTCCAAAACTGCATGCTGATCCAGTTCATGCTTCATGGCACACGCTCAATGTCCGCAGGGCACTGGCATTTTATGTGGACCGCACCAAGCCTTGGCGCACCTCACCTGACTGTTCCTCTCCTACGCCGAATGGTCTAAGGGACAGGCAGTCTCATCTCAGAGAATTTCAAAGTGGATCACCTCCTGTATTCAAACTTATGAGCTACATGATAAACACTTACCTGAATCCATAACGGCTCATTCCACAAGAGCGATGTCCTCTACAACTGCTTTCCTTAATAACGTTCCTCTGCAAGACATCTGCAACGCCGCCACTTGGTCATCCGGCCACACATTTGCACAACACTATGCGCTTTCCTCTTCAATTGCAAATTCTATGGCGGTGGGATATGTAGTACTATCCACAGTGACTACCACATGGCTCCAAACCCACCTCCACGAGCCGACAACCGCTCTGTAGTCACCCAGAGTGGAGCACCCACGGGGACCACTCAAAGAAGAAAGAGTTACTCACCTTGTGCAGTAACGGTGGTTCTTCGAGATGTGTCCCCATGGGTGCTCCGCTACCCCCTCTCCTTTCCCTGCTTGGAGCCTAATACTCTAGCAGGTAGAGAAGAAACGGAGGAGCCACACCGCGTGTGCCCAACGGATTCCAATGGCACTAGAGGGTGCTATGGTGCGTGCGCAGGGTGGCAGAAACTGCTAGAAAAAGTCTCCGGTCGCTGGCGCGAGGACACACCAGCACCCAGAGTGGAGCACCCACGGGGACACATCTGGAAGAACCACCGTTACTGCGCAAGGTGAGTAACTCATCTTTTAGACTTCCCAGATTGACCCCTATTTTGATATTAACATGAGCCATTCTAATCATTAGTTACTTTAAAATTCAGTTTGTCAAACATTCAGTTTCAAAAGCATAGCAGTTCTCAAAATCTGGTAGAGCACTGAGTAATTTTTAAAGGCTCATTGAGGCTTCTACAAAAACTATGGAAAATATTGGTTAGAGGCTTTTCTGCTTCTGTTTACTGGGGCTTTACAAATACACTATCCAGTGGTAATCAGGGAAACCCTTTCCTGGCAAATTGGGGATTTTCTAATGAGTATATTAAAAAGAAAAATCAACCTTAATATTACAGTAACATACAGAAGACAACTGTGTTGAGGCCCTATTGTGTTATATGCGGTCCAAACACAGAAAATACCAGTTCCAGTCTCAAAGACAAGACCATAATGAGTAGATGAGACAAACTGGTGGCTCAGAATGGTGAATAGGAGAGACAGATTAACCCACAGTAGGATGTGCACAATTCTTCGCCACAGAAAAAATAGTCATACCTTGCCACCTGCCTACCAACTAAGTTTAAATATTTTGTCTATACTGTGTTCATGCTTAGCAGCACAGAAATTAGGGGGAGGTAACAGGCTTCGTTGTCCCACAGGATCAATTGTGGGATGGCTAGAGGTGACAAACAAGTGATGCTTTCAAAAAAAATCCTAAAAGCTACAAGCCAAAATGTTTAAAGTTGGTGCTGAAATTTAGAATAGAATAGGTCCCAGTACAGATCCCTGGGGGACACGACTAGTTACCACTTTCCATTCTGAAAACTGACCATTTATTCATACCATTTGTTTCCTATCTTTTAACACAATTACCAGTCCATGAGAGAATCTTCTCTTATCCCATGACAGCTTACTTTACTTAAGAGCCTTTGGTGAGGGACCTTGTAAAAAGCTTTCTGGAAATCTGAGTACAATATAGCCACTATCTAGTTGTATGTACCAGGAGTCTCTATGTGGGTTGGTGTTATGAAGCACAATCCCTAAAAAAAAAAAAAAAAAAAATACCTGTAAGCATCTCTGCGTATTCCAAAAAGAAATTTGTAAAGACATCAGTATGGAAGTTTTGATTCACTTTGAGTGCTGCTGTATCTTTAAGAGGCTTAAAGAGACTTTTCTTTAACAAACACTTAGGCTATGTCTACACTGGCGGGTTCTTGCGCAAGGGTTCTTGTGCAAGAACTCTTGCACAAGAACACGTCCACACTGCCATGTGCTTTTGTGTAAGAACATCCGTGGCAGAGTGGACGCTTTCTTGCGCAAGAAAGCTCTGATGGCCTTTTTAACCATAGGGCTTTCTTGCACAAGAAACCCCTGCCGTGCATCCACACTGCCCTCTTGCAAAAGAGAGCTTACACTTGTTAAAAAAAGAGTGCAGCTCCTGCACAAGAAGCCCTCTTACCACGCTTTACTGTAAATCTTCTTGCACAAGAGCGGGCGGGCAGTGTGGACGCTCTGCGGAAGAACGGCCATTCTTGCACAAGAACCCGCCAGTGTAGACGTAGCCTTTTAGTTTTCATTTGAGATAACTAATCTTTTAGACACTTGGAAAGTAAATGGTTGCAGTGTACTTGTCAATCTTGCAAGCCACTGATCAGTGAATAACATTAGGTTATCTCAGTGGGATGTTTACCCTAAAGCTGCTTTATTCATAGTGGTTTTTAGAATCATAGAACTCTAGAACTGGAAGGGACCTCGAGAGATCATCGAGTCTAGTCTCTTGCCCTCTTGTCAGGACCAAGTATGCTCTAGATCATCCCTAAAAGCTGTCTGTCTAACCTGCTCTTAAATATCTCCAGTGATGGAGATTCCACAACCTCCCTAGGCAATTTATTCCACTGTTTAACCACCCCGACCATTAGGAAGTATTTCATAATGTCCTACCTAAACCTCCCTTGCTGCAATTTAAGTCTATTGCTTCTTGTCCTATCCTCAGAGGCCAAGGAGAACAATTTTTCTCCCTCCTCCTTGTAAGACCTTTTTAGATATTTGAAAACCACTATCATGTCCTCTCAGTCTTCTCTTTTCTAAACTAAACAAGCCCAATTCTTTCAGTCTTTCCCTCCTGTTTTCTAGATCTTTAATCATTCTTCTTGCTCTTCTCTGGACCTTCTCCAATTTCTCCACATGAAATGTGGTGCCCAGAACTGGACACAATACTCCAATTGAGGCCTAATCAGCAAAGAGTAGAGCTGAAGAATGACTTCTCATGTCTTGCTCACAACACTCCTGTTAGTGTATCCTAGTATTGTGTTTGCTTTTTTTTCAGCAGTGTCACACTGTTGACTCATGTTTAACTTGTGGTCCACTATGACTTCTAAATCCCTTTCATCAGTACTGCTTCCTAGACAATCACTTCCCATTCTGTATGTATGAAACTGATTGTTCCTTCCTAAGTGGAATACTTTGCATTTGTCCTTATTAAACTTCAACCTATTTCTCTCAGCCCATTTCTCTAGTTTGTCCAGATCCTTTTTGAATTTTGACCCTATCCTCCAAAGCACTTGCAACCCATTTTCTCCAGACACAAATGTACAGTCCATGTAGTATGCCCGGTGAACCCTAGAAGGTACTGTGCAGAGAAACTTCCTGCTGCTTTCTTTAAATGAACTGTTAATTGTGAAACACTTTGGAACTTCTGAAGGATTCGCCTACCCACCTTACCAAACTCAAGCACTAGTTCAAGTGAGGTCCCTATGGGTACTCCAGAGGTGTTGGGGGACAGGTCGTCCTGGAGCTGCAGAACAGAGGTTTCATAGCAGTTGTCAGTTGGCTCACCTGGATTCAATATCAGCTCGAGCATACTTACCTCGCCATCATTTCACGACTCTACAGGACTTGATTGGCATACTGTCCGCAAGCCCCTCCACTACAGACTATACCGGTCTCCAAATTAGGGTTATATGGCTGCAACTATATAGTTCAACACGTTCAACTGCACCTCCGTTCTCTCCAGTATTGGCTCACTTCAGTTTATATCCTATGCCACCACCCTTTGCACAAGTCAGTTGTTCCACGGATGTTCTCACCTCACTTCAGTGGTGGACATCCCTAGACTGCCTCCTTGCTGAGATCCCTTTCACCAACTCAAGCCTTCAGTGCAGATCACAACCGATGCTTCCCTGTTGGGATGGGGTGCTCATCTACAGCATCACCTGGCTCAAGGCAGCTGGTCACCATAAGAGGTCAGATTGCACATCAGCCTTTTCTAGCTTAGAGCCATAAGGAATGCCTGTATCCATTTCACCCCCCACAACAGCAATTGAACAGTATGCATTCTCGTGGATGACATGACCACAATGATTTGTATAAACAGACAGGGAGTGCACCTTCCTGCTTTGTGTGCACAGAGGCAATTCGCCTGTGGAACTGGTGCATTCGACACCAGTCACACTCATGGCATCATACCTACCTGTGATGAACAATATTATGTTAGATATCCTCAGCTGCAATTTTTCATCAGGATGCCATTCTACATACATTGAACGTTCAGCAAGCTCTTGCTTTCTCCATTGGTAGAACGTGAGATTTCCGTAGGTCTCCGCATCTTTTTGTTTCTATTGCAGAACGCTCAAAGGGTATGCCCATATCCGTACAACGCATCTTCGATTGGCTATCATCAGGTATAATGAGATGCTGTGCTTTACAGAATAAGACTCTGCCAGTCCCCCAAAGAGCACATTCCACTCGTGCCACTGCAGGATACATGGCATTTCTTCATAATGTTGCCCTCAAGGACATTTACCGGGCAGCCACTTGGTCATCCAATCATACTTCTACTAAACACTGTCACCCTGCCTCAGTCACTGTTTATTACTGCATTGGCCACAGAAGTCCTGTCGTTGGCTGCCAAGCAGTGACTCCAAAGCCCACTGTCCAGATTGGTCACTGCTTTGTAGTCACCAACAGTGGAGCACCCACAGGGATATTATTTGAAGAAGAAAATGAAGTTACTGCACAGGATGAGTAACGACTGTTCTTTGAGATGTGTGTCCCCATGGTTGCTCCATCACCCACCTTCCTCTCCTCCACTCCGAGTACATAGTTACTCAGGTGTAGATGAGAAACTGGGGGAGGTCAGGCTGTGCATGCACATGAGGCACTAAGGTGAGAATGCCATGAGGCACCTATCGTGCATGCGCAGCCCAACTGACAGCTGCTATGAAAAGCTCTGGTCTGTGGCTCCGGGATGACCCATCACCAACAACAGTGGAGCACCCATGAGGACACACATCTCGAAGAACAGTTGTTGCTGCATGGGGTGAGTAACTTCTTTTTCTCATAAAGATAGCATTCCTGACCTGTGACCTATCAGCTTCTCAAGTTCTTATACTTCTTCATACTGAAGTTTCTGATAATAAAAGGAGCAAAATGTGAATCTCCCTCCAAGAATTTATCTGATTCTGCTGCTCCTCTTACATGAAATCCTAGTCCTTTTGAAACATCACAGTTTTTTTCTTATTGCCAACTGTTTACTTTGTGTGGTATCAAGGGCCTGATGATATCTTAAATGAGTTTTCCACTAGAGATGTTTAATTTCCATTAACCACCTAATCGAGTAGTCAATATAGGGCAGGTGGCTCTTGTACATTTCAAAGGGACAGGAGCATCAGTTCGAACTGGCATGAGCAGGACTGTTTCAATCCCCTCTTGTGCCGTTTCCCCGCTGTTCTCTGCCTCTCCTGCCCCCCCGAAGAGGCGGTGCTGGGGGGAACCGACTTTTATGCTGGCTCCCCGCTTGCTGCCTCTATCAGAGGAAGCGACTAGTTGCGTTCCTACTTGACTACCCAATAAGCATTTGCTTACATCCCTATTTTCCACATGTTAATACTGTAATAGGAATTGTGAATGTGTCATGGCTACAACATTAGATCCTTAGTAAAGTGTAGTCTGTTTATTACTGAAAGCACATTATATTGCAAGAGTTCTCATTTTACTATCACAAATATATACTTCAATTTTTGATTGAAAAAAATTAATAGGGGCTTATTTAAATACAAGCTGAACTGAAATAACTTGGAATTAATTATAATTTTTACCTTTAAGTATTTTGGGCTAGTTTGAATGGGCAGTCGTCTTTTGGATTCAACATCTTTTTTTTAATTTAGGTTAAATGTGTTAAAAAAAAGTTTAAAATAGGATACACTTAAAAAAAAGCCTACTCGAATTCGTATTGAAATAATTCAAGGTGGGGATTGCATCAAATTGACATACTTTAGTTCGGTTAGTGTAACGAGTTATAAATTCTGATAGTATGGTCAGATCTGTACCAGACTTCTAAAATCTGCTTTGTCCTGAGCAAATTCAGTCTAAATATAATACAGAATTTCCTGACAGTAATAGTAGTTTAGAGGGAGGCTTTTTTTAAATTGTTGGTCACGGTTGGTGATGGCAATTCAGTGGCCACTCTTTTTAGCAGGGATTAGTTAGGATTCCTTTTACTAACTTATTTTTTATGCAAGTATGTTGACAATTGGCATCTTAATAAAGATTTTTTTTGAAGTAAATGTTAGGAGAGGAGTTTTAACTGTTCTTGAGATGAAATAATTAAATGTTGTCTGAAAACCATTGCAGATGGCATCCTGGACTTGAACAAAATAAACCGCAGTGAACACTAATAACACAGTAAAAGATAAGGGCATATTTTTGTTAGAAAATGGGTATAATTTACATGTGAAAGGTAAAAGCAGCACTTTTTAAATGACATTAAGTAAGCTTACTGATGTGCAAACACTTGTGGCTGAAATAAATATTGTGGAATTCATTTAAAAATACATGTGCATATTTTTGTGTAAGGTTTTGATGCCAGCCATCAAAATACTAAATGCATGGTAATTTTTATTTCATATTTACACCGGTATGTTTAATATAGTCTACATATACTGAGTGGAGAAGAGCAGTGAAAAACCCAGCTTTTACTTAGCATCTGTCTCTCTCAATTCACATAAATAAAATGACAAGCTTGGAAGGTCATAAGTAAGCAGTCCCACAAACTGTATGCAGATGCTTAACTTAATACAGGTAAATACTCCCAGTAATGTTAATGGGACCACACAATTGCATGAAGTGCATGTGCCTACAAGTTCTAAATTAACAAAATATGTGCAATTGCTAATGTCTAGCTGTTACAATTAGCGTTCATTGCTGTTCAAGTGACTATTTAGAATTGCTTTTAATGATGCTTTGCCAACATTATTTTTCTTGCCATTGTTCTTAATGACTAGTATAGTTTAAGAATAGCATTAGATTGTTTTTTTTTTTTTAATCCTTTCCTTAGCATCATTTTATTTGTTGCACTGTTACCTCAACCAGTGTAGAAGGATGTAAGATATTTGTCATTTCAGCAGTGTGTTCATGCACCTTAGACATTAATACCCTAATGTGCATACATGTAATAGGGCGCTTCAATGTGTAGGTGCATGCGCATGCATGTGTTCAAAATTTTGTACTCCCAGTTCTGAAAATATATTCCTGAAACTTAACTGAGCAGAATTCAATAAACACAACTGAGATGCTCGAATTGGTATTTAATCTTTTATTCAACATGTTCCATGGAAACTGTGATTATTGTTTTTAATAAAATAAAAAATGTTGTCTTCATTACAAGCTTCTAAGAAGTGTCTCGTGTTCTGTACTATTGTTTGGTGTGACATTAGTGATGTAAAACCTGTTGTTCTTTACACGATACTAGTGTTCAATTTAAAAGGCTGTCAACATTTCTCCAGTATTTTCAATGTCAAACAATCATTAGCAGCTATGTTCTTTTTTTCCCCCCGTAAGTTCAGGATCTGCTGTTATTACTATGAATATACATGGATTAGAACATAAATTAACTCTCTACCTGCACTCTGTATGAATTCTACAAAACTCAAACTATTTTTTTGTATCCATTCTCTGCAGATAGAAATTTAGGTCTTCAGCTGTATTTATTTCTGAATATCATCTCAGAATATAAGAAAGTGACTTTGTGGTAATGCTTCAATTTTGGAAGTAGATGAAACGACGCTATAATGCTGATATGGAAGGGCCCTCTATCTCCTCAATTAGAGAGAGACCACTACATTTATTTTATTGACTCTAAGATAAAATGCTTTCCCAGCTGCTATATATAATTAAATAAAGCCTAACTTCCTTCCAAGTCATATGCTTAAATTTTCAAACTGACTTGTATGCTTTTAGTTTTGGTTGCTTTTACCTTTTGGAAAGAGATTAATTATAAGATACGAATACCATCAGACTCTTTCTGTTGGCTAGGGTTTTTATTGAAATGAAAAATGAGTGTTTTGGTATACTTTTTCAAAGATACATATTTAAATATTTGCCTTCTGACGTTTGTAATGAGACTACAAGTGGACTATTTTTCTAAGTATAAACAACATTCTCTAGTGTAGTTTCTTATTTACATGGACATTTTCAGATTGTATATGGCAAAGGAAGAAATACTACAGTCCCTGATGGACCCAACAAACCCTTAGGTCGTGTTGAAAATCCCAGTTTATGTGAAGGAATACAAAATTTGAGAATGTAAGAGGAAAGAGATCATTTCTACTGTATTGCTGTATTTTCCATATTTTATATTGATAGATAAATAGTATTCACTTGGCAGGAGATTGCAGTGCCATATTAATCACATCTCACCAAGAAATCAGAGACTTCTTCCACTTTGAAATTAGGGAAAATTATTTTTATAGCTTGGAAAATGAGTGTCCTTTCTCAGAGTATTCAGGTGAGGTGGTGATGCTGCTTCTTATTAAATTAGTTTTCCATTTTTAAAGAGTCAAATTAGTTGAAGTCCACCTGGCTTTCATATTATGTGGCCTTTGTCGTAAGAACGTATTTTATATATAAATATATAAAAATCTTGACATCTAGATGGCTTTCCTCAGAAGGTATTGTAGATGTTTAAATTATAGATGTTTAAATTAAAGTTAATAAAAAGTAGGTCTTGATCTTGCAAACACTTATCCATGTACTCAGTAGGCTCATGAGTATTCCCATTGAAGTCAAGCATATGCTCACTCCAGGTATGTGCCATTTTTGTATATCAAAGCGCACCAAGGTGTTGTCATGTTGCTCTGGGTATTGAGGGCATATGATTAATTTCATAAACTTATAAAGCTTTCCAGAACACCATATTGATATCAGTGCCCTGACTGGTGGTGACAATTTGAATTACTTTCAATGTTGTGTTCATCTGTGGTGAGCAATTCTTGGTGCTGTGGCTGACATTAAGCATCATATCCAGGGCATACTCACTATTCCAAACTTCTGTTATGAATCCTTGGGCTCTTAATCTGGTTGGGCTGTGCTGGGGCTAGTATAGCTTGTGCTGCAGGTCCAGTGTGACATAGAGAAGCCATAGGATTGGAAGCACAATGGTGGCTTAAAATACTTGCAGAACAGCTAAACATTTGACTCGCATGAAAGAGATTCCACAGCTCCTTCTTAGTGAGATTGCACCAAAACAAAAAAATAGAGAATTTAATTAAGAGCTGTGAAAATATCCTGCTGTTTTCTGTTTGTGCCTGTAACTCTCTAGTCCTGTCTTGAAAAATGTCATCAAGCTTTTCCTTTTTGTATTTTGTGATTAAAACAGCAGTCCCCTTGTAATTACACAGGTGCCCGATCTGTGTTGACATTTCAGGTACTTTAAAACATTCCCTTCTAATTTCCTTGTGTAATTTATATATGCTGATTAAATTAATGCAGTAGTAAAAAAAAAAAAATCAGTAAAATTCTACTTTAGAGAATAAATATACATGCAAAAAAATCTGGGTAATCTCCAAAGCATGGACTAAAATCAGTGAAAAGTTAGGAAATGCTGGTGACCGTGTCAGAATTAGCTATTGAAAACCTTTTAAGATCTCTATTGATTAAAGAAATATTTTGGTCTCAAAGGATTCAAACACCAGCTGCAGGAAGGTATAGAGAGCTTACAGAGGATTTGAAATGGAAGAGTTTTTGGTATTGAAGATAAAATTATCAAGAGATTACATGTTAATAGAGTGGTCTTCTTTTTTTTTTTTTTTTTTTTTTTTTTTAACATTGACAGTATGGGATAACAAGATCTCTCCAGAAGCCATCTGCTTCATCTGGAGTGCAAAAGCTGCTCAGACAGAAGACAAGGAAGGAGGGACAAAATTGTAACAATTGGACAAGGCATATCATAAGTTGTGCTAAATTCTAGAGCTGTTAAATCTGTAGAGCCCTGCGGTGGATACAAAATTTATATCTGCAAACATTGCCCCTGGATGTGGCTCTAAAGTGGATGTCCCTCAGTTTGCTAGGCTCTATACATTCATATTATGCTTTGAAATAATTAGCTGTATTTCAATGGCTGCTGTTAGAATTCAAAGCATTTCACAAATGTTAAGCTTTACAACATTATGGCTCTCTCCTGGGTTATAAATAGCAGTATCCATTCTTTTGCATTTGAGGAAATTGAGGTCAGACTGAATGGTATGTCTAAGTTACAAATTAGTAATGTCCATGGCAGGTTTAGAATCCAAGTTTCTTGTTCTCAGGATCATATTTTACGAAGGAGATAATATCTTGCAAGGTTAAATATTTGTTTTGCAGTGCAGGGGTATGTGATTGTGCTTGCAAAGACTTACTTTGGAAAACCTGAGGTGATTGTTGGGGGATAGAGAAGATGAAAGCTCTTCAAGACACTACCTGACTTCTAAAAGGTGAAGGCATTGGAGCTTCTTGTGTAATAACTATAGTGTTCACTGATAACTTAAATGTTGTATATGTACAAATGAGCTGTAAGGGAAAGATATTCAAATGCACAAATGTCAGATGCCTTACTTTAAATAGTATTTAGGGGTCTAATTTCCATTTGTGCCTACTGAAAATTGACCCCTGAATTTGTAGTTGCGCACACTATAATAAATATATTGAGAACCTCATCTCTGGGTTTTGTCTAGTTTATTTCATGTAATTATCCAGTGAATATAATTCTGTCCACCCTCTTTCTTCTTGCCATGTTTCTCAGCCTTAGAATGTTAACATCAGTGACCTAGGTGGCAGCAGGAGAAAACTATCAGATGAGGATGGGGTTGAGAGCTAGCTTTCTCTCTCAGCTATACTCTCTATTGAATAAATGTGTATTTTGGGGGAATAGCATCAGTACACTGCATTGAAAACTGCTAGTGCTACAGCAATACTTATTTTCACTTTTGTGTCTGTGGAGTCAACATACAATTTCTTTGAGGTAGTGAAATGAAATACTTGGGCTACTAGAAATTCAGGTTGTTGAATCAAAACAGTACTGTTAGAGTAGTGTGTGAGACCTTATAGATGAGTTTCCCAGCATCTTCTCTAGTTTATCTGCTAGCCCAGTTCATCTCTCATGCCCGTGTAAAATTGAGAGTAACTCTATTGAAGACAGTGTAGTTACTCTTCTCATACTGGATTTATACTGCTGTATTGGGGACATAGTATAAAGTTTTTTTATTTCAGTACCAGGTGAAAGGATATATTTCTTCTGCACTTGAATTATCCAGGACAGTCACTTATTTATTGATGTATTGACAGCATTGCATTGCTCTCAAAATGTGTCAGTATAAGGGGTTTTTTTGGGGGAGGAGGGTGGAAATACAACTTGAAATATGACCTTCACACTTACAAGTTTGGATAGTTGGGCAGCCTGGAGACAGAACAGAGCTACAGAAATCAAATAAAACAACAAATGGTCTGGTAGCACTTTATAGACTAACAAAACATGTAGATGGTGGTATGAGCTTTCGTGGGCACAGCCCACTTCTTCAGATGACCTGAGGAACAGGTTAATTTGTCAATCCTGCTTAAAAACAAAATCACAGTAATAACCAAAAGCATCTAAACTGCCATATATACTCGTTCATAAGTCAACTTTTTTTTTTTTTTTTTTTGGAAAAAAAAGGACCGCTGTGAGGAGCAGGAGTCATTTTATGAGTGTACTGAAGGACTTGCTAGCTGCTTACAGGAGTCTCTCAGCTGTCAGACTTTTAACTGAAAACACTTGACTGATAGCACTTCATACTTTAATACTGAGCTTTTAACACTTCCCAAGCCACGGAATCAAAGCAGGATGAAGGATTTGCTGGCTGCCAGGAAGTGTTAAAGGCTCATTGTTAAAGTGTTAAGTGATAAAAGCTTAGCTGAGAGCCTGCTGACCATGAGGCACTGGTATTGGAAGTCTGTACTCTGGATTCAGTTTATAAATGGGTCAGTGATGTTTTTAACCATTTTTTTTCTCTGTAAATTTGGGTGGTCAGCTTATAAACGACTGGGTCTATGTTTGAATATATATGGTAATTAATGATTTTGTGTGTGTAAATTTTAAAAAACTTTTGATGGGCCAAAACTAACAGTTAGCACAGGTTGGCATTGTATTTCAGCCCCACTTTGCTCTAAGGCAGGGTTGCTCAACTTTGGAAGCTCCAGGGGGCACAATGATACTCTCAGCACATACCAAGGGCCACAACTTAAGTGTGGTTGCATATACATGCAAATATGTGTGCAAATATATGCAAATGGCTTCTTTCACACTGACGGGCATGAATACAAAGGTTAAGGCAAGACTACATGATATGCAGGCCCCATTTAGGTCAGTTCTGCTGATATTAATAAAATGCAATATTTCCCCATTTCCACCCATATGACAGCACTTTTAATGAGCAATGATAGTCCAGGAATTTAACTACTAAAATCCTTATCAACAGGAGACCATTATATAGACTTTGTTTTTGTTTTGGCTCCTACCTGCGGGCTGCAAACAAACGGGCTGCGGGCTGCATGAAGCCCACGGGCCGCGTGTTGAGTAGCCCTGCTCTAAGGTAAAATGGTTTTATACAGTTTTTCATGTTTCAATCAGTATATAATACTGAAGCAGAACAGATGGTGGTAATAAACTCATGTCACTTTTGAACATCTTGACTCTCTTTAAAACACACAGTGGATCTGATTTGGTGTATATAGAGTCGGTGGAGGACTTTGCCAGTATGCTTCAGCCCTGTAGCACGGAGATCTGCACCTGTTAACAAACAGTTCTCCATTTCAGGAGAGTCTTCAGTGTACCCTATTACAGCCGTTGCCTCAGGGAGTGTAGTACTAGTACATGGCTTTCTTTTGCTGTTTTAAGAACTCTGTTTTAAAATATTGTCTGGGGTTGTTAGCAACACATTTCTGTAATACACAAACCATACCAATTTGTACTTGTTGGAGACTGAGAGGGATGAATAGCCATGGAGATGGATACAATCTGTCTCCTCTGTGAAAGGCTGTCCTGTCGATAGGACAGTTAAGGTGGCAGCTTCAGTTGCCCTATGGCCAGGACTCATGAGGCCCATGGTGTCCTGGGGAGTTACTTGGGAGGGCCTGGCATAGGGCAGCAACAGGGGTTGGGCAGTGTCAGAAAGCAGAGCTTAGTGTGCTGGGAGATGGGCAGTGGACCAGAGCAGACTGTTGGGTTGCTCCAGCTCCCGTCGCTGTGATGAGTGCGCAAGGGGGGGCTGACTCTTGCAGCAGCCATGCCAGGTCCTCAAGTAATCCTCCTGCCTCACGAAGCTTGGGGGAGAAGATTTTGGGCAAGGGATGTAATGGGGGCGGAGTAGGAAGTGGGCAAGGCTTAGGAAAGGGGAGGTGGGGGGGATGAGAGTGGAGCAGAGGTGGGGTCTGGGGGAGGTTGTCCCCCTATGGATGGCATTGCCTCTGGGATAAGGTGAGGTAGCTTATATTGACATCTTCCCATGCTATCAGTGTAGTTGAATAAATTCATTCTACCTTCCAGGATTGTCAAACATTTCACATTGACTAAATTTACAAAAACAACATTGATTTCTTGTTCAGACGAGTCAACATACAGGAAAATAAGATCTGAAAAGCACAAACTCACAGTATTATCTGTGATGTAACTCAGGGGTGCAGAACCTTTTTTGGGTCAGGGGCTGCTGACCCACAGAAAAATCCGTCAGGGCCATGCACAAGTGAAAAGCAAAAAAAACCCCAAAAGAAGAAAAAAACAAACCCTCGCTGACCTGACCCCCTACTGAGAAGAAAGACACTCCCCACATTCCCCTTGCACACCAGAGCCTGGAGGGGGCTAGACTAGTAGATTTTGTGTGCTCCAGTCTTGCTGTGGGGTGGTGATGGTGCTGGAGCACTAGTGCAGGCTCCCAAATGCTGGGGAGGAGGCCTTGAGAAATGGGGGCCAGATCCAGGCAAGCTGAGAGCTGCATCCAGCTCCTGAGCCTTAGGTTCCCCAGCCCTGATATAGGTGAAAGTATATCCAAATCCTTCCGTGGTCTCCAGTGTTGTAATAAGACCTCTCTGTCGTAGACAGAATAAATCACATTATTTATCAGCATTTGAGATCAATGTGAAGTTTACCTTATTTTGTTTGACACACAAGCAAAAATGATTGCCATTGCTAGTCTATGGCCTCATGGTCAATAATAAATGTTTATATTATCCTTAACAACCGCTATTCCTCCTCTTTTTTTTTAAAGCTCCTGTCCCATCAACAATTGGTCTACTTTTAATTGTTACTTTCCTTCCTTTAATCTATGTATTTACAATATTAGTGTTTTAATGAAAGTGTGTGCATGGTTTCTTAGAGATCTTACAGATGTAGAATAGCTGTTATCCTTAACGTAATGAACATCTTCTCAGAATGCTAGGGAGGAAGGTCTTATCTTTGCTGGGGAGGGTAGGTCGTATCCTATCTAGAAATCTTTACCAGCAAAAGTTCCGCTAGTCGAGCACTACCTACAAAACTATTTGGAACATTGTGTTAGTACCTGGCTGCTTATGCTGTACTTGATCCACACATCTTCGGATTGTATTGGCAAAAGACATGTTACACTGTGGATAGGCATTCCAGTTCCTTGACAAGCTTTCTATATTTATAACTAGAAGGCTTACTCAGCACTGCCTGGCTCCTTCTGGCAGGGGGCTGGCAGGGAGAAGGGGGTGCAGGAATTGGCAGGGCCTTGGAGATATGGGAGGCAATGTAGGAGTCTTTGGGAATACAAGACTGAGGTTTGGGGGCTGAGGAGCGTCCCATCCAGTACGGGCCTTTTCTCTCTCCTAGCCCACCCTTTGGCCACTGGGTTTTTTTCTCTTCTCCCCTTCCCTCCACCCTCCCAGCATTACAATCAAGGCCCAAAAAGGGAGGAAAGGTTTGGGGTAGGAGGGCTACTTACCCAGTGTGCTGGCAGGCAAGATGGTGGTGGCTCAACCCTGCTGAACACTCCTTTGGTAGTACAGCTGCCCCCAGTGGATGCTCTGCAAGATAGCGGTCTCCTGCAGGCTCGCTGCTCCCAGTGGCCATTGTGTATAGCGTCCGTCCAAACAGCTCCAGCCCCAATCCCCCTCTTTTTCCATGTTATGGAAAACTGTCCCTTTCCTGGCATTTCCAGTTTGGAACAACCAAACCCTGACCTTGCTTTAAGTTTGGAGAAGAGGAAACTGCACATCAAATTTGGTGGTCGTAGCTCTTACCGTTTAGGAGTTTTTGAACAAATGGACTGGAAGACACACAGACAAATGCATAAACCTCTAAATATATAGATTTTTTTTAAATTGGTATAGACAATTACGAATATGCAGGTTTTTGTGGGGAGAGGGGAGAATAATACAGTGAGAGGTGATGTGGTGATGAATTTTTCCAATTCCAGATACATTGGATTATTCCAGTTATTCAAAGGAGGGCAAGGTGTGCTTCAGTGAAGCTGTAGCTCTTCCATAACCATACACTTCATGTTGAATCTGATTCAGTTCTATGGAAATTGTACTTCAAATTGATTTTTTTCTCACGTGGGACCTGTGAAATTTTTCAGAGTTGTTCAACCACATCAGCAGCAGCTGTTTGATGAAGAGGAGTTACCAGCAAGTGAAAATGAAGATCAACCTGGTCCATCCAAACGGAAACGCCAGCCAAGTATGTCCGAGACAATGCCATTGTACACACTATGTAAAGAGGATTTAGAGAGTATGGATAAAGAGGTGAGCTAAACTAATTGTCAGGATTCTAACAGTATTATTGCATTAGTCAATTACACATGATAGTATTCTATTAAACTACGTACATACGTGAAATTACTTTGCATGTTACTGAGTGCGTGTTACTATTGATGGGAAGGGAAGCCAAGATATAGTGACTTAAAACTAAAATATTTTAATTGACCTAGAAATACATTTCATTACACAGTTGTGTGCTACAAAAAGTTTTAAACTAAGATCATGTAAATACTTTCATGGAAGTAGACCTATAAAGTAGTTCACATCGACATAATTTTGGCACAACAGAAAATGTGCATGAATGTTATGTAAAGTATTACACATTGTCACACTCAATTTCATATAAATGAGGACCTAAAATCTCTTAAGATTACCAGTTACAAAACCAATCCATCTGTTAGTGTGTGACATTCAAAAGGAACCATAGTTTACTTTTCAGCTTCACGTAACTGGCGTTCAGTAATACATGCATTATTTGCCTGAGGAAAAAAAAACAGCTGTTTTATGAAGAGTTGTGTATGTGGATTGTTTGATTCTTTGATTATGGTGAAGGTGACTTCTAGAATTTGAAATCTAGCCTATGTTTAGAGTGAGAAGGTTTGATGACAAAAGTCACCAAAAGTGAAAAGTGGTCAACCAGTTTTTCTGCCTCCATTGTCGATATTCCACAGCCATGTTACTAGCACCCTGTTGACAGAGCAAAGCAATGTGGCTAAACATGTCACGGTGCAGTGTTGTGGGAAGGCAGAGCTGATCGCTGCTCTTCTTGGGATTTCCTTGTAGCTCTGCGCGCTCTCTGTGCTGAGGAATATCAAAGCTGCACAACAGACTCTTCAGCCCTCCCACTGCAGCAGCAGTCCATCTGCCACTGTGTTCATAATGCAGGGCAGAACAGAAGCAGTCCAATGATTTGTTCTTTGTTCCCTAAACAGAGCAGCTCACTGAGCTGTCCGATATTTCCCAGAATTTTGAAAGGGGAGGGTCTGTTAGCTTGAAACAGTTAGAGCTATGATTTTACTGGTCAGAAGATGGGCAGTCTGCGGTCTCCTATCCCCTTCAGATCTATCATTGGTGTTTGGTGTAGTTGAGACGCAGGCAGATTAGATAAAACAACAAGATTTTTATTACATAACACAAATAAACAAACTAGGACTCCCTGCAACATAACAATAATGGATCGGACATTAGCACAGATATTACCATAGGGGATGAACCCCAGAGCCAGGACCCTTACACTAGGGAAGCAAGACAATAGGGAAGGACTATACCATGTCCAGTAGACACAGGGAGGACACAGGAATGCCGGGAACTGGATTCCAAGGAGCTCTGGAACAGGTAGGTGGACTTCCCTCGATCTTCTCTCTTCTGTCTTCTTTCTTCCGTTCTTGACACGCCGTCCTGCATGTGGTATGCGAACACTCTCTCTATAGGATTTCTTTAGATGTTACCTCCCCTGGCTCTAGCTCTCAGCAAGGCTGGCTCACTGTGGGAGGTCTCTGTGCCCCACTGGGATGACCTGCTTGCACAGCATCCAGAGACACAGAGCGCTGTCGGTGACAGACACTCCCCTATATACTTTCCAGTTGCTGGGCAAATTTACTGGCACATGCCACTCCATGCTCCCAAGTTTTACTCTAGCATGGAGAAGAAGGGGACACCAAGAAGGAGGCCAGGTAGTCCTTTTGCCAATTCAAGATGGAGATTCAACCAAAATGGCAACCATATGAATCAAACATGTATTTAACCCATTTCTTTCCAACAGGGCACATGCCTGCAGGGCAGCAGAGATCACAAAACACTAAGCACAGCCATCAGGACAGGCATTGTTGGATACTGGTGGAAGTCAGTTGTCTCAACAAAACAAACATCAGAGTCCATTCTGGCTCTGTCGACAATAAAGGGAGGAACAAAAACAAAAGCCTCTCACAGGGCGAGAAGTTTTTTGTCGCCAAAATTGGGTGTTTTTCTCAACAAGAGTCATGTTGCAGTGTAAGCACTCACTGCTTTGTCCCCAAAAGGCAATTTTTAATGACAAAACATGCCAGTGTAGACAAAGCCCTAGTCATTGATGTATGGGGGTAATCCTTTGAAAATAGCATCATATTAAATCCCAACTACAGAGATCTTTTTAAAAATAGCAATATCTTGTTTTATTCTTGATGATTTGTATAAAATTCTAGGTTTACTGGTATATCTAATGTCTATTTAGATGCTATAGTATATATTCTAAGTTGAATTTACACCTTTTTAAAAAATGCCATGTAAAATAATGAGTATTAAACGGTAAAATATTTAGCTCAAATGCAAAAAATAAGGCCACTTCATGTAAGGTAGTACGGCAATGTTAATTACAATGTAATTAAAGTGAACAGTTAAAAACTGAATGTGTCATCTGAGGGTATTGTCAGAGGTTAAGATGTCAATACCTGCACAAAAGATGTGTATTAATTTAAATGTACTGAGAATATCTCCTTTTAATTTAGGATTTCCCAGCTCTTTGTTTTGAATCACATATTAAACATAGACTAGCAGTATATTTTTTTAAACATTATTTGGGATGAGTCTTGTTTGTAACTCCATCTGGTCTTTGAGTCTTCAGAATGCTTTCTTAGAGATTGTTATATTTTCCATGCAGCTTGGTCAAGAGTCTGCCTTTTCTTTTGCATGCTTGAATGAAGAGTATAATGAACAGTCTCATTTACATCACACTTGTTTGCAGATTCTCACAAATGATCAATTATTTATAGTACCTATGGTCCCTAGTTAAAGACCTGGACTTCATAGTCCTAGATGCTGTACTGTTATATTTATAAGAAGCACATGGGATCTTTTTCAGGGGGATAAGGCAACACGCTACATATATTGATCATATAACACAGTAACATATGCATTTACTTTCACACACACACACACACGCACACGTATGTACGTACGTACATCCTGCTGATGGAATAATTTACCAGTCTGTTGCACGGCCCAACCTATTGGCCAGATAGATCAGGTGTGAGGAAGGAGCCAAGTCCTTGTCAGTCCAGACAGATGCTGCTCTTGGTCTTAGCAGGACAGAACCCGAAGAACCATACAAGACACCTCTTCTTTTGTAGGATTTTCCTTCCATGCAAGTCTATGCATTTTGCCTTGTCAGGCCGTAATTAGTCATTCAGCATCACAATCAATCTTCCTATGACATACACTTATTGGGAAGAAGTTGTTCTTACAGTCATCTGATATCAGTATGCTGATGACCTCTCCTGAGTGTCGTCTTTCTGGCGAAAGTTGTGATTGGTTTCCTATCAAAGGGTGCTTGCCACTGACTTCAGGGTTCATCAGTCTGCCCCGGTCCAATTTCCGTCTTCAAAGTGTTCAGCTTAATTGATGACTCGTTTGGTGTCCGACTGAGTTCCCGGCTCCTCCTCTGACCATTTGGGCATGCAGTAACCTTCACACTTATCTTTTCTCAAACATCCTTTCTCTCATTCACACAAACAATACATTTAGCATAATTGCAGCATGGGACAGAAAAGAGTACTTCTAATCACAAGGTTACAAGGTTTTTCAATATGCTAACTTCCTTCTCTCTATTACAAGGCGTTAGCTAACACTAACATTACTATGCATTACAATGTTCCATCTCTGCACTTCAATATGCTAACATCAAACAGAGCTGGAGCTAAGTTAACAAAGCTGCCTGGCCTGTCTGAGGCCTACATCTTGCATTTAAGTTTAATCCAAACCTTTTGCTATCACATACATTGTAAGTTCTTTAGCACAAGAACAGTCATTTTACTGTGCTTACAATGTAGCACTGGAATTGGAATTTTGTAACTAATAAGTCAGTTATAATAAATGTAAGTGTAACACAAGAGATGACAGATACCGAGATATGGTGAAGGGAGCCGGGGGGGGGAGGGGGGAAGGGAGAGACACTATAGTTTCATTGGTCAGCTAAGTACATGACTAGCCTAGCTATTAAGCTTTTTTGTAGGCCCCACAGCAAAAAAAGATTGTTGGGGTTTACGTTTTTGAATGAGAATAATGCATTAGTTTTGCAGGTATTTATAGGGAGTTCCTTCCAACCATGAGGGGTAAAGCAGTTTTCAAACAACTATTTTGGAAAATTTAACAAGTGCATGATGGAGGCTGGCATCATAGGTGGAAGTAGACATGAAAGAGAGATGATGGGGGGATAGAGAGAGGCTATAAAGAGCCTTGAAAGTGAAGTAGCTTACTTTGATACCTTAGGGTAGAATTTTCTTTTCAATCATTTCTCAGAAAAACTTTCTTGACTCCTTACTACTTGGACCATCTCTGAAGTGACTCTTCTAAATGCTCTGTTCACTCTTCACACTTCCATATTTTTCCACATGCAGAGTAAGGACCAAATGGTGATGGTGTGACAACAGCAAGCTGCTTTTAAGTGTGCTGTGATAACTAGCTATTTTTCTGAATCTGGACAACATTGCTTGCTTTCCTGTTTCTGTGCATGAGTTTGTCTTGTTTCATGTTTCTTCAGGTAACCTAAACTTTTCTTCCAAAATCTGGCTACAAGATGACATAATATGCTAATCTTCAATTGCTTGAATTTTCCATAGTAACTTCATGATGAGGTTACTTGAGTTGGCAATGCTGTGAAGAATAAATGTGATTCTGTGCAAAGCTTAAGCCTTTGTAAGGAAGTGTTGTCTCTTACCCAGTCCAAAGCAGCCATTAATTTATTATTGTGTCACTTGGTCCTCCTTACCTATGCTTTTAATAGCTTGCCTATGCTTTTAATATTTCTGGTTAAGCCAGTTATGATATTTAAAGGTATTAGGAGTATAAAGCATCATAATCTCTGTTCTGACATTTTTTAGCGGAATTTGGAATAATAATTTTGTGGGGAGAACTGTAGGGAGAAGTACTGATTGTGCTGGAATCATAATACAGAGGAGATTGGTCTAATGCTTCAGATAATGATCCAGATTCCTTCTATGATGGAAAGAATTTCAGAGTGCCCTGAGATGACAGAAATGCCTGTGATAACTGTGTTGTGTTAAATTGCAAAGATACAAGTAACACAGTAATGAAACATTGAAACTTTTATTCTGAAATAGCTAAATTAATTCTAGTGTTCTGCTTGGTCATTTCTCAGAAAAACTTCATTTCTAGGTACATTTCAAACAATTGTGTGTTCTCTGCAGCTTTCCATTAGTTCTTGCTTCTCTTGTGGCACACATTAAATTGAGATTTTTTTCCTCTTCAGTTGATTACTGTGTATTATTGATAACTCATTCTGTTTGAAAAATATCTTTTCTGTAGTTTTTTAGACTTCCATTTCTTAAAAGCACTTCTTAAAAGTGTTTAATTGCTTCTGAATATTCTGACTGAACTACAAGGTGAACGCTTGTATAGAAAAATATAAGATTTAAGATTATAGAAACATCTGTTGAGATCAGTATTGCAATATTTTAAAGTATCACAAAGCAACCTCACTTTCTAAATTTGAGCATTAGAATAAAACAGGTTTAGAATTTTGATGCTTGCTACCCATTGAATGAATCACTCAGTCCTTAATTTCAAAGTCCTATATGTGATTGGCCAAGCCACTCGAAGGTCCTCCTCATGCTGTCTGATCAAGCCCCTCCCACAACATCTTCATTTTATTTGAACAATGGAACAGTTTCAAGACTTAAAACTACTGTATATGTGCAGACTTGTGTGTTTTTGTGTCTGCTTGTCCTAAGGATCTGGAACTCATTGTCCGTACCATTGGAGCAAAATGCAACATTCACGGCTTAAACTGAATGTTTCCACAGCACTGAAAATTACGGGGGGAGAGGTCACTGAAGGAGAAGAGCAAGGGGGGAATTTTATGTACACTTCATAATTCTAAGAGGCATTCAGATACTGCTGTGGTGGTAGGTGCTTGATGGGGGGGGAGAGAGCTCTGTTTAAGATAATGTTCCAAAACAAGTTTAGAGATTCCTAATTGGAAGGTATCACTATGATCATCTAGTCTGACCACCCACAAGATACCCCGATTAATTTATTTTGCACAGAAAATAAAAACTCTTACTTAAGAATCCGCGTGAGAAATTTTCATCTGGTAAACCAGCTTTTTGGATGGAGTACTGGGGGTTCAAATCGAGGCTATCCTGGGATACAAGTTACAAGTTTAATGATAGTCACTGCTGTGGCTCCATAATCCAAAGAATTTTTTCAACTTGAGCACTTTGTTATAACATGCTTTTTCATACCATTGAATGTTCCTCTTTCCTGTTGTGTAGCGCCAACTCAAAGAGCAAAAGGGTAGTTAAGTCTCCAGATACATACAGTCTTTGGCTTCTCTGAACAACATAAATACCAGTTATTCAGGTGGTTTTCATTTGGAAATAAATTGAGACCACCATTCACAGAAAATTTGATCGGTGAATGAACTTGGCTTCACATTTGCCTGCAATGGTTTTTGCTTGGCTGTTTCCATCAAGATTTATCAGGCAACTGAAGAATGGCTTTCAACCTTAGCAATCTTATTCCGATTTTTACCCCTTGAAGCCACTTTTTTTTAAAAGCCCATATTTTGTTACCATGTCTTTTCATAGCCCTCATGCTCACCTGTAAACAGTAGCTCTCATCATGAGGTTCAGATGAGTTTGTATAATGAAAATTCATTTTTAAGTAAAATAAGCTATCAAAGCCAGGATTTTCCATCCCTTTCCATGCTCAGCCTCCAGGGAAGCAATCCTTCCCAGTTGTTCTTTTGTCTCCTAGTAGTAGCTGCAGAAGGTGACTTTCATATACTTCACTTCACTTGCTGTCCAGGCTGAGTCATTCTGGGCAAAAGTTCCCACTTTCCACTCTGTAACCTGAGTGGTGATATCACAACTAGGGATGTAAGCGACTAGTCAACCCATGGAGTGGCACCTCCATCATGTATGACCATGTTTAGACCCAATTCTCCATCTTCTACCAAATTCAGTGGAGCTACACTAATTTACACCAGTGAAAAACTTAACCCATAATCTTCAAAACAATGCATCACATGATATGCATTTTATAGCTAAGTGGATTTAAGTATTTACAGTGATTCAGTTGAGTGAAACATTCTCTTAATGTTTAATTCTTTCAAACAAGTATTTGTACGTACACCTTATACAAAAGTTAATGTAAACGGAATGTTGTAATTCATTTGGTCCTCTCCATTACTTCCATCCTGCTAAGTATATTATAAATAGTGACTAGTCTTCTTAATCCTGCTCTTCCATATTAGTAAATGTAGCAATACCTAATATGCTGTGAATTAAGGATCAGCATTTTCCTCACACAGTTTAGTGAAAGTTATTATCTCAGTGAATACTAGCCCCTTGATTAATTTAAAATAGTAATTGGATGAGATGGATATGTGTCTACTGTAAAATGATAGTTGCCTTGAGCTTACTTATACACAAGGCTCCATCAAATTCATGGCCCCTTTTCATAAATGTCATGGTCATGGAATTTTTTAAAATCTGAATTTCACAGTGTTGAAACAAAGCATGAACACATTTTAAATGTCAGTATATAAACGTGAAACCCTTATATTAAGAAAAGCAGCTGGAAAAAAGTTCTGGTTTTAAATGAGTATGGAGCATCTTGCAACTGTCTTCATTCCATCTCTGTGCAGAAAACACTCATCTGTATTTGGACATAGCTCTCTCTGCATCCCCAGAGCTCACTGGAATTGTCACGCAATGCAAGCTAGCCTTGCAAATAGGGATGATAAGCATCACCTGGTAAGCATCATGTGGGCGGGGGTTGCTCCCCAGTTAGTTAAATAATGTGTTTAACCGGTTTAACTTTTTAAACAGCAGTTTACATTCCTACTTGCAATGTGGGGGATTATGCCTTGCACTGAGTTCCAAAATTATAGCTCAGGCACATTACAGTCTGTTTTGGAATATTTTTGTAAGGACTCTTCAGGCTAGAACTCCTGTCAAAGCCAAGATGCCGATTAATTGTAACTGGTAACCATCACCCAGTAAGGGTGATGCTTCCTGGTTAACCATTCACATCCCTAGTGGAAAGTTCCGTTAAAACTGGTATCGTTGTAATTCCTGGTTCTTCTTCGAGGAGTCCCCGTGGGTGCTCCACAGAAGGTGCTGGGCTTGCCCCGGCGCCGCAGGACAGAGATTTTTCATAGCGGTAGTCCGGCCGGACCGCGCATGCGCGGGGAGTGTCTCGCGGCTTTCGCGCACTTTCGCGCTGCTTGGTCCGGTCACAGCTAGTTCCTCTCAACCGCCTCAGGCTGCAGACAGAGCAATCCTTTCTCCTGACTACCACACGTGCGACGTTTTCAGGCTTGTCTTGCTTCAATATTAGTTTTTTCTTTCCCCTTTATAGTTCAAAGTCTTTATATTCTCTTTTTTTTTAAAAAAAAAATAAATTTTCTTTACTCACAGTTAAACGTTCCGGTTTCACTTAGATATCTAAGGTTGTTCTTTCTCTTTGCTGTGTTATAAGTTTCCGTTTCTCGTTGCTTTTAATACAAAAAAAAAAAGAAGAAAAAGAAGGAAAGAAAAAGAGAGAAGCATATTCAGAGAGGGGTGAGAAGGACACGAGGTTTTCAAGGCACTTCAGTTTTCCCTCATTGGGACTGAGTGACGCAGTTCAAAATGCCCGGATCCCCGGGATTCAAGAAATGCGAGCAATGTAGAGAGGCCATGCCAGCTTCGGATGGTCACGCGTTGTGCATCCGCTGCTTAGGAGAGAGCCATGTCCCACAAAAGTGCTCTCTTTGTTCTAAGTTAACAAGCAGAGCGAGGCGTGAAAGAGAAATGAGGTTGAGAATGTTTCTCTTTGATAAGGCACTTCAGCCCCAGGGGCCTTCCTCCCCCCTGCGGCCTTCTCCAGAGCCACATAAACGTCGTCGGGCCTCTTCTCCAACCGCTGCACCCCCCAGAAAATCAAAACCCTCTCCAACCCGCTCTCTACCTGTTACTTCTAAGAGTAGATCAAGCGTCAGTACGAAGCCGAGTACTTCGGCCCTATCCAAAGCCCAACTGGCACCGACCAAGGCACCGAGACTCATACTATCGGTGCTGAAAGTACACCATCAGCTGGCACCGGCAGATAACACACCGAAGACTTTGGCGAGCGGCACATTGGCACCGCCAGCCCCAACAGCACCGGCGTCAGCGCCGTCAGTGCCGTCGGCACCGCTGCGCACCGACAACCATGCGGCACCGAAGCGCTCAAAGGACCACACACCAAAGGACCCAGGAGTCTGTCTCCTCTCTCTCTTTCCCCTGCGTTCACCCCAGAGCCCACCTCGCCACCACCATTACAGTCTCCCGCGAGGACGCCTCCTAGGAGATTCTCTTCATCAGAGCGTCTCCCATCTCCATTTCTGACGCCTCCAACGCACTATAAACATCACGACCATAGAACCCACTACCACAGCTTCTCCGCCTCTCCTTCTCCTCCACGTCATGCTACATATTCTCCACCAATATCGAGAGGGTCTCCTACTCGATTCTACAGGAGATCTTACAGTAGATCCAGATACCATGACCACTCTCCATCTCGGTCCTCATATTACTATAGGGACCCCTATGACAGACGTACATATTACAGGACCCATTCACCTGATCACCGAGCTTCGTATCGATCCTCCAGATCGCCATTCAGAGCGAGGACACATGAATATTCCTATAGGTACTCTCCACCCACGGAGCCACCTCCGTCAGTGTATATTCCTCATTCACCATCAATTCCTCCACCTCAACCTGAAGGGGAGCACCATATACTACAGGAATCACACCAGGCTCATGAGTCTCCTGAGGATCCTTCGTCATCCTCCCCCGACAAGGCTGATATACCAGGTGACATTTCTCCCCCAGATGATATGAAGCAGTTTCAGGACCTTTTTAAGAGAGTCACCCGCTCTCAAAACATCCAACTGAGATACAAAGCAAACACCACAAGCTCTTTAAGAACTTAGAGACATCACAACCTCCCCAAGTTAGCGATCCCTCTGGACGAGGCAATCCTCGAGGTCGCAAACGAACTATGGCAAACACTGGCTTCTGTACCCCCAACTAATAGGAAGTCCGACAAGAAATACTTCGTCCCACCTAAAGGTTCAGAGTTTTTATTCACACATCCACTCCCCAACTCCCTGGTAGTAGATGCCGCACGCCAGAGGTCACGAGGGCCACAATACAGGAACCAGAGCGCGGATAAGGAATCAAAGAAACTGGACTTATTTGGTAGAAAGGTTTAAACCTCCGCAACCCTCCTTCTGCGCGTAGCTAACTACCTAGCTCACCTATCCAACCACAATTTCGATAATTATTCGAAATTTATTGCTCTCGCTGACTCCTTACCAGAATCCAAGAAACCTGTCCTCCGAGCATTGGTCCAGGAAGGATACGCCTCTACCAGAACCAGCCTACAAATAGCAGCTGATGTGGCAGACACAGCAGCTAGAGCCACAGCTACGGCAGTGGTCATGAGACGCTCCTCCTTCTTACAAGCTGCTGCAGTCCCTAAAGAGCTGCAAGCAAAGGTCAAGGACCTCCCATTCGAAAAAGACGTCTTGTTCGCGGAGAAAACTGATACACTACTCCACTCTAGTAAAGACACCAGGTCCACTCTAAGGACTCTTGGTATGTACACACCACCTTTTAAAAGACGCCACTATACACCATTCCAGAGGCGTTACGACTTTTACCACCAAAGGTAACCATGGCAACAGCAGCAGCAGCAGCAGAGGCCATTTGATAGCTCTCGACAATGTCAACGACCTCCTAGACGCCGTAATCAAAATAGCCGTGCGCAAATCCAACCGTCCGCCAGGCAGCAGGTTTGACTCCCTGGTCGAGAGCAATCCTCCAGTCACAGCCGACACCGTCCATTTGTTCCATCACCATCTACGCCCTTTTTACCATCAATGGGCA
This sequence comes from Pelochelys cantorii, assembly GCA_032595735.1. NCBI lineage: Eukaryota > Metazoa > Chordata > Testudines > Trionychidae > Pelochelys > Pelochelys cantorii. The sequence continues at coordinate 102,310,650 of CM064327.1, forward strand.
GCTATCACCAACGACAGATGGGTGCTAGAGATTATAGAAACCGGCTACACCATACCCTTTCTCTCCCTACCACCCTCAACCCCCCCCAACCCGTCCCTTTTCAGGGACCCCTCTCACGAAGATCTGCTCAGATCGGAGATACATCATCTACTGTAGATCGGCGCCATGGAAACAGTTCCACAAGAGTTCAGAGGGAAAGGGTTTTATTCCCACTACTTTCTCATTCAAAAGAAGACGGGGGGTTGGAGGCCAATACTGGATCTCAGGCAATTGAACAAATTTCTCCGAAAACACCGCTTCAGGATGGTTACACTTCCGTCTATAATCCCAGCTCTAGATCAGAACGACTGGTTCGTTGCTCTCGACCTTCAGGACGCGTATTTCCATATTACGATTCACCCTGCCCACAGGCGATTCCTCAGATTCGTGGTGGGCAACGGACATTATCAGTACAGAGTCCTTCCCTTTGGGCTGTCTGCAGCACCAAGGGTATTTACAAAGGTACTTTCGGTGGTCGCAGCCGGGATAACTATATTTCCCTACCTCAATTACTGCCTCATAAAGGCCACATCCGTCACACAGGCGAGCAAAATGCTGGCATTAACTATGCACATCTTTCATTCGCTGGGGCTGCTTGTGAACAGCGACAAGTCAACGTTAGCTCCCACTCAAGACATAGAGTTCATTGGGGCAAGGTTAGATTCAAAGAAAGCAAGAGCATTCTTACCCATCGTAAGATTCCAGACTACTCAATCTCTGATAAATGCATGCACATCCAACAACACCAGCCAGGTGCTTATACTCCTCAAGCTCATGGGACACATGGCCACAACCACATTCGTTGTCCAGAATGCCAGACTTCATTTTCGAGCCTTACAACACTGGCTGGCCACCGTCTACAATCGCACCTCTCGCGACGTACACCGGTCAGTTACCATTCTGCCCAACGTCATCTCTTCCCTCACTTGGTGGATGGTAGACAAACACCTACTATCCAGAGTGCCTTTCCGCCCCCACCTTTCAAGCTGTCAAATCACTACAGACGCTTCTCTCCTCGGTTGGGGAGCGCACATGAATGGAATGTCCGTGCAAGGCCATTGGACGCCTTGCGAAACACTGCTCCACGTAAATCTACTGGAGCTCAGGGCTGTCTTCAACGCATGCAGACACTTCCTCGATCACATTCACAACTCCGTGGTGAAGGTCCTCACAGACAACGTAGCTACGATGTTTTACATCAACCGTCAAGGGGGAGCTCAATCACGATCCCTGTGTGCAGAGGTGGTCCGACTTTGGAATTGGTGCATCACCAACGGCATCATTCTTGTGGCATCATACTTACCTGGAGTAAGCAACATAACAGCGGATTCCCTCAGGGGGAAATTCGCACCGGACCACGAATGGGAACTCCGCCGCAGACCCCTCCACTTCCTATTTCACGAATGGGGCATACCATCGACCGACCTCTTCGCCACACACACCAACAGGAAGTGTCTCCGATATTGCTCCAGGGCGGGACTCGGTCGCCATTCCCGGGGCGATGCATTCCTAATCAACTGGAACGGCCCACTGACGTATGCATTCCCTCCAGTACCTCTCATTCCCAGGGTATTACAGAAGATCAAAGCAGATCGGGCCACAGTGATCCTAATAGCTCCAGCATGGCCCAGACAACATTGGTACCCTCAGCTCCTGCAACTGTCCCGTTACCCGTCCTACCAGCTACCACTCTTTCCAACTCTACTCACGCAGGATCACGGACGACTTCTCCACCCACAACTTCACACGCTGCACCTTACAGCCTGGTACCTAGCTGGTTAAATGAGTCGGAAGCCCAATGCTCTGCAGCTGTCAGAAATGTCTTAATACACAGAAGACGGAATAGCACAAGAACCGCATATCTGTCAAAGTGGTCCAGATTTCGAATCTGGTGCTCTGAACAACATATGGACCCTACAGTCACCCCCATACATTCTATACTACATTAAATCTCAGAGTTACAACGCACGGGCCTTGCCCTTGTGTCACTCAGAGTGCATCTCGCGGCAATCTCAGCCTTTCACCAGCGGGCTGACAGCTTTTCAGTATTTGCACACCCCCTTACAAAGAGATTTCTGCAGGGGTTAGCAAATTTATACCCTCCGTTGTGTACCCCACCGCCACTTTGGGATCTGGACTTGGTGTTACGAACCCTTACCGCTCCACCATTTGAACCACTTGCCACAATACCGTTGCAAGTCCTCACTCAGAAGGTTGTTTTCCTGCTGGCAATCACATCCGCACGCAGGGTTAGCGAGTTGTCAGCGTTGATGGCAGTACCTCCGTACACGATTTTCCAAAGAGACTGCGTTATCCTCAGGCACCACCCAGCCTTCACACCTAAGGTCTGTTCCGACTTCCATGTCAATGACCCCATAGTGTTACCAGCGTTTTTCCCCAAACCGCATGATTCACCTAGAGAGGTAGCGCTCCATACATTAGATGTGCGTAGGGCGCTAGCCTTTTACATCGACCGTACCAAACCATTTAGGAAGTCAGACAGGCTTCTACTGTCCCTAGCAGAGCGCTCTAAGGGCAAACCAATTTCTGCTCAGAGAGTATCTAACATTATTGTAACATGTATATCTCACTGCTACTCAATTCGGGGAATTTCTCTCCCTGCACGTCCTAAGGCACATTCCACAAGAGCAATAGCAGCATCCACTGCCTTCCTAAGACATCTACAGATGTCTAGCTGACATCTGTAGATCAGCCACATGGGCATCTTACCGCACATTCGTAGACCATTATGCGGTTCAGCAAAGATGGCTGTCAGATAAGTCTGTAACAACTGCAGTCCTCTCTTCTGCTAATCGCTAGAGGTCCTGTATCCCACTCCTCAGTGCCACAGGAGGGGGATACTGCTGTGCAGACACCTTCTGTGGAGCACCCACGGGGACTCCTCGAAGAAGAAAGCGAAGTTACTCACCTTCGTGCAGTAACTGTCGTTCTTCGAGATGGTCCCTGTGGGTGCTCCACTACCCACCCTCCTCCCCGCTTCGGAGTCTGTGTCCGCTTCTTGTGTTTCAGATACTGAGGCGGGTACGAGGAACTGGCTGGGACCAGACCGAGCAGCGCGAAAGCCGCGAGACGCTCCTCGCGCATGCGCGGTCTGGCCAGACTACCGCTATGAAAAATCTCCGTCCTGTGGCACCGGGGCAAGCCCAGCACCTTCTGTGGAGCACCCATGGGGACCATCTCGAAGAACGACAGTTACTGCACGAAGGTGAGTAACTTCGCTTTTTTGATTGTACAAGTAATTATTGGCTCTGCAAGAAATGCAATTTTTTATTCCCACATTTCACTCTCCATTACAATGTACTGCCCAAATCAAAAATCGCAGCTAGGGCAGCCTCTGAAGATCTTTTTAGTGTAGTTGAGCAATTTATCAGCTTTACCAAACTTGCACCTTCACAAAAACTCTTGGAAGGCAGTTCTGTCATAAATTATTTCTACTTGGTAAGAAATAAGGATGTTAAGGAACAGGTATTTTGCTAATCGCGTAGTTGATACAATTTGTATCGACTACACAATTAGTCGATAAGTGGACGCTCGCTCTGGGACCACTGTGCCTCTACATTTTCAATGTAGTAAAGAGCCCAGAGGCTCATGCTACATTTAAAATGCAGAGACGCAGCGGTCCCAGACCAGCTGGAGGTCAGCTGTGCGGTGCTGCCCCCTTTGAAATGCTGCCTCAGCATTTCAAAGTGGCAGCGCTGCACGGAGCTGACCCCAGGCTCCATGCGGCGCTGACCCTTAAAGGAGCCCAGAGTCAGCTCCTTGCAGCGCTGCTTTGAAACACCAAGGCAGCGTTTCAAAGGGGCAGCGCCACACGGAGCCCACTTCGAAGTACCCCCTCTTCTGCCCCCTTGCTGCCTCTGCCTGATAGAGGCAGCAAGAGTAGGGGGAGGCATTGACTGGTCGACTCAGCTATCCGATAAGCATTTGCTTATTGGATAGTCAACTAGTCCTTAACATTCTTTGTTTCTGTCTAAGTTATTAGTAAAAGCATCCTACTTGGTTATGTTAACAAATTATAGAATATTTAATCCGTCATTTGGCTGTGAGGAATATATAGTAAATGAAACAATGAATCCACACTATGACGGCTCTTTTTTGATTTGGCTTCTGAACCACTGAGGTCTGAATAACTGTATCTGTTTGTTATCCTACTCAGTTGAAACAGATTAACTCCAGCATGTCTGTTCCCCTGATTTACGGTAGTTACCTGCTCATCTGTGTTCTCTAACTTACTTTGTTCTGTATTAAAGTATTCTAATTTTTCCAGTGTGCTTTAATGTAAACAGTATTTTTCAAAACTTTTACTTGAGAAAACATGCATTATACCAGTCTGTAGTAGATGAATTAAAACTTTAAACTGAAAATGTGTTAAGAATTTTTTGTATTTAAAATGCAGGGCAAGGCTGTTAAATAGATCTAGTTATTTATAAACTAAATATTTATAACACGCACTGTTAATATTTAATTAGTATCTTGTGGAAAAATCTAATTTTCTTCACACACGTACCATCAAAGTATTTTGATTTTTATATTTCACAAAGATAAAATTGCTTGCTTAACTGGGCCATTTTTTAAAGAAATATATAGTTCCCTTGCTTGGTTTTACAGTGTTCATTTTTTGGTCAGAGTTGTATGTCTTGGAATATTTTACTGAATTATCCAGTCAGCTTTTTTCTTTCTGGCATGAACTTCTTGGAACTGCAGGAATCCTAATTACTGCAACAGCATTTATCAAAATCATTTGCACTCTGCTTAGGTATGGGTTATAAAGAGCCCTTGGGCAGGAGCTCCCTACTGTTATGAAGAAACTGTTGTCACTGTGTACTTCCAAAGTGACTGACTTCTTGGGCACAGCCCTACTGCTAGTTTAATGAAATAATTGAGGCTACCAGTATTCATTTTAATGTTGGATCTTTTTAAAAGAATTTGGATACAATACAGTGCATGTTAGTTTCAATTTGTATACCATGGTATGGCAGCTATAGCTAGTGTTCTGTCCACTCAGTGATTAAGCAACTGTCACATTAAGATCTGTCCCTGAGCATAAATATCTACATATCACTTCACGACAGAAGTGTCAAGAGAATGCTGGATATAGCTGACACATCCTGACAAAAAGATCATGTCCAAACCAGTGTAATGCCTTACTGCAGAAGTGGTTAATTGTAGGCTTCGGAATCTAGCCTCTTTCGGGTTTTTTTTTTTTTTGGTTGTTTGTTTGTTTTATGGAGCTCTTTTTTAAAAAAAAATTGACTACTGGACTCAGTCATAGAATAGGCAGATCTGCACAAACTGTACATAGCTGGAGCAATGTACTTCTGTTCTGACTGCAGTAATGGGAGCATTATAAATCAATGAGACACTAAAACAAAAAGTACTAAATTGTGATAAATCTGTTGCATAAACATATTGTTCCCTGGGGATGAGATTAATAGTCCATTTAGTGTAATCTACATTCTGACTTGGACTGTTCTTTAAAGAAGAAGGCTTAGTCAGTGTATCAAAACTTAAAAGATCCTGATTGCACTCACTCCAGTATTGCACATTTCACTCCTGTTGTACAGTAAAATTTCCTTTTCTGCAGATGTTATGCAATGATAATATAGTAATGTTAGCACTAATATATGTATTTTGTTCTAATGTATTCTAAGGATGTTAAGGATTAGTCGACTATCCGATAAGCAATTGCTAGTCTTTCAGCTAGTCGATTCCCTCCCCCCTTGCTGCCTCTATCGGATAAGGGAAAGAAGGTGTACTTCAAAGCGGCAGCACCGCACAGCTGAGCTATGTGCCGCTGCCACTTTGAAACCCCAACACAATGTCAAAGCGCCGTGGAGCCCAGGGTCAGCTGGGGACTCCCCAGCTAACTCCGGGTACCGAGTGGCATTTCCCCAGAACCCGGGGTCAGCTGGAGTCTCCCCAGCTGACCCCAGGTTCTGTGGGAATGCCACATGGAACCCAGAGTCAGCTGGGGGGTCCCGAGGCAGCGTTTCAAAGGGGCAGCCGCCGCACAGATGAGCCGGGGATCAGCTGTGCAGTGCTGCCTCTTTGAATGCTGCTTCAGCGTTTCCTAGGGGCAGTGCCATGGAGCCTGGGGTCAGCTGGGGACTCCCCATCTGACCCTGGGTTCTGCGCGGCATTTCTTCAGAACCCGGGATCAGCTGGGGACTTCCCAACTGACTCCGGATTCTTGGGAAATGCCACTCAGAACCCGGAGTTAGCTGGGGAGTCCCCAGCTGACCCCAAGCTCCACCCCACTGACCCTGGGCTCCATGGCTTTGAAATACACAAGAGCCCCCACTGGGGACTCTTGTATGTTTCAAAGCAGGCACGCTGCGTACAACCCGGAGTCAGCGCTGGCCCCACACTGCACACAGCGTGTCTGCTTTGAAATGTATAAGAGCCCCAGTGGTGGCTCTTGTACATTTCAAAGGAGGAATGTGGAAGTGTCTATCGACAAGTCGAGTAGTCGATGGAATTTCCATCAACTATTCAACTAGTCAGTTAACCACAATTTAACATCCTTAATGTATTCTCGCTGACAGACATAAGTTAAAAAAAAAAAAAAAAAAGCTAAGGTAAAATACAGTTTCCAAGATAGTTGCTGTGGTGCTGAACATGAAGATTTCTGTTTATGGGACGTCAACATAAGCATATACATTTCTCGCTGAGTTCACCACTGACAGCGTTAACTCAGTCTCTTGAGAAAAATAAAAGCGACAAGGAGTCCTGTAGCACCTTATAGACTAACAGATGTATTGGAGCATAAACTTTCGTGGGCAAAGACCCGCTTAGTCAGATTCATCTGACGAAGTGGGTCTTTGCCCACGAAAGTTTATGCTCCAATACATCTGTTAGTCTATAAGGATGCATTTAACAAAGTGGGTCTTTGCCCACGAAAGCTTATGCTCCAATACATCTGTGAGTTTATAAGGTGCTACAGGACTCTTTGTCGCTTTTGCAGATCCAGACTAACATGGCTACCCATCTGATATAAGAAAAATAACACCCTTCTGAGAAGGGGGGGGGGCAATAAATGTGCTAAGAAGAATTGATTATGGGAAACTAGGATGCAAGAGCCAAACTTTCCTTTCAGATATGTGGATATAACTCCCATTGAAGTTGGTATGATGCATCTTAAGGGCAGAATTCTGGCTTTTAGTGTATTCTTACAGAATGCCAAGGAAAGTAACGATAAATAAGAATGCAAACAACTTGTGTTCACATTCCTCTTTTCCCAGATTTACAGGTGCTTGTCTTTTTTTACATTTATCTCTGTTTTATACACAGCTGTGTCAAGGATCTTCATATTCTAATAAAGTAGAAATTGGGGATTTAAAATATCCTATTAGTTTGTGTATAAATTTTGATTTATTCTGTACATACTGGGACAAAGTCCATGGGTCGGTCTTTATTGAAGAGGAATATACTTCAGATGTGGCATTCTGAGCCTTTAATAATTGGACAGCATTGCTGCATTATAATAGGATGTTTTGGTCTTTTTAATTGAAGTGACATGTACATGAATACTGGTCTTAAGATACAGGCAGAGCTTCTGTTTTTCAAGGTTTATTAATTTCATTTTGGAGGGTTTATTTTGTTAAGTTTGAATTTTTATTTTTTTTTTTTTTTTTTAATGTAGATAGCCAACATTCAGGGGAAGGGAAAGGTTGCAGACTCCCTCTTTGTAACTAGAAATCTCTTTATAATGTTTGCCTGTGCATTTTAATATAGTCCTCGTTGAAACAGCACAGTGCACTAGAGAAGTTTAGTGCATGCCAGCAAGCTGTACACAGATCAGTTAATGCACAGCATGTTAGTACGCTTTACATATACAACCCCCATAGTCTTTGTTACTGATTCATGGAGGCAGCTCTTACACCGAAAATGCTTATTTGTTTTTTTTTTTAGGTGTTTATCCAGTAAACAGTTTTTTGGGGAAAGGGGGAAGTGTATCAGTTGAAACAAAAATCAGTTGTGGATTATTTAGGCCTTCTTTATGTCAAAATGTGATTGGAAGTCAATGCATATATTGATGATCTTTACCTTAGTATTTCAAAACTAATATAACACCTGAATAAATTCTAAATAGCCTGGAGAATCTTTCAGCAGAACTAAAATAGCAATTTCTAAGTGTTTTTGAAACTTCACTTAAGTAATAGTTTATATCCTTGGGGAATGAATGTAAAGAGGATATGGTGATTAGAATGCTAGTATAGGTTTTGTTTTGTTTTTTAAAGCAGCTGTGATCTAGCTTTGTTTTGGAGAACAAATTGAAAAATCTAGTTTTGTTCCAGTTGAGGAAAATAATTAATTTTAGTACGGTAAAACTCCAGTAGTCCGGCATCCAGTTGTATGGCACTCTCAATAGTCCAGCATCAATATGGCAAGAGCCTAGTGCCGTGGTCACAAACCCGTCAATTGCCCAAGAAGCCCCACTACCTACTTCCAGTGACAATGGAGGTAGTGCCAGCTTCCCGCAGGGTGGACGGAAGTCCCACAGCTGTGTGCCACTTCCAGGGTTTCAGGAACTGCGCTGTCTGCTCCCCGTCCCCCAAACAGCTGGCGCGGTACCTGAAAGGCCAGGTCTGTGGCATGCTGGGGACATCCTTCCCCTGTGGGGGTGGAGAGGGTAGGAGTCCCTGGAACAGGTGCGTGCGGACTTTCCTCCTCAGTGTGGGGGGAGGGGGTAGGCGTCCCCAGAGAAGGCGCGCGCTGGGATGTCCTTCACCTGCAGGGGGGAAGAGGGGAGGAGTCCTGGGAGGAGACACGTGCCGGGGACTCCCTGTTCCTTGCCCCAGCACCCACCAGCAACCTGCCGCCTGCCCCATTACCCTGTCCCCTGCTTCAACACCCACTGGCACCCTGTTCCCACACCAGCACCTGTCCCCTGCCCCCACTAAACCCTGTCCCCACCCCAGCACCCACTAGAACCTTTCCCCAGTGCCATGTCCTGTGCTCCCACCAGCACAGTTGGGGCCACATTAGTGAGACTTGGGATTTGGAGAAGTTATTTTTTTTGCATCTCACTTGTGTGGCCCCAACTGACTTTTCTGTGGGTCAGTGACCCCTGACTCAAAACGGGTTCCCCGCCCTTCTCATAAATAAAGACAATGCTGAAACTTTTTGTGTTTGACATAGTATTTTATTTAAAAATGAAGTCTGGCCAACAGACCCCCCCATTGGGGCCAAGCCCCCCCCATCTGGCCACAGCATCATAACACTCCTGTACTGACCCCCGACCCCAAATCTGAGCCTATCATACACTGGAACCCCCTGTTCTGAGCCTCTCACATCCCCAAACTCCTGCACCTCCACATCCTCAGTCTTCTGCCACAACACTCCTGCACCATCCACACACTGCAAATCTGTGTCCTGAGCCCATCATACTCCCAACCTCCCTGCACTGAGCCCCTGTCATACCCCAACCCAAACTCCTGCACTCTCACATCCACAAGCCTGTGGCTTGCTCAGCACCACAACCCTCCAGTGTTGGGTGAATAATTTACAGACTGTATTAGTGTTGAAGTGTATAATTTTTGTGTTTAAGTGAATAAAGTGCTGTATTAAGTGTTTTAAGTTACTATATTAATAGTTTAAGTGATCGATTAGCCAGTGCTGCACACTACTGTACATAGTATGCTCTGCTTTCTGTATTCAAAGGCTTTGCAACAATAATGCTGAGTACTGCACTGTGCATTTATTCTTTCATTATATGACTAAATTTATGTATTACAGTATGTACAATAAAAAGGGAAAAAACGGTTAAAAAACCCTAACATATTACAGTATACTGTATGTACAATAAAAAGGGTTAAAAACACTTTATGTACAGTATATACTATATATATAGTACCTCCTGATAGTCCAGCATATCCAATAATCCAGCACCACCTAGGTCCGATAATCCGGAACCTTTGGGAAGTCTACTGTAATTTCTTATAGTTTGTGATAGCATTCAGCTGGTATTGATGGGCAAAATAAAATAGTGAATATACAAGGGAAGTTTGTATGTTTTGTAACTTGAGTAGCTCCTAAAAAGCAACCATTTTATTCTTTTGCTTATTGAATTACTGTTTCTAATAAACGGCATGTTGTGCACTTTTTGTCTGTATTTTAAGTACATAAGAAGTTGCTCTTAATCTGTAGTACCTTCAGTTTTCCCCCACTTTCTCCCCAAAAAGTCATGTGACTGTAAAACTGCATCAAAGTATTTTCCAGATTAAAACAACGTAAAATTTAACTCCATCAATGTAAACCACTTAAGGTGCTTGCTAAAGTAAAGCATATCACAGATGTTTCAAAAAAGAAATATTGGGAAAATGTGGATCTGCCATGGTATTTAGGGATGTAAAATCATGTTCAATTAGTTAAGCGGTTAAACATAAGGCTTAACCTGTTAACTAATTAAATGGGGGGGACTGCTCTGTCCTGGGATGGAGTCCGCCCCTCCCCCCCCCCCATGCAGCAGGGAGAGCCTGCTGGGCCTCAGCACCCCCTGCTCATGACACACTGGGCCAGGCCAGCCGCAGACATGAGCTGCTCCAGGCCCTCTACTCCAGCCCCCACCGGTTAACCATAACCGGTGAGCCTCACCCTTTGTGGGTGAGGCTTACCAGTTAACCTTTCATATCCCTAATGGTATTGGAATGAGTCAGTTCTACAATTCAATCTTATTGGTTTTGGGTTGTCCGTTTTGTTTTATTTGTTTCCTTCAAATAAGTATTTCAGGAAATTCTGTCTGTAGTTATTAGCCAAATTATTTATGGATTAATTGTTACTTTTTGCAGTTGTTTAACCTATTATGTGACCACTTCATGGTAATTCTGCCAAGCCTTACATTTCTCTAGCTTATCTATGAGAAAGTCATGTTGGACTGTGTCAAGGCTTGCTGAAGTCCACATATACTACTGCATTCCCCTTAACCACCAAACCAATTACCTGGTCCAATGTCTTAATTTTGTTAAATGGCTTCTGAAAAAGATGTCTAATTGTGATAACTTACAGTGAAACTTTTGAAAAATCAGGTATCATGAAAGTATACTGGCATTGCACTATTGCACTACTAAGTTTGAATTTGAATTTAAAGTCGTAAACTATTAATCTTTCTGTTTATAGGGACGTTGGGGCGGGGGACATAAACTGTAGTGAATGCATAGAAAGGTTCTTCGGTGTCTGAAGTTTCAGGGAGATTGCTATAGACTAGTGGGTTGTACATTACAATGGTCAATTCCTTTCTTTTCTGAGTGACTTCAGAAGGACTTGCCTTCATCTCAGCATTTCAGTAATTGGTAAGAAACATTTTTATTTCCTGACTACTACATGCAGGAGAAAAGTGAAGGAGTATAAGCCCTGACCTGAATCCAGGATAATGCCATACAGCACCTGTATGTTTTTCACCATCACTCTGTAATGCATCTTAGTCCTGATTTTATGATCGTACCATCCAAATTACTTCTAGGATGGGATTCCCTTGAGGAGAGTCAAAATCAGAAACATTAGGTAAAGATTACAGTAAAAGACCTTAAAGAGACAAGGTGGGTGAGGTAATATCTTTTGTTGGGCCAACTTCTTTCCATGAGAGAGAGAAGCTTTTGAGAGAGTTTTTCAGGGCTAGAAAAGGCAGTTGGTATCACAACTAAATACCCTTCACATTGAAAGGTCCCTTAGAATATATGCTAACTGCTTATGGTTTATTTATGTGTTAGATCTTGTGTTTAGCTGTGACACTCTGGATATTTAGATACTGTAGTTAGGCCAGCCATAGGTGTCTATGCCAACTGACTCGCTTTTGTGGGATTCAGCCTAAGAGGCTATTCAGTTGTAGTGTAAACTTTCAGGTTCAGGCTGGAGCCTAGACTAGGATCTTCCAAAGCGGGTTCTGATTACCTTTTCCAGATCTGAATATTTCTGTTTTGGTCTTGTGTGGGCTACTGTTTAAACTTACTTCATTCAAATCTGGAAGAATATGCAGGGAAGCAAATCTGGCAAGAGAGACACTCACTTGTGAAAAAGAAAAGATGAAGAAAATTATCTTGGAGAGATTATGGGGATAATCTCTGCCCTGCTAAGGAAGAGAATGGAGTCTGTTGCATTATTACCAGTTATCCCTAGGAGAACAGCAGGTTTTTGTTTGTTCCTATGCTCTAGTGCACCAAGATATTTCCAGTCCACTTCTGCGATGTCCCCAGTACACCAAATGATTTGAAATCCTGTCCGCAGAGAATAATATATTGGAATATGCACTGCTCTTAATTATTCAGGCTGTAAATAGTCATAAGAACACGAGAATGGCCATATTATGTCAGAGCAAAGGACTGTCAATCCTAGTATCCTGTCTTTCAACAGTGCCCAATGCCAGTTGCACCTGAGGGAATGAACAGAACAGGTAGTCATCAAGTGATCCATTCCCTGTCGCTCTTTCTCAGCTTCTGGCGAACAGAAGTGAGATATACCATCCCTGCCCAATCTGGCTAGTAGCCATTGATGAGCCTAACCTCCATGAATTTATCTAGTTCTTTTTTTGAACCCTGTTAATAGTCTGGGCATTCAAAACATCCTCTGGCAAAGAGTTCTACAGGTTGTGTTGTGTATGAAGAAATACGTATTTTTATTTACTTTGAACCTTCTGCCTATTGATTTCATTTGGTGACCCCTCATTCTTATGTTATAGTAAGGAGTAAATAGCACTTCCTTATTTGCTTTCTCCACACTAGTCATGATTTTATAGACCTCTATCATATCTCCTCTCTCCCCCCGTTGTCTTTTTTCCAAACTGAAAAGTCCCAGTCGTCTTAATCTCCTCATACAGAAGTCATTCCATACCGCTAGTCGTTTTTCTTTTTCTGAACCTTTCCCAATTCCAATATATCTCTTAGGATGGAGTAGCCATATCCATGCAGTGTTCAAGACAGTGGTGTAAATGGATTTATATAGAGACAATAAGATGTTTTCTGTCTTACTATGCATTCCTTTCTTAATGATTCCCAACATTGTGTGCTTTGTTGACTGCCACTGCACATTAGATGTTTTCAGAGAACTATACACAATGATTCTAAGATTTTTGAGCAATAACTGCTCATTTAGACCCCATCACTTTAAATCGATAGTAGAGATTGTTTTCCAATGTGCATTGCTTTGCATATATCAACATTGAATTTCATCTGCCATTTTGTTGCCTCCTTACCCAGTTTTGAGAGACCTTTTTTGTGACTTTTCTCAGTTTACATCATCTGCAAAAACTTGCTGCCTCATGTTTTACCCCTTCTTCTGATCATTTATGAATATGTTGAGACACTCTTGGAGGACACTGCCATTTTGCCTCTCTCCATTCTGTTCATACTTACTTTTTGTGTCCTTTGGGTAAATGCCATCTGGTCCTGGTGATTACTACTATTTTATCAATTTGTCCCAAAACCTCCTCTAATGACACCTAAATTTGGGATAGTTCCTCAGGCTTGTCACCTAAAAAGAATGGCTCAGGTTTGGGAATCTATCTCTCATCCTCAGCCATCAAGACTTATGCAAAGAATTCATTCTGTTTCTCTGCAATGGCCTTATTGTGCCTGAGTGCTCCTTTAGTATCTCTGTTGTTCAGTGGCTCCACTGGTCATTTAGCATGCTTCCTACTTCTGATATACTTAAAGTAATAGCAATTTTTTGAGCCTTGCTTAGCTGTTCACATTCTTTTTTGGCCTCCCTAATTATATTTTTACACTTTATTTGCCAGAATTTATGCTCCTTTCTATTTTCCTGACTTGGGTTTACCTTCCAGTTTTAAAGGATTTCTTTTTGCTTCCTGCTGCTTCCTTTACTTTTTTGTTTAGCCACAATGGCACTTTTTTTGGTTCTCTTACTGTTTTTATTTGGGGTATACATTTAAGTTGAGCCTCTGTTATGGTGTCTTCAAAAGATTCCATGCAGCTTGCAGAGATTTCACTTTTGTCACTGTACCTTTTAATTTCTGCTTAACTAACCTCATTTTTTAAATTAAAATGCTACAGTGTTGAACTGCTGTGGTATTTCCCCTGCCACAGAGATGTTTAAATTTAATTATGTTATGGTCACTATTACCAAGCGGTCCTCTTGGACCACATCCTGTGCTCCACTTAAGACTACATCTAAGAATTGCCTCCTCTTTTTTGGGGTTTCAGGACTAGCTGCTCCAAGCAACAGTCATTTAAGGTGTCAAACTTTTATATCTGCATCCCACCCAGAGGTTACATGTACCCAGTCAATACGGGATAGTTGAAATCCCTGATTACTAAAATAAAAAAGTCAATAAAAGCCTCCATAATATGTATGAGCATTTCACAGTCACTATCCAGCTAGGGTGGTCATTAGTATATCCTTGCTGCTATATTCTTATTATTAGAGCATGGAATTACTATCCATAGAGATTGTATGTTACAGTTTGATTCATTTAAGATTTTTACTTCATTTGATTCTATGCTTTGAGGTAGAATTTTAGCAACAGCATATGGCATTCTGAAAGTAACAAGCCAGAGATCCTTTAAGTTTTTTCTTTTCTGATTGGCATGAAATATGCTTCCCAATTGTGTCTTCCAGGAGAATAAGTCCAAGAGACAGGAATCCCATGGCACAAGACCCTTCAAGGTCATAGATTGAGAATTCCCAAACTTTTCATCTGCATTACTGCATTTTGAGACTTTGTTACCCCAGACAGCAATACAGCAGCCAGTGAATCTATGCATTGAATGTCATGTAATGCTCTCTAATGGGCTTGTGTACTGTGAAACAGCTTGTGTCCCATGCTGTAATAGAAATTGCTCATCTAATTTACAATATGACATCAACAGTAGATAGATATTGAGACTGTGTGCTGAATCCAATTTCACACAAATATGCGCTCGCAAATGGCACCATCAGTTTCAAGGCACATGTTGAGAGTGCAGAATATTCATTCTTGACAGTGAACCAGAACTACAAGAAAGAAAGCTTGGTATGTGTCCCTCACAAGATTTGATCTCAGAAAATTTGGACGAGCATTTTGATTTCAGCTGCTGGAAAATCTGTGGCTCAGGCTTGCACTGAAAGGGGTTTTGCACCCAGTCATAATTTGTCATGTCCAAATCAGGGGAAAAGTAAAACAAAACTGTTCCTCGATCTGGTTGAGATTCCCAGCCATTACCTTTGTGGGAATGTGGTCAGCCAGGAATTTACAACTCAAACAGTGGCATAGGTTTGATTTTTTTTTTTTATCAAGTACTGTAATGGGGTGACACTCACCTCTCATGAGTTCCTCCTCTGGCCAAGTGTGTGCTTGCACTCCCTGCTGTTTAAAAACCTCTTTGGCAATTCAGCTCTCTGGCCCTGTCACACACCCAGTGTGCGAAGTACCCAAACTCCTTCCAGGATACGCATCTACCAGGGGCCCATCTCGGTACCTTCTGTAGTGTCCCTTTGAATCTGTCCCCTCAGTCTGTTCCCCACTCTGACCGAGAGTGATGCCCCCAGGGCTTTCCCTCTTGGAGGCAGTGTTCTTGTCCTTACCTCAGGGCTTTCTCAGAGTCCCAACATAGCCCAGCAGTGTCCAATAAGTTCTCCCCACAGAGCTATCCACAGTGCTGTCGATCTCTCAGCCAACCAGTCATCTGATCTACACATCTTGAGATCTCCAGAGGAACTGACTGGCTCTAGTCCTGCAGCTCCTATTATATGGCCTTCCTGGCCCCTAATTGGCCACTTCTACAGCTACTCTAGCCTGAGTGGAGAACCTTCTATTATCTTTCTGGGGCGGGGTATAGCAGGACCACAAGGTCTTCAGTAGTGGGACCTCAGGGCTTTATCACCCCCATCACAAGTACCGACAGAGTATTCAGGGTGGCGTAAGGCAAAAGCCCGTATCTTCTTAAGGTGCCTAAAAGACACTGAAGATTCCAATCTCAGAAACAGCTAATACAGGCTCCTACCATTTCAGGCAGAGAAGTTGCTCTGTTGATAAGACTGCTACCCACAGACAGACTTGAATGTTTGCTCAGCTGGATGATGCAAATAGCAAAACAGTATCTGCACAGCCAGTGTCCTGCTCAACCAATGTCAGTTTTATGAAATGGAAGCCTCTGCATACCATGTCTTTGCACTGTAAATCAAGATGGTGGTTCCTTGGCATGGCATTTGTGGATGAGATTTGGACACATTTGAGGGCAGGTGGCAAAGTCTTGCAGGCCAAATCTGGCCTGTCAGACCTGTGACCCCATCCGGGTAGGCCAATAGAATTTCCAGGCCCCTGGGCAAGATGGGGGTGGGTGGGCTCATGTGCGACGGAAGGGCTGGGGACAGTCAGGCTTCAGCTCTGCTCAGGCCTCACCCCCCCCCCAACCAACACTTAACACTTCACAGGGCTCCACAGGAGCAGTGGTCAGGAGTGGCCAGGAGCCCTTTTGAATCACTAGGCACTGGAGCGGTGCTAAGGATAAGCATATGAAGGAGAGAGCATAAGAAATACTGTTTTCAGCCTTTTTCTGGATGTGAAGGATATGGCTCTCAAGTCTGGCTAACTTCATTGGAAGCCTGGGCCTTCAGTGGCTGTCTCTTAGAATAGACCTGCTACTGAAGAAAAAAGAAATGCTATCTAGGCCCAGATAGCTTCAGAATGGAGACTTGGATACGGTAACTGTCATTGTCATGGACCTTAAAGTCAACCAATAGAATTATATGCTATTGATTAATGCAAAGTCCTTCGTGTAATCACCATGTTAAATTGGAACATAGCCTTGAATTCTTCCAGTAGGGTCCTAATCTCTACATATAAGTGTCCAAGCAAAGTCCAGTTTCCATGGTAAAACGTTATCAGCATTCTAAAGAAAGTGCACACATCCTAGCATAGAAATAATTTAAGGCAACAACCTTTATTCCAACCTCTCATAGTCTTAGAGCATGACCTTAAAGAATCATTTTGCTTCCCACCTAAGAAGTAAATGGTTTTAAAAATTCCATTGTAATGGATATGTGAAGCTTCACACAATGAAGAATAGGAACATTTATTCCCGTTTATGTGAAAATTTCCTTTCTTTGAGTAATAAAATCTGCAGATCTGGCCCACTTTGAAGACAAGTGGACTCTCCAGAATAAAAATAGAAATTAACATCCAAGGATTTGGGTTTCTTTTATTCAGGTAACTTCCCATTTTCTGCAGTAGGAGACGTTGTTAATTATACTTTGAGGGGAAAACAACATGTAATTTAGGGAAATTGGTTTGAATTATCCTGGCTGTGAAGTTATCTTGATTGGAAGGACCTTCAGGGGATAGGGCATTGCTCTCCTGCCTCTGATTGACAGTAGCCCTCAAGCTGCAATTACTTGAAATCACTTGAATTTCCTTTCAAGCATGTGAAGATAAATGTTTCTGTTCATTAACATACAGGGCTACTAATATGAGCCAGCTTCTGGTACATTTTCATAATAGTGGGTAATTTTTGCCCTTGGGTAAAAAAGTTGTGCAAGAACGGGTATTATTAAATTATTCACCATTTTGCCTTTTGTCTAATTGTTACTGTAATATAACAATTATCTATTTGTGAATATTGGTCACAAAGACTTTAATGGGTGATCACTGAGTAATACCATTTTATGTTGTGCTGGTACTGCTTTATAGAAGAAAGTTTGATTTAATTTTAATGCATATATATATTTACTGAGGTTTGGAGGGCAGGAGGGAATATGCACATTCAAAACATCTCCATTTTGAAGATGTGAGAGACTCAGATTTCTCATGTAATATCTTTTTTCAAAAATACAGTTTCTCGTACCCAGGAGTCCAGTTAAATTTACTTCAGGGTTTACAGCCGTTACTGGACAGAGTTGTTGTTAACAGCAGCTATTCAGGTTGCTATTCCACCTCATTTCATAATACGGGCTAAGTGTTTTCTCTGGTGTTTGCCAATGAGAATGCAGCTAAATAACTTACAACATTTTCAAATGGTGGTTTTTCCCTTTTCAGCATGACATTTGTTCTTGATGTGGTGCCAAAATGATTCTCATAATTGCTGTTTTTTCCTAAGACAGAGTGGGAGCTCTGTATGTGTATATGTATGCCTGTGTATATACACACAATATTTTCTTTCTTTTTGTTGAGTTGTTTCTCATAGGTGAGAAGAGTAAATGGGGCATCGCAGCATGATATATACATATTTCATTTTAGTTCTTATTTATTGCCAGTGCCTGTTTTTATGGTATAACTAGGAAACCATTTAATAACAAACTTTTTTTTTTTTATTTAAGAAAAACCCTTCCTTTCCCCCGCCAGAAAACAAACAAAAATAAAAAGCCACTGGGAAGAGAAGATATAGCAGAGTAGATTTAAAGTATTCTTTTGTTTGCATGAATCACAGCCTTTAACGCTTTGTGCTTTGTGGTTTATATTTCTTACTGCTTATAACACAACTGCCTTTTTGGCGATGGTTGTACACAGCATGAGAAAATATGTTGCAAAAAATAGATTGTTTATATTCTGATTTTACTACACAGTTGCTTCATTAGTAATCAAGTAACCATCAAAAGGCTGTGTTTAAAAATGAACCGCCTGTCTAAAATGTTAAGACACTAAGTAACCAAAATTCAGAAAATAGATACAAATAAGAACTGACAACTGGAAATATAATATAGCAAAATACTTGGTTTCGTGCATTTATCCTTGTATTTTGCCCTGGAGTCAATATTCTAATCTGTTGAACAGTTGCACAATTTTTTCCTTTGTGAAGATTCTTTCTAATCTTCTTCTTTCGAATGTCATGTTCAATGCTATATTTCTTCGTCAAAGTTGGACATCCAAGCTCTCCAGCCGGTGAATAGCGTCACTGGTTAGATTGTGCATATCCTCCAATGAGCCAGTGAATTTTCATGTTGGGCATTCCGCAACAATGTGATGCATAGTTTGTAGACTGCCACAATCACAAAGTGGAGATGGCAGCAAATTCCACTTATGCAGTAGATAACTGCACCTGCCCTGACCAGTCCTAAGCCGGTTTAGGACACACCACAGTCACCAGGGAAGATCGAAGCCTTTCTGCTCAGTGGTGGGATCAGACACAAGAGGTTTGTTTGGGATGTCTACTTGCTGCCATTCAGCTCGCCATAGTTCCTTGACATTAGCCGTGATTTCCTTCGCTTGCTGCCAGAGAGGCTTACAGGATTTTAGACGCAATGTTGGTGGCTGATCAGAGTGTTTCTGGATGGGAAGAGGTTGGCTGCTGCGGTTGATACGTTGGTATAGTCTGCATTCCTGCTCCCGTCGACTAATGCTTGGTGAGACGATGTTTGCCAGCGGCGGTAACCATTCTATGGCAGTGGGCTTTAAAGTTCCTGTTATCACTCACATGGCACTATTCAAATGAGTGTCGACTAGCTTTGTGTGGGCACTTTCTGACCACACAGGAGAGCAATATTCAGCAACAGAATACACCAGGGCTTTTGCTAAGGTCCTCAAGGTGTGTGCTCCAGCTCCCCAACTGGTTGCAGTGAGTTTTCCTAGAAGGTTGATCCTTAGCTTTAGTTTCTTTGTTTGTTCCAGATGGTGTTGGAAGGAGAGCGTACAATCAAGTGTTACACCTAGGTATTTGGGATGAAGCTCGTAAGCAATCTCTTTTTTCACAGAAAGCAACATCAAGTTTTCAAGTGGCATTACGGTTGTCTAGATGAAAAGCTGTGACCACAGTTTTGTCTGGATTCCGTTTGAGCTGCCACTTCTGTAGGTAGTTGGATATGGTCAATAGGTCAGATGTTAGTGTCTGGCTGACAGTTTTGAAATATTGCTGTTGTGCAGCCAGTGCGATATCATCTGCGTAGATAAACATTGCAGAGCCAGTTTTTGGGATGTCACTAAGATAGATGTTAAATAATGATGGTGCCAGTACGGAGCCCTGAGGGAGACCGTTATTCAGTGTTCTGGTTCTACTAATGCTATTATTGAGGTGCACACGAAACCGGCGGTCGCCAAGCATTGCTGTGAATAGCTGAAGTGTCAGCCGGCACTGAATCAACCTCGATAGTTTGCGTAGTGGTCCCTTGTACCACACTGTGTCGTATGCAGCTGATACATCGACAAGAGCTGTGCCGGTCTTCATTTTTGCCTGGTAACTAGCTTCAGTTGGTGGTTATGAGGGCCAGCACCTGGCTGCATGTACTTCTGCCTGTCCTAAAACCAGCCTGATCTTTTAATAACCCAGCCTCTATGGTGGCAGACAAAGGATCCAATAGTGCTCGCTCCATCACTTTGCTGGTAGCAGAAAGGAGCACTATTGGTCTGTAGCTTGAGGCACTATCCGGTGGTTTTCCATTCTTAAGAATTGCAATCACCTTTGCTTGCTTCCATTCTGTAGGGAGGCAGCTTGTTTGGTGGATAGACGTGAAGAGTGCAGCCAACCAGTTCCTCCCCTTCGTTCCTAAGTTCTTCAGAAACTCGGAGAATATTCCATCTGTGCCAGCGGCTTTCTTGTTCTTTGTAGCCGCTAATGCTATTTTAATTTCTTCTTCTGTGTATGGAGAAAATGCTGGATTCTGAGTGTAGTTGGAAGTTCTGGGTGTGCTCCCTTTCTATCTCTTGCCTACTGTCTTTGTCTGGTAACGTCTTTGATGTTCTGAGGAGATAGGAAGTAACTTGGTTGGCAGTTACCACTGGTGGTCATAGCTTTGGTGGCACAGCTGCTTCCAGATGACGAAGCAAAGACCCATGCTTTCCTGCTGGAATATGTGAAGTTCAGCCTGTCCACTGTTTCCCTCCATCATTTTTTCCAATGAATAACAAGTAGTCCATGAGCTTTCGTAGGTAAAACCCACTTCATCAGATGAAAGCTCATGACCTAATATGTTTGTTACTCCACAGGACTACTCGTCGTTCACATGGCTAACCCTCTGAGACATTCCAATGAATGTTTGCCTTACCCACTGTTCCTTTCCAGTCTTCACATTCTCACTTTCATTTGAGTCTGACAATAGTAATTTGCCTGAATTGTTTCCTTTTTGGTGTAGTCAGTATAACTCCCTTTTTGCCCCCTAGGCTTTTAAAACTGTATCTAAGATACTTTTTCTTCAAGTACATATGGTGTAGCTTGAGGATTCAGCACAAGACTAGCAGCCTGGACTAATTCTAGTAGACTTCTTCATATTTTTCCTGTTTGAAAGCATTATGTGGTTCACCTCTTTTAGATATTTCTAATTAGAGGTCGTTTTTGGTTGGAAGAATTTTTGCATTTTGTTGGCGTAAACAAATTATCGTATGTATTGATAGAATATTCTATTTTTGTGAGACGAGTTTTGCTGTGATGCATAGTAAATTGAGAGTGGTTTGCCATTATTTTATTTTTAGCTATTCACCATTTTATTTCTTCTGTATTGTTCTTCTGTTGCAACTTAGTGTGTGAAATAATAAGGCTCTGCATGCGGGTGATATTTTCAAAAAAACACTATATAATAACTTGTATCTGTCACTTACTTGTAATGCTGTTTTCTACATTCATTCTTGCATTTGTAATTTGCTTAAATGGATCATGGAGGAGGAGAGAGAAATTGACTAACAGTAGAATTAAAGCCTTCAATGGATCTTTATCTATTAACTTCAAGAATGACACCCATTGGTTTTAATTGCAGCTTACATATTCAGTGGTCTATAAAACAGATTCTCCTCTAGGTGCTAGTTGGACACATTGTGTTGAGGCTAGTCACCCAATTCTGTTTCCATTCCCTTGGAGTAGCAGTTCATTAAAAAAGATCAATTATAACTCACTTTGTTCATCTTGCTTTGAAATTAATTGGTAGTTTCTGAAATCTCATCACAAATTCCCAAGGATTCTATTTTCTTTTTTTTTCCAGTGTGAACAACTGCAGTTTAATCATCATCAAAGCTAAACATATTTGCCTTTAAACATCTTAACTTGTGCACTAAGTGTAATTGTGGGGTGTTGATGGGTATTATACTTTTTGCCTAACTATGCCTCAAATACAATGGAAAATTCCCCCTCTCTGCACCCCCCCCCCACCTTTTCGTTTTGGTACTGCTTACTAATTTTCCTAATTATTTTTACCAGGAATAAAAGAATTTGATATATATGGTGTATAAGCAATCTCTTTTTATTAATCGAATTAAGGAAAAACAACTTTTTTAATAAAAGTATACAGTTTGGGGCATGATTTTCATTTAGATAAACCAACGTGCAGATTGGTAGCCATTTCTCTCTACTTATCTATAAAGATGGGTGTGTGAAGCTTTTTTACAGCTTTCTGGATGTATATTTATACATCTTAAAAGAATAAAAGTGGATTAGAAGAAGTGAAGCACAGGCATGACATGAAAGGAAGAATGGTCCTGTAGTTAACTCTGAAGACCTAGCTTCAGTACCCTGTTTCCTCTGTGACCTTGGGCAAGTCACTTAGGGCACGTCTAAACTATGGGGGGGGTTTCGAAAGAGGATATGCAAATTGTGGGAATTTGCATATCTTCTTCCTATCTCACTTTGAAAGGAGGATCTTTTGAAAGTGAAAGTAGTCTGGATGTGGGTGTTTTTTGGGAAAAAATCCCTTTTTCAAAAAAAAACACGTAAACCTCCTTTTTAAAGGAAGAGCGGGTTTTTTTTGAAAGTTTTTTTTTTTTTCCTGAAAAAAAAACCCCATGTCCAGACTACTTTCACTTGTGTCTCCATGCCTCTGTTCCTCACGTGTAAAATGAGGATAATTGTACTTCCCTACCTCACCGGTGTGTTGTGAGAGTAAATGCATAAAGGATTGTGGAGTGCTCAAATACCCAGGTGATAGCGCCAAAATAAGTACATCAGATAAAGCCTTGCTTCTCAGTCTTGTATTCTATTTAGACTTAGACAAGCATGCAAATATATTTTTCTAGCATAATCACCATTCTTAAAGCAGTTTTATGAAATGTACAAATTTATTTACAAACTTGGGCCCTTTGTCCAGAAAGTAATCAAGTCCCAAAATCCTTCTTTAAAAAACTTATCTATTTTTTCTTGCTTTGTCTAATAGTGGTTGGTCCTGCAATAGAGCAAGTAGTGTTTATTAAACAATGGATCATCCTGAAACTGTAGTTGAGTTAGCAAAGATGGGGAAAAATAAATTTTTTTTTGTAAAGTTAGGTGGGAGTAATCAAAAAAATTAACCTCACTGTTGCCAGGTAGCACTTGATTCTTACCATCAATTTGAGTAGGACACACATTCAGGAATTTTTTCAGTGTACTTAGGCATGCTGCAGAAAAGTCTGATGTACAATGTGGTATACATATCCATGTAATTTAATATCTTTGTTCTATGTACTACAATATTCAGTTTCTACGGAGTCGTACGGAAGCATTTGATGTTGGTCACACATCATGTAGGAGTTAATACTCTGGGCTTCTCTGCACTGCAAAAATAAAATACCCATTGCCATCAACAGATGCAGATGAATGAGTGTTAAACATGCTTTAGCCACAAGCATGGCCAAAGACAAACTTTATTCAGCACCATATCACAAAGTGTGGTTAAAGCTTAATAGGCAGTTTGTCCTTGGATACACTTGCATTTAGCACCAAGTCAGTTGGAGAAAGAGATCAGTTTTGTAGTACATAAGAACTGCCCTACAAAGTCAACCCAATAGTCCATCTGGCACAGTATTCTGTCTCTAGCAGTGCCCAGTATCAGAGTTTGAGGGAGTGCAATTTTTAGAAAGAACAATCCCAGTCTTCCTCCTCCTGGCTTCTGGCAGAGGTTTAGCCAGATTAATGTTGGCTCATATCCAGTGAAGAACCATTCCATGAACTTATCTAGCTTTTTTTTTTTTTAACCCAGTTATATGTTTGGCCTCCAGAACATCCTCAGTGCAGTGAGTTACACTGGTTAACCATGTATTGTGTGAAAAAGTATTACCTCTTGTTTGCATTCATTATTAATTTCATCAGGGGGCCTCTGTTTTTATATTGTGGAAGGGATAAATGACTCTTCTCTCTTCACTTTTTCCACACCATTCATGATTTTCATAAACTTCTATACAGTCATGGGTTTTTTTGGTTTCTTTGGGGGGGGGTTTAAGATGAACAACCCTAATTTTTTTGGACTCTCCTCGTATAGAAGCTATTGCATACTCTTGATCATCTTTGCCTTTCTCTGAACCTTTCCCAGTTCTTCTATCTCCTTTTGAGGTGAGATGAACAGACAAGACTTTGTGACACCAATCCAAGAGATGTCTGTAATCTGATGAAAGAATTAAGAGGAAAATCATGCCCGTATTGGAAGAGGCCATGCATTCAGTTGAAGTTTTGCCTATTAAGTAAGGATGTGAAAGGTTAACCAGCTATCCAGTATAAGCCTCTCCCTAAATGGATAATGCTTACTGGTTCCGGTTAACTGCAGGGGTACGAGCAGCTCTCCACCTGCCCTGGGCTACCTCCTACACCCTCGCTGCGGATTATATGCTGACCCTATAGGGAACCCGCTACAGAGCCCGCAATGAAGTCTCCCCAGGAGCGGCTTCCCTGTGACGGGGAAGCCTCCTTCCCGGGTGCAGTGCTGCCAGCCTGGCTCCTGGTGAGACTTCGCTGTGGGTTTTGCAGCATGTGGAATCATATAACGGCTAAGATTTTCAGCAGTTACACAGTTACCTTTTTAACTGACTGTGCATTCTTAGTATTAAGAAATATGAGAGAAATTAAGCATGAAAGCAAGCTGTTTTCTGATGCTGTATTTGCCCTATGATTCTGTCTCATTTCTCAGTCCTGTTCAAACAGAATTTTTAAACTTTTTCATTAAATACTAGGAGCAGCGAATGACTTCTAAACCTTTATTTGTAAAACAGTATTTATCTTTTTAAATCAAGTGATTTTATATTTGTTTTGCTAGAACTCAGTGAAGAGCTAGTCATTGCTTTTCAGCAGGTGCAAAGCAACATGATGGGCTTCTATGGGCTGTGAAGATATACCCCAAAATCCTGTAAATCTGCTGCATTCCGAATTAATTTATGTGAATACACAGTAGTGACAAACATTAATTTAACCATAAATTCCTTTAGTAATCCAAAGGCCAGATGATATTAATAAAATTGCTCTAAACGTGTCTAAAAAACTAAATAATATAGTAACAAATATTCATAAGCATTTCATTCAAATACTCACAAATCAATCTGTCCAAGAGAGATAACACTCTCATCCTGACTTGTTCCTGCATGATCAGATAGGATCTTACAGATTAGTCCTAGCAAGTCTAGTTCTTTTATACAGTACAACAAACAAGTGAAGTCACATTGACCATTATTATCTTAGCTAAAAAATAGTTTTTGGACTGTTTGAGTGTGACCCCTTTAGCCATGGCTAAAAACAAGATACAATAGTTGGGCCTCCTCTTTTCAAATAATGTTAAATCTAGCTGCTCCCATCATTTTATCTTCTTGTGTTGGCCATTATATTAAGATAACATGGGTTTCTTGGCGTGTCCTATGAGCTTATCACATCACAAACAACTTCTCTTTGTGTATTAGGACCAGTTTGTAACAGTCTCCTATAAATTAAAGACCTTTTCCCCAGAAATCTTATTATCGTATTAGCTATATTCTAAGTTGAACATGCTTTAAAAACTTGTCTTGCTAAATGCAACAGTCCTTTTGAATTTACTGTTCAAGGCCTTGTTACATTGACTAACCCACCTACACAAGTTACAGAGCAGATTTATTTTTCTTAGCCAAGCTCAGAACCTTAACCCTATGCTAAAACCATTCTATAGCTGTTGCTTTCCCCTATGCTTCACCATTCTTTTTAATATGGTTACAATATTGGTAAACCATTTCAATATCTTAATTCAGTTTGACTATAAAATTACTTTGCCTTTGAAGTGAACCACTTCTCTAGTGAACATGGTTTGTTACTTGACACTGTGGAAGAGACTTTGCATGTTCTTTTCAGCAAAGCCTTTGGTGATGTGTTTGAACTCAGAGGTTTTAATACCCTAACTGCAATTTGCTTTTATATTTTATAAGCACATGAAGGGGTGTTTGGCTAGTTTTTCAAAGATGAGAAATGAAGTATCTTTTCTTTTCTTTTGGTGTTTATTTTGTTTGCCTTTGTGATGTGTCTTGGTCAGGCCAGCCAGTAAAAAAGCTGGAAAGAAGACCAGGGTGGGAAACAATCTTAAACAAAGACTGTTTTGCTAGCCTAAGCTCAAGCATGTTTTCATTTGTATTTGCTGATAACAGTTTCTTGCTTTTTTTTTTTTTAAACTTAGTAACACTTAATCTTTGTTCTTCTACTAATAAACTTGTGTTACTTTTAATCTAAACCAGTCCAGTTGTGTTTTGAATGTAGGTGATTGTTAACTCTTGTTAAAGTAATAAGCTGAGCTTTTGTCTCTTCTAAAGGACCAGTGAACCACTTTAGTTCCCTGAGTGTTCCAGGGTGGGACGCTTCCGGGATGACATTTTTGGGGAAGCTTGGGATTTGGGAGTGTGTTGGAGTCACATTGCAAGAAGTGACTTGGTGAACATGAGGCTGGGACTGTTGTATTAAAGACAGGATGTTGGGTCAGACTTCTGAACCAGGGCTACATAGCACTCAGAAGTATATGAACATCTGTCGGGCTTCAGGATGGAAAACGCCCAAGGTTATAAATTAGGCTCTGGGATCTGAACCTCAGAACATTACTTGGATTTTGGTTATCCTAACAAGTTGGGAGTTTGTGTATTCCGATGGTGGGCGATCTGCAGCCCACAGGCCGCACACAGCCTGCCAGGGTAAGCCACTGGTTGACTGAGACAGTTTGTCTTGTTTCCATAGTCACGGCCCCAGCAGCTCCCAGTGACCATGGTTCACTGTTCCCAGGAAACAGGAGCTGCAGAAAATAGAGGGCAGCATGGCCTTGTGGCCCACTGCATCCTGCAACTCCCATTATCCAGTAATGGTGATCTGTGGCCTCTGAAAGCTATGGAGGGCTATACCTACAGACACACAATGTAAGCAAATTGTCTCGCAGCCCTCCATCAGCTTATTCATGAGATGCAGGTTGCCCACCACTGGTGTATTCCTTTGAGTTTGGCATCATCATGCCTTAGCCAGAGAAGGGGGATTAGAAAGATCCAGACATTTTTTGAGGTCTGGTGTTTGCCTCATATAGTAACTCTGCAGAGGACTTTGGCTTTGGTTAGTCATGAGAATAAGATGTCCCAGGTAGGCCTAAAATATAATAACCTGCTATGGATTTGAGCAATGAAAAGTGGTTAGACCATTGATAGGCTGGGGAAACTGAGGCCTTAACCCACCTCCTTTTTTGCTGCTGCCAGGCTCATGTTGGTTTTTGAAGAAATGTTAAAGTTCTGTACAGTTGCAGCCACTTATCCTAAAGAACCCAACTGTTGTCCTTCCCTTCGTATTGGCTGCTATCATTCTCACTGAGAAGTGGTGTGTGGCAACACCACCTACACCTTCTTACTTCTCCTTCTTCACTTGTAGTTCAAATGCTTATTTTTAAGTATGGAACCTCTTTGAGACTTCTCAATGGAGCACATGGGTTTGTTTTGTTTTATTGGTTATTTCTGCAGCTGCATACCTAGAACGAATAGTATATTTTTAGACTAGAATAAAATCCATGCTAAATTCTTAGCAAAAGACAAAGTATGTAATGAAATGTGTAAATGTTTTGATAGACTTGCCCTTTTAATTGGCAAGCAAGTAGACAGAATCTGATTATAACATTGTCTTCTGTATCTTCGGTTCCCCTCACACAATATCATTTGGGGAAAAAAACTTTTGCTAAAATTAGACTTTTAAATAGGAGTATCTAAAAAAATTCTTAACAGAAAACTTACTTCAGTGTATGTTTTTGAAAGCGATGTTTTGTATGCTGTTGCAAAATAGTTTGTCTATTACCCATAAGAAGACTTCATGGCTGTTTTGATAGTGTTCTCATTATTTTAAGTCCATTTGAAAGGAATTGTGTTAGTAGTGGTGTTACAGTAGCTTACTATGTATTATAGTTGAGCAAATATAAACTTATGTAATCAGCATAAAAATGTTGTCAAGATTGTAGATGGAAGCCTCTAAAGACACTGGACTTCAGGGTTCTTAATTTAAAAAAACCAAGAAAGCTATTAATACATTTTAAAATGGATAATTAAGACAAGTCTATTGTGACTGCATAAGAGGGTGAGATAATTAATAACTCAGTAGAGCATGCACTGACTTTTGACCAATTGGCAGGTTGATGACATCTTAGGAGAAGGCAGTGACGATAGTGACAGCGAGAAAAAGAAGACAGAAGAGGAAGGAGAGAAGCCACAGAGTAGTGCAACAGAATCAATAGGAATGAAAATGGAACAGAGGCCTGGATCATCATCCTCATCATCAAGTGAAAGGAGCTTAACAGGCAGTGTACCCAGGTATGAGTTCTTCAACTGTAAGAATGTTTTTATATTAGAAATTCAACAAAATTATATTTAAAATGGGATTCACTTATGCTTTTTGTACAGTCTTCTAAAAACAAAGTATTTAAGCACAAGTTCCTCCCCAGCCATTGTGACCAGAAAACTATCAACTGAATATTAAATATAATATTAAAGCTGAATGAGCCTTAAATCATCAACTACACAAAGGAATGCTATCAAGGTTGAATAGCCCTACATTTGAAGCCCCCTAAACCTTATTTTCCCACTCTGTAGATATATAAAAATGAATAAAATAGACTTAAGTTGTTGAGCTGGGATTTAAGAAATCTAAGTTCTTATAAATAAATAATACATTATTATATTAAATTCCATCCGATGGAATTAGTATTCATCTACCACTAAATGGTAAAGAATTAAATGTGACATGGGGATGCTCATTATGCCTTCCCTCTGCTTTTCCTTTTGGCCTCCATTTTGGTGATTACATTTATAAGAACTTAGATTTCTTAAATCCCAGCTCAACAACTTAAGTCTATAGCTGTCATATTGGGGGCAAATACATTTTTCTGTAGTGAAAGAGAAATGTAAATTTTAGAGCTGTCAACTTCTGATGGTCTAAATCAGCTGTTTAAAAATTATATTTTATCATAACTCCAAAGTCTTTCAATAGAGTGAGTTTACCTCAGTCTGTCAGTTAAATGGTAGCTGTGGGCTTCTGTACATTGAGCGTCCTACATTTGTATGTGAATTAGGCCATAAATGAATTCACTGGTATTTTAATGGTATAAGAGTGTCTATTAGGAACTACTACATGGTTTGACATCTTTGACGCTTATGAGGAGCACTACGGCTGGGGTTGCAGGGTTGTGGATCAGTCATTTTGAGGAGCTATATAGAAAGCCTTTATTTGACTTCTTATCCTGGTTCTTGGGTTTACCTACACTTAATCTTCTGTATACATAATCACTTAAAATCATCAAGTAAGCTAGTGTGACCAGGTACCTGGAAGGGCTATGTTGAAAATACATAGGACAAACTGCTAGGAATAGGTCAGACAATACCTAAAATTGGTGGTTTATTCTGCAGTTAGATTCACCAAGCCAGCCACAAAAGTCCCACACTGGTTACCAAGAAGCAGAAATATAGTACCTTTTAAGCATCCCAACTCTTGATCCCATTTAATCAGCCAAATCTAGTATGGTGAATAGTTACTGAGAACAGGTTAACCGTATGTTAAGTCTGCTAGTCACAAAGGACCAGACACTGATCTTCAGGTCAGTATGAATCTCTGATTTTACCCAGTATTCACACTGATATCAGCCGTTTAGTAACTAAAAATTAAAGGTTTTAATAATAAAGAAAGAAAAGAATTGCTGTGGTTAAAAGATACATACACAGATATGTTTAAGTCTCTTGGTCATTCTTATAGTAGAATTGATTTGTAAAAGTCTTTCTGGAAACAGTGTGAAAGATTATAGTCCAATAGGCAGTCCAAGTGTAGTTTGTTCAAATTCTTCCATAAGAATTCCACAGTAAATCCAGAATTAACCTGGAGATCTCATTCTTGTGGCTTACACCCCTTCGAAGTTTGTCGATCTGAGATTAAAAGGATCAGGCCTAGAGCTGCCTCTTGATAGTCATCAGCTTGCTAGAAATGTCTCTTAACAGCAAATGAAGAGTAGGCAGTGTTTGTTGTTGCTTTGAAGCTACTTTTTTGTTTTCTTGCGTGCACAGGTAACTTGCTGCATTCCTTTATATAAGGCAATTAGCCATTCAAACGATCAGGGTTTTTCATTATAGCCTGGATAAGCTGAAGATAATGTAAAATTATAATTAGTTCATACAGCATCTTATATCTTTGATCTTTAAAGTTAACTGAACCATCTGCTTGCATAATATAATGCAGTTAAGAGACAAAATGGAATTAACATCTACAAACTAACCTACTTACACTGTTAACTTCTAACATGATATAGGTGAACACAGGCAAATACACTTTCAATCCTCCCTTTGATTCTCTAACAATATATTCAGTCATGTTAAAGATTCTAGTCTAATTTTGATAACTATCTAGAAGGAATGGCCCTGTTTACCATGGTAATACTCTTTTGCTACATCCTTAAAGGTTACTTCCAGGTCACCCAGCTTGCTAATTGTTTTAACCTTTGCTGGTTCAGCCTTACAGTTGGGAAAAGGAAATTGGTGTTAATCAAAGTGGATCTGAAACAAAGTTAAAATTAGTCACTGTACTTTGCCAACCAATTAGAAAATGTTAAAAAGTATTCGTCATTGGCTGTGTTCTCATCAAAGTCTGTGTTAAAACTCCAGTTTGACTGACTGAGAGCAGAGAGTTAGATCAGTGCTGAGCATTTTTGAAAATTCCACATTTCCATTAATTTGTCCTATCGATATTCAGTGTTCCACCACAGACATCACAGGTTCTGAATAAAGAGTGGTCAAATAATCAGGATCGTAGAGAAATTGAGTTGTTTTGCTGTTAAATGAGTGTTTGTATTTTTCACATAAAGATGTAGGGAGCAGGTAGATTTGTAATTAATTTGTGTTTTCTTAAGCAAAGGATGAAGGGTAAGCCTGACCACTGTTGCTTTTATTGCTTAGGATCTCACTTCACTGTAGATGCAGATATAACCTAGAAACTATAATAACAAGTGTAGAGTTGTCTGTGAAGGTTTTTTTTGTAAGGACTGTGAAGTAACGTCTGTCCCCATGAGGGAATGCTGCCAACCCAAAAACCGTGCAATTACATTCGTGTTCAAATGCTAAACAGGCTGCCATATGGTGCACTCATTCTGTTGTTGACGTTATGTTTACAAGTCTAAGTCTCGTTGAAGAGGACATTTAACTTGATAAGATTTACAGATGGGAGTATTTAATTATAGGTGAAGATTGTAGTTAACTATCTTAGTTAATGCAGACCAATTGCAACAGTAAAAGGCTTTATTGTTGATCACTGAAGCACTGTCCAGACACATGCAAGTCTCACAAAGGTAAAGACTATGGCATAGATAAACTCAGTGCCCCTAATTAACAAAACTCAAGATCACAGCTTGACCATAAAAACCTGATGAACTTTAGAGATGTTAGCTTAAAAATGGACATCAGTCTGGTGTGTCCATTTTTGTTTCCCAACATGTGACGTGGTATTGGTATCCACTTTAAAAGAGAGATTATTAGACTTTAAAACTAACACATTGTGTCATGATACCATGAGTGCTGAAATTGTAATACTGCACATGGGCATCTGTAGCATTTGGGGCATTAAAAAAACTTGCAGCATTAGTAGCTGTAAAACTATTATTGTCGTCTGAAGTATAAATAAAATAAAATTTCCAAGAATAAGAGGAGAAATAGTATATGATATATTTATAATAGATGACAATGCTTCAATTACTAGCATTATGACCGAACATTCTCATTACTGTGCATTACAAAGCATGCTCTCCTGTATAACAGTTCAACAGTATAACAGTTCAATGCTGTGACCATTGAAACATGTAGAAAATCATGGTGAAATGCAGACCTGAGTTGTCAGACTGTATATTGTTTTTCTAACTAGACTAATCTAATCTATATATTTGAGAGAGTTTGTGTGTCTGTCCATCTGTGAGTCTGTTTGTTCAAGAACTCCTCCTAAACAGTAAGAGCTAAGATAACTAAATTTGGTATGAAAAATGTAAACAGGGTTCATGAGCATAAAACCATGAATAAAAGTCCCATCCCAAATAAATTGGGCAGTGTCCTTTTCTCTGCGGATTCTTAAGTTCAGCAACCCAAAAGTCCCCTTCACTTGTCCAGCCCTTCTCTGCTCCCCACTCAGAGTTGCTGCCCTTGGTCAGTGTAGACCCAGAATTCAGAGGTGCGTCTGCAGTGTTCACTTTCCATCCTGTGGGGGGAGATAGAGGCACCTTACTCACACCACTAGCCACTTGCCATCCATCTGTTCACTGCTTGTTGCCACCACGACCCTGCTGGCTGTGCCTTTCCACCTACACCCATTCACTGCTCCTGCTAGCTGCCCTCAATGGGCAGTCTCTTAGGTTACATCTACACTGCACAGCTATTTTGGGATACTGGAGGTATCCTGAAATAGCTACTCCGCCATTTACACAAGCCACCCCTTTTGAAATATTTTTCAAAATAATGAGCATGCTACTTCGCCATCCCAGTAAACCTCATTGCACAAGAGATAAGGGGTGGCTCGAAATAGTGCGTTATTTTGAAATTTTGACACTGTGTAGACGTGCCATATTTCAAAATAAATAAGATATGGAATTTGCATAGCGCAAATTGCGTATCTTATTTCGAGTTTAGGGTGCCGTGTAAACACACCCTGGTCAGAAGCACGGTCCTTCCCCTCAGATGGTTTCAACTCTAGGACAGAAACACAGTCTTGCCACAAGTGACTTCAGCTCTAGTGGAGCAATTTTAAAAAATAACAGTGAAGGCTCCTAATGAAACCTATTTAGCTTTCTTGAAACAGAAGGGAAACATTTTGAACCAGTCTAGCAGCAGGACATGTAGACTGCTGGTTAGGAGTCCTGCCCTCCCCTCTTACTCTCACAAGACTGATATTCAGACCCGTGTCTATCTGAGGTTCTTTGAAATGACAATGGTTTCCTTCTTTGGAATAGGTTAAGCACAATCTTTCTTTTCTATGTTCCCACACGAATTACAAACATTTGTGACCATATTTCACAATTCTTGCATTTTTGACCCAACGCCAGCCAAATTGATGATGATGAATAAAACATCACTCCATTCATGAGTGGTGGGTGAAGGTAGTGCTGGGGAAGGCAAGCCCTCTTTCCCGCCCCCTCTTTCCAAGCCCCGCCCTCCACAGTAGCCACCCCCTCTGCCCAGCACCACAGGGAGATGGAGCAGTGCAGAGCCCCAGCTTCCCTGGTCCTGGAGCACCATGGAGAAGTGGGGCAGTGCATGGCTCCAGCCTCCCTGGCCCCAGAGCACCACCCAGAGGCCTAGAGTAGGTACTCTGGAGATGGAGTATGGGTGGGTCAGGATGGTGGTTTGGGAAGGCAATGCCTTCCCCCTCCTATTATACCTGCTGCCCCTGACTGCATTACCTGAATATCTAGCAAATCTAAGCAAACAGGAATAAACTGTATTTGCATAGACACACCCAGGGTCTCTTCCCTCCCCTCCCCCCCCCCCAGCTAACTGTCAGAGAAGCATTCATTTAGACCCTGATTACACATGGTACATAACAGATGAAATGGAAATCAGTCATTGAAAAGACTTCCTCATTATAATATTCTTCTGCAGTTGTTCAATGGTATGACATTATGACTTGCATTGGAACTTAAATATGATAAATTGAAACAGCAAATGTATATCATCCTTAATAAAAAAACCCGAGACAGTCTAAACTGAACTGAATTTTCTACATAAATGTTTCTTGCACTCTGTAACTTTCATTTTTCATAGTCTAATTTTTAATTTTTTTTAGAGAAGCAGGAAGGTAGATCTGATCAAGTACCTCTTAAATAGATGAGAGTTCTGAGATTTACTTTTCTGGAAGCTAGATGGTTCCCCAGATATGTCCAGGAAATGTTTCTACTCACCGAGAGATAACAAAGTATATTTTTAATGTAATATGTCATGCATTAAGTTTGTTGCCATAATTCTTGAATAAGTAGTTATAAATTATTAAAATCCAACAGTTGTTTCAATAAGTGTTGGTAATGATTAATGTCATCTAATAGGAAAAAGCTTTTTAAGAGACTCATATACATTTAATCATGATCATTTTCCTTCATAGGAAAAATGGCTGACTAGTCAGCTCCAGTTGCACAGTATATACTTGTATCAAAAAGAAATATCCAAATATTTCATATACTTGAGCCTCATTTACATTAAGTGAATAATATTTTGTTTTATTTTTCTAATGCAAGCAATTTCTGTAACTTGTTTACAGGTGAGGTTTAGGAATTATAACAGTAATATATTTTGATTTTACATATTTAATATTATATACATATTTTAAATTTGTATATTGTGGGATCTATGCAAGGTCAGAGACTATTGAACTGAGGTATATTACACATCAGTAGGTTTTGAAAGTATCAATTTCTGCTAAAATTTGGTGGCTCTAAGTCATTCTATTTTTTTTTTTTTTCTGTTCCATAGAATCCTGACCTAATTTGGAGTCTTATATCAAGCCTCTTTTCCAATATCTTGTTTTTAACCATTCTGGGCTGGGTTAGGTCTCCAAATTTGAACAATTTAAGGTGTCAGAAGAAGCCAAAACTGCAGAGTTGAGGATGCCAACACACTTTTGAGAAGGGAAGGCCAATGCTCTTTCTGGCTGCAGCAATGAGATCAATTTGTCCTGCCATATTCATCCATAATTCAGCATTGTGTGCCGAATCTTTTATTGTAATCTGAATATAAAATAAGTTGTTGATACAGCATCTTACACAGCCAATCCAGTATTCCCTACCTAAGGGTTACCGCCTGCCTTTGAAAGTAAATAATAGGGTTTAGCCGAGAAAACCGAATACTAAACCCTAGGCAAGGTTAAAAAAAGCCTTGAGGAGAAATCCCGTTGTAGCAGTCAGCTTAGCTGTAGATCTCTATGAACATCTTAATACTGAAATGGAGCAAATAAAGAAGCCCTTTATAAATCTGATCAGAGCTATTGTTTAATAGTGCCAAGTTACTAATCAGGTCCAAATAATTTCATAACTTACTCCAGTAAGTTTGATTTCACTATGATTTTATGTGAAAACACATGTCTTAAACCAGTGGTTCCCAATGCAGTGCCCACGGGCGCCATGGCGCCCACTGGGGCATTTATGTGCACCCGCTGAGTGACCAGGGCCGGCCCAAGCCATTCTTGCACCCCGAGCCCCAGGCGCGTGGCCAGGGCCGGCTCGAGCCATTCCTGCGCCCTGGGCAGCAGGCACACGCCGCATGCGTGGCTCCGCCCCCGGGCGCATGCGCGGCCCCAGCACGCTGCACACCTTACAGCTGCCATCAGGCGCGTGACACCTGATGGCAGCTCTAAGGGGCGCTGGGCACGCAGTGCCCCTTACAGCTGCCATCAGGCGCCCCCACATAGATTGGCGCCCCGGGCAACTGCCTGGCTAGCCCCCCCCCCTCCCCCTTAATACCGGGCACCCAGCAGCCCCAAAGGTTGGGGACCACTGTTTAAACACTTGTAATTTTAGGGTAAGTGTCATTCTCATGAACTCTCTAAGAGAGATCAACACTGTTTTTTTATTATTATTTTATTTTACTTTACTTTTACCAATACAAAGTATTTATTTAAAATGCTTTCTTTAGTTCATGATCTTTCCACAGAACGAGGATTAACACTCAAGACACTGTTGATGTGTAACTATTAACTTATCTCCTTAACATTATTAGACTAGTTTCTGAGAGGTAGCCGTGTTAGTCTGTTTCAGCAAAAACAACAGGGAGTCCAGGGTCACTTTAAAGATTAATACATTTATTAGGTATTAGAACATAAGCTTTCGGTGGAGGAAGTGACTTGTAGCTCACAAAAGCTTATGCTCTATAGCCTAATAAATGTGTTAGTCTTTAAAGTGCCCCTGGACTCCTTGTTGTTAGACTCTATTTACACTAACTTGAGAGAATAACATTATTTTATTTTCCTAGTATATGTTTTGTTTGTGCAGTGGATGCCACTAAAGTTTGCCAGCTGCTCACACAGCTATTTCCTGTTATAAGAATAGAAAACAATGGTAACTCTAGGTGAGACCTGTTGGAAAATGCCATCCTGTTAATGCTAACTACTGTATTTAGACTTGTGGGAATTGCACAGTACTCCTGAAATTGAGTAATATTTTTAAATTACTTTTTTCAAACATTTCTGAAAAATCCAGAATTAAAAATACCAAAACACATTTCTGTATAAAATGCCCTACTTAGAGGGGACAGATTCCTGTTGTATCATTTGCTGTGGATATATTCCTGATACCAATCAATTTCACATTGCTGCACCCAGAAGGGTGCTTTATAATGATTGGAGTGCTTCACACTTCTCACAGTCTGGTAGCAAACTGAGTTCCTTGCATGTGGAAATTATTGCAGCTTCGGTATGTTTTTTTTCAGAGGCAATGGTGACACACTAGATCCTCTTCTAATGACATGTTGCAGTTGACAACGCACGTTTTCACATGAGCAGGCTATTCTGCAGTATTTTAGTGGCACTTATGTCTGAAAGAGATTTTGGCAAGGGCTTTAAAGAGGAGAGGGGCTCTGAGTATGTGCAGCATAATCTACTTAACTATTCATCCATAATTAAGAGAACTATCAATTTTAAATGAGTCCATTGTTAACATTAAAAATAAAGGTTACCATTAGAAACATGTTTTAATTAAAAACTCTTGTGTTAACCAAAATCCCTCCATACAAGAATTAACACTGTGGCTTTCAGCACTTACAAAAGCTTTTGGAAGTCCCTTAAACTAATCCATTTAGTCCTGCAGAAGATAACATTCTGGGTTCCTGCTCCCAAATGCTCTACTGTCAGTAAGATCAAAAGGGAATATTCTGAGTACTATCAAATTAACCCTTTTGCACTAATTGCCAGCATTGTATGCAAGCCAGAATATTGAAGATCCTGATGCAACAGCAAACAAGAGGACAAGCTGTCTAACAAAGGTTTAAATACTGTATATTGAAAAGCAATAATATACAGTAAATTAGCATTCAGTATTAAAATATAATCTCTTAATTCAGTCAATTGTCTTTGCATAATTATGGAGGAATATATATAAAATTATACTATCTCACTCCACAGTCATTATCTGACTAGTGCTCAGACTGGCATTGATTAATGACTTTATTTGGAGCCATGTGTAACCATTCTTAGCTATATGAGTACAACAGAGGCAATTAGAGTAGATTTTCTGGTATCATAGAACATTAGAACTGGAAGGGATCTCGAGAAGTCATTGAGTCCAGTCCCATGCCCTCACAGCAGGACCAAATACTGTCTAGACCATCCCTGATAGATGTCTATCTAACCTGCTCTTAAATATCTCCAGAGATGGAGATTCCACAACCTCCTTAGGCAATTTATTCCACTGTTTAACCACCCTGACAGGAAGTTTTCCCTAATGTCCAATCTAGACCTTGCTTACTGCAGTTTAAGCCCATTGCTGCTTGTCCTATCCTCAGAGGCCAAGGAAAACAATTTCTGCAACACTCTTGTAAGTACTTGAAAACTGCTATCATGTCCCCTCTCAGTCTTCTCTTTTCTAAACTAAATAAGCCCAGTTCTTTCAGTCTTCCCTCATAGCTCATGTTCTCTTGTTGCTCTTCTTCTCTGGACCTTCTCCAGTTTCTCCACATCTTCCTTGAAGTGTGGTGCCCAGAACTGGGCACAATACTCCAATTGAGACCTAATCAGCACAGAGTAGAGTGGGAAAATGACTTCTCGTGTCTTGCTCACAACACTCCTGTTATGACATGTTCTTTTGTATAAAATGGATCTGGTGCAGTGTTGTGATTAAATTGAAAAGAGTTATTACAGAACTGTGGCCTGTTAATGAGTTTACAGACAAGGGGTCTTAAAACATTTGTCCAAACTGAACTACTTACTATTTGCCCAACCATAAATCATAATACAGAAGTATTCATGAGCTTGCCATATGTAAGATCCTTGCGGACCTGTTCAGCCACAAGTTCTAAAAAGAAAAATTAATTAAAATGGGTCTTCTAAAATACATGAATTCTCCCCAAAATGGTGTTCCTATTAATATTTTATATAGGTTTACTGTCTTGGGTACAGGTGAATACAGAACAGGTAATTCATTAGTGTATTAAGCAAGTTAACTTTTAACCTTCCTCCCAGTTTTTTTGATCCTTTTGATACAGTATGTGGTACTGTATATGCTTTTGATGACTTGGACACATCTGATAGTTTTATATCTATTTTGATGTGTTTCCAGTAATAGCCAGAATACTAGGGTATTAAAGTATAGTCAGGTAGAAGTTTAACCGATAAGCCTGGGCTTATCAGTCAATGGTCATGGTTATATACAAGCTCCCACCCCGCTCCTGGGGAGCCATCTGCCCCCTTGTGCGGCTGCATCTGTATCAGAGGCAGCAGCGCAGGGGCAGCAGCAAGCTCCCCAGGAACTAGATTAAAAGCTGGCTCCCAGCATATACACTAGCTCCTGGGGAGCCAGCTGCTGCTGCGGGTGCATGTAACCCTGTAGCTGCTGAGATTTTTCAGCAGTTGCCTGCTTTTTAACATCCCTAGTTGATGCATTTTAATCTAGTTTAAATTTTAGAGTTCTGGTACTTTAACCATTACATTCTTAGCCATGTTTTAACAAGCATTAATTAACATGTTAACTAATACCATTTTAAATTCTAGTATAGATACTACAAAAATATTCAGCAACACAAATATGTCTTGCTAGCTGTGTTTTATCCTGAAATGTTTGTCCTATATATGCATCAGGATTTACAGTTGTAAGAACTTTAATATAAGGCTTTAAAAAAATCAAGTGTCACTGTACCTTTGGTATATAGCAAACTGAAATATTAGAGATCCCTTGTTTCCTTTCAAAATTGGGCAACAAGTTTCAAATATTATTTGTCCTGTCATCCTGTCTACATTGATCACAAGTTACTTTGTCAATCTTTGATGTGACAGCTTCTCATCTATCTTCTCTTTGACTGTTCTAATACATGGATCATTGTTTATATTAACATACTGGAGAGAGGAGAGTTGTGTTTGGATGCCACAGTTGTGATGCTTATCTTATTTTCTTGGGGTAGTTTTGCTTTGTACAAAGCAAATTGCCTTGGAGTGAAAATACTGTGCAACATGTGCAGTGATTTTCCTTCCTTCCTTTGTAGAAATGTTCAGATATCATGGTAATGGATGCAGGAAGAATCTATTCCAAATGTACATCAATGCTGTGGAGCTTAACTATTAGTCAGAACTTGCACTGATTTCTTAGAGTTCATAAAATTTAAATGTGGTCTAAAGGTGTAGAGCATTAAACAGATTTCTGGTTACAAGAAAAGTCACTAAGACAGAAAACTATTATTAGCTTGTTATAGAAGACACTTCAGTTTCTTTTATTTGGGGGAGATTTCTAATGTGCAAAGGGGAGCTAAGACATTTGGGAACATGGTACCCACCTCTTCAGTTGCTAAACTGTTGAAATTAAGAGCTTTTTAAAATAACAGCATCACTTAGCATTGCCAGAGCATTTCCAAGAACTGTGTAAAAATTAACTAATCAGTCTTTGATGAGTTAGGATAATTATTATTCCCATTTATAAATAGGGGAAGCAGACCAAGAGGTGAATTGCCTAAGCCACACAGCAAGTTAGTTCAAACCTACCAAGGGTCATGCCTATCATGTGCTCATGCTTATCAGCTGCTGAGCATTAAGTTAGGCTTTACACAAGCCAAGGAGAACTACAGTTAATCTTTACCTGCCTAAGGGGCAGCTGAGCAGGCAATCAGGTGGCTGTCTGGCTGCTCTCTATAGCTCCTATAGCTCTTCTTCGGCACTTGGGGTCATGGAGAGAGAAGGAGACAACATTTGTAATATAACAGAAGAATGTTTTTAAAATAGGGGAAATTGCCTTTGAAATGTTTTGAGACTCCATATACACTAAAATATTTTAAAACTTTAAAAAAGACAAATCCCATTCATGCAAAATCTCCTTTAATCCAACAAATGCTGCAGTTTCTTTAGTTTATGTATCAGATAGGGCTGAATATAGGAAACATCACAACATAGTTATTTTTAGATAGCTACGCTCCAAAGTCTCAACATTATACATGTGCAAAGAGCTTTATAATCAAGCATGTAACTATTGAACATTTAGAATGTTTTCATGTGCATTCATATGCAGTAGATGCTGTACTTGTGTTGTGGCATTTTGAAAGTATATTTATACAATGATCTGTTATAGACAAAGTACTTTTTTAATATACAGGACCACTGAGATCTAGTACAGGGGTCAGCAACCTGTGGCTCGCGAGCCAAATATGGCTCACTAGGGAGCCAGATATGGCTCTTCTGGAGCCCCAACTCAGCGGGGCCCCCCCCCGCTTCCCCTGCAGCAGAGAGCCCGTGCTAGCGCTACAGCCTCGCAGCCCCCCGCAAGATTGGAACAGGAGCCTCCTGTAGGGGGAAAGGTGGGGGGGAGAAAGCCCGAACCTCCACGCCAGATCCAGCGTGCAGGGAACAAGCAGAGCTAAACGTGGCTCCATGCAATAGCGTTTTCCTTCCCCCCAGCCTGCGGGAAACCAGGAACCAAAGATGGCTCCCCTGCGAACCTGTCCTAGAGGCTTCCGGCTGGGAAGGGAGCAGCAGGAGGTGTGTTACACAGTGCCTGCCATATGGTGTGAAAACCCCCACCCCTTCATGCCCAGACCCTCACCCCCCTCAGGACAGACAGTCTGCCCCCTGGCCAAAATCCCCCCAGACAGCCTGCCCCCTGGCCAGGCACCCCGGCCAATATCCCAGCTGTCCTTTGGCCAAAATCCCCCCTGACCAGAGACCCCCAAGCCAAAATCCCCCCCCCCACCTTTGCCCCCCTGCCCAGGCGCACACACACCTCACCCTCTGTCCCCGGCCAAAATCCCCCCTGCACTCTTGGCCAATATCCCCCCTGTCTTCTGACCAAAATCCCCCTTGCCCTCTGGCCAGGCACCATTTGCCCCCTGGCCCTGTCCATGCAGCCAGCCCCCAGCCTGCTCCTGCCCCTAGACACCCTAACCCCCTCCTACACCTCACCTCTCGCCCAGATCCTGCACTCCCATCCCTATCCCATTCACTGGCAGCCCTGTCCCACACACTTAACCCCTCATTTTTGGCCCCAATGCAGAGCCTGCGGGGCCACAAAACCCACTAACCCTGGAACTCCAGAAGAGTAAATCTGGCCTGAGGCCTTGAACCTAAGTCCTCCCTGCTCCTCCCCCACTATGGGGCTGTAGTGCAAGGGGAGTGAAGTGTTTCAGTTGGGGCGTCCCCAAATCAAAAAAGGTTCCCCACTCCTGCCACAAATAAAGACAATGTTGTAACCTTTTGTGTTGGACATAATGCCTGACCAACAAGCCCCCATTTGGTACTCAGTCCCTATCTGGCTGCAGCATCATAACACCCCCACACATGCCAACCCTGAGCCCATCATACACCTGAACCCCCTGCCCTGAGTCCCTCATACCCTCACATTCCCAAACTCATGCACCCCCACATCCCCAGACTCATGTACCCCATATCCTCAGTCCCCTGCCATAACACTCCTGCACCCCCACATCCCAACCTTATGCTCTGAGTCCATCAATCTCCTGCCCTGAGCCCCTCGAACATCCCAACCCAGAGTCCTGCACCCCCATGTCACCAGCCCCCTGCCATAAGATTGACAGGTGTACATGCAGCTGGATTTGACCAGTTGTGATGTAAATGTCAAAGAAATGTGTGAAAAGATATAGGAGCAGAATTCCCATTAAATAGTCTGAGTTCAATATTTTACTTATGCTATTATTAATCATTATGTCAATTATTGATAATATTAAGTTGTATATTTTCAGTTATGCAAATGGGAATTCTCATACGGTTCTTTGTTGACCACTTGTTCTGAATTTTGATGTCATTTGGCTCTTTGGTTTGAAAAGGTTGCTGACCCCTGATCTCATATGACCTGCATAGCACAGACCAGAAATCTTCCCTGAAATCATTCCTGTATGAACTAAAACATCAAGTCTTGATTTTTAAATTGCGAGTGATTGAGAATTCAGCACTGCCTAATTTTCAATTTATTTGTTGCTAAAGGACACCTAGTTTCTTTTGTAAAGTTACACCAACAAGAAGAAGACACACAGAGGTACATAAAAAATCTCATAGGCCCTCTTTATCAAAACTGAATTAAACTAAAGTGAAATAGGAGAAATGCAGTGGAGTACATCAGCTTTGTGGGCTTTGCTATTTTTAATTAACTCTTTTGAGCTAAGGGAAGTTCATTGTCATTTTATAGATATGGTATTCTGGGTATCCTCTTCTTAATTATAGGGATGATGCCGAGAAGGCAATACTAAATAATTAAGCGTCCAACCTTGCACAGTTGCTTACGGAAACAAACCGTATACTTTTTCATTAATGGAATGCGTCTTAAAAAATAAACTGTTCCCAAAAATAGGAACTTATTTCTAAGCAGTTCAATTGAACTGAATATGCAAACTTTGTAAAATTGTCAGTTCCCGTTACAGAGAGCAACAGTGACTTAAATTTAGGACCCATGGAATTAGGGCTTAATCTAATGTAGCAGGACTTCCACAAAAGTCTGCATCAGCTGAAAAGCACGAGTGTGGTCAAAAACCAGTTATCATTTTCTGCCTCTTAGGACTTCAAAAATAGTGAGAGGGTTTTTTTCTGGTGACACAAATTCTAGTTACTGTGTTTAAAACGTGTTTTTAAAAATACTGTGTGGCGAAGTAGATATGTTTTGTCCTAGAGTGCTTTTTTGGTACTGAGAGAAGGACATCTGTAATAAGTCCACATTTATTTTAGAAATTACATTTCTAAACATCCAAAACATGTAGATATATGGGAAAGTGCCAGCACTTATTTTTAAAGAGGTGTATTTTTAGGAGCATAAATGTTTTGATGGTGTTGCTATCTTCCATAGACTTGTAGTTTGTGTTACATGCACATGCTGCTCCAAGAAAAAAAATCAGCCTCCTAACATGCTTTCAATTATTGTTTGAGGAGCATCAGCTTCATAGAGACAAGTTACATTCTAGTAATAATAAAAAAGCCCAGAAATCTTAGGTAAAATATTTGCATCTCTGCAATAAATTGTGAAGTACATGTAGCTTAAAACATCAGGCTGACCAGCCAAAAAAAGCCAATTACATCATAATTATATAACAGGTCCTTGATCTTTAATATTGCTGCATCCCCAAATAAAAATTAAACTGCTGCATATTGATGAAAATTTTCTCCCTTAATTTGTTTCTACATCGTATCTGATTCGAGCTACTCTTCCCTTCAGGGATTTTAAAGAGAGAAACCTCATCTGATTTCCCATAAATCTTCAAATCTGATTTTTGTGCTTTTGTCACTTGTCAGTTTGAAGAAAAGAAGACATTCTGTTCAGTTTCTCCTTTCTTCCTTTTTTTTTTTTTTTTTTTTTTTTTTCCTCCATAGCCGTGCTATAGTGATGTCCTATTCTGTCTTTCAAACGTACACCGATCAAAAATATTCCCACTGGAATAAATTTGTAGGCTTAATTTATATACCCTCATAGAAATGAAGCACCATTTTTTGCCCTTGGCTAGGTTTAAGATGTTACGTGCCATATTATGTAAACTGCTCCAGCAGATATTCAGAAAAACTGAACTACTGAAGAGTATAATCACTGTATCTGTCAATAATTGGACTGTAATTATGATTTCTTAGGCATTTTGCCTCTTGTTTTCAGACAAATATATATATGGAAATAGTGTGTAATATACTACTGTTTTAGATGTAAAAATTGAGCCATACAGCATTTGGTTCAGAGCAATTAAAATCAATGATTTAAATAACTTTTCCATTAGTACTTCTGTTATTTTCTCATTGGTTGATATTAGGGATGTAAAATCCCGTTTAATCAGTTAAAACTTAAACTGGGGCAGGCAGGGGGACTGCAGTGTCTCCCTCTTCTCCCCCCTCCACCCCCCATCCATGGTCAGGACTGCTCTGGACAGACTGGAGTGCCTCTCAGCCACGGCAGGACCTGCCTGTGTCAGATGGGAGGGCTGCTCCAGCCCACCAGTTAACCATAACCCGTAAGCATCACCCAGTAATATTTTGCTTATTGGCTAGATAATTAACTTTTTGCTCTTGATTTGTATTAAGCTGCGGTAGGATGGTAACTAGAATTTAAACAGAACAGCATATAAGATTTGTTTTTATTAAACAAAGCAACCTTAAGTGTTGTGAATACATGAACTTCCCTTATCAAAACATGTTTCACATTTACAGCTAAATGTTTTGTTAAAGGAACAGAAGGATTAACTTCAGTCAGTAAATTAAACTGGCTATTTCAGGTCAGTCTGGCAAAACTTTCAAATATGTCGCTTTCAATATAAATTGAAAGTGACTAGAGCTTAAATTCCTACTAGCCTTTCTATTGAAAAAGGGACAACAGTCTCCTTTGGGCTTGTCTTCACTACATGGAAGATTGGCA
Organism: Pelochelys cantorii; assembly: GCA_032595735.1. Lineage (NCBI taxonomy): Eukaryota > Metazoa > Chordata > Testudines > Trionychidae > Pelochelys > Pelochelys cantorii. The sequence continues at coordinate 102,355,290 of CM064327.1, forward strand.
TTGCTATGATCAGTCTTCCGGGGTTCGATTTAGCGGGTCTAGTAAAGACTCACTAAATCAAAAACTCAGGGCATCCCCATCGGTACTGGTACTCCTGCTCCTGCAAGGAGTAAGGGAAGCTGAAGGGAACATTTGCTCCTGTTAATCTCCTGCTGTGGGAACGGCAGGGAAACTTGAATTAATGTAAGTAACGTAGCTGGAGTTGCATATCTTAATTCAATCTTCCCCTGTAGTGTAGACCTGGGATGAGTTACTTCAGCTGTCCTTCACACTTCTAAAACTGGTAGATCTCACCCTCCTCATTTTTAGTCATAGACAGGAAGAGAGACATGTTTTCCTGATTTTTCAACTCCCCATCGATTTCTCAATTTTGAGTGAATTAGGCCAAAATAAAAGCATATTCTCTCTGTGGCTACAGAAGAGGCTGGCATAATACTTCAACAAACCCTGGTTGTAGGTGTTTAGCGAATGACTTATACCTGTTCAGTGATGTGGCTTTCATTAAATATCACCAAACATGTCCTCCTTGAATGGTTCACCTCCAGCCCTAAAATGTATTATGGTTGGTGTGACTGATGGGTAATTATTAGATGCCCATGTCATTGAATCAACTTCTTCAATTAGTCATCTACCCTGATAGTTTGGGTTGAGAGTATTAGCAAGAAAATTAGGTGGAGTAAATGTTTGATCTATTTGCTTCTTCATTTCTTACCATTTCACTTTGTTATGGGGGATTTCTCTCTTCGAGTTATGGGGGATTTCTCTCTTCGATATCTCTTGAAGTTTTCCAAATTTCAGGAGCATCAGCAATACAGCATCAATCTTTCTGTGGTTTGTCCACAGTTGTGGAAATAGTTTTCTGTATAGTCGATATCTCCTCTATGATGTTGACTACTTTGGCTGTGATAGTTCTATCTGTTTTGTCATGATTTTCTTCCCAAACTGTCATCAGAATAGGCCAATTCTTAATAAATAGCTCCTGGTAGTCAACCACTGAACCCCATCTTACATCTTGGAGGAGAATTAGTTTGGATCCTCCTGTCTTCAAGTGAACTTGAAGTAAAGTGGTCGTTGTGTAAGTATTTTGCAATTTCAGCATCATTGTCTTTTATTTCTGGAGTTTTACTTAAGGTTTTGGTAAAAGATGTCAAGCAAGCACTACACCTATATAAGATTCAGTTTTCCTTTGTTGCCTTTTAGATTTCTTCTAGTCTTTTCTATATTTGCAGCATTATCTGTAACAAAACTACATACAGGAGGCTTGAATTTTTGTTCACGGTTTGTTAGTTTTACTGCTACTTCCAAATATTGTGCTGTATGCTCTTTTTCTGATGTATCCCTTGTTCCTGTAAACTGGACAACTCCGTCTTTTGTTGTCATACAGGCACTTTTTAATTGATTATTGTGTACATTGCCCCCACTCATCAAAACTCAGATTATCATGTTTTCCATTAATGTTTTTTGCACACTGTTCAATTTCCTTCTCGTACACTGTATCCAACAGCCTTCCATTAATGTGTGCTGTGCTAGGTAGAGTGTAGCCTGGTCTTAATGATTGAATCAGCTTCATGAAATGTTTGTTCTGAGCAAGACAAAAGGAAGAATTTGCATAAATAAACTTGAGAAATCTTTTCATCTACAGAGTCTTGCTGGAAATTTTGGTCCTAATTATCTATTCCTCTGTGGTTTTACTGGATGATTTTTTGTTGAGATACAGGTAATTAACTGGTTTACATTTAGTGCAGCACTGCTGGTGGCAGTTAGCAGATGACTCTGCAATGGTAGATATTGCAAATGATGGATGTTCATAATCCTTTATGTCTAAGATGGACCCTGAAACAAAATGGGTAAAACAAATCAATTTTCGTTCTGTTACCCAATGCACTGCTTTGAAAAAAAACTGTAAATGAGACTTCTGCAGCAGTTTGTGCCACTTTTTAAATGGTAGGTATATTTTCCTCGTAAAATGGTTTAGAATAATTAAGAAATCATTAGGATTATCTAAATGTATATAAACTCTGGCAAGTATGCCAAACAGCTTGGAGGGGAAAACATTTTTAAATGTTAAGATTCGTATAAATGCCTAATAAAAATTTACTTTTAAGCAGGAAATCTTTACCTAAGAACTCGGATTATATTAAGCAGGAGAAAAAAATTTCAGAAGTCCAGCAGTAACAGTAAAAATGTAATAAGTAAATATTTCCATAACTAGCCAATTATATTCTGAACACAAACATTTTAAAATGCATGAGAAGTCATACACCCAAAACACAAATTTATGACAGTAATCTAAGTGCAATAAGTTTACTAACCAATTGATCAGATTCTTCAGACTTGTCCACCCCATCATCTCCAAAGTCATTGCCTTCTTGGGATCATTTTTCATAACATTGATTCATTCTGACAACCAGGCCTTGCACTGTTTCTTGCACTTTTTACATTTGGCAAGTATTCCTTTTTTACCCAGAGATGCAAGAATTTCTTTAAAATATTCCCAAGTAGGGTCTCTTTTATGACCATCAGCCATGGCAGTTTTTCTCCAGTTCCCATATGGAATCAACACTGGAGGCTGCTCCCTGAAGTATGTTGTCCTTACTTTCCACGGTGTCCTGCTTTGACACTAGTGTTACTTCTTTCTGGTTACACACTCTGCTCCTTTTCCCTTATTATATATAACGCATCCACCCAACTGCTTCTTCCGGGGGGGGGAACCCTGAAAGTCCAAGATTTCTGCTTGTCACCCACCTGCCTTTTTCAAATCTTGTTATTTATTTATTTATTTATTTATTTTAAGACAGAGGGAGGCAGTTGAGAAATTAATGGTTTTGGTTTGTATTTCTGTCTATGTACACGTGCAAGGAAATAGAGTAAGGCCATTTATCTGATACATCCAGAAACAAAGGCTGGTAGTTACTGTGCAAACTAGTGTTTTCCCTAAGATGGATAATAAGTTTCCTTGGTGGCATCATAAATATTTGTAGTTTGGGAACTATCACAGCTCTTGTAGAGGGAAGCTATAAAACAGAAGAAGGAGACCACCTATGCATGCTCAGCGTGCATGACCCTGATGGATACGTGATGGTGTCTGCTATTGATAATCTACGTCCCAACATCTGTAATGATTTTGCCAGTCTCTTGCACGCAATAGTATAGCCCTTGAATTCTCCTTCCCCCTCCCCCCATCAAGCCCTTAGTAGAGTGCACGACCTATTTTCTTATTATATATTTTAGAAATGTGCATCTGATTGTCTGTCTGTCCATCCAAGTCTGTCCGTTTAAGAACTCTTCCTAAATGGTAAGGACTAGAATTACCCTATTTGGTGTGCAGCTTCCTCTTACCATAACTTAAAGTAAGGTAAGGGTTTGGCTGTGCCAGGGCAATGGGATGTGTTGTTTCTCATAAAATGGAAAGGAAGGGGTCTGGTAGGAGGCACAGTTTTACTGTAGAATGACCACAGGGGGTGAGGGGCAGCAAGAGGTTAGAGATGGGGACCGGGACAGCTGTAACCCCATTGGGCCAGCAAGAGGCTGGAGTGGAGAAAGAGACAGCTATCTATTATATATTTCAGAGAGTTTGTCTGTTTGTGTGTATGTCTGCCTGTCCCCGAGCCAGGGGACATGCACCCCTCTCCTGGCAGTGTCTGTTGGAGCTGCAGTGGCCTTGGACAGGCACGTCTCACCTGGCCCCAAGGTGCTGTGCTGAGAGAAGGCTGGGGTTCTCCTATCTCCCCGACGCAGCCTGCACCCTAAACCCCTCATCGCTAGCCCCATTCCAGAACAATGACTTTAAATGAAGGATAACAAAACTTATTTGAGCTAAGAACCCGAGCCACACTGGGTAAATCTTCTAGTTTTACTACATTTACAAACCTTGACCTCAAAAGTTGGATTTTTTCGTTATTTAGAAAAGCAGCCTTTAATCCAAAGTTTTGATGCAGGTTCATGGATTCAATTTTAAAAGATTATGGGATGCGTAGGATTTAAGATATTTTGGATTAAATTCAGATTTCATTTTAAACAGATTTGGTTTTAAATGAAAACCTTACTTAACAAAAATTTTAAAAAACATTGATTTTTATCTACCTTGTTTCAGTTTCTAAGTCCTGAGGAATAGCAGTCCTGTGAGAGTTTCTGCTGAACTTGTATAGTAGCAGGTCATACTCAGCTATGGCAAAGTCATGATCAACCAGTGTTTCTATCCCATAATATAACTATACTTCATTCAGCAATTTTAGTGGCATTTATACAGAATGTTCTATCTAGCCAGGTTTATAGAGTTCTTTATATTTACAAATATTACATACTTCTCATATTAGCTGATGGAGAGGCTGAGATAAAGTGGTTAAATGACTTCCTATTGCTGTCAATGTCAATTTGATTGAGAGCGCTACCTCAGTCAGAGCCCAGGGTGAAGAAAGTGTAATAGTTGGGTGGGGAAGGAGGTTTCTTGCTGGATCATAATTTCTTTAAAGAAATTTACAAAATGTGGGGCAGAGAGATAACATTGAAAGTTAGAAGGCGGTTGTCCAAGTTGAAGAGGCAATAACATGATTCACAGCTTTCTGTATGGGAGGAGTAACTATTAGATGGAAGTGGTGGAGAAAATCTCTGTTTCCTGGTCTTTATCCAGAGATGTTAATGGTCATTGGAACAGGGAGCAAAAAAATATAAAGGGAAGAGCCAACATTTGGTAATAGTGCAACAAACTGAATAGAGGAAGGAAAGCAATTAAGTCAGATGTGAACAGAGTGGGGAGGTTGTTTTAAGGAAAGCCCACTGGACTGAGAGATGTCTGCGGGAGAGGAGTCAGGTGGATTGAATGGATGTTTGGAGGGAAATATAAAGTAACAGTGTGCAGCAGTGCAAAACAAGGTGAAATGTATTTCTTGGAAATACAAATCGAAAATGGTGAACAAATACGTAAATAAATCAGTTTTATTTTACAATTGTTTGTTACACATTCAGTATTTCCCTTTATTACCATTTTTGAAAGTTAATACTGTCTTCCTTAGTAACTGACTGTTATCACAGTTTTTAACAGGTGTTTGTTGTCAATGTGCTTCAAAGTTGATACATTGCAATACTCTATTTCATTTTTAAATTATCAATGATTTTATCTCTGATTATTTACTTAAAGTGGAGGGATGTTGTGATAAATGATAACAGCTATATAATTCATGTATATAATTTATACATGAGCACTGAGTTAATCGGACGGAGCAATTCCATACTTTGAAGCCATTTCTCTATTGATATAGTAGCCCACATTTTCAGGACATTACTACAAGTATGTCTGTTACCCAATGAATTGCAGATATAAATGGTATTTGTTAGACTTCTCACTATTGTTTGTACACAGTTCTCCTACAGAAATAAATTCACCTGTGGCTCCATATAAATGAATAGATATGAGAGAGTAAATGAGAGTTATTGAACCTCATCCCAATCTCTCATCTAGCTATATGTTTTAAAAATGTACATTTGTCTGTCCATCTATGAGGCTACATCTACACTGCATGCAGACTTTTTGCGGAAGATCTCTTCCGCAAAAACTTCCTGTGCAAGAGCGCATCCACACTGCAGAAGCACATCAGAAAAGCAATGCACTTTTGCACAAGAGAGCATCCAGACTACATGGACGCGCTCTCGCAAGAAAGCTCTGATTGCCACCAGGGCACCTGTGCTTGTTTCGATAGGCTATTTTTGTACAAATATACCCTGCTGCCCATCCCCACACACCTTTTTGCACAATAACTCTTGCGCAAAAAGGAGTTATTCCTTGTAGAAAGAGGAGTATCTATACCGCAAAAACCCCTCTGTTCTGTCGATTCACTGTAAATTTTCTTGCACAAAAATGCACTTGAGGTGTGGACGCTCCGTGAGTTTTTGCACTTTTGCGCAAAAACTCTGCAGTGTAGATGTAGCCTGAGTCTTAGTTTACAAACTCCTCCTAAACAGTAAGAACTAATACCACCAAATTTGGCATCAGCTGCTTCTTCTCCTAACTTAAAGCAAGATCAGGGTTTGGTTGAGCCAGAAAAACGAGATCTGCCTGGTAACACAGAAAGGGAGGGGGCTGATTGAAGCATGCTGTTACTGCAGAGCCATTATTACTGTGGCCATTTTGCTGGCCACACACAGGACAGGGTAAGTGGCCGCTCTGCCCCAAACATCCTTGGCTGCAGTCTCGCTGGAGGGGGGTAGGGGTGGCAAAGCCCCACCGGCCAGCAGCCATGCCACACCCTTGGAGGAGCCTCAGCCTCCACCCCCCAATGTGCCTTCCCCTGCAGCTGGCCTGCATGGCCCCCCTCTACCAGAACTGGGGAGTGCAGGCATGACCAGCCTAAGCCCTCCCACCCCAGCCTGGGCCCAGGAAGCATTAGTGGAACTGGCCTGTGTGGCCCCTTCCCATCCCAGCCCAACCCCTGAGGAAAAGCTGGTGGGCAAGATATGCAGCCTGCCTCAGGTCAGCCCTAGGGAGAAACTAGCAGATGGGGTGCACAGTCCTTGCTGCCCCGGGCTGCCAGGGAGAAGCCAGCAGCCCCTCCCTCCCCTGATTTTTTTTTCCCCTCCCCATCTCTCTGCCCTGATTCCTGCATCCCACTTGCTGCCCTGATTTTTTTTCTTACCCCACCCTGACTCCTGTACCCCCACACGCCCTCAGCCTCCTGCCCTGAGCTCTCCACATTCCCAAGGCCCTGCCCTGACTCCTGCACCCCACACACCACCAGCCCCATGTCCCGACGACCTGGGCAATGCTGGGTAAGTCGTCTAGTTTTGTAATACATTGTAGGAACAAATGATAGCAACTGGGCTGCTTTTTCGTAATAATTTAACTATACACTGTCATGTATGGCTTATGTATATGAGGTGGTTTACTGTGTGTACATATACTGTTTATTGAAGAGTGTTTCATGCTGATCTTCATACTTGAGTAGATGCAAAGACATTCTAATGGAATAAAATAATCTCACAACCCTAAAATCACAAAAGTGGATTCTAAAATTTCATAATATCAAATAGGTAGTATTTGCTTCAATTTTTTTAGATGCAGTAGACGGACAGTATCATCTACTTGTTGTAAAAGTGGGGAGTCTATGGTTTCTGTTCCCAGCTCAGCCACTGACTTAGTGTGTAACCTGTGTGCCTAAGTTTCCCTGTATTAAAGCAGGGAAAATGCTGCTTTACCTCAGAACCAAAACGTTTTTTTAAAATGCTTTGAAATCCTTAAATGAAGAAACCTACTGCACTACACATGTATGATGAGCCCCTTTTCTACACATTTTAAAAGTTTTTTTTAACCAGTCATTACAATTACCAAATCAATGGAAATTTATGCAAATCAATTCAAGGTGTGTTGATGTGGGGAAAAATATTATGTTGGCAACTGAGCTATACTTATTTTCTACATAAAGTACAATCAATTGTTTTCTTTACCACTCTTAAGTTAGCATAACCATTTCAAAACAAACACATTTAAGTAGTGGTTACGTTTTAGCTTTTCTCTAAAATTATATTTTAACATTTTTACACAATCACATTGAACTACAGGTTGGACCTCCCTGGTCTGGCACCCTCAGGACCTGATCAGTCCCAGATGAAGGAATTTGCCACGCCGGGGAGGCCCCTGCCACCGGCCCCCTCAGCCTGCTGCCCTTCCCCACCACCAGCTCCTTTGGCCACGTTGCCACCTGGGTGACACAACTGCTCCAGCCCCGCTGTTAGAATAGCTGTCTCCTCCCCACTGCCGGCACAGCAGCATGGAGCTCCAGACCCACTGCTGGGCTGCCCGTGGCCCTGGCTGAGCTGCCCTTGTCCCAGCTGGGTTGCCACGGCAGCACCAGCCCCACTGCTGGGCCAGCACACAGCCCCGATCAGGCTACCAGCCTGCCCTGGCCCAAGCTGGGTTGTCGTAGCCCCAGCTCCACTGCCGTGGTCCTGAACAGGCTTTTCCTGCTGGGCTTGCTATGGCCGACCTTGCTGCCAGCTACACTGCTGTGGCCACAGCCCCGCTGCCAGGCCAGTACACGCACGCTGTCCCAGCCCTAGCTGGGTTGCCACGGCCCTGGCTGGGCTGCCCCTGCACTGCTACTGTGCTCTCGCTACCATTGCCTGCTGCTGAAACCCTGGCCCTGCTACCATCAGCCTCCCCGTGTGCGGGGCTTTCGTCTGCTGGCCTGCCTTTCCCAGGGTTCTCTCGTCCAGACTACGGATGTTGCTGAACCAGAAAGTCTCCGTTTAAGGAGGTGCAACCTGTGTATAGTTTGTGTTAGAAAGTTTTATTGTTTCTTTGGGTTAGTTATGTAAAATTACTGCTGCCTCTAATAGGATTCTCAAGCGGAAAGGCAAGTCATCAACTGGTATAATTTAGAAAAAATCAAGTAATTTAGAAGTCACCTGTTCTTAAAGTAACTTTTGGCAATGATGTTAACCTGGGAAAGCAATAGATGTTGGTTTTATTTCAAATATGTTGAGATTTCCCTTAATCAAATGAAGTTATACATTTATACATGAATGAGCTATAAGTAGATGAAATTTTCTCATGCAACATCTGTCTGGATAAGGAGGATAGTATAGCAGAGACTCCACCCACGCGTTATCACTGTAGCCAAGGGATACTAGTTGTAGATGTGGCAGAGAATGGAGTATCATTTTTAATGCAGGCATTAGCCAGAGGCTGAGAAGAAAGATAGGGCTCTTGAGCAGCATTTAAGGATGTTTTCCTGCTACGAATCTCAAACTCTTCTTTTCCTTGCAACTGATGAAGGTAGACAGAAAGCATTTCTTACCCAATTATAACCTGTGGGCAGGGGCCCCCTCTTATCTGTAAATAAGTCTTTGGCTAGTAGGTTTAATCGTATAGCTATTAAATATCTGAATTTTAAATTCAAATCTTGTGTTTGCACACAGATGGAGTATGTGTTGATGAGAGGGAGAGTTTGCTGAAAGAAATTTGAGAAGTTTAAGGTATTGAGAGGTTTTGAGGGGAAAAGTTGTAAACTGGAAAGAGCAAATACAGGAAAATGTTAAAAAGCAAAATGTAAAGAGATAAAGGGCTGAGGAGGGAGATACATTTTTTACAGAGTAACTAGACACTGACAACTTCACAAGAAGAGATCTACTAAGGAGCTTGCCATTCTGTTGTAGGAAACGTACAATTGTATGTGGTTGTACAGCATCTACTTACCATGATGGGGCCACTGTCCTGATTGGAGTTTCTTGTTGCTACTGTAATACAAATATTGTATGATCAGTACAAACCTTTTCAAGGAAAAAACTGTCACCAGTTTGACAACTCATTCTGTTGCTCTCCTCTAATTGAAGGAAGTGGAGATTCTGAAATGTATTCTTCCACTGAATGTCTTAATATTGTCCATGTAATATAGTGCCTTCCTTCAGAGACAGGCTCTCTTGAATCTTTATTTATATTCCTTTTAAAAGCCCTGTAATTGAATAGACTTCCTATTACGTGAAACCACTCTTCTGGGTAGAAAATGCCGTAGCATTTTTCTAAACATAAAAATGTTGAATGAATTATTTCCGTGGACTTGATGAAGCTTTTATCCTTTTTTTATTACGTTTGATCGCTAGTTTTGTGCCTTAATTATTTTTGTGATCTTCCTTACCACATCAGGCTTCAGTGCTGTCAAAGTTGTTTCAATTAACTATGAGAGGTAATATTTTTAAATGCTGTTCATATAAACCCTTACATTCCACTTCGATTTTTCAAAAGGTGCTGTCAACCTTAATATGCACTCAGAATGGTGTGCCTTAAAAATATAATTTCTAGCATTTATTAAAGTCAGAATTATCTTGATGTTTGAAGATATGAAAAAAAACATGAAAGCTTGATTTCTTAGGTATCCTAGCATAAAACTATGCTGTATACCTGCAGAAATTTATTTTTTAAAATAGGTGTATATATGATAAAAGCTCTTTTTCAGATATTGTGGTCTCTCAAATATGCCACATTTAAGATCCTGTGGAAGGAACAGTGTTTGTAGATAGTGCAATGCTGTAGCACTGAAGACTAAATGTTGATTCCTAGCATGAGAATACCTGTCATGAAATATAAACAATTTCACTTTTGCCTCTCTAAAAAAGCAATAACGAGTGATAGGTATGGACCTGATAGGAGCAATAATGCCGTTTTGGGACAAGGTAGGAATTTTACCATGAAGAACCACCATTTGTTTTTATAGGATGTGTGAAATCTATATTTTGACTTGAAATATATTTGATAAATATCTTTCAAATATTTTGTCTGGTGCATACAGCACAGTACATAACTGAAATTTATGTGTGTATCTATTTAAAGTTTTAGGGACATTTTAGAGTATATTTGAATAGTATGGGAAATTTTATGTCCTATATTGCAGTGGTTCCCAGTCTGTAATCCGCAGACCCCGGTGGTCCATGACGGTACTGTAGGGGGTCTGTGCAAAGTTGAGAGGTTACATGCTGGTAGCCAGCAAGTCCCTCAGCCCGCGCTGCTTCCCAAGCAGCCTGACGGACACTGCTGGGGAACCAGCACGGGCTGAGGGATTTGCAGGCTGCAGGCACAGCTGTATTGTTTAGGGGTCTATAAAATTTTAACAGATTGAAAAGGGGTCTGGATGCTGGAAAAGGTTGAGAGTCACTGCTATATTGCATAGTCACAGAGGGACTGAGTTAAGCTTGTGCATGCAACTTTAACTTTGGTATTTCTTGACTGTTGAGTGCTTTGCCATGCAGCCTTTACATTCTTGTAATGTAACTTATCAGATTTTGTCTTTGATTTCTAAAATAAGTTCAGATATAAGACAGATTTAACAATAAACAAGATTGATAGCTGTTAGCATTAGCATTTCTCTAACACATGCAAGCCACTGTAGCTTTATAATGTGTACAAGATTCAAGGTGGGGAGTAAATATATGGGCACATATATTAAAAAATGGAATCAAGGCAAGAAAGATTCTGTATAAAATAGGTGATATTGCTGCAGATTTCTATTGCAGATTTTTGTCTCTTAAAAGAGATACAATGTTTTCGTGAGCGCACATCAAATATTTCAATATATAGTTGGCAAATACTGAAAAATCTGTAAACATTACTGAACTGTAGTAGTGAAGAAAGAATACCTGTCACTAGAGGGGGGCAAAGGCTAAGACACAGTACACCAATTCAGAAACAAATATACTCTACTCCATGAATTTCTCTTGTTTTGTTGTATCATGTTTACAAAGATGACACTTAATGCTAATCTGTGAAAACATTAGGATAGCATTGCAGATGCAAAACTATGAAACTAAGCTGTTTTTATATAGAAGACAGAGTGTATTTTAATTTCAAAACAGCTGAAAAGTCCAGACATTTTGTATGGCTGTGGGTTGTTGGGGTTTTTTTATTATTTCCAAAGCAATAATTTAAGAATATTGGGCAGTGGTAGGAATAATTACTATCCAGCTGCAATTCTTCTCCAGTGAAATATAAGAGTCCTGGTTTTATAAAATTCCATAGCCAAAGAATTAAGAATGGAGTTGAGGCTTTTCAGTATTCATTAATTTTCCTCGTATAACCCAGAAACTTAATGGTAGGTTTTTTGACTCTTTAGACTTAAGTCATCAGTAGAAAACACAGGGAAAAAATGGAAAATTCACAGCAAAGTATGTTCTGGATGCTTCTCGTGTCTGCATTTTCTGGGCTTTCTGCTTCACGTACACAAATTATAAAAGATTCAGAGGGGTAGCTGTGTTAGTCTGTAACTGAAAAAACTTTAAAAACAGCGAAAAACTTAAGAGTGATTAGTCCTGCAGTACCTTAGAGACTAACAAAAATGTAGATGTAGATCTATATTTATAATTTGTACTTTACAATTTATAAAGTATATCACAAGATCAGTGCAAAATAGCCAACATTTTAAATCAAGAATTCTGGTGTCCCTCTAAAAGAGGGATGTTAAAAAGTATTTTTTTATAAACGTGTAACCACTGAGCATTTTTTGTACACGTTTATATGTGGGGGGGAGCGGCTCCACAGCTTTTAAGCCTGCTCTCTGCAAGCACCAGCACCTACAAAGCTGCCTTCCCCCACTCCCTGCGTTGCTGCCTTGTGGGTGGGTGGGTGGGGGCTAGATGGCTCTGTGGGAGTCGATACATGTGAGGAGCCAGCCCCCTGCACTGCTGCTGCTTCCCCCTGGCTGCGCGTCTACACTACAAGCAGGTATTTCGACAATGTCAAAATAGGGGAGGGGAGGAGGAGGCAGGTGGCTCCACAAGAGCTGGTGCTCACAGGGAGCCTGCTTAAAAGCCAGCTCCCCATGAGCGCCAGCTCCCACCTGCTCCACACAAATATGCACACCCCACGCTGTTGCCTCTGATAGAGACAGAGGCGAGGAGGGTTGCATGCAACTGTTTAACCATGTATCCTAACATATCCCTACTCAAAACAGGTGCCTGCTAAGACTACTATATAAAATGTGAGTGTGTAACTGATCCTGTAACTCAGCAGCAGCAGTGATGGAATGATGTGAATAATATCAAATATTAACAGTTTTTAAGCAGTGTTTTATAATAGTGACAAGTTTTTCAAGTGCTTACATGTAATGCTAGAAGTCTAAATAATAAGATTGGTGAAATAAGGAAAAGTTGTTTAGTTGTTCCCACAACACAAGAACTAGGGGTCACCAAATGAAATTATTAGGTTGCAGGTTTAAAATAAACAAAAGGAAGAATTTCTTCACACAACACATAGTCAACCTGTGGAACTCCTTGCCAGAGCATGTTGTGAAGATCAGAACTTTAGTAGGGTTTTTTAAAGATCTAGATAAATTCATGGAAGAGAGGTCCATCAATAGATATTGGCAAGGGTGGGTAGGAAGTGTCCCTAGCCTCTGTCAGAGGCTGGGACTAAGTGACAGGGGAGGGATCACTTGATGATTACCTGTTCTGTTCGTTCCCTCTTGGGCAACTGGCATTGGCCACTGTCAGAAGATGGGATACGAGGCTAGATGAACCTTTGGGCTGACCCAGTATGGCCATTCTTATGTTCTTATATCCTGCAGCCTTTTCTCTCCAGATTTCTTCTTGATATGCTGTTCCCAGCATCCCATTTTTTCATACTTTGAATCTTTTAGTCTCTGAAGTTTTTCTTTATTTTTCTTAATTTCAGCATGTTTGTATTTTGAAAGGAGATTTCCTTCTTCCCCTTCTGTACTTCTTGTTTAGTGCTTCAGTGCTTGGGGGTGAGCCGAAAACTCTGATGCTTAGCCCCTGCCAAACCTGCTACAGGTCTTTTCTCCTGTAGCACAAGGCTCTTTAGCCATCTCTGGTATCTCAGGCACACCTATGTCCTGTCAACATGTAAAGTCTGAATGGATTTAGAGGACGGTCTCCAAAGAATAGAACCGTGGTGTCCAACCCACTAGCCACATGGGGCTGTTTGGCCGGTTGAGTGTGGCTAGTTCGCTATGTGAAGAGGCTACTGCTTCAGAACTGGTTGTACACCATGGGAACAGAGGCTACAATGAAACTTCTCTAAATGGAATAGTCCTTGGTTTCAGTGGATTCTGCTTTTCTTCCTCCATCCATCAGCCTCAGTATCTCAAGCCATTGTGGTGACAGCTTGAGCCCCATCAGCACCTCCAGAGATGAAGACAGCAAAGAAAAACCAATTTCCCCTGCCAACCAAAGGGATGGTTCTCCTTATATATATAAATCCCAGGAGCCCTCAAATCCCAGAAAGGGCACCGCTGAAGTTCTGGCTGAAGACAACTGAGGTGTCAGCACAACCTTATCAGAGAAGTGTTTTCTTAGGCAATACAGGGAAGCTCCTCCAGCACCCTCCAGATTTGTTTCCCCGTAGGCCCTCCTCGTATTGGAGGAACCAAATTCACCTCTCCCAAGGGGTTTTTGCAGAGCTCCTTTTTCTGGTACCACATTGGCAGCTGCAGCTTGAACCCTCCCATACTAGGTGAAGATCATACCCTGATCCCTCAGGTACCTGACGCCCCTGTCCTTTAACCTGAGCAACAACATGTTCTGAGATCTCCATACAGGGCTCTGTATAGGTAACATAGCATCACACCCTTCTGGGTTCTTACCAGGGCGAGGCCGGCAGACAGTTGACACCCTTAGAATAGAAGCTTTGGGGATACTTTTCCTATCTTCTTCAGTGGGCTTAGTGGAACATGTGAAGGCTGTATGGTGAACTGTTTTAGATGATACCAGCTACGATGAAGCACCAGCACTTGCCAGTACCATCCCACCTAAAGGTACAATCAGATCATCTGCTGGTACCATATGCTGCCTCTGTGGCAGAGTAGACCAAAGGGGGAGGCACTGGACACTGTTCTACACATTCTTTACAGTCTCTGGTTGAGTGTGCATAGGCATGTGTATATCATGGGTGGAGCATCCATAAGGATAAAACACCTTGATGAACTCAGGTTACTATAGAGGAAAGTAACCACTCCTTCCATTTCATGGAGGCTTTCGATATTTGGTGTTATTCCAACAGTCATATGAATTTTCCTGACCACCTGGAAGCACCTTTGACTATGAGGATAAGCAGATAATTTAAAAAACTCATCCTTATTCTCTGGAGAATTACTTGAAGTGTGATAAATGTTTTAGAAATACTAAAAGAGTTGATGGATGTAAATATAACTATAAATCTTGGTGAGCACATTTTAATAGAAATCTTGGTGGTTTGTATTGTTCCTTGGTAGTGTTCTCTGGTGTTTGCTTACAATATTATGAGTTTGTTCATCTGGTTTATGAGCAGTACATGCTTAGAACATTTATATCTATATTTAGGACTTTAACAGGGTTCATAAAAGAGCTAGATAGATTCATGGAGGTTAGGTCCATCAATGGCTATTAGCCAGGATGGGTAGAATGGTGTCCCTAAGCCTCTGTTTCTCTAGAAGTGGGAGATGGGAGGGATCACTTGAGGATTACCTGTTGTGATCCCTCCCTTTGGGGCATCTGATATTGGCCACTGTCAGCAGACAGGATACTGGGCTGAATGGACTGTTGGTCTGACCCAGGATAGCCATTCTTTTGTTCTAATGAGGATTTGGTTGATAGAACTGTTGTTTTTATACTTGTGTGGGTTGGGGTAAATTACTAAACTATTGATTGGCTAAGAATAACAGTGTCCTGATCTGAGAAATACTGTGCAAGGTAACAGCAGCCTAAAAAGAATCAAATGTTAAAATTATAGCCTCAGTGTTGCCTTATGGATTGATTCATTCTTTTTATAAATCTTCAAGAAGTTCAAATACTAATGCTCCTAATATTTTAGGTGTTTTTAAAATTTGTGTGGGTGGAGTCTGGAAAGTGCTGTTTAAAAAAATCTTTATTTTTCTCAATTTAAACATCAGTTCTGCTCCATTTACATGTCACACTCTGGATTTCTGTTTCATGCATCAACACTGTCACCAACAATGAGGAGTCTGTTGTTTGAATGATGAAGCAGAGTAGACTGCAGCTTGCGGTTGCATAACTTTTAATGGCACCACAGTGCAGTGGTGAAAACTTATCAGTACATTTAAGCTGACACAGATTGGAACATCTAAATCGGGGGGTTTTGTTTAGCTGGTTTGGGGGGGTATTTTTGTGGTTTATTTTGATTGTTTTTACAAATGTCTCTTTTCTCACTTATCACTCTTCTCTGGAAAACAGATTAGTGTGAAACAACATACTTGGTATTTCACAAATACCAGCTGCAAGTAACAAGAAGCACAAAGAACAATTTTATGTATTGTTTTGTTCTACAGTTTAATTAGTAGACATGCCTTTGGCTATATGTATTTAATGTAGATATTAAGAGTGCCGGTGCACTTATTATTTCACAAGAAATAAAGGATGTAATCAGTGACCAAAATAATGCATGATGGAAGCCAATATGTTATCAAGTCAGTGAATTTTTTAGATTAAGGATTGAAAAAAAGATTTGTGTAAAAGATATTCAGAATAATTTAGGAATCTGAGGAAAGCTACTACTCTTTACCTTAAAATGAGCGAGCTGATATGAAGGCTATAAGAAATATCGTACTATTTGCTTTAGGGTAATTTATGCAGGCATCCTTGCCTCCAGTGATGTTGGATGCTTTGGGGCAGTTTGTATTCTGATTAGCACTTAAGATTTTTTTAACTGAAAATTATGGGGATCTAAATGTCTGTTGAGAGCAGGGAGGCATTTAAAGTACAGAAACAGTTATTTTTAAAAGCTTTTAATCCTACTTTTTATACCTATATTAAGCCACAAATACAATAATAAGAACAACATTGGTAGTCAGTGCAATACAAAAATGAGACAAGTGGTTCAGAAGCATAGCTAGCCTATTACTGCTCTCTAGTTTCCCTAATGAACACTTAAAGTGCTCTTTGGCTATTCATAATTACTGAAGTGCATTAATCCTTACCACCACGTGATTTTAATGGCTGCTAGAAAGAAATGTAAACAAACAGTTAAAATGTCTGCCTAACCTTGTGTTGAAAACATTGACAGAAGAGCGGGAACACTCCTAAAAGCAGAACATGAAGATAGATAGTTCATCCACCAGAATAATTTATTTGAATAATTTACAATTTATATTTGATAATATGGTTAAATTCAAAGTAGTTCTTCCTCTTAGAGGCTGTATGTGTGATCATTTTTTCTTACTCCTTTCTTGAACTGTGAATTACTTGATTTTTGATGAACAAGTACAATGTTTCTCAGTCAAATCAGTGTAGTGTTTCAGGCTGTATTTTTAAATTATATTAGCAACATCAGCATGCCAAGATGATATTGATATTAATATACATAATTACATACACTTTCATTTCCTGACTTGGGGTCTTTTGATAGCGCCGAGAAAATCAAATAAATGTCATAGAAAAGTAAAGTGTGTTTCAGAAGAACGCTATTGAATTCATTTTAGAGCTAAGAATCCTCAACCAATTTGTAATCAGAAAAAAAAATTCAAACTAGTGTCTCTAGAAATGATTCTTCCTTTTCTAAAGGAAGGTCATGGGCTGTATGCTCTTAGGGCACTACTGGGTTATTCTCAGATTTCTGAGAGAAATAGCGCTGTCAGTTAAGTACTGTATTAGGGCCTGTCATTATGTGTAAGTTTATTAGCAAAACCTTAAAATTCAGTCTATATAGAAAGAGAGCAAGTTTTCCCCCATCTGGATTCTTGGCTAATCAAGAACAGCATTTTGCAGGGGATTGGATACTTTAGTGCCACTGTTTGCTTGCTGGTATTCCCCAAAGTCTACTCTTGTTCTTTTGCAAGAGTTCAAGGCTTGGTTAGTTGGTTGCTGTACTTATAAATGCACTGATATTTTCACATCTTGTTCTTTTGGGTAAGGCATCTGTGTTTAAAAAAAAAATCTGTTGTGTTTTGTTTGGGGTCTTTTTTTCCCCACTTTATGTATTTACAGTTAAACCTCAGGTAATTCAGAAAATGCTAAACCATAAAAAAGTAATTTAAGATCTTGACAAACTACTCAGAAAATCTATAAAACAGCTTCATCTCACCAGCACAGGCATTAAATAATTATCATACATAGTCCAGTTGACATATATATGTAATTTATAAAGCAGCTTAAATTCAGCCACAAAAGTGAGAGAAGACACACACATTTCAGAATCTGTAGACTCTTGACGACAAATTCTCAGAGATATGGAAATAATCCTTTATCTCCCTTTTTTCTTTAGTTTTTCAGACAAGTGTAATTTAACATCACATTCAAAACAAATGTACTTCCTTCTCAGTGATCATCTGCAATTTGTAGAGAACAGTACTGATACAATATCCTCTGACATGAATGTGGATCTTAAAAACATTAGTTTCTTCTTTGCCTGCGTTTTTGCAGTATGCAGGTTTATTTGGAAGTTTTTGCCCTAAGTCTTTCGAATTACTTTCGCACTTCTAGATTGCTCTTTTGATTATCTTAGAGAGGTAAAAAAGTTGTAATTAAAGTTGTAATTTTGAGGCAGTGTGAAAAATTTGTTTGTAAGGTGGAATTGGGATTTAAATTTTTGTCTAGCAAAATCACCACTAATTAACTGGCAGGGATTCAAATTCTTGTTTTTCTGATTGACAGAGAAGAGAAATGTTGCAATATTTAAGATTATTTTATTAAACATTAGTTTTGTGGTGGAGCAAAAACATTTTTTAATTCCTGTCAGAGTTGTTAATCTGAGTAAGATGTTATAGAAAACAAACTGGAAAACTTTTTGAATTGGTATTAACTGTATTTGTTCTAATTTGAATAAACAAGTTACGTTGGTGGCATGGAAGTGTCCATGCCTAGCCAAGTAGTCATGATGGTAAAACTGGATTCAATGATGCAATTGAATGATTCAGTTATACACTGTTACTGAATTCAAGATTGCATTGCTCATTATTGTTCGCAAGCACTTTGGAAAATTATAGACTTGACATGTTAGAGTAATAGAAGTGGTAATTTAGCCTCATTTGAATACCTTTGGCATTGTTTGTTTTAAAGCCACTCAGTGGATATGATGTAGCATATGCGATCTGCATACTGGCATGGGATGGTTGAGCAAAAATATAGGTTTTTAATTTATCAGATATAAAAATATTTCTGGAATAGAAAAATGTAAAAACAAGAGCTTTCAGTAAATGATTGTTTGTTTGGCTTCATGTTCGTCTGACAGATTGAATCAACAGACTAATGATGATCATATTTGATGTGGAGTAGAATTTGAGGGAATTATAAGAAAACATACATGAGCCTTTCTCTGAAGGCTAGGTTCAGTTGATTCCTCCAGCCAGATATTTAATATTCAAAGGCTGTGGTCTTTTTTGCTAGAGCAAAGAACCAACTGTTTTTGAGTGTCGAAAACAGATTTTAGAAATAAGGTGATGTGGTGGTGGTGGAAAATAATTTTTATATGCTCACGTGCCTCCACCTTCAAATGGATACTCAAGTTGTAAAAGTGGTATAAGAGAATAAAAAACCCGTTCAGTCTGTCCAAAGCTATGAATGAAAACCTGGACAGATTTCAGAAAGCTATAATAAATATGACATACGTTTGTTGTATAGCTACTCCTGAGAGAATTCTGTGCCAAAAAAATAAAAATTCAATGCCCAATGTTTTAAAATTCTGCTAACTGTATTTGTCAATAAATAAGTGTGTAGGTTCCAGCATGGCAGTGGAGAGCAAAGGCCACTGTCTTTATGAAAGCAGGAAATCACTCTACAGCCCCTCCCCTCAAGACAGACTTGGCAGTGAGACTGTATCTGACCCTAGCATCGCGCAGGGACTAGGCCTCTGCCAGAACACCCCAGGGCTCTGCTCCTGTACAACAGGCGTAGGCAGGCAGGCTTAGTTCACTAGTATCCAAATCTGAAGAGGATTAGTGGAGGAAAGGGGGCACGAATCCAGTGTGGGATGAGAGGGTTCTGAGTGGGGCAATCTGAAGTGTAGATGACTCAATGATGGGTATGGGAGAAGGGGGATCTGGATGCACAGGAGTTCATTGTGGGGTTCTGGATAACGGAACAATGGAATTCTGCAAAGAGGTCCAGATGTAGGTGGTTGGGGCTCAGCAGGGTCTGGGTCTGGTGGAGTAGAGCCTTGTGGGGTAGCACTCAATTGGTTGGTGCTGGGGAGTCATGCCCTATGGGTGCACAGGAGGTGGGGCGGAAGTTCAAGTGGAGGGGATCAGTGGTGGGGTGGTCTGGGTCCAGATGCAGCAGGCGGCTTGGCAATGGAATCTAGATGCAGGACATGAGGCTCAGCAGGGTGGGAGTTTCGGGAAGAGGGCAAATATGAGGAGTCTGGGTGTACAGGAAGTTGAGGTGCACAGGGGTTGAGTGGTCAAGGGAACAGCTTCCCATACAGTGATACCTCGTCTTGTGACTGAGTGATGGAGTGGAGGGACGTAACAGGAGGAGTACAGTTAGGGGTGATTTCTGGGGGGTGGGTCTGAGCTTGCCCCAGCTGCTCTTTCCTCTTCTTCTGCAAGTCCCATCTTTCCACACCTTCAGCCATCCAGGACTAGTAGCAGAGCCCTGTGCAGGGAAAGGGCCACAGCTGCACTGCTGGGGAGGGGCACAGAAAGCTTTTGCAGCTTCCATTTGCTTCCCTGTCAAAGTCACTTTTGTGCAGGAAAGCACAGGAATCTTTAGGAGATTCTGCACTTGCACCATGATGCAGAATTCCCCCAGGAATGCTTTATGGAGGGAAAGGTACTGGGAGGAGGGACAAACAGGATATACACAGCTGAAAAGCCCTGGAGACCTACAAAGCATTATTTTCCCATATCATGTGTGCGGAATTCTCCACAATACCGCTTTGTATTAAATCCTAGTTAGTGGCCCTTATTTCTTATCTCCATAGTTACCACAGTCAAATTTATTTTAAGATAAATTATATATCCAGTCATTAGTATCCCTGGTCAATTTTCTCTCTCGGAATGCAATCAGTATTTAAATGATAGGAGCAAAAACCACTGTGAGATTACAGCAGAGCTGAATCTTAACATTATTTTACAGATGTAGCCCTTATTGCTGTAGTCTTATACTGTTCTAAGTTTTCACAGAGGAATCTGGTTCTGTTGTTTTAATTAATTGCTTTGCTATTATTATGCATACTTGCAGACTTGAAATTATAAGATGGTATAAGTAAAGACAAAATAAGCAAATTTAAAGGTTGTATATTATATATTAAATGTATACATTACATTTGAATCTCCAGTGTAAATATGATTAGAAATATGCACAGGACGTTATTCTTTCTCATCTGACAATCAGGGAGTGCTCTTTCACACAAGTTAGTTTGTGGAGAAATTCCACATCAAAAAGTTTAAAATAAAGTTTAAAGTATAAGATTCTGTTCTGTAACTCATGGAGGTACAGCATGGAACTTGCAGCCATCGGAGAAAGTGATGCTGTAGTAACATGAAGCCCCTTTGCCCACCTCTGATTGTGGGCTGATCTGGGGGCTGGAGAGACCCCCTATGTAACTTGAGTAGCCCTGACTACTTGTCCATATTATGGCAGTGTCTCTAATGAATATCTGCAGTGCTGTACTCTGTAGTCCTGCTCCCAGCGTGAACGCTGTGCCAAGCTCAGTGTCTCTTTTGCAGTTCCAGGGCAACCTTCAGCCAAATGTGGAGCTTTTCTGCCCGGCTTAAAGGGACTGGAGCAGGGGTGATGCTCTCATTCAAGTTCACGGGCTTGTGTCAGTGGTTGGATTACATGTTAACTTTCAAGGCCATTAGACAGAGGGCAAAAAGTTGAAAATCTAGGCAGTGTAGCGGTAGGTTGCACTATCATTGCTCCATAATTACTAAGTAATTATCTCTTTTGAGAAAGAGCGAGAGGAAGACTGTAAAACACTCATTAGCCTATGCAAATACACAGAGACTTACCTACACTATGGAAACTATCTATTGTTAAAACTGGGTATTTACAGTGGGTGCAGCAGAACTAGTGCTGGGAATTGTTTAGCTGCAAATACAGAGAAGAACAAAGAATGTTTGGTGTCTTCAAAAAACATGTTCTAGCTTTTTCTACACTTCTTAACATTGTGGTCAGCGCGGGTTCAACTGCACCAGTATCTGACACCTGTTATTAGCAACAGGTAATATTTGTGGGGCAGATATGGTTAGAGAGAATTTTGTTCAAATAAGGAATGTTAGTTGTGTTGTAGTTTTTAAAGGAGAGATTAGCAGATTGGTTGCCATGTATTTTTTGTCTGAATATTATCTTGTGCCATTTAAGGACATTTGTTTAAATAAAAATAGCTTGCTCTGCACAGGAGCAGATGTCCTCCTCGCCAGTGCCAACCAATAAGATGCCTCCCCATTCTCCTAGGATTGTGGAACCTAGCCCACACCAGCGTTCCTCCGAAAACATTTTGTTCTCTCTTACACCATCATCTCTGGGTACCAGACCCAGCACAAGACAGGACAGTTAGTTATCCTCACATTCCTCACCAACGACTTCCTTGAGTTTGTGGTGCTCAAGCAGCCGCAGGCTTTCATATCCCCCTCCTCAACTGCCTTGGCTCAACTACCCATGGCCATATCCATGGTCTACAGATCCGAGAGGACTGAGCGAAGGTCATCCTCATAACATCATATTGGCCGAGATATTATTGGTTTCTGTACTGACATTACCTGGCAATCGCCAAACCCACCCAACTCCCCATCACTCTTCAGTCATTTACTTACCACAACGGACAAACATATCATCCGAACCCTCAGAGCCTGAAGCTTACCACTTGGCTTCTCCATGGTTCCAGAACGATGAACTTACCTGCTCCCACAGAGTGAAACATCCTCCTCAGTAGTTGCCACTCTTCCATGAGGTACACCTATCAAAACAAATGGAAGAGCTTTCAGGAATGGTGCAGCCAACACAACCTATAAGCACATACCTCCCTAATACCTACCATCTTGGAATGCTTGATGGACCTCAGTGATGTGGGACTCTCTATTAGCTCCACACAAGTTCATTTGTCGGCCATCACAGTTTTCCACAAGCCAGTGAATAATGCCTCGATGTTTAACCATCCCATCGCTAAACACTTCTTAGCAGGTTTCTCAAAGGCATGACCCCACATATGTCCACTCGTCCACCTTGGGACCTGAACCTGTGTTAGACTCCTTAATAAGACCTCCCTTTGAACCCTTAGCAATAGCCTCAATACAGGACCTGGTTATGAAAGGGTCTTTTCTTGTCACTATCACCTAGGCACGACGAATAAGTGAAATCATTGTCCTAATGGCCAACCCACCATATACACTCTTCACGAGATATAAGTTTATTCTCAGATCCCATCTGAAATTTTTACCAAAGTATATCTCTGACTTCCACCCGAATGAGCCCATATATCTGCCCACCTACTATCCTAAGCCACATGCCTCCCCAAGAGAGATGGCACTATATACCCTCAATGCAAGAAAGGATATTGCATTTTATATAGACAGATTTTCTAAAGGGTTTTGTTCTAACAGACTTTTTATATCCATGTCTGGTCCTGCCAAGGGTACAGCCATCTCTGCATAGTGCATATCCAGGTGGATAGCAGCTTGTATAAATACCTGCTATAGACTCAGAAACAAGGGACCACCACAAGCGGGAGCAGCACACTCCACCTGAGCGATGGCTGCATCTACCACCTTTCTACATAATGTTCCACTAGCCAACATCTGCAGGGTAGCTACATAGTCTTCCACACACTCTTTTGCACATTATGCGTTGCTGCAAGGACCAGTACCTACCACTGCTGTGAGCAACACGGTCCTAGCCTCTGCCAATACGTGACTCCAAAGTCCCACCCCCACACTGGTGGGTACTGCTTTTTATTCTCATGAGTGGAGCACCCACAAGGACACCACTCGAAGGAGAAGAAGTTACTCACTCTGTGCAGTAATGATGTCCTCTTGTGGGTGCTCCAGTACCCTCCCTTTATCCCCTCTACTTTGGAATCCATTATAAGATTTCCAGTAGAAAAGGAATGGAGGGATGCTAGCGCCCCACGTGCAACTAACAGGCGAAAACAGCACAAGATGTCTGCAGCTCATGCATAGTGCAAGGCGGCACTGCTAGGCTAAAAATCTCTGATGCCGGCACAAGGACGCACTGACACCTGAGTGGAGCCCCCACGGGGGGGACATCTCGAAACCCCATCGTGACTGCATAGGGCGAGTAACTTCATATGCAGGTAACATCCTTTTCAAGCGTCTGTGCTTCGTTAGTTTTAATCCAATTAGCCACGTTTTAGGCTGTAGGGGAGTTATACAATAACATAAAATAACATTTTTTCTAGTTCGTGCCGGCTCAGTAGTGATTGAAGGGTAAATGTGACTACATGAAGGTTGGGCTATCTAAATGAGTTGTTTACACATATGGCTTGTTTTTTTTACATGGTGCTTTAGTCCACGCCAAACGGGGGTATGTTTTATTCCTAGCTAGTGTGGTGCTCACTGACTGGTCTATGTGTATCCTGCTAGTGCAAGGCTAGTGTTCCCTAATGAGTAGTGAGCATTAACATAGTACTGTTTGAAGGAAGGCTACATTAATGTGCACTAAGGAATTTTTAGTGCACTCCAATAGAGCTCACACAGGCTAATTAGCATATGACATGCTAATGCATTCTTAATTTACATCCCACTGTGCAGACTGAGGTTACATCTATACTACAGCAGAAAGTCAACTTAAGATACCCTACTCTAACTATGTGAATAATGTAGCTGGAGTCAATGTACCTTAAGTCGAGTTACTGCAGGTTCTCTACTGCGAAGGTGGGGGCGGTTGACAGGAGAGACTTCCCTTACTCGTCTCATCCAGATTAGCGGAATAGAACCAACAGGAGAGTGATCTGTGGAAGACCTGTCAAATCAACATTAAACCCATTAAACTGACTGTCAGTGGATCAATTTCAGAGCATTGATCTGGGCTGTAGTGTAGATGTAGCTTTAAGCACTGTGATTTTCTTCAGTGCCTTTAGTGATTTTCCTAGTGCACTAGGTATCGTATCACAAATCTTACCTTTGTTATGCTCTCTTTCGTGCACAGATTCTATATGAAGGCTATAGACTATGCATTCATGGAGATTGAGGTAATCCTTGCAGATTAGAATTCAGAAACATGATTGGGGCAGTGTGGGGAATCTTGCACTGCTGTGGTCTGTGCTGTACCTGTCCAGGATGTACTATATGGAGGATATCAGTCCAGTGCCTTTCAAAAACATTAAGGGCTGCGCATGGGGCTGTATGTTACATGGCAGTGAAAGGCAGAGAAGCCTCTGTTTCCCACATATGTGAGTTCCACGCCAGACAAACTACTCCAGTGACAGAGGACTGCTATACGTCTTCTCTGTTGCCTACAGTCTGGACCTTTGTAACCCATGAAGGGACAGTGAACTCGTGCAAATTTAAGACTCTCCAGAGATTACTAGAATTCTGACATTGCCATAATTTTTATGGAACTGCCAGAGGGCAGTAATCTTTTCAGAGTTAAGGGGCTTTGCCATTTTCCCTCCATTTTCTGTTTGCCAAGGGGTGTATTAGAGGAGTGGGGAAGACCTTCAGCCCAGATGCCAACTCCACTTCAAGAGGTGTCAACCTATTCTGTTTGGACTTGTGCAACTCCCTACAGAATTTCTGTGGCTACTAATCAGCAACAGATACCTGCCCCTTGCCTTCACAAAGACTTGAAGAAAGAGTAGATTCCACCCACCTGAACAGAATTCACTTAGCCCATAGTTGCTACCCTTAGCAGCTACATGTTCTGTCTCATGGAATGACTCCTCAAATGCTGGTCTCCTAAATCAGAAAATAACCTCCTTCTTCCAAATTTGTCAAGGATGTATTGCCACCCCCAAAGTCTTCAGCGCCATCAGAGATCATGTGGTTGACCACACCTTGAGCAGTGCATTTTCAGTTTATGCTTCAAGGATAAGAATCTCACTGATGTAGATTTCTTTGGCAACATAATGCTAGTTATCTAATCAATGGAATAGCTAGTTGTGACATCTAAAGTCCTAGAAAGATCAACAGCAAAACTCAACCTGAAAATTTAGTAAAACCAACATTCTTCTGATCAGCAATTTCAAAAACACAACAGGGTCTAGCTTCTTAGTAGGTGACCACCCAGTCAATATTGTCGGTACACTTATCTCAGCTCTCTGGCCAGTAAGATGGGTGACACTGAGAGAAAATGTAAAGTCCGCACTATAAAACCATCATCGGTAATGGGGTGCCTCACCAAGAACATCTTTGGCAAGCCATCCCCCTGATAGAGAGGTGAAGCTGAATATATATTGATGTTCAGTATTTGGACCTATGGTACTGAAATACAGCCACTTACGGTCAAGCTGGCAAAGAAGTTGGGTGCCATTTAGATGAAGCATCTCTGAATTACCAAAAACATCACATTAGGAGATCTGTTTTCTAACTAAATAGGTCCCACTTACAAATGGTTTCCCAACACTCTCTAATGCAGTGGTTTCCAACCGCCAGTTCACAGACTGGTGCTGGACCACGAACCGCTGGCTTCCAGGCCACACCCCCATGGCTGGATTATTGGCTCTGCAGGGTTCCTCACTGGGGTAGCCTCACTGTGGCTCCGGTTCCAGCTCCGGCAGCTGCTATGTGACTTGGCTGGTGGGGCTGCATATAGTGCTCTGGTGGCCGGGGTTGCATGGAGAACCTCTGCGGCTAGAGGAGAAACTCCCAGGTGCTGCCAGGCCAGTCTCCCACCCCACTTCTCATGCAGGAGGAGACACCAAGGAACCAGCCTCCCCACAAGCCTGCTCTTCTCCCACCCTCATTGGAGCTGCTGGGCAGCTTCCTCCCCACTTAGCGGGAGCCTCCCCCTGGCCTCCAGCTGCTCCCAGCCCAGCTAGTTTGTACACAGGGACCTGCTGCCACCCAGTTGCGCTGAGCCCTGGGGACTGACTCAGAGACCCCCTGGCAGGGTGGCCAGGGCTGAGCAG
Organism: Pelochelys cantorii; assembly: GCA_032595735.1. Taxonomy (NCBI): domain Eukaryota; kingdom Metazoa; phylum Chordata; order Testudines; family Trionychidae; genus Pelochelys; species Pelochelys cantorii. The sequence goes on from CM064327.1 coordinate 102,381,745, forward strand.
GGACTGCTACTACCCAGGCAGCTAGGGTGGAGAAAGTGGACAAGGCAGGAGAAGCCCTCCAAGCCAGAGTCAGCACCTTGCTGCTTTCAGCCCAGCCTCTTCCCCAGCTTGGTCCCCTATTTTGCTTGTGTTCCTTGCCCCCTTCTTCCCTTTTCCTTCTCTTATCCATTTTCCTCTGGTTCCCCTATTGTGTGCGTACAGATGCAATGTATAATATATGACCCCTTAAAATTACCATAATAAATATGCAAATAAATTAATCGCCATAATGAATATGCAAGTGTTTCTATACCGGTCCACCAAAAGTTTTTGAACGTGTTTGCCAATCTGCTGTATAAAAAAGGTTGGGAACCACTGCTCTAAGGCGCCATGGTTGTCTGCTCCAAATGCCTACCAACTTCCAGAGTTGGCTCAAGACAGAATATTGTAGAAGCACATAACATGTTCAGTGGTCTCCACGCTGTCCGTGAGACAGCATAGGAAGTAACCATAGCTGTTACATAGCTGACCTTAAAAAGCTAAGTACTCCATTAAGATTCCAGTTCCACAGCTGCAGAGCCACCTGGAAGCGCAGGATTTCTGTTTTGCTTCCAAATACGAGCCTGTCATGGTATGGTTGTGTTTGCTTAACTTAAAAAACTTTTTTCCCCTTAAACAGATGTGACATAACAAGTTTGTATAGTCTAGACTAGTGAATAGCTGTGTCATTCCTATCTTGTAACTTGGTCTGCCCTTTACAGTGCCTTGCTGCTGTAGACTCCTATTTAGACTGTCCACAGCCTCCATCATATAAATGACATGTTTATGTATGGTAGCCAGCCAGCCACACCTTGGCTCTTAGCAATCTTGGTTGTGCTGCAGGGTAACACCACCACACTCCCAGTCCAAGATCTTCCCCCAGAAATGTATGTCCTGTAGTGCCCAGCCTTATTCTGGAGAGTACAACTATATTAAGTCCAATTATTTCTCATTATTTTAAATAAGTGCAAGAAAAATAAAGACAAAATGCTTATTGGTGCCTAATTTAATAAAGTATATTAGATTCAAAGCAGTTTTTTCTCACCATGGGCTTTCAGCAGTCTTACTGACCAAACTTTTTGTCAGTAACCCCCATCACCAGTACCAGAGTCCAACAGCTGCTTTTTTTTTCCCCCCTTTCATTTCAAATGCAGAGAATGCCATGAGCAGGAAGAGCAAGAGAGTGATGTTTTGGGGTATTTGCTCCTGCTCTTTATAGTTTGTCCCCTTCCTGAAAGACATTCCAGCTAGGAGCAAAGCAACATATATAGTCTATTTGGAAGGGAATTCCTCAGCGTTTCTTTGCTAAAGATATGGGGGCGGGGGGCGGGATGTTTTCTTTTGTTTTTGCCTCTGCTCTTTACTGCCAAAGAATGGCCACTTAGCAGGTAATGGTCCATCAGCCTTGTTTGCACCTGGCTTTGGCATCAGCTCCCCTTTGTCTCTCAGGAACTGGTTTGACCACTCACCAGATAAAGCTGGGAAACATACTTATAGTCTTGATTATAGTTCATGTTTATAATTTCACATGTAATACTGCTAACTTAGTTTTGCCATGTTATTGATCAGCAAATGTTTTAAATTATTCCTGACCAGGCATACCTGATACAAACATAATTAAAATAGTGCAAAGAGCATGAACACAGAGGTATAATTCTGTCACACACAAAAAATAAACTGTGTTAAAATCTGGGAATGGTTTCTGGATGAGAAGGGGTTTCTTCACCAATCTCCCATTTGAATCCATCAAATGTCCTGCTCATTTGGGAAATTTAAACATATTGATGATATGGGTATGTTGTGGTATGTGTCGTGAGTTTTGATTATGGTATGAAGCCAAAATTATTACTAATTTTGGGTGCTCAGGCTATAAAATGATTCCTGTTGAAGGATAAATCCATTTAATCTATGAACTCTTATGTGATCTGCACAGTGAGCAGCTTTATTTTTTAATTAAACTACATATAAATATCTAACCGGTTTTAGAAGTTGGAGGGGGGATGAATTGGTACCATTTTTTAAGTTTACTTTTTTTTAAAACTTACTTTTGTGTCAGTATTTGGAGTTTAAAGGAAAAATTCAGCAATTAGTTACTTATCTGAGTAAATATTTATTGAAGATTTTAAAATGTGTGTTCAGGATGGTTGATGGAAATACCTGTCAGTGGTTGTTTCTTATTTTATGCTTCCATATTGTTAACAGTAAGCAGAAGTTACCTTTAAAAGACAAGGAAAGCTAATTGTATTCCCAGCATGCCGAAGGCTGATACATTCTGTCTATCATTATTATTACCCATTGTTGGTAAAAACCCTTCAATTTAAAGTGTAATGCAATATAGCGCATAAACTGGAAATAATGAGGAGCGGACATGAAATCAAGAGGAAAATATACATTCCAAACTGCTTGTTAATGGATTGTTTTATGCCATCATGGGGAATGTGCTTCTTTTCTCTTAAGTTTATAAATGATTCAAGTAATATTATATCTGTTGTCTAAATTTACATATATAAAATACATATTTTATTGATGCCCCTTTCTCACCCAAACTATTTCTGGTTTGATTTAATAATAATAATAATAATAATGTTTTGAATAGCTGTAAAGGTACATACAGCTTATAGTGCACAAACTGTGAAGGGTGTTTGTCTTCAGAAGAACAAACACATTCTCAAGAGATTTCCCTACATTGTAGCAGAAGACTGATAGTTGGCTTGGAAATTTCTTTTCAGTGAGTTAGGAAGTTTTCAAATCTATATTCATCTGAGTGGAACTGTCATTCTATGCTTTTTTTTTATCAGAACATGAACTGACAGGATATATATTGCATTTAATCTTTCACATTTCCAAAGGTGCGATTCAGTACAACTGAGTGGGGGAAAGAAATATGTGAGCAGTATCCCTTAAAACATCATGAAAATTAATTTGTAGAATGGAATTCGATTCTTTAATAAGCTGGTCATAAAGAAATCAAAGTTCCTGTATTTTGAGGTTTATCCAGGTGTGCATTGGTTGAAAATGTCAGATATGCATTGAAACTTAATTGCTGACATTCTAATTACATTAGAAGTCTAAATCATTTGTAGGTAATGTTTCCATTCTTTAAAAATTATCTGTTAAATAATTTGCTATTTTTAGGAGACTGTTGCTGGGACTAAGATACCATTCTCCCCACAGATGTTTATTCCATAGTACCACAGTGTTTGATTCATTTGCTCTCCAATATACATATTATGGACTGGTTCTCAAAGTTTCCATGTTCTAACTCCCTTCACTGCAGCATTTGCAAATCTCAAGTGTGAGATTTTTATACAAATGATTGGGGTTTTTTTGTGTTTGTTTTTTTTACAGATAAGAAGGATATTACCTATTAGATCTTTTATTCCTTGTACTGAATACTGAGTCACCAGTATTTACCATTATCTCTTAAGCACCGATAAGAATATACATAGGAAAATTGTGACCACTGTACTATCATAGCCCTCCATATCTTTTTCTTGTCAGTTACTGAGAAGCTTGCTTGCTTGCCATCCATTTCTTGCTAAAGAAAATCAACTTTTCTGTGTTTTCTCTTGTTGAATAATTTTTTAATTAGATTTCTTAGGCCTTGTCTACACTACTACATTTAACTGATCTAAAATATTCTACGTATGTTACATGAATAACGTAACTGAAGTCAACATAGATTGTGTCCACTGTACATACCACACGCCAACTTCCCTTACTCTTCTTGGGGAAGTGGAGTACAGAAATCAACGGCAGAGCATTTTCCCATTGATTTAGCATGTTTTCACCAGACTTGCCAAATCGATGCCTGCATCAATTACAGCAGTGCCAGTTTAGCTCAGTATTGAAGACATGGCGTTAGTTCCCAAATGACTTCATTTTCATTTTTTATGTTGTATGTTCGAAGGGATTTTTTTTACTCCCTTTCAGAGGGGGGAAAAACTACTTTTTTTAATGTTACACGTGGGTGTAAATAAAAAGCTAATTCTAAAAATTATTTAATGACCAAAAGAGGGCTGTCTTCAGAGGTTGAAATCAGCATGACCTGAGCAAGCAAAACTCTGTCTACACACACTTATATAGTTTTTAATGGGCATGTTCAAAGATATCATTGGACAGCTTTTAGTCACGGTGCTCTTTACCTTAACTGTGCTAATATATGCTGTGTAGAGATGATTAAAATCCTGCAAAATCCTTTTTTAATATGCCTGAACCTGTATTCAGTGCACTGCTATATACCCTTCTTTCTCCCCCGCTCCCGAACAGATTGGGGTTCCTTATAAGAATGAAGCATTCAGATCAGCATTAGGCAAAGCTTTTCACTTCATTTCATGTTGCCTTGTTAGGAGTTTTGGTCCAAAATTAAACCTCAAGACTCAGCATGCCTCCATGTGCCATTGACTCTCTCAAAAATAATACTGATTTCATTTCTCTGGCTCTCTGATGGATTTACAAGTGGGTGGGTGTGTTAGGGACATTAAGTTTAGATTAATTAACTAATCGAATAGTCAGTGGGATTTCCATCGACTATTTGATTAGTCTATAAGGCGCCTCCGCCTTTGAACTGTAGCAAGAGTCCTACCGGGGCTCTTGCTACAGTTCAAAAGCAGAAGCCCTGCAGGGAGTATGGGGCCAGCAGGGGACCCCTCTGGCCATGTGCTCCCTGTGGCGTCTGAGCCTTTGAAACGTACAAGAGCCCTGTTTTTTTTTTCTAATTTACGATAGGTAAATATTAACTAAACTAGGGGTATTCACCATTTTGTGTGTTGTTGACATGTGCACAGGCCAGTATTACCCTACTTACTGGTTTAAAAAAAAGCTGGTGGAAGGACCTCTTAATTTCTGAGAAACCCACTGTACGTGTCCATCTCTATCTTGATTATTGGTGAGATAGTCAGTACACATTGCCATTAGGGACATGGCATCTCTAAGGTTCCTTATTAATTATTTCCGATATGTTTGAAGCTTAGACTGACCAAAGCGCACACAGCTTTAGCCTTTGCTGATGTGGCCATCAATTTCCTTCTTGGCAAAAGAAACAGACATCGAGGTTTCTCAGAACCAAACACTTTTGTTTATGGATCTATCATAGTTAATATGTAGGAGCTTCCTTGGTGAGATTTCACACCCAGAAACATGATTCTTTGAGGATTCTACAATGTATTTCAACCTCCTATAAAGACTGTGTTTAATTCTTTGAAGATACTCCAAAATTTGATGTGCAGTCTAGCAGTATTAATCCAAACAGACAGAGCAAGCAATTGGCTATTACATAAGAGGGGAACATGTGTGCGGTAGCCCACAAATTTATAAATTGGCCAGTTGACCTCTCTTGACAGCACCATGCCTTGTTAGAAAATTTAACTGTCTTTTATAGATAGGGAAAATCTCTTGATGGTAGATTCAGCCATACTCTGTAAACAAGAAACTGGCAAAGCAGGTTTTTCTTTGACTCTGGGAACTCAAGGTGGATTATTTCACAAGAGAGAGCTGCCTGCCTTGTGCACAGGAGAAAAAAGACCAAGAGGGAGTGTGCATGTTCTCCCTTTGACCAATGGTTAGGAGTCGAAACAGTTCATGCATGTCTACCTTCTAATCAGCTATAGAAAGGACCTCTCACAAAGCTTAGGAGGAGAATTTGAGTTCTGTGACACTATTAATGATAAAAGAATGTGAAGATTCTCCTTCTGCTGGATATAGCCATCGCCAGTCCCAAAAGATTTCTAGACTTACCAATCCTGAAAATTCAGTTCCAAGGTATTTCTCTCCATCCTAAACTTGGTGTTCTCACTCAAAAGTACTGCTCCTCCTGTCAGGGTGGAAATTGAAAAGTTGTAATAGTTTGAATTGCACTCTGGTTTTTTGGCTATTCATTTATTTTTGCCTCTTCATTAATATTTTTGCTCTTCAGTTTGAATTTGATTTTACAAATAGATCTAAAACTACCTTGAAAAATGTCCTTAGTAATTTTTTATTGCTGATACTCAGATGATAGCGAATACTGCATACAGCTGTGGTCACCTCATTTTCAAAAAAGATATCTTGGCATTGGAAAACGTTCAGAAAAGGGCAACAAAAATTATTCGGGATTTGGAACAGGTGCCATATGAAGAGAGATTAAAAAGACTGGGACTTTTCAGCTTAGAAGAGAGGAGACTAGGGGGGGATATGATAGAGGTCTATAAAATCATGACAAGTGTGGAGAAAGTGAATAAGGAAAAGTTATTTGCTTGTTCCTGTAACATAAGAACTAGGGGTCACCAAATGAAATTAATAGGTAACAGGTTTAAAAGAAACAAACAAAAGGAAGTTTTTCTTCATACAACACACAGTTGACTTGTGGAACTCCTTGCCAGAGGAGGTTGTGAAGACCAGGACTTAATAGGGTTAAAAAAAAAACTAGATAAATTCATGAAGGATAGGTCCATCAGGCTATTAGCCAGGATGGGTAGGAATGATGTCCCTAGCCTCTGTTTGTCAGAGGCTGGAAATGGATGCTAGGAGAGGGATCACTTGATAATACCTGTTCTGTTGCTCCTTCTGGGGCTTCTGGCATTGGCTACTGTTGGAAGACAGGATACTTGGCTAGACGGGTCTTTGACCCAGTATGGCTGTTATGTTCTTAAAAGACTTTTTTCTTTCATGAGTAGAGAAGGAATGAAATTAAACAACTTTTTCAAACTTTGATGTGTTAGTTGTTCAGAAGGTAGGAATAATAAACTAACAAAAGCTCAAGTTTACAGTAACAAGATTTATAGTAGAGAATAGTGATTAAAGACCATATGTTTGTGATCTTGTTTTGTTTGTTAGGAAATAGGCATTTTACCTTTTGTCTAGATCTGATAGAAGCATCAGAAATCTTTAAGCTGCATATTTTCCCTTAAAGTGCCATTGTTACGGGCAAGTAGATCGTCATATTCATGTATTTTCTCTGTCCACACTTACAGGGGTCACAAGCGCAAGCTGGATGAAGGTGATGCTGCCAGTGAATCCAGTAAAGAGTCCAGCAATGAAGATGAGGAAGGGAGCAGTTCAGAGGCAGATGAAATGGCAGCAGCGCTTGAAGCCGAATTGAATGACTTCATGTGACATTCATACGAAAGGGGATTTCTAACTATGTTTTACTTCTTGTGACAGATCTAATTTCAAATGAGCCCCTTATGTCAGTACTCAAGGTTTTTCCAAAATGTGTGTGTATATTTTGCAAAGCAACACAAGAGGTGACACATTATTTTACAAAATCAGAAATAGATGTTTTTAAGGTGTTTTATTAAAGGAAAATATACTTTTTTAAAAGGAAAAGTATTAAGGGGGACTTGGTGTGCTATGCCAAAGACATGTTATGAGCTCTGCAGAACCTTCATGTACCAGGACAGTAGTACAAAGGTTTATAATTTAACATACAGTAACTTTTAAAATATTTCAATGTATGGTTTTGGTAACAGGCTTCAAGAAAAGGAGGCCACAAAGAGGATGGAGTTGCTTGAATAATACTGCTGGAACTTGATGATCTGGTCATACTTTTTTCCACTATTAAATACTATCAAATATAAAAGGATTTTTAAGATAAAAAAGAACAATTTATATTTGTATAAAAACTGAAAATGTAATATGCAAGCTTTGTGAACTCTGCACTTGACCTCCTGTCACTGGCTTCTAAGAGAATACAGAATGATTGAATTTCATGCTCTTTAGTTACTTTGTGGACTAGTTGGATTCTTTAGGGAGACCACTTAGATTTTTAACTTTGCTTCTCTGTAACCTGGAATTTTAGCACAGCATACTGTGTGATCCTGTACTGCCATAAGGAGCTTATTCACCCATTTGTGTTGTTCTTGGAAGGAGTGTGTGCTGCTTCATTCTAGATAGGGTTTTATTTCTTTGAGAGATCTGATGTAAAGTTTTTGTATATTCTATTTCATATTTGACCCACAAAACAGATTTTCTTTCATTTAATAAAAATCCATTTTGTAAATTCTGTTTTCATTTCATGAGTTGCAAAAACCAGTTACTATATTTCACCTGCTTCCATCACACAAGAAACGACTCACCTAATCAGCTTTGCATTATTCTGTGTGAAAATTGTGACTATCATCTGAAGCAAGAGCAAACTTCATTTTTATAGCTACTCAAGTGTCCAGCAATTTTACAATGTGCCCTTGTTATCTAAGCTTACATAGTACATTTACAAAATAAATTGACCAGAAGATCTGTACTTTGGTAATCTAAAAAGAGCACTGTTTTTATTGCTCCTTTCAGGTATTTTCACTATTTTTAAAAGATGCATAAATTCTGTGTAAAAAATTACATAAAGTTGTGGAAGAGGTACAGATAATGTAAATATTTACTGCAATTAAATGATTGAAGACCCAGGTATATTGAAAAGTATTTGCAAAGGAGGCAAAAAGCTAAAATCCTACAAATAATTTTTTCTGACCTCAGATGACACACATTTCTTACCATGCAAAAGTATATATATAATGGATGCATAAAACACACTGCAGATCATTGGTGGGAACTGTATTAATATGAAATAATATTTTGAGTCTTTTATTAATGTTTAGATCCTTTACTGCAATTGGTTTCAGACTGAGAAGTGTATCGATATTTATTGGACTCATAAACCAAACCAATACTGACTTCTAATGTATACAAAAGGCTGGATTGGGTTTCGGTCTTTAAATCCTTAAAGGCTGAGTATGTAACTGAAGTGTTATATTAGGTCATTGAGAAGGGAAAGTTATGCCAATTAATTATACACATTTTATTGATTTATCATCAGCTCCAGAGCAGACTGCCAATTTGTTCTTATGATTTAAGCATCACTGAGTTTGCTGTACTGTTTGCTGAAGCACAAGATTGAAATCCCCACTACCATGCCTTGTTCTGCCATGCTTTTACAGCAAAGTTAATTTCACTGAAGGGACCGAAGAAGTGGGAAAGTGGCACTAGAAAAGTTCTACTTGAAACACAGTCCAAAGCTATTTATTTTTTTAAAAATTAAGAATTCCTTACCTCCAAACTCTTTTCTTTTAAGCTGTCTCCCTGCATTTTGGGAGCTACATTGCCCTGAAATTAGGAACTTCCAATCTTGTTTCCATCCTTTTTCTGAACTAAGTAGTATATCTGGGAATATTTTCCCATCTTACCACCCTTAGAGCAATGAGTCTGTCTGTTTCATCCTGCAGTCAGCTGTTGGAGACAGGAAGTGAGACTCTTTCATAGACTTCTTCCAGCCAGCTCCATTTCCCCATTGCTTGGTTTTCAGATTGTCTGCTGACCTCTAGTGGCCATGGAACTCTTCATGAGCAAATATCGATAAAGGTCATGAGGTTAATTAAATTACCAAAATAGTATTTAAAATATTGCTATTCCAAGAAAGCTGAAATTTAGCAGAACTCAAAGGTTTTGTTCCTTAAAAGAATTAAGAAAGTGTTTCCTCCATAGAATAGCACAGACCCATAGCGAATAGTCACTGACTTAGAGATGAGCGAATGTGTAAGGAGGGAATTGAGAACATTGCTGTAATGGCTTTAGATAGGAAATAGATGAATGAAAATGGAATCTAAAGGAAGTGATCATTAGGTGCTCCAATCAAGCCCATGGTAGTTTTTACCTTTTGAACCATGCCAGTGCCCTTTCTTTGGGAGAGTACATCAGAGACAAAGTGATTTAGAACCATTTGGGGGATAGATGTTCTATTCCTCTTACCTATCTACATCAAGATATAAGGATAGTATTCCTCATGGGGAGCACCAGAAAATATTTTTCTTAACCAGGCGTTTTCATGGAAAATGTTTGATTTGCTAGTAACTTCTGGCTATTTAAAATATCCCCATTCTGAGAAATGGCAAGTGATACCATCTTCCATACAGTCCAATCCTCAAAATGACCTAGCTACCGAAATGCTTTTCTGAAAACACTAAGGCTATGTCTACACTGCAGGCTTCTTGTGCAAGAACTGTTTTGCGCAAGAGTTCTTGCACAAAAGGTCTTGCGCAAAAGCACGTCCACACTGCCATGTGCTTTTGCACAAGAGCGTCCATGGCAGTGTGGATGCTCTCTTGAGCAAGAAAGCTCTGATGGCCGTTTTAGCCATAGGCAACCCCTGTTGCCCGTCCACACTGCCTTCTTGTGCAAGAGGGCTTATTCCTCATGGGGAGAGGAATAACTCTTGCGCAAAAAGCCCTCTGTTCCAACGCCTTACTGTAAATTTACTTGCACAAGAACGCGCGTGCAGTGTAGACTCTCCACACGTTTTTGCGCAAGAACGACTGTTCTTGCGCAACTAGCCTGCAGTGTAGATGTAGCCACGATTCTACTCCAAGTCATATTGAAAAAGGACATCTAGAAATACTTACTAATTCATCTGTCAGCAAAATGGGAGAACAAATAGCAGTCAAAAGGTTTTATGTAATATTGTGCAACCTGTTCAGGTATTAGATGAGATTATCTTTTTAGAACATAACCCCTGCATCTTTATGCTATAAATAAATTAGTTACCTTTTAGAAACACAACAATTTTTCTTAAAGAATAAAATGTCAGCTTTAGCATTGATTGACCTCTCAAGTTCAGCACATGCCATTATCTCTGTTATGCTGGGGTTTTGAGATTGTATGAAGACTCACAGGTAGCACACATCTAAACATCAACTAGATGAATCTCAAAGGATGATCACTCTTACTATTTTCTGGTTGTAATTTGGAGTGCTGTTCTAGAGTCAGTTCTCAAATGTGAAGTGATGAGGTCAATATCTGGTGAACAAAAGGTTATTTTTGTGACAATGTTTAAAACGTCCTATGAATGACCTAGGTAGCAAATGTCCTACAGTCAAATAGCATTGAAGCGATGTTACGTGGATGCTGAATTCCACTGTAAGGTAACTACATTTTCATTGTTGGAGGGATTCGTATAAAGGTTGAAAAGCTCTTTGGGATGAGGAATACTATATAGAAATGAAAGCTATATTTCTTCTTTCACTTCCTTGTTTTACTTAACACTTTAGGGTTAACCACTAGTGAGTTGTCAAGAAAGAATCCCTACAAATGATCAAGCTTCAGCAGGCCTGAGATCATATGGATTCCCATGAAAACACTGAAGCAGGAGCCTCCATCTAAGAGTAAAAACTTCATCTACATTAAGATCATCTTCTCCTGTAGGGTATAGGATTTGGAAGAAAGCCTATAGTTAACAGTACAAAACTTACTCATACCAAGTACATACCCAGACCCCACAGCTGGGAAAGGCAGATCCATGGAACACAGATGAAGTCAAAGTCCGACAATCCTACAAATTAAAAAAAAAAGGTTATAGGTATTTGACAGAACATTTTGTTCTTTGACATAATGCATTCAGATAGCTATAATGGCATACATATTTTTGGGGATCTGGAGCTACTAGTGGGTTTTCAAAACATAGCAATCAATCACCTCTCTCTCTCCAAGAGAGATTCATCTTGCTTTTTGTCTTAAGACAGAATCTCACTACCATTCGGAGAGCTGTTTCTTGTAAGCCAGTCACCAAATTTCTTTTGTGATGGTAATTGAAATTTCAAGAGGCCACAGATAAAATGTCCTGATTAAACTGACACTACACAGACACTAAATGTATGAAGCTGTCATTTCCTACCACTAACTTGTGCCTTTTTTCAAGATACAAGAAGTATCCTACACAGGTTACAAATGTGTTTTATGAAATGGCTTCTAAAACTCCTATTAAAATGACCTGTATGCCTTGGCTTACTGTTCCTAATGTAATTTCACATCCATAGGGCCAATCCTGTTTAGGAAAAACACACTAACTGCCTGACCTACTTCTGTGCATTAGATCCTCAACAATAACCTGCTGCCAGAAAGTTACTCTTAGCGCTAATGTAAAAAGCAGAATCCTACTTAGATTATCTGCATTAAACTGACCATGCAGTGCTACTTTGACTAATGGTACTAGGCGTGGAAATGGCCACAGAATGAGGATACAATATATGCTGCCCCATTAAGCTCTCAATTTGACCTAAGTCACTTCTCTATCCCTCCAGAGGAGACCGCTTTCTTGCGTTCTTTGCAAGAAAGAGAAAAGAGGAGCAATTTTGTTCATTGTAAGATCTGTAGCTGTACTCAATTTTTCCTCTTTTTTTCAAACTGCAATTAATTCTTATTTTTAATAGAACTGTGATATGCCTTCATATTTTCGTGTGGACACTTCATGATACCCATGCAAGTGATGTCCATGCATTCATCCATTCAGGAGTGACTAGCATGGTTCTTTTATAGGACACTGACCTGCAAGGCTGAAAATACACTAACACTTCTGCTAGCAGGTTTTGTGCATAGATGTCATGGTCCTGGCAACATGGTAATGACCTACAGTAGATGAAACCTCTCCAGTTTCCTTTTTAGCAATGCTGCCTGCCCATAAACTATTAAATTATGCTTATCCAATTACAAAAAATTAATATTCCTGAAGCAGTTGAAGTATAAACATGTAAACACTTATTTTTATAAAGTTCCCAAAATACAAATACTAAAAAGCAGAATTTTTAATGTAGAAATAGTGATTTATAGCTAAAACAGGTGAAATTAAAATGTAAAGTATATTATATTCAATTGCTGTCTGGTATTTCAGTGAGAAAACTGAAAGCAATACACAGACCTGTGCACAGATTCTTGTGCACAAAAAAGTGCAAATTTCAATTCCCTGGATAGTCTCCTCTAACCTGTCTTCCTCATTTGTCCAATTCAGTTCCATTATCCACCTATTGGGTCACTTCACAGCTTACCTAGACCTTTTTCCTTGGGCTTATCCCATTCTTTGGCCTGCTGTGTCTTGAGGAAACTTTCTTCTGTCAGTCTTACTCTCCTTTCTCTGTTAGACCCAGTTACCATATCATAGAATCATAGAATACTAGGACTGGAAGGGACCTCGAGAGGTCATTGAGTCCAGTCCCCTGCCCCCATGGCAGGACCAAGTACTGACTAGACCATCCCTGATAGACATTTATCTAACTTACTCTTAAATATCTCCACAGATGGAGATTCCACAACCTCCCTGGGCAATTTATTCTAGTGTTTGACCACCCTGACAGTTAGGAACTTTTTCCTAATGTCCAACCTAAACCTCCCTTGCTGCAGTTTAAGCCCAGTGCTTCTTGTTCTATCCTCAGAGGCCAAGACGAACAAGTTTTCTCCCTCATCCTCATGACACCCTTTTAGATACCTGAAAACTGCTAACATGTCCCCCCTCAGTCTTCTCTTTTCTAAACTAAACAAACCCAATTCTTTCAGCCTTCCTTCATAGGTCATGTTCTCTAGACCTTTAATCATTCTTGTTGCTCTTCTCTGGACCCTCTCCAATATGCTTTAACTAACCCTTCTTCATACAGCCCACCTCTTTCTAGTATCTATGTAGATGCCCATTTGGTTCCCTTTTAACTGCAGCCCATGAGGTAGTGTTTGCTTATGCTAATTGAAAATGTGATGAAGTACAAGCAAGGAACAGGCCTAAAGATTAGACTTCATATTAGCTAAACCTAAGCATATTAGCAGAAGCAGCTAAGATATTAATAGAAATGACACAAAGCATAACCCTGGGTCATGTAGTAAATATCTTTTGATGTTAACAGGTTTGAAATGGTCTTGTAGGGGAATGTTTTGGAATATTGGTAACTGCAGAATTTGGATTGATGCAAATGGTAATTATAATGAGTTTTGATAGTAATGGACAGTAAAGAACTAGAAAATACTGGGTTTTAGAGTATGGAAGATTAAATATGGTAGCAGAAAAATATATATGGTAAATGATAGGCTTAATTAAGGAGTGTTTTATAATTGGTTATAAAAAGCGTTGTTCACTAACTTTGGGTTAGCATACTCTTCCACCATCCCGATGGAGGTAGGATTATACACTTATTCTCCTCCAGGGATTGATCACATCTGAATCACCAATTCATCTTGGAATGTGCATTTAAATGCAGTGTGTGGATATACTGTAATGCCTGTTTGCTTTAACTATTTTATTGTAAATAAAGTCTTTAATTCTGTTACTTGTGGTGTTAGTCACAGTCCTCCACTAAATTAAATGACCTGTAACTGCCCAGGAAGCTCAAACCTTAGAGACTTCAGTTTGGTTGTATTTCTTATCTTGATGCAATTAATTGGGAGCACATAATTTAAAGAGACAGGTTGGTGACCGCAGCAGAACTGATGGGTGCCAGTTGAGTAGTTGGGGCTTCGTTGAGGAGTGCGAGAGTCCAAACTCACTACTTGCAGAACCCTTCATAAGTTCTGTGCCCAGCAGCACAGTGTTTTGAAGCAGTTGATGAGTTTGTTTTGCAAACAGAGCACTGCTTATGCATTCCCAGTGTTTTCTCTTTGCTAACAGCTGTGTTAAACAAATTTGTAGTGTTATGCAGGGAAAATGATTTTTTTAAAGTATGTGATTTAATTTGTTTTATTGTTGGTACTGGAGGCTGTAGAAACCCAGGACTGTCTCAAGGACATATGTAGGCTGCCTGGGTATCCCCCAAAAAATGACTAGTCTTGCAGCACCTTAGAGACTAACAAAAAATGTAGATGGTATCATGAGCTTTCATGGGCACAGCCCACTTCTTCAGAGGAATGGAGTTTAAGGGACCCCATGAAAGCTCATGATACCATTTACATTTTTTGTTAGTCCCTAAGGTGCTGTAGGACTTACTGGTTGTTTTATAAGTTTATCCAGTTACAGACTAACATGGCTACCCCTCTGAAACTTTTGGGTACCCCAGATAGTGACAAGCATCTGATGTTTGGGTCAGAATCCTCCTGCAGTCCTAAATATTGTAGTGACTGACTAGAGATATCCTATTCCTCTGGGACTGTCAGGTGGTAGTATACCTGAAAGAGAAGTGAGCATGACCTGCCTTTGATTCTGATACTGAAGAGGAGTGTGGATGGTGACTGTGCATCTGCCACCACCCATATTGATTCTGGTCCAGAGAGAGACCACAGACCTTCAGAAGCGTATTTGAAAGCTGGCCATGAACCTATTCTTGGTTCAAGTAACCAAAAGGAA
Source organism: Pelochelys cantorii (assembly GCA_032595735.1). Lineage (NCBI taxonomy): Eukaryota > Metazoa > Chordata > Testudines > Trionychidae > Pelochelys > Pelochelys cantorii. The sequence goes on from CM064327.1 coordinate 102,396,815, forward strand.
TAAACCTACCCTCCACCTTACATTGTTTCCAAAGAGTGGCTGAAGATCTAAATAAGGATTTTGGGGAAACTGAGCCAGGTTGCTGAGAGAGAGACTTTGCTGTGAGTTAATATACTTACACTGGTAACTGTACTGAATGAGGAACGCCTTCACAGAATCTAATGGTATAGAAGCTCTAGGGAAGGGCACCTAAGGTATGTCTATCCTACAGAGAAGATCAAAACTGCTGCTGTCAATCTTCCAGGGTTTGAATTAGCGAGTCTAATGAAGACACGCTAATTCGAACTAAGCGGGACACTCCAGTCAAGGCCGATAGTCCTGCTTCCATGAGGAGTAAAGGAAGTCGAAGGAAGAGTGTTCTCCTTTCAATTTCCTGCAGTGTGGACAGCGCCAAAAGTAGAGTTAAGCTACTTTGACTTCAGCTATGCAATTAACAGAGCTGAAGTTGTGTTCAACCTTATACCATAGTAGGATACCTTTTACTCTGTGATTTAACCCAGTTTTACAGAATATAGATTGGTTGGCTCTGAAAGACGGATTTAGAATTTTTAGTATGTATGAAATTGCCACATGGTTTAATTAATGATACCCAGATTAACATTAATGAATTAATTGCTGTCCATAATAATCAGGCCAAAAATTATATAGGAAAAGAAATGTGTTCCACATATGGAGAATGTCTTAGATATGACTCAGACATTACAAAGCATAGAATTGGGGAAAGTATCTGATTCTGGTTAAGGATAAACAATTGTTGAATGTATTTGGTCCAAATTGCATGTATAAATATCAAGGAGAAAAATCTGGATGACTTAAGATGTGTAAAGTTTTCTACTGGGGCAATTAGGAATTTGGGCTCAGTGACACCTATGTTTGCACCATGTCTACGTCATTCTTAGTGTCTTTCATGATGTCACTACTTACAATTGATCCAGACACAGATTTGTTTACTGATTAGGAACTATTCAAGAAGGATTGAGTATATCTCATGGTATATTATTATGAGACACAAACATAGAAAGCTCTGTAAATTGCCTTTTGATCTATAAAAGGACTCCAGTACATCTATCATTGTGATACGTTTAAAGTCTCACACCTGTCTGTGGTCAACAAGAGAGGCACAAAACTTATAAAAATGGGCAGTTCTCTGGCAACTCAGAGGCTAACAAAAAAGGTGCCGCAGGAGTGGAGTGCTCGTTTTTAAAGTTACAAACTCTCATAGCTACTCCTCTGAGACAAAAGATATTAGAAGAGCCAGACCCTTCAATATCATGTGCAATATGACTGTCAAGATGGAAGATCCCAATGAAGAAGGTGGCCTATGAGAGTGATGGATTCTACTTGGTTAGTAGTACCTAATAGAAAAGAATTTAACGACGGGTGGAATAAAATATACTATGTCCAATTCTGGCACCAAACTTTGGGAAAGATGTGGACAAAATGGAGATAGTTTAGAAGAGAGTAACAAAAATGACTAAAGGCTTAGAAAGCATCATATATGAGGAAAGATTGAAAAAATTGGTTTGTTTAGTTTGGGGAAGAGAAGATTGGGAGGAAAAATAAGTCTTCAAGTACATAACAGACTGTTATAAAGAAGAAAGACAAGAAGCAATGATCTTAAATTGCAGCAAGGGCTATTTAGGTTAGACACGAGGAAAAACTTCCTAATTGCAAGGGGAATTAAGCATTGGAATAAAATACCTACGGAGGTTGTGGAATTGCCATCATTGGAGGTTTCTAAAAACAGGATAGACAAACAGCTGTCTGGGATGGTCTAATAATATTCAGTGCAAGGTGACAGGACTAGTTGACCTATTGAGACCCCTTCTGATCTTACATTTCTCCTTTTATCTTAAAGTCTACACAATGATTCATCATACAAAAAAGTTTCTGCTTCCTAATTTGTGAATGATACTATCATTGATTTTACTCTATCAGGATCTGGTAGAATCATTCCAGAATTGGGAATTGAGTTACAAAATGTTCGAGTAGAAAATACAAAAAATTAGTAGTATTGTTTTAACTCTGATGGAAATAAAGTTTTAACAATTCCATTGTAGATGGAAATAGAGTTGAAAGGGTAGATGCTTGTATTGGGATGTGTTTGTAATAGAATTAAAAATTCAAATCAATTTATTGATAAGCGACGATGTAATAAATCTTTATCACCCCCATTGAATTGGGGAGGGGGTCTAAGGTCTATGATTTTGCACCCCCTGTCACTAAGACCAGAGCAAAGATACCATTTAGGAAGGGGGGGGGGGTTCTTACCGGGACTCTGCTTACTCTTCTTCCCCTTTCCCTCACTATCAGGGAGCAATGGAAAAGCATGCAACTTGCATCACTTATATCTCTGCCCCTTCCCCTCACCAGCCAGGAATTAGAGGAATGCATGCAAGCAGTGTAATCTCCTCTTGCTCCTTGATAGTGAGAACTAGAAGAAGAGCAAGCAGTGTCCCACTGCATGTGGCTGTCGCCCTCCTGACCTGCCGAAGTGGCGCCCTTACCCCAGAGTCCTGTCCTCACTGGCATTTTTGCTTGAGATTAGTCAGGAACTAGACTACTGCTTTGCTCTGTTTATCTGTATTGCAGTATGGCCCAAAGACCTCAATAGGGGAGGGCCTCTGTGAGGGGGCGGCCCCACCCCGCACTCAAGCCCAGGGAAACCACCTGGTGCAGGGGGCGGAGAGGGCCCCACCCACACAGCCCTACTGGGCATGCTCCCAGGGGAGCCAAGGTATAAAAGGCTGCAGGCCTGCTCAGCAGGGGCAGACCGCCCTCGGAGCCGGAGCTAGCGCCCGCCCACCCTCCCGAGTCGCAGACCCGACCATCAGAGAGGGAGGCGCCAGGCCCACTGAGCGTGCCGCTGCCAGCCCCAAGCCGGGCTCGACCCCAACGACGGAGCCGCCAGCCAGCCCCCCACGACCCAGGCACCGGACCGGCCACCGCAAACCCCGACGCTGACTTGGGAAGTGCCGCTACCGCCGCCGGCCGGGGGAAGGGTAGGAAGTGGCCTGGGGCAGGGAGCGGGAAAGGTCCCGGAGGGCTCGGCACGTTGCGGGGGGGAACCCCCGCCCAGCCAGTGGTGGGAGCTGCCCGCCGCTGATAGGGCCCTGGGTCGGGGCCCAGTGGAGAGGGAGGGCCCAGGCCCCCTACCCCTCCTGCCCTGAACCCCGGCGGCTGGGGGCTCGGCTGAAGGACTAAGCCTCAGGCCTGTGTACAAAGGACTAGGCCGGCGGGCCATATTCCCCCTAATACAGGGGCAGCGTACTGTGAGACTAGGCCCGAGAGGTCTAAACTATGCCCCGGACATGGGCAGCACCCCCCCAAGGAGGGGGAAGCCCCCCGGCAGCCTCATTGAGCTAAGTGCAAATACACTAACTAAAACACCTGTGATCTAAAAAGTCATCCTGGCCTTACCCCCAAAAAACTCAACATAAACACCCAGCGAAATAAAGCACATGAAAGGTCGAGGGACATGCAAAATTATCAGGGTCATAAGTGCACCTCATGCAAGCTCCCTTTCTTTTTCTATTCCCAGATTATTCCGGAAAGGTGAGGCAGGACAAGGCAGCTGTCTTACTGCTTTCACTCTGGTGGCCTTCACTGCCCAGGTTTTCAAACCTCATGAACCAGTGCCAGATGTTCTCATGCCTTCCAGATCCTCTTGGTCAAGTCCCAGTCTTCTGAAACCCTGAACACCACAGTCTGAGAACATGGAAATGGAAGGGAGGTGCATCAGAATGGAAAGCTTTTTTTTTTTTTCTGAGATTAAAAAAATGTAGTGCAAACAGTAGTAAGGTATCTCCATGGTATTTGTTCTTCAGAGCACAGCAAAGGAATATCAGCAGCCAATCCTCTTATCTTCAAAATAGCTTGGACTTCTTCCCTGAGAGCTTCAAAAAATGCCTTCAGGTCATAGAGTGCACAGTCCACTCACTGGCATTAGGGGCTGTCCATGTGAGCAGGGACATTTACACCTTATTTCAGGAGACGTTTTTGTTCACACTTTCTACATAGGCCGCTGTACTATCCTGTTGCCAGTCGGAATGACTGGTCCCTGATACCATGGGTAAATAAATATACCTGTCTTCTTTCTGGGAGAAAGATCTCAACTATCAGTCCACAGGAGAAAGTTTTTTGCATGTGATGGTTTCCTACAGATGAGTGCGGGGCGGGGGGGGGGACAGAGATTTTTAATCATATTCTGTCCTTCAAGAAAATCTTCCATTTTTTGCAACCTCATATGTGATACCACAGATGCATGCCTAGTTCCCCCTTTCATTCTGCGCTATACATCTAGATCGTGAGCTCCCTGGGGCAGGGGATATTCCCCCCTCCATTTGTACAGCACCTGACAAATTTTGATCCATGACTCCTAGTTGCTATGGTAATACAAGTAATTAGTTTTATTCAAGTTCTGAGTGCCTTCTAGACATGTATTACATAATACAACTAGCATCTGTCATATGTGGTGACTTCTCCAATCTTCTCTTCATATGAGGAATAATTGTGTTGGAGTTGGGAGGGGTTAAGCATTATGAGCTTTCATTTAGGAAAGCAAGGTAGACGTGTACCTCCACACTTGAAATATAAAATGGTGAGATCTGATGTGTAATAGAAGTGGCGTTCACAGCATCCTTGAGACAGCTCTGTCTTCTGCACAATCAAGCTTTACTTTTGCAGTGGACAGAGCTTTTCCCATGCCATACGAGTTGAGTTGTTAACTGTGGTCCTGGCCCATCCTGGGATGAGAGTGTCCTGTGTCCAAATCATTAAAAGTCTTTTAATAAGGCATAGGAGCGTCAATTTGATACAATATTTGACAACGGTCCATATGTAGGGAATAGAGGACGGGTCTGATGTGCTTGCATTAATCTGTGTTGCTGAGGAGATGCCGTGACTTTCTCTCTCTTGGTGGAAGGGTTGTAGAGTGATCATGGCTCTCATCCAAAAAAGCCACCTAAGCGCTTCCACAATCTACAAAACTCTGGGTCCTGGGAAATTACTGATGACCCCAGGAAACTGAGTAGCACACACTGCTTCCTCCGCCTCCCCAGAACCTGTATGGGGCATAATAAATCAAAAACTTCCCCCCCAAAACCCCACAATCCAAGGCCTGGTGACTGCAGCAGCACCGGAAGGAGACAGAGCCTCCCTTTGCCTATTATACCTGCTATCTATGCTTATCTCTCCCTAGGGCTATGTCTACACTTGCGGCTTCTTGCGCGAGAAATATGCAAATGAGGCTGAGTGGAATCTCACTGAGCCTCATTTGCATACCTAATGAGCCACCATTTTGGCAGAAGAGGCTTTCGCGCCAGAAGGAGCTGTCTACACTGCCCCTTCTTGCGCAAGAAAAACCCTTTTCTGCAATGCCGCTACGCTGATTATTTTCAGGAATAACGGCATTGCACAAGAGAGTTTTTCTTGCACAAGAAGGGGCAGTGTAGACAGCTCCTTCTGGCGCAAGAGCCTCTTCTGCAAAAATGGTGGCTCATTAGGTATGCAAATGAGGCTCGGCGATATTCCACGCTTAGCCTCATTTGCATATTTCTTGCACAAGAAGCCGTGAGTGTAGACATAGCCCTTATGTTTTATGGAGAGCCTAGGAGTCAAGCTTGGTCTTGTCGCAGTGCTGTTCCTTTGAGGGGCCTAGAAAATCAAAGTGAGTCATTGTAGCACCAAAGTTCCTTTGTGGACCCAGGCCAACGAGCTCACAGAAAAGCTGGAAAAAAATTAAGCAAAGTCATGATTCTGAGACAACTCAAGTCTGCTTCACGCGCCCTGACTTGGATCAGCTCGGCAGCTCTAAGTCATCAAGAATGTCAGTCTGCCTCACCTTTCAGATTTTGGATGGCATCACGCTGTCCCAGGAGACCAGCTACTCATACTTAAATAAAACTGACCATCCCTATTGATCCCTTGTGAGCAGTCTGTAGGCATCTGTCTCCTCATGTCACCGTCAGACCAAGTGCTGGTACTGTTGGCACAGAGCTTGGCGAGACGGAAGGCACATTTTTTGCGTTTTCTGCTTAGGTCTCTCACAATGGAAATATCTGGCCCTTTTGGACAGAAGTATTTAATGTGTGTGTCACTCAGCACCATTATAAATGGCCTTGGTAAGTTCACTGTTTTTAATTAAATGGATGCATTTTGTCTTTGTTGGGCTCAACATGTTCATGGGTGAATAAATGTTTTCATCATTTAACTCTGTCTCTCCTAATCTTTCTGTGGCACTCTACAATAAAGCTTTCCTTTCCTTCCCACTGAATAACAAGTGGGAAACAAACTCAACTTTTTCTATACTTTCTCCTCCTTGCCCTTGAATGCAATGATTGTCACTCTCTCCGTTCATGAGGGACTCCCAGGGCAGGCACAGAATTTGTCACATGCCATGCACAGCCGTATTGGCCTGACTAGAGCTGCCCTCCCAAATACAGAAAACAAACTACCTCTGGACATCCACTTATGCAGTAACTTTTTGCTAGCTGAGCAATATAAGGTCACTTAACTAACATTTTTTTTTTATTATAACTAGAGTTGCTGACCTGAGAAAATGGGTAGGTTCCAAATACACAGCTATGGTACAGGTATGTAACTACCAAAGAGCTGCCCCAAACAACTGCAAGCTATCTAGCTCAACTGTCTATATTGTACAATGGTAAAATAATCTGTCAGTTTGATTTTTACAGAGCACTGATAGCATTCTTAAAAGTGGATTCTTTTTGTCATCACTGCTGTGTAATTATCTTTTTTGGAACTTTCTGTTCTTTGCATTGCCTTCACTTCTGCATTTTTAAAATTCAGTAAGCAATGAAGAAGTTAAAATAGACTAGAAAAGTACTCAGCGGTATGGAAATTGCCCAGCACAGAAGAAAATTCTTCCTTGAAGATGGAGCATCAAGTGTACATTCAAATGGAATATGTGAGTAGCACAAAGCAACACTTTTAAATAGCAGATCAATTCACCAGTACAAGATGTTGAACTACAAATGTTCCAATTGTAGTGGGACCTATGATGGATCTAGCAGTGTTCTTTTGCTGTAAGATTTGTATGTCTGTGATTGTGAGTCAGAAACGGCCATATTAATGTGAAGTGTGAAATGAACACGTTTCTCTTCTGCTTCATACCACTTGAGTTAATAAGGCCCCTACAGTATGGATGATGCCTATATTAGACAACTGGAAATCTTTTAAGACTAGAGGGGGAATTTCAAGCCTATTACACCCAAAGCATTGAGCAGCAGGGCATCTCTTTTTGCTGTACTTATGGGATATGAAACTGTTTCAGGACTGAAATGAGGACTGATGGAATTATGGGTTTGGCTAAGATTATAATTTGTACCATGGCACCGTCATATGGCAAGTGTTTTTCACAACTTAAGTGAGAGAAGTGATAGCTGCTTCCTTCAAGAAACAAGAATATCCCTGAACAGAGAGACCACCCAGTACAGATTTCTCAACTCCCGTGCTATAGTCAAGATATTCTTCTGAATCTGTCTGTAACTGTAGCTAAGAGAGAAAGCACATTTAGGTTAATTTCAGATGCCAGCTTGTTAGTGAAAAACCAAAGTTCTGCAAAAATAGCATGTGCTGGAAGGTTCTGCCCGTCTGATACTAATGCACTACAGTATTGCTGGTTTCTTGGCTCTTCCACCGATGAATGCATCTGTCATAATTTCACTTGCCTAAAGTCATTCCACTTACCTCTGTGTCTGACATTAAATTATTTTCCCCTTTTTTGTGTTAACACCTTTCAGGTATTTGTATGCAATGTTCCTCACTTATCACTTAGCCCACCACACTGAACAATCCTCTTTGCAATTGTATTGGTGTATTAATATAACAGGGAAAAATTCTATCACTGCAACACAAAAATTGCACAGTTAAAATTACACAAGAACAGGAAATACAAAAGCTAAGGATTCACCTGGAAAGCAAGCTTGGCCTATTATCCATCGTGCAGGTTTTTAGGTTATAGAGCAGGAACGGGCAACAATTTTTGCACGGGGTTCATTCATAAATTTTGGAACGTAGTCACAGGCCAGTTCCATCCCCTGGAAGGGGTGAGGCCTGGGATAGCAAAGGCAGGGCTGGGGACTAGATTCCCCCGCAGAGTCTTTCTGGGACTGGAGGCTTTGAAGTAAAAACACAGCAAAGGGCTTGCAGCTCCCAACCCCGCTGCTACCGCGTTGCCTGGCAGCCGTCCCAGAGTTGCGACTATTTAAAAGGCTTGTGGCTCTGGCCTCTATCAGGGTAACACTGCGACCGGGAGCCCTTTAAATAGGATTCTATGCCTGAGACACCACGTGGAAATTCAATGGTACAGGCAGCAGGATATAAATAGAAAGCAGCCAGATGCACTCTGCAGGCTAGATCCAGCCCCTGGGCCACATCTTGCCTAGGCCGGCTATAGCATATGCTGTACCATTTGTGACATAAACAATAATACCATTATTATCCAGAAAACAGAAAATGTTTTCTGTGTGTAATGGGGTTGTTATATGGTTGCAGTTTAATTGGGTTAACAGGGTGACCAGCCATCTGTTTATTTTTTTGTATGGGCTTGTCTACATGGGAATCAGCCATCTGGCAAGACAGCGGACTAGCTTGCGGCATGCTAACTGCTGTGGAACAGTAAAAGTTCCACACTTCAAAGCACCCTATGGAACCAGTAGCTCGTGACAGCAGGATGCAAATGGACAAAACTAGCGCCACAAGCTAGTGCATTTCAGATTCACACCTTGGCTTGCCACCTGCTGACTTGGTATGCAGGCAAGCCCTGACAGAAAAAGAGAGACGTCACACTTCCCTCATTTGTAAAATGGCAGGAATGTTACTTTTCTCCTTTGCCAACAATTTATGTGGGTCAGAGACAGTGCTCGGCCCCTTGCAAGCCATGCAATTCTATATGGGGGCAGGGGGGTTCTGACATGGTGACTCAGTTACGAGTGAAATGCAAGCCCCGCCCAGAGCTAGCATGAGGAGTCTGTCTGCCCAGGCTGTGGAGCGCATTCCCAGCTTGCAGTGTAAACACATCTGCAAGTCGGCCCAGAAACTAGGGCCACGTGAGCAGAGGATTCAGCTGGATATTATGACCAGATAGATGTGGGGGGGCGGCGCAGAACAGACAAAAAAATGAGAGACTGGAAGACAGACAGACACAGACAGGAGGAATAGCTAAAAGCTCAGTACCTGACTCTGAGAGACACTTAGGCAGAGGTTTTTGGTTCTGGTGAAAGGCTGGCGAGAGTGCTCTTTATGCTGGGAGCAAAAGGAGCTGCTTCCTATTGTTTGATTCCTTCTGCGTTTAGAGACACAAGACATAGTACAGTCCTTGTAACTAAACAAACAAGTTTGCATTTGAGAAATACCTGTCATCAGTTTCTACTCCCAACCAGAACATCCTCCAAACTTCAGCAAGCCACTCAAGTTCAAAAGAGGCAACTATCTTGTCATTTCATGCCTACAATCAATGCAGATGCAGTCTTTTGTGTGTACTGCAGATATTTAGATAGCTCTCTCTGCCCACTAACCAGCTTGCTAGTCATCTAAATGCTGTTTGCATTTTTTTGTTTTTCAGGCCCCAAATGAGATCCCTCTAAAAACATGGCTTGTGATGTTAAATAATTTAGATATTGCAAAGTTCAGTTATTGATTTGAAATTTATTTTTATGTTTTCAAAATGAGGTTTTCACAGCCTGCCTGACAGACAGCAATTGTGTGGGCAGATTGTTCCAGAAGATGACTGTAGAATGATTATTAAGAGCTATACTTTTATAATAATAGCGCAGAGAGGCTTCCTTCTGAAAGATTGCTCAGTTAGTTTCAGCTCCTTCTTCTTTATTGAGAACAGAAGTCAGTAATGCGTTGGGTTAGTTTTGATGCATTATCCTCTAATAACTGATATGCAGCACTTGAAGGATAAATAATAGAATGTTTTTGCTGCTACCCCCTCCCCCTTTCTTATTATCATATTAGCATTTTCCAATGTGGATTATTGTCATTATCAGCTAATTCACCAAACCCCACGGTGTTAGCAATCATTTCCTAGCTTCTGGGCTTTATGCAAAGATAACTGTAGCATACTTAGGTTGATCTGAAGAGTGACTTTGAACTAGATAATTTATTTGATTTTTTTTTCAGTAGTTATTTTATTTTAGTCATTTTATGATTAAAGGTCTAGAAAACATGATCTCGGAGGGAAGACGGGGAAAAAATGGGTTTGTTTAGTTCAGAAAAGAGAAAACTGAAAGGGGACATGATAGCGGTTTTCACTTAGAAAGGTGTTACAATGAGGAAGGAGAAAAATTGTTCTCCTTGGCCTCCTAGGACAGGACAAGAAGAAATAGGCTTAAATTGCAGCAAGGGAGGTTTAGGTAGGAAGATCTAGATGGTCCTTGGTCCTGCTGCGAGGGCAGGGAACTGAACTTGATGACCTCTCGAAGTCCCTTCCAGTTCTAGTATTTTATGATTCTGCAGGAAAATCAAGACTTGACTAACCATTTGAATATATGCATTCACGGTGTGCAATTTCTTGCTGTATTGCATTCCCACATGCAAATTCCCCTATTTAAGCTTGTACCTGCTTTCATGCCACCCTCTACGCCTGACACAACCTATTTGTTCCCATGTGTTAAGTGCCTCCCCTTTTTTTTCCAAAGAACTAGAAGGCCCATCCCTGTCCTGAAGCATTTCAGATAGTATGGTGACACTTAGCCTTTCTATAGTGTCTTCCTTCCAAGGGTCTCCAAGAGATTTACAATCATTAATGAATTAACTTCCCAACAACCTGTGAGTAGGCAAGTCCTGGTGTCCCCTCTTTGCACAGACACTGGCTTACCTTCTGAAAGCTATACCAGTAATCTGCGACAGATTCCCTGAGAGTTGGGTCCTAACCCCAAATATGCCTCGTGTCCTCTGTTCAGATTTATTTGTTATTCCCTTTGATGGGCTTCTCACATCCCAGCTCTTTGGGGCAAGGCCTTTGTTGTATAGCTGGCACCTTCTCTCCATTGTGCAGCCATGGAGCTATGTGAATGGTTATCAGCATTCCTGATGAGCTAACATCTTTTCCAAGTCTTAGACACAGGGTAATTCATTTCAACTCTGAATACCTTTATCTAGAGCTGGTATTGTGAGGCTCAACCTGCCAAGAGGCACACCCGTTTCTTCTGTGAGGCACAAAGATGAATTATCCTATTATAATGTACATTTCAAACCCTTTGTACTGACACCTCCTTAATGTCCACTTGAACTCTGTCGTTTGCCATACTCTCCATATTTCAGGCCCTGGCTGTTCTCAGATTGGTACAGCAGGAGAGTGTAAAAGAACTGGCAGCCCTAAAAGGTGGATAGACAGCCAAGCCAGTAATACAAACAACGCAGAACAGGATGTAGGTCAGTAGTTAAAAAGAAAGGCATCCTTTTCTACCAGCAGATCCTTCCACATTGTGCACGGTGAGACCAGTGTATCCTAGAACTCAGCCAAACTTAACTTGCTACTCAATCAGGGAAACTTCTTGGTTTCTCTGCAGACCAGAAAAGTTACTGGATAATCCTGGAGAAAAATGCAGCTTTGCTTTCTGACACAGATGGATCCTTTGTGATAATGCCAGAGAAGACCAAAGCTTAGGGCTGTGCAGTGGACAGGACAGAATTCACCAAGCTGCTAGCTGGAAGCTAAGGCTGTCCTTTCCAAACCTGGAATCTAGGCTTGGGCTCTGAAATAGGCATTCCCGTGCTTCTCTGCAAGTGGCCTGGTGCACAGAGATGCTGAAGTGGGTGCAACTCCTGTTGTCCCAACATGTTGCTCTATTGTAAGTCAACAGTTGCTGCATAGGAAATTCAGGTCACTTCTATTTTGGAGCCTAAGTTTAGGCCCCCAGGTTTGCAAATGGTGTCCTCTCTATCCCACACGCTATGGGTCAAATCCTAGTTCTACTTGTCACCCCTCCTGTTGGCTGGCCCAGTGTGAGGTTATTCAGCAGAGGGGAAGCCTTGTGACTTCTTACACCACTGTGGGAGGCTAGGCCTGAGGCTGCTTGGTGTGCTCTGCGCTGTGTGTGTGTGAGTGCACCTCAGACCAGACCCACTCCGACAAATCACCAGGAACAGGCTTTATTCTGTAAAAAACATAGAAGAGGAAAACAGTTCAGCAACCCCTCCTCTCGGCATGCAGCCTGTGTGCTGCTTCTAGCACAGTCCTTGCTGAGACCCTGCTGGGGGCAGAGGGCACATCCTAGTAGGAACCAGGAAGTTCTCCTAACATGCCGCAGTTTGTAGTCCACAACTTGTAGTTCCCAGGGCTGCTGCTGAAACACACTGGACCTTGGGCTACATACTGAACTCAGTGACAAAACTCCCATTGACTTGCACAGGGCCATAACTTTAGAAGCTACGGCATGTCAGCACATAGCACCTGGCTGTTTTATTCAGAGCAGGAGCCCCACTTGGCTGGTGGCAGTTTGAATGTGGATTCCAATTCAAGATCTTTCTTGCTATTCAAGAGCTGGGTTGTTTTTTGGTTTTGTTGGGGTGTTTTTTATAAACTGGCCCTCACTCAGGGCTTGCCATGATCTCTCAGCCCACTTGGGAATGGCTGGATCCACGATGCAGCAAAAAACCGTGCGAGTGCCATTAGCACAGGAGACAGAAGGTTTGTAGGGGAATTCTACCCTATGGAATTCTGTACCTGAGGGAAGAAGAATGAGTGCAGGCTTTCCTGTGTTCACAACTAAGTGTAACCTCATGGAATTGGATTGTGTGTTCCACACCTATAAGTCAATCAAGCAATTTCTCCCCTTGGCTGGCATGGAAGAGAGAGTGTGTTACTGTTGTTTCTACTTTTGGTGCTCTGACGCTACAGTGGTGGAGGTTGTATAAGCACCAGGTTCTAGAGGGATTGGATTCTTGCCTCTCTTCCATTTGTCAAAGCTGTAAATATGACTGGCCAAAAAGCAACTTTTAAATCCAATAGTCAAGAGCTTGTCATGCTATTTTTAAGTACCTTAGAGAAGTTAGAAGCAGGCAGAAATGGCTAAAGATCATCTGCACCATCCTCAGTAGTACAGGTTTTTTCCCTGCAGTATTGTATATTCTTAAGTGCTTTGGGTACTTGAGTAAGCAGCCTCCATTTATGCACTTGCAACTTTCTGTGTGCGCTTTTCCAGTGCTAATGCCTTTGCGTACACGCATGTGCACGCGTACATGCACGTGCACACACACAATTATAGAAAAAGCACGGCCTGGTATTTGTCTGGGCAAAGTTGCATGCATAGAAATATCCATGCCTAAAGGTTTATAATGATGAGGCTTCCATCAGTCCCCTTCAATGCCTTAATCTAATGGACTGCATAAAGCCATAAAAGTTATAACTGCAAGGGGTGTGTTAGCTCATCCATCCCAGCTTCCTCATACTGCAGAATTATTCCTTATGATTTGCTTGTTAATGCCCTTGTCCATAGCGTGACCATATGGCCCATTTTTGCCGGGGCAGTGCCTTTTTTAAGCCCTGTCCCGGCCATCCTGACTTTTTTCAAGACTGGGTATTTGTCCCATTTGCTCTGGCCAGCAGATCTTTAGTTGGCAAGGGAAAACAGGAGAAATTTTCAGTTTCACCAAAAAAAGTGGGGTGCAACCCCTGTAAGTTATCCAGTCAAATGTAAGGACTCCTAAATGATGGAAGTTCAACCACTTCTTAGACTATTACATACCATCTTGCCATCAGAAATGGTCAATCTATACTTCCTCTCTCTCTTTCTCTCTCTTTCATTCTGTTACTCCTAGTTATTTCTTCCTGTGCTATGCATATAGTTCTTCTTCTTCATTAAGTAATTACACTCTTTAAATGTCCCGTACCAGGTTGTCATGCTCCCCGCAACAAAACCGAGGATCTTTAGTTCTCATAAATCAATCTCTCTAATCATTTTGTGGCTCATCTAGGTGGCATTGCCCTGGTAATGCATTCTGCCGCTAAGTGAGAGAACAATTCCAGATGTGATAGTGCAAGAGTTATATAGAGACCCCATTACAATCTTTAAAGCACCCTTCCAACTAACTAACCTACAGCAGTGGTTCTCAACCTTGCCAGACTTCCGTACTCCTGGTTAGGAGTCTGATTTGTCTTGTGTACCCTCAAGTTTCACCTCACTTAAAAACTACTTGTTTACAAAATCAGACATAAATACACAGGTGTCACAGCACTCTGTTACTGAAAAAGGCTTCCTTTCTCACTTTTACCATATAATTATAGATTGATTGGGATATAAATATTACACTTACATTTCAGTGCATAGTATATATACAGCAGTACAAGTCAGTCATTATCTGTATGAAATGTTAGTTTCTACTGACTTCACTAGTGCTTTTTATGTAGCCTATAGTAAAACTAGTCAAATATCTAGCTGAGTTAATGTACCCACTGGAAGATCTCTAAGTACCTTGAGGCGTACCCCTAGCTGAGAACCACAGACCTATAGAATTCATGTTGCCACAGTCACACTATTTTCAAAAGCAGAATTGTGAGGAGTTTAATGGTAGTCACTGATCATAGTCTGATACTTTTGTACATCCAAAGTTGCATTGCCTTCTCCCTCTACTACCTTGTACTTACTGTTATAGTCATTACTCTAATTGCTACCCTGAGTGGAGCCTCCCACAAGTTCATCAGCCTCCCTTCATGGAAAGGTTTTGCACAGGCTTCCACTTTAACTGGTGGCTTCCGATTATTGTTTCCTCATTTCTAACCGTCTTGGAATCTAACATTAGTTCAAATGGTTTCTCTACAGCACAATTCCATTTGCAGTATCCTCTAAAAAACTTCATATCTGATTTGTTCCTTTCTATTAATCTCCTTTCCTGTTAGTCATTCTATCCTTTCTGCATACACTTTCTTCCCTTGCAGATAATACTGTTATGCACACTGCAACAGTGCTAGAAAACTTTTTCATCTTACAGAGCCCGCCTCCACAAGTATCTAATCTTATCCTTCTCTCGGGAGCTAACTAACCTATCAGATCTCAACTTCCCCCGTGTTTGGGTGTGCTTGGATTTGGGGTTTTAATTCAGGCCTCACTCTAGA
Source organism: Pelochelys cantorii (assembly GCA_032595735.1). Classification (NCBI taxonomy): domain Eukaryota; kingdom Metazoa; phylum Chordata; order Testudines; family Trionychidae; genus Pelochelys; species Pelochelys cantorii. The sequence continues at coordinate 102,411,900 of CM064327.1, forward strand.
AAAAACTACTGAATGGTCCCACTTTGTTCATTGTAAGAAAACATTATGCTGTATAACTGAACAGTTCAAAAACATTTTAAAGGGAAAAATGTTTACATAGCAGCACCGCTTTGGCAATCTACGCTAAATAGACTTTTTCTTTTCTCCTTCCTTTTTGCTGCTTCTTTAAACCTCATTGAAAGCAAGCTTTTCTTCACAAAATGATATTTCAGTGTTTTTCATTCAATGTTATTGACTTTCTGTTGGTAGCAAGGATATAAGCTAGTAATTTAAAATGTCCAGTCAATTGCTCTCCTGCCCACATTATACGCCTAAATTCCCAAAGTACATACGCCATTATACACTCTACAATCATTAACGCAGCAGGTGCAGTTAGGGATCGCCTGCAGAGTGTTGTTAAAAGGTATAATGAAGAACAAAATACATTTTCCAATGACTACAAAGAAGTTGTGCCAGGGAATTATAAATTGTCATGCTGTCATATTGTACATTGCATATACTTGCCTGCACTAATGAATGGGGCAATCCTGCCTCACGCTCTTCTTGCTTAAAAGTTTATAGAAATAGACAACTGAATTGGAAAAAGACTTAGGCAAAGGTTCCTTTGGCTCAGGGAGCTGGACAAGCCAGATATTACCCACAGCAACTAACTGATTATCCTCTGTTGTTTAAATGCTAATTCAATCTTTGATGGCAGGAGTTAAATAAGCATTTTTTTTAGTTCAGCCATACGTTTGCATGGCGGCATGTCATGAGTACCCTAATTATTTAACACAGTCCCTGTCCACTGCCTTAATCTTCTGGTTTTAATACAGACATAAAGCTGTTATTCAACATAAGGATGGGGTCTTTTTTTTTTAATTGCGTAATTATGGTCTGCCATTCAAATTTGACGTTATTTTACATGAAAGCTCTTGTATTTATCACCCTCACAAATCTCCTTATCTGTTGGACATTTTGACTTCTGAAATAATCAGTTCTGAAGTTTACATTGAAAACAAAACATGTTGTGCAGATACCAGAATATAGTGCCCACTTTGAGATTTCTTTCAACTATATCAGGAACAGAACAGAAAACCAGAGTGCTTCAGTTGTTAAAGAGAGTGAAGGGAGGCACAAATCTTCTGGAGCAATCTTGTTGTTCTGCTGCAATTGGTAATGGAAGTCCAAGGTCCAGACATTTCACAGTCTGCTGACTCGTCTGACTTTTTGAACTTTGAGTATCAAAGAAAATTTGATAGAATAAACACAGCCAGGAAAGGCAAAATTCCCCTTGAACAGGGGAATAGGAATGCTGCTTTCTGAGTGGAAATTGCCTAATGGCATGAATGTTGGATCATCCCTGGAAAATTGACTAATAAAGCTGTATATGAACACAACCTAGGCAAAATTCTTGCAGCCTGTTGACCTTGTACTTTGTCCGGTCTATGACATAGCCAAAACAACTCCTTCTTCTTTGTCTTTTTCTTGTAATGTTCACTTACTTTTATTGACAGCTGTAGCATGGACAGTTGCTACCAACATGGTGTTATGTTAGACGTCTGGTTGCATGTGTATGTTCCTTCTGTGTGCTTCCTTAGCTCCCTGCAGATAATCAGCAAAGCAAACTACCCAGTAAGCACAAAATCAGATGAGGTATGAAGCTGCCCAAGAATGTTTACTGTTGATGGAGCACGGTCCTAATATGCCCATTGCAATGGACTAGTTCAGTCAGTGTTAGGACTTTCCTCTGCCCGTAGGCCAGGCAAAGACAGCCTCTTTGAGATACAGCTGTCTATACAGCTATAAACAAGTGATGTGTCACTCCTGACGTAGCAGAGTACTTTGTACGTGGTGGTTCGATCAAGACCCAACCTTATGTTTCAGGCTCTCTTCCCTACGACAGCTTTCAGTATCCATAGACTCAAGAGATGGAAAAGAACTATTAGGCTCTCTAGCCCATCCATCTCCTAGCGCAATATTGTTTTCTCTTGTACAGGTTGAACCTCTCTAAACCTGTACAAGAGAGAACAATACACCTAAACATCTGGCAGGACCACAGATGTTCCTGGACCAGAGAGCCCCCGCAGCTGGAAGGCCAGCGACAAGAGGGCTGCTGACACGGAGCCCGGGCAGGGCTTGGAGCCTAGCCTGTCTGGCAGAAGAGAGGCCAGCAGCCGGGAGCCCTGCTGGGTTGGCAGCAGTGGGACTGACAGCTAGGGGCCCTGCCAGACTGACTCCAGGGGGGCCGGCATTGACCTCCTGGTCCAGCAAACTCCCTCGTTCGGGACTGATCAGGTGCCGGACTAGGGAGATCCAGCCTGTACATTTATTAGTGGTGGCTTGATCACTTTTGTTTCAATAAAGAGATGTTTCTTCCACCACATCTCTTGAGAGACTCTGCCTCGGGATAAGAGAATCATCTACTCTCAGGGAGATTTTCCTGACACTCTTAATTTTTCCTTTCATCTGTTCACTCGTATCTGCACTTAGATTTTGCTAAACAATTCCTCTTTCAGATAGCTAAAATATGCTCTTTTGTTCACCTGGTCTTTGGGGTCCCAGCAAGGGAGGGGGCTGGGGTCTCAGCACTGGGAGACTCTCTTGGGGGAGCAGCACCACTGGTGGGTGCCACAGTGGTACACATCCGAACAAGCACACATGACCTCACTATTGGTGCACAAGACAAAACTCACTCCGCTCGTGGATGGAAAACCTTAGAGGGAACACTGGTTGTCACTTAGTCTAGCTAGACAGGTGTAAGTCTTCTAATCTTTCCTAGAAAATCCATCCCTTTATCCTCCTATGTTTCCTGCCCTTCTCTGAACTCTCTCCAGTGTCGCAGCATCTTTCAGGTAGCATGGCCCTAAAAAATGAACAAAGCACTACAGATGTGACTGTAGAACTACCACATATACATCCCACATTTCATGCTATGATGCCTTGGCTATTTTTTCCCTGCCACATTGCTTTGTAAATGTCCTTCAAACTACTCCTTTCCAGGTTTCTCCCAGTGTATTCAGATGTTTCATATTGTTTCTCTCCCCCCCACACCCGCCCCCCTGTTTGAATTAAAGTGGCTGCTTTGTTTCCAAACTAAATTCCATTTTCTTGCTTTCTTCCTAGTTTCTTATCTCTTGGCTCTTTCTATTCCTAGCGGTAGTCATTGGTGTTTGCAATTCTTCTCAATTTAATACATCCAGGAATGTGCTCTTTATTCTCTATTCTAATGGATTAATGAAAGGGCAGTGCAATACAGAAGTTAACAGAGGTCTCTGCAGCACATCCCTAAACACACTAATTGATCCCTTTGTTCTTTATACCCCCACCTTGCTTATAAACCATGCAATGTGTTCATAACCACAGCAATTCATGCTAAGATTAAGATTTTGTAAGACATTATAAAATGCTCTACTATAATTCAATAAACAATAGTTCAGTACTTTACATGAGTTGTTTTCCCAGTAGCTGCTAATTTTGTAATTTTACTATTACTGTTGTTTGCGATCTAGCAAAAAAAAATTGTCAAGAAACATATGGGAGTTTTGGAGGTTACCTTTCTTGTTTTGTAAAAGGGTAACTAGCATTCACTAGCAGGGAAAAAAACATTGCTTTGCTTCTGTTACAAAATCATTCCAGATGGCAAAAAATTAGGGATTTATCGCTCAGGTTTTCAAGAACACTCAGCACTAGTCTCTCTCTGATTTCACTGAAGTCTGTAGGGAAAGCTCCCTTGATTTCAGTGAGAGCAGAGCTGGGTCAGCACCGAGTGCTTCTGAGAATCCCCCTCGGAGGGTGAAGTCCTGCCTGGCCCCACTGAAATTAATGGAAATTTGGCCATGAATGTCAGTGGGGCCAAGGTTTCATCCATGTATGCTGTCAGAGAAGGAATCCCCAAGTGTGGGAATATCTGGCAGCCCTAAGGCTGTCTTCCAAGGGCCCCCTTTCATGCGCCAGCATAGAAAGTATGTCAGAGATGGCGGGGCAGAATTGCAGCACACTGCGCAGTGGACATTCTAGGCAATGCTGCAGCCTGCAGATGACCTGGGAAAACTGCCATAATTTAGACAGGTCTCGAAGGCTTTCTAAATTATAATGGGTGCCACCAGTGTTCCCTGTAAGCTGAGTGCTTGAGCGGCCTCCCAGGAGAGAATCAGGTGCCACCCCGCTGATTGGCAGAGTGTCAGCCGGTGGTCAGGGCAGTGAGTGGTGTGTGTGAGCTATACACCCGAGACTTTAACTGCTAGGAGTGGGGTCCCTTAGCAGTGGGCAACCTGGAGGAGGTTGACGGGTGCCCCAAAGAGTTTAACGTCCGTGTCTTTACTGCTAGGATCGGGATCCTTTGCAGTGGGCAGCCAACAGGCTGACAGACGCCCCAGAGTTTAACAGGGAGAGCTTTACACCTCAGACTTTGACTGCTAGGACACAAAGTCCCGTCGCAGTGGGCAGCCTGGGGAGGCTGAGAGGTGCCCCAACGGATCTGTCCCCTGGAAGCGACACGATCCAACGCTCAAGCTCTCCCTATATCTGTCCCTTATGACCAGCTGGAGTTCTTTTGTTTGTGTTCGGTTCGGGTACAGCAGCACGGGTTCAAGTCAGAAACTCAAACCACACTTGCTTATTTGTAGGAGAAAGAAAAGAAAGAAGAAAGAAAACTTGGTTCAATATATATATTTAAACTTATAAAGTGAATGAGGGCACAATCTTATTTTTCTTGTTTACAATAGAAGTGAAACAGGTTGATTAGAGAAACTTATAATAGAGTAACTAAATTAAAGTGTACACATAAGAAACACATTGCAGGTATAATTCTCACCCCTGCGTTCCAGACTTGGCGTGGCCAGCGTCTTTCTCTCAATCCCTCGGGAAGAAGTAGGGCGAGGCTGGGCGTCCCACAGACCTCGGGAGACAACATATACCTGCCAGCAGGTATAGATTGGAGCTCAAATGGGGTGGGCTACTAAACCCCTCTTTATACCCCTTGAGTCACGTAGGCTTCTTCCTGGTCTCAAGTGGCCAATTAGGGAAAATGGCTTTGAATGCCAAGTTTCCCAGGAAGGGTGCAAAGCATAATTCACACCTGGGAAAATGCAGACAATGGGCACCTCTGGTATGTGATGGGCGAAGATTCCTCTCCTGGGACAGTGTAGGCGTGTCAATTACTGGTGCTAGCCATCAGGGCAGCAGGAGGTCCCCTGGTTGTCAGCTAGCCCATTTACTGTCTGGTTTCTGTTTATTAGAGTCAGAGACAAGCAGCACCCCTGCGTTCCCAGGGCATCAAAGGCTGACTGCCTTTCTCTTGCTCTCTGGAGGGGAGGGGGGGGAAACAAGATGGGGTTCATGTCTGGCTACACAGAGCCACAGCCTTCCGCAGCCAGCAGCATTTGCTTCCAATGGCGGTATACATCTGTACGTGCCTCAGTGCCCAGAACAAAACGTATTCTGCACACAGAGGGAAAAAATTAGAGGGAACGCTGGGTGCCATGAAGCAGCCAAGGCCGGGGGGAGGGAAGGGAGGAGAGATGGCAAAGGGAGCTTAAACCCAGTATAAGCCCCTTTGGTCCAGACTGGTAGTTCTGAATTGCCCCTCGTTTCTTCCCTCAACATTTCCCTGATAACCAGTTCTATCCATTTTGCCTGGTTCTGGTCTTAGGTCTGGTCAGAGCAAAATCTAGCCATACAATCCACCATGCAACGATAACAAGAGTCATTTGTTCTATCTATTTCAGGGAGAACAATTACCCTACTATGCCCCCACTGTATTGTTTAACCAGAGCCACCCCATCCATAGGACAGTTCGGGGTGGCCACCTGGAGCCCTGCAGTGGCCGCCCCAACCGTCCTATGGATGGGATCCACAGGATTAGCTGGTGTTGAGAGCCTGGTGCGGCAGCAGCAGGGGTTCCCCCCCCCCCCACACACACACACACGCACACTCACAGCAGCGGCAGGACCAGAGTGACCCAGGAGCCTGTTCCACTCCACCCTGCTGCATGGCCCTCCCTTGGCCCTCTGCACCGGGCTTCTCAGTGGTGGCAGGAAGAAGCGCACCCTGTCCCAGGGCACTCCCCTTCCCATGGAGAGCAGGACATGGTGGGCCAGAAGGGTGGCATGGCACGGCAGAGCAGGCTGCCTGGCTGTTCAGGGTCCTGCCACTGAGGTGAGTGCAGAGGGGATGACCCCTGCTTCTGCCATGTCAGTCCCCCCATAGTCCTCTGGGCTATGTGGCTTGGGGGGCAGGGGTGAGGTTTGGGAAACTGGTGGGGTGAGGCTTGTGGTGGGGAGGGGTTGCCCCCAGCCTCCTGCCTGGGCCTCTAGGTGGGTTGCCCCAGGCCCCCCTCAGGACGGCCTTGTTTTTAACATTTTATTTTCCATCCTGATGGATGGAAACTGTTAGCTCACTCCAGTTCCTTCTTTCACATTTAGTGGCACTTTCTGCTCCTGATATTCTGACTCTCTAATATCTAAAAATGCTCCACTGTGAGCTTAGTGGTATGTCTACACTGGAGCTGGGAGGAGTAAGTCCCAGCTCAGGTAGATACGCTCTCATTGTGCTATAGGGTTGCTTGATGTCCAGTTTTCAGCCACAATGCCTGGCTGAAAAGGGATCCTGCTAACCCGGCCACTGGAAGTCTGGGCAGCAGCCCAGTGGGCAGCTGGGGCTAAGGACAGTTCCTGCCCTGCCCTGGCTCTGTGCAGCTCCTATGACGGTTCCTGACCTGCCCTGGCTCTGTGCAGCTCAGGGGGGTTCTGTTGCACTGCCGCTGCCCCACGGGCTGGTTCCACAGCTCCTATGAGCTGGGAATCACAATCAATGGGAGCTGCAGGGGTGGTGCCTGCAGGCATGAGGACATGCACAGAGCCTCCCTGCACCTGGGGGCTGCAGAGACCTGGCAGCCACTTCCTGAGAGCTGTGGTAAGTGCTGCCAGGACTCCAAACCTCGTCTTGCATCCCAACCCCGCTGCACCAGCTTAAAGTCCTTTCCCATAGCCCAGCCCCCTCAACCCTGCCACACCCTCACTGCCCCCCCCTCGCACATGCCAGCTCTCTGCCCCAGCCCAGTTAAAGTGAGTGATATCACTGACCTAATTTATGACTGATGCTGACAGGGAATTATGTAACTTAATTTTTTTTTTTTTTAAACTTACACCTACCTTAGCTGGAAATGGCAGTTTTCAGCTCCCAGGCAGACATACCCCACGGTCTTAAACTGAGCAACTAGAAGTGCCGTTTTTCCTTTTTTTTTTTTTTGTTCAATTATTTTATTAGAGATAGAAAGCACATGTGTGAGAATAGACTCACTCTTCTTTTTTTTTTTTAATTTATTTTGAAAATCCAGTCCTGTATTTGCTTTTCTCTAATCTTCTGGCACTCCTTGAGTTATCTAGGATTTCTTTTAATGCAGTAGTACAGTAATTTGATGGCTAATTCTCTTAGGGCCCAGTTCAACTCCTTGGACATTTAATGGGAGTTTTCCTGCTGACTTTAATTAAATGTTAGTAGTACCCCAGCATGCATATCATTCCTACTGATTTTGTATATACAAATCAGCTTTTTAACATCTCTCTCTATATATAAAAAAACTTTTCCTGTGGGACAACAGTGACATCAATACATCACTCTGCATCCTGCCTGACTCTTCCCTCCCTCCCCCCTCCCTTTCCCCAGTGCTTGGCTGCTGTGCTGAGGCCTCCCTGCTTCCCCTTCCCTGGCAGCCAGGAGGAGAACATGGGGCCTGGCAAGGCCTCAGAGTTTCCCCCCACCCCCCCCAGCCAATGCGGGGGAAAGAGCCAGGGGCAGGGGCAAGTGGACAGGGGAGGGCAAGAGCCAGGGCAGCTTTGGGGGTAGGGGGAAAGAGCTGGGGCTGGGGTGGCCTCGGAATCTACCTGGCGGAGGGAAGATCCTCAGCCTGGCCCAACCCCCCCAGCAGCTGTGGGGGAGAGCTGGGGCTGGCCTGGCTTTGGGGGGCCCTGCAGCTGGGGGAAGAGAACTGGGACAGGCCAGAGTTGCCCCACCTCAGCCCGGCCCTCCCCAGTGGCCATGGGGAGGGCCGGGGCTGCCTACCCCCAAAGGGGGAGGGTTGGTGAGCATAGCAAGCAAAGGGCATAGACCCCTAGTGTCTTTTAATAAGGCTTTCCCTTCTTATTTCTTTATTTTTCTTGTTGACAGCATATTTTCTAAGCTGGAATTCGGCATCTCAGACATTTTCCACTCAGCATTCATTTCGGCCCCTCTATAATTTATGAATGATACTGTAAAGTTGTTGTTCTTGCAAACTCCAATAAAAAGATGCTTTAAACAATCTAAGGGCTTGATTCTAAGTAATCTCTACTTGCATAAATAGTCATGCTGGCTGAGCAAGGGTTTATAGACCCAAAAATTGCCGAATTGGGCATTTCCAAAACTGAGTAGAACTGCTACTGTAACATCAAGCACTGGTACAAAAAAGTACAGTGGCAAAAAAAACCCCTGAAATTACTTTAGAGTAAATAGTGAGATCTAAAAGATATATTCTGAATGGCAACCAATCACCAATATATAACTAAAATAGTCCACTGGTGGTAAATAGTCATTATCAGGGCTTGCAAAGCGGGGGCGAGCCCTGCTCGCCAGCCGCGCGGTTTGGCATGCTGCGCATGCACTGACCGCGCTGCACGGCTGTGCCGGCTTGTAATCTACTCACCACGGGCGAGTAGATTACACTAATTGTCGAGCCCTGGTCTTTATTATAAATCTATGTGTTTTAGACCTTGATTACATTTAATTCTGTAGACAGGATTGATAAAGGAAATATTTTCTCTAAGATATTCTGCTCAGGAGAAAAATCTATAAATAACAGAGCATCATTTTGCTAGTTAAATTCACTTTGTGTTTCCTCTTCCTTCATAATAATGAGTGTCTGCATCACATGGCACATTCTAAGGCTATGAGCTGATGAGCCATTATTTCTTTAAGGAAAAGATTTCACTAAAGAATTCAGTTTCTTTTAATCTGCACTAACAATAAGGTGACTTGTAGTCCAATGAATTTTGCAGCTCAGTGATAATAGGCCTATTCTGAAGGCCCATGAAATCGGCTGGAAGACACCCATTGTCTTTGGGTTTTCTGGCCCTGTTTGATAGTAAGCACAATTAAGAATACTGCATGAAGACCATGCACAGCATTTATTATTATCATAGTTAATTATCTGTTTTTCACAGTACCCACAATGTGCTAGACACTGTAAAACCAAAAAAGTGACATGGATCCCTGCCCTGGAATGTTTGTACATTAAACCATGGGAAAATATTTAGCAATTTTAAATAACACTTTAAAATAGAATTGTCTTTATCATTCTTCCCACACTATCACTTTAAAAAAAATAAATAATGAAACACATCAGTAATAAAATATCTGTCTGAGAAGACTTTCCACATTTTGTCATTTTACATTCTAACATTTTTCCGTTTTCCTTCCATGCACACAAAAGTGGAAAGGGAATATATACTTAGTTTCTTGTTTTAGTGCAGTTTAATGCAGTAGGAACGACCCAACAACAAACACAGCACAGCCATCCAGGCCAAGTACATTGATCTATTGCACACAATGCTATTTACAACTGAAACTAATGGACCTCCTAATGGAGGACAGGAAGTGAATGGGCATGGGCATGGGCATGCAGACTGAATTTTATCCTCTCATCTTCACAGGTGCTTTCTCCTTCTCAGGGTTGAGGCATTATGTCATTCAGTAGGGGAGATGTTGGTACTGTCTAGGCCAGGGGGTCTCAAATTCACAGCCCAAGCAGTTCCACAATCCAGCCTGCACATAGCTGCTGACACGAGTCCTGGCAGGCTTGGAGCCCCTGCTCCACCATTGCCCTGCCTCTCCCGCCCCCACTCCACCCCTCCATTGCACCTTTCCCATAAGCCCCCTCCCCAATGGATGTGGCCTCAGGCATTACCAGGAGGCCTGGCATGGGGTGGCAGCAGGAGCTGCAGGGAAGTGGAGCGATGCAGCAGCCTCTGCTGTGCCCTGCCACCATCTCCCAGGCCAACCCAATTGTTCCACGTCACCATGACAATGGAAGATGGAGGGCTCCAGCCCCAGCGTGGGGTTAGGAGATATACAATCATCTACTATCCCGCAGCATGCTCTATTTTTCACTAGCCCCCTTTTTTAAAACATTAAAACATTTAAATTGGAAGAAAGAAGTAGAACGGCAGTCATTAAGGGCAGGGCAGTAATCTAAATACAGGAAACCCTTGCCATCTTGCAGTGGATGCATGCCTGGCACCACTGCAAATAGTAAAAATCACAAATATTGAGGCCGCAGCTCCTGGCCCCTGCTGTGAGCTCCCCATGGCTCCCAAACTCACCGCAGCGCCCAGCTGCTGCGGGGAACTCACCACGGGGGCTGAGATCCATACGGAACTCACTGCAATTGCTGGGAGCTGTGGTGAGTTTCCTGCAGTTCCCGGCCCTCACCATCCTCCCCACCCCCAGACCCAACTAATGCTTAATATTCATCTGAAGGCATTTTAAGTCAGATCCTTTCTACCAGATTCTATACCCTCTGATTCTGAAAAGCACATGGGATTTTAGCATGTGCTTTAACTATAAATATGTCCTTCATTGCTTTGGTAAACTGTGGCCAAAGAAAGGAAAACCTTATTTTCACCACAAATGTGGTGAATTTCTAATGCAGAAACATGTATTTCCTCAGCATGCAGAAAACTTCTATATGTTGCTGTATTTTCCATTGTACAGCTGTTCTGACACTCCATTAACTTCCATCTCCCAAGACTCAAGTTAATATTATAATCAAGATTCAACAACTTTTAAAATTAGTAGCTAATTTGTGAGATCGGTTTCAACAGCAGATTGGTAATTGCAATGGTGAAAATTGAATCCTGTTATCCACGATGGTTTCCTAAACAGCTTAGCCATTGATTTTCAACCTGTTCCTGACTTTTCTCATTTTAAAGCAAAAGCTTGGTTTACAAAAGAGTTTAAAATAGAATATTGACCTAATTATTAAACACTACTCTTGAAGGAACAAGCTTTTGCTTCATTGCTGTTTTAACAACTTTCTAGTTACTTGTATTTTAAATTCTGTTTTTTTCCCATTTTTCTTGACTCAGTTTTCTGGCTCTGTACTTATGCCAACAGTCTGTAGACCTTATCTACACAGAGTATGGCAATCCTCTCATCATTCCTCTATCCATGGTTTCCAACTCCATAGGTGTTCTGGGGATAGAGCAGTGTTTCTCAACCCTTTTTTTTTTTATAAGTACCCCTTTCACAAGGCATAAGGCATAAGGGAGTGGTCGACAAAGGCTTTCTTCGTCGACCGATCCACGACTTGACTCGCGCGCTGTGCCGACGATCAGCTGAGCCGGCACAGCGCGGTGGCCATTTTTATTTTAATGAAGCCGGGGATATTTAAATCCCCACGTCATTGACTATGGCGGGTAGTCTATTTTACATGCCTCTGTCGGCAGAGGCATGTAGTCTAGACATACCCTAAAAGTTTAATTTACTCCTAAAAACTGAGCCAGAACCCATCTTGGTTTCTTCTTACTCAGTTCCACTTATGTGTTGCCACTCTGTTACACATAGATGTTATATCCTTGTTGTACATCACTCTTGCAAACTCCACAATCTTTACTTCTTCTCAGGGTCTCTAACTTGGTATTAAATGAGTATATTGATATAACTGGCATCGCAGGAACTTGGAGGAATAGTGATAATGGGACACAGTAATACCAGGGTACAAAATACAGAGGAATGACAAAGTAGTAGTGTTGACAGGAGTGTGGCAATATATGTGAAAGAAAGCACAGAGCCAAATATAGTAAAATATGTAGTAATAAATATATATGAAATACCAAATATAGTAAAAATCTTAAATGAATCAAACTGTACCATAGAATCCTTATGGATAGAAATCCTGTGCTTGCTTAATGAGTTAAGTAATAGGTTTATAAAACCAAGTGACCAAGATGGTGATGCTCAGAGAAATAGAAAACCGAATAATAAGGGATTTTAACTATCCCCATATTGACTGGGCACGTCACTTCAGGATGGGATACAGAGATAAAATTTCTAAACAGCATTAATGGTTTCTTCCTGGAGCAGCTAGTCCTTGAACTATAAGGAGAAAGTGATACACAGGATCTGGTACAAGATATGAATATATTTGAACTGCTCAGTAATAGTGATCAAAATATGATTTAATTTAACATGCTTGTAGGGGTGGAAAATACCAAGAAACCCACCATAGTCTATGTATATAAACAAATTTTCCTGTAGGATGACAGAGTGATGATGTCATCATGTCACTCTGTGCCCATAGGCTCCACCCTCACACAGGTTCCCTGCCTGGACTCTGTTCAGGGATGGCAAAGCCACCTGGCTTACCTCCCCAGAGTCCTGCCTGCTTAACTCTGGGATCCTAGGGGGCCCGCAAAATCCACTAACCCTGGAACCCCAGAAGAGTTCCAGTCCTGTGCCCTCCCCCCTGCCATGGGGCTGGAGCACCAGAGGAGTGAGGTGTTTCAGTTGGGAGCCACATCAGTGAACGTTGGTGGTTTTTGGCGGGACTTTTTTTCCTTCTCACTTTTGAGGGACCCCAACTGATGTTTCTGTGGGTCAGTGGCCCCTGACCTAAAAAGTTTCCCCACCTCTACCATGAATAATGACAATGTTGAAACCTTTTGTGTTGGACATTAATAGTTTACTTTATTTACAATGAAGCCTGGCCAACATCATCCCAATCAGGCCCAGCCTCCATCTGGCTGCAGTGTCTTGTCCTCTGCCCCGATCCTGGGGCAGGCCCCATGGTTCTGCCTCCATCTGGCCCCAGAAAGAGCTGGTGGCGGCTCCCCACCTCCAGCTGTGGCACAGGTAGGAGGAGAGGCCACAATGCGATTGCGGTGGACAGAGGGGGCTGGTGAGTGTAGTGAGCAGGGGGCACAGCCCCCTAGTAACATTTAACTTCAAAAGGAGGAACTACTTAAAAATGAGGAAGCGAGTTAAATGGAAATTAAAAGGAACAATCACAAGAGTGCTATGCATGCAAACTGCATGAAAACGATTTGAACACTTATAAAAGACACTTGAACGATATCACAAATAATAAAAAAAAATTAAGGGGGCCTGTGACTGGGTAGACTGGGTTCAGAAGCCCTGCCACACCCTGCCCAAAAGAAGGGGGTCCTCCAAGCTGCCTCATGGCTGTGTGGGAAACAGCCAATCAAAGCCCAGCAAACTAGTATAAGAACAGCTGCAGGGCCAGTGTGAGATCAGTTCCTTGCTGGAACTGGTGGCAGGGTTGGACGGAGGCATGGGTGAGCCGGGCAGCTGCCCAAGGTGCCAAACGATGGGGGGCGCCTGATGGCAGCTGTAAGGGGCGCGCGGCGTCCCTTACGGCTGCCATCAGGTGCGGCATGCCCGGCTCCCGCATCACCGGCCAGCAACGCCCTTCCCCCCACGGCCGTGGGGTCCTACACGGCCCGATGCACGTGCCAGCAGCAACTGCCAGGCCGGACTGGGCCGCGCTTGCACCGTGTGGCCCGGGGGCGGGCCCCGGGCTGCGCACCAGCGGCTGTAGCCGGGCCGTACATGCGCCAGGCACCCTGGGGGCGGGCCTGCACATCCTAGGGGGGCGGGCCCGCTCCCCATGGGCGGGCCCGTGCATGCACCGTGCACCCGGGGGCAGCGCCGTGCACCCGTGCCCAGGGCGCCAGAATACCTCGGACCGGCCCTGACTGGAGGAGCATGAACAGTGTGTGTAAGGGGCTGGATGAGAGATCTACAGGAACCTGGACAGAGCAGTGCTGGCAGAGGCCAGGGGGGAAGGCAAAAGAGTTCCTGACTGGCTGCTGGAACTCAGCCAGGACAAGGCCCCTAGGTAAAGGCAAAGAATGAATTGGGGTTGTGGGGAAGTGACCCAGAGAATTGGATCAGTGACACAGTTTATTTAAAGGGACATGGCTGCTATGTAGAGTCCTTAGGCTGGGCCCTAGAGAAGAGGGCAGTCCTGAATCTCCTCCCACCCCCACTCCCCAGCCACTGAGAAAGGGCCCTGGACTTTGATATACCCCAAAAGGGCAACTGAACTCTTTTAGTGGCCCAGCTGAAGAGCTAGGGTCAGAAAGGCCCAGAAAGGCAAAGAGTCTCCAGAGACAGGACTGCTTGAAGGGCAGGAACAATTGAAGGGAATTCAAAAGACCATTCAGATCAGGATGCTGCGATAGGCCCTATTGATTGAGGGCCAATACCAGAAATAGGGCGGCATATTAAGGGACCTTTACAGACACCACTGAGAGAGCCAGTTGGACTTGTATCCAGTAGGGGTTCAATTTTTATCTTGTATATAGACTGTGTGTTACTTGGCTAGAGGACTGAGCCACTGAAGACCCACCACAGGTAGAGAGAGTGATTTCAGGCACATGCAATCAGGCAGGGGTTGCTCGTAAGAGGCCAGCGAACCCTATTACAGGACCAAACATTTTCCACATGGTTAAACAACAGAGTAAACAAAGCAGTTAGAGACAAACGGTCTGAAAATGGGAAGTCAGATCCTACAGAGGGAAATTGAGAGGAGCATTAACTCTGCCAAATCAAGTGTAAAAGTATAATGAGGCGGGCCACAAAAGAATTTGAAAAATAATTAGCAAAAAACTCAAAAAAATGAAGCAAAATATGTTGAGTAAATCAGAAGCAGGATGCCTACAAAATAATCAGAGGGGTCACTGGATGGCTGAGATGCTAAAAGGAGCACTCAAGGAACACAGGGCTATTGTGGAGAAGCTAAATTAATTATTTGTATCAGTCTTCATTGCAGAGAATGTGAGGGAGTTTACCACACCTGAACCTTTCTTTTTAGGTGGCAAATCTGCTGACCTGTTAGGTGATAGTAGCAGAGCTTTTGGAACAACTGGATAAATTAAACAGTAATAAGTCACAAAGACCAGATGGTATTCCCCCAAGAGTTCTCAAGGCATTCAAATATAAAATTGCAGAAATACTAACTATGAAATGTAACCTAGTACTGTATTTAAATCAGCTTCTGTATCAGATGATTGGAGGATAGCTAATGCAATTCCAATTTTTATAAAAGGTTTCAGAGGTGATCCTGGCAATTAGAGGAGGATAAGTCTAACTTCATATGAAAATGGTTGAAACTATAGTAAAAAACAGAATAATATGACACAGATTAACACAATTTTTGGGGGGAGGGAGGGGAGTCAACATGGCCTTTGTAAAGGGAAATCATGCCTCATCAGTCTATAAGAATTCTTTGAAACGGGTCCACCAATATATGGATATGGATGATCCAGTGGGTATAGTGTACTTGGACTTTCAAAAAGCCTTTGACAAAGGCCCTTCCCAAAGGTTCTTGAGCAAAGTAAGCTGTCATGGGATAAGAGGAAAGGTTGCCTCATGGATCAGTAACAGGTTAAAAGATAGGAAATAAAGGATGGGAATATAGGGTTGGTTTTCAAAATGGAGAGAGGTAAGTTGTTGGGTCCTCCAGAGATCTGAATAGGGACCAGTGCTCTCCGAGGCAGTTTGGGAAGAGCTACAAAAGGATCTCACAAAACTGGGTGATGAGGCAACAAAATGGCAGATGAAATTCAGTGTTGATAAATACAAAGTAATGAACATCGGAAAACATAATCACAACTATACACACAAAGTTACGGGGGTCTAAATTAGCTGTTACCACTCAAGAAAAAGATCTTGGAGTCATCATGGATAGTTCTTAAAAACATCTGCTCACTGCGCAGAGGCAGTAAAAAATGCTAGCCATGTTAGAAATCATTAGACTAGGGATGGATAAGACAGTAAATAACATAATGTCACTATATAAATCTCAAAAAAAATATTTTAAAATTGGGAAAAGTACAGAGAAGGGAAACAAAAATGATCAGGGGAATGGAAAAGCTTCCGTGTGAGGAGAAAATAAAGAAAGTGGGACTGTTCAGCTTAGAAAGGTGACAACTAAGACAGCATATGGTAGCAGTCTATAAAATCATGAGTGGTGCGGGGAAAGAGTTATTTACCTAGTCTCATAATACACAAACCAGGGGGCAGCCAATGCAATTAATAGGAAGCAGGTTTAAAACAAACATGGGGAATTACTTCTTCACACAACACACCATCAACCTGTGGAACTCAGTGCCAGAGGATGTTGTGAAGGCCAAAAGAATAACTGGGTTCAAAAATAAATCAGAGAAATTCAGAGGGGATCAATGACTATTAGCTAACCCCATTTTCTGTGTGTCTCTTAACTGCTGACTGCCCAAAGCTGGGAATGGATGACAAAGAATGGATCACTTAATAATTTCCCTGTTCTATTCATTCCCTCTGAAGCATCTTGCACTGGTCATTGTTGGAATACAGGATACTGGGCTATACGAACCATTAGTCTGACCCAGTATGGCGGTTCTTATGTTTTTAGCCCACTTATGCATGCTGTGGGGGAGGAAACCCTTCCTTTTATCAGTTATGAATTGAAACCTTCCAGTTTTATTCACTGTCCCCTTGGTTTTTTTTGTTCTGAGATAGATCTAGGCTAGAGCTTCTTTTCCCTCTAGCTTCTCTATTCTATACCATTAGCACCAGCTACTGAACATCTGGCCTGGTATTGCATTGTAAGATGCATGTTGTGTTTTACAGTTTTGGAGAGTATTATTACGTGTTAGAATGCAATAAACATGTTTGTGATGATGAGCTCTCAATGTTTATTCATAAAATGATTTATAGCATAATCAAGGAACATGGTCAAGTTGCATAACTAAGAAGGGGAAGAAATGATTGAAAGGCTCAGTAATGCGAGGTGGTGTCTTTTACCTCTAGGGCTCTGGCTCAAACCAGCTGTACTGTGACCTCTGTGAGCTGAATCTTGGTCCTAGTAGACAGGTGTCCAGATAACAAAAACCATCACAACTATTGATATTAATTGGCATCCTTGCTGACAGACTGAACAGAAAGGCCAATGTGACAAGGCGTTGCAGGACGATAGGAGGTGACAACTGAGATTTTAATGGGTCAAGAGGGCAGACGTGTTATTCATAGGGAAGATAATGTTGGTGTTTTCAGTGGAGGAGACTGAGAAAAGTGAGTTAAGTAACAGGCTTTTGGTGGGTTAAGGGAGAGTGAAGCATAGGGTTATTTCATACTTTAAAAGCATGAGCTCATCATAATCAGATAACATTGATATCCTTTTGCAGCAACCTGAGTAAATCAGGGATTCTTCTAGCAGGAAAATAGGATGACACGCACACAAATCTGCGATATAGGCCAGTGTTAGTTAACAACCAGTTTGTGGACCAACACCAGTCCTTGAGATCTTTTTGATGCAGTTAAGAAGGCAGAAGCCAGTCTATGGTATCAAAAAGGTGGAGAAACCCTGATGTGGGACAGCTAATACAGCAAATAGAACCAAATGTGTGAACAGATGGAAGGTCTACAAAATCTTGGCCTATCACTGAAAGATAAATGAAGTATTTTAAAATAAAATGGAAAGTACGTGTTCCAAATGAACTCAAATTGCTTATGAATTTATAATGCTTCACATATTCCAAATCTAAGCGTAGACTGAATGCTAACATCAGAACATAAGAAGGGCCTTCTGTGTCAGACTAATGGTCCATCTAGCCAGGATCCAGTCTTCCAACAGTGGCTGATGTCAGAAGCTTCAAAGAAATGAATGGCACAGGGCCATTATTGAGTGAGCTGGGCCTCGTCATCCAGCCCCCCCTACTAACAGTCAGAGTTTTAGGGACACCAAGAGTATGGGGACTGCATCCTTGACTGTGTGTTTTGTGGGCAGCAGATATCACAGGCCAGGGGAGGCTAAGCCTCCCCAAACAGCCTTGTGTGGTCTGGCCCGAGCTCCACCCCAAGGTACTCTTCTGCCTCCTGTTTCCTTCTTCACACTAGGCAAGGCAGGCTGCTCTTCTTCATAGAAGCAGGCAGGAGCTGGGACGAGGCCAGGCTGGCCTATGGCCAGGGGGTCAGGTTGATTGAGGCTTCCCAGCACGGGGGAGCCCATCGTGCTCCAGACAGTGGGGGCTGTAGTGCCCAATGCTTCAGGGCTGGGAGCAGTCTGGTGAGGTGATCTGGGGCTAGGGCAGGAGACTGGCAGCCACAAGTGGGGGCAGAAAGGGTAGGTAGGAGTGGAGAAGCCAAAGGCAGAAGGGGTGAAACCAGGGCCTAGCCTCTCCTCACGGGTGGCTCACGCACCAGCCGTGGTGTTGTATGAAGAAGTACTTTCCTGTTTGCTTGTTTTTAAACGGCTGCTTAATAACTTCATTGGGTTTCCCCTGGTTCACGTGTTGTATGAAGAGATAACTAGCAGTTCCTTATTCACTCCTGTGACCGCCTTTTTCCCCAGACTTGCTCCAGCCCTGCTCTCCCCCATTTGATCTCTGACCCTTGGTTCCTGACTCCTGTTCTGATTACCAGGCCAAACCATCTATGCCCCAGTCCATGGCAGTTTGAGCACCAAAACTAAACAAAAATGAGGTAAGGAAAGGGAGTAGCAATGGGTTGATTACTGGAATGGACTCCACAAAGGCCAGCTCCTCTCTCTAGGGGATCCTGCATGACCCTATTTCCCAGCAAAGACATCTGCTTGCTTTCGCTACAGAAACTAATAAGCATGATTGCTACACCTATAGGGTACCACCCATGTTTTCTAAATAAGCTTTTCTTAAAGTTACAGAGCGCTTCAGAGAAAACATATTACAAACCGTAAAATAAACTATAGATGCATGCTAATAAGCTTACTAGTGTTCTTTCCAGCTCCAACATGGGCTCTGCCAGAAACAGATGTTTAAAATCCCACTGCAGGGGTTTTTGCGCTTGTAAGTTCATCACAGTTTCAGCTCAGCACAATCATAGTCTTATGGAATGCCAGGTCCTTCCAATCCTTGCCTAAGGAATGGGGCCGTCTGTAAATCAGAGTCCTGTCAATTGGCTGGATCAGGAAGACTCCAAGTCCATTTAAATACAGGCTATTTATCCAAACGTCTTTTCTTTGTCAGCTTGCCACTGGAGAATTCAGTGTGAGCCGCCTCTGGTGGTAGTGGCATGTGGGGGCTTCAAAGGCGTGTAATGGAGGCAATACATTAGCATCCCATTCCCACAAACAAAAGAAGGTGCACACAATAGCACAAACAAATTATATTTTTAATGCAGTGGACCCCAAAGGTATTAACCCTAATTCAATAAAGATCATCTTCATTCCATAAGGTTTAAATGTGGTTTATATAAACATTTCCAGTCCTGAATTTAAATGTTCAGGATAATATCAGTCTGTTACAGCAACTATGCCCTTTCTGTCACTGTGCAGAGATCACCTCAAGGTCTTGATGAAACACACACAATGTTCCTTCCTGTTGTCTGTTTCAATACATTGTCTCTTACTTCTAAAAAAACTTCAAAAACATTCATGGTCACAGATACTGTTGGTATGATTAGGGCCAGTCCTAACCAATTGGCAGCCCTGGGCAACTGCCCGGCTCGCCCGCCCCTAAGATTGGCTCTGGGTATATTACAATTGCTCCATATTTACAACTTTCCCACCATTGACCCTTCTCTTTATCCCCCAACAATTTTGTGCCTGAAGTGTAACCTTACAGGCTGCCCCCGACTTGCGACATGATTGGTTCCGGAGATAGCGTCGCAAGTCAGGGGCGTCGTAACTCGAGTCTGCATTTATGATATGCCTCGTACGCCATTGTAAATGCAGGGCAAGGACATAAGTTGGGGGATTTCAGCCCCTTCTGCACTTACGGAAAAGGTCATAAGTGCGGGAGGTCGTAAATAGAGTCGTAAATACTCCTGTATTTAAACGGCAAAATCCTGTTCCCACTGAAATCAGCAGAAGTTTTGCCAGTGACTTCAATGGGGCCACATTTTCACCCCTGACTTTAATGAAGCTCCTTTCACAGAGACAGTACAGATTTAGACCCTGGGGTTATAGCGACACCGCAAAAAATAAAACCAAACAACCCTGCTGAAAGGAGTCTCAGAGCCTGAATCAGCTGATTTGGGCTTGCACTGCATGGCTAAGAAAAGGCAGTGGAGACATTTAGGCTACATCTAAACTATACCCCTCTGTCGGCAGAGGGATGTAAATTAGACATATCGAAAGTGCAAATGAAGCCGGGATTTAAATATCTCGTGCTTCATTTGCATAATGGCGGCCGCCGCTTTTTTTCGAAACAGGGCTTTTCGAAAAAAACCCAGCAGTTTAGATGGGGCATTGTCAACAGAAATGCCCCTTGAAAGATCCTGTATTCCTCATTTTACCACTATTATTACCACCTCCTGAGGTCTCTTTGAACCCCATGATTCTATGGATTCTATGATTCATAGAACTCTGCTCTATGATTCTCTTCCGACCCTGTGATTCATGTTTATCAACCATTATTAAAGTTTATGGGTCAAAGCCTAAGGTTCTTACTGTGTTTTTATTTATTCCTTACTCAAGCAAAACACCCATTCACTTTCAAGTGATAGCTTGCAGTAAAAAAAACTAGCCCAAGGGCAAAGCACAACCCTCCATATCTTATTCAGCATTGATTTGTTTTTTCCCCAAGTCATTTTCCCAAATAATTTTCTTGTTATCTATAGGAGTGTTCAGAATATTTCCCCTAAGGCTACTTGTGGTTGCCATCACAGTGCTTCATACTTTTGCATCTGCCCTTCATATCTCTAGAATCTAAATTTAGTGCCGAGTAAACTGACTAAGCTCCTTTTGCATCAGAGTGGATTTCCCCAGTTATTTGTAAAGAAACAGTCTTAGCAGCTATCACCTTCTGGCAGATGAGAGTTCTGTCTTCACTTTGTCTTCTGTGAGCCAGATGGCAAGTGGACTGTTAGTTTTAATATAGGGGAAAAAAATCACAGTTTTTTTTAAAAAGGGGCCAAATATTTGCCTCAGCTACAAGAAAGCTTCTAGCGAGGCAGCAACTATTGAATGTGCAATAGCTGAACATATATGGGTTGTTACTGAACAAAGCGCACAGAGGGCAGATTTGCAAGTTTCCCTCTTTGGTCAGGAAAGCTTCATCTCTGGTTTTTCTGTTGAAACAGAAGGCAACTCCACACCCACTAAGCAGAGCAGAAGTGACACTCACCAGTTCCATCTGTGACATACCCATCACTTCTCTCCAGAGTTTCACGCTCCCCTGCTTTTTCAGGTCTCTCTGATGGCTGGCTTAAAGCTGTATTTCATGTTTGGCTTGTCTCATTGCCTTTTTTGACCATTTGTCCACTGGGTTGTCCTTACATGAAATATTGCGCATAATCGGTTGTTAAATAGTTTCAATAGTAACAGTGCAATTTTTAAAAGTGTATGTAATATGCATACCATTCAACAGGCAGGGGTCTCAGAACTAGGGATGTAATAGTGTAGTTGTAGCCAGACATGAACCCCATCTTGTTCCCCCCCTCCCCTCCCCCCCCCCCCCCGAGAGCAAGAGAAAGGCAGTCAGCCTTTGATGCCCTGGGAACGCAGATGTGCTGCCTGTCCCTGACTCTACCATAAACAGAAACCAGACAGTAAATGGGCTAGCTGACGACCCAGGGCCTCCCGCCGCCCTGATGGCTAGTACCAGTAATTGACACGCCTGCACTGTCCCAGGAGAGGAATCTTCGCCCATCACATACCAGAGGTGCCCATTGTCTGCATTTTCCCAGGTGTGAATTATGCTTTGCACCCTTCGTGGGAAACTTGGCATTCAAAGCCATTTTTCCTAATTGGCCACTTGAGACTAGGAAGAAACCTACGTGACCCAAGGGGTATAAAGAGGGGTTTAGTAGCCCACCCCATTTGAGCTCCAATCATCTACACCTGCTGGCAGGTATTGGTTGTCTCCCGAGGTCTGTGGGACGCCCAACCTCGCCCTATTTCTTCCCAAGGGATTGAGAGAAAGACGCTGGCCACGCCAAGTCTGGAATGCAGGGGTGAGAATATATACCTGCTAGGTGTCTATTTTGCATGCATTTAATACGAGCTCAGAGAACCAAAAGGGTTTCATGGTACCTGTAAGTGACTTATTAGTGTAATTTCTGTCCTGTCCTTTGTAGTGGCTGTGTTATCTGTAACACTGTAGTAGCATTTAACAGCTAAGTTTACCCTGTAACAATAAAATAGTAACTGTTTAAGCTGTGACCTGACTCCTTTAGTTGCTGTAACAGAACCAAGCACAATTTTAAAAAGAACTCCAGCCGGTCATAAGGGACAGATATAGGGAGAGCTTGAGCGTTGGATCATGTCGCTTCCAGGGGACAGATCCGTTGGGGCATCTCTCAGCCTCCCCAGGCTGCCCGCTGCGAAGGGATCGTGTATCCTAGCAGTCAAAATCTGAGGTGTAATAAGCTCTCCCTGTAAACTCTGGGGCGTCTGTCGGCCTATTGGCTGCCCGCCGCGAAAGGATCCCGATCCTAGTGGTAAAGACACGGAAGTTAAACTCCTCGGGGCACCCATCAGTCTCACCTAGACTGCCCACTACTACGGGGCCTTGTGTCTCAGCAGTTGAAGACTCGGGTGTAACATACACACATGCACTGCCCTGACCACCGGCTGACAGTAGTCGATTCAGGGGCAGCCCGTGGCTATAGGCCGACTCAGCTGTTGCCTAGGGCGCCGCCTTCAACGGCGCCCGATGACGACGTCACGGGGCGCCCGATGATGACATCACCCCATTGATGGCCCATTGACGCCCATGCAGGCGGGGGCGCCAATCGCACGTTCCACCTGGGGCGCCAGCTGCCGCAGCCCGCCTAGGGGCACTCCTGAGTCGATTAACCGATTAATCGATAAGCAAAAGCTTATAGATTAATGCTATAGATTACACGCATTCCCCCCCCTCCTCTTGCCAGTAAATTTTTTAGCAGGCTGGCCAACAGCCTGGCTCAATCCTTGCTTGTGCCGGGCCCAGGACCTAGCCCCTCTGTGGCTCTGCATTTAAAGTGTATTAGGAGCCAGGCGAGTAGGCAGCCCCGCTCAGTTCCAGCTTGCACCGGAACTGTATCAGATGCAGCAGCGCAGAGTGACAGGCAGCCAATCCACAAAGGGAGCTGTTTTTTTAAACTGGTTCCCTTCATAGACCAGCTCCTGCCTGGCACCCCACACTGCTGCCTCTGATACAGAGGCAGCAGCGTGGAGTGGCAGGGGGCTCCTTGGGAGTAGGGCTGGAGCGCACTGGCTGCTGGCCCCACCTCCATGGACTATAGAATAGTCAAGTAACCAATAAGAATTCGTGAGGTTACTTGACTATTCAATTAACCGATATTTAACAACCCTACTCAACCTTTTTTCAAGCCACTTAGCACATCTGAGACGAACACTGAACATTCAAGTAGAGAACAAAATAAAGAGGGAGGCAGACCCAAAGAGAGACCCTCTAGTTACTCTGAAATCCAGCAGCCATCATTTGGGGGCTACGTGTACACTGCCCTCTCTTGTGCAAGAAAATATGCAAATGAGGCAAAGCAGTGAATATCGCCACACCTCATTTGCATACTTAATGAGCCACCATTTTGCGCAAGGGGCTTTTGTGCAAAAAGGAGCTGTCTACATGGCTCCTTTTTGCACAAAAAACCTCTCTTGCACAAGAGCCGTTCTTCCTGAAAAAAAGCGGTACAAGAGAGGGCAGTGTAGACGTAGCCTTGCTGTTTCTGACAGTACTTACAGAAGGGAATAATGGTGCTGAAATTCAGCTGAGCTCCAGGGAGTAGTTGCCTTCAACCACACTGGTCAATAAAACATTGAGTAATCTTGGGCTATCTCTGAATTATGATCTACTATGTTGCAACACGCAGATTATGTATTCCAAAAGAAAACTTTAATGAATATGGATCTGGTTTCCCTGTAGGAGGGAGCCTTTTTACAATTTTGACTGGCATAAATATCGATTGTAGTTTGTGCTCTGTAAAACAAGAAAGCAAGCCTTCTGCACAGTGTTGATCTGCACTGCTCAGAAACTTCGCTTTGGTAAGTGAGGAGATGATACATTTGTTTTGATTGGCATGAATAATTGGATGGACTGTCCTGGAAAACTAGATGTACATGAAAAATTGAATTACCACAGGGACTGTGTTTCTAAGGTGCATGCTTACACCAGCCAAGTGAATGAAGATGTTCAGGTACCATGCAATAAAGAAGCCAAGCAATATTTAAATCACAGTTGTTTTTTGGAGCAACTCAAGTGCGTCCACTATCTTATGAGGTAAGGGCTGGCAGCAAGAGGGCCTATGGAAGATAAAAGCAATTTTCAGAAGCCCTCTGACATTGTTTCAACAAACAGCAGATTTGAAAAAGAAATTAAGTAATGGTTGAAAAAAAATGCTGGTAGATTTTGCACAACATCAATACACAAATTACAGGCATATATTGCCAGGCACTTTTTAAAACTTGTGGACAAAGTCAAGCAGCCAGAAATATTTTTCCCCTCTGCAATCCGGGACTCCCGCTGGAAGGCTGATGGCTCAGCCCCTGCTGCTGGGCTGCCTGGCATGCCGCTGCTGGGCTGCCTGGCATGCCGCAACTGGGCAGCCAGGCACAACCTAGCGGGGCCAGGCACTCAGCACATCACAGTGGGGCTGCCCTGCAGGGCGAGGAGCTCAGTGCTCTGCAGCAGGACAGCCCAGTGGGGCCAGGAGCCCGGTGTGCAGGAAGCTGGGCTGCCTGGCATACCAAGGAAGGAGGTGGGGGACCAGCAGTGAGATTGGCAGCAAGGGCGAGCCAGGCAAGAGCGTGGCGGCCAGTCCAGGGCTGGTAGCAGAGGAGTCAGATATGACCTCCACTGGTACGGCAAAATCCCTCATCCAGGACCAGTCAGTTCCCGAGGGTGCTGGACCAGGGAGGTCCAACCTGCACTGATGAAACCAGTGATGTGAGTGGTCGTGAACAAATTGTGGTTGCTGTATGGTTGGCCAATAATAACTGAGGTTGCAGAAAAGTTTGGGGGAGGCTGTCTGGTAGCCCAATGATGGATGTGATATCTCTATTGAATATAATTATGCATGTATTATTGTGATGGTATAAGACCTCAAAAACATCTGCAAACAGATATACAACAGTACAAGTGTGCTTCAAGGAAAGACTTCTGATGATGTCACTCATGATGGTGACAACCTCTGAAGAAATATAAAATGCGCAAGTTTGGTTGATTCATTGTTTAAATTATAGTATCAGCCTTGTTTTACCAGATACCACAAAGCATTGTCTAATGGTTAGTGGCGCACGACAAGCAGTTCATTAAGTCCACAACATAATCCATGTCTTTGCAAAAAGGCTAGCCATATTTAAAATCATGCAAGCAACATTTCCATTAGTCATTAAAATCCTTGTCTCAAAGTGGTCAGCAAGAACACCAGTTAATCAAATCAGTGCTGGTCAGTTATCAAGCAAACCCTGACACACCAGATACTTGTTACTGAAGGTGGAGAAACCAAATTAAAGACATATCTCTATGTGCAGGAGGGGGCAGGATTGATTTAACTCATTGAAAAATTTGATAGGCACTTTGGACTGAAAACGTGCTTTAGTGTATTTTCCAATTGTGAAGAAGTAGCTTGAGTACTGCTGTCAAACAGCATAACTGCTGAGTACCCTGGTTTGTAATTGCCACCCTTTATGAACACTTAAAGAGTTTATGCTCAGAAGCATACTTTTCTGAATTATATACAGGCGCTCTGGATGCTTCTCAAGATGTGACTAATCCAGTTTCACTGCCAGAACAGAGCTGACGGCTACGAAAACACATGATGTTGAAAGTGTGCCATATGTATTTAATACACTCAGAGAAAATTTTAATAAACAAGTAATTCAACAGCTTGACATTGTAATGTGAGCTTGATTGGAAGTTTAATTGGAAAACTCTGAAAATATTTCACTAAATTGGGAATCTGGTGATTTCAACTGCCAGTGGTGATATCTTTGAAGTCTTGAATGAAATCTGTACTTTGTATGCTGATTACTTTGATTTTGCCTGCCCACATGAACATTTGATGATGCTGAAGGATTTGCTGAAAACAAACAATGCTAACAAGTGACAATCAACATAAATGAAGTGTTGAAATTGTCTAGTGTTGTGGAAATACTTGGCACTAATGAGAGGGTATTTCAACTCTTTTCTGAAGTGGACTAACTCATTCACCTCCGTTTGACAATTCCTGTGTCTGAAGTAATTGCAGAATGATGCTTTTCCACAATGCAAAGAAAAAAAATTATCTCTGATTTATCATTTCACAAGAAAGACCTAATTATGTAAAATTTTCTCAACAAATACAAGGACATGATGGGTACTTTAGATCATCTAGACATTGACAGGTAATTTTGTGAATTTAAACTTGCCAAGAATAACTTCCATGGTAATTAGGATAAATTAAGAGTATTTTCTTATGTAGGACACTAACAAATAGTTTAAATTGTCTTCTTTAAATGTATATGGGTCCCATTAATTCTACGAATATGAATTGTTGAAACCTTTTAAAAAGACTGAATTCTACAGTGAACTCAAAGACTTTCATGTTAATTTAAGTTACTTTTACTACTACTGCTACTAATATAACTAGTAGTAATAAGCAAAATAAAGGACATTGTAAAGCAATATAGCCTATTTTGATATCAAAACCTTAGGGTACGTCTACACTTCATGCTTATTTCGAAATAAGCTATTCTGGAAGAAATACTACGAAATAGCTTATTTCAAAGTAGCACATCTACACTACAGGGAAGCCTCAAAATTAGTCCGAAGCAGGCTCCCCTAATGTGGATGCACTACCTCAATTCAGAGCCCCAGGCACTGAGGAGTAATTACTTTGAATGGCCCTGGGGTGGAGCTATTCCGAAATAGCTATTTAAGAATAGGTGTTGTTCCTCATGGAATGAGGTTTACAGATGTCCGTATTTCAAATTTATTTTGAAATAACAGAATTGCTGTGTAGACACTCGTATTGTTATTTCGGAATAACGGCCATTATTCTGAAATAATACTGTTGTGTAGATGCACCCTTATACAGGTAATGTAATATTTTCTCATGCACCAGCATTCAGGTATTTTAGTATTCCCTGTTAAGAGTTTACTTATTAATTATTACTATCTAACTTAACTCCAGAAAATATTTTTGGCTTGGTTGTGTTGTGACAGTTAGTGGAGGACCCTCAAAATTTTTGTGGGTATCCCCTTCTCACATCTATCTCCTACACACATCACCACAGATGCCTCCCTTTTAGGCTGTGGTGCTCTCTTACAAGCTCCTACTACTGAAGACAGAGGAACTTTCTGAGAGCGGTCACTACACTTCAACAGTCCATCACCTATGGGTTTTCATCCTATCTTTCATCTGGGGTCCCATTCGTCAGAGTGATGTTGAATAATTGAGCAACCATAGAACAGAATAACCACCAAGGAACAAAATCTAGATCCTTATGTGACGACTCAGCGAGGCTATGGATCTGGTGCATAGCCCAGCAAATAAATGTCTGCCAGGATCACAAAACACCACTGCAGATTCACTCAGCAGAATTTTCCAGTGAGACTAGGAGATGATTGATTTAGTCTTTCCTAGAGCTCTGCCTTATCCAGGGTCATCCCCTGGTAGACCACTTTGCCATTCCTTCCAACCTGAAATGCCATGGCTTCTTGAGGAGAGGACACAGGCTCATCTTCCTGGAAGACACTCACTTTGCCACTTGGCCCCAGGGTTGCTTATATACCTTCCCGCCAACTCCACTTATCCACAAAGCCCTGTTCCGACTGAAATAAGAAATAGCAGTAATAATTTTCATAGCCTTAGCATGGCCAAGACAGGTGTGGTTCCTGATCCCCAATCCATCTGGAGACACACACACTTTTGCATCTTCCCCCTAACTGAAGACCTTCTGACCCAGCAGTCAGGACCCATAACCTACCCCCCTCCATTATTCTGGCAGCCAAAGGCCTAACTCTTCAGTGGTTCTCAGGCCTAGACAAAGAAAGCTTTCCCAAGCCTGTTCAGTTCTATTGAATAACAAGAGACCTACCACATGAAGGACTTTCCATCAGAAGTGGTAGCACTGCAAGATCTGGTGCACCTAATGCTCCATATCACCTGCCACTTCTTCCCCAGAGTCCATTCTCTACTATCTACTAACCTTGGGCATGTCTACACTACAGAGTTATTTTGAAATAACACGGCAACCATCCCCACAGCAAGCACGTTATTTCAAAATAATTTCAAAATAATGTGCTTGCTATAGTGAAATAATAACCCCTCATTTCACAAGGACTAACGCCTATTTCAAAATTGCTGTTTTGAAATAGGGAGTGTGTAGACCAGGCAGCAGTGCTTCTTTCAAAATAATTGGCCTCCAGGGCTTCTCACAGCTGCCCTGGTGGCCACTCTGTCCACGCCCCTCAAAACTCTATAGATTCCCTTCTTCTGCTGGGTTTATAGCTGCAGGCAGAAGGGAAAGGGCTTGTGGCATGACACAAGCCCTGCTAGCAATGTGCCACACAGCAGCACTCTGCACTCCTGTCAGGAGTGACCCCCACCGCTCCTTCTGAGCCGCACACAGCTGCAAGCACACCAGCAGCCACTTCTGAAGCCCCTGGCTAGGGGTGAAAGAGGGCACCATCCTGCACTGATGTGGAGATCCTGGATCTCATAGAGGTCTGGGGCGAGGGGTCTAACCTCCGGGATCTCTGCACCAGGTGCCACAATGCAGACATCAATGGCCAGATGGCCACAAGCCTGGCCCAGAAAGGACACACCCATATGCTGGATCAGGTGTGGATTAAAACAAAGGAACTACGTCAGGCCTACACCAACTCCAGGGAACAAAGTTTCCACTCTGGAGTGGCACCCCAGACCTGCTGCTATTATGAACAGCTGGATGGCATCCTGGGAAGGGGGGCAGTCGCCTCTCCCCGTACCCCTACCCCCCATCATGGACTCCACCAGGACATGCCCATTGTCAGCCTCCAGGAGGGTGGGACTGTAGAGCAGGATGACAAGGATGATGATGAGGAAAAGGAGCAGGCCAGCCTGAATACCACACCTGGCAGCCAGGAGGTTGTCATCAGCCTGGAGCTGGTCTGCCCTCCTTCCCCAGGATGTCTTCCAGGGCTTGGCCAAAGACAGGGAAGGCACTTCAGGTGAGTTTGAGTAACTTTCCCTGTCTACACAAGGGTGGAGGTGGTGGGTTGCTAGGGGCTGGGCGCTCCTCACTTGACCATCTCGGCCTGGGGATCACACAACAGCCTGTGCACATGGGTGCACATGTAGAGCCAGTCCAGAGCACCCAGCCCCATGAGGCTGTCACACAGGAACCCATCGCTCCTTCTTACCAGGTTCCTGGAGAGGCCTGCCTTACTCCCGACTCCGTGGTGGGATATCTTCCCACGCCAAGCCACCATTAACAAAGCTGGGGTCATGGAAACACGCGGTACAGGCTCATGCCCACTCTCTCGGGCAGCATCTGCTCCTGGTCAAGCATGGTGATGCAAAGGCCACCGATCCCCTGCATGGGAACCTACCCAGGGAAGGAAGGGGAGGGGCCCCCAGTAGCACTCTCTCCGTCAAGTGGCATCTGCTGCACCCCCAACACCCTCCCCCCTCTCCTCTAGTGGGCAGAGATAGAAGCTCTCTTTCTGTGGGATGCGGCCACTGCCGCACCTAGAGTGTGCGGGACATGGAAGGAAGTCGAGCAGCCCATCCCCCCTCCCCTGCCCGAAGGCTCCTGGCCTGGTCAGCATCTTCCCATGCCTGCTTGTCCCCGGGACATGGGAGTAGTGAGGCTCCCCTGGAATGTCTGTGCCCCTGAAGGAAAGTGCCCACTGTCTAGGCAACAGGTGGCCTTGCTCAAAGCACATCGACATCATCTGAATTGAGACCTTTGGTGTCGGCTCTCAGATGAGGGCTGGGCT
This sequence comes from Pelochelys cantorii, assembly GCA_032595735.1. Lineage (NCBI taxonomy): Eukaryota > Metazoa > Chordata > Testudines > Trionychidae > Pelochelys > Pelochelys cantorii. The sequence goes on from CM064327.1 coordinate 102,441,800, forward strand.
TCATGCACAGTGTCACCTGGGATGACTGCCCTTGTCACTTTTCTCCACAGCTGTGCCAGCTGTGAATGTGGCACATCCACCACCTCTCACACCATCTTCCTGACCCCGCAAGAGCCGCAGGCAAAAGCGAGCCTTCGATGACCTGCTGCAGGAATACCTAGAGTGCCTCTGTTCCTTCAACAGGAACTTCAAGGAGGAGTGCCAGGCTGACCAGGAGCTGAGGTGGATGATCTGTGAGAAGTTCTCCCACCAGCACGAGGCCATGTGCTTCTCAATCACCACCACCGTGGAGAGCCTGGTCACAGCTGTCAATCGGTCCACCAGCCACCCGCCTGCACCCACCATCCCGCAATCCCCAGCACCCACACCTGATGTACCCCCAAGTCTCTCCAGCACCTGCACCCATCTCTGTCCCCCCTCCTCCCGGCTTCTCCTCCTAGCCCCGCCCCTGTCCCCCGCAGCCACTAGGGGATGTGCTGGTCACTGAGGTCCAGTTGAGTTAGGAGACTCCGGAACCTCCCCTTCAAGTGGCTGAAGGCACCCCCCACTAAGATGTGGTACCTGCTGAGCCTGTTGTTGAACTGTTCTTTTGTGGGGTCTGGGTGTCCCGTGTAGGGCTTCATTAGCCAGAGGAACAAGGAGTAGGCTGCATCACCCACAGTGCAGATGAACATGTCCACTTCCCTGAGCCTGATGCTTTGGTCAGGGAAAATGTGCCAGTGAGCATCCTCTGGAACAGGCTGGAGTTCCTGAATATGCGGGCATCATGCACCTTCTCTGACCACCCAATGTACACCTCTGTGAACCAGCCCTGGTGGTCCATGAGGGCTGGTTATTTTGAAATAACCTGGTAGTGTAGACATAGCCCTTGAAATCACTGGGACTGTCCTAGGGCTCTATCAAGGTTCTTTTTGCCACCATCCTAGCATTCCACTCACCAGTCAAAGCTTTGCACATCCTTTCTTAAGGGCCTTTCACAGTCTGCTGAGGACATGCAGAGCAATAAGCCTCCATGCTACCTCTCTGCCTTAGCAAGAGTGACCTTTGCTGGATATTACACTGTATGTCAGCTCCCTGCCACACCAGTCTGTCTTCCTCACCAGCAAGCGCTTCAAAGGTCAACCAGTTTTAATCTTGCCTAGCAAGGTGGTTAGGGACTACTGTCCCTAACCACCTCAGAGATGTCACTGTGCATTGCACAGCACCCATCGCTGTACATTCACAGAAGATACTCATTTTTTGTCCTTTAAAGAGTCGGTATATTGCATCTTATACATTTAATTTACCTGGGTTAAACATACCTTTCCCTTCAAGCACCGCACTGAACTGCTTTATAGTAAAAATAAAACAAGTTTATTAATAAAAGGACATAAATTAAGTGACACCAAGAAAGAATAAAGGTATAAATGGTTACAAACAAAAATAAAAGTACACTTTCTAATGCAAAGACCTAATTTAAGCTACATTCTTTGTTTTGGGTAGTTTCCTTCCCAGATTTCCTTTCCCAGCAATAGCTGGCCAACTCTTTTCCTTATCTCCTTCAGTGAAAGATAATGCAAAAACTTTCTGTGTGCTGTTATACCTCAAAATTTGCCTTGTTTCATGGCCTCAGATACACAGTCTCGTGCCTCCTCTTGAAGTGTGTGTAGGGGTAGGGTGACTCTGTCTTGATGAAAGTGTACCTTGATGTAGTCCAGTGTGATGCTTCCTGTTGCAATTTCACAAAGTAAATGTTCTCTTCTGGGGTGTTGGAGGATGAAAGGTGAGTGAGGGCTGAGCGCTGTTCCTGAGTTTGTGGATTGTTCATCTGTTTGGGTTTGTTAATGAAAGTAAATTGCCAGTTTCTTGTGTTCCCCTCAGGTTGCTCATTCTAGTAATATTGGTAAACTTCCTGAGGCTGTAGCTGCTCAGAAGACTCAACTCTTATTGATTACTGCAGTCTAAGAGATTAATCGATACTCAGTACACAAATCTAGCAATTAAGCCAAGTGTAGCATTAAGAATACTAAAAGTGGAACAGTCTGGTGTATGTGCTGTCTTTGCTGGCTAACTAGCCTGAGAAGGAAAGAGAAGAATCTTTCTTCTCTCTCATTAATCCGGACTTGCAGGCCTCTAAATAAATGTGCTGAAACTACCTCATTAGGCATATTGTTCTGCTGTCCTTTCTAAAGGATGAGCTCTTGCGGTGTGCTTTAATGGATGCCGTTTATTTGACATCCAGTGTTCCACCACTCTTAATCAAGGAGGAGCTGCTAAGAAGCATTAGTTCAACTATAAATGTTTGTTTCCAATCAAACATCATATGCTGTGATAAAATACACGGTTTTGTATCATGAATAAAACAGTGTGGGATAGTGTGCCATCAGAATAAGGCATTTGTCCCATTGTTTTCATAAAATTATCCCTTATTTGTTAGGTTTGGGAGAAAAGATTAGGACAGGGCTACTCAACTTTCGAAGCCCCGGGGGCCACAATGATACTTACAGCACGTGCCGAGGGCTGCAACTTAAGTGTGGTTGTGTTTACATGCAAATATATGCAAATAGATTCTTTCACACTGATGGGCATGAATACAAAGGATAAGGCAAGACTACACAACAACAGGCCCCATTGAAGTCAGTTCTGTTGATATTAATAAAATGCAATATTTACCTAATTTCCACCCATATGACAGCACTTTTAATGACTCCAGGAATTTAACTACTAAAACGCATAGCAACAGAAGATCATTATATTGACTACTTTTTTGTTTGGGCTCCCACCCGCGGGCCACATGTTGAGCCCCACGTAAACTCAAACCGCACCATGGGCTGCATGTTGAGTAGCCCTGGATTAGGGCCTGCAAAATGTTTGGGTTTTGCTTTTGTTGGGTGAATTACTTTGTTTACTGTATATAAGAAGTTAATGCTACTGGGTAGGCAGCAGTATGTTACTGTAAGCTGAATGGAGTATTAGGATAACAACAGCCTTTGTATGCATGTTATTTAGATGTATAGCAAGACATATCCTAGAAATGTAGATGGCCACCTTGGACCTTATAATTAAAAAGCTGTGATATCCACATTGAATAGATCATTTTCAGGGTAAACCTGTTGCTAGTGGATAGAGGGTTAATATCCTATATAAATGCCAGTGGCAAAAAAACATGTTAACATAGATTTAAAGTTGTTTTGTGGTATGTTGTCCTCTTGCAGAACACTGAGTTGAGTAAAATGCAAAATTCTGAAAACCAGACATTGTGTAATTAAGATTGTCCATGCAACCTTAACTCTGCCCTCTTTCAGCAATGCCTCAGTCTGCCCTAATGATAGATATACTTTTACTCTGCCAGCTGCCCATTTGGGCTACATCTGGACAGTGGGGCTATTTCGGGATACTGGTGCTGTGTAGACATACCCTTGATGACTTGTACAAGCTCTTCCCCGCCTTTTACAATCCATTCACTCATACCCACACAATTCCATCTTGCTCTATTGAAGGACAAAAAGGTTGCACCTGCTTGTCTCTCTACTATCTTCAAGCAATCCCTCAAATGCCCGAAGCTCATAGTCTCTCTACCCATGGCACTATAAGACTGAGGATGCTGCAGAGCCTGGCATATGTGCTCAGTTAACATTAGGCTCCTAAATCCTACAGTTAGGCACCTAAAGAAAAGTGTCCTGACTTTCAGAAGTGCTGAGCACCCATTAATCCCAGTAAAGCTGACTGTAGCTACAAGCACTCAGCACCTTTGAAAAATCAAGCTACTCTTAGTTAGATGTCAAACCTTTGATGCAGGGAACTAACACTGAGCACACTGGTTTGAAAAATTTAGGAAATTATTTTGGCTTCCTGAGTTTTGGCATCTCAATTGCTATACAATTTGTGGCAATGTACTGTGTACTAATGAACCTTAATTGCTGTTTCTGGCTGTGTTTGGGGTACAGAAGGATAGTTTTCAGTGTGGAACTGAAATTATGAAACAAGATATAATAGTCTTTATTATGAATGATTTGCTATCTGCTTGTATCTCGTAAGTCACTCAAGGAGCCATTAATTACAAAGCAAAGAGTAAGGTGACATTTAATCCATCACCTTGGGTTTTTTTGTGATCCAACTCCAGGGATGAGAGAAAGAGAGAGAGAAGCCCTACTTTAAAGTGCCCTTTCTCAGTAAAACAAATTCTATTTTTGCATTATGCTAGGATGGAGCACAGACAATAGAAGTTGTTTGGTCAGAGCACATTGGCAGAATTCATTTAAATTTTTCACACACACGGTTGGACTCCTAATTAGCTATCACCTCTCAGTAAAGTAGCTCCTGAGGGATTATTGTGAACAGTTCAGTGAAGATGTCTGCTCAGTGTGCAGCATCCGACAAACAGGCTGAGGGGATGTGAGGAAGCTGTGCTGTAAAAAAGGATTATCAAATAGTACAGAAACGGTTACAAAACCATTGTTTATATTAGTGATACTGCCACATCTCCAATATGGTTTAAAGCAGTGCGAATGGATGCATGTGATTGGGGTGGACTAGGTCCCAATATCCCTACTGGAGGAGCAGAAGAGAGGTCCTCCAAACAGAATAGAGGGACAGCCTCTGCTGCAGCCAATCAGGATGCAGCAGGCCAATATAAAAGAAGCTGCTGGGCCAGGGCCTGCCAGTTCCTTCCTGGAGCTCAACCCAGGCAGACCTAAGGGCTGACTGAGAGAACAGCAGCACTCTGGACAGCTCCCAGTGGGAGCTGGACTTCAGACTAAGGATGTTAATTGACTAGTGGACTAGTCAAGAGCCCTTGCTGGGGCTCTTGTACATTTCAAAGGAGGAATGTGGACCTCTGCATACAATGGGAAGTCCCGCTGACTCCGGGCTGCATGTGGGTGCCTGCTTTGAAATGCACAAGAGTCCCCAGAGGGGATCAGTTGTGCTGAGGCTTCCCCTTTGAAACTGCCGCCTCTGCCTGTTTTAAAGGGGCAGTGGAGCCCAGGGTCAGTTGGGGACTCCCCAGATGACCCTGGGCTCCGCGTGGCACTTCCCCGGAACCTGAGATCAGCTGATCCTGGACTCCATGGCTGTCCCTTTGAAAGACACACAGACAGCATTTTAAAGGGGCAGCCGCCACAAAGCTGATCCGCGGATCAGCTGTGCAGCGGCTGCCCCTTTGAAAAGCCACCTGGGGGTTTCAAAGTGGCAGCACTGCTGTGTGGCACTGCCACTTTGAAGTACACCTTACCTTCCCCCTTTGCTGCCTCTATTTTATTTTATAGAGGCAGCAAAGGGGGGGATATCAACTAGTTGACTACTCAAAATACTATCTGATAAGCAAATACTTGTTGGATAGTCGACTAATCAACTAGTCTTTTACATCCTTACATCAGACCTGGTCAGAACCAGGTCCAGCGGCTGAAGACTAGTCAGTAAGCCAACAGCAACCCTTTGCAGAACCCTGGGCAGGGAGGACTTGACCACAAGGCCCAAGAGAAAGGGCTAGACCAGTGGTCTGAACCTTTTTAACCACAAGATCACTTTTTCAAATTAAATCAATGTAAGATCTACCTCCAACCCAAATACCCTTGCCCCTCTTCCTTCCTGCCCCTTTTCGGAGGCCTGCTCCACCCCTTCTCCAAGGCCTCACCCTGTTCACTCCATCCCCCTTCCTCTCTGAACTTCATTCACATTCACCAGGCTGGGGTAGGGGGTTGGGGTGCAGGCTCTGGTCTTGGGCCAAAGGGTTCTGAGTATGGAAGGGGCTCCAGGCTTAGCACAGAGTAAGGAATTGGAGTCCAGGAGGGGTTTCAGGGTGCAAGCTCTGGGAAGGAGTTTGGGTGCAGGGGGACTCACGTCTGGGGCAGGAGGTTGGGTGCCTGAAGGGGGTCAGGACTTGGACAGGGGTTCAGGAAGCAGGCTCTGGCTGGGCACCATTTAACTGTAATGGCTTCCAGGTGGTGGAGCAGTGGGGTTCAGGCAGGCTTGCTCCTGCCCTGGCCCTGCACCATTCCTGAAAGCAGGTGGCATGTACAGCAAAGGCTCCATGGTGCCATGTGTTGCCCCTCATCTACAGACACTGACCCCACAGATTCTACTGACCATGCTTCCCCATTACTGATCAATGGGGAAGCAAGGACAGCATGTGGAGACCCCCTGCTCTGCCTTTCTCAGAGGCTGCAGGAACATGCCAGCCACGTCCAGGAGCAGCAATTGCCACAGGGATAATGACTCCAGCCATGACAGGTTAGGTATTTTAGAACTCACTACTCAAAGAATTAAATGTAAGTGTAAGAGAGAAATGAAAATTATGAAATGCACAGACCAGTCAAAAACCAAAAATAACCCACTTTGCAAGCAGTAAAAGAAGTAACAACAATCCCCCACGTATGTGTTGGGGAGGGAGCTGAGAGTGAAGGACAGAGTGTGTTTGTGAGAGTGACAAAGACACACACAGTGTGTGAGAGTGACAGAGATTTGCATTGCCAGCTCCCTCAATCCTCTTCTCTCTGTGCAGAGAGAGGGTACAGGAATGTGGGGAGGAGGGACACCCTGACATCAGCGCCCCCCTTCTTCTCCCTCCCACACCCTGCACAGCAAGTTGGAGGCTCCCAGGGGGGCAGCTCCAAGGCAAAGAACAGGAGCAGCATGACAGTGGGGGGAGGGGCAACTGAAGTGCCAGCGCTTGAGAGCTTCCTGACCAAACCTGTCAGGATCACCTGTCAGAGGTTCCAAGATCTACCGATCCTGATCTACTGGTTGGTGACCACTGGGCTAGACAGAGCAGCTTCCCAGGGAAGTGGCCTAGGGAACGTGATAGCAACTGACCTCTTTGAGACTCAGCAGGTAACTGCTTCTTATAGGATCTCTGGGCTGGGCCCCAGAGGAGTGGGTGGGCCTGGGCCCCAGCAGCCACAACAGTGGGTTAGAGGAAGCCTGGTCCCAGGCCACATACTGGACATTTCCTCTCCCTCAGACAGCTGTGTAGAGAGACTACAAGACTCCCCTTGGCCACTGAGGGGCACTCACAAGAAGGGAGGAGCCCTTTACAATCCATCTTTCTTCTTTTGGTCAGTATTTCAACTCCAGATTAGCTTAGTACTGATCAAAAGTCATTACCATCCAAGACTGATGACTGGTAGTGGGAACAGAATTAGTGACTTCAGCACCCAGGCCTTTAAGTGCATCAGTTTTGCACATCTTATAAGCACTACGTTTTATAACTTTCATGAGCACTAGATGACAAGGTGGCCAACTTTCTAATAGCAGAATACTGAATGACGTGCCCTGCCCTGCCCCTTCCCTGAGGCCCTGCTCCCTCTCACTCTGTTCTCCCCTTTCTCCCTTGCCCTCTCCCACCCTTGCTCACTTTCACCAAGCTGAGGCCGGGGGCTGGGATATGGGAGGGGGTAGGGTCTCTGGGCTGGGACTGAGGGCTTTAGCATAGGGCCAGAAAGGAGGGCATTGGGATGGGGCTCTGGGAGGGGCAGAAGTGCAGGAAGGGGTGAGGCCTCTGGCTGGGAGTGTGGGCTCAGGGGTAAGGCCAGTGATGAGGGGTTTGAAATGAAGGAGGGGGCTTTAAGTTGGAGCAAAGGGGTTTGGCATGCAAGAGGGGGCTCAGGGCTGGCCTAGGAGGTGGGACATGGAAGGGGATTTAGAGTGCAGGCTCTGTGGCGCCTATCTTGGGCAGCTCCCTGGAAGCAGCTGGCTTGTCTGAGAGGTGGAGGAGGGGGCCAAGGAGATTCTTTGTGCTGTCCCCACTGGCATGCACCATCCCCTCTGTTCCCATTTGCTTCAGTTCCCGACCAATGGGAGCTGTGGAGCTGACACATGGGGCAAGGGCAACATACAGAACCCCCTCGATTTCCCTCTGCCTCCCAGACATGCCCAGCTACTTCCTTCATTCCCAGGAGTCATGCAGAGCCAGGTGGGGAGCCTGCCTTTGCCCCACTGTGCTGCCAACTGGACTTTTAACGGCCCAGTCAGTGGTGCTGCGAGGCACTGCCAGGATCCCTTTTCGACTGGGTGTTCCAGCTGACAACTAGACATTTGGGAGCCCTAGCAGATCATCTTAATACTTTCAAAGAGAGAAGCCCTGATCCTCCATCTCTAGTTAGCTGGCGGTCTAACAGGGAAAGCATCTTAGTTCAGATACTCCTTCCCCAGTACTCTGCCCATTTTGAGGCCCAGCCAACCTTGAGTTAAAGGCCAAGAGAAGTTACCTCTTGACACACAGCCTAATTCAATTTCCTTGCTTGTCCAGCTACTGTTTAGCAGTGCCTGGACCCTGTGGAAAAATGATGGGAAGGCTGAGGAAGAGATCTTCTTGGATTGTGCCAAACAGGCAGCCTTTCTGAAAGAACCTATATCCAATGTTCAGAACTGTCACCTCAGTTGGTGTGAAAGCTTAAGCTCATGTTTGAAGCTGCACCTGCCCGCACTAGCCAAATGCATAGATATATACCCATATAATCTAACTGTATCGTTGTGATTGTGACTATTTCCAAGTGGTTCCCCTGAGGAAGGAAGTTGCAGAATTGGTGATGTCCATGATATTATAGTTATTTCTAATTGTGGAAGGCAACACTCCTATTTAGTGCTTGCTGCCTTTGGTGGCCACTGTAGCAAGTCTGATAGTGGGAGCAGGGCTCAGCATTAGGCTTGCATGACAGGGAGAGCGACACAGAGAACTGTGTACAAAAATTATTTATTTGCCTATTCTACTAAGGCAGATGCAGGTGTTAAATGCCATCCCATTAATGGGTCTCCAGGAGTCTGACCCATTAATTAGTAGAGTGGGTCAGCAGTATAAACACGTAGCAGTCAGCAAGATCTCCTCAGATTTACACTTGTAGGTTACTGTATTAAACAACAGGAAAACAGTTTGTTCAACATATGAAAAATTCCCATCTTGAGGAGTTACTCCTATCAAAGCAAAGTGTGGAGTCCTAATTTCCCAGAAGCATTCTCCCTCTGCTGTGTCTCAAGCAGCCACTCTTAGGTAGGGTTGCCAACTGTCTAATCACATGAAACCAAACACCCTTGCCCTGCCCCTTCTCTAAAGCCTCACTTCATTCCCCCTTCCTCCATCACTTACTTCCCCCCCCCCTCACTCTCTTTTACTGGGCTGGGGCAGACGATGGGGTCCAGGAGGGGGGGACAGGGTTCAAGCTCTGAGCAGGAGTTTGAGTGCTGGAGGAGGCTCAGGGCTGGAACGGGAGATTAGGGTGCAGGAGAGGTTGTGAGGTGCAAGCTCTGGGAGAGAGTTTAGGTGCAGGAGCAGGCTCAGGGCTGGAGCAAGGGACTGGGATGTGGCAGAGGATGCAGCCTCACAGCTGGGGCAGGTTGAGGTATAGGAGAGAGTTCACGGTGTAGAGTGCTGGCTCCAGGAGGGAGCTCAGGACTGAGGTAAGGGGCTGCAATGCAGGAAGGGGCAAGGCATACAGGCTCTGGCCAGGCTGTGCTTACCTCAGTTGGTGGCACAATGGGCCTAAGGCAGGCTCCCCGCCTACCCTGGCCCTACCTTGCTCCTGCAAGTAGCAAGCACATGACTTAGGCCAGGGCAAGTCAGCTTACGGTACGCAATTCTAGTTATGTACATAATGTAGCTGGAGTCGATCTACCTTGAGTCAAACTTTGGCGCCCTTCCCACAGCAGGAGGTCAGTGGAAGAAACGCTCCCGTCAACTTCCTTTACTCCTTACAACAGTGAGGTAGTGGGGATGCCCTCGGCGTTCGATTTAGCAGGTCTACTAAAGACCTGCTAAATCGAATGCTGGAAGATCAACTGCCACAGCATCAATCATCCCACAAGTGCAGATGTGGCCTTAGGCTTCCTCTGTGCTAGGCTGTTTTACCCAAAATTATTACCACTATTACTGTTTGCTCCACTCCATGGATAGTATTAACTGTGAAAGGGCTAGAGTAGATAGGACATTAGTAGTCTATTAACATGCCATTTTAGACCAGTTCTCATCAGGGAGCGAGATCATGCATAGGTAAAAACACCACTGGTTTCAGGATCCTGACTATTAATTGTTGCCACATAGGGAGTTGCTCTAGTATTAACTAATATTGCTACTTATTTGTTAGCAAAAAGCTTTCTAGCCCATCTCCTGGGCAACTGTGTGAGGTGTTTATGCACTGTTTACCTGCATGCCCATGAACCTTGTCTTTTGTGTTTCTCCTCACAGTATTTCTGTGTCATCTTCTGCTGATCTGAAGACAAGTTGAAACAGACAAAATCTAAGGAGTTTCTGTAAGATTTTCAAAAAGTATCAGAGTGAGTTCAAGTATGTTTTCACTTAGTGATCGGCACTGCCAACTCAGCTAGCATAGGTATAAATAGCAGTGTTGATCGTGAGGCACAGCTTAGGTAACTAAAGTAGCGTTAGAATCCCAAACATAACATAAGACTATGTTTCACTCATTGCAATTTTACCACTAACATTACCGAAGTTGATGTCAATTAACTTTTATTAGATATTTGTGGTAGAACATAGAGAGAAAGCCGAGAACACAGGGAGAAGAGGACAGTTTTGGTTGGATAGTGCACTATTACCACCTACCAGTGCAATCAATATGATTAGAGCTGGTCAAAAACTTTCCAACTTAACATTTTTTCCATCATAAAAATGCAAATTAAACAAAGCGAAAATGTTCCTTAAGAACATAACAATTTTAACAACACTTAATTTAGGGGAAAAAATCAGAATATAACTTAAAATTTAAAAATGTCAGTCAAAATGAAACATTTTGATTTTGCTAAGTGACATGGTTTCATTAACTCAGAATAAAATACTTTTTGAACATTCTGTTTTGTGTGAGATTTCAAAATGTGATTTGGTCTGATTTACAGTGAAAGCAAATTTTAAAATAATAACTTTTCCCGCAATAAGGACATTCCAATTCCCAGGTTGCTCTAACAATGGTGTAAGGCATGACACTGGAGAGCAATGTGCTACCACACAATACTACTCAAGACAAAGTAATTCTGCAAATACAGTAGGTGAAATATTTCACATTCTGGACTGGTTTGGTCTTAAGTCCCTGCTCTGCCTTCCTCTATACGCAGCGGTTCCTAACCTTTTCCAGATGGGGACCCATTTTGACAATTCAGGAAGACTTGGTGACCAGGGCAATTCAAAAAATGTGTGAATGGCTCCTTAAGAGCCACCTGGGGAGACACCTGGTGACCCTTTTGAAATGTAATGGCGACCCATATTTGGGTCCCGACCCATAGGTTGGGAAACCCTGCTCTATAGTTTAGCTACTGGCACGAGCAGAACGTTTTAAGAAGTGCTTCATCCCACGACTCTTGACGCAATATATACCCGACCTCAGAACACACTTTACAATTGTGCTGTGCTGCTTCCCATTTCTTTTTCAGAGCACGCTGCTAATATGAACCTTGGCAGTACTTGTAGAGAGCACAGTGACACAAGAGTTGCCAATTTGCCTTCCATTCCTCAAATTCCCCGCATCCTGGCTGGCACTCTGGTCTGGACATTCTCCATGAACTCTAATCTATTAAATTAATTGATACCCTTTGGAGGTTAAATCAAAATATAACTACTGCATGCAAAACACAAGGCACATCTCGTTGTTTTCCCCTGCTCTAACCTTCATTTTCCCACATCCCTCCCCCATTCTCTCTCTCATTGCCGTTAAGAGTGTACAGAAATTAGGTAATAACCCTTTAAATAGTTTGTGAACCTTCTAGTGAGCCTCCCTGTTTTCTGTTGCAGAAGCCACCAGAACTCTGCCAGAGCAGCTGTGTATATATTTGTTAGGCTGTGTGTGTGTGTATATGTAGTTGGACTGTGTATATTTGTATATACTTATTTAATTGTGTCCCTGTGGTTTCCTCCTATTCTTAATGCAGTGTAACAAGCAAAGACAAAACAGTTATGCCCTGCTGTGCTTTCTAGTTTATGCTGCAAGATGCTAGAGACTGTGAATCTGTCATGCCGATGTCTGTAAAGTGCCATGCTCGTCTATTGCAGTATAATAATAATTAATAGGACGTGGGATTAAACTATGTTTTCTTTCCATTTAAATGATACAAGGCTAAAAAAGAAATCACAATAATGCTTATGGCCAATTTGTGCAGTGCTAAAAACAGAGTTAGAACATTCCTTCTTGAACCCTATATGTGGTCAGGCATTAGGGCTGCATTCCTCTGTAACATTCCTAGCTTACACATGGAAGCTGAAAATGTTATTGATGGTCAAAAAGTCATCTGGCCTTTCAAAGATCCAACTATATTTCCTATTTGCCATGTCCTGTTGAAATGAATTCCATAGGCTGACTGTACATTACGTAAACAAGTTCAATATTTCCTTTTGGTGTGTGTTAAATGTAATGTATTTTGTGTTCTCTTTGTGCAGAAGGGGTGAAAAGGAGCATCAGGGTCAACTTTCAGACTTCATACATGTCAATCAAATTGCCTCGTATTCTTCTCCTTGCTCAGGTAAGTATTCCTCATCTCTTCTAAAACAAAATGAAAGATGAGATCATAGCAAGAAGTTAAGGATCTGAATGCCTGCCCTGAACAGTTAATGTGGACTACATCCAAGGCCTTGTCCAAACCAGCTAAAGTCATGCTAATTTCAAATAGTGCTATTTGAAGCATAATGTGGATGGGGATTCCAATTTAAAAGACTTGTGAAAATAGGAATGCTTTTGACATCTGCAGGTAGCAACCATGACTGGATTTGTTACATTCCACATATTTCTATCCATGACTGTTCCTTGTGCACTCACTGGAGTGAAATATGACACATATGGTTTCAAATGTCATTCATTTTGATCTATGGTGTTGTGATACATAGAGTAATAATCTCTGGACTTTCATGTGTATCTCTGTCCTCCCAAATATTGTCCCATGTTAGATTGAATGTCATTGTCCAACATGCTCAAGAGCATGTGTTCATGTCATTCTCTAGTGGGTGCAGCTTCCAGTGGATGTATGTCCTAAGAAAGAGGGGAAGACAAGAAAGAAATGAGAATGAGGAAAGAGGGGTAAAATACTTACGGTAATGCAACCCCCACAATCAGGAATTATTTTCATGAGCACCAGCTACTAAGCTTTCAATTTATTACAAATAAAAACAAATGCCTTCCACAAAACACTAAATATAAATAAGAAAAGTCATAGAAAAATAAGCCCTTTTATGGAAACGGGGAACTCGGGATGTTTGAGTGAGTTCTCCCCTCTCCCATTTATTCCTGACCCAGGCCATATATGTTTAGGGTGTTCCCACTTTCCCACAACAGACATTGAGGATAGTAGGTCAGTCTTAGGTCAGGTCTATACAGGGGGGAGAAAGTCAACCTAAAATGCACAACTCTATCTACATGAATAGTGTAGAGGGAGTCGAGGTACCCTAGGTCAAATTTCCAAAGGGTCCTCACTGTGGGGGAGTCGATGGGAGAAACTCTCCTTACTTCTCGTGACCCGGTAGAGTACTGGAATAGACAGGTGTGCCATCACCATTAGATCAACTAAATCAAACCCTGGGAGATTGATTCCCGCAGTGTCGATCTTGGGGCCCTTAGTGTGACACCCTGGGGCTTTGGCTCCCTACCCTTCCTTCTAATGCACCATTCTCACACCCCTCCCATTCTACTCCTCATCCCCTGTAACTACAAAAAGGTACTAATAATGCCAACTAATCTTCCCTTGTTCCAACTGAGACTATGGGCCAGATTTCCGAACCATGACTTGCACTGAGTACTCTGAATAATCCCACTCCTTCCAGTGGTGCTACTCATACTATAAGGTATTATTCAATCTGAGTTAGGATGGAAGAAATTGGCCTTTACTATCACATCTGCAAAGCTTCCTGAAAAATCACTCCAGGGTCTAAACTGAGGCAAAATGTAATAGTTCTCATACCAGTGTCACACACTAGTATGTTGTCTTATCAGCTGTGCCATTAGGCTGTCCACAAACTGAGTCCAAATTCTTTGGCTATACCATGAGGGCATGTCTACACTGGGGAGTTATTCTGAAATATTAGGCTTGTTATTTTGAAATAACTTCTGCTTGTGAAGAGGAATAACCTTATTTCGAAATAGTTATTTCAGGAATAGAAACATAGCCTGAGTGACAATGAGGGTCCAGATGTCTCTTAGGGAGAACCCAGGGGGTTTTGAACCCCAAAATAAGCAGTTAAATAAGCTGATCCTATGCAGTGTTATTGGGCTATGTTAGAAAGGGTCTTTTATGAAAGCTTACAATATTCTGAACTGTATGGTTGTTCTCAATGACAAATATATACAGATTGGTAATGTATTTGTGTATCTATTCAACTGTGCTCATAATTTGTGCTGTAACATTCAGCTTCATCTTACAGAGGGGTCCTAGTAGTCAGGGAGGGACTGCTTTCCTAACCAGATGAAGCTAGCTTCAGGCACCTAGCATGGTAGAACCCAGGAAAAGACAAATGATAGGCCATAAAAGTTAATGGGAAAATACTGAAACAGCTTGAAACTGAAAAGAAAACCTCAGTCTTGGAAAAACTAAGAGGAAGATGACCAACACAAGCTCCTTCTGAGTTGTAGTGCCTGGTCTGCAAAAATCCTGAACATTTCCTGTAACCCTCCCCCTCCAACTCTCCCTTCCCCAGCCAGGCAGTGTCCTTTTTTGGGACACCTGAAGTATGGAATCCTGTCTGAGCCACAGTGGCATATTAAGGCACCCAAGTTTACAGGGCTGGCAGTGACAGAACTCCTTACTGCTCTAGGAGGTAATCCCCAAAACATTACTGGTTATTCTGAAGAGTTTATCCTGACACTAATCATAACTCATTGTTTTTTACTTCCAGCCAAACCATATAAAGAACCTTTCAGGATGTGAAGCCTATAATGCAGCAAATGTAATACTTGAAGGGCAGATGTTGAATGTATCCATTGAACTATATTTAAGAAGCACTGACCTTTGAGATTGAAATGTTGCCAGAAGCATCATGGAATCCTGCCTATTTGTGCCAGTCTTTCATGGTTAGAGCGACTGTTTCATTGATTCCATTTCAGGAGAACATACACATGTTAATAAATGTTGTACAGCTGTGCTGTTTAGCAGCCTTAGATGCTTATATTGCATTGAAAGATATAACCAAATTCTCACAGCAACTATAGACAATGTTAGGAATTTTATTTCTCTCCACTTGTATTGAGCTATTCATCTTGTGCTCAGTGAGAAATTTCTAACACTAGAAAATATCATTTCAATACAGGTTGTGTGGTGACAGATTTGATATAATCCCAGAGAGACTGACATGTGGTGATATTTATATCCAAACCTCTGGTAGGGAAGCGATCTCTGAACTTGTGGCCCTGGGCATAATGAGAATGGAATTGCTATCTTGATAGGTAAGTTTCCAATGCATTTCCCCAATTTAGACAGCTTAGTGAGCCTGTAGGTAAGGTAGCTTATGGTACGTCATATTATTTCTACTCCAGAAAGATAAAGACACTGACTCAAACTTTGCTCCCCTGCCAGGTCTCAGAAATATGACCATACGTATTGTTCTCGTGAGGTTCCCATTTTGATTAATGCTATTAATACAGGTAGGTCTTATTTTCGTACTAAAAATCATGTAGCCAGTAGTTCTTTGCTCAGAAGAGCTTTCTTCATTACTTGAAAGAGAAGCCACAACTAGAAAGAAACATTTATAATTTGTTTAACAGTACTTCTGCTTGAGAGTGGATGTATTTAGTCCTCTAAAAGTGGGTGGAGCTTCAGTTGGAAGGTGGCTTCTGTTCTATTTGTTATGACAATATGTATGTGCGGGATAAGATAGGGTTCATAGACCTGAATTCACTACTGTGATTCCCAGCAAAGATTCAGTGAACTACCTGCTGTCTAACAAAAGGAGAAAATACCAAAGCTGTAATTCACAGTCATGGTCTATCCAAAACAAGAGAATGAGGGGAAAATCTGTCAACCACCATTATATATAATGTTGTATATAATTTGTTGCTAACCATTAAATCACTAGTGCTTTGTTTATTTCCTTCTTGAGATTTTTCAAACAGTATAATCTTATCTGAAATACAATTTTGAGAAGTTCACTTTAATATAAAAGGCATATACTGCATGCAGGAGGTTACATAATTTCTATATATAGCAGCAAAGGATTCTTATGCCTCCTCCTTTAAATCAGGGGGAGGAATCTAAATACATAAGGGTATTTTATATATACGAGAAGATTTACTTGGCCATGCTCAGGTCCTTAACTCAATTAATTTGGGGGGGAGGGGGTATTTCTTCATGTACATCATTGCTCTGGGGTGGAGCTGGAGATGAGGGGTTCAGTACGCAGGCTGACCTAGGGAAAGAGGACAACCCCCAGCCCTCTCTCACCACAGCAGCTTGAGGCCAGATGAGAAGTGCCTCTGCAGCTCCAATGGGCACAGCCAGGGGGAGGGAGGAGCAGGTCCAGGATCACCTGCCCCATACACTCCCCCGCCAGAGTGAGGAATGCAGCAAACTGTGCACTTTCCCCTTGCTCCCTGATGAAGGGGAACAGTCAGCAATGTCCCCGTATGAATGGGGGAGGAGAGCTTCAGCTTTAAGTTATGATAAGAGGAAACTATGTACTGAATTTGGTGGTCCTAACTCTCACCATTTAGGATAAGTTCTTGAACAGACAGACAGACTGTTCAAGGGTGTGTCTAGACTACAGGGTTTTTTTGAAAAAGTGGCCTTTTTTCAAAAAAACTTCCCCTGCATCTAGACTGCTGCCACTTTAGAAAGAAAGTAAATCGAAAGAATGTGGCAGTTTTTTTGACCGCAGAAAACCTCGTTTTATGAGGAAGAACACCTTATTTCGAAAGTGCTCTTTCGAAAAAAGGCGCTATGTAATGCAAACTGTGCTTTTTCGAAAGAGAGCATCCAGACTGCCTGGATGCTCTCTTTCGAAAAAGCAGCTTGCTTTTTCGAAAGTACTTATTGTAGTCTAGATGCTCTTTTTCGAAAGAGGCTTGCAGTCTAGACATAGCCACAGACGGATGCACAGCAGACAAACTCTCTCAAAAATATAGTAGATATGTGTGCACACACTTGTAAGGCAGTGTATAACTTCAGTAGATAACTGCTGTATTTTCTCCACTATTGCTATAAATACATTTATATCAGCTCTTCCAACTGCATCACTATCTACAGAATGATCACATGGCACTTGTAACTTTTTACCTATCAGCTGTCCAGCTTGAAACGATTTTACAGGTGTGTAAAACAGTTTCAATTACAGTTCACTATAACTGTTTTCCTATTAATAACACGCTTACCTCTAATTCTATCATTCCTGATGTTTTAGTGGTCTTTCTTTTTCCAGTTATAAAATTAAATACCTTGACTACCATTAATAATATTTTGCTCTTGCTTGCTCGATCTGCCTCTCTTCAAAAACATAGCAGTACTGAGACAATCAAAATTGCTGCAATAATCATTTTCAATGTAGGTTTCACAGATGCTCTCATTTAAACTCACTATACCAGTGGTTCTCAAAGTGTGGGCCGCAGACACTAGTAGTTTGTGACCATCTTATAGGTGGGCCGCAGGCTCAGGGCTCGCCTCCCCCTACAGCGGGCAGCCCGTCTTGGTGCTCCAGCCCCAGGGTCCCCCTCTCCCCTGTGTGGCTGGAGTGCCAGTGCCAGCTTCTTGCTGAAGGGGGGATCCCCAAGCCTTGCAGGCTGGATCCAGCTTGCAGGGGGAGGAAGTGGCTCTGCATGCTGCCACTCCCCCTCCACCTAGCTGGGGGAATGGCAGCACAGGAAACCACTTGCCTGAAGGCTTTTCCCTGTTGCTCCCATTGGTCAGAATCACAGCCACTCAGAGCAGCAGGGGGCAGTACCATGGAGCGGCTGGAGGCATGGAGCCAGGTGAGTGCCCCTCGTGCCCAGACCCTGCACCCCCACCCCACTCCTGCACCCTCCCTCCCACCCAGACCCTCCACCTCCACCCTGCTCCTGCACCCAACTGGGGATGTTAAATAGCAATTAATTTGCTAGTTGAGTAGTCGATGGAATTCCCATCGACTACTCGACTAGTCATTAAGGAAGGGCACTTAAAGCACTCACTTCTGGCTCACACTGGGCCTCAGCATAACTCCTAGCTGCACTCTGCACTCTTAAAGGGACAGAGAGGAGCCAGTGTGCAAAGATGCTGGCTCAAACTCTGCTCCCCTGCCAGGTCTCAGGACAGCCCTCTCCTGCGCTGCCACTCTGCATTCTTTAAGGGACTGAGCAGCTGGTCCCGTGGGTGTCAGCACAAGCTCCCCTCATCCGTCCCCTCCCCTTCCTCCCCCCCCCCCTTGCCTTGTGCATTATTAGGGAGAGGGGAGCCAGCAGCAAGAGCAGGCTGGTTCAGTGTGTTGGACCTCACACTGCAAATGCTGCAGACCAGAGCCCTGCGGAAAAAGGCAAACCTTTCTTAGTTTCACTGTATTTCACAAAGAAAGTTGCAGTAGGCTTACTAGATAATCTTTCCCTCCCCGCAAAGGAAACAGAGCACGTTAACACATTGCTTGAAAGACCTTGTAATAATGTCCACAAGCACAACTGGGATTAGCATTTGCAGGATGAAGACCTTGTTACTTTACTTTCAAGTCACTGAGGCACTCTGAAGAACCAAGAAACTACACTAGAAAACAAACCTGGCATCCACCCTTAATGACTTTCAAAGCCTGTCCCTGTCTGCAAGCAAATTGTAAAACCTAATTGCAGTCACTTGTCTGAAACCCATAGAAATTGTTTGGGAACAGGCAGCTCTCCTAGTCACAGTATCACTGCAGCCCCGGGGCTGGGGCTCAGATTCAGGCATGTCAGGTTACAAATACTTCCATTCCGTTTTAAAAAGACACTCTGGTTACTGGAGTTCTTCTTGTCCAGCCAGAACTTGCCTCTCTTCTCCCAGCCCCATCCTCACCAGCCTTCTGAGGCACAAAGGGAAACCCATTCCCTTCTCATGCTGCCCAGTGCAGCTGGAGATCAGACTTTCTGTCTCTCCCAGCCCCCGCCCCTCGCTGAAATTGAGATGGACTGTCCTTTACCTGCTACCTTAGTACAGCTGCAGCTCTCACTTCCAGCCCCCACCTCCCCACCAGCCCAGCTGGGGCTGCATGGAATGGAGCAGTGGGGACTTCCCTTACCTGTCAGGCTGGGATGCTACAGGTGGGCAGCCAGGACTGAGCCAGCATCTTTGCACATGGACTCCCCTGTCCTTAATAATGCAGAGCAGAGGGGGGGAGGCTTGTGCTGAGACCGGTGGGACTGGCTGTTCTGTCCCTTTAAGAAAGCAGAGTGGCAGCAGGGAGAGAGAGGGGGGCTTGTGCTGAGGCCCGGCCCCAGCTGCTCTGTCCCTTTAAGAAAGCAGAGTGGCAGGACAGGGGAGGGCTGTCCTGAGGCCAGCGGGGTAGCAGAGATTGAGCCAGCATCTTTGCATGCTGGCTCCTCTCTGTCCCTTTAAGAGTGCAGAGTGGGGGAAGAAGGGGGTCATAGAGTAGTCGACAGTGCTCCTTGATAAGCTCCTGCTTATCAGGTAGTCAACTACTCCTTCACATCCTTACACCCAACCTCTCTGCCAGACCTCCAAACCTGCTCATGAACCCAACCTCCCAGCCACATGCCCCCCACCTCCAGTCTGATCCTGTACACCACCTCCTGCCCATACTCTGCACCCCCCTCCCTATTCTGCACTCCAGCAGCCCACTCCTGCACACTACACCCTTCATTTCAGCCCAGACCTAGGGGAGCCTACAAAATCAACTAGCCCTGGGATCCCAGAAGAGTTAATTTTGGCCGGTGGGAAGCCCTGAACCTGGGTCCTCCATTCTATTCCCACCCTCCCTGTGGGGCTGGAGCACAAGAGGCATGAGGAAGTCACATCAGTGAGAGGGGTTTTTTTAATTTTGTTTTTTTGCTTCTCACTTCTGTGTGTGGCCCCCCACTAAATTTTCTGTGGGTCAGTGGCCCCCCAACCCAAAAATGTTTCTCCACTCTGCCGTAAATAAAGACAATGTTGAAACCTTTTGTTTTGGACATAAAGTAAAATATTTATTTATTTCAAACAAAGTTTGGTAAACTAACGTGATAAAGTTAAAGTGCTTAATCTGTTTAATGATTTTGATTAATAATATTTCCTTTCTTACCCTTTAAATACATCCCCTTATGTTATAGCTGTGTATTTACATTTTATGCTCTAGTAACCTAATATGAATAATTTAATATTTAAGGTATTTAGAGATAAGCAAATGTATTTTGTCTTCATGGATGGTTGGCTGGTGGACCACAGAAAGGTTTGCATTGAGCGGGGTTAGGCTGCAGGCCAAAAAGTTTGAGAACCACTGAACGACTGGAATTTTGAATAGTGCTAGTGGGAAACAGAATTCCTAGAGATTTTTTTATCTCTGTCACTGAATCTCTCTCCCATTTCCACACAGTATTTATAGACAACAGCAGGTGTGCAGAATTCATCAGCACTCAGCACTAACCCATTCTTCCTGAAATATTCCTTTTTACTAAAGAAAACTAAAACGCCAACTTAATCTTCCTCCTTATATTGCTGTGTCCAGTGATTTTTTTCTGAAAGACTTCTTATTTATGACCCAATCTCTCTGAGAGAAAAAAAGAGGTCCCAGGTTGCGCCTAATAGGACACGCCTATTCTGGCTACCAGGGTGAATCAGGAAAATAGCTCTGCTTCTCAGTTCAGGTTCATAATTTCTAAGACCATGTGCCACTCCTTGTGTCATCATAAAAGTCATTGAGCCTTTCTGTATCTCAGTTTCTCTGTCTGTAAATTAAGTATACTAATGCCTATTTCAATGGAGCTCTATGAAGGTCAGTAAAATAATATTTGTCAAGTGATTTGAGAGATTCAGCTGAAACACCCTGTAGAACTGCGAAGTATTATTTTTGGGTCACTTTACCTAATGGAAAGTGAAGCTGAGAATAAACTCAGCTTGACTTTAATAACAAATGAGATGATGAAGCAATGCAGTACCATATGCACTATCATAAATATGTGCAGTAGCCCTTCCTACCTTCTAGCTCTTTGCAGGTAATAGCTCCCATTTCCTCAGTTTTCAGGTAGGAACACACAGAGGTGCTAGTCATACCTGCAGGTGAATCTATTGCTTTGTGACAATCTAGCTGTTAGCAACCTTTTCCAAGCAGATAAAATGCAACTATTCTGCAAGACAGTAAGAAAATTGCTTGCCTCTGAGTGTGGGAAAAAATAGCCTCCGTTTCTATATATTTCACACCTGCAAAAGGCAAATGATGAGACAGGTATAACAGTGTTTGCTCTTCTCTCTCTTACACTTACAACTCTATTAATATTGTTAAAAGTTAAGGAGACTGACAGTGTTTTCTTTACTAACCCATGGCTTCCATGATTTACCAGGTGGAACTGAGCTAGAGGTAGTACCGATACCACATTTGAGAGAGAAATGCATACACAAGCTCATCAAGAGTTTGATCATGCTTTGACATGACTACAATGGAGGCTATAACTGCAGATGGAGCTGGACCAGGCCCAGACAGAAGCTAAAATTTGTGAACTGGAAAGATGATCAAATAACACCCACTCTTTGGATGTGAGTGATAGGAATCTCTCTTCATTCCACTTACATAGATTTGCTTGTAAACAAACTTAATAAACTTATCTGGACAAATATAGGAACAAGTGTAGTAATTAATGGCAGATTGTATACAAAAAGACAAAGACAGAAAACATTTTGATCTTACTTTTTGACATACGGCTCAGTTTTACTCCCACTGGCCCCAGAGGAAGCAGGATTGAGTTCAGAGCCACATGCACTAGCTATCAGGCAAGAAAAACCATTCACGTTCATTAAATATGATTGAATAGGAACAAGTATAAGGCACAATACTTGTCCTGATTGTAAGATGCAGGAATGAAGTAAGGAGACCTCTGTTCTAGTTCTTTCTCTGCCATAGATTCACTGTATGATAATAGACAAACCATTTTACTTCTCTGTGCTTCAGTTTTCCCATCTGTCTTTTTTTTCTTAAGGAATAGTGACATAACTACCTTTATGAACTGCTCTGGGTACACAGCTGTCAAGAGCTAAATAGTATTATTAGGCTAACACTTACCTGGACCATATATGCAAATACAATTTTGCTATTTGCAGTAATTCCACACTCCCCTACACCAGACTTACTCAACCTATTATACAGATATCATAATGCAATAAGAATTTGGAGTACACAAGAAATGCAGTAATGGAGCTTGTTTCATTAAAATTAAGGACCTTTTCAGAGGTACAGAAATTCAGATGCATCTAAGCAATTGTATCATAGTTAATTTCCTTGAACAGGCTTCCATTTTTACTTAATGCAATTTACACCAGTGTAAATCAGGAATAATTCCACTGAAGTAACCAATCATACAAGTATAAAACTAATGTGAGATCACAATTGGGCCTCTGATGCCCATATTCTAATTAAATTACTAGTTAGGACTTAAATGAAACTGTAGAAATACAGGTAGTGCTAGGTGAATGGAATAAAGCAACCAAGGGGAAGGACACGCCAGGAAAACAGAAAAAGATCAATGCTAAATTATATGTCCTAGGATGTTAAATGTGCCATCTATCAATAAATGGTAGAATAAAAAAGGCTAAAGTGGATGAAAGTAAAAGAAATGTAAACAGTTTTTTAAAATAAATTAGTGGTGTACTAATTGCACTTCCACTGATGTCAATGTGAGTATTAACTCTGTAGATATATGACTCATCAAGAGCAAACACAAAATGAAATTAGGGGGCATGATAGGGTAGTTTAAAAAATTGAGAAATAAAATAATAAATGGCATCGGGGGGTCTGTTGGGTGCTCCAATTTATTCCTATTCATAATAAAAGGAATAAAACTGAAAGGCAACAAATTTAAAATGGATGGACACTTTTAACACAACATAATGTCACCTGTAAATTAGTTGGCTTGTGTCCTAAGAGCTAAGTAATATTGTAAAAAAGAATGATATTTATATGACTCATGAGAACATCCACAATTACTTTAGATAGGATAAAATTATAGGGAATAAATACCCTATGCATTAGATTGTAAGCCAACTACTAACTGGTATGTAAGGATTAGGAGGAAAGTTCTATCAGTAAGGTATTCCACAACAATTAATTATAGGAGGTTTTGAACTTTTCTCTCTCTGGCCTCCATCAGCGACAAAGTACTGTATTAGATTATTCAAATCAGTATAGCAGTTCCTATGTACCTCTATTCTTAGGGATGATCTACTGAGTGAAAAGGTAGATGATGCTTTAAAAAAAAGGAATTATTTATTCTAGTCTTTAAAAGGCGAAGTGTGACGGATACTAAAACCAGACAGGAATTTTACTAAGGGAAAAGGAAATACTAAAATAATTGGGATTATGCCAGAATATATAGTGTAGTAAAATGAGAGCTTGAAACATAAGACCATATATCACAGGCCACGTCTGAGGCCAAGACAGCAATGGTTAAGACTTTGCTAATATAAAGCAGAGTTAAGATGTGAGCAACAGGCAGGCCCTGCTCACAGAACAAGGCAAGAACAGCGCTGATATTACAGAAACACTCATACCTAAGACGTGCTAGGCATAGGCCATGAGCACATTCCAGGGGGGTTATAACAGAACATCTCGTGAAGAAACATTTTGGTACCAACACATATCCCACAGATAACAACAACATAGTGACCCAGGTTCAGGACAGGGTCTCAATTGACAGCATGATAGATAATGATTGAACCCCCATGTATAAGATAGTGGGTGGATCTAGGTAATGCCTGAGGATGGCAACCTGATATGTCAGGAGTGTTGTGTAACTTGTTTGTATCTGGGTACAAAAGTGTATCCCAAAGAGTTGTCTTTGTCTGACCAAGGGGATAGTGATGGATTCCATGTCACTGAGTCACATCCATTGTCATGGGCACATATTCTTAGCCAACCTGTAGGCATCTGACCTAGGGAAGCTATTACTGTGCTTCATTTATAATAAGCCTGGCCTGCTACCTTCTATCTTTGTCTGATTTTATGGTCTTTGTGGGCTCTCTTGGAGTCTGCTGTGTTGGCTATTTGCGCAAGCCAACATAACATAACACTCAGAGGAGGATACACACACATCCAAATTATTATCATCACTGAAGGAGCAGGAGACTTGTCAGAACACCACAGGTGATGCCTGACTACACTATAGTACACAAATTAAAATTATCTAAAGAGTCACAAAATTCCAGGACCAGATAGTAGCTAATGAGGAATTCTGCAGAAACTGACAAAAGAGATGAGAAGTCACAGTAAATATAATTCAAATATATTTGGAAAAATAAAGGTACTTACAATCTAAAGAAAATGAATGTAACATCTACATGCAAGGAGATAGCAATAAAATATTCAGGAAGTCATTATCAATGTGACTTACTTTTAAAAATCATCTATATTTATATTGTATATTTGCATTATGCTTTAGAACAGGGATGGGCAATGCTTTTTGATGGGGGGGCCACTCCAAGATTTTGGAAAGTGGTTGAGAGCTGCACTCTTCCATGATATTAATAGAGGAGGTATGGGGTCTGAGATGGAGGTTGGGTGCAGAAGGGAGCTTGGGGTAAGAGATTGGGGTGCAGGAAGGCCTGTAATTTGGGTGAAGGAAGCAGTTGTGACCTGCGACATGGGATTGGGGTAAGGGGTTTGTTTTATGATGTAGGGCAGGAAGAGGTTGTGACCTGGGGCAGAGGACTGGGGTGCCAGGAGGAGGTGCAGGGTTTGAATTGTGACCTAGAGCAGAAGGGGATTGTGATCTGGGGCAGGTGATTGGGGTACTGGATCTGGGAGGGAATATGGGCTCAGGATGGGGGCTGGGGGTTTGGCTCATGTGGAGTAGGAAGGAAGGAGTGGGGAGACAGATGGGCTGCGATGCCAGAGACAGACTCTGGCCAGAAGACTTACCTGTGGGGCTCTCAGGCAGCTTCTCTGCCTGTCCCACCACCGCACAGGCTGCAAACAGGCAGCTCCCATTGGCCAGAAACCAACCAATGGGATTGTGCTAGGGGTGGAGACAGCCTGTCCCAGCTTCCCCAGGCTCACAGCTCAGAAACACAAATGGCTTGGAAGCTGCTTTTCTGAGTAGCTTGTGGGGGTTGGGGCAAACAGGGAGTCTGCCTGAGGCTCCCTGCTGCATCCACAGGCCAGATCTGGTGGCTTGGCAGGCCGGATTTGGCCCACATTCCCTATTTTACCCAGCCTTGCTTTAGAAATGTGTAGCCCAGTCCTATAACTGGATTCATGTGGGCATTCCTCTAAACCTACACAGAAGTTCCCTTGATACCAGCAGGGCTCTGCACATTCATAGGGGTCTGTCCATACACACGTGATTACACAACGTTACCTGTTGTGTTCCTTCCCTCTGGGGCATCTGGCATTGGCCACTGTCAGCAGACACGATACTGGGCTAGATGGACCTTTGGTCTGACCCAGTCTGGCCATTCTTATGTTCTTATGACTGCATGACTGAGGCCTTCATGCATTTATGAAAGGTTTTACATATGTTCCAGTCTTGTCAGTAAATATATAGTCATACCCCCAAACTTTACTAATCCCAATTGAATCTCATTTATGGAGAGATTAGAACATCTCCTGACCAAATCTCATCTCCTAAATTGATTGGGCAGATGTCTTATAACGGTTGTCAGATACCATCCAATATTCTGCAAGGTACTGGTGAAGCCAAATACCTTCAGTTTTCTCATGTTCATACTGCAATGCATCTAGAATGCATTTTATTTTTAATTAAAAAAATCATTATAGACTTGTTTATAGATTTATTTACTTATTTATTTTATTTAGATTTTTACAGCACTTAAGCTTGCAGTTGTACATGAGTTATACAAGATCTTTAAAAAATATATGTCTCAAAAGGCCAAAAGTAGTTCAACTGTAATAGGGACTAATTGTTGGCCATTATATTTATTTAAAATCAAAATAATTTATCTACTATATATTTGAGAGAGTTTGTCCATTCGGCCATCTGTCTGTTCAAGAATTCCTTCTAAATGGTAAGATCTACGATCAGCAAATTTAATATGCAACTTTCACTTATAACTTAAAGCAAGGTAAGGGTTTGGTTGTGCCAGGAAAATGGGATGTGCCTGGAATGGGACTGCTTCTCAGAAAACCACACAGAAAAGAGACAGAATTACTAGGCAGGTGAAAGGGGCTGGCTGGGGTACAGCTTCCCCCATCCGGGACTGCTGCAGCTAAGAGCCTACCACCCTCCAAGTATACACCCCTCAACTCCAGTTCATACGAGAACATTGCTGATTGTTCCCCTTCGTCAGGGAGTGAGGGGAAGTGCGCAGTTTGCTGAATTCTTCACTCTGGCTGGAGACCACAGGGGCAAACAAACCTGGACCCTCCCCGGCTGTGCCCATGGGAGCTACCCTGGCCATGGAGCAGCACTTCTCATCTATCCCCACAATGCTGTTGTGAGAGAAGGCAGGGTTTGTCCTCTCTTCCCGGGACAGCCCACATACTGAATAGCTAATTCCACAGCTCACCCCACAGAAATTATTTAAATGAAGCATGTACATTTTAATTTTATTTTCCAAACACCAAAACTTAATTGAGTTAAGGACCTGAGCAATCCTGGGGTAAATCTTCTAATACTTAATATATAAAAGCTGGAAAGCTTATTGAAAAAGAAAATAACTGCACGAAGATGACAAATCTGTTCTCTGGATAAACACTAGCTAAAATTTGAAATGTATTAATAATTAAGGGTGTTTTGCTAATATTCATTATGGGATATTTTATTTTTGTCATTCAGTAATTTGAAAATGTATTCTTCGCACATATAGGTACAGCTGTCTATCTCTTTATACCATTGTTGTAGAATCAATATTCATTGCAAATATTAATATGTTTTTCCTCACAATACCCCTGTTAGGTAGGGAAACATTCCTTCCGTTTTTATAGAGAGGTAAATTAGACACGGAGAGATTAAGTGATTTCCCAGGGGTAACTGAGGTAGTCTGACAGATATTAAATCCAGGTGTTCCCAGTCCTACGGCAGTACTTTTACCGTGGGCTTCTGGACGGCTTTACTGGTGTTAATCTGGAGTAGCCACACTGATGTGGCGTGACTATTGATTTACAGAGGCATAACTAAGAGCAGAATTTGACCCCCAAAAGTGTAAACCCTGAGTTACAGCATAACATGTACGTTGTAGGACATTTGTTTTGAAATGTCACACACGTTTTGTCTCCGAATAAAAAACAGCGTTTAAAACAACTGGCCAACTTTATTCTGGCACAGTGTAAAAGCCAAACGCCAAACTAATATCGAAAGAGAGACCAATCCCGTCTTGGCTTGGCCGAGTTTCAGAAGCCGGCCGGGCTGAGTTACACAAGGGAAGAAGAAGGTGCCTCCGAGGCTCCCAGTAAAGCTTGGCCGGGATCAGTTATTGGCGGGTCCGATGCTAGCTGCTGTCACCTTCCCTCACCCCGCCTAGCAAAACACAAGGTCGCTGCTTTTCCGCCAGAGTCTTGCAGCAGCAGCCGGAGCAGCAACTCCGACCTCGCGTCTTTCGCATGAGCTGTGGAAGGGGTCACAGCGGGGCGAGGCGGTGGAGCGACCCAGCCGGGGGGAGGGGGCTAAGCAGGACTTTCTCCCAGCCCCTCCCTCGGCCACACCCACCCTGCCAAGCTCCTGCTCTGCGGGACCTCCAGCCTGCCCCTCCCGCGCCCCGCTCCAGGGGGCAGCGCGCGGCCAGGGTCCGGGGGAGGAGCCGCTCGCTGGCCCCAGGTGCTCGGCGGGGCCGCCCAGCTGGCGTGGGGGGAGCCGGGAGAGGCGGCGCCGAAGGCGGGGGGGGGGGGCCGCTCCCGCCCCTGCGCGGAGCCGGGCGAGGGGGACCCAATCGCTGGCTAGCGGGCTCCGGCCGGCACCCCCAGCCAGCCGGGACGCGGCAGCAGCACCCCGGCGGGGCGGCCCCTCCCTGCAGCAGCTGCCGCCGGGCCCCTTTGCTGGGACCTTCGGAGCCAGCCGCCAAGTTGAAGCTCCGGCGCTGTGCGCGGCGGGTCCGTGGCGGGGCAGGCGCCTGGGCTGCCAGTGCCGCAGCTGATGCATCCACCGGCAGCCGCTTCCCCAGGTACCGTCCAGTGCAGGGCGAGTGGATGGGTGGGGAGCGGCGCAAGGGGCTGAGGTTCCCCCTGGGGCCGGCATGAAGTTTGTGTGATGGGCATTAGGGGGCCCCGCCCTACAGCCCCCGGACCTCCCTGGGTGGGGATAGGTTGGAGCCCCGTGCGGTGGTGCCCTGGCTCCCAGGAGGGGGCCGATCGCGGCGCTCCCGCTGCTGCTCTCCGCCCGGCCCTGAGTGTTTCGGGGTGGCCGGCCGGGTGCCCGCCCACTGGTGGCTTGGCGCGGGGCAAGGCAGGAACTTTCTGTGCCTCCGCTGCCTTTTCTCTCGCCCCTGTCTTGCCGGGCTCATCCGGGAGGCTCGCTAATTGCCGGCGTGGCTGGGAACAGCGAGCACTGCCCCTGTTTGACTTCTGAGCAGAGAGGAGACAGAAACTTCAATGAAGGGGAAGGTTGGAGGGGGGGAGGGTGTCCCGCCGGGTGCTGCATGGAGCAGGAGCAAAGAGTGGCTGTTGGGATGCCCATTGGGTCAGTCCCCTGGGTTGACACCCTCCACACACACACACCCCACTCCCCCGCCAGAGTTAGCAGCTCAAGGTGCTCAATGAGCTGAAAAAATCCCAGGATTTCCCTTTTCTGAGTGTCTGCCTGGTGCTGGGGCATGGCACTGGAGCCTAGACACCTCCAGGGCAGCCAGCAGCAGCACCCACAGTCCAGTCAGGTTTTTCTGTCTAGGCTTTGGGAAGGTGAATAACTCCTCTAAGCAGCAGTTCTGACTCCTCTCCAGGACTACCAGGCATAGGAGCTGGAACTAGGGGCTCAAAGGGAGCTGTTGCACCCCGTAGCTTGTAGTGATTTCCCTCACATAGTTTGGTTCAGTGCTCTCAGCACCCTCTCTATACAAATCATTCCAGCACCCCTGCTGCAAGGAGAGATCTTCTGGGAGCACAAAGTAAGACCCTGCCACAAAGTCCACTCAAAGCCTGTCCAGGAGATAAAACGCTGAGAAGCCTTTGAGTTTCTCTTTGCGGGTTTGCTGATGATGAGAGCTCTGATGCACTAGCTATTGTCGGCTTCCCCAGTGTTCTTTGCATGCCCGCTGCCTTGCCGAATTCTTCTCCTTTTCTGGTATATTCATCCATTTTTGCTGTTGTTTTGCACTTTTTAATAGGAATGTGAACAGATGTATATTTAAATTCCAACAAAATGTATTGAAAATGAGTGGGGTCTCCATTTTTGTGTATCTTTTGTTTGATGGCATCTCATATAAATCAGAGTGTGTTTTCCACCTGCAATTAGTGTGGTAATAAGTTCTTTATTTTACACCAAAATGATGCGTTAGTTGATAAATTAGAAATCAGTTAGACCCAATGAATGCCTTGTTCACTGTGCTGTGTATAATATCTTAATTGCAGATCTTTCCTTTCCCTTGAGGGTCTATGGCTTTTAACTCTCGTATGATGTCTGGTGGTAAAACCTCATTTGAAATGTAAGGGGTAAACAGGGTTCCAACTTCCTATTTGCAGAAAACCGAACATCCTTGTCCTGCACCCATCCCACCCCCTCACTCCTACCACCCCGCATTACTCACTCTCCCTCGCACTTGCTCATTTCTTCCGGCCTGGGGGAGGGTGTTGGCATACAGGAGGGAGTGAGGGCTCCAGACGTGAGTGCAGGCTTGGAGTGCATAGGCACTGACTCCATGTGTGCTCCAGCATAAGCAGGAGGTCTCCCAGATTTTGCACTCTGTGCTGGGGTCCCAGACACCAGCCGGGGCCAAAGGCCCCTCTGATGCCTGGGGTCCTGGTTGGTGGCTCTGCTGCTTCTGGGAGTCCTAGCCACTGGGTCCGCAGGTTCCACTGTTGCCTCGGGTCCCGGGTCTGGGAGCTCCGCTGCAGATCCTGAGTGTCTGACCATCAGCTCCGTGCCTGGGACTCAGCAGCTACCCCCACCTGTGGCTCCAGTCCAGGGCCCTGAGGAGCAGTCCTGCTGGGCAGGTCCTCCCCTCTCCCTTCCCTGCGCCTTCTGCCCTCTGTAAATAGCTGTTTCACAGAGTTCAGGACACTCTGGGAGGTACAGGGAGGAGCTGAGCCAAGGAATGCTTGGGAGAGGGAGTACGAGTGGGAAGAGGTGGAGTGAAGGTGGCAGCTTGGGGTGGAGGAGAGAATTGAGAGTACAAAGGATGTTACATTGCTGTTAATTGACTAGTTGAGTAGTTGATGGAATTTCCATTGACTACTCAACTAGTCCATAGGCACTTCCGCGTTCCTCCTTTGAAATGTACAAGAGCCCCAGTAGGGAACTTCAGGTGCAGCCCGGGGCTAGCAGGCAGTCCCACTGATTCTGGGCTGCCTGCTTTGAAATGTACAAGAGTCCCCAGCGGGGGCTCTTGTGCATTTCAAAGCCAAGGAGCCTGGAGTCAGCAGGGGAGACTCCAGCTGACCCCAGTTCTGTGTGGTATTTCAGCAGAACCTGGGATCAGTTGGACTCCCCAGCTGATCGCGGGTTCCATTGAAATGCCGTTGAAATGCCGCGCGGAGCCCCGGATCAGCTGGGGAGTCCCCTGCTGACCCCAGGCTCCATGGCGCAAGGGGCAGCAGCTGCTCAGCTGATCCCCATCTTAGATGTGTGGCGCTGCCCCTTTAAAATGCCGCCTCGGCATTTCAAAGGGGCAGCACCGCACAGCTGAGCCCGGGATCAGCTGTGGCCCCCTCTTTGAAAAGCTGAAGCAGTGTTCAAAGGGGGGCAGTGCTGCACAGCTGATCCCCCAGCTCAGCTGTGCGGCCGCTGCCCCTTTGAAACGCCCTTGGCATTTCAGAGTGGCAGCATTGTGGAATCCGGAGTCAGCTGAGGACTCCCCAGCTGATCCTGGACTCCACAGTGCTTCAGTGTTTTAAAGGGGCAGCGCCGCAGAGCTGACCCGCCGATCAGCTGTGTGGTGGCTCCCCTTTTGAAATGCTGCCTTGGGGTTTCAAAGCAGCGCCGCACAGCTGATCCCCGGCTCAGCTGTGTGGCGCTGCCGCTTTGAAGTACCCCTTCTCTCCACCCCCCTTGCTGCCTCTATCAGAGAGAGGCAGCAAAGGGGGGGATCGACTAGTCCTTAACATCCTTAGAGAGTACCCTTGGCTAGAGGAGAAGTGGATGCCTATGTTGGGGTGAGATCAGAGATTAGGATTACAGGGTGCAGGAGGGAGCTCTGGGCTGGGGAGGAGGGAGGTGATGAGGGCTCTGGCTGGGGATGTGGGCTCTGGGGTGGGGCCAGGGATGAGGGGTCTGAGTTTCAGAAAGGAGCTCTGGGCTGGAATGGAGGGGTTTGGAGTGCAGGAGGGGCTCTGTTCTGGGGCAGAGAGTTGGGAAGCAGGAGTCAGGCCCTAGCTGGGGGTAGGGGCTCTAGGCAGGGACCACGGATGAAGGGTTTGGGATTCCAGGAAGAAGCTCTGGGCTGGGCAAGAGTTAAGGTGCAGGCTCTGGGGGGCACTTTTGTCAGGTGGCTCCCAGGAAGTGGCCTGCTTGTCCCTCTGGCTCCTTAGCACAGGGGCAGCCTGGAGGGGAAGAGGGGGGGCTCCACGTGCTGCCCCTGCCTGCAGGCACCACCCTTGCAGTGCCCATTGGCCAGGGTTCCCATAGAGGAGAGGCAGCATGCAGTGCTCCATTGGCTGCCTCTGCACCTAGGAGTCAGAGGGATTTGTCAACCGCTTCTGGGATCTGCGCTGACCAGACAGGCACTATGCTGGCCCCCCTGCTGATAGCCACTTAGACTTTTACCAGCCCAGCCAGCAGTGCTTACCGGAGCCCCCAGGGTAGCCCTTGTCAACCAGGCGTTCCCTTCGAAAGCCGGATGCTTGGCAACCCTCGTGATAAACTGTAAATAACTGCGTTTTGACACTGGTGAGCTTTAGTGATATTAAGAGCTTGCTCTTGCACGTTGGAAGTACATAGGCCAGCTATTAACTCTTTGAGTGTAATTTATTTTTTACTAGCACTCTATTCTAAAAAAGCTGTTTTCATCCTTATGTAACTGAAATGAAGCTTTGACACCAGGGCTGGGCAAGATGCAGCCTGGGGGGCTGGCTCCAGCCTGCTTAACACTTTGATCTGGCCCATGGACTGCATTTGGCCACTTTGTTTATATCCTGATGCCCATGCCACCGAATTTCCAGACAGTAGCTCTGGCAGCAAGATCCTATTTAAATGGCTCATGGTTGCAGCACTCCCCCGGCAGGGGCTGGAGTTGCGAACCTTTTAAATAGCTGTGGCAGCTCTGCGTACCAGCCTGGCAAGGTGGTAGCAGTGGGGCCGGGAGTTGCGAGCCCTTTATTGTGTTTTTAATTCAAAGCCTCCAGCCCCAGAAAACTCTGGGGGGAGGCTAGTCCCCAGCCATGCCTCTTCCATCCCAGGCCCAGCTCCTTCTGGGGGTGGAGCTGGCCCATGACTACATACCAAAATTCATTAAGTGGCCCCCTACAAAAATTATTGCCCACCCCTGTTCTACACCTTGGCATGCAACTACATGGGGTCAAATTCTGTAATTTTTACTTGGGCAAAGCTTCCATTGATTTCAAGAGAGTTTTACTCCAAGGTATCTCTAAACTTGAATGTTCAATCCTACTTAAGAACTTGTTAAAGAATATGATTGTAAATTTTAATGAAGCCACTACACCAATGCTTGTTCCAGGAGACAGATGTTAGTTGCTAGTCATGACAAAGCCTACCTTTGTGTTCTGTTTACCAAAAATCTTACAGTTATATTCGTTAATATGTTAATCTATTACTGACTAGTCAGTTGGTGATACACCCTGCATAAGATCATCATCCCTATGAAATGAACATGATGGGTCACAATTGATTATAGAGGTGCACCCAGTTTAACTCTTTGTTCAGCACCAGTTCTAAAACTGTGGTTAAGGCTTGCTCTGAGGAAGTCCTTGTTCATTAGGCCCTTGTCCAGCCTCCATAAGCTACTTTCTGAAGAAATAGGCTCTCGTTTTGGTGCAGTGTTTGTTTTGGAGTTGCTGTTGCAAGCGGGATTTTGACTTCCCTCTTTTGACTCTGTGGGTGATGGTTGACGGAGGCCACTAAAAATGGTAGATGCCACCTGAATTACGCATGAAAACATTTTTACTAAATCCTAAAGCCACAAAGTTATTTCAGCAAGAGAGATTTTTCTGTTCTGATTATCTAGTCCAGGAAACTACTATGGTTTTGAAGTGGCTTAAAAGTGGACCTCGCAAAGTGCAAAAAATAAAAAGTCGATGCTTTTTGTTTTTTTGCTTCTTTATGAAGGCAAGTAAGATATTTCTTCTTGTGTTTTGAATTGGAAATTGAAACAGTAGCTCTCCTGTTTTTCCTGAAAGATGTATGGGATGATTGCAGAGCTAGTAGAAATATATTAGATATTAAAGAAAACATGGAAGTGAAATTCAGATGGCAGGTGATCTTTGTTCAGACAGTTAAAAACCGGATGATTTTTTTGTTTTTGTTTGTTTGCTTTTGTTTTTAAGGTTTGTGTAACTCAAACAAGTAAAATAGCTGGAAGAAAAGCTCTCCTTGAATATCCAACACCCCCATCCTCCTAGTAAAGTCTGCAAAGGTCTCAATTCATGTTTCGGTCCATGAAGAAAGATTTCCAGCAGCACAGAAAATATCAAACTTGATATTGCTAATGTAAAGAACAGGTGGGGTTTGGAGAGGGTGGCCTGGTGGGATCCCCTCCTTGTACATCATGAGGTACAGGGGAAGGGCAGAAAAAGGGGAAAAACTCATTTTTTTTTTCTGGGTCACTTTTAAAGACATTCACACAGATTTTTTTGATTGCCTAATCAACATGTCAACCATTGTGAATAATCCCTAAGTAAGATTCTTATCACTTCAAAAATTATTTAATATCCCCACATTTTCATGCTGGGCATAGTTAAGGCATTATTGCACTTGTAAGGAGATTAAAGTTATTTGGTCTTGAGTTTCTTGTCTTGGGTTTAAACAACACATGCAGAGAGTGCTGCAATAACTGTCAGTAAAGGTCTGTCATGTCTTATAGCTTAATTGTGAAATGTTTTTAAAACTCTGCACACAAACAAAACTTTTGGCTTAGCTTTTCAGAGGTGATATCACTATGAATAATCATTACAAGGGGCAAGATCCTATAACTGAATCCATGTGGGGAAACGCCCACATCTAGGTGGATATAGTTGTAGGATCTAGCCCTAAATCGGTGGTCCTAGCACTTTTTTTCTCTTTAGGGTATTGCCCATTTCACAGTAGCAGTGAATTTTGAGAAGACAGTTAAACTTCCTGAGTGCACACATTGCTCGAGAAATCTTATAATGCTTTTGTCATGCTTTTCCAACTTCCCTGCTTGTGTGTGTTGAGTCTTGGGACATATTGCCTCATAACCTGCCCAGGACTTTAGAATAGTCAAAGAAGAGACTGCCTGTGAGGGTTCTTGGGATACCCAAAACAGTGAGTCATCTTGTTACTCTTCCTCTAGTGAAGCAGGGGGGAGGCAACAAGACTGCTCACAAGGAGTTTAGGCAACAGCCTGAGCCAGGAGCCGGTTGCCCAGTTATCTTTCCAGTCAATTTCATGGCTCCCCAGCAGCCAGTGGATAAAACTAATGCAGAGTCTACAGCAGGACTACTCAGCATGTGGCCTGCAGGCCGCATGCAGCCTGCGGCCCATTTGTTTGTGGTCCACAGTGCAGTTTGGGTTTACGAGGGGCTCAACACATGGCCTGCAGGTGGGAGCCAAAGCAAAAAAGTAATCAATTTAACGGTCTTCAGGTAATATGCGTTTTAGTAGTTAAATTCCTGGACTGTCATTGCTCATTAAAAGTGCTGTCATGTGGGTGGAAATCGGGTAAATATTGCTTTTATTAATATCAGCAAACTGACTTAAATGGGGCCTGCATATTGTGTAGTCTTGCCTTTAATCTTTGTATTCATGCCTGTTAGTGTGAAAGAAGATATTTGCATGTATATGCAACCACACAAGTTGCGGCCCTCGGCATGTGCTGTGAGTATCATTGTGGCCCCCAGAGCTTCCAAAGTTGAGTAGCCCTAGTCTACAGGGATGCTGTGTTGCCCTAGCTACAGTGAAACACCCTACGCCGCTTCTGGAAGTGGAATTATATGTCAATGTAGTGGGCACTTAGGTCAGCAGGAGCCAAGACTATAGGGTGGACACTAACATAATTAGGTTGATGTAAGCTGCTTAATGATATATTATAGACCAAGCCTTTGTCTTGAATGGTAATAGTAGTTCCATCCCATCCCCCAACTTCCTTGAATCATTCTCTTGTGATATCTAGTCCCTGACACTGACTACTCATGGAAATTCCAGATCTTGTGTTCCCAAAGGCGCTGTGTTCCCCAGTTGACCAATTTTACTGTAAACCTGCAAACCACCATAGTTGCAGCACTTAAAAGTAAATCAAGAAAAGGGTTACATAAGAGAGAATAGAGCTTGCACTAGAAACTAGAGAGTACGGTAGAAAATAAATGGTCACAATACAATACAAAACATAAAATGCAAACTTGGGTCTACATTTATCAAAACTTTTCCTAGCTAATATAGTAAGT
This sequence comes from Pelochelys cantorii, assembly GCA_032595735.1. NCBI lineage: Eukaryota > Metazoa > Chordata > Testudines > Trionychidae > Pelochelys > Pelochelys cantorii. Next base: position 102,477,504 of record CM064327.1, read on the forward strand.
ATTCCCCCTCCCTTCCCCCAAAGTCCAGTCCATTGAAGAGCTAGTTGGTTTCTTTATTACCAGGATTTAAAAGTTAATGAAAGCATCTACTTCCAGTTAGGGGTTTTCCCATAGTAAATGGATATTGTGCCTTTCTTCCCCTGCAAGATGTTACAGTGAAAATAGTCTTTTTGTTTCTGTTTTCAGGCAGGGCAAACCCTTGCCTTGCTGTAGAGATTTTTTTTTCTAGCTTTATGTGGGTTTGATAGTTTGTTTTGTCATTGTCTGATGGTTTCCATTAACTGCTCTGGGATTTGGCAAGAGTAAACATTCTTATCTTCCCAGCTGACTAGGCAGGGGGTGACATCTCCCTCTTGCTTGAATCAGACATTACCCATACATGCTCCTCCAGCAATCAATTTCTACTCTTAAGTCTATAAGGCTTACTTTCAATATAAATACATTATTCCTTATAGGGATGCAAAATCCCATTTAGTTGGTTAACTGGTTAAAAGTTAAGTTTAACCAGTTAACCGATAAAGCGGGGGGCAGGCTGGAGCTGCCGGTGGGAGCTGCTCTGACTAGGCTGGAGCACCTCTGCCTCCGGTGGGCCCCGCGGGCCTGGAGCAGCCCCCTACCAGTGGTGGGCGGGGGCTGCTCCAGCACCTATGGGTTACATCCCTAGTTCATTAAATATTATTCTTATCTGCACCTCACAATGAGTATGAGGCTTGACAAGCTTTGAGCTTTTTGTACGTCCCTAATATGTTATTCTTTATGGATAGTTATCCTGTCAGATATCATTTTGAATGCCATAGGATATGTCTGCACTGCGACTGGATGTATGATTGTAGATTGGGTAGGCATACCTGTGGTAGCTTTAATCTAGCTAGGATGGACCCATAGGCACGTTTCAAAAGTTTACCTTATGTGTATAACTTACATGTACACCTGATATTATATGTGGAATCTCTTGTGGTAATACTGCAAGTGAGTGACACCACCTGAACTTTGGCCTGGTGTGTCTTAAAATATTTCCATAATGAATGTTACTGCATTGAGCTTCTAATTTGCTTAATTAAGGCATCAGTTTTGAGTTTTATGAGATGCATGCTTCCCTGTTGAGATTTTTTTTTTAAATGTAATCAATCTAATGAAGATATTAAATCAATGGACTAAAATGTTTTGTTTGTACCAGTCAGACTTTTTTTAGGATCTGTTAATTAACTTGTCAACTTATCAACGTTTTTTCATGCTTTTTGACTTGTGAGCTGTGATTTGTATTCTTGTTTGGTCGCACCTCACATCTGTGTTCTGTTTCAGTAAGCAATTTAGCTACATAGAAGGCTAAATGCTGCCATATTTAGGCTACATCTCACACAGACATATTTGTGCAAGCTCCCTGTGAGCTAGTGTGGTAAATAGTAGTGTAGCTGCAATAATATGGGCAGTGGTGAGTGGTGGTATAGGCTAGCTGCCCTGAGCACACAGGCACAGAGTCCAGGCAGGTGAGTACTGAGTGTGGATAGCCTTGCTGCCATTCACTGCTACCCATAATCTTGTGGCTACAGTTTTTATCATGCTAGCTAAGGCTGTGTTAGTGTAAACATTTTAACAGTTAACCGATGCGCTTGGGCTCATCAGTTAAACTTCATGGTTACATGCAAGGCCCCCTGCAGACTTTCCCACTGTGCTGCTGTCTTTGTATCAGAGGCAGCAGCGTGTGCGCGGGGGCGGCAACAGGAAACAGTGCTTGCAGGGAGACTGCTTTTAAGCAGGCTCCCCACGAGCACCAGCTCTCACCTGCCCCTCCCTTCTGCACGCTGCTGCCAGAGGAAGAGGCAGCAGCCTGGGGATGGGGGGGAAGCAGGTGGCCCTGCCAGAGCTGGTACACACTTAAAAGCCAGCTTCCAGTGCATACTGGCTCCCGCAGAGCCGTTTCCCCTCCCCCGTGTAAATGTGGAGTTGCCGAAATTTTACTAAAAACTTTACACGTTTACCAAAAATCCCCTATTGCTAGCTTGATTTTTAACATCCCTAGTGCTAGCTTGATGAGACCCAACACAAAAACATGTATGTGAGCTGGAAATAATACCCCTAGCTCCAAGTGTAGACATAGCTTAAGTCACGTTATGCAGTACCTTATTTTGGGAAGAATGCTATTAATTTCAGTGGGTCTGCTGGAGTAAAATGCTATTTAGTGAGGTGAAGGTGAAAGAATCCAGCCCAGAGACAGAGAATCACAGGACTGGAAGGAACCTTGAGAAGTCATCAGGTCCAGTCCCCTCATGGCAGGACCAAGCACCATCTAGACCAGGCATGTCAAACAGGCGTCTGGAGGGCCGCATGCGGCTTGATCGAAGTTTTTTGCAGCCCGCCCCTACATTTTGTAAAAGAATGAAGTACGGCCCTGTCATGGCTCCTTCTCCACTCTGGCACGATAAATGCAGAAGTGGGGGCCAGCAGAAGTACCCCCAAAAGCTTATCTTTCCAGGCTTTGGTAAAAACTTCCCCCCAAAATCTTACAACCTAGATTTTGGGGATAAAAACTCCACTGCCACCACCCAAGTAATAATAAAGAAACCAGGGAGAGATTACTTGGGAAATCTCACCCCCTAAAGTAAAACCAGGACACAAAAATTAACCAATACCAGGTTAATAAAAGAAAAGAGAAAGAACTTTTATTATCACCACAATATTCCTGTTGCAAGCATCATGACTAGATGGAAAAGTCACAAAGTAATACTCATGGTGGGAGAACCCCACCATGGGCCTAGAACTTAGTTACAAGAGAGAGCAAAAAGACCTTTTTAAAAAGTGCACAGACATCAGATCCCATTTTCCAAACCAAACGGATTTATGTAAACTTCACCCTACTTATAGAAGAGTGAAGAATCTATTCTTGGAGGGAGACATTCTGTCTGACTCCCTCAGTAGCTGGAGAGAAACTGCTCAGGACAAAGGAGAGAGAAACCAAAAACTTCCTTTGTCCCAGTTTGAAATTCCTACCTACATTCCTATTGGCCAACTCTACCTGGGTTAGGTATGTTAACCCCTTAGTCCCCAGGCTGCTGGCTAAGCCTCATGACCATGACAGGCCCGCTGGCCACTTGGAGCATGTGATCCAGTGCAGATCACAGCCGGACAGCTGCTCTGCGCACAGCGACTGCTCACAGCTAGCTAGGCCGCTCAGTGCGTGGCGCCCAGCACATGCTCATGGCCAGCCAAGCCGCTCTGCACAGGCATCAAGTGCCTGCTCACAGTTGGCTGCTGTGCTCATGCCGCCCCAGCACCTGAGGAAGAAGTGTGTGGCGGTGACGGGACCCAGGCATTAAGTTGGGTGGGCTGGGAATGCCTGGCTCTGGGGGAGGCATTGGGTTGGGGGGGGGGGGGAGCTGGGAGTGCCTGGCTCTAGGGGAGGGGGAGGCATTAGGTTGGGGATGCCTGAGGGGTGCCTGGCTCTGGGGGAGGCATTAGGTTGGGGGTACCTGGCTCTGGGGGAAAGAGTGAGGCATTAGGTTAGGGGGGCGTGGGGGTTCCTAGCTCTGGGGGAGGAGAGAGGCATTGGACCACAACCCTTTAGCTCTTCCCCTTGTACAAGCATACAGTTTAGTGTTAATTGCATGGTGTCACATATTGTTTCTCAAATAATATGATAGCATACAGTTTTTTTCCATCGAATGGAATGGACTCGAGTACTGTAATATATACACACACACAAGGGGCTGATTTGTGGTTCCCAGTTTAATTTTCATGTCCTGAGTTTTAAGTACCTAACTGTACTGTGTTAATACTTGTCATATGATTCTCTTGGAATGTAGGCATTGCCAAATCAGACAGTGGGACCCTTTAGTCTAGTCCAGTATTGTAGCTACAAAAGTGGCCAGTACAAGATGTGTTATAGGATGGGGTGTGAGTGTGCTCACACATGTCCACAAGAAACTACAGTGGACAGTTTCTCTGGATAGGGAATGTTTCTTCTTCACTCCCATCAGTTTGTGGCTGGCTTATGACCTGAAACATGAGTGGCTTTTAATCTGTTTTTTATCCTACCTATGGCATTTTAGATGTTTTCATTATCAATAAGCCTTCATCATTTTAAAAATCTTACAAACTGTTGACCTCACCGCTATTTAATGGCAGTGAGTTCCACAGATGAATTGGGTAAAAAAAGTTTCCTTTTATCAATTTTTGATCATGTTTTGGCTGTTTGCTCATCAATTCCCACTTTGCACACCTGATATCTATCTTATATTTTACCTATCCTTATTTCATTCTGCTCTATAGACTTAACTTGGGATGGGTTTCCAATTTCTGAAGGATACCCATTTGGCTCAAATAACATCTGCTTTAAAGATAAAAAAGGAAAAGGAAATTATCCAGTTTTATATCTAATAAGTACCAGCCAGTCAAGGGTAACTGGGGCATACTAATATTGCTAATAAATATGCACTTGTACATCAGTCGGCCAAAGGGCAATTAACTTGTTAGTCTTGCATGGATTATCTGTGTAAGAATATTACATGTACCTTTGAAAGTGCAAAGTTTAAGAAATCCTAAGGATAGCATAAAGACCAGCTTTGCATGCCACTCAATTTGTTTTGGTAATCCTTCTGGGGACAAATAGACACTTAGAGCAGGTGGGGGAGGAGGGTATGGATGCAGAGTAAGGCCGCCAACGCAGATGTCATATTTAAATTCAAGGGCAAAAAAAGAATCAGCATGTACCTGATTTATACTGTGTTTCTTTAAAGAAAATTCAAAGACTATTGTTTGCCAGGCTTAAGCAATTATTATGAGTCTCTCCCTTATTGTTTTGGTCTATACTTGTTTTTATTTCAACAAAACAAGTTATGTATCATATAAAAATAATTAAAAAGTACTTTCTATTTAACAATTATAAAAATTATATATGAGCAAATAACACCAATTTTAAACATCAAATTATCGTATTATATTCAAACTAGACCTGAAAAAAAATTATACAATATACCTAAAACATAATCTATAATAATAAATAATTATGACTTTCCGATAGAAGTACATTGGTGGCCCATAAAGCTATCAGTTTTCGTTTGTGTGGCCCTTTGTAGGCTTTGAGTTTGACATGCCTGGTCTAGACCATCCCTGACTGGTGTTTGTCTAACTGGCTCTTAAAAATCTCCATTGATGGAGAAACCTCCCTAGGCAATTTATTCCAGTGCTTAACCACCATGACAGGAAGTTTTTCCTGATGTCCAATCTAAAACTCTCTTGATGCAATTTAAGCCCATTGCTTCTTGTCCTACCTTTAGAAGTTAAGGATAATTTTTCTCCCTTCTCCTTGTAACAACCTTTTAGGTATTTGAAAACTTTTATGTCCCTTTTAATCATCTTTTCTAGACTAAACAAACTCAATTCTTCCACTTTTCCCACATAGATCATGTTTTCTAGACCTTTAATACATTTTGCTCTTCTCTGGATTCTTCAGGAAAGGTGTGGACAAACTGGAAAATGTGACACCCAGAACTGGACAGAATACTGAGTTCTAATCTGTGTGGAGTAGAAAGGAAGAATTACATCTCATGTCTTGCTTACAACACTCCTGCTAATACATCCCAGAATGATGTCCTCCCCCCCGCTCCCCCCAGTATTACACTGTAGACTCGTATTTAGCTTGTGGTCCACTATGACCCTCCAAATCCCTTCCTGCCGTACACCTTCCTAGACATCACTTCCTATTCTGTATGTGTGAAACTGATTGTTCCTCTGTAAGTGAAGTACTTTGCATGTTATCCTTATTGAATTTCATCCTGTTTGCTTCAGCCCATTTCTCCAGTTTGTCCAGATCATTTTGAATTATAATCCTATCTTCCAAAGCAGCTGCAACCCCTCTCAGCTTGGTATCATCTGCAAACTTTATAAATATACTCTCTGTGCCAGTGGTTCCAAACCTGTGGTTCATGGCAGCACTGTAGGGTGTCTGCGCAGAGCGCCTCTCAGCCAGCACGTCCCTCAGGCTGCATTGCTTCCCCCGGCTCGGGCTGAGGGACGTGCAGGCTGCAGGTGCAGCTATATTGTTTGGGGGGCCTGTAAAATTTTAATGGATTGTAAAGGGGTCCATATCCTCAAAAAGGTTGGGAGCCACTGCTCTATGCCTTTTAATGGTTTGGACTAGTCATTTGATGTGTTTTCCTGTGTAAGTGGCATCTCCCCATTCCCAGAAGACGGGCCAGAGACTGCCATCTTTGGTCAGGGTGGGATAGTACAGTATACCCATTGCTTTCTGTGGGACTGGTGGAGTAAAGTGCTACCCATCATGGGGAAGAAGTGGCCAACTCCAGGCCTATATTCATAACACAGTAATTCTATCTGTAGCACAATTAAAATCCCCATGATGCTTTAAAGAATAATGCATGACAGGTTGAGTGCTCTACATTGACACATTTTAAGTGCTTCTAGTAGCTTTAAGTGCATATATCACACTACAAATACAATTCCTGTAATGTTACTCCTGTTATTTATTGTAAAGCTATATTTCAGTAGTCATACTCTGGGGAAAAAAAGAAATGTAGGGAGTGTTTGGAGTGAAATTAATGTTCTCAACTTTTCAACATGGGTTAATATCTCTTACTGTTCCATTTCATAAAATGCATTTATAATAAAATCTAAAGCTTTAAAACTAAAGCTAATTAAAACTATCTACAACATTTTGTGGTATGCTAATTTTCATAACAAAGGACAATTAAAGGACACTATCCAGTATTAAGGCCTAAAATTTGATCCTCTTTGATTTTGTTGTAGATTGAAAATACCTGAAGGAGTCTAAATAGCTATTGTGTTTTAAAAAAAACAAAACAAGACTAGGAAGTCTATGGAAATCATCATGCCACTGTTTGGAATTAAACGTACACCCACAGCCCACCACTGTTTTTATCGTACTTTCACAAACACATTGATGTTTCTCCCAGCCCTGATCTGCTGGTTCGTCAATTGTTAACTAACAACGTTATTTTCAAAACTGACCTTGTAGCACCGTTAAACATTATTTTCAAACATTATTTTCAAAGCTGACCACTTGTGCACAAAGAGGAATAGAAACAAATCATGAATTTTAAAATCCGTAGGAAAGGCAGGAAATCAGTCGATGATTTGCCAAATACAAAGGACATGAATGGTACATAAGGAAAACGTTATTCTCATGCTTTTAAGATCGTATTAAAGCCAAAAGAGAGTAAATCAAAATAAAATGATTGAAAGGACATTGTCATCTGCTTTTTCCAAGAATGAACTTTACAAACACAAAAGTTTGTTTACCACATTGAAGGCCGCCTATTTCAAGGCTTTGCACTCTATTATGAAATATAAAATTGGTCAGAGGGAGAGAGAACTCTCAAAATACTTTCTAAAAACTAATTCTTTACATTCACAAATTCTCTTTTGACATTTTAATTAGGATAATTTGCATCATTCCTCCTATTAACAATACAGTTGATACTGATATCAACTAGGTAGGGAATAACTGGTAAACACAGTCAGCTGTGCATGTAGAGTGCCCATTGATATGAATGGGTGTTGCACATGCAGTACTGTGGACCTCTGCATTTGAAGAGGTTTCCAAAGGCATTGTCAAATATAGCTGCTTTACCTTCCTCCCCAGAAGTAAACTTTTCCATGAGGAGCTTACCCAAAAGAAATAAAGTGTTGGCTGTCATCAGCACAACCAGGATTTGAGCACAGTCCCCTAGGAGTCACTGAGCGGAACAGATGAATGTATTTGTTTTTCTGAGAACTGCCATGCTGAATCTGTGTAACTTTTACCATCTTATGACTCTTCAAACGTCTCTAGTCAGGCGCATTATTTGGCTGACTTGAAAGCAAATATTCTCAAGTGTATTGTAAAAGAGCTTTCACTTGTGCTGACTGTGGAGTAAGTCCCTCAAGTCCATCTTACCTATATTCACCTAAATATCTGAATTACATGATCTATGGACATTTAAAATATTTTGGGATGGGGTAGAGAAAATCTCTGCCAAAACCCTTTTCAAGTCTGACTAATTTCTGGGCCTATATGGTTTGTTTTACCGAGTCATTAAAATCAAACTTTGTATTTAACATCCAGAGAGGGAATAGGAAAATACTGAAATATATGCTAAAAATGTTTGTATTTCTTGGTCACAATCATAATGAAAGAATCAGAAATGGTATGGTTCTGGCTGGGGTTTCTTTCCTGCTTTCATTGATTTGTTTCACATAAATGTACTCTTACAAGTTCTTTCTCTAAAGAAAGCCATTTCATTGTGGAAGTGAAGTGGAAATAACTGGTAGGGACATGGCAGCATAAACATTGGAAAGCTTTAAAAACTCATGCCTCAATCTTAAGGACTATCAGATTTGCTGGAGTGTCTAAGGCTAATGAATGGATTATGATAATGAGCAGGAGACACTAATTTGATTTCCTTTTACAAATCACTGCAGCATAGCATATATTACTGGGAAAGCCAAGTGGGAAACACTCGTAATGGAGAATGTGCAATTCATAACATTGAACAAATTAAAAAAAACCTTCTGAAGATGACAACTAGTGTTTTCAGTTTTAGAGCTTTAAGAATATTATTCTGTGGATCTGGTTTCTGCTTTATACTGATCTGTTAGACTAAAGTTTTTACTCAGTGGCTAACAATGACTTTTGCTTCCTCTCCCAGAAATTGCCAGTGACAACATTATTGGGTTGGGGGGAGCAGCTATTTCCCAGGAAGTGGAACGCACATGCTTAGAGGTTACTTAAAAGACCTTTTGGTGTCTAATTTTCACATCTGAATTGCTGCCTTGTGGAGTTCACTCTAAAATGCATCCAGTGCTGCTAGTTAATGGAAGTTATATAAGTTGAACCTCAATGGCCTGGCAACATCATGGTCCAGCATGATTTTAATTAGCTGGATGTTCACTTATCATGGGTGTGGCCAAGTTTCCCACAGTCCCATAAAGTTTGTTTACAGCCACCAGTCCTGGCTGTCAGTGTTCTGTGCTGTTATTTAGCTCTAATTTACCCCCAAATGTCTAAGAGCCCAGTAAGCAGTGAAAGTGTTGGTACTGCTGCTAGACAATATTAACTTCCCGTGGTCCAGCAAGTTCTCTGGTTCAGCACCAGTCATGTCCCAAAGGTTTTGGATTAGAGAGGTTCAACCTGTATTCATGTTTGGCTATATCTACCAACTTGACCAAGTTGAACACAAAACAAGCTGAATTCTGCTCAGTGAGTCCCTTCAATGAAGATCTCATTTTCCCTTGACAGTTATCTTACTATCCAAAACTACTTTTCCTGTGAAAACTCCTGTCATCTGAAGAAGTGGGCTGTGCCCACGAAAACTCATGATACTGTCTACATGTTTTGTTAGTCTTTAAGGTGCTACTAGTCTATTGTTGAAGTTTTTCCTGTTACAGACTAACTTGGTTACCCCTCTGATACTTTTCCTGTGCTCAGGGCTTGACCCTGGAATGGTGCAAGATCAGAGCTTCTGTGCTTGCAGACATGATCATTATTTTTCAATTTACAACTGGGTGTTAAGTGATGTTACTACAGTATCACTGTAGGAACCTCTTTATTCTGCAACCTACATTGTTTCAGTAGGATGCCTGAGGGTGTGTTTTTTTTTTTTTTAAAACAACTGCCTTGTTTTTGCCACTTCCCACCACATATTGCAAAGTTATCTTCCTGTTCTGCTGGTCTCTATTTTTAGATGTTTCCTAAAGAGAACCAACATTTCTGAACAAATTTCTCCCATTTCAAGCATCTCCACTAGCTTTCCCTGAACCAAATGAACGATTTTAAGGCTGCTGGTAAGTTTTTCTCAGATCCCAGCATCCAGGTTGTAACTTGTTCCAATTCAGAGAGGGCTGGTTATTTATATTTAATATTCTGTCCCTAAGAGAGTTTTCTGGGTTTCCTGGAATGTTCTTCTCTCTCATCTTTATTATCAGACTCGTTTGTTTAGTTTTCTCTTTGAACTGTGTATTTTCTTTGTTGTTTGAAGTGATGTAAAGTACTCTAAGGTGTTTCAGGAAGGACTTACTGAGCTTATATGTGACTAAGTCTGTGAAATTCTTTGAAAATGTGCATGGTTCATGTTAGTTAATCATGGTTATATCCAAAGGGGAAAAATAAAAAAGAACATAATTTAACATTTTTCTTCTGTGTCTGACTCCCCCCGTCCCCCCCATACTGAGTTTGAGTGAGGACCCTTGGGGCTCAGAAAAACACAGAATACATAGCCTTTGCTTCATCTCTATATACTGGAAACAACACCCTGTGCTATTTTACAATCCTAAATTAAAGTGAAAATTATCAAATCATCCCTTAAATGTGTATGCTTTTTAATGTCAGCATCACAAAAATGCTTCACAGAATATTAAGTTTAATACTTCCCCAAATTCCTTACTCTGAAATATGTAAGTTCAAACTCCCTCAATGTTTCTCTAAGGTTTTCAAACTGAAGGCTTTCATGATTAGAATAGGACTTGAATTTGTTCCTGGACGCTTTGGATTAGTTTCTGCAGAGGAAAAAAATTCTGTCTGGATTGTTGGGGTAAATTCTATTCAATTACACTGGAGTAAAACAGTGCAACTATTCAAGATTTACACCAGTGCAGGGCAGAGGAGAACTTGACTATAGATGTGTGTATGTGTTTTACCTGTTGCACTTATACTATATTTTAGAGTAAAGCTCTCAGTTACCAGGGTCCTCTCATGTTACATTACGCTTATACCAAAATAGAAAAAATCACACTTAAAAATATTCTAATTTTAAAAGCAAAAATTGTAGAGACAGCTCACATTGAGGGCCTGATCCTTCAAACTGTCATGACTAGTGTTTGCTTGCGAAAGTGCTGCTACAGAAGTAAATGGGATTATTTATAGGAGTGTGAATTTCTAATGTGCATAATGGTTTTCAGGACTGGGCTCTCGGAGTGTTTAAAAACCATATGCGTTTACCCAGTCTTGCATGCAGTAACTACTAGTTCAGAGTTCTTATGCTTTAGCATATAAATAAGTATTTTTAATCAATTTTAATTTTTCTATAGGCTTTGATAGTTCTGTTGCAGACAGAAGTTATTTAAATTCCCAAATACATATGTGCAAACAGTACTGCTTTAAAATTTGCTTTTCCTTGTCTGGAATTGAATATGGCCTTTTGTGTAGCATCCAGATGCTACCCATTTTAAATGTTCATTTTTAAGGCTGTCTGGACCAATTCTGTTTATTAAATGAGCTGCTCCAATCAATTTGCATAGGAAAGGAATCAAAATTCATCTGAGTCCCAAATTTCTCCCAACAATATGTTTTTATGGAAGTTGTGGATTTAGTGAGCTGTTTGGAAAGAAGCTGTTGTAAGGGTGGTCCAGCACATACGATATTCAGCTGTAGGGTTGCCAGCTGTCGGGTATTTTCGCCTCCTGTCCGGTAAAAAAAATTCAGAGAATACCGGACACCTAAAGTGTCTGGTATTTTCTGATTCCCCCCCCCCCCCCCCCCCCGGCCAGGAGGTGAAAATGCTGGGCACCTGGCAGCCCTACAAACACTCAGCACCCGGACTCCCAAGCCCACCCTCCCTACCCCCCTTCGGCTCCCAACACCCCCAGCCCCCATGCTTACCTGGTTCCGCAAGGCTGCCAGCACAAAATGGCTGCTGCTTCCTGTTTCTATCCCTGCACTCACTCTTAAAGGGTACATGCTGTTTTATTTTATTTTATTTTATTTTATTTTTTTGCTTAATAAGTCTTGGAGTCCTCTTTTTTTTTTTTTTTTTTCTTTCCCCTCAACAACTTTGGTCTCCCCCCTCCCCTTTTTCCCCCCCTTCAACAGAATTTTTCCCCGGTGTTTTTTTTTTTGGGGGGGGGGGAGAGGGGTTCGGTATTTTTGTTTCAATCATTTGGCAACCCAGCTGGGACCAAATCTAGTTTCAGGCGATGTGTAGGCCTGAAAAAGAGTAGCCAGATGGAGAACTGCATGGTCACTGTTGCATCCGAATGCTTGCTCCTTTGAAACTTCCAGAGCCAGTATTTCCCTTAACCTTCCACATTCTGAATTAGGTTGGCGCTTCTCTAGGCGAGTTCTAGAGGTCAAAAAGTGTTGTCTACACATTTTACCCTGTGTCCCCCTTATCCGTCCATGGCTAGGGTTGCCAGATGGTTTCAACAAAAATACCGGACATACTTGACATTACATCACAATCTACATTACATCTTATTTAGAAAATACCGGACATTTATATTTTCTCAATTTGTTTCCCAAACAGAAAGCTCAAACACTGGACTGTCCGGTTCAAAACCGGACACCTGACAACCTATCCATGGCATCCTTTTGCTCTGGCTGAGTATCCTGACCAAAGTAGATATGCATGGTGCAGTATTACTGGCATAAACAGTCTGTGTGCAAAGGTGTTCAGGGACATTGTGTAGGCACTCCTAGGTTGGCCTGTAATCTAGTGTAAATTTACGCTACATTGTGTCACATTTGGGAGGGAAAAACCAATTTGTGTGTGTAGTTTTCAGTAGTTTTATGCTACTGAACACACCCCATTACTTTCTTTAACAATAGTCAATCCTATCTGTTCCTTCAGAGACTGCCCCTGGGGCACTCTGGAACTCTTTCAAACACTTGAGCAAGAATTCCAGTCTGTCCCAAACCCCTATGGCTGTGGGCTGGTTAAATTCCATTCACCTGTTCTTTTTCTTGGGGTTTAATATTGATAGTTAGAATTGCAGATACCACTTATTCTAGAAAGAGAGATAAAACCAAGGAATAAAATAAAACAAACTCTAATGCAGTTCATGCAATGGCTGGCCGTGCAGGGTTAATACTTGCTTAATTCATATATCGCATCTCGTCCAAAGAATTGAAGAAGCTAATGTATCAGTAGCTCAGCTACTATGAAGCCAGTCTTTTGTTTTTAGATCGCGGTGGGGAACCTTTTTTCTCTTGGGGGCCACAGATTCACAGAAAAATCAATCAGGAGTCTCACACAAGTGAGAGGGGAGCGGGGGGGAAACCCTCACTACTCACCTGCTCCCAAATCAAACAAAAAAACCCAACCAACCGAACTAAACAACCTCCCTGACCCAGCCCCCAACTGAGAAGCAAACAAACAAATGAAACCTCACAAAAAACACCGCCCGCCCGCCTCTCTCCCCCCCCCCCCCCAAACAAAAAAACTTCACTCTGACTCAAGTTGCTGGAGCTCCCTGTGGTGGGAGAGCACTGAGACTGGGAGTTCCTACAGCAGTGGAGATGGAGCAAAAGCACCAGCTCTTTCTGCTGTGGGGGGAAGCCCCAAGCCTCACCATGGGCTGGATGAAGGTAGTCTGGATCTGGCTCATGGGCTGTAGGTTTCCCACACCAGTTTGATGATTCAGTACAGCTTACTATCATCTTGTTTAGAAGTCTCTTAGTGCACTTGGCATTATATTTTTTAGCCTTTTCTGTTAAGTGCATCACCAAAACTATAATCAGCCAAGCAACCTACATGACAGGGTTTGGATGGCCCTTTCAGTAACCTAGTTATTGCCTGAATACCTTCCTTAACTCAGCCAACATCAATATAAGACAAACCTATTTATGGAGGCATAGAACAGATCCCTGGCGTACACTCCAAAAGGTTTTGAGATTCTTGGCAGTGAGCAACATTTAGTTATTTTTCAGTTTCCTGAATGTGAGAATCTACTAATGTGTCAGCTCATACCACTCTTTGCATTCACAGAAATGGACCGTTATTAAAAATTCTTAATTGTAGCTTGTAATGAAACTAGTCTGCAATTTTACAGTTATTCTATGCATCATTGGAGGTTTCAGTGCAAAACAATGAAGCAGGAAAAACAGCTGCACTTTCATTAAGTAGGATAAAAATACGAGAGAGAGATTAAATACTCAAGCTTCAGGATGTAAATCAAGCACTAATTGTTTGGGATTAGGAAGAAAATTCCCCTAAAAGCAGGATATGGCATTATTGTCAATTATGAGCTTTCTTGAACCGTCTTCTGAAGAAATTTATATTAACCACTGAGATGTCTCAGAGGGGGTAGCTGTGTTAGTCTTTATCTGCAAAAACAACGAGGAGTCCTGTAGCACTTCAAAGACTAACAGATTTATTTGGGCATACGTTTTTGTGGGTAAAAACCACTTTATCAGATGCATGGAGTGGAAATCGAAAAGGATGGGAGATGTATATAACGTGTGTGTCCTAGCATATCAAAAGAAGGGATCTGCTTAACAAATGCAGGACCAGTGTTAACAAGACCAACTCAGTCAGGGTGAATGAATGTGGCTCACTCCTAGCAGTTGATGAGGAGGTGTGAATACCAAGAGAAGGGAAATTGTCTTTATAGTGAGAGAGCCATTCTAAGTCTTTATCCAGTCCTATTTTGATCATGTTACATTTGCAAATAAATTGCAGCTCTGCTATTTCAATTTGTAGTCTGTTTTTGAAATTTTTTTGTAAAAGGATGGCTGTTACTGAGTGTCCAAGGAGTATTCTTAAAGTATTCTTCCAGTGGTTTATGTATGTTACTTTTCCTGGTGTCTGATTTGTGTTCATTTATCCTTTGACACAGAGACTGTCCAGTTTGGCCAACATACATGGCAGAGGGACGTTGCTGGCACTTGATGGCATATATCACGTTAGTAGATGTGCAAATGGATGAGCCCCTAATGGTGCAGCTGATGTGGTTAGGTCCTGTGATGGTGTCGCTTGTATAAATATGCAGACAGAGTTGGCAACAGGATTTGCTGCAGGGATAGATTCCTGGGTTAATGTTTCTGTGGTGTGGTATGTGGTTGCTGGTGAGTATTTACTTCAGGTTGAGGGGCTGTCTGTAGGCGAGGACTGGCCTGTCTCCCAAGTTGTGATTTCATATTATTCCACTTATGAGTATTACTAGGAAGGCCTGGCTTTGAACTATTCATTCCTGGAATTTCAGATGGCTGTAGAAGGTATTCAGCTAGGCATATAAACATAGTCCACCTTCACTTGAAATAACAAATGAATATTAAGTCACAGACACACACAAACATGTAGAGAGATAAACATGCCCAACTCTGGTTACCTATGGAGATATGCAGTTGTTAAAAATAATTCAGATTTGGGGATTATGCATTTCTCATTTATAGAGTTGCCAGGGGTGTGGTTTTTAACTGGAACGCCTGGTCAGAAAGGGACCGTGGTGGCTTTGGTGGGCACTGCCGACTAGGCCGTTAACAGTCCAGTTGGCAGCACGGTGGGAGGGGCTGGGGTAGGGATGTTAAATTTAGATTAGTTGGCTAATCGAATAGTCGATGCAATTTGCATCGACTGTTCAATTAGTCGATAATGGTGCCTCTGCCTTTGAAGTATAGCAACAGCCCCAGGGTTGTTGCTACACTTTAAAGGTAAAAGCACTGCAGGGAGCACGGAGCTGGCCCCAGCTGACCCCGGGCCGCGTGCAGCATTTCAAAGCGGCAGACCCTGGGCTCCATGCTGTGGCTGCTTCCTGAGAGTCACAGTACACTCCACCGGGATCCTGCACCCTAACTCCCTGGCCAGTGTTCCCTTTAAGCTGCTCAGCAGTACAGCCCCGCAGCTGCTTAATGATCCCTGCTCAGCCAGGTGCTCAGGTCTCCACTTACTGAGCTGCCTGGCTGGGGGACTTCTCCGTCAGTGACGGCAGCAGCCTGATGAAAGTGACTGAGGGTGAGGAAGAGCAAACGGGACTGGTCCTCAGAAGGGGCAGGGCCTCAGGGAAGGGGTGACACAGGGGTGTTTAGAAAATTGGCAACCCTATATATTCACCCTTCTCATACAACAATCTAAGGGGCTGACATTTGCCCTGAAACAGAGGCGAGAACTAGGCCTGAACACCAATAAAGAATGTTCTGCATAGTTCCTGAAATAGGGATCATGCTGGTCCTGTGCATAGGGGTGAATTCCACCCTAGAAAAACAGATAGAACATGCACCCACCATTAGTTTTAATGCAAAATTTTCATAGACTTGAATGCTATTAATTTAAATATTTATATTATCACCCATCTCTGTGTGGTTGAGCAATGCATTTTTTTTTTAATTTATCATACTGACTTCCCAGTTTAAATGACTGTACCAAATAAGTCAGAGTCCCAGGTGCTCAGATAATAGGGTGATAACTCTAAAATAAACACCATTTCACAGTCAGTGTCCAGCCTTTAAATGCTCCTTGACCAGTCTTCCTATATGCAGGATGTTACTGAGATATTGAAAGGAGCATGTCCTAGAGATGCAGATGAGAGCAAACCAGATGTAGGTCAGTGCAGATGTGTTAACTGAGTGCCCCCTTTATTGGAAGTGTACCTCTAATCTATGCCAATGCAGGGCCTGATTCTCTATTGCCTTACATATGACAGTGATGTGCATAGTAAGTGTGAAACCAACCCAAAGACTCTCTCATCTCAGTCCATTCCCACAGCAGTTGATTTGACAAACCCTTGCAATGGTGGTATCAAAGGATACTGACAAATATGACAAGATCAGCAAAAGACACTTTACAACCATAAGAATATCCGTAAGAGGTGCCTGGCCATTTGTTCCAAAGTTCCCCAGGTTGATTAGGGTTGAGGACAGCCAGAGGTGCACCAACCACATTTTTTCAATAAATGGTGCTCAAAAAAGTCTTGGAAGTAGTGTCTGAATGTGTGTCAGCATCTCTTCTGATATAGTGAGAAAGGAAAAAATAACAAATACATATGGACATAGCAATGTTATAATGTTCATTTCACTTTATGAATCTGGAACCATTTAACTCATGAGTAGTGAAGTACACGCCAGCAACAAGTGGCTTTGTGCAGTTATATACAATGAATGAGATTTTAAAAAAATGTGTTCTGCTGTTTATCAACCTGTATTACATTTCTGTTCTACCAGCAGGCTGTCTGCCTGTTTAAATCTTGTATGTTGTTGTTAGTACATCTGTATGAATTGCTCTTGTAACTAGAAATAATATGTGCTTTGCTGCTGGTTTTTATTTCCCATCTGTGCTTTTGGTTATATGTACCATGAGTGGCATGAGTGCTTCTTCCAAGTAAATAATCTAGTAGCAGTAGAGATTGCTAAAACTGTGCTTTTTTTTATATATTAGTGCTAAGACTTTCCTTTGTAAGGATATGTGTTTATGGGTATGTCTCTTAACAGCACCTAAAAACCTTAAGTGTTTTAGTTTAGCTGGCTACAGCTGGTGCTGATCCTGTGATGACAGCAGAGATTTAAAGAATTCTGCAAAGGGGAAAAATTATGTTATGCCTTATTTTAATTGTTCCTGAATTTTTGTTTGGTTTTTCACTTATCTTTTCTTGAAAGTCTCTGAGGATGATTGGAGAACTGGTAGGATTTTGACATCGTAAGTATGAAGAAGGTGAAGACTGAGCAATGTATATAAGGGCTATAAAAAGGGATTTTTATTTGGATTAGTTAAAACATGTATTTAGTTCAAACCTTTGCCAAAGACCTAGGAGTAAAGGGTTTGTGAAAGATATGCTATCCTGCCCCTTAAGGGCAGAGAAGTTCCCACTCCTGTTTGTTGGCCAGCTGAGGAGTCCTCCAGCAAGAAGAGGGAAGATTAAACTTGACATTCCTGTTATTTTTAAGGCAAAAATCCAAGAAAAAAAACCTTGCAAAGTCCCTCAATCTGTAAATGCTACAAAGAAGCAATGAGGGCACAAACCCATTTTTTTTTTCTATGTGCAGGGCACTTTTAACTGACTGGCTGTTTTCACTGGGAAAGTATCAGAGGGGTAGCTGTGTTAGTCTGAATCTGCAAGAACAACGAGAAGTCCTGTGGCATCTTATAAAGTAACAGATTTATTGGAGCATAAGCTTTCATGGGTAAAGACCCACTTCATCAGATGCATGACCTTTCCCTGGGAAAGAGGGTGTTGTGGGGGTATGTTGGTTCTTTCTCTTTTTCTTTTTAAAATTTGGAGAGAGTGATTTTTCTAAAATGGATGGGATTAGGCCTGGATACGCTAAAGATTTTTGCACATGCTTGATTTTACACAAGGTTTTAAATAGGGATGTAAAAGGTTAACTGGTAAATCTCACCCTTAACAGGGGGTAAGGCTTATTGGTTCTGGTTAAGCAGTAGGGGCTGGAGTAGTTGTCGGCCCGCCCAGGGCAGAGGGCTGCTCCAGCCCCACGGGGCCTGCCAGAGCAGCCCCTGTTTGTGGCAGGCTGGCTGCTTCTCGCCGTCCCCCAAGTTAGGAATGTTAAATTGTGTTTAATCAACGAATCGAGTAGTCGATGGAATTTCCATCGACTACTACTTGACTAGTTGATAAGGAACGCAACTGCAGAGCTACAACGGGGTTAGCTCCTGGCCCCAGGAGCTAGCCCTGCTGCGGCTCTGCCTTTTAAATGCATTAAAAGCCTGGTGGCCCCCTGCCCTGCCTCCCTTCCCCCCCGGGGAGATGGTGCTGGGGGAACCAGCTTTTAAGGCTTACTGGTTCTGGTTAAGCAGTAGGGGCTGGAGCAGCTGTTGGCCCCCACAGCAGGGGGAGGGGGAAACCATATTTCCCTATGCCTAATATGGGACACCAAGGGGCAGGGTGGCTGCTGGCTCTCGGGGCTTTAGCCCTAAGGAGAGGGGCTACTGACACTCAGGGTTTCAGCCCCACAGCAGGAGGAGGGTGAGGGGAGCCACTGGCACTCGGGGCTTCAGCTCCACAGTGGGGGGGGAGTTGCCAGCACTTGGGTCTTTAGCCCTAAGGGGAGGGGCTGCTGGCACTCAGGGCTTCAGCCCCCCCCAGCGCTGGCTCCTGCTCCTCCCCCTCCTTGCTGCCTCTCTCTTATAGAGGCAGCATGGGGGGGGGGGGGGAGAGTGACTAGTCAAGTCATGACTCGACTACCCGATAAGCATATGCTTATTGGATAGTCGACTAGTTGCTTACACCCCCCCTAACCCCAGGTTACACTCTGGCTCCCCAGGAGCGCACTGCCAAGCCCGCAGCACATGTAACCGCTATGATTTTTAGTGGTTACACGGTTACATTTTTAATTGCATTTTTACATCCCTAGCTTTAAAAGATGCAGGTCTAAATTATCGCTTTGATAGGGCTACTGATGTAAATCAGTCCTTCTAGGTTTGGAGCTTAAGTTTGAAAAATAGTGTAATATGACAACTGCTATTGCAGATGGACACACTTCCTGAAAGTCACTAACCATGTTCTAGGTCAGTGGTTCCCAGCCTGTGGTCCATGGATCCTTGGGGGTCCACGGCAGTATTGTTAGGCGTCCGCACAGAGCCTCTCACAGCTAGCACATCCTTCAATCCGTGCTGCTTCCCCAGTGGCCTGAGGGACACGGCTGGGGAAGCAGCGTGGGCTGAGGGACGTGCAGGCTGCAGGCACAGCTATATTGTTTTGGGGGGGGAGTGCCCATAAAACGTTAATAGATTAAAAAGGGGTCTTCATACTGGAAAAGGTTGGGAGCCACTGTTCTAGGTTATAACGTAATTTTGAATGAGAAAGGTAAAGGATAATCTTCAAACATAGGGTCAGAAATTAAGAGAAAAACACCAAGTTCCTGGTATATTTTGCTTAGTGTTGCCACAAAGATTTATGGTAAAGTAGAGAAAAGGAAAGATTAAAAACTGAAATATCTGGCTGAAAAAAATGCCTATGTTAGGTGCATAAACACCTGGAACTCTTTTTGTACCGTGTGAAATGATACAGATCAGACTGCACGTAAATGTTGTCTGCAAAGGACAGGTAATTGTTGCAGGAAAAAATTAGGTAATGGGCAGAGGAAAAGAAATGTAGGTACAAAAATGCTGCCAGAGAGTAGGTGAGTGAATAACATATGGTAGTTTTACTCTGAAAAGTGACTGTGTAAAAATGGCACCGTCTGGCTTCACAAGTCTGCTTGCTGTATGCATGCAGAGCCATATGTGCTTATTTAATGACAAAGGTAAATTTTTGCTATGGTCTTTCCTGGAGACACAACACAGCTGAGTGGGGAGAGTGTGTTGGGTTCTGTTCTGGTTCTACTTTATTGCAGGGCCATCTGTGCAGTCCAAGCTGACTTCAGATTATGCTCCCACTGAAGAATTACACAGGTGTTGCTGAAAACAACTTATTGGGAGGACAGTGGGGCAGCATTTGGCTTGCTGAGTTTTCCTGATGATTCATGATCCAGGACCCAATTTGATTTCATGTGGAGACTGAAGTTAGAAAAAAACCTCTTGCCTGCTTGATTGCCATCTCCAAAAGATCTGCAAAGCTAGTAGATCACACCAAGAAGGGAGGCACAGTAGGGGATATGCATTTGTCAGGTTCTGTTTCCCTTATGCAGTTAAAGTTGCTGACTCTGATGCTTCTTGAAGTTGAGTCATTTTTTTTCTCTGTGACCCAACTTGAAGGGGTCACAGAGTGAAGCTGAGAGTCAACCAACTCCTGGCAGTACCACCACGGGGCACAACTGTGCTGATTTGACTGAAAGGGAGATAGCCCAGAGTGAAGGGTAAGTTGCTTAGTGTAATTGGCTGAGATCTGCTAACTCTGGGTATGTCTACACTAGCTCGTTAATTCGAGCTAGGTAGGCAAATCAGGCAACCGGCGTTGCAAATGAAGCCCGGGATTTAAATATCCCGGGCTTTATTTGCATGTTCCCGTCCGGCCGCCATTTTTAAATCCCCCTTAGTTTGAACTAACTGGAATGAAGTGTAACAGTTAATCCGAACTAAGGATTTAGTTCGGATTAACTTTAAACTGCCGCGTGTAGCCGCGGGCAGTTCGTTCAAACTAAAGGGGATTTAAAAATGGGGGCCGGACGGGACCATGCAAATAAAGCCCAGGATATTTAAATCCCGGGCTTCATTTGCAACTCCGGTTGCCTGATTTGCCTACCTAGCTCGAATTAACGAGATAGTGTAGACATACCCTCTGAGTGTTTGTCGTCCCACAGATCTTAGCTCGGGGGTGGGCAATAATTTTAGATGGGGGGGGCACTTTACTAATTTTAGAAGTGTCCCCAGGCTGTCCCAGAAGGGGCAGAGCCAGGACAATTCTGAGCTCTCCCTCCCACAAACCCTGATTGGCCTGGGGGTGGGAGAGCACTGAAGTCTTTGCCCCCCAGCCTCCCCTCACCTAGAGAGAACTGCCAGCTGTTCTGCACAGATGGCAGTTCCCTCTAGGCACCGGCCCTCTTGCAGGGCAGGAGACTTCACAAACTACTCCCAACCCCTGGCCAATCAGGGGCTGGAGGTGGGAGGAACGCACAAAGTCTCTTGCTCCCTGCCTCCACCTGCAAGGGGTGTCAAGCACTTACAGAGTGGAGGCAGGGAGTAAGAGACTTTGTGCACCCCTCCTGCCCCCAGGCTCTGATTGGCCTGGGAGCGGGGAAGTGGGAGAGCATCTGTGGGCCGTGGTCCCTTTGCCCACCCATGGCTTAGCTGCATGTTTGGTTTTGTGTTTGATTCTTTGTAGGAACTTGGGAGAGACCTATTAAATTTTAGTGCCAGTAGTGCACAGTAGTGTTGTAAGCAAGACATGAGAAGTAATTCTTCCACTCTACTCTGAGCTGATTAACTCAACTGGAGTATTGTGTCCACATCTAGGCAACACATTTCAGAAAAGATGTGGAGAAATTGGAGAAGGTACAGAGAAGAGTAACAAAAATGATTAAATGTCTAGGAAACCTAACCTATGAGGGAACATTGAGAGAGATGGGTTAGTTTAGTTTGGAAAAAAGAAGATGGAGCAGGCCTGTAACAGCTTTCAATGACCTAAAAGGATGTTATGAGAAGGGAGAAAAATTATTTTACTTAACTTCTGATGATTGGACAAGAAGCACTGGGCTTAAATTGCAGCCTAGGAGGTTAGGTTGGACATTAGGAAAAACTTCCTAACTGTCAGGGTGGTTAAGCACTGAAACGAATTGCCTAGGGGGCATCATTGGAGATATTTAAGAGCAGCTTAGATAAACACTTGTCAGGGATGATCTAGATCAGGGTGGGCAATAATCTTTTATGGGGGCTACTTCAGAAATTTTTGAAGTGGCCCTTGGCTGCCCCAGAAAGGGCAGGAGCTCAAGCAGAAGAGGCGGGGCCAGGACACTTCTGTGCTTCCCCACTCACAGACCCTGATTGGTCTGTGGGTGGGGGAGCATGTGAAGTCTTTGCCCCGCCCCCTACAGCCCCCTGGACTTTGCATGTTCCCTCTCCCCCTCAGGTCAATCAGGACCTAGGGTTGGGGGGAGTGTGCAAAGTCTCCTCCCGCCACCAGGGGCACAGGCACCTGGAGGGAACTGCCAGCTGTTCAGGGTCTGTGGGCAGGGAAGCACAGAAGTATCCTGGCCCTGCTCCTTCTGCCTGAGGCCCGGGACCACTTCAGAAATTTCTGAAGTGGCCCCCGGTGAAAAATGATTGCCCACCCCATATCTGGTACAAATCTAAACAGATGCCCACTGCAGGTTAGATACTTTTGGCTATAACTAAAGATGATTACAACAGAAGAACAGATTTATCAAAGGAATCTACTTTAGATGGTCTGGCAAGAAAGAGCAACCTATAGAGATCACATGTGGTGAGAAATCTGATTTAGGAGTAATAAACTAAGAAATGTCCTATTCGGAGAATGCAGACATGTACTTCCTTCAATAAAGTATGAAGGGAAGAAAAATTCTACTAAGGTTGTGTGGTTTGTGCATGAAGCTATGATTTTGGCATTTTTGGGTATTTTTATTAAGCCACAGCCAAGACATGGGCAATAAACAGTAAATCATGCAGAAGTCAAAGCCAGAAGCCCAAGCCCTCCCAGACCAAGCTGAAGCCGAGGCCAAAGACCTTGCAGACGTATTAAAATCACGGAATTCATGACCAAGTCCTTGCCTTACAATATGTTCAAAATATACGTCTAGGTGTTGAGTGACAGGGTAAGATTAGTCAAGACTAAGCAGAGCTGTCTATATTTATCGGAGTCTAATTAGAGTTACAATTACTACCGCTATGAGACCAAATAAGGATGTTGAATTTCAGCATAGCAAATTTCAGAAGCATTTGGAAAAAGCCAAGAGAAACCAAATGAGGTAAATCAGTGGAAGGTAAGCACACAAAAGGGAGATGAAAAGTGCTGAGTGAGAGCTTATAATCTTTAGAAGATTTGCAGTACTGTACGTTCCATCTAGCAAAAGAAAAAAATGAATAATAGCAAGAGAGATTTGGAAGTTAGCTAGTTGAGGGGGACAGATGTGGGCACGGTTTAAAGCACCTGTTAAAGACACTGGACTGGAAGAATTAATCAGTGAGGTTTGGCAAATGTAAACAGGAAGAAAATTATTTGGAAAAAATTACAAGAAAACAGGGAACATGTATTATTAGAACAAGCTTATTTAGAATTATGGAAATTTAATGGAAAAACCTCTTGGTCCATCTCCTTGCCATGTAATACTGGAACGTTATAATTGTGACAATACTCTGTCCAGTTTAGTTTTAAATGAACCAAGTGATACGATTAATCAGGCACCATAACTAGTATCTTAATAGTATTGTAATATGGAATAATGAACAGTGTCCTCTGGATTCCCAAAAGGTCGATTTTTAAAAGGCCCCCCCAGTTTTGTGCATGCATCTACTTAAACATGCAAAACGGCAGTATTTGAGCATACAATTGGGTAATTGTATGACTAATTACCCACTCTGTATGTATGCACACTTTTTGTGCAAACAAATCAGAAGGCTGTGGAAATTTGACTCCAGACATCTCTTCTTTTCAATCCACTGCTCTGTAGTAAAGAAAACACTAGTCATTATTTTAGGGATGTGAAGGACTAGTCAGCTGTCCAATAAGCAAATGCTTATTGGATAGTCGACAGGCTTGTCAACTAGTCACTACTCCCCCGCTCCACCTTCCTACTGCCTCTATAAGAAGGAGGCAGCAAGGGCAGGGAAGAGGAGGTGGTACTTCAAAGCAGCAGCACCACATGGAGCCCAGGATCAGCTGGGGACTCCCCTGCTGACCCTGGGCTCCGTGCGGCACTGCCGCTTTGAAACACAGCATGCAGCCTGGGGACCCAGCTGGCCCAGGCTGCACATGGCGTTTCAAAGCAGCAGTGCCGCATGGAGCCTAGGGTCAGTGGGGTATGGGCTTGATTTACTTTGACTTCAGTTTTTTGTAATTTTTGCTTCAGGAAACTTTGCTTCTCTAGAAAGCCATCATGGGTGGGTGGTACAAGTAAGAGGCACTTGAGAGGGCAAAGAATCACCTGGATCTCAAAGACATAGCACTCACAAGTATCCTAGTTGTTGGGGAGTGATGGAGAAGACTAATGGAGTGCCTAAAGGGTGCACATTAGAACCGATTCCGCTCACTTCATTAGGTGGAACATGCAGTCGGATGATGAATTTTTCATTATAAAACTGGAGATGTGAAAGTGGGGCAGACAATATAAAGGACAATATAAACTAAGGAGCAGAGTTGTGGTTTAATCAGTTTGATGCACAAAAATGCAAGGAACAGAAAATGCGGGGGACAAAACACAAACAAGAAAACCCCCTAGGAATACTTTTTTTTTTTTTTTTTTTTTAAAGGCTGTAAAAAGGAAATACTGAGTTGCTATAATAACGGTGTTGCTGTGCCTGGAGTGTTTTGAAGTTTTTATCCATCTTTGCTGTGGCAATCTTCTGAGGTGTCTTTAAATGGAATGGGCCAAATTCTCTGATGCCACAGTGGCAGTGTAAATTGTTTCCTGAAGCTGATGTAACTACCCTGGGGAAAATTAGCACTGCTCAAGCAAGATTCTCTGGTTGCATAGCACTGGAGTAGGGACTCTGACGTCACTCCCCTCCCTGTAGCCAGCCTTGCCCTTTTTAAGGAGGATGACCTTCAAACTCAGTCAATTGCTCAGTTTAATTGGTTCCTTCACAGAGTACAGAGATACTTTCAGAAACATGTTGGCCTTCCCAGCTAGCCCTGCTCTCACCCACACAACCACTGACTGCCCCCTAGAACCTCTCTGGAACTCTTGCTCCTGAGAGGTGATGCCTTCACCTTCCATCCCCCACAACCACAGTTGCCATCTGGGAATGAGAGGGAAGCGAGGAAGGGATGCATTTCCTGCAGCCAGTTAATGAATTTGGAGTGTGGTGGTGAGGTGGGAGGAGGCGTTCAGAGATGAAAGCCACTTTTCATAGGGGAAAATATGATTTCCTTTAATAATTGCTGCCCATTTCAAGGGTGCAGCTTGAAGCAGAAAGTGAAGGCAGGGAAATGGAAAACTAGAAAATACTGCAAGTCACAGCAGGTCAGAGGAATACAAGGCAACTAAAGGGAGGGTGAAAAGGAAGAGGATTTACAGAATCCAGGAGAGAAGTGTCCTTAGCAAAAAGCTGTAGTAGCTTTATTACTGTCTGATTTCCTGGCAAGCTGGCAGGCAGAACGTTATCTTTTCAGGGGCCAAAGTTACTGCCTTGAGCAGAAGGGGAAAGAAACTTGAAAAATATAATGTCAGGATCAGGAAATGGTTGTTGATGGTAAGGAGGTGGGTACTGGTATCTGTGGGAAGTGGTGTTTGGAGGGAAGGGTTTTATGAAGAGCAAATATATTGCTCTAACAGAGAATGACTTGAATAGACTACGGCAACTACTCAGGATGCACACTAGACTGTGTCAGACCATCAGATGTGGAATAGACACTGTAGACGGTTCCTCTGCTTTAAAGATTTAAATATAAATGAGGATGGTGGCAGGTAGGAAGATGGCACAGAGGGAGAAGGTGCTTTCTTTTATGCTCTGGCAAAGGAGACAGATTCAGTTGTGAATAGACAGCAGTAGACACTGAGCTGATAAAAAGAATGACCTGGAAACATGCAGCGCACAGAAGGATAAGAGCAGCATTTGGGCAGTGAGGTGATCTGTATTCTAGGATACAATTGCACATAATTGAGAAAATGCCACTTGCAGTAAGAGGTTAAAATTCAAATATTGGGTGTTAGCAGTTGCATGATTCTAGGAGAATTCAGAGGAACATTCATCAGGAAATTACTTTCTGTCTTAACTCCCAGAGCAACTTTGCAGACACAGCGAGTGGTATGGCCTAGCTATTCATTCCTGCCCATGGTTTGTTCCTTCTTTAAACCTGGCCTGATCATATCCCTGAAAACCTCTTGGCTGCACTGACCTTGATTGTGTGTGTGATTTTTTTTTTTTTTTTTTTTGACATCCTAGGATAGCACAGGAATTCCCTGGAGTCTCTCTCAAATCTTCTCCCCAGGGTCATGCCACTCTGTACAAGGCCATAGAGCAGGATAGAAGCCACATAGTCCCTTTTCCCGCCTCACCCTTAGCTTGCCTCAAATTGCCCTAGTGTGACAGTGTTCAGGGAGACTCTGTCTAGCCCCCTCAAGAACTGCTTTTCATCTGGTACAGCAAGGGTAGGGAATCCATGGGCCAGATGAAGCAGTGGTTTGGATCCGGCTTGGAGCAATTCTCTGTGCCATGGGCCAGAAGCCCCGAGCCTCGGCACCCTCCAAGAGGCTGAAGCGACGAGTGCTGGCTCACTGGCCATGTCCCTACGGCCCCACCCTCTAGGCTGAGGGGCAGTCAGAGAAGCTCCATGTGCTGCCCCCACCCCCAGGCTGGCTCTGTATCTTAGGGTTGACTGGGAACCATGGTCAATGGGAGCTGCGAGCGTGGTCAGTGTGCACTGCGCAGAGCCACCTGGCCTCACTCCACAGGGACTGGACCCACAAAGGAGCCAGGGCAAGCAGGGAGCAGCTTGCTGCACTGTTGACTGGGAGCCACCTGAAGTAAGTGCTGCCCAGCCAGAGCCTACACCCCCATCCACACCCCTGCCCCAGGTTGGAATCCCCTCCTGCACCTTTGGTCCATCCCAGACCTTATGCCATCTCCCGCACCCAAACTCCCTCCTGGAGTCTGCAGCCTGAACCTCATCCTGCACCCCAAATCCATGTCCCATCCCTGGTCCTGCCCCAGAGCCCACATCCCAACCTCCTGCCCCAGCCCTGAGCCCCCTCCTGCATTCCAAACCCCTTGTCCCCAGCATGGAAACTCCTCGTGCACCCCAAGCTCCTCATCCCAAGCCTTCCCCCAGAGCCCACAGCCCTAGCTGGAGTCCTCCCCTCCTCCCGCACCCTGAACCTTCATTTTTGCACCAACCTTGGAGTTTAGGGGAAACCCTGAACTTCCCCCTCCCGTGGGGCTGCATGTGGCACCTGATTGACTTTTTTTTTTTGTCCTGTGGGTCAGTGACCCTTGATAGAAAAAAGTTGCCCAGCGTAACTACAGAGTCCACAGGCCCAATGTGTACATTATACATTATCCCCCAACCTATACTGAATGTTTGAAGAGACCTCAAACCACTGTCTCCCCAGCAGCTCTCTAGGCCTGAAAGAGTGAGTGTATTTTTTCCAGCCAGGGCAGGAGATACAGGTTGTTGCAGTGGTTCTTTGGTGGTATTGTACATTAGGGGGCTGAGTCTGTGAGATGCAGTGCACCTTCTGCAAGATATTTGCCACTATTCAGTTAATTACACACAATCCTCCCAGTGTTTCAGAAGTGCTGTATTTCTTCCTTCTTTATTAGTCTAATCATAATATTGATAGTCTGTGTAAATATAAAACCACTAACCGATCTGAGCTCATTATCCTATTTTATTGGAAGTATGGCAATAAAACCCAAGATGGGGTTCATGTCTGGCTACATTCCACCCCCTTGACACGCCTCACTATGTCCCAGAACGCAAGATGGCGGTGATGCCAGCACCTTTTGCCCTCCTTGGAGGAAGCTAAAATTGCCCTATCGGCAGGGTCTGATCAGATAATTTTGGATCAAGGGATTGATTAGGATCGCTTCCCAACGCCATATACCGGACTTGTGCAGAGGAGGTAGCAGTGTACACCAAACACTTAACAATACATAGAAGCATGCAGCAAGCAATTACAACAAGAAAAATGGTTAATATAGTATTTACAATAGAGTGAAGGAATGGAGTTAACGAAAATCCTAGGTGTTGGGCTAGCCAATCTAGCCATGAGGCTTTTCTGTCCTCGGTTACAGCATGTAGCACCTTAACAGCGCCCTTTATAGCGAATGCATCTTGCTTAATTTGTAAGCAGCAAGATTGGTTAATTATTGCACATACTCCCCCCTGCTGGGCTAAAACTGCATCTAAGGCTATTCACTAATGCCTTCTCCAGCTCAGCTACTCCAAGCCAGGGCAGGAATGTGCGGGTGAACTGGTGAAAAATCTGTAGAGCGTTCTATAGGGGGTTCAGGGTGAATCTTCTCTGCATCCGGTGCAGAAACTTCCAAGGTTAGTGAGACCAGAAGCCATAATGTGGGAGTATACAGTGAGCCCCCCTAGGGGCAACGTGCCCCAGTGAGCAGCGCCCTATTTAATTCAGTGGCAGATACTTGTTGGCTTTCTGCCTACAAATGAAAAAGAGTCCTGGCTCTTCCTTTAGAATAGGGGAGTAGGGTCCCTTATACCACCCTGTTCCAGTGGGTCCTTTCTTTGGGGTATGGTGGGTAGCACAGTAACTATCATTAGCGGCTGTGCAGTGCAAGGCAAGCAGCAAGTCCTGTAGGACCTGATCTGCTGCAAAAAGGTCTGCCCTAGCACATTGGTTTGGGAGTAGGGTGTTACTGGTTACCAGTGTGGGGTTGTATATTTGACCGGTGTTAGGAATAATGAATGATGACTGATTGTACCAGGCTTTTCCTTCCGGGTATTGGCTGAAGTTCAGGGGAATAATGGTAACATTGCTAGATAGTGGTATGCCACCATGGGAGATGTTATATTCCCAGCACCTTAAGGGTTTTTGGTGGGTTGCACTGGGATAGACATCCCAGACTTAATTTCTCATTAAAACTTTCAATGTGGGTACACTGCTGGTCCCCTAACCATCCGAGGTGGGGTCCACTACCATTTTTGTTCTCAAAGCAGATGGGGTACACTTCCCTGGAGCTTCCTGTTGTATACTCCAGAGGTTGACCCCATAGTGTAGGTTGCCATTGTCCATGCCACCCCCAAGTTCCTTTCCCAGAATCTTTTTAAAAGTTTGTAGCTGCTGTCATCAAACCAGGCTGGTCCCCATCTGAGGATGTCGCTCTTGTTCCACTAGCTGTTCAAGTTTAGAGGAACAAATTCAATCCCTAGTCCTGTGGAAAAGTTCAGCAGTGTACACGTCCAACAGTCCATGGCGCCAGTTTGGATGGCATTCTGGAAAGGGTGTCTGGGAACGGCGGAGGCTGCTGTGGCCACAAGGAATGTTACAACGAGTCCAAACATCATGCTGTCGCTCGGATTGGGGTCTGCCACACAGCCAAGTTTGATTCTAAAAGAAAGCACACAGTCAACCGGTCTTGGATACAATCCAAGCCTTAGTTATAGTTATTGGCATCTTGTCGGGGTTTGCAATAATCCAAACGCCCTTGTCTTTATAAGACTGAAGTACACAGGTATGTGTGCCCAGGCTGGGGTGTTTGACTACAACGGTATCCCCAGGGGCATATTTGGAGTCCTTATCTGATTGTATAACTTGGGGTGTTGGGACAAGTGCTGTTGAGTGGTTTAGTCCCATGATGGTTGACAACCCCGTTGCTAATTGGGTCAGGTAGGCAAAGCCGATTCCCGAGACAATCTCTACTCCAGTCAAAACATATTTCCTTCTCTGTCTGGTGGAGGGTAATGGGCCAATGTAATCAATTCGCCAGTTTGCCTATTACCACTTTAGCAAGGAGGGTGGCCTTGTTCACTAAGCCTCATACCTCCTGGTCCTTTTCTAAAGCATATTCCTGAAAAATCTAAGAGTTGCTTTAACTCTCAGTACCCATCCTTAAGGGAATCTAGCTCTGTCTGGGTACTGAGGGACATGCATTTCTACCTCTCTACTTCTGCAGCAGAGGCTTTTACATTTTTGCAGTTTCATATTTGCATTCCTATATTCAGTCAATTTGAAGAACACCTCATTACAGGTTTTCCATAGAAGTCAAGCTGCAGCTGCTTCCCTCTTCATTGGGGCCAATGGTTTACATATCCACAAGTAGTTAGCCAATTTGTCTTCTAGGTCTGAAATGGTATGGACAGCAGCTAACACTTGATCAGACCAAGGGCTATGCCCGAACCTTTGCAAGATTTTGTTCAAAAGGGGTAACATCTTTTACAAATGCCAATTTCTCAGTCTCCTCTCTGGGAGCCTTCTTAAAAGACTGCTTACATTTAAACATTTTCTAGTATACCCAACCTCCTATTGGGACTAAAATAGCAATACCAATACCTCCTTTTTTTTTTCTTTCTTTCAGGGGATAAGGCAACACGCCACATTTATTGAACATACATAGATCAATCAATACTTATCATATGCATATGATACATTACACTCATGTACTCTCACACACCCACAAGCACACTCCATCTTGTTGTTACCAAAGGTTGCTCCCCCTTCTGTATCTGTTCTCACATTTAGCATTGTGCAAACATAAATCCTTTTAGATACTCACTTTTATGTTTGACTTCTTTTTCCCGTCTTTCTTTCTGGAGGGCTACAATTTGAACTTTCTGATCTCAGGTAGTTTGCTGATCAAACTTAGCCATTACCTGCAAAGCTTCTTTGTGCTGCCAGCTAGGGCATTTATATCACAAAGGAAATTACAACCTGTTGTGGCTCCTGGAGCCTCCACAGCATTTTAATTTGTTTGCAGTTTTTACCCCTTCTACAATATACATGGCATGTCACAGGAAAATGTGCAGTCTTTGTTTACAACACTACTTAGCCACATTAAACTTTGCATAGGGTGTAACTCTTTCTTTATGCTTACAGTTTTCCTTTACTTTCATTAAACAACTTGGACTGAAATGGTCTTACTGAAAGTAAACCAAACCAATTTGTTATAAACCTACAAACAAGATTACTGGACCTTGAAAACCTCACTTATTTACACTATATATATGTATATTTACACACAGATACACATACATTCTCTCTGAACCTTTCTTACACTATTTCTACATAGCTGTACAACAATTACATTCCCTTTTTATTCACTGGGATAGTTAAATTCCAATAGAACCCCCTCCCTTTCGAGTTCTTTTAGCAGTATCTATAATCAAATGTATGGATTTGAGTCAAATTTGCCTGGATTATTTACAGACGTTCCTTTGGAAAAAGGGCCCATTTTTCCTTCAGAATGGCTGCAAAGAAACCACAATTTCCTATCTACACCATCTTAGCATTTGCACAACTGTTCAATTCTCTCCATTCTCTGTAGAGTTAAATTCTCTGTGGGTTTTTCCTTTTTCTTAAAACACTTTCTTATCTCTAAAAATAAAAAAAAAACTGGCCTTGTTTCAGATACTACTCTTGTAAGTATTGTTTTAAGGATTTAGATTTCCAGTACATGTACTTACTGCCTTTTTCTCAGTTCTACCACAAGGCCTTCAATCTATCTGTTACCTGCCTGCTTGTCTGGGCCTGATCCTGTTTTCCTTGCTAAATGGAAAGTGGCTCTTTTCCACAAACTCAGGCTTTGTCCCATTCTTTAACTTGCAGGCAGTTCTATACTTACAGAACTGCACCCACAACTCCTCAGGATTTCCCCAATCCTTTTCTAACATTTCTCTGTCCCATTTTGGGTTGCCCCAACCTTCCTGGGCAAAATTCTTCTTTACTTTACTGAAATCAGTATTTACCATGACTAGCTTCATGTTGCTGTATTTAAATCTATAACACAATCCTGCCAACTACGCCAATTCTGTCAGCCGGTGGTCAGGGCAGTGAGTGGTGTGTGTGTATTATACACCCGAGACTTCAACTGCTAGGACTGGGGTCCCTTAGCAGCGGGCAACCTGGAGGAGGTTGACGGGCGCCCCAAGAAGTTTACAGGCAGAGCTTATTACACCTCAGATTTTGACTGCTAGGATACACGATCCCTTCGCAGCGGGCAGCCTGGGGAGGCTGAGAGATGCCCCAATGGATCTGTCCCCTGGAAGCGACATGATCCAACGCTCAAGCTCTCCCTATATCTGTCCCTTATGACCGGCTGGAGTTCTTTTTTAAATTGTGCTTGGTTCTGTTACAGCAACTGAAGGAGTCAGGTCACAGCTTAAACAGTTACTATTTTATTGTTACAGGGTAAACTTAGCTGTTAAATGCTATTACTGTGTTACAGATAACACAGCCACTACAAAGGACAGGACAGAAATTACACTAATAAATCACTTACAGGTACCATGAAACCCTTTTGGTTCTCTGAGCTCTTATTAAATGCATGCAAAATAGACACCTAGCAGGTATATATTCTCACCCCTGCGTTCCAGACTTGGCGTGGCCAGCGTCTTTCTCTCAATCCCTCGGGAAGAAGTAGGGCGAGGTTGGGCGTCCCACAGACCTCGGGAGACAACCAATACCTGCCAGCAGGTGTAGATGATTGGAGCTCAAATGGGGTGGGCTACTAAACCCCTCTTTATACCCCTTGGGTCATGTAGGCTTCTTCCTGATCTCAAGTGGCCAATTAGGAAAAATGGCTTTGAATGACAAGTTTCCCACGAAGGGTGCAAAGCATAATTCACACCTGGGAAAATGCAGACAATGGGCACCTCTGGTATGTGATGGGCGAAGATTCCTCTCCTGGGACAGTGCAGGCGTGTCAATTACTGGTACTAGCTATGAGGGCGACGGGAGGCCCCTGGGTCCTCAGCTAGCCCATTTACTGTCTGGTTTCTGTTTATGGTAGTGTCAGGGACAGGCAGCACACCTGCGTTCCCAGGGCATCAAAGGCTGACTGCCTTTCTCTTGCTCTCTGGGGGCGGGGGGAAACAAGATGGGGTTCATGTCTGGCTACAGCACTCTTATTAATTTCACACTGTTTCCCTTGCAGATCATGCAGCTACCATTTCCAGCTAGGAAAATGTAAGCACGCCTCAGATGCAGAAATGTGTATTATGGATTAGATTAATTATAAAACACCGGCAGGCTTTCTTGCTAAACTGTTTTATCAGATAAACATTTTCACCTGCACCATGTGTTCCCAACATCGAAGGGCCCGGTCCTTATTTTTAACCTTTCCAAGGACCCCCTGCAGTACTGTGGTGGACCACGGGTTAGGAACTACTGTGCTATGTGAAGGGCAAATAACATCTATTCACTTTCTCTGCACCAAGCACTTTATCCCCCTGCTTGCCTTTGGGAAGCATGTGTGACTCTTCATTTCAGATTAGCCTTATCGCTACTCTGTGGCTGACAATGCAGCAACTTTACATTCCCTTCCCTGGCTGATTGGCAATCTTCTCCAAGGTAATAAATTATTTTCTGTCCAAATTTCTTGTATATACTCCAGAGAAACATTTTTCACTCTGCCAAAATGATGATGATGATAAAAAGATTTTGTGGTCCATTCAAAGATGTGTGGTGGTCTGGATTTGGCCTGTGGTTGCCTATTGACTACTATATTCTGTTTCCATCAGGGGTGCACTGTACATGGTTAGTGTGTGCTCCAGTGTCACTGCAAACAGCCTGATGGAATGAGGCAGTCTGCAACTGCACTTCTGAGATGATTAGGGAGACTGCATCAGTTTACCTGTTGCTGTAAAGTTCACTGATAGAGTAGGGTCAAGATTTACTGCCGTGATGTCTGGAGAGGTCTCTGGCTGTATGGATGATGATAACCAGAAAGCTGCTTGTGCGTGTGCTCAGTGATGTGGGCCCAATGACCACTGCAGACCCTGAGAGAGCCCCCAAAAAGCACAAATCAGATAAGGATCGAAGGTATCCGGCCAAGTTTATTGTGTTAAGCGAAGTACAGTAATAGTTGTCAGTAGACTCGACTGAACCACTATGCATATGTACTCGTAACAATGGCCTCAGCACAACCAGTGGGAAACTTCCATTGCCTCGCCGGCTGGACAAAATCTGTCCCTCCCCGCAACACACCACATTATTTACAGTTACAAACAAATTAACACATCACTCCTGATATGTCAGGTTACTACCCTCTGATGCTTCTTAGATACCACCCATCACCCTATGCCTCATGATCTGATTAGACCATCTCTATCTATCATTTTAGACCCTTTCCTGAACCTGAGTCTGTATCAGTGGGGAGTGTGTACCAAGGTCTTTTTTAATGAGCTGATGGTACTTCGTGCTTTCAATTTATGACCAGCACCAATTACTGTTCTACGCCTGGGCCTATCAGTTAGTGTTTTGCTCTCTTGGTCCTGTTCGTGCCAAGTTCTGTGAGCAGGGATCTGCCTCTTGCTCACAGCTTAGCTTTGCTTTATGTTAGCCATGTTTTGTCCATAGTTAGCTAGGCCTCAGACCAGGCCTGTGCTACATGGGCTTTTATTTAGGCCCTCATATTACTGCATCTGCATTGGTGTAGTTATGCCCACATAAATTTGTAATGCAGGTGTTGCCTACATTGATGGAAAGGGGGTGTCTGTCAGTGTAGGACCATCACTTTCCTGAAAAAGGATAACTACATTTTACTGACACTTTCTTCTGTCAGTACGCTATGTCTACACTGGGGGCTGGATCTGAATAGAAATGTGACTTTTTTTCACACGCTGTCCTGACACAATGTTTTGACCAAACTTTTAAGTGTAGACCGATCCTAAATAACGTCTAGAGTAGGGGGTCAGCAACCTTTGGAGAAGTGGCATACTGAGATTTAACTTATTCATTTCTATTGACGGGTCTGCACGCAGTTGATACTTTTTAAAGTCAATAATAGTCTTTCCCCCACCTACTCCTGTGCAGTCTGCTCCCGCCCAGCCCAGGTGGGGGCTGGGATAAAATCCTGCTTCTCAAAGTAGCAGGCACCAGCATTTTGTCCTGTCCTAACTCCCAGCTAAAGCACAAATTATCCCCACCTCCCCCATCTCACAGTACAATCAATCTACCTCCCTGCCTCCACCTCACCCCAGTGACAACACCCACCCACCTCCTCTTTCCCCCACCTATGCCATGCAGTCAGCCCCTTACCTCCCCCTTCCCAGGAGGTTTAAGAGTGCTGAGTTTCTGCCTCTCCCACACACAAGGGGTTCTCCAAACTCCCCTTCCCAATTACGCGCACTCTCACTCCTCCTCCTCCTCCCCCTGCCTAGCCACTTATTCTCCCCTTACCTTGCTTTTTATTTCCTGCTCTGGGAGCTGCTCCCTTTAGCTGCTTGCTCAGCAAGACAATGCCCCACCCACTGCTGATCAGCTGAGCTTCCTGCCTGCGCAGGAGCTTTGAACTTCTGAGCAGAGCTCAGAAAACAGCTGTGTGGTTGTGCAGCCACACAGCTTAGGGGGAACTATGGTCCCATGCCATTGGCCCCTCAGCCTGCTGCCCCTCCCTGCCGCTGGCTCCTTTGGCCATGCTGCTGGCTGGGCAACACAACTGCCCTGACCCTGCAGTCATAACTGCTGCTCCAGCCAGCACAGAAGCCGGAATGGCAGCACGCAGCCCTGGCCCCGCTGCCAGGGCACCCGTCCCGCTGCCGGTCAGCACACCACTCCAATCGGGCTGCTGGCCTTCCCTGGCTCCGCTGCCACCGCCCCAAATGGGCTTCCCCTGTGGGATTGCCGTGGCCAGGCTGCCACGGCTCTGTCCCCACTGCCGGTTTGGCGCACAGCTCCCATTGGGCTGCCATAACGCACCTGCTGCCGAGTGCGCACGCACACACACTCTCTCTCAGCCCCCAGCCCTTGCTGGGCTACCCTTGCCCCACTACCGCTATCGGAGGAGCAGCCATGTGGCACCAGCCACCAGAGGAGCTTGCCTGGATGAGCCCCCACATGCCCTCCTCCACCACCAGCAGCTCACCTGCTTCCACCAGCTCGCTGCTGCAATGGAGCTGAGCAGGTGGAGAAGGGGGAGAGCACCAGCCGCTCACACACAGCCCCATCAGCAGCCTCCCTGCCTGCCTCCCAGAGCTGGTGCTGCGGCTGTGCGCCAGCCACGAGGCTCAAGCAGCAACGCAGGCTCCCTGCTGTGCAGGGGAGGAGGGGTGGGGCTGAGCTCCCATCCTGCATGCCACTGAAAATTGGCTCACGTGCCACGTAGGTTGCCGACCCCTGGTTCTAGATTGTGTTTAAATGGAGGCAGCCAGGGAAGAAGTCCCCACTCAGGACATGGAGCAACCTGTAGTGCTCTGCAGAGCTACCACGGCGAGCTCAAACACCTCACACCTTCTATTTTAAAAGCATAAATGATGCCTCAGACAGTGTGATACTCGGCACCTCCTTGTCAGGAGGAAGTGCTCCGTTGACTGTTAAATGAAGCAGCTTGAAAGCCCAGATCATTTTCCTGATTTAGAATAAGATTTAGGAAATTACGACAGGGGAGGGAAGCTCACAAGCTTGGGGCATGACTGAGATATTGAACTGACGTGATGATTGGGACTAACAACGTTACAACACTGCTGTATACAATGGTGATTTACTGTCAATAGCAGGTGCTGAACAGTGTATGCTTTGTGGCCAGCATGTCATTATGCAGCCTGGAAGTAACAGCTCAGCCACACAAACCTGTCAGTAGCAGAGATGTGTAAAAGTGAACTCTGTAACTGTATTTTATCCTGACATTTATTGTGTGTGCTGGCATTTCAAATAGGGAGGTGGCAGGCAATGTGGCAGAAACTGAGGGAGCTGTAAAAAGAAGAATGCTTGTCACACAAAGGGCTTGAACCTTTCATGAAGCAACCTAGTACAGTAAACTTCCGATAATCCAGCACCTTTAGGACCCAGGGGGTGCCAGATTATCAAATATGCCGGACTATTGTAAGGGGGGGGCTATGAGGAGCCTGGGGTGGAGTGGGGGGGATGGGCCAACCCGGCAGCACCCCAGCTGCTCTGCCCCAGCCGTCCCCAAGTCAGCCGCTGGTCAGTTTCAGCAGCGGCTGAATCGGGGAAGCCGGGGGCAGAGCAGCTCCAGTTGTCCGGCTGCCCGGAGCACTTCCGGGTTCCAGATGGTGCCAGACCATCAGGAGTGCCGGACCATTGGATGCCGGACCACTGGAGTTTTACTGTAAATTGTGTAAAAACAATCAGGTAATAAATAACAAGTCTCAGCATTACCAGAGGCCTGGATTCTTTTCTGAACTTTGAAATTTGTTTCTTAACCCCTCCGCTGTCTCATTGACCCTTCTTATACAAGTGTCCCCATAGAATCAGGACAACAAAGACACCACGCAGGGAGGGTGTATGGTTATTAAAAAAAAGCATCTCTTATTTCTAATGATGGGGGTGCTTGTTCTGAAATGCCAAACTGCAGTGTGTTTTCTTATCCTCTGCCCTACTTACTTTCTCTACAGCAAAATGTCAGTGAACTCTCCTA
Organism: Pelochelys cantorii; assembly: GCA_032595735.1. NCBI lineage: Eukaryota > Metazoa > Chordata > Testudines > Trionychidae > Pelochelys > Pelochelys cantorii. Next base: position 102,514,793 of record CM064327.1, read on the forward strand.
ACTTGTTACACAAATTATTAATTCTGCTGATTCTAGTTCCTAGACCTGCTCTATTACTGTTGAAACGGGTGCTATTTGAAAAGAATTAGAAAACACTACAAATAATTAGGAAGCCATGTTCTACATGACTCCAAACAGAACCCATTCTTCACTACAGAATTGTATAGATATGTTCATTTAAAAGTTTGCGATACTGATAGTCTTACAGATTATCCTGCTCAATATTGTTGAAGTGTTGTCTTTCTTGCTTTGGAAACAGCCTGAAATAGCATTGCGAGGAGTTAAGCATCCTCATCGTCTCAATGGTTTGTTAACACTGAAGCTTAATTATGTCAACTTACATATCAACATTACCTGCTCACCATGTTAGCAAACGCATTTAGTGGATGTACTTAAACAGGAAGCAGGGCGGTAGTAGGTATTGGGTACGGGGAAGTGGAACAGCTATTGCTGGTGTCAGGAACTCAAGAGCCTCTGCAAAAAGTGTCAAGTCACTTCCAGGACACGGGGAGAGAGAGAGAGATGTGTCCATTCACAAGGGCCAAAATCATCTGCTATCTTCTACATAACAAAAATCCAAACAGTCCACACTAGCTATGCCAGATTCTTATTAGGCTGGAGGAGAAAATGAGCAGGATAGAAAAGAGAAGAAATAAAATGGGGGAAGAGAACACAACTGTTGAGGGGGATGATAAAGTCTGATATCCCAGATGTGGTCATCAGTCAGCTAGAGCCAGGAGAAGTGGTGATGCCATCTAGCTCCCCGTCTCTGACCTGGTCTGGTCAAGATGTCTGTCAGAATCAGAACGACAAAGGTCCAACAATGTTAGGTTGATCCAGAGTTTCCTAGATAAGGTGGGGGAATTGCCATGATGATGAGGCTCAGTCCATCCTCTTTTTTTCAGTCAGCACCGTCTCCATTTGCATCACCTCCACTAATTTCCCCCCAAAGTCTTTTATTTTTAGGAATCCAAAAAGGGGATGATGAGTGGAATAGGTCATCTGCTGAGTATTTTGTCTACCAAAATAGTTGACTAACTGCAGGCATGGCCCCTACAGCTCACAGTGGCCGCAGTTCACCGTTCCTGGCCAATGGGCGCTGCAGAAAGTGGCAACCAGCATGTTCCTTTGACCTGTGCCATTTCCCACAGCTCCCATTACTCAGGAATGGTGAATCGCAGTCACTGGGAGCTGCGGGGGGTGGGGAGCATGCCCATTGACAGTTAACGTAAATAAAATACCTCACTGACCTCCTGCAGATTATCCTGATTTGCCGCATGCTGAATGATGCTGACCCCTGCTATACCTGTATCCACAGCACAAGCTCATGAGTGAGAACTGGGAGCTCTTTCTGCTATTTGAAAGCCACCGTGTGCACCTACTATACTCCATTGTAGAAGCCAGCAAATACTATTACTATATTAAAAGGCCAGTTTAGGGCATAGAGAGGAATAAAAAGGAAGGGGGAGAGCCTGAAGAATTGCAGAAAGAGGGGTGTCAGAACTATGGAGGTTCAAAGCCCATATTTTTAGATACTTAACTGGACCAAAACTTGGATCTCCTATGATTATATACCATAAATAACATATCTATATTGTTCCAACCAATGCAGTAGTAGCAGATGATTCAATATCTCCTAATAGATACAAACAGCTATAATCACAAATGGAAGAAATTACAGCATTGGAGTCAAGTTAATTTAGTTAGCTCATTTAACAAATTCTATTGTTTCAGCTCCTGATAAAGCAAGGGGCAAATTCAATGCTGGATTTCTGACCAGAAGTCCTGTGTTTTTTTTTTTTAAACAATCTTTTCAGAATTTGAAAAGAAGTTTATTTTTTCAATATAAACTGACCATTTTCCACCAAAATACAGGGGAAAGTCTTATTCCTGAGACTGATGGACCGAAAGAAAGATAATAGATCAGTGAATAGTCTTTTCTTTTTTCCAGGTAGCTAAGACTGTTGCTAAATAGTTCAGGCATACCATGGTTTCCTCTTGATACTCATGTCATAAACTGAGAGAGAGGCAAGTTTCAACTTCTACGGACAAAGAAAATTGCATTTTTGGAATTCTACAGAGACCAGTTTCAGTAATGCTAACATGCTTTCTCTTTGCCTTGTGTTCTGTGTCATTTATTGTTAGTTACAATCTTTTCACACTGCTTGAGCTTTCATGAGCCTTTCCCCTTGAAAATGTTAGATGTAAAATTGACAGAACAAAGAAGTACATGTGCCTCTCATCCTCTCTTAGGGCATGTCTACACTACCGACAATGGAAGCTGCTGCTGTTGCTCTGCCAGGGTTCAAATTAGTAGGTCTAGTGAAGACATGCTAATTCGAACTGAGAGGGGCGCTCCGGTGATGCTGATAGGCCTGCTTCCACAAGAGGTAAGGGAAGTTGAAGGGAAAGTGTTCTCCCTTCGACTTCCTGCAGTGTGGACAGCGCCAAAAGTAGAGTTAAGCTACTTCGATTTCAGCTACTCTGTTAACATAGCTGAAGTTGCATATCTTAATTTGACCTTGTCCCGCAGTGTAGACATACCCTTATAGATTGTGTTTAGTCAGATTATAACAGGGTAATTATAACATGGGTTTGATCTAGGGTGGGGGTGGGCAAATACTGGCACGGGCCAGATCCGATCCCCAGGGTTAGCTCTTGGCAGGCACCCATCACTATATTTACCTGTGCTGCTGCAGGTACAGGTGAACACAGCTCCCGCTGGCTGCAGATCACCGTTCCTGGCCAATGGGAGTTGCAGGAAGCGGTGTCCTGGTCTGCGTTGCTTCCTGTTGCTCCCATTGGCTGTGAACAGCAATCCTCGGCCAAGTGGAGCTGCAATTGTCAATATCTGCAGCCATGCAGGTAAATATAGCAGCAGCGGCCCACCAGGGGCTAACCCTGGTGAACCGCTGCTATTTTATTACCCACCCTTGATGTAGGATGTGTGTTAGAGCAATTGAAACATTTTAATGGTGATCTTTCACTTCTGATAACTCGTGAGGTCGGGGTCCCATTGTGCTAGGCACTGTACAGATACATAATAAGGGACTGTCCTTGCTCCAAAGAGCTGACAACCTGAACAGAAAAGACAAGCTAATTCTGGGGGAAATAAAGTAGCATTATCTCCATTTTAGTAATAATCATACTTCAATAATTGTATAGATGGGAAAGAGAGACACAGGGAACGAACATGACTTCCCCAAGCAAGTCACACAGGAAGTCTGAGGCAGACCTGTGATTTTTGACTTTCCTGCTTTCATTGTTACCACAGCCAACCCACACTCACCCCATTTGTTTTGCCCACTTACTGCATACTATCTAATATGTGGATAGTATGCAGTTAGTGGGCCCTCTGGGGCAGGGACTGCCATCTTTACTTGTCTCCCCAGTGCCTAGCAATTCCAATTCTTGACTGGAGCTCCTAGGTACTTATATAATGGAAGGGATAATCATTGGAAATTGAACCCAGCTCCCCTGAGTCCCAGTCTAGTACCTTAACTGTAAGACCACCAGAGATTATAAACACAGTTTGAAAATATTTTTTGCTATCAGTAAACATATTTTATATGATATGAGTGATAAATCTTAGGGAGATACACAGCAGGAATTGCCTGGGTACAAGTCAGTAATGTCACTTTCCAATTTGTCTGCCAGCCCAAAGGGCTTGAGCACTTCAGAAGCTATACTATCTGAACTCCCCTTTGACTCCTGAGAACACATTTTGCATTCAGCCTAATGTATGTTTCATGTCTGTGACTTTAAATCATGTCACAGTAACCTGTGCCCTGTCAGGATGTATTCGGTTCCACAAGATACATTTTAAAACTCTTAATTACTAAAAAGCTCCATCGTCGTCTGCAAAAAGAAAACCCTACAGTACCTTGCAAGAGCAGATGGACTGAAGACATTCATCCCAGTTTTGAGACAAATTTAGACTAGTAGGTCCTTGTGCAATGCCAAATGGCCCTGATGAAAACCATTCATCTGCTACTGGAGTGGGTGGTGAAGTGTGCGTGTGTGTGCATTGAGGGGTGTGCAGCAGGAGGTGTGGGTGGCAGAATACCCATCTCCTCAGTGGATTGCATCGTTTGGTGAAATACTCTGTACAAAATCTGCTTACAAAGCCGCGGTCAGATGTTGCGGATTTACATCATCTTTGAACTGTTGTATAAGAACTACAACTTAAAACAAGACATCTGCAGGGTGCAGATCATAGAACGTGCGTCTCCATTTCTTTTCATATACGTCTAAAAAGGTTTTCTCTGGGTTGTGGGGCTTCTTTTTAATGAAAATTGTGCACAGCATTCTACCCCCCCCCCCCAATTACACAATCAGCCCATAGTAATCTTTTTTTTTAAATGTTCCTAGCACTGCATTTTGAAATAACAAATACCCCACACAGGGCCAGATTCACTCCTGCTCAAAGATCTGCTAAGTATAAAAGACTGCTGTTTTCACTCCCATGATTTTCAAGCTGACCTAGCCTTGAGGCTGCTTTAATTTATGATTGTTGGCTGTCATCCCCTAGAGTAATGGTGGGCATCCTGTGGGCTGTAGGTGGAGCCCCAGTGGGTTGCGTGCTGATTCACACTATAGCCCTACTGCTCCCCCTTCCTCCCAGAGCCGGAACGCCATGAATCAGCTATTTGTGGCTGTTCAAGTGCTGGGAGGGCAGGGGAGGAGTGGGGACAGAGTGCAAATCAGGCGATTTGTGATGCTGGGAAGGAGGGGGAGGAGTAGAAAGTGCGGGGCTCCAGTGCCCCAGGGAATCAGAGGTGCATGGGGAAGAGGGATAACGGGGCATCCGCAGGCCACAGGTGGAACCCTAGTGAACCACAGGCTGCTGCGGCCCACTGAGCTGGAGGACCACTCATGCGACCCGCTCACTATTTTTGGTTGCCCATCGCTGCACTAGGGGTATCTGCAGAGTAGAGTTGTGATGTGCCCACCCCTTTTCTTCCTGCACTTCCATATCCGTATTGGGGTGGGAGGCAGTTGCCATCGGAGCCAGCTGTAACACCTGAGTCCTGTACCCTGATAGCAGAAATCTTAGTTGGGCAGTTGTGACAAAACTCCACCCTGTTTGCCCCACTCAGCCTGACCCATGTTATACTGTCTTGCAGCCAGGACTCTGTAGTCAATATACATCTGTGGTGGTTGTCGTGAAAAAGCACAGTCACTGAGTCTGAATTCTCACCAGTTTTAGCCAGAGCCGTTCCACTGGCTTCTGTAGTGGACCTTCTGATTTACATTGAGGAGAGCATCAGGCCCACACATTCCTGAGGGCCAGTTGTGCAATGAGGTGATCACCACCATCCCTAGCCATAAGTTTTCTCATAAGGAGGTATAATATAAATTAAACCTGGCCATGGCTACCTTCATAGCCGATATCTATTGTATTCTTGCGGGTGTACATTGTTCATGGAAATTTTATTTCAACTAATGTGACTGGTGCAAAGTAGTGTAAAAATTGAGGGAACTCCAATCAGGGAAGTACACTTTGAACCACCCATAGGATGTATGTTCTGATATCCCCTGCCCTCTCTTACCCATGTGTTAATGAAATAAATGCCAATTGGCTGATGCTGTAACATTGTTCCTGGAAGTGTTGGATTTTAATGTCATTCTTTGACTGCTGCTTCACTGAAGGCATGTGAGTAGTTCAGAGAAGATCAACATGCCATGAGTATTTTAAGACCCACATAACTTTAAAACGCCCTTCATATTTCTGTGTAGATCATGATACATTCCGTGCATACAAGTCAGTGACAGTCATTCCAGAGTGAACGTACTGCTCGGGAAAGATGCCAAAATGATGCATCATGCTAGATTGGACATGTTTATCTGTTGGACAGGGGAAGCAGTGGTGCAGACTCCCCTATGGTGTGCCACCAATATATCTCAGTCATGATCTGGAGGGACCACTTCTAAGGGCACATCTACACTCCTGTGAAGATTGATGCTCTGGCAGTCAGTCTTTCGCTATTTAATTTAGCGGGTCTGCTAAGGACCCACTAAATTGAATGCTGAGAACTCCTCACCGTTTGCAAGAAGTAAAGGAAGTCAATAGGGGAGTTTCTCCCATCGACCTCCCGCTGTGGAGCCTCCCCAGAAAATCGATGTAAGGTACATCAACTCCAGCTATGAAATTCACGTAGCTGGAATTGTGCATCTTGCATCAATTTTCTCAGCCTGTGTAGACCTGGCATAAAGGGTATCAAGGAGAGTAATGCAGCTCCATTTCTAGTGAGTAATTTGGCTCTGTACTGACACTTCCAAAAAAGGTACCAATTGATGACATTTGCAATGGTGGTTTTATTATGTGAACGTTTGCCTGCCAGCGAGGTGACAGACACTAGCAAACTCATTCCAACTAGCAAACTCATTGTCAGTCTAACTTTCAGGTCTGGTTTATACTAGAAGATTAAGTTGATGATACTGTGTCGCTCAGGAGTGTAAAGAATCTGCTCCCTTAAACATCATAGTTAAGCCGACCTAAATTCCTGTGTAGACAGCACTTGGCAAGGTTGATTACCTACGCCAATGGGAGAATGCCTCTCATCAGTCTAGATCATCATGTCTACACTAAAGCACTCCTTTGGCATAATTGAGGCACTGTTATGTTTTAAGTATAGACAAGCCCTCAGAAATTACCTAAGATTCTGCCTGTTGACCTAGAGGAGAAAAGCTCTGTATTGTATTACTAACCTTCTATCCAGTCACAGCAACAATTTAATAAAAATCTGAATGCCTGATTCATTAGGTTGGATATTTAATCAACAGGATTTTTATGAAATACATCCTCCTTTGTCGTTCAGAGAACTGGAAATAAAAAGACCAGCATAAACTGAATGCAAAAGTCTACATGCACATCATGCTGCTGCTTAATTCTCATTCACCTAGAAAATTGGACACACACAACATTAGCTTCAAAATAATACTGGAAATGCATTGGTCTTTTTATGCACCATCATGCTGATGGGCAGGGTGGAAGAGAGCAAATCCTGGCTTTTTGCCACAAAATGATGTACATTACTTTTCAGACGTTGACTTGTATAACAAGTGAGGCATGCAACAAAAGCACGATGCCCAGAATAGTGTCAGTGAATATTTTATCTTCCTGACAAAAAGCAACAAGAGGCTGCATCCTTAAAGCATATGCTGTGTTGACAACGCACCCTTACTATGACAGTAATGGTATTTGCAATCCCAGCTGTACTGAAGTCCATGGGATACGGCACCAGTTTCACAGGATGAAGGTGCTATGCAATGCCCTACTTTATTCTTTTGTATTCCTTCTGGACTCAGGAAGTTTCCCATAGCAGTCTTTTTCTCAGTGCACTGTTCAGGAAGGAACTGTAGTATCATGCAACACATACCAGTTACTTGTGCTATAGTAAAAATTGTTACCCTACTGTGGCTCCTACTTAGACAGACCTCAAGCCAGAGGGATGCTATGGGGCATCCGACAGACCTTTCAGACAGTCTGTGTCCTGCAAAATAGCATGCGAAATGAATGACCTATAAATCTCTTCTTCCTGCGGACATTTTTAATAAAATAAAATATTATTTTGGGTTCAAGCCTCGGTTTGTCTTTCCGTTTGGGAGGCATATGACAAACAGGAGCATTTAATCACTTTCAGCCGAAAATACTTTAGTTCTGTGAAATGTGGAGAAAGGAATTGTGTAGTTCCAATAATTTACTCTGTCTGTCTTGATCAAAGATGAAACTGACATCAACTCCAGTACAGAGCATTTATCTATTCTTAGATTGTCCACACATTTTTGTAGAAGACTAAACTACTGAAAATCAATAGGAGTTGGGTATGTATCTTTAGAAATCCCACCCTATGCTTGTTGAAATTGTATGTGGAGGGAAATCCAATTTCTGTCACTTTGGCTGCAGAGCCTACAGAAGGCTTCTATGATGTAGACTTTTATGAAGCTACCTCAGACTTGAGACATTTTTACTTTGTTTCTCTTGCAGGGTTCTAATTTAGGATGTAGGCAGTGCCTCTGTTGTTAGAGTTAATATGTCATAACACCTCATATTCTTTTTTCCCCTAATCCCAGTAGTGGCTAGAGAATGTGACCCATATTAGTGATGCAGGCATGATTCAGTTAACTGTGACGGAAGAGGACAGAAAGGGTGCATGCATGCCTTCAACTAAACTAAAAAGCATTCGTCATTTGCTGCTGGAGGGTCTTTTGGTTTAATCTATCTAAGGATAGATTGAGGCCAAAGGAAAGAACAGCTACTGTGATTTTGTCTTTGAATCTATAATAATTCCTTGGTCTTGTATTGCACTTTTCATCACTAGATATCTAAGTGCTTTATGAAGGAGATCAGTGTCATTATCCCATATTACAGGTGGGGAAACTGAGGTGCACAGAGGTAAAGTGATTTGCCCAAGGTCACCCAGCTGGCCAGCAGCAGAACTAGGAAAAGCACCCATGTCTCTTGAGTCCGAGTCTGATACTCTGACCACTAGAACCCTCATGTTTAGCTCTTTACCAGAATCCAGATGAGATGGAAAATTAATTAGAATATGTGATATTCATCCAGTTGTTGAATTCCCGCCTCACCATCACCATCCTGCCATCAATCCTGTTAAACTATCCTCATTCCATAGCTTTTTCTCTGCTCTTCCACCTAGCTATAGAGCCCCCATTTCTTCCAAATAAAATCGCTCCTCGCTCCTCACCAGTAGTCCACTCTCCATCCAGATCACCTGGCTGGAGGCCCAGAGCTCCAAAGTCTGTTTATTTTCCTTACTTTCTTACAAAGGCCTTTAAACAGCCAAGAAGCCTTTGAGCATTCCCCTGCTGTAATTCCAAAGTAATGTTTCTTGAGATGTATTAGCACCGCTTCAGGAATGGAGAACAACGAGGCTCAGAGCTCTGGAGACAAGTGGTACTGAGAGGAGAATAACAGGCAGCAGATGCTGAATAAATAAGTTTAGGGGATCTGAGGACAGTGGTGCAAGAAGCAGTGGTTCTGTGTAGGGCAGGAAGGTGAGGAGTGGTTCTGTGTAGTGGGCAAAGGTGATGTGCAAACTCAAGCTTGGAACGGCAAATGATGCCCAAATACATTCAGAACAACAGCAGATCAAGCTCTTCTGCCCCGGTCCATCACAAAGAAAGGTTTTCCACCTAGAGACTTCTCCCTCACAGCAAGAAGTTAGAAACTTGTCCTCCATTTATAGGTAACTTAGGGAATTGGGATGAAATCCCAGCCCCCTGAAGCCAATGACAAAACTCCCCTTGACTTCCACAGACAGGCTTTCTCATCCCTAGTGTTTAGGTAACAGTGTCAGTCAGGAAGAGCAGTTGTCACTTGCTTCTCCGGTCCTCGGTGTACTTGATCAAAATCTGTTGCTGCACTAGCCAAAACTAGCATATGGTTCCCAGTGCTCCACTCCAGCATGATTTTGTGAAGCAAATTTCAGTGGGACTCCTCACAGAGTAAAAGCTATTGCATAACAATGCAACATCATCTGGTCCCAAGTTAACCCAGCAAGAGGGCCCTCTGTTTACAAGCTGCTTCCAGCCTCACTTCATTCTTAGACTTCATTGTCCAACTATCTCCAGCTGTGACTGCTAATGAGTCTCCTTGGGAACTTGGGCAGGTCAGGACATTCCAGCTCTCAAAGATGCTTCCATCACCTTTGAATTTCCATACACCAGCATTGCTGTTTGGGTTCTCCCAAATTATAAGGTTCAAAATGTGATTGTTTTCATACGGTGTGATAATGAGACTAACTGTATGCCATATGCAAACTGTGTAAGCCATGTTAACTGAAAAGTGTTTGAACTGTATCAGGAGTTGAGCACTGATTGTGAAAGAGGTTTGCACTCGTACCATTGGATAATTCTGTAGTACAGGGGAGGGGATCCTAAGGGAGCTGGGTGCAGCTCCCACCTTGCCTGGATCCAGCCCCCTGAGGCTTAGGGCTCCCCCAAGCATTGGGAAACCCACGTGAGTGGGGGGGTAACATTTTTGTTGTTTCTCATTTGTGCGCAGCCCCTGACTGATTTCATTGTGGGTCAGTAGCCCCAACCCAAAAAAGGTTCCCCACCCCTGCTGTAGTAGACGCATGTCCTGGGTTTGTTAGAATGAAGAAAAGGTCTTTCAACAAAGCTTTATCTGATAACCTGTTAGACTCCTGGGCCAATGGTAATTTCCATTTAAATATGCTGCCACAGACACGTTCCTCTCCGCCCCCTCTTGGACTGACAAGGGCATTACTCCTTTGTCGAAAGGAGCAGTTCTCAATGAAGATGCATTTACTCACTCTCTGTTGTCATTTGGAGCTGCATAGTAGACTCCAGAGGCATGAACCCAGCTTTCTGTTTGATTGCTGTGAGGAATGCTTCTTGGTCCACAAGTAAGGGGATAAAAGCAGAGAGGGTCCTAAAAGGTTCATCCTAAAATGCAAACAAAATTGTAAAAACTGCAGAGAAAATATTATGGGTGTTTTTTTCCTCCCTATTCTGAAGCCCTAACTGTCTTTTTTAAATTTCTTTTTGCAGACTGGCCACTTGTCTCTCCGCTTTATAATCTCTTTCTCTGAGTAGACTGGATACCTCCATGAACCCAACAGATGTATCAGGAAATGGCTTTGCTCACCGGGAACACAGACCCCAACTTCACCTCGTATTCATACAACAATTTGGAAAACCTGTGCGAGGTGCAGACCAAGAAAGGATTCTTCTACAAAAAAGCCAAGCTTCTCCACCCTGGGGAAGACTTGTGCTGCTTGGCCCATCTGGAGGACCGAACCAGGCACGTGATCATCAACGTAGGTGGCATCAAATACAGGATTCCGTGGACCACGCTGGAGAACTGCCCTTTGACCAGGCTTGGAAAACTAAAATCATGTAACAACTATGATGAAATCATGGACATTTGTGATGATTATGATGTCAGCTGCAATGAGTTTTTTTTCGATCGTAACCCTTGTGCCTTCAGGACCATCATGACTTTCCTGACAGCTGGGAAGCTTAGGCTTCTAAGGGAGATGTGTGCCCTCTCTTTCCAAGAGGAGCTGGTGTATTGGGGCATAGAAGAGGAGCACTTGGAGTGGTGCTGTAAGAAGCGATTGCGACAGAAGGAGGAGGAGGCCGCTGAAGCCAGGCTGTATGAGAGGGAGATGCTGATTAGGGAAACTCCACAGTGTGCCTTCCAGGATAATAGCCGTTCGGGTTTGTGCATGAGAAAGCTCAGGGATATGGTGGAGAACCCTCACTCAGGGATCCCAGGAAAGATCTTTGCTTGTATATCGGTCTCCTTTGTTGCCATCACTGCAGTCAGCCTCTGTATTAGCACCATGCCAGATATCAGAGAAGAGGAAGATCGGGTGAGTGCAGCCTTCAGTGGCTACTCTTACACTATGCTTCATCAGCAGCCTAACACGCAGTGTAAGTAAGGTCTCATCTGGGAAGATCAAGGACAAAGTCATTCAGATACTGTCTACAGTATTTATGATTTGGTATTCAGTCTGATGGAGGAGGCCATTAATTTGATTGTTAGTCTAGCTGAGGCAATCAAAATCCTCTGCTTTGTCCAGGGCAATGTGCCAGTTTACACCAATACAGAACTTGCTTCCAGAATGCATGCATGCTGCCACCACCACAGACCAGATGACAGAACAACGATTATTTGTTCTTTCATTATAATACAAACAAACCCTGATTCAGGTTCACCGTTTTGACGCTGGATTATTAGCTGTCTCTAGATTGTCAGTTCTGCTTTTTCCTAAAAAAGCATTTTAAATATTTTGCTTTCATAAATTAACTACTCTTACTAGGGAACTTATCTGGAAAAAATATTCTCCTGGAGGTGGAGCAGGAAAAGGGCACAGGTGAACTGAGGCAGCTCTTCGACAAGAGAAACAGAATACAGCCGCTCTCCGAGTTACGAACAAGTTACGGACCAACACTTGGTCCGTAACTCGAACTGTTCGTAACTCGGATCCCATTGAGTTACACGCGACCGCGCTGTTCGTAAGCGTGGCTCGCGTTCGTAATTCGGGGACCGCCTTTACGACCACTCCTTGGGAGCACTGGTCGTAAGTGCGAACGGTCATAACTCGACCGTTCACAACTCAGGGAGCGGCTGTATACATGCATGTGTCCTAATTTTCCAATGTGCTGAACACTCATAGTTGATGCTAGTGGGAGCTGTGGGTGTATAAAATCTTTGAAAATCAATCACTGTATTTATTTGTCATTTTCCTTAAGGTCCAGTCTCTTACTCATGTAGATCGTCCAGATCAGAGTCCCCTGTAAGCTGAGTGCTTGGGCGGCTACCCAGGAGGGATTTACATGCCGCCCAGCTGATTACAAGAGTGTCCACAGCCGGCAGCCTGTGTTTCTACTAGCAGTGCGCTTCTGCACATGCATCGGTGCACAAAACAAAAGTTATTCTGCTCATGGGTGGAAAAAGTTAGAGGGAACATTGATCCAGATGCCTGGGATTAGCCCGTTAAAATCAATGAGAGTTTTGCTTGAAGAATGCAGGGATGCAGCCTTTCATTTTTAGATTGAAATGTGTGAAAACAATAGATCAGATAGGATGATGGAGCACTGCAGATGGGGGAGAAGCTTCGGAAAAGTTCTCTTGTCTGTGAGGCTTTGGGCAGAACATGATTACAGTGTAAGTGGATGGATATTTGACTCACAACCAAACAAGCCACTTTAATGTTTGTGCTTGTTTTCTAGCCCAGTGGCCATTTAACACAAACATGCCTAGTCATCTGTTTCAACAGCACTTCCATCCAGGCTCTGTCTGTGTAAACAGGCTTCTGTACAAAGCTCTCCTTACAGTAAAAATCTCCAGAAACCACTTATTTTCCTAGTGCCCCATTCAACAGGGTGCAGAGTCCTCAGCTCCCCAAAAGCTCTGGAGAGTTCTGTGTTGTGTTTTTATGAGTACTTCGTGCACAATTAAAATCTACCCACTACTGGTTTGGAATGCATAAGACATTATCAGATAGCCGTGTTCATCAGAAGTATTTCATTTAGAGTCAGACCCATGGAACAATAATACCCCATGCTAAGAAAAATCATGCAAGACACCTTGCCTGGTGTTTTTTTAATTGTTGTTTTGTTACAATGATCTTGGTTTACAAGCTTTTATGTCCTAAAATGAACGTTTTACGGTAGTAGTTAAAGCCACATTGTTCTGATAATTAAAGAAAACAAAACATAGTTTCAAAAGGCAGTGGCTGCAAGAAAATTGAACTTCCTCGATTTGTTTATTCTAGATGCCGCTTGTGGAACTGAGAAACTTAATAACTTTAAATAAGCAAATGCAAACAAAATCTACTAAAAAAGGTCTTAAGCAATCAGTTAACCATTAGCCACTATTGTCTGCAGAGTAGTCTAGATTTTTAGAGGGAGTTTCTGTAGAAAAGTATTGCAGGGTGTACCAGGCATACAGGGAAAGCCCTCTCCATGCTACTATTAAACAAAATGGGTTTGAACTTCACAGTGGTCTGCAGAGCAATGGTCAGAACTAGTTTTATAGCAAGGTTGGAACTAGTTAGCTTGTTAGGGTTTGGCAGGACCTGTAGGCAACACTGTGTCAAGATCAAGGCAAGTGGGAACGCTATGTCAAGATTTAGGGAAGTTTTTCTGGCTTCTAAAAAGTGGGATACGGTGGAGTTCTTGGAAGAAGAGTCCCAAACTGACCTTCCTACCCCCTTTTCCTCTGCCTATTTTCCCATTTATTGCACTTCTGAAGTACTTTATAATCAAGCACCTCGTAGCACATTTCAAAGGTAGATATTAACTCCTTTTAACAGATGGGATAACTGAGGCATGGAGCAGTTAGGTGATTTGACCAAGATCACACAAGTGGTCAGAGTTGAGAATATAACTTGGGAGCAGTGACTGCCAGTCCCTTATTTCTAATCTACAGGAAATACTGCTTTCCTTGCGTGCAGTTAAAGGCATGGTACAGGGGAGCACTGGTAGCAGATTGATCTTTATTTTCTGTTCCCAGTTACGTGATCTGAGTAAAGGCTATAAAAAGTCATAGTCCTGCCACATAGTAGGAATCAGTCTCCATTGTTACAATGAGAAGAGCTGTTACAGAGAGCGGAATGCCTGGTGGGAAGGTGTGTGTTGGCGAGCATGAGTTTCTCAGGAATGCCACATAAATGAGGCAGACTGGACTTTCCTAGGGTATTTGAGATGCTGCACAACATTCCTAATGATAAAACTAGCAGTATACAACATCAGTACAGCACACATTAAATGGCGTAAAGAACTGACATATCTCAACGAGTAGCTAGCTAGGGGGAATTGTCACTGAATGAGGATGTTTCTAAGGGGGTTCCATCAAGCTTGCTAGTAGGCTTTATGCTATTCAACATTTTAATCAATGATCTGGAAATAAATATAAAATCATTGCTCATAAAAGGATGACACACAGATTGGCACAGAGGAAATAATGATAACGAATTGGTAGTCATGCAGAACAGGCTGGATGGCTTGGTAATCTGTGTTTTAATGCAGCCAAATACAGAGTTGTGTACTGAAGAACAAAGAAGGCATGCCAGACCTACAGAATTGTGGACTGTTTCTTGGAAAGCAGGGTCTCTGACAAGGATCTAGGGATTATGCGGACAAGCAGTTCAGCATGAGCTGCCAGTGTGATGCTATGGTGAAAAGGAATAATGTGATCCTTGGAGGTATAAATGGGAGTAGAATTAGGAGATTTTCACCTCTGCATGTGGAATTGGAGAGGCAGACAATGCAATACTGCATACAGTTTAGAAGTCCACCTTTTTTAAAAGAGGGTAAAAAATTGAAGAGGTTGCAAAAAAGAGCCACAAAAATTGTTGACGGGCTAGAGAAAATGCCATCCAGGAAGAGATGTGAAGAGTTCAATCTATGTAATGTATTAAAAAGACAATTGAGAGGCGACTTGATCATAGTGTGTATAAGAATTTGCACATAGAGAAGATACTGGGTACTAGAGATCTTATTATTCTAGAGGAAAAAGGCATAGAAAGAAATAATTATTGGAAATGCGATAAGGAGTCCTGTGGCACCTTATAGATGAACAGATTTATTGGAGCATAAGCTTTCGTGGGCAAAGACCCACTTCGTCAGATGCATGTAGTGGAAATTTCCAGAAGCAGGTATAAATATGCAGGCAAGAATAAGGCTAGAGATAACGAGGTTAATTCAGTCAGGGAGGATAAGGCCCACTTCTAGCCGCTGATCTGGAGGTATGAACACCAAGAGAGGAGAAACTACTTTTGTAGTTTGGCTAGCTGTTCACAGTCTTTGTTTAATCCTAAACTGATGGTGTCAAATTTGCAGATGAACTGTAGCTCAGCAGTTTCTCTTTGAAGTCTGGTCTTGAAGATTTTTGCTGCAGGATGGCTACCTTTAAATCTGCTACTGTGTGTCCAGGGTGATTGAAGTGTTCTCCTACAGGGTTTTGTATATTGCCATTCCTAATATCTGATTTGTGTCCATTTATTCTTTTACGTAGGGACTGTCCAGTTTGGCCGATGTATATAGCAGAGGGGCATTGCTGGCACATGATAGTGTATGTTACATTGGTAGATGTGCAGGTGAATGAACCAGTGATGGTGCGGCTGATCTGGTTAGGTCCTGTGATGGTGTCGCTGGTGTAGATATGTGGGCAGAGTTGGCACCGAGGTTTGTTGCATGGATTGGTTCTGGAGTTAGAGTTACTGTGGTGTGGTGTATAGTTGCTGATGAGAATTTGCTTCAGGTTGGTGGGTTGTCTGTGGGCGAGGACTGGCCTGCCTCCCAAGGCCTCTGAAAATGAGGGATCATTGTCCAGGATGGGTTCTATATAAATACGCCTGCATATTTATACCTGCTTCTGGAAATTTCCACTACGTGCATCTGACGAAGTGGGTCTTTGCCCACGAAAGCTTTCCTTGTTACTTTTGCAGATCCAGACTAACACGGCTACCCCTCTGATAAATTATTGGAAATGAAGCCAGACGACTTCAAATTAGAAATTAGGCACAAGGTTTTAGTAGGGAGAGTGATTAACCAGCATTGAAACACGTTACAAAGGGAAATGGTGGATTCTTCATTTCAAGGTCTGCACATCAAGATTGAATGCCTTTCTGCAAGACATGAAATCGTGCTTTAGTCAAACGTGAATTATTAGGTCAATACAGTAATACCCAGGTGAAACATAATGGCCTATGATATATAAAAATCAGGATGTCAGTCTAGAATAGGAGTGGGGAACCTTTTCTAGGTCAAGGTCCACACACAAGTGAGAAGCCAAAAACAAAAATTCAATGGCATGGCTCCCAATAAGAAAAAAAACTCAGAGTTGGCGAGGGGGAGGGGCTCTGAGGCACCTGTAGGTTCCCCACCCCTGGTCTAGAAGATGATCTAATTGTCCCTTCTGGCCCTAAATTGTGACTCACTGATGCTCTTGAAAGTAGGCATTGTTCTGTCACTTGCCTCAAGAAGGGGTTGGGGAAGGACTAAGGGCCATAGTAAAGTACTTTATTTGCTTGAGGGAGGGTCCTGGGATAGGGGATGTGGTCACCTGCCTCTTATTTCACACCAAATATACTGTGTCCTCTATTGAGTCAATATAGAATGCACTTTTTCTGTATGTTAGCGATAAATAATCTTTCATGCAGTCATGCTCAGTAATACCAAAAAAAGTTTTATACCCAGAATAAAACATTCTAGGTGTTATCCCTTTTTAAAAACAAGGTGTCCCCAGTATTTTTCACACTGGTTTGTGTGGTATACAACATACAGTTATGTAACTATTATACTGTTTTGTGTGTGTGTAGAGCTCATTTTTATAGTGTTTGCCAGGCTAGCTGCTGTGAGGCTCTCCATTTTGGAGAGTCCATTTCAGCGCAAGGCAGCTGCTTGTGCACCTGGAGCAACACACATTATGGTGTCTCATAGAGATTTGTTCTTTGATTTTCCTTAATCTAAAATACAATCAGTTAAGTCTGAAAATGCATAATCACTCCAGTGCAGGGGTGGGCAAGATACCTCTCGCAGGCTGGATCCTGCCCACAGACCACCCTGCCAGGACCCTCAGGCACACAGCAGCCATTGTTCTAAGTGCAGTACTGCTCTATGTGACTCCCTCCAGAATACAGAGGGGGAGGCTTTGGGTGATCTCCCCTCCCCAGCCCAATCCTCAGCACGTATTGGCTGGAAACAACCAGCCAATGGGAACTGACCCCAGCCAATCTCTCCGCTCCTATTGGCCAGAAACGATCAGCCAATAGGAGCTGAGAGATTGGCCTGGGGGTTGGGGGCAGTGCAAGCTTCTCCCCTTCCACCCCCAGAGCTGAGAGCCACATAGAAGGAGCAGCCTGCCATCTTAAGCACTATGGGGCTGCAGCAGGCAGGGAACACAGCCTGCCTTGGGGTGCTGCAAGGCTGCTGGCTGGGAGATGCATAGGTAAGTGCTTCCCAGCCAGAGCCTGCTTCTGGCACCCTTTCCCCTCCCACACCCCAACTCCCTCCCCCGGGTCACAACTCCCTTCTAGACCCTGTACCCCTTCCTATACCCCTCCCCAGACCAGAATCCTCTCCTGCACCCAGACCCCTCCTCGAACCTACACCCTAACCCAGATCACAATACCCTCCTTCACCCATACTCCCTCTCAGACCCCACATACTCTCCTGCACCTCAGTCCCTTACCCCGTGTGCCCTTCTGCACCCAACATTCATCCTAGACCCCACACCTCCTTCAGAGAAATTTTAAAGCAGCCCTTGACCACATTCCAAAATCTTGGAGTGGCAAAAATTATTGGCCACCCCTGCTCTAGTGCAGTGTTTTTCAACTAGTGACACTAGTACCCTTAGGGGTACTCGAGAGAAGTCGGGGGGGGTACGTCAACACAACTGAAATTTGGAGAAAACAATGTTTGTGTTAAGTTTTACAGTGCTTTATTATTGTTGTACTTTTTACACCCCAAAATTTAATCACCCACCCAGCTGTGATTAAGTTGTTTAAACAAATGTGTTGCAATGGTAGAAAAAAAAATTGTGTCTGAAAACTGTAGGTACTGGGGGTACTTATAATTTTTTTTTTTTAAAAAAGGGGTACCTTATTAAAAAAAGGGTGAGAAACACTTCTCTAGTGTGTATGGAAAATGCAGCGTTCTCCTTTGTTTTCCTTGAAACACAAGTAGGGGTGAAGAAGTAGTACAGAAAACGTTCCATTTTAGTACTTTAAAAATCTATGCCGACGTAAAGCCCCGTGTCTGATTTAGGTCCCTATCTGGCAACAGACTCTGCAGGAGTGGATCCTTGTGCCTATGTGGAACCTTGTTCACTTCAGTAAGTCTCTCTCTGGTTGCAGGAGTGAACCCATAAGGAATAACTTGTAGGATCAGGGCCTTGGATTGCAAATTCCTCTGGCAGGAGCAGTATCTGCCTCCTTGTTTGTACGTGGCTCAGAAGTAGTAAACCAGAGGTGTTAGCATGAGTTGATATTGTGCTAACCACCTTACACAAGCATAGATTCTAGGTCTGGTTTGGAGTCTCTTTGCAGGGAGAAAACATGTCTAAATACCTTCTGGACAGGGAATAAACAAACTAAATATTCTTTCAGTGACATGCTGTACTCTGAGGCTCAAGCTGTCTGGCTGGAATTATTATTGTTCTACTTATATGTCAGAGATTTTGAGACATATTCTGTTTTACAACGCAGTAGTCTTGAGTAAATGGAATCAAAGGGCATGTCTACTCTCACGCTTAATTGACAACAACTTTTGTCGTTCAAGGTTGCTTTAACCCTCCCCCATGAGCAACAGCGTTTTGGAACACCAAGTGAAAGCTTGAGCTCTCTCCTGCCAACAAAGTGAAAACCCTTGTAGGGGGAGGAAGTAGTTTGTCAGCTACTGACGAACAGTAGTGTGCCAGCAAACAGCCTTGTCACTAAAAGCTGCTTAGAGTAGACATACCCTGAGAGCAAAAGGTTTATCCCACCAAGAGAACGCTCTTCCTTCTGATAAGTCATCCATCCATCCTATTACTGCTGCAGGGAGAAAGGAAGGAATCGATAATGGAAAACAAATGCTTGAGCATGGTTACTTAGAACCCGATCCTCCTCATTCATCGGTAGGGATGAACCATCCTGCAGTGTCCCTTGGAAGTCAATGTGACTTCTCACAGATGCAGGATCAGAGCCTTAGAAATCAAAAGTAATTGTCATCTGTGCCGTCCTCGGTTGAACAGATGGGATTATTTTGGAGAGTTATTCCATTAATTGGGTGCCGACACACATTTAAGAAAAATATGCAAAAAGAATCATTCATAATTTTTGCTGCATATTTCAGATGAACTCTAGATGATGATGGTAGGGATGTAAGTGACTAGTCGACTGGTCACTCTTCCTCCCCCCCTTGCTGCCTCTATCAGAGAGAGGCAGCAAGGGGGGAGCAGGAGCTGCGGAGTTTCTGCCTTTTAAATGTAGCAAGAGCCGGCGGGGCTCTTGCTACATTTCGAAGGCGGAGGTGCTCTTATCAATTAATCAAGTAGTCAATGGAAATTCCAACTATTCAATTAGTTGATTAATCTAAATTTAACATCCCTAGATGATAGCACTTGCTTGTGGTTCACTGGGGGACGGGGTAGACAACATTGGCTTACTATTATCACACACAATTTTTTTTTCATAGTAAAGGTCAGATTCTATCGCCCTTATTTATGCTAAATACTGCAAATAATACCATTGACTTCAGATACTGCTTAATTATCAATAAGGGTGTCAGAACTGGTTTCTAAAATATTTTTTGTCTCCAGATTGTAATCTTAAAATAGGACAATTACTATATTTTCCAGATTTTTTCATGTTAGTTTTTTATGTATTGCAAAAAACCCACCAACAATATACATAATCATTACTCCTGAAATGTTTAGGAAAGAGTGATTTCAACTCTTCAAGAAGAGAAAACTAGAAGGAAAATCAATTTACAGGGACAGTAGGCTATTTAATTTAAAGTTGTCTATTGGGAGCCTTCTAGACAAAAGCCTATGCTTAATTTAAGGGAAAAATCTTCTTAAGGAAAATGTATTTCTGAATCAAATACACTGCCGTAACCCTCAAATGGTGAGTTATTTCAAGACAACTACACAAAGAATCTCCAAAACAAAAATTATCAGAGGCATATGATATCTGTACAGCATTATAGGCATATAATAGCCTCAAGGCAACTTATTAACATACTCAAGTAATGGCAGGAATAGTCACTCAAGGCAAGTGGTTAATGTATCAGAGAAATCCTAAAATGATCAGTAATGCACCAAAGCAAAAGCACTGCTGAGAAACCATGGGTATGAAGAGAAACCATCATATTCCACTGGGCTGTTCATTTGTTCTTGGTGAGAGCCTTATGACACAAAAACATCCTCTCCTACAGAAAGAGGGAAGCTCACCATGTCTCCTATTGAAAGAATAGTAGAGGGTTTACGTTGGGCATATACACTTATTTTCTCGAAGGGGAGATCAACATGCAGTTTGTTTCCTTTGTCCAGAATGATCCAAAATAACAAGGTGGCTCAATGGAAATGATACAATAGTCAGTAGTTAGTATACTGGAATCTCTCCGAGCAGCTGATTCATTCTAGGACTTTAGCTACACTACAGTTTAAGTTGACATAAATTATGTTGCTCCACAGTGTGAATTTGCCAATTCTCAGAGCGGCATTACTCACGTTGACTTAAGCACCAGCGCTATGGCAGAGGGAGAACTTCCCATCAGCATAGCTATTGCTGCTCGTGGGGGCTGGAGTTATTAAGCTGATAGGAGAGCTCTCTCCTCTTGTCTTAGAACAACTACACTCATGAGCTTGCAGTAGCGCAGCTGTAAACACTTAGCCCAGTGATAGCCTCGGTGTCCCTGGTTTTACCTGAACACCGGTTTCCATTTGCATCAAGTATTTCCGATTTTTGAAGTACAGTTTGAACCTCTTGAGCCCAGCACAATCTGGTCTGGCAACATTAGCCACATGTCCACTTTTCATAGGCGTGGTCAAGTTTCCTGCAGTCCCATAAAGTTTGTTTACAGCTATCAGTCCTCGCTCTTAGTGTTCTGTGCTGTTGTTTACCTCTAATTTACCCCTAAATGTCTTGTCGGAGCCCCGAAACCAATGCAGGCCTGTATGCGGAATTGCTGTGAGGGGTGGTGGTGCTTTTTTTTTTTTTATAAATGTGGACTGCAATTTTTTTAAATATAAAAGAGTTCACAATAGTCATGCGATGAGTGTGCAGGAGAGAAGTTAATGAAAAATTTGAGTGGAAACAGTGATTGGTTAAAATGATTGTTTTATACACACAGGAGGCCAGGGTGATTTCACATACACACACACAGACACGCACGCGTGCGCAGGGGCAGCAGATGTGTATAATTTTTGGTGGTGTCCCATTAGCCACACCACTTGACCCCCATTAACCAGGCCTCTGGAGGTAACATGCTCGGGGCAAGATGGACACATGACCAGAAGTAAAAGGTGTCATGACACCCCTCTTGAAGGACTTTTCCCACCATCCTCCTACCAACAGGGATTAGTTTGGCCCCCACCAAACCCCCCTCATGCAACTATCCTGCAATTGCATTAACCCGGTATGTGTGACATTTACTCAGGGGCAGAGAGGCTGGGGGAAGTGTTCACTCTTAGGCTATGTCTACACTTGCGGCTTCTTGTGCAAGTACAGCCGTTCTTGCGCAAGAACCCACAGAGCATCCCACTGCCCGCCTGCTCTTATGCAAGGAAATTTACAATATGGTGTGGTAAGAGAGGGCATCTTGCACAAGAGCTAAACGCTTTTCTAACAGGTGTAAGCTCTCTTGCGCAAGAGGGCAGTGTGGATGCTCTGCAGGGATTTCTTGCGCAAGAAACCCCTATGGCTAAAATGGCCATTGCGGCTTTCTTGCGCAAGAGAGCGTCCACACTGCCATGGATGCTCTTGTGCAAAAGCGCAGCTTGCACATGGCAGTGTGGACGGTTCTTGCGCAAGAAGCCATCAGTTGTAGACATAGCCTAAGAGTTTCCTCCCATGAGCAGAATGGATTTTGTGTTGTACACTAGTACTGAGTTCATGTGGCTTGTTTGGATGTGCCACTGTGGCACCCAAGTTATTAATAAATATTTTATAAACCTTTACCTTTTCTCTCTGCTGCCATGTCTCCTCCCCTTGCTCCATCAGCTCCCCTGGTGCCTGCTGCCCCCCCCAACTCCTCACCCTCCTCTGCTGTCCTGACTCCTGCCCTTCTCTCTGCCCTCAGCCCTCCTGCAACCTGTCCCCCTCCACCAGCCCTTCTCTGCCCCCTGGGCCCACTCCTCCAGTAGCCCCGCTTTGATCATGTGAGCTACCCTTCCTCATCCCCTCTTCTAACACCTCCCTCTACACACCTGCCCTGCCTCTCTCCTCTGGTGCTGGTCCCTCCCCTGCAGGTGTCTGCCCTTCTGCTTCACCCCCAGAATCCCCTGGCACCTGCACCTTCCCTTAGCCCTGTGCCCTCCTGGTGCCTCCCCCTTCCCTTACTGTCCCTGCCCCCTTTGCCCTCTTTTTCCCTGATGCCCACCCCCTCAACACCCTCTGCCCCCATTCCCCTCATGCCCCTCTGTGCCCTCACACATGACTTGCTCCATCCCCACCTTTCTCATGCCCACCCCTTCTTTCAAGCCTTCTCCCAGCACCTTCCCCTCCCCCTTCTAGCCCCCAATGCCCTTACCCTCTCCTCTCCCAGCATCACCCTGTCCCCCCCCCCCCACTGACACCTCCCCTCCTGCCCTTTTCCTCATTGTCTGCACTTGGCCCCCAGCATTTGTCTCTCCTGCACCCTGTCCCTTGGTGCCTTTCCCTTTCTTCCCCCTCTCCCTCCCCCTACGCACAAGCCCCTTCCTCTCCCACCCCTTCCGCTTAGTTTTCCCCCTTCCCCTCCCCTACCTTACCTTCTGCTTTCCACTTTGCAGGGCCGGAGTCTGCGCTCGGGCCCCAGAAGTCCCCGGACTTCGAACCTGGAGCTAGGCCGCGCGACGCAACACTGCGCCGAGCAGTTGTAAAGTCCTGGGCCGTGACGTCACGTCACGCCTGGGCGTCTCCCCGCTCACCTGTAAATGCTGCGCATGGCAGCAGCCGGCAGCACGCGCCGGCAAGCGAGAGCCGGACTAAAAGCTGTGCATGGCAAGGACAGGAACGGGGGGGTGACTCACAGGGGGGCCGTCAGGTGGGGGCCAGGGCCCGCTCCAGGCAGGGCCGGGGGAGAGACCCAGCTCCAAATATTTGTGGAGCAGGGCCCCCCCGGTTCTGATTATTGCTGGAGCATGGGCATCACGAGCTCATATAACTCGCCGCCCATGCGCTCACGTGCTGCAGGCTACAGTGATCACAAGCGCACGCACACACACGTGTGCACTGTAGCTCACCGAGGGACATGTGTATGAGGTTTAAGGTGGTGTGCAAAGCCAAGTAAAGGCCCAGCAGCCGTGCAGGTTGCTGCCTCTCAGTGACCCTAGGGAGCTATTTAGCCCCAAGGAAGCAGCAGCAGCCCAGAGAGCAGCGAGCCCAAGCTCACTCCCACCCCAGGAAAAACCCACGTTCCCCCACCAGGCGCCCGCCTTTGCTGGGACACTTTGTGCCCAAACTGTTGCTTGGCCCCGCTCGCTTTGCAGCACTGCGCCCAGGGCACACCCAGCTCTGCAAAGTGCCTTTAACCAGAACTGGGGTGCGAAGGGAAATTGCCCCTCGCTCTAATCCCGGCCTGCGGGGCTCGCTGGGGACTAGAACTGGCAAGAGGTAATGCGCCTCCCCCGGGACAATGGCTGTGGGAACACAAGGCCTGCTTTTCCACTCCCTGGCCCTGCATGGGGCAACTCCAAGCTCACTAGTTAACTGGTGAACCCAGCACCCGGGAAACGCTAGTGGGTTTGGGGGTCCTCCTGTGGCAGGTATCTCTGTATGGAAGGCGCCTTCCCTCCTCCCTTAAAATGCTGATTTCTTCCCCCTGCCTTGGGCAGTCCCAGACCCTGCTTAGCCATTACAGAGTCACCATGGGAGGTGCATTCACACCCTTCACACACACCCATGTACGGGCCCGCAATGGACGTGTTAGTACTGCTGCTAGATAATATTGACCTCCCATGGTTGGCAAATTCTCTGGTTCGGCACCAGCGAGGCCCCAAGGGTGCTGGACTAGAGAGGTTCAACCTGTATCTCTTACCTGTTAAACAACTGCTCTTCCTTCATCCTTTGATAATGAAAGGAAGTTAAACTTAATCTAAGCGTTTTACAGTGTTACTTTACTTTAAAAAATTCGGAAGAACTGATCTGTGAAAGAACTTACACATTTAGAAAATTTTAATTTTTTCAGCTCTTTCAGGTTTGGTGAATGAGTTATGTAGACATATCACTGACTGGTCCCCTTAAATTAAATTAATTTGCCTCACATATATTTAGGGCCCTACCAAATTCACAATCCATTTTGGTTAATTTCACAGTCATAGAATTTTAAAAATCATAAATTTCGTTATTTCAGCTATTTAAATCTGAAATTTCATGGTGTTGCAATTTTAGGGATCCTGACCCAAAAAGGAGTTATGGGGGGTGGGTACTCCTACTTTTATTTCTGAACTGCTCATGGGGGCAGAGCTGTGCAGCTGGAGAGCGGTGGTTACTGGCTGGCAGCCCTGCTCTGGAGGCAGAGCAGAAGTATGGTGCAGGTTGAACCTCTGAAATCTGGCACTCTCTGGTCCAGCAACATCCGTGCTCGGGCAGAACCATGGATATTGCTGGACCAGAGAACCTGGTTGACAGCAAGGGCGATCAGGGTCAGGAGTGAAGCCCTGGCCCGCGGCAGTAGGTCCAGCAGCTGGGAGCACAGCCCGGGCCGGCGCAGTGGGGAGCACAGCGCTTGCTGGGGCTGCTGGCAACGGAGCTGTCGGTGGGGGAAACGCAGCCCTGGCCAGGACTGGTGGCAGCAGGGCCAGCGTGGCAAGGAGCACAGCCCTGTCCAGAAGCGGATCCCAGTGGACAGGAGTGGAAGCGGAGCCCAGTGGCTGGGACTGATGTCCCAGCGGGACTAGCGGCACTGGGGAGCCTTGACCTTCCCTGGTTCAGCAGACTCCCTGGTTCGGGACTGCTCTGGTCCCGAGGATGCCAGACCAGGGAGTTCCAACCTGTATTGCCACCCTTACTTCTGCGCTGCTGATGGCAGGATGCTGCTTTCAGAGCTGGGTACTCATTCAACAGTTGTAGCTCTCCAGTTGCCCAGCTCTGAAGGCAGCACAGAAGTAAAGGTGACAGTACATAGGAACCCCCCCCTTAAAATACCCTCTCCCACAATTTCCTTTTGGGTGAGGACCCTCAATTTTAGACATGCTGGTCTCTCCTGTAAAATCTGTATAGCATAGGCCAGGGTAAAAGCACCCAAAAGACCAGATTTCATGGGGGGGGAACCAGATTTCACTGTCTTGATGCATTTTTCATGGCTGTGAATTTGATAGGGCCCTACATATATTTATATTCTGCAACATATAAAACTGCAGAGGCATTTCTATATTGGCTTTTCAATTGGTTCTGTTTGCCCCTTTGTTCTTTAGGGTCATTTGTTTACATTTCTAAGAATCCTGCTGCTACAAACAAAATGTCAAGAACATCTAAAAAAAATCATCTTTCAACCTAGATTTTCATTTCTTCCCCATCCAGCACTAGGATTAAAGATGGCCCATGACCACACGTACACACACAGACGCATTGGCTAAGATTCTCTTTGTGCATTGGTTTAAGCCAGGGGAACTCCTGTGCAGTCACTTGAGTTATAGCTGCATAAAAATGGCCGAGGAAAAGCAGACCTATGTAGGATTTCTTCTTATCTGTGCTTTGTGTTATCATGTGGAGGTGTTGTAATTAGAAAAATCCCAACAAAGTTACAGTTCAGTAGCCTTTAATTAGAGACCATGTTTTAACAGAGAAACTCATAAATAATTTATATAAGAAGATTCCAGGATTGTTATTGTGTCACTCCGTACCCTACAATTTCTGTACAGTCAGTGTGAAATGATAGAAACAGCTACAAGTGAGGTGGGCAGCAGCTTTTGTTCAAAGTAGCACCAGGTTTGGTCATCTCCGGGATTCACAGTCTGTTGCTATCCAGTTTTTAAGTTCTTAGCTAGTTTGACTTTTCAAATGTTTACCCATGTTGGTGTATGGCTGTGGAAAGGCATGTATCTATGTCATGCCTAGAGTCCTAAGCCACCCTAGTATCAGAGGAAACTCAACCAATCCCCACCGTAACTCTGCAGTTAGTTTGCACAGAACAATTTCATTAGCTGTATGAGGGAGACTTCACAAAGGGTGGATTACTTGGTTCAGCTGCCACACCCATGCACTGGTACAGGCTTTCAGCTACTACTCAAGGGAATAATACCTTATACAGAGAACTGAGACTGTTTAGCCTTTTGGGTTTCATTGACACACACTGTATCCTCTTCATTCTGTGGTCAGCATTGGGAATAGATGTATGTTTATGAATGAACCATTTAAATAATACGTGACTGGAATGGAAACCTTATTTTATAAAATGTACCCGACAAAAAATTAATTTCAGATGTTAAGGCAGTTTGTGCATAACAACTGTGGTTGACTTGTTTAGAATTCTAAGCTATAGTCTGCTTAGTTAAAATGGGCCAGAATATAACTATTTGGGACTGTAGGATGTCAGGCCAAGTATTTGTTGCACAAAGAGTATCAGATTGTCACATGAGCCTCACTACACTGAGCTATTTTAGCTGTGGAGCTCTTGTCATTTTTAGATTAAATCCTTTATTTGTTTTAATGAAAAATAATGTAGAAAGATGAAATAGAAAATGCCAAGGGTAATTGCTATCTCAAGGGAACACTCCACTTCAAACTCTTTATGCGGCCCTCTATTAATCTCTCTCTCTGATTATACAACTGTGTTCCCTTGGCTCCAGCTGCATTAAATCCCATCTTATTCATCACTATTATCATCTCTTTGTGATACTTTGGTGTTCTGCTTTCATTAATGGGAGTTTTAATAAAAAAGGCCATGCATTTTATCATTTCCTTATCAAACGTGTTTTAGAAGTTGAGCTATAGTGAACGTAACACTCATTTTTAAAAAATACCCATACTCATATTGCATATATTGTCCACAGTGCTTAGGCATGCAGAGTGGAATTTTCAACAAAATCGGAAGGAATTTAACTTGATTCAACTCCTTAGGCTTGTTTGAAAATCACAGCTGTAAAGCACAGTCATCATCACTGTGATAGCTGAGTACAAGAACACTGAGCTGTAACAACAAAATATTCTTTCAGATGAAATAATTGTTCAGTTTTGAATTACTTGCTATTAGTTTGCTTTTTGTATTTTACTTGCCTTGGATAATTCTGTCCTATGCTAGCTGGAAGCAAGGAAGGGACTAAATGATGTATTGTGTCTCTTCCACTGCAATTGCTGTGATTCTGTGGACAATGAAAGTGACTGGTGAGAGTCAGTTTGACTTTCTAGTTCTGATGTGCATGCTCAGGGAAGGTACTGCTTGCAATCCAGGGGAATATTTTAATTTAATAAGTGCTACTGTTTAATACATTTTATAACGATATTTTTTGTTAATGTTATGTTTTGGTAAAGCTTACACAAACTCCAATTTATGGGTGTGTCTAAACTACACCCCTCTGTCGTCAGAGAGATGTCGATTAGGCATGTCGATATTTTTTCCCAAAATGGGGCTTTTTTGGGGGGGGCGGGTGGCGGCGCGTCGGGGTCCCCCGACTCCTGCACCCCCGTAATGGCACGGACAGACTCCACCAGCCAGTAGAATAGAGGGAGTTTATTGCTTCTCCAGGATACAGCACAGCCCAGATGTCATCTGGTTACAGGAACCGGGCCTAGGATGCCTCAGCCCCCCCTTGAGATGGGGGATGCTGGGCCCCTAAGTTCCAGCCCCTCTGGGCCCTAGGCTGCTTCCTCCACGATCCCAGACAGCAAACTAACTCTTCCTTCCAGCCCTGCCCCCAGCCAGGGCTGGCCTTGCCCCCTTCCTTTCTATTGTTTCGCTCCATGGGAGATACCTGTCTGATGAGTTTCGAAGCCCCCTTGCATAATGACTCATCCCCTGCCCTGCTGGGCCGTGCTGCAGACAGCAGCCAGTGGAGGTCACTGACAACCCACTGCCCAGCATAGCAACCAGCAAGGTACCCCCACTACGTCACAGGGGACAGTTTAGATAGGGGATCTTTTGAAAATAAAACCCTTTTCGAAAGATCCTGTAAACCTCATTTTTTGAGGCGTACAGGATCTTTCAAAAAAGGGTTTTATTTTCGAAAGATCCCTGTCTAAACTGCCAGGGTTTTTTTTGAAAAAGCCCCATTTAGAAAAAAAGCGGCAGCCGCTATTATGCAAATGAAGCGCAGGATATTTAAATCCCGGCTTCATTTGCAATATCGACATGCCTAATCTACATCCCTCTGCTGACAGAGGGGTGTAGTTTAGACACACCCTATGAGCCCAAAGCCCATTGACAGCATCCTTTAAATCCCCATGTCTCTGTACCTCAGACCTGAACAAAAGTTTGTCTCATTTCCTTTGCGCTCCCCCTATTTGTTTGGTTTAACCATCTGTTGTCTATAGTCTTACACTTAGTCTGTAAGTTTTCTGGGCTAGAGACTGTCTTTGTGATCTGTTTGCACAGTGCCTAGTACAATGGGTGTTACGGTAATCCAAATAATAAATAACAAGCTATATTTTTGGTTGATGTTCAGGTGCACTTGCACACAAAGTTGACATTTCTGAGATCTGACCAGCTTGGTTACTGAGTGAGGGAGAGCACAGATTTTTTTTTTTTATAAAAGAAAAATCTCAGGTTGCATAAAATGCATTGCATAGAACCTTTACAAATTCTAATCAAAGAATTTTATGCCTGCATCATTATGAAGTGGTCTCTCTTCTCCATGCCTAACAATCAGAAGTTTGCTGTGAAAGTTCCAATTTGAATCATCCAATCATGTCTAAAAGCAGTCATGGAAATGAGGCTTCTATTCCATGTGTCATAAAATTCTACAGTCCAGGAAATTGCTAGGCCAGTGGTTCTCAATATATTTATCATCATGGGTCGCAAAGGCAACACACAAAGTGTTACCTGGGCTGCAGGTTGAGAACCACAGGATCACGCACCTCCCACAGACCTCAGCACCCTCTACCCAGAGACCCCATTCACAGAGTGGGCCCAGGGGCAGAGAGAGCTGGGGGAGTGGGAGCAGCCAGCATCCCAACCCTGGACCTCAGATCCTGCTATCCAGATGGCAGCCAGGACCCAAACCCAGCCCCACACTCCTCCATTCCATTTGGGGCTAGAAAGCAGCTGGTTTCCCAGACCCTAGATCCCACCAAGACTCTGGATCCTGCTCACAGACCCCTACAGGACCCCAGACTACCCTGCTTTATGAGGCTAGGCAGCAGCCAGCCACTAGGACCTCAGGCTCTGCCACCGGGATCCCAGAACCAGCTACACCGGACTGGCAGCCCAAATCCCTCCATGTGGGACCATCAGCAGCCTGGAGCCTGTGTCCTTTAATACGCAGCTGAGCTGGGCCACAACAATGTGCTAATTGGGCCCCATGCAGCCTGCAGGCCGAGGGCTGAGAATTTCTGCTCTAAGGCTGTAAATCTGAAACCTTGTTTCAAACTGTGTGATGAGGTTTTTTTTGTCTGATTCCTGCAGATTCTGCACGTTACAGTACCGATGGCCAGATACTTCATGGCAAGGCTCGGGGTCTTGTAGTTATGTCTTTTGAAAACAATAGTGGGAGTTGTGCTTTTCTGTGAATCATTGTCATGAAATAGCCCTTGACGTGTAAAAAAATACCTATATTACTCTTTCCTTCTTGTCTGTCTTTCTCTTTCCTGGTCATCCCATTCTGCAGCCATTATTGTTATAGGGTCTGTCACCATTAGCTCCAGTGATCACCTGTGCGGCTGCATCCAGTCTCTAGAGAAACAGAGTTGGCACTAAGAGTCCTCTCCCTTCTGCACTGGTACGGCAGATGCAGCCTGTTTGTCCACTGTTTAGCACTCCACTGTCAGGAACTCAAGATGGCTGGATGACACCATCTTATCCAAATTGCATTGCACTCTGCATGGATCTCCCTTCTGAGCCATTTTCAAAGAGAACCACAGCTGAGGTTCTGCAGCAGGCTGCTCATGAGTAGAAAATGATCAGAGGTAAATAGCACTTTGTAGTTGAAGTGCTGTATAATAATAATCAGTCATATTTAGCAATCACTATCCTCTTAGAGCAGCCATAGTTCTAGGTTTCTTTTTCTCTTTCTCCTCCTTTTCTTGTTTGTCATCTTAAAAATCACACTGGTGCATGTTTTTTGCGGAGAGTAATCTGCCTCTGTGACTTAAGTAGCTTAAACCTTAGCAGCAACATCAAGAGAGATTAAAACAAAAGCTATCACAACAAAAGAAGACGTAGTCCTGCCATAGCCCCAAGAACAGGCCAGCTTCTCCAGTCAGTACAGAGAGTTTGGGGACAGTGAGTGCATTTTGTTTCACTCAATGTTGGTCATAAAATTTTTGGGTGGGATGTGTAACAGTTTCTCAGTTTCTGCTAATTCCCATGGTCAGCACTCCTCATCCATAGCAGATGTTATCAGCTTCTGATCCTCTTCCCCTTAGCTTCAAACATTAGATACACTTTAATTTTAAATAGAAATTACTTTCTGTGGGGGCAGGAAAGGGCTAAGTGTTCTTCAACAGAGGAAGAGGAGCCTGAAGCAAGTTTAAGGCGCCTTGGGGGAGCCATGTTCGTTGAGGTCATAAAAATGGTGACTTTTGGATGCAGTGGCCAATTCAAACCTAGGTGTGATGAAATGGACTGATCCTTTCAGTGCAGTAATACTTGAAGGGTTGGATGGGGCAGGTTTTTTATTAATTTGGTAATAATATATCCTGTGCTAATGAACTCTTCAGCCCCAGATATGAATTTTACCTTTTACTTGGTATTCACCATTAAGTTTTTGTTTACATATATTAAAATATCACAATATAGTATGTTCATTATAAAGAAGTGAACATTCAGGAATCTTTTAGTGAAAAACACCAGCAACTTTGAGTGTTTAAACTTATTCACGTTTGGCATAACTGTGACAAAAATAAGAAAATGTGCTCCATGATTAATGCAGTTTAGGTACTTCGATGGTGCCCATCACTGAGCATCTCACACTTTAATTATTGAGTCTCACAACACCCCAGGGAGTCCAGGGATTATTCTCATTAGGGAGATGGGAAACTGAGGCATGAAGGCAGGTGACTTACCCAAGGTCACAGAGGGAGTCTTAGAAAAAGATGCCCCCCTGCTACCAGCTCCTCCAGCTCCGGCCCAGCCATTGGTCTCATTGCCAGTCCTCTTTCCCATCAGCCCCACTGGGCTTCCTGGCCCAGCTGGGCAGCCCACTGCCCTGCCAGCCTGCAGGGCTCCCATCACTCCACTGGGACTCTCTGGTCTTGGAACATCCATAGTTTGTCCTGCTGGAGCACAAATATTGCCGAACCAGAGAGTCCCAGTTTGGAGAGGTTCAACCTGTACCCTTATTCACCCTAAGTACCTAAGGGCACAGTGGAGTCTTTGTCTGTTGAGGTCTTCAAATCGAGACTGGCTGTCCTTCAAACAGATGCTTTAGCTCAGCCAGAAGTTATGAGTTTGATGTAGGAATCACTTGGTGAAATTCTCTAGTCTGTGTTATGCAAGACCTCAAACTGATGATCATATGGGTCCCTTAAAATCTATGAATGATCTAACCCACTGTGCCCTTAGGTACGTTGTTCCAGCAGTTAATTGTAAAAAAATCGGTGCTTTATTTCTTGGCTGAATTTACCTAGATTCAGCTTCCTGCCACTGGCTCTCCACTGTCTGCAGTTGTTATGCTTTTGTCGGCTACGCTAAAGAGTCCTTTAGTATTTCACTGAAAGGCAGGCTTTCAAACCTTGAATCATTCTTGTAGCTCTGGGCCCTCACCTTGCACTAGCGTTTCCAGCAGGAATTGAACGCTCTCAGCACCTCTTGGAAGCTGCTGAGCATCTCCCTGCCTCACGCCCCGAATTGTCAACACAATGAAAGGAGCAGTGACAAGTCATTGTGATAAAGAAAAGGGGCAGCCATAAAAATGCAGAATGTGAATGCTTCCTGTAATGGCGGAGTGACCTTTTGTGAGTGTGACCCATTTTAATGCAGTTCTCTGATGGAAGAATCTTTGCCAATACTAGCTATGTACTTTGGCACAAAAAAGCAAATCAAAGAGTATCTTGCTCTAATATTTTCAGTCAGAATTTCTGGTTGCTTGCTGTTCAGACTCAGCCTGGAGGTCATTTGTGAGTAAGATGACTCTGTTAGAACAGACCACAATAAATGTCAAACTTCTCGTTTACTGGCAGCAATCGCTGCTTGAGTTCGCTCTCTCGCTTTCCAGCACTTTGTTCCCTAGGGTTGCCAGGTGTCCAGTTTTCTACCGGACAGTCTGGTATTTGCGCTGTCTGTCTGGTAGAAAAATTCAGAAAATACTGGACATGTGCAATGTCCGGTATTTTCTGAATATCCGGCAGGGCACCGGATGGAAGCCTGGCAGGGGAGCGACTGGGAGGCAGGGCCACGATTGGTGCTGGGAGCCCTGTGGTCGCGCGCAAAAGCCGGGCTGGGTGGGGCGGGGGCTGGACCAGAGGCTCCCACTGCCAATCGTGGCCCCGCCTCCCAGATGGGAGCCTCTGATTGCGGGCAGAAGCTGGGCGGGGGGAATGACTCTGCTCGCAACTAAAGGGAGTACCAGCTGGGGGCATGGCCCAAAGGACTCCGGCTGTGGCCAGTGGCTGCACCCCCTCCCCCCGCCAGGTCTGCTTCCCACCCCCTCTCTCCCCTCCCCCCCTCCTGTCTAGTTCTCAGTGTTAGTCTGTAACTGAAAAAATTCAACGAATGGTCCTGCAGCCCCTTAGGGTATGTCTACACTTGCACCCTCTTTTGAGAGAGGGATGCAAATGAAGACATTCAAAATTGCAAATAAAGTGGGGATTTAAATATCCTGTGCTTCATTTGCATAATTGCGTTATGGCACGATTTCAAAATAGCGCTATTTCAAAATACAAAACGCGGTGTAGATGCGGTTATTTTGGGAGAACACCCTTCTTCTGAAATAACTGTTAAGCCTCATTTTATGAGGAATAAGGTTTATTTCGGAAGAAGGGTGTTCTCCCGAAATAACCGCATCTACCCCACATTTTGTATTTCAAAATAGCGCCATAATGTGATTATGCAAATGAAGCACAAGATATTTAAATCTCTGCTTCATTTGCAATTATGATTCTCTACATTTGCATCCCTCCCTCGAAAGAGGGTGCAAATGTAGACATACCCTTAGAGACTAACAAAAAATGTAGATGGTGTGTGAGTGATAATGGCAAGTATTAGAAAAGGGCACTGGGTCAAGCTTAAAAAAGGACGGAATGAATGAGGGTGTGTGTTTGTGTGGGGGGTGACATATCCTGTCCCAGATGTCATAAACCCTGGGAGTGCAATCCTGTTCCCAGTTGTGAAATGCTTCCATTTTCCACTAGTTCCTGGAGAAATGGGATTCGCCCCAAAGGGGTGGGGGCAAGGGGGAAGTGTCTCCTTGAACATGTCGGAATTTCACTGCTTTGTGAGCCCAACTTATAGATCTTGGGCATCTTTTTACAGCAAAAAGTGCTGGCGTTCCCTATGGAAAATGATCAAGCTGTGCATAAATACCTTTGGCATGGCCGGTGTCCCAGTTGAGTCCCGTTTTGTTGGTGATTTATGTGCTGTTGTGCTGCACAGCTGCCACTTATGGGAAACAATCCCTGGTTTTATTTTCTCAGTCTTTGCCATGTTTATATGAAGCAGGTGTCTGGTAAATTCCAAGTGCTACAGTCAGGGTTTTTTGTGGCAAGACTGCAGAGCAGTACCTGGCTTGGTGCTACAGCATCTGCACTTGCACTTTAAAGGATGGCAGTTACAAGGGCTATCAATCCGCACACTGCAGGGCGTACTGCCGTGCAGCCGAGCTCAATTCTCCTCACTGCAACGCTGCTGCTCAGGGCCCCCCATTTATGGCAGCAGACTGAAGGATGGATTAAAAAGATTCTTCATTGTTACTTCCAGCCATTGCGTTACTGGCTCTTGTGCTGCTGCTCAGATGTAGAAAATACAATGGCTCATTGAAACTCATTGAACTGGAGTTAAGTAATTGAAACTGGAGCCCAACTGCAAGCAAACCAGAATCTTACTTTAAAACAAGGGTGGGAAACCTTTTTTTGGGTTGGGGGCTACTGTACAAAACCCGTCTCATCAAGCGGGGACATCCCAGAGTGTAGGAAAGTATCCAAACCACTGGCCTACAGAGTGGGAAAAAAAGCTTGTTTTCCATTAAGCTATCCTGCATTGAAAGAAAATTTTTCAACTAATTCTCTGCCTCCATTGGTATGAGGGAAAATTGATAGGATTAGTTTTAAGTAAATAAATAGCTAAATCATCATTTTCACACAAAAAACACTTGGGCAAGAGTGATTTTTATTTTTTCTTTTAAAAATACTCATTGTTCCACATAGTTTTTATAGAATGTTAATACATTATTAAGATTGTTAAGCATGTTACACCTGTTACTCTGAGAGAAATGCACAGAATTTATATCCCCTGCCATATTCTTTGCTTCCCTGTAGAAAAAAATGACTTTCTGATGGGGAAGCAAAGGAAAGCCACAAGAGTGGTGGTTCAGCCTGCCTCAGCAGTATGTTTTGCGTGCCCTGGGCACCCAGCAGAGAGAAATCACTGTGGGGCACAGCCCAGGAAGGACCCAGCTGGTGGTTCCTACTCTGCACTGAGCTAAGCTGCTATTCCCAGCTGAGTTGGGGAAGACAAGGACTTCCTTGCCCCCCGGTCCCCACGGCATCCAGGACTGGGTCAGAACCACCCTCGGCTTTCTCCCCTAACTGCAGGAAGCTCTGTAAACTCTCCTCCTGTCTCCCCCCACCCCCCGTCCTTCACCCATTGCTCCTCAACTGCAGGGGGAGGAATCCCTTTACGGAAGCTGTTGCACCATCTGCCCAGCCCTTGTGCATCCAGATCCACTCGATGCTCCTGCTGAGGCACACAATGCACTCGGCACCCTCAAATGAGTCCCACTCCCCCCTGCATCTGGACCACCCCAACGAGTCCCAGCCAGCTGATCTGGATCCCCAGCCCACTGAGGCCCAATCCCCTAACAGCCCCTTCATGGAGTCCCCTGTACTTAGCCCCACTTGCTGAGCTCAGTCTTCCTCACACCCAGACCCCCTTGCTGAGCCTCAATCACCTTCACTTGGACCCACCCTGCTGAGTCCCACTTCTATTGCACCCAGTCCCCCCAGACAAACTCCTGTGCAGCCGGAGCTCCCGCCCCCCCCTCGATATCCCCCACTGAGCCACCCACATCCAGATTGCCCCACCCCGAACCTCTCAACCTGCACCTGGATCCCCCCACATTAAGCCCCTTCATATTTGGATCTTGCCTTGCCAAGCCTGCTGAGACTTGGTGCACCTGGTTGGGAGGGGTGGGGCCCTGGGGTGTCTTTGGGGCATACCTGGTCCTGACACTGTGTCAGGCTTGGGTGCGGGCTCAGCACTGAGTCTGTATCCTGGGATGGGGAGCTGCACCGTGATCTCTCATTTGGAGCCAGTGGCCAGTACGCCGCTCTGCCATGCTGAAGCCATCACAGTGATTTGACAACTCGAATTTGCAGAATTTGAAAATAGTGTGTGTGGAATTAAATTGTTTGGTGCAGAATGCCTTCAAGAGTAACCTGTGAATAATGTTAGAGACGAGCGGTTCTCAAACTTTTTGGGCTTCGGAGCCCTTTAACATGCGTAAAAATTTATGCAGCACCCCAGCGGTCCACTGATTGTATGTGTTGTACCTATCGATGTTTCCAGTTTGTCAACCTCACGGAGCCCCTGGAGATGTCTCATGGCGGCCCTGGGGCTCTGCGGAGCACAGTTTGAGAAACACTGTTATAGACCATTCTAAGTACCTCCTTTAAAAGCATTATAGATGGGCATAAGCCCCAGTCATAAACAACATGTTTTAATAAATAATTGACTTCTACTAGTCAACATCTAACTCTGTGTGAATTATTTATAAATGAAATGTTAATGCAAAGGCTGATCCATCATTCTTTCAACATCTTCCTGTTCTGGGTCCGGTACTGTGCCACCACAGACACTCAGCCCTGAGCTATGTAGGGAAGTCCTTCAGGCGAACTACATCCCTCAGGGATTTGACCAGTCCATGCCCCTAAGCCTGGTATGGATAGCACCACATCTGTGAGGCAGCTTTTCCTGCCAATGCAAGGTGAGTGAAGAGTGAATCTCCTGTTTGCCATGGCCCCAATTGCTATTTCATTCAAATGGAACATCTCTGACAAACTAGACAAAGAAATATCCACCTCCAATTCAGTGACAAGGACAATCGCCTGAGAGGTGGAAGATCCCGGTTTCAATTCTCTGCTCTGCTGCTGACGAGGGATTGAATGGGGGTCTTCACCATCCCAGGGCATATCAGCCCAGCAATGGCCAATGTAGGCTAGTGAGTGAGCCACATGAGTGGCTCTCCATCTCAGTGGAGGATGGTAGAGTGGTACGTCAATGAGAGAATTCTTCCACACTAGCATCCAGTGTCTTCCGCATGAGGGTGAAAGCAGTGCATCAATATAGCTTTCAAATACAGACCTGCCAATCTGCATCAACAGCCAGTCGAGCCATCCGCGTTCTGTCCCGATGTCAGTTATTCTGTTTTTTTAATTAATCGTTCTAAATGTTTTCTGTGATTGGTTTTTTTTGTGACCAGTGATTTTAAACTATCCTGGAAGGTGTCTCTAAGAAGCACCATTAAACTCCTATGTGTTGGTTCTGTGGCTAAATCTTTTATTCTTTTCTGTTTTCTCCCCTTTCCTGTGCTAGGGTGAATGTTCTCAGAAGTGCTATGACATCTTTGTGCTGGAGACTGTTTGCGTGGCTTGGTTCTCCTTTGAGTTCCTCCTGCGCTCCATTCAGGCAGAAAGCAAGTGCGCCTTCCTGAAGACCCCCCTCAACATCATCGACATCTTGGCCATCATGCCTTTCTACATCTCTCTGATAGTGGATTCAGTCTCTGCCAAAAACAGCAGCAGCAAGCCCAGCAGCGGCGTAGGAAACAAGTACTTGGAGCGAGCAGGCCTGGTTCTGCGTTTCCTGCGGGCTCTCCGCATCCTGTATGTCATGAGGCTGGCACGTCATTCCCTGGGGCTGCAGACGCTGGGACTCACTGTGCGCCGCTGCACCAGGGAGTTTGGACTCCTTGTCCTCTTCCTGTGTGTTGCCATGGCACTCTTTTCTCCACTGGTTTTTTTGGCAGAGAGTGAACTGGGAGCCAAGCAAGAATTCACTAGTGTCCCCACCAGCTACTGGTGGGCTGTTATCTCCATGACGACTGTAGGCTATGGAGACATGGTACCTCGGAGCATCCCGGGACAGGTAGTCGCCCTGAGCAGTATCTTGAGTGGTATTTTGCTGATGGCTTTCCCAGTGACGTCCATCTTTCACACTTTTTCCCGCTCCTACATGGAACTAAAGGAGCAGCAGCAGCGAGCTGCAAGCAGACAGTTGCACCAGCTTGAGGAAACCACCAGATTCCCAAATGGTGATAGTTCTCAGGGAGTGGGTACCTCCTCCCCAGGAGCCAAGAGGAGCTGTTGACTGCAGATGACTTAGCCAGCAGCACTGAACTAGCAAATGAAAGAGTTCCAGATCTGAAACAAAAGCCGACGCAATTACCATAAGCCAGGGTATTCAGTGAGACCTGTACGTGAGACTGTCCTTATTGAGTAACTTTGGCTTAAAGGAGGACCCAGAGAGTCTCTAAAAACAATGGTGGAATCCAGTTCTGCTCCTTCCTTCATAGAAGGCCACCTTCGTTGAGCAACTGATTGGGGACAGCCCCCAGGAAGCAGTTGCTTAAGCCAGGTTTCCGTTGTGTCTGCTAACACACACAAAAAAAATGTGGAGCGAGAACACATCCTAATAAAGGGCCATTGTTGGTGGAAATAAGGGTGCCATTTACTGTACATAAGCTGGTGGCCCTATTCTGTGCTGAGAATGATCCTAAACCCTTATTCCTTTGGCACAATGGATGCACTCCACATAGCACCCCCATGGCATTTACATCTCAAAGCATAAAAGGGTAACACTGAAAGGGGGAGAGAGGCCTGCCTTGGCCAGCAGAAGGGCGAATTTATCCCTAGTCCCTTGTCTTTTAATAAATAGTGGTGTGTTTTTTTTAAATTAGGAACCATAATCTGGGCTGCCGGCTGCCAGGTCTGGCTTGAACTCTTGCTGTTTAGTCATTATTTAGAAAACACACATATCTACCACAATAGGCTTTGCACCTGAGCCCTGATGACAGGCATATACATGGACAGCCTTGTTAATGAAACTGAATGGCAGCTTGTTTTCCATTGCTCACATTTGCATATATCTTTAAAACATTATTCCTCTATTAGCCTTCCCCCTCCCCTTGTTTTAAAGGCTGTTTAACAGACAAAACTCAGAAGCAGCCCAGTAAGGATAGCCTTATGATAAGCCAGGATGGAAATAGTTGCAGAGATTCATGTCTACGTAGTTTTCTGCAGTGGTAGTTTGATAACTGCAGCAGTATATAAAGGGCTTGAGCCAACCCCAGTAAGTCAATGGGAGTTTTTCCATGGACTTTGGGGATCAAAGCAGCAGCTGCCCCTTAAGTTAGGGATTAATTGTGCATCTTTTCAGACCCTGGTCACAAGTGTCCTTCATCCCTTATCCTTAGTTTTCATTCCGAAAAAGCGCTATCTTTAAACAAAAAGTCTGTGCCACAAAAACTCAACTATATTTTGTTTACGGAATCAAATTTTCCGTATCCTGTGCATCTGTGAGCTCTCTGCCCCACACTGTTCCTCCTTCCCTGAGCTGTGGGGCTGGTTCAGTTCAGCGTGTCAAATACTAGGGATGTTAAATATCAGTGAATTGAATAGTTGATTAACCTCATGAATTCTTATTGGTTAACTTGACTAGTCTATAGTCCCTGGCTGGGGCCAGCAGCCAGTATGCTCCATCTGGCACCGCTCCCAAGGAGCCTGCGGCCTCTGTATCAGAGGCAGCAGCATGGGGTGCTAGGCTGGAGCTGGTCTGCAAAGGGAGCCAATTTAAAAACCAGCTTCCCTTCATGGACTGGCTGCCTGTTGCCCCACACTGCTGTCTCTAATAAAGCAGCAGCAGCCCCTGTCTAGGGGAGGTCTGAGCTCTCAGAGCTGGCATAGCCGCAGCAGGGGTAGGTCCCAGACCTGGTGCAAGCCAGGACTGAGCCAGGCTGCTGGCCAGCCTGCTAAAAAATTTACTGGTGGGGAAGGGGGTGGGGGGGCACAGGCGTGGAACGCATGTAGTCTATAGCATTAACTGATAAACTTTTGCTTATCAGTTAATTGAGTACACTATTACATCCCTATCATGTACATCTTGACATATCCCTAATACTGGGTACTGTTTAAGAAAAACAATATTGAGGGGCAGCTCATTCTTTGTTACTGCAAGTACATTGCACTGTCCATTTCTATTCCACCCCTGCTGTCAGAAAATGAACAAATATTGTTCTAATACAGGTGGTTCTTTTCCCACAATGGAGCGAATAGTCCTACAGTAGCAGATGACTGCAGTAAGCCATTCCTCAGTGGAATGGCCTGAAAGACATACAAGGTTGTTTGGTTTTAATAAAAACTGGAAGTTTTGTTCCTGTATTGTTGCATTGGCTTTTTTTTTTCCCTTTTGAGGCAGTGTCCCATGCTCTAAGGGCCCCCTCCCCCATACCGGATAGCAGCCATTTCCTTGTTTAATTTAAAATAAAAATCAAGGTGAACATTTGAGCTGGCGTTAGGCTGGAAACCATGACAGAGCCCACGTGGTCCAGAACAGATTTTTGGCGTGATGGTGCTGAGTACATCCCTTGTCCCTTACCCCATCCACGCCCCTCGCCGCCCCTTAGAATTGTGGCAGGCTGCGGTGACCTCACAGGCGCGGCCAGTGGCCGAGACCTTATGGCTAGCAGCGGAACCCCTGGGCAGCAGTGGGCCTGGCTGCCAGGACCCCGGGCAACTGGGACTGCAGGCAGCAGGGGACCTACTTCGCACACCGTAACGTCCCTCACCTCTGCTTTCATTCTCAAATGAGTTGCCTAGGTGTGGGGTTGAAATAGGAAGGGCACTTACAAGGCATTAAATAGTGGTCTCAGCCGTTGAGCCATTTTAAAGGCACCTTATATCTGAGCTGTGGAACTAGCATCCCTCCCAGGGTGGAGCCACAGAAATACCATGCTGTTTTTTAACATGCATTAGCCTCACCAAGATTAAACCGCATCCCTCCAAACAACTTTTGGGGTACTAGGCCAAGGTGATGGTTAATAATGAATTAAGAGCTGTATTCTGCCTCTTCCATAAGAAAAGGAGGAACATGACTGCCCTGCCCCTCTCTAACACGCTTCCATGCCTGCCAGCATCTTCACAGCATCCCTCTGTGTTAAGAGAACTACTCATCAGTAGTAAAGCCACTGCCATACAAGAAGTATGGTTTCTGCCTAGAGCACCACAGTGAAATAGCTGTGCATGAGGAACGGTCTCAAAGTACTGGCTTAAAATGGTATATTAGACTGAGCTTCCCACTGCTGGAAAATTGCCATGTACTGCTACAATTTGATATTTTAAACTGGCACAGGATTTTCACATGTTAAGTCTATTAAGGCTGATCTTCAAGGCACAGCACCCTAGCATGCTAAATGTAAAACCAAGCTGCAGTGTATGGTAATGCATGCAGTTTATAGGCAAAGAAGAATGTGTCAAAGTATCCTTATCCCAAAACTGTAAGCAGCTCATAGATTCTCCAGCTAAACTGAAATCATTGCATAGAATTTATTTTATTTCATCACTAGCATATGATGTTTATACGTATATTCTAAAATCTGGGCACAGTGATGTAAACTAACCCTTCAGGTTTGTGTAAATGGATTTGTAACTAGTTCTTGAAATGTTGGTTGTAACTGTGTCTATGTATCTGTTGAAGTCCTTGAATCTAAAAGCATTTGATTCTTTTTTTTAAAAAAAGAAAAGCATATCATGTTTTTCCTAACAGAATGAAAATAATCCTTTATAGGTGGAAGGTTATCAAATAGCAATTAATGAAAAGCCCTTGTGGATCAACAACTTAGAAACCTGTATTAACCAGGCATTGGTTTTAGTTGTTTCTATTGAACCCATCACCATAGTATCTAGCAGCCATGCGATGGGTTTTTAATAATATTAAGTATCAGAGGGGTAGCCGTGTTAGTCCGGATCTGCAAAAGTGACAAGGAGTCCTGTGGCACCTTATAGACTAACGGATGTATTGGAGCATAAGCTTTTGTGGGCAAAGATCCACTTTGTCAGATGCATTTCGTGGGCAAAGACCCACTTCGTCATGCATCTGACCAAGTGGGTCTTTGCCCATGAAAACTTATGCTCCAATACCTCTGTTGGTCTATAAAGTGCCACAGGACTCCTTGTCGCTTTTATAATATTAAGGACACTGAAATGCTAAGGTCCATGGAAATGTAGAAAAAGAATGAATTTTCGTGTCCAGCACCTTAAGATCAGAAAAGTATTATTGCTGAGATATAGTAATTATGTACTGCCCAGAGATAGCATCTTATAGTTTCAAAAGCCATGTAATTAAATGACAAGGTGCCCACAGTTATTTGACCAATAAAATGACAACTGGAAAGACATATTACTCTTTGTTACATAAAGCATGGCTTTTAGTAAAGGTTCTGTTTGCATATTGAAATGACAGACCAGGAAAATACAAATCAGGAACCCTTTAAACAAATTATTTTGGAAACCTTACCAAGTTGCACTGAATGGCAGCCAGAAGACACCCACAAAAGAACAGTGTTTATTTAGTAATAGGTCTTGGCACTGCAATGGCTTATGACATTTGATCAGGAACCAGAGAAACGGCTTTTTTTCTACTTCTCTGATATTGCATACAAGTGCAGGATATGGCTGTTCTCTTGTGGTACAAAGAAGGATAGCCACCACCAGAGCCTTCAAATTCTCTCCCAGAAATGGTCTGTAGTGTTCAAGGTTCTCTACCCATCACCACCTTTCCCAAGTTAAAGCCACTCAACCCATTATGGACACACCCAAACTCAGCTGTCAGCTGAGAAGCACCAGAAAGCTTTTTGCAATCACATCTCTAACTTCCTAGGTAACTCTTTTCTCATGTCAAAGGAATCAAAAAGACATTCTAATAAACACCATAGCTACCAATGTCTCAGTCAAAACAATGGATATGCTGATTAGAGAGAGAGACTTCATAGACCTGGAATCATATGAAAAAAATTATTGGCATTTACGGAATCTGTTAGGCTAAGCCCAGAGTATTGTCAAATAATTATGAGAGTCAGAAATGCTCAGGTGTTGGTTTTTCATCTCCACATTAAAACTACAAAGTAAAGGTACAGCTACCCAATGCTGACACTGTTACACCAAACAGGACTCTACTCTGCAAGGAATCCCACCGATTTTAGCCCCGTAGTAAGCTGGTAGTTTCCATTGACTTCAGTGGGAGCTCCCATTTACTGTCAGGCTCAGTTTGACCCAATCACTCATAAGCATTTCACTGATTTCAATGGTCTCTGTCACAGAGTAAGACAGAGATGACTCAGTCTGAAACAGGATAGCAGAAGCTGACCATAGGAATACATTTTGAGCCATACTGTGCAGTTGTTATACTGCTGCACACTAACAAAAATAATCCCCTTTATTCGAATGGGAATAACTTGGGTAAGTGCGTTCCACCATCCATAAGAGTTGCACAGTCCAGCCCTTCTGTCAAAGAACTGTAGCATGGTATGCAGCTTTTTAATTAATATGCATATTAAGGCAGGGGTGGGCAATAATTTTTGACCGAGGAACACTTCAGAAATTTTTGAAGTGGCCTCAAGCTACCCTGGAAGGGGCAGGCCTCATGTGGAAGAGAAGGGACCAGGACACTTCTGTGCTTCCCCACCCACAGACCCTGATTGTTCTGGGGGGAGCATGCAAAGTCTTTGCCCCTCCACCCCCACCCCGCGAGAGAAACACCAGCTGTTTCTGAACAGTGGGAAGAGACTTTGTATGCTCCCCCCCTGCTGTCCCCAGGTCAATCAGGGCCTGGGAAGGGGGGACCATGTGAAGTCTCTTTCTCCCTGCCCCCACCCTGCAAGGGAGCAGCACTCTTAAGAGTCACCCACCAGCTGAGCAGCAGCTGACAGTTGACTTTATGTGCTAATCCCCTTGCAGGGCAGGGGGAACAGGCCAAGTCTCCTCCCACCCTTCTCCTGTCCAGCAAGGAGTGTGCAGTGCTGAGCCCCTCACAGGGCGGGAGGAGACTTCACATGCTCTCTCCACCCCCAGGCCAATCAGGGTTTGGGGCAGGGGGAGTGGTATGGCCTCCATGGGCTGGATCAACTCGTTTGGAAGGCCAGATCCAGCCCACGGAGGCCCTTTTGCCCACCTCTGTATTAAGGTATTTTCTACATCCTCCCCATGTTTCGTGTCTCTGATACTCCCTACAAAACACTCAGGCTACGTCTAGTCTGCAGGCTTCTTTCAGAAGAAGCTTTTCCGGAAGAGATTTTCTGAAAAAACTTCTTCCGAAAGAGAGCATCCACACTGCAACTGTGCATCGAAAAAGCGATCTGCTTTTTCGAAAGATATCTTGCATGTAAGCTGTGATTGTTATGGACGGAGTGGCCACTAGGGCATCTGTGCTTTTTCCTGGAGGCCTCTTCTTTCGAAAAAGCTCCCTCTTCCCCATCCACACAGGTCTGTTTCCAAAAAGGCATCTTCCTTGTAGAAAGAAGTTTACCTATGACTGAAAAACCCCTCTGTTCTTTTGATTTTTTTTTTTTGAAAGAATGTGATTGCAGTGTGGACCTTAAGTGAAGTTTTTTCAGAAAAACAGCCGTTTTCTCGAAAAACTCTGCAGTGTAGACATACCTTCAGTCTCTTAATCCCCTACTTCTGCTGCTACCCAATTTATGCCTCCCTTGCCCACACTTGCCCTCCCACTTGCCAACTCCCATCTACCTGCCCTCCACAGCTGCTCAGCCTCTATTCTGCTCTACAAAGAACAGAGGTAGCTCCCCCAATCATTAACAGCAGAGACAGCAGCTCCCTGGTGCCTTCTATCTACCACATGTTCCACTAGCAGCAGGGGTGGCACCGCACTCCATCAACAAACCACAAGCTGGTCAAATGCCCCAGTCTCCAATAGGCCATTCTAGGCTTGATT
Source organism: Pelochelys cantorii (assembly GCA_032595735.1). Taxonomy (NCBI): domain Eukaryota; kingdom Metazoa; phylum Chordata; order Testudines; family Trionychidae; genus Pelochelys; species Pelochelys cantorii. Next base: position 102,559,229 of record CM064327.1, read on the forward strand.
GCTTCCATTTTCTAATTACCATAGGAGGATGTAATGACTCATTTCCCCTCCTCCCCCCCCCATCCCCGCCATGACTGGTTAGGGGCAATGTTCATCTATAAACCACAGCATAATTGTATGGTCAAGGAATCCTGCATAGTTTCAGTTCTCTGACCCTCTTCAAAAAGGCCATGGAAATGTTTGGATAGTTGGGGAGTAACAAAGAGGAAATGTTTATCTCTTATTCTTCCCTCAAGAAGGAATAATACTGTAACATCCCTTGTCCCTGAGGGTCCTTTCAAGGTACAGTCATGGAATAATACTGTAACACTTCATCCCTGTGAGTTACTATCTGGAGGCACACAGAGGTAAAGGTTTATTGAAGGTGACACAAGACAGTCCAGGAGAGAGCTGGAGACAGCAGGGCGGATTGATTTACATGACAAAGTGGAAAGCTGGGTTTAAATCATCTGAGTTTAACCAACTTTTTCATTTGTACTTCAGTTATTTTCTAAAGGAAGATGGGTTCTCATTCATTGCCATTTCCAACTAAACAAAGTCTCTATATTAGGTTTGATACAGCTTTTCACTGCCTAGGAGGGCATGCTACACCGTGATACATATTTTTAAGCACATTATATGGCTTCATATTTTCAAATCTTTATTAACTGTACATTTTAGTATGTTAGAAAATGGTAACTGAAGGGTGGAATCATGAATATTCATACATTGAGAACTGAGCCCGGCACACATCCTGTAGAAGGAAGCTATAAAACGGGGAGTCTGAAGCTATGCAGGTGGGGTTGCCAGATGGTTTCAGAAAAAATAGCGAACAACGACAACAAAAACACACCAGGAAAAAGTTTGTTGAGCCAAAAAAAAAAAAAAAAAAAAAAGGACCCTGAGAGTTGTTAAGCCATCTTGCCTCCCTGCGCCGGGCCAGACAATTCCCCTGCGAAACTCAGTAAGCACTAGGGTTGCCAGGCTGCCTCCGTATTGAGCCGGACAGCCCGGGATTTTCGCCTCCTGGCCAGGAAAAAAATCGGAAAGTACTGGACATTTTAGGTATCTGGTATTTTCTGAATTTTTTTTTACTGGACAGGAGGTGAAAATACCGGACTGTCCAGTTCAATACCGGACACCTGGCAATCCTATACGCAGGCGGGCTCAGTGGATGATCCTGATGAGATGCACGATGGTGTCCCCCAGAGTTATATGCCAGGTCCCAATGCTATGATGACCATGCCAGTCTTTAGAATCCAGAAAGCACATCCCCCAGTGCCCCACACAAAATAATACATGACCTCTTGTTCCATATTTGTAAAGCTTGACTTAAACCACCAGAGTTCACCCCCGAATTTTTTTTTCTTTATAAATTCAGGGAACCTTTAATTAAAAAATTGTGATACAGGCTCATGGATTCAGCTTATTTATTCTTTATTTAACTGTTTTAAGAGATTACAAGCCTTAACATATTTTGTATTCCATTCAATTTTCATTTTAAACAGGTTTATTTTTAAAAAGATAGCTCATCATCATTTAAACAAAGACAGACAAACCTATTCAATTTTTGTAAAAATCTGATTATTTTTATTTTCCCTCACCCCCCCCCAAAATAATTAATTTTATACACCCTAAAAACCCAGATATTCTGAAGCCTAGTCCTAGGCTTTAATCTTAGGACATTGTATGCTTCATGATTACTTCTATAGCAACCATAGCCGGGTAGCCTTTTGTAGGAACAATTATGAGGACAAGGCCCCAGACCAGATAAGCAATACAAAAACCTTTAATAAAATTCTTTTCTTACATATGAACAGAATATAAAACACTGAATCTATGCATAAATGTTTTATTTAATTGTTTTGAAATCACTGGAATTGACAGAGAATGTGAGCTCCATGAAATGTACCATACATTCAACAAAGATATATTTAAAGTCATTGATTTTTTCATTCTCTGAGGTGATCACTGCTACAGATAATTCCTTATGTATAAAAAGTTCTGTAACGTTGCTTTGAAAGCATTTTTCAAGGTAAAGTCCAGGAGAGTTTCTAGCCAAGTATCCCAGCTTTTTGAATGCTCTAAATAGAAAATGACTTTAGCCACTAGTCCACTGGCTTCTCTTCCGGCATTTGCAGCTCTGGCATGAAAGAAACATGAGCCCAGAGCATACTGTTTTTGGTAGTGACAGCAGACTGTTAAGAATCTGCACACTAAAGAGTCCCAACACAAGAAAGGAAAAAACCAAGTTAATTTTATCTTCAACAATACTTTTACCACAAAGCCAAGAGAGCTTCAGAACTATTTCTTAGCAGCCACTTAACGACCACGCCCCTATTGTTTCATACAACAATAGAAAAAAAAGACCATCAGGTACAAAAATCTTAGTACTACAAGTTATTAAAAACCAACCCATTAAAACGTGTCAGAAAGTGTTTGCATACACGTAGAAATACAATCCCCATTGAAGCAGCGTACACCAGAAAGGACAGTCGTGACATTTTTTAATTAAAAAGAGAGAAGCCCAGATGTTCTTGTAACACCAGAACATTTGAGAAGGGGAGAGGAATAAAACATTCATCATCTGCCATGCCACATCCATCGTCTTAGTAAGGTCACTTCAGGCATAAAAGAGCATGGTGTCAAACGAAAAGTATGGAGTTAGAGTTTGACTATAGCACTCCATGCCAGGCCCTCAGATTGAGAAACTTTCCTGAGTTTTGGTTTATTTATGGAGATTTGCCAACGGCCCAGGTAGTCCCCTGCAGACACCAACAGAGAGGTTCCTAACTGTTACTTTTGGGATGTGCCAATCTTCTTTGCATCCAGCAGCGCTTGCCACCCCAGCCATCCTGGAACATGATCTGAGGCTGCTCTATAGAACCCCCGAGGTGCAGGGGGCACATACAATACTGTGCTTGGCTCATGCCCCGCCCACACAGCCCAATCCTGAAGATAACGAAAATGTTGCCACTGGGGCAGGATTTGGCTCCTAGAAGCAGAGGACATCTACTTCACAAAATGCACAGGAAGTGGGATCCCAGAGGTCAAGCCAGCCACTGTGGGATTTAATGTAGACTGACAAGAATACAGAAACAAGGAAAGCTAAAGCACAATAGCAAAGGACAACTTGGTGTCAATTATCCTAAAACAAACATCCCTGATAGAATTTGTTGCATTGTGGCTACATGCTTTTTTTCTTCTTCACAAGAATACCACTTCCACCTCTATTAAAGATGGCCCATACCTAAAGCCTGGCAGAGCCAAAGTGAGCATACCTGATTGAAAACAGACGAGGTGATAACCCAAACTTGTTGCCTTTTTCCTTTCTGGAATGTTTCTTTTAGAAATCAAAATGTCTCAGTGGAAAACTCGTGCTGCCCTAAACACCAGTATCTGCAGGAAGGCAGTGTTTATCTGGCAGGAAAGAATGAGTCTCATAAAGAAGGCAGCAGCACAAACTGTTTGAGACTGTAATCTCTCTGTGTTCATCTCCTATAGGTCAAGAAAGGCTCATTATGGCAAATGGCTGAAGCCAAAGGGCTTAATAACAGAACACGAAAACTGTATTCCACTTAGTGTTGCCAGAGAAATTCCAGTTCTCAGAAAGGGCACAATGACTGATATTGGCAAACATACAATTATATACAACTTCTAGTTATATATAACATGATATGCCCCTCCAGCCTTCTCACTTTCTCTTCTGTCTATTACCTATCTTTCTCTAAGTAAACAGTCTGGAAGATCTTAAATAGCAGAAAAAGAATTATTCTTCTCTTTATGCCTATTCCGTTGTAGCATTTGCCTGTTTGGCTAACCAAAAAAACCCCCACACCACTCCAGTGTACAGACTGGTCTCACATGGCATTCCGTAATACTAATGCGAATCGCGATATTCAACTAACTACATTTTTAGAAAGCAGGCTTGCTCTCTAGATTACTACTTTACTTCTCACACTGTTCTCCATGCCAAACCTTACCCATTTGCATTGCCACAACTTTATTCCTGACTTTCCCTATTTCTCAACCAGTGCTTAGAAATTTTTCACTGGTGCGCCTGGCAATCTACTTGCCCCCTTCAGCACTGTTGTAGGCACCCCAGTAAATCACTCTGAGTCATGCACCATCAGTGGCCCAGTTGTGTACTCCTGTACAGGAAGGGCCCCATTCTCTTCCTGAAAGCAGCTGTTTCAAAGCAAGACTACTTAGTTATGTTAGACTCCTCTCCTCCTCCCCTTAATTCTTCCTTCGTCCCACCTGGTAACTAACTATGTCTATTTTAGATTTGACCACATCATCTACACCATAAACTCCCTGAAACTAACCCTCACTTTGATCTATTCACTGCCACACTGATCCAGCAGTGTGAGAGTGTGCACAACCTGTACATTTCCATTTTACACTGTCTATTTCTGGTTCACCTTCCCTTCACAGTCCCTTTCTCCGTTTCCACCTTCCTGCTCCACTACACCCATCTTTTTTTGAAACCTTGACAGTGTCTTCATACACCACTTGAAATCTTTAACTCAATTCTAATGTACACACTTTATATAAATAGGTAAAAGCATCAGACAAAATATTCTATCATCTCTGTGGTTTAACATTTCTTTAAATAGCATTAAAAACACAAACATCCAGCCCTTGCAATTATACGTACATAGGTACACACATACACACGCGCACTCACGTGTGAATTTATAAGGCTCATAGGTATGTATGCAAAAAATAAAGACTGTCTAACCCCCCTCCCCTGAAAAAACATATTCTATATAATGAATCTGAAGCCAGAGGCAAACCATTTAAAAAAAAACTTCTTATATTTGTGAGCATTCTTCTCTCTTCTGTTTTCAACTCATCAAAAGAGTATTTACAAGCAGAAAAGCTGCATAAGCAGACTTCAAAACACTGTTGACCTGTAACTGTCACCACTGTGCTTCAGAGCGCCTTTGTACTAGCTGGGTGTGTAGAGTGTGATGCTGGCTTCTGAGGGTAATAGCTGTAGAAGTAAACCTGTAGGAGGATGGCCATGTCCACAAACACCTGGAGGAGACCGCATATGGAGAACTGGAAAGGAGCCTGGTTCAGAATAAAGTAAAAAGTCTTGAAGGTATCACCACTGGTCCACATCAGCACCATCTTGACACTACAAAAAGGAACCAAAAAGAAAAAAAAAGAAGAATTAAAGAGGGCATGATTGAGGAACCTCCTGGGGCTAACTGGCATATGGCACAGAGGGTTTGTAGAGTTTTAACAGGATCCCCTTCGGCCAGATGAATGCATATTAAATTGACCAAAAGGTGGCACGTAAATTGTCTGCCAAGAGCCCCCTGGTCATCACTGTAAAATGTACATATGCTCATTTGTTTAAGAAATGAGGTTTCTGTTCTGAAAATTATGTTCTGAAAGTATGTGATTAAAGGCAGATCAGCAGAAGGGGATAAATAAGTAGAAGGGAAGAGATGGCTCTCTCTCTCTACCTGGTCACTTGTTCATTGTCCGTTTCACAACAGAGACCTTTTTTGCATTATTGAGCATAATGCTAAATCAAGAGGTGAATTCAACAGGACAAAAGATGTAGAACAAGCAAAAACAGCAAGGAAGTTTACAAGCAAAAACAGTGGATTCAGGAGGGAGGTATAATTCAGGAGGGAGGTATAATTGCCTAGGAGGCAAACTGTTAGCACGTTCTCTCTTATGAAAGGAGGGTTGCAGCCAGGCTGGCTGGCAAATGCTGCAAAGACTTTGAGGGAACTGAACTTCATTAGACAGGAACATACCTTGTCAGTTAAGCAGTCCATGTTACAATTTTATTTTACTTGTTTGTATTTGTTTCCAATACTTTTACAGGTTGAACCTCTCCAGTCCAGCACTCTCTGGTCCGGCAACATTCATGGTCCAGCATGATTTTAGTTAGCTGGATGTTCTAGCATGTGTGGTCATGTTTCCCATGGTCCCATAAAGTTTGTTTGCAGCCACCAGTCCTGGCTCTCAGTGTTCTGTGCTGTTATTTAGCTCTAATTTACCCCTAAACGTCTTCTAAGAGCCCAGTGAGCAGTGGAAGTGTTAGTAATCCTGCTAGACAATATTGACCTCCCATGGTCCAGCAAATTCTCTGGTTTGGCGCCAGTCAGGTACCGAGAGGCCAGACTAGAGAGATTCAACCTGTACTTGCTATTTCTCAAATTTCTATTCTTTGTTACATACATTTATACTTGTTTTCACTATCAACATATATAAGTGCTGTGATCTCATCTAAGGTGTCACTGGTAAAGGAGACTCTCAGGTTGTAGTGATAGCCATACTCAACTGCAGAGGGACAGCAGAGTTCCTCTGTTTTATCCATGACAGGTAGAGTCAGGGAGCTTTGATATAGAATTATCTTTACCAGACCATGACATCATTGGTCAGTACCTGATGCTGCAGCAATAGGCTACCACCAAGGCCACACCACACACATGACACAGCGCTGTAGTTAAGGGTGGATAATTGCTTCCTGACACCTATTGCCTATGATTTTATTATCTTAGTACCTACAGATATGAATGCTAGTGATCAAGGAGTTATCCAGCTCCTTTTTAAAAATCAAGCTGTGATATTTGACTTGATGGAATCCTATGGAAAAAAAATTACACACATGGACTACGTCTAGACTGGCATGATTTTCCGCAAATGCTTTTAACGGAAAAGTTTTTCCGTTAAAAGCATTTGTGGAAAAGAGCGTCCGTGCCAATCTAGATGCGGTTTTGTGCAAGAAGGCCCCGATCGCCATTTTAGCCATTGGAGCTTTTTTTGCGCAAAACAAATCTGAGCTGTCTACACTTGCCCTTTTGTGCAAAAGCTTTTGCACAAAAGGACTTTTGCCCGAACGGGAGCATCCAAGTATTTGCGCAAGAAGCACTGATTTCTTACATTAGAACATCAGTGCTTTTGAGCAAAATCAAGCGGCCAGGGTAGACAGCTGTCAAGTTTTTGCGCAACTTGCCAGTCTAGACACAGCCATGGATTATGCTGCACCTAAAATTAAGTAGCACAGTGAACAAACAGACTTCAAATGTATTCACTGCAACATTTTGGCCTCCTCCTGATCTCCCCCAGCCAGCCCCGTTCCCCCAGATGCCTCCCCCCTGCCCCCGACCCCGCCAGCCCTACTTCCCGTCCCTGTCCCCCCCCCCGATCAAGTGTGTCCTTTTTTTTTTTTTTTATCTGAAGCTACTTGGTAACCCTAACATTGTCTATTTATGGCAGGGGTAGGGATGTCTTTTTTGGGTCAGGGGCCAATGACCCACAGAAAAATCAGCCAGGGACCACACAAGTGAGAAGCAAAAAAATAACCCCTCCAAAAAACACCTCAACCCTCACTGACGTGGCCTCCAGTTGAGATACCTCACTCCCCTGGCACTCCAGTCCCATGGTGGAGTAGAGGAAGGGAGGATTGAGGTTTAAGGCCTCAGGACAGATTAATTCTTCTGGGGTTCCAGGGTTAGTGGATTTTGTGGGCCCCCTACACTCTGGGGTGGGGCCAAAAATTAGGGGCCCAGTGTGCAGGACAGAGCTGCCAGTGAGTGGGATAGGAATGGGGGTGCAGGATCTGGGTGGGATATAGGGTGCAGGAGCAGTCTCTGGCCGGGGGGAAGGTGCAGGAGCAGGGTGGAGGTAGGTGTCTGCCCAGGGGAGAGAGTGCAGGAGCGGACTGGGGGTAGGTGTCTGGCCAGAGGAGAGGGTGCAGGAGCGGACTGGGGGTAGGTGTCTGGCCAGGGGAGAGGGTGCAGGAGCGGATTGGGGGTAGGTGTCTGGCCAGGGGAGAGGGTGCAGGAGCGGACTGGGTATGCAGGATCTCAGCACCGGGAGGTAGGGGGGGCCAGGGGCGGATGAGAGTTTTGCAGGGCCCAGGGCAGCACAATTTTGCAGGGCCCCCCTTTGGAGAAAAAATAGAAAAAAGGCATCCCCCCTGTGCCCACTCCTCCAGCAGCCCCACTCTGATCATGTGAGCTACCCCTCCTCATCCCCTCTCCTAACACCTCCCTCTACACACCTTCCCTGCCTCTCTCCTCTGGTGCTGGTCCCTCCCCTGCAGGTGCCTTCCCCTTCCCTCACTGCCCCGGTGCCCTTTGCCCTCTTTTTCCCTGATGCCCACCCTCTCACCACCTTCTGCCCCCATTTCCCCTCATGCCCCTGTGCCCTCACACATGCTTTGCTTCATTCCCACCTTCTTCATGCCCACCTCTCTTTTCAAGCCTTCTCCCAGCACCTCCCCCTTTAGCCCCCAATGCCCTTACCCTCTCCCCTCCCAGCATCACCCTGTCCCCCCTCCCACTGACACCTCCCCTCCTGCCCTTTTCCTCATTGTCTCCACTTGGCCCCCTGGCATTTCTCTCTCCTCCACGCTGCCCCTTGGTGCCTTCCCCTTTCTTCTCCTGACCTGCCCCCCTCCCCTCAGCACAAGCCCCTTCCTCTGCCATCCACCTTCTGCCTTCCAGTTTGCAGGGTGGCCGCAACCCCAGCCTAGGCTCCAGAACACATGCCAAACCGAGCGGTGCAACGCTGGGCCGCGCGGTTTTAAAGTCCTAGGCCATGACGTCACACCACGCCCGGGCGTCTCCCCTCTCAGCTGCGCACGGCATTTCGGCACGCCATGCATATGCTCTCTTGGCCCCACATGGCCCGTACTGGCCAGCGCCGGGGAATTTAAAGTGCGGGGCTGTGGCGCCCCATCACGGCGGACGGCCCACCGGGAAATTCCCAGTATCCCACTCGCCCAGCAGCCACTCCGCTCGCCCTGCCCCATGTCCGCCGCTGGGTAGAGGGTGCAGTGTCTGGGCAGCACTTACTTGCTTTTGAGCCCTGCACTGCTCTCAGACTCCCATGTCCCAGGCATGGCTTCCCACTGCTCCATTGGCCAGAATCTGTTTGTGGCATTGTTTGTGGAACCATTTCTGCTCTGACCGTACAGCAAGGTTCGGGGCCTTCTCGACCCCCTCGCCCCCGCAGGAAGCCGGCACTGGCTAACAATCTTGCATCAGGTGCAAGGCTGGAGCGCCACCCCGGGTTCCCCATTGCAGGGGAGAAACAAAGGGAGGTCTGAGCTCGAGCTGCAAGCTATACTTGGCTCCTAAGTCAGCCATATTTGGCTCATGAGCCATAGGTTGCCAACCCCCACTCTAGCCCTTACTGTAATAAGGGACAAGGGAGATAGAAGATTCTGACCCATCCTAAAACAGGAGTGTAAGCCTTTTGCAACATTTATATGCCAGAGTAGGTGACTGAGATTATAAAATAAAAGACCATTAGCAATCTACATATTATAAAACTACCAAAGGATTGCAAACTGGATATAATTCGATACATAATAATATATGACCAGTTCAATCTCAAACTGTGCAGAAACAACAAGAAGAAAAAAAGAGATTAGGTCTGTCAGTCCCTTCTTTTTATTGAAAGAACACACTGCCCTGCTGTGTTACAAAACACCAGCCACACCAATAAACCAGCTTACAGAACATTTTTTAGATAGTTGCATATGGAGATTTTTTAAAAACAGAAACAAAACTGAACATCCTGAGGAAGTAAGATGGGAGCGCAATGCATTGGGATATTTCATTTGCAGACAGCTAAAATGACTCCTGGTGATAATAAGCAGATGGATGTTTGCTATGCAGCTGATGGTCGAGACACAATTTAATTGTGAATCTGTCCCTTTACAATTTTGTTTGTTCAATAAAAATCATCCCAAGCTTAACAAGTGTGTGTCTGGCCTGCTCAGTCTGGTGCAATAATACACTAATTGTTTGGATAAATCCAATTAAATGATGTCTCATAGATTTTAAGTAGGAGGTAAAATCCAAAGGACAAAACCTGGAACGTCTTTCTTTGCCAGATATTCAGCAAAGAAAACTCATTTCAGAAAAGGGAGCTATTTTAAAATATCCCAGACTGTTGTTACCCAAGAGAGTGGGGTTGTTTCCAAGGGAAATGTGGATCAGCAGCACTCTATAAGCCAGGAGGGAGTTTAGTCTCCTGGCAAGAGAACTATAGCCAAAGGCAAAAACCTTTTGGATACAATGTAGCGCTTTCTGAGCAAAGCACATATGGCAATGGGGATGCAGATCTCTCAGTCACATGTTCAGATAAACCAGACTGAACTTTCATTAGGAAATATGATCTTGTTGTTTGCAAATGCTGGTTTACAAATTTGGTGTGTGATCCTGAATTCTTTGCACACTGAAGAGCCCCAGTAACTGCAACAGAGTTTTTTAAATGCTCAAGGAAAGTAGGATGATGTCTATGGTGTTTACCAGGACACCCTCCAACAGAAGAACACCAAATTATTTAGCTGAATATCTACAAAACCATTGACATGAAATGAATATAGCTTAAAAGTTAAGAATGTCAGACATCAGAAAATGTACATTAGTTGGGGCATAACAACAGAAGAAAATCTGCAAATTAATCTTGGGGCTCAGGTTAAAAAAAAAAGCTATGCAAAAATTATAAAAAAAGCAAGACAATAATTGTGACAAACCTAATTTCACAAAAATGCATCTAGGCCATAAGGCCCAGGAAATAATCAGGCCACGCTACACAAATAAGTAGAACTTGTGTGGTCACTAAATCACAGCACATACACCTATATTTATAATCTTTGCTTGGGTTCTTAACTCAAACATGTTTTTTCTTCATTTAAATCATTATTCTGGAGTGGGGCTGAGGATGAGGGGTTCAGTGTGCAGGCTGCCCCAGGGAAAGGGATAACCGCAGCCCTCCATCTCTGAGACACACCTGTCCATGGCCACCGCAGCTCCAGTGGGCATAGCCGGGGGAGGGGTGCATGTCCCCCAGCTGGGGGACAGAAAGACACACAAACTTTCTGAAATATAAAGTAGATAGCTGTCCCTTTCTCCTCCGCTGCCCCCTACTGGCCCAATGGGGTTATAGCTGTCCTGGTCCCGTTACTGCCCCTCTGTGGTCATTCTACAGAATAACTGTCTCTCCTACCAGACCCCTCCCTTTCCATTTTATGAGAAACAATCAAGTTCTGTACATCCCATTATCCTGGCTCAACTTGAGCTGGCTTTAAACTAGGATAGGTGGAAGCTGCAAACCAAATTTGGTGGTCCTAACTCTTACTGTTTACTTTAGAAGGAGTACTTGAACGGATTCAGTCAGATGGACAGACAGATGCACATTTCTAAAACATATAGCAAGATTACAGATATGCTGGTAGCACCAATTATTTTTAAGGCTGCCTAATACCTTGTACTTTCTACTTTAACACCACCCTGGTTTTCAGTAGGTTGGTACTTTACCAAAGTATAACCATATAGGATGTAATTTTCCACGCTGGGTGTCTGTCTCAGGCTGAATGTTTTGGAAAAGGTGAGCTACAAGAAGTTTAGCCATTTCTGAGAACCAGACTTAAGTACAAATACATTGTTCTGCTCATGTTAAGAAGTGAAGAAAAGGAAGCTTTGGTATATACATTCTGAACTTTGCCCACTAACCCTCTGAAGATGAGAGGAATTCTAATGGCTGCCCAGCTGTTGTTTACATTTATTCTTATTGTTGAAAAGGAGAAATCTTGGATAGATTGCTTCTGTCTGCCTGGAAGGAAGAAAGGAGCAGAGTCTCTTGTCAGAGATGCTTTCACTGAACAATTTTTTAATGTTTAATTGATTTTTACTGCTTGTCTGACTGGTTATTCTACAAACCTTTTCCATTCAGGGAAGGGGGAGATACTAAGTGACACAAACCAGTCTTTTCTTGCAAGAATACCTGAGCCAAGGAGACCACCTACTAGTGACAAGGAGGTTTACACATAAGCTGTAAAAGTTTGTTTCTGCACAGAAGCCATATTTCAAACTTAAAGTTACTAACTTGAGTTTTCCCCAAACTAAGCACCCCAACTGTTAACAGAGCTGTGCTCTGTGGCATTCACAACAAACTACCATTCAGCTTTGATGCAGATAAACCTTCTCCTAGCATTGCTATAATGTTTGAAAGCTGGACTGGAGAAGCTTAAAGTGCAGGACAGGCCCAGACCTGCATAACTAGCAGGCACAGTCAGTTAGAAAAGTGTTGTGACCATACTGCTCCCCGACAAAGAAAGCTGCCATGTTTCTTGGGAGAGAGAAAGACAAAAAACAGGAGGGATGAGCCATGTCACAGCATCACTGGTTAGTAAGAAAGAGATAAATGACACCATACATTTCTGCAACAATTGCAACAATGGATATGCCTACTGAAGTCAAGGAGCCAGGAGTCACTCTGGAAAAGATGGTGTTGCCAGAGGCTGAAGCTGACTTGCAACAAAAATAGCACTTCCCATGAATGTAAATCATAATTGCGGTATCCTGTGACAACGGACCTCCTAAATCAAGGGCTTTCTTACAAGTGATCTTGTTACAGGGAGTTGCTAATTTAATGTTAACGTCAAGTCTCCATAAAATTTGAACTGACCATAAATGAGGCAAATCTGCTGGGATTTTTTCTGTTGTGATTTACTCTTAAAAACGTAAAAGGATAACTACTAATTATGCTACTGAAATAATTCTCAGAAGAACAGCATGTGCTTTTATCACTTGATAGACATTAGACAATCTCTCTTTCTATTGGCATTGCCAAATACTAATTTTAATATGCTAACATAAATCCCTGAGACAAGGCAGGCAGTTCTTCACTAGTGAAGGCATATTTAGTCTACATTTTTGTACAACTTACTTTGCTAAAAAATACATTTTCCCAAGAAAATAGCTTTTATTTTTAGTTTGTTGTAATATCGTGGGCTGAGACTGCAATTTGAAGTTATAAATTACAGAAATTAGAACTGGAAAATATCTATCAGCTCACCTTGTCGATACCCAGCCAACAAAGGTTTGTTCTGTAGCAAGCTTTTTCCAGTCCCCAGAATAGTTTTAAATATCCTAAAGAGAAACCTTTCCACTGCTTCCCTTGGGAGGCTATTGCACAGTCTCATCCAGACTATGTCTAGACTGACGCTTTTTTTTGGCAAAAGGTATGCAAATCGTGCCCGATAGTTTTGTTGGAAGAGGCTTTTCCGAAATTTGGCCCATCTACACTGAGCCAAATTTCAGAAAAGCCTCCTCTTTCGGAAGACCCCTTCTTCCTCATGGAAGGAGGAAGACAGGGCTTCCGAAAAAGTGCATCTGCTCTTCTGCAAAAAAAAAGTTGGAAAAGCAGACGCATTCCCCAGACATGGCAGAGTTTTTCCAGATACCTTGGTATCCCAGAAAAACTCCGTAGTCTAGACACAGCCCCAGTGGTTCTCAATTTATTTACCACTGTGGGCTTCATACACAGCTCTCTGCGTGGCATGTGAGCTGCATCCACACCATATGTATCAGCAACAGGCAACCTAGGCTAGTGAGTGGGCCCCAAGATTGTCATAACCAAGATGGTCTCCCAGGATAGGATAATTTTGCTAATTGTGCTTGTGTACCTAGAATTTGCAGGCTGTGCTGATTGAACCATAGCAGTGCTATGATTGGACGCGCACGGCTCTCACAGTCAGTGTTATGTGCAATCAGTGCCATCTCACTTCACGTGCCCTTGTTTTACATGCATGGCACATTAGTAATACCGGTAGGAAAAAAATTATGTGGATGGAAATCAGCAGAATCTGGCAACCCTGCACGTGGGAAACGGTAAACAAAATATCTCGCAGGCCACACACAGAACCCTAATGGGCCCTAGGTCCCGTCCCCCTCCCCCCCACACCCACCAGGTTGGACCTCCCTGGTCTGGCACCTTACCGGTCCCAGATGAGGTCATATCTGGCCCCCCTGCTACTGGCCTCCCCAGCGCTAGACTGGCCACAGACCCTGCTGGTCCCCACCCCTCCCCTTGCCTGTCATGCTGGGCAATCCAGCTTACAGCACGCCAGGCTTCCGCCCTGCCTAGCTGAGCAGCCTCCTCCCCCCGTGGTGCACTCCCAGCTCCTCCAGGTAGTTCTGCAGCGGCACGTTGGTCTTCTGGCCCCTCTGGGGCATGCCCAGCTTCTCAGCTGTGGGGATCTAGGCTCCTGGCTCCGCTAGCAGCTCGCTGCCAGCAGCCCACAACCTTGCCAGTCTGCAGGGCTCCTGGGCACCAGCCCTCCACCAGGATCCTCTGGTCCTGAAACTTCCATGCTCGTGCCGGACCATGGATGTTGATGGACCAGAGAGTCCCGGTTTAGAGAAGTTCAACCTGTACTTGCATGGCCCTGAGGATGTCACATGGGTCTCAGCTGTGTCCTGATTGGGCTGCAAGCAGCCCATGGATTGACAGCCACTTGTCTAGCCAATCTCTCAATTTGGAATCTTCTCCCACATTTGGGCTCAGAACTCCTTATTCAGGCGTCACTCCCCAGAACTTAATATTTGTGCTTTCCTTCCTTCCTCCATCCACAGCTTGACTGAATGTTCTTGCATGATTCTCCCTTTCTGTTCACAGTTCTGTTTTGAACATTCTCTTATTTGTCACACCTTTCTTCCTCTGCCCACCAAAAGAAACAAGAACTTCTAAATAAAGTTAACGTACAAAACCCTGTTCCCTCTGCCTGCCCCCAAATTATTATTAGCCTTAAAATGTGATGCAAAAATACATCCAACTAGCTGTCACTTACAAAGTAGCATGTAGGCAGAACCAGAGTCTGCAGAATTTTGGTTGGTACTTGGCACAAACCTTCCCCAAAGGAAAGATTTATTTGTTCCAGGGATTTTCTCACATCCATGTCAACTTTCTGCATAGGTAGGTAATTTAACACACAAAACCAAAAATATCCTACAGCTGGAGGATGTGAAGGGCTCAGACATTAGACAATCACTTCCGTTGTGAAATTCCACAGTGACTTGACCACACATAGCAGCACACTTCAATAAAAATAGCAGCTACATGTTGCTGGGCTGTAATTACACCCATGGTATAGTCATGAGCATAGTGCTAATTTTATTCCGTGCACAGTCAAGGAATAAAGTATATTTCCAATAACTGAAAGACATGTACAATTTATCAAACTTTATCCACTTAAATGTTGTTCGCTGCCCCCACGCTCCACCCAAAAAACAGTGGAA
Source organism: Pelochelys cantorii (assembly GCA_032595735.1). Classification (NCBI taxonomy): domain Eukaryota; kingdom Metazoa; phylum Chordata; order Testudines; family Trionychidae; genus Pelochelys; species Pelochelys cantorii. The sequence continues at coordinate 102,574,276 of CM064327.1, forward strand.
ACAATGTAAATAAACAAAATGTCTATGACTTCTAACTTTTTCATTTTTTCTGAGTTAGACTATGTTTACACTAGCACTTTTGGCAGTCAGAGACACGACTGATGTAAGTTTCACCAACAAAAGCCATAGTATGAACAATGCTGTGTCAGTGGGAGATGCTCTCCCACCAACCTAGCTACCACTGCTCATTGGGCGTGGTTTAATTATGCCTATAGGAGAGCTCTCTTCTGCCAGCATGAAAGTGGCTACACAGGAGACCTTACAGCAACATAGCTGCAGTGGTGCAGCTGCGCCACTGTTAAGCTTGTAGTGCAGATATATCCTTATAGTATTGCTACATGAACAAGATTTGTCAACAAAACTTATGTCAAAATCCAAAAGCTCACAAAACAAAAATCGCCAGAGGATGTTCGCACTCTCCCTCTGTTGACAGATCATGTCCACACTGGAGGACCATCATCGACACTATGAGTAATACACAGTGGGTTTGTATCCCACAGCGCAGTGTTATGGGAAGGAAGAGCTGATCCTTACACTTCTTGGCATTCCCTCTGAGTTCTTCCACAGCATTCTCAGCTGTTAGAAGCAGCACCATGAGTAGCTCTGTGAAATCTCTGTGCTGAAGAATATCAAAGCAGCACAGCACCCTGTCCCCCTCCCCCTGCAGCAGCAATCCACCTGCCACTGTGTGCCTAGTGCAGGGCAGAACAGGAGCAGTCCAATGATTTGCTCTTTGTTTGTTCCCCAAATGGAGCAGCCCCTTCAGCTGTCAGATACTTCCCAGACCTTTGAAAAGGGAGGGACATATGCCTGCAGGGCAGCAGAAATTAAAGCTGAGCAGAGCCATCAGAGCAGGCATTGTGGGATACTGGTGGAAGCCAGTTCTGTCAACAAAACACATAGGAGTGTCTACACTGGCTCTTTGTTGACAATAAAGGGGGAGGGGAGGAATCTCTCATAGGGGTGGAAGTATTTTGTTGCAGAAACTGTGCATTTTTCCCAACAAAAGTTGCATTGGACCCTGAACTCTCTCGCTGTTTTATCACCAAAAGGCAATTTTTGGCAACATAACTTGGTAGTATAGACATACCCTTTGCTTGAGACTATCAGACAGAAGGCACTAAAGTGTGTTACAAACATGAACAAAACCCTCTTTCAGACAGGCAAATAATAGGCCAGGTGACTAAACAAAGTGATATTGTCCATATAGCTTATACCACCAGTTCAGCGAGTAAAATAGGTTATACTGTCAAAAATACTTTTAAGGCTGGTAGAAATATGTCTACATTAGGTTCTACAGGTACAGAAATATCTGGCCTGGTCTACTATACAAAATTTTGTTGGCAAAATTTGGCTTTTGTTTACACAGGTTTGTACAAGTCCACACTCAAATATAACTCCTGCCAGCAAAACCCAGATTTTCTGTTGCCAAAATAAAACTTCCCCAGACAGAAGTCCTCTGATGACATAATTCCACTGGCAAAATGCCAGTGTGGACACTACATTAATCTCATTTTACACAGAGAGAAATTGAGGGTCTTGAGGTTAAGCAACTAGCCCAAAGTCATGCCACAACTCTGTGGTTAGGCACAGACTAAAATCCCAGATTTTCTGAATGAATCCTGTACTGTGACCATAGAATTACCCTACAATCAAGTTACACAATCAGTTCCTAAATCTTGAACAGTGTGAGGAAACATCTTAAGATCAATAGTTGTGTGATATGTAATTAACCACTTACATTGGTACATTTAAGGTTAAATTCTGACTCTATTGGTGTCCTTGGAAGTTCTGCACCAACTTTACTACAATCAGGACTTCACTCTTAGGGATGAGTTCTTTTGAAAACTAACTCCATTTATAACTTCACACAGTTTATAAACAATCAATTAAACTTGCACCTTTCTTTCCTCTCTTCACCAGAATGGCAAGATCAGATTTGAACCCTCTCTCTGCCACACAGATTCCCCATATGACTTATGAAAAGTCATCTAATAGCTCAGTGCCTCAATTCCACATCTATAAAAAAAAATGATAGTACATCTCCGTAGGACAGGGGCACTAGGAGGATAAAATCAGTAATATTTGCTAGATTCACAGATTCATTGGGAATAGGGGCCATAAAAAGTCTATCAGTGAATACATTGCAGCACAGCTCCTGTTTTGAAAAATATTTTCTCACCATATTTTTCAGCTGCTAATTGTTGCAGTCTGTTTACATTTGCATATTTGGAGCAAGAAGCAGCTTTCACATTTGGTTCCTCCATCTTCACTTTGAAAAATACTTAGAGCATATTTTCAAGCTCTGCGAAACAGCTCTGCTACCTCTAACCTCCTTACAGAAGTGTCAAGTGTACATACTAGTGGCATTTCTGCCAGAAAGACTGACCTGGCCTTTAACAAGGAGGGAAGGCGAGAGACCATGAAATCTAAATGGTATGCTATATTTAAAAGTGCAAGAAACAAAAAAATTGTGTGAATAAAGCATTTATCCCCTACTGAAGATCATGCATTTTTAAAAAGTGTCAGTACTGAAGTTAGCCTAATTTTACATGAACCCACGCACACAAAAAAGTTGACCACCATGAACAGCCATATTTCCAAAGGCTCAGGAAGTCAAGTTTGCAGACATACCAATACAGGCTATTTGCATGAGCAGATAGAGAATTTTTGAAGGTCTAGCAATGTATATAGTGCACAACGATTTGGGAATCTGTCAGTTAGATACTCCACATCTAGGTGCTGACCTTCCAGAAGCAGTGCCTTATGTCATTCAGCAGCAATTTGTCTGACACTGGAGTAGCACTGAATTTCCAGTGGGAGCCATATATCCAGCTCTTGACAGAACAACAGTTAACAGGAAACTTGAGGGAGGAGAAAGATCAAGAGCTTATTTTGGAACTTCAGGGTTAAGCTGTAACTGTATCCATGAGTAATGGACAGCATAGTGTGTGTGGTTTGGAAGATCCCTGTAGCTCTCTGGCACAACAAGGTTTATTGAGAACGATGTTCTATCTAGAACAAACTCTGCATTCTACTTATTAAGCAAGAAAATTCATTCAGAGTGAGGCACTCCTAGATAGCTGTGTCAAAGGATTTATTTATATTTCTTGTATGCGCTACAAAACACAAACAAAAACAAATAGTTATGAAAAGGGAGTTAAGCCAAAAGATTACAGCTACTGAAATACACACATTTTTCCATGATTTTCAAGTGAGCCTCTTTATTAATTATTATTACTACTACTACCTACAGTGGGCTGTTAAAAGGGGGCTGAATACCAACTGATAGCATACTAATTCAGGGTAAATTTTTCCTCTTAAAAATGCAGATTCAGGTTTTTGAGTCTATGATGAATTGGCTGAATTATTTTGGTCAAAAAAAGGTCTCCCCCTTCCAAATAAATCAAAATACATCAACCTAACATTTACTTCAATTTTGTTTTAAAAAAATGAAAAATAAATAAAAGTTCAAAACCCAAATGAAATATTTTGTTCTAGTTGAACAAGGCACTTTGTTCCACCCAAAATAGACAGACAGACCTATTGACTAAAGCATTTTCAGTTCACCTAAAGTTTTTTTTTATTTGTCAGTACAGTCAGTAAACTGAAAAATCAATTATTCACACAGCTCTGTAGTGTACCCATTAAAACACAGACTGGGTAACCATTCTACAGTGTACTCTCCATATAACAAAATGTCCCAGATTGAATTAGTTTTGCTCACACAGTACATAGAACACCCCAACACAACATCCATTTTTATCTTATTCTTTTAAAAGTGGTTGGTTGTAAGTGATTGCTCCATTATATAAACATAGACGTTACAGTTTGTGGAGCTGAAGGACCTTTGATAGGTTATGTTGCAAAGACTCCTTTGGATGCTGTAATAGAAGATACCATTTTGCAGAGCAATTTGAAATCATTGATTGAAAGTTACTGTATAGCTGTAACTGACGAGCCTTAGAATCCCAAGGAAGTAGAGCAACATTAAACCCATTTCACAAGTGGGTAAACCAAAGTATGGAGGGGCTAGACTTATCCAAAAGCCAGTGTCAGCTCCAGGAACAAAATTCTTTCCTGTCACTTGCTTCCTGACCTGAGCAATCATTAGAGCATAAATGGCTATGACTAGTCCAGATAGTTTCCTGTGCATGACCTATTGATGTGAATGGCAGAGAGGTACATTTTCAACTATTTATAATCTGACCACTTTTTAGGAAGTTAAATCATGCAGGAAAAACGCACAAAGCCAGTAACATTCTAATTAGTTCAGTCTGCAACCCTATCTAACTTGAAGCATTAAAGATTTTAATTAAAAACAAAAAACTCTGCTCTTGAATCCAAGCTTCGTGTCCCCAGGCTCCAATACATCATTATGCTGATTTTTAACAATTCTCCTCTTGTCACCCAGCCCTCAAAAATAAATATTTTTAGTAGGAAATTTAGTTAAGCTAATTTAAGTGAGGTCATTTTAACACGTGTGCCTTCATTTTATTATGATAACCCAATGAACAGTCTGCCCATGTTTTTAATATTTTAATGATTTAAAGCTGCCATTGCTGTTGCAGCCAACATACACAAAGGACAGTATAGTGATTTCTAGGTCTAGCTTTAATATTTCCTATGCTGTCTTGGACCAGTGGTCTTAAGCAGCACCATAAAAAAGCTGGTCTCTCATGAAGCAAAATCTAAAAATACCACTAGAGTCATTTACTTTTCATGCATCAATCACATCCTTCAGCTAAATGTTTTTCTCATTTTAAGAGAACATTGGAGAAATACAATCTCCAAACACAGCTGTGAGCAAAATAAGAGTTAACACCCAGGGGCCAAATTTAAGATTCCTTTCCCATCACCTAACAACCTGGAAATAAGATTAAATTTTTACCTGAAATTAGATTCCCCTGCTCCTCAAAAGCATTTGTGATTACACTGGAATAATAAATACAACTGCACTTAACACTTATCAAAAAACATTTGCAAACTGGCAGTAAAAGAGAATATAAACCAGAACAAAAGGTGTCATGAAAACCAACCGATACGCTGCAAGTTTATCCCCTTTTCTGTAGTAAAACCCAAATTTTCCCATTTTAAATAGAAATCAGGAGTGGTCAGAAGATACCAAGCCATAGAATGGTCAGTAGGCAAATGATCATTTAATATCTCTTTGTACTATAGTAGCACCTAAGTGGCCCAATCAGTGCTGAGCTCCCCACAAACCTGGGGGGGGGGGGGGGGAAGAGTCCTTGACACAGATATAGAAACAAAAATGGCAAAAAAAAAAAAACCCCACAACTATCAAAGCAAAATATTAATAACCTCTCCATGTAGTCACTGGATATGCATCTATCTGAAAGTTCAGCATTGGCAGCCATAGTAACTGAAGATAGATAAAACCTGCTAGGCTGGAGACCAGGGCTGTAGAACCTTTTTTTGGGTCAACAGCCAGTGACCCACAGAAAAAAATCATTCTGGGGCTACTCATAAGTGAGAAGCAAGAAAACCCCTCACTTACCTGGCCCCTAAGTGAGGAGAGAAAAAAAAAACACCTCACTGATGGGATCCCCAACTGAGAATCAGAAAAAAAAGAGACTTCATTCATGAAACTTGGGGCACAAGGATTCCCCTCACACTCCAGCCCTGTGGGGTGTGGGAGACCGCTGAGGCTCTGGGCTTCCCCCCTCAGGGCTGGATTATCTCTTGTGGGGGCCTGGGACTGGTATGTTTTGTATAGCCCCCTAGGCTCTGAGGTGGGGCTATCACTAAGCTAAGTGTTTCTTTTCACCTTCCATCCTCAGTCAGTCCATCCATCCAGCACCATCATCATTTTTGTGGCTTTTTTCTGAATTCCTTTACAGTTTGTCTACTACATCTTTCTGGTAATGAGAGGCAGAAGTTAATACAGTAGTCAATCTGCACCCTCAAGAGAGACTATTTCCTCTCTGCCCCATTATGCATTGGCTTCTCAAACACAGCCCAAAGTTCCACTGATTTGCTTTTCCTGCTATTTTGCATCATTACATTGCAACTAATCTACTAACCGCTGTTACCACTAACCGTCCAATGACTTTTCACAGTGTGTCTTCGGCCCATGGAATATTATTCTTTTGGGTATTTTCACTCCCACATATCAATTTGCATTTTTCAAAATTTAAATTTCATTTTTATTTCCTTCTCATATTTCTCATCTCTCAGTCTCTCTGAGTTGTGGGACACAAATCTGCAACCACTTATGAATGAGAAATCACTCACATCATTGCACTGAAAGTTGCCACAACAAGCATGCTTTCTAAAATGGGCACTGGAATTTGTAGGCTTACCAAGCTATCCTTGTTTCAGAATTCCAGAGTTTCTTAGGTACTAGGGAAGATGACGCTTTTTAAAAGCCAAGCAGTTTTCTACTAGCCCTCCATTATAAGCCCACTTTTGACCAACTATTAGTACTACAACTTAGCTAAATCACAGAAAAGTTTTCATGTAATCTTCTGCCAGCTGGGAATATTTTGACCAAACCGAGCATGTATCAGGCATGGCACTTTTATGATGTATGTGTATGTGACAAGAATAAGAGGTCTTTACTTTTCAAAAAGTCTTAAGCCATTTTGGGGGAAAAGAAGAGAGTTTTGGCTACACATTCTAAATTTGGTTTTATTCATGGGTGTTTTATAGAAGCCTTTAACAGGGCTGCAAATGGGGGGGAGGGCAGTTGCCCTGAGGCCTCGCAATTTAAAAGGGTCCAGGGCTCTGGGCCGCCAGTGCTGCTATCACAGCAGCAGTCAACGTTCTAGACCCTTTAAATTGCTGCCAGAGCTCCAAGCAATGCTGAGGGCTGACATGGGGGGCTAGCCCCTAGCGCTGCCCTTTCTGTCCAAGGCCCACTCCTTCCCATGGGCTCGGAGCCAAGGCTCCCTCACCACATTGCCCAGGGCCTGGCAAAGTCTTTTGCTAGCCCTGCCTTTAACTATAGGTTGGCAGCTTAAGAAAGAAGCTATTTGCTGTGGATATCTGAACCAACCCCCCAAACCTTCTAAAGGTTCTCACTGAAGGCAGTGAGAAATGGAGATATCCCAGGTTTGGAAAGGGCTGCAGTATGTGAACATTTTGACAATTGGTGGCATACTGAAAGCTGGCCAAGGGACCAGGAGTTGTCTACTTTATGGCACAGCCTACACCAATGGGAGTGGGTTTTCTGTTGGTGTAGGAACACCACCTCCTCAAATTATGTTATCTATGTTGACAGCAGCCCTCTACCATGGACATGGCTGTGTCTATAATGGCTGTTATGTTGGCTTTGCCAATATAACTGTTCAGCACAGACCAGGCCTCCAAGAAAGGACGCTGCAGCTCAGGTTGCTAGCAGTGGTGGCAGCCAAGAAGTATGTGGCTTCCCAACCCACTTCTTCTTTCCTTAATACCCCAAATTCTCATCCAGATGTGTCTATGCTTAGTCCAATGCACTGGTGACCTGCTGGTTCCTGCTATCTCCTCAGCTCACTACCATAAACCATCATATGATCTCTGGAGTCCTCTATGGCCTTGCTGTAGAACACTGAGAAAGCAATTGGGAAGTGTCAGCAGCACAGAGACATAAACAAAAGCATTGCAATGACCCCAGCATGGAAGTAGATGGGACAGAGCTTAGGTATTGAGTTAGGCTGGGGCAGGAAGTTGCTAAGGGAGCAGAGGAAGTGGCAGATAGACCACAGATTTTATTGAATGGAGGAGCAGGATATTTGCTCCTTGAAATCAGATACACACAGTTTTCTACCAGAGTATGCATCTCTTTAGGGCTTACTCTGCCTCATTTTGCATGCACAGAAAATACAGTAGACTATGCCTCTTCTATCAGCCCAGTCAGTTTGAATGTGCTGGATATTATGCTTGCTGAAGTGAATCTCTCAGTGTGGGTATGAATCCAAGCCTACCATATTCAAAGGTTTCACTCCTGCCATTGATATTACAGCCCCAAATTCAAACTTTGTCGTAGCGGTCAAGTTTGGTCTGGGAAAAAAAAAATCTTAAAGTTAAAAATCCTTTCATGTTAATGGTTTTCTTTCAACTCTCCCATCACTCACCATTTGCTACCATATTTTTTGTAGTCACGTTAAGGTCTATTAAAAGTGTCTCAAAGACTATTTTACAAAACCACTGTTCAAAAGAGGGTGAGAAATAGTGTACAAAGCCCATATGCTGGAAGATCTCCAAGCATTTAATTAAGGTGCACCATACCCCAACACAGGTATTATTTGCAGTTTGCAGATGGGAATAATATATAGATACAGGGAAACACTAAGTAATCTGATGAAAATCACAGAGAGAGTCAACTGAATAGCTGCAATTAGAGCCCAGGAATTTCTATTTCCTAGTCTTGTATTCAGGACACTAGACCTCACCTTCCTCACCAACAATGTGATGGGAGATTAGGAAAGATTGTGAGCAACATGGGGAAGGTACTGCATTATAAGGGAAATACATAACACAAAAGCCAAAACCCCATCTCTTTACCAGATGTATGGAGACATAAGAGGTAGGGTTGCCAAGTGTCCAGTTTTGAACCAGACAGTCCAGTATTTGAGCTTTCTGTTCGGGAAACAAATTGAGAAAATATAAATGAGACAATATAAATGTCCGGTATTTTCTAAATAAAATGTAACGTAGATTGTGATGTAATGTCAAGTGTGTCCAGTATTTTTGTTGAAACCATCTGGCAACCCTAATAAGAGGAAAGAAAGAAATATTTTTAATACAAGCACATCTATGATTTGGCTGACATTATGGAGTCATAGTGGGATAATATACATGACTAGACTGTCAACAGAGGTACCATAAATGAGGAAGGAAAGCAATCAACGGATGAAGTAGGAGAACGCCAAAATGCCTAATAGCTATTGTACAATCAATGGTCACTGAAAAGGACAACTATAACCCAAATAATTGGTGCCATAATACTTAACCAGGAAAGGAAAAAAGGTCAGTAGGCAAAATGATGAAGGTACACATTAAAGAATGCCAGATTATAATTAACATAGCTGAAATATCAGAAGCACTGAATTATTTTTGAAAAATCATGGAGAAATGTTACATGTTAATGATTTGAGAAGGGTAAGACACACTGAAGAGAATACAGATGTCTATGTTTAACATTAACACCTGGTAAACTACTAGAACACTTACAATTTGTAGGTACTTTGAGGAAAACTAAGTATTAACCAACATGGGTTAACTTAGTGGATAAAGAAAAGACTGTTGAAATAGCGTATCTTGATTTCAGCAATGAAGTTGAAGGAATTCCACAAAAGATTCCACATACTTGTTGTAACAGTAGTAGAAGTAAGTTGCCTCCATTTGGCACAGTCCTGATTCTGTAAGCCAGTTCCTACCTGTTCCATTGAAAACTGCAGTTCTTTTCATAACAGTAGGCCACAAACTGTTTTTATAACTTTTCTTTGGTCCTGAAAGCATTTGTAGTGACTTCTGAGTATTTCTTGTTCTGACAGGTCAGAAGATTTCAACCCGGAAATCCACAGTGTTCTGATTACTATTTTAATTTTTCCACATCAGCTTTAATACGGTAGCAGCTGTTATTTCAAGAATGACTACAGTAAGAGATTAAGTTTACCACCACTTGGAAAGTTGAGATTCCAATTACATAAAACTATATGGAAATGGGGAAATTGCCTTTTCTGCATTTTTACTGGCAAAGTGTTCAATAAGTATTTCTGTTGGGAGTTGGTATGTAAGATCCCATGGGAAGCAAGTCTATGGGAAAAAACAGTTGAAGATAGTTGGCAGTTTTTCAAAAAGACATTAAGAATACAAGAACAAACTGTTCCCACTGCATAGGTAACATAGGAAGTATGGCAAGAGACCACGTTGGCTTAACCAGGATATCCTGAATGATCTAAAAATCAAAAGAGTCTTACAGAAAGTGAAAACAAGGTCAAATGAAAAAGGATGAATATCAAAAAACAACATAAGTATGTAGAGGCAAAATTAGAAAAGCCAAGACAAAATAAGATCAAACTAAGTAGAGACATAAAGGGTAACAAGAAGGGGTAACTAGACAGTGCTTGGTCTTGCCATGAGGGCAGGGGACTGGACTTGATGACCACTTGAGGTCCCTTCCGGTTCTAGGATTCTGTGAAAACATTCTACCAATACATTACAAGGTCAGAGTAGGCCCATCACTCAATGATGAAAGAAAAACAGTAACAGAAAATATGGAAAAGGCAGAGGTGCTTAATGACATCTTTGTTTTGGTTTTCACGAAGGTTGGTGGATATTGGACTGCCAGTGAAAATGGGATAGGTTCAGACGCTAACACAAAGAAAGAACAAGTTAAAAATTACTTAGACAAGTTAGACGTTTTCAAGTCACCATGGCCTGATGAAATGCATCCTAGAATATTCAAGGAGCTGACTGAGGAGGTATCTGAGCCATTATCTATTCTTTCTGAAAAGTCATGGAAAATGGGAGAGATTCCAGAATACTGGAAAAGGGCAAGTATAGTGCCCACCTATAAAAACGGAAATAAGGACAACCCAGGGAATTACAATCATCTTAACTTCTGTGCCAGGAAAGATAATGGAGCGAATAATTAAGGAACCACTTGCAAACATCTATAAGATAATAAGATGATAAGTAATGGCATGGATTTGTCAAGAAGAAATTGTGTCAAAACTACCCGACAGGTTTCTTTGACAGGGTAACAAGTCTTGTAGATAAGGAGGAAGAGGTAGATTTGGTATATCTATATACTTTAGGAAGGCTTTTGATATAGTCTCACATGACCATCTAATTAACAAAACTAGAGAAATACAACCTAGATGGAGCTAATACAAGGTGGGTACATAACTGGTTGAAGAACCATTCCCAGAAAACAGAAATAAATGGTTCACAGTCATGCTGGGAGGGCATAACAGATGGGATTCTGCAGGGATCAGTTTGGGGTCCAGGTTCTGTTCAATATCTTCATCAATTATTTAAATAATGGCATAGAGAGTACACTTATAAAGTTTGTGGATGACACCCAGCTGGGAGGGGTTGCAAGTGCTTTGGAGGATAGGCTTATAATTCAAAATGATCTGGATAAACTGGAGAAATGGTCTAAGGTAAATAGGATGAAATTCAATCAGGACAAATGCAAAGTACTCCGCTTAGGAAGGAACAATCAGTTTCACACATACAAAATGGGAAGCGACTGTCTAGGAAGGAGTACTGCAGAAAGGGATCTAGTGGTCATAGTGGACCACGAGCTAAATATGAGCCAACAGTATGACACTGTTGCAAAAAAAGCAAGCATCAATCTGGAATTAGCAGGAGTGTTGTAAGCAAGACACAAGATGTAATTCTTCTACTCTACGCTGTGCTGATTAGCCCACAACTGGAGTATTGTGTCCAGTTCTGGGTGTCACATTTCAGGAAAGATGTGGACAAATTGGAAAAAGTCTAGAGAGAAGAGCAACAAAAATGATTAATGAGAATCTTCATTTATGAGAAAAAATTAGAATACTGAAAATACTGGGTTTGTTTAGTCTGGAAAAGAGAACACTGAGAAGGGACATGATAACAGCTTTCAAATACATAAAAGGGCGGTATAAGAAGGAGGGAGAAAAATTATTCTCCTTAACCTCTGATGGTAGGACAAAAAGCAATGGGCTTAAATTGCAGCAAAGGAGGTTTAGGTTGGATATTAGGAAAAAACTTAAAATTGTCAGGATGGTTAACTACTGGAATAAATTGCAAAGGGAGGTTGTGGAATCTCCATAATTAAAGATTTTTAAGAGCCCCCTTCTCAACTCCAATCGCCTCTGCAGTTTCACGCTGAAGTCTGGTTTTGAAGGTTTTTTTGCTGAAGTATGGCAACTTTCAAGTCTGCTATTGAGTGTCCAGAGAGGTTGGGAGTCCTGGGAGCATAATGGCAGGAGGGCCATTGTCCAGAAGCAGGACCAGGGCCAGAGCCCACAGCAGCAGGGCTGGGACCGGAGCCCATAGCAGCCCCTCGGCAGTGAGACTGCGTTTGGAGCCCCTGGCGGCTGACAGGACCAGAGCCAGCAGCAAGGCCAGGGCTGAAGCCTCTGGCAGCCTGCAGCACTGGAGCCAGAGCCTCCAGCAGCCCAGCTGGGACCAGGGGCCTGCTGCAGCAGGCTGGTAGCCTGGTAGGGGCCAGCAGTAGTGGGGGGCTTGGAGGTAGGGGGGCTGGCTGGGGCAACAAAGCCTGCCTTGCTGAAGGGTGGCAGGCTGGGGGGGGGGGGTGTCCCCAGTCCAGCAAATTCCCTCATTCAGGATTGATCAGTTCCTGAGGGTGACAGACCAGAGAGGTCCAACCAGCAGTAGTTGGTGAGTATTTGTTTCAGACTGGGACGCTGTCTGTAAGCCAGGACTGGCCTGTGAGAGCGAGGGATCTTCTTCCAGGACAGGTTGTAGAATGTAGATCCTTGATGATGTGCTGGCGAGGCGTTTGCTGGGGACAGTGGTGTTCTGGTGGCCAGTGGCATTCTGTTACTTTCCTTGTTGGACCTGTCCTGTAGCAGGTGACTTCTGGGTACTTGCCTAGCTCCAAAAATCTCTTCCTTCACATCCCCAACTGGGTATTGTAGTTTTAAGAATGTTTTATAGAGGTCTTGTAGGTATTGATCTCGGTTTGAGGGATTGGAGCAAATACAAAATTGTATCTTAGGGTTTGGCCGGGACACTGTAATGTGTTCTGGAGGGAAGCTGGAGGCATGTAGGTACGTATAGCAGTCAGTAGTTTTCTGGTATAGGCGTAGTGTTTATCTGACCTTTCCTTATTTGAACAGCAGTGTCCAGGAAGCAGATCTTTTGCATGGATTGGTTCACACTGATGTTGATGGCAGGCTGGCACAGGACTCCTCTCTATTTTGGCTGAAACAGACTAACACAGCTACCCCTCTGAAAATGCCTAGTTTCAAGGTTTTCTAATTTGTTCAGATCGGCACAAAAAATAAAAAAATAAAAAACAAAGATGACAAGCTCAGGCATCTGATTTCCTATGTATATTGCCAAAAATGTGCCTGCTTACCATGACTCATCCTGTTCTCATTCATAATTGCAGCCCATTCTTCAGTAACAACCTGCCTCTAAAGTGTGTACCTGAAGTGATATAAATACAGCTGGAAAATGCCTCATCTCACAATAACTTTCCAGGGGGGCTAAACTATTTTACCAGGGCCAAGAGTCTCTGGGTCAATATAAAACAGGGATTAAGCCACTGAAGTCAGATGCAGAATCTGCCCTTCATCTGTAAATGGAAGATAGGTGGTGTTGACAGCTGCACTGAATAAAAAGAATGCATCCCACAAAACAAGCCTCCCATAGCTCTCAGACATAAGGCTGCTTGTAAACTGGCTTACAGCTGTGTTACACTTCATTATAATACACTTCTGACTGTAAGAGTGTTATTAAACTTTGCACTTCTTGGCTCCCAAGGCTTGAGAGAATATGAATACAGACTGTCTTTAGTGAGTTGATTCTTTTACAGGGAAATTCCAGGAACTCCAGTTGTATTATTACAGAACAGGCAAAGACCAGCATTTTCTTTATAGTTCTTACTCTCCACAGTTTCAGACTTCACTGAGCTATAACCTGATCTAATATTATACTTTAGCTCTTCCCAGAGCCTTTTTTAACAGATTTTCCAAGTTAGGCTTGTATAGCTATTTAAGTATACAAAATGCAAAGTGTGTGTGTGTGTATGTGTGTGTGTGTGAGAGATTCAGGCATTTTCACAAATGCAAGGCCTGTAGTTACCCAACTGGCTATGTGAGAGTACACAAAGCTGAATTACATGCCGACAAATTAGCTTTACATAATTATTTGCTGTGCCTAATTGGAGATTGCCATCTACAGCTGTTTATGAAGTGCATGCAAAGTTCTTTACCGCTTCAAATCAGCAGGGCAATTAAGTACATGTCTAGTTTTTGGCTTAAATGAGATTAACATGCTTAAAAATTAAGCATCTACCTAAATACTTTGCTATATTAGCACCTGTTACAAACTGAAGCAGTATTGCATAGTATGGTCAGCTGTCTGTTACAAGTGGATCCAATTGTTGGGTATCACATACTGCCAAACCAATTGCATTTAGGTAGAGTCTAGTCATTGTTTCCAGCTCTGGGACTTCAGGCCACACTCTCTGTGACCTATTTTTGACACCCTTTCTTGGGATGTGGACAAATTCACCTACTCTCCCTAGGCCAGTGGTCACCAACCAGTAGATCCTGATCTACTGGCAGATCTTGGAGCCTCTGACAGCTGATCCTAACTGGTTTGTCCACGTGGCTATCAAGTGCCAGCACTTCAGTTGCTCCTCTTCCCACTGCTATGCATTGCTCCAAGGCAAAGGGCCAGAAATCAAGCAATTGCTCCCCCAGGAGCCTCCTGTTTGCTGTGTAGGGGAGGAAGGAGGTTGCTGAAGTCAAGGTGCCCCCTTCTCACATCCTGTATTCTATCCCCACAGAGCAGAGAGGGGGCACAACAGGACTAGGGTTAAAGCAATTTTGCTGGCTGCTTTTGGGAGTGGTGCAGGGCTAGGGCAGAGGTGAGCCTACCTCAGCCCCACCACCCAGGAGCCACCTGAGGTAAGCACTGCCCAGATGGAGTCTACATCCTGAGCCCCTACCCAAGTCATGAACCCCTTCCTATGCCTCAAGCCCCTGCCCTAGCCCTGAGCTCCCATGTATCCAAAACACCCTCCCAGAGCCTGCACCTAGAACCCTCTCTTGCAACCCAACTGCCTGCCCCAAGCTCAGCTCAGCAACCTCACACTCTAAATTAAGGATGTTAAAATGCAGTTAACTGACTAGTCGAGTAGTCGATGGAATTTCCATCGATTACTCGATAGGCACTTCCACATTCCTCCTTTGAAATGTACAAGAACCCCCGCTGAGGCTCTTGTACTTTTCAAAGAAGGAATGTAGAACTCCGCATGCAGCCCGGGAGCCAGAGGGAAGTCCCAATGACTCCGGGCTGCACGCAGGTGCCAGCTTTGACATGCACAAGAGTCCCCAGAGGGGGCTCTTGTGCATTTCAAAGCAGTAGTGCAGCATGGAGCCTGGGGTCAGTGGGAGATTCAGAGTCCCCTGCTGACATGCTGCGCTGCTGCTTTGAAATGCCAAGCGGAGCCGGGGTCAGCTGGGGCTGCAGGGTCGGATACAGCGCGGGCCAGGAGAATGGCCCCACTTGCTGCCCCGTTGCTCTCTAGGAGCAGCTGCTGCCGCTCCTGCCGGGGACGAAGCGGTCCCAGCAGGAGCGGCAGCAGCTTCTCCTAGAGAGCAACGGAACAGCTGATGCCACTCCTGCAGGGGACGTTTCGTCCCGGGCAAGAGCGGCATCAGCTGTTCCATTGCTCTCTACAGTAGAGTCCGTATCATCCGACATATTCGGTAATCCGACCATGTCTCGGTCCCGTTTAGGTCGGATGATAGGGACTCTACTGTAATTTTAAAGACAAATTTGGTGAGTCATGTAAGAGCCATCATGGAATTTTTTATTCTTCACATCAGCATTTCACCTAAATATTTATTTGATAACAGAAAAACTGTACACTTGAGTCGTCATGCCAAGACACGCTGCCTTGGCTTACTATAATGAATGTCTACTATTCAGTATGCATCTCCCCTCACTTTTAACTTCTCTGCCTCCTCCCATGCCAAAATTTTCTCCTTAGTCTCCAATCCATCAGGCCTGCAGCACAGTAACGGTCGGCTAGGCACACAGCTGACACTACTACAAAGAAAAAGGAGTGAGAAAAAATTATGCAAAAATAAGAGAGCCACTGGCATGGAGTCAGATACAATTCCCTACCTTGCCCTAATTTAAAGAGAAATGCATGTGTTGTCATATTTCTTTTAAACCAAACTACAAGGACCTTCAGCAATTCCTTTAATAAGTCTAATGAGATGTTTGTCCTCTGACAGACATGGTATATGTTATTCCCATGTAAAAAGTGATAAGTCGTCAGAATTCCAACAGGCACCTACTACAATCATACAAAGTCAAGTCCCTAGTCTGCCAACATTTAAGCACGCGCTTAACTTTTTTCATATGAGTAAGTTCTACAGAAGTTAAATAGGATCGCTCACCCAGGTATAGCTACATAAAGGCTTATACATTTGCAGGCTTATGTGTTTGCAGGACTGAGGACTTTGTCATATGCATACCAGTGTGTAGGATGGGATGGGGAAAGTCCTAGAAAACAAGTTTGGAACAGTTCTCTCAACAAAAAATATTTCATAAAATGCTGTTTATAACAAACAGATCATACTTATTTAGTAATAGTAGTAATAGTTCACTAATGCCAAAAGACACCGAGTTGGGGA
Organism: Pelochelys cantorii; assembly: GCA_032595735.1. Classification (NCBI taxonomy): domain Eukaryota; kingdom Metazoa; phylum Chordata; order Testudines; family Trionychidae; genus Pelochelys; species Pelochelys cantorii. Next base: position 102,590,619 of record CM064327.1, read on the forward strand.
TCCCATATTGCTAGACAGAGAAAACTTTCTAAAATAATTACATAAACTGTGATATGTTGTGAGAAAATGTTTATTGGCAAATAAATCTTTCTTGAAGACTTTACAGCACAAAATTTTAGGAGACTACTTCCCACTTGTGTGTTTCAAGAAATATCATTTGATCTACAGGTTAAATCTCTCTAGTCTGGCGCCCTTGGGACCTCACTGGTACTGAACCATGGGAGGTCAATATTGTCTAGCAGCATTACAGCACTTCCACTGCTTACTAGGCTCTTAGAGGACATTTAGGGGTACATTAGAGCTAAATAACAGCTCGGAACAGTGAGAGCCAGGACTGGTGGCTGTAAACAAACTTCATGGGACTGCAGGAAACTTAGCCACACCCATAGTAAGTGGACATTCGAATAACTAAAATCATGCTGGACCATGGCTGTTGCTGGACCAGAGAGTGCTGGACTACAGAGATTCAACCTGGATTAGAAACAACTATGCTGTATTATCAATTACTGGTACTATCCATAAATCTCATGTAGAACTTATCACACACTCCTTTTAGAAAAGAAAAAAAAGGGAACACATTATATAAGACCCACAGGACATGCTGGCAAATGGGCCCAACACCACCAAACCCTTTTTAATTTTAAAGGTAGTGTGAAAAAATCTTTCATTACTATTTTCTTCAATGAATGCACTCCTCTTTCCCCAGATGGAAGCTGTGCATTTTAAAATAAGATATGTACAATTCTGTGCTGTGTATGTTACACAGGGAAACCACTGTGCTCGAATACAAAAAGCACTTCCTTGTTTGTGTTAAATAATATATACCAGAAATAGGAATGCTGTAACTCAGTCCCAATAGGGTAATTAGAAAAAAAACCATGTTAGCTGGCCATACCTGTTGGAATACAATATTACAACACTATCACACATGGAAGAGAAAGGCCTAATAAGAGCATGATTGAAGGCTAGTACTTAAAAATCCCTTTTCTCTTGGATACCACAGACACAGAATTTCTCTTGGCAATGAGTATGCATAAAGTGCATAAATATTTAGGTGGAAGCACCTGACTCACTGAATGCCCAGGGTACCACCAATCAAAAGATGCTTTGAGCATTTAAGCAAACAAATATCAAACATTTCCTCAAAAACATCCCAAACTGGAGACGCACGTGCAGCAGGTACCAAAAATACCTCTACTCCAAGCCCAATGAGCAAAGAGAATGCAGCCAGCAGATCCAGGAATTTGGGGAACAGGCCAGTCAGTTCACCAGAGACAACAGCAAGGAAATAACCAATGCCCGGGGAATGTGTCAAAACAACCATCACCAGGCACTGTCCAGCAAGGGAGCTACAATTCAATGACTCACCTGCATGTGGCCACACCAAGGGAATTGCTCAACCTTTCCTGAGGACTCAGCAATGCCCATCAGGCATGCCTGGACTTGCATTTTCCAAGCAGATGGGACTGAGGTTATAAAAGAGAACACAGGGGCCCCATGCTTCACCCTTCTCCTGTCCCCACCTATGACTTCAATAAAGGAGGCTGGCCCAAGTCTGAGGGTCAAACCTGTATACTGACTGCACCATCCAGTAGGGTGAAAAAAACTGCTTAATCTGGTTGTTGCCTAGTCTAATAGGGTGAGTGTTTAGACAGCATGCTTATATTTTATTTTATTTTATTTTATTTTATTTTGGTAACCACTCTGTTTTTTGCCTGTCACTTATATAGTCACTTAAAATCTCTCTTTTGTGGTCAGTAAACTTGTTTAACTGTTTACCTTTGGTTTGGTAAATTTCCTCAGACACTTTATAAAGGCTGGTCTATATCCATTTTCCATTGATGAAGTGGTAAACCAGTTAATAACATTTGCACTGCTTGTGTTGAGCTGTGCAAGACGGTACATTCCTGAGGAACAGTGCTGGGAGCTGGGGCAAGCTGGTGGGTGCCTCTCTGTGTGATTCATATGAGTGACTCTGGGAGCTTGCACGCAATCTAGCTGGGGTGTAGTTACTCCACAGGCTGTTGTACTGAGTGATCACATCACTTGAACATGACGCTATCTGGGACATTAATTCTTTAAGTTAGAAATATTGCTCATTTATTTTAATACAAATCTCACTAATGGGCTCAATCAGTCCATTGGTAAGTCTTTAATTTTCAGAAAGGGACCTTATCTCACTTATTACTAAATCTTTACATAACAAGTAGTGCTGGATCCTCGCTTCCTATAAACACTGCCCCGAAAGTCACAGACTACGCGGAGATGAAACAAGCCAGTGATCCTGCAGTGATGCAACAGAATCCACCCTAAATCATCAGCAGTTACAGAGTGATCCAAAAGCCCAGCAAGGCAATGGCAAGTCTCCCACTGACTTCCATGGGCTTTGGATTTGGTCACTGGTGCCACAGTGGTAGAAGCGACGTAATAAAAAGTGTGACAGGTCTTTCAAAGAAGTTTGAAAAGCGGGTGGTTAGATGACTCCAGAGCCTAGCTACTTTGTACAACACACGAGTAGCGGAAGGAAGACAAGGGTTGGTAGCGAGGCCAAAGGGAAATCATATTTTGTGAAACATGACTGAGAAGGGGAGATGTCTCCTTCAGGAAGATCCATCCGTCAGTGTTTGGGGAGACAGAAGTCATATCTGTAGGCCCGTAGCCAATCCTTAATCTAGCTCCAAAGTGAATGACAATAGCAGAATGTTTAAAAGTTTACTTCACAAACCATCTCCACCAGTGCTCATTTGATGAGCTTATTAAAAAGTATGGATTCAGCTCCTCAGTGAATGTAAATCAGCACAGAACGATTGACTTCCAGGGTACTATGGCAATTTACATCAGCCAAAGGTGTGGCTTTATGGCTGCTCTATCACACAGTAAAAAATTAAGGATATTAGAAAATTCTTCCAGAAATATACAGGGATTCTCCTCCCACCTCAAACACACACATACACATTCACTCTCTCTCTCTCTCTACACCCCCGTTCCACCTCCAAATTAAACAGATAACTTACCTCATTCCTTCTGTCGATCTGTTCTGGTAGTTACGGTAAAGCTGTGGTACGCCTAACATGGCCTCAGTGAACACAGCAAGGAAGCCCAGTGTTTCCACAAAGAGAAATGAGTCAAGAGAGAGGTAAGTAATGTATCCTGTCACCCCCGTGAAAGTCAGAACACACTGCACGTAGTCTGTAAACTTGCTCCAGTGCCAAAAATAGTTCAAGTCAAAATCTGAAATAGAATTAAAAAAAAAAAATTAGAATTTTCCCATATCGCCTCACTAATCTCTCTCAAGTCTCTTTAACAGGTGGAACTAACACCTGGAAAGCACGTCATTATCATTCCCCCATGTGAGGTACTAAACAAAGATAGCAGGGAGGAAAAAAATCAAACATCTAATGTTAAAAATGGAAAAATACGATCAGGGCACTTTGTGAGTGTGTCTGCTCAGGAAACAAAGAGGAAGCATGAATTTCCCACTGCTCGACGTGCTTCCAAAATGGCTTTTTACAGAAGTCCTCGGGAGTAAACAAGAATTGCAAAGAACCCTCTGGCGATTACTCGCTATACAGCATTAATATAGATTTATTCAATGACACACAATACACAAGCTCTGCCCCAAAGCACTTATAATCTAAGAACTATCCAATTCAAGGTCACAGTCTTTAACTCCAAAGGCATTCAATATCCTCAGACCTGGGACATTAAAAGTTGTCTGAAGCTCTGGGACAAAGACTGTGTTGATTACTCAGTTCCTTGGGCACAACAGAACTATCTACACAATAAAAGTAAAGGTCATCAGTGCAGGAGACAGCTTGGGGAGTGAGAGCTGCTCCAGCCTACAAAATAAACTTGCAAGGAACTGCTATAAGCCTCACTAACTCACCACCTTAATCACTATATATTAGAGTCAACAGCAAAACAAACATGCATTACTAATTACTAGGGATGTAAAATTTCTATTATTTGGCTAATTGAATAGTCGATGCAATTTGCATCGACTGTTCGATTAGTTGATAAGGACACTTCCACCTGTGAAGTGCAGCAACAGCCCCAAGGCCATTGCTACACTTCAAAGGCAAAAGTACTGCGGGAAGCACGGTGCCAGCGGGGGACTCAAGCAGTCCCCCATTGGTCCCATGCTCCCTGCGGCGTTTCAAAGTGGCAGCACCACATGGAGATGGGGGACTCTCAGTCCCCAGCTGACCCCGGGCTCCATGCAGCACTGTGACTTTGAAACGCCACAGGGAGCCTGCAACGCGTTTATTATGAGCCAAAAACTACACAACAGCTTACTCCCCGCATCTGTAGGAGAGTGCAGTCTTGCCTACATATACTACAATGGGGCAGAGATTTCATACACAGCTTCACAAAAAACCCACAGGAGCAGATGGGATATGCAACAATGTAATAATCCGCTCAGCAGGAAAAGGAGAAAAAAATAATGACACTGGTTCTTGGCACACAGCTTCCAATAGGGGCAAAAGCCAAAAATAAAATGATCAAGTTCTCCAGTGCTGGGAGCCTGTGGCATCGGGAGGAGGTACGCCCGTCTCATGAGGCAGCTGATGGTCTCACACACCATCTGGTGGTCCCGTGATATCTACACAGAACACATCATGGGCCACCGACAATACCAGGACGAATAGGACAACGACAAAACACACGGGATTATGGGAGGGTTTTGCCCCTCTTCTCCCCTCCACTGAGACTGAGCTTGCACAGCCCACCGCAGGGGGAGAGGCCAGGTCGCACCCAGGGAGGCACTTTGCTCGCTACCCTCCCAGGAAAGACCATCCTCCCCGCTCAGGAGTGGCTCACAATCAATATAGAGGACAGGGATGCAGAGGAAGAGGACGCTGAAGGACGTCGAAGACTGTGGACTGTGTATGGACCTTGTCTTTGGGTCTGTGTTAGGACCTTAGACTGTTACTGTGGGTCTGGACTTTGACTTGGGGCTGTGACCATGGGTGGAACTATGAGGTACCCATGAGTCTGAGTCGCTCCCGCCCACTGTGGGGGGCTTGGCAGGGGCAAATCCAGGAGTCTCTTACCCACCTTCCCCCCTAGAAGGCTCTGTCCCCCCCCCAACAGGTGCGGCTGGAGATGCATGGAGGACAAGGATGCTGCAGAAGAAGACACCACGGGATGGAGAAGACAGAGGACTCGGTGTCACATGACAGTAGGGGAGGGTTTTGGGGGGGTTCCCCCTTTTCCCTCCTCCCTCCATGGACTGAGTTAGTGCTGCTCACTGTGGGAGACATGGCCAGGGCACTCCGGGGACACCTTACCCACTCTCCCCACCAAAGGGATCTCCCTCTCCCCCGCAACAGGCGCAGCTCGAGACTTACAAGAAGATGCAGAAGAAGAGGATGCTGAGGGACGCAGAAGACCTGGGAAAGCATTGGTCTTTCCCCAACGTAAAAGACTCAAACTCTATAAAACACCCATCCTCGTGGGACGCAGCCAGGGGTGCCACTGGCCTCACGCCCCTAGCAACCGTGGGCCCCACAGAAACCCTGACCAGGGTCAGACCTGGGGAAAGCTCAGGCTTCCTTCCCCGAGCGGTCTTGTATTTACTTCCCTCCAAAATCACCGGGGATGGAGGAATAGGGCACACAGTGGGGCGCTCATTTACCCTAATAATATAGTCTAGCCTAATAAAAACAGTAGGTCTACTCATTAGAGAAAGTGCCCCCACTAACATATATGCTGGGCTTCCATAAAACAGCCAATTACCTACATTTCAGGGCTACACACACTCCCTTATGGTCTATGGGTGTTTCAAAAACCTCCTACTAGGTCTCCTCCCTTCCTTCCCATCATCCACTGGAATTTGCATATATTCTTTATTAGCCATATATTGGGCACAACTTGTATTCTGGGCGATGTGGGCACTTTGTATACGTGGGTCACTCAAACGGGGTACATGATGTAGTGTGGACATGTAATCAGCACACTGGGCTTGAGTGTCGCATTACTGTAACGTTAATGGATGTACCCTCCTCACCCCAACCCTAAAATCTGTCCCCGGATTTCCCTATCCATTCCACTATTGTTTAACTTGTGCTTGATACTTGTTTGCAAACATTTGCTAAATAAACATGTCAATCCCCTCAGCAGGAAAAGGGGAAAAAGATAATGACACTGGTTCTTGGCACACAGCTTCCAATAGGGGCGAAAGCCAAAAATAAAATGATCAAGTTCTCAAATTCCAGCAACATTTTAGTTCACAGCACTGTTGCTTTTTACATTTTTAAAGGGAAAGTTTCTTCTCCCCTCTAAGAGAAAGAGCTCCTATGAACCTTCGTCTTCCCACCAAGACGCAGCCCTTTTTTAGTAGCTCAGTTACAAAAGAAAAAATTAAGTCTTGTGACTTTGTGATTAAAAACCTATCAACCTTCCTTAAGTGTAACTTTAAAAAATGCAACAAATTATTTAAAACTACTATATATGCAGCAGCTCAGAGACTTGTTTATCCCGTCCAGTTTCAAATCCATAAATCCTGTCCTTTTTTTGTTGCAAACCCCTAAATTCAGACAATGAAACTTGTTTTCTAATCAGCAGCCCCAGACTCATCTTGCAATGATGTTAAAAGTTGCCAGGAAAGAAAACAAGTTTCACACAACCTTTGCCACCTGGGGAGTGCATTCCAGAAAGAACGAACAGGACAAGACAGATGTGACTCATATAACTTAAAGTACTGTTGAAAGTGATAAGCAACCTTGGAGATAAGATTGGTGTAGAACAACAGACAAATACAATCAAGGGCAATGGCTTTATTGAAAAACAATAATGGAACCTCCAAAATGAAAGCTCTAAACCAACAACACACTTGTAACTACTGTAATAGCACTTTTCACTCTAGTACTGTTAAAAAAAGCAGGGCTAAAATACACTTGCTTCATAATAATTCGACCCTATTCCTCATTGAAAAGAGTAGTAGACCATAACCTAAGCTACCTGAAGCAGTCAAAATGCTCCAGGAAACAACAAACCAGTTAGTCATCAGGGGTGTGCATTTACTTTCTCTCTCTCTGAAAGAATTTGAACCAAAAAAAGCTCTTCTACTAACAAGGCCAATCAACACCTTGCTTGATCCTGCAATGCAGCCAGGTGATCGGGATGCTCTTCGAAAAATTGTAAATTCCAGTTAAACACATCATCACATCAGCCTCTTCATCCAGCAAGTTAACTTCATCCAGCCAAAACAAAATGAAAGAGGAAAGCAGGCTGGATTCCAGCTCCAGCGATAGCACAGCCCCATGGTTGGCTAGAAAATACATTTGAGCGCTGTGACCAAGAACTGAATTTAACAGCCTACTGCAGTGGGCCTCTCTCAAAGCAAAAGTGATCCAAATCCTTAAAAAGCAGAACTCCAGATGGCCTGTAAATTCAATCCAACAATGTTCTCTCACCAGATTTTTTTTTTGGGTCATGAATTTGAACAATTGTAATGCAGACTTCAGATCCCTTACAATGCAGGCAGTTCACTGATGTTCAGCCCTTAGAAATTATAGAAATTTTGATTTAATACAAACTCTCTCTCTCTGTTCAAGCATGCAGGACAGAACATCCCACTGGTGCCCGGAAGGTTTCCATTTACTCTCCAAAATACCCCTCCAATTCAATATGTAATACAGTATTCAAAAGGTCTCCAAGTAAATACCTGAACTCTTATCAGAAAGCAGCAGCTGTAGCTTGGAACACTATCTTTCCCATGCACGGACAGACCCAAAAGAGACCTTGACAACTCTTGAAATTCATCATAATCACATTGCTCTGCATTTTGGACTCTAGTCTGCATATATTTTTCCCTTATGTGCTGTTCTGCCCTTTTTAGTTCAGCTGTCTTGGGCTCTTTTCCTATTACTGCCCACCCTCTTATGCCAGTGGACCCTCTTATACCAGTGCGGAGGCTATGGGGATTTCCCCCCTCCAGCCCCTGCCTCCCACTTTCCTCCTACTCCTCGGGCCTTTCCTAGAATTTCCCCCAACATGAACCTGAATGCCTATCTAATTTTTATAATATAAACTAAATAGCTAAAGATATGTAACTAACAAAAAAAAAAAATACGCAACATACAAACTTATCAAAATGCATGCACCACTCTAAGACCTCCTCTCAAGTCATAAAAGCATCCTTAATTATGATTAGGGATGTTAGATATTGACTAATTCAATAATCATGTAACCGCACCAAATCATAGTGGTTACACAATTATTTGATAGCCCCCGGGGGCAGGGCCAGCAGCCGGTGTGCTCTGGCTGCACTCCAGGGAGCCCCCTGGTACCCTGCAAAGCTGCCTCTGTACCAGTTCACAAGGGGAGGCGGTTTTTAAAACGCTTTATTTTAGACTTGTGTTATATAATTTTGTTTCAGAAGCTTTGTTTTATAGCAGCTGCTAGGTATTTAAATGTATTTTGAATTAGGTATTATAAGTTAGTAAGAAACTGTTTATAGAATAAATTGTTTTTCAGCTTTTTAAGACTGTAACAAATCCTGCCTGATCCTTTGTAAGAGAAATTGCTTTCTGTGAAATGAACTGTCTTTTGTGTAAGTGAGGAATGTGTCAAGATAAGAGACAGAAGACCACAGCACAAACTGATCAGAATGGTTAACAAGGAGGTGCGAACTCAGCCTTCAGGACGGCGGAAGAGGAAAGAGGGGACAGAATTGATGACCCTAAAGTAAAGGCATACACCTGTGAACGGGATCTGTGTACGAGATTAAACCAACTGCAGTCATTCCCAGGATATTCATCAAAGTACTGATGGAGCATGACAATGGGAGCAGCCTTTAGTAAATCACCAATTAACAATTGGATGACTCCAGCATGACATTGCAAAACTCTTAGACTAAAGTTGAGACTCTTACAACTATAAAAGTGGGGTGTGTACCCATGGAGCTTTGGGTTCGTCTTGTGAATACAGCTTCAGAACATTGGAACGTGACTTACAGATCTCGACTCCTTCCTCGTGCCCAACCTAAGTGGCCACTAGGCTGGCACAAGCACTAATAAGACTGATAAATATGACAACAGCTGCAGGACTTTTGTGAGTGTATGTGTGTGTGTGCATATGCTGATTGCTATGCTGCATTTGCAATAAACATGGCATATTGCCTTTTGATCCAGCAAAAGATCCCATGTGCTTCTTATAAGCATAATAGTTGTGTGACCAAACTTATTTGATGTAGGTCACTGAACATTCAGATGGTAACTTTCTGTCACTACTGACATGGAATGAATTTGACCTGACAATGTAAAAGTCAAAGATTCTATAATGTATTACCAGCTCCCAGTGCTATTTAATCCAATAAACTGATCACATTTCAAACATGTTAATCCACTGATGTATAAGAGATTTATGATGGAAAATACTATTAATACTAAAGGGAGTTTGCTGTGTAAGTCCTTTATGATGAGAGTATTTTGTGAGTAGAGACAGAAAAGAACAGGTTACCCTGCCTACTCTAGGATTCACATCAAATACATGTCATCAGTAACACTGAAATAAGGGATGGACTAACCATATGAAGTATTATCAGAACCAACACAAAAGTGGAAAATTCAAGGTTGAGATTAAATATGAAGTGTCTGAATGGCACCAGGAAAACTACATAACATCATCTTCTACTAGGATATTAACACCAAACTTTTTCTCAGAGAGCTCTCAACACGAAACCAGAAACAAAAATCAAGTCACCTTTTGATCATAAAAATTTTTCCAGCAAGTTAGTCAGGACATTATTAATTCCTTCTGAAAAGTTGTGGGGAAAAAAGCACACACACACAAAAAATAAATCAAAAGCCACTGGAAATTTAGCTTCAAGTAGTTGTAAGGCTGCACTTGTCACTCCTTAACCCCATTTCATAACGGGACATATGCCTCAAAGCTATGCCATTATTGAGTCTTCCCAAAAGGCTCAAGATGATAACAGAAAGCTTGGGAAGAGGAAGAGAAGGATGAAAAGTAAACCAGAAGACAGCGACAGCTCTTCTGGCTGGCTGGCTGACCCCAATTCAGCTAATCCTTTCACAGAATGTTAGTAGTTACAGAGAGAGTCTGACACAAAGGGTACGTCTAGAATGCAGAGTTTTTCAGCTCTGCAGCATCCAAGGAACGCATCTGCTTTTCCAAAAAAAATTTTCGGAAAAGCAGAAGTGTTTTTTCGGCATCCCTGTAAACCTCGTTTTCTTGTATTATGATGTGGGTACCCTGTTCCACCCTTACTTCATTACTCTAGATCATGCAATTATTTTGTACAACTCTTATACCCCTTCTTATTTATGGCACATTGACTGGTCCAGAGGCTCATAACTTAGTGTTAAATGTTTCCATCACAGCAGCATCCACAGAGCACAAGCCAAATCAGGCCCCTCGTGCAGCAGTTCTGAACTAGTTTGTGTACTAGGGGTGCTGAAAGCCATCGAACCAAACAATAAACCCTATGGATGGTGGTAACGACTTGAAACCAGGAGTGCAGCAGCAACCCTAGCTCCAGCTGAACGAATAAATGAGACTGAACAAATAAATGCAGACATGGTCCACACCGCATAGGCCTATAATCCTAAAAGAAGCTATAGACTACGAGGAGCTATACAATGAAAATGTACATGCTTCATTTAAACCATTGCTCTGGGGTGGGGCTGGGGTTGAGGGGTTCAATTTGCAGGCTGCCCTGGGAAGAGAAGACAACTTCAGCCCTCTCTCACCATAGCAGCTTGGATCCAGGTGAGAAGTGCCTCTCCAGGGCCACTGCAGCTTTAGCGTGCATGCGCGCGCGCGCACGCACACACACACGCCTGCCCCAACCCCTCTTACTCCACCCCCACTGTATGTTGGCTGATTTCTTGCAGGTACTGTGGTAGAACAGGATCTTGAGCAGCAGCATCAGAAGGGCCCTAAGGGTATGTCAACACAGCGGCGCTATTTCGGGATATGCACTACTGTGTAGATGTACCCTAAAAAGGGGGAGGAGGTGCCACTGGCCTCAACATCCTCCTTTCCCTATGCCCCTCGCCCTGAGGCTCCAACCCTGCTTGATCCTCTCCTCCTCCTCCCACTCTGATAGCCCACCCATTTTTAAAAGTGGAGACGCCCTGGTTTGTTTAGTTTAGAAAAGAGAAGACTGAGGGGGGACATGATAGCAGTTTTCAGGTATCTAAAAGGGTGTCATAAGGAGGAGGGAGAAAACTTGTTCATCTTGGCCTCTGAGGATAGAACAAGAAGCACTGGGCTTAAACTGCAGCAAGGGAGGTTTAGGTTGGACGTTAGGAAAAAGTTCCTAGCTGTCAGGGTGGTTAAACAGTGGAATAAATTGCCCAGGGAGGTTGTGGAATCTCCATCTGTGGAGATATTTAAGAGTAGGTTAGATAAATGTGTATCAGGGATGGTCTAGACAGTACTTGGTGCTGCCGTGAGGGCAGGGGACTAGACTCGATGACCTTGAGGTCCCTTCCAGTTCTAGTATTCTATGTCTCTTGCCCCTCTCCCCATTCCAGTGCCTCTCTCTTGAGAAGGGATTTGAAGGAGGAGAGAAGTAGCAATCTTACAGGTCACTTTAGGAAAGCTGTTCCATGTATGAGGACCAGAATGGAAGGAACCACTAAAATGCTTGGGGGAGGAGCAGACATGCAGGCTGTTCAGGCTATCATCACTGGTGGAGCAGCAGAGATGTAGCAAGATTTACCTGATCCTTACTCTAGGGGATTTGCACAGCTCCCATCACCATAGGATTGCACTAAGTTAAGTGCCCAATTAGCAGAGTTTGGTTCATGCCTTCACATATGAATTGGAAATAGGGTTGTTGTTTTTTAAAATCACAGTTTAATGAGAAATAACTCAAAATCTTTCTTGAAATGGAAAACTTCTCCCCTTCATTCCAAACCAAGGTATGGAATGCAGTTAACAACCTTGCTCCAAGTGCTCTTGTGACTACGGATGTTAAATAGCAGTTAGTAAGCTAATTGCATACTATATGGAATTTCCATAGACTACTCGGGTTAATCAATAAGGTGGTTCGCTGCAGCTCTGCTTTTTAAATGTAGTAAGTGCCACTAGTCTCTTACTATATTTAAAAGGCAGAGCTGCAGCAGTCTGGGAGCTGGACGAAGCCGGGACAACAGAGTCCTGGCTCGTGCCTCTGCTTCCCCTAGCCCCCTGCTTTTAAGCCGGCTCCCCTCAGCACCCGCTCCTGCTCTCCCGCCTCTTGCTTGCCTCTGATACAGAGGCACTGAGGGGAGAGCAACTAGTCAAGTAGTGACTCAACTACCCGATAAGCCTCAGCTTATTGGGTAGTCGACTACTCACTTACATCCCTACTGGTGACAGATTACCAGATACAGTAGACTTGTAATAGAAAGCTTGGCTTAAGAGGTTTGGAGAAATCCAAGTTTAACTGTTGCTAAATGGTGTGATGGCCTTAATTGTGCTCATCAGCTGCAGACACAGCTAAGTCCCTGTCTTTTAAAAATAAAGAAAAAAGCAAACAAGCAGAATTAATGAGAAAAATAAAGGGAGACAATGAGCTTTACAGTTTAAAAGAATGATAAAAGCCAAGGATACTTAGTGTGATCCCAAGTGTCCTTATTAATGAACCTGGATGAAGGAGGAAGTGATTAAACCTCACTCCTTGAACAAGAGAGAGAAATTAGAATTTTAGCACCAAATCTTTTTATAGCTCTGAACTGTACCCATCTTCCCTCTGAAAGTCTCTCCTCTCCCACAAATCATTTGTACAACTGCTAATGCCACCATCATTCTCCTCCTTGCTCAGGCTCATAATCTGGGAGTCACATTCACCTCTGTCTGTTTTTAGGGTTGCCAGGTATCCGGTACTAAGACCTTCTATCCGGTAAAAAAACTCAGAAAATACCAGACATGTGAAATGTCCGGTATTTTCTGTTTTTCCTGGCTCAGGCTGGCTGGGGCAAGGGGAGGATGGAGTGTTCTGGGCAGGGCTTAATGTAAAAGAATGCAGCATACCGGGAATTTGGAGAACAGACTTCAAAATGGCCACCTTAAAAGGGCAATGCCTACTCTGCTCTTAAAAGGGCAAACTGGGGCTGGGTTTTTCTTGGTTGGCTATTGTAAATTTTCCCTTTTTTTTTTTTTTTTTGGTCAACAATTTTTCCCCTGGAGTACACTGTGTGGAGGCGCATCGGGGTCCCCCGACTCCTGCACCCCCGTAATGGCACGGACAGACTCCACCAGCCAGTAGAATAGAGGGGGTTTATTGCTTCTCCAGGATACAGCACAGCACAGATGTCATCTGGTTACAGGAACCGGGCCTAGGATGCCTCAGCCCCCCTTGAGATGGGGGAGAGTAGGCCCCTAAATTCCAGCCCCTTTCCCTAGGCTGTCTCCTCCATGATCCCAGACAGAAACTAACTCCCTCACTTCCAGCCCTGACCCCAGCCAGGGCTGGCCTTGCCCCCTTCCTTTCCATTGTTCCGCTCCATGGGAGATACCTGTCTGACGAGTTTCGAAGCCCCCTTGCATAATGACTCATCCCCTGCCCTGCTGGGCCGTGCTGCAGACAGCAGCCAGTGGAGGTCACTGACAACCCACTGCCCAGCATAGCAACCAGCAAGGTACCCACACTACGTCACACACTGGTCCCGGTGAGTTCCTTTCCCCCCTCCCCCAACAGAATTTTTTCCCGATGTGTTTTTTTTGGGGGGGGAGAGGTGATGTTCAGTATTTTTTGTTAAACCATCTGGCAACCCTATCTGTTTTATGTGCCTCTATCACTGTAGTAGCGGAGTGCCTCCCAACCTCCCAATACTCTTCTGAGATAGGGCCATCCTACTAATCCCATTTTACAGATAAACAACTGACACACAGAGAGGCTAAGAGACTTGACCAAGAGGTCTGTCCCAGACTACTACTTCTCAGCTGGTCTCCTCATGGGTGAAAGTAACTTAAATTTCTTACAGGGATTATTGTACCATAATCCTCCTGGGGAAAGGGAGGGGGGAGCACACTCAGGGAAAGAGGCTGGGGGAGAGAGGTTGATACGACAGTAAGAAATGTGTGTGGGGGGTGAAGTTCAAGAGTGCTCAGGGCAGGGGGCTGGAAGGTTTGTAGGAGGGGGTGAAAGTCAGGATTAGAGGGTGTGAGGAGGGGCTCAGGGTTGGAGTGGGTGGAGGTGCAGGAGTCAGGGAGGGGGGCTCAGGGCAGGATATGGGGAGGGAGTGTGGCAAGGGCACCATTTAGGTCGGGAAGGAGGTGTTTAAGCCCCCTCCCTGATAGCCCTGCTTGCTCTTCCCTTCCTGTCACTCCCAGGGTGTGAAGGGAAAGCGCACAGTTTGCATCACTCACTCCTGTGCTTCCCTCTTGCTCTGGGAGAATGACAGTAAAGGGAAGAGCCAGCAATAAACAACATCGGTAGGAAGGGGATGGGGGAGGCTTCAGCCAGTGTTCCCTCTAAGCTGCACAGCTTCACAGGCATTCCTTGTTGCATCCCTTTCTCACCCACCCTTCACATGTCACATTTCTTATTTTTTTAAGCCCTTTGGGACAGGGACTGCCTTTGCACTTAGCACAGAGGGGTCCTTATCCAAGTAAGGGTGTCCAGGTTTTTTGCAATTTAGTATTAAAAATTAATACAAACCCCCCCACAATTATGGCTATTTTGCAGACTTAAAAATATAAATTAAAGTCACACTTGGTCTGAAAATGTTTTAGAGCAAACGGTTTTACAAGAAATGCCTACAACTCATACAACAATGGAAAGAAACTAGAGAAAAAATTCCATTATTTCATTTGTTTATTTTGTTCATTTGATAGCCCATTCTGTGTAGTCAGCATCATTACTTGCTTTGTACATGCTCTCAGTGTCTGTGGGTCTCTCTCTCTCAGCAAAGAGAGAAAAATCACTTTAAAAATAGAAAAATTGACTGTAAAAATAATCACAAACATTGGCAGGGGAACACTTAATTCCTGAAACAATTTTTAGCTCATCTTTTAAATCTGACTCAATTATAAAATTAATGATGTCCTTTAGAAACCACTTAAGTTATATTTTTTGGTGGGAGGGAGGGGAACTTCATTGTATGATGACAGAAAACACACACCCACACAAATTATCTAAAGCAGATTTCATCTAAAAATAAATAAATCATTCAATAGCAATGGTGATGGTACAGCCTTTAAAAAAATTATGATGTTAAGCAAGGCAAGCATGAAAGATTTTTGTTTAAACACAAAAGAGGTTTTTAGAATGCTCATAACACAGATAAGACATATCAGCTGGACTTTTAGTCTACATCTACATGACAGCCCAGATTGATGCTCTGAGATCGGTCCACTGGTGGTCGATTTAGTGGGTCTAGTTAAGACCTGTCAAATCAACATCACATCGCTTTCCTGTTGACCCTATTACTCCAACCCAGATGTAAAGAATAATACAAGTTGACAGGAGAGTTTCTCCCATCAACCTTATGCAGTATAGAGCCCACAATAATTCAACTTAAGGTATGTTGACTCCAGCTACATTATTCACGTTGATGGAGTTGGATAGCTTAAGTAGACTCTCTGTTGTAGTGTACATGTAGCCCTACAAATGAGTGAATTCAGTACAGTATGACAAGCAACCTGGAACTATGAAACTCTTGTATTTCATGGTTTTAAGCTAGAGCCATTTTTCCCCATTAAAACTGTTTTAATTTACTTTAACTAGTACTACTTTACCATTTGAAACCACAGCAAAGCCTCAGAAGTAGTGTCAGATTATTTTACTGAGCACCATGTTCTTACTGAACACCTTTCATCCAAGAGTCGCAATGAGTTACAGAGACAAGCATGCTTTATCTCAAATTTTCCTGGC
The DNA here is from genome assembly GCA_032595735.1 of Pelochelys cantorii. NCBI lineage: Eukaryota > Metazoa > Chordata > Testudines > Trionychidae > Pelochelys > Pelochelys cantorii. The sequence continues at coordinate 102,606,454 of CM064327.1, forward strand.
GTGGAAACTGACAATATGCACAGTATTGGACTGCAGGCCATCTTGGACTGGTGCTACACTACGTGCTATCAAGTACGACCAGTTACTTCCAGAACCCACGATGCCTAGTCCCTGCTGTATCTGTATGGAAATGTGCTGACAATTTGCCAGCCATTTAAAAACCGAGAGCTGTTCTCTTTGTGATCCAGGAGTGAAACTTCTAATAAAAATGAAAGCGAACTGCTTAGGTAGCATAATCAGCAATCCATTCTGTGCTTGCTCTGTGTGACCAGTGCCCACCTCCCTGCCCCTTCTCTCCCTCTCCCCTGGTGTGTGGCACAAACTGTGTACTTCAGTATAAGAGCCAGAGCACTACATCATCTGTGTGCCCAGCAGCATCGAGAACCATCTTTACATTGGCCACACGTGAGTCCTGTGTATTCTCCATTTTGAGTGCGTACCATTGTATGTAACCAGTTAAATTGCAAAAATAACCATCAAGTGAATTTGGCATTAACAACAGTCACGATCAGAATATTTTATTAGACCCCAATTTTTTCCCATGTGATCTAAGCAGCTTGTGCTTCAAGTCCAGACCTGAGGAAAAGTTCTGTGAAGCTCATCCTCTTCCCCAACAGAAGTTGGCCCAATAAAAAATAGTCACTACACCCACCTTGTCTCTGTGCTCCCCACACTAACAGATGTGGCCATAGTAGTTGAGAGATTAAAAAGTCAGATTGTGCGTGTGTGACAATCTCAGTATGTGCAAAGGGTTGGTTTTGACATCAGCTCAAGAGAAGGAACAATTTACAAATTGGGAAGCTATGGAAAAGCAAGTTCCACAGTTATGACTAAATATCTGTGGATATTCTATTTGAAACGATAGAGGGGAGGAGGAGAGAGCAAGCACATGCACATGGTTTTGTCCCACACACTAACTTAACTAGTCTGTCTAAAAATAGCATGCGGTTCTCCCCTCTTTCCTCTTTTTTACAAAGTTTAATCCTAGTTTCCTAGGCAACCCACTTCCGACCAAGACAGATTCCACAGCCCCAAAGTAGCCCTACAAATTTAGAATCCAAATAAAAAGATGCACGCTACATTTACATCCTTTGCTGTAATGATGCCATGTGGTCTGCTAAACATTTCTCAGTACCTGCCGAAGTTAATCTCAAAATAACGTCATTTTAGTATTATTGTTAGTATAGTATAGAAAATACTAACATCTTTTAGTGTGTTCCATCAGTATTCAGAGTACCAGGAAAGTGTGATAAATTGGGGGTGGAAGACCCAAATCAAAATGCTTTTAGAAACCTACACAAAACAGTGAAACTGACTACACATTGCACCAGAGGGCTGGAACTAGGGGTTGTGGGCTGCTACCGCACCTGCTGGCTCAAAGTGGTTTCCATCATATACAGCAGGTGTGGCCAACCCGTTAGAAACGAAGAGCCAAAATAGCGGTGGACAGAGTATGAAGAGCCATGTACCAGAGGGGAAAAGCTGTTGAGAAAAAAAAACAAAAACCCAGCCACGCGGGGGGAAAATAGGTGCCGGTATGCCGTCCCAGGGAGGGGGCTCCAGGCTGGACAGTGTAGGGGTCAGGTGGAGGGTTGGGGGTGCTGAGCAAGCCACAGGCTTGTGGCTGTGAGGGTGCAGGAGTTTGGGCTGGGGTGCATGAGGGGCTCAGGACACAGATTTGCAGTGTGTGGATGGTGCAGGAGTATTGTGGCAGAAGACTGGGGATGTGCGGGTGCAGGAGTTTGGGGATGTGAGAGGCTCAGGACAGGGGGTTCCAGTGTATGGTAGGCTCAGGTTTGGGGACTGGGAGGGGGGGTGCAGGAGTGTTATGATGCTACAGCCAGATGGGGGCTTGTTGGCCAGGCTTCATTTTTAAATAAAATATTATGTAAAAAGAACATGTTTCAGCATTGTCTTTATTTATGAGAGGGGCGGGGAACCTGTTTTGAGTCAGGGGTCACTGACCCACAGAAAAGTCAGTCGGGGCCACACAAGTGAGATGCAAAAAACCACCTCTCCAAAAAAACCCCAAGCCTTGCTAATGTGGCCCCAATTGTGCTGGTGGGGGCAGGGTGCTGGTGGGTGCTGGGGCAGGGTCTGGCCAGGGGGAGGGTGCAAGGACAGCTCGGCCAGTATCTGGGGATCCTGGGTCTCAAGAAGCATGTGGGTTGCTCTTCCCCTCCCATAAACAGCTGGCGCGCTTCCTGAAACACCAGGTCGGTCACTCGGCCGGGGACTTCCTTTCCCCTGCTGCCTGCCTGTGCCTATGCCTGTGCCTGTGCGTGTGCGTGTGTGTAAGAGTCCTGCCAGCTCCAACTTCTCAGGAAGCACGTGCTCTTCCTCTGCTCCCCACGACAGCTGCGTGGTTCCTGAGAAGTTGGAGCTAGCATGCAGTACCAGGATTCCTACTCCCCCCCCCCAACCCAATTCCCAGCCTCTCTCCTCCCCTCCCCTCAAGCCAGGCACCCCCCCCCCACTCTAACCCAATCACCCTTCCCTCCCTCCCAGCCAGCCCCCCCCAACCCAATCCCCTTCCCCTCCTCTTCCCTTCCCCACAGCCAGACACCTCCCCTCCCCACTCTAACCCAATCCCCCTCCCTTCCACGTTATGCCCGGGTCCTGGAGCCAGAGCTGCTGCCGCCACCACTGCTACCACCACGCGCATCCAGGATGCCATGCGCGTCCTCCTCCCTTTCCCTCCCCTTCTCCAGAGCCAGGCATCTCCTCCCTGCTTTAACCCAATTCTCCTCCCCCACTAACCTTATGCCCAGGTTCTTGAGCCAGAGCCGCTGCTACTGCCACGCGCATCCGGGACGCCAGCGCACCCCCCCAACCCAATCCCCGTCCCCTCCCCTCCTCCAGAGCCAGGCATCTCCCCATCTCCCCCCCACTCTAACCCAATCCCCATTCCCCTCCCCTAACCTTATGCCCAGGTCCCGGAGCCCTCGCTGCTGCCGGAGCCGCTGCTTGTGACCTGGCCTTCACTTGCAGGATATGACACAGTGCGCTTGGAGCCATGAGCGGAACGGCACGGGCCATGAGCACACAAGTGGCTCAGAGCAGCCCGGCTGTGAGAGCGGCTGATCTGAGCAATTCCGAGTTCCGTCCAGGTTCCATCAGGAACTGCAACTTTTTTCTTCCAGCTCGCGAGCCACGGGTTGGCTACCGCTGCTATACAGAGTTTATAATTGGGATAAATGGCTCTTAGCACCCGTGTATTCAAATTGTTCCAGCACCCCTGTAATGCACTGCATTGCATTTAGTTGATCCTATTTAGGCTAGCAACTTTAGATAGGAATGCTCTCAGAATTGCCATTTCTAATGAATCAGTCTATAGACTGTGCAAATTCAGCTACATTTTTAAACCTAGCTTATAAAATGTAACCAACTAAAAGCTTGTTAGCAGGAAAGTACGGTTCATGCTCATTTTGTTCCTCTAAAAATTTCTCGAGGGGAGTGGGGGAAGAGGTTCTGCTACCTAGACAATACCAGCAAGTAAAGAAATTTGTACTCACCACTGCCAAGGGGAAGAATAATTGGGTAGTAGGGAGTACTACATTAAAGCCATGAATTTGAGAGGAGGAAGCTACATTGGTAACATAATACTGCAAAAATCAAGAGAGATAACCCCCTCAATGTTCCATAATAAAGCTTAAGCAAAAATGTATTTAAGATGTTTCTGCATAAATCTACATGATTATACACTGTGATGTAACCAATACAGGTAGAGTTTACAGCCATATGTCTACCACTCCTTTAACAAAGAGAATTTGTGGGGATGGAAGCCAATAGTTTGTCTCATTGTCTGTGATAAGGAAATTAAAAGTTAAGCGAGACTGAGCTACCATAAAAGAAACTTTTCCTTTAACTTCTTGTGTTTAACCACTGATGAATCAGCATGTTCATACATAAGTCTATTATGTCTGCGTAATACACTAATTATCAACAATTAAGATAAATGAAATTTTAAGAGAGAAGGGGTGGAATAAGAAATACATAAATGAATCATCTGTTTTCTTTCAAATCTTTTGGTTTTTTAAACTGAATTTGCATAAAGGAATAAAATGAAAGAGAGACACACAAAAGCATAAGTGATGTTCACTCACAAGATTAACAGCCCCTACTACAGAATAGAGCAGTTTTTATGGCAATGATATAGAAACTTGTGCTCCTTTGTCATGCTTGTTACACATAATGCCTTTACTCAAGGGGGAGGAGAAGAACGGCATGACAGCACACAAGCTATTAGACTGATGAACTGTGCAGCCTTTCACATCTATTACACACAGGAATTTAATTGGGAATTTGTGGAGAGGAGAACTATTTAAGTCAGTTTGATATTAATTTTGTTTGTTCTATTCCTTGGATGTATCATTGCAAGTAATTTTACTACACTTTTCCAACAGGAGGAATCATTGTGTAAATACCAAAGCTTTTGCAGCAATAGTAAAGGGTTAAAAGCGAAAGAAGGATTCTGAATCAAGTTACTAAAGGTTGAACCTCTCGGCTGTGTCTAGACTGGCAAGTTTTTCCGCAAAAGCAGCTGCTTTTGCGGAAAAACTTGCCAGCTGTCTACACTGGCCACTTGAATTTGTGCAAGAACACTGATGATCTAATGTATGATCGTCAGTGTTCTTGCGCAAATACAATGACTCTCCCGTTCGGGAAAAAGCCCTCTTGTGCAAATGGCGATCGGGGCTTTCTTGCACAAAACTGCGTCTAGATTGGCACGGACGCTTTTCCGCAAAAAGTGCTTTTGCGCAAAAGCGTCCGTGCATCTAGACGCTCTTTTCCGCAAATGCTTTTAACGGAAAAACTTTTCCGTTAAAAGCATTTGCGGAAAATCATGCCAGTCTAGATGTAGCTCCCTACTCTGGCACTCTCTGGTCCGGCAACATCCATGGTCTGGCATGATATTAGTTAGCCGAAGGTTCACCTATCATGGATGTGGCCAAGTTTCCCACAGTCCCATAAAGTTTGTTTACAGCCACCAGTCCTGGCTCTCAGTGTTCTAAGCTGTTATTTAGCTCTAATTTACCCCCCAAAATGTCTTCAAAGAGCCCAGTAAGCAGTGAAAGTGTGGATAATCCTGCTAGACAATATTGACCTCCCATGGTCTGGCAAATTCTCTGGTTCAGCACCAATCAGGTTCCAAAGGTGTTGGATTAGAGGTTCAACCTGTGTTGATTTTACATGGAAGGCACTCTTTTGCTACAGTTATTGGTGGCAGTCTAAAAATCATAAGATAGGATAAGTATTTATTCATTTTGACTGTTCACAAGGGATGTCTTGTATATTTGGATGGGGGGGGGGGGGGGGGAGAGAGGGAATCCAAGAGCTGCAACTCATTCTTCTCAATCATCTATGGGAAATGGAGAAATATAAAGCTGCCTCACTTAACACCTGCACACACAGCTTGTAAAGGTACCCTTATAAATCAAGCAACCAAACCTCATTATAAATGCAGAAGTGGCTGAAGAACAGAGTTTCTTTTCGTAAGTTAAAGCTGAGCAGAAAATTATTTTCTAAAAAGAGTTTGTGACCATATAAAAATGGCCCTACTAACTCACAGACTGTGAAGTCAGATCTCTTCCCCTGAAACCTAGCTATTAGAGGGACAGGGCTGGAGGCATCCCAGCAGGGGCCCTATTGGCCCCTGGATTCAGCTGCTAGTCCCCTCCATGTTGAAGAGGGACAGGACTTGCTCTCCCTCTGCACGGCCGCACTTGGGGTGAGATCACAGCCATCTCCACATTCCTACCATGGCTGCAAGAAGCTGCAGCGCTGGCAAACAGCCTGGAAGCTTCTTGCAGTTGCATGAGGTTTCCAGATGTGGAGGTGTTCTCGTCCAACCTGTGCTATTAGGAGCACCCCAGCCAGGGCTCCTAGCTGCTAATCCCAGCTAGGATGGGGAGGCACTGAACTTGCTCTTCCCTGGCTCCCAGGGGAGGGAGGGAACACACCCACCTCCACCTCTGGGAACCTTGTGCTCCTAAAGGAAGGTCACGGGATTCTGCTTTGTTCAGAGCTCAGCTCTGAAGGCAGCTCAGAAGTAAGGGTGACAATCCAGCAACCCCTCAGCAACCGCTTTACAACACCCCACCCTCCACCCATTACAGACTGAAATTTCAGACGCCAACACCTGAAAATGTGACACTGACTAATTTTCAAACCCTAGGGAACATTACAAAGAGCTCAGTTATTAGAGTACATGCAAAAAGAAAGCCCAGAACGTAAGGCCATATAGCTAACAAGCCCGTGCAGGGACTCAGGGCAGGTGCGCAGAGCACCACCTCTGCCTGGCAGCTCCATGCCAGGACAGCAGAGAGGGAGCACCTCCCCAGCCATGGCAGCGCCATACTAGGGCTGGGGGAGGGGGGTACATCTCCCCCCAGCCATGGCACCCCACTCCGAGCTGTCACTGCCAGGGGACAGGTGCCATTTCTGTGGCTCTACCCAGCCTAACCTGGACCTGCCCCAGCTGGGGGACAGGTGTCCCTCTGCTGGTTGTGCCTGCTGGAGCTGTGGCAGCCATGGGAAGGTGCTTCTCACCTGGCCCCTAGCTGGTGTAGTGAGAAGGAGCTGGGAGTTGTCCTCTGTCCCTGGGACAGGCAACACTCTGAATCCTTTATCCCCAGCGCCCTTGCATCCCAGCCTTCTGTCCTAGCCCTGAGCCCCTTATCCCCAGCTCAACTCCAATGCCTACACCCATAGCCAGAACCCTCACACCCCTGCACCCCAACCCTCTGCCCCACAACCCCCTGATCCAGCCTTTAGGCCACAGCCAGAGCCCTCACATGTTTGCACCCCAATCCTCTGCCCCAGGCCTGAACCCCCATCCAAACTCAGAACCCCTTAGCCCCACCTCCACCACAGAAATTTTGTTATGTTCACCAACATGGAGCAGTGTTCCCTCTAATCTTTTCTATCCATGGGCAGAATAAATTTTGTTATGTGCATCAAGGCAAGTGCAGATGTGCACCACGAAAAGAAACACATGTTACTGACTTTGGCAACTCTGCTAATTAGCTGGGAAGCACCTGACGCTCTCTTGGGCAGCTGCCCAAGGGCTCATCTTACACAGGGAACACTGATATGGAGGTCAGTGTATCCTATAAGCTGTGCATTTGTGCAGCTACTCAGGAGAGATTCAAATGCAGAGCACCCACAGCTAGGTTTTTTGTATCTGCTAGTGCAGGGGTGGCCAACCCATTAAAGGCAAAGAGACACAATAGTTGGGGATATAGTGCAAAGAGCCAGGGGGAAAAAAGTTGTCGAGGAAAAAAAAAAAAAAAAAAAAAAGATGCTGCCCCTTTAAGCACAACCCCAGCCGTGTTTGGTCGAGCAAAAAAAAAAGGGGGGGGGAGGGGGGGTACTGCACCTTTAAACACAACTCCAGGTGGCTTTTTGGCTGGACGGTGACCACAGGGAAACGGGGGTCGTTTTTAGGGGCGCAGGGGCGGCTTCGCGAGCCAAACTTGAAGGGGGGAAGAGCCGCATGCGGCTCATGAGCCATGGATTGGCCAGCCCTGTACTAGCGATATACATTCACAATATCTTGGTGCACAGAAAAATATTATTCTGCACATGGATGGAAAAGATTAGAGGGAACACTGATGGAAGTGATGTGTTGCACATCACCTCCACATTGGTGCACATACAATTCTATCCCCTCTGGGGCGGGAAAAATTAAGAGGGAACACTGCCCAGAAGACATCTCCCCCCAGTTATTGGATTTCTACACAAAATTCAAACAACACTAAACATAAACCTTAGAAAATAAAAGATAATGAATCCAAAACACCGAGAAGCCCTAATTATATATTCCTAAGGGCATCCATGGCTCCACGAGTACAAAGAATCCACACAGACATTATCTGCAGTCAGAGGGGGAGGAACTGTTCAGGGCCTGAGCATCACCTATATTTCTTCACTTGTTTGGGTAACAGAACAGAGTATGCTCTCTCCCATCTTGTCCCTTGTAGATTCAACCAGGACAACATAGAGGTTTATGCAGAAAACCTCTCAAGATCAGATTTCCCTTATTAATTACACATTATTTATCTTAGCACCTTCCTATGCAGAGGAGAATGGAGCAAAAGTTCACAAAAACTAATTTTAAGTAATTAACTTCAGTTGTTTCTCTTAAATCCATGTTTTCCTCGTGATAGGCCCCCAAAAAATCCTGCTGAAGTCAAGAGAGTCTTTCTTCCCTTCCACAGACCCATCCTGCTCTGGGAAAAACTGTCTCTTCAAAAACATTTTTGATATGTCCTGTTTAGGTTAAGGGGAGGCTGAGTAGCAAATATTAGCCCCTAGAACAGCGAGCCAAAATGCCAAATAGCAGCAATTTTTTTTAAGTACATAAGAAGCAGGAAGCCGGCTAAACAACCAGTGGGGCCCCTGGACAATCAAGATGCCAAAGGAGCACTCAAAAACAATAAGGTCATTGTGGAGAAATTAAATGCATTCTTTGCTTCGGTCTTCAGGGCTGAGGATAATGGGGAGATTCCCAAACCTGAGCCATTCTTTTTAGGTGAAAAATCTGAGGAATTGCCCCAGATTATGGAGTCATTAGAGGAGTTTTTGGAACAAACTGATAAAACCAACAGTAACGAGTCACAGGGACCAGATGGCATTCATCCAAGAGTTCTGAAATAACTCAAATGTGAAATTGAGGAACTATTAACTGTGGTTTGTAACCTATCCTTTAAATCAGCTTCTGTACCCAGTGACTGGAAGATAGCTAGTGTGATGCCAATATTTAAAACGGACTCTAGAGGTGATCCTGGCAATTACAGAAATGGTAAGTCTAACATCAGTACTGGGCAAATTAGTTGAAGCTATAGTTAAAAATGGAATTGTCAGACACATAGATGAACTTAATTTGTTGAGGAAAAGTCAACATAGTTTCTGTAAAGGGAAATCATGCCTTACTAGAATTCTTTGAGGGCGTCAACAAGCATGTGGACAAGGGGATCCAGTGGATATAGTGTACTTAGGTTTCCAGAAAGCCTTTGACAAGGTCCCTCACCAAAGGCTCTCAGTAAAGTAAATTGTCATAGGATAAGAAGGAAGGTCCTCTCATGGAATGATAACTGGTTAAAAGACAGGAAACAAAAGGTAGGAATAAATGGTCAGTTTTCAGAATGGAGAGAGGTAACTAGTGGTGTCCCCCATGGTCTGCACTGGGACCAGTCCTATTCAACCTATTTATAAATGATCTGGAGAGGGGTAAACAGTGAGGTGGAAAAATGTGCTGATGATACCAAACTGCTCAAGATAGTTAAGACCAAAATAGGTTGTGAAGAGCTTCAAAAGGATCTCACCAAACTAGGTGATTGGGCAACAAAATGGCAAATGAAATGTAATGTTGAAGTAATGCACATTGGAAAAAATAATCCCAACTATACATATAATATGATAAGGACTAATTTAGCTATAACCACTCAAGAGGAAGACCTTGGAGTCATTGTGGATAGTTCTCTAAAAAAAATCCACTCAATGTGCAGCTGCAGTCAAAAAAGCAAATAGAATGTTAGGAATCATTTAAAAAAGGATAGAGAATAAGACAGAGACTATCTTACTGCCACTATATAAAACCATGATAGCCCACATCTCAAATACTATGTACAGATGTGGTCGCCTCATCTCAAAAAAGATATATTGGCATTGGAAAAGGTTCAGAAAAGAGCAACAAAATTATTAGGTATTTGCCCATGCCAGCAGCCAGCAAGTCCCTCAGCCTGCGCTGCTTCTCAGGAAGCAGTGCAGACTGAGGGACATGCAGGCTGCAGGCACAGCTATATTGTTTTGGGGAGGGAGGTCCATAAAATTTTAATAGATGAAAAAGGGTCCGTATCTTCAAAAAGGTTGGGAGCCACTGGCCTAAGCTATATGGCACTGGTTCTACAGTATCATATAGCTTAGAGGTCAAATAAGCTAGAGGTAAAAGTAAATCTTCTTTAGCAGGCAGAGTCAATGCTGCTTTCTAAGCAGAGAAAAAAAGAAATGACAGTCACATTCATCCCACAAATTAAAATAGGCATTCAATTAAACTGTATCATTTTACAAAATTTTACAATTTTTTTAAAAAAGGTGAACTAAAATCATAACAGAGCTCTTAAATACCACCCTGCCTATAGTATTTTCCAAATATGTCATTCAAAGAACAAAGCTATGCGTTTCGCTATATGAATAAAATACAGAAACAGTAATAAAATATGCAAGAAGGTTCTTTGATATGTAAATGTATCACAAAACATGATCAAAGTAAAGGCTGTGATACTATTACCAAGTCAAGTGTCATCATATTACTATGAAGCTACAAGTGTGTCCATTCACTGCATTCCTATGGCCTTTCCACAGGGTACAAAAATCACACACAAAGAAGAAAGTATGCCCTGCATTCTACTCATCCTGGCCAGGGCCATCCTTAGGATTCATGGGGCCCTATGCAGTATTATTAAACCAATGCCCCTATGCTCTGCTGAAGGCAGCTCCCAGCCAGTGCTGCTGATCCCAGTGAGTAAAGAGGACACAGCCATCACACCCTCATCCAAGACCCTCAGACTCTCCCCCACTGCTGACTCACAGAGCTTCATATGCAGTGGCTTGTTGCAGGTTTCATGCTGTCACATGGGGGCTGCAGCTGGCCAGAGCCCATTTCTCTCCTGCAGGCCCTAGCCACTCCTGGCTCACCACCCAGCATTTTGACAGGAAGTACCAGACAGTAACACCACCACATGTGCATGGCTGACTGTGTGTGTGAAGTGCGAGAAACAGTGAGCATACTGTCACTTTAAGTTACCTCCTCCTTCCCATGTGGAGGTTTCGCTCCTCCTGTCTTGGTCCGGCCCCCACCAAAGACTGAGCAGCGCAAGTAGGCAGGGTCCAGGGAGGGATTCCACTCCCGGTGGTGGTGGGCAGGGCCTCAGAGCCATCTGATGACTGTCCAACCGCACTGCTATGCAGAGCTGGAGTCTCAACCATCTGAGTAGCAAGTGAAGGAGGAGGCAGGGAGAAGCTTGCCAGCCCAGGGGAAGGGATGGAGAAAAGCAGATTCCAGCTGCAGCCATTGACAGGAATGGAGCCCCAATTTTTTGAGTGCCTTATGCAGCTGCATATGCCCAGGGATGGCCCCAGGCCTACCAACAGGAGGTCAGGGAAAGGGGGCTAAGAGGGCAGTTGCCCAAGGGGCTCAGGGCTCCTGGCAATTGCTGCTGCACAGCCTTTGGCTATGTCTACACAGCAGCGTTATTTCAAAATAACTAACATTATTCTGAAATAACATAGCCTGTGTCTACACTACAAGCAGTTATTTTGACAATGTCGAAATAATGGTAAGCCGGAGGACTTCTTACTCTGACTCCCGTAACCCTCATTTGACGAGGAGTATGGGAAGTTGGAGGAAGAGTGCTCCACCTCGGACTTCCTGCTGTGTAGACAGTGCCAAATGCCGAAATAAGCTATTTTGACATAAACTATGCAATTGACGTAGCTCAGGTTGTGTAGCTTAGTTCAGCTTTAGCCCCGCTGTGTAGACGTGCCCTTTAAATCGCTGCCAGAGCATCGCTGCTGCAGAGTACTCAATGCGGCGCTGAATGCCAGGGAGCAATGCTGGGCACGCCACACTCCAGGTGGGGCGGAGAGTTGGCTGCTCCAGGCTGGGTCCTGCTCGTTCCAGAAACACGGAGCCAAGCCCTTTCCCACCTTGCCCAGGACCCACAGAAGCTGTCAGCTTCCTGGATGGCCCTGATCTTGGTTTTCAGAGATGAAACTGCTTCAAGGACACTAAAATTCAAAAACTGGAATTTATTGGCACATAAAAGAAAAGAAGAAGTGTTTTTCCCTGAACACATGGTATCACCAACAACTTAATTATGCATAATAGGTAGAAATTTTAACTTACTTTTAAGGAAATCAAAACAATAGAACATTTTTCGTTTTTCTGGACTTTTAGAAATGTAAAGTTCATTCCCTTCCCCAGACCCTATATCCTTTTCCTAAAATACTGAATTCAACAATATAATAGGGATGTAATAGTGTAATCGATTAACTGATAAGCAAAAGCGTATAGGTTAATGCTATAGACTACATGTATTTCTCCCCCACCCCCTTTCCAGTACATTTTTTAGCAGGCTAGCCAGCAACCCGGTTCAGTCCTGGCTCACACCGGGTCCGGGACCTACCCCTGCTGCAGCTCGCATTTAAAGTGTATTAGGAGCCGGGGGGCAGGTGGCCTGGCTCAGTTCTGGCTCATGACGGGTCCTTGAGCTCAGCTCCCTCACCCTCATCCCAGACAGGGGCTGCTGCCACCTCGTGCTGCTGCTTCTGTATCAGCTGGTCCATGAGGGGAGCTGTTTTTAAACTGGCTCCCCTCACAGACCAACTCCCGCCTGGCACCCCACACTGCTGCCTCTGATACAGAGGCAGCAGCGTGGAGTGGTAGGGGGCTCCTTGGGAGTGGGGCTGGAGTGCACTGGCTTCCAGCACCACCCCTGGGGATGATAGATTAGTCAAGTAACCAATAAGAATTCCATGTGGTTAATCGACTATTCAATTAACCAATATTTAACATCCCTAAAAGGTAAAAATTATTTTAAAAAATAAACAACAAACAGTAGTATATTCTTCCTATCATGTTTCTGATAATCAGGCAAAACAGAGAAATGGAGAGGAAGGAGGAGATGATATTCAAGTGCTTCAAGAAAACTTCAAAATAAGTAGTCTAGTCTAAAAATATAATGGAACATGAGTGGTTATTATTTTCTTTTATATACATAATCTGTGCCAACACAGCATTTATAACTATATATGTTACCACTCACTTACGGTCAAATACAATGCCAGTTTCCCTAATAGTGCTCTTCCACCCCAAAGATGTAGGAAGAACAGGAATAATTCATAGGCTCAGATTTATTCTGTTCAGCATTTATCAATAGTTCCCTGGGCATCTTTGAAGATTGCTGATCCTCGCAAGTAATGATTTGGCATGCACAGTGCCTGGTTGGGTTTTAAGATATAACTTGGGCCTTCGGCATCATAAAAAATGTATTACTCCATTAAAAGATAAATAGATATTCACAAAACTACTTAAGTATTTCAAAGGAACAGCTAGGAAGGAAAACCTAAATCAGTTAAACTTTCAAGAGCCAAATAAATAAATAAATAAATGCAAAAGATGTAGCGCCAAATCCTGCAAGGTCTTACATGTCTTCAGCTCCCGTTTAAATCAATGGGAGTCAATAGTGACCACTCCACTGCAATATAAGGACCTTATATGGGGTCTAAAACTGAATAAAGTGTTATCTTATATCCCTTGATAGGAACAAAGAAAACGATGATTCAGCAAAGTTTCATTGGGTGTAAGATTCTTTTCACTGGTGTTTAATGCATTTTTGTGAACAAAATAATGTTTGCATGCAGATTTCACTGAAATACACCTATACAAGGTGGATTAAAAAAAATTAACTGATTTAGAAAAAAATATTTTAAAATTCAAAACAGGTCTATATTTTAAAAACAACCCTCTTAAAATTAAATTTGAAATTGTCAGCCTATGTTAGGGCCTAATCTATTACAATCATTGTAATTACAAGTAAGCAGTAGGCATTTGCAGCTGCATTGTTCAGAATGTCAAACCACTGAGCATCTGGAAGTCACTGGCTAAGCACCTGGAACCAGTGTGTTGACGTGCTCAGTCAGCTTTTTGGGAGCAGTAACCCCTTCCACAGGCACAAAGCGAAGAATATGTTGCTCGTTTCAATTTATTCAGCTTGTTCAAGTCAATGACTAGCTCATGCAAAGTTAAGAAACCAGCTGAGAGTTGATGCCAGGTATCCAGTTTTCAACCAGAAAATTTGGCCAAAAAGGGGACATGGCAGTGCTAATTACCAGAGTAACCATGATCACTCTCCCTGCCAAAAATGCAAGCAGAACAGCAGCTGCTCACAGAGAACACTGCCTGGCTCCCAGACCTGGCTCCAGCCGAAAGGTAGGTACCAGTGCTGCCACTTCCCAGGGGATGAGATCCTGTCCACCCTGCACTACAGCCCATTGTGGGGAAAGACCCCCTCCTCTTCCATGTCACACTGCATGCCCCCTCCACACCCATTATCACCTCCGAATCATACACACAGCACTCCCCTGCTCACTGCCTCTTAATACCTCTCCCCGCCACGTACACATCATCATGCTCCTGCTTCACTGTCAGTGAGTGAGTGGTCTCCCAACTCCTGCACCCCCTCTCTGTCACTTAGTGCCCCCACCCACAGCATGCCCCATCAATTCCAAATAGTTCTTCCCCATGCCCAACAGTGTCAGTTACTGCTCCCTTCATATACGCAATACCTCCTCAGTGACACTTAACACTCTCCCAAAATCCTACCCCACCTCCACAATGTTCCCTCTCAATGCCAGTTACTGCTCCCTCACATCTCTGGGAAGTAGGGCCAGGCTACTCTTTTGGGAGTTATCTAGAGTGTGGGTTAGTAAATCTCTATTCAAACAATAGTCTTCGAAGCATATTCTACTGGCAATTTTAAAAATAAGATTTAAAATACAATTTTTGGCTTGACCAGCCAAAAAAAAAAAAAAATCACTTGCCAGCTTTTTCAAAGAACTATTTAGACACCTAAAAAGACAATTTCTACAAAACAAATCTCACTTTGCATAATATCCCAGAAGCCATAACATTTGTACCACATTCTGAAGATTCTTAAAAAAAAAAAGAGATTCTAAAACAGAAATAAAATTATCAAGCAGCAGCTGGGCAAATGGGCTGCTGCATTTTACAGCAGAATAATAAATGCTGCCAGGTTTGTTTGGCATTATCTTGTTCTATTATGCTTTGGCAAGGCATTCTTGTTTGTATAACAAACTTTCTTTTTCTAAGTTTGTGAAACTTCTCATTCGACCTTACCACAAAAGACAAAACAAAACACCACCTCTCATTCCTGTACTGGGGATGTGAATGGTTAACCAGTAAGTGCTGGAGCAGTCCCCCACCTGCCACAGGGAGGGGACTGCTCCCACCCACCCCATTTAATTGGTTAACTAATTAAACAGGATTTTACATCCCTATCCTGTACTGTTTGGTATCTAACAACATGTAGAAAAAAGGTGGGGTGGGCTTTTAACCAAGTTATTGGAAGATTTTTAAACTGTTTTTTTTTTTTTAAACATTAGTGATGGTGTTACTTCTCCCTTAACAGATTCACTTAAACCTGTTTAACCCTCACTTAAATCAGTTTAGTTTAATTCAGTAATTTACTAGTGCATGATAAACAAGGATTAAATGGGGCTTAAGTGTTTTGACCTTATGGGGTATCATCTATTTAACTGCACAGATTTCAGATTCAATTTATGTAAAACTGTATAATATTTCTAATATAGAAAAACCCTAAGTATTAGGACACAATTGCAAATACCTGAACATTGGGTAAATATCAATATGTATATTATTAAAAAATACCACACTGAAGCTGCTCATTAGGTTTGCTTCATTTGAGTGTGCAATCAGTTTTCCCTTTAAAACCTAAGAGTCCCTGAGAAGCTGTGTGGGGAAAGCCTCCCTACTGAACAGAGGAGACATAAGAACGGCCATACTGGGTCAGACCAAAGGTTCATCCAGCCCAGTACCCTGTCTGCCAACTGGCCAATACCAGGTGTCCCAGAGGGAGTGAATCGAACAGGTAATGATCAAGCGATTTCTCTCCTGCCATCCATCTCCACCCTCTGACAAACAGAGGCTAGGGACACCATTCCTTACCCATACTGGCTAACAGCCATTAATTGACTTAACCTCCATGAATTTATCTAGTTCTCTTCTAAACCCCAACCTCCTC
The DNA here is from genome assembly GCA_032595735.1 of Pelochelys cantorii. Lineage (NCBI taxonomy): Eukaryota > Metazoa > Chordata > Testudines > Trionychidae > Pelochelys > Pelochelys cantorii. Next base: position 102,622,302 of record CM064327.1, read on the forward strand.
AGGCAAGAAGTTCCACAGATGGACTATGCGCTGTGTGAAAAAGAACTTCCTTTTATCTGTTTTAAACCTGCTGCCCATTAGTTTCATTTGGTGGACCCTTGTTCTCATATTATTTGAACAAGTAAATAACTTTTCCTTATTCACTTTCTCCACACCACTCATGATTTTATATACCTCTATCATATCCCCCCTTAGTCTCCTCTTTTCCAAGCTGAAAAGTCCCAGTCTCTTTAATCTCTCCTCATATGGAACCCGTTCCAAACTCCTAATCATTTTAGTTGCCCTTCTCTGAACCTTTTCTAATGCCAGTATATCTTTTTTGAGATGAGGAGACCACATCTGTATACAGTATTCAAGATGTGGGCGTACCATGGATTTATAGAAGGGCAATAAGATATTCTCTGTCTTATTCTCTATCCCTTTTTTAATGATTCCTAACATCCTGTTTGCTTTTTTGACTGTTGCTGCACACTGTATCTTCAGATGACTCCAAGATCTCTTTCCTCATTAATTGTAGCTAAATTAGCCCCCCATCATACTATATGTATAGTTGGGGTTATTTTTTCCAGTGTACGTTACTTTACATTTATCCACATTAAATTTTGTTTGCCATTTTGTTGCCCAATCATTTAGTTTTGTGAGATCTTTTTGAAGTTCCTCACAGTCTGCTTTGGTCTTAACTACCTTGAGCAGTTTAGTATCGTCTGCAAACTTTGCCACCTCACTGTTTACCCCTTTCTCCAGATCATTTATGAATACGTTGAATAGGATTGGTCCTAGGACTGACCCTTGGGGAACACCACTAGTTACCCCTCTCCATTCTGAAAATTTACCATTTATTCCTACCCTTTGTTTCCTGTCCTTTAACTAGTTCTCAGTCCATAAAAGGATCTTCCCTCTTATCCCATGACAACTTAATTTACATCAGAGCCTTTGGTGAGGGACCTTGTCAAAGGCTTTCTGGAAATCTAAGTACACTATATCTACTGGATCTCCCTTGCCCACATGTTTGTTGACCCCTACAAAGAACTCTAATAGATTAGTAAGACATGATTTCCCTTTACAGAAACCATGTTGACTTTTGCCCAACAAAATTATGTTCTTCTATGTGTCTGACAATTTTATTCTTTATTATTGTTTCAACTAATTTGCTCGGTACTGACGTTAGACCTACCGGTCTGTAATTGCCGGGATCACCTCTAGAGCCCTTTGTAAATATTGGCTTTACATTAGCTATCTTCCAGTCATTGGGTACAGAAGCTGATTTAAAGGATAGGTTACAAACCATAGTTTATAGTTCTGCAATTTCACATTTGAGTACTTTCAGAACTTTTGGGTGAATGCCATCCGGTCCCGGTGACTTGTTACTGTTAAGTTATCAATTAATTCCAAAACCTCCTCTAATGATACTCCAATCTGTGACAATTCTTCAGATTTGTCACCTACAAAGGACAGGTCAGGTTTGGGAATCTCCCTAACATCCTCAGCCATGAAGACTGAAGCAAAGAATTAATTTAGTTAGTTTAGAGCACTCCTTAAATGTCTACACATTTTTCTCTGGAATTTTGGTGTAGAAAGGAATCAAGTCTGAGAAAAAAGTTTTCCAAAAGACAAAGAACAAATACTTCTTTTAAAACTCTCAAGCTGTTTAAGTCTTGTGAATCAGCACTCAATCTTGTTCAACCACATCAGCTTCCTGGGAGCAAGCAGAGAGTGGCTTTCTGGGTGCCGGGAGCAAGCAGAGAGTGAATCTCAGGCTATGTCTACAGTACAAGGTTTTTGTGCAAAAACAGCGATTTTTGCACAAAAACTGGTGGAGCATCCACACCTTAAGCGTATTTTTGTGCAAAAAAAAAAAAAAAACAACACACAAAAACCACAGTAAATCAACAGGACAGAGGGCTTTTGCTGGTACAGTTATTCCTCTACCCACAAGGAATAACTCCTTTTTGCACTACAGTTCTTGCACAAAAAGGCATGTGTGGACACTCTGCAGGGGTTTCTTGCGCAAAAAGAGCCTATCAGAAAAAGCACAGGTGCTCTGATGGCCATTCTCTTAATGGCCATCAGAGCTTTCTTGCGCAAGAGCGTCCATGCAATGTGGATGCTCTCTTGCACAAAAGCACAAAAGCACATTTTGCGATGCGCTTTTGAAGTGTGGATGCGCTTTTGCGCAAGAAGTTTTTGTGGAAGAGCTCTTCCACAAAAAGCTTTTTGCACAAAAACTCTGCAGTATAGACAAAGCTTCAGAAAGAAAGAACCAGGGCAGGAGGCAGGGGGTTACGAGAAGAGCTGTGGCAGTGGGTGTGGCCTCAGAGATGAGGCGGGGCAAGGATGTTTCATTTTCAGTGATTTGAAAGATGGCAACTCGAGTTGAATAGCAGTACAGCTTGTTTTCCTCTTCCAATCTAAGAATAAAAACTAGGTGTGGAGATGAGATCTTCTAGATCTAAAATTCTGAAGGGCACAGTGACCAAAAATAATCAGGTCAATTCACTAACTACCGAGAATACTTCCTTTGTATATAAATCAGTATCAAAGGCAAAAACATGCTTTGATAAATTTTATCACTTTTCCCTTATGTTTTCAAAACATTTATAGTAGTTTTAATAAAAACAAAAAATAAAATTCATCATTTGTCCATTTTTAATGTAATTTTAAGTTTGCATCCAAAAAGTGGGACAAAAAAAGTCACAAGTAAAACATAACCAAGTAAATAAGAAAGACATCAACCACCATTTTTTAACAAAGTAAAAAATTAAGAATCTAAATACATGTAATCTATGTAATTACTTAAATAGATGTATATAGATATATCCTGATTAGCAAACAAAAACAAACCAAAAAAAAACCAACCAATTTGGAGTAATGACTACATACATTTAATTACAAATGACATGTTTAAATGTTTACCCAAGATAGTTCTTTTCCTAAAGAAAATAAGTTAAAAAAAATTAAATGCAAAAGATTATTAAAAGTTATTATTTAAATGTCTTTAATTTAAATTAATCCACCCTGGTCCTTTACACTCCTTGTGCAATTTTTAATAAGAGTTACTAGAGTCTATTAGTGTATCTAATGTAGTATGTTAAACTAGCCATAAATAACATACATATAGAAGGTGGCATAATGAAGCAGAGTGAATATACTCTACTGTCAGGAATGCCTATGACATCCAGGACCAGATTCGAGCAAGTCACTTCAGCTCATACTTTTTAAAGGTGCCCCACTTGACACATCTATGGTCTCATTTTAAAAAGGCAGAGCAACTCCAAATAGCAGAAGCTGTGGGTGCTTACCACCTCTGCCATCAGGCCTTCAGTTATCTAAAGCTGGGCACCAAAAACTAGTGCATACCTCTTGAAAAGCTTGGCCTTTGTCTTTCTAGGCCCAACTGTGACCTGACATATATATAGCTTGATGGAAGTAAAAATCAGGAATGAAGAAATTCAGGCCCATTCTTCCTCCACTTACAAAAGCAGGAACAGCAGTTTCAATAGCAGCATCATGCCACTAATTCACATACTGCCTTCCAGTGAACTCGGTGGCAGAAACAGAAGACAAGCTATGGTTCTTACTTCCCTTGCAGGGTATCTGTAAGGATTAGTTAATATATATACACAGCACTCTACAACATCTGGCTGCACACATTTTTATGACTGATTTTGCTATCAATCCTAACAGATCAAATACTCTGTTTATTTCATATATACACACATACATATGTAAAATGACATACTTCTCTATTTAAGAGTTCAGCGTTCAGGAAATTCTGTTGCTCTTAACAGATGATGGGTAGCAACACCTTTTGAAGATTTGGCCTCTATATATAGAGGAGAGTGTGGACCTAACATACACTTGCTGAAATGTATGCTCCAGCAGCTAGTGTTATGTAATCATGTGATTAAAGAAAGTATCATAAAATGCATCTGTACAAGGGAATAAGCACCTTAGAACATGTCTATATGTACCCAAAAGTTCAAATTACAATATGCAATTCCAGTTACGTTAATTGTGTAGCTGGAGTCGTCGATCTCTACATAAGTACAGACGGGGCTTTAGCTGTGAATGACTTTCCTGAATGTTGTAGTGTTTGAACATTGCAAGAGTGTACATTTTTTGCACTGAACTGACCACTCATCTCATCATTGTAGATCATGATTTCTCTGCTCCCTCCAGTCTGTGTCACCGTTCATTATTCTGAATGAAGGTGCAGTTTTGAGATGAGGGAGCCAGCCAGCAAGTCAGGGAGTTACAGAGGTTAGACAAACAAACCTCTGTATTCCTTGTGCAGTGTGTAGGTTTAAATACCTTAATGTTTAAATAGAAGACAAATTGAAACCATTATCAGAGTTTAAGGCACATGGGTGCATTCAAAAAGTATGCAATCTGAACAATACTGCCCTCCTCCAGCGGAAACTGAAATGTAATAGTGTTCTGCTGCACATACATTATTCTATTTTCTCTAGGATATATGTTCTCATACCTAGTGTGTCTGTATAAATATATTATGTATTCTCTCTCTCACACACACACACACACACACACACACACACACACACACACACACACTCTCTCTCTCTCTCTCTTTCCCTGGTTTTCCCCCACCCCAAGGTTCCACATGTGAATAATTCATTTTATTCTGACCTCTTTCCTTTCCCCACTCAACTAAATTTTTAAGATCCATTTTAAGAGAGAGAGTTTTACCCACTGGTTCTATATTTAGAATCATACCCCTAACAACAAGATCATATCTTTAACATGTACATAATTTTCCCCATTTCATTTAAGATAGTCTATAGACAGACTTTGGAAACCCATGAGCACCCTCAAGTGGTCAGATGTAGATATTAAGGATACAACTGTTCTTGCTTCTTTAAAAATCGACATTCTGTATTAGCAAAGGTTTTATTCATTCAGGCTACGTCTACACTACAAGGTGTTTGCACAAAAACAGATGTTTTTGAGCAAAAACCTGGGGAGCGTCCACACCTCAAATGAGCTCTTGCGCAATTAAATGGGCAGTTAAATGGCGGAACAGGGGGCTTTTTCCACCGTAGGTAAACCTCCTTTTCTGAGGCATAACTGCTTTTAGCGCTACAGCTATTGCACAAAAAGGCCAGTGTGGATGCTCCAGAGGAAAAAAGCACAGGTGCTCTGATGGCCATTCTGTGAATGGCCGTCAGAGCTTTCTTGTGCAAGACCATCCAGCAGTGTGGACGCTCTCTTGCTCAAAAGCACATCGCTTTTGCGATGTGCTTTGAGGTGTGGACGTGCTCTTACGCAAGAAGTTTTTGTGCAAAAACTCTAGCGCAAAAGGCTTCTTGTGCAAGAAGCCTGTAGTGTAGATGTAGCATCAGGCCACGTCTACACTGCCGGTTTTGCAGGCAGTGAGTATGCAAATGAAGCACAGATTAGCATACTGCTGTGTCTCGTTTGCATAATTTATGCTTTTTTGCGCAAAGGGTTTTTGTGGGAAAAAAGTGCTGTGGACAGGGGGGTTTTGCGCAAAAACCCCATTTTCTGCAAGATCCTTATGTCTCTCTGGGAGAGGCATAAGGATCATGCAGAAACGGGGGTTTTGCGCCAAAAACTCCCATCCACACTACTTTTTTTCCCCTACAAAAACCCTTTGTGCAAAAAAACCAGCATGAATAAATTATGCAAATGAGGCACAACAGTATGCTAATCCACGCCTCATTTGCATACTCATATGCACTCAGTTTTACTGGCAGTGTAGACATAGCCCCTAAGTCTACCTCCCAAAATCAAAGATAATCATGCTCTGGCCATTTGGTATTACTATCCATACCTAATCTGGTAGCAAGCTGCTGTCATGTCATGGCACCTTAATTCTCAGTTCTCTCACAGTCTGGCACAGTTGTTCTTCAGTGTAAGATAAGAATTTCCTGTATCCTGTCCCCAGACATGCAAACCTTTGCATGTTTTTCTCATTGTAGGCTTCAAGCTCTTCAGAGCAGCCATAAGATCATCCCCTCTGTTTGTAGGCAGCCTTATGAGGGTGCCTCATGAGGATAGATTTGATATTTTCATAACCTCTGCTCCTTCTTTCCCACCCACCCTCTTTTTTTTTCCCCCTCTTCCCCCCTATTTATTTTGGGTCTGCACATCCTAAACTCAAAACTCTGATCATCTGAAGAAGTGGGCTGTGCCCATGAAAGCTCATGATACCATCTATATGTTTTGTTAGTCTATAAAGTGCTACCAGACCAGTTTGTTTTCTTAAGTTTATCCTGTACAGAATAACTCGGCTACCCCCTGAAGCTTCTGAACTTTTTAACACTCCATTAAAAAAAAGTGTGTCAAACTTCTACGTTTATGTTGAGGCCAATCCACAGTTGCAAATGGACTAATACAGAATGATGGATAAGAGAGTTCACTGGAGATGCAGGTATGAACATAAATCACCCTCATCCAGTAAGGGTTTGATGCAGCAGTTCGGACTTAGCAAAAAATGCCACTAAACAGGCAACTCTCTAGCTGTGTTTTTCTTCCTGGCAGTTTTACAAACAGTAAACTCAAAGTATATTTTATAAATTGTACAAGCCATACAAGAGAGCATGCATTTCCCCTGAGCTCCCTGTCCTGGCTTTTGGTCACTGCATAACCCTTTTATCTATCTCCCTTCTTCTCAGGAGAAAGCGAATACATGATTCAATTGCCTACATACCCATGCTGGGTAATGAACATGAGGAACGGGAAATAGTTTTGTCTCCGAAAAATTACTACAAAGACAGTATTTACTGAATCCTGGAGGCTTGTTAGTGAATATTAGTCACTGGCTACATCCCAATAGGAAGGACAAAGTGGACTCAGTGGCCGCAGGGAGAGGGAGGGCTCAGGCCCCCATACGCAGGCTGTCACTACTCCCATTTTGTGCATGACAGCTCCGTTCCCTGATTAAGGCCACTGGAGCACAAGGCCTTACTGTCTCACAGACAGGGCAAACATATTGACTTTGGCCATCAGCCACGCTGCCCTGCAAGTATATTGAATATAAGAGGCAAGTATATTGACTCTGGCTCTGGAGACATAGATGCGGAAGACATATGCACTGCATCCACTCCTTAATAGAGATGGGGCACACCTACCCTGCACTGAACAGCATCCAGTGATTTTTTGGGATTTCTTTGCAACCCTACCTCATGTCGTTTCAAAAAATCAAAATGTTTCAGTAATTCTGGCATTCAGTGTTGCAACTGAAGATCAAAGTTTTCAGCAGAAAGCCTTTTTTTTTTTTTGGCAGTGTCTTTTAGTTGAAAAACACAATTTTCCATGAAAAAAAGTTTCAGGGGAATAATTGTCCACCAGCCTTATATATATGCTGTCAAAATGGAACCTCTAGCTGTCAAATGAGCCAACCCAAGTGTTCAAAACCCATAAGTCATGACTCCCAAGAATTTGGGTGACTTGTTTCTGTCCCCCTCGTCCCAATCCCTGCTGCACAAATCTTGGAAAAAGGGAAGAGAGGTCTCTGCTGCCCTCCCCTCCAGGAGCTGTAGAAGAAGCAGAGGCGAGGAAAGTAACAGAATGAAGAGATGCTGGGGCTGGTGTGTGCCATTATCTGATTAAAATGTGGTACATGGCCAGAAAGGGCTAACCGGCTCATAGATGGACTGACCCAGGGTCAACCTTTCAAGGCTTGGTGAGAAGATGTGTAAATGATAACTGGGCTATTACATTAGGTTAGAGTAGTGGTTCCCAACCTGTGGTCTGCGGGGCCCCTGGTGGTCCGCGACAGTACTGTAGGGGGTCCACGGAAAGTTTAAAATAAATGTACAGAGCTTCTTGCAGCCAGCAAGGCCTTCAGCTCACATTGCTTCCCACGGCTTGGGAAGAAGCATGAACTGAAGGATGTATAGGCTGCAGGCACAATTATATTGTTTGGGGGAGGGGGCCATAAAATTGTAATAGATTGAAAAGGGGTCCATATACTAGAAAAGGTTGGGAGCCACTAGGTTAGAGCAAAACTTTGAAATGCAAACTTGCATTGTTAGAGCATTTTAATGGTAGGTTTGCTCAGGTCTTGTGATGTGAACGAATAACCCTTGGCTGTTACTATAGCTTTGATTCAAGATCAGAAAGTAATATTAACATTTATGATCAAACTTGATTGAAGTAGTATTGTTGTGTAGATATGTGTCTGAAGGTTGTGGTAAACTGTATGTGAACTATTTAATGGATAAATTACCTTGTGCTAATTTCACTTCATGGCAAAGTCTATGGTGTTCTCCAGGCCAACAGGTAACCCCCACTCACCCATTTGCAGTTCATAGGTCAGTGCTGGGTGGTAGCAGCCAAACACAGCAACAGCCACTATTTTATATAAATAAAAGCACGGATAGTGGTGCACAGAGGACGGCTGTATCTACACTACAAAGAAAAGTTGGAAACGATACGCAAATTGGGAATTGCACGGTGCCAAATTTCAGGAAAACCTCCTCTTTCGGCACATCCCTTCTTCCTTGTACAATGGAGTTTTACAGGGATGGCGAAAGAACGCATCCACTTTTCCAAATTTTTTTTTGAAAAGCGGATGCGTTCCTTGGATGCAGCATAGCTTTTCTGGGATACCAGAGGTATCCCAGAAAAGAGCTGCAGTATAGACGTAGCAGAGGAGTTTAGTGAACAAGAGACAAACAGATAAAATAAAACAAAAGAAGAATCCACATGACTGGCTGATAGAAACTTTGGTTCTGCCTCTGCTTTCAAATTTAGTCAATCTGTTAAAGGACAAAACAAAGGAGCACACTGTATACATATCTGTTTATCTACTATAATCTTTATAAAGCACTCACACATATTGATGGTGCTTTCCCATATATTTGTCAACACATGCCTATACCCCAGAGAGACAGACCCAATACACTCCAAGTTCCACAGAAAAGCAACTAGCAAGCTAATAAAACAATAACTTATTAGCATCTGGGTTAGGAGTTCTAGTGCTTGTTTACTCATTTCATTTACCATTAGGTTATTATTGGTCTTCTACCTGCAGGAAAGAAATGAACAGGAGAGCTGTGGGAGGGATTTCCCAGTTGTCACGCTACACTCACAGCTGCAACTAATGCAGCAGCAGTTCACACTAAGGACATTAACTAGCGGTTAATTGACTAGTTGAGTAGTCCATAGGCACTTCCACATTCCTCCTTTAAAATGTACAAGAGCCCCCAGTGGGGCTCTTGTACATTTCAAAGGAGGAATGAGGAACTCCGTGTGCAGCCTGGGGCCAGCGGGAAGTCCTGCTGACTCTGGGCTGCGCAGGTGACAGCTGTGAAATGCACAAGAGCCCCCAACATGGAGCTTGGGGTCAGCAGGGCACTCAGAGTCCCCCGCTGATCCCAGGCTCCATGCTGTGCTGCCAATTTGAAATGCCACGTGGAGCCGGGGTCAGCTGGGTACTCCCCAGCTGACCCCGGGCTCCACGTGAGCAGTGCCACACAGCTGATCCTGGGATTAGCTCTGCGGCGCTGCCCCTTTGAAACGCCTCGGCATTTCAAAGGCACAGCACTGCACAGCTGAGCCCAGGATCAGTGGTGCAGAGCTCCCACTTTCAAGTACCCCCTTTCCTCCTTCCCCCCCTTGCTGCCTCTATCTCCTAGAGGCAGCAAGGGGGGGGGGGGAGGAGGGAAATCGACTAGTCGACTGACTATCCGATAAGCATTATCAGATAATTGACTAGTCTTTAACATCCCTAGTTCACACTTAGTAACCATGGGACAACTAGTTGATCCATCACTGGTTTTCCCTTTTTTTTTTTTTTTTTTTAAAATAAAACACCACCACAAGAACCTCCTCAAATGAATTTGTTTACACAGACATATTCCAGCCTCACATATACAACTTTAAAACATGTTTTCCATATTAATGTACTAATGTGTAACTAATCTACATTTGGTATTTTTTTAAACACCTATACCTTTTAGACTCTCTTGACCTGTGGACCAAAAGCAAGCACAGTTCAAGCATATACAGTATTCTCACACTGCTGAGTGTAGCATGACAGACACCAAAATAACTCCATTTCAAGATTTAAAATAAAACTTTATAAACAAGAAAGGAAACCCTTGTGATTTCTTTAAGCAGTGTCCTTCAAACTTGTTTAAATATTTACAGCTAATCATTTGCATATGCCCTGGGAGTTATCCTCTTCACTACCGAGACTATCACAGAGCTATACAAATATCTAATAACCTTGATCCAGTGTCTTGTATGTCCTGTGTCTCCCAACACCTCCAAATCTCATTTCAAAGGCTCAAAATGTAGGCAAGAATTTGCATCTCAATACAGGACCATTGGATACCACATTTATTCTAAAGGATCTCAGCAGGTGATGAACCAGTTAGCTGAAGAAAAAGTAGTACCTCAGTTCTGCTTGTCCATTAAGAAAACCAAAGCTTTAATATAGGTCTCATTCTAATCTTCAGATACACCAATAGGCATTGTGTAAATTAAGGACATTGGTTTGTTTTACATAAAGTTTCTTCAGAACTGTTGCTTCACAGAGCTTCCTTTCCCTGGAACAACAACTGGGAATAATTCTGTTTGTGTGTGAAAACAGGAAGCTGCTGCATATCCAAAGCTGGTGTAAATTGTCATAACTGATGTCAATGGAGCTATGACAACTTTACACAAACTGAGGATCTTTCCCTTCGAATAACAGTATCTAAGCAGTCAGCTTTCAGAGTCAAGTGTCAGATAAAAACTTTTACAGTTCATGTGTGGAGGAACAGCAGCATTAAGTGGTTTGCTGGAATACTGACAATACATATGGCTGAAAGACATACCAGTGGGCACAGCAAGGGATCAGTTTCTGATTGAAAGGTGATGACCGAGGACAGCTTCAGGATCAGCATTTATCTACCGATTTCCTGGTGTATCTACTAGTGTAACACAGTGAGCAATATTTTCCACTTTAACATGCCGATCATCCCACAATTAAAAAGTTCAATTAGCTCTGGAAACTGAAGTTAAAATGACTATAAGACACATGCTTACCATGCTTTTGCAAACGGGATATAATGACTTCTCAAAGCTAGAAACAGCAAGGAGTTTTTTGGGAACTGAAACTTGAAGTGAGAGGCAGGAAGGCTAGTTGTAATAACTTGGGGGGGGGGGGGAATGCTCTGCCAAATTCATGTAGGTCTACACTAAAGGTGAAGGTCAACTTAAGATATGCAACTCCAGCTATATTAATTACATAGAGTCGACAGATCATCCACAGCAGGAGGTCAATGAGAGCAAACGCTCCCATCGGCTTCCCTTACTCCTCATGAAGAGCAGGAGTACCGGCGCGAATGGGGGCACCCTCTCAGTTCGAATTAGTTAGTCTTCACTAGACCTGCTAAAATTGAACCCTGGAAGATCGACCACGGCAGCATCGATCTTCTGGGTAGTGCAGACATGGCGTAAGAGAGGTAAAGGAATACACAACCTCCTGGAATTAATTTTCAGTGAAATTCCCATGGCCCTGGACAAACAAAGCACTGCTATATAGACACAAGCAGGACAAAATTAAACAAATCTTGTGTCATTGTAAAGCAACATAGGACTAGTGCCATTATAGCCCAATAAAGACTCCCATGCAAACCTTCTGAGTCTAATACAATATTTGTATATATGTAAACACACACATCTGTGCCTCAGAACTATTTAAAACAGATCTAGACTAATTAAAAATGTTCAGTTTAAAAAAATAAACATACAAAGAATAGGTACACAAAACCCAACCATTAAACGTTTTGGCACTCCTGAAAGAAGGTGCTTTTCCTATTTCATCAAAATGCAGTATCCCTATTTCTTTTGCTCTGTCCTGTCTTCCTAAGCAAGATGAAGTTCATATCAGAACTTGCTCATCATAAATACCAAGGGACCCAACTCTTAAGTTTCAGCAAGTTTTCACAGACATATTCAGGTCCCTTTGTTTAATTAAGATATTTTGAATCTTGTAATCCATTAAGAGACATTAGTAAAATGTAGCAACTAATTGTTTCTATTTTCATATAATTCCCTGAAGGACTCAGAATAAGCTATCCTTCAATATGTATACAAATTGCAGTTTCTAGCTAAGATACCATAAACAATAAAGCATCACTGAAGAAAACAAGAATGTAAACATGTTAAAAATGGCATGAGATTTAAGTTTACTTTCTATAGGTAAGTCTATTTTGATGTAACAAGCCAGTAAGAATCACTGCAAACTAATAAGACACAAAAATCAGCAAAACAAATATTTGATGCAAAGCCCAGAAAAGTGTTTTTTTGATAGAGAAACAGGAAAAGGTGCTTTGCAAGTTACTGGCATTAAACCAAAATACAATTTTGCAATGTTATCAAATATTTTTTTCCCAACCAGAAAATCCAGAAGAGGACAACTGCATTTCTTGAGTACATGCTTCATTAAAGATCAACCGATACACAAGACTGATTTGAGGGCCTAAGGAAGAGCTCTGCATTGCATCTCCATACAGAAATGTTTCTGTATCTGTCAGGAGGTGTCTACATACAAGCTGAACATCAATTTGATTACATTTACAAAACAGATTCAGTAATACGGATTCAAAACCCAATGTAGGTAGGGTTGCCAGGTGTCCGGTTTTCGCCCAGACAGTCAGGTAATTGCATCTTCTGTCCGGTTAAAAAAAAAAAAAAAAAAAAAAAAAACACACCAGAAAATACCGGACATGCAAAAAAAGCCAGCAGGGACATTTTTCCCCTGCTGAGTCTGGCAGGGGAGCGGGCGGGATGTCCCTGGGGCCACTTTAAAAACTTCCCCCGGCCTCCCTTGCCACACTGCCAGATACTTCCGGTTCCTCTCCTGCACGTGGGAGAGGCCGCGCAGGAGACCTGGCTGGAGGGAGAAGCTCCACGTGCTGGAGCCCTGAGACATGTCAGCCAGGTGGCAGGGAAAGAGGCTGCAGCTCCTTCCCAGGGCTCAGGAGGCTGCCAGCAAAACTCCTTTTGCCGTGAGCAGGATGAGAGGAGAGGGGAGGGAGGGGATCCATTCCCAAAGTGGGAGGGAAGGGAAGCCCCTGAGCCCCTTCCCTGCATGGGGCACCTTTTGGAACTAAGGGGAAGCCACAGCAGGGCCAGCTTCCCCCCATGCTCCCCTTCTCTGCAATAGCCTGGCTGCAGCAAGGAGCAGTGTCTTGTAGCCCTAGCTAGCCCTACACTGGCCGCAATGCCTCCTTAACTGTTAAGGAGGCATGTGGAACCTGAGGGAAAGGTTGGGGGTGGGGGGGAGGAGGAGGAATCCCATGCAAGAGGGGGAGGGAAGGGAAGCCCCCCCCCCACCCCTTCCCTGCATGGGGTTAGGGTTGCCAGGTGTGCAGTTTTCACCTGGACAGTCTGGCAATTGCATCTTCTGTCCGATTTAAAAAAAAAACAAAACAAAAAAACAAACAGAAAATACCGGTATTTTCAGTTTCTCAGATGGAAGGCTGGCAGGGATACTTCCCCCCTGCTATGTCTGGCAGATTCCCCCCTCCAACCAATTTTTTTTCCCGCCATGTTCGGTATTTTTTGTGAAACTATCTGGCAACCCTAAATGTAGGTCCTCTTATTTTGGAACAAGAATGCCCCGCGTCCCACTTTGAGAAAGCTGCTAATGGGCTGCTCTGGTTTGTTTATCCAATGGCTCAGTAGTGACGGAGCCTCATGGCTCACATTGGCTCAGGTTCACCATTTGCAGCTAAGGGGAGCCACAGGAACAGGCCACAGGGCTCCATGGCTACAGAGCCTTCAGATAAACAAGCCGGAGCAGCCTGTAAGCAGGGCCGTGAGAAACACTGCACTACATTGACTTGCTTTAAAATGATTTCTAACCAATTTAACCAAAATTGAATAGGACCGTCTTGTTCCAAAAGAAGTTTCAACATGGGAAGAGTGCACCAAGCTAAATAGATGTAACAAACTTATATTACATTGGTGCAACGTCTATGTTTAGAGATATCTGAAGCCTTCTATGAAGTGGGTATCTAAACTCCTTAAACTAAAGAAACCTCGCTAAGACACAGTCATGGTCTCTGGCTCTTCAGGCTACTAAGAGCAGGAAATGACAGAGGCAGTGTGCCCATCCTATTTCTCAATCCCTCTGGTTAGCTAAAGAACATTCAAAAGCTTAGAATGGATTCCAAAAGCACCATTCCAGATGGTGATGAGAAAGGGCCTTCAAAGTGTGGGGGAGGTTATAAATCCCCCCCTCCCATCCAATAGCAAGACAGAGGATGCTCTGTTCAAAATGAGGGCAGGAAAGATTCATAAAATAAAATTTTGTTGCAAGCCATTTTGGTTTTGCTGAACTTAAGATGTTACAGGGAGATTCTTATATGCTGTATTGCAAAATGAGCATCTAATATTTTACTTGGCGTAAAGCTGCTAACCATACTTTTTATAGCTTGGTTCACGCAGTCTCACCTTTCTGGGGGGAATGGGTCAGGGACAGAAAGAAGAAAAGTTTTTATTTCGGTGAGGTGAAGACAAGAGCCCCATGTCGGTCATGCCGATTAATAAGTTCTATTATATAATACCGTTTTGCTTCTCTAATGGCGCAGGAAAAAGAGCAAAATACAATTGAGAAGAATGAGGGGAGGAACTGGCAACTCAGTTACCTCTAGGAGAAAAATGGTTTCTGGAATAGAACTGAAAGCATCTTTTCCTCTATAAAAGCTTAAATAGCAAAAACAGTTAGATGTTAGTATCTGGAGAAAAGATAGCATAAACATACTGTGTAGAAATGGCCATCATGCAATCATTCCTAAAATGATTTAAAAAAAACAAACAAACAAACAAAAACAAAAAACAAAGAAACCACAAACACACAAAACAAAATGTAGCAAAGCGTGAATTATGTTTCAGATGGCAACCTCATGCAGTGTGGGTTTGTATAGTACATACCCAGATAGGATCTCTTGGGAGGTGCTTTGATTTCTTCATCTTTACTATCTGCAGCTACATAAGAAAAATAAATTGAGGAGAGAGAAGAAGAAAAGACAAAACAGACTAATTTGAGTCAATACGATAGATGGGTTTTTTTTAGTTTGTTTTGTTTTAGTTTGGTTGGTTAGAACCTCTTGCTTTAAAAAAAACAAAAAAAAAAACCCACACACAACACATGCCAGAAGTTTTAGTTTCCATGCTGTCTATCGAGTTTACCCCAAGATTTTTAAGAAGGAGAAAGGGGAAGGAAATCACTGACTAGCCCTCAGTGAGAGAAATACCAACAATTTAAAAATCAAATAATAAAGGGGAGGAGAGAATAACAGAGACAGTGTAACATGTAACCTTCTTCAAAGCAATGTACAAAAATATTCATGAACTTTTCAGGGAAGAGAAAGCTTAAATTGCTTATTTTTATTCCTGTGTCTAAGTTAAATGTGAGGATGGAGGAGACTTTCAGGAAGAATTTTGTAGGGACAAGTAAAAAAATAAAAACAACATGACACGGGTGCCTCAAATTTTGTAGGGACCCCTTTTCTACAACTCTTCCAACAGTTTCAACCATTTAGCCACTCACTTTAACAGAGAGAGCAAATTACCACTTCACATATACCACATGCTGAACTACTTAATTTTACTCTAACCTTCCTCTGTAAGCCTGAATTCCATTTGAAAACCACAGGCTACCGAAGACTATTAAAATTCTCTTTGTAATCCCAGTGTTACAGTAAGGGATAAGTTGTACACAGAAGTTAAGATATCAGCAGTTTGAGGGAAGACAGGAAGACAGGGTCCAAAATTAAATGACAGTAAGAAATAAACTGAAACAACAATGGAACCCCCATGCTACTTGGCCCCTAAGCACCACAAGGATACAAATAACTACATAGCAACTATGGCTTTCGGGTTAGGCAAAAGACTTAAGGCATCATACCCATAGAATACACCATCCCCAGGACAAACTCCCCACTGGTTGTAAGCAATGTTAGAATATTTAGGGGGTGTTTGCACTTACCCACACATCAGGACAAAGGTTGGGGGGGGGGGGGAAGGTATAATCAAGTTTTGAGAGTGTGGGGCAATGGAAACTAAGCTCAACATTACATAGGTCTAGCTGTATCTAGGATGGTACTTCTATCCTGCCAAGATATTTCAAAAAAATGGCTGATATCATCTAAGCAACCACCCTCCACAAATTGTGTTCCTGTTAAAATGGCTCACGATGGGCACCCAAAATCAGAGGCAGTTAAAATTGACTGACCATTCGGCCCTTTTTAATAATCCCAACTGGCTGCCTCAGAACTGAGGTACCCAAAATCAACAATCATTTTTCAACATCTTTGTCTTCCAGCATAGTTGCACTGCAGGACAAACTGCTACGCTGATTTGTTCAAGGAGAGAGCTTAAAAAAAAAAAAAAAATCCAGCTTTGAGCTGTCTCCTTCAGTACAATACAACACAAACTGCCGCAAACACCAATTTACATTCAGTAGAAAAGGGCTATTGTTACCATTAAAAGTGGTATCAGGATACCCACAAATTAAGAGTTAGAATACATTCAAAATGGAATTAAGAAAGAGAAAAAACAAAAGGAGGACTTGCTGGCATTACCTAGCCTCTGCCTCTCCCTAACAGTAGCCTTCACAGCACAGTACGCACATGTTATTTCATTTGAGATAAAAAAAAAAAAATCCTTAGTAATAGATAGGTTAATTCTAAAAAAGTTTCTTGAAGCCTAGATTTTTAGCAAGTCTTTAATTGTTTTGGGCTACGTTACATGCATGCACGCAAAGGGATGTAAATCTCCTCTTGGTTAATGCATGTAATAAAAGGGTAATAAAATGTATGTACCCGAACAAAAAGGAAAGACCCTTCCAATAAATCAAAAGAGAACACGAGCACAAAATGAGTTCTGCCACTTGCATCACCTTTATTACTCTGCATGAGAAAACAACTATTTCCTAGAAGGTAAGGGGTGGGAGGGATAGTTTCTTCATGGATTTTTTTTTTTTTTTAATGGAAAAAAGAAGTCTCCCTAATATCCACCAGGACAGAAACGCTCAGAGGAGACAGTCAAGTGAGTTCTAGGGGAGTGAACTTTTCACGTTGCAGCAGATTCCCACATAAATGAAAGTGCAGACTGTAGGTTAAATGATTTGTAGATACACTGTTAACTAAAACACTAAAATGTACTTCAAGCCAGAGGCCCCAGCAAAAAAACTTGCTTGAGCTCTCAAAAATTGTCCTCTAGATTAGGAGACTTTGTTATTGTTTTGGAAGCTTTAAAAAAAATGGCTTCCTGCTGAACTAATTCAGCAGGGGTTATTTTGGATGATTAGGAAAGAAAAGAAAAAAAAAAAAAAAACCCACACACGACTCCTGGATAACTCAAGACTCATTGGTCAAATGTGCCACCAGTATTATTAGAATGGAATATAAAGGCATCCTCTAGAGTGGAGACAGAACCAAGACAGTCTCACCTTTTAATCCAAATTATTTTGTAGAGGTATTAGGAAAGAGGATGGAATTTAAATACAAAAACATAGTGAGATTGATATTATTAATTATTATGATGATGATGATGATGATGATGACAGAGCAATCCATAATGTAACACCTTCCATCCAGGGATCTCAAATGCTACTCAAAAGCATCCAACTGAAATGTAGCTTCCCATCATCTGTGAGCTATGGGAAAAAACTAGACAAATTGAGCAGCTTGCCCTGGATCTGATGGGACAACCCTGGGAGAGTCAAGTTTCGGATCACAGATCAGCTGATACCCAGTTTCTGTGTTTTACCCACAAAGCCATGTTTCCTCTCTTGGCAGAAGTATGTATGCCCAGAATGGTAAAGAGCACAAAGATTAAATTTCAAACGAGTACATTACATCTGACAGTGAACCTCAAGATCCTCAGCATTAATACTTTTCAATTGTACATCTATATGTTAATGTCACTGATTTAACCTTCCCATCACTTAGAAGTTAATTGCATCTACAAAAATCAGGGGAGAGACATTTAGTTGCATAGTGCAGTTCTAATAACAAACCTTTGCATAAAGCACCGTGAGCCTCCTGCTGCAAAGAAAAGAGTGAAGGCCCAAAACAGCAGACAAAATTGTCCTCTTTAGTGAATTAAATATAGGGAGAAGTGGATCTTGGGAAATGACAGGGCAGGACACATTGAATATGCTCTGCAAGTTACCTCACAGGCTGGTGAAGAACCCAGTTATTTCACTAAGTGACTGAATGCCAGTCTGTGTCATTTTCAAAAAAGAGGGTAGCCGAAGTAGAAATGGACACACACACCGATATGTACTGAGAAACCCTGTCAGAGAAGGGGGAGGGAAAGAACACGATCTGGCTTGAAGAATGATCTCCTAGCCCCACAAAGGGCAATAAGAAGAGGAAGCCCCCTGCTCTGCTCCCAACCAATGGGTATTGAGGGAGGAAGAGCTGGCTGCTCCCCTCCCAACACATCCAGTTTTAAATCTCTGCTAAATGTGAGATCAGATCTAAAGTCATTCATTTCCCCAGCTTATGACAACAGTCCTTGCAGACAATGCAGCCCCAGATAGAGAAGAAAAAAAAAAAATGTACAGGTAACAGTGCTGTGAGCTGCAGATAAGCTAACATTCTCCATGATGTCATTACCTGGTCCACTTCACACTCCACAGACAGCACTGAGCGGGAGTGGGAAGAGGTTTGCAGAACAGGCCTATTGTTCTGTTAAACAGAACACTCCCCTGCAGAGCCAGCACCCATAGCCCTAGGGCTCCCACTATTAGGGTATGTCTACTATGGAGTTTTTTCAGGATATCGGAGGTATCACAAAAAAATCTCCGCGCTGTTCAGGGAAGGCATATGCTCTTCCACCTTTTTTTTTTTTTTTTTTTTTTTAAAACGGAAAAGCAGACGCACTCTTTCAGAAGCCCTGTCTTCCAAAAGAGGGTTTTTTTCCTAAATTTGGCCCAGTGTAGACAGGACAAATTTCGGAAGTGCCTCTTCCAAAAAAAACTATTGGAAAAACGTACGTAAATTGTGAAGCACAATTTGCATACCTTTTTCCGATAGATCAGTGTAGTCTAGGCGTAGCCTCTGTGGAAAGACTGCAGCTATCTAGAGCTAGATCAATCCACAGTTTTTAGGGTAAGAGAGGGAAGAAAACAAACCAAGAGAGCAAATTATATCTTCATATTGGCAAGACAGCTGAAAAGAAGCCAGCAGTTTTATGTTGCAAAAGAAACAGGAGAAACATAAAATAGGGAAAGTACAAGTCAAACAACAAAACCAGAAGTTATATTTTCAAACTGTGAAAGAGCTGCCACAAAGTAAATCATTTTGAGCTTGTCTAAGAGGTAGGGGGGATAACGCACTCTACAGGGATATTATTTCTGTGCTATGCTTCACATTAATTGGCCCTCTCAGCCCCGGCTAGTGTGCACTGAAGGTTCCCTGGTGCACTTTACTGTACAAATTGAACCTTTCTAATCCAGCACCCTTAGGACCTGACCGGTGCCAACCATGGGAGGTCAATATTGTGTTGTCATTACCAACACTTCCACTGCTTTCTGGGCTCTTAAAAGACATTTAGGGATAAATTAGAGCTAAATAACAGCACAGAACTCAGAGAGCCAGGACCGGTGGCTGAAAACAAACTGTATGGGACTGCGGGAAACTTGGCCACTCCCATGATAAGTGAACATCTGGCTAACTAAAATCATGCTGGACCACAGATGTTGCCAGACCAGAGAGGTTCAACCCTGTAGTACCATTTCAAAACTATTACATTAAAGTACACAAGCAGGGCCTATAAAACTAATTCATGAACAGCATGTTAGTGTGCTTTAGAAATTATACCCTATAGAGCACAATATCCCACTGTGTGGCCAAGCCCTTAGATCAGGGGTGGGCAATAATTTTTGCCTGGGGGCCACTTCAAAAAATTTTGAAGTAGCCCCGGGCCACCCCAGAAGGGGCAGGGCCTAAACAGGAAGGGGGCAGGGCTACCCCAACTCCAGACCATGATTGGTCTGGGGGTGGGGGAGCTTCTTTCCCCACCTTCCCACTAGGCACCCATGGCCCTGGAAGAGGCTTGGTGCACTCCCCCACTCCCAGGCCAATCAGGGCCTGGGGGCAGGGGAGCGCGCAAAGCCTCCTCCCCGCAGGGCCAGGGCAGGGCAAAGGAAGCTTCACGCAGCTCCCCCGCCCCCAGGTCCTGATTGGCTTGGGGGCGAGGAAGTGCGCGAAGCTTCCTCCGCTCCCCCTGCCCCGCGAGCAGCACACGGCACTTCAAAGCTCCACGTGCTCCTGGCAGGGCGGGAGAGGGCTTTGTGTGCTCCCCCACCCCCAGGCCCTAATTGGCCTGGGGGCAGGGGAGCAGCAAGGCCTCCGCGGGCCGGATCCACCCGCTTGGCAGGCAGGATCCGGCCCACAGAGGCCCTTTTGCCCACCCCTGCCTTAGATCAGAGATACTCAGAATAAGGCTCAGGAGCCACCAGTCACTCTTTACTGTCTCTCTTGTGGCACCAGATATTAAAATACTGTATGATTTAATTATTAATCAGCTTAGGTTATCAACTAACCAGGATGCTTTTACTAAGTTATTACCTACTGTAGAATATTTTGTCAGTCATTTTGCTGTGATGGTGTGTGTGTGTGTAAGTAAATGAACAATGAATTGACACTACAGTGACTCTTTTGGGTACTGTTGATCACTAATTTAGCTCCTGAACAACTGAAGTCCAAACAGGAGCGGCTCGGGGAGAGCTGCCCTAGGTGGAATGGTGCCCTAGGTGGAATGCACGATCGGAGCCTCCGTCTCCATAGCCCTCAATGGCGTGACGTCATCACTGGGCGCCGCATTAAACGTGGCGCCCTAGGCAACTGCCAAGGTTGCCTACATCCATGGGCTATGCTTGAGTCCACGTATCACTACCTTAGATTAACAACAAATGATATTCTGGCCCATATGTGAAATTTCCACATGAAAAAAAAAAGTACCACAAGACTATCAAAAGTGCTGTATGACATACATTTAGATAAACCTGTAACAGTGACACACCATCACTCTCCCTTTTAAACAGCCTACATCATGACAAGAAATAAAATACTGGATGTGCAAGCATGACACAGTATTGGCAATAGCAACATACAGCTTCTGATACTGGTCATTGATAAGTGCTTCTCTAATGCAGAGACCTGGCAAAAAGTCCAGTGAAAATGTTTCTTTTCATTCAGGCCTAGATCTTAACAGCAGGGCTGGCACAGTAGCACAACTTTTACAACTTGTTCATATGTTCCTAAGATTTGACATAAAATATTAAAGACCTTTCATTTTGTAGACTGAACTGAGACCCATTTAAAATAACTACATTTTAAAATATTCAAATGGAAAAAAATATTTTAAAACCAGGCCTTTCAGAAAATTCTAGGTTGGCTCTTCAAGACACAATGGTTTGCACCACGTACACAAAATTTTTCACCCAACCCAATGACAAAAAAAGATAATTTTTATAAATTAATAAAGGAAGACTTCGCTCGCAAGGACCAATTACTACCACCAACCTGAAAAGGAGCGACGTTTTATGTTCAGTTCATTTGACACACGTACTTCAGTGCATAGTTTCAGCATCAGTAACATGGTAATGATCATGATAATGCTTTGCCACAGAAGAGGGGACTCAAAATGCCTTCCAAACCTAAAGAGAGAAAAATATATAAGCTTATCAAGGGGGAGGAACTTTATATACCTAATTACTTTCACCCTCAGGTGTCCATAACTATCACCATAAGCGACAATTTGCAAAGCTACAAAGAATTATTACATTAAGAGTTCGATCCACATGTAACCCAATCATACTCAGCTTGCACTTGTAGCAATAACCCTAGATTGGACACCTGGGAACTCTGAATCTAAAAGTGCAAGTTTCTGTTGCCTGAGCTAAACAACCAGGTCCATTAGCTGGAATGAAGAGGCAGACTCACAAACTTGGTCTAGCCACTAGAAGGGGATAATAAACTATATTGTATTAGCATGAGACACACATTCCTTTCCTCTGTTAAGTGAAGGCACACAAAATAAAGAGCTCCTGTACTATATTACTAAGTTCCCTAGATATGATTTTAAAATACGTTACGTTAAATCATAATCCCATACCATCCCATTCCCTGAAAAATAACTACCAATCTATGATTTTTAATCTGATAGTGCCCCAATAAACTGTAACACAGCAGTGCCTTGTCCTTATTGCACTTCTACTGCTCCAGAAGTCTGGGAGAAGGACAGTGCAACATGTCCCAAAAGTTACCTGATTTGGTGTAGTTTGGACCAAGCCTAGGAAAACGAACTCCAAAGTTGCAGCAAAGAGCCACCCAGTTCTTCACAGAGATACAGAAATTAAACAAAAAGAAGACTTTCCCCCTACTGCCTTCCTTCCCCAACTTCCTATTTAATTTATGTTTGCTTATTGATGCTGGTCTGGAGAATTACTGGGGCTCTCCTACACAAATGAAGAAGAGGAACTTGGATAGCAGCCAGTACTTAATGAAGGGGCCATCTTCCAGGATTGCATTAGATTCTGTCATAAGGAAGGAGCCTCTTTAGTGAGGACTGGCTGCTATCCAAGTTTCTCTTCTTGTAGTAGCCATAAGAGAGCTCAGTATAACACCCAACAGACATTATCAGTGAGCAAACAAAAGTAGGGCTTTTAATTTGTGTTGGTGTAGCAGGGAGGAAAGGGCAGGAAGAGTAGAAAAGCCATTCCCATCTAAATCTGGTGCAAAATATATTAGATTTATTGCAGAAAGGCTCAGATAACATGATGATGACTTCTCTCAGTTCAAACAACCTTGCTAGAGTATATGCCTCAGAGATTCTTATTGCTTCAACGAAGCGGTCTGAGAAACTAAACAATGTACTTTCACCAACTCTTTAATTCTGGGACACATTTATTACCCGCCACTTCCAATACAAACACAAAATAGTCACCCAGGCCTCTGCTTCATCACACCACAAACACTGAACTCCCATTGGAAAAGACAGGAGACAACACTTACAGGATATGATATGTTTAATTAAGGTTTTACAACACTCTGGCAAATGTATAGTATATGATAAAGAACCATTCATAGATGAGTATGACGCGAGCTCTCCCATATGCTACATCTAGCTCATAAATACTGCCAAGGAGTAAGGGTTTGGATACAATTCTCTAACTCGGGTTTCTTTCAAGATAGAATTCCGAACTAGTCAATGAGACACTTGGACAATACCAATCATTGACCAGTAAGCCCTTACACTGTATGAATGCTGATGGAGTTCTTTACTTCTATTATGGTCTTTAGGCAAGATTAATTTTTTTTTTTATGGGGCAGACTGGCTTCCATGCAGGTTCTGCCAAGGTAGTGGGGAAAAACTGGAAACTTCCTGAGTCTGGACTTGCTGAGTTTTCTTGGAGTATCTCCTTTGGTGGGTGGCCAGGTTTGTCCCCAGTGGAACAGACCATCCCCAGGGAAATGGCTGGGGGGCTAGATACTTAGTGCCACAGAGATGGGGCCATCAAGTCTATGAAATCACAAGCCTTCACAATGTCTCCAGGGACACTAATGACCTATGTGTATCTGGCTGCAGCAAGGCCTCCTCAACGAATGCCTTGGGGAGGGAGGAAGGTGGAGTAGACCATACCTTGCTAGAATTAGCACTAACAAATGTGGCGGGTTGCTGAAAGGTGTGGAGATGATGCAGCCAAATGTACCAACCCCCTCTCATCTGCAGAAAACCCAGGTAAGGTTTCCATTGAGTCAGGAAGAAAGAGGATGGAGGGGAGCAAAGTAAAGCTGCCATTATTCCCCATTCTGTTCCTCTGCTGCTTGCCAGGGCAAACTCAGCAAATGCTGCTGAATCTCCAGTTTCAGGGGATGTATAGATTCTGGCAGGAACAATTTGCATTTCCCTGACCATGACCCAGAACTCCATGGGTGTAGCAAGAGGTACATGACACACAACTCTGCAGAGATTTCCCAAGGGTCCTCAAGTTATTTATCCCTCTAACATGGCCATGATTCATAGAAGAAATGTGTCATAACAGAATGTCTTTATTGAGGGAGGGGAGCTAGGGGACAACAGATCAAGTTCTGAACACATTACTGAGCCAATACCACGTTGGCATGCCAGAGAAGCTTGGGAGTCATGCACAGCAGCTCTCGGAGCTGCCAGCTGTGCTCCACTGACAGTACTGGAGGCTGTCGTTCTATTTATCCACAGGATAGGTATAGTATGGACAGTGAGGTTATTAGTTTCCTCTCATTGCCACACTACTGGTCTCCTGGCCTGACCCAAAGAGAGTGTGTAGTCTCCACTGGCTTATTCACTCCTTGGAACATTTATTGAGAAGTGCTATCCACAATATCAACTGTTATACAGATTTCTGCCTATGACAAACAGAAACAAGCTAATTGCCTCAGGCTACCAGCTGTCAGACTATAAAACAATTTACAACCACCATAAACTAGTGTCACATTAGAACCAGCAGCCAGAAAAGAGACGGAAAGCTGCATTATCAACCCTCTGAGTCATCTAGCACTTTAGAGCTAAGATTAAACACACACACACACACATACACACACACACACACACACCCCACAACAGAGTTTATCTAGGACTGAATATATATGGCAAGGTTTCTATAACAACTTCAAACAACGTATGAGACTTTAACAAACTGCAACACACAGAATAAACGTTGCATTACATCAACTTTCATTTTGACTAGTCAACGCACATCAAGTGAAATTCTAGATACTGTGTTCTAATCTAAATAAACGAAAAGCAAATAGCTTCTGTTTTGGTCAACATCATGGACCTTAACATGGGGAAAGCAGGATGGATATTCCGGTTTGTATTTGAAATTATGGTCCAGAAGCCAGCCTGACAAAAGCACCGCGTCAGGACACGGGGAATCCAAATTAAGCTTCTCTTGCCTCTCCATTCCCAAATGGGCTGCGGAGGTGACAGATACTAGAAGAGCCCTGGGTTGCTGTGTAGGGATTATTCAGGATGTTTCAGAACCAGCATTCAAGACTCCTCTCCTTAGCCTGCAAAGGTAGAGGCAAATATTTTTGCCAAAGCAGGGCTTAAAGTTGGGAACATTAAAAAAGCTATTCATAAAAGTAGGAAAGAACCTCAGGGTGATAACTGGGGCTCATGGAAAGAGGAACACAGATGTGAAGGGTTTGCTTGTTTGTTGTTCTTTCTTTCAGAGTTTATTGCTGGTAACTATCATATAAGACAAACAATTGCGACATTTGCAGTATTTGGGAAGTCCCATGTCAGACCTCAAAGTCCTTTCCCTTCTATTTATACAGATATCTTACACTATATCACAGAAAAAAAGTTCTGTTTTCTTTTTGAACATACGCAATGTTCCTTAAATACCAGTCATTTTTGTTTAAAAGAAATCTTAACAGTGACGTGTTCATAAAAACTGAGAGGCTGAATAACTGGCTAGACCCAAACAAACTGATTAGTCACTGTGAGTTTGTCTGAATAATCCCACCAACATACCTCATTCCTCTTACAATCATCCTGTTATTCTGGTCCTGGACCTACACTGACGCAAACTATTGATCACGTGGAGAAAAGCCAAACTATCAGTTTAGTGATCTCAAAAGAAGGGAGAAAGAAAAGGGCAACAAAAATGATTAGGGGTTTGGAATGGGTGCCAGATGAACAGAGGTTAAAAGACTGGGATTTTTCAGCTTAGAAAAGAGGAGACTAAGGGAGGATATGATAGAGGTCCATAAAATCATGACTGGTGGGGAGAAAGTGAATAAGGCAAAGTTATTTACTTGTTCCCATAACATAAGAACTAGTGGTCATCAAACGAAATTAATAGGTAGCAGGTTTAAAACAAACAAAAGGAAGTATTTTTTTCCATGTAACACACAGTCAATCTGCGGAACTCCTTGCTGGAGGATGTGGTGAAGACCAGGACTTTAACAGGGTTAAAAAAAGAACTAGATAAATTCACGGAGAATAGGTCCATCAATGTCTATTAGCCAGGATACGTAGGAATGGTGTCCCTAGCTTCTGTTTGTCAGAAGCTGGTAATGGGCAACAGGGGTGATATCACTTGACGATTACCTATTCTGTTCATTCCCTCTGGGGGCACCTGGCATTGGCCACTGTCAGAAGACAGGATACTGGTATAGATGGACATTTGTTCTGACCTAGTATGCCATTCTTATGAGTAACTTCAAGTTCACTAGCAACCAAGCTGGATTTGAACACCGGTCTTTGGACGGGAAAGCTTAATGCATTAACCAAGGGTAGCATTTAAAGCCCAAGTTAAAAGCTCTGCTTTTATTAGGCAAAAGAGTTAAGCAGTGTGGAAGCTGCATTACAGGCTGACACTGTATAACCCAAACTTGAGTGATAGTACAGTAATTCCTCATTTAACACGTGCCCGCTTAACACGTTTTCACGATAGCACGATTTTTTTTTTTAGGGAACGTTTTTTTAATTACATGACCGTCCCCAGAATAACACAATTTCCCCAGCTGGCCCGTTGCCAGTGGCTGCATGGGGCTTCCCCCACTTCCCTGCAAAGTGGTGGAGGGTTCACCATTTGCCGTGCCATTCCCCGCTGATTCCCCCTTGCTGGAAGCCTTGCCCCCTCTCCTCCGCCCCCGCTTGCAGGCCAGCAGCTGGGTTTCCCCAGCCGGGCCGTTGCCGGCAGCTGCGCAGGGCTTCCCCTGCCTCCCTGCAAAGCGGCGGAGGGTTCGCCGCTCGCCGCACCGTTCCCCGGCGACCCCCCACTCGCTGGGTGCAGTGCAGGTCCCGGCAGACCCGTCACAGGGGCATACTCCCAACCCAATCTCCCTCCCCTCTCCTCCCCTTCCTTTCCCCAGAGCCAAACACCTCCCCTCCCTGCTGTAACCCAGTCCCCTTTCTCCCCCAACTTTATGTCCTGGTCCCAACAGACACCACCACTTGAAACGCAACCCCCACCTTTTTCATTATTTTCAATGGGAAAATTGACCCTACATAACATGTTTTCACTTAACACGATCATTTTCTGAAACATATCTACAGTGTTAAATGAGGAATTACTGTATGCTGCTGTAGCACCACCGTAGTCAACAGGAAGTGGAAAAGATAAGAGCTAGTTTCAGAATATGACCTGCCTGCAAAACTGCTTCTCAGCACAAGCTCCCAGGACAGTGTGTGTAACAAAATATATATTTTAAAATAATCCATTAAAACCTACATTTATGGTATTTCTTCCTGTACAAAATAAAGTGTGCTGAAATAGACTAGTGATCAAGGAGAGGAAGTCTCGTGCACATTTCTGCTTCAGAGAGAATTTCCTGTGGAAAAGCTGCTCTCTGCTGTGCACCCTCCTACCACAGCATTCTCTTGATACGGGGGCTCCTTTGATGGTCTTAATATCTTCTCACCTTCACTTTACAGGAGTGACCAGCAGCTATTTTTAATCTGTAAAGCCCACGTAAAGGCTTTGTCTACATTTAACAATTTAAAGCACAGGCACAGCAGTGCTTTAAACTGACAGTGTGGCAACAGCACTGATCTCCCAGCGCTCTATGTAAATCACCTCTGCAAGGGGAGTAGCTAACAGTGCTGTAGCCTGGTTCACACCAGCACTTTATAGCACTTATAACTAGGGTTGCCAGATGCTTTCACAAAAAATCCCAAACATGGGATTGGTTGAGGGAAAAAAAAAAAAAAAGGGAGGGGGGGAGGAAAACACCAGAGTTGTTGAGCAAAAAAATAAATACATGTCCGGTATTTTCTGTTTTACCGGACAGGGGCCACAAATAATGTATGAGCAAAAACCGGACACCTGGCAACCCTACTTGTAACGTAAGCTGGCTCCCCCTGAACACAGGTTACTGCCTGCCCCTCTCTGTGGGAGGCAGCAAGTGGGGCAGGGCAGGCATCTGCACAGAGCTGGGACATGTGGACAGCCCGCTTAATAGCAAGCTCCCCATGCGTATCAGCTCCTGCCCACCCCATCCCCCCAAGCTGCTGCCTCTGACTGAGAAGCAGCAGCATTGTGGGGGGGGAGGCGGGGACAAATGCATAAGCACCTGGCTTGAAAGCCGGCTTCCCACATGTATCAGCTCCCACCTGCCCACCTCACCCTCCGTGCTGCTTCCTCTCTATTTGGGGGAGCAGGTGGCTCCATGGGATCCTGTGCTCATGGGGAGCCATCTTAAAAGCTGGCTCCTCACAGGCACTGGCTCCTGCCTCCCTCCCGCCCTTGCTGATACAGAGGCGGCGGCGGCGGCGGCGGCGGGGGGGGGGGGGGGAGGGAGGAGAATGTGTGTCGTTGACAAGATTAACCAATAAACCCAAGCTTATCAGTTAATCATGTAGTCATCGACACACTGACATCCCTAAAACATATATTAGATAGAACATTCCAATTGACAGGAAATATCCCCAAACCCATCTAGAGGCAGGCAAGGTAATCCAAAACTGTCAGAAAGTCAGGGAGAGTCTTTCCATTTACTTCTGTAGGCGCTGTATCAGGGGCACAATCCTCAGCTGGTGTAAAAACTGTCAGAATTCCACTGCAGCAAACTGAGCTGTAACAAGTCACGCCAGCCGAGGAACAAGTCACCAAGACTTTAATGCACACCCAGGCAGTAAACTGACCACAGCCTCATCCTCTTTGTTTCTTTGGCTGACAAAGAACAAATATGAGAAGTTAAGATCAAAGGAAAATGGTCTTTAGGAGACTTAATGTACCTGTTCCCTCCAGCTCATATTCTGGGCACTTCCACTCAGGAAATGTCACCCTGACCTATCAGCCAACCATTCTTATTTTCTTTAAATTTGTGCTTAATCCTTCAATTACAACACACCCTAGTAACCGGATATCGTCATTAGTACATCTTTAAATTTGACAAGACAAAGGACTGCACCACAACTAAAAAGGCTCCAGCCGCTGAGTGCAGCAGGAAGCAAAATTACCATTGGCTGACCTTACTTCCTAAGATGTAACTAGAACACCTACCATCTACTTCAGAGAAATATTTTCCATTTCCTTTCCTTAGGCCATGTATTTATACTGCTGACATTAAACAAATCCTGAAGTTATATCAGGATGTGGGGCATTTTATACACCTAACTCAGGAAATCCCATTACGAAGGTTAACACAAAATAATTGTACAGGTATTCTAGTGAGCAGCGCTCCTCATCCTTCCACTACATTATTCCTTTTCCTATGTGTCTGACCGACCCAGCTAGGTGAGTAGCATCCTCTGTGCCAAAGTAGAGGTGAGCATATAGAAGTCTTTTCCACAAAGTCACACAGTTACTTTACCCAGTCAGGGGCTCTCTCAGAGACAAGAGGGGCGGGGGGACACATTGGCTTACTGATGAAAATGCTAACAAAGAAGAGCATTTTCATAAAGTGCCAGTAACTCTCCTGCACAGTCACACAACTATGTTATTTTCCATGCATGTTTGTGGATCTTTCAGCACACTGACAGACACAAAAAGTTGACACTCACAGGAGTCACATCACATGTGAGGTTGCTCATCCCCTTTGCAGATGGAAACTCCAGTGCTGGTGTAAAATGGTGCAATCATAAAGGTTTTTTAAGCTGATGTATTCAAAAGGGTCAAAGACTTCGTATTTTTTAAGAATCAACATACTGGGTCAGATGCTTATGGGACAAATAGGGAAAAAGTCTGCATTATCTTTTATGAAAACTACACATGACTGCTCCCTTGGGCAACTGTGTACTGCTGCCTGCCTTAATACATACAGGTAACTCAAAGGAGGCTGCAAAGGGGTGTTAAACAAGCATAAAACAGTGATTTAGACAAATCAGTCTCAGGTACTCAGCTTCAAAAGAGTTATAACAAAGCTGGCTAGACTAGAATTGGGTACCTTCCAGAGACTAAGCCTTTAGGAGACTTAGGGGTCAAAGGACACCTAAAAATCTCAAAGACCCTAGACAAAGCCAAGGGCAATTAGGTAGGCTCCAAGAAGCTGACAGGCTGAGAATAGGGATGCTAAGGACTAGTGACTATCTGATAAACATTTGCTTATTGGATAGTCTGTCGACTAGTCGATTCCCCCCTGCCCCCCACTTGCTGCCTCTATAATATAGCAGCAGCAAAGGACGGGGGGGTGGGGGAGGGCGGGGAGGATACTTCCAAGAGGCAGTGCTGCACAGCTGAGCCAGGGATCAGCTGTGCGACACTGCCACTTTGAAACCCCAAGGCAGTGTTTCAAAAGGAGCAGCCACCACACAGCTGTTACACAGCTCAGCTGTGCGGCACTGCCCCTTTAAAACGCCGAAGCGCCACGGAGCCTGGGGTCAGCTGGGGACTCCCCAGCTAACCCCAGGTTCTGAGTGGCATTTCCCCAGAACCTGGGGTCAGCTGGGGTTTCCCCAGCTGATTCTGGGCTCCCACGGCATATCAGCAGAGCCCGGGGTCAGCTGGGGAAACCCCAGCTGACCCCAGGTTCTGGGGAAATGCTGCGTGGAGCCTGGGATCAGCTGGGCAGTTCCCAGCTGACCCCGGGCTCCACAGCTGCCCCTTTGAAACGTGGAGGCAGCGTTTCAAAGGGGCAGCCACCGCACAGCTGAGCCAGGTATCAAAGGGGCAGCCATGGAGCCTAGGGTCAGCTGGGTACTCCCCAGCTGATCCTGGGCTCCATGGCTTTGAAATGCATAAGAGCCCCCACTGGGGACTGTTGTACATTTCAAAGCAGGCACCACAGTGTAGCCGGGAGTCAGCGGGACTTCCTGCTGGCCCCAGGCTGTACACAGAGTTCCTCATTCCTCCTTTGAAATGTACAAGAGCCCCAGAGGGGGAACGTGGAAGTGCCTATTGACCACTCAACTAGTCAATTAACCACATTTTAACATCCCTAGCTGAGAAGGCACACAAAGATCAAAGACACAAAAGAGTATGGCTTATAGCTGCCACAAGTTATCTGAGGTGACCGGCAGAATTCCATGGAGAGGTGAAGAGGTGAGGCCTGACAGCTATAGGCTTTGCATTCATGACTGTGACCCAAAGAAGGAACATCTAGGCAGCTAGTCCATACAATTCAGCTTACACATCCAAACTCCTAGTGATTTTTAGGAAGAGTTGTGCACGTAAGAAAAGGAGATTGAGGCCTACTATTGTCTACAAATACAGTTTTATCATTTCTGTACACAAGCCTTCTTATACTGCCTTTCAGCAAAGGGTTGGTACAAAAAAAAAAAAAAAAAAAAGACTGCTGATTGAACAGAACTATGCTGAAAAAAGGTTAAGTTACTTTTAACTCAGGGAGAAAACCAGACACCTAGCAACCCTAAAGAAAAATGTAGAGCAGGGGCAGGCAAGATACAGCCCGCAGGCCACAAACAATTTGATCCAGCCTGCAGTCAGCTGCCACTCCCTCTACCCCTAAGCCAATCGAGACCTGAAAGCGGGGGAGTGCGGAAACTCATTCGCTGTCAAACCAACTAGTGGCTCCCTGCCCCCACCAGGGGCACAAGGTACCTAGAGGGAGCCGCCAGCCATTTTGAACAACAAATGACTTCTCGCATGCTCCTCCACCCCAGGCCTCGATTGGTCTAGGAGCAGGGGACATGCACGAGGTCTCCTCCTTCTGCCAAAGGTGTGCAGCACCTAAGGCAATTGTCAGCTGTTCAGAATGGCTGATGATTCCCTATAGGCATCGTGTGCCCCTGGCAGGGCAAGGGCAGGAGAGTGTGCAAAGTCTCCTCCCCCCTCCAAGGGCAAGCGGGGCCTAGAAGGAACCGCCCCATTTTGCTCAAGGCCCCACCCCTTTCCACCTGAGGCCCCACCTCTTCTGGAGGCAGAGTCAGCCCACAACCACAATCAACATTCATGAAGTGGGCCCCCCTGCCAAAATTCTTGCCTATCCCGATGTAGAGGCATTTTGAGCGAGGGAAACAGTTCCAAAGAAACAATATATCACACCATTGTCATCACAAGAAAATACAAGTTCAGTCTTTGATAATGCCCTAAAATGAACAATTAGAGGAAAGCGGCCAAGAGGAGGGTCAGAAAATTGATACCTTTAACTTAAAAATAAAAAAGGCATCTCTTCTCTCCTGGGCAGTGGAATAACTGGAGAGGAAATCTTGAAAAGAAGTATCTAATAGAAGCAGGATCCTGATTATTGCCCTTACCACCAGTACTAATTTCTGAGCTAGTATCAGTCCTGCTATGCAAGCTTTAGCCGTAGAAACACTTAACAGTAGATTCCATGCAGATTCATGAGTAAACATTGTATCTGCAGACTGGAGGACAAGAGGAAGATGGCACACCTCCTGTTTTTAAACTAGATGATTTTTTAAATTAAAGAAGAGAGGCAGATTATGGGAATGGGTTATGGAAGGGGTGAAGTGGACACAGTGCATGGGAATACATGGTCCCTCCTGCTACTTCATGAAACAAGATATTTTGGAGATTATGGAGGAAGGGAAAGGACTGGGAGTCAGGAATAGACACACTAAGCTAGTATTGAACCCTATTATCATGGTAGAATCACAAGCAGAAATAAGTCAGATTCATTTGGTGACAAAAAAAAAAAAAAACAAGCCAGTCACATTGGGATAACACATACTGAACAAGAGGGTGAGTCTAGATGGCCTTACTGAAAGGTGCAGACAGACTGTTTGAGAGCAGTGGACACAGCAATATAGTCCTATAAAAGGCCAATGCCATTTTTGAGAACATGCACAGAAGCCACATGTGAAAAAGTACACAGACTCTCTCTGGTGCACCTGCAATAGTGTGTTCAATCCTGGAACAACAGTTCCAAAAGATGATGACAAACTCAAGGGAGTTCAGAGAAGAAGAACAAACGTGATCAAGGGAATAGAGGAAATTGCTTGAAATGAAATAATAAAATAGCAATGCTAAACAATTACTGGGGCTGGGGGAATAACATGATTAGACCCTCAAATATTTCTAGACATATATAGATATGAGTGTGTGTGTGTGCACGCGCGCGCACACATGCGCATATATGTACACTCTTATTTGTACACTTAGATAAAAAGGGGGAGGACTTAGCATGGACTATATGCCTATAACCAGGAGTAATGAGGTGGGGGGAGAGGGAAACAATCAGGAAAGAAGAATTTAGGCTTACTGCCAAGAAAACTAGCTTGACAGAGGCATGCATGAGCCTTTAAAAATAGTCTTCTGCAGAGGGGTAGAAGTCTCATCCCATGGTGCTTTTACACGTAGAATGGACAAAATGATCCAACAGGCCTTTTCACCATGAACTCTTATCATTATTATCTACATATACCTTCATAGTAATCATAAATTTTATTGCCTATACCCAGTTATATTTTGTTTCAAGTACTGATCTTGCCCCAGTTGGTCATAAAGTGACATCAGCAGTATGATTGCTACGGAAGAATTACTATGCTTAACAACAACAGGAGGGAGAGAGAGAGAGAGAGAGAGAGAGATGTCACTGCTCTGACATGGTTAAGAGTAGCACCTAGCCTTTAAGAAACCTAAATAATGCTTTGTGCAACACTCCCATGCACCAGAACAGTATTCACCCAAAGGAGTAGTTGTTTAGCATTATACTGTATATCAGGAGTGGGCAATAAAAGCAAAAAACAGCAGCCCGCAGGGTTAGTCCCTAGCAAGGGGTTGCCACTAGGTGTACCTGTGCCTCCACATGTATCGGAGGATTGCAGCTCTGGATGAGCGGTGGGAAGTGTCATGGACCGGGATGCCACTTCCCACTGCTCGTGTTGGCTGCGAATAGCAATTTGCACCCAACGAGAGCTGCTATCGTCTGATACCTGCAGAGGCACAGATAACACGGAGGTGGGGGCCAGCCAGGGATTAACCCTGCGGAATGTATCTGGCCCGCAAGCTGGAATTTGCCCACCTCTGCTTTATATAATGCAATATGTGGATGCCAAAAACCTTTTCACTGCGTGATATGCCCGCTTAAGACCATGTTATTTTAGTATCATAACAGTTACTTTATAGAGGACACTATATAGCATTTTAATCTCTACCTCGTATTTCAGTGGAACTACTTGCATAGCAAGGTATTATTATTCACTATGAGCAGAAGTGGAAGAATTAGAACCTTAAGGTTTTGCAAGGTCAAGCCTGTAGTATTTACCTAGTGTGGGAGGCTACATCACATACTTTGAACTTTTTTTAAATAGGCCACACCCACTTGATAGCTCTGGCAGCATTCTAAAGCCTGCCTCTCCATTCTGAACTGGTTTAAGGAGTTTAAAACAAAGCAGGAACTTTCAAGATCAGAATATAGAATCCTAACGCAGAGTAACACAAAGCTAGGATTCATTAGAGACATTGATATATTTAAAGATGCAAAAGAGCCAAAGGATGAAAAGACACCATTACTCAAACAAAAAGGGTTTTGTTTTGTTGTTTTTTTTAAGTTTCCTTTTAAAGTTGTTCCTGAGGCCATCTTTTTTAAGAGGAGGCCTCTGAAAAAAGTGGGGATCTTTAATTTCTAGTCTATTCTAAGTGCTCAAGCTGAGAGATATGTAAGTGTAAATAGTTTTTTTTTTATTTATGTTAAGTTGAAAGACATTTTAAAAATAAAAATAAATGTAATTTAAATTTAAAAAGTTATTTTTAAAATGTCTTTCAACTTAACATAAATAAAAAAAAACTATTTACACTTACATATCTCTCAGCTTGAGCACTTAGAATAGACTAGAAATTAAAGATCCCCACTTTTTTCAGAGGCCTCCTCTTTAAAAAGATGGCCTCAGGAACAACAATTGCATGGCATCTCTCTGTTAATGATAATACTTACATGGATATGTGTGATATATTTATGTACATTTAAATGTCTTTATTGTCACAGGTATTTTGACATATTTGAAAAAATACTGTCTTTCACTTTTAGTTTCCTCCCCATCACTCATACTTCCATTTATTGTGTTTCCCTTGCACATTAGCTTCTTTCTCTCCCCATTCTCCACTTATTCCTCACTACTACATGTGCCTCTTTTCTTCCACAGGCTTTTTCCCTTTTCTCCATTCCTCTGTAAGTACAATTCCAATCCCACGGGAGGTTCTCATTCTACAGGTGCCTTCCCTAAATCTCATTGCTAGGCTAGCTCTGGTCCCAGAGGACAGCCCATTTCCTCTACTGATATGTAGACCAGACTTTCATATGTTTTTATTTGAGCCCAGGCTGCTCTGGAGATCTTTACAAGCAACTAGAAACAGGTAGGAGGAGCCAGCATGTGACCTGTCATGTCTTCACAGACCACCAGCACAGCTCTATTCGTCAAATTGTTCTCAGAATAGTTTCCGGTATTATTGTTATTTCCTAATCAATTTCGTTTTTAGATTCTTGGGTGTATTCTTAATGCAGAAGTGGCCAAGTTACAAAACTGCAGAGGAACATTTGTTTTTAACATGTATTCCTATATGGGGGGGGGGGTGGAGGGAGACACACACGAGATAGGTCTGTTGGTTCACAAACACAAAGCCTAGATTTCAGAGCAAAAATTTGCTTGTGCATGTCCTTTGCGTATTAGGTTTTAAAAATATGATTGTTTTGAAATGGGGACCTTCTTCCAATGTTTCTTGACAAGCTGCTTTTAAAAGAGTGGCTTTTCAAATTTGGGGCTTTGATCCTAGAAAGAGATCCATGGGCAGACCCCCCACGGAAGTCAATGAGGGCAGACGGGTCTGCCTACAGCAGAGCTGTAGTGACTTCAGTGGAGGACTACCTGCATGGAGCAATTTGTAGGGTAGCGATGAGGAGGGAGAAAGAAAGGAAACGCTTTTTCAAAACAGCTTTAGCTACTGGCTTGTCATTAGCTTCCATTGTTAGATGAAGTTTTGAAATGCAGCTTATTAACAGAGAACTACGTCAGGAAAACATAAAAGATAAATGAATTTGGTATGTGAGCCTTAAGGCGATGTACATAAACCTGCTTGCATCAAGGCTGGATTCTGCTTTAAAGAGTGGGTCCCACCAAGTATTACATCCTCAGAGACCTCACATCTGAAGCTTTGAAATCAATTTGAGAGAAAAAGAATAAACACTTTACAAGAATGTAAAAACAACTTACCAAAAGAGTATTCTTAAAATATTTGCTACTAATAATACTAGACACACGTAGGTTGAAAAGCCCTCTGCATTCTGTGTTCTTTTGATGTCTCTGTACTGGGGGATATATGGCACCACACCTCCAAATACCATTGCACCAGCTGCACCCCAGGAAACCAGCTGATGCATTGGAACCACCAGCCACTTCAAGCCATCTGCCTCCATGCCCAGCAAAGCTGTGCAGCACCAGGGCCACCACTGGCAAAGGATTGCACTTTCACTGTTTCTTCAGACTTTGTTAATTTTAGTCATACACAGTCCTCCTGGTGCAACATGTTCCCATGCTTACGTCATCTCTCACACAACTGTAACCTGAAAAAAGGAAGTAGGAGGGAAATGTAAATATATCACCTGGCAGCAGGAATACAAACCCCACATACCTATGATCAGGTCAGAGAAAAACAGCCTCCAGTGTCACAAGTTAGGTCGGGGTAACCAGAGAGGTCAAACATATGGAGTTGTATGGTCCATAACTAGAGTTCCCAGGTGCTACAGTAATACCAATAAATAAATACAGCACAGCTTGTGTCCAACCTCATCTGATCACTAATATGAAACATTTCCTGATGTCTACTTCATTTTTTCTATAAAATTAGTACCAGTGGCATAGCTATAAGAGTACAAGTGGTGCAGTTGTACAAGGGGCCATGAGGCTATTGGGGACGGCAGTCAGGGATACGGGGGACAAAGAGGAGCTAAAAAGAACTGGGGGTGGTACTGGATCTTGGCTAGTGGATTTGAGGAAAAGCCTGAGGAAGGGGGCTGGAGAGAGCTGGGAGGACCAGATCAGAACTGGTGGAGAGTAAGTGGAGGCTGTGAATCTCAGGGAGAGGGGAAGCTAAGCAAGAGGGAGGACTGGATTGTGGCTGTGGGAGAATGGGAGGGAGCTGGACACTAGACTGGGGCTGGGAAGACCTACACAGAGGTTAGGGCAGCGGTTCCCAGCCACCAGTCCGCAGACCGGTGCCAGCAGCCGTGGTAGTGGAAGTGGCGGCAGGAGGCGCCTTCCTCCCTCCTTCCTGCTCCCCCCTCATCCACACTTGAGGAGATGCACTTGGAGAGAGAGGGGGCGCGAAGGAGGAGGGAGTGTGCATGCATGCTGCCAACAGACGCTCTCCCTGGCCGTGCAGCCAATTTTGCCACCAGCAGCGCTGGGGCTGAGGCAGCGGTAGCAAGGGGTGGAACAGGAGGCGCCTTCCTCCCCTCTCGGTAATGGTGACCGGCTGGGGCACCGTGCTTTAAGGATGTTAAATTGCATGTAATCAGCTAATCGACTTTCCATCGACTACTCGATAAGAGGGCAAACTGCACAGCCACAGCCCCCTCCACCAACTGCCACCCCCCGTTCGCATGGCAGTAACGGCCATGTGCCCTAGAGGGGCAGCCTCACTCTGGTGAGTGCAGGAGTGGGGTGGGGCAAAGGGGTGTTGGTATGAGCTGTAGGGGTCAGAAGTTAAAGGGTCAAAGGGCACGGGCCATGGGTCAAAAGGTGTTAGGCACTGGGGAGCAAGAGACTGGGTTAAGGCTAGGCAGACAGGCAACGTTTTATTTGCATATTAATTATGCAGATAATGAATGTGCAAATAACGTTTAATGACTATGCAAATAAAAAAATTATTGGTCCACCAAATGTTTGTGAATGGGTTTGCCGGACCACAGCATAAAGAAGTTGGGAACCACTGGGCTAGGGAACAAGTTGGTCTGTGGGGAAGTTAAAGCAGAGTGTATTTTGGAATCAGAAGGGGGTCCCCTATATTATTCTTGCACTAGGCCTTGTAACCCAAGTGTGTGTAATGCTTATAATGAAAGAGACCGATTGACAGCCCTGTATGGAGACTGATGTCCTCTAATGACAAAATAGGTATAGTACACGCAGCAGCAGCAGAAGTTTTCTACATGGCTTTGTCAATGTGTCTCAACATTGCTCTAGAACAGTGGTTCTCAAGCTTTTTGGCCCACGGCCCACCCCACTCAATGCAGACGTTTCCACAGACCACCAGCCAACCATGATTACAAAATGGGTGCAGAAGGGTGTGGGCTCTGGATGTGAGGTTGGATGCAGGAGTGGGGCCTGGGCACGAGGGGTGCTTATCTGGCTCCATGCACCCCATCACTCCCAGGCACCGCCCCCCACTGCTCCCTCTGGCCATGATTCCGACCAATGGGAGCAGTGGGGAAAACCTCCAGGCGTTGGGGAGGGAGCAGCAGCACATGGAGCCGCTTCCTTCCCTGCAAGCCAGATCTGGCCCGGGAGGCTCACCACTCTTCCCCCTAGCCCCACACAGTGGGAAGCCAGTGCTGGTACCTTGTAGGGAGGCCGCAGGGCTGGAGTGTCAGCGTTGGCTCCCCACTGAAGGAGGACAGAGGGCAAGCCTCAAGCCTGCAGCCCACCTACAAGATGGTCGTGGGCCACACTTTGAGAACCGCTGCTCTAGAAAGTTCAGTCTCTGTAATAGGGATGTAATAGTGTAGTCGATTAACTGATTAATCGACAAGCAAAAGCTTATTGGTTAATGCTATAGACTACATGCATTCCCCCCGCACCTGTCAGTAAATTTTTTAGCAGGCTGGCCAGCAGCCCAGCTCAGTCCTGGGTTGTGCCGGGTCCAGGACCTAGCCCCGCTGTGGCTCTGCATTAAAAGTGTATTAGGAGCCAGGCAGGCAGGCAGCCCAGTTCAGTTCAATCTCGTGGCAGGTCTGGGAGCTCAACCCCTCCCCTAGACAAGGGCTACTGCCAGCCTGTGCTGCTGCCTCTGTATCAGAAGCAGCAGCGTGGGGCAACAGCTGGTTTTTAAATTGTCTCCCCTTGCGGACCAACTCCTGCCTGGCACCCAACGCTGCTGCCTCTGATAAAGGGAGCAGCGAGGAGTGGCAGGGGGTTCCCCGGCAGTGGGGCCTGAGCACCCCGGCTTTTGGCCCCACCCACAGGAACTATAGAATAGTCGGCCAACCAATAAGAATTCATGAGGTGAATCAACTATTTAATTAACTGATATTTAATATCCCTACTCTGTAGTTCACTTCATTCAGTGCCTACCGTGTTCTTAACCAGGATATACGTATTCTTGGGGGGTACACAGAGGTTGTCTGAGGGGAGTACATCAACTCATATAGTCATTTACTTAATTTTAAACAGGCTACATAAAAGGCACTAGCAAAATTAGTACAAACTAAAATGTCATAATACAGAGAAAATTTGCAATTTTTCAGTAATAATTTTGTGATGTTTTTGTATTTTTGTGTTTGATTTTGTAAGCAAGTACTTTTTAAGTGAGATGAAACTTGGGGATATGCAAGACAAATCTGACTCCTGAAAAGGGTACAGTAGTCTCAGTCTAGAAAGGTTGAGAACCACAGAGGTAGCAGTTTGAATGATATGAGCACCCCTCCTTTGGGAGCTGGATCAAACACATTTCACATAGACCCACAAGGCTGGAATCTGTAGGTTTTTGGAGGTCTGGACCTCCACGTTAAAGATGAGGGTGATCTATTTTGTACACAAATTGTGTGGCCTTCAGGGTTGTAGCAAATTTCCAACACAACTCTCACATTTGGTAAAGCCTGGGAACAGGGGATAGGACAGAGAGGCCAGAAAGATCTAGGAAACAAATATATTGCTCCACTACCACGCTCATGATTAGATTTGGGTAAGTGAAGATAGAAAACAAAACACAGCAAGAGAAAATAATTACTTTTAGGAGCCAAAGCAATGTCAGGTATTGCCAAGTCTTCTCCGTAGGAGCAGGAGACACAACCCCCAATTCCTTTTGTATAGGTATTTTTCAACCTACTGATACCCAACACACCTATGACTGGAGGGTCTGGTCCCCTCAGACTGGCCTCTCCCCCCTCTGGTCTCCCTCTTCACATTTTAAGCCTTGGTTGTTTAGCAGAGAGCACACACTAAAGCTCCACGCTCCCCGTACCCACTCCGTTCAAAAAGAGAAAACACAGCAGCACTTGTGTATGTTAGCAACAACCACTCAATTTACAAACGCCTCAAGCAACGAGCTGCTTTCCCCCAGCTCCCCGGGAAGAGACTTGGACTCTGGAGACAGCGATTGCTGGGTCTGCAAGAGTGCCCTGACTGCAGGGAGCTCCTTCGTCCGCGAAGAAGGGCAGGCAAGCAGCGTGGGTTAGCGGGGCTGCTCCTTTAAACCCCTTCCCGGACTGGAGTGTTTGGGAACGGGCCCCCTGCGAGTCTCCACCCCTTCTTTCGTCTTACCTTGGCTCTGTCCCCCCCTAGGAGCATTAGCGACGCGTCTGGAGGTGATCACCAGATCCGGGCCCCTGGGGTCCCGACCCACACATTTCTCGGTGCTGCTGCTCCACTGCTTCTAATCCCGCGACCAGCTCCTGCCGCCCGGACGGCTCGGGTGACATTAACCAGCAGCAGGGGCAGGACCTCAGAGCTGGTTGTGTGACGTCACAATAACCAGCTGCGCCTCCGTCAATGGAGGGAAAGGCCCAGCCTGTGACTCAGCGTCTATTTCCTCTGGGTCCTAGAGGACACTGGATCCCTGCCCAGAGTAAGATTTGTTTCCGTGTGTGAGCAAAATGTGTAATTTTTTTCCAAATAAAAAACGTTCAATCAGATTTCGTTTTTATAAATGTTTCATTGAAACAAGGACCCAAAGGTGTGGAAGAATGTGACTAAATCAGAACTAAAAGGAACTTGGTCTAAGTCACTAGGTGGAAGTAGGATCACAGAACACTAGAAC
This sequence comes from Pelochelys cantorii, assembly GCA_032595735.1. Taxonomy (NCBI): domain Eukaryota; kingdom Metazoa; phylum Chordata; order Testudines; family Trionychidae; genus Pelochelys; species Pelochelys cantorii. The sequence continues at coordinate 102,663,127 of CM064327.1, forward strand.
TGGAAGGGACCTCGAGAGGTCGCCAAGTCCAGTCCCCTGCCCTCACGGCAGGAACAAAGCACTATCTCAATCAGTGTTTCTCAACCAGTGGTTCGTGTACCCTTAAGGGTACATGAGAGAAGTCTGGGGAGTACATCCACAAAAGTGAAATTTGGCAAAAAACGTCCGGGATTTTGCCCTGCAAAGGGGATCGGGGAGGGGGCGGTGGTACGTGCCTGTCAAATTGAATGTTTGGAGCTGCGCACCTGGACGTTAACAGCCGCTCTGTGGATGCACCGCAGCATTGGTGGGGAAAGCGCGTGGCTGCGGCAGCAGCTCAGGTGACACCCAGGGCAGTTCCAAGTTGGGGGGTGGGTTTGGGCGGGGAGGAAAAAAAATCACTTCCACAGCCACCTCTCCTGGTTTGTTTCCTCTCCAGCAGCTTCCCCGGGGTGCTCCAGCAGGCAGGGCGGCTGAACCTGGAGACGCGCATTACCCCCACCCCTGCCAGCAGCTCAGTACAATGCATCCCCATTACCCCTTCCCCATGGCACTGTGGAGAGGAGCTAAAAGGCAGTGAAGTGGCACAATAAGCTTTGCTCCAAAGGACCCCCCCCGCATCAGTGGCGTAGCGAGTGGGGGCAGTTGCCCCTGGGCACCTCGCTAGGGGGGCACCAGCCTGATGTGGGAGCGCATAGCCTCATGCGGAAAGCCTGGCACTGGCGGGCCACTTGCTCCCTGCAGACAAGCTGCGGAGGTAGGGACGAGCGGCAGGAGTGGGCACTTCAAAGGTAGAGTTACCATACGTCCGGTGCCTGGCTCTGGGGAAGGGGAGGGGCATTGCATTAGGGCGGGGGTGCTGAGGGTGCCTGGCTCTGCAGGTATAGGGTTGCCAGGTGTCCGGTTTTGAACCGGTCAGTCCAGTATTTGAGCTTTCTGTTCAGGAAACAAATTGAGAAAATATAAATATCCGGTATTTTCTAAATAAGATGTAATGTAGATTGTGATGTAACGTCAAGTGTGTCCAGTATTTTTGTGGAAACCATCTGGCAACCCTATGCAGGAAGGGGAGAGCATTGAGTTAGAGCAGGGAGGCTGGGAGTACCTGGCTCTGTGACAGAGGGAAGGCATTGGGTTAGAGCGGGGGGAGGGCTGGGGGTGCCTGGCTCTGGGGGAGGGGTGGGTGCATTAGGTTAGAGCAGGGGGGCTGGGAGTACTTATAATTTTTTAAAGGGGTACTTTATAAAAAAAGGTTGAGAAACACTGATCTAGATGCTAAAGTGAGCCTCTAAACAGGTGGTTATGTTGATGTATTTAAGAGGGGGGGTCCAAGTAAATGTAAAAATCACTTCACCTCCATATTTCTTTTCTCTTTCAGATGCCTGCCTTAAGTTCCCTATTGCAGTCTCACTTATATTGCATTATTACTGACTCCTGCTTTTGCCATAGGTAACCATAAATGAAATCATCCTATGAAATTAGATATGAGTTTTCTATATTTGAGTCTTGGGTATAATTGTCTCGTCGTGTATCAAAACAAAGGATTGTGATGCACTTTGGAAGTTAGGAAAATAATAATCAATTAGGGTATGTCTACACTGCCACCCTAGTTCGAACTAGGGTGGCTAATGTAGGCATTCCAAGTTGCAAATGAAGCCCGGATTTAAATATCCCGGGCTTCATTTGCATCTTGCCGGGCGGGCACCATTTTTAAATCCCCTTAGGTCGAACTCCGTGCCCGCGGCTACACGCGGCACGGAGTAGGTAGTTCGAATTAGGATCTCTAATTCGAACTACGGGTACACCTCATGGAATGAGATCCTAATTCGAACTACCTACTCCGTGCCGCGTGTAGCCGCGGGCACGGAGTTCGACCTAAGGGGATTTAAAAATGGTGCCCGCCCGGCAAGATCCAAATGAAGCCCGGGATATTTAAATCCCGGGCTTCATTTGCAACTTGGAATGCCTACATTAGCCACCCTAGTTCGAACTAGGGTGGCAGTGTAGACATACCCTTAGTTTCCATGCTAAATGAAGCTGATAGTGTTCCAAGTATTCTTAAGCACTTTTTTCCTCTTTTCCTTTGCCCCCCACCCCAATCCACTCTCTCTGCTATTTATTTGGAACTTGGACCCCTTAAACTCCATTCATCTGAAAAAGTGGGTTGTACCCACAAAAGCTCATGATACCATCTACATGTTTTGTTAGTCTTTATGGTGTTGCAGGACTATTTGTTGTTTTTTAAGTTTTTTCTATTACAGACTAAAATAGCTACCACTCTGAAACAAAAATGACTGGAAGGGCTCAGCTCAACATCTCTGAATACTTAAGGAAGACTGAGTCTGCCACGTTTGTTTTTGGTTTTAAAATGTGGCAGACTCAGGGATGTGAGTGGAAATAAGAATCTGACAGCTCCTGGAAGGACATGCCCTGTGTCACAGCCGCAAGGCTGAAGAAGATTGCTGTTCCCTGGGGCAAGAGAAGTCCTGTGTCCTTGCTAATAACTGGGGGGTTATGCCGTGTTTGTCCCTCATCCCCTGTGCACACCTCTGGGCAGACTGTAACAGTTGTGTCCATACTGTTAGTTTTTGCGTAATATTACCACTCCATATATTCTCACAAGTGAATTTTCTGGCATTAAAACCATCAATAGCACACAAAGTATAAACCTATTTCTATGGAATAAATTCAGGTCAGAATAGGTAAAAGACAACTGGCTACTAGCATTAGCTACTGTTAAATGGATGCTGCTGGATCCAGATTATTTTAACATCTATGTGCTTAGCTTTCTGTCAGCATCCTTGTCAGACAATCACTGGCCACAAAGGCTTGTCAATATGACCCCATCTACAACATGCTAAGAAAAAAGATGCATTCTGAAGTACTTTCTAAAGTCACATCCATGTGCCAACAGCCATGCATGGATACACACCCTACACTGAAAGTCCAAAGTCAGACAGTGTTAGGCCCACCTTCATCATCAAAAGGTGGTCTGGTTTATTCCAGTTACACTAACTGGACTTCTAATTAGAAAAGTTAGATAAAAAACGATATCGCTGTGTATTTATTATTTTTTTATGTTTGGAGAAGCCATACTACTTGTAGATCTTGTTTTATGAGCATCAGACAAAAGAACATCTTCATAGGCACCACAATGTTCAGCTGAAGTATTTTAGCCAGCTGAAAAAAAAAGAGGAAGCAAGAAGAGTAGCTTCCATCTAGTATACAGAAGTTACCCAATACAACTCCACTGAGGGATAAGGATTGTCTCCTGGAAAAACAGAGCTCATCTAATATTTGGAAGATAACATTACCGATTGATGGAGGCTCATCCTTATCTCATCAAGGATAAGTTCAGCAACCTGCAGGTCTGAGCACAGATAAAGGAAGGTAGTTGACCTTGTAAGACCTTATACCAGATTTATTTTCCATCAGTTGGATCTTTAATATTTGCAAAAGAGAAGGAGGAATCTGTTTCTTAATCCAAGAGACAGTGTTCAATAAGTTGAGGCCATCACAGAAAGAATTCCATTCATGTGCAGACCATCCCCATCAGGCATTTCATTATTTCTTGTAGAGAGAAAATCTGGAGACACCATTTTGGGCACAGACGCTATCTTGGAAGCCCCAAACAACAACAGGGACTCCATTTTGGCTACCCTTCTTCCTCCTCTTTTCAGGGCAGTTTCCCACCCTTTCTGCATTTTGATGGGAAACTTGGCAGATATGTGACCCAAATCTGCCCAGCAACCCAATGTCATTTAAGGGCTGCCTCTGGCACTGCAAGGGGCTGCTCATCCGAGTGGCAGAGTCAGGGGTCATTTGGAAGGGTACGCCAGCACCATGCTTGTAGGCTCAGAGTTGTGGGAAGGAGACCTACCTGCATGCAAGGGGTGTGTAGTCACCTGCCATCCCTCTCTGATTAGGACACATACACACACCCACGACAGCGCAGGGAAAGGGACATTAGGCTGCTCATCGACGGAACAAGCACAGATCCAGCCTGATTGCTCTTACCTGCCATGATATCAGGACATGGAATCTGGAGCTGTTCCACCACCATGAGGGTCCTCCAAGCTGCAGGAAATGGTAGAGACTGTTTACTTACCTGGGGTCTTCCTTCAAGTCCACCTAAGTCGCAATCTAGCATTGTCCTTTGTTATTTATCCTTTATTTGTGGGGTCCTGTTTATAGTTATTCCTTACTTGTTTGAACTGTTAAATAAAACCCTGTTGGTTCACTTCAGTCATCAGTTTAGTTCTTGGGGCCTGGAACAAACTCCTGATGATAGAAGCAGGTTGGGGGGAAGGCAATACACTGTGTTTATTGAGAATACAGTAGAGAAGCAGTTAGCATATGCTTTATAAAGACAAACCCACATATACACACACACATCCTGCAGATGGTGCATAGTTACCAGTCCATGGTGGCTCAAGTCAGTCCTACTGGCCAGGCAAGGCTGACTGAGCGAGGGGTCAGGGTTCCTCTGAGACTCCTCCAAGGCTTGGCTTGCAGGACTGAACCCAGAGTCCCATAGCAAGAGCTTCCCTTCTTATCCATGTCAGTTTCCATTGGAGTCTGTGGGTTTTGCAGTGTCATGCTTCTGTCATCCGCCCTTAGGAAGTGTTAATTTGTATTCCTTTGAGGGTGACTGTCAGGGTTCCCATAGTTGTTTCTCACTCTTGGTAGGGTCTCTGCCTGTCTCCAAGGTTTGTCAATGCTGCCAATTCAATTCAGCCTCAAGCCACAATGAATGTTTCAAAGTTTCCATTTCTTCTTGATCACCTGGACATCTGTGATGGCTTTCACTCACACATACCCTCCATTCACACCAAACAATTATATAGAGTTTCAAACAAGATCAATAGCTACAAGGGATACAACTTAATCTGCAATACTTAACAGGGAGCAAAGCCTTGCAGTGAACATTATCTAATTATAAGAGATACAGAGAGAGAAATAGAAGCTATAGAACTTATAAGCAAGTGATTAAATCAAATTATGGATCAAACTTATAATCTTATAATCAATATCAAAATATGCATTTTTGCTACATCAGGAGTAGCAGAATTCCTTATTACAAATCCTTCCTGTTGATGGAACTTCACTGCATGATGAGACCTTTGGTATGCCAGAGGCAGACATTACATCACACATCACTTGTTTTGAAGGCTGATATCAAAGGTTTCATTCTGATGTGCTTTGCACTAGTGCTACAAGACAACAATTAAAATGAGTCTATAAGCATCATTAGTCATAAACCGGGTGCCAGCATGCATAATGTTGCTGAAAAAGTAGTAGTACCCAAGATCCCAGTGATAACCCAGAACAACCAGAGTTTTGTTAAGAAAATATTTTAGAGATGGCATTTGTTAAGATAGTACTCATAATGTCTTTGGAGTAAGCAAGACTGAGTAGTATACAGATTAGATCTAGATTAGCATTTAGTGGTTCCAGACCAAGGATTTTAATTATAGATTTAGTACTGTTAGAAGTCCTGGAAACCTTTATGTAGACTTTGTTCTATAAATAGTTGTTAGAAGACATAAATTAGGCCCCAATCCTGTAATGGGACATAGGCCTGGCAGAAGCCCATTAAAGCCAGTGGAGTGTAGGGTTCAGCTCACGTGGATCCAAAAGGCAAGACTGGGGCCTTAGAGAACTCATTACTTTGAATTTTGATATACTTTTTGTGGAACTACACTGTGTAGTTTTGTGGATCTACAGATTCATTACAGGAGCATGGATGGTAGGCTGCTGCTAGACACTGAGGGTATATCCTCGTTGCATTATAAATCCAGATTTGTAGGACTTGTACCCATGGACTCAGTATCTCCAAGCTGGATTGCACACCTGGGTTTACAATTGTGAACCCAATCCCTCCTCCCCCTCTTTTCACCTGTCTTACATCTTTCTCTTGCTGGTATTCCAGCTGCTGGGGAACCTTTTTTGGTTTGCCTTCTGTTAAATCTCACCCATTACTTCATTTCAGATCCATTTCCTTTTTGTCTGCTGCATCACAGTCGGCACCCTGAGGCAACTGGTAGTCTGTGTGTGCTCTGTAGAGGTGGAAAGGCCCAGTAAGGCAAATGAATCATAGAATCATAGAATACTAGGACTGGAAGGGACCTCGAGAGGTCATTGAGTCTAGTCCCCTGCTCTCATGGCAGGACCAAATACTGTGTAGAGGTGGAAAGGCCCAGTAAGGCAAATGAATCATAGAATCATAGAATACTAGGACTGGAAGGGACCTCGAGAGGTCATTGAGTCTAGTCCCCTGCTCTCATGGCAGGACCAAATACTGTCTAGACCATCCCTGATAGACATTTATTGAACCTATTCTTAAATATCTCCAGAGATGGAGATTCCACAACCTCCCTGGGCAATTTATTCCAGTGTTTGACTACCCTGACAGTTAGGAACTTTTTCCTTAGGTTGGACATTAGGAAAAAGTTCCTAACTGTCAGGGTAGTCAAACACTGGAATAAATTGCCCAGGGAGGTTGTGGAATCTCCATCTCTGGAGATATTTAAAAGTAGGTTAGATAAATGTCTATCAGGGATGGTCTAGACAGTATTTGGCCCTGCCATGAGGGCAGGGGACTGGACTCGATGACCTCTTGAGGTCCCTTCCAGTCCTGGTATTCTATGATTCATTTGCCTTACTGGGCCTTTCCACCTCTACAGAGCACACACAGACAACCAGTTGCCTTAAGGTGCCAACTGTGATGCAGCAGACAAGAAGGAAAGAACACATTATTGTCTTAGAATGAGAAAAAAATATACATTGCAATTGCTACACAGTGGGTGAGCAACTCAAGGTCAAAAGATACTACTTTCTATCATTGAGTTTTATGTTTTTCACACATACACACACATACACACACAAAATGTCTTGGCTCAGAGAATCCTGTGAGCTCTGCTCAGCAGCAAGACTTCAAACAAGAGCCACCTCTGTCCATTGGACAGTTTGGGGCAGCTGCCCTGGGCTCTGCAGGCCCCACGCAGCCTGGGAAATTAGTGGGGGGGGGGGATCTGGGCCCACCCCTGCACTCCCCAACAATGGTGGAAGCTGTAGGAAGCAGAGCAACCCAGCAGCCTGCTCCACTCTGCCCCACCATCTTCTAGCCAGGTTGTTTCACTTCACCGCAGCAACAGGAAGCAGAGTGCCCTGACCCCAGCCTGCTCCACTGACCCAAGTCATGCACCTGGGAATTCAGCTTGGGGGAGCACCTTGCTGGGTGATGCTTACTGGGTAACAGTTAACTGGTTCCCCAGGAGCTGTCCCCTGCTCACGGCCCACTTTGGGTGGAAGGCTGCTCCAGCCCTGACAGTCAGCCCCATCCCCAGCAAAAGCATCGGGAGTCAGCAGCTAGCCCCAGCCCCAACTTGGGAGCCAGGAGCTGGCAGCAGCCCCAGCTTCAGCACGGGGGCTGGGATCCTCCTTAACTGGTTAACTGTTTAATCGAGATTTTACATCTCTAGACCGGGTCTCTCCACTTCCCACTGCCACTAATGAGTGTGTTGGAGGGGAGCTCCTAAGTAATCTCTTAGGTCCCATCATTCAGGGGTAGGGGTTTGGGAGAATGGGTGCAACAGGAGTGGGAGGGGACAAGGCAGGGTGTCAGCCGATGGTCAGGGCAGTGCAGGTGTGTTTGTTACACCCGAGTCTTCAACTGCTGAGACACAAGGCCCCGTCGCAGTGGGCAGTCTAGGTGAGACTGACGGGCGCCCTGAGGAGTTTAACGTCCGTGTCTTTACCGCTAGGATCGGGATCCTTTCGCGGCAGGCAGCCAACAGGCCGACAGACGCCCCAGAGTTTACAGGGAGAGCTTATTACACCTCAGATTTTGACTGCTAGGATACACGATCCCTTCGCAGCAGGCAGCCTCGGGAGGCTGAGAGATGCCCCAATGGATCTGTCCCCTGGAAGCGACATGATCCAAAGCTCAAGCTCTCCCTATATCTGTCCCTTATGACCGGCTGGAGTTCTTTTTAAAATTGTGCTTGGTTCTGTTACAGCAACTGAAGGAGTCAGGTCACAGCTTAAACAGTTACTATTTTATTGTTACAGGGTAAACTTAGCTGTTAAATGCTACTACTGTGTTACAGATAACACAGCCACTACAAAGGACAGGACAGAAATTACACTAATAAGTCACTTACAGGTACCATGAAACCCTTTTGATTCTCTGAGCTCTTATTAAATGCATGCAAAATAGACACCTAGCAGGTATATATTCTCACCCCTGCGTTCCAGACTTGGCGTGGCCAGCGTCTTTCTCTCAATCCCTCGGGAAGAAGTAGGGCGAGGTTGGGCGTCCCACAGACCTCGGGAGACAACCAATACCTGCCAGCAGGTGTAGATGATTGGAGCTCAAATGGGGTGGGCTACTAAACCCCTCTTTATACCCCTTGGGTCACGTAAGGCTTCTTCCTGGTCTCAAGTGGCCAATTAGGAAAAATGGCTTTGAACGCCAAGTTTCCCAGGAAGGGTGCAAAGCATAATTCACACCTGGGAAAGTGCAGACAATGGGCACCTCTGGTATGTGATGGGCGAAGATTCCTCTCCTGGGACAGTGCAGGCGTGTCAATTACTGGTACTAGCCATCAGGGCAGCGGGAGGCCCCGGGTCGTCAGCTAGCCCATTTACTGTCTGGTTTCTGTTCATGGTAGAGTCAGGGACAGGCAGCACACCTGCGTTCCCAGGGCATCAAAGGCTGACTGCCTTTCTCTTGCTCTCTGGGGGGGGAAAACAAGATGGGGGTCATGTCTGGCTACACAGGGGCAGAGCAGGGGTGGGATTTGGGCGAAGGGGTGAAATGGGGACGGGGTGAGGGCAGAACAGGGGTGGAAAGAGGAGGTGGGATGAGGTCTGGGTGGAGGGGGAGCTGTCCTGAGCCCTGCACTCTCTGTTAAGGATGGTGCTGCTTCAAACATCATGGTAAAATGCACTTTACACATTCCCTTTAATTATTTATAAATCCTCACTCTTTTCCCACTCACTGCGCTTTACTACCAATGGTTTTACCAGCCTTCTGGCAAAAGAACATTATTAGTTCTAGGGGGATTCCTAAGTGGCAGCATGATCTTCTGTTCCAAGCCACTGGAAGCCAGTTATCCATCTGTGCTAAAGACCTTTTATATGCAGTAGTGTTGTAGCCATGTTGGTCCCAGGATATTAGAAAGACAAGGTGGGTGAGGTATCATCTTAGCTTCTGTTGAAGCTGGTACAATAAAAGATATTACCACCTTGTCTCTCTGAAGGTGCTTTTAGGTATTTGGGACTCCAATGGAGGGGATCATGAGCTACAGAGGCAGCTCTAATAAATATGCTGTCAAATCTTAACAGCTGCCTAAAGTTCCCACTGTATGAGACAAACCAGCCAGATGTGGCTTAAAATCCATGGGAAAATCAATAACCTGCTGCTTTAAGTGTATTACCACCTTCTTGAAAGCACCCTACATTCATCATTCACACCCCTATTTACTATATATAACCCCCTCAGAAGAGTTTGGATTCATAATATGAGACACACTTACTAAATATTATGCTTTGGGACAGTTAGGACTGAACCCAGGGATTACACGCATGCCCTTCTGCCTGGCAGAGTTTGGAATACTCAGACAGGTGACTCAGGACAGTCTAGCATGGCTGGCTTGTACAGTGCAGCATACTACAAGGGAAGGCAATGTAAGGCATTTAATTTTATTTTTATGTGTACAGCTGAGGTGGGGAACCTTTTTTGGGTTGGGGGCTGCTGACCCACAGAAAAATCAGTCGGGAGCTGCACACAAGTGAGAAGCAAAAAACAAAAACAAAACCCAAACCCTCACTGATGTGGCCCCCAACTGAGAAGGTGAAAGGCACTTCCCACATTCCCCTCACACAGCAGAGCCTTGGGAGAGCCCAGCCTAGAAGATTTTGTGAACGGTGGGGTAGCAGTGGGGCTGGCGCTCCAGTGCAGGCTCCCCAATGCTCGGGGCGGGGACTGAGCCTCAGGGGCTGGATCCAGGCAAGCCAGGGACCAGGCCTGAGGTTCTGCACCCCTGGTGTACAGAAATATGAATGACTAGGGAATGAAATAATATTTGTAGCCCATCATGTAGGGAGAGAGTAATTGATTTCATTTGAAATTATTACAGTTACTCAGGACCTTGGAAAAAATCAAGCCACTACTTCATTATTTGGTTATTACTCTGCTCAATGTCTTAGCTTCAGTGAGGCTTACTGTACTAAGCAGTAAAGAAAGGCATATCACAGCTGTGGGAAATTCAATGACTTCTTGAGCACAAGACAGAAAATCAAAGCCATTCAGTACAAAAATCTGTCAAACCAAATTTATCAGAACAGGTTTTTTTCGAAGTTGAGTATCGAAACTATACCATATCTTATTACACAGAGCCATGACCAAATGCATTTTAACCCTTTGTGCATAAATCAAAGGAAAAAGAAGTTCCTACCAAACCTTCCACTTAGCATTTACCTGGCACAATGTTTGAAGGCTGCAAAACCTGATCAGCCAGAGGTTTCAGATGATAAATGGGAGGAGTGCCTGAAATTCCACTGTGCAGTACAATCTCATTAACGCATGCTGAGCAAACAACAAAGGTAAATTCAATAGTTCAGTTACCCTCCAATTAGGTTCACACCCTTGACATGTTCAAGCCATTTCCTCCAGAGATTACCTTCTTCCTTATGGTCTCAAGTAAAATAAAATCTCTCCTTACAAAGGAATGACCTTCCTCTCTGCTCCCCTCCCTCCGGATTTTTTTTAAACAGCTTTTTTGTTTGTTTCCTTGTGCTTCACTTTTTTATGATGTTTTGTATCAGCAGGAAATGGATTTAATAACTCAGAAAGCTGGGTTAGTTGGATGTAACTCTCAGATTTAAAATGACAGCACGTAGTCTATAATGTTATTTTATTTCATTTGGTGATTGTACCAGATTCATTTGTTAAAATATTGTAATAATGCCCTATCAACCTTCATATGTAGGGTCTTGATTAAATAGGAGTGGGCTCTTTGCCAAATATTTTGCCCTATACTGTTTAACCATCGAATTTAATACTGATAAAGACATAAATGTACTTTCTGAGGTTAGGAAACTTTCCAGCTAGCATCAGGAATGGAATGCAGGGTGTTTGAACGCTCGTTTCTAAGATAGTCATATACATTAAAAAGTGTGTGTGCATGTGTGTGTGTGTTGCCAGCGCCTTGGTAATAATCAGTCCACATCTAAATCTCATCACGCATTGTGTTTATCCATTCACTGTGTATGTACGTGTGTCAGAACCAAAGAATTGGGCAGTGTCTCAATGTATTTGTCAGCGTTCGCGTGTTTTCCCTTATCCCTCTGTGCGTGAAAATGGTTGTGAGGGGGTATCCAAAGCGTGTGCCCGGTACCTGGCTGGGGAGTGTCTGGCTGTGGCAGCAGGCGGAAGGCGAAGTGTGCGAAGGAAGAGCTTTCTGGGGCTGGCTGCAGGGGGCACTGCGGCGAGTTGGGGCGCTGGCAAGACCCCATGTCGCTGAGGAAGAGGGGGACTTTTGGGGGGCGCGTCTCTCCGCCCGGGAAGGCTCCTGCTCAGCGCCTCCTGGAGCCCGAGGGAGGCGGTAGCTGGAGCGGGGGCGGCCGGGCGGGCAGCGACAGGAGGAGTTCAGGGGCCGGCGCGGAGACGAGACAGCAGCCGTAGCTGGCGGGGATGGCAGACAGCGACCAGCAGAGCGCGCAGGGCCTCTCGCAGTTCGTGAGTGCGGGTCTCGGAGGCGGGCTGGGCTCCAGTGGGAGGTGCCTGTTCCCCTGCAAAGCCCCAGCGGCAATGGGGTAGCCCCACTGCCTTACACCTGGAAGCAGGGAAGGCTGTCTCAGGCAGCAGCTCTCACTGGGACACCGCGGTAACATTCCACGCGCTGAAAAGTTTGTTACCAAAGTTGTATTTACACTTATAAGCTTCCTGAACTGATCTTGTTCTTTGGCCCTCTGCGCCTGTTTTGCCACCTGGAAAACGAGAGTTACCGTATTTGAACTTTCAAAAAAGAGGACACTCCTGAGAGGGAGTGTATCTGTATCAGTATCTACCAACTCAGAGGGAGTGTATCTGTATCAGTATCTATCAGTATTATATAACACATTAATACAACCTGAGTTGGTAGATACAGATACACTCCCTCTCAGGAGTGTCCTCTTTTTTGAAAGTTCAAATACGGTAACCCTAGTAAAATGAACATAATGCTGTGCTTCACTTCCTCTACACAACCACCTTGATTGAGATCTATGGATGAAAAGAGCAATTAATATCATCCTAGCAAAGAGCATGGTACTATTTAATTAGTGGCAATAATAGTACTTTGCACGGGTAGCGCCTTCTATCCAAGGGCTTCAATATGCTTTACAAACACCCACTTGACAGAAGTATTCCTATTTTGCACATGGGAAGCAAGCACAATGAGATCAGGACTCATTTCGCTAAGCAGAAGTCAAAGAAAATGTATTTAGCTTTTAATTACTTGATTCATCATGGATTGGGAGCGGTTCCTGAATGATACCTTCAGTCTGGATGACTGTTTGTGTCTCATTATGATCTTCTTACTAATTAGATTGCTGGTTACAGCTCTCCTAGCCAACCTGGAAAGGAATAGTTGTATTTGTTCTTTCACAAGTTAAAGCATAGGGCAGACAGCAATAAGATCCAAAGAGCTCCTTTGCTACTATGCATCTCTTTCACACACTGCTTCTCTTTCTATTTCAGCACACTGTTGTTAATGAAGTTATCACACGCCATGTTCTATTTTTTCACAAAATAGAAAGCTCTCCTGAAGTGTCAAGACAGTATCTTCTTTGTTGATTTGGATGGATTTTTTTTACAGGCAGAAAACCTACTACAGCAGCTGCAGGAGAATTTTCAAGCTTTGACTGATAAGTTAACTCTGAGAAATATCCTTTTTATTATTCTGTATGTTACTGGATTACTAGAGTAGATACTATAAGATTTTTAATCTGCTATATATCTGAGCTAGTCTGTGAGCAAACAAGTATGTCTGTCCATCCATTTGTTCAAGAAGAAATGCACCCCTCCCCAGCTGTGCTCCCAGGAGTTGCAGCAGCCATGAAGAGGCACTTCTCACCTGGCCTCAAGATGCTGCTGTGGAGATGGCTGTGATAGTTCTCTCTCCCCAGAGAAGTCTGCGTATTGAACCCTTCATCCTTAGCCCCACCCCAAAGCAATGATTTAAATCATGGTTCTCAAAATGTGGTCCACTGTCACCTTGCATGTAGGCCACAAGCTCAGGGCTCCTCCAGCCCCGCAATGGGGAGCCTATGCTGGTGCCCCAACCCCATGGCCTCCCAAGGTTGGAGCACCAGCTTCTCACTGCAGAGGAGGGGGGCAAGCCTCACGGGCGAGATCCAGCTTTCAGGAAAAGGAAGCAGCTCTATGCTTCCACTCCCCCAGCTGGGAGAATGGCAGTGCAGGAAATGGCTTGCCTGGAGGCTTTCCCTGCAGCTCCCATTAGCTGGAATCACAGCCAATGGGAGCAGTAGGGTTGGTACCTGGGAGCAGCTGGGGGCAGGGCTGGGTAAGTACCTCCCATACCCGTCATGCCCAAACTCCCCCACCCTCTCTGCCCACTCCTGCCCTCAACCTCCCTACCAGACCCTGCACCCCGCTCCTGCACCCATTTTGTCATCATGGGTAGTTGGCTGATGGTCTGCGGAAACGTCTGTGTTGAGGAGGGTGGACCATGGGACTAAAAGTTTGTTACCCACTGATGTAAATGAAGAAAAACAAAAATTAATTGAGTTAAGGACCCAAGAAATTCTGGGTAAATCTTCTAATGAGCTTATATAAAGAAACACTAACTGTTTCAGCTGATTGATTTATCAGATATTTCATTTGAAAAATCAAGATCTGGATACACATACTCTTCAGTTTGGTATTCAAAAAGATCCTGTGTACCCATACATTTATACAGATATCCAAATTATACTATAGTTAAATATTTTACCTTTCCTATGAAGAAAGCTAGTAATTATATGGTAGAGAATAGCCACTGTACAGCAGTTCTTGCTGGCAGAAGTCTATAAAAAATGTGGCAAGTTGTCTGCAATATCCTGAAGGCCGGGATACAATCACTTCGATAAGAACAATGAAAGAGAAAAAGGAGATATCTGTAAGACCTGCCTCTTAAATTAGTGTATTATGCATAACAAGTAGAAAGTAAAGAAGTACAAACTTTCTATTAGCCTTCCATGTATAGGGAAGGGAGAATTGGGCCAAAACAGAGAGAGAAGCAGAGAACAAATAGGGCCTCACTAATTAACAATGCAGAAACTGAGACAGATATCTGGAAACTTGCTACATCTTATCTTGTGCTGCAACTACTCTCTTTTCTTATTGCCCCCTTCCATACAACATTTTTGTAATTCAGCTTCTGTATACATTTTCATTGCATATTTCTGTTGTTCAAGTTTGACCTTATAGATAGCTTTAGATAGGGTTACCAGATGGTTTAACCAAAAATACCAAACACCCCCCCCAAAAAAAAATCACAGGGGAAAAAATTCTGTTGAGAAAAAAAAGGAGGAGACCAAAGTTGTTGAGCAAAAAAAAGGACCCTGAGAGTTGTTAAGCAAAAAAATAAATAATTAAAAACAAAACAAAACCAGTGTGGCCCTTTTAGGAAATGCTTTTTGGCCCTAACAGGCTGCTGGTGGCCATTTGCCATCTTGTCTCCCTGCTCCGGGCCGGACAGCTCCCCTGTGGAACTCGGTAAACACCCAGGATTTTCACTTCCTGGCTGGAAAAAGATCAGAAAATACCAGACATTTTAGGTGTCTGGTATTTTCTGAATTTTTTTTACCGGACAGGAGGCAAAAATACTGGACTGTCCGGGTCAATACCGGACACCTGGCAACCCTAGCTTTAGTAGATGCATCTATAACTCACTATGGCCTGTTAGGTAAAAGTGTGTTATAAAGCATCAAGTTCTGTCTTTCAGAGCAACTTCTTCACAAAATAACCAGTCTGTTAGGCTCCACTGAATAGGTAGGCATTCAAATAAACATTCAAAACACATACAGAGCATGGCCCTTATCAGATAGCAGAAGATAATAGAAGACTTATTGCAATCCAATTTTGTATTATTCTTTTCAGCTTCAGTTCTGCATTAGATACATGAATAATGAATGGATTTGATATTGAGGCATTTGAAAGGAACTTTTTCACTGGTAACCATTTCACAGAGGTCAAAGTCAGCAAAACTGTATTCTTGCTATACATAAGAATGTTCTCTTTAACTTTTTACTGGAAGAAATGGGTGAACGTATTGATGACCTTGAGAAGCATGTCAGTGATCTAATGACACAGGCCGGGATAGAAAATACTAATAAAGAGTGAGATGGTGAGTGTTACTCTGTAAAACACAGCTGTGTGTAGTTATGCTGTAAATTCCTTCCACATTGCTGATGAGGAAGGCTTGGTGTCCAGCTTGTGGAACCACCACACCATCTGTTCTCCATCCCTTTTAAAGGTGGTCATGTGAGTTAGTTTGTGACTATGAAGGTTAGAATGTATAGGGCAAGGAGTTTATCCTCCCACTCCAGCATCTCTCTTATATCAAACTCATTGAGGGTCTATTAAGAATTGTCTGCACTGTCTGAAGCAGCTATCTAACATACTTAGTAAATGAAGCCCTAGTTTAGAGAAGGCTTAACACAGATGAAAAAACTTGTCTCTAAGTCACAAAGCATTATTTGGAGAAATTAAGTTTTTAAGTTTATGAGTTACATCTTTGCATCTGATACCTAAACCTCCACTAAAATGCCAAAAATAAATGCTTTGGAGTGCATACAATTCCCTTAATGTCATGGTGTTCAACACGCTAGTCACTAGCCACATGTGGCTACATGGCTGGTTGAGTGTGGCTAGCTGGCTTGAAGAGTGTGGCTATTTGGCTGGTTGAGTGCTAGTTCACTATCGCTTCAGAACTGATTGGACATCACAGCCTTAATGGGTACTGCACACCCAAATATACAATGTATTCTAATAGATTATCAATTCCATTTAAATGCTCAATGTTAAGCCAAATCTCTTGTGAATAACAGTTTGAGACTAACTCAGAAACAGAATTTAGGTAAGTTTACAATATATATGTTCAAATCCTGAACTCATTTTAGCAGATTGCTAAGATGACATCCCAAGACTATAGAGCAAATGTAGCGCGAGAGTGTAGAGTGTGAGATAACAGGGGCAGGGCCAAACATACTGTAATCTTACATTTTGACAAATTTTCATCTTGACTGATTTTAAAATATTGTTAAAATACTTTGCTATGTAAGTCTGTGTTTATTTGAAAACTAAATGGTATTTTTAAAAGGTTGAGGTCATCTTTAATTTGATGTACATGGGATTTGCTTCTGTTACAGCATACACTATGCATGCTGCATTTTTAAACGATCTCCAATTTTTAAAAAATTAAGACTTTGTATCACATACCTAAATTATTACAGTGATCCTAATATGCAACTGAAAAATTGATGAGTCAGTGTATGGTGCCTAGATCTCTGCATAGAAGCCAGAGAAATAAATTTAAAAAAATTAAAAAGCCTATACCAGTTAGCATGCTTAGTAGTTTCACTTGAACTGTCCTGTAGTCTTCTATTAACATGATCTTCTTTTACCCCATCTGAAAAAAACTCTGAATTTGAGATAAATGAGTTGTTTGTGATTTTAACAAAATCATATTAGACACAGCAAGGTAATGCAGTACCTTTACGTGCACTATATTCTTCCATCCCTTCTGATGCCTAATTTCTGTGGAAAAACAAAAAAATGTCGTATAACATTGGAACCACTATCTTAAATTAAGATGTTTAATTTTACAAAAATGCTCCAGTTATATTGAACCATATTCATTAAATGAATAATCTAATAACTTAGGTTTTTTTGTTTTTGGTTTTCATACAGCACTGAAAATAAGAACATAATTATCAAGAAATACAGACAGAATCTGTATTATATTCTATCTAAAATGAGGAAGAATGTCAATTACAAACAGGAAGCATATTTCTACAAAATTCAAGTGAAAATACCACACATTTTAAAGGATTTCAAAGATAACATTTTTAGTTTTGCACCATGACTGACAGCTGGAGCACCTATTAATATTTCAGCAATCCCAAAGAATAGCTCCAATGAAAGAAGTGTCATGCAAGATATGAAATCTCCATTTTTATTATTGACTCAGTAAAAGAGAAGTGATGAGTTATGCCAATCAGATTGATGACATTTTATTTAAGATTGCCACAGAAGAAACACTATGTTATCAAACTAAATTTGTGTAAATATTCATTTCAAAATTCCAATATATTCTGTAAGGAATCTGCCCATCCAAGTAATTTTTAAAATGGAAAAGATAAAATACAAATCCATATATTTTCAAAATACCTGAAACATGCTGTTGTTAAAAATGTTTACATTTGTTTCAGAATTTCCTTGTCTGAGTTTAATATTCCCAGAATAATTGAATCCAGTTGTGACAATATATTTCCACACTAGCAATACTGTATGTGTTTGAACCTACCTTAATTTGTCACTCCCTTAGATTGTGTGCTCTCTCTCTCTGGCTATGTCTACACTGCAGAGCTTTTCCGGGATATCGGAGGTATCCCGGAAAAGGTCTGCCGCATCCAAGAAACGTGTCCGCTTTTTCGGAACAGTTTCCAAAAAAGCGTATGTGTTTTTTCAGCATCCCTGTATTCCTCATTGTATGAGGAATAAGGGATGTTCCGAAAGAGGAGGTTTTTCTGAAATTTGGCCCCGTGTAAATGGGCCAAATTTCAGAAAAGCCTCTTGGGGGGGAAAAAAAACAGAAAAAGATACGCAAATTGAGGTTTGCAACTTGCGTATCTTTTACGATTTAACTCTGCAGTCTAGACATAGCCTCACTCTCTCTGTCTCAGAATATGTACCCATACTATTAATGCTGAAATAAAAGATTTTAATCTTTTTATCTGAGTGATACAATCTACTTCGGTACATCCTGGACTATATTTACACTACAAACTAGAACTATGATTTCTCTGCTTGCATGCACATGCTTGCACTAGCTCTCATCAAAGCTAATAAAAGTGTAAGTAGCAGTGTGGCCATATTAGTATGGGCTACAGCACTCATTGGTTCAGGAAGGTTTCTACTAAGCATGACTAACCCACGCCTCTGCTGCTATTACCCATGTGAGCATGACTACATAGCTACATAGTTAATTTATACTCATGCTAGTTGAGTGAGAGCTAAAATGTGTGTGTGTATAAGCAGGAGAATCACAACTCTAGCTTGTAGTATAGACATAGCCAAAGATGCATCTTGGAAATTCTTCTGTACTTGTAACAATATGGTTTTTCTGTAGCCATATTGGAAGGCCAGTAGCCATATTAGAAAGCCTAAAACTTTCCTCTGCAGCCAGACTGAAGAGCAGCAGCCTTTGGATGTAAAGCTTGGAGACACATACTCACAATTCCATCTAAATTGCATCAAAACGGTGTCATACCAGCCTGTTAAGGAGATCCTGTCCCAATGGCACTCACAATCATCAGATAAAGAAACAGATCTCAAGATAAGTAAAGAAAAAAATTAGTTTAAAAGCATTTCATCTGGCAAGAAACTCCTTATCAATAGTTAGGGTTGTGTAATCCTTATTTTATCATTGTTGTCCTCACTTTCCTATTGTTTGTGTACATCATCTCTGGTTTTTAATTGTTTTTGTCTGTTGTATAATTAATTTTGCTATGTGTCAATCAGCTAAGGTGGTGGGGTATGATTGGTAATTCTGTTACAGCATGTTACGATTGGTTAGTAACATTTTAGTAAAGTAAGTGGTTAAGGTAGAGCTAAGCAGGACTCAAGTTTCACTATATAACCTGGGGACCAAAATGAAGTTCTTTGAGGAACCAACTCCAGGACACAGCTCCAAGATCAGAGCTGCCAAACTTCAACCCTATGCCAATGACACCATGCTGAAACTGGAGTCCGCCAGATGGACCACCTGATCCATTCCTGACTGGCCATCTAGACAAGTTCATCTGTCTCATTGGGAGTGGTGAGCACTGTATGCCTGGTGTGTGCATCTGTTTTTGATGACTGTTAATAAATAGAGATTAAGTAAGCTATCACTGTGTAAGCTCTTTCACTGGTAAAAGACCCTCCACAAACCCACAAAGTGTAAGGTTACATCTGAGCTTGCAGAAAGGTGAGGGTAGGTGCCTATATTGAAAAGTTTATACCTGAGCCCTAGAAACAGGGGAGGGTGGGTGCCTTAAGATGGTTACGCCTGAACCCACAAACAGATAAGTGTGGGTGCCCCTAGAGTGTGAATGACAGAATTCTGTGTGGGGAACACTTGCACACCTCTGAATACAAGCTTTATTAAAGATATACACAGAAAAGGACTGCCCCGTATAGCTCTGTTTTGTCTTGCTACATACCTTTTTCCAAAACCTCACCAAAATAGCACATACCAACATATACTTTACCATACAATTTGTAGTATGAAAACATGTTACCCAACATGAGGGGTTTAGCTGAGCGAGGATCCCATTTTGAATATAGGATTTGGAACATGAGATAATGCTATCATACATAGGGTGACCATCTGTCCTGTTTTTACTGGGATTGCCCCATATTTAAGCTGTCTTCCAGGCATCCCAACTTTTTTTCAAAAAGGGCAAAATGTCCCATATTTGCATGCCCACTGCTGGTCCCTGAATTCCCTGGTTAGTGCAGCTGCAGTAGCCTCCTATTTGTGGCTGGTGGTAAAGCACCAGTATGTGGTGTCAGGCAGGGTGCTGAGGGAAAAACCAGGCAGTAGTGTGTGTCTTCCCTCCCTGTACACACTTAAAAAAAAGGGGGGGGGAAGTGGGGAGCAGTCTGCCAGCCTTTCCAGAACACAGTCTGAAGCCCCAACTGCCAGTACCCACAACCCAGGGCTGAAACCCCTTTCTCTGGCACCCCCATCACTGGCTACAGCCCCATTCTTGGGTGGCCCCAGCTGCAGAGCTGAAGCCCTTTCACTGCCACAGGGCCCAGCTCTGTTCCCAGGTGGCCCCCACCACAGGTCTCAACCTCATAGAATACTTCAAGTGGAAGGGACCTCAAGAAATTATGAAGTTCAGTCCCTCACCCTCACAGCGGGACCAACCACTGTCTAGATCAGTGGTTCCCAAACTTTTCAGCATCACGCCCCCCTTTCTGATTTTTGAAAAACCCTCACACCCCACCCCACCCCTCAAAAAAAAAAACTTGAGCAAAAAAGAAAAAAGGAACCAAGCGGGGAAGCACAAGTTAAGGGAAAAAAAGGAACTGAGCAGGGCAGCAAAACTTGATGGGGAAGCTGGGTCACCTCACGCCCCCCCTGGAATTTCTTCATGCCCCCCCAGTTTGGGAACCCATGGTCTAGATCATCCCTGATAGATGTCTATCCAACCTGCTCTTAAATATCTCGTTATGGAGATTCCAAAAGCTCTGCAGGCAAATTATTCCAGTGTTTAACCCCAGCCCGTGCTGCTGCATCGGATCGAGGCAGCAATATGGAGGCGGGGGGGAAAAGGGAGGAGGCAACACCACGGAGCTGATTCTGGGTGGGGGGGGAATGGCTTTTAATCCGGCTTCACCCAGCACCAGCTCCTGACTGCCCCCTCCACTGCCTCTGTAGGAGGCAGCAAGGGGGGGGGGGGGGAGAGAGGTAGGTCTGCATAAGCCGATACATGTGGGGGAACCTGCTTGAAAGCCAGCTTCTTGCGCATATCGGCTCCAGCCAGCTCCTCCATGCTGCTGCCTCTCTATCAGAGGCAGCAGCGCAGGGGAGGAGCAGGTGGCTCTGGTGCTCATGGGGAATTGGCTTAAAGATCCTCATGGGCAGTGGCTCCTGCTCCCCCTCCGTTGCTGCCTCTGATCAACGGGGGAGGGGGTGCACATAGTCAATAAGATTAACCAATAAGACAAGGCTTATCGGTTAATTGTGTAGCTGGCTACACATTGACATCCCTAGGCCAGAGCAATCACATTGGGACACTGTGGGATAACTCCCGGAGGCCAAGAATGTTGACTTTCACAGTGCTGCATCTGCACTACCATAAAGTAGACTATGCAAGGCTGAATTTACTGTCACTTATGAAAAGCAGGAGTACCGAAATAGAGTTTAGTGACCCTTTAAGTTGGTGGAACAGGATTGGTAGTACAGACTCATTGTTTAAACAAAATAAATCAACCTGATGAGGCTAAATTTGACCTGAACTCCTAGCATAGACCAGGCCTAGTATTTCACACTATTTGTAGTTTCTGGCTTTATTTCCAGACATGAACAAAAGACAATGAACATGAGGATTTTGCACAAGTGATAAGTCATTAACTTCAGGAGATGTACCTTAAAAGACAAATTAGTTTATTATCTTTAATAATAAAAGTAAGCCAAGAACACTACAGCAGTACTTTTTTTCCATTAAAAGGCTTCAAAGTTTTCCATGCACATTTGTTTCAACTTGTCACATTTTTTACAATTTTTTCTAAGAATAGATTTGTGTTAAAAATATATTACACTGAGAGGTCAACATTTGGAGAGCTGAAGTCCTTTCACTCAAAAGGAATAATCTACCAATTTTACTTCTGAAATCAAACGGTTCCAGACTTCATGTCTTCTATTTTTTCAAATGAGACTTGACTAAGTTTTTAAATAAGATTTCAAAACATGTTCATAAAAAAATATGTAAGTCAACTTTTATATACAAAGGATAATTGTGTGCATTTGGAAGTGGACGAAAAGAGAAAGCAAATCTCACAAAAATCTCAATATCTGTATTTGGTAGAATAGTCTTTTGGCGACACCACGAGACCTCTACCTTTACGAGCTCCTCTATAAACTGTTTCTATAATGTCGATCATTTCTTGCTTATCTTCCATCGCCCAGTTAATCTTGTTGTTGTTACCTGTACCTAAATCAATCATGATGTGTTTATTCCTTTAAGAAGAAAGAAACAAAAATACACGTCAGTATGACACTATTCTGTGTCTCGTAATATTTCACAGGTCTCAAGAGCCCTGCAACATGTAGCTCTAACACATCAATGTAGATCAATAAATAAATATTACACTAAATGGCAGGATATTACCAGCAGCAGCATGTGTTTCTATTGGTGGTACACATTTGCACATGCCTTGGTACACAAAACAAAATGTATTATGCACATATATGGAAAAACTTAGAGGGAACATTGAATTACAGTAAAGATTTAATTTTATGTTGGCAAAATCCTTTTAAATGTAGCCACACTTTTGTATTTGCTTGATATTTTGAAGAACAAATGCAAGAAGTTCAGCAGTACTACTACTCTAGAAAATGTAAGACATTTCAACTATGAGATATAGATATTGTTAACATATTTACATATTAAATGTATAAATTTATAACTACATTTAGGGCTCGTATCTGTATATCTTTAACTTCTAAAAATCAGCCACTGTGCACACTCAAACATGCAAAATAGCTAATTTTAATAGTTACAGCGTTGTCTGCAGCCGGACAGCAGGAAAGAAAAAAGTGAAGAAAGCTTTTTTAAAAAACTCTGCATGGAGATGAATATAGTAATACTTCCTGTGTGCAGTGGGCCTCTTCCAATTGAAATTCTCCATTGACTTCAATGGGTCCAATGTGAGGAAAATTACCAGACTGATTTAAGCCAGATGGCATAAATTAACACAAAATGCCAATGATAAAATATTGCATTTAGAACACTTAGATATAAAACACTGCCATTTAACTTCCCACTGTACTCAGAGATGAAGATGGCCCTAGAATAAAAGTTCAGCCCACAGTCAGGATTTCAGGGTTCATCTTAACTTAAAATGCTGCAGCAGCACTGCTGCAGCACTTCAGGGAAAACACTATCTATGCTGATGAGATATTCTTCTGTCAGGATAGGCAATCCACCTCCCCTGAGAGGTGGTAGCTAGGTCAACCTGATAATCCTTTTGTCTACTTAGCACTGTCTACAATGGGGGTTAGGTGGGTTTAACTATGTTGTTCAGAGGTATGGATTTTTCACAATCCTGAGCGACAGTTCTTAGTGTAGGCCAGGCTTTATTTGCAGCAGCATCTTGGTTCATAGTAGTACTATTTTTTATCATTTGGTGCTAAGTGGCAACGGGTCAGGGCATCAACATTATTGAAGAATTGGTACAAGGTGTTAAGCTTTATGGGTACATCTAGACTGCACTCAAAAAATCGAAATAAATAATCAAATATCTCATTTTGATTTTATTTTGAAATTTGTTACGTCTACACGGGGTGAAAGCACTATTTCGAGACATCCCTTATTCCTCGTGGAACGAGGTTTACAGGGATGCTGAAATAGCACATCCATTATTTCGAAAATTGTTCTGAAATAGCGGATGCATTCCTTAGACGGGGGGTAGCTATCTCAGGATACCTCCAATATCCCGAAATAGCCTTGCAGTCTAGATGTACCCTATTAGATTAATTGGAGAAAGAGCCACACTGAACTTGAATGCAATTATTTGTACAAAAGCACAATACCCTCTTCAGTGTTTTTAAAAATACACAAGCATATATAAGATGCATATAATATATTGTGGATTATAATTAAGGGCAAAACATACCTAAAGAAAAACATGACTGTACAGGGATCATACAACTCATACATCTTATTGAAGTCAGGTACTTCCGTAATATCCACAAGATAAATAACAGCAAAATTTTTTACCTGCAGGAGAACAAAATTTAAAAAAAGACTGTAAAAAGAGCAAAATACACTAGAAAGATGTTTATTTATATAAGATATATATGATAGATTTTAGAAAAACCATGCCTAAGATTGGCAGTAATAACTGCAAGATGTTCATGAATAGTCACACAAATATTTATTCCCTTTTGCCATTTCTAACTTGTTCTTAAACGTTAGAATAACACAATAACAGCAAAACATTAATTTTAGAGAGATAAGAAATTCATATCCAGTAGCAGAAAATGGTATGTATTAAAGAAGGGTATGTCTACACTTGCACCCTAGTTTGAACTAGGGATGCAAATGTAGGCATTCAAAATAGTCAATGAAGCGGGGATTTAAATATCCCATGCTTCATTAGCATAATCTCACCAGCATGTTACTCTGATCAACAGCTGTTTCGAAAGTGAAAGTGCGCGCTGGGATGCATTAGTTCGAACCAAACCCCTTGGTTCCTCAGGAGTAACATTAGTTTGAATGCCTACATTTACATCCCTAGTTTGAACCAGGGTGCAAGTGTAGACATACCCGAAGTGAGTAAGGACAAACTCTGTTGAGTCTTCCTCTCAATTATATGTCTGACCCTAAACATTTTTAAGATAAGGAGAGCTAGTAAATGCTATCATTAAGGTGTTGAAGGATTAAAATGTATAGTGTCAATTTTCAATTTACAACTTCCTAAAACTTTCATCCATAATGATGCAGTTTTCCGTATTTTGTCAGTGTCAAAAGCAGAAAATTTAAGAAAAGTTTGAGCAAAGTTAGGTTAGCTATTATTGAACAGAACAGTAGGAAAAACCTCACTAACCTCAGAATTTAAAAAAATCTTCTGTTTTTTGGATAGCTATGAAGTCCAAATGTCAGGCCAAAAAGTTTTAATTTGGCACAGAAATACTCCTCATTGAGGAGTACTTTTGAGAGTGCTGACAAAAATAGGATTGAATTTTATAGAGTTATTGTGCACTGAAGACTGCACTTGGTACATGCAGAGTACATTTAGAAAAGGATTTTACTAAATTTATGGTTAATTTCTTATTTTGCTGAAGAAAGCTATACTGCCAGTGGAAAATAAAATGTACAGCCCACAAGCATAGGGCAAGTTATTAAAATCTGTAAAACAGAACGGATATAAAGATGTAGGTCACTAAACATACTGGACAACATGAATGAAAATATCCATGTACACAAGAATTAATATTACACCTGTGTTTCAGAAACAAAACAAAAAAGTTGAGAAATATTTATGTGATTATACTTGCTCACTTCTATAACACATGTGTAACAGGGAAGAGTTAAGGTACTGCACACCCTTTTTAATGGGTAACTAGGAAATTTAGCACTCTAAAGTAAAAAACACAAGAATAACCAAAAACAAAATATGATTAAACAAAAATTACATAACATTAAAAAAATCAATATGGAATTATACAGTATCAGGCAAGCACTTGCTTTGTCCAGTGTAAACAGCAATTAGTCATTTTAAAAGTCTGCAAATGCATATACAATAGTAGGTACTTTAAGAATGTATCTTGATTTTTTATTTGTTTACAAAGTGAGAAAGCCAATTGGTATACATCATAATCCAAATGTCTGCCAAAAAAATTAAGTTTATATTTGGACACAGTATCAAACCTCAAAGTTTGTACATGTATTTAATAAGAATAAAACTAAAATTTGGTGAAATAATTTCTTTACCTTTACAAAGTCAAAATACAGTACAAGTTTTGTTATCCATCATGTTGGGGTAAAGCTGGTTAGTCAAATGGGGACTCAAGGCTGGCGTAGGAGAGGGAGGGCAAAATGTGGGCCCTGGTAAGCAGTCAGTATAGAAAGGGCCTTGGGGTAGGGGGCTGATGCATGAAAAGAAGGGGTGCCAAATCCAAGCAGCACTCACCAAGCAAAAAATGGTATATCCATGTTACTCCTAGGTAGAGGCCTGGCTAGGTAGCTCTGCACACTGCCTATGCCTGTAGGCACCACCCCTACACCTCCCACGAGCCATGATTCCCAGCCAATGGGAGCGGCTGAGTCTGCTGTTCTTCCGCCTAAAAGTAGCGGGGACATATCACCGCTTCCAGGGAGCCACACAGAGCCAGGTAAGGAGTCTGCTGGCCCCGCACTAAATGGAGTAAAAGCTGGACTTTCAATTAATATCAGAAATGCTGGTTTATAGAGCTTTCTGGATGGTGAAGTGCCAGCTAAAATAGCTTTTACTGTAGTTTATAATGTTTGTGGTAATCTGATGCAATTTTCACTTTATAGTGTTGCAAGCATCACAATACTTATTTCCCAAGAACAGAGTTCACATTACCAATAAAGTTACTGTA
This sequence comes from Pelochelys cantorii, assembly GCA_032595735.1. Classification (NCBI taxonomy): domain Eukaryota; kingdom Metazoa; phylum Chordata; order Testudines; family Trionychidae; genus Pelochelys; species Pelochelys cantorii. Next base: position 102,689,223 of record CM064327.1, read on the forward strand.
TGAGAGGATCAAATTAGATAATCTTCTGACATAATTGATTGCTTCCATGTTGATTTTGGAGGAAACGACTTCACCAGCACAGTGAAACTAAGAAAATATTATTTTCACTCTACTGTTTCTCCTGGAAGAACTACCAGGTGATTGACACGTACAACACCAAGCACGAAGATGCAATTTTCCTTTTGCACATTTCTCAGCAAAAACCTAAAATTCTTTGACACTAAATTTAATCCTTGAATAAAATTAGCGTGTGACTAACCTTGAGATTACGTTCTCCAGTTTTAAAAATATACTTTGTTTCATGAAAGAGCATTACTGCAAAAGGAAGAATGTGTTATGAACCAAAGCACAAACATTTCTATTTCTGAAGCACAAAAGAATATAAAAAAAAAAAATGAAGAAATAAGTCAAATATTTCTCCTTAAGAGAAATTATGTTTACTTAATGCAAGAAATATTAAAGTAGCCACTACTGAGAGCTGAGTGAAGAGCTTGGGCTAGAGCAGGGGTGGGCAATAATTTTAGAAAGTGGGCACTTCATAAATTTCTGAAATGGCCCTAAGCTGCTCCGGAAAGGGGGGGGGAGGAGGGGGAGGAGGGGCTTCAGGCAGAAGGGACACCAGGCAGGCCAGGACACTTCTATACTCCCCTACCCCTGGGCTGTGATTGGCCTGGGGGCAGAGGAAGTGGACAAAGTCTCCTCCCACCATGCAAGGGACGTGAGGCGCTTAGAGTGAGCCACCAGCTGTATTCGAAGTACCATGCATCCCTTGCAGGGCAGGGGAGGAGACTTGGCCTAGTGGCAGGGCGTCCGTGGACTGGATCAAACCACTTACTCTGGAGGTGTGTGATGGGGAGGGATCACACGAGCAGGGCTCGCCAAGCGACGGCAAGCCCCGCTCGCCAGCTGCGCGGTTCTGCGCTCTGTGCATGCACAGATTGTTCTGCGCATGCGCAGATCGCTCTGTGCCGGCTCTTCCGGGGTGTAATCTACTCGCCATGGGCGAGTAGATTACATTATTTGTCGAGCCCTGCGCATGAGGATTACCTGTTGTGATCCATCCCTCTGGGGCATCTGGTATTGGCCATTGTCAGCAGACAGGATACTGGGCTATATGGACCTTTGATCTGACCCAGTATGGCTGTTCTTATGCTCTCTTACCCACTCCCGGGCTAGTGGCAGATCTCACCTGAGACAAAGTGGAAATTAAGGCAGAACTAGCTGGGGGGTGGGGGGAATTAAGGCAGAACAGGGGGAAAAGCAAAGCTGCCACTGCTGAGGCCAGAGCTGTGGCTGGGGATCATAGTTGGTCTGGTGGCAGAGTTGGGGTGGGTGGCACTCCCTCCCCCACTCCCAGACCCTGCTGCATGCCACCCTTGCAAGTTCCTCTGCACCCCACCCCCGGATGGGCATGTCCCACAGTTTGCGGCCACTGCTTAGTGTATAAAACCAGTTCCATAACGTTTCAGAATAGCAGCTTCTATCTAGAAGTCAGACATGGTAACAAGACACTGAACAGTAACTTTAATACAGGTACTTCAAACTAGGGATGTTAAATTTCGATTAATCAGCTAATCGAGTAGTTGACAGGAAGGGCACTTGCTATCCTGCGCCTCTGCCTTTCAAATGTAGTAAGAGCTGCCCTTGGCTCTTACTACATTTAAAAAAGCAGAGGCTCAGTAGCAGGAACCTGGTGTGAGCGGGGACTGCTTGAGTCCCAGCTTACCTCAGGTTTCCCGTTGTGCCTCTGCTTCCCCTGTCCCCCTGCGGAGACAGTGCTGGGGGGAACCGGCTTTTAAGCCAGCTCCCTCCAGCACCGGCTCCTGCTCCTGCTCCCCGCCCCTTGCTGCTTCTGATACAGAGGCAGCAAAAGGGGGGAAGCAACTAGTCAAGTATGACTCGACTACCCGATAAGCCTAGGCTTATTGGGTAGGGATGTAAGCGACTAGTTGACTACCTGAAAAGCATTAGCTTATCGGATAGTCGAGTCGTCACTCAACTAGTCACTTTCCCACCCTTTGCTGCCTCTATCAGAGAGAGGTAGCAAGGAGTGAAGGGGAGCAGGAGCCAGCGCTGGGGGGAGCCGGCTTAGAAGCCAATTTCTCCCAGCACTGTCTCTGCGGGAGGCAGAGATGTCCCAACTGCTGTGCTTCTCCCTTTGAAATGTACAAGAGCCATGACCCATGGCTCTTGTACATTTCAAAGGGAGAGGCACAGCTGGATAGCAAGTGCCCCCCCAATCGACTAATTCAACGACTGCTCGATTAGTTGATTAATTAAAATTTAACATCCCTATCATCAGGTAGTCGACTAGTCACTTACATCCCTACTTCAAACCAGAGAAGAAAATAAAATACTGAAAAAAGCAAATCATGATAGTACCCAGTCAGCTACAAATATACTTAAAGACAACTGCAGCGGGCACAGTTATAATTCCACTGAAATTAGAATAACAGAACTGGAAGAGGACCTTGAGAGGTCATCGAGTCCAGTCCCCCACCCTCAAGGCAGGACCAAGCACTGTCTAGGTCATCCCTGATAAATGTCTGTCTAACCTGCTTACTTATCTCCAGTGATGAAGATTCCACAACCCCCCTAGACAATTTATTCCAGTGTTTAACCACCTTGACAGTTCGGCAATTTTTCCTAATATCCAACCTACTAAACCTCCCTTGCTGCAGTTTAAGCCCGTTGCTTCCTGTCCTATCCTCAGAGGCCAAGGAGAACAATTTTTCTCCCTCCTCCTTGTAATACCCTTTTAGATACTTGAAAACTGCTATCATGTCCCCTCTTAGTCTTCTCTTTTTCTAACTAAACAAGCCCAATTCTTTCAGTCTTCCATCATAGGTCACGTTTTCTAGACCTTTAAGTCATTTTAGTTGCTCTTCTCTGGACCTTCTCCAATTTCTCCACATCTTTCTTGAAATGTGTTGCCCAGAATTGGACACAATACTCCAATTGAGGCCCAATCAGCGCAGAGTAAAGCAGAAGAATGACTTCTTGTGTCTTGCTCACAACACTCCTGTTAATGCATCCCAGAATCATGTTTGTTTGAGTCTACAATCAGACACTGGTATTGTATTAAATAGTTTTCTAAATATTTACTTTTTCAAGGGAAGTACAAATATGATAAATGAATCATTTACATTTTAAAAATGTAAAATGAAGACACCTATAAAAATGTGACTGAATATGTAAAAATCTTTGCAGTAAATCAGTTAAATCAATAAGACTTTTCAGAAAAAAATTCTTTTAGAACTCACAGACTAAATATTACCTTATTCAGAAAATTGGAAAAAAGAATGTTATTGGCCAGAATATTTGCAAGGTGTCAGACCAGAAGTATCACTTATTGCTGCTGACCTATCTTCCTCCACTTAACTTTTCATTCCAGTCTGATTTTAATAGCTGCTTATAAGAATTGTTAGCACTAGAACCAATGCTTCATACCATCTGAATATTGATTTCAAAAAGCATAAGCATTCATTCCAAGCTCATAAGTTAATAAGAGTACTGCACACTAATATGCTGAAATGGAAGAGATGGAGAATACGCGGGGAAGCATAGCCATTATGATGGTGTTTCTCAATGTTTTTGGTATTTTTGTCCTTTAAGTTCTATGCAGAACTTCAACAATTCCACTGAGAATATCTACACCTCTGCTATGTTTCCCTCCTCAAAGTCTGAGAGACCATTCAAGTCCAACACCGGTAATGGAATATGGTTTCTTCTTCCATATTCAAGAAAAGCTGACACCAATGAAATTGAGTGAAGCATATGTGGACCAAGAAAATAAAAAAGTTGGATATTGCTTCACTTAACTACAATGGCCCATTGAAGCTCCTGTTGAATAAAGCAGCAACATATATCCTAAAAGCCTATGACACCTGTTGTGAAGGAACCCAGTCAGAAGTACATAATTATATATACATAAATTTTGCAAAGCTAATGTAGTTCTACATTATTTGATATACGTATCCAAAGAAGTTTAGTGTTAAATGATGGACATTAAAAATGGTTAACATTTTAATACTTCTCAAGGCTAGAAATATTTGGTAGACCAGTATTAAGCCATAACTTAGAACTGATCCCTGACCAGAGGTTTTTTAAAAAAAGTGTAATTCCCTTGCATTCTACAATATCAAATGTTATTAGTGTAATACATATTTTTCCACTTACTTCCCCTCATATAACCCAGCAAAATTAACTTTCATCTGTAGAATATTATTTCCCATTTACTAGCTTAAGGCTTTACATCAGGCATAAGAAAAAGCGAATTCCTTATTCCTTCCAAGGTCTTTCTTCCTAATGCCCTTTACAATACTTTTGCAGAAAAAAAATGGTACTCCTTCAGAGTTGAAATACAACTGCAAAACAAAACTGAGTGAGTCTACACTGACTTGCACTCCACTTCTGATAGTTGTAAATAAGACTTTATACTTACATAACTGCTTTGTTGTTGGGATATCAAATATATTCTAAAAATCTTATGATTGCACTGTGAGTTAAGTTTCACGCCCTCTGTACTGACCAGTTAAACTGTTTTAGCTGGAAACTTTTTAAAATAGCTGTAAGTTGCATGGTTTTCATACAAGTGTAATGGAAACCTCAGGAACTGTACAAGTAGGCCAAGAGGGTTGGAAGTTTCTCTCAGAGCTTGAGTGATAGTCAAAGAGGTATACAGGGTAATTTGTAGGGGGTAGAGAAGGGGGATGGACAGGATTTAAGGGGAATTTTTGCACAATCCTAAAAAGCGGAGGAAGTACTAGTAGCAACAAATATGTGTATCAAGATGCAAGGGAGAAAGAGACCCAAGGAAGTGTTTTTATGGTGAGGAATGCGCTTTTGAATTAAACAATATATTAACAGATGAAGAGGCTTAAAAAAAAAAAATCAGTGTTTTCTTGGCTTTAAAATTACTAAGTGATTTAAAAGCATTATGCTTATGATTGCCTAACATCAACAGCTTTAATAGCAGCTACATTTTTCTAACCTCCCTACACTGCCCGTTAACGCTTGTTACAGCTTTTGCCTCTAAGTTGAAATACAAGGACAAGTGGGCATTTCTTGAGTAGATGCCATTGCTAGTCTGTCCTTCAACCATTAAGCAGATGCAAAGAAATGAATACTCATTTCATTCTATCACTTGCCAGAGACCAAGTGATTCTCTACCAAATGTCATGAATACAAAAAAGGTTTCTGGTTTGAGGTCCTTGAGTTTTGATATTTACTTTCGGACAAGTTTTAGCCTTTTTACTGTAAATATTGTTTAAATATTTTTATTATATAAAAAGTTAGCACCCAAAGCTCTGTATCCCTGGGGATGAGCTTCCAGGAATCATCAGCCCACTCTGAAACAGTGTACTGTGCTGCAAAAAATAATTTGAAATATTTCCAAGATATTTTATAAATACATGAGTCTTACATTTTTCTCTTGAAAAAACTGGAAACCCTTCACACAACATAATATTTTTTGTTAAACTTTCTAAAGTATGCAATATTTCAGTATGCATTGTACTGAAATGAATACTTATTTCAACTGTAAACAAGGATACATTTTAGCAGTAACAATCTACTTTACATTTTGGCAGTTTGTTCTCGTTTCTTTTGCCAAAATAGAAAAGTCGGATCAATAAAATTCAACTGCACAGTGATTAAAGTACAACTACCTTACTACTTCCTAAAAATGCACTGAAAATTTAAAAAGTCCTGCCTCAGTACTGTGAGTGAAATAGACCTACATTTTCTTCAAGTGTAGCAGGCAGCTACAGCATGGCAACATTTTGTACTATGCTCTATATTACAATCACCTGTACAATTGGAACTTTTACTCACTCTTTAAAACAGCTGCGAGATCCAAACATGGCTCGTAAGCAAGAGGATGAGGAAGGATCTCCCCCTTTAACCTGCCATTTCTGCAGAGGGAGATTTTTAAATAAAAAGTTACATTGTTCTTTTTCCCTCAAAAACCAAAATGCCAGTATGTCTGCCAAATTGCCAAGAATCCTGCCAAAGGTAGATAATAGTCTATTCCTATACATATTCCAACAATTTCCACAACATTAAAAGTAAACAAAGACAGAATGTAAAGAAGCTGTGCTGAAGAAATGTCTTAACTTAAATCCTGCATTTCTCAATATTTGATATGTACACAATAGAATGATCAGAGGGCTTCAACCACCAGATGATCAAGAGAAATACAATTTTTTAAGAATACCATCGACAAGAAAGGACTGCCACAGAAACAGCCTCACATTTGGAGCACACAGCGAATTGTACATATAAAGAATTGTACAAATGATTTTGGAAGCAATTGTCGACTAAGGTGAATTCACAGCAGACTTTCTGGCTAGGTTCTTGTTTCATTTCCGTTTGCCTTTTTTTTTTTTCTTATGAGGTTTAATAAATAATTTGCTAAGAGTTCTGTATAGTTGCACTATTATGCAAGAACATTATCCAAGAGGACATGAAAGGATAAAATATATCCAATCGCATATTTATGTAAACAATACTTAAATTTTTTTCTCAATATCTAAGATGCTTAAATGGGTGATTGGTTTGTCACAGAATACCACTGCAATCTGAGACAGCTTCAAGAGACTGGCTCAATATGTACATATTAAAATTCATTTCAGACCTTGTATAACTAAGGGCATGATCTAAGTCAAAGGAGTGGCATCAATTTCAGCCAAGCCTGAATATGGTGTTTCAGTACGTTTCTTTGCATGCATTTCAAAATTTTACCTTTTAAAAATAAAAACATATACCAAAACATCTAAACTTTTAAAGCTATTCCAAAGAACTGTGAAGTTGCTAGTGTATTAATATTACACATTCTGAGTATCAAGTGACTATGATGGCTCAGTCTTACCTGTAATGTTCATACCAGTTCTACTAATGAAACTAGTTTCCCTTTCAACAGCCTAGACTATTAGATGTTAAGCTACCAGCAGTCAGAAAAGAAAAATATTCTCAAGGACTGATGCTCAATTTTAGAATTTTGTAGTACTGCTTCCATTCAGTTAAGTATTAAACAACATGGTGGGTAATTATTTCACGTGGCTATGGAAGTAGATAGTTGTTTCACATTTATTCAATGTAGATATAGCTCTTTTAGGAAACAGAAGAAGTGGGATGTATTGCCTAGACCCTTAGAAACTGCCTTAGACTAAAAAAACCAAATAATTTCAGATGCTGAACAGAAACATACAATTATCTCAAATGACCAACATTTACCTTCTCAGCAATACTATATAAAACTTCATCCATTTTCATACAAGTTGGATCCCAGTCATGTCCAAACCGGATGACCACCACACGGTCTTCTTCTGAAAGAATGGCCTGGTCGACTTGCCAGCCATTGTGTAAGTGAGGAAGCATATACGACATGTTTAAACTTTATGTAAGACCTGGAAAAGGACAGAAACCATCTAAGAACTTACAATTCTACTTCCTGATATCTACTTAACATTAATTATGAACACCTGTCAATTAATTTTATTTAAACTGATGCACATGTACCCAGACCTAACTTGTTTCTTTTAAAACACCCCCCAAAGTATTATTGATAGTGAAATAATTCTGATAGACTACCTAATTTTCCTAATCCTGTGTCTATACTGTGCTTTATCTTAGTATTTCCCGCCATTGCAGCTTCATCACCAGTATAGAATGAGCATTTTTACTATTGTGTGACTTCCTAGCCTGTGTCAGAACAGCCCTAAATGACATATTAGTAATTTACACTGTGACCTCTCTACACAAGTGCTACCCTGGCATTAAGGTAGCGGTGGGAGATTTTTAAGGAAATGCTCAGTATGGATCAGGACCAGGGTTCACATGGCAACCATCAGCCAGTCCAGAAAGAAGAATCTCCAACAGGATTCCTGTCCAGGAATGGGAAGAATGGAGAGAAAACTCTTTCAGCCCTCATGATCTCCATTCCCTTACTTTCAGTCTTTCACCAACAGGGCCAGCAATATCAGCAGTCAAGTCAGATGTGCCACATTCAGAGGTCTGACAAATTTGCTGCGAAATTCACCATTTTTAAAGGAGTTGTTACTACCAGGGGTGCTAGAACAATTTGCATAGTGGGGTTGCCGAGAGCCATTGAATCAAACTGTAAAACATGGACATAATGGAAACCATGGCAAGCCAAGGGGTATGGGAGCAGCCCCAGCACTGCTAGTTCCAGGACCAAAGATTACTATAAACCCCTGCATGGTGGGGATTAGGGATGTTAAAATGCAGTTAACTGACTAGTCGAGTAGTCAATGGAATTTCCATCAACTACTCGATAGGCACTTCCACATTCCTCCTTCAAAATGTAAGAGACCCCCCGCTGGGACTCTTGTACATTTCAAAGGAGGAACATGGAACTCCTCCTACAGCTCAGGGCCAGCAGGAAGTCCTGCTGACTCTGGGCTGCAGGTGGGTGCCTGTTTGTCAGAAACTCTCAGTCCCCCGCTGACCCTGGGCTCCATGCTGTGCTGCATGCCACTCAGAGCCCGGGGTCAGCTGGGGATGCCACTGCTGACCCCAGTTCCGCACAGAATTTCAGTGGAACCCGGGATCAGCTGGGGACTCCCCAGCTGACCCCGGATTCTGGGGAAAAGCTGTGCCAGCTGGGGACTCCCCAGCTGACCCCAGGCTCGGTGTTTTGAAGGGGCAGCACTGCACAGCTGAGCCATGAATCAGCTGTATGGCAGCTGCAGGTACCACACAGCTGACCACCAGCTCAGCTGTGCAGAGCTGCAGCTTTGAAATACCCCTTCCCCCACTTTGCTGCCTCTATCTTATGGAGGCAGCGGCGGGGAGGGGAGGAATCAACTAGTCCTTAACATCCTTAATGGGGATAGTGCGATGTTGGTGTTGCCACCAGTGAGGGCAAAGTTGTGCAAATGGGGTCAAAGACATGGGGCCATTAAAATTCATAAAAAAACATAACATCCCCTCCGCCAGCATCCCCGCACCCCCTTATGGCCCCTTCCATGGCACCTCCTGTAACCCCTCCCCCACACCTTCCCCAGCGTCCCTCCCACCTCCATGGCCACTCCCACAGTGCCCCCGTCACCCCTCCCCCACACGCTTCCCCAAGGTCCCTCCTTCTCCCCTCCTTCTCCCTCCCCCCCAGCGTCCCTTCCCCACCCCCACAGCCTCTCCCACAGCCCCTCTCATACAGTGCCCGCCCCCCCCCCACACGGCCCCTCCCTACTGCCCTTCAAGCTGCCGTCACAGCAGCGGCCCGGGGGGAGGTTCATGCGGCCCCTCCCAGAACAGTCCACACGGAGCCCGCCCTGCGACCCCCGAAGCACCCACCTCCCACGGGCGCGCACACAGAGCAACCGCCGCTGCTGACACCACGCGCCACAACGGCCCGACCGCGCCGCGAGCCCCTAGGGGACCAGCCGGGGGCGCACTCCCATGCGCCGCGCTTTACGAGCTCCCTGAGAGGGCGCCGGAAGTGACGGAGTGCGTGCTCCGGCAGAACACCGCCACGGCCGGAAGGAGTGGTCTCGCCATCTTGCTTGAGGGCTGCCCTACAGGAGGTGAGTTTTTGCTGTCTTCTGAGCGATCCCTGTACGAACGGGGGTGGGGGGAGGGGAGGGAAATGGAGAGGTGGAGCAAACCAACTCCCTAAAACGGCGGGGGGGGAGGGGGAAATTAAATAGGCGTTTAAACTCCTACTTTCTCATGTTAGTTGTAACAAGCTATCTCACTGCCTGATGCCCCAATGGAGAGAGCCAGCAAATCACGTATATACATACTTACCGTTATATACTTTACTTTCAGTTGCTCCATTCAATATTTCGCTATTGCTTGCGTAGTTCTTTGTAAAGCACTGCCAACACAGAAAGTGGACGCGTTTTGCACTCACTTTGTTCTAATGTGGCTCCCCAAAATGTGGGGAACTGGACCATTGTGGGTGTGTCTACACTGCAATCAGGCAGTTCAGTTATAGCATACGTAGGCATTCATGGCTGAGCTAGCTTTGATAAAGCTAACTTGCTGAAAAATTGTAATGTAGTTGCAGCAGCATAGATAGCAGAATGGGATATGTACTCCTGGGACCACAGGTATGGACTTGAGGGGCTAGCTTGTGCTGCTGCCTGAGCTGCTGTGGCTAGTCTGCTATTTTTAGTGAGTTAGCTCAGTTAGAGCTAGCTCAGATATGCTCGCTTATATCTGTTATCCCAGTTGCTTTGTAGATATACCCAGCATCAGAGCATTGTATTAAGAGTAGGGTGAGGAGTCAGGCTCTGCAAAAATAGAGGTTTTTTAACTTCTGCTTATGAATGTAGAGAAAGTACTTGCAAAAAAAGTACAGATCTGAGTGTGAAGGAAGGTTTATGCACTAAGGAGAAAAAGTGTAATTCCACTATTTTCTCTTTCACACTAAAGACAGTCAGTGAAGAGACCTTATTCTGGATGATTAATCTAATTTTCCCTGATTAGGAGGTTGTGCTGCATGATGCTTTAAGAACTCTAATGTCTGCATGTGGTTAGAGTAGACTCTAATAAGGTTTGCAACAGTGTGAATTGCAGAGTTCAAAAGACTTGTCAGTTGACAGCAGCCACACCTACGAATAGATTGGACTTTTTCACTGTACTAACATGATTACTTTGTTCATTAAATTACTTTATTTTCTTGATCTTGTTCTGGTCAGTTATTGTCCTTTATATTAAAATGCATGATCAGCTGATTGGGCATGGGGAGACAAATTGGCTGCAGAGGATTGGCATATGAAAATTATAAAGGTTTTTTCCTTACGGAGTGCTCATGCTCTGCAACTTTAGTTAAAAAGTAACTTTTTAACTCCAGTGCCTATAGACCCTTAAAAAAATCTATTTCTTATTTACAGGGAATCTTCTTTAATCAACAAAGTTCTGAATTATTTCTTCTAAGAAATGGTTTAAATGTATGCTTATTAAACTGTCTGTATAATATTTTATTTTGTAGGGGCATGTCTTCGGACATTGGAGCTGGGTCCGTTCTAGCCAAAGTAACAATACCAATTACAAAGTGAGCCACGTTATCAACAATATGGCTTACAGCAGGTCTAGATTAGGGTTTCCATTGGTAGCTGTAATGGGAATTTTAGGGAAACAAGATGTAGTGTAAACAAGGCCTGGTTTATGTGGGAGACCAGAAGATTGTTTGGTAGAAACAACTGACAGTTTGTTACACGCCCAGATTCTGCATAATCCCCTAAATAGATGTGCAACAGGGTGAATCCACAAGGAATGCCCTCTTAGCTCTTGTACTTCTGGCATGGACTGGTCAGAATCCTGTTGAGGATTACAGGCTGTGATTCTTTTTAGCATACTTCTCGATCTGCCAGGATCCAAATCTGGATGTAGAGACCTGAAATGAAGAACAGACAACAGATAATGATCACACAGACAATTTAAAATGATCTTTTAATAATCTATCTTTCTTCATCCCTTATTACAGAGATAAATAATTTTCAGGAATAAAAATACAGAGTTGCCAAATTGTGTGGAATGGAAATAACTTTGGGACTGAAATGAATGATGTATTTGGAATTGAGGGATTAAGGATGTGAAGAGGCAGGTAATTGACTAATCGTGTAGTCGATACAATTTGTATCGACTACACGATTAGGCGATAAGGGAAGGCGCTCTGTCCCAGCTTGTGCCAGTCCAGGAGCTACCCCTGCTGTGGCTCTGCAGTTTAAATGTAGTAGAACTGGGTGCGCAGGCAGCCCAGCTTCTACTGTATTTAAAGCTTAGGCTTATCGGCTACTCGACTACTTGCTTACATCCCTATGAGGAATAATTCACTATTATACCTCAAAGTACCCCTACCGACACTAGGCCTGATGGGGATCTGCTCTGTCATGGCCTGATCCTGTACTCATTGAAGTCACTGGTACGATTCCATTGATTCCAATTATTCCATTGGCTGGATCAGGCCTTCACGCCAGTGTAAATCCAGTTTAACTCCACTGACTTCAAGTTAGTAACTCTGGATTTGCATCTGTAATTGAGGGAAGTATGTAGCACCACTAAGTACAAATTTACAAATGGTGATTTAAATGATCCTTACTGTCAGGGATACAGCCCGTCTCAGCGTGTCAGATTACTGGGGCGTTATCCAAGTGGATAGTTGATGGCTCAAGTGGCTTGGTTCTATGCAGTAGCCCTGCAGCTCATGGCAATAGGGCTAAAAGGCCAGAGTCAGTAAAGTTGTCTTTCTGTGACCGAGTTCATCCTTCTGGGTGTTGACTGGCAGCTGGGATAGGGGAACCCCGCTCACCCTTCTCCACCAAGTCCCAACACAGGGCTGTAGGGAATCAGTACATCTTTATAATCAGTCTTGGTCACCCATTAATACAGTCCAGTTCCCTGGGCCATTTCCTACCAATGCTGGTAGCCACATGGTGTCTGCTGTCTCTCCTCCACATTGGTGGGGCTTCCATGGGAGTTTCAGCCCGACTGGCTTCTGGAGCTCTAGCAGCCAGCCCTCTGGCTAGAGCCTGCCACACATGTGCTCTCACTGGTGCCCAGCTCAGACTCTCTTTTATACTCTGATTCTAGTTAAAGTATTCCCAGCAAAGTGCAGCTTCCTCGGCCCATGGCATGTGGTTAACCCCTGCTAAACTGGTGCGGGATAGGTACACCCTGTCATACCGACTGAATGGTATTTTTACAAATATGCTCTTTTCTCGTATTCAAGGGCATATTTCTTTTAATTCTTTTTGCAGGTCATGGCAAAGCAAGAACAGCCTGGACTTTTGATCCATGAAATAGGGGGTGTAGATGGTGTCCTGGAAGGTCATGTGGAGCTCTTGAAGGAACATTTTCACCTTATCACCATGAAGGAATTTCTTGAAAACAAACAAAGACTGAATGAAAAGATCAAATCTGTTTTTATACACGAGTGCAAACCAGTCATTGACTGGGAGCTCCTCCAGAGCCTGCCTCACTTAAAGGTGATTGCAAACTCTGGGGTAGGAGTGGATCACCTGGACCTGAAACTGATCTCTAGATTTGGCATTAAAGTGACCAATACTCCATATGCTGTTTCTGACTCTACCGCAGATATAGGGATGGCCTTGATGCTAGCATCTGCCAGAAGGCTAGTGGAAGGTGACTTTTTAAATTCCTTTGCTGATTTTTCCATAAATCATGACAGCTACATTTGTGGCATATTTAATGTTTATGGTGTCACAGATTATCTGACTGAAATAATGTTTAAGAATACTTACAGGAAGAAAAGCTCCAAACATTCAGTTTTTCAAGTGGCTCTGCTTTTTCTATATTTGTTTCCCATATTCTGAGTCTAATCCAGCTTCTGCTGAAAGCAAAGACAAGAGAATTAAGGCTTCTATCTACATTAGGTGCTTTAATTTCTGTACAGGTCCTACTGTCTGGACTAGAATCTGCCTGCACCTTGTGTAGTTCTTTACACCTATCCAAAGTGAATTAAAAATGAAAGTGAATTAAAATTCTCCATTCATTAATATGCTCTTGGCATGTAAATGACTAAACAAGGGTGCAAGGCCTTGGACATCAGGCCTTGGGTCTCCATCACCTCAGCAGGTATTTTGCTGTGAAACCCACTGAATAACTTTGCTTTGCACTCCTGCTACAGCAAAGAACTCACATTAATAAATCCTGTTTGCAGAATAATCTTAGAATCACTGATGATACTTTTGACAAAAGTATCTTTACTGTGTTGCCATTGTTAGTTTATGCTCTAAGGGCAACTCCTTTCTGCACAGTGCATTGCTGAAGTGTAAACTGTGCCCTGGTGGAGAGAAAAGAGTATGGAGGCTGAGAAGACAGACTCTCCCTTTTCTCCATGGAAACACAGCAGTTCTCTCATTTCCCTGGGCACTGTCCCACTCTTCCCTCATTCTACCTTGCCCTAAGTTGCCATCTCAACAGGATTCAGAGGGTCCCTGTTAGCTGGCCTCTACAGTGCACCAGAGGATTCTGTCAGCTAAATGGACTTTATAAATCTTGCATCACTGTTCCTGTAAAAAAAAGTATACTATTTCAGCTATATCTTGGTACCTTCACGAAGAGAATGGTGGTATTTACCCTGTTAGAAAAGGAGATGAAGGAAATCCAAGTTTGCCTAATGGAAAATGTCTGAACTGGAAGGAAAAGAGAAGTTATTTTCAAGCTTCAAAGAGAATATTGCAAACATGGAAGCATTCATCCATCAAGTATCCATTTCTCACACTGCATTTTTTATTTTTAGGCTGTCAGATTTCAGTTTCTCCACAAACTGAACATTTTGCTGCTGACTGGCTGGGAGATGAAGTCACGGGTGCTACTCTCGGTATCATCGGCATGGGCAGCATTGGGTATAAGGTAGCCAAGAGGGCCAAAGCTTTTGAAATGAAAATTCTGTATCACAACAGGAACCGGAGGTAAATGTGCATCTGATGCAAACTAGAGCAGGGTTGGTTTTTTTAATTCTTTTAGAAGTTGGACATCATTTTGTTTTTGTTTTTTAACAAAACCTGCCCAAAGAATTTTTTTTATACCAAAGCTTCCTTGCCTCATTCCAGTGAGACTTGCCATCATTGTTGGGGGTCACAATTTTCAAATGTGGTTGCCACGTGTTAGGTGCCTTAATCCATATTTATATACTTCAGTGAGCACTCTGATTTTCAAGTATCTTGAGCAACCACAGTTCCCATTGATTTCAGAGAGCTGTGAGTACTCAGCACTTTTGAAAATCAGGTCACTCATTTCTTAAATATGAATTTAGGTGCTTAACTTTTTGACCAGCCACGTTTGGAAATGTTGGCCAGCAACAGAACAGGGTAATATAATATATTCAGCATGATTTTTAAGCACAATTTAAATATCTTTATCAGGAGAGAAAGGGTCATCAATATATAGCATCTTTCGAAGGTGGGTTCCCCTCACCTCCACCACCTCCTATTTTAAGAGTTGAGGGATTGGCTCAGTTTTGTTTAACACAAACTTCCTTACTGTTTTTATCTATCAATCTATCTATATTAGAGTGTGTCTGTCTGTCCATTTGTTCAAGAATACCTCCTAAATGGTATGAGCTAGGGCCACCAAATTTGGTGTGCAGCTTCCTCTTCTCCTAACTTAAAGCAAAGTCAGGGTTTGGTTGTGGCAGGACAGCCAGAAGCCTTGGGAAAAGGACTGTTTTCCATAACATGCAAAGGAAGGGGCTACTATTCAGAGGGACACGATATGAAAGTGGCCATTGGGGGCAGTGAGCCCACAGGGGAGAGCTATTGTGCAGAGTGGCCATTGGGGGCACTGTACCATCAAAGGAGTGGCCAGCAGAGCTGGGGCTTCATCATCTTGCCTGCCAGCACACCAAGTAAGTCGCTTCCCTGCCTCAACCCCTTTCCTCCCCTCCTGGCCCTTGGCCACAGCACTTGGAGGAGGGAGGGGAAAGAAAAAAAGCCCTGGCAGCTAGGGGGAGAAAAAAGGCCCTTGCTGGATGCCCCCCCCCAGCTCCTCCTCGCCCCCCAACCCTCACTTTCCCACCCCCAGCCTCCTGCTTCCCCCGCCACACACATCCCCAAAGCCCTGCCCTAAGTCCTGCACCCACAACCCCGCAACAGTGCCAGCTCCCTGCTCTGAAGGACCAGGCAACACCATGTTAGGGGTGTGTGTGTGCACGTGCGTGTGTGCGCGCGCATACACACACAAATACACATAGACACACACATCTCTAATATCCGTGAGTTAATTTGCTCAAGAACACCTCCTAAATGGTAAGAGCTAGAGTCACCAAATTTGGTATCCAGCTTCTTCATACCCTAACTTAAAGCAAGGTCAGGGGTTGATTGTGCCAGGAAAATGGGAAGTGCTGGGAATGGGACTGTTTTTCAGAACATGGTAAGGAAGGGGGCAGAGAGAGTAGAGACGTGATACTCACAGTCACCATTGGGGGCAGTGAGTACAGGGGAGAGCTAGAGTGACCACTGGAGGAGGCGCACCAGTAAGAGAGTGGCTAGCTGGGGGTGGGACTCTGCAACAGAATGGATAAGTGGCTCTGTTGCCCCAAAATAATGCTGGGGAGATAAACCCCCCACCCCAGTACCACCACCCTCAGACCAGGACCCCTGGCCTCACCCAGGATTTCCCCCCTCCCCAAAGAGAGGCTAGGGCTGGGAACCATCTGTTCCCAGGCAGGCTGTAGACCTGCAGGCTGGGGTGGGGAGAGGGGACACACTGGAGGCTGGAGCTGGCCCCCAGAGCCTCCTCTCCCCTCTATGGACAGCCTACAGGCCATTCATTTGTTTTTCAAAAAAAAAAAATTGAGTTAAAGACCTGAGCAGTGCTGGGTAAGTCTTCTAGTGGATAAATAAACTTTTTTCATGGGTTTTCCCATGTTGCAGCAGCAGAAAGTGGATTTAATCAGCCATATTAGAACCAGAAAATGTTATATAAAAAGTGACATTTAAATTACAGGGCCTTCTTTGAGGTACAGCAATCTTCAGCACCAGAGACCAATGTTCCTGTCTGCAGTGACCACTGAAATTGTCTTTGTTCACTGTCTTTTTTACCATCTGTAATTAATCGTTTACTATAAAAATACCTCACAGTCAAACTCTGTATATACAGCATCAGAAAGAACTGAAGAATTTCAGCTCCTAAACACAGCACTCCCATTTCAGCTAAAGAGAATCTTCATAAGCAGCTGTAGAGCTTAGATCTTCTGACTGTCCACTAGAATCACAGGACTGGAAGGGACCTTAAGGCGTCATCTTGTGCACTAAGGCAGGATCAAGTATACCTACAGGGGGATAACCCTATCTATTTGAGAAGTTCTGACTTTGCCTTCTCCGAATGGAATGTCACATATGCATGCTAGCCAATTGCACACCATTTTTATATTTTATATCCTGATGCTGTTACCAAGCTGTGGGCCAAATCCTGAACTCCCCATTTTATATTTCTATAATTGCCGTGACATTGGTTTATAGCAACTCTGTGCTCTTTCCATCCTCCATAGGAGTGGAGTAGTAATAGTAGAAACAGCAGCATGGTTTTCATTTTTATGAATAAAAGCTAATTCTGGTGTTTTTGACTCAGAAAAGAAGAGGAGGAAAAGGCTGTTGGTGCCTGCTACTGTGAAAAGATGGAAGACTTGCTCCAGCAATCTGACTTCGTGATGCTGGTTGTGAACCTAACACCTCAGACATACAGATTCATTGGGAAAAGGGAGTTAGAGCTGATGAAACCCTCTGCTACTCTCATTAACATTAGCAGAGGTAGGTGTGATGGAATCCCTGGTTCTGGCTTTATAGTTAAGGCTGAATTGAACATTGTCTTTTTGCATCAAGAAGCTCTCTCAGCCAAGGTCTGTGTCTTCCTCCATGTTTTGTTCAGAACACAAAATAGCTGGCAATAATTAACTAGTAATAGGTAATGAATGAATCATAGACCAAATGCTGATTCATGCTGAACATCCACATTTCCCATCACAGGGTTGGCTGTTGGCTGCCTCCTGAGCACTCCTTATGGCCAGAAGCCCTCTACAATAGCTGCTTGTTTCCCTGTTGTCAGAGCTGAAGGACAGCACAAGGGCTTCTCTTTGAGTTACCATGACCTCTGCTGGGGGTCAATTTAATCACAGAAATAGTTCATAACAGTCCACAAGGTCCCATGTACAGTCTGTCACCACATAAGAGTCCATACTTAGCTTTGGTATCTTCTCTGACAGCCAGAGCTCCTCTTCCGTGCCAATCTATTCTCAAAGCCCATTTCCCAGTGCTGTTTGCTGGAGCTCAGCCTTCTGTCACTGGCCTTTAGGCCTAAACTTTTATACCAAAACCCCATCTAGGTTTCTTCACAAGTGCCTCCAGCTCCCTGGCTTCTAGCCTACAAGCTTCCTTAGTGTAAGAATTTTCCCTGCAGCAATCTCTCTCGCTCCCTCTACTTTCCTTCTTTGTAGCTTTCTTCTGCCCTTTATAAGGGACTAAGCTCAAGGGTGCAAGAAGTTTGGTAGAGTGGGGGCAAAGCCAAAGTGTTCCCACCCTCTCCATGTCTGGCTGCTCCTGGGGTGAGCCAGATGCACTTTCTTTTGGAAATATAGTGGCTCCTGGTGGGCAAAAGGTGTAATTGCAGCATATCCTCAGCAGAATCTATTATTTTGCTGGGGGGAAAATCCTGCAGGGGACATACATTCTGTACTTATGTTTCTTTTGTTAAAATGTGGGGGCATGGTCCCCTGTCTGCCCTGGTGCTGGTGGGTCATCTCTCCTCTATCATGCGCCATCAAGGCCATTAGTGTGGCGTAGATGGGCTACTGCAGTGTCTTCAGTAATCAGAATTAGCTAGCCTCAGGCCTCCAGCCCTTAAGGGGTAAGCCATCCTGTTATGCCTCTCAAAAGGAGTTGTGGAGGCTTTTGTGGAACTGTGAGAGAATGGTTCCACCAGGGCTTCCCCTCCTGGAGACAGTACTGTATCTAATCTCAAAGGCCCATCACAGTCCAGCAGTCTCCAATAGCTCTTCACATGGAGCTGTCCATAGTGTTGCCTCTCAACCCACCAGTCTCCCGGACTGCAGAGGCACAGACTGGTGTATGGTCTTTCAGCTTCTTTTGTAGGAGCTTCTTAGCCCCTGATTGGCTGCTTCCTCTACAGCCACTCTCGCCTGTTTGGAGGACTTCTCTATGACTTCTCTGGGGCAGGGTGTGGCATGACCCCAAGGCCTCTAGTAGGAAGCCTCAGAGCCCAGTCCACCCCATCACAGGTGCCTTCAGCACATTTGGTTGGGGTAGTTGGGGTAATGTGGAGTGGTAGATCTCATTAATGGAGAATTCTGATTCTCTTACTGGGGCTCAGCCCTATGAACCAACTTGCTGTGCAACTGTGGCAAAAGGGCTAATGTGATCCTAGAGACATAAACAGGGCAGCGTCCAGAAGGAGGAGACAGGTTATTTTACCTCTGTACTGATGCAACTGGTGATGGAATATTGTGTCCAGATCTAGTATCCACAATTCAAAAAGGGTGTTGATAAATTGGAGAGGATTCAGAGAAGTGACACAAGAATGATTGAAGGATTAGTAAATGTACCTTACAGCAATAGACTCAAGTAGCACAATCTATTTCTCTTAATAAAGAGAAGATTAAGGATGGCTTGACTGCAGTCTATAAATACCTCCATTGGGAACAAATATTTGATAATGGGCTCTTCAAACTATCAGAGAAAGAAGTGGTGTAAATAAAGCTAGATTAATTCAGACTTGGAAATAAGGTGAAACTTTTAAATAATGAGGGTAATTAACCAATGGAACAACTTACCCAGGGTTATGCAGGCAATTTTTAAATCAAGATTGGATATTTTTTCTAAGAGAGTTCACTTCTTTTCAAACAGGAGTTAATTCAGGAAATTGCTATGGCCTCTGTTACAGAGAAGGTCAGATTAGATGATTACAGTGGTCCCTTCTGGCTTTTAAATCTATATACATCTGTAAGAGACAGTCTTTGCCCCAAAGAGATTTCAGTCTCAATAGACAATGTAGGTAAAGGGATGAAGAAGATATAGAAACAGAAAGAAATCACAGAGCAGGTCAATGACATAATCAGGAATAAAACCAAATCTCCCAAATCCCCATCCAGTGCCCTGTCCGCTGGACCCCTGGTACATGCTAAAAAACAATAATTTTTTTTGCTTTGTTTGGTTAACCCATTACTAGAAAGCGGTCTTGTTTTTATAATGAGATGTAAATCCAATAAAATATTAAATTGTACTATGGGACCTTTCCTCTGAGTTAAAGATATGGAATGTACCTGAAGATTGGTTTTCTTCTGTATTGTATCTGGATATGGCAATAAGACACTATCATTTTAATACAGGTGCAGTAGTTGATCAGGATGCATTGGTGGAAGCTCTCCAAAATGGGACTATTAAGGCTGCAGCTTTGGATGTGACATACCCTGAATCTCTGCCAAGGTAGAAAACTCTTTTCTTTCTATTGATGATAAATTATGTAGATTACATATACTGGAAATCATTCTTAAATTTTTCCAAAGCTCTTCAAAATTATTTGAATATGTTAGACACAATCTTCAAATCTAAATCACATTTTACGTAGCTGTTTGCATATTTTTGCAGGAGTGCTGTATTCTGATACATTGGGTACAAGACTAGGAGTCAGCAACTCCTGAATTCCAATCCTGATTCTTTTGGCATCACTGGCCAGTTGCTTATGTCGAACGTTTTAAACTCTTCATGCATGCACATGAGAGAGAGCAAAAAATATATTTGCAATGTCAATATCCATCATCTACAAATGCCTATAAGCTGTTGGAGGCCAAATCCTCAAGCTGTTAAGCACAAGTGGCGCAAATAGATCTTTATTGTCTCATATTGCAGCTCTGTAGCAGCCTGAGTGACATGAAGGCCTGTGCAGGAGAAGAAGTGGGCAAATTTACTCCCTGCTCTGTGCAACCCTCTGCGTATCACTGTCCTCCTTCCTCACGTAGGGTTGCCAGTGTTCCCAACAGGACGGACCAGACGCCATTGCCACAAATGCTGTCCAGTCCATCTGGTCAGGAAAATTGGCAATCCACACGCAAAACTTTGCCAGTTACTGCTGCTCTACAGTTTGGCCCTTTTCTGTTCGAGTGAATATGACAACAACAATGTAAAATTCATCTCTAATTATTCTTTCTTTTTCTTGCAGAGATCATTCATTATTAAAATTAAAGAACATTATCATAACTCCTCACATTGGAACTGCTACAGTCCAAGCCACTCGGAAGATGACAGAAGAAGCAGTAGCAAACATCCTGGCTGTTCTCAATGGTCTTACCATTCCTAGTGAAGTAATCCCTATATGATGTTTCAGAGAACATACATATGCATTGGCATATCTGTGAAAGGACTTTATTCTACTGACTTATGCAATAATTTCTCAGTGTAACACTGACTAATGAAAAGCAAACATGTTCCTGTACATTGATGTCACATTTATGGCACCACCTAATGCCTATAATTGTACTCCAATCATGTGATAATCTGAATAATAACCATCTTTTTACTCAGAGGGGTAGCCATGTTAGTCTGTAACTAAAAAAAACAACACTGGTCCCGTAGCACCTTAGAGACTAACAAAAATATTACTTCAGATGACAAATATATAATCTATGCCCCTTGCTCCATATTTGTCATCTGAAGAAGTGGGTTGTGCCCATGAAAGCTCATGATACTATTTATATTTTTGTTAGTCTCTAAGGGTACGTCGACACTTGCTCCCTAGTTCGAGCTAGGGATGCAAATATAGGCGACCGAAATTGCTAATGAAGAGGGGATTTAAATATCCCAAGCTTCATTAGCATGATCTTGCCGGCGCGTTACTCCGCTCAACAGCTGATTTGAAAGTGAAAGTGCGCGCTGGGACGCGTTAGTTCAAACCAACCCCATTTTTTACTCCTCAAAAAATGTAACATTAGTTCGAACCAAGGGGTTTGGTTTGAACTAACGCATCCCGGCGCGCACTTTCACTTTCAAATCAGCAGTTGAGCGGAGTAACGTGCCGGTGAGATCATGCTAATGAAGTGTGGGATATTTAAATCCCGCTTCATTAGCAATTTTGGTCGCCTACATTTGCATCCCTAGCTCAAACTAGGGAGCAAGTGTAGACGTACCCTAAGGTGCTATAGGACCAGCATTGTTTTTTAAATCGTTTTACTGTATATTTTAGAAACTTTGTGCATCTGTCTGTCCATCCGTCTGAGTCCTTTTGTTCAACTCCTCCTCCTGAACCAAGGGTGGGCATTATTTTTGATGGGGGCCACTCCAAGAATTTGGAAAGTGGCCAAGGGCTCCACTCTTCCATGATATTAATGGAGGAGGTGGGAGGGCTGGGATGGAGGTTGGGTACAGAGGGAGGTTGGGGTGTAGGAGGAGTGTGGGATCTGCAAGGGAGTTTAGGTGAAGGACTGGGGTGCAGGGGGTTGGCTTGTGACTTGGGGCAGAGGATTGGGGGGCAGAGTATGGGTGCTGGAGGGGGCAGAGGGTTTGAGGTATGTGGGTTAAGGGGCAGGAATAGGGGGGTAAGGCAGGGGGGCGGGAGGATCTGGGGTGCCAAAGACAGGCTCTGGCTGGGAGATTTAACTAGGTGACTCCCAGCAAGTAGCCTAGCACGTTTCTCAGGCAGCCTCCCTGCCTGCCTAGCCATGGCAGGGGCCATGTGGCCTGTGAATAGCTATGAGCCTGAGGGGAGGGAGAGTGGTACTTCATGCACAGCCTGTGCTTCAAACAGGCAGTGCATGGATTGTGCTTGGGGTGGGGGTAGCGCACGAAGCCTCTCCTCTCCTCTCCACAGCTGTTGAAAGACAAATGACCTGGCAGCTACTTTTCTGATTCTGAGTTGTGTGCGGGGAGGGGGAGAGGTGGGCAGGCAGGGAGTCTGCTTGACGCTGCCTGCTATATCCTGGACTGGGTCTGGTGGCTTTGTATTTTGCCCTGCCCTAAAGAGTAAGAGTTAGGACCACCAAATTTAGTAGGCAGCTTCCTCTTATCATAACTTAAAGCAAGGTCAGAGTTTGGTTGTGCCAGGACAATAGCATGTGCTTGGAATGAGATTGTTTCTCATCAAACGGAAAGGGAGGGGTATAATAGCAGGGACAGTTATACTCACAAATGATCACAGTGGGGCAGCAATCCCGGGGGACAGTTATATCTCAGAATGACCACAGTGGGGCAGCAAGTGCCCCAACCCCAGGGAGCAGTGGCTGCCTAGCAGCTTGGCTCCCACTGCCCTGGGGAGAAGCCGTCAATCGTGCTATGCGGCCTCTGCTGCCCCAGGGAGAAACTGACAGGCGGGCCATGCGGCTCCTGCCACTCCGGGCCAGTCCCAGGGAGAAGCCAGCAGCTGCCCTGCTCTCTGCCCTAAGCTTCCCAGTCCCCTGCCCTGACTCCTGCACCTTCCACCTCCTGCCCTGAGATCCTCCTCACCCCCAACTATGACTCCTGCACCACCGCTGACACCAAGCCCCATGCCCTGAGCCTCTCCTCACTCCCAGTCCGGACTCCTAGACACGCCCCCCCCCTCCACACACACACCCTTAGCCTCCTGCCCTGACCTCTGCACCTCACCCCACTACCCCAGGCACCTGTCTTGAAGGACCCGAGCAATGCTGGGTAAGTCTTCTAGTGAACTAATAAAGTCAATTATTCCAAAGCTGTTAACAGAGCAGTTGTAGACAACTCTGATAATTTTCAGTCTAGGGCTGTCAATTAATTGCAGTTAACTCATGCGATTAACTCAAAAAATTAATCAGGATTAAGAAAAGAATCTCAGGTTAAATAACATCTTTAAACAATAGAATACCACTGGAAAGTAAATACTTTTGGAGGAGATTCTTCTATATTTTCAATTATATTGATTTCAGTTACAAAAGAGAATACAAAATGTAGAGTGCTCACTTCATATCATTTTTTATTACAAATACTAGCCAATTAGCCTGTCATAAGATGGGATTTTCAGGTCTCTCCTCCACGTCGGTCTTCTCTCCTGAGCCTCCGGTCTCTCGCTCCCTGTCCCTGTCCCTGTCCCTGTCTCTCTCTCTCTCTCTCCTCCTCCTCCTAATGCCTCCCCCTCTCTCTCTCAGCTCTCCTATGCCTTCTGCCTCTCCCGCCGTCTCTCTCTTTCGCTTCTCCCCCTCCTGCCTCTCACTCTTTCTCCGCTCTCCTCTGTCTCCGTCAGGGATGCACGCTCATCCAGGCCCCGTCCCCTGGGCGTGTACATCACCACCCCACCCCCCTTCGCCTCCCGCCGTGGCGCTCGGCTGACTTCTGAGCCACTCAGCTGGGCCGCCGCGCAGGAGCAAGCAGCGCAAACGGCTTCTCTCTCTCTTCTCCTCCTACTGCCTCGCCCTCTCTCTCTCTCAGCTCTCATCTGCCTCCTGCCTCTCCTTCTCTCTCTCTTTCTCTTCTCCCCCTCCCGCCTCTCACTCTGTGTTTCTCTTCTCCTTTTCCTGCTGCATCTCTCTCTCTCTCTCTGTGTCCTCTGTTCTCCTCTCTGTCTCCTCCGCGTCCTCTGTCTGCTCTGCTTTCCTCTTTTTGAATCTGGCACCCTTTCCTAACGGCAGAGACGCACGCTCGTCCAGGCCCTGCCCCCTGGCTGTTCCCTCTGGGCGGCGCTGTTGCCTCCCGCCATGGCGCTCAGCTGACTTCTGCTCCGCTCAGCCAGGCCGCCGCACTGGAGCAAGCGGCACAAGCGGCCGTTTGGTCCCCACACTCCCCATGCATGCACTTCCTAAAAATATTGCCTTGGCACCAAGTCCGTTCAGTCATACTACTTATATAGCCAACCACTAAGACAAAAAAGTTCATTTATATGTACAAGAGAGAATTCTGCCTGTTTATTTTTTTAATCACTTCACAACCTATTTTCAATCTACTCTTTCAACAAATACACCCTGCATAATTCAACACATAATCTACATTTATATACTTTTCATATTCTAAGGGGGTGGATGTATTCGCTGTATTTCATGGTTTTCAGAATAACAGGAGAAAAACTGAAATAATATTGACCAAAAGAGGAGTTTTATATTAAATATAACAAAGCAAAATTCCTGTGTGGATATGATCATACAAATGAAACATAGTTATTGTTGATTTAATGAGACACTCTTGGGCGTATCCAGGATGGATTTAGCATGGATTCTTTCAAGAAATTTGACTTCACTCCAAAAACTTTTAAGTCAATGCAACAGCATTACATTTTGATATCAAGACATCAACTAGGCTGACTTCTTCAGGTCGAGTCTTGATCTGAAATTTCCCACCAAATATTATTTCACCTTGAGAGCGTTGCACACTTAACGCTGGTAAATCAAAGCAGATCTAAGAACTCAATTCTTGGACCCAACATTCTGATGATCATACAAATGAAACATAGTTATTGTTGATTTAATGAGACACTGTTGGGCGTATCCAGGATGGATTTAGCATGGATTCTTTCAAGAAATTTGACTTCACTCCAAAAACTTTTAAGTCAATGCAACAGCATTACATCTTGATATCAAGACATCAACTAGGCTGACTTCTTCATGTCGAGTCTTGATCTGAAATTTCCCACCAAATATTATTTCACCTTGAGAGCTTTGCACACTTAACGCTGGTAAATCAAAGCAGATCTAAGAACTCAATTCTTGGACCCAACATTTTATTCTATTTTTCTAAGGGGTCTTTATCACTTTCACAGTTAAGTCAGTTTTCAGTGTTCTCACAGCAGTTCCTAGTAGGGATGTTAAATTTCGACTCGATTAGTCGATAAAGGGGTGCTCACTATCCCGCTGCACCTCTCCCTTTGAAATGAATAACAGCCACCACAAGAGAGGTGCAGTCGTAGGGACATCTCTGCCACCCCTACCCCCTGCGGAGATGGTGCTAGGGGGAAACGAGCTTTTAAGATGACTCCCTACAACTCCTGCTCCTCCACCTTGCTATCTTTCTCTGATAGAGGCAGCAAAGGGGAGGGGTGAAGCAACTAGTCAAATGACTACTCAACTATCCAATTAGCTTATGCTTATCGGATAGTCGAGTAGTCGCTTACATCCCTAGTTTAACTTCAGGCACTTCTTAAAAATATTGCCTTGGCACCAAGTTATACATTTGTTTAGGGTATGCACGTGTGCATTCCCCTCTTGAGTGTGTGTACCCCATCTACAGGCACCAGAAATTTTCTTCTCAGTAGTACCTGTCATGGTGGCATGAGCTGGTGGCACCGGTATAAATATCCCTGCCAGAGGCCTCTTAGTTCTTTCTTATTGCCCATGGCAGTTGCTGAAGCTGCTCATTTTGCTTTTGCAAGTGCGGTGAGTGAACTGAGTACTCTTGTATTTTATTTAGGGCTGTCAATCACAGTGCAGCAGATTAACACAAATTAAGTAGGTTAAACAAAATAATCACAACTAATCACCACTGTAACCACAAGTTAAACAATAATAGATCAATTTTAAAATATTCTATTTTTGGGTGTTTTCTATAGTTAAATATTGATTTCAATTACAAAGTGTAATTGAAAATTACACTTACAAAATTCCATTACAAAATACAAAGTGTACAGGTCTCATTTTATATTATTTTTTATTATAAATATTTGCACTGTGAAAAAGATAAACAAAGGAAATAGTATTTTTCAATTCACCTCATGCAAGTGCACTCAGTCATACTTCTTTTTAGCCAATCACTAAGACAAATAAATTTGTTTACATTTAGGGGAGATAATGCTGCCCACTTTTTATTTATAGCATCAACTGAAAGTGAGAACAGGCATTTGCATGGCACTGCTGCAGCTTGCTTTTCAAGGTATTTACATGCCCAATATGCTAAAACATTTGCATGTCCCTTCATGCTTCGACTTGAAGGTTCTAAAGTTTTATGTTGTCTTGATGTTGAGTGCAGTTATGTTAAAAGAAAAAGAAAGAAAATTCTACATTTGTAAATTGCATTTTCATGATTAAAAGATTGCATCATGGTATTTCCAAATCACAGCATACAGATTTCTTTAAAGATAACATATATCCTCATATGAGTGTTCTATCTAAAGTAAAATGGTGCACATTTTTACTTCCCATTATGCCATCACCCAATATTCTAAAGATGAAGCCAGATTTGGTTGAACTGTGCTACTGTACAGTCCATGTATACATGAACTCTGATCCCTCCACCTATATCACTGCTTGGGAGTCACCAATCATCAAATGTACATGTATAATCATTCAAAGAAGAAAAAACACTGTCATTTATCTTTTGTAACAGTTATTCTTCTTTGAGTAGTGTCCCCATCGGTGCTACACTGTAGGTGTCGGGGCTTATTCCGGTGCCGCAGATTGGAGATTCGTCAGCAGTGGTCTGCCAGACCGCGCATGTGCATTAGGCACCTCGTGCCATTCACAATGTTTCTTAGAGCACGCGGTCTGGATCCCACCAGTTCCTCCAAACCATCCTCCGTCACAGACGGAGGGACCTCCCTCTCATCAGATCCTGTCAGAAATTAGATAGTTGTTAGTTAATCATTAGATAGTTAGTTGTAGAGTTAATAGCTGTAGTTTGCTTAGTATTACCACTAGTTTTATTGTTGTTACAAAAAAAAAAAAAGAGAGAGAGAAAGAATTGACGCAATACTGTGTCTTTAACAAGGACAAAGGATCACCCAGTTTAAAAAATGCAGCACTTGCTGGGAACTGATGCTCACATCAGACGGGCACTCCCGCTGCATTAGCTCCCTAGATGAGGGGCATATCCCACAAAAATGCCCTCACTGCTCCAAGTTAACAGCACAAGCAAGACAAGACAGGGCGATGAGGCTTAAAATGCTTTTATTCAACAAGGCATTGTAGCCTCCACAGACTGACCTCTCCCCACCCCGATCAGACTCTCTTAGAGCCAACAAGTGCCAGGCTCTCTCACGTGGGCCCCGTAGTGCTACCAAAAAGAGTCCCTCTCGAACTCGCTTGTTGCCACCAACACGAGTTAGTGTTGGAGATAAGCTGGGCACTTCAGGGATGGCTCTTACTCGCCACTCAGAGAAAGAGAAACTAACCCGTAGCACGTCGGCACCAGGGCCAAGTCTACCAAAAGAATTGGCGTCAGCAGCACCAACGCCATTTGCGGCACTGCTATCAGCCTCGAGGCCAGATTTGGCACCTAAAATGGCACCTCTGGTGCAGTCGGCATGATGGGCAGCGTCGGTGCAGCAAACATTGGCACCGCAGCCAGCACCGTTGCTGACTACACCTCATGCGCAGCCTACAATTCAGTCAGCATTAGAGCAATCCTCGGCACTGGCGAATGTACACCATAAGTCACGCAGGGTCATCGCTCCTTCCCCCAGTCCGGAACATATCTCATTTTCACCAGAGCCTCTCTCCCCTTCACTGCCTCCGTCAGCAGATCCACCACAACATTGTTCCACCATTGAATACCAGGGCTCATTGGCACACAGTTCTTTTTCACCCCACTGTTAGTACCAGCACCGGCACGCGTTCCTATTTCCGGTGTATGCAAGGCACAGATCCCGGTCTCCTAGATCACCCACAATCTCAGTTTACACCCACTACCATGACAGCCGTAGGAGCGGGTATTCCTACAGGCATTCATCGTCTGTCAGATGTCATTATAGTCATCACTGTGGTCATACCTATTATGAATGCCATCACCCTAGACATCATTCCCTCTCATCTCATCATTCCCATTGGGGGTCATCTTGCTGCTATTGCTCGGACTCCAGGAGTGACTATGCTATTTCTCCTACCCCTGCCAACCTGAGGCCTCCCACTCCTACTCAAACCGTATCCCACACATTTCAACATTCGGAGCCTGAGGAGAGTCAACTCTCTGACCAGGAGCAACCACAGCGGGTTTCTCCAACGGATCCATCCTGTCTTCTCCTGGCCAATGACCTCCTGCAATTTCAGGACCTGTTCAAACGAGTTGCTGAAAGTCAGGAGGTCCAACTCACGGAAGTTCAAGAGAAGTAGTACTGTCTGTTAAAAAATCTGCAGCCCTCTCAAAAATCCAAGGTCGCTTCGCCACTTGATGAGGCTATTTTAGAAGTGGCAGACAACATTTGGCAAACACCAGCCTCTGCCCCCACAACCAGCAAGAGAGCAGATAAGAAATATTTTGTCCCCTGGAAAGGAATGGACTTTTTATTTATTCACCCAGAACCTAATTCCCTTATGGTTGACGTGTCACAACACAGGGCCAAGGCCCAGCAATATGAAAACACTACTAATGACAAGGACAGTGAACAGTTGGACCTCTTCAGTTGAAAGTTTTATTCACTGGCCACTCTGACCTTGAGAATGGCTAATTATGCCTTTCTCTTGGACAATCATAACTTCAATAATTATACGAAACTAACCATACTCAGAGCACCTCCCGGACAGCAAGCACCAGATTCTAAAATTGGTCGTACAAGAAGGGTACACTGCTTCCCATACAGCCCTGCAGATTGCACTCAACATCGCCAACACAGCCAGGCGATCCACTGAAACCTCAGTAGTAATGTACATAGCCTCATGGCTTCAATCCGCAGGAGTCCCCAGAGAATTACAGTCAAAGGTGGAAGACCTACCCTTTGATAGACAAAAGCTACTTGCGGAGAAAACCGATGAAGTCCTCCATTCCAGTGAGGACTCGAGAACTACACTGGGCATGTACATGCCAGGGTACCAATGCAAACATTATACTCCTTACCAAAGACATAGACCTTTCTCTTATTCTGCACCCCAGCATAGGCCGTTCCACCAACAGCATTTCAAGCAACAACCATAAAAACGATGCCCACAGAACAACAAGATATCTAACCAGCCAAATAAATCGGCAGCATGTTTGATGCATTGGTTGATGGCCTGCAGACCATTCCCCTCATTGGTCATCAATGCAAAACAACAAGATTGTTTCACCACTGCCTGAGACCATTTCAACAATGATGGGTCTCCATTAACACCGATTGATGGGTCCTCAAGCTAATAACATATGGCTACTCAATCCCCTTCACCTCGCTCCCTCCGCCTTCCCCACCATCTCCGTCCCTCTTCAGGGACCCCTCTTACGAGACTCTTCTAAAGCACGAGGATTGATTTGCATCCCTCAACCTGCAGGACCCTTACTTTCATGTTACAATCCACCTAGCATGCAGACACTTTCTAAGATTCGTTGTAGGAGTTGAGCACTTCCAATACAGAGTTTTACCCTTCGGTCTGTCTTTGGCACCCAGAGTCTTTTTGAAGACACTTGCCATCATAGCAGCCCACCTTTGTCAAGCCGGGATCATAATATTCCCTTATCTCAATGACTGCCTGATCAAGAGGCTGTCCTTCAGTGATACCCTACAGTCTACCAACACGACGAGAACAGCTTTTGAAGCTCTCAGTCTTATAATCTATATCCCAAAATCGTCGATGACACCACAACAATCCTTGGAATTCATCAGCGCACGCCTAGACTCGTCTACTGCCCGAGCGTACTTACCGTTAAACATTTTAGGCTATCCAAGAGCTCATACAAGTTCTCTCCACAAGCCCCATGATTTCCATACTTACAACTCATGGGACACATGGCAGCTACCACTTATATTGTAGTGCATGCCAGACTTCACCTGAGGAGTCTACAGCATTGGATAGCCTCAGTCTATGTGCCCAGCAAACACAACACTCACAGGAGAATCTCAGTACCACCAAAAGTGGTGAAGTCTGAAGACCAGAGTGTTCAGAGCCATTGGTCCACATAGGAGACCTCCCACCATATCAACCTTCTAGAATTGAGAGCCATTTTCAATGCATGCAAACATTTTGTCACACTTATTCGAGGCCACACCATCAGGGTGCTTACTGACAACATGACCACGGTTTTCTACATAAACTGACAGGGAGGAGCTCGATCATGTTTCCTTTGTGCAGGGGCAATACGCCTATGGGAGTGGTGCATCTGACACCACGTAACGATTCTAGCAGCATACCTACCTGGCGAAGACAACATCACTGCTGACGCACTCAGCAGGTACTTTGTCATGCACCACAAATGGGAACTACATCACTGGGTACTACAAGAACATAAGAACATAAGAATGGCCATACTGGGTCAGACCAAAGGTCCATCGAGCCCAGCATCCCATCTGCCGACGGTGGCCAATGCCAGGTGCCCCAGAGAAGGAGAACAGAAGACAATGATCAAGTGATTTATCTCCTGCCATCCATCTCCTGCCCTTGTTATGAAGGCTAGGGCACCATACTTTATCCCTGGCTAATAGCCATTTATGGACCTAACCTGCAAAAATTTATCAAGCTCTTTTTTAAACCCTAATAGAGTCCTGGCCTTCACAGCCTCCTCGGGCAAGGAGTTCCACAGGTTGACTGTGCGCTGTGTGAAGAAAAATTTCCTTTTATTAGTTTTGAACCTACTACCCATCAATTTCATTTGGTGTCCCCTAGTTCTTGTATTATGGGAAAAGGTAAATAATTTTTCTATAATCACTTTCTCCACACCATTCATGATTTTATATACCTCTATCATATCGCCCCTCAATCGCCTTTCTTCCAAACTGAAAAGTCCCAGTCTCTCTAGCCTCTCCCCATATGGGACCCTTTCCAAGCCCCTAATCATCTTAGTCAAGACCTCTTCTGCCACTGGGGCTTCCCAACCATAGACCTATTCGCCACACATCGAAATGCGAAATGTCGGTACTACTGTTCCAGAGCAGGCATCGGGCCGAGATCCCTGGGAGATGCTTTTCTCCTCAACTGGAGCGATTACCTGCTGTACACCTTTCCTCAACTCTCTTGATACCGAGAGTCTTAGAGAAGATCATCAGGTACAATGCAACAGTAATCCTCATAGCCTCCTTTTGGCCATGTCAGACATGGCTCCCTTACCTTTTTCAGATGTCTCCTCACCCACCCTATCACCTACCCAAATGTCACAACCTGTTGACCCAGGACCAGGGAACTCTGATGCACCCGCAACCCGACCACCTTCACCTCACAGCGTGGTTCCTAGTTGGTTCCAAGATGCAGAAATGACCTGTTCTCAGGAGGCCAAACATGTCTTGATCCATAGTAGAAGACCACTACTCGGGCCACTTACCTGCACAAGTGGCGTAGGTTTTGCTCCTGGTGCATGGACAACAGTCTAGATTCATCCTCTACCCCCATCCATTGCATTCTCGAGTACATCCTGCCTTTAAAACAATCTGGTCTAGCACTGTTACCTTGCTGCGATCACCGCCATTCGACAACCAGTGGAGGGCTATTTGGTGTTCGCTCACCCAATTACGAGATGGTTCACGAAAGGAATGGCAAATCTCTACTCACCACCTCAACCATGGAACCTGGAGCTAGTTCTGGATGCCCTAACTTGACCTCCCTTTGAGCCTTTGGCAACCTGCCCCCTACTGCTGTTAACCACCAAGGCTACCTTCCTGTTAGCAATAACATCCACACACAGGGTAGGGGAACTTGCTGCTCTCTCTGCTACACCTCCCTATACAATATTTACAAGTCAGGAGGTTATAATCCACCCACAGCCAGCCTTCCTATCAAAAATAAACTCAGATTTTCACATCAATGAGCCTATCATCCTCCCAACTCTCTCTCCCTAGCCACACTCTTATCAAGATGCACACCTTCACACATTAAATGCGCATAGGGCACTGGCGTTTTGTATCGATAGAATGCAAACTTTCCGGAAATCCCAACTGTAGGGAATAATTTCTTGGACACACTGGGTGCAGGTGAAAACAAGCAGAGGATTTATTGGTTCACACAGCTGGTGGAGTACTCATCAGGGGTTAACCCGGTGAGCACTAACTTAACCAAAACATACATTAGATTATATAGGTAGCAGATGGACGGAGGAGAAGTGATTTGATAGGTCTAGCAGCGGAAGTGAGATACGCACATAAGCCAATGGTCTACGACAGCTACACAGCATCTCCGCCCATTGCCAATTAAACATGTTATCACTAATACAAATAATTATTCCTAACAAGCTAAATGAGCCAACATAAACAAAGGCATGTTGATGGTCATTTTGTCGGCTGGAAATATAATGCGTCTCCTGCGGGGGTGGTATTGCCTTGGCGCGATCTTTGGGATACAAGCTTATTTTCTAAGAACAAAGCAGACAATGAAAAACAATCCCACGCGGTTGTTTGGTTGTTTGGTACCGGCTTTATCAAAGTGAGGCCCTTTGGAATGTGGTTGCCAGGGGAACCAGGGTCACAGTAACTGTTGAACTGTTTTACTTCCCAAGCTTGGCCTAATACTTTCAGGTTTGAGTTTGTCAGTTTTCAGCAAGATACCATGGGCTGCCTCAATTTACCCTACACCAACTACTGTTGATTTTGATGGCTGATTGCTCTAAAGGCGAGTCGCTCTCTGCGCAATGCATATAAAAAATCATCGTTTCGTGCATTGTGCCTTGCTATTTGTCACAGAACAAGTCGCTCCTGCAGATGCCAAGAGCCCATTCTACCAGGCTGTAAAAGCTGCTATCGCTCTTTCTCTATGTGACATTTGCCAAACTGCCACATGGTCCTCCAATTACACCTTTGCGAAACATTATGCTATTCCCAACAACTTCATTAGTGACTCAGCAGTTGCCTCTGCAGTACTGTCCACAACAGAGAAAACTTAACTTTGAATCCCGCCTCCTTATGTTGAGCCAGTGCTACAAAGTCACCTATAGTGGAGCACCCACAAGGACACCACTTGAAGAAGAGGAAGTTACTCACCTTGGTGCAGTAACGACGGTTCTTCAAGATGTGTGTCCCCATGGGTGCTCCACTACCCGCCCTCCTCCCCGCTTTGAAGTTCCTCCTTTATGTTTTTCAGATACTCAGTGATTAGGAGGAACTGGTGGGAGCCGGACCGCATGCTCTAAGAAATGGCGTGAACGGCATGAGGCGCCTAACGTGCATGAGCAATCCGGCAGACCACTGCTGATGATTCTCCAATCTGCGGTACTGGGACAAGCCCGATACCTACAGTGGAGCACCCACGGGGACACACATCTCGAAGAACTGTCGTTACTGCACCAAGATGAGTAACTTCCTCTTCTTTCAGATGTGTTGCTGTGGCGGCACGTCGGGGTCCCCTGACTCCTGCACCCCTGTAATGGCAGGGACAGACTCCACTAGCCAGTAGAATAGAGGGAGTTTATTGCTTCTCCAGGATACAGCACAGCCCAGATGTCATCTGGTTACAGGAACCGGGCCTAGGATGCCTCAGCCCGCCTTGAGATGGGGGAGACTGGGCTCCTAAATTCCAGCCCCTTTCCCTAGGCCGTCTCCTCCATGATCCCAGACAGAAACTGCCCCTCTCTTCTAGCCCTGTCCCCCTTGCCAGGCCTGGCCTCGCCCCCTTCCTTTGTTTCTTTTCCTGGGAAGTAACTGGTCGGACCAGTTGAGAGACCCTTGCATAATGACTCATCCCCTGTCCTGCTGGGCTGTGCTTTGTACAAACACTCGTCAGCGGGGGGTCACTCACAGGCCACCGCCCAGCATAGCAACCAGCAAGGTACCCACACTACGTCACAGTTGCACATGACCATTCCATGACCCACCCTCTTATCCCTCTCTGTTGGAGTTTCTGAAAAAAAAAGAACTGAAATGGCTCAGGGTCAGCTGGGCCCTTTCTAGTGCTGCCAGTGTGCTGAAGCAGAGAGCACTCAAGCTGCTTTGACAGATACCACCATAGGTGACATGTTCGGTGGGGGACAATGCAGAGTCATGTGCCCCCCTTCCAGATTTACTGAGCATACACAGACTGAGCATGCTCAGTAACACACTGAAGCTGGCTGCCCTTTCTGCCCCTCCCCCCATCAGCAGGCATGAGTTGTCTGAGTGCCACTGACTGAAAAGTTTCCAATGACAGTGCACATTGCATGCGCACAGCCAAGAATGGAATGGCAATTTGCAACATACCTCAAAGGACAACTTTATAAAAGGTTAGTAACTTGCTTCTCTCACATTTCTTCAGTGCCGGTAGCTGCAAATAACCTCAGCTGTGAACTGTTTAAAAAGTATTTGGTAACTCCAGTGTTCAAAGTCCACGAGTATGCTCTGAATATTATTTACAGGGATCACATTTGATCCAGTAAGAGGTCAATTATTTAGACTTGAGTTTGTTTGGTTTTTAAATTAAATGCTTTCTGGATGGTCTGAAATTGAGACATCCAACATCAATGACTTTGGACATTGTGTCATGAGCATTAAGGCTCTGATGTGACAGCCTAAAGGCCAGAAGGAACAGAATTTGTTCAGATTTAGTTTTGTGAATGTTTCAGTTCTGGAAATAGCTGATAAATGATTAAAAAGAGCAATTGAATCGACTTGGTTTGTTTATCCCACTATCCAGGTATTTTATATACATGTTCTCTTTCTGTAGCGGTCACAATTTGGAAAAGCAAAGCAATGATACAGACCCTGGTGGACAGTTCTTAAAAACGTTTTGACATTTGTTAGCAATATTTGTTTTCTTTCCTCTTACAGATCATGGAACAGCGAGAGCTGCCTGGGCTTCTGGTTAATGAAGTGGGGGGTGTACTTGGCGTGCTGAAGGCCCATGTGGACTTCCTGAAGAAATTCTTTCA
This sequence comes from Pelochelys cantorii, assembly GCA_032595735.1. Lineage (NCBI taxonomy): Eukaryota > Metazoa > Chordata > Testudines > Trionychidae > Pelochelys > Pelochelys cantorii. Next base: position 102,724,316 of record CM064327.1, read on the forward strand.
CCTTATCACCATGAAGAAATTTCTCAAAAACAAAAACCATTTGAGCAAAAAGGTCCAAGCTATTTATGTGTGGTGGCAAAAACCCGTCATTGACCGAGAACTCCTCGAGAGCCTGCCCAACTTGAAGGTGATCGCAAATTCAGGTGTCGGAATTGATCACTTGGATTTAAAACTAATCTCTAGCTTTGGAGTGAAAATGGCTAATGCCCCAAATGCTGTTTCCAGCTCCACAGCAGACACTGGAATGGCTCTGCTGCTGGCATCAGCTAGAAGACTAGTGGAAGGTAACATTTAAATCTTTTTGTGTATTTCCTGAAATCGTATGAGCTGTAGCTTCTGCTAACTTGAAGTTTCCTAGAATTATTCCCATTGTAATAAACTGTGAAAGTTTAAGTTTCAGAAAATGTATTTGAATGATAAACAATAGTGTTTAAAATACTAAGCCCCATTGTCTTTAATAGTGATGGCTAGTTTGGCATATTTTATATATGTCTATAGCACATTATCCAGTTGAAACTATGTTGAAAAATCTTCAAGAAAAATATCCCCAAGTTCTGTTGAAGTTCAGGTTCAGTGATTCCATTGTCAATTTGTAATGTATAGATGGGGCTTACTAGTCACACTAGAACCTAAATTTCCATCTCCATAACAAGTGTGGACATAGATTTCATGCTGTTTCCCCACAATGTATTTTCAACACTTGACAATATTTTAAGTTGTCTGATGTTTTGGGGTAAGGGATTTATTTCAAGATGTGGTGTTCTTGACCAAAAGTAACTAGTGATTTTGGATTCCCTATAGGAGAAATTTAAAGGGCCTGATATACAGAGGTCACATCCTCACCACTTTCTGAAAATCAGGATCCTTTAAGGTGTCTCAGGTTAGGCCATTTAAAATCTGGTCCATTAATTTTAAACTCTTAACTTTTTCCCTCCCTTAAAACTACTGTCATAGAATGTCAAACCTTCATACAGAGCCAGAAATATCTTTTTTTTTAATCTGCCACTTCATCACACAAATAAAAAATTGCCATGATTATTACATGACACCAGCCATATTTTTGTTCAGCACCTGCAGAAGGAGCTCATAATAACTTATGACCTATTCCCACAGCATCGCTAGGGAGCACTGGTCTAACATTAAGAGATTGTCTCCACTACACTGGGGAGTGACACTGCAGCGATCGATCCACTGGCTATCAATTTATCCCATTTCCTTAGATGCAATAAATTAATCTCCTAGAGCTCTCGAGTCATTGCTGGTACTCCACAAAGATGAGAAGAGTAGACATCAACTGGAGAGCAGTCCCCACCAACGATGTTAAGGAGCAGGTAATTGGCTAATCATGTAGTTGATACAATTTGATTTAACTACATGATTATTCAATAAGGGGAGGCTCTGCAGAGCCACAATGGGGATAGCTGCCGGAGCTGGCACGAGCTAGGACTGAGCATTCCCAGCTTGCACTGGCTCTGGGAGCCACCTGCACTGTGGCTCTGCATTTTAAATGTAGTAAGAGCTGCTGGGCTCTTACTACATTTAAAATGCAGAGCTGCAGCATTCCCGGAGCCAATGCAAGCCGGGACTAAGCAGGCTTGCACCGGCTCCAAGAATGCTGCGGCTCTACTTCCTCTGCCTCCTGTTCCTCCCTCCCCCCCCCCCGCCCCGTGCACCACAGAGCCAGTGCTGAGGGGAACTGGCTTTTAAGCCATGTCCCCCCCCAGCACCGGTCCTGCTTCCCTGCTCCACCTTTGCTGCCTCTGATACTCCCTCTCCTCTGCTTCCCATTTTCTTAGGGGTCCAGGGAGATGAGCTCTTGCCCCTGAGACCTGCTCCCACAGCATGGGGAGCAGAGAGACCATGTGGGAGAGATCAGTGACATTTTCCCTTGTATCACATGGAGCTGCACAAAACATGGCAGCTGTGAATCTGGTGCAGTTGAGATTTTATTTGTAGGCATGGGAAGTTGCACTACAGGCTTCACAATGCACAGCTTATGATTTGGGAGAGTTGGGAATGTCTGGGCAGTAGATTCTTGTCACAAGACCCTCTCACCCTGTTGGCAAGCTAGCAAGCAGTGTGTGCGACAGTCACTATATTCTGTGTTCTGCAAATAAAGATCTTTTTGGTTTATTCTATAACCAGAATTAGAGTTTAATTGATTATCTAGGAATCTGGGTAATAACTGACAAATGCTCTAAAAGGAAATCAATCTCCTTTTCAGAGAGAACAGAAGAGGTGGACATGACAAGCTGTCCTTGTTTTAAATAACAAAAACATCTGATATTATTCTCCATTAAGTTCACTAAATCCTGAATTGGCGCTATTGTGCACTATACTATTCTGACCTGGGCTGTAGAATACTGTATTACATTGTTTGCAAGGGCATTTGCAGGTTAAAGTCTGGGAGAGACTTCCTAAGAGGCAACAGACTTTCTGTGTTAACTGGAGAATCAGGAGGGAAAGCCCTTATTTTCAACATTATAATAGGATAATGGGAAGGAGGGGAAAAAAGAGCAAAGCCCAGTAATTAAAACACTGTTTTTCTATTCTTAATAATGATTATTTTAACATTTATGTTTTAGTAATGCCTAAAGACCACATTCTAGCATCTTGTTGTTCCATCTTGAAACAAATCAATTTCTGAGTCAGTATTTTTATTTTAGGTTGTCAGATTGCAGTTTCCCCAGACACTGAATGTTTTCCTGCTGACTGGCTGGGAGATGAAGTCACTGGGGCTACTCTTGGTATCATTGGAATGGGCAGCATTGGGTATAAGATTGCACGGAGGGCCAAAGCTTTTGAAATGAAAATTCTGTATCACAACAGGAACCGGAGGTAAAAGTATCTTGATCCCCGTTAAAGCAGACTCCATTTTTCACTTCTTTATATAATTAATAATGTTTTTAAAACAGCACATCCTTTTCCTAGGAAGTGTGTAGTTGAGGTATTTTTCATTTAGGGTACGTCTACACAAAAGGGCAAAACTCGAATTAAGCTACACAACTTGAGCTACGTCAATTGCATAGCTGAAGTCAAAATATCTTAATTTGGCTTGTGGTGCTATCTACACATCAGGATTCAAAGGAAGAACACTTTTCCTTTGACTTCTCTTACTCCTCATGAAACGAGGGTTACAGGAGTTGGAGTAAGAAGTCCTCCAGCTCACCATTATTTCAAAATAACGGCTTGCTGTGTAGACACACTTTTTATTTTGGAATAACGTCAGTTATACCAAAATAACACTGCTATGTAGATATAGTCTTAGAGAGAACAGATAATCTGTGATTATAGCAAAGAATTGAGATGTGAAGGGGAGAGACCAAGATTTAAAAAAATTTGCCCTACGTCAGCTCCTGAAATCATGTGTAAACATCCAAAAGTGGACTTAGAGATTTTAAAAAATCTTGGCTTTGTTGGTAGCTTGCTCCAGGGTGGACAGCAGAGTTATAAGAGGGAATTGTACCTGTTTGTGATTGTTTATGATGTAGAAAGGCCTGAAAGCTTTTTTTCCATTTTTATACTGATATTTTTAAATTGGAAATTCAGGTCTTATTCCCTGAAATTCTGTGGATAACTAGAGAAATAAGAGGATTGTGGCATGACAAGAAAATGAAAGATGAATAACCGAGAGGTGATTTTAGACAGTTTCTTTAAAACCCTTTCAGTAAAATCGTGGTCCCATTGACTTTAGTGAATATTTTGCTATTGATTTTAGTTGTGTCAGGATTTCACCCTTTCTTTGTAACACTATTTAACTCAAATGCCTGAGAGAAACATGGGAGGAAGGAGGTCTTTGTTATTAAAATTCAGCACTTCTGCCCCTTTAGCTACAGGGTGACACTGCACAACACACATTGCAGACCTCTAAGATCTTGTCTACACTGGGATTTCAGTCATCAGTGACCAGTAACTGTGTAAACACCTAGGCTATGTCTACATTGCGCATTCTTGTACAAGAAGATATGCAAATAAGGCATGGTGGTGAATATCGCCGTGCCTCATTTGCATACCTAATGAGCCACCATTTTTGCACAAGGGGCTTTTGCGCAAGAAGGAGCCGTCTACATGGCTCTTTCTTGCACAAACCCTCCCTCTTGCGCAAGAGCCGTTCTGCCTGAAAATAAGTGGCAGAACGGCTCTTGCGCAAGAGTGGGTTTTTGCACAAGAAGGAACAGTATGTAGACAGCTCTTTCTTGCCGCTTGTCGACAGCGGCCAACACCGGGTACCCCGGAGGGAATGGACCGGAGACAATGACCAAGCCATTTGTCTCGTGCCATCCATCTCCAGCCTTCCACAAACAGACGCCAGGGACACCGTTCCTACCCCCTGGCTAATAGCACTCCATGGACCCAACCTCCATGACTTTATCTAACTTCTCTTTAAACTCTGTTCTAGTTCTAGGCTTCACAGCCTCCTGTGGCAAGGAGTTCCACAGGTTGACTATTTGCTTTGTGAAGAAGAACTTTCTTTTATTAGTTTGAAGCCTGCTACCCATTCATTTCATTTGGTGTCCTCTAGTCCTTCTATTACGGGAACTAATGAAGAACTTTTCTTTATGCACTGTCTCCACACCACTCATGATTTTATAGACCTCTATCATATCCCCCCTCAGTCTCCTCTTTTCTAAGCTGAAAAGTCCCAGTCTCTTTAGCCTCTCTTCATATGGGACCTATTCCAAACCCCTAATTTTAGTTATCCTTTTCTGAACCCTTTCCAAGGCCAAAATATCTTTTTTGAGGTGAGGAGACCACATCTCTTCACAATATTGAAGATATGGCGTACCATAGTTTTATACTTCCCCTCGTCCTTCTTCCCCTGGCTTCCCCCTTCCAGCTCCCTCCTCCCAGGTTTTCACCTCCCCTCTCCCACCCTCTCTCTTCCCTTCTCCCACCTCCTTTTTCCAGTCTCCCCAGAGGTTAATCCCCCCACCCCCAGTTTTGTTAAATAAAGAGAGTTTCTATTTTTGAACACGTGTCCTTTATTTTTTACATCAGGAAGGGGGGCTAGGGAAGGGTAAGTGGAAGGAGGTGAGGGAGGAATGGGGCACGAGCCCCCGATGGGGAGGACTGGGGTGGCTCTGCGGGCTCCTCGGGGTGGAATGTCTCCTGCAGGGCCTCCTGGATCCTGACAGCCCCCCAAATGACCCCCCCCGGATGGCAGCCTGCGGCAAGTGCAGCCGGGCTGATGGCCGAGTGCTCTGATGTGCCAAACGTGGGTACTCAGGGCACTTCAAGTCAGGACTGCTTTGCTGTCCCCTCATCGAGGTAGACAAGCAAGCGGGGAACCCTGAGAACTGTCTGTCCAGGGTGGGGGTCGGGTCCCTTTAAGCACAGCCCTCGGCTAGCCTGAGGCAGCAGCTCCACGCTCTAAACCCTAACCTGATGCCCTGCTGGCACTGGTTCCGGCCAGCCTTAACTTCGGTTCAGGGTCCACTCAATGTGGACATGCTAGTTCGAATTAGCAAAACGCTAATTCGAATTAATTTTTAGGTCTAGATGCACTAGTTCGAATTAGCTTAGTTCGAATTAACTAATTCGAATTAAGTTAGTTCGAATTAGTGCTGTAGTGTAGACATACCCTATACTATTAACTATGTATAGTAAAACTGTTATATATGTATGTATGTGCCGTGGGGTTAGGGTTATGGTCACTGTGGTAACCAGAATTTAGAATTTCCTGACTCTAGTCCATTAGAGGTGGGGAACCTTTTTTGGGTCGGGGGCCACTGACCCCCCCAAAAAAAATCAGTCGGGGGCCACACCCAAATGAGAAGCAAAACAAAAAACAAAACCCCTCACTTACATGGCCCCCAGCTTAGAAGGAGAAGGACACTCCCCACATTCCCTCCTATACCAGAGCCTACAGGGGCCCAGGCTAATAGATTTTGTGCTCCAGCCCCATGGGGAGGCGGCCAGGGGGCTGGAGCACAAGCACAGGCTCCCCAATGCTGTGGGAGGAGAGAGCCCTGAGCCTTGGGGGACCAGATCCAGGCAACATCACTCATATTCTGCATGTACAGGGTAAACTTTCCTCTCTTCTTTGTTTAAAATTAGTGCCTCAAATTCTGGCTCTCTCTACATGTGGCTCCCTAAGTAAGAACAAAATTAACAATTGGAAACAATTTTGTTAACTGTTTCTTTTCATTGAGATATTTCATTGGAAGATTGATTAATATTTCCAAAGCACTTTGAAGAAGAAAAACATGACAAATATTGAATACTAGTTTGTCACCCATTGAACCATGAGCTCTTGAGATTGAGCTGTAAATCCATTTTATATATAAAAAATTAAAATACAAATCTCCTAAATTAGCAATTAATTAAGTTTTCCCTTTATACTTTTTCCTTTTCATCCTGACATTATTTATATATGGCATTAAGAAAGTGTCCTCTTATTTCAACCCAGGTCCAGTAGTAGACCAAAATGCACTAGTGGAAGCTCTTCAGAATGGTGTTATGAAGGCTGCGGCTTTGGATGTCACTTACCCTGAGCCTTTGCCTCAGGTACACAGCTGTGTGTTTGTATCAAAAAGTATTTAAAAAGAACAAGAAATAAGGCCTCAAAAAGGCCCAGCCAGTGGGGATGTGGCAGAGGCTGGAGATAGGTACATATTGCAGTAAATAGTAGGAGGGCAGTGCATGTGCCAGCCTACCTATTCTATGGCCCATGCCTACCCAAGAATCACAGCATGAAGCAGAAGCAGCTGTGGTTCCAAACATTTTATCTGAAGGGAGAAAACACCAGTCCCAGGGCAATAGAAATGATGGTGATAGATAGACACTGTATGAGCTACGGTTGTCCAGACAACATTTAGCAGCCTCACTTCTCCCCTTCCTTGTTGGTCTTGTCTCTTCAGTACAATGCTGCAAGTTTTACTGATGTTTTACAGGTCTCTTGGTCATGGATGCTCTTTAGCATCTAAAAAATTAAAAGCTGCTACGCCTCATGGAATAGATTGTCCCATGAGACTTTAGAACACTAAATAAATGGGCAGGGTTGTTGATTATCCAAGCTAGGTAGATAAAGACTCCATCATCACATAGGGTTAATCCTGCCCCTCAACACACGGCACAGACTGCTGCTTATGAAAATCAGTTTTTGTGTTTCCCTGAAGGACAGGTGTAAAAATCTTAAAACATTCCATTGGCACCCAAAACAAACTGAACTTGATGCAGCAGACTCTTAAGCAGATATCTATATACCATTGACATTAATGAGATTAAATAAGTGCATAAATTTAAGAACAAGCCTAAAAGCTTTGCTGACACAGGGCCTTTATTGATTAGGATGTGTGCCAGTAGTTGTCTTAACCATGCCTTGCTTGTTTTATTCTTTTTTTTTCAGAGATCATCCATTATTAAAACTAAAGAACATTCTCATAACTCCTCATCTTGGTATTAAAACAGACAAGGCCACTCGCATGATAACGGAGGAAGCAGTTGCAAATATACTGGCAGCTCTTAATGGTCTCCCTATCCCCAATGAAGTATTTCCTTAGTTGGGAGATATTAAAGGGCATCACAGCTATAAAAAAACCATTATTCTACAACTCTCCTTACAGGAATGAAGACTTGTTACTGTTACCCTGAGTGTAATCTCTATTGACTGGGAATGGTGAACTGCAGCCAATGGGACCTGCGAGCAGTGGTGCTCCCAGAATCTCAGGTCAATAAAGCATCTGGCAGTCCACCAGGGGCTAACCTTGGCAGACTGCATCTGGCAACTTAATGCCCACCCCTGGTGTGGTGGGAATATGCTGATATCTGACATCTATTTTGTATTTTAAATAAATGTTACATATTATCTTGTCCCCTGAAAAAGGTTGTGTGCGCTTTTATAAGCATAACAGATGAAGGCTTGTAAATGTATGCTGGTCAGCAATGTTACCTGTATGTTGTGAATTTGGGTGGTCATCCAGGAGAGATTCATGTGCTGCCCAACCGATTAGCAGAGCACCCACAGCCAGCAACAGCCAGCCGCATGTGTTCTATTGTTGGTGCACATCTGTATATGTCTTGGTGCACATAACATTTATTCTGCATGGGGATGGAAAAAAATTAGAAGGAATGTTGCTTCTCAGGCTTCTGACCACCACAAAATAATACTGTATGGAGTGCAGGGCTGGGAGTTTGTCTTCCTCTGTGTGATTCATGAGGTTCTGGGAGCATTTATGCTATTGAGCTGGATCTGGGGTTTCCACATGCAGTTGTGCTGAGTGATCACAATGACTGGAAAGGTTTCCTGCTTGTTACTAGCAAAGCATTGTGAGAGACAGCCCAGGCTACAGAGTTAAGGGAGCACAATGCCCCAGTGTCAGGTTATCCCTTGGGGAGGTCTCATCCCAAGTACTGTTAGCTAAAAATGTATATTTTTACTGTTGGACATCAGCGCAAATTCCAGTGCTAGATCAATTGTTTTCATGCCTCAGACATTTTACTTACAGTACCGATCATGGTTTACACTTCAAAAAAGAAGCTCTTTTTGGAAAAAAAAATGGCTACACATACTACTATATTTTGCAAAACCACTATAGTATATGTCTTACCGTCAAGCATCAAAGACTACTTCAGCCTGTGTTCATTCTGATTGAATCTATATTTTCTTAGTATGTATAGCTCAATCATTTAGGATATGTCTACACAGCAAAGTTATGTTGAAATAACAGCCGTTATTTTGAAGTAACTGTACTAGCATCTACACAGCCAAACCACTATTTCGAAATTAATTAAAAATAGCGGAGTGCTTATTTTGAATTTGGTAAACCTCATTCCATGAGGAATAATGCCAAATTCGAAATAGCTATTTCAAAATAAGTGCTGTGTGGCCACTCCAGCCTCAACCAAGAACATTCCTCTCCCTCCCCCATCCCCGGACTCCTTAAAGGGGTTGACTCTGGCCACAGTGCCTGTGCCAGCTGCCAGCCTGCCAGCCCAGAGCCAGCAGTCACTGCCCCTGACCCAGTGGCCCCAAAACATGAGCCAGCAAGCCACTGGCAGCCAGCCCTCCACCGCTCCCCAGGAGCAGTCTGCCAGCTCCCAGGAGCCTGCCAGGGCCCAGAGAAGGTGGGCACCTTCCTGGTCCAGGGTGGAGATCATGGACCTTATTCAGGTTTGGGGGGGATGGCCCCAATGTCCGTGATCTCTGCACTAGATGGAGGAACACGGCCGTCTATGGCAGGATAGCTGCCAGCCTGGCCACCAAAGGCCACATGCGAACCCAGGAGCAGGTTTGTATGAAAATCAAGTTGGTCCGGCGAGACTCCCAACCCTGAGCCCTGAGCTTTCCCTCCCCTTCTTCCCCTTGCTTCCTCCCTCCAGCTCCCTCCTCCCAGGTTTCCCTCTCCCCTCTCCCACCCTCTCTCTTCCCCTCTCCTGCCTCCTTTCCCCAGTTTCACCAGTTTCATTCCCCCCCCCCCCAGTTTTGTTAAATAATGACAGTTTGTATTCATGAAAATACGTGTATTTTATTTGACATCAGGAAGGGGAGTTAGGGAGGGGTAAGTGGAAGAACATGAGGGAGGAATGAGGCAACGCCCCCAGTGGGGCAGACCAGGGAGGCTCTTAGTGCTTCTCAGGGTGGAAGCTCTCCCGCAGGGCCTCCTGGATACTGACAGCCCCCCAATGGACCTCCCAGATGGCAGCCTGCAGAAAGTGCAGCCAGGCTTGCAGCCACGCATCCAAGAGAAGCACCAGAGTGCCCAGGGGCAGCTCTGGCTCCATGTTGCAGAGTGCTGTGGTGTCCCGAGTGAGGGCAAACAGAGCATGCAGAGACAGAATGCTTTGCTGTCCCTCATCAAGGTAGGCAAGCAAACAGGGAAACCTGAGAACTGGCTGTCCTGGGGGGGTCCCTTTAAGCACAGACCTCAGATAGCCTCAGGCAGCAGCCACACAAAGTAACTCCTGACCTGGTGCCCTGCTGGACCTGGTTCCGGCCGGCCTTAAATGCGATCCAGCGTCCACTCAGCGTGGACGCGCTATTTCAAAATAGCAAAAAGCTATTTCGAAATGCATTTTGTGTGTAGACGCGTTATTTCGAAATAAACTGTAGTGTAGATATAAGATATTTTGAAAGAATGCTGTAGTGTAGACATAACCTTAGATTGTGTATCTACTAGTTCAAAGTGTTAGTACTTGTGTGGTTTTGATAGAAACCAGCAATAATTATTTAAACTAAACTTTAAAGGCTCTGAACCGTGCTATGCAATACTTACAAATGCAAATAGATAAGAGCATGTTAATGCACTTGTGCAATACTCCCATGTCTTGTCTGTTTAGTTAGGCATTTGTGGTAGGCACATCACTATAGTATTTGAATGGTATATATTATGTGGGGACTGCCCAAGATAATGACACTTAATGCATTGTTCTGAGTGCTAGAGAAGTCAGCATTAGTTGTTCAAAAGCTCCAACCACAGCAGCTAGCTGAATGGCTCCCTAATTTCTTCAACTAGATATTTCACTAAATAGATATAACTCACTACAGCAAGTGCACTGCAAACACATTTTTAAAACCAAGTTTTCAAGTTGTGCCAGAAAGCCTTCTGGATAGCTATGCTTATTATCTGTTCACATGTCTACCGCGCATGCACCCCCTTTCCCTGATCTGGTGTTCTGTTTTTTCCACTTTCAAATCTGATCACTCTTTTGATGGCTTCATTTGATACTTTGACATTTAAAAGGCAAAACGACTATGTAGCTGAAAAATTCACAGGTGTTTCATGCAAAAAACAGATATTTGGAACCTGTGCCTGTTGGACAGGAATATAATATAATGATTTCTAGCTGACAAGTAACCTTGGACAGAAAGCAGGGTGTTTTTTTGGTGTGGGGGGGGAAGATTGGTTGATTGATTTTTTTTTTACCTCCGTCATACTCTACTACATCTTATTTCTACCTGCAGAGCGCTTCTAATTCAGAAAGGCAAATTTATAGTCACTTTTGTATCTTTGAGAGGAGTCTTTACAACAGTGTTTCTCAACCTTTTTTTTATAAAGTACACCTTTTAAAAAAAATCATAAGTACCCCCAGTACCTACAGTTTTCAGACACATACAATTTTTTTTTCTACCATTGCAACACATTTGTTTAAACAACTTAATTGTAGCTGGAAAGGCGATGACATTTTTGGGTGTAAAAAGTACAAAAATAATAAAGCGCTATAAAACTTAAAACAAAAATTCAGTTTTCTCCAAATTTCAGTTGTGTTGATGTACCCCCCAGACTTCTCTTGAGTACCCCTAAGGGTACTCAATCATACCACTGATTGAGAAACACTGCTTTGCAATACACCCTAGCATTGTTACTACTCTGCAATGAGTTAAAAAAGATGACTAATTATTGCTCATCAGACAAACTTGCAACTAGACGGTGTGTTTCCCTGGGTGGAGTAGATAAAATGTGAGGTTAAAGCAGTAATAAGAACTTCTTTGTGTTTGATTTGTTTATTGTTAATAAGAACTAAAAAGGACTGAAGTCTACGTTAGTGTTAGACTTGCTTGTTAAATACATTTTCAGTGTCAGCCTATGAGATCCAAATTTAGATTAGAGCCCAATAATCATTCACAGGATGAGAGGAAAACAAATAATTTTTGTTTCTGTTTAGCAGCTGACAGAAGGTATGTGAGATTGGCTCTCACTGGTGTCTTGGCATGTGGAAACCCTGAAGCTGTATCTACACTGCAAAGAAAAGTCAGAAAAAGATACACAAGTTGCAAACCGCAATTTGCATATCTTTTTCCGCTTTTCTTCTGAAATAGGCTTTTCTGACATTTGGTCCATCTACAAGGGGCCAAATGTCGGGGGAGAACCCTATTTCAGAACATTCCTTCTTTCTCGTAAAACGAGGTTTACAGGGATGCCGAAAAAATACGTTTGCTTTTCCAAATTTTTTTTTTGGAAAAGCAGATGCATTCCTTGGATGTAGCAGAGCTGTTCAAAGCTCTGTAGTCTAGACGTACCCTTAGTGGGGTTAAATAGGGTGGATCACATTTTGTGACTGACTATATTTGCATTGATCATAATAAACAGGATATTTTCCAGTCCTGCAGCCATACTATATGGATTCTATCAATCTACAGCTAAAGCCCTGGCCATACATGACAGATCTGTGCTGCTAGTTATAAAGAAGTCATTTTAAACATCATGATTGCTAGCACAATTCCAATGTTATTTTTCTAACCAGCTTGGACAGGAAGGATCCAAATTCAAGTAAGAAGTTAAAAGGAGAGTTGGATGGTCAAACCCAGCATACTTGCATGGCACAGAGCCAAAATAACCCCACTTTAGAAATCCTGTGTTGAGAACATTACTCCAAACTGCCCTTAGCATAGACTAATCAGCAACCTCCCACTGTCTGCACCAGTTTCTCTGTGTAGTGCTTTGTTTTCCAAGTGCAAACACAGCATAAATAGCAAGTCATGGGAGAGTTTGATAACTCCCTTTCCTTTGAATGGGAAATCCCTGTAAACTGTGCACTTGTGCATCCTTTGGGGGGGAATTCAAATGCCACCCTACTGATTAGCAAGGCATCCAGAGCTGGGTTTGTTTCTACAGGTGGTGCACATTTACACATGCCTTGGTGCATGTAAAAATATATTCTGCACATGGATAGAAAAGATTAGAGAAGATATAGGTGATGGTAAGTTGCCTTTTCTGCCTGGGTACTCCTGGGACCATGCCGAGGCAATGGGAGAAAGTTGAGATAGAAGGATCATACAATTTCTCAACCAGAGCAAAGGTTTAGGGAGGAAGACAGCAGCAAAATGTGTTCACACAGATGGCCAGTGTTCCTTCAATTTTTTCCCAACCCTGAGCGGAATGAACTATCTTCTGTGAACCCCTGTGGGAGCGATGTGTGACATGGAGGTGACATGCGACACATCACCTCCATATTGCTGCACATAACACAATTCATGTGGTGGGCTAAGGGGTTCTGAGTGTGGGAGGGGACTCAGGACTGGGGGAGAGGGTTGGGGTGCAAGGGTTCTGGTTGGGGGTGCAAACTCTGCACTGGGGCTGAGTATGAGGAGTAGCTCAGGGCTGGGGGAATGGGTTGCAGGAGGGGGTACAGGCACTGGGCTGGGGGTTGTGAGCTTTATTGGGACGGGGCAAGGCTGGGGATGAGGTGGTTGGGGCACAGGAGGGTGCTCAGGGCTGGGGAGGCTCAGGCTTACTGTGGAAGATGGTCCCCTCTCTCCTGGCTGCAACAGCTTGGTGCTGGGGCTGGCAGGGAGGGATGTGCCCCCACTAGCCCCAGTAGCCTCAGAGCCTGGGGAGAGGTATCACTCCCCCGCTGCAGTCCTGAGACCCTGTGTGGGGCTTAAGGAGCAGCAGCACAGCCACGCAGATTAGGGGGAATTTAGGATGGGAGTGATGCTGACTGTCCGTGCCCTATTTGAGGGCAGGTGCTCTCATACAAAGGATTCAGTTCCATCCGTGTGTACCCAAAATCATGTTATCATAGCACATATAGTCTTAACCAGTCCTCTCTAAGAAACCAGTTTGGGACTGGTTGCATCATGGAGGACTGTTGTTTGGTTAATATTTCTTGACTTCTGGGGAACATTTTTATGCTGATGCAAGCAGCCTGCATTTTCTTCTCAGAAAACTCCTCCCTCATGCCACTCCCCTTGTGTAACACCAGCACAGCAACTGACTCCACCTCCCTGTTCCTTCCAGGTGTATTGTTTTTAATTGGTGAAACTTTACCCTGCTAAGAGTCACTTTCCTGTCTGTCTTTGAGGCTCCTGACTGAGCGCTGAAGTGTATCAAGGAACAGGAAAACTCTTTGGGGAAGCTCTCTGAAATACCACAGGCAGCTTTCAGAAGGTACTTTTCTTTTGTTTAAATTAAAAGGTGATTCTTCTGCTGCCTAGCAAACTCTCTCTCTCAAGGGCATGGTGGGTGCTGCAGCCCTTTCTTTCACTGTCACTTCTGCTGTTGCTGTTTTATGAGGAAAAACTTAGTGTTGAGAGTAGGCATGTCAACATGTAGTCTACTAAACAATTGACTGATAAGCCTGGGTTTATCCATTAATCCTATTGACTGCATGCACTCCCCCCACTTGCTGCCTCTGATACAGAGGCAGCAAGATGGGGGAAACGGGGAGCCAGTCCCCCTGGAATAGGGTTGCCAGGTGTCCAGTTTTGAATTGGACAGTCCAGTATTTGAGCTTTCTGTCTGGGAAACAAATTGAGAAAATATAAATGTCCGGTATTTTCTAAGATGTAACGTAGATTGTGATGTAATATCAAGCATGTCCGGTATTTTTGTTGAAGCCATCTGGCAACCCTACTCTGGAAAGCTTTTAATCTGGCTCCCCAGAAGCACCAGATCCCACAGAGCCCCCTGCCCCTCTGATAGAGAGGCAGCAGCATGGAGGGTGAGGAGGGCAGGCAGGACCTGGCAGGCTCAGCCAAAGAGTTTGCGGGGCCCAAGGTAGCACACTGTGGTTGGCTGAGCTGCATGGCTCCCAGTCAGGGTGGTGAGTGAGTGGCCGAAAGGGAGGGGCCGGGAGCTGGGCAGCGCGGGGCCCTGAATGCAGAGGGCCCAAGGCAACAGCCTTGCTCACCTTGCCCAAAGGCCGGGCCTGGGAGCCGGTACAGGTGGGAAGCTGTCTTTCAAGCTAGCTGCCCGGGAATATTGGCTCCTGCAGAGCCATTTCCCCCCACCCACCAGCAGCATGGGTGGGGGGAGTGCAGGAAAGGCTGCAGTGGAGCAACCTCTGTTTGCAGCAGTGGGGGTGGGGGGTGCAGGGAAGGCTGCTCTGTGGGTTGCTGATGCAGCCTCTGTCGGCGGAGAGCTGGGTCCCCCCATGGACGGGGGCTGTTGCCTTCCTGCACTTCTGCCTCTATCAGAGGCAGTAGTGCAGGGTGGCAGGCAGGAACCAGTCTGGGAGGGGAGCTGGTTTTAAAAACTGGTTCTCCATGCAGATCACCTCCCACCTGCTGCCCCTGTTAGAGATGCAGCAGCCCAGGTTCCCCAGAAGTGGGGCTGGGAGTGCACTGGTGGCTGACCCTGCCCCCAGGAACTATTGAATAGTCATGTAACCATTAATTTTAATAAGGTTACATAAGTATTCATATAACATCCTTAATTGAGAGGTAGATTAGTCACAAGAAGCAAATTTTGTAATCCCTGTTGTTGAGTCACTTCAACCAATGAGACTGTAATATTTTGCAAGTGATGATTTATCTTGATTGTCATAATCCCATTCCATTTTAAAGAGAAAAAAGCCTTAATTCTTCCACCTACATACTAAGTGAAGGATAACCCAGCTGAACTGCTGTTTAGCACATGGAAAGGGACAGAAAATATTACTCAGGGAAATGAGATTTTGTTTCCTTTTGCAGGGCATGGAAGAACAAGAGCTGCCTTATGTGTTGATAGACACTATAGGAGGAATAGATGGCGTGTTTGAGGACCATGTAGAGCTACTAAAGAAACATTTTAATCTTATCACCATGAAGCAATTTCATGAAAACAAAAGTCATCTGAGTGAAAAGATCAAAGCTATTTATATTTGGTGGAACAAACCAGTTGCTAACCAGGAGCTTCTCCATAGTTTGCCTAATTTAAAGGTGATTGCAACTGGTGGGGCAGGAGTGGATCATTTGGACTTGAAACTGATCTCCAGCTTTGGAGTGAAAGTCGCCAACACTCCTTTCGCTGTTTCCAATGCAACTGCAGATATGGGGATGGCTTTAATGTTGGCATCTGCAAGGAAAATAGTGGAAGGTAACCATTTAATGTTTTTAAATAAAGGTCAGCATTTCAAAATAGACCATGTTAAGTGTATGTTGACACAAAGTTAAAATATAAATACACAAAATCAAGAAAAGGGGAAAAGTGATAATAAATGTCTCATGGGAACATTAGCTTGCTCACGTGGCATATATAATTTCCAAACAAAAATGTCGGTAAAATAGATATGCCTCCCCAGATACTTCTAGTTTTAGAGCTTCCTTCCTTTACCACCACCCCAAACTATTTCTTCCCTCTGCTCCTGCTTTTCCAGACCCAACAATAGGCTGAGGCCCACTGTAGATTACCTTTTCGAGGCTGATGCAAAATCCCCATAAAAACCTTTATTCCCACTTCCGTACCTCATCTCTCTGGCTGCAGTATGCATGGGAAACACAATGGCAGCCAGGTGTCCTGCAGCCTCCAGGGGCGGGAGGAGATCTGACCCCACTAAAAGCTGCCCACCTGGGGATGGTACAGCTACCTGTAGCACATCAACTCCATTATCCAGAGTCTTCACTGTAGCTGGCACAGCTATAGCATTGTTAGTAGGACCTTGCTCCCTTATCCCTAGTGACTAGCCACCCCAAGATGGATGGCTCAGACACTGGTTGCAGGGCTGACAATGTCTACTGCTTCCAGAGCCACAAAAGACAAGAGTAGGTTTGTGATGGAAATAGAATGGAGATTTTATAATATTCCCCACTCTCTCACAAGAGGAGGGGGGAAGAGAAGGTGAGGGGGGCATTTAATGCAATGAACAAGAAATCACATCAAGAGGTTTGGTTGCCAGTGTCAACATTACCCATCACGTTTGATTAAAAGATAAAGTAAATATTGGTGCTCCATTGCCTTGCGATCCAATAAAATCTGATGAGTATCTGAATGCCTGGCAGCGTTCCATTCCTTGTGCACTATTTTCCTTTTTTTTTTTAGGTTGTCAGATTGCAGTTTCCCCAAACACTGAATATTTTGCTGCTGACTGGCTGGGAGATGAAGTCACCGGGGCTACTCTTGGTATCATTGGAATGGGCAGGATTGGGTATAAGGTGGCCCAAAGGGCCAAAGCTTTTGAAATGAAAATTCTTTATCACAACAGGAGCCAAAGGTAAAAATATGTCTGATCCCAGTTAAAAAATCAGTTGTGTAGCTGATTATAGAGATGACGTATAGCTGTCATTGTCTCAAACTTGTCATACTCAGTTGTTCAGTTCATCTCAGTTTCAGGTTGAGGAATTAGGGAAATAACTGTGTGATACCTGCAGCATTATTCTTAATTGACTTTATTATTGCTATTCTGTTTTTAAATGATGAAATACTTAGAACTGTCCTGAAGTTTATTTTAAAAATGTGCAAAAAATATTGGAAATTTGCCTACAATACCAGTGGTTGTATACATCAGTACTTGTCCTTTTGATAGTGTGGACTGCATCTAAATAGACTACAGAAATTAAAAATGGTCAAATCAAAGAGTATTCCTGCAGCAATTTTATGTAGCAATAGCCCCAAACAGATGTAGCTAATCTAGTTACTGACTTCATTGATTGAGAAATGCAGAAGGAGTCTTAAAAGACTGGTTTTCTTTAACAGAATTTAGTTACAGAAAATCCCACAAGGAGGAAAAACAGTCTACTCAATATATTTAATATTTCTTCTCATTTATATTTGTTCTCTCTGCTCTTGTTCCCTGACTCCTTTGGCACTTCAGCCTGCATTGTTCTGTTCATGGCACCAGCATTTCTCATTAAGGAGCCCTCCAATAGGTTCCCCTCCATTCTTCTTTCTGTGCCACTGTTACATGTATTATATATATTTGAATCTCTTTCCCTCCTGTTATTTAACTGGCAGCTGTCCCTATTTCCAGCTTGGATGAGAGAAGGAAAGTAAGCAAGCTCCTCCAAAACTGGCAGCAGTGCTAGTGCCTAAATAGGAAGACACTTGACTTTCCAATCAGCAGCGGATGCGGTATTAATCATATCTGCATGGTGTTTCTGATGCTTTCTCTTGGAAAGCAGATGCCCTTCCAATACAGACCTCCTGCATGGCCACATGCACTGAGTTGCGAACAAGTAACTAGCCAACTGAATCTCATGGATGCGGCAGCAGTGGAGTGAGAGGATGAAATCCATTTTGGTAATAGGGATTTGAACCTCCTCTAATATTTTCTACTTACAAATGCAGTTGAATTTTGTTTTCTTTCAGAAAAGAGGAAGAGGAGCAGGCTGTTGGTGCCATTTATTGTAAAAAGATAGAAGACTTGCTCCTGCAGTCAGATTTTGTGATGCTGTGTGTGAACCTGACACCTCAGACAGAAAAACTGATTGGGAAGAAGGAGTTATTAATGATGAAACCCACTGCTACCCTCATTAACATCAGCAGAGGTAGGGTGCAGAATAACTGATTACAAACCACAATGCAATTTACCTTCTGTGGAAGAGTCTCTAGAAAAAATCAACTCCCGATACTAGTGCCTACATTGGAATTTTCGTGGGAACTTTGATTTCAGGGTGGTCAAGAGTCTAAAAGTTTGTGCACCTGATTCAGCAAAACACTTACGTGTGTGCATAAGTTTAAAATGTGAGGAAGCCTATTAAACTTCAGAGGATGTTCCCATGCTTAAAATTAAGTACATGTGTGAAAGCTTTGCTGAATAAGTATTGGATTGACTCAAGTGTCTAAAATTTTGCAGATACTCAAATGCTCTCTTGAGTCAGGGTCAATTGCAGGAGATTGTCTCCTATTAGTTTAGGATGATAGGTCACAGTAGCAGATTAAACTCTCTTGTTGCCTTTATGCAAACATGAAAAAGTAGTCCCTTCCCCTGCCCCTTCACAACAAGGGTAGGTAGTATAAAAGCCCCACTGCAGATAGTCCATATAGATTACCTGGCATTCTGGTGCCGAATTCATCAAACAGGCAAAATTTAGGATATGGCTTCTATATGGAGGACATTTTAAAAATCCAGATCAGTAGTATTTTATAATAAAACCCTTAGTTATACATTTCTGGTTAAACGTAAGACTCTGCACTCATGATTAAAGAGTTGGAAATCCATTTTCATCTTAAAATTATTGCAGAGGCATTTTTTTCTTGAGTTAGTGGAGATGGCAATAAGAATATTTTTGTTCTGACCCAAGGTCTAGTAGTTGATCAGGATGCATTGGTGGAAGCACTTCAGAATGGAGTTATTAAGGCTG
Organism: Pelochelys cantorii; assembly: GCA_032595735.1. Taxonomy (NCBI): domain Eukaryota; kingdom Metazoa; phylum Chordata; order Testudines; family Trionychidae; genus Pelochelys; species Pelochelys cantorii. The sequence continues at coordinate 102,743,256 of CM064327.1, forward strand.
CTGCTTTGGATGTGACCTACCCTGAACCTCTGCCTAGGTAAAAAATGATTAAACATTATATATAAAAGAGTTTTTGTGTGATTGTATATGTAGTTTAATAAGTGTATGCATGTGAATATATTAATAAAGACATATGCATCACAGTTTATGTCTCTCTCTATATATATTCCCATAGTAATCAATGGTTCTACTTGAGTGTTAATATATTAAGCAGCACTGAGGCCTTACTGCCCAATCATGCAGTTCTTAGACAAATAAAATTCACACTAACTTCTTTGGGAGTTTTGCTGATAAAAACTCTATGCAGCTGCTTGAATTCCATTCTGTATATGCTGGACTCAAGCAATTACTGTAATTTAGCGAGTATAACCCGGGGGTTATATTCATTTTTACAAACCCCGCACCACCCCCCCCCCCATGGGGTATATTCGGGTGCGGGGTATATAGGGTTTTTTTTACTCACCGGAGGCTGGTGGTTCCTGCAGCTGCGCGGAAACGGGCGGTGACTGCTCCCCCGCCCCTTCTTGCGGCTGCAGAGGAACCAGGAGGATAAGCGCTCCCCCGCCCGGAAGCTGGAGGCTGCGCAGGAAAAGGGGTGGTGAGTGGCTGGCTAATTCCCCCCCACACACCATAAATTAGCAAATATACCCTTGGCAAATATACCCCCAGCACAGAAAAGTCTTGTATACCCCGTGGGTTATACTTGTGCACGGGGTATACAAGATTTTTTTTTACTGAAATAGAAAAAAAACGCGGGGTATATTTGGGTGCGGGGTACATTCGCTAAATTACAGGTATTTCAAATCCTCATTAGCGCTCGTTTGTTTTCCCTCAGATCTTTAATAAAAAGAATCAATAAAATAGCTCTGAACCACATCTCCACTTTTTCTATTGTTTTTTCTATTCTCCCCAGGAACCATCCTTTGTTAACATTAAAGAACATCATTATAACTCCTCACGTTGGAGGTTCTACTACAAAGTCTTGTCGCCTCATGATGGAGAATATGGTTGAAAGCATATTGGCTGCTCTTAATGGTCTCCCTATCCCTAATGAAGTAAATCCCCCAAAATGACTTGCATTTGGCAAAACGTAATGTTTGTGATAAAAATAAACTGTACTTTGACACATATTTACTTTGTAATTATTTCATCTCTGTCACAGACACGAAGTAGAAGTAACAGGTTCAGTTTACATTTATTTTGACTTACTCACAACAGAAATTCTGCCTGAAAAATTATGGAGTATATCAGCCTGAGCCTAATGAGCAAAAATGTATGATTCAGGTACACGCTGATCTACTTTTGGTGTACTTAATTTTGATTGTGTCCTTAAAGTTGTTCCGCAGTACTGTGCTCCAACAGAGAAAGGAAAACATCAATAAAATGCCATTGTATTCTAGAGCCTTTTCGCCGATGAACTATATTCCAAAGCAAAATGTAGACTATATATTTTAATAAAGCGCCAGACTGATTGTTGCTTGTAAGTTATAATAAGGCACAGCACTTATGATGTGCCACCCCAGGAGCAATTTACAGATGCAGTTTCTCCCTTGCCACAATAACAGTTTCCTTTCTGCATTGGTTAAGCTCTGCTGTTTGATACCTGTAAGGAAGTGCAGGAAAGGCTTTACATATTTCCTCCCCATCCATCAGTAGAGCACTGCAAATCTGTGAATATTCGTTTTATATTTGCGGGTATCCATATTTGCAGATGTGGATGCAGATATACATAGCTCATTTTTGTGTATGTGGATACAAACTCTGTATCTGTGCAAGGCTCTATCCATCATCACAACAGTTAAGGAGTAGCAAACCCACAGTGCCTACTGCATCTGACCCCCAGAGTGCCTGCACCAAGTTATAAGAGGTGACTTATGTCCATGTTTCCCTTTATTCCAATGCATGTGTGTGTAAGCAAAGTGACAGAGGATCCCTGCACTTTCTAAATCTAATTAGCTAAAGTGAAGGAACGATGATCCCTCCACCAGGTGCAGAAATGCAGCCATGTACAGGATTCTGCTGTATGGTTGTCACCGAAATGTGTTGTAAGTCTGAGAGTTGCTAATGTTAGTTCTGCAGGGACAATCATAAAGGAAGTAACCAACAGCCGTGCGGGTGTAGAACAATTATCACCAATGAGTTTCCAGCAGGAAAGCACCACACAATGGCAACTGCTCAACTCTCTGTCTCCATTACACAAGACCACACCAGAGGAATCACTCAACTCCATGACTCACTAAGGCTCACCAGCCACATCTGAGCTAGTGTCTTCCAGATACATGGCTGAGGATATGAAACAGGGGACAGTGGTGTCTTGCTGGGGCCTCTCTCCTACACTGGAAGCAACAAACATGCTGGCAAGACAAAGATTTCAGCTGAGGAGACCGAGCCCAGGCTTAAAAGGGCAAGCCTGTGTATTAAGAACTGTAGCACCCAGTGGGGTGAGAAAACACTAAATCTAACACTATCTAGTGTAACAGGTTTTCAGATTTCCTGCAGCTCCCATTGGCCGGAAATGGTGAACACCAACCAACAGGAGCTGCGAGCAGTGGTGCTCCCAGAATCTCAGGTGACTAAAGCTTCTGGCAGCCCACCAGGGACTAACCTTGGCAAACTGCATCTGGCAACTTAATGCCCACCCCTGGTGTGGTGGAAATATGCTGATTTCTGACATCTATTTTGTATTTTAAATAAATGAACATATTGTCTTGTCCCCTAAAAAATGTTCTGTGTGCTTTAATAAGCATAACAGAGGGAGGATTATAAACTTATGCTGGTCAGCTATGTTATCTGAAGGTGTGTACGAGGGTGGCCATCCATAAGAGAGTCAAATGCTGTCCAGCTGATTAGCAAAGCCCCCGCTGGCAACAGCCAGCAGCATGTGTTTCTATTGGTGGTGCACATCCGTACATGCCTCAGTGGACCTAACAAAATTTATTCCACACACGGATGGAAAAAAATTAGAGAGAACGTTGCTTCTCAGGCTTCTGACCATCACCAAATGGTATTGTTTGGAGTGCAGTGCTAGGAGTTTGTCTTCCTCTGTGTGATTCATGAGTGGCTCCAGGAGCATTCATGCTATTGAGCTGGGTGAGGGGTTGCCACATAGGTTTGTGCTGAGTGATCACAATGCCTGGAAGAGTTTCCTGCTTGTCACTAGCAAAGCATTGTGAGAGACAGCCCAGGCTACAGAGTTAAGGGAACACAATGCCCCAGTTCCAGGATGGCCCTTGGGAGGTTTTGTCACAAGTACTGTTAGCTAAAAATGTACATTTTTACTATCAGCACAAAATGCAATGCTAGATCAATGGTTTTCATTCCTCAGACATTTCACTTACAGTACAGATCATGGTTTACACTTCAAAAAAAAGAAGCTCTCTTTGAAAAAAAATGGCTACACATTCTACTATATTTTGCAAAAACTCTATCTATAGTATACGTCTTACCATCAAGCAGCAAAGATTACTTCAGCCTGTGTTCATTCTGATCAAACCGATATTGTCTTAGTATGTGTACACAATCTAAATGATTCAGCTATCTACTAGTTCAAAGTGTTAGTACTTGTGTAGTTTTGACAGAAACCAGAAATATTTAAACTAAACTTTAAAGGCTCTGAACAGTGCAATGCAATACTTACAAATGCAAATAGATAAGAGCATGTTAATGCACTTGTGCAATACTCCCATGTCTTGTCTGTCTAGCTAGGCATTTGTGTTAGGCACATCACTATTGTATTTGAATGGCATATATTATGTGGGGACTGCCCAAGATGATGACACTTAATGCATTGCTCTTGGGCGAGAGGCGTCCCTGGGGGTGCTCCACATCAGGTGCTGAGTGCCCCAGCGCCTCACTCAGTACTATCGCGCATGCAGGGCCCTCCTCCCTTCAGTTCCTTTCTACCGCCCCCCGGCTTCAGACAGAACTCTCCTGCTCTCGCAAAGATTTCTCCTCATACATCACTTTCTTTAAATAGTTCTTTAGAATTACCTGTTCTCCACAGTTCTAGTTAATAGTTAGTTTTTTCACTAGTTAGAGTTAGTTTAAAACAAAACAAAACAAAAACACCCCGCCTGCAGTCTTGAACTGCGGGCTCCAGCCACCCTGCTTTTAAAGCCACAGGCTCTGCAAAAATGTAATGCTGTCCTCCCCACTGCGCTAACCTGAAAAGCGCAAAGCTGCGATTTAAAATGTCCTTCTCTAACAAGGACAAACACCATACCGCTGTGCAATACACCGAAGAGGCAAACTTCCCCTAAGCCAGCAAAGGCAGGGATGAGCTCTGTTAATCAGCAGCCCAGAAAGCAGCACGCTGAAGGGAGAAAGACACACTGCTCAGGCAATAACCGCCTGAGCACTTTTGACCTCCTAGGCACTTCGGGTGAACACAAAAAGGGCAATAAATAGGTCTTCCCCTGCCTGCCTCACACTCCAGGCTGTCTGACAGGGCAGTGCTGGCCTTCCCACGGGCCATAGGAGCTATTCCCACTCCTATCGCAGCATCCAAGAATCCCCTCACAGACCAACCACTGGATGCTGGCCCCCCTCTCCCATTACCAGGGGCAACACCTCAGACAAGTGCTGCCTCATCTGCGTGGGCAATTTCTTTACAGTCAGCAGAGCTATCCACACTGCATACTCCCTCATTAGCCACAAAGACCTGGCAATCTCTCCCACTTTACCGTCACAATTTGACTGATAACGTACATCCTCAGTCTCCATTCTCTGATTACTCTGACTTCCCCTCTGCCCTCTCTTGAGGATGAGGAAGAGTATTTACCTGCTTTTTCACCTCAGCCATATATGGAGGGCTCTATATGGTCTGCTTATCAGCAACAACCAGATTTTCTTAGAGAACAAATGGCTCCCTGGGCTCCTTATTTTTGGATGCCACCGCCTATGCTTTGCCCCCCACAGTGGCAAATGTTCAATCAACCACCTCAACAATATAAAAAGAGACCATATAAGACCAAGCCATAGCCCTGCTCTCCCTTAAACCTGTCACCCCACACCTCTATGAGGGGAACTGACAGTGAAAGCCATTGCTCTCCAATGTCAGCTTCTACATCTCTATTACACTCAAACACAGCCTCAGCCATAGAACAGGCATTGTTACTACCTGTCACTCGTACCACCGATGATCTCTTCTCTTTTCAAGATTTATTTAAAAGAGTTGCTATCAATTTGAATATATCTATGGAAGAAGTTCAGGTTTCTCAGCATGAACTCACTAACATCCTGCAGCCCAGTACAACAACAAAGATGGCACTTCCTATTAACCCAGCCATCTTGGAGCCCGCTAAAACCCTATGGCAAATACCTGCATCTATCCCACCAACGTGCAGGAAAGCCGATTGAAAATACTATGTTCCCCCCAAGGGTTCTCAATTCCTCTTTTCTCACCCCCCACCCAACTCCCTCATAATAGACGCTGCACAGCAGAGGAACAAACAGCAAAATCGTTCCACCCCATCTGAAAAGGACAATAAACATCTGGACACGTTCGGAAAGAAGGTTTATGCCTCGGCCACTCTTCAGATGAGAATGGCAAACTATGCTACTTTATTAAGTAAATACAACTTCAATAAAAATATTGAATTTTGTATAATTATCAAAGATATCCCTGACAGCAAAAAGGCACAGTTTCAGGCTCTTTTTTCTGAAGGCCAAATAATATCGTGACTAGCCCTGCAAGCCACTCTTGACGCAGCAGACACAGCTACAAGGACTACTGCAACAGTAGTCACAATGAGACAAGCCTCGTGGTTCAACTCTTCTGCTTTCCCCCGCCAAGTGCAACCATTGGTAGAAGAACTTCCCTTCAATGGACAAAAGCTGTTTTCTGCAAAAACCAATGAACTGCTCCAATCGATGAAAGATTCCAGAGCCATATTGCGGTCACTTGGTATCCAAACCCCTATGACGAGACAGAGACAGTACAGGTACCAACCATATCAGAGACCTAGGTACCCACAATTCACTTACCAGTACCAGAGGCAAGACCATGCCCGGTACCACCAGAGGGGTTGCAGCAGGCAGCACAGACGTCGCCCTCAGACTAATAACCCCAACCGCTCATCCCAACCCAGCAAGCAAATTTGAAACAATAGTCGAGAGATGTAAAACTACACCACATGCACCAGAGTTTGAGATTGGTTCCAAACCTTTCCTATTTTGTTTATTACCTTTCCTTTCAAATTGGGTATTTATTACGACTGATAAGTGGGTAACAAACTATTTCCCTGGGTTATACCATCCCTTTTCTTCCCCCTCCTTTCCTCGCCCCCTCCCCCCGCAACCTCCCACCCTGTCCCTCTTCAGGGACCCCTCTCACGAAATCATATTACAACAAGAAGTTGACCACCTTCTCGAATTAGGAGCCATAGAACCAGTACCCCAAGAGTTCCACAGAACCGGTTTCTACTCACATTATTTTCTTGTAGAAAAGACGACAGGTGGTTGGAGACCGATCCTTGATCTTTGGTTACTAAATAAATACATAAGAAAACAGAAATTCAAAATGGTCACCCTAAATACTATTATCCCAGCTCTGGAGTCTGGTGACTGGTTTTCTTCTCTCGACCTGAAGGATGAATATTTTCATGTATCCATTCGCCCCTCTCATAGACATTTTCTCCATTTTACTTTAGGTCTCCAGCACTACCAGTACACGGTACTGCCCTTTGGTCTCTGCACTGCACCAAGGATATTCACAAAGATGCTAGCAACTGTTGCTGCTCACCACAGAAAACAAGGAATCATAATTTACCCATATTTAGACGACTGCCTTATCAAAGCAAGACTGTTAAGACTGTTACCAAGATACCATTACTGTGATAACCTGCCTTCACTCATTAGGCTTCCTAATAAATTATGGCAAATCAACACTCACGCCAGCCCAAACAATCCAATTCATCGGAGCTCTGCTCAATTTGATCACAGCCAGAACCTCTTTACCGACAGACAGATTCACTTGCATCAGTCAACTGGCAAAATCGCTTCAAGAGATGCCAGTAGTAAGGGTTTACGACTGCCTTCAACTATTAGGTCACATGGTATCATGAAATCCTGTGGTCCCAAATGCACATCTCTTTATGAGATGCCTCTAGGGTTGGCTTTGACGCAACTACAAGCCGCACGTCCATCATATGAACAAAATGATCACACTACCATACCCAGTGAAAACATCCCTACACTGGTGGACAAAATCATGCAACCTGTGCCTAGGCATTCCCTTTCGAACCCTGGACCCCTCTGTGGTTGTCGAATCCCTTACGGGTGGGGTGCCCATACAGAAGGCCACACGGCCTGTGGTCTCCGGCAGACCGCATGCTCCACATCAATGCCCTCGAACTCAGGGCAGTTCGCCTGGCATGCCAAGAACTGTTACCCTAATGTCACGGGACTACACATAAAAATATACACAGACAACACCAAATGCATGTTCTATATAAACAGGCAAGGCAGTGCCCAATCACACACACTATGCCTGGAAGCTATAGTACTTTGGAATTGGTGTCTAGCCCAAGACATTTGCATATCTGCTTGCCATCTTCTTGGGGTCCTCAATTCAATAGCAGATGCCCTCAGCAGAGCCCTGCCACAAGAGCATGAATGGGAAATCGACTATTCACTCCTCAGCAACATATTCAACTGATGGGGTTTCCTAGATATAGATTTATTTGCCACCTCAATCAACAAAAAATGCCCAAGTTATTGCTCCAGGGCAGGCACGGGGAAAGAGTCCTCCAGAGATGCTCTTGTTATAACCTGGAATGCACTCCTACATTATGCCTTCCCCCTGTTTCCTCTCCTCAACAGAGTCCTCGTAAAGATTCTGACCGACAAAGCAAAAGTTATCCTCATTGCGCTCTGCTGACCCCGACAGCTGTGGTTTCCCCTCCTACACAGGCTAGCAATACATCAACCAATCACACTTCCGAACGATCCCAACATTCTCTATCAACCAGGGATCATGTATCCTCACTCACAGTTTTGCACACTCCATCTCAAGGCGTGGTCCCTAGATGGTTCACGGGCATAGAACTACAGTGCTCTCAACAAGTCCGTGATGTCCTCTTACAAAGCAGAGCACCTGCTACAAGAAAAACATACATGAGCAAATGGACTCGATTTGTTCACTGGGCAACCTCTCGTAACATATGACCTCAAGACGCTCCACTCCCTGATATACTGGAATACCTGTTACACCTCAAACAATCACATCTCTCCATCAGCTCAATCAGGGTCCACCTAGCAGCATTGCAACCTTTCACGCAACAGTGGAAGACACTACAGTCTTCGCACACCCAGTAACCAAGCGATTTTTGAAAGGTCTCCAGGCTCTATACCCAGAGGTGGCACCCCCTCAAGAGTCTTGGGACTTACATCTGGTATTAGCAACCCTCACAAAACCGCCATTTGAACCCATGGCGACATGTTCCCTATGCCATTTATTCTTAAAGACGGCATTCTTGATAGCAATAACATCAGCCCGCAGAGTGAGCGAGATGGCTGCCCTGATGGCAGAACCACAGTATTTTCACAGTATTTTTTAAGGACAAGGTTACGATGTGACCACACCCAAAATTCCTCCCCAAGGTGCGCTCCCCTTTCCATTTTAATCAGACAATATACTTACCAGTATTCTTTCCAAAACCCCACGCTAATGCTTTTGAAGCTCAGATGCACACCCTAGATGTCAGAAGGGCTATCTCCTTTTACATTGACAGAACAAAATCTTTTAGATCCTCTTCTCGTCTTTTTGTCTCCATCGCAGATCATAGCAAAGGAAAACAAATTTCATCACAGAGATTGTCACATTGGATCTCAGAATGCATTGCTACTTGTTATTCGCTAAACGACCTACCTTCGCCAATTCTGATTCAGGAACACTCCACAAGGGCAGTCGCCACGTCCGTTGCTTACCTGAGGAAAATCCCACTGCATGATATATGTGCAGCAGCCACGTGGTCGTCAGAAAATACCTTTGCAAAACATGTACTCACTGCAGGTCCCCTCCAGCATACAAAACTAGCAAAAGCTGTACTACAAACAGCATACTTACCTGATCTGAAGTCCTTGCCTCCATAAGAAAATATTGCTTGAAGTCACCTGATGTGGAGCACCCCCAGGGGCGCCTCTTGACGAAGAAAAGGAGGTTACTCACCTTCCTGTAACTGACGTTCTTCAAAATGAGCGTCCCTGGGGGTGCTCCACTACCCTCCCCTCTATTTCAGAATGCCCTTTTGATAACATCTATAATTCTTTAATTGACAGGTTCCGGACAGAGAAGGAACTGAAGGGAGGGGGGCCACGCATGCGCAATAGTACTGAGGGAGGCTCGTGCGCACCGCACACGCGCAGCCCCCGATGCATTGCTGAGAAAAATCCGTCGAGAAGTGCTGGGGCACTCAACACCTGATGTGGAGCACCCCCAGGGACGCTCATCTCGAAGAATGTCAGTTACAGGAAGGTGAGTAACCTCCTTTTCTGAGTGCTAGAGAAGTCAGCACTAGTTGTTCAAAAGCTCCAACCACAGCAGCTAGCTGAATGGCTCCCTAATTTCTTCAACTAGATATTTCACTAAATAGATATAACTCACTACAGCAAGTGCACTGCAAACATTTTTTAAATCAAGTTTTCAAGTTGTGCCAGAAACCCTTCTGGATACCTATCCTTATTATCTTTTCATGTGTCTATCACACATGCACCCCCTTTCCCTGATCTGGTGTTCTGTTTTTTTCACTTTCAAATCTGATCACTTTTTTGATGGCCTTCATTTGATACTTTGACATTTAAAGAGCAAAACGACTATGTAACTGAAAAGTTCACAGGTATTTCATGCAAAAAGCCGAGACTTGGAACCTGTCTCTGTTGGTCAGAATAGAATAACTTTGCACAGTTTTCAGAGAGTGGGGTTTTTTGAGGGGGGGGCAAAGGGAAGGTTTATCATACTCTACTACATCTTATTATTTCTATTAGTCAAGCCCTTATTTCTAATTCAGAAAGGCAAATTTATAGACACCCTTGTATCTTTGAGCAGCACCTTTACAACAGGCCCTACCACTGTAGTTATGCTGCAGTGAGTTAAAAGATCATTAATTATTGCTCATCAGACAGACTTGAAAACAATCTGTTAGGAACAGGTAAAATGTGAAGGTAAAGCAGAAATAAGCACTTGTCTGTGTTTGACTTATTTTTTAATAAGGACTAAAGGGACTGAAGTCTAAATTATTTTTAGTCTTGCTTGTTAAATACATTTTCAAAGTTTCAGCCTATGAGATCTAAATTTAGTTTAAGGGATACTGAAAGATCATTCACAGGATTGAATCATTTTCGTTTCTGTTTACAGCTGACAGAAGGTATGTGAGACTGGATCATGCTGGTGTCCTGGGATCTGGAAACCCTTAGTGGGGTTAAATAGGGTGGATCACATTTTGTGACTGACTATATTTGCATTGATCATAATCAATGTGTAGTTTCTCTGTGTAGTTCTTTATTTTCCAAGTGCAAACACAACATAAATAGTAAGTCATGGGAGAGTTTGATAACTCCCTTTCCTCTGAATGGGAAATCCCTGTAAACTGTGCACCTTTTGGGGGGAAATTCAAATGCCACCTGCTGATTAGCAAGGCATCCAGAGCTGGGATTATTTCTACTGCTAGTGCACATTTACACATGCCTCTGTGCACATAAAATTTATTCTGAACATGGATGAAATGATTAGAAATGAGGGGGAAACTTAGGGTGGGAGTGACACTGATTCTGTGCCCTATTTGAGAGCACGTGCTCTCATGCAAATATATAAAAATGCAAAGCATTGAGTTCCACCCATGTGTACCCAAAATTATGTTATGACACATAGTTTTAACCAGTCCTCTCTAAGAAACCAGTGTGGAACTGGCTGTGTCCTGGAGAAGTATTGTTTTGTTATTATTTCTTATGGAAATATTTATGCTGAAAATGTTCATGACTCTCTTAGCTAAGAAGTTCTTATTCTTCTAGTAATATAGTTGAGATATTGATTCTTCTTTTTGTGAAGCTGACCACTGACTCAAGGTTTATGTCCTTTAACGTCCTGATATAGAGACAGGCAGCAATGAGCCCTGTCGGGACCCTCAGAAGAAATGCACTCTCAAACTGTCAGGAAGCAGCTTGCATTTTCTCCTCCCTTATGCCACTCCCCTTGTGTAACACCAGCACAGCAACTGATTCCGCCTCCCTGTTCCTTCCAGGTGCATTTTTTTTTTTTAAATTCGTGAAACTTTACCCTGCTAAGAGTCACTTTCCTATCTGTCTTTGAGGCTCTGAGCTCTGCAGTGGATCAAGGAAAAGGAAAACTCTCCGAAATACCTGAAGGCGGCTTTGAGAAGGTATTTTTCTTTGCTTTAAAGGGGATCCTTCTGCAGCCTAGTAATCTCCCACTGGCAGCTCACTGGCTGATAGCCTATTTCAAAGGCATGGTGGGTGCTGCAGCCCTTTCTTTCACTGTCACTTCTGCTGTTGCTGTCCTGTGATGAACAACTTGTGCTGAGAGGCAGACTTTGTCACCAGAGCAGGGATAAGCAAGAGGCGGCTAGCGGACCAGATCCGTCCTGCGAGCGCCTGGCCAACACGCTCATTAGAGAGAAGCTGCAGCCACTTTAAACAGCAGGCTGCTAATTGCTGTGCAGGGTGGGCAGTTTCCGGCCAATAGGAGCTGAGAAATTTTGCTGATGGCAGGGGCAGCGAATGAAGCCTCCTCACTCCCCCTCCCTCCCTTTCCCCACCCTCCCTGTGTTGGAGCAGAACCACGTGGAACAGCCCGCCCAGCACATAGGCAGGGATCCTGTCTCAACTTCTGGGAGAGCTGCTGGTTGGGAGCCACCTAGGTAAGCATCTCCCAGCTAGAGCCTGCCTCTGGAACCCCACCCCGTCTGTCCCCTCAACTGCCTGGCCCAAGTCACCACCCGAAACCCTCTGTAGCCCTTTCCTCCTGGTCACAACTCCCTTCTAGACTCTGCATCCCTTTCTACACCTTTCTCCCAAGCCAGAATCCTGTCCTGCACCCATAACCCTGCCTGGACCCTGCCCAGGTCATAACCCTCTCCTTCACCCAAACTCCCTCTCAGACCCCACACCTGCTCTTGCACCCCAGTCCACTATCCCAAACTTCCTTCTACACTCTACCCACCATCCCAGGTCCTGAACCTCCCCTCCCCCTGCAGAAGTGCAGTCCTTGACCACTGCTGGAGTGACCCTTCCCCATTAAAAATTATTGACCACCCCTGATTTAGTGAGTGGTGACTTGTCTTGATTGTTTAAAATGGAATGGAATGGAATTATATAAGGGGGGGGGGGGAACCCAATTCCTCCTCTACATACCAAGCCCTGGTCCTCCTGATTTTCCCTCCTAAGTATCCTGTCTCCTGCCTCACCAGTGCTGAAATTGGGTAATTTGCCAAGGGATGGAGTAGTGAGTAAAGTCCTTGTAGTGTCAAACTAGGGTATTGCAAGGAGAACATCTCTGGGAAATGTTAGAGAGGGGACACTATCCTGTGACGGTCACACATCCCCAGTAGAGTGGGTTTGCATTCTGAGTCTTGGTGTTAGCTTAAGATCTCTTGAAAATACTTGCCACTTGGTGCATTCCTGAGCAAAAATATTAAAGGCAGAGATAGTTCAGCAGTCCCTGCCCAACTCCAAGCTGCTTCCTAAGCTCAATGAGACTCTTCTTTGACCTCAGGGAACATTAAAAGGCCATCTCTGTCTCTGAACTGGGCAGTGTCCTGTCACTGTTAGCACTCACCGCTGGCCCCAGTTTGCAACTGCTAAGGATTCCATGCAGTGTTGCCTGCACTTGGCCTATAAAAAGCTCGAGATCAGTTTTGCATAAACACGTGTATTCTTGTAGACTTCTTGAGGAGACAGTATTGTTTAATTTCTCCATAGTCAGATCCACACTGGATAATTATAGAAAAATAAAAAGACCACCAAACTTCACTGTGGTTCTGTGACTCATTGGCTTTGGAATACCCCCAAGAGAAATGCTGGAGCGTTCTGCTAGAAATTATTAAATTAATTCGTTGAGTCAGAAAGGCTTGGGAAATTATAGTAAGAGAGATGCTGTGGAGGCAGCTGCAAGAAATGGGTATATATATTGTTCTGCCTGATCCAAAGCTCGGTTATGTCAGTGAAAGTTTTCCCACTAATTCCAATGGGCTTTGGATAAGGCCCCTGAAGAAATTACCATTTTTCAACTGGCTAAAACCTAGGAAAGTGTCTGTTTACTAGTAGTTCTGGAATAAAGAAGAGGGTGGTTTAGGACTTTGGCCAGGCGACTCAGCTCCCACTTTCTGATTGCTGGAAACCATTCCCAGAATCTGCCCACAGACTTGGGTCACAATCTGATCCTTAAGCCTGAAACTGGTAAGGGGGTAGACAGTCACTTCAGGAGCCTGGTGGCTATGGGGATGGGTCATGGAACTCACATGAATTAGAGAGGTCAGAAGGAATGTGTTCAAGCACAAGTGACTGCAGTAGACTGGGGCAATGCGTGAAGCAGAATAAGAGGATTTTTGGGACTGACATTCAGTTTCAGAAGATATGTGGAGTTTGGGGGGTTCCAAGTCTTTGTTCTCTGTGGGACAAGTCAATCAACACCCTTTCCTCCCACGCACATGTGTGCACGCACACACTCATGTTAAAATAAAATAAAATAAATGTAGTCTGTTGGTATTTACACCCAACCCCAAGGAATAAAAAGTGTGAACTAAAATTAAATTGGTATTTTAATCTCTCCAGCCCTATCTGCTGGGTGATTGGGAAAACTGCAAGTGCTTTTAAAACTGATTTTCCAAGGTACTAAAACTACCCACCAGAAAATCTAGTAATTAAAGCTTGAAGTGTACATTTCAAGAAGCTATGGGATTTGGGCGAAGAGGATTGTTAGGTTTTTGGTGGTTTTGTTTTTTGCAGCAGTTGTGAATGCAGTGAAAAGCTCGGGAGCAGATTTTCTTGTTTATGTGTTTAACCAGTTTTTAAAAAAAAATAAACTAATCTCAGTAAAATATACAGTCTACAAAATGTTAAATTAATATTTTGTTTTTGTTGTTCCTTTTTACTCCATAAATGGAAGTTTTAATTCTGTTCTCTCTTTCTTTAATAAGACAACAATTGGGCTTGAATTTCAAACTATGGGTTTGATATTTCCAGAGTCAACAGTGCATTCATTTCAAAATCCTGCAATTTTTTCCTGTTGAGCAATCAAAATTAGTGACCTAAGTTACAAAGTGAAGTAGAGACTGCAGCACATTAGTCCATAAATAGCAATCTAGGTTAGATGAAATCATGTCCTCAAATACTCTGATGAAAATTCACTGACTTAAGTAGGGTTGCATAAGTGGACGTGAATACAGAGTTTGACCCTATGAATAGAAAGATGTCCTTTTGCCCACAAAGCCTTGAACTGTATACACTTTGACCCTTGAACTGATACTGTTTTACTTAAATATTTCTGTTAAATTTTATCTTATCTTTCCACGTGTAGGTATTTGTTAGGACACCTATGCCATGCTACAACAAGAGGGCTGGCCCAACCATATAAGCAAACTAGGTGGTCACGGAGGGTGCCAGGCTTTAAGGAGCGCCTAATTAGACAGAAGTGATTTTTTTCTCTATTTAAAAAATAGATTAATATATTATCTCTCATAAACAAAAGTATCAAATATTGTATTTGTAAAACAGTGCATGATTGCCATGTCAGAAGTTGTGGCGCATAGCTGTGTATGTGAATACAGTTAAAATGTGTCACAGCATAACTTCAAAAGAGTGCCACCTGGGTTTGCTGCCCAGGGCAGTGTCTGGGAGTTCAATCATTCTCAGTACTGTAGCCCAATGTTGGCCTGTCATACAGTTGAGTTGATGTTGCTTCCCGCTTAGTGAAGGCTGGTCAGCAACCCAAAACAGCTGTTCTGCTGTGTTACAAGCTGTGATCCCAAAGACACTGTGCCCACAAAGAATTTATATTGTGTTGGTAAGAGGTTTTTATAAGACTGTAAAATCAGAATCACAAGTACTTGTAAGATTAAGTATTTATTGTAGACTATTACTATTAAAGAAATAGTAAAGCTCTGATTTTCGAACACCTGACTGCTACTGTTAACAAATACCACTTAACATATACATTCATTTCCGTTCTAATTGCAATACAAATATTTATTTTTACATTTTTCATTTTGAACGACAAATAAATAAAGGTAAAATTTCATTCTACACATCTAATTTTTCTCTATATTGAAAGTGGGGGTGGTAAAGTCATTGTTCACTGAGGGTGCCAAAAACTTGGTATCGGCCTGGTATAACAGCAACCATTGCTTCCAAACTGGACCATCCTCTGAATGCTGTAGCAACAGTTTTTCACAATAAATAGGACAGGGAGACTTTGGACATGACTTTAGTGTCTCTTTCTACCATAACTGGCAAAGTGAAGTAAAACCCAGCTGAACTGTTGTTTAAAACGTGGAAGGGGGCAGGACCTACTACTAAGGGAAACACTGATTTTGTTTCCTTTTCTAGGGCATGGAAGAGCAAGAGCTGCCTTATGTGTTGATAGACACTATAGGAGGGACATATGGAGTGTACGAGGACCATGTAGAATTTCTGAGGAAATATTTTAATCTTATTACCATGAAGCAATTTCTTGAAAACAAAAGTCATCTGAGTGAAAAGATCAACGCTATTTATATGTGGTGGAGCAAACCAGTTGCTAAACAGGAGCTTCTCCATAGTTTGCCTAACTTAAAGGTGATTGCAAATGTTGGGGCTGGAGTGGATCATTTGGACTTGAAACTGATCTCCAGCTTTGGAGTGAAAGTCGCCAACACTCCTTTTGCTGTTTCCAATGCCACAGCAGATCTGGGGATGGCTTTAATGTTGGCATCTGCAAGGAGAATAGTGGAAGGTAACCATTTAATGTTTCTAAGTAAAGGTCAGCATGTTAAAGTGTATGTTGATGCTAAGGTAAAAATATAAATACACAAAATCAAGAAATGGGGAATGTGATGTTTGGGAGTGGTACTACTCTTTTCCAAACATCCCAGCATTCTGTTACTGCCCAGAAAAGTGGGTAACCAAGACTTATTGGCAGGGAGCCAGGAGAACCAGTGGGAAGCAAGTGTTGAGATTTGAATTGAAAGAGAATATGCCTGCTGCAGTTCTTTTGTGGGCATTTAAACCAGGAGCTCAGGGGAAAAGATAAATTGAACCAGGCAGAAATATCCATGCCTAGGAAAGGACTGGACCTTGAAGCTACAGATATGTAAGTGATAGGGAATGTTTAATTAAACACAATAGGTTATTTTCTTTATTTTGTAATTTGGTTAAATTCCTCTGTGCTGAGTCCATCTGCCCCTCTGCCCTTCCACACACACTGTAATTAACTCAATCCCAGGAAAGTAATTCTCTGTGCTTTAATCTGTTTTTTCTCAGTTGCTTGATAACGCCTAGCAACCAAGAATACTTTACCATGTATATATTTTTTTGTTAATAAAATCACCTTTGTTAGGAATATGATTTGATTCCTGTGTTCTGGAAGGTAATAGAAGTTCTGTGTATGCATGCCCAAGACTGAGAAGTCAACTATCAAAGATTACAGTTTGTTTTGTTCAAGCTCCGTGGGGCAAAAGAGCTTGGGATACCCCATGGGAAGAAGTTCCCAAGTGAATCTTCCTGGGTTGAAAAAGAGAGGTGTGTTTTTTTTTTTTCACTTGGGTGATGACAGCATACCACCCAAGGCCAAGGAATCTGTGACCTTGGGGAGTTTTTAAGCAGAAGCCTATAGAAGGAAGGTATTTTTAAAGTCTCTAGCAGGCCCACATCTTCTGCACTCGAAGTGCCGGAGTGGGGAACAGCCTTGACAGGGAAAAGTGACAATAAACATCATTTCCAAACAAAAATGTCAGTAGAATAGATATGCCTCCCCAGATACTTCTAGTTTTAGAGCTTCCCTTCTTTACCTCAGGTCATAAACAGCACCCCAAACTATTTCTTCCCTCTGCTCCTGTTTTTCCAGGCCCAACGAGAGAGCACTGTATTCTGCCTGTTTGAGGCTGATGCAAAACCTTCATTCCCACCTCCATAACTCATCTCTCTGCCTGCAATATGTGTGGGAAACGCAGTGGCAGCCAGGTGTCCTGCAGCCTCCAGGGGCTGGAGGAGATCTGACCCCCACTAAAAGCCACGCACCTGGGGATGGTACTGCCACCTGTGGCACATCAACTCCATTATCTAGTCTTCACTGTAGCTGGCACAGCTATAGCATTGTTAGTGGGACCTCTCTCCATTACCCCTAGGCTATGTCTACACTGCAAGCTTCTTGCGGAGTGTCTATACTGCACGCGCATTCTTGCACAAGTAAATTTACAGTAAAGCATTGGAACAGAGGGCTTCTTGTGCAAGAGTTATTCCTCTCCCCACAAGGAATAAGCCCTCTTACACAAGAAGGCAGTGTGCACGGGCAACAGGGGTTTCTTGCGCAAGAAACCCCAACGGCTAAAATGGCCATCAGAGCTTTCTTGTGCAAGAGAGCATCCACAGTGCCATGGATGCTCTTGCGCAAAAACACATGGCAGTGTGACTCACTCTTGCGCAAAACAGTTCTTGCGCAAGAAGCCTGCAGTGTAGACGTAGCCCTAGTGACTAGCCATCCCAAGATGGATGGCTCAGACACTGGTTGAAGGGCTGACAATGTCTACTGCTGCCAGAGCCACAAAAGACAAGAGCAGGTTTGTGATGTAAATAAACGGAAGTCATTTCCCACTCTCTCACAAGAGGAGGGGGGTAGGGAAGGTGAAGAGGAAATTTACTGCAATGAGCAAGAAATCACATCAAGAGGTTTGGTTGCCAGTGTCAACATTAACCATCACATGTTTGATTAAAAGATGAAGTAAATATTGGTGCTCCATTGCCTTGTTGGCTTGTGATCCAATTAAAACTGATGAGTAGCTGAATGCCTGGCAGTGTTCCATTCCTTATTTCAGGGCTACTCCACATGTGGCCCATGGGCCACATGCAGCCTGCGGCCCATTTGTTTGTGGCCCGCGGTGCAGTTTGGCTTTACACAGGGCTCAGCAAGCGGCCTGAGGGTGGGAGCCCAAACAAAAAAGTAATCAATATCATGGTCTTTTGTTGATATGCGTTTTAGTAGTTAAATTCCTGGACTGTCATTGTTCATTAAAAGTGCTGCTGTCATATGAGTGGAAATCAGGTAAATATTGGATTTTATTTATATCTGTAGAACTGACTTAAATGGGGCCTGTGTGTTGTGTAGTCTTGCCTTAATCTTTGTATTCATGCCCGTCAGTGTGAAAGAATCTATTTGAATATATATTTACATGTATATGCAATCACACTTAAGTTGCAGCCCTTGGCACGTACTGTATCATTTTGGCCCCCAGGGCTTCCAAAGTTGAGTATCCCTGCCTTACATGCTATTTTCCTTTTTTTTTAGGTTGTCAGATTGCAGTTTCCCCAAACACTGAATATTTTGCTGCTGACTGGCTGGGAGATGAAGTCACTGGGGCTACTCTTGGTATCATTGGAATGGCAGGATTGGGTATAAGGTGGCCCAAAGGGCCAAAGCTTTTGAAATGAAAATTTTTTATCACAACAGGAACCAAAGGTAAAAATATGTCTGATCCCAGTTAGAAAATTAATTATGTAACTGAATATAAAGATGACTTGTAGCTGTCATTGTCTCAAACTTGTCATATTTGTCTGTTCAGCTCATCTTCATTTCAGATTGAGGAATTAGATATACATAATAGTGTGATACCTGCAGGATTATTCTTAAATTACTTTTATTATTATTGCTATTGTATTTTTAAATGATGAAATACCTAGAACTGCCCTGAGGTTTGTTTTAAAATGTGCAGAAAATATTGGAAATTTGCCTACAATACCAATGGTTGTATACATCAATACTTGTCCTTTTTATAGTGTGGACTGCATCTTAATAGACTGTGGAAATAAAAGATAGTCAAATCAAAGAGTATTCCTGAAGCAGTAGCCCAAAACAGATGTAGTTTATCTAGCTCCTTCACCTCCTCTTAGAGGCAGCTGAATATAAAAAGAGTTGCACCATGTGAACTGCCAGCTCTGTGCAGACCAAAACTAGTTCAGACCACAGAATAATTTAACTCCTGGCATCATGTCTACTGCCATGTTACCGACACAGAAAGCAAGTGTAAATCATTCGGGGTTGGGAGGGAATCCATGTTGGAACCAGAAAGCGTGATCATATACATCATTATTTTTGCACTTTAATATTAGGGCCCCATTATGGTAGGCTCTATACAAACATATAGTAAATATATCCTAACTTTACCAAGAAGTTTGGACCATAGACTTCAGATAGATCAACTACGGATGCTCTGAGGCCAGCATCGTTTGTTCTGGATCAAGCACAGATTCCACTGTTTTAGTTACAGAAAATCCCACAAGGAGGAAAAACAGTCTACTCAATATATTTAATATTTCTTCTCATTTATATTTGTTCTCTCTGCTCTTGTTCCCTGACTCCTTTGGCACTTCAGCCTGCATTGTTCTGCTTCATGGCACCAGCATTTCTCATTAAGGAGCCCTCCAATAGGTTCCCCTCCATTCTTCTTTCTGTGCCACTGTTACATGTATTATATATATTTGAATCTCTTTCCCTCCTGTTATTTAACTGGCAGCTGTCCCTATTTCCAGCTTGGATGAGAGAAGGAAGGTAAGCAAGCTCCTCCAAAACTGGCAGCAGTGCTAGTGCCTAAATAGGAAGACACTTGACTTTCCAATCAGCAGCGGATGCGGTATTAATCATATCTGCATGGTGTTTCTGATGCTTTCTCTTGGAAAGCAGATGCCCTTCCAATACAGGCCTCCTGCATGGCCACATGCACTGAGTTGCGAACAAGTAACTAGCCAACTGAATCTCATGGATGCGGCAGCAGTGGAGTGAGAGGATGAAATCCATTTCTGTAATACGGATTTGAACCTCCTCTAATATTTTCTACTTACAAATGCAGTTGAATTTTGTTTTCTTTCAGAAAAGAGGAAGAGGAGCAGGCTGTTGGTGCCATTTATTGTAAAAAGATAGAAGACTTGCTCCTGCAGTCAGATTTTGTGATGCTGTGTGTGAACCTGACGCCTCAGACAGAAAAACTGATTGGAAAGAAGGAGTTAGAAATGATGAAACCCACTGCTACCCTCATTAACATCAGCAGAGGTAAGGTACGGAACTACTGATTACAAACCACAATGCAATTTACCTTTGGTGCAAGGGTCTCTGGAAAAAAATCAACTCCTGATATTAGTGCCTACATTGGAATTTTCGTGGGAACTTTGATTGCAGGGTGGTCAAGATTCTAAATATCTGTTGGCCTGATTCTGCAAAACACTTATGTGTGTGCATAAGTTTAAAATGTGAGGAAGCCTATTAAATTTCAGAGGATGTTCCCATGCTTAAAATTAAGTACATGTGTAAAAGCTTTGCTGAATAAGTATTGGATTACTCAAGTATCTAAAATTCTGCAGATACTCAAATGCTCTCTTGAGTCAGGGTCAGTAGCAGGAGATTTGCCCTAGCAGTTTAGGGGGTGATAGGTCATAGTTTCTGATTAAATTCTCTCATTGCCTTTGTGTAAACATTAAAAAGTTGATCCACTCCACAGCCTACCTTTCTAAGGGCAGGAAGTTAAAACCCAAACTGCTGATCGTTCATGTAGATTACCTAGCACGCTGACTAGGGATGTTAAATATTGGTTAATTGAATAGTCTATTAACGTCATGAATTCTTATTGGTTACTTGAATATTCTGTAGTCCCTGGAGGTGTGGCCAGCAGCCAGTGAGCTCCAGCCCCACTGTTGAGGAGCCCTCTGCCATTCCACACTGCTGCCGCTTTATCAAAGGCTGCAGCACGGGGTGCCAGGTGGAAGCTGGTCTGCAAGGGAAGCCAGTTTAAAAACCAGCTCCCCTTGTGGATCAGCTGCCCATCACCCTGCGCTGCTGTCTCTGATACAGAGGCAGCAGCATGGGGTGGCAGCAGCCCCTGTCTGGGGTGGGGCTGAGTTCCTGGACCCGGCATGAGCCGGAACCGAGCCAAGGTGCCTGCCTGCCTGGCTCCTAATACGCTTTTAATGCACAGCCGCAGTAGGTGTAGGTCCTAGAGCCAGCGCAAGCCAGGACTGAGCTTGGCTGTTGGCTAGCCTGTTAAAAAATTTACTGGTGGAGGGGAGGGGAATGCGTGTAGTCTATAGCACTAACCTATAAGCTTTTGTGTATCAATTAATTGACTACACTATTGCATCCCTAATACTTACGCCAAATTCATCAAACAGGCAAGACTTTGGATATGGCATCTATATGCAGAACATTTAAAAAATCCAGATCAGTAGTATTTAATAATAAAACCCTTGCTTATGCATTTCTGGTTAAATGTAAGACTCTGCACTCATGATTAAAGAGTTGGAAATCCATTTTCATCTTAAAATTATTGCAGAGGCATTTTTTTCTTGAGTTAGTGGAGATGGCAATAAGAATATTTTTGTTCTGACCCAAGGTCTAGTAGTTGATCAGGATGCATTGGTGGAAGCACTTCAAAATGGAGTTATTAAGGCTGCTGCTTTGGATGTGACCTACCCTGAACCTCTACCGAGGTAAAAAAAGACAATTGAAAGTTAAATTGTGTGATTACATATATAAATAAGTGTATGCATGTGATTATGTGAATAAGTATAGTTGCATCATGTTTTATGTCTGTATATATTCCCATAGTAATCTATGGGACTGAGGCCTTAAATGCCCAATCATGCAGTCCATGACAAATAAAACTCACACTGACTTCTTTGGGAGTTTTGCTGATACAAACTGTATGCAGTTGCTTGAATTCCATTCTGTATATGCTGGAATCAAGTGATTATTTCAAATCTATATTAACACTCCTGTTTGTTTTCCCCTCATATCTTTTATAATAAAAAGAATAAATAAAATAGCTCTGAACTACATCTCTATTTTTTCTTCTCCCCAGGCACCATCCTTTGTTAACATTAAAAAACATTATTATCTCACGTCACCTTGGAAGTGCTACTACCCATACTCGTCACCTGATGATGAAGAGTACGGTTGAAAACATATTGGCTGCTCTTAATGGTTTCCCCATCCCTAATGAAGTTATTCCCTAAATTGACTTGCATTTGGCAAAGCTTAATGCTCGTGATAACAAAAATAAACTGTAATTTGATGCATATTTACTCTAATAATTTCATACCTGTCACTTGACACAATGTAAATTCAATTCAGTTACTAATGGACTTAATCAAGATATGGGGTGGTGGACCCTTTATCACTGAAGATGCTAACAGCTTTCTGAATGGAATCCTTCCTGCCTTACCAATCTATCCACTGACTTTGATCTTTATCTACTTAGGTTTAGCACCCTTTCTCCTGATACTTTATGTATAGAGGTAGGGGAGTGGGCAACAGAGCATCTTTCTCTCCCCCGCCCGTTCCCTTCTCCTATTTATTTCAAGTTTTCTTATCTCCTAGTCATAACTCCCGTCATCTGAAGAAGTGGGCTGTGCCCATGAAAACTCATGATACCATCTACATGTTTTGTTAGTCTATAAAGTGCTACCAGACCATTTGCTTGCTGTTTTTTTCCATAACAGACTAACTCGGCTACCCCCTGAAGCTCCTATAAGTAACAGGTTCAGTTTACATTTATTTTGAATTAATCACAACAAATTCTGCCTCAAAAATTATGGAGTGTTTTATCTTGAGTCTAATGAGCAAAAATGAAGGTACAGGCTGATCTACTTTGTTGTGCTTTATTTTGATTGTATCCTTAAAGTTGTTCTGCAGCACTGTGTTCCAATAGAGAAATGAAAAGATCAATAAAATGACACTGTTCTAGAGCCTTTTTCCTAGAGCCTTTTTCCTGATGAATTACATTCCAAAGCAAAATATAGACTATATATTTTAATAAAGGGCCAGACTGAATGTTCCTTGTAGGTTCTAATAAGGGACAGCACTTATGATGTGCCACCCCAGGAGTAGTTCAGTTTCTCCCTTGCTACAACAGCAGTTTCCTTTCTGCATTGGTTGAGCTCTGCTGTTTGATGTGTGGAAGAAAGCGCAGGAATAGGGTTGCCAGGTTTCCGGTTTTGAACCGGACAGTCCACTATTTGAGGTTTTTGTTCGGGAAACAAATTTGAGAAAATATAAATAAGGTATAATGTAGATTGTGATGTAATGTCAAGTGTGCCTGGTATTTTTGTTGAAACCATCTGGCAACCCTACGCAGGAAAGGCTTTACGTATTTCACATACCTTCTCTCCATCAATCTGTAGAGCACTGCAAATCCCTGGATAGCCACAGCTCTCTTTTGTGGATGTGAATACAAATGCTATACCTGTGCAAGGCTCTATCCATCAGCATAGCAGTTAAGGAGTAAAAGACCTACAGGCTGTGTCTAGACTGGCATGAATTTGTGCAAATGCTTTTAACGGAAAAGTTTTCCGTTAAAAGTATTTGCGCAAGAGAGCGTCTAGATTGGCACGGACGCTTTTGCACAAAAGCACTTTTTGCGCAAAAGCGTCCGTGGCCAATCTAGATGCGCTTTTGTGCAAGAAAGCCCCGATCGCCATTTTAGCCGTCGGGGCTTTTTTGCGCAAAACAAAACTGAGCTGTCTACACTGGCCCTTTTGCGCAAAAGGACTTTTGGCCCGAACAGGAGCGTCAAAGTATTTGCACAAGAAGCACTGATTTCTTACATTAGAACATCAGTGCTCTTGTGCAAATTCAAGCGGCCAGTGTCGACAGCTGGCAAGTTTTTGCACAAAAGCGGCCGCTTTTGCAGAAAAACTGGCCAGTCTAGACACAGCCACAGTGTCTACTTCCCCTGACTCTGAGAGTGCCTACACTAAGGAATAAGGGACGCTTTATGGCCATATTCCCCTTTATTCCTATGCATGTGTATAAGAAAAGGTGGCCGATGGATCTTGCACTTTCTAAATCTAATTAGCTCAAGTGAAGGAACATGATCCCTCCGCCTGCAACAGAAATGCAGCCAGCTCTGGGGGGGGGGAAATGCAGGGCAGCGTGAACAGATTGCTCAGCAGGCTAGCTCTCTCCAGGGCCACATTTTGTTTTGAGCTCAGCGGACTGGGCTAAACTGGAGCCTGGGCTAAGACCGCCAGGCCAAGGCTCCTTTCTGAGGGGTGGAGGGCAGAGGCCATGCCCGCTGGGGGGCACTTGGTTGCCGCTGGAGCTGAGGGGAGCAGCGGCGCCTCCTCCCTCTTGGGCAGGCGCAGCTGCGTCTCCGCCAGCGGCTGGCCTAGCGCCTCCTTTACAGGGTTTCAGGCCGGGGAGGCTGTAGCTCCCCGCCCGGCTGCAGTGTCCCAGGCGCGGCGCGGGAAGCCTGCGGCTCCTTCCCCGGGCCCGGCGCGGCGCGGCGCGCTCGCTGCAGCATGTGGGGGGCTGGCGGGGGGCCCGTATGGCGCCAGCTGCGAGTGCTCGCACCCGGCGGGGCCCAGCGGCGTAACCCAGCGAGCGGCGGCGGGGCGGAGGCCGGCGCGGGCGCTTTGCTGGCGGGCGGCCTTCGGGCTCTGCACGGGTCCGCCGCGCTCTGCGGCTCCAAGAACCTGCTCAAAAAATTCGCTTCCAAAACCAAGTAAGTGCCCGGGCTGCCCGCACGCCCCCGGGATCCCCTTTTCCCCGGAGCTGCGCCTGCCCGTGCCTCGGCGCTTATGCCTACATGGGCGCCCCCTTCCAGCGGCGTGCAGGGACACTTGGGAAGAGAGCTCAGGAGGCCGTCTAGTCTCCTGTTAACCCTTCTCGGTTAATATTAAACCGGGTCATGAATTGCCTCCCCTCTGCTGCGGAAGATCCTGCTTTCTGTTGTTTACACTTGAGCCGTTTTGTGGTGAGGCTTAGTCTGGTTTGAGCCCACTGCCCCAGGGAGGTGTCTTTCAAAACTTCAGTAGAGAAAGAAGTGCTGCGTCCTACCCCTGTGTTTTTTGCAGTAAAAGTGACTTAATCGCCAGCGTGTGCTGACTGCTAAACTCCTAAACTAAAAGGATTTGCGGACAAAAACTATACTTCCAAAGTGGAGTTAAGGTTGAGGGAAGTAGTAATTTAGGGCACAGTGCATTATGGATGTTTTGCTAGGGCCATTCCTACTGAAACACTAACTACTTAGCTGTGTGGGTCACAATGCAATCTGGGGCACCAGATTGCGGTGGTGGCCAGTGGTGTGATCCTGTGGACCCGAGGGCTCAGGAGGCACACTGGACAGTCTCGCCACTGGCTGGAGAGAAGTGGCATTTCCCCCTTTTGCGGTGCAAGGGGCAACCGCTGCGTCTCTCTAGTCACCTGCTGCTTTGCCTGAGTCCTCAGGCCTGTGGGCATATGCCCCTTCCTGCTGCCTGTGCCTCTCACCTGCTCCTGAGACTGCAGGTGCGACTCCCTGCCCTGTAGTGATCCTGCGCCTCACAGCTTCTGCCTCAGTAACCCCTTCCCCTGCAGAGTGACCCCACTCCCATGGGGAGTAGTGCAGGTGCTGGTCTGCACAGGGCACCAGCACTGCTATGGACAGCCCTGTGTTTTGTAATTATCCCAAAGCCAGGTGCATGGTAATACACATGGAGGTAAGTCAAATCACCTTAAATCTAATGATCTTTCAATAAGTACAGTAAGGCATTTTAATAGTTGCGGTTTCTGATTAAATTTATTTGTAAAGACACGTTAGGACTCAGCATTTCTCAAATGTGGCCACGTGGCTAGAAGGGGCTTTTTTTGGGTGGCCACAATCTCTTGAGCTATGATTTGGAAGGGAGGCAAAGACGAATCTGCTTCCCCAGAGCCACCAGCATGGGTTGGTCCTTGCCACTCTGGAGCCCACTAGTATGAGTTCCCCACTTTCACCAGGGGCAGTGAGGCTCATGCTTCTGGCTTTAACCCTGGTGTGGCAAGCTTCAACTGTGGGCCTTCAGGCTTCCACTGCTCAGAGATGGGAGCTGTCCCCCAGCCATGGGGCTTTGGACTCTGGTGCTGGTCCTGGGCTCACCAACACCTTCATCATTCCTGGCCCCTCCCCCACCTACCTCATCACCCATCCCCCACTGCTGCCCTACTTACCTCCCCCATCCAAGGCTTAATTCTCCCCTCTCTTCCTCTCCCCTGGCAAGCCAGGGTTAAGTAATATTTGTATGTTTATTAATATAACTTTTTACTGCCTCCCTGCTAACTAACATGTCTGTTGCTGAGAAAAGTAATATTAACAAACATGCAAATATCACTTTTCACAGATGCAGACTTACTAGATAATAAGTCTAAAAAGAAAACTCAACCAAAGCAAAAGAAACAACAACAAAAAGGACAAGACCATGCAAAGCGCTTTGTGTTTCTATTCTGTTGGGTTCAAAAAGGAAATAGAGACAACTCTAATCATTTTTATTACTGAGTCTACAAAAAAAAACCCTACATAGATAAATTACGATTTGGACTTGTATATG
This sequence comes from Pelochelys cantorii, assembly GCA_032595735.1. Taxonomy (NCBI): domain Eukaryota; kingdom Metazoa; phylum Chordata; order Testudines; family Trionychidae; genus Pelochelys; species Pelochelys cantorii. Next base: position 102,769,791 of record CM064327.1, read on the forward strand.
TGCACATTTATTTCCTTTTCCTAAAGTTAACCAGGTATTTTAAGAAAAATGGTCAGAGTGGCCACCAGCAAGACTTGATAATGGCTGCAGTCTGAGGTCACCAACAAAATTGTTTTGAGAACCCCTGTGTTAGGTTGTTTCAGTCTCTTCGGCCAGGTCTATACTACAGGGAGAGGTCAGCGTAAGGTACACAATTCTGGCTACATAAATAACATAGCTGGAGTTGACATACTTTAAGCCAAACTTTGGTGCTGTTCCCACAGCTGGAGGTCAGTCACTTCCCTTACTCCTCACGACAAGGAGTACCGTGGTCGACAGGGGCGCCCTCCGCGTTAAATTTAGCAGGTCATTTTATTTATGAAGATATTTTTCCAGAGGAGAATGGCACTTCAGTATACATGTATGACTAATTTTTTTTCTCTTTTGAAAAGAAAGAAGTTTTGGTATGACAGCCCTACAGTGGGGTCTCATCTGGTAAGTGCAAATTTTGAGAGTTTAAAAAAGTGCCATCTTTGTGTCAAGTGGGGCAAATGTATGCTTTTATAAGCATATGCAACTTTTAAAATGCATTTATCTACTACCAAGAAACATCAGAATTTTAGAAATAAAGACTAGCAATCTCTTTATCTATGGAATAGATAGAGCAGTATTGTTGTGTTACAATGCTGTAAATGTGCCCAGTCCTCTACAAACCTAGGAAGACAAATATCTGTCCTAAGGAGTTTAGTTTTAGGTTCTAATCCTGGAAACATTTTATGCACATCAGTATTTTTACACAAATAATGCCATTGAATTGAATCTCTGACAGCAGAAACTGGGTTCTAAATCAGTCATGTTATAAGAGAGTAGAAGAAAGGATGCTGCAGAAAATGTTGGTTTGATTTAAGCTTCACACACATTTTGTTTGTTTCAAGTTTTTGGTGTTTATCATCTTGTTTGTTTTGTGGGGTGTGGGTTTTTTGTTTTGTAATGCTAGTCTCAGAATCTACAAGCATTTTTGTTGCACTTCCTCAGACCTGCTGAGAAACAAACCTGGACAAAGGGTGGGCTGGAGCGGTAGTGCTTTTGGGGTTGTTTATTGGTACAGATTCTTAAGAGTAAGGACGCACACGCATGCTGGCAGTTTGGAGGCAGGCTGCAAGTGCAGTGTAGATTTCTTTTGATTTTGCTGGTGGCTGGTGTGCTGGCCAGGCGTCAGCTTCCCGGAGACTTGACCATGATGTTCCTTGGGAGATCCCTTTGAATCTGTAGGAGGCTTTACTTTCTCTGGGCCGGTCCCAGGTTTCTGCTGTGATGCTACATTTTGTCCAAGAAAGAGGGGTTTTCTGGTTACTTCTCAGTTAATTTATCTGCTTGCAGGGTCTTTGTCTGCCTTAAAAGGTCACGGATCCTAAACTACCTTTTTGGTTGGGTATTTCTCATTCACACCTCGCACATATTCCACAGGTTACATACATATTCATAAGCAATATAGTTTCTAGGTAAGTAACCAGAAACCTACCATAAATTGAATTACGTGACATACTAAACAGACCTAATGTAAATACGATGGGTTAACATACCAAAGGCATGATAAGAACTTACCATAAATTGTAACTTGAGAGGGGTAGGGTCAAGGGGAAAGCAGAGGAGTATGTCCATTCAGCTAGACACCGGGGGTGGGAGGAGGGTCATGCCCAACTGGTTGCAGTTTTCATAAAGTTTCTAGGATTTTCTTGTCTGAGGCTCACTGGAAAAGCTCACATTTTAGCCTTACAGTTATTATTTTAAAAATTGTTGTATGTGACCACCTGTTCTGTCTAAGGTGGAGCTATCCTTGCCATTTTTCCATGCCTGATCTCTATTAGGGATGTAAAAAGTTAACCGGTAAGCCTCACGCTTAAAAGGTGAGACTTACTGGTTCCGGTTAATGGGTAGGGACAGGAGCAGCTGCCGCCTGCCCTGGGCAGGGGGACTCCTTCAGCCCCGTGGGACCCACTGCAGGCAGGGGCTGCTCCGGCTGGTTGTGCTGGAACAGCCACTATCTGTGGCGGAGTCGGCCTGGCCTGGCCACCTCGCTGCAGGTGATGTGCTGTGGCTTACTGGGGAGGTTTTGCTGTAGCTTAGCCACTAAGATTTTTAGTGATTGCATGGTTACCTTTTTAAACAACTTTTTTACATCCCTAATCTTTATACATATTCAATTCTAAGGCTGCAGTCTTGCAGAGGTGTATGAATAGTGTTACTAAATCAATGGGGGCTTTTCAAATTGCATTGAGTTAAGCATGTGAAGAATCTGCTCGAACTGTGGTGCTGGTTTTCAGCACATAGGCTTATAAATGTAGCTCAGACATTCCCTTCAGGTCTGGGGAAGGAAGTACTCTATAGTTCAAAAGCTTTCACCAATAAAAGTAGCTCCAAGAAAAGATATTACTTCATGCAGAGCCATCCCCTCCATAGGACGGTTCTGGGCAACTGCCATCGGCCTGGGTTTTGGGGGCTCCGGGCAACCTGAGGGTTTATCGGGGAGCCCGGCAGCAAGGTTGGGCCCATCCCAGCAATCACAGGTGGTGGCAGGAAACAGAGTGACTTGGCCCCAGCCCACTTTACTCCCCTGGTGCCCAGCCATGTTGTACTCCGGTGAGAGGGCTTGAGGGAGGGATGGACCCAACCTGCGCCTCCACCCCACACTCTCTGGGGTGATGGAAAGCGGAGCAACATGGCTGGTATCTAGCAGAGTAGAGCGGGCTAGGGTCAGTCGCTTTGCTTTGCCCTGCTGCCAGTGAGGGTGAGGCTGGGCCTGACCCTGCTGCCAGTGCCAGGCCCTCTGCTAATCTCCTAGGCTGTGTCACTTGGGGAAGACTTTGGGTGAAGGTTGGAATGGGAGTGGGGCAGAGCAGGGGCATGGTCTTGGAAGAAGAGGTGGAGCAGGGAAGCAGCAGGATCAGACCTGGGGCAGCGGGGGCTGACACAGGCCCTGTACGTCCCTAGGGATGGCCCTGACCTCCCCTACCCTGTCTCCCTTACAAACAAGCATAAGTTTTCCATCTAGACTCTTGGGCTGTGGTAAGGGATGTTAAATTTAGATTAATCAGCTAATGGAATAGTTGCCCCGGCGCTGTTGCTACACTTCAAAGCACTGCGGGGATCACGGGGCCAGCAGGGCATTCAAGCTGACCCCAGGCTCCATGTGGTGCCACCGCTTTGAAACACTGTGTGCAGCCTGGGGCCAGCTAGGGACTCCCCTCTGGCCCTGGACTCCATGCAGTGCTGCCACTTTGAAGCACTCCCTCCTCTCCCCCCACTATTGTTGCCTCTTTCTGATAGAGGCGGGGCGGGAGGGGGGAGCGGGAGGTGGAAGTGAGTAGTGGACTAGCCATTCACATCCCTAGGCTGTGGATAACTATCCACAAGAAAGTGAACCCTGATAATCCTTCTGCAGCAACCTTCTGATTGTAATTGTTTTAATTTCCTTTGATAGGCTCCAAATTAAAATCAGTGGCCTATAGAGGAGAATCATTAACAAGCTTTCTAGTCACTGGAAAGTTCATGTTCAAATTATTCTACAAAAAGCATGTTATGCACTTATTTTCCTGGATACCGCAAAATCTAACCTTTTAGGTTTTATCTAAAGTGCAATTTGAAAAGCAAACTTTAAAAAATTCTGATTATATTCACTCCATTTTAGAACACAGATTTGCTGAACATGGCTATGTTAAAGAAGCTGCAAAATAAATCTTGAATAGAATACTTTTTAAGATCACACTTATTTGCTGATAAAATTGAAAAGTAGTAGAATTACGAAAAGTTTCATACATTTATCTAGACTATTTCTTAGCTAATATTTTTGTTTTTAAAAGGGGTACAAACCATCCCGGTTGGCCACTATACTAAAGACTACTCAGCAGAAAACTAGGAAAGAAGACACAATACGCAAAAGGATCTTAAACTCCCTCCTGTATAAAGCTGTGACAGACTTGATGAGCACCTGTGAAATCAGTCAAGAGGTTTATGATCTCAGGCTGGAACTCACCAAGGCAAGTACAAAAGCTATAGCTCGTGCGAAGTCATTTTGATTAAGGTGTGTGACAAGGTAATATAATACAGTAATTCCTCATTTAACATGATAGATACGTTTCAGAAAATGATCGTGCTAAGTGAAAACGTGTTATGCGGGGTCAATTTTCCCATTGAAAATAATGGAAAAGGTGGGGGTTGCGTTTCAAGCGCATATGTGCTCGCAGCTCCAGTCAGCACTTGTTAGCAGCTGGGACTGGGACATAAGGTTGGGGGAGAAAGGGGACTGGGTTATAGCAGGGAGGGGAGGTGTTTGGCTCTGGAGAAGGGAAGGGAAGGACCTCGCAGGGAGGGGGCTTGCAGCCGGCGGGTGGGTTTCCCCAGCTGGCCAGTCACCTGCAGCTGCATGGGGCTTCCTCTGCCTCCTTACAAAGCAGCGGAGGTTTGCCACTTGCAGTGCCGTTCTCCGGTGACCCCCTCTGGCCAGATGCCTTGCGTCCGGCCAGAGGGGGTCACTGGGGAATGGCGCTGCGAGCGGCAAACCTCTGCCGCTTTGCAGGGAGGCAGGGGAAGCCTTGCGCAGCTGCCGGCCACCGGCCAGCCCTAGGGGAAATCGTATTATTGCGGGGACGGGGTCGTGTTGTTTGAAAAATATTCCTTAAAAAAAAAATCGTGCTATCGCGAGAACGTGTTAAGCGGGGACGTGTTAAGTGAGGAATTACTGTATTCAAAAACAACTTTTAGGCCCCAGTCCTGCATTTTGATCTAAGCGGATAAATTGCTGCACCATGTAGAATTTCACTGTCTTCCATGATGCTCAGTGGGGGAACAGCAGTTTGCCTGGCAGGATTACAGCACTGTGGTCAGAGACTTAGGCTGTGTTTACATTAGGAATGCTTGCCAGTATGGCTATGCGCATATACTATGCCTGCAAACGGCTCCCTGTGGGACAGTTTATACTGGCAAAAATGCAGTTGGTTGGTATAACTGCTGTGACAGTGCACCACATATTCTTTATGGAAATATTCTTATGAATAGGAATATGACATAACTCAAATATACTTTGAGCAAAAATCTCATGTAACATATTTTAAGTTATAATCTGCTGAATGTGTATATTCTATTTGTGTGCATGTATCATTCCTGTATTTGAAGTTAGAAATATGAAGTATAAAGCTGTTTACTAATCTAGATGGGCTAAAGTGAGGGCCATTAGTAGTACTCAAAGAGCTTAATGGCCTGGTACTCAGGACAATGATCTATGGATAGTCTTGCTTTTCCTGTGGCCAGGTCATCTGATGGATGCTGTATTTTTTTCACTGGAAGTGTGAAAAAGTTTAAACCGGAATACAAGGGATTCTCACCTTTGGGGAAAAAACTCTATATAGGTGGGGAACCAGATAGCAGGTACTGCTGTCAGACATCAGGGCACCCCTGTTTTACCATCTAAGATGTCTACTGCAACCACCTGGAACTGAATATTAAGAAGGATCAGGCCCAAGTAGGGATGTGTCCCACTTTGTGAGAGAAGATTATTCAAACTACTGTTAAGATAAGGAATTACATGTAACAAGTTTCTTAGAGTATTAGGCTTAGTTGACATTGTTTTATTTTGCTTAGTAACTTACTTTGATCTATCTGCTAATACTTGCAAACACTTAAATCCTACTTCTACTTAATAGAATCACTTTTATTTACACTGGATTTATTAATGCATAATTGTTACTGAGGGGGGAGGGGAAACAGCTTTGCATATCTCTCTTTTATTGATAAAGGGGGCAAACAACTTATGAGCTTGATCTGTGTAATACTTTTATGCGGAGTAAGATGGATTTATCTGGGGTTCTGGTCCCAACGGGACTGTGCACCTGGGTGCTGTAGCAAGTCCCTTTGACTGAGCCTTCCCAGAACTGAGCTTTTCTCAGTGTCGCTTTCTGCTATGGGCTGTGACTCCAACTCTGTGCCTTCTGGAGAAGACTTGAGGGTCTGGCTCAGCAGGACAGGGTGGTGGGGAGCCTCAAAGGGCAGGTAGGTGGGCTCGGTGGTATTTCAGGACATCAAATGACAGTCTCAAGGGGATTTCTGTGATCAGACCTGTCACAACTGAGGCTATACTAGATGCTTTTGTTGGCACAGTGGTATCCGTCAGGGATCATTCCTCTTCACGTGTCTGACTGACACGGTTAGAATTCTCTAATGTAGACATGGCCCTAGTTAAAAAATGCCACGCTAATTAAATGACCTCAATGCTAAGAAAGATTTAAAAAGGAGTTGGACATGTATATGGAGAACAGTAATATACAGAGTTGTCATAATTAATGATTACAGTAATTTGGAAGGGGATTAAATCTCATGTTTCAGGGCTTTAACCAATCTCTAACTATTTGAGATCAGAATGAGACCTATAGGGACTATCCCACGTCTGTGTATTGTGTGATTTTTGTTTGTTTGTTTAACACCTTTCTCTGAAGCATATGAGACAAGATACTAGATTAGATGGGCTTTACATCTTCTTTGCTGGGTGATTCCTGTGTTCCTAAGTGGTTTTCTGAATCTCTGGGGGGGGGGGGGGGGGTTAATGTGTCTTTTAACACTTTTCAAAATTTGAGAGAGGGGTTCTCCATAAAATGGTTTTTCTCCTGATAAAATTACTTAAGGAATTACTGATACTGGCATATTCTAGCACGTCTTATGCTGATTCTGTCTTCCTCTGGGAGTGGGGCAGGATGGTGTGTGTGCAGAAGTGAGCTCTGAAAAATCTTAACATTTGCTTTGGATTCATATTTGGAGGATCCTCTGTTTATCACCACTCTTCATTGCAACTCTCATGGGCCTGTATTGGCCATCAGATTTCCAATTAGGAAAAGAGGATACATCCTCATCAGTACTGTTCCATAATTCAGGACTGGGGTTGATCTCTCCCTTTTCCTGAGAGATTTACACAAACACCAAAACACTCAACCTCCCATCTAGGAATACATTTTTTTGTATTGTCTAACCAGTAAAATATCATCGTATCCTGGAAAATTTAGGTTTGTGTGTGGTGCACTTTTTAAAGAGAGTTTGGTTGTGAAAATGCGTCCTAGTACCTGAAGATGAATTGGGATTTGAATCTTGAACTGATTTTTTTCCGAGTCCTGTAAAGATGTGTGCACATTGCAGAAATTATATTGTCCACTGTGGGCTTAAGGAAGTATATTGTAGTTCCTTCTAGCCTGATTGCAAGGGTTTTCCCTTTGCTGGAAGATGCTTGCCCTACTGTTTTGTAATGAAGGAAGAGACCATGGTGTTCTTATTGCAGACTACGGGCTGTCCCACAGATAACAGTTGTAGGGGAGAGACTTCAGTATTGATATAATTTTACTAATATGTTTGCAACCTTTTTTATATTAATCCATTACAAACTTGTGTTATTGAATATTAATATATAGCTACAAGTGTGTTGCAGTCAGGAAGCTTAGTATGTCTGGCACATAAGTACACTTGAACCTCTAATGCGGCAACTCTGGAAAACAGGGTGCACTGAATTAAAGATTTTGCTGAGCCATGGGTGTGGTGTGGGGTCTGTGTGTGAGGGAGTTGGGGTGGGGCACTTACTGGGCACCCTGTTCCCGGGGGCACATGTGGCTCTGCATCCCCACTGCTGTGGAAGCAGCAGGGAAAACCTACAGGCCTCTTCCCTCCCTGCTGCTCCACGAATGCTGGGGCGCACAAAGGCTCTTCCCCTCCCTGTGGTGAAGGGGGGCATGCACATATGGCCTCCTACCTCCCCACTGCTTGCAGGGCTGGGGAGGCTTGGGCCAGCTCGGGCCACGGGACCTCTTCCTCCCCGCCGCTCGTGGGGTGGGGAGCAGTGTGTCCTCTTCCCTCCCTGCTGCTCCCGGGATGCTGGAGTACATGCACTCTTCCCTAATCTGTGGTGAAGGGGGTGTGTGCATGCTCTTCCCCTCCCTGTGGTGTGGGGGCTGGGCACTCGGCATGCTGCTCCTCCTCCTCCCCTCCCCATGATGGGAGTGGGGCCTCAGAGGCGGCAGTGGCGTGTGTAGATAGGGCTGGGGGCTGGCCTGGCTCCCCCTAGAATAGGGGTGGGCAATAATTTTTTGCCTGGGGCCACTTCAAAAATTTTTGAAGTGGCCCCGAACAGCACTGTAATAGGTGGGGTCTTAAAAGGAAGGGGCGGGGCCAGGATGCTTTGGGCTTCCCCACCCCCCAGATCATGATTGGTCTGGGGGTGGAGGAGCCCCTTCCCCTCCCCTTGGTGGGCCGAATCCAGCCCATGGAGGCCCTGTTGCCCACCCCTGCCCTAGAAACTTCTCAAGTCTTCTCACATGTTCTCTGTGACATACAGCGTGACAGACACCTCTCCTTTTATAATAGTGTAGATTACTTTGTGTCCAAAAATTTAAAGTTACCTCTTTCTACCCACAGAGCATTTCTCAGTGAGAAATATAATAACCTACAATGAATTGTAAAGTAAAAGTCCTTGGACCCCACATTATAAAGGTACTGGAGTCTAGTTTCAGAAAGAGCTTTGCTGGAGAGGCGCACACTAATGCAGGAAGTTGACTGGCAATCCAGTAGAGAAGATCAACAAGGAGTGTTCTTAAAAAGAAACCATACAAAAAAAAGTATGCCATGTTCCTGTATTTCAGAGTTTCAGAAGATAACTGCGTGTTTAAAGAACTCTCTCGTGTTGTTTTTCCATGATCTTGTCTCTTCTGAACAATAATCTCTATACCTTGTAGGTGAAACTGAACTAGCATTTTCAGGAGAAAACGCTGCTAAATACTGGATTTGGTTTTTAAAGCAAGGAAAACAACTTTAATATATTTTGGATAGTATTTTTATACCATGTTGCTTAGGGGCTTTGTTGCCATGTAACACAGCTGAAATGTTGTTATGCTGCAGGTTAGAGCTGCCTATATTTTTATAATTTCATGTGCTCATTTCTAGCTTGTTTTCTTCCTTTTTAAAAATAAGCAGAACTGTGTAAAGAAGTTCAAGTCCAGCAAAATTCTGTTCTTCCTACCAAATGTTTTAAGTGTACATTAAATTTAAAATCTTACGTAGGGTTCAACCCTGTGAACTGTACTCTGTACTCACTCATGAGAGTAGTCCTGTTTATATTGATGTCAGTGGGACTACTCACATGAGTAAAATTATGCTGGATTAGGCTTGATTTGCTGGTTGGGGATTGTCCAATTTGCTGCTTAAGAAACAAAGTGATCAGGGTGTATGTTCTGGAGAAGCAAGTCTCTCCTTAAGGGAGAGGGGTTACAAGGGAGGACACATGGTACAGTATGTGGTACGGGCATGCATAAGGAGAATAAGGAATGGCCTAGCCAGTCCCTTGGAAAACAGTTCTGCTGCTGGAGAGACTAGCAATGTTACCTTATCCTATATCATGTTTTACTCTAATAATTTTAGTCACTGGGAAAATACTTATTCTTACCAAATTGATTTTTTTTTTTAAGCCAATGTCTGTAGATGGCTACTTAGTAGGAAAATTGGTTTCTAAGATAAGCTGTACTGCTTAGCCTTTGAACTCCATCTCTTAATGAATAGGTTTGTGCTTCTCTCTTTCCTCAACCATTTTTTTTTTTTTGTGAGAGCCGTATGTTGTTCAAGCTGCCTCTGCAGAATTTTGCTGAACCTGCTATCTCAGAGTAATGTTTTCTAAGACGCCTGCTAGCTTGGATGAAGGGGAAATTTATAGCAGACAGAAACTTTTAAATATATGAATGAAATTCTGAAAAAGTACATTGCTTAAGTTTTTCATCTGTCTGTTATCCTTCAGTAGCAGAAGTGACAACCATCTGAATTTAACCCTGTGCGTGACTGTTACTGCACTGATTATCTAAATTCATATAGCATTAACTAACACTTGGGATTCAGTTTGACATATTTTGTACCAGTTCAAGTTCTTCTGAATGATAGTGGAGAAGGAATCTCATTTCTTCCAAAACACTGCTATGAAACAGCAGGCTGAAAAGAACCAAAGTTTGGCTTACTTTCTTCCTTCCTTTTCCCAGCAGGAGTGCCTGCTTTCTAACAACTATATCTAGAAATAATAAATATCCTATCTAGACTTGTTTGTATTATGATAGCACTTGCCTTTTACTAAGTGCTGTCCAGATATTACAAAAACCCTTTCTCTACCTAAGTTTGTATAGCATAACTAGGTCGCTTTGTAAGTGCTTTTTCCTCGAGTCTGAATGCTTTACTACATGAAGCTTGTATTTATAACAATCTTTGCATTTTGCAGGTAGCCCTGGCCCCAGACTTCTCAGCATGTCGTGTGTATTGGAACCCTGCTGAAAGTGCACAGGAAGATGAGCGTATTGAAAACATTTTACAGAAAAGTGCCCCACTTATAAGGTACTGCCCTCAGGCCAGGCTGGAGCCCTGCCCCCAGCCTCCCCACAAAGGCTCCATTTAGGGAAGGTGGGAGGGACTGAAGCCCCCCCTCTCCTGAGATTCGTACCAGGATGCTGCTTGCTCTTCCCCTTCTCATCACTATCAGAGTGAGAGGAAAGCACACAGTGTGCATGCATTCCTCTCACTGCTAGATGGGGAGGGGGGGGCCAGAAGAGTGCGGGACTCAAGCTGTGCTCTTTCCTCTTGATCCCTGAAAGTGAGGGGAAGAGGAAGAAAAGCAAGCAGCATCCTTGTGTGAATCTTGGAGGAAGGGGCTTCAAACCCCCTGCCTTTACTTAAATGGCACCCTTCTCCCCCACACACCTGCCCCTCTCCCCGAACCCCCCCAACCCTGACTCCTGCATACCCCCTGCCCTAAGACCCTCCACGCCCAACTCTGACCCTTGCATCTTTCCACATGTACCTCAACCCTCTGCTCTGAGCCCCTCCTCACCAACCCAGCTCTGACTCCTGCAGCCCCGAAACCCTCAGCCCCTTGTGCTACTCCCCCTCGCCCACATCCCCAGTCCCCTGCCTTGACTCCTGCACCCCATACATCCCTCCTTTCCCTAAGCCCCATACATACCTCAGCCCCCTGCCTTGAGCCTCCCACACTCCATTCCACACTTAAATTTATTTTAGGTACTGTCCTATCACAACCCTCCCTCCACCCGTCTACTGGTGAAGTGTGGGGGAAGTTGTGATATGACAGCACCTATAAGAAATTTAAATTATTTTCACTCCTGCTAATCATTAGCTTGTAAAAGGTAGTAGCAGGGGCTAGAACAGTACAAGACAGAAAATCCAGGATCTGCAACTACCTGCCTACCCATCTTTTCTTCACTGATTTTTTTCTGTAAATCAGTGTATTATTTCTGTATATTCCTGTAAACTTTTTAGCTGTAAGGAAAGGAATTCATGTTCTCAAGTTTAAAAAAGGTTAAACTGTATAAGCTTTTTGCATATACAGAAAATCCTGTATACGTGGGAGCGCTAGAAAATACTCCAGCTGCCCTATAATGTCACATCTTTATGGATACACATGCATACACTTCGCTCAGTTCAGTAACATCGTGGTAGTCTTTGCTTCATTAGCTGTCCTATAGCCTGCATCTTCATTCAACAAAATCTATCTAATTTGCAGTTTGACTTGAGAAATTCTGTTTTTTATGTAACAGAATGCTCCTCTGAAATACTAGAATTTGTCATCTGAACTGATACCCCATAAGCTTTGCAAACAATACTCATGCTTCACAGTGTTTTTCTTTGCATTTTTATTTAACAAATATTGCATCTTCCCTAAAGATGCTGTAATGGTTGCTCGTATCTGGAGATATTTTATTTTTTCCAGGCATCATTTGATTACCCATCAGGTCCTGAGAACTGTTCCTCCGATAGTGTTTGTTAAAGACAAAGAAGCTGCAGCTATAAAAGAGGTAAAGTACAATCACTGACTCAGCATGCAAGCATCACATGTTGCAACGTGTTCCAGCACAGACATGTAAAAAACACAGAAAAGTTAATAGGTGTAATGTTAAAGTAGACACATCGTTGCTCACTATGTCTGGAAAACCATTTAAATTGAAGAACAATTCCCTGTGTCTGACAACAAGCTTTTTCAATGTTTTGATAAGGGTATTGAATTATTTTGATACTTTGGGGGCAATAGAAAGTAAAGTTAACTTTTTCATTAGTTTTGCTGACTTTATCTGCAACAATTTCTGAAGAGAAGAACCGTGTCTAAAGCTGTTTCCGGAAGATAGATAAATTAACCCAGGAGTGAGACATCAAATAATCTCAAATGAAAGACAGGAAACTACTGTTTCTGTCACTTTATGCCAAAAAAGGAAGCAGAGCAATGTTAATGGTGACCAGCTGGTTAACTGCATTGCAGCTGGTTCAACTGTTTAATATATTTTTTTAAATCCCTGGAATCCAGTAGAAACACGGATATTGTATATTGAGGATAATGTCTAACTACAGGTTACACCTCCCTGGTCCGGCACCCTGGGGACCTAACTGATCCTGGACAAGGGGTTTGCTGGACCAGAAGAGGTAAAGGAGTGCCAGCCTCCCCACTGCACTCCTCTCCCCAGCCACCAGACTCTGGTGGCCCTGCCGGTTTTGCTGCCCCACTTGGCTCAGGCAACCCTGCCAGCTTAGCTGCCTGCCGCCCCGCTGGCTCTGCAGTCCTGCCAGCCATTGGCAACCTCTGCTACTGGAGCTCTCTGGTTCAGCAACATCTGTGGTCCTACTGGACAACAGGTGTTGCAGGCCAGAAATTCCCGAACCACAGAGGTTCAGCCTGTTGAAGCAGCAGGCTTGCAGACCAGGAGAAGTACTTCTAGAGTAGTAATATCCTCTTAGGAATTCATTATGATTCAGTGTGAGTGGAGGTACTATTAGGATTGTGAGATTCCCATGAGTTAGAGAGCACAGTGATACTCTAGAATCTTGTGAAGAATGACTAACATTCAGGAATAACAACATTAAAGATTGAGCTAATTCATGGGTCCTTTGACTTATATTGGCAGACCGTTAGACATAACACTGATATTTATCAGGTTAAATAATTATCATGATTATTCATGTCACAGGAACATCCACTGCTCAACTAGCAATCTGGAAGAGGCAGAGAGAGTTTCATTTTTTGGCAATGCACTAGGAATATGAAGTGAATGGCTGATTTTCCTCTGGGCGGGGAGGGTGGGTCTACATTGTAACTGCGATTTTTCGTAGCAGCCCAAGTAGACAGACTTGTGCTAGCTTAACTGGAGCTAGCATGCAATAAATAACAGTGTGGACATAGCTGCATAGGTTCCAAACCCCTAATCATTTTTGTTGCCATTTTCTGAACCTTTTCCAATGCCAAAATATCTTTTTTGAGATGAGGCGACCACATCTGTACACAGTATTCAAGATGGGGGCGTAGCATGTTTTTTTTTTTTTTTATAGAGGCAATAAGATATGTTCTGTCTTCTTCTCTATCCCTTTTTTTAATGATTCCTAACATTGTTTGCTTTTTTCACTGCCACTGCACACTGAGTGGATGTTTTCAGAGAACTATCCACCATGACTCAAAGATCTCTCTCTTGAGTAGCTGTAGCCAAATTAGTCCCCATCATATTGTGTATATATAGTTGGGATTATGTTTTCCAATGTGTATTACTTTACATTTATCAACATTAAATTTCACTTGCCATTTTGTTGCCCAATCAGAAAGTGTTATATTAGCATAAGCCACCACTGTGAGAGTGACTTTCTACACCACCACCACTAAGTGTAGTAATACGGCAAAGTGTAGGCACAATAATGTTCAGTTTAGGGTTATTTAGTCATCTGTCCTAGCCTTCAGATATAATTCCTTTATCTCTCCAGAAGTAACACCAGGCTTTCTCAGCAACCTAACAGTGATCACCAGAACACCCAGAAGGACCTTTAAATCTCTATTACAGGACTCAGTTTTCAAGCCCATTTTTATATGAAATCTGAACTTCAAATAAACTAAAAAAACATACCAAACCACCAGTGAAGAAAACTATAAATCTTATAAGAGGGGGAGAGAGAGACTGTTGTTTTCACCTCCTAATAAAAAGAAAATACAAAAAGAGTAAAAGACTGATTAGAGGGAAAAATTACAGAAAAGGAATATTACAAAATTTGGTAAGTTTTACAACTAAAGGTAACCTATAATGCACTAAAGATTTACAGTACTGGACAGACTGATCTCTTTAAAAAAAAAAAAAAAAAAATCAACAACCCCAAACCCCACATACAACTACTACTATTCTTATATGTAAGATTGGGACAGACGGTTTCCAAATGGGGGAAGAGAGTGACAGAATATTTAAAATACATGTACATTGGTAAAGGGAAGGACATGCAAGAATGAAGTGAAGCCAAACCTAAAATGAGTTCTTAATTAACCAAAAGTGAAATTCTCTCTCCGGGACACATCCAGTATATGCCAAAGCCTTGAAAGTTATAGTAGACCATGAATTAATTATTTCATTTGCTGTAAAGGTCCCAGTAAGATTTGTACCTCCTGGCAATTCCATAGACTATCTCTATGAAAACATCCACTCCATTCCAAGCCTAGTGTAGTGTAGGACATTTCATAGTATTTATTGAAAGGTCTTGTCAATTAAGTGGATGACTTTTATTGAAACTAGCATTACTAGCATAGTGACAGTAGACATACACGTGTCCCCCTCCCTCCCTGCTGTTCCTGGGGCCGGGGAGGCTTGGGCTGAGGGGTTGCCTCGCTCCCTCCCCGCTGCTCCTAGGGGAGGGTAGTGGGGTTGGGGTTGTGCATCCTCTTCCCTCCCTGCTGCTCCGGGGATGCTGGGGTGTGCGCACACACTCTTTCCCTCCCTGTGGTGAGGGGGGCATGCACTGTGATTAGTGCACTGCTCCTCCTTCTCCCCTCCCCTCATGGAGGTGGGCCCTCAGCAAAGGGGGTGGGGCTGGGGATCTGCCTCCACCTAGAAACTTCTCAAATGTTCTCTATGACAGATGGCATGATAGGCTCCTCTCCTTTTATAGTAATACAGATCAATTTGAAATACTACTACAGACCAATTTGAAATACTTTCCAGGAACACAGGGGGAAGCAACCACACTGGTATGTAAAAGAGACAGACCTGTTCACTGTGTCTCATATTGGCTTATTTCCTTTTTGAATGTGAACAGAAGAGTATTAATAGTGGACTTTTTTTTCCCAACTGTTTACAGATTGATCGGTTATTGGCAATTGTGGATTTTGGACCTGAGGAAGAAGAAGAGACTTTGGCTGGAAACAATTTTAGGTGGGGTTTTTTATTTTGTTTATTAATTGAAGTTGTGCAGCAAGTATTTTCAGTTAGGGATATCTGATTTTAAATAAATATTTCCATTTCTCAAACAATGGGTTGGGATCCTGTTTTAATGGGGTTGGAAAGACTGGAGTTAAATTTGCTGGAGTTTGGGGCTGAAGCCAGAGGTCTTCAGCTCAGAATGGTGGGGCTCAAGTTACAGGCCCCCACCCATGGTTGCCACCCTTTGGCCTTGCAGGGCTTGGGTAGGCTCAGGCTTTGGTCCAGCACCTGGGCTAGTGTAGTAATTTTTGTTGTCAGAAGAGCATTATGATGCAATGAAATTTGAGATCCACTGGACTCCATTATCACAATGGTCCTTTCAGGCTTTGGAATCTGAGAATCTAAAAAGGATTTTATGATCTTCTGATTTCATGAGGTGATCTGCTGTTAAAGCAGCTCAGTATAGGTCATTGTGCCTTAAAAGTTTCTTAGTACAGTTTACCATGTGCCTGTTAAAAAATCCTTTTTTCCCTGCAGTGAATCAGCATCTTCAGTGACTGAATCATCTGCTGACACATCAGCTTTGTCCAACTCCTCTAATCTTTTTGGGATCAACCATGAAGTGCTCAATAAGCAAATAATGGAGTACAAGAATATGAAAAGGGCGAAGGACACAGAAGACATTGGGTGGGCAGAGCAACAGCGGATGCAGCTGGTTGAGATACAAAAGCAAAAGAAAATGAAAAAGAAGAAAATAAGTGATCCCTTTGATAATGATATCACTCCACAGAAATATTTACTGGACAAATATAATGAAGATTCTTTGGATGGTGACATTGGATCATCTCAAGATAGTGAGCTGGATAATGAATTGCAGGAAGTGGTAGATGAACCAGAGGTAGATGATGGCAGAAATCCAGCTACTACAGAACTGAAATGAAATTTAAAAAGCCTTTTTTAAAATAAAGTGTTGGTAATGAATTTTACTGGACTAGCCACTAAATACAACTCCTGTGCTGCTTTTTCTCCTCCTCCTTTCCGACTTCAAACTAAAATATTCTCCAAAACATGGGGAAATTAATCAAATAGTACTAAGTTTCACCAGAAAAAACAATTTTAAATCCTAATTATTAGAAATGTGGGAAGATCCCTTCTGAACTCCTAAATTATGGTATTAGAAATATGAAATACTCTTTATCAGCTTTACACTGAGGTGAAACTTCTTGTAAATACATTATGTACCCAACAAGCTTATTTGCTTTGCCTTGATATAAGTGCAAGGAACTGTCAAGATGAAAATAGTTCAAAGAACTTGATTATATTTTAAGAGACATGCTAAATTACATTTCAAGTTACTTGCATATATGCACAAAAAGGTACTTTCCCTACATCTCAAAGATTTAATAGATTGTTTTGTGCTGTGATTTCATATTACTAAGGTTCATTTTTACAAACCTTGTATAAGTATTGCACACCCAACTACTAAAATAGACAAATCACAGTAGTATCATGACTTCCATGCAGTCAGGCAAGATTCATGCTCCAAAAGATGCACCTTTTTTGTTGGGAGTAGAATGAGAAATCATAGCCTACGCACTTATTTTCTTGTATACGTTTATTTACAGTATGCACTTGGTTCCTGTTTCTAACTGTGAGCAGGAGTGGAGAATTAAAAGCTAACAATTTGCAGAACTTTAGAAACCAGCTGATATTCAAAAGCTAACCAGCAGTTTCTCTTGTAACTCTCCTTTCTCCTATGGCCTTGTTTTCACTGAGAAAGAGGGTGTATTTTTAAAATGTACTAGCTTTAATCTACATTACAACATTATGTTGTATAACTGCATTGCTCAGGGTGTGGAAAATCTACATCCCTGAGTGACAGTTTATACCGCCCTAACTCCCAGTGTTGACAAGCACTATGTTGAAGGGTGGGTGCCTCCCATCAACATACCTACTGTTTCTCAGGGATGTAGAGCGCCTATGCCAAAGGGAGAAACTCTCCCATCAGCATATGTGGCATCTTCATTAGGAATGTGAAAGTGTAACCATGCACACAGTTGACCAAAGAGCTTAGGCTTATCAATTAACCTTCACAGTTAGAAGCTAGCTCCAGGCACGCACCGGCTCCTGAGGAGTTGACTGCTGCCCTGTGTGTAATGTTCCTGAATGCCATGGTGGTCCCACTCTACTCTTAAGTGGCTGACTGCTGCTGGCAAACGCATCTCTTGAGCGCAGTGAGGCAGCAGCTTTCTGTGCTCTGGCCATGCCTGAAAGCACTGCTCCTGCAGCTACCATTGGCCAGTTTCCAGCCATTAGTGCTGGAGGCAGGGACAGTGTGTGGAGATCCCCTGCTTGCCACTCCAGAAGAGGCGCATAGTGATAGAAGCAGCTGCCTGCCACTAGCCTGGGACGCTGAGCTGTGACAAACAGATAGGCTGCCTGAGCGCCCTGCTGCACCGTGGGACTTGTAGTGGCCCAGAAGGTCATGGCAGACCCAAGGGAAACGTTTGACTGGCCAGATCTGGTCCATGGACCATATTTTGCCCACCCCTGCCTGGATGGCCTTCAGATGCTACAATACATGAATGCAGACATGTCATTCTGGATCCCTAGTACAGTCCTTTTACCCCTCAGCTTCCCCTCAGAACATTTTTGCCTGTGAATGTCAGGTAATCCTGGCTGTTTTTCTTAACTATTTCAAAGGCCCTGCTGATCTCTTCCAAAGCCACCTCTTGCCTAAACCTCCAACTGCTGAGTTTGAAAACCTAATACTAAACTTATATTTATTCCGTTTAAGTGAGCAATAGCATTCAGCAACTCTTCCACTACTTCCTGCCAGAGGGAAAGCCTAATCTTACAAGATCCTGACGTTTTTCTTTTTGCTCACAGTCTAGCTCCCTGACCTTCTCTGGATCCTGTTTCCTTTCTCTAGACAACACTGCAGGTTCAGTCCCCTCCTCCCAAATATGAGACCTCAATGGACTCCATACAACAGTCCAATCCTCTGTATCTCCCTGCAGCCAGCCGCAAATAAGGACTCCTGGGGAAAGGAGATTTGCCATTTCACACATGGATAATTAATGCACCATGCCTATTTTTAATGTTTTTGTCAGACAAAAGCTTCTGCTGGAACGTTGCTGCTTTGGCGCTACCACACCCAGCAGCTCCCAGCAGAAAATGTCTGCAGTTCTGTTTTTCCTGTCCACCAGCAAGGCGCTGTGGAACTAGAAGGTAGGAGCTGCTCATGGACAGCACCAGCTAGGGATGAGAAAGAGCTTGCCTTGTTCACAGCAGCACCTGTTGAGCCTGGTCAGGAGACAGAAACCCTGGAGAAACATAAGAGCATGGGGCTGATGAGAGGGTCAGACAGGTTCATAAGGGGAAGTGGGAGAGGACTGTCCGAGGCAGGGGCTGTGAATGCGAATGGAGGCACAGAGCTCCGGGGAGGAGGTGCATGGCCACATGGGCAGAGGGGGAGTAGGTGGCTGAAGGGTTGCAGGGCCACAGGGGGCAGGGAGAGGGTATGCCTGAGTGGGGGTGCAGGGACACATGGGTGACAGACAGATGCGCCTGACTGAATGGGAGTGGGTAGGGGTCAGCCAGGTTCTGCATGGGAGAAGCTTCTTAAGTCTTTTCCTGCTCTCCCCCCCAGCCCCCAAAAAAAAACCTGCTCCATATTTTTTCCACTCATACCTCACAAGTCTCCAAGTTTACCCCAGGCTCCTTCCCAGCAATTTACTTCCTGCTCCTCCATTACCCTGACTCCCCCAAGCAGGCCCACCAACAGGGAGGGGGCAACTGCCCCAGGGCTTGTCGATTAAAAGGGGCCCAGGGCTCCTGGTCACTGCTGCCCAAAGCCCTTTAAATTGCTACTGGAGCACTGTGCAGCATACTCTAGCCAGCTCTCAGGGTTGGGGGCAGGCATAAAGGGCTGGCTGCCGCTCCCCCTGCCCCTTCCAGGAACAGAGGAGACAGACACACACACACACACACACACATCCCACCCCCATCTAGGCACCCGCAGAGACTTGGCACCCCACCCCAGAGTCTTTGCCTTGCTTCTAAGGGATCTGGGAAATACGTTTCTGGACTGTAGTTTAAATGTATTATTATTCAGAGTTCTGTGTTAATAGGCCTAGTAAGAAATCTATTTGACAAAAGCATTTCCTGAATCTTTTTTGTTAACTTTGCTGTGTAGACACACCCTAACAGTAAAGACGTTTTGAAATAACTGTTATTCCAAAATAACTGTGCGAGCAACTACACAACAATAGTGTTATTTTGAAATAGCGGGAAGCTTATTCCGACATCTGTAAACCTCATTCTATGAAGAAAAATGCCATTTTGGAATAGGGGCTATGTAGATGCTCCGCTACTGCTATTTCGAAATAACTTAGAATGGCCCTGGTAAGGAGCTATTTCTCCTGCGGCTCTAAATGGAGATAGCATGTCTACATTAGGGAAGCCTGCCTCGGACTAATTTTGAGGCTTCCCTGCAGTGTAGATGTGCTATTTCGAAATAAGCTATTTCAGAAAAACTATTCTGGAATAGCTTATTATGAAATAACCGTACAGTGTAGACGTCGCCTTATAGACCTACTTTGACAGGTATTTTGAAATAAATAACCAAAAATAATTGAAACTGTTGTGATTATTTTGACAAAATATGCAGAATTTTCTAGAATTTGAAAATATTGTGCACAGAATTTTTAATTTTTTGTGCAGAATTCTCCCAGGAGCAGCATGTATTCTTTGCTAGCCATCCAACAATGTATCCTATAATATAGTTTTACTTAATAGTTATCCTATAACAACAGCATGTCATGTCCTACAATTTCAAGATAACATAGTACCTTTTGAACAGGTATATTTAATAAAATTCAGATTATCTACCTAAGTCTTTCAGCCTTATCTACATAAGATCTATGCTTTTTGTAATCTGTTGTGAGGTTTCAAAAACATCACTAGACGTTTGTCCTTATATTTCTCATGATTAGTCTTAGACATTGAGGATATTTATGCAACTATAAAATGATTTCTTCTCTTTATATTCATGAGTTTGAGTTAATGGGTTTTATGAGTTTCTCTTTTACATACAAGGAATTTTTCTACAGAATTAGAATAACCTATATAGCACAATATGTGTTGCTTAAAGGTGTAGCAGAAAAACACACAAAGTTTGTGAACTGAAAAAATTAACAAAATAAAAAGAAATGCTAACATTTTCAAGTGGCCCTCTAAACTTATACCCACAAACATTGATTAGGTCCATGTATAAATTGCATATACAAGAATGAAGATATTTTGTATGCGTAAGTAGAATAATTTAGCATCTGACTACTCAAACTGTCCAGGCAAGCATTTGTTTTCATGTGCAAATGTGAGTTTTATAAATGGAAAAATGTTTAGGAGCAATTTCAGAGGCTTGTTTCAAAACTCCTATCAATAATATTTTAAATACCATTTTTCCTTCTCTTCTCCCTCCCAACCTCCCTGAAAGTGAAATCTTTACATTCAAAAGTATATCGCAAAGTGTTATGCAAGACAAATCCATGATTTTGTAGTTCCCCAGCAAAAAATTAAGTAAAAATTCCACGAAGGTGCCTCTTATATTTACATAACTTTCATCCTTGAGAATCCCAAAGCACTCAACTGGGGAGCAGCCCCTTCTGGGAGTGGGGTGGAGAGCATAACAGTGAACAGCAGAACTATCAGGGTAGTCTAGCCCAGTGTTTCTCAACCTTTTTTTATAAAGTACCCCTTTTACAAAAAAATTATAAGTAACCCCAGTACCTACAGTTTTCAGACACACAACATTTTTTTCTACCATTGCAACACATTTGTTTAAACAACTTTATCATAGCCGGGCAGGCGATGAAATTTCTGGGTGTAAGAAGTACAAAAATAATAAAGCGCTGTAAAACTTAAAACAAAAATTCAGTTTTTTCCAAATTTCAGTTGTGTTGCCGTATCCCCTCCGACTTCTCTCGAGTACCCCTACAGGTACTCATACCACTCGTTGAGAAACACTGGTCTAGCCAGTGGTGCTATTTCAGGATATGTCTGGTATCCCGAAATAGCGTTTTCCGTGTCTTAACAGCATGCCTGTTACTTTGAAACGCAAACAAAACAATGGGCTTGCTATTCCAACGTGCTGGTAAACCTCGTTCCACGAGGATTAAGGGACTTGTTGAAATAGACTCTCAAAATAAACTACACAATTTGCATAGCTTAAACCACGTAGCTTACATTGAGTTAGCATTGCTGTGTAGACACACCCTAAGGGGGCGTCTATACAGCAGGGCTCAACTTGATATAAGCTATGCAAACTGAGCTACATCAATTGCACAGTTTATTTCAAAATAGCTTATTTTGAAATTGGGAGTGTCTTCGCAGCACTTATTTTGAAATGGAACACTTTTCCTCTGACTTCCCTTACTCCTCCTAAAATGAGGGTTATAGGAGTTGGCGTAAGACATCCTCCAGCTTAACAGTATTTCGACATTATTTTGAAATAACTGCCGGCTGTGTAGACTCAGACTAAGTTATTTTGAAATAAGGCTAGTTATTTTGAAATAATGTTGCTGTGTAGACCTAGCATAAGAGTTTAGGGTAGATAAACAACAAAGAACAATATCCATATCCAAGTGAAAAGGGAGGAGCCACTTACCTAGTTTATTCAGAAGAATAATTATATGCTGGTGTACTTTTATTTGTGTAAAGTGTGCTACTGCATTGGTAGAAGTATTAGTAAAGCGTGCTACTGCATCTTTAGCCACAAAAATTGATTAGGG
Source organism: Pelochelys cantorii (assembly GCA_032595735.1). Classification (NCBI taxonomy): domain Eukaryota; kingdom Metazoa; phylum Chordata; order Testudines; family Trionychidae; genus Pelochelys; species Pelochelys cantorii. The sequence continues at coordinate 102,791,794 of CM064327.1, forward strand.
TCAGTTTTAGATCTAATACAAAAAAATGGCATGTCAACAGCACAAGAGAGATTCAGCGCTGACTCAGAGCGAGAACAACAAGCCGTCCTTTGGCACTAGAGACGAACAAAATATACAGCAGCACCCTGAGCTTTCTTGGGTAAAACCCACTTCATGGGAAGAGGGCCACTTACTCAGCAGCCAACCCACCCCACGAGAAAGCCTGCTGGATTGCCCTTGTCCCATCCATGCACTGATCCCGCTCCCTGCACGCGGTAACCGATGAGCTCAGCGCCCGAGCCTTACGCCCTATCGCTTTCACTTCTAACGCGGGCTGACTGGCGCGCCCCGTGCACGGTGCCCCCACCGCTAGAAGTGGCCGAGGAAGGGGGAAAGCGCGCGGCGCGAGGCACCTAGCTCCAGGAGGCGGTGGATCCGGGGACTGGCAAAGAAGCAACCACCCCGCACTGCAATTAGGCACCGCCCTAGGAGCCGGCGGCTCCACACGCCGCCCCCCCCCCTCTCCCCGCTGTACGATCCCGAGCCGGCAGCCCCGAGAAGGCATCTCCCGTAGGCGCCCCGGTGCTCTCTTGCAGGCAGCGCGCCAGCTCCCGTGCTGAGCGCTCAGCCGGCTCGTCTCGTTAGTGGCGGCGCCGGCGGCCGAGCTCCTCGCACCCGGGCGCTGTGCCCCCCCCCCCGCTCCCTCCTCCCGCGGCAGAGCTTCCTCTCCCGGCCTCGCACTCGGGGGCAGAAGGGCGGCTTGCAGCGCCCGCACGGCGGCGGCGGCGCTAGAGGCGGGAGCACGTTTCCCGGCGGGCGGCGGGGGCTTGGCTTGCAGCCCAGACCCTACCCCACGGCGCCACCTCCTGGCTGCAGGAGGCCGCCACAAATAGCACGTGCGCACCAGGCGCCGGTGGGACACATAAGCCGCGCCACGTGAGCGGCGGCCGGAGTCTGGACCAGCCGCAGCCCCGCGTGTTCTACCGCAGGCTGGTGGTGTGCGGCGGCGGCGGCGGGGCGAGAGGGCGCTGCAGGGTGCGTGCGTCTTGCTCTTTCCTTCCTCGGGTCTCTGGTTGCACGTGCGCTCGGCTGCCCAGTGAGTGGTTGCTGGGGGGGGGAGAAAGGTTTAGGTGCCTGTGCGCTGAGTCTGGGGTGCAGCCTTGGGGCGGGTAGGCAGGCAGCCTGTGCGCCAGCTGTGGAGCGAGAGTGGGAGCCGGAGACTGGCTCTGAGCACGTGCGAGGGAGGGAGGGGTTGCCGCTTTAGAGGAGGCTTTGCATTATATTGAGCCCAGATTCCCAGGTGCCGCCCAGCGTTTGACTGGGCAAACTGTCCCCCTTTCCCTGGTGGGAAGGGGTTCACACACAGTAGTGGGGATTTACCCTGTTTTCCTAAGCCCACATCCTGCTTGGAGAGGGCCAGTGAGGAGAGTGAGCCCTGCAATCCTTTCCCTAAATTAGCAGTGTCCTGCCAACAGGACCTGCTCACCAGGGAATTAAAAAAAGGTGAGAGTGTCCACATCTAACCTGTTCAGGTGAACACCTGCTACTGGTGCTCTTCAGGTCATCTCCATTTCTAAAGATGCTGTGAACTGAACGCTTGTCCCAGAGACCCAGGCCACTGCCCTGTGGTAATTGGGGTTGTACAGCTGTAACTGACTGTAATTTTTAAAAACCAGGGGAGAGTTTCTGCTTGGCTCTCAGTCTTAGGTTGGTTTAACAATACTGCTCAAGAATGTTTTTTCACACCCCTGACCAAAGTGCTCATATGGTGATAGGTCTTCCATTCACCTAGTTGCCAGCTGGCTTGTGGAGGTGGATTACCTAATCCAGCAGGAGAGCCCACTATCTTTTTAAGTGTAGACAGGGCCTTCTCAGTTGGTGGATCTGCAGGGCCAGTTAAAGGGCAGCGAAAACAAGTCACTACTATCAGCAGAGGTTTTTTTCAGGAAGAAAATGTATGGAAAGAATAAGTATGCTTTTTCACAATAGAACTGAACTTTTAAGAGCTTAAATCTGGGGTGGGGTGGGGGCCACTGACCCACAGAAAAATCAGTTGGGGGCTGCACACAAGTGAGAAGCAAAAAAACCCCCACATTGACATGATCTCAACTGAATTGGAGAAAGACCCTTCTCACATTCCTCTCACACACCAGAGCCTAAAGAGGGGCCCAACCTAGTAGATTTTGTGTGCTCCAGCCCCACGGTTGGGCAGTAAGAGGGGCTGGAGCACTTGTAGGCTCCCTAATGTGTGTGGGGGGGCGGGGGGGGGGCAGTGAGCCTCAGGGGCCAGATCCAAGCAAACGAGGGCCTGCATCTGGCCCCCAGGCCTGAGGTTCCCCACCCCTAGCTTAAATGTATGGAGTCTGTATAGGAACCAAGTCCTTCATGTGTCAAAACCGAACCTCACTTTCTGTTATGGATCACTTACAGTTTGTAGTTTTGTGTGGGTGGGGATATTTTGGGGGGCAGTGCGTATTAATGTAATGAGGTATCCATGACAGCAACAAGAGAAAATAGGGATTGTGTGTATTTGTTTGGTTTAAACCCACAAAAATATCCCACTTGAACTGAGATCCATTAGTCAGTTGTGTACTTTTCATATGTCTGTGCATAATACATGCAAAACTCTATGTGCAGAATGTCCGCATGAAAACATACCTATTTGTGCCCCATCATAGGTACCTGCAGGAGTCTGTGTAATATTGCTGTTGTGCCTGGAACAAAAAATGTCTAGCTATGGAAATCAAGAATTTTGACACATCCATTTGTGTCGTTGTCTAGATTAAGATTTACAGTATAGTGTCAGCACTCAAATCTAGAGGCTGATCGTGTGAACTAAACTAAACTGCACCATTGGTTTTAATACCCCATTAAGATTATTTTATTAATTATGACCCTTTGAAAGTCTTAAAAAATCACAAATAGTCTAGCAGCACCTTAAAGACTAACAAAACATGTGGATGGTATTATGAGCTTTCGTGGGTACAACCCACTTCAGATGACTGGAGCATTAAAAGTCCAGATCCAACAATAAATAAGGCAAGAGGGAGGGGAAGGGGGAAAGTCTGTTCAGAGTGCTTTATTTTTAGCTTTTTTTTTTGTAAAATTTAGCTCTGAGCTATGAACTTGAAATTGAGTTTTTAAAGAATGAGAGGGTCTGAGATGTGTTTGTGGGTGCATGAGGGATGTTTCCCAATGCTAAAGTTAAATAAACTTGTGAATATGTTTACAAGACCACAACAAAAGAATAGAAAACATTAAAGCCTCAATCCTGCAATGAGCTCCATGCAACCAGATCACCCCCTGAAGCATTGTTATTTTATCAGCTACAATTGGTTAATAACATAGTAAAAGCATACTGATGGTTAACTAAATGAGTGTTTACAAATTTTCCAAAAAAACTTCAATTACATCTGTGCTGCAATCACATTCTTCTGAAAGAAAATCAAAAAAACAGAGGAGTTTTTCTCACTTTGGTAATCCGCATTCTATGAGGAAGAAGCCTTTTTCCAAAAGAGCTCTTTCGGAAAAAGGCGTGTGTGGATGGGGAAGAGGGAGCTCTTTCAAAAGAAGAGGAAAAAGCACAGGTGGCCACTCCTTCCATAGTAATCACAGCTGGAATGCGAGATAGTGACCACACTGAATGGACGCTATCTTTCGAAAGCAGATTGCTTTTTCGATGCGCTTTTGCAGTGTGGACGCTCTCTTTCGGAAGTTTTTCTAGAAGATCTCTTCTGGAAAAGCTTCTTCCAAAAGAAGCCTGCAGTCTAGACATAGCTTTTTAGACTTAACTTCTAAATATTTGCCTTCTTGACAAACTTAGAGCAAGAATGGCAGAGAGACCTATGTGGGAGCAAGTTGGAACAAGTTTTGTGCATCTCTATTACCAGCGTTTTGATACCAGCAGGGTAGAGCTAAGTGCTCTCTATGTAAGTATCAGTTTTACCTTGATGCTTCAAATTTTTAACTTTCTCGCTGATCATTTTGAATGATGACTTTAAAGACCTGATGTATTCTGCACTTCTGCTGTAAAGATGATAGTTTTTATGAAGAAATGTTTCTAGATAGACTGAAAACAAGTACATATCCTCCACCAATCCTAATTCTTTAAACTGCTTCACCTTATAAACTATGATTCCTGTTCAATATTCTTCTCTTTTGACAATAATTGTCAGATTTTAAAAAATTTTCTGAATTGCAAAAATGTCATGGGTGGGAGGTGTTGTTTCAACTTGCTAGAAAACTTGAACTATGAGATGACATCTGTCATGGTGAAGAAGTATCAAAAGCTAACAGGAGAAATGGTGTGTGTAATGCTTTCTTTATCTTCTCAAGTACTTGATTCCTCCATTCTTTTACCTGATCTTATAGGCCCACTAAAGATCTCTATGGGGAAACAGGACTAGTGATGGTCCCTGAGATCTCCCTGGCACATCTTAGGAAGGCAGCAGCAACCTGGTATCAAAAAAGCTTGAGAAACACGGCTTTAGGCTATATCCTCAGACCCTTCAATCTTACCTAACTTCTGTAATATTGATATGAATAATTTTGTTCTCTCTTTCAGACAGATGCTTCTTGCTTATCATGGGAAGGACAGCAATTTCAAGGAAAAACAGCTATCATGGAAAAGTTGATGGTACTGTATGTACTAAAAGTTATTTTAAAATAATATTTGCTGAACTGCTTTCTTATCTCAGGATTTTAAAACAGTTAAATCCCACATGATTCTCATAATTTAAAGTGGCAGGGAGAACACCAGTGACCTATGTTGCATAACTTTTTGGAGTTTAAAAAATAATCTGATTGCTGCAATGAAAGTGCTGTTAAAATTGCATCATGAGTTTCTATGTTTGTTCAATAACATCTGCTTAATTTACAAGTCAAATACATTTTCAGAGTGCCACCACCTCAAAGTCAAGTTGAGTTCTTTCCTCTTCAGCACACATGAGAGCTTCTGCAGGCTGAGTTCAGCCCTCCCTTATACCTATGAAACCTTGTAACTTTAACTCAGGGCTGAATTTGGCCCTGTAGTTGAAACTTAATGAACAGCTCTGTTGATGAGTGAAGCAGTATAAAATCCAACTCCCTTAGCTTTGTCTGCTCTGCTAATAGGAATTAAACACAGTTAAACTGATCAGTAAGTACAAGAGTTACTTTTTAGTTTTAGAGTACGTGGTACAAAAGTGTTAAACTGCAGCATATTTAAACACCCACTTCTTAAGACTATATTAATATCTAATGCTATTTTTGCTCTCTTTGGGGGAGGGGGGAAGGAAGGTTGAAGAGCCATCTGCCATTGACCTTATGAAAATAGTTTATCTTAAGGTTGAGGAAAGATTAGCATTTAGAAAATGCTATCCTTCCAAGATCTTTGAGCAGGATTTTTGTACAGTGCAGGGAGGAATTTCTATTCTCTCACTTCAGACATTTTACTTTCTTGTAAAACACAGTATTATAGCTCACTGTACTAAATGTTAACTTCCCCCATTAGATTTGCTTTGATTTTTCACTAAGATCTGACATTCACATGGCCAAACACTCATACAGTACAGCTAGAATACAAACATGCTAAGTCGCATGGATCATGGACCATGCAGAGTACCAAGTACGCTGCTGGAGTAGAACTATTAATTAAATGAAATACTTGCATGAACATGCTTAGCTTATGTGAGATTTTTTTTTTTTAAATCCCTCCTAAACAGAGCCTTCCATTCCAAAAAATTCAACACAGCATAACGTCTCAAGATCATCAGCCAACGCCTGATAACTGTATACTTAGTATGGTGGTTGGTCAGCTGAAGGTGAGGCTGACAAATTGTAATGCTTTGATTGGTGTGTAAGGAGAAGCTTGTTGGTCTTAGAAGTATTCCATTTGGAAATACAGTGTTCTGTTATTGTAATTACATCAGTTTTTTTTTATTAGAATTCCTGTTTGAGCCTGAAGTAATACCACTGATGCTGTATCTTAATAGATTTTGTATCTTGAATAGATTTAAATATCTACTGCATATCTTTTCAATTGATACATGCAATGCTATAGACTTAAGTAGTTTTTTGAGGGTATTTGGCTTGGACACATGGGCTATATTTCCTACTTTTAACTGGTTTTTCTTTTATTTGTTTAGGTGGACAATGACCCAGTGATGGGGTTCCACCAGCTGTTTGTTCTCAAGAACATTAGTGACAATTGGGTTTGCACCAATGACATATTCAGATTAGCCCTGTATAACTTTGCTTGAATTTTTTTTTTCTGTCTGTTTCTATTGCCACACTCAAATCTGACACACAAATAAATTGTTCTGAATTTGTTCTGTGGTGGTTTATGCAGTCTGATTGAAAGACCGTACACTTCATAGCTGATGCTTCTCTTCCCTTGTCGTAACCATATCTTGGTGTAATATTAACTTATAAACTGTAGATAAAAATGTGAATTGTTTTTACATTATGAATATGATAGTCCTGAGGCTACACTTTACTATATATAAACTATGGCTTTCTAAAAAGAGTTGGGAGCATCAGCCTCTATAAGATGGGGAAGGTAATGGTAATGGGATACACTACGCACACGAATTGATCAGGAAGGTAGGCACAAAGTCTTAACCAACATTTTAATATGTCTAGTTTGCTTAAACACTAGGGCCTAGGTCCAGATCTGGTACTTTGGTGCCAGGTTTTAGGCTCCATTGTGATTCTCTCTCACATCTCCCCGCCCCCCCCCCCCCCTCGTCCGTGCCACTCAGGAGCTACCCAACCACACAGTCATCAACATTCACTCAGGATTTAAACGTGCTGTAAATGCTCTCTAGCTCCCTCTGGGCATGCACAGTGCTGCCTCACTTTACTTATCCAGGCACCCAAGTTCCATTAACCAGGAAAGATAGATGAAGGAGCACATACGTAAGAGGGGAATGGTCCTACCATTGGGAAAACTTTCCTGGCTTCTATACTACCCTGGTGAAATGGGCTAGCAAAGGATCTGACTGAGTCCCTGTTCCCACTGCCTTTACCCAGAGGCCTTCCTGACTTTGAGGGCCCCCTTCCATTCTCCTGCATAGCAGTCCTCAAACCCCCAACAAGGCTGAGCCCAGGATTCCTGGGAGGAGGTCTTGACCCTCAACCATACTGTAGTCAGTTAGCCTCTACCTAATGTGTCCCCCACTCCAGGGTGCCTTCTCCACAGGGATGTTTCTCTAATCCACTGAACTGTGACATACAGTTTAAAAAAAAAAAAAAAAATAGTGGGAAAGGTTAGAGGAAAACACAACTTTGCTCTGTGGTGTGAGGACATCCCTTTCACAAACAGGCTCTGGCCTGTAAGTTCCTACATGTCCCAGGCCGCCGCCTTAGGCCCTTACTATGCTGCAAGGATGCTGCAGTCAGACATTTGCTCTGGCATAGCCATATGCTGTCAGGCTCTAGATGGCAGGACCCTTTTTCCCAGCAGGCCGCCCCCCCCCCCCCCGGAGAGGTTATGATCCTCCAAGTATATGATTTCCCACCCCACCCCCTGCAAGGCCTCTTGGCTGATGGCATCTCCCTGCTCTCTGGGCTTCTGCCCAGAGACCCACATCCACCCTCCCTAGCTGCTCACTGTACCCAGCTCCAAACTGCTTCCGCTCTACTCTTTGCTGCTCTGCCTATAGCTCCCTGGGCTGTTGCTTTGTCCCTTGTGGCTTTTGGTTGCTGCAGCTCTCCTAGCACAGGATCTGGGCTGCTTGGTTGGCATAGCTATGCTCCCCAGCCCAGTTTGGGGTCCTGCTCTCTCCTTAGCTCAGCTCCACCCTCTCTGTGCCTGGCAAATCCATCTCACTCAGGGTGGGATTCCCCCAGCCTCCTGACTACCTCATTAGCCTGCCCACCCTGTCAATAAGGCTGACCTGGAGCACTGGCCTCCCCATTGCACCCAGGGATTGTTTTTCCAACAACCCTTTGCCATGTTTCCATACTTGAGTCTAGCCATCCAAAAACCCCACTGAGTTTTAGTGAGGGGCCGACAGGCCCCAGGAATGAGATATGTAGGGTCTGAGATGAAGGAGCATGTATCTCTCCTCAGGGCCTAAGCTTGTAGGCTTGATCAGAGGCTCTTGTGTTTCATCATGGATAAATACTTCAGTCATTAAGCCAGAAAGAGAAATTCCCGAACTTGGAGTTTAGGGCATGGGAGGTGGGAGATCTAGAGTCCAGTAGACCTGCATGTAGAGCCTAGGGTCAGCTGGGGACTCCAAAGCTGGTCCCAGGTTCTGCAGAAATGCTGCTCTGGAGCCCGGGATCAGCTGAGGAGTCCCCTGCTGACTGCAGGCTCCATGCTGTTGCCCCTTTGAATTGCACAAGAACCCCCGCTGGGCCCTCTTGTGCATTTCAAAGCTGGCACTGCATGCAGCCTGGAGTCAGCGGGACTTCCTGCTGGCCCAGGCTGCATGCAGAGTTCCACATTCCTGGGGCTCTTGTACATTTCAAAGGAGGAATACGGAAGTGCCTATCAACTAGGGTGTGTCTAGACTACATGGCTCCGTTAACGGAGACATGTAGATGAGTTTACTAGACATAGCAAAATGAAGCGGCGATTTAAATAATCACGCTTCATTTACATCAAAATGGAACATTTACATCAAAAGTGAAACGAGGCTTACCGGAGCGGTCGACAAAGGCTTCCCCTTGTCGACTGCAGCGCGTCTAGACTGCCCCGCTGTGCTGGATCAGCTGATTGTTGGCACAGCGCGGTGGCCATTTTGATGTAAATGAAGCACGATTATTTAACTCATCTACATGGCTCTGTCAACAGAGCCATGTAGTCTAGACACACCCCTAGTCGAGCAGTCGATGGAAATTCCATCGACTGCTCAATTAGTCAATTAACCACTAATTAACATCCTTAGTCCACACTGCAGGAAGTTGAAGGGAGCACACACTCCCTTTGATTTCCCTTATTCCTCGTAGAAGCAGGACTACTGGTGTCCACTGGAGCACCTCTCTGTTTGAATTAGCTGTCTTATCTAACCCACTAATTCAAACACTGGAAGATCAGCAGCGGCAGCTTTGATCTTCTTTGTAGTGTGGACATACCCTAAGACTTATGTCAATGGAGCATTAACTCTTGACAGCTAGTGAATTGAACAAAACTTCATTAGTTATTTCACTTACGAATTCACAAAAAGTTTAGACTAACGTGATGAATGTAGTGGTATTTGCTGGAGGGGTTGCTATCAAACCTACTTGCAGTGGAGGTGGAAAAGAAGATATACATCCACACTTCAATAGCAGATTTGAAGGAGGGGGAGGAGGAAACGGACTGATAAAGGACTTGGGTTAAGAACAGCATGAAGGGTTCCCCTCTTGTCCCTCATCGGAACTTTACATGGTAAACTGTAGGAGATGCTGGACTGAGGGTGGGAGCGAACAGGACTTGTGAAGAGCCACAGTCTTTTCTCACTCTTTATTCTCACCATCCTCTGTGGTCTTTATGCACTTAAGCTACAAAAGCATGAGAGGACTGGAATAGCCCCGCATTGAGAGGAAGAAGGGCTTGCAAAGAAGTATCCCAACTGCATAACCTAGGAATAATTTATCACATGCGGCCCACTCACTATTTGTGGTTGCCCATCCCTGAACTAGAGGCTCTCTTACAACCTTTTATCATTAAAAAAGACTGTCAAATTGGAGATTGTCTTTCTTTAATATCAGTAGCACAGAAGCAACTTCTTTCCACTAAGGATGTTAAGAGGAGGATAACTGACTAATCGTGTAGTCAATACAATTTGTATTGACTATACAATTAGTCGATAAGGGGTCCTGCTGTGGATCTGCAGTTTAAATATATTAAGAGCCAGGTGTACAGGCAGCCCAACTCCTACTACATTTAAACTGAAGAGCTGCAGTGGGGATATGTCCCAGACCCAGCGTGAGCTGGGACTGAGCAATCCCAGCTACCACCAGGTCCCAGGCTGCTGCACCTCTGTCTCCCCTTCTCTCCCCCCCCCCCCACCCGATACTGTGGAGACAGTGCTGGGGGGAACCAGCTTTTAAGCCAGCTCGCCCCAGCACCAGCTCCTGCTTCCCCTCTCTTGCTGCCTCTTTTAAAGAGGCAGTGGGGCAGGGGGGAGCAAGCAGTTGAGTAGTGACTTGACTAGACCCTTATATCCCTACTTTCCGCTAACAATAAAACATACAGCAATAGAAACCACAGAATATGAAGCCAAAGTATCTGGCAAGCTTACAGTGATCTGTTGGAGCTATGTGCCCAAAAGACAAGTGGTCATCAAAATTAGGTCAATCCATGGATGAGGATATCTGTAAGAAAGGGATTGTAAAAACATTAGGTTTTGTACACCACCTCGTGCCATTGTACTGACGTGGTAATTCCAAATCTTAGTGATGTGTCCTCATGCCAGAAATGAGTCTTGGTCTTTAATATACGTAGCTCAGACGTATACTGGAGAGGCTGACAGAGTCACACAGCTCCATGTCTTAGGATTATAGATCTTTGAATTAATTCTGATTGGAAGTGTAACAATGGATTGCTGAAAAATAAATATAAATAACCTGCTAATTGCAGCTATACATTTTGGGCATGTATACTGCAGTTACTTCTAGCAGTCCAACATGCCAAATCACAGCAGAATATAAGCTACCAGTCCTTCATTTAGGAAGGTTTTGAGGTCAAAAGCCAAACTCAGGAGAGCAGTGCTGCAATCATTGCGCCATATGCAGCTGAAACTTCTCATTTCCACCACTCTGAGGGGATACTGCCAGACAGTCACCTACAGTGGGATCCACACTGACATGTACTCAAAAAAGAAAGAACTGTTACTTATCCTAGAGTAACTGTGGTTCTTTGAGATGTTATCATCTGTGTTCCATGACCAGCACTATATCTCTGTTAAGTTTTGTCACTGACTTCAATGACAAGAAACAGACAAGGTAGGTGAGGTAAATATCCTGGGATTGACATGGTTTCCACTTCAGTGACTATAAGACAGTTTCCAACAGAGAAGAAAAGTAATCTTTTACCTCTTTTATCCAATGAGTAGTCCTGTGCGCCTTAGAGGCTAACAAAAATATAGAGAGAGTATCATGAGCTTTTGTGGGCAAAACCCACTTCTTCAGCTCATCTGAACTGAGTTTTGACCATGAAAACTCATGATACTATTTTTATATTTTTGTTGGTCTCTAAGAGTACATCTACACAGCAGTGTTATTTCAGAATAACTGACATTATTTCAAAATAACAAAATGCATGTCTACACAGCAAGCCATTATTTCAAAATACTGTTGATCTAGAGGACTTCTTAATCTGACTCCTATAACCCTCATTTCACGAGGAGTAAGTGAAGTTGAAGGAAAAGTGCTCTTTCTTCGACTTCCTGCTGTATAGACATCGCCAAAAGCCAAATTAAGCTATTTCGACTTCAGCTACGCAATTGACATAGCTAAAATTGCATATCTTAATTCAACTTTTGCCCTGCAGTATAGATGTGCCCTAAAGTGCCAAAGGACTACTCATTGTTTTTAAAGTTACAGACTAATATGGCTACCCCTCTGCGATTCTTTCATCTAGTTAGGTGTAGCCTTTTTTAAATAACTTTATAAGCCTCTGATTTGACAGCTCATTTTGTGGTCTTAGCTGTTCATATCAGTTGACATTTGTGTGATTGCACATTTCTACTATTAATTAATAGGTTTGTCTCTTCCACTTGAAGGTCTTATGTTATTCGTTTAAAGACTGTTGAGTTGCGAGATAAAAATAAATGTTACTATTTTTGAGTCTATGACCACCCTGCTTAAATTAAAATATTCCTACAGTTTATGTATGGTGGCAGCCATACACCTGCTGTCATAAAGAGAGATATGCTCTGATTTATGAATTTTCCAAGAGTCAGAAACAATGGCACTCACCATTTTGGGAGTAGCTCAGAGACCTCAGAACTAGATTTTACTGCTCGTTGGTTACCTTCTGAGTTTTGCCTACAACATATAGGGATCATTTCTGACTTTTCAAGAAAATTTTGTATCTTTCTCCCTAACCTTTCTAATCTCCTTCAGCAACCTTTATCATCCAATTCTGCTTCAGCAGGATGTTGAGTCATTCATTGTTGCACAAGTAACAGAACCCATCTATCTGATCTGCAAAGAATTGGCCTCTATTCCAACTGCTTCTTGGTTCCTTAGAGGTCAGACAGATTGTTCTCAGAAAACTTGGTTTTCTTAATGAACTATATTTCAGAAAGTATCTAGGGTCAACAACTTCTTTCCCTTACCAGGACAGAGTCCAGGACCTTGTTTTGAAGAACAGACTATAATTTAGCAATCCATCATTTTCATCGCTAATCCATCAGTCTCATCAATGATCTCTATTTCATGATAAGAAAGAGCTGCTATTCATTTCAGATGCTCTTTGTGGACTAGCTATCATTCTGAGAATATTTACAAATCTCAGTGCTCGCTATATTGCCACCAAAAAACTTCACATCTCTCCTTAGCTGGGTGACTGGCTCTGAGGCCTGGTCTACACTATAGCGGAAGGTTGAAGTAAGGTACACAACTGCAGCTATGTAAATTGCATAGCTAGAGTAGATGTATCTTACATCGCGTTTCCGGCTGTTCACACAGTGGGAGGCCGACAGGAGCAAATGCTTCCCTTACTTCTCACAAAAGGATGAGTACTGGACCCCAGCCAGAACTGCCTTCAGCATTCAATTTATGAGTCTATACTAAACCCACTAAATCGAATGCCGAAGATCGACCTCTGGAGCGTCTATCTGCCGGTAAATATAAACGTGGCCTCAGAGTCTAAAAATGCTGACATTCTGTAATAAGTTATTTATTACACTGACAGAACCAAACCTTTCAGACTAATGCCCTTTTTATTTTTAGACATATCTGGACATTCTAAAGGTCAGGCTCTCTCTTCACAAACTCTTTTTTAAAAAGCACCATTAGTTACACAGATGGCTAGGTTCTGAAAATCTATTAATTCCTTCTGGTTACCCTTAATTCTAAGTGTTATTTGAAATGATAAATCATTTGTACAATATAAACCTAATTTGCATGACCCAATGCTCTCTTTTTTTATACAGGGCCCATTTAAAGACAATATTAGCCTCCAATCTGTCTGTCTTAGGGAAAATATGGTCTTGATAAATGTTATTTCCCATAACAATGAAGTTGATTTGAGTATATCTGAGAAATACAATTAATAGTGATTAATATTGGTTTTCTTGTGGAAATTTTACATTATGCTGAAGTAATAAGAGATTAAGAAAGAAAAAGCTATTTGATTTTTTTATTATATAACCTATTATAAGAAGTAACATGAATGAATGAAAAGATTGTCACAGGATGATGGTCTCTTAGTAATGCATAAATGCAGAAACAATGTCAGGATATTTCCAAGCTAAGAACAATTGATACAGAGATAATATAACAGGTGAGTTAATTTGGCTTAATGACTTTATTTCTAATATAGCAAATGAATTCTTTAGATTTACTAATCTTAACTGATCAATACTGGCATTGCAGATTGACAGATATTCATTGTACCATTATTTATCTGCTTTATTCTGATTGACTTTAACAAAAAAGACTTATTGTGCACTTCAGTCATTTAGAGTCTCTATTTTAACGAGTTCTTAAAAATATAATGAAGACAAGGAAAGAAAATCTAAACTAACACTTAGGCATAATAATGTTTCACAGAAGAGTGTTAAAACAGAAAAATTATATATGATGAAATGGATATACCAGCCATATTCAATTGATGTTAAACAAGAAATAAAAGCCATCTAGAAAAGAGCTTCTCTATTGCAAAATTATATTTTGATTTTACCAGGTGAATTCTCTTCTACACAGACATTTAGTTTGTGGCAAGGCTATGTGCAGTAGCTATCCATTAACTGTCTGGGTGGCTCCTGCTGATACACATTACCAGTTCTTTAGTGAGCTTTGATCTACCATGCTTTGATAACTACATGTTTGTAAACAACCTCTAAGCTGTCTAAATCTGTCATCAATGTGACCCTGAAAGGTATTGTTTATTGCCTCACTATACCAACACGAAGTGGGTAATGTACATTAAACCAGTGGTTCTCAAGTAGGGGGTACATGTACCCTTGAGGGTACTTGGAGGTCTTCCAGGAGGTACATCAACTCATCTAGTTATTTGCCTAGTTTTACAATAGGCTACATAAAAAGCACCAGCAAAGTTAGTACAAACTAAACTTTCAGACAGACAATGATTTGTTTATACTGCTCTATATGCTACAGACTGAAATGTAAGGCAATGTTTATATTCAAGGTGATTTATTTTATAACTATATGTACAAAGTAAGTATCTTTTTCAGTTATAGTTTGCAGCAACACTTCTGCATTTTTATGTTTAATTTTGTAAGCTAGTAATTTTTAAGTGAAGTGACTCTTGGGATACCCTAGACAAATCAGCCTCCTGAAAGGGGTACAGTAGTCTGGAAAGGTTGAGTGTCACTTAAGCAACTGGATTTTTAAACATATATACTAGCCCAAAGCGCTAAAGAACTTACTTAAGTCTATCAAGAGCAAATCAGAAGAGAAATTGGCCTACAAAGATCAAACTCTTTTTTTCTTTTTTTTGCTGTGTATTTAGCAAATTGTAAGAAGTTTACAAATCTTTGCTATTTAAAACAATCTTTGCAGCATTACAGCAGAAATAAAACAATCATTACAACAGTTAATTTTTATTTAAAGAGACATTATGAGCTTTGAGGAAAGGAAAGAAAAGCAACCATTGTTAAATTTTTTCTTTTGTAAAAGAATAAGCAGATCTTTCTATTTAACAGGGTAGTAACCTATACAGTGAACATCATTACAATACCTATGTCATTTCTAGTGATTTTATTAAATTGAGTGAAATCTTTATTTACACATATTTAATAAACCAAATATGTCCATTAAATAGTAATAACAATAAAATTCAATATGTGTGCTGGTTTCTTTGAAGGTGAATGTACTTTGTATGAGATCTGAATAAATGGCAACCAAATGTCAAAGAACCTCTCTGTCTTCCATCTGTTTTGCCGCATACGTAATTTATGTGTTCATTTTTTCCATTACAATAATTACCATATTTTTGAATCATTCCTCAATGGTTGGACCATTTTTTATTTTTCTAGTGAGAGGCTATCAATATCAAGTGACTACTAGCAAGAAAGAGTTTAATTCTTGATTTTCTTTCATGTGACTATTTCCACTAGGAAGCCCCAGAATGATTTCCAAAGGATCATTTGGTTAAAAATATCCATCAGTTTGTGATATTTGGTTACAGATTGCATCCCAATATTCTCTGACGACTGGACGTGCCCACTATATATGCACAAAATCTCATCTTTCACCACAATTTCTCCAATATTTATTGTAGACCTATTCAGTCTACAGATAGATTTTTAACCTGAATGATGCGAGGTATCTTTGAAACAGTATCTAAAAGAAATGTTATTTTACTATGCTACAGACTGAGGTTGCTGATCTTCTTTCCAGATCAAACCCATACCTTTGGTGGTAATTTCTCTATCCATATGTTTTTCCCAGTGTACTGCATATGGACATTTTTGATAGAAAATCTTTCTGCAAAGATTGATATAAAATAGTTATATTTTTTTTGTCTCCTAATTGACCACTCATCATTTTTATTAATGTTAGCTTTCTGTATAAAACAAGTTTTCTAGAAGTTGAGAAACATAGTGCCTGAATGAAAAGTACTGGTACTTGGGGAGATTGGGCCAGTTAAAGATAGTTTTGATCTCTAAATTGGTTAGAAAAGTTTATCTACCTGGCCAACCATGCGTATTCTAAGGATGGTAAGCAGAGTGTATTTCACTAATCAAATAGTTGATGCATTTTTGCATTCATTATTTGATTAGTCGATAGAGCGGCACTGCCCCTTTGAAATGCCGGCACGGCATTTCAAAGGGGCAGCGCCGCACAGAGCCCAGGCTCTCTGAGGTGCTGCTGCTTTGAAGTACCCCCATCTTCTCCCCACTTGCTGCCTCTATCTGATAGAAGCAGCAAGGGGGTTAGGGGAAGCGACTAGTCGACTATCCTGCCGACTATCCGATAAGCATTTGCTTATCAGATAGTCAACTAGTCGACTAGTCCTTAACATCCCTAGTGTATTCCATGGCTTTCCTCATCTTTGAAGTTCTCTGGTTAATGATTTGTGTTAAGATCTGCCTTATATGTCATAGGTGGGTCTCATTAGAAAAGAACAGTCCTTATCTCTAATTCTATCCCAAACACACAGTGTAGCCTTTGCTAATAGATGTGTTATATTTCTGGGGGACATGACTTTTTTAGTGCATGATAGCCTAGCTATGTTTGTACTGCCTCAATTTTCTTGTTCAGTAAAGATCTAGTGTTTGGCGTGGTTAGAGTACACACTCTTTCTGAAGATCAAATATCTTTGGTAATTAGGGAAAAGGGGTTCTAGAAACTTCAAAAAAGACATAAAACATTAACAGATGTATGACATAAACGTACAGGTATTGCTAAGAGTGAAAAATAATTCTTTACTGTTTAATTAAATAATATACAGTGGGCCAGAACTTCCACTGGCTCAAATTGATACAGTTCTACTGAATAGAGCTAAAATTATTTATATTAGCGAAAGAAGTGGCCAATTATTTTTTTAAGTATGTGCTAGTTCTCTGTGGGTTGTGTGGTACTTTAAGATCTGTGTGGTTAAAGCACCTTTGAGGCCTGGAACATTAAGGACTGGCGTTGTTCTAAACACTTGGCAGTTGGAAGCAGTAGTGGGTGGAGCTGGGTTGGAGAGTGAAACCAAGAATGACATGGGCATGGACAGAGCTTGTGGAGAAGACCCCTCTCACTCTGCTAACTTGACTCGTTTTTGGTGTTAATTTATTTTTCTTGTTTCTGTGGCTGTTGCTCTGACTCAATTAAACTCAATGTAGATGATTTAAAAGGCATATTTGGTTGATTGGATTTTGGGACCAGAAAATCCCAGTGGATTTCTTTGATGGGGTCCAATATGAAATAGCAAAGTGATCTGTCTAACAGCAATGACAAAGAGCTCTCTGGTCTCAGCGGAAGAAAAATAAATGTAAAACATCATGTATGGAAAAAGGACAGTTTCCATTTGGATGAAAAAAGATGAGGATTTTGAATGCTGACTGCAAAGGATACAGTGATAGTTTTTAAAAAACAAAGATTTTCCTAAATCTAGTTAGAAACTGAAAAGAGAAATCTGCAGTCCTGAAAAGTCTTATGTTACTTTTATTCCTGATCTGAGTGATCATAGAAATGATGAATACTTGACATTTTGGGAGTAAATCAGGCTTTCAAAATATACTTTCTGGCTGAGAGGACTGTTTCCAGAAAGAAGAAGAAAATGTAAATGACATCCCAGCTAGTCTCAAAAACTGTCAATAATCTGCTGTTTTGTTAAATCCACAAGAAGCACAAATCCAGATGTCAGCAACTGAGTATTGTTACAACAGCTGGCTATCATCCATAAGGAAGCACATGCTACCTGGGAATTCCTATAGAAGAGTGGAGCTTCTCGTACCCCAACATGCTTCCTCCTTCCAACAAACCCTATGCCACAACTGGGAAGGTATGTGTAAGGATGGTTGTGCTAGCTTTACAGCCAACTGACAATTTCCTTTCTACCAAGATAATTCTTTACTGGACAACTTGTGGCCAAATTATGTTCCCTTTGTACTGCTCATGTAGCTCAAAAAGGACAGAATGGGACTGAGAATCTGGCCCATATTCATCAGGAATAAAAGATGCCTGCAAATTGGTGTAAAGTAAACCTTTGTTGTTACCATCAGTTATTATAAAAGTAGATGGTCCTTCATTAGTAAAGAAAAATAGTTCTTACTCCCATTTCATTCAGAAGATCAAAACAATAGTTCCCATCTATGAAAAATCCATAGTAGATAAAGTTGTAACCTTCCTATTCTATGTCTCGTCTGCAACTTTTCCTCTTACTCCCTCCTCTGCTGCTGTCCTAAAGAAAATTTATTTCTGAGAGGGGATAAGTGTGACATCACTGATGATCTGTGGGAAAATAACCTCATAAGTAAATCACTTCTCCCTTCTTCTTATCCTCTACTTTTACTCATAAGAACTGCCATATTGGATCAGACCAACGGTCCATCTAGCCCAGTATCCTGTCTGCTGACAGTGACCAATACCAGATGCCCCAGAGGGAGGGATCACAACAGGTAATCCTCATGTGATCCCTTCCCTGTCACCCCCCTCCAGAGAAACAGAGGCTAGGGATACCATTCCTGCTAATAGCCATTGATGGACCTAACTTCCATGAATCTATCTAGCTCTTTTTTGAACCCTGTTAAATTTCTTGCCTTCACCGCATCCTCTGGCAAGGAGTTCCACAGGTTGACTATGCACTGAGTGAAGAAAAATTTCCTTTTATTTGTCTTAAACCTGTTGCCTATTAATTTCATTTGGTGATCCCTAGTTCTTATATTGTGGGAATAAGTAAATAACTTTTTCTTATTCACTTTTTCCATGTCAGTCATGATTTTATAGACCTTTATCATATCCCCCCTTAGTCTCCTCTTTTCTAAGCTGAAAAGTGCAAGTCTTTTTAATCTCTTCACATGGGACCTGTTCCAAACCACTAATAATTTTTATTGCCCTTTTCTGAACTTTTTCCAATGCCAATGTATCTTTTTAGAGATGAGGCGACCACATCTGTACGCAGTATTCAAGATGTGGGCGTACCATGGTTTTATATAGAGGCAATAAGATATTTTCTGTCTTATTCTCTTACCCTTTTTTAATGACTCCTAACATTCTATTTGCTTTTAGTCTTCCTTGTTATTGTTTTTATTTAGTTTTGCACACTGCTCTTCTATATTTTAAGGACAAATTAATTTTAGAGCAGGGGCACAGAAAAAGGCACATAGACTTAGGCCACAATTCTTCAAAGTCTTAAGCGTGAGCTCAAAATCAATTGGATTACTCAAAGTATATGAATTTAAGGACGTGCTTACATCTTTATAGAATTCAAGTTTTAGTGCTGATTCTACAAGGTGCTATGCTAAGCTCTTCCTGAAAGATAATGAGTGCTAGCTCCTACCATCTTAAATGGGAGTTGAAGGCGCTTAGACATGGTATGATTCTTCACAAAAAGACAAACACAGTACAATGATATAAAGGATGTACCTATTTTATAGATAATTTTAATTAGATTCTTTGTAAATAGTTCCATTTTTAATACAATAGTTATAAAATATTGTCTGAAGGTTAGACAAACTCAGTAGTTCA
This sequence comes from Pelochelys cantorii, assembly GCA_032595735.1. Lineage (NCBI taxonomy): Eukaryota > Metazoa > Chordata > Testudines > Trionychidae > Pelochelys > Pelochelys cantorii. Next base: position 102,811,057 of record CM064327.1, read on the forward strand.
ATTATAGTGCTCAAAGGTGAATTTAAAATACATTAAGATAATTTCACAATTGTAATTTTTCTAATTCATTTTAAAAACACTACTATTTGAAAAAAGAACAGATACTATTTGTTTTATTATGCTTTGTTACAACAAAAATGTATGAATATTAGTTTTGTGGGATTGATTGGCCATTGTGCTTTTGAAAAATTTTTTGCTTCTAAGTAGCTACTATGTTTTACACTTTACTCTTATGAATTATTAGACTATTGTCAGTGATTTAACTGTAAGTATATAATATAAATCAATTAGGAAATTTAATCTTTTCTGGTTTTGGCAATAATAACAGACTTTCTTATGTGGCATATGGTATAACTTTATCAATTAGAATATATTTTCCTTTTGCTGTTAGCTTGTCTCTTTGGCTAGGTCTACACTATAGGAGGTTTTTTTGGAAAAAGCTATGCAAACTGGACTCCACAATTTGCATAGTTTTTTCCAATCACTTTTCCGGAAGAGGCTTTTCCACCATATGGCCCAGTCTAGACGGGACCAAATGGTGGAAAAGCCTCCTTTTTCAGAGGAGCCCTTATCCCTCATAGAACGAGGTAAACAGGGCTCCCTGAAAGAGCAAGTTTGCTCTTCTGCGAAAAAAAAGTTCCTTGGACGCGGCGGAGTTTTTCCGGGATACCTCCAGTATCCCGGAAAAATCCTGCAGTGTATATGTACCCTTTTATATGCTGAAATAAGATCTCTTTTTATTTCAACACCATTACGGAACACATACATAATAGATGATCACCCAAAATTGCTATGTGGTAGAAATTATTAGTCGAAAAATAAAGTGATAGTGTACTTATTGGAACATTGAATATGAAAATCATAAATGTCCTTTTCATATTTTTTATAAAAGTGTCTGATAACAATTTTGGTGAATAACTGAATATTTTATTAGTATTTACTTTTTAACATGAATATATTGTCTACTTATGTTTGATTTTGACAACTTTTAAAAGATTTGTTCAACAGGATAAATATGTATGTGGTTTGTTTATAGCTGCATTGAATGAAAGTCAATGGCAGAACTCCAATTGACTTAAATGGGGCCATAATTTCTCCCATTTAGGTATAGTTAAGAAAAACCCTTATTTTAATTCATTGGTAAACCAGTTGAAGATGAAAGTGATACAGTTCAGAAAGTTTTTATTTCTAATAGAATATCATAATTATAACTTCTTCTTTGTGTATTTCTTGCCTTTGCTTGCCATTATCTGTTGTCTCCTCATGTATCAGAGCTCAATGTCCAGGTTCCATAAACAAAGCATGTCTTCTATATCAAGAGAGGTTAGTCATCGTATACTGCCCCACTGCTGTGGGTTGTGCACTCTTCCTCCACCAGTTATTCCTCCACTCTTCCTCCACCAGTTTACAACTATGTTCCATGAGGAGGAAATCAAGCCAAGCCAAAGACTAGCTGAAGCTGTCTAGATCTACAATCAAATGAAAAAGAAGACAGGTACAATGATAAACTCTTCAGTTTACTTAGTGTTTTACACAGTCTTTTCCACTGAAGCCTCCTCTCTATAAAGACATAGTTTTCAGCTGCCGGGAGGGCTGGTCACCAGTAACAGTGGGCCAAAAGTATGTGAGCTACCATGGCAAAGGAGTGTCAAAAGATCAGCCATGCTGTCACACCTGGTCCACAGGAGTGGGATTCCTCACCCAAATATAAGCAGAACATAAAGAGTTGGTACTGTGCATTGTTTCCTACCAGAGAATATGGCATATGTCAACCAGAGATGTAATCAGCTAGTGCCATCTGTCACTGCCCTCCAAGCAACTTTAACAGTAAAGATATCTCATTGAAGGTCTGGCAGAGCTGTGTGTGCTAGCACATCCAGACTGGAGGTTAGTGTATACTTCAGTTAGCCCCTAATAATAAAAATGGCTGAGTTTAGCTATGGACAAGCTGAGTGTGATGGCTGCACCTCTAGCCTCTGAGCAGTATTCATCTGGAGCAAATATGAAGGCCAAGATAGATGTATGAATGAAGAGTCTCTTCGTCTGGAGGTTCCTGATGTTTTCATATCAAGGCAGTACAGGTTGGATGTTTCAGATGGAGCTGGTATGTCAGGCTAGGTTGAGTTTGACTCCCAAATATGTGATAACTGGATAAAATAGCAAAATAGGTTGATTGGCAAAATAATTGTTTTGATGGAAAGTAGTTGGCATTCTCTTTGTTTCACTGAGATTTAGGGCTCATCTTCACTACTGTGCTATATCAGTGATATAGCAATAAATGTAGTGGTATCCATTTAGTTCATGTGGTGAAGATGCACTACATCGACTGAAGCATGCTTTCCCTGTTGATGTAATTAATGCACCTCAAGGAGAGGTTGAACTATGCTGGCAAGAGAGCATGTCCCACCAACGTAGTGTGGTGTAGATAACCACTGTAAGTCAATGTAAGTTAGGTTGCTGAAGGGGTTGGTTTTTCATGATGTAATTTACATTGACTTAAGAGGTAGTGTAGACAAGCCTTTAGTCTTCATTGCTAGAAATCAGTAGTCAGAGAATCCAAGTATGTGGTAAGATTCCTTTCAAACCTCTGGAAGTCATTTCCAATGTTAGCAATATAGATGATGACAGTTTAAATTCTATGTTTCAACTTTGTTTTAAAAAAATCTCTTGTGACAGCAGGAAATTATAATATTGTCTTCAAAGATAATTGTCTTCATGGGATAAGAGGGAAGGTCCTTGCATGGAATGAGAACTGGTTAAAAGACAGGAAACAAAGGGTAGGTATAAATGGTAAATTTTCAGAATGGAGAGGGGTAACTAGTGGTGTCCCCCAAGGGTCAGTCCTGGGACTCATCCTGTTCAACTTATTCATAAATGATCTGGAGAAAGGGGTAAGCAGTGAGGTGATAAAGTTTGCGGATGATACTAAACTGTTTAAGATAGTCAAGACAGCAGCAGACTGTGAAGAACTTCAAAAAGATCTCACCAAACTGAGCGATTGGGCAACAAAATGGCAAATGAAATTTAATGTGGATAAGTGTAAAGTAATGCACATTGGAAAAAATAACCCCAACTATACATACAGTATAATGGGGGCTAATTTGGCTATGACAAATCAGGAAAGAGATCTTGGAGTTATCGTGGACAGTTCTCTGAAAAATTCCACACAATGTGCAGCGGCGGTCAAAAAGGCAAATAGGATGTTAGGAATTATTAAGAAAGGGATAGAAAGTAACACACAGAATATCTTACTGCCCCTGTATAAAACTATGGTACGCCCACATCTTGAATACTGTATACAGATGTGGTCTCCTCATCTCAAAAAAGATATTTTGGCCTTGGAAAGGGTTCAGAAAAGGGCAACTAAAATGATGAGGGGTTTGGAACAGGTCCCATATGAGGAGAGGCTAAAGAGACTGGGACTTTTCAGTTTGGAAAAGAGGAGACTGAGGGGGGATATGATAGAGGTATATAAAATCATGAGTGGTGTGGAGAGGATGAATAAAGAAAAGTTATTTATTAGTTCCCATAATAGAAGAACTAGAGGACACCAAATGAAATTAATGGGTAGCAGGTTTAAAACTAATAAAAGAAAGTTCTTCTTCACACAGCGCATAGTCAACCTGTGGAACTCCTTGCCAGATGAGGCTGTGAAGGCTAAGACTATAACAGAGATTAAAGAGAAGCTAGATAATTTCATGGAGGTTAGGTTCATAAAAGGCTATTAGCCAGAGGATAGAAATGGTGTCCATGGCCTCTGTTTGTCAGAGGCTGAAGATGGATGGCACAAGACAAATGGCTTGATCATTGTCTTCGGTCCACCCCCTCTAGGGCACCTGGTGCTGGCCACTGTCGGCAGACAGGCTACTGGGCTAGATGGACCTTTGGTCTGACCCAGTATGGCCATTCTTATGTTCTTATATAAGATGTATGTCTATATCTTATAAATGGATAGCTCTTGTGGGGGGAGGAGGGTAGATATTGAGTATCCATGAAGAAGGTATGTTTTTCTTATAGGTCACATATTCTTTAAAAAATCCAGCAAGCTTGATCTTAGACTTGCGGGAAGATCACAGCTGATTCAAGAGCATACATGGATATAAGCAGGAAAAATCACCTATGTGGGTAAGATTAAGTATACAACTATCAAAGAGTAAGGATGCTGAAAATCAGATTACTATCCTGTTGATCTACTCAATAATAGATCCACTGTCTGTGTTGTCATAGACCTCTAATCACTATATTACTACATAGTTTGATATCTCCATTACATTGAATTCTACTCATATTTCTTAATGTCTCCCATTAGTTTAGAATAATCTTTAATTTGCTGCAGATTTTTTATGTTGAAGTGGGCTCAGCCAATCAACTTTATCCATGTGGGGCTTTTTTTGGGGGGGGGGAGAAGATTTCATACTATGAATTACTTGCCCAATGACTTGTCCTAAGGAACCATATTTTTGGGTTCCTGATTACAAGTACAGGCAGAATGTAAGCCATGTATGGAAACACACTTGCAGCTTCAAGAGCTTGGACCACTAGTTTTCTCCTCCAATGGGAAACACTGTCACTTGACATGGCATAATCCTATTGGCTGCTGGATGTGGGTGGGCACTTCAGAATCCTGCAGATGCAAATAAGGCTTCACCCAACATCCCATGCAAATGAGGTCAGGCTGCTCAGTGACCACGTGGTGTTATTGATGGGAGTGAAATCTGACCCCGCCCTCTTCAGGATGACGTCACATGATCAGCTCAAAAGCTGGTTCTAGGCACCCCTTGTGCCCACTCAGAAGGACCAGAACAGGAGGGGCAGGTAATGGGGGGTAACAGGTGAGTCAGGGGACACCTGGGGGGATCAACCCCCAACATCTTACATCTTTAGAACCCAGCCTCTCCCTAGGGATCTGATGGAGGGAGCCAATAGGAGCCTTGGACTAACCCACTCCCTATTGGTCTGTTGCCTGGTATGCAAATTAGCAGAATCGTCACTTCCTGGGATAAATCGAGCGCCATTTTCTCTGTCTGGGTCTGGGCTGGATGAGGAGCCAGCGGAGGCGGATTGATGGGAGCGGGGCCCTGGGGGCTCCGCGCAAGGGCTGAGCCAGGCCAGGACGCCGGCGATGCAGCTGCTGCTGCGGCCGCCCCGTGACTGAGAGCGGCGCGCAGCGGGCGGCCGCGCGGCCGGGAGGAGGAGCCGGCGGGGCGGGAGGCGCAGCGCGGCTGCGGGGCTGGCTTTGTGAGGAGCGGGAGGCGGAGGCTGCCGCGCGGACCCACGCACAGGGGAGGAGGCGAGGAGCGAGCGAGCTCCCCCTACAGCCCGGCCGGGTAGGTACAGGGAGCGCCCGCCCCCAGAGCGGCAGGGCTGTCTCCAGAGCCCGTGACGGACCGCGCGGCACCGCGACAGCATCCTCGGGCAGCCTGGGCGTGCTGTGCTCGGGGCGCTGTGGCACGGGCTGGCCATGCGCTCCCTGCTAGGAGTGGCGCGTGTCCAGGAGGCGGCTCAGCCCAGGCAGCCCCATGGCTCGCCATGGAGATACACACACCCCGTCTAGCCCAGAGCATCCTGCCCCAGCGCATGTTGTATCTGCTTCATGTATTCCTCCCGCATACGTAGTCAAGTGAGGCGCCCCCAACCTGCACAAGCCCACCCCTCTTCGCTCTACGGGTGGGATAGTGTGTGTTTGTGGGGGTTCTGTGCAATGGCCCGAGTGCACGTGAGGATAGGAAAGGATTAGCCTCGGGACTTGCAGAGTCAGATACTCAGCATGAGCAGGGGGTATCTGGCACCCACTGGGTACCAGAATGGGGTTGGTTCCAGAGAAATTCCCTAGATTCTTTTATGAGTTCTTGCCTTCTGTTTTGAATAAGCAAGAGTCACCTCGTGGTTGGAAGGTGCAGGTCACAGGCTATTTCTGAGGCAGGGCAGTGCAAAAGGAGGGAAGAGGTCAGCTGAGGCAACTAACTTCAGTAGGGGAAAGGTCGGTAGGAAGATTTACCTCTGAGGTAAGTCAGGGCAGTGAGCACGCCTGGAATGTTGACTTCTATTTCGGAATGTTGGTACTGAGCACGTTGTGAGCATGTGCAGTAGGTCTGTTAGTCTAGAAAATGCTGGAAAGTAAGGCCGAGGGTGCTTCCTAGGCATCCTGTGTGAAGTGGGGGTGATAGCAGTGGCAAAGCTCTCTTTTTCCTTGTTGCTTCTGTCCTGCCTGTTTCCCCTGGCCCCCTCTTTTCCTGCCATGAAATAATATAGAAAAGTGCATGGGGTGTGTAACTAACAAAATAGAAGGGATACACAGTACCTCTAAATCTGTGGAGTGTGCACTACAGAAAAACACTCTTGTGGTCTGTGGCAAGATTGAGCATCAAACATATGCTTGTTGCCTGATCTGTTTTTGTTTTTCTTTTAAACTCACAGTAGTTAAAACCCCCATCATCCAGAGAAGGAAGAGAGGTTAAAGGGAAGCTGAAAGGATTGAGTTAGTTGGCTGCCTTGTTCAGAGTGTACCGCCTCTTGTGCACACTCCATAATGACTGTGAAGTCCTCTGGCCGTCAGACTTCAGGTAACACGGATGGGAGGGATACCATGCTCATTCCAAACCCAAATCTCCTTTGTAACCAGAATACTGATGGAGTCTGGGCTATGCTGATGTACTTCCCTAACCTGTACTTCTGTTCGTGACATTTCTAGAATGGTGGAAGGGATTAATAGGCAGAGCCCTTCTTGATGGTTTCAGATACGTTCTAGTGATACAGTCTTGTAATGTGAAAATGAGCGTTAGCTAATGTGTAAGGTAAGAATCGCCTTAGGGCTTATCTGCATATGGGAAACTGATAGGCATATCTATACTAAAATAACTTCCACTATACTATTCTGCAATAAGAGAGATTCTTATTATGGAATGGAATGTCCATATGGTAAGCTTATTCTGGAATAATTGAATAACTTGTCCATTAAAATTATAGCAAAGCTTGTCAATTTCCCTGTGTAGAGAGCCCTAGAAGTTTGTTTTTAAAACAATCTCCTCCTCCTTTCTTTACTGGATTGCTGCATTTTGAGTTGGGGAGAGACTTCCGTGTTTGAGTATAGCAGGAAACCAAAGTTAGTGTAGTGAAACTTGTGGTGTTCTTTTTAGGTTATCATATAGTGAGTAACCTTAAGGGAATATGCACTCCATAATAAAAAAAAAACTATAACTTTAAATAGCAGTTCCTCAGGAAATTTTTAATTTCATTTCCTCTCCATGTTTCGGACGCTGAAAATTTTAAATGGGTGGAGAGACTTTTTTTTCATAAAGCTTCCATACCTTCTTTAACTGTCTGACTTGAAAATTCCTTCCTCAGTTCTTCAGCCTTCCCTGTATATTTTCTGGGCTAGTCAACCTGATTTTCCAGTGTAAATATTAAGCAGGGGAAGGGGAGGTTGTGCATTTGGAATTCTTAAACCTTTCAGCCTTTCTCTGTATATGACAGATAAAAAGTGAAATTTGTTTTTCATTCTTAGGTCACCTTTCTCTTTCAGGGAGTGAAATTGTTAATTTTTATATAATTTTTTTGGATACACACTTCAAACACACTAATTTTGGTTGTGTTCCTTTGATTCATAATGTGATATTTGAATTGAATGGTGTTTCAATAGTAGCCATTATACTGATTGGAAGAGTCTGCAGTTTTGGTTGAAAAGCAGATCATGTTTGCATGATTCATGTGCTGTAAAGTAGCGGACGAAACCTCATGATGTACCCACGTCCAATATTGTATTGTTATGGGAGTATTACCTAGTCAGACACACATTTAAAGAAAAAAGTTAATGGACAAAATATCACTAAGAGCTAGGTGAATGATCCAAGGATGTTTGATGTGTTTGGATTTTCCACTTAATAATGGAACTTTTTTGGAAGCTTACGTGGATCATGAATGTTTGAGAGCTCATTACATCCAGGAGTAATTAAAATAAACTTTGCCAAGTAACATTTTGTGTCACTCTGCTCTCAAAATATGGTAGTCAAGATGGTAAGACGATCTGTCGTTTTCATGCTGCATATCTTACTGAATTTGCTGTGTTGACCCAGTGTTGGCTTTGCTTGGTAAGAAATGGGTGGCACTAGCAAAAGATAAGTAGTAGTTCAAGATGTCAAGATTTGGTTAAAGATTGAAGGCAAAAAACTAAAACAACTAATGATGTAGAAATAAAAATGTCTGGATAATACACTATTCTAGCTGTGATATACTGGATATTGTTAAATGAGAAAATGAAATGGAGTCCTTGGAAAAATAAGCTCAGAAAGTTGGAATTCCTGATTTTTTTTTTATAGAAGAAAATGAGTTGTATATATTAAATGGATTATTGAAGTGTAGTAGATTGATAATTTGAAATCTGGCTTCCAAGCATTGTGTTTAGCCCAGTGGCATATGTAGTACTTGTGGAATGTGCGTCTCTTGGATTAAATAACTGCATATTAAAAACTGGAATATATAAATCCAGCTGTGTTCAAGAATATTGTTTTATCTGGATTAATAATCCTGGCCTTGCGTTTTAGAAGGCATTTGATTTAAGAGAACTGAAAAGTGTGGACATGGATTATTAGAGCTTTCTTAGTAAACTGATGGTTCTGTTTTAGTAGAAGAAGGACTTCTCTCTTCGTCTAAATATACATTGATGCTTCTGAATGAGAAGGAAGATCATCTAAATGGTGGAAGAAGTTATTCCAGTGGATTAACCTATATGGAACCCATACCTCCTTGGGGCTGAACTGACCATAGTGGCATCTTGTCAACTGTGTTCTTATATAGTTGACCAGAGGGTGTAGTGCTGCAACATGAGTTATAAACTAGAACTTGAAAAAGCTCAAGAGGAAATTTGAACAAAATTTGGAATAAAGCTTTATTTATGTTCATGGTAGCAGAATGCCTTCCAGAGTTTGTGTGTTTTTGGGGGGGAGGGGGAAGACAAGGAGACCAGCATCCATCATATTCCTAAGGACATGGGCATGAAGAGAGGAAAATAGCAGGTGGGTTTGTATACATAAGTTAAGAGGCTTATTTGTCTGGAAAGAATTAAACATTGTTTAAAAAAAAAAAGTGTGCATTCCCTATGGACTAGGATGTGGATAGGGTTTGTGGAAGCTCATCGTTTCTGTGGGAGAGAATTCCACATTCAGAGGGGCAGCTCCCAAGAAAAATCATGTCTTCTGCATCGGCAAGCTTTATTCTGGTAAGGGACAGCTTTCTTGTTTTGAGAAATGGAACTGTTGAGGGCACCTGAAATCCTGAAAGGTGAAGCAGGGTTTTTTGGATGAATTGCTCCCAGACTACTTAGGTTTTGGAAATAAGGACTGAGATCTTTAAGCTTCACTGGATCATCGCAGAACTGTGTGTGTAAGAATAGAAAACTGGGTGATATGCTGTCATTAATATGTTGCTGAGTAGGCATGTTGCTGTATTCTACACCAGTTTCACAGGGCTGATGCTTTGAAGCCCAGATAAATTCAATTGTTATAATTCAAATAGTAGTTGATGAAGGTGTGTATTATCAAGGCTAGGTCATCAGAGTTGGGATGCAATTTTCTGGCAAGCTGGAGGTGGTAAAAATTGTTTCTCCTGGATGCAACTGTTCAAGAGGCCAGCGTTAATAGAAAGCACAGAAGAAATCCTGAAGTGGGAACTTGTCTTGATGATCATTGGGCACGTGTCCTCAAAAAGAGGGGCTTGCAATGGTGGTGATGTTCTCCAAGAAGTAATTCCCTCTGCCCACAATCTATCTTGCTGGGGTTTAACTTCAGCCAGCTTTTCCTCATCCATAGACTTACCTTTGCTTGGCTTGGGTAACTGGGTGATTGTGAGAGAGAGTCATCCCAGCAGTCTAAACAATGTTAGAAAGTTACACAGATATTACTGAGCAAGAAATGTGAACGTACATCTGCTGAGAAGCACTACCATAGCCATGCCATTATTTACAAAGATATTTTAAAAATTCATCTTACATTTGTGGCTTCAGCTGTCCACCATGGTTTTGAAGTGGTGGAGTCTTGCAGGTTAGAAAACTGCATTAGTCTTGTATTGCATTCTCTGCAAAGAATGTCTGGTTCCATGCCTCTTAAAGGTGGTGGTTGGCAGCAGCAGTTGCAGGAAAGCCCAATTTTATCAGTAGCTCTAGTTAAAATATATCTGAGCAAATACACTGGAAAAAAGTATCCCTCAAAATACCCCCTTCATCTCCCAAAAGGAAGCAGAAGTAGCATCACATTTTCACTTTCATGTACATCTCCACAAGGTGAAGGGGTGGCTATTTTTTAAATCTAGTCAGAAGTTAGCACAGCTTAAGTATTCAGGTTCCTGTGCTGAAGCACACAATATAATACCAAACAGGAATGAAAAGAATTTGGCTACTTTTCAGGCAGAGTGGGAGGAATTTCAATTTTTTTTTTTTAAAGTCTTGGGTTAACATAACAACAGGCATGTTTGTTTTAGAATAAGGAAGTGATCTCAAAAGATCATATACTAATGGAGAACAGTTCCTTGTTCAGTCTTTTGCTTTTCATGCTGGAAAGTACATTTTTGAGGGAAGCATTTCCATGATATAAATTATTGTTACAACACTACAAAGTGTAAGTGTGCATGTACAAATGTTCCATCACATTATTTTTGTCTTTCTCTTTCAGGAAAAGTGCAAAATGTTTCAAATTCCTGTTCAAAATCTTGATAATATCAGGAAGGCTCGAAAAAAGGTGAAGGGCATTCTTGTGGATATTGGGCTTGACAGCTGCAGGGAGTTATTGCAGGTAAAGAATTGATGTAACACAAACTGCTGAAACTTGAATTTTAAATTTTTGAAAAGTCTTTCACAGTTTAGTGTATATATACTACTCATCTGTATTAAAAATTTATAATGGGGCAGGTCAAGAAAGAAGTATATTCTTATTTGGATGTTTGCCAAAACTCAGATAGTCAATCTGTTACAGGCCTGCATTTGGGAGTTTCCTGCAACATAAGTTACTGAAACATTTTGATTTTTAGAAAAGCATGAAATGGAGTGTGCTGTGTACTCTCTGTTGGTAGTGTTGCATCAAAGGACAGCACTGTTGCTTAAGGAAACGTTGCTTGTTTATTACATAAGTACTTTCCTGGATAGGATTCTTTAAAACAAACAAAAAACCCTAGCCACCCCTCTCCTCCAAATCAAACCACAAACTGTGAACAAATGAAGATGTGAGCAAATGTAAAAGGACTAACTGCTCTGCTTTGATATATCAAGAAGAAATCTTTAGAGGATGTACAAACTGTCAACATTTATAAACCAAGCAAAGAGACAGTAATCTTTCTAGGGATTTAGAAACCTGACTCAAGATGGCTTTGGGAGAAAAAAATCAAACTGTTATGTGGCAATTCAGTATTGTATTTCCACAAATTCAAATAGTCCATCAAGTGCACTGAGGCTATGAAGATGAATGTGATGTCATTATGTTGAGCAGAGACTGTCATTTTCTGTAGAAAATACTTGAGTACAACAAGCAAGGAGAATCTGCACCAAAAGATTAGAGAATTTAATATGAAAAAGCTGCAAATGTGATTATTTTTCAAGAATTAAATAAACTACCAAGTAGTAGCCTTGACTTGACCAGTTGCTAAATATGATCTTCATTGCTTATTCAGTATATCTTTATGACTTTGTCACCAGCTGAGGACTTGCATTATATCTATAGATGTGAGATTCATAGAAGAAAGAACTTACAACATCATTTTCTGGGGAATCTTGTGTTTTTACAGTGACTGCTACTTGAATTTGTGTGCAAGTTTTTAATGTCCAAAATAAATGTGCCTTGGATCATTGTGCATAAATTTTGATGTGGTTATACTAGTTAACTCTTGTCTGAGGGCTTCAACATTTGAATAAACTTGGCAAAAGAGAATAATTTTATGGATTTGTCCAGTACTTTGCATATTCCCCCTCTTCTGATTGCTTATAATGTATTTTCCAGAACTTTTCTCATTTCTAAATGCTTATATCTTGATCCTTAAGTACAAATCTTAGTTTGATTATAAATTTCTTGCTATGGAAATGTATTGCAAAGTAAACTTTCGATTGCACTAAGACCCTCTTTAAAGCATAAATACACTTTTGGCAAGGATGGTAATCATGGGGGAAGACAGTGAGTTGAGGTAGAACAAGGAGGCAGCAAATTTAGTTATCAGACGCAATGTTTTTCTGGAGTTGAAAGTCCCTTGTCAAGTTCAGTTACTTAAGTTTGGCTTTCTAGATATACTAGAAGTTGGTCTGGCACACTCGGGACCTGACCGGTCCCGGATGAGGGATTTTGGCAGACTAGGGGAGGTCATATCTGGCCCCCTGTTACTGCCTCTCCCCCCAGACCCTGGACCGGCTACCAGCCTCCTGGCCTTTCTGCCCTGCTGGTCCTTCCACCCCCTTCCCTGCTCTGCCAGGCAGCCCAGCCCCCTACTCGCTGGGCTCGTGGCCACACTGAGCAGCCCCAGTGGGTTGTACCTAGCAGTCCAGCTGCAGCGTGCTGGGCAGCCCAGCTTCAGGCTGTCCAGCCGCCTGCTCTCCACTGGACTCTCTGGTGCTGGAACATCTGTGGTCCTGCTGGACCACAGATGTTGCTGGACCAGGGAATCCCAGTTAACAGAGGTTCAACCTGTACTGTTGTTTCTGTTGATTATGGAATAACTTTATCAACTGGGATGATGATTTTTAGACTCGTTGGGTTCAGTATTCTTCCATTGTAGCATAGTGTGACTTTTTAGCAATTGCTAACCAATGTTGATATTTGATAGATGAGAAGTCAGCTTAGTTTTTCCATATCTAGGTGAATTTTTGTATACCTGTCCTTTGGGGGAAGGAGGAAATTCCAGTAACTAATCCTTACAGTGATGATGTTATAGAACTAACCCGCCATGCTGAGGTAACTGAAACAGGCCTCTTAAAAAGGAAGTGATCTCTGCTGCCTAAACTATTTCTAACATGGTTAATAATTGGCATTTTTCTCTGAAGGCAGAGAACTTCTGAAAGATAGCCTCCCTTTGCAATCAAAGGACCAAAAGGACTAGTTTATCTAACAGTTTTGCTCTCCCTCCTTTGGGAAAAAGATATGGGCCTTTTGTTCCAGATTTATGGTTGGATCTGCGGCGCAACTGTATCAGAGTGGTTTAACAAGGATGATTTAAAAAAATCCTTTTTAAATGTAAATTGAATATTTTTCTAAATCCTATTTAAAATTTGATTTGAAATTTAGAACATTTGCTAAGGACTAATCTTAATATGTATGTTTTTAATTTAATGATTTTTATTAGAGTAAACAGTACTTAGTGCCAAAGTTTTAAAGAAAGTGAAACTGCTGAGCAGAATGAAGTCACTGGCTGAACACATGGAACTAGAGGTTTTTGATAATAGTAGCCTCTTCTGTAGGATACAGAGAGAATATTTTCTTCCTTTCACTTTATTTAACTGTTCAGTGGCTTAATTCATCTAAAGTTAAGGGACCAATGAAGAATAGAAAAAGCAGGAAAGCTTGCCTCTTCAAATCTATGAAAAAATTAAGTGTGTGAGCATGAGATCTACTAGTTCTAAAATCTTGAAGGACATGGTGACCAGAAATAATCCATTCAGTTCACCAACTACAGATAATACTTTCTTTGCTTAATAAATTTGTTAGTTCTAGGATCAAAACATGTTTTGATCATTTTTTTCCTGTATCTATACAACGGTAGTTTTAATTGGAAATATTTTTAAATGAATTCCAGTGTTCACCCAAATAGAACTTGCCACAGATTCCAAGGTGTTGTTTTTTTAAATCTAGTGTATGAAAAATGCATCATTCGCCATTTATTGAACATAATAAATGAATGTGGAAAAATTAAATCTAAATAAATTTAAGGTACATAATTGTTTAAATGAATGCATTTAGAGATACTCTGTCTTCCTGGCTAGTAAGAAGTAGTGCCAAATTTGGTGTCAAGGCTATATTTAGTTTCAACTTACTGTTATAATGGTTATCAATCAGTGAGAATCAGATTGGCTTTAGGAAAATACCTTAAGTTCCAATGCAGAACAAGATTAAAATGGACCATTTAAATTTCCTGCTTTCTGATTTTTAAATCACCTATTTTAATGATGTAATCACTTGGATTTAAATCATTCTACTCTGAACAATACTATCCTAAGTGCTCCTAAAATTTGACATCCTAGATGTATTGGCAACTTATTACAACTCTTCTCCAACATGCTAGAATCTGCAACAAATGCTAAAACTTAAAGCAGAAGTCAGCATTCAAGATTTTTGAGCCTAAGGCCCTTCTGGTAATTGCTTTTTGTAAGTGAGGGAGCTTTTTCACGAGGTGCATCAGTGTAGAAAGTAAATACCGTAAAGTGTTGCACAAATTCAAGGACAACCTGACATTCCTTGGACCCTTTTTATAACTGTAGACTCCACAGATACATGTACTGAACTGGCAAAATGTTAGGTCAATAAATGTCTGACAAGCTTTTCCACTTTCTTACCCATTTTAGTTTTGGGAGGAAAAGAACTGGGGGACTATTGGATTTCTCATGCTCTTCACTACTAAGTCTTATGTTAAGATACTATCTGCAGGGATTTTGGGTTCTGATGTGAAACAATTGACGTTTGAATTAGGGATGTTAAGTATAGTTTAATGAATTAATCGACTAGTCGATTAAGCAGGGGTGCCGCAGTGGGGTTAGCGCCCGGTCCAGCAGCTAACCCCTTTGCGGCTCTGCCTTTTAAATGTATTAAAAGCTGGTAGGGAGCCAGGACAGCTGATTGCTGGCTTGAGCTGAGTCCCCCCTGCTGAGCTTCTGATTTTCAAATGTATTAAGAGCTGACAGGCTCTTAATTGATTAAAAAAGAAGAGTCACAGTGTCTGGGACTGCGCGTGAGTTGGGAATCAACTGATTCCCGGCTTGCGCCTGGTCCCCACTACTCCCCTGACTCCTGTGGAGACAGTGCTGGGGGGGGAACTGATTCTTAAGCTTTTGCTTATTAGAGTCAACTAGTCGCTTACATCCCTAGTTTGAGTATCAGCTTTAGCATTTCTACAGGGAGGGGCAAGAGCTGGTTTAGAATCTTTATCTGTTATTTCCCTGAGAAATTTTGCAGCTCCGCTCACACAAGGGGGAAAAATCTTTGCTTTCTCGTCCTAGATTGTAGGAGACATCTCTGAGTTTGAATTGCTGTTTTTCAGTTCTTGTGAATTATCTCCACTATATGGATTTCTTATGTTTATGATCTGTTGCAGTTTTCCCTTTTTGAGACCTCGCTAACAAGACAGTCCTTTGCAAAAGCAACTTCTACTGTGGCAAGTTTGAAGATATTATTTTAAAGCTGTCTTTTGCCTTTCCTTTTAAATTATAGGGCAATTGGAGTGGCTTGCGGCCTGCAAAACAGACCACTGGGGCCCCCCTCCCCCTTTTGTTAGCTTTCTGTGTGTCTGACAATGTTGGAAATCTTCAGTTATAAAATCTTCACTCTAGAACAGGGGTCAGCAACTTTTGAGAGGTGGAGTGCTGAGATTTGACTTATTCACCTCTGTGTACGGGTCCGAGTGCCGGTGCTACTCTTTAAAGTCAATGATAGTCCTACTTACAGCATCTTCATTAATAAAGAAAGATGCAGATCTTACCTTTTAGCACAGGGGTTGGCAACCTTTCAGAAGTGGCATACCAAGATATAAATTATTCACAGATCTGTGTGCGGGGGGGGGGATGGGAGGCGAGGGCAGGCTGGGTATGGTCACCATATTTTCTGAACCAGTTGCAACTAAGGAGAACAGTTTAGTTTAAATTATGAAAAAGATTAAACGTTTTAACTTTCTCATGTGAGTTTATCAAACTTCATTTTAAATAAAGTAAAATACTATGTCCAACATAAAAGGTTTTCATGTTTTCTTTATTTATGGCAGGGGTGGGAAACCATTTTTGAGTTGGGGGGAGGGGGTCACTGACCCACAAAAAAATCAGTTGGGTCCACACGAGAGAAGCAAAAATACTCCTCCAAACCCTCCCAACCCTCACTGATGTGGCCCCCCAACTGAGACACCTCACTCCTCTGGTGCCCCAGCTTCATGGGGTGAGGGGGAAGGGAAGGGCAGGGACTGAGGTTCCCGAAGACCAGATTTACTTTTCTGGGGTTCTGGAGCTAGTGGATTTTATGGACCCTTTGAGACTGTGAGGCAGGGACAAAATATGTCAGTGTGTGAGACAGGCCTGCCAGCAAGTAGGATAGGGATGGGGTGCAGGATCTGGGAGGGAGGGAGAGTGCAGAAGCATGCTGGGAGTAGGGTGTCTGGCCAGGTGGAGGGAGCAGGAGCAAGGGCGGGTGCAGTGTGTGGCTAGGAAAGGGAGCAGGGTTGGGGGGTGCCTAGCCAGGCCAGTGGGGAAGGTGCAGGAGTAGGGTGGAGTGTCTGACCAGGAGGGAGGATGCAGGAACAAGGGAGGTTGTCAGAGCAAGCTGGGGGTGCAGGGTCTTGAAGGGAGTGAGGAGATTGGAATGTGGGGGAGTCTGGGTATGAGGGGGGACCTTACCTAGCTTTGTGCCCCCTTGTAGCAACAGCTGTGGCCCCGCTGTCCTAGGCCACCCCAAAGGGAGGCCCCACTGCTGCTGCTGCCAGGGCCCACGTGGTCCAGGGCCAGATCTGGAAGCCCCGCTGCTGTGGTCAGGTGGTTTGGGGCTGGCCCCAGGGGCGCCGCTGCCACATGGTCTGGGGCCAGCCCCTGGGGCCCCACTGCCATGCAATTCTGGGCCATCCCTGGACTGCGTGGCCGTGGCAGAAGCGCCTCCAGTCCCAGCCAAGATGCCGATGAGGAGCCCTCAGCCCCATAAATGGCACGTGTGCCATAGGTTGCTGTTTCCTGCTCTAGAAGAACCAGTTCAGTAGCAACTGTTTGAAACAAAGGCAGACGAAAAGCTTGGAGACGGGTCCTTCTTTATCACAGAAGGGGAGAAGTATGTCAAAAAAATTTCTGTGGCCATCCATGTCAAAGCAGAAAATAACACTAGTCTGAAGTGGATGCTCTGCCAACTAAGGATGTTAAAGACTAGTCAATTAGTTGACTATCCGAAAAACATTTGCTTATCGGGTAGTCAGTCGACTAGTTGATTTTCCCCCGCCCCCTTGCTGCCCTCTATCAGATAGAGGCAGGAAGAGGGGATACTTCAAAGGACAGCACCCGAGCTCCATGAGTACGCTTCTGCTTTGAAATGCATAAGAGCCCCCGCTGGGGACTCTTGTATATTTCAAAGCTGGCACGCCAGCGTGCAGCCCGGAATCGGTAGGACTTCCTGCTGGCCCCGGGCTGCATGCGGTGTTCCGCATTCCTTCTTTGAAACGTATAAGAGCTCCAGCAGGGGCTCTTGAACATTTCAAAGGAGAAATGCAGAAGTGCCTATCTACTAGTCAAGTAGTCGATGGAAATTCCATTGACTACTTGATTAGTAAATCAACAGCAATTTAACATCCTTAATGCAAACAGAATGTGACCTTTTAAAAAAAAAAGATATAATAATTATCATCTTGAATGTGTTTCATAAGGTAAATACAGTGCCATGGGTTTAAGCCCATATTAACTTATTCTAATAGTAGTTTCTTATGCTCTTTGAATGCCAAACTGGCATGTAGGATTGGTGCATAACTTCCTCTCTGCCAAAGTCTAATGGTATATAAAGTATAGTGGCCATGTGGCAGAAGCTGTAAAAGGATTGGTGTGCAGAGGTTAGGGTATAAGATGGAGGATGGTAGCAGGGGGAGAGGAACAGAGTTGAATCTGTGGATGTAAATGAATAAAAGACAAATGTAAACTTTGAGGCTGGGACGAATTAGTTTTGGGGTGGAGGATTCCCAGGGAAACAATGCCAAACATCCATTTAAATGATGTAGGTTGTTCTTCATCTCAGCTACAGTACTCTTTCATCCTGCTAGTGAGTTACGTTGTTTGTAGACACAGTAATACATATTCTCACTACTTTGAAGGAGAGAGTTCCAGACTGCAGAGTCTTTGCAGACAAAGTGTTAAAGATGCTGCACTGAAGAGTGTAAAGACTGAGGTCCCTTTGCAAAAGGACTTCTGGAGCTGAAGAGATGGAAATGAGGTCACAGAGAAAAGGAGAGGAGTGGAGATGAGATTTCTGAACTTACACAGAAGCAATTGGAGTAAAGAATAGGGCCCAAATCATTCTGAACACTTAGGATTCTCTTATTTAAATATTTTGTTTATATTAAATAACCTAATAAGGAGCAAGTAAGATCATTTTGAACGATTGGATCCTAATTTTTCTGAATTTGAAGTTGCTTTCTTTCTGATTCACAATATTGACTTTTGGCAACCTAGACTTTTTTTTCAATCAGTTGATTATCATTTGAATTTTTCTCTGTGTTTTTTAAATACATATTTTGTATATACAAAACCTGTTTTATGTGTGTGTCTATATATGTGTGTACATATTTTTTTCTTCTCTTTTAGAGTCTTAAAGGTTATGATCCAGGAGAAAAATATTTTTGCAACACTTCATGGAGTGATGTCTCTCCTTGGGAGTCTGTGGGCAAAAGGAAGGTATGTATGCTTCCATCAGGGGTTCTGGGCAATCAAATTGAATGTTGTTGCAAAGTAATAGCAAAATGTTTAAGACATCAGACTCAGGAAGCTGGCTAACCAACCAGTGGGGCCCTTGGATGATCAAGATGCTAAAGGAGCACTCAAAGATGATAAAATCATTGCAGAGAAGCTAAATGAATTCTTTGCTTCAGTCTTCATGGCTGAGGATATTGGGGAGATTCCCAAATCTGAGCCATTCTTTTTAGGTGACAAATCTGAGGAATTGAGGTGTTGTCAGAGGAGGTTTTGGAACAAATTGATAAACTTAACAGTAACAAGTTAATGGGACCAGATGGCATTCACCCAAGAATTCTGAACTCAAATGGGAAACTGCAGAACTATTAACCGTGGTTTGTAACCTATTCTTTAAATCCGCTTCTGTACCTAATGACTAGAAGATAGCTAACGTGACACCAATATTTAAAAAAGGCTCTAAAGGTGATCCTGGCAATTACAGACTGGTAAGTCTAACATCAGTATCGGGCAAATTAGTTGAAACTATAGTAAAGAATAAAATTGTCAGACACATGGATGAACATAATTTGTTGGGGAAAAGTCAGCATGGTTTCTGTAAAGGGAAATCGTGCCTTACTAATCTACTAGAATTCTTTGAGGGGGCCAACAAACATGTGGACAAGGGGGATGCAGTGGATATAGTATACTTAGAGTTCCAGAAAGCTTTTGACAAGATCCGTCACCAAAGACTCAAGTACAGTAAGTTGCCCTGGAATAAGAGGGAAGGTCCTTTCATGGATTGATAACTGGTTAAAAGACAGGAAACAAAGGGTAGAAATAAATGGTAAGTTTTCCGAGTGGAGAGAGGTAACTAGTGTGGTCCCCCAAGGGTCTGTTCTGGGACTCATCCTATTCAACTTATTTATAAATGATCTGGAGAAAGGGGTAAACAGTGAGATGGCAAAATTTGCAGATCATATCAAACTGCTCAAGATAGTTAAGACCAAAGCAAACTGTGAAGAGCTTCAAAAAGATCTCACCAAACTAAATGATTGGGCAACAAAATGGCAAATTAAATTTCATGTTGATAAATGTGAAGTAATGCATATTGGAAAAAATAATCCCAACTATATGTACAGTCTGATGGGGATTAATTTAGCTACAAGTACTCGAGGGAGATCTTGGAGTCATGGATATTCTCTGAAAACACTCACTCGGTGTGCAGTGGCAGTCAAAAAGGCAAATAGAATAATTAAAAAAGTGATAGAGAATATCTTATTGCCTCTATAAAACCATGCTACGCCCACATCTTGAATACTGCGTACAGATGTGGTTGCCTCATCTCAAAAAAGATATATTGGTATTGGAAAAGGTTCAGAAAAGGGCAACAGAAATGATTAGGGGTTTGGAACGGGTCCCATATGAAGAGATTAAAAAGACTTGGACTTTTCAGCTAAAAAAAGAGGAGACTAAGGGGGGAATATGATAGGGGTCTATAAAATCATGACTGGTGTGGGAAAAGTGAATAAGGAGAAGTTATTTATTTATTCCCACAATAAGAGTTAGGGGTCACCAAATGAAATTAATAGCCAGTTTAAAACAAATAAAAGGAAGTTTTTCTTCACTCAGTGCACAGTCAGGTCTGTGGAACTCCTTGCCAGAGGATGTGGTGAAGGCTAGGACTTTAATAGGGTTCAAAAAAGAATTAGATTCATGGAAGTTAGGCCCATCCGTGGCTGTTAGCCAGGATGGATAGGAATGGTGTCCCTAGCCTCTGTTTCTCTGGAGGTGGGTAATAGTGGAGGAATCACGTGAGGATAGAATGAGAAGGGGATTCAGATAAATTCCTAATGAGAGTGTAATACTTCTACATAAGATGAAAGGAGGTGTCATCCTGGCTTCAAGGATTACTCTTTTTCCATAATAATGAAAACCTGCAAAATTTCTGCGGAAAAGCCTCTTTAAAGGGAGCCTTAATCTTGTAAGGATCCATTTCCAAGTTTCTCTACACCAGGGGTAGCCAACCAGTTAGACACTAAGAGCCAAAATAGCTGTGGATAGTAGTGCAAAGAACCACGCACCCCTCCCTCAGAGCCAGGCACCCCCAGACGCCCACTCCAACCCAATGCATCCACCCCTCCCGCAGAGCCAGGCACCCCCCAGCCTCCCTGCTCTAACCCAGTGTGCTCCCCCTCCCGCAGAGCAGTGGCATAGTGAGGGTGTTATGTGCCCAGGGCAAAGGCAGAATTTGTGCCGGGGACCCAGTGCAGCAATCCCAGGAGCATTAGCACTTGCACGGTCCTCATGCCATGGTGAACTGGGGCCACCTGTGGGGAAGGAGCGGAGCAGTTGGGTGCACCGAGGGGCTCTACCCCTGCTCCGCTCGGCTGCAGACTGGTGGGGGCTCCGGATCCCAGAGGAACTAGGAGGCGGGCAGTGCTTCGCAGGCTATCTCCCCTCCCCTCGCCCCTTGCTGGCCAGAGCTGAAATCCCTGGACTGAGTCTGCTATTCTGTGAGCAGCACAGGGTCTGGTAGAGCTGCTCAGTCCTGTTCCGATGAGCAGCAAGGGCAGTGCCTGGGCATAGTGGGCTGGGGCTGGCAGCTGGTGCCCAGGCTCTGTGGCGGGGTTTGGGGGTGCTTGTCTTTTCTTGGCGCACCGACTTGCCTTCCTGTCCCAAACTGCACACCTGACAGGGGCACGGGTTAGGGTTGAAAGATCTAAGATTTCTTGCGTTATTGTTCAAGTAATGCTGAAACTGTGTTTTGGTATTGATTTCTCCTATGGAGGGAGTCATCCATACTGAATGCTGCTCTTCTGCCCTTCCACCCCAAAACAGACTCTTAAGAAAGCTTCAAGTGTTCCTATATTAATTGTTTTGTGGCATGCTTTAATCATGCTTAAAGGGTATTGTAGTAATAGCATGTGTGGGAGAACACTACCACCTCTCTTTGGAATGCTCATCGTATGGGAGTGTATGGCTATGGTGCTGATTATCTGTACTGCTTTATGATTTAATAGAAGATAAAATTATATTGTCTTACAATTCTTGTGATGTTCCAGGTCTGTCTGTAGACCATTAAATAAATACTACCTCTAAAGCAACATACTAAGCAACATTTTTTTTTAAAAGTAAACATATATTTAAAAAATATAATGGCCTAATAACTTCTGCAGATTACCAGCTGAATGAACAAAAATGTATTTACTTAATAAAACTTTTTTTAAATTGCACTATTAGTCCATATATTCCAAACTTTTTATTTTAAAATCTGTTCAGTATGTGATGGAGGAAGAGAGAGCTGACCTTCAAAAACTCCTACATAAAACTTGGAAGTTAGTTTTGATGCAGGGGAATAGAATTGCTTAGAAATTATTAATATGGCAGCAGGTTCTTGTCTGCATCTGACAGAACCTGTGTGAGAGAGCTAGAATTTTTAAGGAATCTTGGCTAGAAGCAGACTCCTAGTTGTCTGACTGCTCCTTAAGTCAACAAGAGAGATATTATAGGACCATGTCCTTTTTATTTCCTCCTTTTTGGTTCCTGAACTTTTTTCCTCTCTTCCTTCCTTCCTTCATCCCACTGTTGGAGATAGGTTGTGCTTCTTTTTGTGTAAATACCAGAGGTAGTTCAGATTTATCTGAGACCTCTAGGGCTTGATTCCAGTATTTCTCTCTATATGATAGATTCTTTGCATCCTGCAAGGCAAACAACTGAAGTTCAGTGCTCTTACCTTATTAGCATTCTCACTTTTAAAGTTTTTGCTTTGTGCATCAGCAGCAAGCAAAATCTCCCTCAGTGAACCATATTTTCTGGGTTTTGTTCCTTGAGTGGGATCTTCTCCCTCACAGTTTCATGACAGCGGAGAAAGCCAAAGGCTAAACAGTGCTGTGAATCTATAAGGAGACCACCTTCAGGGCTGTAAAAAAAAAGAAGCTCTTGCACATCTTTTGGTAGTCTCTCTGTATCTTCCTATACCTTGCTCATCAGCCAGAACTTCTGGAGACACCATCTAAAAAGTGAGGCAGTCCTCTTCAGTAGTGGTAAGTTGGCAAATGGGACATTTCTTGTTGAACAGGTATTTTCACGGGCTAATTAAAAAATCCTTTCTACTGCACCTGTTGTTTTCCCCAAATCTATTTTAGATCAATTCACTCTTTAAAAAGAAGAAATAAAACTCAAGGGTGGTGTTTCAGGTGCAGATATGGGTGAGTGAGTCACATGGTACAGAATCTGGCTTGCTACTTGACTTCCCATCTTCTCGGGATGTGGATTCTTTGAAAATTATCTCCCTGCATTACACTCTCATTTGTATATCTGCGGATGAGGAGAGACCAAGGATCCAACTACAGGTGACTTTTCTGAAATAGGAAAGGAAATAGGTCTCCTAATGGAAATTGAGAATCTCAACTGTAAAAGGACAAAAAAAAAAGTCATTTTAATTGGCCAGAAAATGTAAAGACACAGGGTAAGAAGCCAATGTATATTACCTGGTCTTTGTAGTCAGCATGTTTCAGTTCTCTTCGAAGACAAATAACTGTATGTTGGAACATGACCCTGAGCCAGAAAAATAGGAAAAGTTCTTCCTCATCAGATCTGTGTTGAAACAACAGGGAAGAAGTGGTGACCATCTTTTTTCCTAATTGGATCTTGTTGAACAAACTAAATCTAAGGGAGCGATATATCCGTAGCTAAGGTGAGTTTAACCACTCCTCTGCATTCCTCCTGAGACATTAGGGGAAATACAGTTGCCCATTCAAATGAAATCCAAAAACTAGAAACCTA
The DNA here is from genome assembly GCA_032595735.1 of Pelochelys cantorii. Classification (NCBI taxonomy): domain Eukaryota; kingdom Metazoa; phylum Chordata; order Testudines; family Trionychidae; genus Pelochelys; species Pelochelys cantorii. The sequence goes on from CM064327.1 coordinate 102,834,419, forward strand.
CTGCAATGGGAAGAACTCCTTTCATTTTTACCCTCAATGAAGTGTCAAGGAAGGAAAAGTGTGAAAGTGTCCTTTGATGAAATAAACAGCACGTCTGCATTTGTACCTACATCATTCCAGAAATATGGCTGATGAGGATATTCTACTTACGTGACTAGAACCAATCAACTTCAGCTGGGTAGATTTCCATTCTTCAGACTGGCAGTGGAGTTCTATGGAGTGCTCCATCAACACCAAGTTCTTCCACATCCCTTCTATTAAACTCTCTTAAACCATGAGAGACATTGAGAAGCGTTCAATTATCCTGATATCTCACACCACCCCCAGTTAAGAGCAGTAATCTGTCCTTTAAGGGGTTCAGGCCTTTTACTCCCTAATTATCAGGGCTCGACAAACTGCGGCGAGATCTACTCGCCAGCCCCGCACCGCGCATGCGCCAGACCAGCATTGTGCATGCGCGCAGCGCCGGCGAATAGAGCGACCAGCTGAAATCTACTCACCATGGGTAAGTAGAAACAGCGGTTTGTCAAGCCCTGCTAATTATCATAGGTGTTTTTTAAGTTTAGGCTATCATAGACTGCAAGAAGCTCAACATGTTGATTAAGAGAATTTATATTATAGAATGGAGACTTCAGCTTCTACCATCACTTCAGTCCCTTTAGGAGACCTACTGACATTGGTGGAACCAGGAACTTATTTCCATAAGGCCTTGTCCTTGATAATTCTCAAGTTTGCCTATGGAAATCATTACTATTAGTACAAACCATTTAATATTTGGTCTCCCCTCCGCTTGAGGTGGTCAGTAAAGGAATTGTTAGTGATAATAGGTAGTCTAAGGGAATCTAGAAACTCTTTTTTTCTCGGTAACACTTGCTTGTTAAAATTGTTTTTTTTTTTCATCTATAATTTGGTGAATCTACCAGGACAATGATTTTTCAACCTGTGATCTATGGACGCTGGGGGTCAGCAGACTGTCTGAGATGTACAAAGGGGTCTGCACCTCCATTTGAAGTTTTTTAGGGGTCTGCAAATGAAAAAAAGGCTGAAAACCACTGGTCTGAGAAATTGGAGCACAAGGAGAGCCATCGTCCTTATGACCTGCAGCAATTAATCTCCCCGCTCCTTGCATTACCATATATACTCCATTCATCTTTCCTGACAATTGCTGAGTCTAATGTTTCTCGTTACCAGGATAGAGATCATCTCTTGAATGAATATGCAGATGAAATTTTCCTTCAGGAAAATCTCTCCCAACTTAACTTATTCCCTCTCTGGAAGTAAGAATCCCATGCAGTACGTATTCCCCCTCAGTCTGTACTTTAAGGCCTGAAAACATTAGCCTGTCAGGTTTAGTAGCCCATTTGGATTATGTGATTGAGGTTGGCTTCAAAGCATCACTCTTTTAGAAATAAAAGAGCTTGTATTCTCTTATTTTTAGTAGTTTAACACACTACAAGTAGTATTGTACTAAATTTCTTTTCTCTTCTGTTTCCTGATTGTATACTTCAGTTCCAAATGAGGTATGTAGTTGACCTGTCAGTTCATAATTCTGGTGTTTGTAAATGTAATGTATTCTTGTAAAAGACTCCTGGAATAAAAAAGCAGATTGGATAACTCCTTTGTGGATAGAAAATTCTGAGTGGACTCTGAGTCAGTTATATTAATGGAGAAGGTGTGGGATCTGGGATGGAGTTTTAGGTGCAGAAGGGAGCTAGGAGTAAGGGAGGGAGTTTGGGTAGAGGCAGTTGTAACTTGGGGCACTGGACTGAGGTACAGGGGGTTGGATTGTGACCTAGGACAGGAAATTGGATTACAGGAGGGAGTGCAGGGTTTGAGTTGTGAGCTAGGGCAGGAGGGGACTATGATCTGGGGCAGGGGATTGGGGTGCTGGATCTGGGAGGGGGTATGGGTGCAGGAGAGGGCAGAGGATTTGGGTATGTGGAGTAGAGGGGTAGGAATTGGTGGTAGAGGGTTGGGGAAGGGAGGGGCTAGGGTGCCAGAGGCAGGGTCTGGCCAGGAGACTTACCAGCCAGCAGCCCGTTCTTAAATCAGCTTCTCTGCCTGCCTCATCCCTGCACAGGCTGCAGCCATGTGCTCTGTAAATAACTACCAGCCTCCTGTGCTTCATGGCAGCCTGTTATTGAAACAGGCAGCTCCCATTGGCCAGAAGCTGGCCAATGGGATTGTGCTGGGGGTGGGAGCAGCTCCTAAAGCTTCTGCCCCCCTCCCCGGCTCAGTTCTTAATTGAAACTAACCCGCAGCTGTGTTTGAGTGGCATGTGGGTGGGATGAGGCAAGTAGGAAGCCTGCCTGGGACTCCCTGCAGCATCCGCAGTCCAGATCCAGTGGCTTGGTGGGCCAGATATGGCCCACGGGCCGTATTTTGCCCTGGCCTGATCAAGAGGCTATCCCAGAGGGATTTGTTCACATACAGACAAATTGCAAAAACAAGTCCCTTCCTCATCCAAGATCATTTGAAGCAGATACAGTGACTCACAGATGTGCAAATCTTGTTTTATACTGGCTCACTTGCCATATTCCCAGCCTACTTTGAGAAAAAGAATGTTGCTGATACAGAATATATTTGCAAAGCTGTCCCGTGGTAAAAATTCTTTAAAGCACAATAGGTTGGATCTTCATTCCTTTCCAGAATGGTGGTTGGTAGATAATTGATTCAAGCACTAGTCCCAAAGCAGATTCATAGATTTTTTTTTTTTTTTTTTTTTTTTTTTTTTTTTTAAAGGCTGCAAGGGACTATTAGAACATTTAGTCTGAACTTCTGTGTAACATAGGCCATAGAATTTCACTACTGTATTGAAATGAATAACTGGTTTGACTAAAATAAATCTTGTAAAAAGGCATCCAATCTTGATTTGAAGACGGCAAGAGAACTTTTTCCTGTGATTAATCTGAGCAAGACCAATTCAAATTATAGATGGAAAAGCAATGTTTTTAACAAGCGAGGATGATTATTGTTAATTCTAGGGAAGGTGAAACTGTCTTTTTGTTCTACTTGCCCTCGTTACTAACTTTTTCCTGCGGACTTATGTTTCCTATATGTCTCCGATTAGGGGAAAGGTTAAAGTCCAAAATTTAAAAAGTTGTTAATTTTTTTTCCTAGGACCTATTCTTGTCAGATTGGCATTCTCCAAATATCTCTGTTATGGCATCTCAAGCGCCATGTACATAATTATCAGAAATATTCTACTCCAGTGGTCACCAACCGGTTGATCATGGTAGCCCTGGGAGTTGATTGCCAGACAGCTGGCCGGGCGGCTGCCTTTCTTTGATCCAGCCCAGCTGGAGCATGGTGCAACCTCTGTGGGCTGGAGCAAAGAGGGTAGCCGCCTGGCTAGCTGGCTGTGGCTTCAACTCGCTGAGGCTGTACAGCACTGGGCGGCTGCCCCTCTTTTTTAACTCACTGGCGGGAGGGGGGGGGGAGAGGAGGGGAAGAGGTGCACACACGTGCATCCCCAGTTCTTGTCTTCTGCTCTGGGAGGGGGCAGGGCTGGTTTGCTCTGCAGAGCCAGGGCTGGGCAGCTGGCATATGTGGCAGCGTGCCAGGGACTGGGCTACACTGTGCTGTTCCCCACGGGCGGAGCCCCTTCCCCACCACCCCTGCTGTGCCCGGCTGGGCTGGAGCCAGTCCTGGGCAGCCCCAGCACCGGAGCTGCTGCCTGCAGGCAATGGGCTGGGCAGGGAAGAAACTCTGCCCCACCACTCTTGCCCCAGCGCTACTCTTGGGAGGCTGCAAGTCCCAGCGCTGCTGTCCTGCCGATGAGTGCGCTGTGGGCACAGGTGTGTGGGGACAGGTGGGAGGTTGAAGGAGGATGCAGGGACAGGATGGGAGGGGGCAAGGGTTGCACTGAGGGGCATGGCATGATGCAGGGAATTAGGCTGGGGGGGATCATGGGGCTGAGGGGAGTGAGGCTGAAGCAGAGGGAAGATGTGAGGGGGATACAGTTTTACTTTGCAGAAGCTGCACTTTCCTTTACTCCTCCCTTTGCCTCCGTCCCCAGATAGCTATTTGGTTGCATTCTCACTCTTTCACCTTTTCTGCATTACTCCTACAGTCCCCTTCTGCTCCCAACTTCCTCTCATACCGCCACCCTCTCCTGCCATGAAACTCCCTTCCAGACCCTGCCCTCCTCACCCTGTCCTGCACCCCACCACCTACCCAGATCTTGCATCCCTATCCCACTCTCTGGCAGCCCTGTCCCACACATTGAGCCCCTCATTTTTGTTCCCACCCCAGAGCCTAAGGGGGAACAAAATCCACTAACTCTGGAACCTTAGAAAAGTAAATCTGGCCTATGGGAAGCCCTGAACCTCACCCCATGGAGGCTGGAGTGCCAGAAGTGTGAAGAGTCTCAGTTTGGGGGCCATATCAGTGAGGGTTGAGGGTTTTGGGAGGAGTGTCTTTGCTTCTCATTTGTGTGGCCCCCAACTGATTTTTTCGGTGAGTCAGTGGCCCCCGACCCAAAAAACGTTCCCCACACTGGCCATAAATAGAGAAAACATTGAAACTTTTTGTGTTGGACATATTTTACTTCATTTAAAAGAAGTTGGGATAAACTAACATGGGGAAGTTAAAACGCTTAATCTGTTCAGTAATTTAAATGAAACTCTTCTCCCCAGCTGCAGCACTAGCAGAATGGCGCAGGTGTAATTTTTGTAATTAACGGTGAGTTTCCATTAACAACAGGTGGTCTACAGAAAAGTTTGGAGAGGGCAGGGCCTCAAGAAAGGGGTAGGGTCTTGGGGAAGGGATAGGGTAGATCCTAGCTTGCCTTGACATTTAAAATGTTATCTTGGGTGTCAAAAGGTTGGAGACCACTGCTCTACTCTATTTGTTTTGAAGTTTTACATTCTAATCTACTTGTAAAAATGTGATTCTATACAAGTTTGGAAATTCTAATCTGTGTGGGTGAAGGGAGCAAGGTCAAGCAATGGAGCCTGTGGTCAAGTCTGGACAGCTTATTATATTTGCAAGATGTGTTGGCAAAAGGACCTGAACAAGGGGAGAGGTCAGACCTGCAAAGGAATTTATCAAGTAGCAAACTTTAATTTTTCTGTTCTGCAAATAGCAGCTATTTGTGGTAGAATAGAGAAAAAGGAACTTAAATCCAATTAGTTGCAAATTACTGAGATTTCGACTTCTGACTCATTGTTATGCACTTTTGAAAACCTTACCATAAGTCTCCAAAACAAACAAATGCTTAAAGGTAGCATAAAGAATATGTCTGCCAAGTCTTACCATCTTACGTTTGTAGTAGGGAGCATCTTTCAGGAACATACCATTGTTATAAAGGAAGCAAAAAAGAACCTTCATTATCACAGCTTTAAAAACATGACAAGGGAACTATTGAGAATAATGATACAATTAATTAGCATTGACTGCTGTGGAGAGGTTTCACAAGACTAAACCAAAAGCTTCAGGTGAGTACTGGGATGTAGAACAGAAATCACTTCTGGGTTCAGCTCCATCAGAGAATTTGCAAGAATTTCTAAGGAGTGGTAGGGCCCACCACCTGAAAAATCAATTTGCTCTTTTTTTCTTCCCAGTTTGTGAAGAATAGCCGGGCCCCTGGGCAAGACTGGGGAGGCGGCAGCTCTGCACTCCCAGAATGGGGGCGGGGGTGCCCCCACTGGCTCCTGGCAGTTCTCACAGTTGGCTGGAGTGCACTTTAGAGGTGCTCCAGCAGCAATTTAAAGGGCCTGGAGGCCAGGGCCCTTTTTGAATCGCTGGGCCCTGGGGCAATTGATCCTTTGCTCCCCTTTCCTCCCATTGGTAGGCCTGCCAAACTCTCAGAGGGTTACTTTTAAGGAAAAGTAAGTACAAGTTGGATCTCCTTGACCAGCTCCGAACAAGGGGATTTGCTGGATCAGGGGAGATGTCTCCCCTCATGGCCCATGCTAACCTGCTGCCACCAGACTAGGGCTCCAGCTCCTGGAGCTTTCTAGCTGCTGCCAGCCTGCTGCTGCCAGGGCTGGAGTGGCACAACCGGAGCTCCACAGCCGGGCTGTAATTTTGCAGCCTCTTGGCTCCACAGCCGGGGCTGGAGCTCTGCAGTTGCTCCCTGGCCACCATGCTTCTTCTCTCCCCCCCCCCCCCCCCCAACACTGGGCTCCTGGCTGAGTCACTGGTCCCCCACTACTGCGTTCCTGTCCTGCCAACAGAACTCCATGTTCCTGGGCTCTGTGGTCCAGGAATATCCATGGTCATGTTGGATAAGGATGTTAAGAAGCGGGTAACTGACTAATTGTGTACTTGTATTAGTCGATAAGGATTCCCACTGTGGCTCTGCATTTAAATGTAGTAGGAGCCGGGCGCGCAGGCAGCCTGGCTCCTCCTACATTTAAACTGCAGAGCTGCAGCGGGGGTAGGTCCAGGACCCGGTGCTAGCCGGGACTCAGGTCCCAGACCACTGTGCGTCTGACTCCCCTGGCCATCTCCTTGCCCCCCTCCCCGCCCCCCGCACTGTGGAGCTGGTGCTAGGGGGAATTGGCTTTTAAGCTGGCTCCCCCCAGCACCAGCTCCTGCTCTCTTACCCCTACCCTTGCTGCCTCTGCCTAGGTTTATCGGGTACTCAACTTGTCGCTTACATCCCTAGTGCCGAATCATGGATATTGCCGAACCATAGAGTCCTGGTTAAGGGATGTACAATCTGTAATGCAGCCTTAGTGTCGCACTGCTTCTCATTGCGAGCTTTGTCAAACAAGTTGGGCTGTGATACACTCCTGAACAGATTATTTTATCCTTTTCAGGGATCAATGCACTTCAAGTATTTGTAGTCACACTAGGAAGTCTTTTCAAAACAAGGAAACAATTAGCCATGTAGCATAAAGAATCTAAAATTCTTCAGGTAAGCATGGGGGGAAAAAAAGCAATCTATACTACCTTGAGCCATGCTGCAGCAGGAAGTATTTTGTGTTCCTTTGTCAGTCCCAGATCAGAGCTGCTGTGTTTCTCCAAAGGCCAGATCTTAATACAGCCACCTGACATTCTTTTCCCTTTATTCTTCAGCTTGGAGTCTCTGCACTGTTTGTCTGCAGAGAGGTGGGGGGAAATTTCCTTTCTTTCTGCTGTTGGTAGGTGTGAGTATCTCAGTCATGGAGGTTCCCTTTGTCTTTCTAGCAACTCCATTGATATGGGTCAATTTCAGCCAGTCCTTTAATGACCCATTCAGTTACATGACTTGAACTCCTCCTGTCTCCTGATATGCCCTAGGAGTATTTTAACCTTTCCACATCCACTAGCCAGCAATCTCTACTTACGTCAGTCACTGCCAGGAATATCATTTGGGAGAATGTTACAGAATTTTCCCCTTTCCTTACGTGGGGATCAGCAGCCCTTCCTCTTGGAAGGCCCAGACTCCTTGTCCTTCTTACTAGTCCTGTTGTGAAGGTTTGTGTTTCAAGGCATTTTCTCAGAGCTGAGAGGTTACTTTAGGTTCTTCTTCGAGGAGTGTCCCTGTGGGTACTCCACCTTAGGTGTTTGGGCGTCGCAGCGCCCGGCTGGAAGATTTCAATAGCAGTGCTAGTGACAGGTAGTTGGCGCAGGCACAGCACACTCCATGCGCTGGGCAACTAATATGCATACGCGGGCTACGATCCCTTCAGTTCCTTCTCTGCTGCTGGCAGGGTCGGTTGGAACCCTCAGTGCGCTCTGCATTGAGTTCCTCGGACAGATAGCTAGCCTTTTTACCACAGCTTTTAGTCAACTTTTGCCTTAAAATTGCCTTCCTTTCACTCTAAGAAGAAAATGTGTGGAGGCTCCCTGCCACCTGCTTTCCCCTTGCGGGGCTCGCTCCATGGGGGCTCTCCCCTTTGCATTTATTGATTTTATTTGATTTACTCAGTCTGAGAAATTTTTCTTCAGAAACCTTCTCAGAACTCCTTCCCTCCCCCAAAAGCAGCCTGGGTCCAAGTGCCATCTATTTGCCGCTTGTATATTTCGCACCCAGAAGGGCGTTCATTTATCTCTGCTGTCTGGGGAAGCACTACTGCGTGATTCAGTGCGTACATCATAGAGACCTGACAGCCGGAGCACACAAAGCGAGTGGGAAATAGATCCAACCATCTTACACCAAATCTTCCAATGCTGGGGTTTTCCCCAGATAGACCTATTTGCGACCTATACCAACAAAAAGTGCCCACAGTACTGCTCATGTGCAGGAAGAGGCTCACACTCCCTAGGAGATGCATTCATGATCCACTGGGGCATAGCACTCCTCTGTGTGTTTCCACTGATACTTCTTCTCCATTGAGTGGTCAACAAAATCTGAATGGACAGGGCCAACAAGCCCTGGACTGGCCGAGACAAACATGGTACACTTACCTGCTCCAAATGTCATCCAAGCGGCCATAGCATCTCCCTCTGCTCCCGCATCTCCTCACCCAGCACTGCAGTCACCTCCATCACCTACACCTCCGCACTCTCCAGCTCCAGGTGTGGTTTCTCAGTGTGTCACTCCACTAGAATCACAAAGCACGAATCAAGTCCAAGAAATTCTCCCCAACAGCTGCAGAACATCCACTTGGAAATCTTACCTGTACAAGTGGCGACACTTCTCTGCTTGGTCCCAAAGAAACAACCTTGATGCGGCCTCAGTTCCACTAATCTGCTGTCCTGCAATACATCATGGAGCTTAAGAACTCAGGCCTTTCCCTGAGCTCCCTTAAAGTCCATCTCTCTGCAGTCACAGCTCTATGCTAACCAATAGACGATACATTGGTGTTCACACACCCAAAAAGTAAAAGGTTTCTCAAAGGCCTGCAAAACACCTAGCTGCCCATCAAACCACCAGTCCCTGCTTGGGACCTTAATCTCGTTCTGAGGTCCCTAACGAGAAAACCCTTCGAGCCGATGGCAACCTGCTCATTGCTCCACCTCTCCGTGAAGGTGGCCTTCCTTGTGGCTATAACATCCACCAGAAGGGTTGGAGAAATTGGGGCTGTACTCACCATTTACTGTCTTCCATAAAGACAAGGTGGTACTTTGCCCTCACCCCAAGTTCATGCTGAAGGTCCCCTCCACATTCTATTGCAATGAGCCCATCAACTTACCTGTCATCTTTCCTAAACCTCACGACAATGAGGCGCAAGCAGCGCTCCATACCCTCGACCTCTGCAGGGCATTGCGTTCTACATAGATAGAACCACACACATCCTCAGAACCAACAGATTATTCATTTCAACTGCTGAACCATCTCTGGGACTCCCCATTTCCTCTCAGACACTCTCCAAATGGATAGTGAAGTGCATAAGAGTGGCATACGCAGCCTTTGGCAAAGAACCACCTACACAACTTTTTGCACATTCAGCCAGAGTCATGGCTGCATCAGCTGCATATATCCAGGGCATTCCCCTATCAGATATCTGTAAATCAGCTACCTGGTTGTCCGCCCATACTTTCACAACCCATTACGCCCCTGACACATACCCTTCTAGGGGAACCCTGTTCAGTCACTTCATCCTCACGGGTGTCCATAAGGACACTACGCTGACCAAAGCTCCCACCTCCAGCGGACACACTGCTTCATAATCACCTAAGGTGGAGCACCTACAGGGACACTCCTCGCAGAAGAAGAGAGGGTTACTCATCCTCTGAAATAAATGAGGTAACCTGTGGATGCTCACCATCTACCCTTCTTCGCCCTTTGCTTCTGTGCAAAGGGGGAAGAAGGAACTGAAGGGATCATAGCCTGGGTATGTGCATTAGCTGTCTGGCGCATGGAGTATGCTGTGCGTGCGCCGACTACTTGTCACTAGCACTGCTATTGAAATCTTCCAGCCGGGTGTGCTGCGATGCCCAAACACCTAAGGTGGAGCACCCACAGGGACACCCATCTTGAAGAACCTCAATTATTGCAGAGGGTGAGTAACCCTCTCATGCTGTATGAATGCACAGTTTTGACATTCACTCTGCCTGGAAGCTCTGTGCCTTTTTTTTTTTTTTAAGGAAATACAGGTTCATTCACATGAGACCCAGTATGAAAACCTAGAAAAAATGGAAATACGTGACTGAAGTGGCTCTTGTAATCTTCTAGAGACTCTAACAGGATTTACTCCATATGAGAATTAAAGAGTAACTTAACTAACTGTAAGAATTTAGAGTGAACACTTTTCAGTTGAACACTTCTTCCATTTATGGAGAAAACAAATGCAGTGATTCTTAGAATACATTTTGAATTTTATTTTAGTTGAGTTACATTTGAGAAGAATAATTTAGTCAGTTTAAATGAGCATAAAAAGTTTTTTAAAATATTTAAAATTAATGTGCTTTATGTAAATAAAATGTTGGCTTCAGGGTATAAATTGTAATCTGAGTGGTATTCTAAAACTCAACTGCAAAGGAAAACAAAGGGGTTTGTGTATTTTTTTTATTCTTTATGTATTTAGAGGAAGTCTTGAGGAGAAAAAATAAATATAGCAAAACCTTTTAACTTTTTTTGGCTTCTTTTTATCTTTAGAGATACTAAAGTATGTGGGTTCAGTAAATCTAGGAAACACCTGGGTAGGATATGGGGTTCTGACAGTGATTTGAGGGCTATTCTAGCCTTTTGTTGAAGGAAAGGTGTTGGAATCTTTAACAGGTTTTTTTTCCCCTACAGTGTGTAGGGTGCATTAGTTGACTTTGTTTAAAGCGTTACTTGTATGAATCACTTCCCTCTTGATTTCCCAGATTTACATTATCTGTGAAGCATGTTGTCTTAATTTTTCCAGTTTCTTTGGTGTTCTGAGTCCTTACAGAACTGAAGTTTTCTTTTTAAACCAAAGTGAGGAAGAAGATCCATTGAAGCCTTCTTTATGTATTAGAAAGATGCAAAATGTGGTACAAATCCAAATACTTTGTTTTCCTATACATGTTGTCTTTATATATGTCTTTGTAAAGATGGCTGAACCCATTTCTTGCGGGTTCACATCTGTTGGAGGCATTTTCTTTGGCACATGATAGAGATGAGCAGTTTATAGAGTCTGGTGAGTTTTTTGACAAGCTGCTCTATTAACTTCTTTTGTTTTATTTTCAGAGATACAGAACAAAGCCATACTGCTGTAGCCTATGCAAGTTTTCCTCAACATTTCTTACTTCATTCAAGAATCACTTGCATCGTTACCATGAAGATGAAATGGACCAAGAGATGGTGGTTCCTTGCCCAAAATGTGTATTTGCTTCTGATTCAAAAATAGTGGGAAAACATATCCGCATGTTTCACTCCAATAGGAAACTACAGAACTGCACAGTGAGCATTTTAGGTGGCATGAAACAATTCAGGAGTGACATTATAAACTTCACATGTCTAAAATGCCACTTTACAGACACACTTTACTACAATATGAAGAAACATGTGCTGATGAACCATTTTCAGAATTTAATAAGCATGTATTTTGGCCAGAGACCAGATGACATTGAAGAGCATTTTATTGAGCACTACTGTAAAAAATGCAATGCTATAGCGAACAGCCAAGACACTTTAATGTATCATGTCCTAACATCTGATGCACACAGAGATCTGGAGAATAAACTTAGATCTTTGATTTCAGAACATCTTAAGAAACCAGGACTTGTGAAACAAATGCATATTGCTCCCAAGCCTCCCACAAGTACAGCTGCTCCATCGTTAATTCCCACCACTGCTCCATCAAGCACAGTTACTACTCCAACTTGCATTCAACTTGCATTTCCTCAGAATAATCAAAACCAAACCATGGTACAGGGAAAAGCAGTTCAAAACACAGTAAGACCACTGGCTGTTTCAAATGCCTCTGGTAGCCTTCCACATACATCTGCTGCTCCGGTTGTTAGTCCACCACATGTTACTCTTGTATCCAGTCCACTTCCAGTAGCTCAGAATGTCAGTCTTCAGCCACCAGTTCCACAACCTGTCTTTGTTTCTCATAGGGTCCCTCTTAATCAGCCGGTCAGGCCTGGGGTTCTCCCCCTTGCTCAACCTGTTGGGACCATAAGTAGACCTGTTGCTCCTGGGGTTCTTTCACTTAATCAACCTGTCAGGCCTGGTCTTCTTCCTGTTAATCAGCCTATTGGGACCATAAATAGTCTGGTTGCCCCAGGAGCTCTCCCAGTAGCTCAGCCTGTTGGTTCTGTAAATAGACATGTTGGACCTGGTGTTCTCTCAGCAACTAGACCTCTTGCACCTGGTGTTGTCCCTCTAAATCATCCTGTGGGGAATATAAATCAATCCATTGGTCCTGGGGTTCTTCCTGTGCCCCAGGCTGTTACCTCAGGGGTTCTACAGTTTAATCAGCCTGTTACTTCTGGGGTTCTCCCTGTAAATCAGCCAGTCAGACCTGGAGTTTCTCAAAATACCGCTTTCCTGACTACTGGACCTATACTTAGACAATTAATTCCAACTGGTAAGCAGGTTAATGGAATACCTACATATACCCTTGCACCAGTTTCAGTAACACTGCCCGTATCACCTGGTGGTGGAGTAGCAACTGTTACACCACCGCAAATGCCCATTCAGCTAATGCCATCTGGCACAGTAACTCAGGTATCTCACTCTCCAGCTAGTGCACCATCTCCTCCTATTGTTGTGACTTCCTCTCACAGTATGTCTGCGCAGGCTTCTCCGCCTGCTCCTGAAACAAGCCAAGCCCTCAAACAGGCTAAGCAATGGAAGACATGCCCTGTTTGCAATGAGCTCTTCCCATCAAATGTCTATCAGGTCCACATGGAAGTGGCTCATAAGCACAATGCAGTAAAAACAGAGGAAACCCTTGAACCTGACAAGCTTGCAGTATGTGCACCCTTTTTGAGGTGGATGAGAGAGAGGACTGTCCGGTGTCTCTCTTGTAAATGTTTCCTATCTGAGGAAGAACTTATAAAACACCTGTTGATGCATGGTTTAGCTTGTTTGTTCTGTACATATATTTTCCATGATCTGAAAAGCCTTGTGGAACACAATAAGACTGTGCATAATGGAAAGAAGAAGTTACATGACGACTACAGCAACAGAGGATTTCAGCTAGATAATGATGCTGATGGTGACCTTATATTTCCACATTTTGAGTTCAGTACAATGTTACCAAAAGAAGAACTTAGTGAAAAGGAAGTACACTTGGCAGTACTTGCAGGGGTAAACTCAAGGACCCTGGTACCTGTCTACATCAAAGTGAAGCCTCAAACAGCTGAAGTGAACAGTATTTGCAACAACAAAAAAGTATTTACATGCCCCTTTTGTTTTGGTACTTTCATTAATAAAGAAACCTATGAAGTGCATTTGAAAGAGAGACACCATATCATGCCAACTGTACACACAATTTTAAAATCCCCTGCTTTCAAGTGCATCCACTGCTGTGGGGTGTACACTGGAAATATGACTCTGACAGCTATTGCTGTGCATTTACTCCGCTGCAGAAGTGCTCCCAAAGACAGCAACTCAAGTATAAAAATGCCACTTGAGCGCAATGAGAAGAAAGAGCTATCACTTGTTAATGGTGAAAAGCATGATTCTGTGTCTCAGTCTGCTAAAAGAAAACAATCTGATCTATGTTCCATTGTAGAGGACCAAAGGAATAAAGAACAGCAGCTTCAGTCCTTAGGTACGGGCACAGCTCTAGCTCCAAATAAAGATGTGAATTTAGGGGTAGTGCCTGTTAAGAGACACAAGGTTGAAAGCAGGACTGAGATGAAAGGACCTCCTTCAGCTGAGGACCTCCGTATACTAGCATTAGATCCTAAACAGTATGAACACAGTTCATATGAAACTCGAAAGCAGTTTCTGGCAGATTACTTTCACAAGAGGCCGTATCCTACAAAAAAGGAGATGGAATTGCTGTCATCAGTGCTATGTATGTGGAAATTGGATGTTGCATCATTTTTTGGGAAAAAGCGACATGTGTGCCTAAAGGCGATAAAAAATCGCCAGCCATCTGTGCTTCTGGGTTTCAGTATGTCAGAACTTAAAAATGTAAAGCACAGTGTGAATTTACAATATAAATCGCAGGATCTGTAAAAATACTTTATTGTTTTAAAAGCAATCATAATTGCATACTTCTCAGTTTAGCAGTTTATTACATTGGTTAATTTCTTTCAACTTACAAACTGACCTTTGCAGAGTTATGGTAGTACAAAGTCTCATTCAGATTTGACTGTGTTGTTGAAAAAAGCAGCAGTGATCGTATATCTGAGGAAGGTAGATCCTTCACATTTTCGACTCTGTTTAAGCTTTTTTTTGTTTATTCTCCCCCCCCCCCCCATTTGTGGAGTAGGTTTCCCCCTCCCCTCCATTAGACTTTTCTACCATGATGTATTGTCTTTCCTGATTAAAATTTATTTTTTCTCAGCAATGTCAATCTCTTCCTCAAAAGAAAAAGTGCATAATGTTGGTTTAAAATATGAAGACAAACTAAATGAGAAAACGGAACTAACTAAAAGTATTAGGAGTTTAAAGAAATTTAAACCAATTTTATTTTGTTCTTTTATCCACTAAAAAAAGATTGTGGTATTTAACTTCCTCTTCCACCCAAAAAAAGCTAGGTTTCTAATAGCAATAATAAAATGTATGCAGCAATTAAAAAATAAAAAGTACATGTGCTTGTGAGGCATAGTAGATAAACATCTGTGTCTTTTTGGGAGGAAGGTGAGGTCTTCTAAAACTACTGGAAGTAAGTGACTTACACTGACTGTGACTTTATTCCTTTAAAAATTAACTTAATTTAAAGGGATTGTTTACTGTCACTTTGTAAATGCGGGACACTCTTGAGTTGCTATATTTGTACAGTTGCAAAGCTTGTTGACTTACTGCAAAAGGTGAAGTAGTTTTAAAGAATTATTACATTACTTTGATGCATCTTGACATATTGGAGTCCAAGCATCACTGAAGTCCATGGGAAGCTATCGCTGCTGACTCTGACTGTTTGTTAGGGTATTGAATGAACCCATGCCCCTTTTAATAATGAATGAGAAATTTAGCTTAAACCACTTTTATAACAATCAGAAAGCAGCTAAACCTAGGAGTGGATGGAATCTTTCATATATATCCTGTTGCTTCAAAAGGGAATTCCATATATAATGCATACACAGTGTTGCCATCTGCCAAATAGTTGATGGTTTATATGAATAAAAATTGATCTCAAACTAGTTTCTAATGAAGAAGAGACTGCATCACAAAAGTACCTCCAAGACTGTCACCTGTGGTAAGTGAGAGTCAAAACGTGTGAGTAGGCTTGGTGATTAAACTACCATTAAAGTAAATTAAGGATGTGATTCATGGTCATTTGCATTACCAGTTTGCTGCTATTCCTACTATCTGGGTAAATGGAGGATTTTGGTTTCAATCAGATTGTCAGTTTGGCACCTTCCAAAACTCCCAAAAAGTACTTCATACCAAACGAAACTAGTCAGAGGCCTTCCAGAGCAAATATTACATGTGGTCTGTTCTTCCACTGAATTTGTGCTGATGAGTTTAAACAAAGGAAAGAAGACTAATGTGATTAATTTAGGTAATAAAAAAGTCAGTCTTTTCCTAGTGAACACATTTTCATCCCATGGGGTGTTTTTAAAATGTGCATGTAAATGTAACTTTACATTGAACATTTCAAGCAGGGGCATGACTGACTTCAACAATATCTATTTTAAAAAAAAAGTGCTGATTTCCCATTTGAGTTCCTACAAATTTTAAAACATCTGTACTTTAGATTAAAAGCATAGTATTTTCCTATTTTTGAAAAGTGTTCTTTCATACTGATCATTCCAGTGGGTTTTTTTAAATTGTGAAATACCAAAAGAAAGTCTACAGTAAGATTGAACCTAGTCATGTAATGTAAACACTGAACGAAAAAGTCTGTAAGTGTTCTACTTTTGAGGATGGTGGCTGTGCAGGATAAATCAGCAGGGCCTACATTTTTCTTATTTTGACACTGTGTGTCCTGAAACAAGCCTGTAATACAGGGTGGGCAGATGATACCAGTCCATGGACTGGCTCTGGTTAGTCAGGGTTAGGCTTAGGTGGGCCGGCCCCCTAATATGTACCCACGCATCCACAGGTACGGGCCGTTGCAGCTCCCATTGTCCATGGATCATCATTCTGGCCAATGGAGTGGCAGGAAGCGTATCCTGGTCGATGCTGCTTCCTGCAGCTCCCATTACGGATTTCCATTCCCAGCCAGCCACAAGAGTTGAAATCACCTGTACCTGCAAAGGTGCAGGTAAATATACTGGCAGCAGCCTGCCAGGCACTAACCCCAGCGAAGTATTGCCATTTTATTGCCCACCCTGCTATAATAGCTAGCCTGACATGAGATTTGTCCGAGTTTAGTTTGTGAACCAGTCTGGATAGCACAGGAGGACTTTAAAAATAGTTAATTGTTCTTGGGGGGAAAAAATGAATAAGCTCTATGGGCAAGATTTATCCCTGGTGCAAAACCATGTCAATGGAGTTACACTAGGGATTTGGCACTGTAGATCTACACGACATCTTAAGAGGAGTGGTTTAAGTTCCTGTTATTACAAATGTTTCTAAGCAGTGATATTAGCATTGATTCTTGCCAGGGTGGTGGAGGACATAATCTAGCTTTACTAGAGTTATTGTACGCTGTCCAGTGACAATGTTAGACATTTTCTTTATTTGGCCTTTAAGTTCACAGTTTCAAATAACTCAACTTTTAGGTGTGTGCATATGGATGGTTATTTTAAAGACTAAAGTTTGTAATGTTTCATTTAACATGTAGCATGAGAGCGTGACATGAAAAAATTAATACTTTGGATTCAAAAGAGTTATGTCTAAGCAAAGCAGAAATAGACTTAAGCCAGTGTGCTCAAACCCATGGCCTGTGTGCCATCTACAGGCCAGCGCATATTCGCAATCTAGCCCAGAGGGGGCCATACCTCTGCCTGACTCCACCCACCCTCTTCCCACATTTCACCCCAGCCTCTGAGGGAATGTGGCTCAAAGATTCTTGGAGGGGCCTGGTTTCCCCAGGGCTCCCACCACTATGAGGAGTCTGGGGGTGGCGGGGGGGGAAAACAGCTGATGTTGCCCTACACCAAGTCCCTTCTCCCCCCATGGTAATCTCCAAGGCTGCATTCCATGGAGGTGAAATGAGGGGAGAGGATGGGAGTGGTGGTAAAAAGGGATGCAGCTTGGGGGACAGGGATGGACCACTGGGTCTGCAGGGCTGGATTGTGAATATGCTCCAGCCCATACATAGGTGGTCTGTGAGTTTGAGGCGCCTGATCTAGATCTTCAAAGAGGAAGAAGAGAGTGACACCGCTGCAAGACAGTTGGTCATAAAAGTATGTTCTGCCTCATATAGGCAATTGAATTTGAATCCACATCCTTTATTTTAAATATTATGTTCCAAAGTGTTGATCCTGAGTGTTTAATAACAGTAGGAGCGGGATCTAAACTACTAAGGAGCCTAAGATACGTTAAAATGACTGCCGTGACAAATAACCAACATTTGTTTTTTTAAAAAAAAGGAAGTGATTTAGGGATGATCACAATTCTTACATAAGTAACAGTATAATAGGGTCAGGCTTTTGGGGTAGTTGGGGGCCTTGGTTCAGAAAAGCCAAATGAAGGTATATTAAAACAGCAATGCAAATGAGTAAGATGCCAATTTCAGTTTAATTTTTTGCTGTTGCTGTCTCAACAGTGGGAGACCAGCTGCTTAGGAAAGTGCTAGTCTATATTTGAAGTTAACTGCCAGCTGCTGAATGTAGTGATTGTAGCTGGCTTCTGCAGACTCTCCCATTAAACAAGTAACAGAGAGGTAGCCGTGTTAGTCTGATCTTGGTAAAACAAAAAAAAGCAGTCATATAGCACTTTAAAGACTAACAAGATGGTTTCTTAGGTGATGAGCTTTCGTGGAGCAGATCCACTTCTTCAGATCATAAGTGGGTCTGCCCCACGAAAGCTCATCACCTAAGAAACCATCTTGTTAGTCTTTAAAGTACTATATGACTGCTTTTTTTGTTTTACCATTAAGCAAGTTAACGCCTTTAGCATCTCCTTTTAGGAAAAGAACGCGGCTGCCAAATCTTTGAGTCACCCTGTGAGATAAAGCCTACCTATCTGCTCATGGAAGCAATTTTTATAAGCATAAGGCTCAGGGATAACTAAATAATGACCGGCTCAAAGAGTGAAGCTACTTTATTTACTTTGAAGAGGTATCATGATTTTTTACAGTATGCTTTGATTAATATTTTGGTGTGGTATCCAGTGGTTAAAAAAGAAAACGGTGCCGGTACTCCAGGGGAAAAGTTGTTGAGCCAAAAAAACAACACCCCCCCCCCCCCGGGTGGGACATTTGCGTACAGAGGTGCTGGTAAGCTTTGTTCTTTCCAGGTAAGCTCTGACTGGAGGTGCCAGTACTGCGTACCAGGCAGTACCATCACAAAAAAAGCACTGGTGGTATCTATTTTTAAAGTGAAAGATGTGTTATGAAATCATTAAGCATAATACAGCTGGTAATTAGGAAGTGCAAGATGAAAGATTATCTGTGTAGTGTAACTTTGTCACATGGTATGTCTTGATTTATATATGAAGTATTAGGAAGGATAAAAATGTATGTGTGAAATTAGTGTGTTTGATGCAGCACTGGGAACTTTAACTTTTGTATCTCCTGTCCTTTTTAAAAACCTGTGCCAAGTTTTCATAATGTAGTTGACAGTTTATTTTCTAGGGTGTTAATCCCCTCCAAGGGGAGGTAAGTAGTGGTAATGAAAGACAAATGTTCACTGCAAAACCTGCTTCCTTTCTTAGCAAAGTTTTTATGAGGCAATTTAAGTAGCAGCAGCCAGCAGCCTTTAATTAGGATTAAAAATGTGCATGCTGAACAAATGCCTCTACAGGGTATGGAAGTTAAAACTCCCAGCTGCCCAGTAAAATATTTTTATGTGACCATACAATTTTCAAACATTTGTAACTTCTGACCAACACTTTGCAAAGTTAGGTGTGGGGACCATCCAGACCAGTAATGGGTTCTGTCACAATCTGCCCTCTAAACTGAGGTGCCTTTATGCTGTTCAGCTGTGGTTCATACCCTTCACACTAGTGTCCTCCTCCCAATACAGTGACTCATCTTGGCTTGCAGCAACTCTTTCAGTCCTGAGGGTCCCTAAGTATGTGCTCCTTGAGTTTTTAACTACCAGCTAGTCTGACTTTTGGTTTGTCACCTCCAAGGTATGAAACCACCCATTCTTCCCAGTTGTCAGCACAGTGTGGCAATCATGCTCCACACAGTTTGCAGCACAGACTTGCTTGTGTAAAAAATAAAAATTACTTGACAGAAAAATCAAAGCTGAAATAGCCAGGGAAACAGAGGTTACACAGAAAATAAACAGAGCTGCAAATTTACGTAAGTTTACAGTCGCAAATTAGATTAAACGCCCTTAATACAAGTTACCTAGTGCCTCTAAACATTTTTCCAGCACACCTTCTGCCACAGAAAAGACCCAGGCTTTGACTGTTCATCAGATCATACAACTCCCCTCCCTATTCTCTCCTCTCAAGCTATGGTGACTCATGTTTCTGCAGCATAAGAAAATTCTAGCAGGGATGGCTCAATGTCTTTCCATTAATTTTAACAGTTTTCTTTTGTTGTACAATAGTAAGAACTTAGAGCCAGTTGTGTCAAGTGGGTGGGGAAGCAGCCCCTGCTTGCTTTACCCAGTACCCCAGTCTGAGATGGGGGCTGAATGCAGCACAAGTTATGAACAGACCTGCAAATGCATAACCATGGTCTGTATATAGTACATAATGATGCTACAGTTCAGAACATGTCATGCTTGCATATAAAGCCCTACTTGTGCTACGTGTACACTGGCATGATCTTGCACAAAACTCTTTTGCGGAAGAGTTTGTGCGCAAAAACTTTCAGAAGAGAGTGTCTACACTGGCAGGTGCTTTTGCGCAAGAGCATCCATGCCACTGTAGACACTCTCTTGAGCAAGAACACTCTGATGGCTATTTTAACCACAGGGCTTTCTTGTGCAAGAAATTCATGTTGCCTGTCTACACTGGCCTCTTGCTCAAGAACAGTTGTGCAAGAGGGCTTATTCCTGAGCGGGAGCATCATAGTTCTTGCGCAAGAAGCACTGATTTCATACATTAGAACGTCAGTGTACGTGCGCAAGAACTCAGGGGCCAGTGTAGCCAGGCAGCTACACACAGCCTTGGTGTATGATTTTAGTACAATAGCATGGTATATAATCAGTTGATTCAATTACTTATTCTTTGAAGCGTGACCCTCCTCTGTGTCTCATTCTCTGCTTAAGGTATCTGGGGCACCAATTGTCACAGAAGCCTTTGGTCTATGATGCATCAGCAGTGTCTCTTACCATTACCTCTGGTAGGTAAATGGGAACTGTGTACTCGCGCATAGACGTAGATTGCTGAGACTAGCTTCCCAAAGGCGCCCTAGGTGACTTGGTGCGTAATAGAATCCTGAGGCAGGGGGCCTATGCACCACCAACAATGCAAGGAGCAAATGGGCTGCTTAACAGGGCTCCATGGAAGTCAGCATGCCCTCAGTAAGCTGTCTAAGCTAGCCAGTAGTGAACATTAGAGAAAAGGACTGGTGTAAGGCCCAGATCCCCAAAGTTATTTAGGTATTTTTAGCATCAGGTGCCATGTGACCAGGAATTGCCATGGATGGTAGGAAGCAGCTTGGCTCAGGATTCTCAGCTGTGAACCCTCTAGGTGCCTAAGACAGGCCACCTATTGAGAAAAATCACATCCCCCCCCCCCCCCTTACAACCCAATCTCATTACTGCCAAGGGCCTAGTGGGACAAACACTGAGACCTGTTTTCAAATTGCAGCTCTGCTTGATTTGGAGCAGGAACTTGTTCCCAGGTTGTCACCTTCCTTCATGGTGCCCTGACCCTGTCCACCAAACTGTGCTACAATCACGCCTGTGGGACCTTAGCCACGTTGCATAAATAAACTATTACGTTCTGGTCTTTGAAATGTGTAGGTCCATGCTGCTAGATACCCCAATTCCAAATGTTTTCCTTAGCGCCCATAGGGGTAACACCAGTGCCTTATGACACTTGTCTACCAAGCTGAGTGTATAAAGAGCAGTCTTCCCACACACACACTTCAGTTCCTTTGTACTGGCATCTTAGCTGACCCATTCCACTGTGTTGGGACAGGGCTGTGGGGGTGTGTAATGGATATATGCAACACGTCTTGAAAAACAGTTATGAAAATCATAGCACTGGAAGGACCTTCATTAAGACCATCCCCTGCACTCATGGACGGATCAAGCACCAGGTAGGTGTTCATCAAACCAGCTCTTAAAAAAAATCACCGATGGAGAGTCCACAATCTCCCTAGGCTAGTTTGTTTCTCAAACTATGGGCCGCGGGAAAAGAATACCAGGCCTCAGCATGGCTGCCGGGAGGGGAGCAGAGCAGGGCGGGCTGGGAGGAGGTTGCGGGGGGGGGGAACCAGCTGCCAAGAAGCAGGGTTGGGGCAGTGGGGCTGTCCAGTGATCTGGGCAGGTGGGTGGGCGGCAAAAGTAGGGCTGAGGGGGCAGCAGGGCTGTCCCGTGGAGATCTGGGCAGGTGGGTGGCAAAAGCAGGGCTGGGGGGGGGGGCAGTGGGGCAGCCCTGCGGAGATCCGGGCAGGCGGGTGGGCAGCCGGTGAAAGCAGGGCTGGGGGGCAGCGGGGCTGTCCCATGGAGAGCTGGGCGGGCGGGCAGTGAAAGCAGGGTTGGGAGCAGTGGGGCTGTCCCGCGGAGACCCGGGCGAGCGGCTGGCGGAATCAGGATTGGAGGGCTGGGAGGAGGTGGAGGTGGGGGTGGGGGGGAAACCGGCTGCCAAGAAGCAGGGTTGGGGGCAGCGGGGCTGTCCCGCGGAGATCAGGGAGGGCAGGCGGCGGCGGATCCAGGGCTGGACAGGAGCCGGGTGGGGGGCTGGCCGGGGGAGATCAGGAGGAGGAGGACAGGAGAACCAGCTGCCGGAAGCAGGGCTGGACGGGGGCAGCGGAGCTGGTCGGGGGAGTCATCAGGGGAGTGGGGCTGACCGGGGGGGGGGGGGGGGGGGGGGGGGGGAACCGGCCACCAGAAGCAGGGCTGGACAGGGGCAGCAGGGCTGGACTAGGGTGATCGGGAGGAGGGGGAGAGCGGGACTGACCTGGGCACATGCAGACCCTGGCAGACGAGTGAGTCTGGCCAGGGATTCCATTTTGCCCCCTCCCTCGAGTAGTTGCGAACTGCCTGGCAGGTAGACACACTCAGGCAGTGTGAGCACATCTACCAGCCAGGCAGTTCGCAGCTAAGGACTGATACACCTAATTATAATAAAACATACCTAATTAGAAAATACCAGGCATTTTATGTGCCTGGTAATTTCTCAATTTCTTTCCCAGACAAAACCTTCAAATACAGGACTGTCTGGTACAAAACCGGACACCTGGCAGCCCTACCCTTCCTTGCACCCTCCCTCCTAGTCAGATACCCTACCCCCAATCTGCTCCTGCTCCCACCTCCTGGAGTGCTCATGCAGTGCCGGGTCCTCCAAACCCTGGCCCAGGCTGGGTGGAGGATGCAGCCAGGTGAAACACTGAAAATTTATTCATTTTTCATATATGCGTTTATATTTTTGGGCTGCAAAAAACAGTACAGAAAAAAAACCCGGGTTCCAACTAAAGTAAAAAGTTTGGGAAACCCTGATCTAGCCAGCTTTCTATCCATCTTACAGTCCATTTATCCAATCCATATTCCCTTAACTTGCTGGCAAGAATATTGTGGGTGACTGTATCAAAAGCTTTGCTAATGCTGGCACTGGGGGCTTTGGGAGGACCAGAAAGAACTTATTTGAATATTCACCATTTACTTAATGAATATGCAAATATATGTTACCAGTCCTCCAAAAGCTCATGAATGGATTTACTGGTCCCCATGTCAAAAAGTTTGGGAACCCCTCCCTAAGCAATTCATTCCAGTGTTTAACCACCCTGACAAAGTTTTTCATGATGTCCAACCTAAACCTCCCTTGCTACAATTTTTTTCTTTTGCAAGTGTCACATTGTTGACTCATATTTAGTTTGTGGTCCACTATGACTCCCCCTGATTCCTTTCTGCAGTACTCCTCCTTAAACAGTCATGTTTTTGCCTGCTTGCATGTGTCTGTTAACCTTAGGTGATGCCCAAGCTATTTTTGATGGATGTGGGATTAGGCATGCAGGACTGCTTGCTCACATTAATATCTTACTGTCATGTGGCAACAAGAGGGTAAGGGTTAGCAAATGTGATAAATGAAGGCCGCATTGCTGGTCTGCAGTTGGCCACCATAGCAATACTTCCCTTACATGCTGTTGACTTGAGGAAGCTGAAACCTTTCTTAGGGTTTGGAGTCTAAACTTATGCTTCTTTGAGACTGCACCATTGAGGGGAATCACTGCCAGTAAAGCCAGTGCAATCTCCTGGAAAGAGCAGTTGATAAACAACCTCAAGCCACCTGAACCAGTGTCACGGCTGGGCAAAGAGCAGCCTTCTTGCAGCTGTAGCTGATGCTATTCTCTTTGTTAAGTCCCAACAAATCAGACACCTGCTTCAATAGGTGCTGGAATTAGGAGTGCTGGGGGCATGGCAGCACTCCCTGGCTTGAAGTTGTTTCCATCACATGCAGTGTAGGTTTGTTCAGTGGCTTTCAGCAGCTCCCCTACTAAAAACTGTCCCTGCACCAACTGCCTGTCCCTGTACATTGACCAATATGAGAAGGAGGCTCAATCATGGGTATAGGCCAATAACATCCAGAGCAGGGCTTGAAGCCAGGGGACTTTGGCAAAAGCTCCCCTGGTACTGGGCAGAGCCCCAAGCCTGTTATTGACAATGTTAAAAGAAAGGACTCCTGTGGGACCAAAACCAGTACCACTAATTACAAACTAGGCTAACAACGTGCTATAAAGACACATAGGAGCAATAAGATGAAGCACAGTATGCTCTGACCACTGATAAGAACTGAAAGGTGTGTAGGCTGGCTCTGCCCTTTCCTTAATTTGAGGCACAAGAGCAGCCAGGGTGCAGGCATGGTCACCTCTACAGGTACTGCTAGGGAAAACTCTCCAGCACTGTTGCACTAGGCATACACATGCTTAAGAGTAATGGGCATATGCAGTCACTCAAAAACATTAAATATGCACTGGTGCAGAAACTCAAACTTGGGCTGTCCACATGAGGGTCATAACCACTGGCTCAACCACTCTATATAAACAGTAAACTAATTGCACAAAAGTGGAAGTTTCAACAGGAGATCTTGAGACCAACCCCTGGAATACCCCATAATCTGATGGTTAGGGCATTCTCCTGGGATTTGGGAGATCTGTGTTTTGAGTCCTTACTCCAAACTAGGTACAGCAGGGATTTAAATCTGGGTCCACTTCCTAGCTGAGTGCCCTAACTACAGAGCTATTAGTTATTCTGGGAGTGAACATACCTGTAAATGGGTAGTTGGAACACAACAGCATGACCAGATTCAGTATCCACGAAGGATTGATGCTAAACTATATTTATAATTTATGTAAACCACCAACACAGCAAACAAAGCTATGTTTTCCTATATGTAGGCTGTGTTCTTGCCCTGTGAGGTAGGTGATAGAGAACCCAGGTGGTGCATCCATGATTCTGGCATTTCCCAAAGCACAAAGACTTGGTAAGACTAGCAAAAAGAATTAGCCACAATTATCCCTTTCCTTCTGTAGAGGTACAGCTAACACTTTCCCTTCATAGCAGACTACATGGAAAGGCTCCATTAGCCTCACTGGAGTTGCAGAAATGCATCTATACATGACTTTTGATCTAAATATTCTTTCTGGAGATTATGTACAAAGAAAAAGGAACACAGCTTGACTTTTCAGTTGCTGGGGAGAGTTTCAAAGATAACAGCTAGAAAAAAAATCCTATTTGAAAATTTGATCTGAAAGCCAATGAAGTATGAATATGGTAATACAAATCCTATGTATACAATCCACCTTCCACACCAGAACCGCACTTTTCCCCAGCCATGTGGGATACTACCTCTGAAAGAGAGGCCCTCCAATGAGACTGTGGCATTATCAGCTCAAAGAGAGGCACTGCATCTATCATATCACTTATGTGGGTCTTGGATTTCTCCTCGCTAGAGCTTAACGTTTGAGATTCAATGTGATCTTTGCTCAACGCCTTAATACGTGGAAAATTCATAGAAACATGCACCACATAGGCAATTTTAAGCCTCATATGATCACAAACCATAACCGCTTAGAAACATCCATACAAATAAACTACTGCAACTTTAATTACATCCTTTTAATTACAAGAGCTTTGGTAATCACACATACATATATAATTTTGGCATTATTTACAAAAGTCAAGGTTGTATACATGTATCAAATAGAACTTCCAAGTTTATATTTTTACCCTTGACATTATAGAAGTCATCACACTGCTGTTCTCAGAGTCTGGTGGAGATAGCAGTTCAGAGTATTCTGACACATTTTCAATCTAGTACATTACTCTCCCAGATGTTGGAGAACAGGACCTGAGCCATTCCTAGGAGACAATGTATAGAACTTTGTCCTTCTTTCATATCAGTCACCACAGGTCTACTTCAAAAACCTTATGGTATAAATGTTAACACTGGCAGCAGCAAAGAAATTAAAGTACAAAAAAAAGGACATTTCCTATTTATCTATTTTCCTACTAGAGTGTGTTTAAGGAGTTTATAAGCCTTGTTTTAGGAAGACTTTTGTAATCATATATAATACACAAAAATAACTGAAAACAGCTTATAGACAATGGTGGCACACAGTCAGGATGGCAATCTGCCATTGATATGCATAGAAAGGCAGCAACCTGGACACTAGCATTACTTTCGTTCATTTGCCATTCTTTCTTCTGGATGATTCATGTCAACCAAAAGCAAAATCATGAATAAGATGGCTCACTGAGACAGGGAAAGTAGTCTTCAGTCTTGAAAAGAGGTGGAGGCTCATACAGGGTCTGGTGTTGCCTTGAGGAAGATGATTTCTGTGATTAAGAAACATTTTATTTGATTTTTGCCTTTGCTTTACCACTTTTTTACTTCAGTTATGTAATGAGTTATATTTGCACAAAACATTAACCTCAAGCCTTTTGTCTCTTTGTAACTGACAAGAATTTCTTTGTATAAGCTGCACAGTTCTTATAAAAATTGCCTTTTCTTTACATTGTTTCTATAGTCTGTGTCTGGACGGATGGACGCACGCACACACAACTTAAAAGATTGTTTTTTGTTAATGAAGTGAGATATTTGGTTATTTTATATTCCAAAAATATTGCCTCTCTCACTGAAGTATTTTAACTTCTTGATCAACTATGTGAAACTTTATTATCAAAAGCTTCAGAGGGGTAACCAAGTTAGTCTGTAACTGGAAAAATTTAAAGAACAACGAATAGTCTAGCAGCACCTTAAAGACTAACAAAACATGTAGATGGTATCATGAGCTTTCGTGGGTACAAACCACTTCAGATGGCAAAGTACATAATTAAAGAAAAGAAGAAATAACTTGACATTAATAGACTAGAACAGTGTTTCTGAAAGTGTTCCATGAAATCACCTTCAGAAACACATTAACTGGCTGCCCCAGTTCATTTATTTACTGGTGCCGCAGCCACGGAGTCTCACGGCTCCATTTTGTCCTTTGCAGCCAAAGGGAGCTGTGAGAAGCGGTGGCCCGGCCCACCTTGGCTACAAAGGACAAAACAGAGCCAATGGGAGCGCGAGGCTCCGCGGCCATGGCGCCAGTAAATAAACAAACTGGGGTGGCCAGTTAATGTGTTTCTGAAAGTGATTTTGCGAAACACTTTCAGAAACACAGGACTAGAGGAACACTGCAA
This sequence comes from Pelochelys cantorii, assembly GCA_032595735.1. Lineage (NCBI taxonomy): Eukaryota > Metazoa > Chordata > Testudines > Trionychidae > Pelochelys > Pelochelys cantorii. The sequence goes on from CM064327.1 coordinate 102,861,251, forward strand.
CTTAAAAGAAGCCTATTAAATATTTTTGAAAAATATGAACTGTAAAATGAAATGATGTAACAAATGTTATATGTATCTAGGATGGTGAGGAGACATTACTGTTAATTGACTTTTTTACTTCCTTTAGGGCAGAAATCATATGACAGGTGGAGACCCACCTCAGAATCAAGCTAACTCATATGTAGGTGCAGAATATGATTTTTATTTTTGTATATAATTATGATGAAAATGCCAATGTTTACTTTGAAGAATGTTAAAAATATCTATTTATATTCACACTTGTGTGAAGTTATGGAGTTTAAGAATTTATTTTCATTTTTATAAATTTTCAGTTGCAAAAGGGGATAACAGATATAATGACAGGCGACACAGATTCAAAGAATTAAAGCTTTATAACCATTAAAACTCAAGTTGTCAACACCACATATCAAAATATACAAAGTAAGCATTCTTAATTCAAACTAAGTTCTCATGCAATATTTTTCATACTTTGCCTAAATTTAGATGGTCATTAGGGATGTCAAGAAGTGGTTATTTAGGTAACTGTGTAATCACTGAAAATCTCAGAAGTTACATGCTATGCTGCAGGCTCTGCAATATAAAGCTTATACTGCAGAGCCCATAGTACATCTGGCTCCACTCCCGAGGAGCCAGCTGCGGGCTCTGCAGTATAAACTTTATACTGCAGAGGCAGCCACAGTGCAGGGTGGCAGATGGCTCCTTAGGAGTGGGGGCGGGAGCCTGCGTGTAACTTAACAATAACCAATAAACCCAAGCTTATCAGTTATTCTATTACATCCCTAATAGTCATAGATTTAAATCTTAAATGGTTATTCTATTACATCCCTAATAGTCATAGATTTAAATCTTTTTTCAGTGTGTGTATATAGTGAAACCAATGTTTACTGACATTTACTGATATAAATCAAAGCCTTCCAAGCCTACTCATGTGGCTTCATGATTTATAATTCCCAAAGTTAAGATTAAATTGATTTTTTTAAAAAACACATAATATAAAAAAATAATAAATCTAATGACTTTTCAGTTTGCACACTTATGCACAGATATGGAGCTGTTAAATACTGACACTGTTAAAAATAAAAAAAAGCCAGTGAATGTACATAAATACGCATTTTTAAATACTTAACTTTTAAAAAAAACATTTTTAAATGAGTCATAGGAAATTGTTTTTGCCAAAGATAAAGTCAAAAGGCAAAACTGATGATGCTCTCTGTATACTCAAACTTTCAAATTTTCTTAAAATATAGAAAAATATTTTATTTCTGCATGTTTTGGTAACTTGTAAAAGTCTGTTTTGTCGTTTAAAAAGCTGGGCTGGGCAACCTACATAATTTCGTCTTAAGTAACTGAAATAAATCCATCAACTAAACTAGGGGAGAACTCGGTATTTCCTTAAACTTATCCAAACTATTGATATCGCAATGCAAACATTTGGCAAGAATATTGACAAAGTGCCATTTAACACAGGTAGTTTGACAATTTACTTTAGTATACCCTTTGTAATCGTTAGGGTCTAAAATTTAAATTATTTTACCCTTTGCTTTCATAGACTCCTCACTTTCGTAGTAATGAAACTGACGGTTATAGGAAAATTGAATAAAACTGTAAACTGAAACTTGCTTATCAGCAATTCACAACATAAATGTGAAAAATGGCAATTTGCTATATGGCTTGCATCTCTATAAGAAAGTCTTTGCTAAATTTAGAAAAAACAAAGGGATACCATCAATTTAAAAAAATCACTTCTGTCAAATAATTTTTATCTAGCATTGTAAAAACGTAAGATAACTGAAAAATTCTAGGAGTCTTTTTCTACTATGTGCAGTTTCCCCTGTTGCATCAGTTTTCCCATACTGCAAAGTGGGAGAGAAAATATTTTTAAAACACAATTAAGGCCACAAAGGTTGTCCAAAGAACTCATGAGCAGGGAAAGTATCAAACTGCTTTTTATACCAAGTGTCCTGATAAGTGAATAAGTATAATCACTTTTAAGTCTGCTCAGTGTGCAATTCAAATTTTAGCAGTATAAAAAAGCCTGCCCTCTCAGTAACATCTGGAGGTGGGGGAAACTTACATTCTTACAACCTGGGTATGACCAGTGTCCCAACAGGAGCAGAAGTTCTGAGTCTTAAAACGAGATTGAATACTAGGGATGTCAGCCTGTCGGCAAATACACAATTAACCCATAAGCCTAGGATTATCAGTTAATCTTGCTGAATACACGCCCACACACACCCCTTGCTGCCTCTGTATACAGAGGCAGCAGCATGGGGTGGCAGCAGCCCCTGTCTGCTGGGGGGTCTGGGAGCACACTGGTTGCCAGCCCTGCCCCCAGGGACTATTGAATAATTGTGTAACTGCTAAGATTTCATGCAGTTACACAACATCTAATATTGCCACTGAATACATCTTTTAACAACCAAAACTTCCTTCACATCAGGGACTTGGTAAAAAGCAAACAAATAAATAAAGCGTGGCAAGTGAAAATAATTGCAGCCAAAGAAGTTCAGTCAAAAGTGAAAGATTTTCAGAAAGTTGACAGCAGGTGAAAAAAGCTATGATGCAAGTCCTAGGATAATTAATTATATTATTTACTTCCAAATGTTTGCTATAGCCTATGAATTATTGTTTATTGCTGCAATCCTGCAAACACGTAAGTAGTTGCTTAACTTTATGCACGTGAATAGCCTGTTGAAGAACCCATGCATGAAAGAAACTATGTTCAGAAAAGGGCTAGGTAAAAATGGCATCTTCATTCTTAAAAGATTTGGTCTAAATACAGCTCTATATTTGGCCTGCACTTCTACGGTAGAGAGATTTGGATTCTAGTTCAGTTTGTTCATCAACAAAAATTAATTAATTTTCAACGACAGAGTTTATTACTAGAGTAATAAATGTTCAGCTAATGCATAAAGTTCTATCTAGAACACAACCTGACTTTCAGATCCTAATGTTGGAATAAAATTAAAAAATAATCACTTTTTAACCAATGAACTGTGAAAAATTGATAGCCACAGATACTCAAGCACTCCAGTGCCATTTTTACACAGTAGAGCAGCCTTGTCATTGTTATGAATAAAAAATTGTAACCTTAATATTATATAAAGGCTATTTTTATGGTAACAAGAATACAATGTCCATGCCTGGCGGTTCTAGGTGCTACTGCAATACAAAAAAGAAAAATTGCTAAATGGCTTAGAAAAATAAGCCCTGGCCTGAAATATTTTTTCTTTTCAAAACTGCAAAATATGTTATCACTTCCATTTTATAAACAAGGCAAATGAGGCACTGGGAATAAATAACTTTCCCAAGGCTACACAGTTAGTGTCATAGAAGGGAACAGGTTTTCTGACCTCAACCCTCAGCCATGTGAGAGAGACAATAGTTTTCTATTGTGTAGCTTTCTAGCCATGCATAGTCCTTCACCTCCCTCCCAGTGAAATAGTTTTTCTAATATCCAACCTAGATGTCCCCCACTGAAACTTGAGACCATTGCTTTCTGTTCTGTCAATAGCAATCAAGAATGGGCCATGTAACACTGTAGGAACTCTTCTCATGCCACACTCTCCATAAACTCATCAAGCTCAGTCTTGAAACTAATTAGTTTTTTTGCTCCCATTATTCTCTTTGGAAGACCATTCCAGAACTTCACTGCAGCCTCATTCAAAGTTATCAGACACATACTTCATTCAAAGCCTCATTCAAAGCTTGACAGACACATACTTACGTTAAGAAAAGGTGGTACACTGATAGTGTGTAAAAATTTTTTAAAGGTGTTTGGAAAAGTTCCAAGGTCTGTTTCTGCTTTTGTGACCTGCTCCTCCAGTACAGCCACATTATTTCCAACCATTTTTACAAAGGCCTAGTTGGAAACAAAACCAAACCTTTATTCATCATTTTGTAAGAGCATTTCCCAACAAGATGTCTGAAGAGGTTCAGATTAAGTGGAAACGAAAATATAATTGCAGGTAACAACCCTAAAAGAGCGTAAAAATAGTATTTTTGTGCCATCTCCATTGTTGAATTTGTGCCACAAATGACCCACTTGTGCAACCTTCTACATGTGGAACCTGATAATTTGGAAGTTGGGTAGAATAAGATGGACCAGTTTTTTTAAGAGAGAATACAAAAGTACTTGCATTCAGCAGGCTGATTTAATGCCGTGAGACAACAAGTGTACAGCTTTATTTAACTGAAAGTGGTAAAACGCTTGTTTACGTAAAACAAAACTTTGTCCTGGGAAGTAGCAGTACACAAAATGTTATCGTACTTTAATTGTAACACAACCTTGAATTGTTTTGCATAGCACTTGCTCTGAAATTGCTTCTATACCAACAAGTTTCTGTGGCTCTCAGAGGTGGACAAGAAAGTTTAGGCTTTCACATATTTAGTGACAGTCAGATTTTAAACACGTCTATTTTTAAAGAGCTATGCTCATTATAATTTAACAAACAAAAATTCTATTAAAATAAAATTCATTTTTTAAAAATAATTGTGTGTTAGCCATCCTTGTAAAAAGTGCATGTCCTGTTAATTTCCCATACACATCCTTTCACTTTAATTCTGCTAACACTAGTCTGGCCTATTTTGCCTCTCAATCACCATACTGTGGCATTCACTTGTAAAGATGTAAAGGATTAACTAGTTAACCAGTTACCCGGTAAGCATCACTTCCTAAAGGTGATGCTTAACAGGTAACCAGTTAACTGACAGACAGGCCAGGCTGGAACAGTCACCTGGAATCATGGTTAACCGTAACATTTAAATGGTTAACTTTTTTAAAAAGGAATTTTAACATCCCTATTCACTTGTAGGGGGCATGGGCTTGTTTTACAAAGCAAGGTTTGCAGGTTTAAAAGCAGAAGAGAGGGCAAAATCTTTGCTGTTAATTTGACACATATGGACATACAGATTGAGAGATTCATTGTTGCCCCACTGTTGAACACACACTAGGAAATTAGTAATTGTGTATGGTTTCAGGGCAACAAGTGCACCAAACAGCGGCTGTAGCATTCTGTTTCCTCATGTTATTCCCATGTTGGATTTTAGATCAATATGCTAACAGTGAATCAAGTCAAAGACATTCTGAAACAAACGTATATATAACCCACTAACTCTCCAGAATTGTCTTTCCAGTTTTTAACACAAATCCAATGACTTCTTTCTGCTGTCTTCACAATCCTAGCCTCTCTTTCTCTGCACTGATCACTCAATGAACTCCTGTCCTTCCACAAGGATGGCATAAGAGTCTTCTAATCCACAGCTCCCAGTAGCTGAAACTGTTCCTGTATCACTATTTCAAATCTTAATAGTTAATATTCTTCATTGCCTAAGTGGGGTAACATTTTCAAAAGCACCTTAAGTGATTTAAGTGCTTCCATACCGTTGATTGTCACTGAATTTTAGGCACCTAAGTGCCTAAATCACTTTAGAAAATAGGATTTTAACCTAGGTTATGTAGGTGCTTTTGCAAATGTTATCCTGGATCTCAATTTTTATCGTATTCCACTGTTTAACTCTGAAACGTTCCATGAGAAACTCTGTATGAAAGATACTATCAAAAATTATAAGTGGTATTATTCAGTTGAAAAATCTACCTTGCTCCAAATAGCGAGCATGCACATAAATGAAGATACTCTGTTCAAGAAACCTGGTAGTTTCAGGAAATCATGCACACCAAAAAAATCTATTAATTCCCCACATTAAACCTGTATTAAGATGTGGATGTTAATTACCTTTTATAGTTAGTCAGCAAAATTTCTCATTCTCTCAGATAAAAACTAAGTAAGTTATAATACTGTACAAAATACATGTACAATTCTCACATGTACCATACTGGACCACTACTGTGATAAACCATACAGATGACTGGTGCACTGATTTAAAGAAATGAATTGTTTTTTGTTCTGTTTATATCAATGCTGGCTTATTGAATGTGTTCACACACACACACACACACACACACACACACACACTTAAATTCAAACAAATTTTGAATTTAAGTATGTGCTTCCTATAGAATTCCAGCATCTAATCAACAGGAACAGTTAAACATTAGTGACTGGCACATTCAGCCAATTAATAATGTAATGCTCAGCTCCCACATTACTAGTTGATATCTTGTGTGAAAACACTGGCTTACAGGTGTAAACAAAAAGGCAAAAAAATAACAGGCTTGCTAAATTCAGCATGAGAAATTTTTTGAAGCATATAAAAAGTCTGCAACTCTGACTTAAAATATGCAGTTTGCAATGTCCCCTTGAGAAAAGGAATATAAATAAATGACATCAACATACATACCTCTAATTTGTCAATCTTTCTATATATCTGTCTCATTTCTGTAGCTTTTGTATGAATTTGAGGAACACTTTCATTGACTACTTGAGAAGACTCGCTTCGAATCTAAAAACAATCCAAACAAATTACATAAAATTGAGTGTACACTATAATGACTATGTCTGCACAATACCTTTGATATATTCTAACCCTGAAGTTAGTGACATCTAGTTAAAGCCACTGAATCTTGACGGTTGTAAACAAACCAATACAGGTATTGTATGTGTTAACATATGCAAGCATTTGTTGGTCTCATAAGTATTTCCAAATAGTACAGGTGTCTGCCAATGATAAAAAATAGAAGCCAAAGTGCAATAAAGATGATAAAGCTTTGCACTTTCAAAACTTTTCATTAAAAAATGACAAAACACTTTACAAAGTGTTTACATTAAAGTGTTAACATTAAACCTATTTGATAGATCAAAAAATGGGGATGCTGAAAAGTTAACACATCACCATAGTGTCTCTGATCTTGAATCTCAAGAGCATGAGGTTCAAGTGCAATTTTTATCATAGTTACAGTAGATTGCAACACATTTCAAGTTTTTCCTAAGGTATCCATGACTGTAATATGATTCCTGCCATTCAGATAGAGGACAATCTATTTTATTAATAAGGTGCTATTTCTGCTAGGAAGCTTTTTATCTTTTCAGTCTCTCCCCTGACTTGCTCCTTTTTCTTTCCCTTAAGCTCAACAACCAAACAACAGTTTTCTCAGACAACTGAATATGCCAACCTGCAGCAACATCTTATTGAAGTTAGCTTTTCTTGGAGAAGTATAGAGACACAAAAAATATGTGAGGTGTGTAGTTTTGCTCTGTCAATGATATTACAAGAGCAATACCAAAATGTAGAACACACCCTCCTCACAGTGGGCATATGAAGCTACATTACTTGTAAGGTACTTTTTAATCAGAAGAAGGTGCTATGGCATCTGATGGGTCTCTTCTGTAGTGTAATACCAAGGGTAGTTAGGGGACATCTTTAAATATTATTTCATTATTTCTGTCCAAGACAAGCAAGCTGCTTTTACTCACTGTCTGTGGTTTTCTTTTTTAGGCATTTGGTTCCAAGTAAAGGATGTAGTTCTGAAGTTGTCTTATACCAGAGGTTTACACCTTGAGAGCTTCATGTCCCATGTGAGCCACCCTCAACACAGGGAAAGTGTGTGTGGAGTTTGGAGCTGGGAGGTAGAATACCCATATCCAGGGAGGAGGCTCACACACTGTGTGTGAGAATTCCAGATGCCTGGAGTGACAACTTGTAAAAGGGGATGCTGCACAAACACGTGTGTCCACATGCTCAGCGTGAGCCTTTGCTGTGAGGCCAGAACATCTGTGCAGCACTGCCACAGTGTTGATTCCTAACTCAGTTATGGTGGGAAGGAAGGATTGGGAAAGACTGACAGGGAGAGAGGGACAGGCAGTGAGTTCTTACAAGGCTGGGCAGTTTCTGTGGGAATCGGCTGGCAGCAGGATGGTGGCACAGTGCTGGGTGTGCTGAGTAATGGTAACGGGGGTCCTAGAGGCAGGGACTCTGGGATCAGCATCCTCATACCCACATTACCCCAGAACACACACGGTGGAATTGGACACCCCAAGAATCATAATAGCACACATAGGCTAACTTAAACAAACATGAAAAAAAGTTCTAAACCAGTCAGGGCTTTGTGCCCCCTGCTAATGTGGGACGGAGGGGAGCAGGAAAAGGATGAATGGCATGTCCCAGAATTCGAAAAACAATGTCTTAAATGTTTTTGGTATACATGATCACTAATCCTCATTATTTATATAGGGATACCTGATAATATCCAGTTAGCAATTCTGTGATCTTTTTATTGTTAAACATAGTAAAATAGTAACATGTAACATTTGAAATAAATACATACATACAATCAAGATGCAAAAAAACTACCAAAACTCACTTTTGCCAATGATCAAATAGCACTGAAATTCATGTTTTGGTTCTCATGTCCTAGCCTAATACTGTAACATTTAGGTTGCAAACACTGCACGGCACAGATAGGTTTTTATTAAGGTCCATCTACTAAACTTAAAAGAAATACTTCTACAGGTTGAACTTCTGAAATCTGGGACACTCTAGTCCAGCAACTTCTGTAGTCTGGTAGGACCATGGATATTGCTGGACCAGAGAGCCCTAGCTGGCCAGGGTCAAGAGTGTAGCCCCAGCTGGGCAGGCTGCAGCAGGGTGGCCCTGCAGCCAGGAGTACAGCTCCCAGTGGCTAGGGGCAGGATCCTTGACCTTTCCTGGTCTGGCAAATTCCCTGGTTCGGGACCACTCATGTCCCCAAAATGTCAGACCAGGGAGGTCTAACTTGTATTAGTTTTAGGATTGGAAAAAAATATTTTTATTAAAATTATGGGCCAAATATGACCAACAAATGTCTCTCTGAATTGCTGTCACTATACTGGCTACTATTTTCATAAAGGACACTTGAACTACATGCTCAAATAGACATGAGCAGTTACACACCGATATTTATGCATGCGTCTCATCACTGCATGCAAACTGGATAATTCTGGGGTAACTGTTTGCACACCTAGACCTTTACACTAATCATATTCTGGTTATTTCCCTGAAGGAAAAAAAAAATCATTCACCCAACTTTTTGAGAACAACTCCCCCCTCCCACCCCCAAAAATAGGCAGTACCCCTACAGAAGTTAGAGAGATCAGTACGTACCATGTCTAACATCCCCACAAATTCATCAACCCTGGTCAGCAAATCTTCTAGACTCTTGTCTAAACTTTCAATCTGTAAAATATGTGTTATATTTTATGAGGACGTGAAAACACAGCAGATCACAACTAAATATACACCTTCGTGAAACTGCCACTATTTTACCATTTCAAATCAACACCCTCTACCACAAATGACTAGTCACAAGTTCTTGTATGTTAAATCTATGCATGCATAAAGTATGTCAACATAGTATACGTTAGTATTAGGGATGGGATAGCATACAGGGTTAAGCAGTTACATGCATCCCCCACTGCTGCCTCTGTATCAGATAGGGATGTAATAGTGTAGTTAAATGATAAGCAAAAGTTTATTGGTTAATGCTATCAACTACATGCATCCCCCACACCTGGCTCAGTTCAGGCTGGGTCCCAGGAGCTACCTGCTGCAGCTCTGCATTCAAAGTATTTTAGGAGCCCTAAGCTCAGTCCTAGCTCGCAATGGGTCCCAAGAGCAAACACCACAGTGGGTACCTCCCTGCCCGGCTCCTAAAATAGTTTTAATGCAGTGGAGGAGTAGCCCCTGTGACCTGGCATAAGCTGGGACTGAGTGCTTGCAATGCTAACCCTTACTGATTAATATGTAGTCAGCAAAATTTTTGTTGAGTACATGATTAACAAATTACATGCTCCTTAACATTCCTAGTATCAGAGGGAGCAGCATAGGTGGTGGTGGTGGGGGGGGTTGGTAGATGCAGGGAGCTGGCTCCCACAGAGCCACTTCCCTCTCCCTGTGTGCCAACATGTAACTAGTGTTAGCATCCTGCTCGCTGCAGGGAGCTGCTTCTGCCAGGCCCACTGTGGCTGGGGTCCTGCCAGTCAGGCCCACCACAGGCTGGGGGGGGGGGGTGTAAGAGTGGGGTGGCCTGTTCCTGCAGGCCCTCAGATTAACTGGTAAGCAGGCTGGTAAGACTTACCAGGTAACCTGTCAATCGTGTACATCCCTAGCTGAAATGGGGGATGTGAAAGCGTAACTGCACACACGGCTAACCACAGAGCCTGGGCCCATCAGTTAACCTGCACGGTTACACGCAGGCGCCCGGTGCGCGTGGGGAACTAGCCCCCCCCCCCCGAACATCTAACCGCTGCTAAAAATATCCAACCGTTACCCGTTTACTTAATTAAACGCAATTTAACATCCCTAGGGCCCGAAATCCATGTCCCCCCCCCCCCCAGAAACAAAGCGACCCCCCTGGTCCCAGCTGCCCTTTACCGCAGAGCCTGCCCCGCTCCCTCGCCATGGCTTCCTGTGCGGCTGGAAGCCACCACGTGCGCACCGGCGCGGGGCTGGACGTGCGGCCCAGCGCCCTGTCTGGGAGCCGAGTGCCACCCCAACCCCCGCCCGCGCCGCTACGGGGCTGCGCAGGGGACAAACCGCACCCGCCTCGCCCTCACCTGCGCGCACAAGTCCAGCCCGGCCGGGAGCAGGTAGGCAGCGTAGGCGGCGGCGGCGCGGCTGAGCAGCAGCTCCGGGGGCTCCCCCTCCTCGCCGATGCCCGAGGCGCTGCTGGGGCTCTGCGACACGTTGCCGCTGTCCCCACTCAGCCACGCGCCCGGCGGCTCCGCCGCCACCTCCTCCTCCATCCCTCCGCGCGTCCGTTCTTCCGGTCACGCGGGGGGGGGGGGTAGGCGGGTAGGATCGCGCCGATGGCAGCCCCGTAGGGTCAAGCGCAAGGGCGAAACGAAAGGGCGGGGCGCCACGTGACTAGCAGCCGGCGCGTGGCTGAAGTTGAGGGCGCCGGGCGCGGTCGCTGCAGCGTAGCGTGGGGTGGCCCTGCCGCGCCCAGAGCAGAGGTGGGCGCGCGGCTCACGAACGGGAACCGACCAATTGTCCAAGGGCTGCTGCTGGCTTGGGCCATGTGCTTTGTAGTTAAAGGGACATGGCCTGTGTAATGTTGAAACCTCCTACCTTATAGGAGCGTGCTACAGGATTGTAAGGGAGTGCTCCTGTAGAAACTACTGCCGGCAGCAGCACGATCTTATATGCAGCAGTTCCATACATGTGTGTTGAGAACAGCTCCATGTAGGATTGTGCTACGCGAGGCAGTTTCTGATGTCCAGACTTAAAACTCCTACTGGAAGGATCACTTTCTTAAAGGGAACAGTTACATAGTGTGACTCGTATGGAGGGTAGAAAAGACAAAGTACGTCAAGAGACAACTCTGGCTGTCCTCAGTGATTTAAAAAACAATGTTTCCCAATTTTATTTGGCAATGGAATCTTTTTAAACTCAAAAGAATTTTTCGGTTTTGTGGAACCCCTAATAAGTCTAATATGGAGCTGAAAAAGAACACAAATAAGTAAGGATAATAATACACAAATGTTAAACATCAGAAATCAACATTTAGTTTAATTGCACATTCAAGCATAAAAATCACATTATTATAATTTAATTATAAAAGTTTACTGAAATGGAAATTTCTCAAGGAACCCTTATTTTCACTTTGCGGAACCCCAGGGTTCCATGGAACACCTTTTGGGAAATACTGATCTAAAAACAATGTAGGAGTCCTGCAAAAAAGCAAATGTCATTGTTGAGCTGAACTCCAGGAATTTGCTAGACCTGGTGCAGTCTTAGTGTTTCACAACGTAGCAGTTTCTTAGACTAAGTAGCTGTTCCTTGTAGGAATGTCCTACCTCCAGTAGGAGTTTCTCACTCCAGCAGTTTCTTCTACCCTCTCTAAATCCATTTTTAAAATTTTGGTGTTCTCCCTCCTCACATTCCTTATAACATTGCTCTCCAACCTTTTTAACTGCAAGATCACTTTTCCAATGTAAGTGCAATGTAAGATGTTCCTCAAACCGAAATACCCGTGCTCCACTTCATTCCAGCCCTTCTGAGGACCTGCCCCATCTGAGGCCTCACCCTGCTCACTCCAGGTCCCTTCTTCCCCCAACCTCACTCACTTGCATCAGACTGGGATAGGGATTTGGGGAGCAGGCCCTGTACTTGTGCCAACACGTTTTGAGTGTAGCAGGGTCTCTGGCCTTAGCCAAGGGTGGGACAATGGGGTCCAGGAGGGGTTTCAAGGCGCAAGCTCTGGCACGGAGTTTGGGTGCTGGGGACTCACATCTGGGGCAAGAGGTTGGGTGTAGGAGGATGTTCAGAGCTGAGATAGGGGTTCAGGAAGCAAGCTCTGGCTGGGCTCCGTTTAACTGTGATGGCTTCTGGTGCTTCACCAGTGGGGTTAAGGCAGGCTTACTTCTGCCCGGGCCCTGCACCACTCCTGAAAGCCACTGGCATGTACAGAAATGGCTCCATGCATGATGCCATTTGGTACCCCTCCTCTACAAGCACTGAGCCCACAGCTTCTACTGGCCACAGTTCCCCATTAATAATCAATGGGAGCTGCAGGAGTGGTGTCTGCAGGCAAGGACAGCGTATGGAGACCCCCAAGCACTGACTTTCTCTGAGGCTGCAGGGACATGACAGCCACTTCCAGGAGCAGCAATTACCATAGAGCACCAGAGATGGTCATTCCTAAGCTCCCCCCACCCCCTTCTCTCTGTGTGGCAATAGGTTACAGGAGTGTGGTGAGGAGGAACACTCTGACATCAGCACCCCCCTCTTGTACCTCCCACACCTTACACTGCAAGCAGGAGGCTCCTAGGGGGGCAGCTCCAAGACAGAGTCCAGGAACAGCAGGACATTGGGTATAGTGGCAACCGAAGTACCAGCGCATGAAATTCAAATCAGGAGTAATGTACAGCAGGAAATATCATTTTCACACTTCATGGACACAATTACAGGTGTAATTTTTTTTGAAAAAAAAAAATGTTTTTATTGATCTAAAACATACATACATTAATCATATATATTTAATTTGAACAGTTTTGGAACAGCAAACATCAGCACATATTTCAAATGTGTCAGAGGGTAATCCATAATTCTGTAGTTTATGCATACTCAGTTATAGGGAATAATTCTGGACACTCTGAATGCAGGTGAAAACAAGCAGAGGATTTATTGCACACAGCTGGTGGAGTGTCCCTCAGGGGTTAACCTGGTGAACACTAGTTAATCAAAACATTACCATAGATTAAATAGGCAACAGCTGGGCGGAGTAGAAGTGATTTAATAGGGTTTAGTGGCAAGACATAATGAGCACATAAGCCAATAAACTACGAAGGTTACACAGCATCTCCCCCCATTGCCAATTAAACATCTTATCAATAATACAGGTAGTTATTCCTAACAAGCTAAGACAACATAAACAAAACAAGCATTTTAATGGCAACTTTGTCTGTTGAAATTATGATGTGTCTACCGCGAGATGATACTGCCTCGTGTTGGTGTAGTCCTTGGGTCTCAGGTTTATTATCTAGGATTAAATGAGACAGTGAGAACGACTTCTGTGAAGTTTGTTTTGGTACCAGCCAGGGTCTTATTGGAGTGAGGCCCTCTTGGATTGTGGTTGCCAGGGCGACTAGGGTCATGTTAGCTGCTTGTTCTATGTGTTCCCAGGCCTTGCCTCAAAGTTAGGATTTTAATAGGGGTATATAGCAGAATACCATGGACTGCCTCAGTTTACCCCTACAATAATCATTTTTCCTGTATAGAATTATCTAGCAAGATTACACTTCTATAGCTGCCATGTCTATAATTTGAAGGCTTCCTGGCAGAATCAATGTTAGATTTCAGTTAAAAAGCATCACTAAGCACACTTGTTGCATATGTACTGTTTGTCATCCCTCAGTTCTTCTTCTGTCATTCCCTCTGGAGTGCATGGCACATGTGCCCATCTGTCACAGGCATCACATTACACCTTGGAGAATATTTGAGAAAATTAAATCAGAAAGTCACATTTACACAGATAATTTTCACAGATAAACATTATGAAGTAATATTCCTTCAGCAGATAATTCCCGCAGAAGATGGTTATGATTATTATTGGAAATACTTGCTCTGGGAATTTTACAATCATCATAGTACTTTAGCACTGGAATACATTCCTTAGAGATTGTGTCATCACCATTGTTATGCTTAAAAGAAGCACCCAGGATCTTTTTCAGGGGGATAAGGCAACACGCCACATTTATTGAACATACATAGATCAATCAATACTTTATCATATGCATATGATACATTACACTCATACACACAAGCACATTCTGTCTTCTTGTTACCAATAGTTGCTCCCAATTAACTACACTGGCCAGGTGAGTTAGATGGGGGAAGGGTGGAGCTGGGCTTCTGCCGATCCGGATCGATGCTCTAATGCTGACAAGACGAAAACCAGGGGTCCCTCTGCAAGATGCCTCATATTTATCCCTCTCATGCAGCCAGTTAGTCATCACTTCACCTTTTTTAATGCTGCTTCAGAGAGAGTTCTTTCAAGGGCAGGCACTTGCTGCTTGACTCCCAAGGCCATCTGTATGTTCAATCTTCTTTTCAATGAGCTCACGTCACAGGTATTATCTTGGATCTGGCTCCCAGCCCTTCTCCACCCTTGCAACTGCTGCTGGAGGTGCTCACCTTTCATGCTCCGTTCACACCTTGTGCATTTCAACAGGACAATCAATGAAAGGGGAGAGATCTATTCTACTCCTAGCAAAAGACATTTTTCTTTACCTTAACTATTCCTAAGACCTATAACAAAGAGCTTGATACAAAGTTTCTATGGAAAAGACTGGATACGAGGTTTCTCTTAATACAAGGGATTCTATAAGAAGGCTTAACAAAGCTATATGTAAAAGGACAAGATCTATTTTTATATAAATAAAAGGACTTACAAAGTTTCTCTTAATACAAAGTTATATGAGAATACATGGTTATATGGAAATTTTAGATATTTATCCACACCATGACTGCAGATGTTTAACAACCGGTTACGTACACTAGTAATAGAGAGGTAGCCATGTTAGTTTTTCCTTTTGTTTTAGCAAGATTAGACTATGAAGCACTTTAAAGACTAACAAGATGGTTTAATAGGTGATGAGCTTTCATGGGCCAGACCCACTTCCTCAGATCATATTCTGGAAGAGAATTGGCATGACCATATATACCAAAGGAATGCAATGAAAAAAGTGAACACATTATTAAACTGACAAATCAGATTTAGTACAGAAGATGGGGTGAGGGGGAGAGAGGAGGGGAATAGCTATTTGAGTCAATGAATGGCTAATATGGGGTGATAAGTGGGAAGCTATCTTTGTAATGGTTAAGGTAATTAGCATCTTTGTTAAGGCCCATTCATAAAGTGTCAAATTTAAGCACGAAAGAAAGTTCTGAAGTTTCCCTCTAATCTAAATGGTGCCTGGTCATTCTGTGAGGTCAGGGGACTGGACTTCATGACCTCTTGAGGTCCCTTCCTGTTCTACTGCTCTATCAGTCTAGTAATTTTAATACAAGAATGAACCACATATCTTAGCATCCGCAGATGTGATTACCCACAGATTCAAATTGATATCTGTGGATTTGCAGGGCTCAATTACACATCCCGTTCTCTGTTTTTTACTATTCTTCCATCTGAACTTTTTTTCTTTACAGTCCCAGAATTGCAATATAAGCAATAGTCCTCTACACTTTATGAAAACAAAGGGTGTACAAAGTATGATTACTTTGTAAACTGTAAATAGAAATCATGCTTGATTATGTAGCTTCAATTCTTTTTAAAAATTTAAACTTTTTTTTTTTAAACTTTAATTTTGGGCAAGTGTGGCTCATGACTCACATTTCATTGTGATCCCCAGACTAGTTTCTGCCCGTTTGGTTTAATGATGTTGTCTGTAATGTTATCCAAAGACATTTCACTGCTGTGTCTATAGCAACCATTCAATCCAACCTTTTTAAACAGTACTTCCAGACATAATTAATGCAGAATCATCTTCTGTGAACTAACACGACTACAATATTCTCAAGGACCACGAAGAGTGAGAGAAAGTTACTCTTACCTGACTCTTCCATTAACAAAATTGCAATTTTTCTTCTTACAGCAAATAACGCTTTTTGTGTTGTCTGCATATTGCTGATGTCTTCCCACTGCAAATATGTTTCTGCAAACTAATTATACTTCCAATTAGAGCTAATTATACTTCCAATTCTAAAAAAGTAACTTAGGATTATTACGAACTTCATAAAGAAAGTTGAAATTTTACACTTAATACCTTCAGGATTAGTGGCCCACAATTGAACCCATCCGTTTGTCTGTTGTGTTCTAATATTTTGGTTTGCCAATTTCCCATTGTCGTCATCGTTTCACTTCGTTGGAAAAGGAAACTGCAATTTGAGGGATGTGCAGTACCTTAGTCGGAGTCTAATTTGAAAGAGCTTATTTTTAAATGTGTTGCTCTATATACAGCGTTACATTTCAAAATAAGGCAATATTCCAACACATCCCTTAACCCTTGCTTAAGGGTAGCCTGAAGAGTGCACTTGCTAATTCAGGAAATAGCATTATCCTTTACAGCACAGTGTTGCTATTTCTGGATCTTTCTGGGATCCAGAAAGAGAAAGGCAGTTGAAACGAACTCCCGGGTTATGTCTACACTGCACCTTAACTTGCAATTAGATATTCAATTTGAGCAATGAAAATTGTGTGTCTTATCTGATTTCTATTCTGAAATAGCTTATGTCATCATTTTGCGTTGTCTACACAACTACAAGTTGCTAGATAAATCAATAATCAGAAGTGTGCGTTAGTCCTCGTAGCGTTAGGATTACATAGAGGTCATAATAGTGACCCTGAAATAACGGGATTTCTGGAAGATGCAAGATAGCTATTCCTGGATTTTCTGGTGTCCCATAATAGCATTGCAGTGTACACATACCCTCATTCTCCATTTTATAGCATACTATTCCTCATTCGGACTTGTTACTAAAAATACTTGTACAGTAACACTATAGATGTCAACAATGAAAGTTAGTGTTTAAAAAAATTACCTCCAATTCCTCAGGAGGTGTCTCATAACAGATTTCATTACCAAGGGGGTCGATTATTACCAACTCATGGGTTTCCATTAGTGCTATCGGGAAGTGAACATGCATCCATCCACATGTTATTTTGAATTTGAAAATTTAAAAACCTCATAATTATTTTAGTAAACATATTACTCAGATTTTTTCAATTCTCATTTGTCATGAACACAGACGACCAAATCATAGTGTCATTTCCCTTAATATCCCAGTGCTGACTACAAGTTGATTGATGACAGAATTAGTCTTCACTGTGTAATTTTAGATTCCCTGCTGCTCTGCTCCCATTTTGAAAAATGAGATCTTAGTTTCATTTTAATTTTAATATAGTCCTGTTATTGAAGATCCCATACACCCACCAACAGCTCAGTGGTACACAGCAATATTGCAATCTTGTGTCATGACATATTGAGTATGTACAATCCCAAAATATGAACAGGGAAAACATCTTACTGTAATAACCCAGTGATTTGAAGTGTTGCATGGAAGCAGGATTATTGGAGCTTGTAAAATTCCACTCCGCAATCATTGAGAAACAAATGAAAATGCAGTTATTCTCTCCTCTCAAAGTGAAGCAATCCCAGTTGATTATTATGCTTACTATTCATCATTCCATACTGTAGCATGATGTGAGGAAAGGCCTGATGACTACAGGACAGTATTGATAGCCAGGTATATTATCCCAAGGACAAGCAGGTTCCTTTTCCTTATTGAGTATGCAGGGAAAACTACTTGTTACTTGTGAAACCTGGTGTAAATACATGGGCCTGCCAGAACCTGTGAAGATCCTCCATGCTAACCACTGAAAGGGCTGTGATAGGAACAGTGGAAGGCAGGTGTTCCACTGGAGAGCTGGTCAGTGCAGACGGAAGTAAGCCCCCCCCCATCCTGCCCAATGGGGTGCACAGCCATTCCCAGCACCAGTCGCCTGAGGCAAGAGACCCCACCACCCAGGACGTACTGAAGAGCATGTATATCCCCCCACGTCTGGATGGCCTACACTACACCATATTAAGCCTTGAATGATGTTGTGTGGAGATTGTGAGGAAGAGAGGAATATCTAAAGGTGTGTGGGCTAGCAAGGATGCTAATGAGCTCTGTCACAGTTAGTTATTGCTTTTTAATACTGTGCCTTGTGGCAAATGGTAATCCCTATTAGGAATAAAACTACCTTCATTTTCATTTGGGTTGCTCTTTCAGAAAGGATGCCTGTAGCAACTACCGCTGTGATGGCTTGTACCTGTCAACACTCAATCAAGTCAATGTGATGCCCAACTCCACCATTTAACTCATTTTAAAAGTCATGTAGCACAATGAAATAAAATAATGTTAGGTTTCAATTCATCTGCCTATGAAAAATGCATATTCTACATACAAATGACTTCAAAACATTTCTAAGCAATGTCGAGATTCTTGGTATCCAGGCCCCTCAGAACTGCACATCAAAGATAGTCCAGTTATATATATCTTTCTCTGTTTTTTTCCCTCAGAAATAAGGTGTATGTGTGAATTGTCTTTTGGCTGCATATTGGGCACCACTGATTCCAGAAAATAAATACAATTACAGTTTGGCATTCAATACTCTAAGCTCTGTTAAGCTGCATCACTTTAACCATGTTCATGAGAATATGATTATTGATTGTAGCTGCAATTTCCATGTGTCATCACATTAATTGTCCTGCCTTTCTCTTTGCTTTATCCACCACAAGCCAAATATGCATCAATAACCTGTAACAGATTTGAAAGAACACTGACAATTTTAACAAATATGTGGTATGAATCCATTCAGCTTTCATTTTTACAGCTATTTCAACTTACATCATCATTTGTCCAGTGTTCATCATCAGGTCATAAAATGCAGTGTCATAGAGCTTTATTTTTCTAACTTGGGCTTCTACTCTCTGTGTGCGTCAACACGAATTGTACTAGAAAAAAAAAAGTACATGAATAGTAATGCAGTTAGTTTGTCCTGTACTGAAACATCACAAATGTGTTATTCTCACACAGTAACTGTTGACATGCTTACATTAGTATTACATATTGTTAAATTATTTTTTTTAGGTAATACTTTTTGAGAAACCATTCTCTGTCTTCAGCATCCTCTTCAAACATATCATCAGCACTCTGAGTCACTGATTGCTATTTCTTTCAGTTCCCACTCTTGATTTTCAGTCTCTTTGATCTCCATCTCTTCCAGTTTGCTGTTTGTAGGATTCTGATCTGCTTTGCCATCGAAGTATCCAGCTTCTGATGAGGAGGGCTAATTGAACAGTGTCATCCATAGAAGTTTGGACCACTAATCTTTTCCCTTTGTTTTTTTGGGGCTTTAGGTTTCCTTTGTCATCAGAGTCTCCCATTGCTGTGGAGGTGGCAAGTTTATCATTGTCATCCAACCCTGCTTCTATTTCTTTTTCCTCTAGTAGGTTTTCATCCTCTACTTTTACTGGCTCTTTGTATGGCTTTAAGTGTGAAATGCTGTACATTAATCTTAAGGGTTGCCCTACACTTTTTTCTAAAATCACTCTTTTGCCCTGTATGGAAGTAATTGTGTATGGTCCCCGGTAAGTACGTTCCAGAGGCCCACCCTGTCTTGTTTTCCTTCTAGTATTAAGGAGCAGAACTCTGTTACCTACATGGAATGGGATGTTCCCATATTTACGGATTTTGGGGCATAGTATATTTTTTGTTTTTCATATCCTTTCCAAATATTCTTTCAAGCAAGTGCATAGGTCAGCAACACGTCTAGCTTCCATTTCCATGATATAATTTTTGTACAATGCCTCATCACGTACTTCTCTATCTGGTAACTTTGGAAACAAATGGAGTTGTGTTTTAAAAATGAACAAGCACAGTACAACACTTGCACATGACAGCACATGGTTCTTAACAATACTTACTACGTAAGTTTCTGGCACTTGTTCCAGGAATGTCACATCACATGAAAAGGCTAGTCGAAATGGTACCAGTTTGGTTGCCATATTTGGTTTGGTTCTCACGGAATATGTAATTTCAGGAAGAAACTCATTCCAGTTATTCTGAGTATCATTTACCAACTTCCGTAATGCTCTGTAAAAATTAATTATGGGTTGGTTTGGGGAGTGCTAAAGTGTGTTAAGTGAAAACCATATTCTGCAATTTGAAAGGCGTAAAGAGGAAATCCAAGTACATTGGTACAGTTACTTGCTCTAGAAATAACAGAGAAGTGGATTTTCAATGAACTAACATCTAAAAAATTAAAAAACAAGTTTTATTACAGCAGCACCATAAAAAGTAAGAAAAAACATCGATGTTATCATGAGCTAGTGGGGGGCATAGACCACTTCTTGTAGATTCATTCAAGATGTCTTTTATTTGTTAGCAATGTTATGAATCATCAATTTGAGAAATTACCTTTTCAGGGATTTGTTTGTGTTTTCGGCAAGTCCATTGGTTTGTGGGTAGTATGGGCTGGTGAAACTACATTCTACTTTCATTAATTTGCAAATCTCCAGATTCAGCTGAAAGAACAAAAAGATATACCACACCCTTTCCTTTGCACAGGTTTGGTTGAGAAAAATAAACCAAGGAATCTAATATTTTAGCAACCCAGATGATATTTTTCCTTGTCAAATATCTATGGGCAGGGTGTATTTGAGCAGGGGAGGGCATTGCCTTCGAAAACTGCCCCTGTGGACTTGCCAACTCTGCTTCCGGGAATTCTGGTAGAGTCATACTGTGGCTACATACTGTGTAGAGTCATACTGTGGCTACAGTATGACTGGCGAATAAGTGTATGCTCCCCATGAGGTGCTGTGTGTGCATCTTTCTCCTGAGTGGAGCAGAAGCAAGGCATAAGAGGCTGTGATAGGGCTAGGGGTAGTGCCTTGCCTCCAACAGGCTGACCCTGACTTACCTCCCCTGCAAGGGTCCGTTTAAGCTCAGAGACTTTTCATCCACAATGACTGTGAACAAAAACTCAGAATCAGAATGAATTTAAAGTAGACTACCAGTGATTTGACTGTGGGATTGATAACCAACTAAGCATTAACATACAACAAATATTTACCTCATTATTGAATTCTGGTCAGTATACAGTCTGGATTTCCAAAAAGCAGTACATATTGGTATATTGCTTGAGCCACCATATATGCTGACTTATCACGAAGTGGGACTGCTTACACCCATTGTGTTGCATAGTCCGTGGCTGTCAGGATGTACTTGTAGCCTTCCTTAGTTTCCGGTAATGGCCCTATCAGATCCATCCCCACCAGTTCAAAAGGCCAATAGACCTACAAGTGAAGTGGTGGGTCATACTGCTGATTACCTTTATTTAATAGTCTAAGTAAACCCATAGATAGCAAGCATACTTCACACTGATGCTACGTCTGCACTTTGGTGTTCTTCCTAGATTCCGGAGCGATGATAATTCTGATTCAATCTTGCTGTGCACAAATTATTAGATCTTATTATTGCACTCAGATGTGATATACACATGCATTACAGTCATTGGTAACTAAATTACTCTGTGTTTGACACAAAAGGACATAAGGAATTGTCTTTCACTATTTCTAATATTTCTTAATGTTGTGTACAACAGTAGAATCAGTATTGATAACATGTACAAGCATTCCATACTAAGAACACTCAAAATATTTGGAGACTTGAACGAAGATGAAAAGAAACACGCAGCATGTGTCAAAGTCAAAAATTCACCTTAATACTGTTCAATGTAGGATCCAGGTCCAATTCCTTGCACACTTTCTGGCAATCTGGACAACTCAAAACCTAGTTTGTAGGCAAACATAAGTGAGATTACAAGTCTTGTATTTGATGACCTAGCGTTGCTTGGTCCCGCTCCCTGCCGGCCGATTCGCTTCCTCCCCCTCCCGCCAGCCCTGCTTCCTGATGGCCAGTTCTCCTCCTCCTCCTGATTTCCCCCGGCCAGCCCTGCTCCCGCCAGCTGCCCCCCCCCCCGGATCTCCCCCAGCCAGCCCCGCTGCCCCCGACCAGCTCTGCTTCCCGCAGGCTGCCCCTCCCCCAATCTCCCCCAGCCAGCCCTGCCTCCTGGCCCCCCTTCCTCCCAGCCAGCCCCGCTCTCCTCCTGGCCAGTTCCTCCCTCCCCCCCCACCACCATGATGTCTAGAAATCATTATGAGGCATACATACGTGCAACAAATCTGAATACTGACGAGCTCATCCTGCCTTTAATAAGGGATTCTCTGCCCAGCTCCTGGTGCCCTGCTACAGGTTGATTCACTAAGCACCAGACAGTTGTGCAGGTCCCAGGATCTGTCTGGAGGCAGGCCTCACTTGATACTGTGCATTTGGGAATCACTCCCAGAGAAGGCCAGCAAGGGGAACATCCAGCAGCTTCACCCACGCTTCCTTCTCCAAACACAGCACACCCCCAACTAACCCTTTCCCAGAATGCAAACACCTACTTACTATACAAAACCCTCCCTTGAGCCTGCACCACTGAACCCCATAGTTAATTTTGTTACAATAGCTCACCTTCCAAAAAAAGGCAGCTAATTGACGCAGGTTTTGTCTCCCAGCTTTATTTATCCCTTCAGGGTATGTGTTACTCCTTAGGTAAGCCAAAACCCGGGCAATCTTTTCCTCAAAATATGTCACTGAGAATAGATAAGAAACCATTACATACTTTGAAAACACATCTTTGGAATAAGTGACATCACCTGTTCTATTTAAAAACTATACAATCATAGTAAGTGAAGATAGAAAACAGTATCAGAAGAATGATAGTTGGGAACAAAACCACAACACCTTAGATGAAGACAATAGTGCATTTGTTGAGTAAATGCATAGAAAACATATATGTGTTATCTGCCATGCTCATGGTTTGTGACAGCGAGTTCTTTTGCTAGTCAAGGTCTTTTAAATAATCTGAAATACACAAAGACATGTTACCTATACATCTATATTTCATTATATTAACAGCCATTAAAACAGTTTAAAAAGAAAAAGACTGCTTTTTCTGCACTATATGTGATACTCATGGCAATTATCGATTGGTGGTTTCGGGGTCATAGGGTTACAGCTGCATTTACATGAAGATGTGTACCTTACATACTCAGTACCATCTTAATGATTCCATGTAAAGTGGTGGTGTTTTATTATATTATTGTGTTTTAGATGACTGATAACTAAATTGTGCAAGCAGATAAAAAACCACCATTACCTGGTGGGTAATTTAACGGCCTCTGTTCAGGAAACAGGGGCTTGCTCCTTTGGGCTGCAGATCACCCCTTCATGTCTCAATGGTGTGCAGGGAGCGTTAGCAGCCTAAGTAAAAATTACATCCTTCTGCAGGTGGATGTTTAACAGGGCCTCTGCAGGAACATGCATCTGACGAATTGGGTCTTTGCCCATGAAAGCATATGCTCCAACACTTCAGTTAGCCTATAAGGTGCCACAGGACTCCTCGCTGCTTCTGCAGGAACAGTGAGTAGGCTCGCATCTACATTCGGCCATGGGTCTGCCCTTCACATCTAACGGGAGCTGCGGCAAGCACACCAATTAGCCTTGAAGGGGCGATCCACGGTCAAGAGGAGCAAGCCCCTGTTTTCTGCAGTGGCTGTGTGAAATACCGCGCCATGAGAGGACGTTATTTTTCCTTCTGCTTCTAATGCTGCCTGCCCGACCGCTGCCACCCCCCAGCCACTGACATCGCTCAAAAGTGCTACACACGAAACAACACACTACGCGGCAGCGACAGGCGGGTCAGGGGTTTTCAAAGTCTTCCTGTCTGTTTGATCGCCAATGCAGAGAACCAGGTAAATACAATGGTGGTGTGTTCACCACTGCTGTATTTAGGGGTGCTGCGGAAGGTGCAGGAACGGTCTGCGGCTGACTGTTCCCAGCCAATGGAAGCTGGGAGAAGTGCTGTCCCTGTACCCACACATTCCTGTGCCTCCCATTACCTGGGAACGGCGATGCATGGTAAAGAGGAAGATGCAAGCCCCTGTATCTGAAGAAGAGCATGGAAATAAAGCAGAGGCCTCCAGTGGGATAAAGTACCCAAGCCGTAATACAGTAAAGAGACATTGAATGCACATTAAACATTGAGCAGTGACAAGCATTACACATACTATGTGAGATAAATAATTTCTTGTGACCACAAGAATATTTGAAGAAAAACTAACAATCACTTTACAAACACTTGCCAGTGTAAAACACACACATAAGGAAAGAAAAAAACGATGAATAAAAATTATTATGCTGAGAATGATAGTACTTGTGAAACCATTGATCTCATTGAATTAATTTCACATCTGGATGCTTTCTCCTTTTCAGCTAATACTTAAGTGAAATAGTTTTATTTTCATTGGATTCTCAGCAGTGCTGTGTAAAAAATATGTCCAAACTATACAGACGCAAGATATACAGACCTCGATTAGTCTAATCTACTGTGGTCAGTCTCCAGTCAGATTCCTTGGGTGCAGAGCAGAAGCCTTGGATTCCAAAGACACAGACTGGGTAGCAATTGGTGGAAGAGAGCAGGCTTACTGCAATTTGCACTCAGTCCTCAAATGATCACACCCCAAATATGATACTTGAATTGAAAAGGTAAATCATTCACAAAGCCATTGACAAAGCAAAGTGACAATGGTCAATGAGTGCCCATTAAAAAAATATTTTCTTAAGAAAAGAGCAACACCCAATGCTACCAAAGACTTCATGGAATGGGAGACAACTCACTTTCCTAATGTGAGATGTATAGGCATGATTCACACTGTGATATATAAATGCTTTTCAGCCTATCCTGACATTTTATATGAGGTCTGAGATAACAATAATTATTTAAAAATAGATCAAGCTATAGCACAGAACATGGGGGGGGGATGGACGCAGTACTTCTCAAAGGTCCAGATTCACACAGCTGAGATAAGGATAAAATCTGTTGAAAGTTGTGGGTTGAGGGGAACCAAGTGTAGAAAAAAGTACATCTAAATGTAGGATTAAAACCATGATATTTTGAGAAAGTTGATGACAGGGTATAATTGGCCGCAATATGAATGGTTTGCCACTGAGAATCAATTGGCTAGTCAGAGTCAAAAAATGCAGTTCAGTCCTAAGATCACTGCTGACTCCAGGACTACTTTTTTGGAGTTAACAGACCTGATGAGGGTATGTGTACACTGCAAGCTCATGTTGGAAAAATTGTTCTGGAAAAGCTTAATTAAAAATGGAGCATCTACACACAAAAAGCCTCACAAAACAGCAATGTACATCAGAAGACCACGTACAGTCACCCAGATGTTGCACCCCTGATGCAGAAGCACCCATAGATTCATTCGCATGCTTATGCTACAATCAGTGGAAGTGGGACAAGCAGAGCTGGTAGCACATCTGAGGGACTGGGGCCATAGGTCAAGGTTATGGGTGCAGGCACAGCAGGGGTCAGGTGTGGTGGAACAGAGCTGTGAGGCAGTATGTAAAGGCTGCAGAGCATAAGAAATCCATCCATCCATCCATCCATGGAAGGAAGGAGCTGTGGGTTTGAGTCTATCCCAATGAGGGTCACTGAATGCTTGGGGAGGAAAATTCCAGTGTTGAAAAAGTGTGTGTGTTCAATATATATATATATGTTCTGAAAGAACATATCACAATAGGGTTCCATGAATAGGATCAGTCAGTGAGCAGAAGTGTATTGACTGTTAGTAAAAATACTCAGAGATGTCCACCCTGATATACATGCTCATAAACTGTCCTCTAACGCTATGTCTAAACTACATTCTGCTTCCAAAATAGGAATGTAAATGAGCCTGATTGAAAGTGCAAATGAAGTGGAGATTTAAATATCCCATGCTTCATTTGTATATTTGCATCCCATCAGTGTTTCAAAAAAGGGTTTTTCTAAAGTGAAACCGCAGTCTAGACCGGGTTTTTTGAAAAAAACCCACCTTTTTTGAAAGAACCCGTATTCCTGAAAAAATGAGGTGTATGGGTTCTTTTGAAAAAGGGTTGGTTTTTTTTCTGAGAGAACCCCATCTAGACTGCAGTTTCACTTTCAGAAACCTCTTTTTCGAAACACTGATTGGATGCAAATATGCAAATGAAGCATGGGATATTTAAATCTCCGCTTCATTTGCACTTTCGATCGGGCTCATTTACATTCCTCTTTCGAAAGAGGAATGTAGTTTAGATGTGCCCGAACTGATGTTCAATGGGAACAGACAATGGGATGCTTCACTCAGTGTTTGACTGTGATGTTCATGGCCTGAAATGCAACTAGCATTGGATGCTGTCTGAGGATTAGATTTTCATTCAAATTTGACACTACATTTCTTCTTTGAAAAAGCTGTTACAGGAGATAGAATACAGACTTTATTGAAAATTCGTCAGTTGTAGACAGTGGCATGTGGAAAATACAGCAATTAATGCTGGACTGTGATGGAAAATTTCACTTGGAAATACAGACTCCCCGTTGTTGCATCGAATGGAAATTCCGAGTTGACACCGGGACAGAACATCAGTGTGAAACCCAGGTGATCCAATAGGAAAAACCTCTGCTCTCTAGAAATAAGAACAAAAAGTCAAAATTAAAAAATCAGGCAGGGAATTCGGGAAATC
Source organism: Pelochelys cantorii (assembly GCA_032595735.1). Lineage (NCBI taxonomy): Eukaryota > Metazoa > Chordata > Testudines > Trionychidae > Pelochelys > Pelochelys cantorii. The sequence goes on from CM064327.1 coordinate 102,887,855, forward strand.
CTAGCATGAACGGCGGCATCTGAAAAAAAGGTGTTCTGAAACAAGTCCTTGTAAAAACGAGAAGTCCTGTGGCACCTTATACACTAACAGATTTATTGTACCATAGGCTTTCGTGAGCAAAGATTCACTTTGTCAGATGTATGGAAGTGGGTCTTTGCCCACGAAAGATTATGCTCCAATAAATCTGTGAGTCTGCAAGGTGCCACAGGACTAGCTGTATTTTCTGCAGATTCAGAATAACATGGCTACACCTCTGATATAATTGCTGGGAAGGACCTAATAAGAGGATCTGTCTCAGAGAGGGGAAAGAAATATATAAAACCATCTGCCACCCATCCCAAATCCCTAATTTGGCATAGATTGCTGCCTCAGTACCTCTCAGGTAACTGATAGCCCTATGGCCATATGCTTGTTACAAGGATTTGCCAATGACACCCTCTGTCAAATCATTGTTTCAGATGCGCCTTTCACACACTCTGGTGCATGGGCTAGCACAGGGGTGGCCAACTCATTACAGATGAAGAGCCAAAACAGTTTGCCCTTTTAAGAGCAGAGCAGGCATTGCCCTTTTAAGGCAGCCATTTTGAAGTCTGCACGGGGATGCTGCGACTCCAGCTCTGTCTCTTTCAGGGAGGGCGGGGGAGGGTCGGAAAGCCACAAGCTGCAGGTGTGGGTGCGGGAGCCGCAATTCTTTCTTTGAAGAGCCGCATGCGGCTCGCGAGCCGCGGATTGGCCACCCCTGGGCTAGCACATACTGAGTCGGGGGTTGTGACATGGACACAAACGAATGGAAGTATTGATCTAATTTGAAAAGCTTTCTTAGTATAAGCTGATCTCTAAACCCAAACATTTTTTTTGGTGGTGGTTTCAAGATGTTTTCCAAAACAAGCATTTTGCCTTCTGCACAGATAGTGAGCCATCTTTTTTTTTTCCCACCACAGATATGATATGCACAAATTTTGCATTTTGGATGACTTAGCCACAGAATATATGAACTTGGTATTTTTAGTGATTGATGTCCTTTATTCAAAACACAGTAGTTTTATCCACAGATGGTGTACGCCTGGGAATGCTACAATGACACACCACCGTGTGTGGATATGGGGGATGGAAGAGATGCCTGATAGTGAGCAGCATAGTAAGGGAGGGACAGCAAAGAGTGGCAAGAGCACCTTTGGATTTACCAGTCACTGTAGGAGGCTGAGCTTGGACGCTCATGCCCCAAACGTATGGAGGGCCATCCTCAGCCAAGCCTCCAGTTCACCTGCACCTAAAGACTTTTCAAAGAAGATTTTACGAAACAATAGGCAGGGGTAGGTGAATGAGATCTGAAACCAAGGACTGTCTATGCTTTGTAAAAAAGGTCTTGGGCTTTATAGCTGGCTTTATAAAAAAAGATATGGACACACAGTCGACAAGTCTAGACTGTGAAAGACCTTTTAGAATGGAAAGGTGTTAATTGATGATTCTAAAGGAGTCCATACTCTCAATGTGTTTTCACCACTTATAGTAAAGAAATCCATTGCATCTTCTGTTTAGCAGACGTCCGATTGAACAATAAAGACCTTGCATTACAAGTTCCCATATACAGTATCCCAAATGTGGATTTGTTAAAGCGTTCCAATGACTACATATTTAATGAAGGATTCCAAAGTTAGTTTCTTCACAACAAACAAAAGAAACTACTCAGAGAGGTGGAATGTGGCACCTTTTTCACTCAAAGATGAGAAAGGCACATCCACCCCCATAGTGTGTGAATAATTAGTATGTTTCAGAGGGGTAGGCCAGTCTTTCTGTAGCCACAAAAAATTAAAAAACAGAAAATAGTCATGTAGCACTTTATAGACTAACAAAACATGTAGATGGTATTATGAGCAGAAGTGGGCAATGCTCACTTCTTCAGATGACCAAAGTGTTGGATGTCCTGAACCAAGAATAAATGAGGGAAGGAGGAAGTCTCCAGTGCAGCGGTGGGGTGTCAAAATGTGGATGAGGAATGGTGTAGAATCAGGGTCTATTTGGAATATCTTTTGTGAAGTGTACATGTGCCAATACTATGACTTAATACCCTAAGCAATTGACAATATTTGCACATTTGAAATAAAAAAAAACAAGTTTTTTTTTTAAAAGATCAAAAAAGAATAAGCCCTATGAATGGAAAAAAAAGAATGTGTGACTAAACCCATCAACCACAACGGAGGCTGTGCTATTCATTGCACCAACTATAGCATGTCTTACCACCAGGCCTAGATGCATGGGGAAAGGAGCTCCTGGACATCAGGGGTCTTCCATGGGTTTTGGAGAAGATGGTGGCTGAACTTTGGGAGCTAAGGAAGGCAGACATGTTCATAGATGAGTGGGAAGGGGGTGGAGGTGCAGGGTCTAAGATGGTATTGGGTGTGTGGGGTCTGTGCAGGATGGGACAGGGGTCTGATTACCTAGGAGACCTCCCAGAAGTGTGCCAAAGGACATATATTAGAGATGTAAGCAGTGGTTAAACTGTAAGTATGTAACTGTAAAAAAGCCTGCTGGTTATACACCTATATGCATTGCAAACTGTGCAGCTTTATACTGAAGAGCCCTGTGCACATCTGCCGACCCTGTAGCAGGGTTCATGAGCTGCAAGCACCTATAAGTGCACACTGGCTCATCAATATGGGCGCCGCAACTGATGCTGGGTGCACTGTGGGCTATGCAGTATGAACTTTATGCCCCAGAGCACAAAGCGCAGGATCCAGCCCACAATGGTCAGGGTCCTCTGGCTCCTGCAGCAGGACAAAATGGGCTGGTGCTACAGCCATGTGCAGTGATGAGTCAATTTGGCCTCAGGGAAACACAGAAGCTTGGTTCCTTTCCCCTCCCTCTCTGCTGTGGGGCTGGAGCACCAGAGGAGGGAGGTATATCAGTTGGGGGACACATCAGTGTGGCTTGGGGTTTTTTTGGGGGGAGGGGTGGCTCTCAATTGTGTTTTCAACAACAGGTTTCATGTTGATCAGCTGAATTTCACAAAATTGAAGAGGTCCTGGACACAACAGCCGTGAGTAAATTGTAACAAAACACCACTACTGAGCCTGCCACTTGTGGAACCTAGTTTCATCTATAGATGTGGTATTGGATCAAATGACACCTACAAAAAGATGGACAGGTCCACTTTTGCCAGATGCCAAGCACTATGAAATAAAACTGAACACTCAGCAGTTGGAGCAAAAATGGTGGAAGCAGAATGCAAGCTACAGTTCATTCGGCCAAGCCAGAAAAGATGGAACTCTGTTCATGGCTGTGGAGAGAATTTGGTGCATACTGAAAGTGTTTCCAGAACTCAAAATTAATATGTAAGAAGCAGTTCTTTGCTTTATACTTTTCGGTATTTTTATTAGTTAACATTACATATTGACTATTCTACAGGCTGAATCCAGCAGAGCTGGTTTTATTGGCAGAATATGCCATGGTCGTGGGCCCAGTGATGAAGGCACTAAATATTCTCCAAGCAAAGACAAGCGCACTAATGGAATGGATGCTGCCTAAATTATACCAGATGGTTTCCACACTGCAAAGGAACAAGATGCCGTCTCGAAGCCACTGGTAGATGGACTTCAGTGTGACATTCAGAAGTGTTTTGGTGAAATATTTGAGGACCCAGAGCTAACAGCAGCTGACATCTTGATGTCAAATTTTAGGACCACTTGGAACAAGCATGATACTGGGATTAGAAAAGGTAAGAGACTGTGTCATCTTGACTTAGACAAATGAAACTGCAAAGAAGCTTGATGGGTATTTGGCCTCTTCTGGAGACACCATGGATCTGCTGCAATTTTTTCCTAGAATTCGGGAGCTGTGCATCAGGGCCAACAGACCTCTGCCTGCATCAGCTGCCTGTGAGATTCTTCCATGGTGATAGACTCATATTGTTTCCTAAAAGAGCAAGGCTTGACTGTGATAATTTTGGGGAAAAAAATGCTTCTACGGTTGAACAAACATTTTGGAAATTAATCCTTACAATGGAAAAATGCTAAAAATGCACACTATGAATGTGGACAAAATAAATACATTTTCCGTAATCTGACTCTTGTATTTAATATAGTCATTCTTCATCTTTATAAATGAAGGCAGTGATTACAGTTAAATTCCATAAATGAAAAATGCATAGTATATGTGTATATATAATAGAGAGAATTATATGTTTATATATCGTGTGTGTGTGTGTGAGTGAGTGAGTGTGTACAAAATATTGGTGTCCTGCAAGAACTAGGGTGGTTAAGCATACATTTCCATAGGACGACTAATTTTACTTTTGAATACTTGAGTACAATTAAGATGTGATGCTTTTGTACTTTTACTCAAGTAGTTTTCCAGAAGGTTACTTTGACTGTTACTTACATTTGTTTCAAAGTAGCAGTACTTTGACTTAAGTATCTTTTCCCCCCCAACAATGTGCATTGCACAGAGTAACTACAGTACAAGACAGTACATTTGCAAGGAGCAAAACAATGAAAATGGGTTGCAGAGATGGGAGCACAATTCAGAGTCCCGGGAATAAGATGAGAAATGTGTGAAATGTTATGAAACTTCATGTCGTGTCTTTAGCACCTTTTTTCCATTTTGAACTTCCTTTGAAATGTAGTAATCAAAACTTATAGCTAGTGTGGGCAGGGTGAAGAGCACTGGCTGCAAGAGAACTGCTGAGCATGCTCAGTGTGTCTGCGCATGCTCAGTGCCCCCAAAATAGCTGGAAGTAGCACAATCTCTTGGGTAGGCGCTTTCAACACTACACCGGTGCTGCTGATTTTCCTCCCGCCACAACCTGCACAAGTGCTGGGAGCTACTCGGGCTAGGTGCAAACCCAGGAGAAGTGGCCATAAGCATTTTAGCCTTTTTCTTACGGGCATGCTCATTAGGTAGAAGACAAAGGACAAGTAGCACTGGAAAATCTGCCACTCTGAATCAGACCAATCAGCTCCCCAACTTGCACAGCATAGGCAGGAGGTGGCAATACTGCAATAACCCTTACCAAAAAAAAAAGCAGCTCCCAGCCCACGTGGAAGTTTAGACCTGACCCAAATTGCTGCAAAGTTACGTCCACCCCAGCTGACTTGCACTGAGGGAAATGCACAACAGTCTTTTCCAAAGTCTGCCTCTCAACAAGGAAAGCACCTCCCCCAGCAATGCAATGCTCCCTGCGTTGAAAGAACCATGGTTGATCTATTTAGCTTCCCAATGAGAATGTGTAGATCTTGTGTGGCTTGAGCCTAACAGTTCTCAATTCCTCTGACATTAGGACACCAGCTGCAGTCACAGTTTTGGACTAAATCAGCCTATCAGAAGTGCCAGAAGTCCACTCCTTTAAAGACACGTGTATCTTTTATATGGCTTTTACAGATTGTCCATCATAACAATGACACATACTACCTAACTTTTGTCTGCATCTGACCCTCTGGCCATGCTAGCAGCATGAACCTATAGCTGCAAGATACGCTGATTGGGGCAGGAAAGCAGGATCTCCAGGGCCTGTGAGTAAAAGAGACTACAAGCACAGTGAAGACTAGTCATAGAAACTTCAACATGAAGCAGATTGTAATGGGGAGTTTTTGCAAGGGGAACAATAGCAATGCTGTAGAAAGTCAAAGAAACTATATCAAACCTATGAGAATGTGAAGAAGAAAAATAAGGTGATGCTTCTCTGCTTCTTTTATAGTGAATTGCATGCTGTACAGGGCAGGTATCCCCTCAACACCCTTTGGAAGCTTTACAGGAATACAAAGACGAGACCTGCTATAAAGAGCATGAAGGAGAAGTGGAGATGTGATATAGCGGAAGTCTCAAAACATGTTCTGAGCTGGAGCTGTTTGAAATGTCTGAGGCAGCCCCGTTCCATCTGGTACATGTAGAAAAGCATGCGGATGAAGTAGAAGCAAGCTCAGGTAATTGTACAGGAATTATTTATAGTAATTTCCCCCAATTCACCAAAAACCTTGTCTAGTCTCCACCAGAGCCTTCACAAAAATGGAGTGGCTGGGAGCCCCTGCCTCCAGCAAAGCCAGAGTGGAGCTTAAAGCAACCTCTTGCCTGTGTGTCTACCTGCTAGACCCCTGCCCAGGGCAGGTGGAGGGACCAGGCTCCCCACAACACAGCTCTTACGATGACCAAGGCCCACACCCCCACCCAAGATGAGTCAGGGAGAGCTGCACTGCCAACTGTGGAGAGCCTGGTTCCCTCCACCTGCCACGGGCAGGGGACATGGGGGGGTGGGGGAGAAGGAAGACAGACAGGGGACTGGTTTTTACTCCACAACTGTGCTGGCTCCATGCTGGAGCCATGGGGGAGAGGAGTGGATGGAAGCAGGATCTGATCCAGCAAAAAGTGGACAAGCTGTGCTTCCCCTGGTTCCTGGCACATTGCCCCTCACCGCTGCCTTCTACCATTTCAAAATGGCATCCATCTCACCCACAACTTTAGTGAGACAAAAGGCATTGACTTGTGATCGATTATTTTATTGATGTTCGAAAACACATTAAAAATTAGTATTACGACTCATTATGTAGTTTGTACTAGATCAGTGTCCTGTACTTTGGCAGAGGCGGAAGTTGCCTCCATTCTTTTGTTTATTTATCTAGGCAGTGAGAGGCATACAGAGTACTTGGAATAGGAACATCCCTTTTGTCCATGAAAGTTGCTGATGAAACTTCCATGGAAGTGCTGTGCAGTCCTCTGCCCAGCATTTTAGACATTAGACAGCCCTGTTTCTTCCCCTGCATCTCTCTGATGAGTTTAGCTGGGATAACTGAAGTAAATACATTAGCGGCATAGTGGCCAGGGGAGCCATGGAGAACCACTCTCAGCTGGGCTTTCTGTGCCTGTTACCTTTACCCAACCAGCTTCGACATCAGAGAAGGATCCTTAGGGCCACCAGTGCTTTCATAACCATGGAAAATTATCCTTGGTGTATTCAATGACAAAATGGGGTGGTGCCAGAATATGGATGTGTGCGCATCCTGCTGGCTCTTAATACTTTTAAAAAGCAGAAGCGCAGCAGCGGGACCCAGCCCGAGCTAGGAATCAGCTATCCCAGCTCATGCCAGGTCCCCCACTCTGCGCACCAGCCTTTTAAATGTATTAAGAGCCTGCCTGCTCTTAATACATTTAAAAGTCAGAGCTGCAGCGCGGTTAGCCCCCCCACTGCGGCTCCTCAGCATATCGACTAATTGACTAGTTGATGGAAATTCCATCAACTAGTCAATTAGTTAAACTAAATTTAAGATCCCTAGAGCAGGCACCACTGTATGCTTCATCTGAGAGCAAAGTGGTAAAAAGTAAGAGTGGTTAATCCAACACTGCCCTATATAGCCTCAGTAAGGGGCATGAAGATTACCTAGGTCACATGCAGATCAAATAGTTACTAGTACCAAAAGTCTCCTATTAAAAATGCACACACATGTGAAGTGGATACCAATGCAACAGAAGTTTTTTTCCAGTCCAGGTAGAGGTTTATGTAAGAGAGGGTCAAAACCCATTATCTAATGCAAACATGGACATTCACATTACTCACAAGTGCCTGATTCTGTTTTGAATCCTACTGAACACTTACCCTCAGTGATATTTTCAAGCAGCGGGTTCCACACAAAGTATATGCTGTTTGTAGAAAACTATTTCCTTTTTAAAAAGTCTCAGAGTAGCTGCCGTGTTAGTCTGTAACTTTAAAAACAAATGGCACTTAGACTCACAAAACTATATATAATATCATGAGCTTTTTGGGCTCAAGCTTATCTGAAGAAGTAGATTTTGCCCATGAAAGCTCATATTATATATATTTTTGTGAGTCTGTAAGGCAGGGCTGGGCAAGATGCATCCCAGGGGCCAGAGCTGGCCCTCCTAATACTTTGATCCGGCCCACAGACTGCATCTGGCTGCTTCATTTCCAGGTAGTGGCTTGGGCAGCTGGATCTTATTTAAATGGCTCCTCGTTGCAATGCTATCCTGGCAGGGGCTGGAGCCGCAAGCACATTAAATAGCTGCAACAACCCTGGGCAGCTGCCTGGCAATGCAGTAGCAGTGGGGCTGGGAGCCTTTTCTCGTGTTTTTAATTCAAAACATCCAGCCCCAGACAACTCTAGGGGGAGGCTAGTCCCCAGCCCTGCCCCTTCTGCCCTAACTCCTGCCCTGTCCCTAGCCCCACCCCTTCTGCCCTTTCCAGGGGCTGGAGCTGGCCTGTGACCATATCAAAATTAATTAAGTGGCCCTCCCTGTGAAAATTATTGCCCACCCCTGCTCTAAGGTGCCACAGGACTTCTCATTTCCTTCTTGTGGTTTTAAAACTTGCCAAGTGAACATTGGGCTTGTCATATAACCAAAGGTAAATAGGAGCAACCAATTTGCCTTCTTTGTGAAAGTTGTTAGAGGGTTATGAATAAGACACACAAAACTCATCTCTTTTCCAATGTAAACACTCAGACCGATGCCAAATCATAGTCATTGCTTGTCTCCCTTCTATTCCTATGAGATTCCTTTTTCAGATAGAAGTGTCACATCTGAAACTAGGGATGTTAGATAGCATGTCATAGAATAAAATTTCTCAATGGCCTAAATGACTGCTTCTTGGAGCAGCTGGTGCAGGAACCCACAAGGGGAGAGGCAATTCTCGATTTAGTCCTGAGCGGAGTGCAGGATCAGGTCCAGGAAATAACCGTTACAGGACCGCTTGGGAATAGTGACCATAATATAACAACATTCAACATTCCTGTGGTGGGTAGAACACCTCAGCAGTCCAGCACCCTGGCATTTAATTTCAAAAAGGGGAATTACACAAAAATGAGGAGGCTAGTTAAACAGAAATTAAAAGGCACAGTGACTAGAGCCAAATCCCTGCAAGCTGCATGGAAACTTTTTAAAGACACCATAATAGAGGCCCAACTTAAATGTATACCCCAAATTAAAAAACATAGCAAGAGACCTAAAAAAGTGTCACTGTGGCTTAACCACCATGTAAAAGAAGCAGTGAGGGACAAAAAGGCATCTTTTAAGACGTGGAAGTCCAATCCTAGTGAGATAAATAGAAAGGAACATAAACACTGTCAAATCAAGTGTAAAAATGTAATAAGAAAAGCAAAAAAAGATTTTGAGGAACAGCTAGCCAAAAACTCAAAAAGAAATAACGAAATGTTTTTTAAGTACATTAGAAGCAGGAAGCCTGCTAAAAAACCTGTGGGTCCCCTAGACGATCGAACTATAAAAGGCGCAATTAAGGACGATCAAGCCATTGAGGAGAAACTCAATGATTTCTTTGCTTCAGTCTTCACAGCTGAGGACATTGGGGAGATTCCCAAATCTGCACCGTCCTTTGTGGGTGATGAATCTGAGGAACTGTCCTGGATTGAAGTGTCATTAGAGGAGGTTTTGGAACAAATAGAAAAACTTAATGTTAACAAATCTCCGGGACCAGATGGCATTCATCCAAGGGTTCTAAAAGAATTCAAATGGGAAATTGCTGAACTATTATCTGTGGTTTGTAACCTATCCCTTAAATCGGCTTCTGCACCTAATGACTGGAAGGTAGCTAACGTGACACCAATATTTAAAAAGGGCTCCAGAGGCGATCCGGGCAATTACAGACCAGTAAGTCTAACTTCAGTACCGGGCAAATTAGTCGAAACAATAGTAAAGAATAAAATTGTGAAGCATGTAGAAGAACATAATTTGTTGGACAAAAGTCAACAAGGTTTCTGTAAAGGGAAATCCTGTCTTACTAATCTATTAGAGTTCTTTGAAGGGGTTAACAAACATGCGGACAAGGGGGATCCAGTAGATATAGTATACTTAGATTTTCAGAAAGCGTTTGACAAGGTCCCTTACCAAAGGCTCTTGTGTAAATTACATGGCCATGGGATAAGAGGGAATGTCCTTTCTTGGACTGAGAACTGGTTAAAAGACAGGAAACAAAGGGTAGGAATAAATGGTAAATTTTCAGAATGGAGAGGGGTAACTAGTGGTTTCCCCCAAGGGTCGGTCCTAGGACCAATCCTGTTCAACTTATTCATAAATGATCTGGAGAAAGGGGTAAGCAGTGAGGTGGTAAAGTTTGCAGATGATACCAAACTGTTTAGGATAGTCAAAACAGAAGCAGACTGTGAGGGACTCCAAGAAGATCTCACCAAACTGAGTGATTGGGCAATAAAATGGCAAATGAAATTTAATGTGGATAAGTGTAAAGTAATGCACGTCAGGAAAAATAACCCCAACTGTACGTACAGCATGATGGGGGCTAATTTGGCTACGACAAATCAGGAAAGAGATCTTGGAGTTATCGTGGACAGTTCTCTGAAAACTTCCACGCAGTGTGCAGCAGTGGTCAAAAAGGCAAATAGGATGCTAGGAATTATTAAGAAAGGGATAGAAAATAAGACCCAGAATATCTTACTGCCCCTGTATAAAACTATGGTACGCCCACATCTTGAATACTGTGTACAGATGTGGTCTCCTCACCTCAAAAAAGATATTTTGGCCTTGGAAAGGGTTCAGAAAAGGGCAACTAAAATGATTAGGGGTTTGGAACGGGTCCCATATGAGGAGAGGTTAAAGCGACTGGGACTTTTCAGTTTAGAAAAGAGGAGACTGAGGGGGGGGATATGATAGCGGTATATAAAATCATGAGTGGTGTGGAGAGGGCCGATAAAGAGAAGTTATTTATTAGTTCCCTAAATAGAAGAACTAGAGGACACCAAATGAAATTAATGGGTAGCAGGTTTAAAACTAATAAAAGAAAGTTCTTCTTCACACAGCGTGTAGTCAGCCTGTGGAACTCCTTGCCAGAGGAGGCTGTGAAGGCTAGGACTATAATAGAGTTTAAAGAGAAGCTAGATAATTTCATGGAGGTTAGGTCCATAAAAGGCTATTAGCCAGGGGATAAAATGGTGTCCTTGGCCTCTGTTTGTCAGAGGCTGGAGAGGGATGGCAGGAGACAAATCGCTTGATCATTGTCTTCGGTCCACCCTCTCTGGGGCACCTGGTGCTGGCCACTGTCGGCAGACAGGATACTGGGCTAGATGGACCTTTGGTCTGACCCAGTACGGCCATTCTTATGTTCTAATACTCAAATCAAAATTTAGTAGTTACATGACTATTCAATACAGGCTGCCCCTGACTTGTGATGCGATTGGCTCCGGGGATAGCGTTACAAGTCTGAGGCATCATACATCGTAAATGCGGGGCTGAGGGCGTAAGTCGGGGGATTTCAGCCCCTTCTGCACTTGTGGAAAAGGACGTAAGTGTGGGGGGTCGTAAATCAGGCCGTCGTAAAGCGGGGGCTTCCTATAGTCCCCTCAGAGGCAACAGGCAGGGTGACAGGCGGGAGCCGGTCTGTGAGGGAAGCTGTGTTAAAAACCAGCTTCCCACGTAGACTGGCTCCTGCTTTGCATTGCTGCCTCTGATACAGAGGCAGCATCACAGAGTGGTAGGAGCCCCTGTTGGGGGGGGGGGGCCCGCGCGTCTGAGCTCCCTGCAGACAGAGGCTGCTTCTGATAGAGGCAGCAGCATGGGGAGGAGAGAGAAGGCAGCTCCTACCTCTCTCTCTTCCCCCAGTGTCTCTGTAGGAGGCAACAAGTGGCAGGGACTGGCAGGTCTGTGGAGCCGGCCCACGTGGAGAGCCACTTAAAAGCCAGCTCCCAGTACATATCAACTCCCGCCTGCCTCCTTCATGCTGCTGCCTCTATCAGAGGCAGCAGCACAGGGGTGGGGCACTGGCTTCCATCTCCCCCCCCCCCCCCCCCCGCTGCCTCTGATACAGTTGTCTACATGTTGACATTCCTATCTGAAACCCACTATGGATGGTGAGGATATTGCACTGCTTTATTTATATATAACCTAGATAGTTTATAGTGAGAGAGATGCAGCCGTGTTAGTCTGGTGTAGCTGAAACAAAAGACAGGACCATGCAGCACTTTAAAGACTAACAAGATGGTTTATAGGTGAGGAGCTTTCGTGGGCCAGACCCACTTCCTCAGATCAATATGTGGAAGAAAATTGGCAGAACATATATTGGCAGCCAGGATAGGAAAAGGCAGCTGGTCTGCACCCCTTTGCCAATGAGTGGCCATGTCAGACTGCAGTGTGCCCGTCACAGGGGCTAGATGATGACTGGCAGTGGGTCACTGAAGCAAGGTGGGCATAGGGGGATTGGGGATTCCCTGGGAGGGGAGGATCCTGGAGTACAGAGACTGAATATACACCCCTCCCCCCCACAAGGGGGCCGAGAGATACTGGAGTAGGCATTGCCAGAGGGCAGTGTCCTGAAGAGGACACCACGGTCCGGGAGCAACGTGGGTCTGGAACGGACAAGAGGAGACACCAGCCAGAGGGAAGTGTCCAGCGGGCAGGTACAAGCCAATTCCCAGTGCTACCGGCAGGAGGCGCTGTGGCAGTGAGTGTCTTCCCCGTGACATCCCCATGGTGCACTGTAGTTGTACCGCAACTGTTGGTCACGCAAGCAGCACCACACCTGCTTGTATGGTGGTTTGGCTGTAGCCGGTGTCTTTTAGAGCAGTAGCGTGTGTTCCATTCACTTGGATGGGCACCACTATCTTGGCTGCGTCTCGCTTATGGGCCCTCCATCCCACCACCAGCACCTGCCCATAGGTGCAATCCATGACAGGACACTCCCTCCTGAAATGTCCCTCCTGGCCACACTGGTAACAGCTGCCCCCACTCTGTTTCATAGGAGGCATCTCTTGACGGGAAGTTTTCCATTCCATGGTGGGGGTCTAGCCCTCCTCAGACTGGGGTGTCCCTAATGGGGCCTTTTAGCCCGGTTGCCCTGGGTCTTTGAGGTGGGCCAGCATGGAAAGGCTGAACACCTCCATTTTCCCTCCAGGTCCCTTTTACCTGTCATTTACTTGGTTTCTGGTCCAGCTGGGCAGGCTTTTCAGCTGCCATATAATCCTCTGTCAGGGAGATGGTTGCAGCAAGCATCCTTGGGCAGTGTTGTTGCACTTATTCCTTGCCACCTTTTGGTAGGACCTGTAGAAACCGCTCTAGGGCCTCTCTTCTTCTTCTACTTCAGCCCCAATCCTCTGCTTGGGCTCCAGCCATCACCAGCACAAGTCTCAGATCTCTCTGTCGCCCGGAGAGAACCTTTCCTGGTGTAAACATTGGTGGTACATCTCTGGACTCATCTAGGCCTGGTCCAATATGGCTTCCCTCACTTTGGGGTACTCTAGTGCCTCTGGGGGGTCTAAAGTTCTGAAAGGCCATTTGGGCTGCACCAGTCAAATTGGGGTTGAGGATGGTGGCCCAATGTTCAGCAGGCCACCGGGCGGCAGTGGTGACCCTCTCGAAGGTAACCACGTATGCCTCCGGATCATCACTGGGGCCCATCTTAGTCAGGCTTATGGGCACCCTCAACATACTGCCCCCAGCGCCATCCTCTGCTGGGTTAGGGATAGGGCCTGGCACAGACAACTATAGTGCGGCCATCCTGCTGGGCCTGAGTGGCCAACTCCTGTAGCAGCAGCTACTGTTGTGTTGCCTATAGCTGGTGGGTGACCAGCTGTTGGACCAGCTGCATCTATTGCTGCTGTTGTTGGGAGGCCTGTTTCTGCTGATTCTCTAGTAACCATTCAGATAACTTGTTGGGATCCATTCTCTTTTTTTCCTTCAGTTTCTCTCTCAAAAATTAGTTTCTCTCTGCTGCTCACTCTTCCCCTTATGTTAAAATACCCACATTCTCCACCACATGTCACGGGGCAATGTGCTCATTCCTCTCCCCAAGGGGGGGGGGAGAGGCGAGGGGGGAGAGAGGGGAGAGGGAGTTACCACATCTCCCCGGATTCTTGGAACCACGCCCAACCCCTGTGCATCCTGAAACTCAAATGAGGTTCTACATCCACACTCCTCTGGCCAGGGCAATGCAACCTAGCTGCCAAAGTCAGTAGTAAGTGCCCCTCTTGCTGGGGCAGTGCGACCCTGCAACTGAAGTCAGTAATAAGAGGATGCAGGGCCCCAAGAGTTGGGGACTGAGGTGCTGGTAGAGGGACCCAGGCCCTCCCTACTCTACCAGGTCCCAGCCCAGGGCCCTATTAGTAGTGGTGCAGGTGACTGCTCACTCAGTGGGGACTCCCACCACAACACTCTGAGCTCCTCAGGATACAATCTCCCACCCTGGGCTACTTCCTACCATACTCTGCTGCACTCCTTCTAGGGTCCTTCCTCCAGATCCTCTGTAGCGCATGTCTCCCGCTGGCTGGTTTCCAGGTCTAGTCCCTCTGGCAGTTCACCTGCAGGAGCTCTGGCCGGGCCTCCTTCCTCAGCAGCCAGCCCAGACTGAGCCTCTTTCCAGGCTTTTATACCTGAGCTGCAGCCTGAGCATGCTCAGCAGAACTGTAAAGGCAGGGCTTCTTCAGCCAGGTGAGCCTAGTTAGGTCTGGCACACCCTGTCACTGTCCTCCAACAAAAGAATGGGTAGGCAAACTGTCCCATTTTCTATTAAAAAAAACAAGGACATTTTAAAAGAGAACCTCAAGCCTCTGTGTGTCATCTCACAAACAGCAAAACAAAGGGTACAAAATCCATTTTATTGGTATTTATTCACAGTATTTTTTTCTTCCTCAACCCACCTCTTCTCAGAGTATTATTTCTAGAAGGAAAAAAAGTTACAAGTGTGCTCAGTTTCTCAAGTGATTTCTCTCTCCCTGGACATAAAGGAAGCTTGAGTAACTTATTAAAGTCATTCAGTACTGGAACTTAAGATAAGGGAGGGTGAACACACCACAGTTGATGGCTGATGATTCAGTCAGAATCTGATAAAATATTAACTATCTAGTGCATATGCATGTTAACAGACATCAGTAACTTTGAATACCAAGAACAATGTCAATGGTAGAAGCGTCTTGATGTTGCATGCCATTTCAGAAAATCATAGCTAGGATCTTTGAATTTAGAATCTTGTTTGAAGAAGAATTAGGTAAACAATTAGAATATCTGACCACCTTATCTTGTTCGTTTAGTTTACCAAGCAAAAAGATGATTTGTCTGGTCACCTTTAAATTCAGCCTAACATGAAAAGCAAGCTGTATTGTTTCTGCCTCTTCCCTCAGTACCGGTTGTACAGGCCATCCGTTAAAACTTACCTGGAAGTTCTGCTGAGGACTAATGAAGCAGTTAGTATTGTAAAGACAGATTGTATGCAGGTACAAGTACTTCTTCAGTTCTATCTGAAGTAAACACTTGTAGTTAATTAAGCAGACCTAGCTTGAAAACTCAGGCTACAAATATGCAAAGTATAAAGCTATTTTACATAAACCACACACTGAATTCTCAGTGGCTATCAATCTCACGTGTTACCCAAGACATACAAATGTTGGCCCTGTCCTTAATTCATATGCTATCACAAAACTGCCTATGGAAAGATTTACAAAAGCCTGGCCTCAACTGTCAGAATATTAAAAAACAAAACAAATACCTTGAAAAGATGGCTGTGAGATTAGTAAAGGAAGAGACCTTTTCCAGGTACTCGAATGAAGACTTCTCTCCAGTAGGACTTAACTGTCAAGGTCAAGCCAAACCTACCTACCATCCACTGGATGGGTCAAGATTATTTGAGTTTTCTTTGGAGGTCTCCCATTTGCATAGCAACTAACTTTAACTTTGCTTAAAGGGACATGCTCAATTTAAAGAGAAAGTCACTTCAGTTTAAAATTGTTAACACTCAGGTCTTATATAAACTGAAAGTTAAGAAGTCTTTCCTTCTGTTTTTTTCCAATTTGTTTACATGGGACATTTGTTAGCACTTTACATATAGTCAATTTCAAACTTCATACAGTCAGTTTTTCATTTGTGTACATCTATCCCACAAGGGATGTTTAATTTAATAATTGTGTAATCACACAAATTCCTAGTGGTTACACGATTATTTAGGGGTCCCTGGGGCTGGGCCAGCAGCCAGTGCACTCCTGGGTTGGGATGTTAGATATCATGTAAATGAATAGTCATGTAACTGCATGAAATTTTAGCAGTTACACAACTATTCAATAGGCCCCGGGGGCAGGGCTGACAGCCAGTGCACTCCCAGGGAGCCCCAGCCACCCTGTACTGCTGCCTCTATCAGGAGCTGGTCCGCGAGGAGATCCAGTTTAAAAAACAGCTCCCCACACAGACTGGCTGCCTGCAATACAGGGGCAGCAGTGCAGGGTGGCAGCAGCCAGTCTGCATAGGGATGTGAATGACTAGTCTACATGCTACCCGACTAGTCACTCCCCTACCCTCTTGCTGCCTCTATCAGAAAGAAGCAACAAGTGGGGGGGGGGGGGGAAAGGAGGGAAGGAAGGAGTGCTTCACAGCGGCAGTGTGGATATGATGCTTTGAAATGCTGCGTGCAGCTTGGGGTCCCCAGCTGGCCTGGGCTGCACATGGAATTTCAAAGTGGCAGCACCACATGAAGTCTGTGGTCTACTGCTTTGAAATGCTGTATGGAGCCCAGGGTCAGCTGGGGACTGTTTAGAGTCCCCTTGGGCTGTTGCTACACTTCAAAGGTGGAGCAGCCCTTATCAACTCATTAATTAGCCAATTAATCTAAATTTCACATCCCTAGTCTGTAGGGGGTCAGAGCTCCCGTGGACAGAGGCTGCTCCGCAGCAGCCCCTGCCGTGGAGCAGCCTCTGTCTGCAGGGAGCTGGGATCCCCCATGGACAGGGGCTGCTGCCACTGAACAGCCTCTGTCCACGGCAGGCCTAGCCTCCCTTCCCCTCCCCCCACACTGCAGCCTCTATTGGTAGGAGGCAGCAGCAGGGGGCAGACTCCTGTGGTAGCTGGCTTCTTGCATGTATTGGCTCCAGCCTACCCCATTCACCCTCTGGGCTGCTGCCTCTATCAGAAGTAGCAGCACGGGAGTGAGAAGGGCAGGTGGATTTGGTGCTTAGCCCACTTTTAAGCCATCTCCTCAGGGGCACCGGTTCCCATTCCCTCCCTCCCCCCTTGTTGCTTCTGTATCAGGCAGCAATGGTGGGGGGAGAAATGCATATAGTCGACACAATTAACCAAGTACAGGCTTATCGGTTAATCGTGTTGTCGTCTACACAATGACATCCCTATTCCCGGGGAGCTCCCTGCCATCCCGCAGTGATGCCTCTGTATCAGAGGCAGTAGCAGCTCCTGTCTGGGGGGGCCCCAAGCTCCTCGCAGACAGGGGCTGTGCCAGCATACTGCCTGTTGCCCCTCCCCCTGCGCTGCTGCCTCTGTATCAGAGGCAGCAGCATGGGGGGAGGAGGGAGGCTGGGGGAAGCAGCTCCATGAAGCTGGTGCTCCTGGCTGAGGGCTGGCTCCCACCTCCGCTGCCTCTGTGGGAGGCAGCAAGGCTGCTCCGTGGAGCCAGCTCCCTGCATGTACTGGCTTTCGCCTGCCCTCCTCGCCCTCTACGCTGCTGCCTATCAGAGACAGTGGTGAGGGGGGTGGCTTTTGAGCCAGCTCCTGCCTTCCCCCACCCTTGCTACCTCTGATACAATTATTAGTTAATCATTTACACTACTATACGCTAACATTCCTGTCTCCCACAGCATCAGTAGAAGAGAGGAACTATTTTAAGAAGAAGAAACTGCAAACTACAGACATTGGTGATGGGGTGGAACTCTGAGCAGTTGTACCTGAAACTACTTTTAATTCCTTTTTAAAATGATTTGACAGATTCAGCTCTTCGAACTTAACATTTTATCCTGTAATAAGGTAACATGGGCTATGGCTTTCCTTGTGAGAACTATGCACTCCCTGTCTTTAAACTAAGTTGATATGATTTTCCATCTGAGCCAGTCTGGCTTCCTGTATATTCAATTTTGTGAAAGCTTTTTCAGAGGAGGATTTAGTTATCTTTGCTGCCTCAGGCACTCTTATTATCAAATATTTTCATTTTAGAGCTGATAGAATCCTCTTATGCTGGAAGGCCGCTTGCTGAAAAGTTTAGATTGAAACACACAGTCTTGGCCGTCCTGCTTTTTCCAGTTGCAGCAGCTTTTTTCTGGAATTAGAACCATAACTGATTCATCTTGAAGGAGAATGTGAACTCAAGTTTCAGGGCAAATTGGTCTCAGGCTTCAGCACTATTCAGGGACAGGTGACTAGAAGTCCCATTTACACTAAAATGCAAGTCAGAGACCAGCCATATAATAAATGGTGCAAATGAAGCACAGACCTTTCAACTCTTTCTTTATTCTGTGAAATATTCATCCTATTGACAATGTAGATATCAATTAGTCTGCAGTTGTAACTGGACTTCAAATGAAAGTATCTCCACTTCTCTGACTCAGTCTGAATAGAAATGTGACTGAAGTTGCTCATGTAAGTTTTTATCCAATATGCATTTTAACAAGCATGAATAATTAAGAGATTTGGGAATATTTATCCTTTTTAATATTTTGTAGACAGTAAGGTGAACTTTACTTATAGCATCATCTACCCTTGACTAAGTGTTTTACTCAGAAGGGATCCAAGACTACTTCTCAGATGTTTCTCCAAATGCACCTTATTTGTACTCTCATATAGCAGTCTACACCACGGCATCATATAATACATAAATGTCTTACATGTTTTCTGGGTAGTTGGGAATCCCATCTCCTTAGGAAAAACATGACTGGAAAACTGACCTATGGAGGACAGCAAACTATGCTCTTTCCAGGGGATTGAGAACAACAGCAGCACTTATCTATGAGGAAAAACCCAACTCAACAAAAATCAAAACGGTCTGCTGTGACCCCATAAGCACACAGGACAGATCCACTGAGGAACAGAACCACCACCATATCCCCAAACACAGAAAAAGTGGCATCAGAAATTAGACTCCATCTATTTTGACATGTATGAAGAGCCAGACTTAGCTATTGAAAGATGTAGAAAAGGGTAGGGAAAAAACAGTTGCAGTGCAAAGTTACAAGAGTAAGTGCCAGCATCAGCTTTGAGGACATTTAAATTAAAAACCACCCAGAGAGCTATCACAATTTGTAATCCATGACTAGTTGATAAACTACTTCTGTTGATAAACTGGTCTGTGACTGAAGGGTACCATGGTATAGTGAAAAACTGTCTATTGCACCAATATCCATTAGCTAAAAAGTGACTGCCTCTGGCAGAATACAAATAAAGTCATTGCAAGAGATTGATTCTGTGACAATAATGTGCCATTCTTCTGATCTGACCAACAGGTACTCATCTCTCAAATAGACACAGCAAATGGGGGAGAATGTTAAAAATATTAAAGAAGCTTTAAAATATCCCAAAAATTACAGATTTAATTCAGCGTCAGGCATACCTGGCAGTGAACTTTGTAACATTGTTAATAAAGTAACAAATGCTCATTTGTATTTTTAAAGATTAAAATGAGAATCCACATACACCTCCTGAGTCCAGAACCACACTTCATTAAAATTTAAATGGTCTGAGTTTTCCAACCCAATGCAATATTAAATAAATGTCCATTCCACCACATTAAAAAAAATCCAGAAAAAGCTTTAATATACAATACTATAAGGTTAAAAAAAAAAAAAGAAAATGACACAGCTACAAGTAGAAAAATACACTGTAAGACAATTATATGTTCCTTAAACTGTGGAAGATATTATTACAAAATATTTTAGATTAGATCATTTTAATAACTTGTGGCATTTTCAGGAGATGAGAAAAACAGAATTGAGACCAAACTTGTTTTCTTCAGGTAGAGTGTCCAGGTAGCAAATCCCAAGTTTGGTAGCTTTTAAACCCTCCCCAAAATGGTAGATCCCTCTCTGATGCATCAGTTTCTGAAATATTGAGCAAACTGTTAAGAGATCAGCTAGGAAGTCAGCCAGTATCCTTCAAATAGCATACTACAGACAACCAGCCTTTTGTAGCTAAAGTCTTTGTGGATTCAAGTTGCCCCTAAAACATAGCACAAAGCTCCTTCCATCAATGATGTGATCAAAGGCATGGTGGTAATACGTATTTAACCAATTCATATTTTTGGTTGCCCTTCTGACGTGCATTCTCGAAATTGATACTAAATTATCAAGAGATGGAGATGATGAAAACGGTCACTAAAATTGGTAATTTTCTTCTCTAATAAATATTTAAAAAAATGCGCTTTTCACATGATGGTGCTGGAGTCAGTTAAAACTCCTCAAGGTAATCTATTTTCCTTTCCACAAACAGTAACCTCATATACAAAAATGTTGTTATAACCCTGACAGTACTGCCACTGACCAGCAGGTGGTGCTGATCTAAAAGGAATTATGGCATCAAACTCCTCTATCCCTCTTATCAGTCTTTTAAAAATTACACACACCCACACACACACACACGCACACCCCCCCTCATTTGGTCAAAGTTTTGAGTGTGTAAATGCAGCATTTCTCCAAAGCTGCTACCACCAGCTTGTTTATATAGCGCTTGTCCAGATTAGACATAACATGGCAAATAATCTGTGTAAACAAGTTAATGGAAGACTGGTATGTTATAAGAGGACAAATTAATAGCTCATGAGCTTTTAATATTTTAAGAGATGACTACTGTGCTTTTTTCTGACCAATTTAAAAAGGCCCTCTCCAAACTGGTACCTCTTATGATGCTCAGAAATCCATGCAAACCCAAAAGAGCAGCACTGCCATTTCCTAACTCATGGGATTTTTTCTGAAGTTTGTGTCAACTAAAAGATTTAGATTTGGTGCTTCCATATGCTTTCTCATTTTTAAAAACTGGGACATACAATGTATTTACACTATTTTTCAGAGTTTGCAGTAACAGCTTTACGTCTAATCCCCAAAACCATGTTTCCTAGAAAGTAACATTTTTCACACCCATGGGGTCTATATGAATGTAGGTTCTCTCTTGTTCTGTGCATCAGGGGGTTGCAAGAGTCTGATTTATTCCAATTGGCACTTACTGCTGAAAACACTCAGTGCGGGGAACTGTTACTAAAGTGTAATCACGGTTCCATCCTCTTCAATGCCTCCTCTGGGGATAACCAAACTATGTCGGGGATCAGTTTTTAAGGAGCTTAGTATTTTGTGGATGTTGCCATTGCTTTCTCGGCCAGAGTCACTGCTGAGAACCAGGTCTCTCTGAAGTCTGTGACTTAGACTGCTGCCATTGATTCGGGAGAGGCTACCAGAGGGGAGGCTGTGCGATTTGGGAACGTGCTGTTGGTCCAGACCACCCTCGATGACAATGTCAGCTTCGTCGTCACTTTCCATCTCATCAGGGTGGAAGTTCTGCAGCACATGGGAGGAAGGCAAGCTATGGTGACTAGCTGTGCTATCTGTAGACTGGCCTGAGCTGCCAGACATTCTGCTGCTTCGGATATAATTGTTCCTTTGGTTTGCTGGCTTGACTGTGATAATAAGATTGTGGCTATTGGCGATCATCATGTCCGTTACTTGGTCAAGAGTTTTCCCAGCCACTTCAATGCCATTAACTTCCAGGACCTCATCATTAACAGCTAGCAAACCTGTGCTCTCTGCTAAGCCACCAGGAACCATCCGAGAGATGAAAATACCGGGTACTTTATCCAGTCCATGAGGAGTTATTCTCATACTGGTCCCATCACGGATGTAAAATCCTAATGGTTTCTCACACCCGTGTCGATAGAGCCTCACTCTTCTGTGTGTTTCAGGAAGGATGTCCACATCAATGATGGAAGACACTGGTCTAAAATCATGAGGCATACTAATATTAATGTGGGGACGCCTGCGAATTTTGTCATTGCGGAGGGTCACTAGAGCCTTCTTTTTCCTGGTTAGCGTGTTGGTCCCAAAGTTACTGTAGTCTACTTCATCTGGAAAAGAAAATATACTGTTACATATCCATGTTATGAATTATAGGCATGGGGGTTTAATCAGCATTTATCTAGTAAGCAAATCTGGTTCAGAGAAGTGTCTCTCCCAATACAGAATGCCAATGAAATCTACTGCTTACCCAAAAATCTCATTTCATATTTGTTACCATGTCACTCAGTTCACTGAATTACAACGTATACTTCTAATGGCAATCATCTTTTGCAAGATCCATTTTAGATGTTCAGTATCACCATCTGTTTTTGTAACATGAAAATATACACACGCTATTGTAAGTCTCACACAGTTCTGTACTTTTGGACAGATTTTCAATATTAGGGACTTTTATTTTATGCAGACATCTTAAGTGTGCAAAGACCAGATGTCTATATGCAAAATAACCACACATGCCTAACTCTGAAATCCGAATCTTGGGAGTATTTTATGTCCAGTTTACAGATTTTTGTAAGTGTGTGTTGGTACCTGGGATGAGACTGTTACTCTGTTTTTGTGACAAATGTGTTGTGTGTACATTTTGAAAGTGTTTAAACTTTCTTTGCAAAGTTGTATCCCAAGAATGCATGTGACTGATTTCCAATCAGTAAAGAGATGCATAAAGATGTTTGATTATGGAGTTATATATTCTATGTAAAGAGTTCAAGTGACTGAAAAATGCTCTGAGAGCCACAGAATAACAGATGTATCAAAATCCTTACCCTAGCACCTAATAAAAATACAGTAGAGTATCATATTTTAACATAAAACATGCATCCATTGGAGAGATTTTTTTCATCAGAGGTTCATGAGGGCTAACATTTCTCTGACATACGTACTTAATAAAACTTGATTAAATCTACTGTTGGAAGACAAGCTTCTAAGATGCATATGTGGCAAACAGTGAGAGACTAATTTTTTTTGTAAGTACCACTAAGTTTTCATTCTTTCCCTCCCACAGCACACAGAGTTTGGGTGTATCATGTATTTGACAAGAAGTAGTATTACTCTCTGCTCGACTTTGTCAAAACCCAAAAATGTTGGAAAACACAGAAGTTTAGAATCAGATTTTACAGAAATGCCCAATGCATGATCCCTTCTGATCAGTTTTTCAAAAGGATTATGGAGATTTAGATGATGAGTAATTAGAAGATGAAGCCTGACAGGATGATTTTAAATTAAGCTATCCAGTTGTTAAGGAAACTGAAGTTCTTGGTCAGAGAAGCAGCATTTATGGTATTTTCTAGTTGCATAAAAATACCCTCTTAATGTCCAAATTCTCTATTGCTCTACATTAACACAAAGCGGCCGCAAACTAGCTATGGGCCTCTCTCCTTCAAGAATACCTCCTGTGCAAGAGGCACCTCTTGGACACATTTGCAGAATGTAAAGCTTATCCCCACTCTTTTCATTACAGGCTCCTCAAAGCTACACACCAGCTGCTCCTGTTCTGCTACATTATCTTAGTAGGTACCATGCCATGGCATCATAACTAATCTAGAGCCAAACATGTCTTTATCCAACCCTTATCTCCATCACTTGTGAGCATTCATGAGCCAGAAAGAACCCAGACTGACTTCAGATCCAGAAAGTTTGCATGGCTGGCCACCTGAAGAGATAATCTACTTGCAGACTGAAGAAATTTTAAGATAGACTAGAATTACAAGAATAGACTCTACCAAGCCTGACCTCAAAAGCCGACACTTGCCTCCCCTTTGCTGATAAAAAGGTTATGTGCTTAAAGGAGAGGCGGGGTCAATGGAAGAGATTTAAGATCAAAAAATTATTTCTCAGCTGTAACGAAAGCATTGTGGTAGTAGCACTATATTTTACTTTAATACAAAAGTGAAAGCTTAAAATGACTAACCTGCAGATTTTGGTGAAACCCAACATTAAATAGCAATGTTTTTATTGATATTTAAAATACATAAAACCCAGTTTAATTTTGAACTTCCCTGTGCAGTGTGAGAGTTGCCCCCCATTATGCTAACTCATTAGAATCAGAAAGAGAATCTGTTTCACTTTATCCATATTGCAATAAAATTACAGTAGTCAGATTCTCTAACCAGCCACTCACTCCTTCAAAATACTCAAGCAACATAAGTGGTGAGAAGTAATGCTTTTCAAAATCACTTTTCAGTTTTAATACTGCAAGGCAGACTTAGAAAATTCTACTCCTCTAATTAGCTAAGAAGAGTCTGATACCTTAATTTTCTTTACATGTCAGTAAGTAGACAGTGCACCAATTGATTTACGTGACAATTTATGAGACTGCTTTGAGGTAAACGTGAATGCCACAATTAAAGAAGAATATATGAAGACACAGATATCCCAACATGTATAGTTATGATATCCATGCAACCAGTTCCTTTAGTTCCATAACCCCAGGAGGGACAGAGACCTGAACTGGTTTTGCTCTTTTGACCTTATCACGTGCATTCAGCCTACTAATCCATCTTCTGAGATGACTGCCCACATTCCTAACCTCTGAGCAGCTTTATACAGCTACCTTTTTAATTAAAAAAAAACCCCCACCACATTCATGTTTTTTTCTTTTCCTCCAAACATGATCAGACAGAAGTAGGGATTACATTACAAATCTCACAGGCTACTTTCACTGTAGGCCCTCTGACTCTTTTAGGGTTTAATGTTTCATGACCAGCGTGCAGTAGAAACTCATCCACACATTGGGATTTTCATTTCTCTGGAAGTGTCAAACAATCGTTTTTAGCCCTGGCCAGTCATGCAATATTAGTTCTTAATATCATACCATTTTCATCTGTTAAACTCAAGTTTAATTTTGGGAATTAAATGTCACTCCAAAGCCCTAGGTACTAAGGCAGCCACTTGGCTTTGGAGACCGATCAAAATAAGCTACAAATTAGTTTTCTAGAAGAGCTCAAATACAAAATGCGTGATGGGGGATGACATCTTTTATTGGGATACCCTGCTAACTCACCAACAACTATACATGCCACAACTGATATCTGTAAATTTTTCTAAAAAGGAAATATTCTTGATTTATTCTGCAGGGAAGTAGTTCCACTGAAATTTGACATCCATTCATTCCCATGACAGCAAAATGATGATGATCACACATCACATGCAGGATATATCAGAAAAACAATGGTGAAGGTAGAAGTGGGGAGAGTCCTTATTGGCTAAGTTTGCATACAAGAATTTTCTCTCTTGTCCTGTATGCCCTAGTGTGCATGTCTCTGTCAAAATGTGGTTTATTACTGAAAGTCAGCAATAAACTATTCAAAACTCAAATTGTCTGTGGCACTGCACTAAAGTACTCAGTTAACAGGGGTTAGTAATATAGTAGTGAATACATTCAAGGTTCTTCATCATGAAATGTCAGGAAGTACAGTAACCCAATTTTACTTAACAGAATGGATCACGTTTGTTTACTAATTCTTAATAGGATGAACCATTACTGTGTTAAAACCTGTTATATTCCACACTAGATAAGATGGCAGAATTGTCCATCCCACTTAATCATTCTGATGTGAAATAAAATTCATCCTTCGGTGGGTCAAAGATTATCATTGTTTCTCAAAACTTCTTTATAATGCCAGGAACTAGGAACACTGCCTAGTGATCCTGTATTTTACTGAAAGTTATTCCATAAATAAGAAAAAATGGGAACCCTGCATGGAGCCACAGTGCAAGAATTATAGTATATTAAAAGTGTGACTGATGCTATTCTCAGGTGACAGGAAGGAAGAACTAGACTTCTGGGTGTTGAATATGAACACTGAATCGGTGTCTTACTGAAGTATTTTAAAGAGCTTGCTTGAAGCTTTGGCAAGCATAAAATGCAGTGCTTATCAATCTGTAAGTGATGTGTCCAGAATCTGGCAGATCTCACTGCTATCACTGAAACACAGAAAACTCAGATATGAATTTTAACTATGCTGACAATTTTATTTCTTGTAAACTTTGTGTGCGTCAGAGAGGAAGGCTCTTGAACTGGTCAGTTCTATCTCATCTGATTTCCAAGATATTGCTGAACATACAGAAATATCTTAATTTTTCTGCAGATACCTACTCTTCCTGTTCCTCTTTCCCAAAAGGCATTTACTTTTAGTGCATTTTATGGAAAAAAATCCATTATTGAGCAGCTGGTTGGACAAACACAAAGTATTTTTGGCTGCATCCTCACTTAGCAAAGAGGTGTTTTTTAGAGCAAGACTTATCTTTTTATTAGTGAAGACACTGCCTTGCACAGCTGTTCCTGTATAGCACCCTTCCTCAGGCATTTGAGATTGCAAGAATTTTGTTTATATTGGTGGAACTACCTCTTCTTGTCCCACAATAGTGAAACCTGGTAAGACAATTTTCCCTCCCAAATCCAGAAACTTTTTCCAGCACAGCTTAGGTTTTGTCAACAATTTCAAGCTAAAAATACATTCTTAGCAAGGAAAGCACCATCCCAAAATACAGCAAGTGCATAAATACCCGGAACACCCATTAGTTACTCTCATAACAAATTTGTATTCTGCCTCAGGCTGTGTACAGAACATAAATATTTACCTTCCTAATGGCCACTGGGAATGCTACCCTGGGGTCATGTAATCAATTGACAAAAAAAAAAAAGTATCACAGGGGAGATTATTTATATAGCTGTTTATAAGAAGGGGGGCGGGGGTGGGGGGAGAAAGAGAACTGCTTATATCATTCTGCTTTTAGCCAAAAAAGTATTACATGTTCTTAATTTATATGAAAAAATAAATTATAGACCTTCTGAATCAACACCAGGAGCACCACTCCCATTGCTTGGACAGCTGCTTTTCATAGGAACTGCCTGCCAGATTGAATACCAAAGCTTAGCCAGATAAGATTATATAAACAAGCTGAATTCCACGAAGAAGTAGACTGTCAGTCTCCTATAGGAACAGTTCATTTTAGACTCTGCGTTTTCAGAGTGTGCATGCTCTTGGCTTATTATTTCCTCTGGGAACTGTGGAACATTAGTTGACAGCTCTGGAAAGTACTTCAAAGACAGAATTACTTCCACGAGGGAGAGCAGCACTTCAGGCAGCTTGGGAATGAGGCCAATGACTCATTAATAGCAATGGGTTGCACCTCAATCCAATAGATCTCCATTACTGAATATTAAAATAAGCAGAGGTCCTACAAGAGCTTGCAGGAGACATCATAATTAACCCTTCCGCCAGCCCTTCTGTATATCCCTAGAAACACTATTCATATATTTTACCAGAACATAGTTTATGTAAAACAAATGACAGTGTTTGCTTTAGACACCAAGGCACTGCTGTATCCTAAACACTGTAGAATTAAAACAGGAGCACTCAGACACAGATTTTGGCAGGAAAAATATCTTCAGCCAAATGAGACCCATTGCGGATAGCATGCAAAAGGATTAAAAGGAAAACAGACATGAGGGCAAAAGCTTAGGTAAGTTCCTATGACTAGATTAGTGCAGAATGAGTAATGGAAGGAGGGGGAAGAGACTAAGCTAATGTTCAAATGAACCTTTTAAATTATGATCCTTGAGTTAAACTTTCCCAGTAAACTCCAGAGGAACTGCTCTACATGCCTGTTTTGATGAAGAACTGGTCGTACTTACTGTACTACTAAAAGTAACTTCTCAATTTTCCCTTTGATAATACCGTGTCATGTGTTCAAAGAAACCAGACAGAATGGGGTTCTGGTTTTCAGATGAAGATACAACCTAACTGTTTTAGTAGCATCCCACACAGAGGAGCTTTCAAATAAAGAACAGAACACAAATGCCATCTCATCAAGTTAATAAAACAAACAATCACAAGAGAATGTATTGACATTCTTGTGTTCCTCTTATGCACTCCCAGTCTCAACACATCTTACATTTTACAGGATGAAAACTGAAAACTAATGTGTTTTAGTAGCAACAGCATCTGCAAATGCTTCAATAGACGTGTTCCACCATATAAAAGGACAACAGAAAGGGGAAACTTTATACTTGAACAGTATAGTTGATCGTTCCTGCTGCTGATTCAAGTCAACAGCAATTTCTGTTAACGACAACCTGTCATGGTGATTCAATATTAAAAAGGAATATATTCACCTTTCAAAACATGAAATGGATACTAACACGTTTGTAGGGTTTATAATCTAAAGAGTCACAAGTAGTTAATCGCTCTTTCTTCTCCCCTCTACCCCAACCTCTGTTTATAAGCCCATGAAACATCCTAGCCTCTGAATGGCCATCATTGTGCTTCTGGCTCCACCAAGCTACAGAAGACAAAACGTAAGTACAGCTACGTTAGCCTCAAGGCTTCTCTTCCTTTTCAGCATCAGCAATGACCATGATATTAATAATGTCACAGTTTTGGACCTTTTTTCGAGGCTGCTTGTAACCCTTCTGACTGGGCTGCCTGCTGTTGGTGCTGCTGGCCACAAAGTGCCACTCTTCTGCTTGCTGAATAACCTTGTTTGCTGCTGTATGCAGGGCCCTGTGGTTCTTCAAAACTTCTGGTTCCTGACTGCCCCTGCACACACCACTCTTCAGGGGCTGTTCAGAGTCTGGGCACAGGTAGATTGCCTTCCATAAGCTTGCCCTATGAAGTTGGAGGTTTGGGGAATACGAAAGGGATGCCATCAGGTCCCCAGTCTTATACTTCCCAAGCTTTCTTGACCTGCAGAGCCCAATGTCTGCAAAGCACTTCTCTTGTCCAGCAGTTTGGGGCTCCCAAAGCAGGAGGAAGTATTCGAACATCTAATTTTATTTGCTAGCTGGAAAGGCAAGTGATAAGGGATTTAAAAATAAGACAATATTATAATTCAGAAACGTTCTGAGCAAGACGTGAGAAGTGATTCTTCCGCTGTACTCTACACTGATTTGGCCTCAGTTGGAGTAGTGTGTCCAGTTATGGGCACCACATTTCAAGAAAGATGTGGAGAAACTGGAGATCCAGAGAAGAGCAACAAAAATGATTAAAGGACTAGAAAACATGACCTATGAGGGAAGACAAAGAATTTGGCTTGTTTAGTTTAGAAGAGAGAAGACTGAGAGGGGCCATGATAACAATTTCAAGTATCTAAAAGGGTGTTACAAGGAGAAGGGAGAAAAATTGTTCAACTTGGCCTCTGATGATAGAACTAGAAGCAATGGGTTTAAATTGCAGCAAGGGAGGTTTAGGTTCGACATTAGGAAAAACTTCCTAACTGTCAGAGTGGTTAAACACTGGAATAAGTTGTCTAGCGAGGTTGTGGAATCTTCATCGCTGGAGATATTTAAGAGCAGGTTAGGCAGACATCAGGGATGATCTAGATCAGTGGTCTCCAACTTTTACACACCCAAGATCACTTTTTAAATGACAGACCAAGCCAAGATCTACCGCCCCGCCCCCTCCTTGAAGCCCCGCCCTCTCTATTCTCCTCCTCTCCATCACTTGCTATCCCCAATCCTTATACTGCTGCTTTAAAAAAAAAAAAAATTCTTCTGTAGGAAGAGGTTTTTCCAACATTTGGCCTGTCTAGACTGGACCAAATGTCAGAAAAAAACCCCTTCTTTTGGAAGCCACTTTATTCCTTGTCGAAAGAGGAATATAAGGGTGACCGAAAGAGCCTCTTTGCTCTTCCACTAAAAAAGCGGAAGAACAAACACAACCCTGGATGCAGAAGAGTTTTTCTGGGATATCTCCAGAATCCCAAAAAACTCCTGCAGCGTAGCTGGACCCTTGCTGGGTTGAGACAGGATGTGTAGTCTCTGGGGTGGGAATGAGGGATTTGGGGGTGGGAAGGGGTGAGAGGTGCAAGCTCTGGGAGGAAATCTGGATGCAGGAGGAGGTGGAGAAGGGGACACTGGCTCGGGGAGGGGGCTCCAGGCCGGGCAGTGTTGGGATACTAAGCAAGCCACAGGCTTGTGGATGTGAGGGTGCAGGAATTTGGGTTGGGGTATGTGAGGGGCTCAGGGCAGGGGGTTCCAGTGTTTGATAGGCTCAGATCTAGGGTCTGTGGAAGGGGGAATGCAGGAATGGTTGTGGCCAGATGGGGGCTTGGCCCCAATTGGGGGTTTGTTGGCCAGGCTTCATTTTTAAATAAAATACTATGTTAAACACAAAAAGTTTCTGCATTGTCTTTATTTATGAGAATGGCAGGGAACCTGCCTTCAGTCAGGGGTCACTGACCCATAGAAAAGTCATTTGGGAGCAGGGGACACAGTACTGGGGAGGGGTGCTAGTGGGTTCTGGGGCAGGGAACAGGGTGCCAGTGGGAGCAGGGGAGAGGGGGCAGGGTGCCAGGACAGGTTTCTGCAGCAGGGGACAGGTTTCTGTAGTGGGGAAGGCAGGGGGACAGGTTTCTGTAGTGGGGAAGGCAGGGGGACCGGTTTCTGCAGTAGGAGACAGGGTGCCAGAGGGAACTGGTTTCTGCAGGGGGGGCAGGGTGCCGGGGGACAAGTTTCTGCAGGGGGGGGCAGGTTTCTGCAGCGGGGTGGGGGGGGCAAGAGAGAGGGAACAAGGGGCCAGGAGGGCGGGGGACAGGTTTGGGGCAGAGGAGAGGGAACAAGGTTGGGGGCAGGGAGTTCCCTACACCAGCCCGGACTGACCGCAGGGCAGCCGGGCTGGAGGGAAGAGAAGCGGCTGCCTGGCCAGCTGGCCATGGCGCTCAGCCAGGGTGCACCAAGCTCCACATGGGCAGGTGCAGAGGAGAAGCCGCCGATCAGCTGGAGCGCGGGCAGCCTCTTTCAGCTGAAAGCCACAGTCAGCTGGCTGGGGTGTTTCAGCCCTCCTGACCTCCCAGCTCCCACCGTTCCTTGCAGCTACTCACCTGTGCTGTTGCTTGGTGAGTAGCTGCTCCTCAAATGAGGAAATCTAATGTAAATGTACTGCGCAGGCGCGCAGTTCAGAGAGGGCTCAAGAGCTACTCTTAGAGCCCCTGAGATCTACCAGTAGATTGCGATCTACTGGTTGGTGACCACGGATCTAGATGGTACTTTGTCCTGCCATGATTGCAGGGGACTGGATGACCTCTTGATTCTATGATAATGCCACTTAATAAATCCACTGTACATCCAAACTTTGAATACAGTGTCCACATCTGGTCACCTAGTCTCAAAAAGAATATATTAGAACTGGAAAAGGTTCAGAGATGGCAAAGTTGATTATTATATGGAATGCTACAAGGAGACAGAGACTGAGACTATTCAGTTTACAAAAGAGATAACTAAAGGAAGATATTACAGAGGTTTATAAAATCATGATTGATTTGGAAAAATGTTATTTATCCTTTCCCACAATATCAAACCCTGATAGGCAACTTAATAGGCAACAGGTTTAATACAAACAAGAGAACACAACTAACCAGTGGAACCCATTGCCATAGGATGTTGTGATGGCCAAAACTAACTGCATTAAAAAAAACCGTAAAACACAACAAGTAGTCTAGAAGTACCTTAAAGACTAACAAAACATGTAGATGGTATCATGAGCTTTCATGGGCACAACCCATTTCTTCAGATGACAGAAGTGCTGCAAGTCCAGATCCAAGAATAAATAAGGGAAGGAGGGAGGGGAGGAGAAGGAAAAAAAGAGACAGCGAGCAGATAAGCTTCAGAGGGATAGAAGAGTTAGTTCAAAAAATGACTGGTTAGTTCATGGAGACTAGGTCTATCAGTGGTCAAAGTTACAGCCTCATAAGTTGTAGTGATCCTAACCCTCTTACTGCCGGAAGTTGGGTGTGGAAGACTGGATGAATCACTCCGTATTTGCCCTATTCTGTGCACTCCCCCTGAAACTCTGGTATGAGCCTCTGTCAGAGACAGGATACTGAGCAAGATGGCCCCTGGTCTAATCCAGTATGTCAGCTCCTATCCTCCTCTGCTCTTGTAAAATGTTTGCTACAGACAGTATCAACCATTCCCTCTCTATGACCATAAGATGGCCCACATAAGACCATTTTGTCAGACAACTGTAGTTTGCAACCATAGAAGCAGATTTCTTGTTTAATAAAAAGCATTATTCCTGCCTGGGAAACCAAAGATTTCAGGAGGTTATATTTCTCCCCACCGCTCCAGATACAGCCTTCATACATTTGTCACTCCATTCCCAGTGGGAGCACAGTCAGTGCAACAAGCTGATCACTTTGGGGGAATCCAGTCACCTTGTTAGCAAAAGTAGCTGTTTCCTTACTCAGCAGCACTGAGCTGACACCTGACTGGTACCAGCTATAGGGAAGGGAGTTTTCCAGCTGGCCAGAGACCAACAAATTGAATTACGTATTCCTCTGAATGCAGGTAGACCCCTAACATTCAGGAGAAAAAAAAATACACTCCATAAAACTGAAGAATTAAAGGGAGAGTAGTCTAGCAGGGCTGTATTGTCATTTTCAAATCAAGATGCAATTAAAAAAAAAATCAGACCTATGATTAAGTGAAATTTCTTTTCAGCGTGTAAATAATCAGCATGGAAACTAGTGCTGACCTAGTCCAGACTTGAATTATCCTGTGTCTCCCACTGAGTTTTGATCTGGAACACAAATATACAGTGTCATTTATTCATCCAAGTAATCAATCAATCAATCAATCAATCAATCAGACAGACAGACAGACAGACAGACAGACAGACAGACGGTTTTATCTCCATCTTGTATATGTCAAGTGCTGGATTTCTGTAAGAACCCATCCTTCTGAAGAAAATGAGAGGGAGGGAGGAAGGAGGGAGGGAGGGAGGATGGCATTACTATGCTGTGAAGCAAAGCTAAAGGGAGGATCAAACTTCAATAGTTCCTCACAAACAACTCCAGTCAAGTTTTTGTGAGATTATATAATTGTTTTGCCCAGTGTTTGAAAAAGCAATATCTATGTGTAACAACAACTCTGAAATTTGGACGGTAACAACAAGAAGGGTAAACAGGATTAGTAGGTACTGCCAGGCTACTGTTGGAATAGTTGTTATATCTGGCATCATTCTATGATCTCAAAGATAGGCATATTTCTTAATCTGTACTCAAACAGCAAATTTTTACTCCTTGGAGAAGGCTGATCTGGGAGAAAGAAACAAGATTATAGGATTTATTAATATCAAAAGGATTTTAAAAAAGCAACTGAAACTTTGCAAGGGTAGTGGAAGGGCATTGGATAGCATTGGAGGCAGGAAAAGAAAAGAGAGATAGCTCATTTGAAGATGATTTAGGGTCCTCTGCAGTGGTTTGAAGCATCCTTAGGAGAGAGTATTGGATTGAATCAATGCAATTGTTGTGCACGCAGCTATATGAACGTTAGAAATAGGCCTTTTCCCTTCTTTTAATCTTTTCAACTTTATGCACAGCTGCTAAGTTTCACCTCAGTGAGAGTTGACATTTTAGTGGTACTTACCAGGAGAGTATGTTAATATCAAGCCCAGTCATTCCATTTGCAACATGATCTGAAGTACGTTTTTACATCGTGGGACTGGGCTCCATAGTTTGTTACAAAGGGCTAACCCGCAAATAAATGGATGAGCAAAGTTAGACTTTAACACTACTGCGAAAGTTCTGTTATTTACTAGTAAAGTTTGTGTAGAAAGTGTATTTTCTAAGAAAGGCTGCTCCAGCAGGTCCGACTCTGAACCCTGGTATCCCAAGATGAAGGTTAAGTCCTTTTCCTGCATGACCTGGGGCAAGTCACTTGGTCTCTCTGTGCCTCAGTTCCCCATCCATAAAATGGGCATAATAGTTCTTCTCTACCTAAACCCTCACAACAACTTTTTTTAAAGACTGTGAAGTGCTCAGATACTATGGTAGCAGGGTCACAAGTACCACACACACACACACACACACACAGAAGCAGTATCAAAGAGAGGTTCTAGTAAACAGTATTTATCTGTTTAATCAGAAAGTTGCCAGCCTCTCTGGTGCATTCATCAGCTGAATAATGCTTTATTCATCATGAGCTAGTTCAGACAGGCAAGATGGCAGCTTCCTGTTCTTTAAGTAGTTACCAATTTAGAGCAACCACTATCCATTATAAATGTGGATGTTTGTATTTAACAAATCATTTAATACTTTTAAAAGATAAATTGCAAATTTCCTTTTAAACATGCAGGATTAAAGCTTCGAAAACCAACTCTTGCCTCTTTTCAGAAGGAGAAACGTTTTCAAGTGGCTGTAAGAGTAATCTTTAATGCCCCATTTTACATTTTCTTGCTCTTTAAAGAATACCAACACTGATAAAGAAAGCCATTTCCAATAACGTTTTGATCAGTTTTAACTATTGTGCTAGGATAGTAACCCATCTGAAGGAAAACCCTAACATTTACATTGTTTACTTAGCACTTTTCCTGTTGTTGCCATTAGTTGGCAGATTATAAACCACACACACACACACACACTCACACTCTCTACCCCTTATCTCAGAATTAAAAGGTTTCAAATTAAGTGTGGCATAAAACATTAATTACAGCATTCTTCTTTCAAGTCATGACCTTTGAAAGCCTCCCAAACTTTGGCTGAAATTAAATTAGTCACAAGATAAACACTTGTCATGGGTCAGCTTTCTAACCTAATGGGTCTGCACAGCTGTATCTTCTCTTTAATGAGTTCTATGCAGTTGCTGTTCAGGATACTATTGGCTCTCTCAAACTGGCAGGCTAACCGTTCCACCTGCACTGCAAAGTGTCAGAAAGGTTTTGACTCAATCAAACAGGAACTCAGTGCAGTGACTTACAGGAGACAAATTCCATAGCCAGTCCCTTGGGCTCCCCAGATGACAGCATTACAAAAGCTGGTGGGAGCACCCAGAGTCATTCAAGAATAGCTACTTAGGCAGAACAAGGAGTGGCACTGAGGAGTTCCAAGAGGGAGTCATACCCAGTCATCCTGAGTGAGGAGGACAGTTGGTACGAAGTAGTGTTTTGAAACCAGGTGTGTAGAACTTGGGCAAACCAGAAGAGAGGAGGAAAGACTGCTGAAGGCTAAAGGAGTGGGGGAAGGAGGGTGGTGGTGTCAGGGGGGCGGCCCTGGGGGAGAGAAGGGTACAACAAAGCATTGCTTAGGCAAAGTATAAGGATTGCAGAGAAGTTCTACTGTTGTTCAATGCACCACTTATTTAAACTGCAAAAGCAGCAAAAAGAAGCAGTTTAAAAGAACATTAACATTTTTCATTTTTTAAAAGTGGGTTTAGTGCCACCAAATCCAAGGATAGTTCTTTTTGGGGTCTCCTGAAGAGAATGTGGATTCATCTCCTCATAGGCAGAAATTTCTTTTTTGGGAAGACAACTTTTGTTTCACACAGCAGAAGAAATCACATGGTCCTGACCAATTTTACTGGTGGTAGTATACATTTTGAAGCTACTGAAGAACTTGGTTACTTAATAGAAACAACTCTCGTCCTGACTAAATACAGTGGTATACAAATTTTTAAGAGCCCAGTTATTCCTTGAGAGGCACAGTCCTGTGATGAAGGCAGTGTGGAGCCATCCCACTTCGGGGGGAGAGGGGGGAGGAGCATTGGGTTGCACTCTACTTATTTGCTCAAATCGGATGAGGACGAGGCAAGGCCACAACACCTGCTCCCTGCACAGGAAAGCATGTTGCACCCCAGGGATTCATTGAGCTAACACTGTACAAGGAACAGACTGCTTTGGTTAGGGATTATAAGTGTCAGAAGACGCAGAGGGTGCATGTCCATACAGCAGCTAGACACCCATGCCAGCCAACTCAGGATCATGAGGCTCTTTCATTGCTGTGGATATGTTTGGGCTGGGATCGGAGCCTGAGCTCTGGGAACCTCCCACCACACAGGGCTCTTGAGCCCATGTTCCAGCCCAGAAGTCTCTGCTGCAATGAAAAAGCCATGCCATCCAAACCCCACAAGCCTGAGTCAGCCAGCACAGGCCAGCCACAGGTTTTTCTGCCTTGTGTAGGTGTACCTTAACATGACCTGACAGAACGATGTCCAGTTTTTCCATATGGCTTTTCTCCAAGTTCAATATTATGTTTTGTCCAATGCACTGGGTAACCATAGCTCTATGAAGTAAGGATAAAAGATCCCAGGTTCACATGGCTTAATCAGAGGCTCAGGCATATCTGGAATTCCATTCACCAGGAATTCCATTTGTCCATCTTCATGCATCTCCTGCCCCAGAGACAACACTGTAGATCATCAGAACTGGATAAAATCAACTCTTTATGCTTGGGATGATAGGATATTGGCAAGGGAAAATATAATGACTTACAAGTGTCTCTAAAGACTATGTAATGCCCATTGACAAACAGATCCATCTGTTCAAGGTAAGTACACAGATTATGTGGAGACATCGCTGCCTTTTCATAACAGTGGGAGGGAGGGAGTGGGAAAAGTGCAACCAAACCACAAAATGTATAGCTTTTGGGTGAAGTGTAAATGATTTATCTTATGATAAACTCTGAGAAGAGAATTCCTATGAAGAAGCAGGTCCTACAGCAGGGAGATAATCATCTTATGTAGGGCTTTGCTAATGTAGATCTCAAAAACGCTACTAACAAAATAATTTACTGAACACAAGAGACTTAGGTTTGCACTGGAACACATAAATTAGCTGAAAACTGAAGACTACAAAAGTGTGAGAGCCAAAAGCTTTAAACAAAGCGGAAGGATCGTGGGGTTCTAAAGACAACATAGCACTGATGGCACAGATTGTCAGTAACAAATTATGCTGAACAGTTTATTTTGTTTCCTGAATCCTCCTAATCAAAGTATCTAAAACTAGAACAAGGCAAGCACTATTCACAAAACTTACCTGGGACAAACTTCAGGATACAGTTATGTCCTTGTTTAAGGATCAGTCTACAAATGCAACTAAACATCTGCCTGGTCTGACAGACTCACAGGCCGTGAAGCCGTGGAAAATTGCAATATAGATGTTCAAGCTCAGGCTGGAGCCTGAGTTCTAGGACACTAAGTAGAGAGGGTCCCAGAGTCCAGGCCCCACCCCAGCCCAAACATCTTCACCACAATTGTGCAGCCCAATATTCAAGCCCCATGAGCCGAATCAACTGACACAGGCGGGATGCAGGTATTTAACTGCAATGTAGATATATCCCACAAATCTTCAATTGTTACCAGCAATTGCAGGTCTCCACTCATTTCTCCCCTTCCTTTTCAATTCTACCCTGTGGGTGCTCTTTGTGAATTTGTAAGTTTTTATTCTCCCTTTGATCCCCACCTCTTTCCAGATGCCCTCAACAAACAAACAAACTTCCTTTCAGACAAAGCCAGTGTGCTCTGCTATGTCTGTTCTCACCTTACTTTCTAAATATTGTTTGACAATATCAGGATTTGCCAAGATCTCTATTAAATTCCCACAGTGAAACCTAAATGGTGATAGATACGAGATTTTTAAAAATCCAATTACACACCCATCTTCAACAAAATGAGCTAAAGAAACACCAAAGTTATATCCTACAATTCATTTCTCCCTTAAAATATTTTAAG
Organism: Pelochelys cantorii; assembly: GCA_032595735.1. Taxonomy (NCBI): domain Eukaryota; kingdom Metazoa; phylum Chordata; order Testudines; family Trionychidae; genus Pelochelys; species Pelochelys cantorii. The sequence continues at coordinate 102,925,019 of CM064327.1, forward strand.
AATATACATATATTTCAATTTTTAGTGGCGTCCTAACATACATTAGCTAACATGGCAGTATAGACGAGAATGCCTGAAGACAAACGTTTGCTTCTGCAGCTGGAAGTAGTTATTTGTGTGCGCACGTACTGGAAGTAGTATTTTGTGTAGCGTCTACACTAGTCTTGACAATTGTATTAGTTACCACATGTTAAAACACAACAAATTTGAAGTGCAGACACACCCTTTGGGTATCACATGACTTTCAGAAACTAATGGATTGTTCCAAGATGTGCAGAGGTTACCCTAGTCTGGGCACTTCCACCCATCTTGAGCAACCGATGAAGACAGCATAAAAACCTGTATAACCTGTCTCTCAAAAAGCTACCCACACGCCCTTGGCTGGGGGAGCTAACAACATGTAAAACCAGACAGCTGCAATGGGAAAAAGAAAGACAGGAAGGAGAATTTTCTGGGCTTCCATTGGTTTTATGGATAAAGTCCCTACATTTTTACTCACTAATCCCTCTGCATCTCTCCAGATTTTCTTCTGTATGGGTAGATCATACCATCTACACGTTCTTTGTAAAGCTTCAGCAGAAAAGTGTGTCTGTTTAATCAATTCATTATAAATGGGTCTGGGCAATGCCTAAGTCGAAAGGAAACATTTTAAACTTTTACCACCACATTTGCATGTCAAACAACGACTGCATTTGTAAATAAGAAAATGAAAAAAGGTTCCAGTTATGAATCACCTGCTTGTCTGGACAAGAAAATTTTAGAGGCAATCTGGAAAATCCTGATTCTAGGAACTCGAAGTTTTTTGAACACCTGCATGGCTCTGCGTCACAGAGCCTGGGTTCTGGACATATTTGTGGGGGAGGGGAAACATTCATTCTGGGAGAAAACTATTCCATCCTTGGAAAAGCACTGGAGTCCTGTTTGTTTTTATGCATCTCCAGTCAGATCAGTCAAAGGCCAATGTAATGTAAACATGCCAGACTTCATATCTACCACCTCCCCACACGACTGGAAATTTATGTTAGCTAAGCTCTGCTCTTTAGCTAATTTTGGACTGTTGCATTTGATTAAAACATGCCCTTGTCTTACACAGCCCACAGGAAGTGAGGGAGGAGATTCCTAACCTTGTAATAATGTTAGTCAACAGCTCCCAGCACTCCCCCTCTAGTGCTAGGCACAGCATGAGCATCTCATTGTTAGTCTGACAAACTGGGAGGGTGCTGGGTAGGAGACTCATCTCTTTGACCAGTCAGCCGGAATTCCCTCACAATAGGAGCTTTCTGTAGCACTGTTTCTCAACCAGTGATACGAGTACCCCCGAGAGAAGTCTGGGGGGTACAACACCACAACTGAAGTTTGGAGAAAACTGAATTTTTGTTTTAAGTTTTACAGCGTTTTGTTATTTTTGTACTTTTACACTCAAAAATTTCATTGCCTGCCCGGCTACGATTAAGTTGTTGAAACACATGTGTTGCAAAGGTAGAAAAAAAATGTGTTTCTGGGGATACCCCCCCCCCTTTTTTTTTTTTTTAAATAAAGTACTTTATAAAAAAAGGTTGAGAAACTGTTTTATAGTAGCTGGACGTTAAAAAAAAAAAAAAACCCTCCCTAAAACTACCAGAAAGAAAAAGCACATTTCCTAAATATAGATCCAGCACTGCTGAATCCATTTGATACAAAATACACACAGAGGCTGGTGACTAGAGTTACTGAAGAAAAGGTATGTCACCTTTGGTCTCTGTCCAGTAAAGACATGCTCCTATCATAACCATCAGAGGACACTTGTATTTTACCTCTGCTAACATTTAAGGACTGCTAGTTTGGTAGCATCATTTTAAAATGAATACAAGAAATGAGTCAATTTACATACCTTGGTAGTAATGTGCAAGCCAATGGGGATGTCTAGAAGGAAATAATACCTTGAGCAGGCAAAATGGCAGCTGCATTTACCAGCTTAAACAAGTTTTGGTCTCTGAAAATTTACAACTTAAAAAGACCAAAGTATGAAACTTCAACTCAGATGTTATTTTCATCTTAGTATATGGGCTAGAAATCCAGCAAAGTGGGACAGACAGCTATACACCCTTGAAAGCAGGAAGGAAAGCAGTAGAAAAATACTAGATATAAAATGGAACAAATTTATAACTACTGCAGAGTTCTGTCAGAGGTCAGCAACCCTAGCCTCTAAAGTTACGCATAAAACATGGCAATGTAATATTAATACTTGGCTCTTACTTTGCATTCATCAGTAGATCTCACAGCACTGCATACAGTCGTGAATATCCTTACACACACACACACACACACACACACACACACACACACACCCACCCACCCACCCACCCCCCGCCAGTATTATTATCCTCTTTTTACCGATAGGGAACTGAGGCACAGAGAGGCTAAGTGGCTGCCCAAGCTCGCACATGAAGTCTGTGGCAAAGCCAGACAATGAACCTGCGTCTCCCAAATCCTAGGCTTGAGCCTTCCTTCTCTGGGACTTCTGTTCAGAACGTTAGCAATGTGTACCCCGGCAGGCATGTTATTGGGCAGCTGGAAGATCACTCAAAAGGGGCTGACCAAAAGAATCTCTCTATTGAACACCACTCCAAAATGGAAAATGTATGGGACTGGACACAGGACATGCCAAAAGTGGCCCCTTACAGAAAGGGACGGCGGAGCCTTGCTTGTGGGATAAGCAATATCTAATCGCTAAAGAAAGATTCAGATTTGGAATGAGTATTGTTAAAAGTTTTTCATATGGACTGAGAGGGAGTACTAACTAAAATGAGAGATTTTGGGCAACAATTACGCTTGTCTACTCAATAAAATACAAATCAAACTGGGTTACTAGGAACATCCTACTAAATGGAACACTAAATAATTAACAGATGTGCTCTAGAAACTATTTTAGGTAGGTTCTGTGGTTTGTGTTATTTAGAAGGTCAGATTAAATGATCCCAGTGGTCCTTTCTGACCTTAGAATCTATGCAAAATAGGGGCAATTGGTGGCAGATAAGAAGCTTCCTATCGTACAAAAATAGCTAAGGCTAGAAACTGATTCAGGAAGTTGGGATTCTATTCTTTTTGGAGATAAACTTACTATTTACTGGAGGAAACCTCTTATCCTCTGTACCTCAGTATCCAATCTGAAAAGCCTCTTATCTTTATAAAGAGCTTTGAGATCCTCTGATGAAAGGTGCTAAACAAGTACAAAACAGAAGGAGATTTTAACTGCTAGAAGAAACTTCACATAGTAGAAAATTCTGAAATAATACATTTTATGCTTAACTATTTCCCATTAAGAGGCACTCCAACAGTCATGTAACACTTTGTTCACTGTATATCAAAACGGACCAGTACAAAAACCAAAACACTTGCATGGTGGAGTTCAGTCTGAAGGTCCAAATTAAATTAGGAACCATAAGAATACTATAGAAGAACTATTTAACAGAAGGCTTGTTAACTAGATATGGTCCTTGGGTTGAGTTTCACTCTGCTAACTTATGATGGACCTGTTTTTCCTAAGAGGATGTTAGTATTTTTTCTACAGTTTAAGTCCTTCAGATACTTTCATGATAAAAAGTACAATACAAATGTAAATCCTGGGCATTCTAACAAAAAAACCAAACAAACTGTCTATAACAATTGCAGACTCCCCTACCAGATTTCCTAAAGGTGACATGCAAAGACATAAGGGGTTTTGTACCCTTTATACTTCTTTGATGTACAGTGAAACCTTTGTTATCCGGCACTCTGTTAACCAGAAAACTTTGTTAACTTGCATTGCCCCCAGCCACAATACTATCACATCTTCAGGCACACAGGCCTGGCTTGGTTTACCATGACTGGCTTAACAACTTTTTTATTTAAGAAGTACTAATCATCTTTAACTAGAAATAGAAATATGAGACTAACTGCCTCACACGACAAAACTACCAATATTAAAAACTTGAGTTTTACTATTATTGTCCATTGGTTTTTCCTAGGTTGATGGGACCCTCAGATAACTGGAATTTTTAGATAACCGGAACGCCCTAATCCCCGAGCGTGCTGGATAACACAGGCAAGAGACCCAGAGTTCTCCCCTCTCCAACCCCATTCTTTTCTCATAAAGCCAGGTTTGTTTTCACTCTGAAATATCTGGTTTGGCCTTCCCTATTTGTGATGGAGAATTTGTTGGGGGGGTGGTCTGATGTGGCCTGGGGGTTCTCTCTGCCTTCCACTAAGTGGAAGAATTTATCAATCTAACAAAGATTTCTCCATTTTCTCCCCAACTGTTCAGAGAACTGAATTAAGTAGGTGTTAGAAACAAATTAGGGGGTTAGACTAAATATCACTGTCTCAGGTTTTGATTCTTTAACAACATGATGCCTGAATTCTACCAGGTCTCCAGTGGCCCACAAAGGCTTCCGAAGTCAATTAGATCTATATTTCGAGTGCAGCAATCCAAACACAATACAGATCAAATAATCTCTCAGACTCTCTTTATAAATCAAATTACAACACTAGGATTTCCCACCCACCATATAGGTCACTTAATAATCACTCTATTCTCCAGGGAGCCAAAAAATCCTCCCTATCATTCTTGGACTTATTACTGAACCTGTGTTTACACTTCATAATCCTTTCTGGTCAGAATTAACTAGTTATCTGAAATGTGCATAAAAATGCCATATTTTGAGGAGCCTGTGCATACAACAGCATGTAGAAAATGTGCTCATAATTGGTGTTTGCAAGTACTGCAAATATTCCAATTGCTTTTTCAAATAATCAATTGCACAGCTATCTAGCTATTTGTACACACAGTTAACCTCAAGCACATGCAATTATTTACTCCGATGCCTTAAAAAATTAAAATCTATCCTACTTTTTTTTGACATAGAAAAAGTTCTCTGTACAAGAAGCTGTTCCCAATGCAGGAGTAAGTGGAATTTTAAAATAAATGTCTACTATTCATGGTGGCTAAAAAGTGACTTATGAAAGCAATAAAAGATTGTAAAACTTGTAAAATCTTTGTTTACATACGTTCTTGGGATTTTTAAATCAGCATCAAGCCAGGCCATAAGCTTCAATGCCACCAGAGTCAACCCTCACTTTCCAGCAACATGACTCAACAGCTGTCCACTAAAAAATAGCTTCCAGCTTGAATATCTGCATCCAGTCCTGCAGTTTAGTCGCAGGGTAACAATGCAACCCAGAGGAACTGAATTCGGCTCTATCCAGCACAGCCCTTTACCAGGACTGGCAGTGCTACTGGAGTAAAGTAAGGAACTTCTCTTATTTCTCCATTATTTTGAGCAAATAATTTAAGACTGCAGTAGGACCTTTTCCCTTATCTCAGGCCATTGAGTGACTAAAATAAATCTATATCGTACATATCAAAGAAGAAACATTTGGGGTTTTTTTCTTTCCAGGTGCCTTGGAAACAGAATGCTTCCATTTACTCTTCTATTCATGCACCCCATCACAACTATCCCAGCAATACAAGAAATGGTTAACAGATTCCGGCTCTAAGGATCTAGAAATATATAGGCCGGGGTTCTGGCAGTTCAAATGTTAAGTCTAATAGCACATGACATTGCATCACCAATTGGATCAATATGGCTATTTTCTACTGTGGGAAATCCTTGGTAACAAGGCATAAACACGTTGATCTCCCAGTACCAGTTTAAGTGATCAAGGATAGACAGATTATACTGTTTATACAGAGCTGCTCAGAGATATGATCTCTCCTCTAAATTTCTGTCTGAAGAAACCATGCTATTAGTGAGGTGTGGTTGATGGTGTAGAGGAGGTAATCATTCTAGTTTATTACTATCAAGCTCAAAAACACAATTGGAAGTCCCCTCGCAACTAAAAGTAGCACCTGCATACCACAGTGATAAACATATCAAATATCTAGACAGATAAATATGTTAAAGATGGACCTAAAAATTGATTAAGAATCATTAAAGTATGTGCTAATGACTATTAGTGTGAGAGTAATAGGATAAGTAGAAAATATTACGTAATATTTGCACACATATATCAATAGGAAGAAACATGAGTCACCTAAACTGGTACTGGGAGATAAACATGTTTTTGTCTTGTTAACGAGGATTTTCCACAGAAGGAAATAGTCATCTTGATACAGTAGGTCAGCGGTGGCAAACCCGAGGCTTGCGAGCCACATGCAGCTCGCAAAGAAAAAAATTGCGGCTCCTGACAGAACCGGGACTGAACCCAGAACCGCTCAGGTCAGCCGCAGCTATCATGGGGAGCAGAGGAAGAGTGCATGCTTCCTGAGAAGTTGGAGCTGGCATGCAGTCCTGGAACTCTCCCCCCCACCCACCCACCCCTGCGCAGGCAGGCAGTGGGGGAAAGGAAGTCCCCGGCAGAGCGACAGACTGGGCATTTCAGGAAGTGCATCAGCTGTTTGGAGGAGGGGAAGAGCAGCCCACACGATTCCTGAGACCTACTGGCCCCACCTGTCTCTGTCCCCTCCTCCTGGCCAAACCCCCCCTCCCACCAACGAGCACCCTGCCCCAGCACCCGTCTGCTGCCCCCACCAGCACAGTTGGGGCCACATTAGTGAGGCTTGGGGGGGGGGGGAGGTTGGGGGGGGTTGCATCTCACTTGTGTGGCCCCGACTCTTTTCTGTGGGTCAGTGACCCCGACTCAAAACAGATTCCCCGCCCCTCATAAATAAAGACAACGCTGAAACATTTTGTGTTTGACATAATATTTTATTTAAAAATGAAGCCTGGCCAACAAGCCCCCAATTGGGGCCAAGCCCCCATCCGGCTGCAGCATCATAACACTCCTGCACCCCCCAGGCCCCAAACCTGAGCCTATCATACACTGGAACCCCCTGTCCTGAGCCTCTCACATTCCCAAACTCCTGCATCCTCAGTCTTCTGCCACAACACTCCTGCATCATCCACACACTGCAAATCTGTGTCCTGAGCCCATCATACTCCCAGCCCTGAGTCCCTCATGCACCCCAGCCCAAACTCCTGCACTCTCACAGCTACAAGCCTGTGGCTTGCTCAGCACCCCAACCCTCCCCCTGACCCCAACACTCTGCAGCCTGCAGCCCCCTCCCTGAGCCAGCATCCTCTTCTCTACTTACTCCTGCACCCAAATTCCCTCCCAGAGCTTGCACCTCTCACCCCTTCCCAGTGCTTTTTTTGTGAGCCACAATAGCAGTGGAGACAGTGTGAAGAGCCGGGGCAAGGTTGTTGAGCCCGCCCCCCCCAAAAAAGCAACCGTGTCCCAGCGCGGTGGTGGTGGTTTTGTTTTGGCTCAACAACTTTGTCCCAGCTCTTCACGCTGTCTCTACAGCTATTGTGGCTCTTTGTCTGGAACGGGTTAGCCACCCCTACAGTAGGTGATGCAATATCACGTGCTAGTAGACTTTACATTTGAATTGTCAGAATCCATGGCCTATATATATTTACAGGGTCTCATGGTCAGCTACCAAACTATACAGTGACAGGTGAGAGGCCTCCAATTTTCTGCCATGCTCAAGGTACTAATTTAACACTGCATAAGTAAACTTGGTGCCAGTTTAGCTAAGCTCTCCACAGTATCCAGGAAGTGGTATTATTTCTAAAGACCACCTGAACTGGATCTCAACTCCCGGCAGGTGCATTTTCTGACAGGTGCCTCAGACATAAAACAATTCTGACCTCTGGAGCAGGAATCTAGGAGTTCCCAAGGTTTCCCCTGTGCTCTGAGTGATGATCTCTCTCTCCAACCAGTACCACAAAAGGCAATAGAAGTGCTAGGGCTAGAGCCATTCAGCTCCTCCCAAATGAGAGCCGCCCCACTGCCTCTGCACACAGCAGGGAAAGCTCAGTCTCAGGTGGCACCAGGACCATCCTGGCACTTAGATGCCTGGCTGCCCAGCACCAGGACAAGCAAGAGAGCTCCCAGGAGGGTGACTACTATTACAAGGGACAGTCCCTGAGGTCACAGATTTGGGTGATTACCTGTCACTTATTTTAAGATGTATTAACTGCATTAAACATGGTAAGTACCATTTTAAGCACTAAATTATGATAATTCCACTGTATGTTTGGAAAGCAGCAGAAATGTACACATAAGAGAAAAATACATGATGTGCTAAAAGAAATTACGTTTCCCTAAAATGTCCCTTCAAGTTGTCCCTTGTTTTTTATGTGAATTTCTCGTGTTTCCACCCAACAAAGTGTGCTTTCCTTAGTCCCTGAAGTACAGCAGCAGGGCCCTGTGCTGTGGGCAGAATCTCTCCTGAGTGTGGCCAGTGACCCATGAACTAGCCTCACTCCTGGAGCAGCAGGAACAATTCAGTCCTTCCCCGGTGCCTTTAAGTGGGGAGGCAAGTACGACAGAGGGAAGAGAGGACAGGAGCAAGGAAGGAGCAGCCAGACAGCCATTGGCACTGCGACACCGCTCCCAGCCCTGCAACAAAACTCTTCATCCCTTCCTCCCTCCCCCAGCCTACTCCCTTGTCCTATCTGTTCCCTCCAGAGCAGCGCCCCACTCATCTATGTCCCGCTACACCATCCCCAAATACATAATCCAGCCCCCTTCAAAAACTCCCCTCACAACCCATTCAGAGGAGCGTGCCACAGCAAATCTGCGAGAAGCAAGAGTCAATGGGCTGGAGCAGGCCCTGGCCTGCGGGCAGGAACCATCACAGTGGTAGAGGTGTGTGGCAGTCTCACTTTCCACTACTCTTCTCCTGGCAGCTGTCCTCCAAACTGGGCTGGAACAGAGAAGACAGCAACACCCCCGTACACGATGGAAGGGGGCCGGGTCCTGACAGTTTCACAGAAACCCCCATAGAATATTTTCAAGACAAACTGGCAAAATCCTATGTTTCCACTCAGAGATGAATGACATTAGTATTCCAAAGCTTTATAAGTGTGCCTCCACAACACAACAGTGGATAGGGTTTAAAATGGAGCTCTAGGAATACTTATAGTAGGTAACCCACTACTGGTATAAAGCCAGTAGAGAGAGAGAGAGAGAGAGAGAGAGAGAGAGAGAATAAGAGCTGGAGGCTAAGAATAAACACAACAACAATGCCAAATAGAGGTAAGCCACAGCTGTTGCCCCACTGCTTATGATTAAGCATGTTAAAAATCTCAGAATAGGTGATTCCAAGTATAGGTCAATACGTAGAACATTAAAGACTTGAATTTTTGGCTAACTACTAGGAGATTTCATAAAACAAGCCTAAATTGAGCCTTCTGGCACATGGAATCAATTTCTCAACACTGTGATCCTGGCACCTTGCCCTTATTAAGCCACCTCCACCCAAAACCCCATCCTTGATTTTTGGCAACTTGCCAGTCACTCTGTGATGTTCTACTCCATTGAATGTATTGGTAGGATTAGCAAGAAAGGCTTTGAATAATTGTTAGTAACACTGCAGCTCTGGCTGCACCTTCAGCAACATTTTGAAGCCTGCTGAACACAATACAGCCATGGCACCCGCCATGCATTCCCTCGGATGTCTTGCGAACCGGGCATCTCCCCCCTCAGCTGTTGCGCCGCGGCATGCGCTCCCTCTGATAGTCTCACGCACCCCCTGGGGTACGCACACGCCACTTTGGAGACCACTGTTTTAAAACACCGGCGCGAGCGCACATAAATGCCCCGGCAGGTGCCAGGGTGCCCACAGGCACCACATTAGGGATCCCTGTGATAGAGGCTGCAAGGGGTGGGGGAGGTGACTAGTCCTTAACATCCGTAGAAGATACTTTTGCAAAATAGGTCATGTAACCTATTGTCCAAGAGCCTGGGATCTCCTGAATGAGTATATTCTATTTTTGTGCATGTATCTCTCTGGTATGTGAAGTTAGAAATATTAAGTAGGAACCTGCTCTATTAGCCCAGGTATTCTAGTAAAGTCATTACTTCAGGAATCAAGTCAATGGCCTGTGAATGGTTTTGTTTTTCCTATAAGCCCAAACTGTGTTTGGTGCTACAAGAGACATGTTCCCAGGTCACCTGATGCTGAAATCCATTTTGGATCTGGTCCCTTTCCACTCAAGGTGAGAAAAGTTTGAACTGAGCACAAAAATTCCTGCCTTGGGAAAAAGGGATATAAAGTGGGAAGAGGGGGAAAAATGAAGCAATAGAAGCAGTCACCAGATGCCAGGAGTCACTTCCCAGTTACCACTAGGGATGACTGAGTGTAAACAGTTAACCATGTGTAAACCATAAGCAGATGTTTATCAGTTAATGGTATCAGTTACACTCAGCAAAGCCACCTCTCTGGGAGCTGGGTGGGCAAGGGCTGCCCATTCCATCCCCCCCCCCCCCAAGCAGCTTTTGCCGCCTGCTTGGCTCCTGCAGAGGAGGCTTCATTGCAGTAGTGAATCATCCCTAGGGGCTGGCAGCCCCACTCCTGGGGAGGTTTTGCTGCAGGCTCAGCAGTATAAAGCTTGGCTCTATATCGGCGAGCCCACTGCGCAGGTCATCAAGTAACCACCAATATTTTCAACAACTACACAGTTACCCTATTACACGATTTTTAACATCTCTTCTTACCACCTAAGATGCCTGCTGGAAACTGGCAAGACTGAACAAGGGGGAGGATCGGGCCCAAGCTAAAAACTGCTTAGTTTGTGAAAGAGATGCTTAGAACAACTGTTAAGGGCAAGAATTTGCATGTAACAAGTTTCTTAGCATATTAGGCTTAATTGGCATGTTCTGTTGATTTTTGCTTACTAACTTACTTTGATCTGTTTTCACTTGAAATCTCTTAAATCCCACTTTTTATACTTAATAAACATGCTTTTGTTTATTATCAAGCCCAGGGTAAGTAGTTGTTACCTGGAGGGAGGGAGCAACCACTATGCATATCTCTCTTTCATTGATAAAGAGGGCTGACCTTCCGAGCGGTCTCTGTGTAACATTCTGAAACAAAGAAAGACTGATTTGTTTGGGGTTTTGGTCCCTTTTGAGGGTTGGATTCCTGTGTGCTGTTAACGGCCCTATATCTGAGCCCTCCCAGGGCTGAGCTGGTTCAATGTCGCTGTTGCTCTGCTGGGGGGCTGTGACCCCCCCCCAACTCTGTGTCTTGGCTGGGGGGAACCAGAGCTTCTAGCCCAGCAGGAAAGGGTGATGACAAGTAGCAGAGGGCAGAAAGGTGAGCTTAGTGGCTTGATCAGCACACTGAGGGACAACTCCAAGGGGCCTTCTGTGATCCAGTCCATCACATTTGGGTCCCCACCGCTCCCCTTACGCTGCACCTTGCCACAACAGAGCATGGCCGATACAGACTGCAGCTTGCCCCTGAGGTGAGGGGCTAGACTTTGGGTCACAGGTGGTTGCTGAGGCAGATGTGAGCCAGAGGACTGTTGATACCCTGAAAGGAGAGAAAAAACAGTAGAGGACACCATGGTCCATAGAGCAACATGGGTCCAGCTACAAAGGGCAGAGACAGGAAAGTGGAGTGACGACAGGTGAGACACCGACCAGAAGGCGGTGCACTCAACTGACTGAGACCCACCCTGTTATACCCTGTGGTAGGAAACTTTGCTGGACCAATTGACAATTCTGTCTACAGGCACTACAGCCCATAGGAAAACCTGGGGGCAGGCTAGGCATGGACTGAAACCCAGAATCTTTGGGCAGAAGATGGTCCACACCACCATTTATACCCTACGTTTGCTACATGAGGGGCACAGCACACAGCCAGGTGTGGACCAGTGAACGTTGCTACTGAAGAATTTCCAGCCGTGGATACCTGGAGTGCATTTGCATACACACAGCAGACACCCATAGGGTGCAGCACTCTAAGAACTAAATCCCCTAAAAAACCAATTGATTTCTGTTGCAACAGAGCTCTTATTTTTGGCTGAATTTGTGCCAAGCTTTTCAGCTGGCTTGTCTGGCCTCCCTTAGCACAGCAGCAACACATGCCCTGGCATGCCCTGCTTGATCCCAGCATGAGAAGCCAAGAAGCAGCCTAGAGGGAGAACTTGCTCCTCCTGTGTCTTGTCTTGGTTCAGATGATGGTTTTATGGCAAGTCCCTCCTGCACACACCTGCTCAGTCAGGTGTAAACCTGGATGGAGAGCAGAGAATCAAATGCCAGCAATGCCCCTCTGCAAAGTACATTGGCCAAACTGGACAGTCTCTACGAGGAAGGATTAATGGACACAAATCAGATATCTGAAACAGAAACCTGTAGGGGAACATTTTAACTTGCCCTGGCACACACTAATGGATCTCAAAGTCACTGTATTGTTTCAGATCAATTACACAAGCCAACTCCACAGGGAAGCCTTGGAACTTAACTTCATTTACAAGTCTGATTCCTATAACAGAGCTATGAATAAAGACATTGGCTGGATGACCCTCTACATTCCACATCCTAATGACTTAAAAAGCCAAACAGTGGATACTTAAGAACAATTAGTACCTTCTCTATCAGCTTCGTGTAAAATGGACACTAATTGACTATTTCTTTTCCCCTTTTTCTCCCCCCCCCCCAACCCCTCTTTATTTAGAAACTGGACCTTTAATAACTCCATTCATCTGAAGAAGTAGGCTGTGCCCATGAAGCTCCTGATACCATCTACATGTTTTGTTAGTCTCTAAGGTGCTGCTAGACTATTCGTTGTTCTTTAAGTACTTCCTTCAGGGTACAGGTCACTAGGCTAAGCCTGCCCCATCAGCCAGTGCTGGTGACTCTGGTTCTAGCAGCGTATCCTTCTGTGTCTTCTAATGAAATGCTCTAAAGGACAAAGGTCCAAGTAGATCAGTGAGGCAATGGTGCAAAGACACATGCCATAAGCATTACACCAGCTCCTTTGATCACTCTCCTTCAATGAGGCTATAGCCAACTCTTTTCCTGGCTACCTTCACATGGGATATCACAAAATGTTATTTTATTATAAACTTAAACAACAAATGGTCTGGAAGCACTTTATAGACTAACAAAACATGTCGATGGTATCATGAGCTTTCGTGGGCACAGCCCACTTCTTCAGAGGACCGGAGTTTTCGTGGTCATGATACCATCGACATGTTTTGTTCGTCTATAAAGTGCTACCAGACCATTTGTTGTTTTTTAAAGTTTATCCTGTACAGACTAACTCAGCTACCCCCTGAAGCTTACTTTTATTATGTCATTTCACTACTATACCCCCAACAAACACGGCAAAGCCTCTCTGCTCAGCACAGCCAGCAAGAATAAGATACAGCGTAGCATTTCCAGGCCAAGCCGCTTTGGATATACAAGTCCACCCAAACTAGAAAAGCTCTCCAGTGAAGCCAGGTGCATTTCACAATACTGTAATTTTAAAACTCCTTGTCCAATCTGCACCAACCTTCCCAGACAAACGTCATGGAATAAGCAGCAACATGTACAAGTTTCAGCAAGATAGGTTTCTTTCAGGGAAAGTGGGGGTGGCAAGCAGTTTGAAAGTCTGGCTGATAATGGGAAGTTAGCAATTTAGGGTCAGCCTTATGTTTTGTAGCTAAGGTTGTAAATGGTATGGGAGCAGTTACTGTTACTCTAACGGTGGTGTCCAACCAGTTCTGAAGTAGTAGCCACTATAGTGGCTACTACTATAGCGAACTGGCCACACTCAACTGGCCAAATAGCCACATTGTTCAAGACAACTAGCCACATTGAACCAGCCAAATAGCCACATGTGGCTAGTGGCTAAAGCGTTGGACACCACGGCTCTATAACAGAAATCCTGAAAGGTAAAAATATAATAAGATATTTAGGGTATTGTGGTAGCCCAATAGCATGAAGAATTCCAAGGGTCTAACTTCCTTAACCTGTAGGCTTGACAGGACTTTTGTGGATTGAGGCCATAGGGCCACTGTGCATTAATGTATGAATTCTATCTAGGTTATGTGCTTGTATGATTGCTGCAAAGTAGTTAGCCAATAACATCCAGGAACTAAGTCAGAATGGACTGTTGTGAAAGACAGGAAATAAAACTGATTGGAGCCATGGCAGGTGGGCCCTTCCCAATTAATAGCCAACAATTGTTTTCTATATACCTATGAGGCTATCCTATTGCCAAAGTTTAAAGATTTACACCTGATCTACATTAGAAAGTTAGGCCAGTTTAATTCTGTTGGTCAGAAGTATGAAAAATCCACATCCCCTAAGCAGCATAGGTAAGAAAACCGAAGGCCACATCTAACAGTGTTACCCTTCGGCTATATCTACACTAGGTAGCTATGTTTTTCAGAAGCAGGAGTATGGGGTTTTCACATGCTAAATAAGTTCCCAGTGTAGACCAGACTTGCCAAGGCTTGGGGCCTAAAATGCAAAGAACCTTGAAAAATTAAAAAGTTCCTGTCAGGTGAGGAAGAAAGGGAGGAGGTACAGTTGTCAGGGGAACCGGTTGAAACCAACTTATTTTGTAGAAAATGAGCTACCTGGCTGCCTCAGGGGGATGGTAATCTCTATGCAGATATGCCTACATATAATTTTAAAATCTTTGCTCTCTTTCATCATGTAGCGGTCCTATTGTTAATAAACAACATCTGCTTAGGAAAGGCTCCATGTTCACAGTCTGTACCACTGGACCCAGCTCCCTGAGAGAGAAAACTACATATATTGAACCTAAACTGGGCTCATTGAAGTGATCACAATTAATACAAAAGGGATCTATAACCCAGGGACTCATCTACAAGTGGAAGAATTGCAGGATTTCACATCAGGGAAGTCAACCCTTTAGGCTTGTCCTCCAGAGATGCATAGAGAGAGATGCAGAGAGCAAAGCAGCTCGCCCAGTAATCAGGACCAAGGTCCCATATCCTCTGCAGACAGAAAGACCAACAGAAGTTTGTCCCTGCATGGATCAGTGCATCTCTCTGAGAAAAGGCTGGATTTTTTTGGGCTGCAGGCTTCTGTCTACTAAATGCTAATCTCCTATTGTTTCACAAAGCAGTTATCAATTTAGTTTAGAGGGAAAGAAAACTTAATTTTTTCACCAAGTTTCTATGTACATTACACTAGTTCACACACAGAACTATCCTGTGATGCTAGTTTAGTCTGTTAATAGGCAAATCTTGAAAAAAAATCCTGATTTATTCATCTGAAAGGCATTCTGTTGTTTTTCATACTTCCCAAAAGCTTGGGAAAAAGTTCCTTCCCTCCCCTTTCACATGATCTGTTTTCATTTGGCTAATAGGGATTTTCTCCTGCAGTCTTAAGGGGGGGGGGGGGGGGGAAGAGAAGTAAACAAAAGAGCCATTTGTTTAAGCTTCTCTAGCCACTTTGTCTTGATAAAATATCTTTATGTTTCTGCACTAATATTCACTGATGCCAGTAGAGCTCAGGAAAGATGGTGTGTGGTGACAAAAGTTACTGCTGCTGCTCGGCCAGGAGAGGGAACACAACATTTGTTGACCCTTCTAAGACAATGGTTGTTTTTCAAACACAAAGAAAGCCCTCCAGACACTGGGAGTCAAAGTCAGCTTTCCACTCAGACTAGAATGGTTAAAAAGGTAGGTCAGGAAGGCCTGAAAGATCCTCAGATTGGGCTCCACTACACAGCAGTGTCCAAAGCCCTTCCATCACTGTAGCAAACATCTACACTACGGTGACACAGCTCCACTGCTGCACCTGTGCCATAGTAGTATTTCCAGAGAAGACATATACCCCAAGGGAGTGCTGAAGTCAAAGCAACATAATGCCCAGAAAACAGCCATTATTCCTCCAGACATCACTAACTTCCACAACACAAACAAGAGCCCATAAAGATTCATCTACAATCCTGAAAGACAGGGCCTGCAGAAGCTCTCTTTTCGTGCAGGTTCTATGTACCAAGCAAGAGGGACTTAGTGTTGGTCTTTTCTGAGCTTTGTTATCACTTTGGCTCTAGCCTTTGCCACTTTCCCCTTTACAATCTTTTTTCAAAGTGCATCCAGTTTAGACTCTTACTCTCAACATCCAGCTTTAAGAAGCCATACCAGCATAGGGGAGGGCTGGTTGGATCGCATGCCTTGATACTGACCTACAAACATAGGCTAGAGTGAAAATCCCTTTCTTGGTGTAAAATCTGTTAACTTCCTCCAGCCACTCTACAATTCTGCTCCTTTTGTTTCAGACAGCCACCACACACCTCTTCCCCCACAGAATAGGCAGGCAAATATCCTTCTCTCCATTCTAACCTTGCTGGCATTGAAAATCTCATTTCCTAAAAGACTGAAAACCTTAGTTTTCATCTTAAATCAGCGTTCTCACCAGCCAATAGCTCTCATGTGGTGTTTGGTTGCTGGGAAGTTGAAATGTTATCCATTTGTGGAAAAAATGGACTCTTGTCACAGTAACATATGTTAGTACTTTCTTTACGGTTTGTGGTGCCCAGCAAGACACTGGCGGATCTAGCGTTCTCTTTTGGACATATATCATTTCTCTGGTCTGACTGCAGTTACAGGGCCACATTCTCAGCTAGTGAAAGTCTCCATAGCCCCATTTAAGTCAATGGAACGACACTGATTTACACCACCTGAGGTTCTGGTTTGCAGACTTCAAGAGTTTTAGTATTCAATTCAGATCTGCTGCCAAGCTGTTGAGCAATTTACTACCCATATTTTAGAGATCTACTTTTCCACTAAGAAAAAGTGAATCCTGCTTTTTGCTTGTGTTAGAGTTCCCAGTGACAGAACCTGTTTTTATCATCTCCTACAATCATCTCCCCAGCACATAAAGGGAGCCCTTGGAGTCTCATTAGATTGCTATGAGCCACAGAGTTGGGATCTCACACTGAAATTCTACTAATTCTGGGATGTTTGGAGCAGAGCTGTTATTTGTCTCAGGCCAATATTCTTTTATGAAATGACTTTATATGGTAACTGGCCCGAGCACTTTCGCAATGATCAACCCACAAAGTATAATCCCATACCCACAAAAGTCACCAGCAACTTACAGAATAAAAGCTGCACGCACTGAGAGATTAGAGTGCCAAGTGGTTTCTTCAAACCTCTCCACTGGGCCATAAACAATAGCTCCAAGATGTGAAAACATAGTGCCCATCTATAAAAAAAAAGGAAATGAGGACAACCCAAGGAATTACAGACCAGCCAGCTTAACTTCTGTGCCAGGAAAGATAATGAAGAAAATAATTAAGGAATCTGTCTGCAAGCAACTGGAAGATAAGGAGATAAGTAACAGCCAGCATGAATTTATAAAGAACAAATCACGTCATATCAACCTGATGGCTTGTTATCCTATCACAGAAAGCTTTGTAGAAAAGGGGGAAGCGGCAGACATGATATACCCAGACTTTAATAAAGTATTTGATATATAGTCTTGCATGACCTTCTTATCAAACTAGGGAAATACAACCTAGATGCGGCTACTAAAAGGTGAGTGCATAATGGTTGGATAGTTATCACAGTCATGCTGAAAGGACGTAAGTGATGTTCTGCAGGGATCAGTTTTGGGACTGGTTCTGTTAAATATCTTCATCAATGATTTAGATAACAGCACACAGAGTATGCTTATAAAGTTTGTGGATGATACCAAGTTAGGAAAGGTTGCAAGTGCTTTGGAGGATAGAATTATAATTCAAAATGATCTGGACAAACGGTCAGAGAATAGGTTGAAGTTCAATAAAGGACAAATGCAAAGTATTCCACCCAGAGAGGAATATATAAAAGTTCACGTATATAAAATGGGAAATGATTGTCTAGAAAGAGACCATAGTGGGCCACAAGCTAAATTTGAGTGAGCCTGACGCTATCGCAAAAAAAAAAAAAAAAAAGCAGACATTCTGGGATGCATTAATAGGACTGTTGTAAGCAACATATGAAAAGTAATTCTTCTACTCTACTCTGTGCTGATTAGACCTTAACTGGAATATTATGTCCAGTTTTGGGCTCCATATTTCAGGAAACATGTGGACAAATTGGAGAAAATCCAGAGAAGAGCAACAAAAATTATTAAAGTTCTACAAAACATGACCTACGAGGGAAGACTGAAAAAATTGGGTTTGTGTAGTTTGGAAAAGAGAAGACAGAGGAGACACAATAACAGCTTTCAACTACTTAAAAGGATGTTACAAGGAGAAGGGAGAAAAATTATTCTCCTTAACCTCTGATAGGACAAAAAGCCATGGGCTTAAATTGCAAGGGAGATTTAGGTAGGACATTAGGAAAAACTTCTGAACTGTCAGGGTGGTTAAGCACTAAAATAAATTGCCTAGGGAGGGAGGTTGTGGACTCTGCATCATTGGAGATATTTAAGAGCAGGTTAGATAAGTATCTGTCAGGGATAATCTAGACCTGGAATGGACAATAATTTTTGGTGGGGGGGGCCATGCCAAGATTTTTGAAAGTAGTCAAGGGTCGCACTTTTTGGTGGAGGTGGTGCTGGGTCTAGGATGGAGGTTGGGTGCAGAAGGGCACACGGAGTAAGGGACTGGGGTGCAGGAGATGGTGAGAGGTCTGAGAGGGTGTCCAGGTGAAGGAAGGGGTTGTGACCTGGGTCAGGTTATTGGGGTGTAGGGTCAGGGAGGGAGTATGGTGCAGGAGAGGATTCTGGCCTGGGGGAGGGCTGTAGCAAGGGGTACAGAGTCTGGGAGGGAGTTGTGACCTGGGGTAGGGGGGTGCAGAGGTTTTGGATGGTGACCTGGGGGAGGGAGTTGGGGTACAGGAGGGGCAGGGGTGCCAGAGGCAGGCTTTGGCTGGGAGGTGCTTACTTAAGCATCTCCCAACCAGCAGCCCTGCAGCACCCCCAAGGGAGGCTGGACTCCCTACATGCTACAGCCCCAGATCACTTTAAACTACAGGATGTTCCCTCCATTGCCTCTCAGCTCTAGGAAGGGGAAGAGGCTTGCGCTGCCCCTGTCCTCTGGCCAACCTTCTTAGTTCCTATTGGGTGGTTGTTTCTGGACAGTAGGAGCTGAGAATTGGGCTGGGGGCCGGGAGATCACACGAAGCCTCCCCCTCCTTTCTGAACAGAGAGTATCTTGCCCACCTCTGATCTAGATGGTGCTTGGTCCTGCTGTGAATGCAGGGGACTGGATTTGATTAACTCTCCGGGTCCCTTCCAGTTTTAGTATTCTATGATTCTCTAAGTCTAACACAGATGTGCATCATGTAAGTCATCTAAAAGAAGTACCACAACACCTTACTCCTTACAGCAATGAAGAACAGTAAATGGATGTGGACCTATTAAATTACTGGACATCAGTGTGTCCTGCATACTGAGAACAGCTTTATCTACATCAACAGCAACCTGTGAGGAGTCTCACCTTATTTACTATAGACTGGAACAAGAAGCTCATTTCATGCTCAGTTGCAGATTTAATCCTGCAAGATCAATACAGGTTTGCAAAAACATCTTCTAGCCTAAGCTTGTTTAAGTGTAATTAAGCCAAAATAACTTACTGTAAAGATATTTTACAGTGGAAAATATTTTAGTATACCAACATTCACTTGACCTAAAACATGTCTGTTCAAGTTTGAAAACAAAACACAACCCACTTGGAGACAAAACAAAACCCTGCCACAATCTAAGAAATAAAGTGCATGTCTCATTAATAGTTATCTGAGTACCAGGCATCTATTTCACCCCTTCTCTATCACTCTATAGCCAAAGGCAGAAGTACATTACTCTGTGAACGAAGAAGCTTTCGGATTTGGTCACATGGATTTAACAGATGAGTTTAACAATAACCAAAGATTAACACAAGGCATGAACAGAGTACGTAGTACAACTGGAGGGGCTAAACCCATACACTTCCAGCCCACTTAATTACCCTAATTAGTAATGGTCCTACAACTGATAGGCACCTTTCCCCCACCTCTTTTTCTGTGATAAATTCTGGTTCCTGTTATCCCTCTCCAGCTCATCTGATGAAGTGGGCTTTGCCCGTGAAAGCTCATGACACTATATATATATTTATTACTCTTTAAGGTGCCACAGGACTAGACTTTTTAAAGTTACAGACTGACATGGCTACCCCTCTGAGACTTTTAAACCCATACAGTTCAGGGATATCTGAGAGGGGCTGCATTTCACTACAAGCACAGATCCTATTGTTTATTTGATGCAGAATTACTCTAGTCCAGGCTTGGGTAAAATACGGCCTGCCAAGCCACTGGATCCGGCTTGCAGATACAGCGGGGATCCCCAGGCAGGCTCCCCTGCTTGCCCCACAGACTGCTCAGAAAAGCGGCTGTGGAGCCATTTCTCTTTCAAAACTGTGATCCCAGGGGGAGGCTTCAGGTGCTGTCCCTGCTCCCAGCACAATCCCATTGGCCGGTTTCTGGCCAGAAACTGGCCAATGGGAGCCACCTGTTTGACTAACAGGCAGCACACAAAGGACCCCTCCGGCTCAGTTATTCACACAAGCACATGGCCCTGCATCCTGTGCAGGTGCGGGCGGGCAGGCAGACAGGCAGGCAGGCTGAGAAATGTTTTGAGCTCTGCAGGCAGGCAGGCAGGCAGGCAGGCTGGGCTGTTGGCTGGTAAGTCTCCTGGCCAGAACCTGCTTCACAAACCCAGCCCCTCCCCTCCCCAAGCCTCTGCCCTCCCACTCAACATACCCAAACCCTCTGCCCCCTGCTGCACCAATATCCCCTCCAAGTTCTGGCACCCCAGTCACCTGCCCCAGATCACAATCCCCTCCTACTCTAGGTCACAACCCAAACTCTGGTGCCCCAGTTCTCTACCCTTGATCACAAACCAAACCCCTGCACCCTAGTAACTTGCCCTAGGTCACAACCCCCTCCTGCCCTAGGTCCCATTCCAAAATCCTACACCCCAGTCCCCTGCCCTAAGTCACAACTGCGTCCTTCACCCAAATGCCCTCCAAGACCCCACTTTCTCTCCTCACCCCAATCCCTTACCCCAAGCTCCCTTTTGCACCCATTCTCCATCCCAGACTCTGCACCTCCTCCATTAAGATCATGGAAGACTGTGGCCCTCGACCAATTTCCAAAATCTTGGCGTGGCCCCCCTGTCAAAAAGTTTTGCCCACCTCTGCTCTAGCCCCACAGGAACAGCACACATACAGACAATCTCACCTGGTTATATTTCCAACACAGAATGGAGGCATGTCAAATATTTCATCCTTCCCAAATAGAGAGACCGCCTTCCACATACACCCCATCTATTTGGGTGCACAGGCCCTGAACCAGCAGAACTAGGATGTTTCTGCTGCGGAATATCTTTTTTATGCAGGGGCTCTGGTCTACCAGACTTGCAACACAATGTCTAGGGAGCTTTTGGGGCAGGGCTAGTGGATCTGTTAGCCAGATCAATAGAACGTTTCCCCCTTGCAGAGACGGGGAGCACATCGGGACTATTGCATGGCTAGGCTCCAGCAGAGCAGTCTTGCTGGTAAAGCATGATCTTGGACAGTAGGAGGTCATTCTCCCTTCGTCCCCAGAAACCAGCACAGCACAGCTGACTGGGTGGAACACAGAACTGGTGGTCCTCTCTCTCTCTCTCAAGCCTTTTTGATTAAAAGCGATTGTGTGAGATATGTCTGCTATCAGCAGAACTTAAAACTTCTATGGAAAAACGTTTTGGATGAGCTCAAGCTGCAGGCTAGTCAGACCAGACAATGTGACGTTAACCTATGAACTCCAGAGTACATGTTTTTTTAAAACTAATTTAGTGTCCTTGATACGTGCTTGACTGTCATGCTCACAACTGGTCCATGGCACAACTGGTGCACAAGCAACGCAGGCACAAGCCTTCCCCACTATAACTCTCCTATACGTGGAAGAATGCTCCCTAGAGGTGAGATGTGAGGCACCATACTGTTTACTTTTTGGCCTCTCACTAAGGCAGCCAGTAAGAATTGCAGGTTCTGAGATAGGGACATCTGTCTGTGTCTGCTAGGGAGCAGAAAGGGATCCAGCAAAGTATTCTAGAATCTCAGCTCCATGATTCTACCTACACTGAAGCCAGAAGGTCACAGCAATAGGCTAACAACTGATATATCTGTGTGTGTGTACACACACACACACACACACACACACACACACACACACACACACACACACACACACACACACACGGCTCGACAAATTATGGAAAACCCTACTCGCCAGACAAAAAAAAAGGGACTCGCCACCCTCCCCCCCAAAGTGTTTTTTTAATAACAAATTCCTAATAAGAATAAGAACAGTAATTACTAATAAATTAATAAATATCACCCAAGTTATTAATAAATATCTTATAAACCTCTACCCTTTCCCTCTGCTGCCATGTCTCCTCCCCTTGCTCCATCAGCTCCCGATGCCTACTGCCCCCTAACCTCTCACCCTCCTCTGCTGTCCTGACTCCTGCCCTTCTCACTTCCCTCAGCCCTCCTGCAACCTGCCCCCCTTCACCAGCCCTTCTCTCCCCCGTGCCCACTCCTCCAGTAGCCCCACCCTGATCATGTGAGCTACCCCTCCTCATCCCCTCTTCTAACACCTCCCTCTACACACCTGCCCTGCCTCTCTCCTCTGGCGCTGGTCCCTCCCCTGCAGGTGTCTGCCCTTCTGCTTCACCCCCAGAATCCTCTGGCACCTGCATCTTCCCTTACCCCTGCACCCTCCTGGTGCCTCCCCCTTCCCTCACTGCCCCTGCCCCCTTTTTCCCTGATACCCACCCTTTCACCACTCTCTGCCCCTGTTCCCCTCATGCCCGTGCCCTTGCTCCATCCCCACCTTCCTCATGCCCACCCCTCCTTTCAAGCCTTCTCCCAGCACCTCCCCCTCCAGTGCCCTTACCCTCTCCTCTCCTCTCCCAGCATTACCCTGTCCCCTCCTCTCACTGACACCTCCCCTCCTGCTCTTTTCCTCATTGTCTGCACTTGGCCCCCGGCATTTGTCTCTCCTGCACCCTGTCCCTTGGTGCCTTCCCCTTTCTTCTTCTCCTCCTCCTGACCTCCTCCCCTCCCCACAGCCCAGCCCAGCCCCTTCCCCTCCCCCAGGGCCAGCTCCAGGTTTTTTGCTGCCCCCCAAAAACATTTTTTGGCGGCCCCCCTTTTTTTGTTGGCTTTTACACGTTTGCATTTTGCAATGGGTTTTTTTTTTGTTTGTTTTCATTTTTGTCCCTATAAATAGCAAATAGCATTTTCATTTGTTTTTTTCCATAAAGGCAAAGGCGCTTCAAGTGAACTCCCCCTTTCACTCGCTGCTGGGTCACAGCAGCCTTTTCCCTGCCCTGTCCAGCCCCTCCCTATGGACAAGCATCCCTCACTCCCGACCCACCGGGGGAGCGGGGTGCAGGGACAGCACAGAGCCAGAGGGGAGCAGGGAACAGTGGGGGAGTACAAGGATGGCGCGGGGAACGGGAGGCACAGAGCTAGAGGGATGCAGGGATTGGGGGGAGCAGGGTGCGGTGGAGGCACGGGGAATGGGACACGGGGAATGGGGGGGCAGAGGGATCGGGGTCTAGGGGCAGTGCAGGGAACAGGTAGCACAGAGCTGGGGGGGGCAGGGATCGGGGGGGGCAGGGTGCAAGGGCAGCGCAGAGCCAGAGAGAGTCACAGGGAAGAGGGAAAGCAGGGGCTCCGGGGTGCAGGGGCGGCATGGGGAATGGGCGGCGCGGAGACAAAGGGGCGCGCGCAGCAAGCCGGGCGGTCGACAGGGAGCCATCTCTCGCTGGCAAGGGGGCTGGGGCCGTGGCTGGGCTGGAGCCGGCGGGGCGGGGGCTGGCTGCGCCACGTGCCACAACAAGCTCCCGGGGACACATGGCTAGAGCCGAGCTGCTGCGGCCCTTTAAAATTGGCAGGGCCATGTCACGCCAACATCCTGGTGTCTGCCAGCATCCCACCCTCTGGCTCGTGCCCCGCCTCCTCACTCTGGAGCTGCACGCAGGCAGCCCGGTGGCAAGAATCGCTGCACTTCCCCCTTCCCGGCAGCGCTCTGCTCCTCCGCCGGCTGGCGGATCGGATGGGGCCACACCGCCCGTAGTGCGGGCTTCAGCCAGCCCGTCACAACGGCCCACCGGGCCAGTCTGCCCCTGCACTCGCCAGCTGGTAAAATCTACTCGCCATGGGCGAGCATATTTGTTGAGCCCTGTATTTTATTTATATCTAATATGAGACCTACCTGGGTGTATTGAGGGTATGGTCTTCACAAAAGGACAGTTGAGAGGTGAAATTATCAGGAATTCTCAGCCAGTTAGTTATCAAGAGAGCTTAAAATTGTGAGCATAGTATGTTTAATCTTGATCCTCTACTTTCACAAAAGCAAGCTGAGCAAAATAAAAACCTTTATTTACTATGCCTCTATGTTGATCCACTCTTGGAAAATGGGCCTTTTAACATCTGTTTTTCCTCTTCTTTGCCTGCCTGATGTTCTCTGGCACATTAGAAGAGCTACTGGGGGACTCCAAAACAGTGTTTCAGATGTTTTCAGGTTGTGCTTGGTCAGCATTACCTCCCTCCTCACCACCGGTTAACCACCTCCCATGGAGTGGTTCACTGTATATGAGCAACATCTGTCTAAGCTTTAGCGTTCATGCTTGCAATAGTCACGCGCTCTCAAAATTAAGAGAGCTTCAGCGGCTTGTTTGTATTTGCTAGTGATGCTCAATGCTGACATTCTTGTGCAACTGCAGGGATGATCAGGGATAAGGAGCTGCACTGCAGGGCTTCATTCATCTACCAGGACCAGCTTCTTGTTTGGGGATGGGGATTCTCGTGGCTCTTCACAAGTAGCCTCATCTAGATTCCAAATGGCTACAATACTACTGCAGCAAGGCCTGAATTTGTGCTTTTTATCCCTACCCCTCCTGACTTCTTCTCGGATAAACTCCAGTATTTCATAAACCATAGCCACATCGTGGTTAATATTTTACTCAGCACCAGGATGATCAGTATCAAAGGAATTGTTCTAATAGTCCATTTATGGCACCTCCAACACTGATGCCTTTAGGGGCGGGGAGTAGAAGAGCAGTATAACCACACAGACGGGGAGCAGCCAGTGACTAACAGCACTGGCAGTGCACAGGAAATCTAACCCTAATATTTACCACAAGGGGAGTACATCTTTGGGTGGGGCCGTACTGGAGTAAGAAATAAATGACAGCAAGAGTGCAGCAAGTCCCACTGCCCGTGTTCACACAGAACTTGCACCACTTTGAGTCCGACCCAAAGCCAGTATACATCAACATAGCTCCACTGAAGTCAACAGAACAACACTAAGGCTGAAAACCCCACCCTTCAGGAAGTCTTCGCCATTTTTAACCTGTAGGTCTAGTCTATCACTTAACCCAAATTAGGCCAGAACCAGAGAGCTTGGACATTTTATAAGCAAAAACAAAAAGGTAGAATTTCAGTCAAATTCTCTTTGCCTATAAGCAAATAGATTAATTTAAAGCTGTAGTGTAAAGCATTTCTTGCTTAGTTTCAAAATAAGAAATCTAAAAAGGGTAGAGCATGTCAGAAGACCTGTAGGGAGAACTAAAGCAGAAGACTAAAGCCATACACACCAACACCAACTAGGACTGGAGGGTCTGATACTAGCAAATGGACAATAGAACACACCTTGTTGTACTGGGCTTGGTTTATTCTCAGCAAGTTCTCCAGCCTGAAAGACTCCACCTTCTACCAACCGAGAACTTGGTAGTTATATTAAAGGATGGAGAGTTTTTTAGCCTGGGAAGCCTTTGCACCTTCCCAGTTTCAAAATTTTCTGAACTCTTGGCCTTCTCATCTGCTGGGAAAGAAAAAAGTTACATGCTAGTTTCTGCATGGAAGATTTCCCAGGTATAAAGAAGCACTGCAGTCCAGATCAGCAGTACAAAGTAACATCAAAATGACTTGATCTCAACTTGCACCTCCCAGTGAAGCACAAGTAGTTGCAGTGGATGGGGAGGGAGGTGTGCTACCAGAAACTAACAGAGAAACGAACAGTGAGCTCAAAAGTTTTTTAGGGTGTGTATGTATGTGTGTGTGTGTTTTTAAAGAGCGTTTCATTAAACAAGACTACTAGACCGTGACCCCACTCACCTTTCACTTCAAACACACATTCTTTAATAAACCCACCTTGCAAGCATTTCCGAGGCATTGGGAGGAGGGCATACTTAATAACAGGACATGCCTGGAGGTACTTTGTTCTAGCCACGTGGGGGTGGGGAGAATCAATAGGGAGTAAGTTTTCATTTAAAAACAAGCTACCATAAAACCCCTTTTAGTTGTGTCTTTAATAAAATTGTATTCCTATTTATTTTACAGAGGGGAAGGGAGGTGATTGTCTTACTCATTTCTGAAACTATGTTATTGCTCCCAGTACCATTGAATGGGGACTCTGCGGGACTTTGAGCTGATTTTGTTCCAGAAGCGCCATGGACGGGGAGGGGAACCCCTTAATTTCTAGCAGCATTTCGGAGATCAATCTTAAGGTCATAAAATTAAACTGAGAATGAGCAGGAACAGGGTCCTCTCCCCATTTTTTCCCCAATGGCATTCAGACTCTCCTCCTCCCCCTATGTTCTAGCCTTAAGAGAAAGTTACCACAAGCCTGACCTTTAGGAAAGGAAAACCCCACAAACATTCTCCACCATGGTTTTTGATAGATTTAAAAAAGAACAGCCGTCCCAATAACACTAAATCCTTCTTTTGCATGGAAGGTTCCCATTAATCCTTCAGGTGCTTAGTCTCTCCAGGCTGTACCAGGCATCAGATCTCAATACTTCTGCTTTTTGTTATCTCAAGTCTATTGGGACCATAAGCAGAGATAACAATACCACGTGCACTATGTAGGATTCTTTCAGCGAATGTATATTTTTTTAAATGGGCTCCCCACAGCAATTATCTAAAACGTGTATAGGATAGTTATACAGCACAACAGGCAGGGTTTCTGTCCTCACCATATTCATACCTTGGTATCAACATTTGTGTTCACGTCATTCCAATATGGATGGCAAAAATATTTTGCTCTAGCCGAGTATTCAAGTGCACACAATTAAAAAAAAAAAAAAAAAAAAAAAAAAAAGAACCAGGGGAAGCATGCTGTTGGATCTGTAGCCCAGACATGCAGCAACAAACTACCACTTACCTCTTCTTTTGATGAGCCAGACAGCCAAAGGGAGCCTGCTTTTAAGAAACTTTTAATGCCTTATCTTAAGAAAACCTGTCAGTACAGAATTAATTGCAATTGCGTTGTCTGTTAGTTTAGACTGTGAGTGTTGCACTGTGTTGTTCTGAAGCATGCTGGCATGAGTCTATCAGATGTTAGAGACAGAAAAGATCCTTGAGATCTGCTAGATTGCCCTTCTGCTGTGCCATCCAATAGCCATCCCCTTATATCCTGAAGGGGAAGCAGCGTGTACATTATGAATGAGTATGGAGCTAAATTAGTCCTATCAACTCCAGGCCATCAGATACACTTCACATTCCAACGTGCAGCCTTGCTAATTTCTCGTGCGTATGGCTTTTCAGTAATAAAAACTCTTCTAATGTAAGCAAAACCCCTCTGTCCTAGCCAGTCCACAACACAGCAAAATTCTGTGACATTTTACAAGTTTGGATCTATAATATATCCAAGGAATTGTGTTTTTTTAAACAGTTTTTAAACTATAATTAAATAAATTTGTTTTAAAAAGGTTTATTATCCAAGTCTGAATTTCCATTGGCCACTAACATAGTAAAGAAAAAGTATCCTGATTTTACAAAAAGTTTATATCTTGTACTTTACAAAAATTACACCATCAAGGTAAAAAACAAAAAAACAAACAAAAAAAACAACTCCCCCCCCCCCCAAAAAAACCTCACGGCTAACACCCAAACCTTGCTAATCCATTCATCCATATCTTACCAAAATATCCATCTGCACTCCAGATCACCTGACACTTGGTCCAGGAGTTGGAGACACTTGTAGAGGAAGGTGAGCTATACAACTTTTCATTCCCTATCCACAAATGAACAGGCATGACTCTCAGGACATCCCACTGGCTCACAGATGATAATTCATTTCTGGGTGACAGGGAGATCCATATGTGCTCCTTTACAAGTGGGGTGGCAGTGTAAAGGTGAAGTGATGTATGGTCACTACAGAGGGCCACAAGGATGTGAACACCAAAACGATTTAAACAGGAGTATCCCATAGTGGTGCTGATAAGCTCCCATGCTTACCCAAAAAAAGGCTAAAACAAACAGCCAAGAAAGTCTACTGCACAATTCTAAGATCTTACAAATCAGTGACTTTGATAAACACACACTTAAGAGTTGATGAACTGCAGCTTTTAATATGGACAAATTCCAGTGCTGTTCCAAGTTAAAGGAATCGGGCTGAACATCTAATATCTAAAACCAAGTACTTCCAAGACAAGCCTGCATTTCTGTGACGAAACTGGGCACATTTAAATGGAATCAAATTTATGTCTCTATCCAGGGAGATTTCCCTTCCCCGGAACAGACCAATGTCCTGTTTCCCCTGTGGAGATAAAGGCAGCAAAATTAAGTCTTCTGAACTTTACTTGATCCAGCACTATTGCCATTCAAGCCATGGTTAAAAGAGTTTGGATGCAACAGGCTTCAATTGCATCTATGTTAGGTCTCCGGAAATAGATGGAAGAAGCTTTATCGTCACTAGAGGGAGAATATTTTTCTTTAATAATCCACAAATTGAAAGTATTCTGGTTGGTCTCCAGCAAAGCTAGTCTCAGACATATTGCTTTGTGAAAGGATGAAATCATCTCTGCTGGAATAGTCATGTCCCCCAAGAGAGAGAAAGAAGCTCTCCCTCCTCCAACTCAGTTAATTCCATATTGCTTGCCTACTGAATCAGATCATAACAGATCCAACAAAGAGCTGCCAAAATTACTTGCAAAATCCAAAGAAAACAAGAACTCAAAGATGCTGAATTTACACTTTTGTTTCTTTACAGCAGTGTAGCCTGCTGATCCAGGCAACCTTATCAGGTACCACTGAGGCCAAGGGGTTGGAGAGCTGACACACCAGCACAAGATCGTCTAACAGGCGGGTTTAAGTTACCCAACAGCCACTAATGTATCATTCTCTCATGCTTTCAAGTTTAGCGTGCACATGTGAGTGAGGGGGGTTAGAATATAGAAGTAAATGGACTGCCAGTAATTTTCAGAATTGCTGGCTTCAGTGAGATACAACATATAATATTAGGAAGGTGCTGAGCACTGTACAGGATAGACAACATGGCGCTCAACCTCATTAGACCTGACATTTTCAGACAAATAATACACTTGGCACACAAGGAGATTGTGTGTAAAAAAAAGTGTTGAGTTTATGTTTTTGCCAATGAAACAACCTTCTTGCTCAAACAAAAGCTGTCACTGTTCAAGCAAACCTATAAAAACCCAAATGCTTTAGGAAGTTATAGGGCTCCTGAGTGGGCCAAAAAACCTACACTGAAGAAAGTAGTAGTAAAAACACAAACCATAAATACTGATAGGCAAGGAAGTCTGAGCAGGTCTGCTTGGTAATGGAAGATGGCAAAAACAAGGGGTGGATTTACATTATCTGCCTACATCTGGTGACAAAATGGGCCACACCCCACAGCTGTCACTGAGGGCCTAATTTGCAGACAATGGTGTTGCCCAGGTCACATAGCATGATTTCACCAGCTGAAGACATGAGAAAATAACTTGCAAATGGGATAAATTTCACTGTGCAACCAACATTAAGGAAATCTATGCATGCCACATGCAACAACTGGCATATCCCCACACACCTCTGCAAACCAACTCATGATGGAACGATGTTTAACCATTAGTGATCAAGCCTCTCCAGCAGCATGAACTAATTTTTGTACCTTCAGTGATCTGAAGTGTCAAGAAAAGCAACCAGTGTTTTAGAATTAGGGCCTAATACTCCTATGCCCATATCCTGCACAGTCATTTTCACTTGTGCAAAGTCAATGCGGAACGCTACAAAGACTGGAACAGCGGCATTTTACATGTATTGTGTGTAAGTGTGAGAGAGATTCTGTAACTACGCAAGTTGCAAAGCAGTTGAGAGTCAACCCCCCAATGTTAAAAATAGCACTATCCAAACACCCTTTTGCGGGTGGGTGGGGGGGGAGAGAAAAATCAGTGTTGCCAATTCTTGAGTATACTGTGACTTGTGTGCACATTTTTTCTTAAAGCCTCAGATGTTGGTAGAGGCAATCAGCTTTCATTTTTGAAAAATGATCTAAGCCTCACATTTGTGAAGAAAAAGCCTAAAAATGCATTCCAAAGCATACCCTAGAGACAAAGCACCAAACAAAGTCAAAGATAAGAATCCTAACCAATTTGGGGGCATGACTCATGATATATGAACACTTGGGATGAGGTAATGTTGCCATCAGAGAAAATCATCTGGTTAAAATACCCTATGCTGAGAGCATGTTACACACTTATCCTATTCTCACCAATCAAGATTTATTTTCCCTCAGACTTCCTGAATACTAGATTTTTGGAAGATATTGCATACCTATGTTTTCTATAATATCTGCCCCAGTCACCCCAGAGTAACGTGCCCCCCCCCCAACACCCTTCCACTGATTCTTAAATTTAAAAATAATTTTAATTCGAAATAAAATGTTTTAACATGTTTCAACATGGAAAGCCAACTTCACAGTGCCTCTTCAAATGTATTTTCAAATGCACAGTTTTCCATGTGTGAAAAGTATTTGTCTGAAAAATGTCAGTTCTAAATTATGTCCATTTGAGGAGATGAAATAAAAACTGAGTGGCAGGATCTTTGTGCGTGTTGGAATTTCAAGAAAGTATAGGGATTTTTTTTAGCTATGGATTGTAATTCATTTTAGCTATGGATTGTAATTCAAAAACTCCACATTTTTATGCCAAAACAGTACAGTTTGGACTAACACTATGCAACATATTAATCCTTTGTGTGGAACGGTATAAGTAGAAACATTCAGTAAAGGGCAGTCCCTCTCTCCTCCACCATCTCTTTATTGAAATTTTGTAGACACATTGGCATTTCACTTTCTCCCCCAAAACATGCCCTATGATTCAGTCTCCAATACAGATAGCCTGATCAGACAATGATTGATTCTGTTGAATCACAAGATTATATATACAATGAGCAACAACCATGGTACAGTAATTTGGTTCAGATGCCATGTAGTCAGAATGTCTGAATTACAGCGGCTGTGCACACAAATCTACCTGATGGTTTTCAAGGGTTATTTTTCCCTTCCTGAAACTAACTTCTGCACATGCAGAATTGAATTTCAGGAACATCTTTCTATTCTTTTATTGGGAATTTCCTCTCTCATTTTGGTCGCCACGTTCATGAGTCATGATTAAGTACTGACGTTAGTCTACTGGAAACTATCAGTTTCTTACTATCTGATATGTATGGTATGTCACTGAATATAGAATTCTCCAGCACTGAAGGGCACATGCTTATTAGCCAATCTTAAAGTAACAAAACCAGAGTCTTTGATGTATAAATATCTGTAATTATATCTGTAGCTGTGTTAATTATATAGTGGGAGAGTACAAGTATGAATGTACAGTTTGCCACAAACATGTAATATTGCCTACTCCAAGTGTTCAAAAATAATCCCCCCCCCACACACATACCACAATTAGATGGCTTAAAAAATCCTGAGATTTAAAAAAAAATAAAATAAAATAATGGGGGCTTTAATTAGGGTTGCCAGATGGTTTCAACAAAAATACCGGACACACTTGACATTACATCACAATCTACATTACATCTTATTTACAAAATACCAAACTTTTATATTTTCTCATTTATATTTTCTCAATTTGTTTCCCAAACAGAAAGCTCAAATACTGGACTGTCCGGTTCAAAACCAGACACCTGGCAACCCTAGCTCTAATTCCTTTAGTTTTTTAAAACATTGAAGATTCTCTGCTCATGTTTCCAAGTTTCTCCTCTGCAACTATGAAAAGTTACTTAAATAACCCCCCTGAAAGCTGAAATTGTTCCAATCATAGGATTTCAAAAGTTGGGTCTTTAAACACCCAATACTGTGAAATTCATAATAGTACTGCAAGTGCATTATGTTTAACAACATATTTTTTAGTTCTTGGGGAAACCTGCATTGGAGCACATTTGAATCTGCTATTAGGAACAGCCAAAGCTCTGAGGAATGGTGCATTTTGTGCCACTTTCACTTCCTACTTCTTTGCATTTCTTACCTTGGAAGTCTCCTCCAGCTACATTACACTCCCAAGCACGTAATTTGGACTAAATTAAGCTAAAAATTAAAGCCAGCTAATTATACTAGCCAGCTATTAGGCCTAGAGAATGTGCTTGACACTGCAAGACAACATACAAGTGGTAACAGAAGAGCTTTAAGATTTATTAAAGCAGGGTAATTTAAATTGTAAAGTATTCTTCCCACTTTAGAAGAGCACACTGAGTCCTTATTTTGGTTTGAGCCCATCTTTCCCTAAAGTGGAGTAGTGTTGGGAGAAGGGGGACTTGTAAAAGCTATGAAAGCAAGCAATGGTAGCAAAACTCATAGTAGGCACCAACTGTTGTTATTGAGCATGTGGTGGTGTAGCCCCGGGAATCTCTGAGTGCCCTTTCTATGCATAATCAAATGTAGTTTTAACCTACTATTCACTCCTTGTCAAGCCTCTTCTTCCCTGCCTCTGTCCACAAGAGGAAAAAGGCAAAAACAGGAAAAATGTTGCTAGTTCTGAAAGTGTCTGTGTGCCAAGCGCTGCACCAGGATATATTAGAAAAGTCTTGTCTGGGCCATCCCTAAAGTGCTGGGGATTTGATCTGTCTCTGCTTAAGGGGGGGGGGGGGGAAAGCAACAGCCATTTAGAAGTCATCTATTCGCACAGTGTCTCAGGCAAATTCTGGTCACTTAGCTTCCCCTGAGATGACTTAACTGGAAAGCAGACTGAACTGGGTATATTTAGAGTGCTAATGAACATATCAAATAAAACTGGACAATGTTATAAAACTGGACAATGTTATTTTATCCTCATTCATCACAACTGATTGCATAAATTCAAGAGAAACCCAAACAGTATTTGTTATTAGAAGCACAAAACTGTAAAGAGAAGTCGCTCACATGAAAAAGTACAGGCTAATTAGGTTTATAAATGGATCCATAAGTCAACAACTAGAGGTACTGAAAGAAGGATCTTAAACACTTGCAACAAGTTTGTTTTCTGAGAGATGGGGAACAGAGGATAAAGTGAATCCCAAAAAAGCAAGTCCATAATAAAACTGAATTAAGGAATGTCAGTCACTTCTGGCTCCCAGTCAAACTGTAGTCAGACACTGAAAGCAACTGCCATTCAAAAGAAAAGTGTAAATATTCAGGCTTTGTCTACACCAGGATTCCCTCTAAGCCGTGCAATTGCGAGGGCGCACAGAAAAAATTTCCACCCCGCCCATCTCCTACACAGAACCACACAACCAGCAGGAGGCTGCTCCGGCGGCTGGGACTGGAGTTGCTATGTGGGAGCCCCGGCAGGAGAGTGGCAGAACAGGCACCTGGGTCTGTACCAGCGGGGAAGGCAGTGTGGCCCAGGACAGCGGGGGCCCAGCATAGAAGCCGGTCAGGTGGGGGGGGGGGGGAAAGAGGGCAAAGACACCAGCCATCTGTGATGGTGGGAGGTAGCGGGTGCAGGTAAATTCTAGGGGCGGGGGAGAGGGCAAGGTGAGGGGTTGGACACAGGTCTCTGGGCAATGGAGGGGGGGGAAGGGGAAGGGGAGGAAAGACCAGGCGAGGTGCGGGGCCGGGCACAGGTCTCTGGGCCCTAGGCCCAGGTACTGGCTGTTTGTGTGGGTGGGGGCAGAAGGGGGGGAGGGGATATAGGATGGCCCTGGCTTTTATACTGGTGGCATAAGGGGGGGGGGCAGATTGCAAGGCAGGGCATAACTACAGGGCGTGCATGGGGGTAGGCAGTTAGCCAGGACTATACAAGTACCAGCTGGCTGTGTGTGGTCCTGATGGGTTCACAGGCAGTGGGGCATGCAGTGTGTGTGTTGGGGGCAGGGGCCAGCAAGCTGGGTGGTTTTCAGGATGGGTGGGTGTAGGGTCATGCACCTTGTTAATTATACATTTTTTAGTATTTTTTCTTGCATGACAATTTAAAAAAAAATTATATATTGTGTGTGTATGTAAGTCATTTTGTTAGTAACTGGTGGGTGCCACAGTGGCCCACATCCAAACAAGTGCACACAACGTCAGTACTGGTGCACAAGACAAAACTCACTGATCACGGGTGGAAAATCTTAGAGGGAACACTGGTTTACACTGCAATTTACTTTGCAGATTATTTACACTCCTGAGTGATACAAGTTACACTGATCTAGCTAAGTGCTGGGCTGGATAGCTCTGTGTCGTCAGGGAGCTTCCCCCACCAGCACAACTCCATCTCCACGAGAGACCGGAGCTATGAAGCTGGCTGGAGAGCTTTCTCTCTCCAGCTTAGAGCACTTTCACCAGTCCACCTCTCGCAATGCAGCTGCACTACTGTGGCACAGACCTAGCCTAAGTCTCATTGGAAGAGAAAGAACAAAAGGGGCAGACAGTGGGGGAGCAAAAGGGGCAGTTGCTCTAGGACCCAGCAATTTAAAAGGGCCCAGGGCTCCCAGCTGCTGATAATATGGAAGCAGCAGCCAAGAAGGGCTAGCTGGGGGAAGTCTGGACCCCAACCCCAGCCCTTCTGCCTAAGGACTCAAGAGCCACCCCCACCCCACGCCTTGCCCAGGACCCTAGCCACCCCAGGCTGTATACCAGTAAGTCCAGGTACTTACTTTCACCCCTGCTTCCCAAACTGTGGGTCGTCTCCCCCGCCCCATCTTTCCATTCTCAGCCCTTCAGCACAGCTCAAAAGCACACAGCCCCCTCCATTTACACTGCCTGACAGAGCCTACACAGATGGCCATGGCTGCGCTCAAAGGTTGGAGTCAGCAGGGCTGAAAAGTGAACATGAGATCAGGTTGAGCCTCACTAATATATGTCCCCAGCTAGAAAAACTGTGCAAGGAGAATGGCCATACTGGGTCAGACCAAAGGTCCATCCAGCCCAGTATCCTGTCTGCCAATAGAGGCCAATACCAGATGCCCCAGAGGGAGGGATCTCAACAGGTAATCCTCACGTGATCCCTCCCTGTCACACACCTCCAGAAAAACAGAGGCTACGGACACCATTCCTATCCATCCTGGCAAACAGCCATTGAGAAGCAGGCACTTCCATTCCATTCGGACAACTTTTAGTCTATACATTACTTTCTATTTTCATTTATAATATTTGTCTCTTTTCTAATTAATAGAGCACAGAGTTAAGTCTTACTTACATAGCATAGAAATTCAGATTTTACACTAAAAATCGAAAATATAGTAAAGAAATCTGGACAATTTTTTCCTTTAAAAAATACCGTTGTAGTGTTTAATTTGGAATCAATTGTGTTAATGTTGTATTGCTTAGTCTTCAGTTTTACACAAAATTGTGCTTTCCCTGTTTGAACACCATATTTTGTGATCAACTTTTTTTAAGTTTAGTTTGACTAAAATTGCTTTGTTTCAAAAATCTTGAAGCATTTGAAGTACCTGTTGCTAGGGAGTTCTATCATGACAATTGTTTATATTAAAATGTAAAGGAAACTACATGCATATAATTATTAGGGATGTGAAAGTGTAACCATGTCAACGGTTACACACTGGCTCCCAGTACGCATGGGGAGCCAGCTTAAAAGCCAGTTCTTTGCACATACCGCCTCCCAGGAAGCTGCCTTCCCCTTCCCTCCACCCTTGTGCTGCTGCCTCTGTGGTGGTGGGAGTCACCTGCCCCCGCGTGAAACTGTGCAACTGCTGAAATTTTCAGTGGTTGCATGGTTAAACACACATTTTAACACCCCTAGCAATAATTAGGGTTACCAGGTAGACCCCCAAAAAAACTGGACACACTTGATCGTGGGCGGGGAGGGGGATGGGACTGGCCGGGAGGGGGGCGGGAAGCAGAGCTGGGGGGGGATTCGGGGGCCACGAGGCTGGCCGGGAGGAAGGGGGGGGAAGCGCAGCTGGGAGGGGGGGTCAGGGGACGCAGGGCTGGCCGGGAGGAAGGGGGGCCCGGAGGAAGGGGGGCAGGAAGCAGAGCTGGCGGGGGGGGGGGAGGGAGGGGTGCAGCAGCACTGGCCGGGGGAGATCAGGAAGAGGAACAGGCCGGCGGGAAGCAGAGCTGGGGGGCGGTGCAGGGGGGCTGGCCGGGGAAGATCAGGAGGAAGTGGGGGAGAACCGGCCGGCTGGGAAGGGAAGAGGGTGGGCAAATAGGCCGGCGTGGAGTGGGACTGACCCAGGCACTTGCAGATCCCCAGGCACTGCCTGTCCCACGCAGGCTCCTGGTGACACACGAGCGAGGAGTAGGCTTCCCCTCCTCTTTACACTCAACCAACTGAGTGCTCCCAGCGGCAATCGCGGCCCCGCCTCCCAGCTGGGACTCCCAGCTGGTCCCCCTGCCCACGCCAGACTTCCGTCCAGTGCACAGCCAGAAAAAATCAGAAAATACCGGACATTGCACATGTTCGGTATTGTCTGATTTTTTTTTAAACCGGACAGAGCACAAATACCGGACTGTCTGGTACAATACCTGACACCTGGCAACCCTAGTAATAATCATTAATTTTCCCTCAAGAAGTGTTTGTTAATAGTGGGCCACCATGCCTACTGGAGCCTCAGGGAAAAAAGTTTGGGAACTCGTGTCTTACGGCATACTAAGTGAGTGCCTGGAAAAAGCTCTTCTCAACACGTGTAAACTTACAGCTAATGCATTATCTGTGGCTTCAACAGGCACTGTGATCAGAGCTGGGTTTCAGGCAATCAAGAGTGCAGTGCAAGGCATATTCAGCATTAAATATGTTCATATTTTCCCTCTGAGACAAAAAAGATTTAACCACCGTTCAGTTTCCTACACTGCATCTTCCAAGTTAAACTTCCTGTTACTGCTGTCAAGTTAAAACACCCTAACCACTTCCATGGATGTTTATATGAGGAAAGGGTTTAGGGACACTGGGAGGAGGAGGGAAGGGGGGGGGGGGGAGAGAAAACTCATTATTGTAGACGTGTCCACTCTTCAGATTTGGCTTAGGTCCTCAGTGGCTTTCCTCCTGCAACTCAGTATACATTTACATGACACCGGTGTGGTTGCCAGAGAAAGGAGGCCTGTAATTGAAACCACCAAAAATAACCATTGGCAGAGACACCAATTATTTAGCACAGACCCCCTTCAGCAGTTCCCATGGTCGTGATTCAGCAGACATGTTGCCAGCACTCTGAAATAAGGGTTCTTTTCTCTCCCTTTCCAAAGGAAACCAGAGCTGTGCAGAACAAGCTAGGAAAGGCTCTCAGCCCAGAGCTTAACTGATTTACCACCACACTGCAGCCCAATGACAATAAAAATAACCCAACAATTCATTGTCTTGCACGTTATCAGTTAAATCTTCATAAAGCCTCTCCCAGAGAGCACTTTCCCGCACAGAGAAGATAATCACGGTTGTTATTCCCATTCGCTGCTGAGTCAGATGAACAACTTAATAGTTACGAAATGCTTGTCTAAGTCATGCAGTAGTTATATGGGTTTCTTCAGTAACATGATTTAAAAAGTTCCAATTAAGGATGCTAATGGTTAACCAGTGGGGTCTGGAACAGCCCCCACCCGCTGCACACAGGAGGCTGCTCTAGCCTCCAGCCCAGACGGATCTCATCCGTGGAAGACCCAGCCCAGGTTTGCTGCAGGCGGGGCGCTCCAGCGCGCCCCCCACCAAACCCATTTAATAGATTAACTGGTAACTAATTAAAGGGGATTTTACAACCCTATTCCCAATATAATTTTTTAAAAGCATGGTGGTATTTTAAAGGTGACCTGTGAAAGAGGGAAGAGTGTCTTCTTTATAATACACAAAGATAATTTGAAAGTCTCCCTTCTTGCCCTAAAGAGGGTGCTGGTGGCTGTTGCCCATCTATTTCTAGTGCAGAAACATGGCTATCAAGTTTCATCTGCTCTGTCTTACTGCTGAGTTCCTGGGAAGGCTGCAGAAGTAGCCTGGGACCTCTCTGTTCTTAACTGAAGCAGACCGTGTGCAGTCACAATTCTTTCAAAGACTTTGCTCCTAAGTGTTTCTCAGCAGCCAGAAATTGCAGTTTTTACAGCATTAGAATAACTATTACTATCCCTCAATTGCTCAGGTTTAAGTCTTTTGATACTTGTGATATCAGAATCAAATGAGTTGTTCAGAATAAGATTCTTGCAGCAAAGAGAGTTTTTTGTTGTTGCACGTCTTCAGCCTTCTTTGCAACATCAAACAAAAAAGGCACAAATAGTTTCCTCTTTCCATGCTCTAACCTCAAGCCTCTAACCTCACCACACTAATAATAAGTGTCCTTTAAAGAACTCTGACTACTTGTATTTTTAAAAATCAATTTACGTAATTTAGTTTTCAACTACATCATCCTACAATTGATGCTTTTTTTTTTTTTTTTTTAAATAAAGGTGGGCTTTTTCTGCTCCTGTGCAATCTTTTAGGTTTTTTTGTTGAGTGTGAGAGCACCATTGAATCTGCTTGGGCTAAACTTTCCCTCAATCTCATTACTGCATATTTGGGTTGCTGTTATTGGTAGACTTACTCTTGCGAGAGGGTAGGGAAGAGTGAGCATATAAGGTTCCCCACAGCAATGCAAGACCACGATATCAATCATGAGAGTACATAGAGACAGGAAACTATCTGGTCATCAAAGCAGTGAAATCAAATACATGCAAAATGCTGTCAAAATGCAGAAAAACCCACGTGGAAAAAAAAGTCCATTTTTAGGGATTACAAAAGAAATCAAATTATCAGATGGCAATACAATTCTGAAAGTGATGTACCTTCAAACAAAGTTCACACTAGACAATGAACAAGTGCAATACAATTTAATGATTTTCCTCCCCATTACACCAATAAAAAAAATACAGTGCATTATAAATGCAGCTTTGCAAAACTGTCAAGAAAGTGCATCGCCCACTTTTACAGCTATGTTCAAGAGGTAGAAAGTCAACTTGCATATCACAAAAAGCTTATCTACCTCAGGCAAAATGAGAAAGCAGGATTTTACAAGGCAGGTCTACAGTTTTTAGACATGGTTTTGGAATGACTGCATTACTCATGAGTTGCTAGTCGCAGCGGTTCTGTGCTTCTAGACTGGTGAACGTAGAAGGGGAGAGGAAAGACAGCAGCAAGATTTGTATTCAGGACACAGGGTCCAACCCAAACTCTCATGCATCCAGCTCAGACCCATATTTTCATTCTTTTTTAGCCTTAGTACCAATATCAGCAGCAACATGTGCTTGTAACAGCCAGCAATATCAACCACAATCAACTCAATTATAAGGGCTCATTATTCAGTGACAGTATGCCTCACCTAACCTTCCTGTTGTCTTTGAGGCTGAAGACAGGGGTACACCTCAAAAAGCGGGTCCAAGTGTCAGTCACAGTACATGCCAATTCTCTGGGCACCTCAGCAAGCATCTCCTCAAAGAACAGTTTCCATGTAAGGCTACTAAATTGCTTTAAACATCACACAATCCTTGCGTCTTGTTCTTCATCACAGCAGGTTGCACAACACTAAATGGATACATTTTTACGGAAAGTCAGAAGTTTTATAAAGGGCACAGCAGCAGGAATTAGCTACCAAAACCGCACCAATGCACAGCTTTGGAGCACCAGTCGCCATGGCATGTAGGCACCAGTTGCCAAAAAGCAGCAAGAATGAGATGTACAAGAGGAAATGTTGCTCATTCCTCAATTCTCTCTCAGTCATCTTTGCCTCCTCTCCCATGGGGCTCCCACCAACCTCTGTTCATTCTTCCCACTTCCCCTCACTTTCTGATCAGTCACGAATGTGCCAGTTTGCTTTCTGGACACAGTGCTAGGTCTGCTCTAGAGGGAGCTGCTCTTACCGAGGAGCAGCAGAGACAGAGGTCACATCTACCTTGGGAAGGTTTGAGGACAAAAGTGCTATTGACACGCAAAAGTCGCCAAAAGTGAAAACCAGTCAAACCAATTTTACTGCCTCCTATTGTCAACATTTCACGGCCACATTGTTAGCTCCGCTGTTGACAGATACGGTAAGCATCCCGCAGTGCAGTGTTGTAGGAAGGCAGAGCTGATTCCGTGCTTCACTTCTTGGGATTCCCTCGTAGTTCTAGGACAGGGTTTCCCAACCTATGGGCCGGGACCCAAATATGGGTTGCCATTACATTTCAAAAGGGTCGCCAAGTATCTCCCCAGGTGACTCTGCTCTCCCTCCCTCCTCCCCCCCCCTTTTTAAATTGCCTTGGGTCACCAAGTCTTCCTGAATTGTCAAAATGGGTCCCCATCTGGAAAAGGTTGGGAACCACTGTTCTAGGCGCTCTCCCATGCTAAGGAATGTCAAAGCAGCACAGCAGTCTCTCCAGCCCTCCCCCTGCAGCAGCACAACAGAAGCATTCCAATGATTTATTTTTTGTTTGTTCCCCAAGGAAGCAGCTCACTCAGCTGTCAGATACTTCCCAGAGCTTTGAAAGGAGAGGAGTGCATACCTGCAGGGCAACAGAGATCACAAAACACTCAGCAGAACCATTAGAGCAGGCATTATGGGATATTGGCGGAAGCTAGTTCTGTTGACAAAACAAACAGCAGAGTCCACACTGGCTCTCTGTTGACAGTAAAGGGAGGGGAAAAGACAAAAATCTCTGGCAGGGCTAGAAGTTTGTCATTTTCAAAACTGGGGGGTTATCCCCAACAAAAGTTGCATTGTAGTGTAAACACACTCACTGTTTTGTCGCCAAAAGGCAAGTTTTGGAGACAAAACATGTCAATGTAGATAAGGCCTGAACTAGTCTGCATCCTCAGCATACTCCACCATGACCACCACCTAAGCTTGCTTTAGAATGAGATGATGGTGAAGGGTTAGTTATGAGAAAGAGGCTGAAACAGTCCCTCTCGAGTAAGAATGTGAATGGTTAAGTAGTTAACCAGCAGCTGGGCTGGAGCAGCCCACCCCACTGTAGTCGGGGGAGGCACTCCAGACCAGCAGGAACAGTCCCCTCCCATGGTGGGAGGGCTGCCCCCCCGCCTGTCCCCATTTAAGCAGGTAACCGGTCAAACATAACGTTTAACTGGTTAACTGATCAAATGGGATTTTACATCCCTATGCTGGAGATAAGAGTCTCCTTATCCAAAGAGAAAGTACAGCACAGTCAGCACCCATGCAAGCATCCCCACATCATCCATGATCTAATTGGGATTGGTCCTGCCTAGAGCAGGGGGCTGGACTTGATGACCTCCTGAGGTCTCTTTCAGCTCTATGGTTCTATGATTCTTGTACTGGGGCTCTGTCCTGACATGGAAGTGCCATTTCCAGTGCGGATAATTATTTCACCACCATGTCAATCAATCCATGGTTTCTCTGCTGAGTTGCAATAGAGTTTTTATGAGATGACACTTGAGCACTGGTATCAAGCGGCCGAACAGGCAGAAGGCGGTTTCAGCAACTCCCAACCTATACTGTACTTGAACCAACCACCTAGAAGCGAGAGGTTCTATACCTCCTTACTGACCCCATTGATCCAACCAGTCTCCTGAAGTAAAGCCCTGCATGGATACAAAATTTGTATCCACAAAAATGAGATGTGATATTTGCATCCACACCCACAGATGTGGATACCTGTGGACATAAAGCAGACATCTTCAAATTTGCAGGGTTCTAGAGGAAGATCTGCTTCTATATATGCAGAAATGAGCGGTGGATATCCACATCCACAGATATGCAAAGCTCTATCCTTAAGGTCTTTTAAATGGTGTTTAATTCAAGGGGGCAGGGAGGTTCTTTCGGTTTCAAAAGGAAAACTAGAAGACAGGCAGGGTGAGAGAAAGCATCACTTCTGAACAATGCCAATAGTTCTGTCCCTCACCTGCTGTGGGAAGCAAACAAATCAGATTGGGGAGATTGATGAGTCATCCCGCTCACACATCCTGTGGTGCTCACCAGGCATTGGCCAATGAGATAAGAAGGACAGCTGAGTGGATCCAGTGCCGCACTAGAACATGGGGAATATTTCCCTGCTTTCCAGCGTGCTGAGAGGATAAACCCCCAAAACAACTGAATTTGAGGTTCAGAGGCTTCAGTGACGAGGCGCACTGAAGTGTGTAGATAGATAGGTGTCCTCATCCATTTAACTGGGTCACACTTTGCAGCAGGACCTTTAATCAGCTGAGCAACATTTCACCTCAGGCATGTTGTCTGTGACTTGTGTAACTTCCAACAATTACCTGTGGCTAAGCATCCTTGCCATTACATGACACAGACTTACCAGCTTATCTTCATCACAGCATGGAATGCACAGAGTCTTCAGAAGTACTAGACCAGCCACATTATCTCTGCACACTAACCAGTGATTCACTGCCCTGAGGGATGCCCCTTGCAACATGTTGTTGAACACGTTCTATATCTACAACCCTTGTGCT
This sequence comes from Pelochelys cantorii, assembly GCA_032595735.1. Classification (NCBI taxonomy): domain Eukaryota; kingdom Metazoa; phylum Chordata; order Testudines; family Trionychidae; genus Pelochelys; species Pelochelys cantorii. Next base: position 102,967,394 of record CM064327.1, read on the forward strand.
GTGTCTCTAAACACCCAATTGTTTTTTCCCCTCTGATTTTGTCTCTTCTCTCAACCCACAAGTCTCTCTGGTTTTCTTATTTGCTTTCAATTGTGTTCTCATATTTTGGTCCCCTGCCCCTGGTTATTTCCTCTGCCTGCTACCCCACTCACTAAGTATCTAATGCTGCTCAGTGACCGTGGGTGTTCCCCCAAAGGTGGTTCTGTGGGGCAGGGACATGGGTTCTTGTAGCTGAGCTGTCCACTGTCAGAGCAGACACACAGAGCTTGCTTCACTGAGCTGCTCCTCTGTGCCTCATAAATCCGTACTCAGAGCCAGGGCTGCGGCCCAGCTGTAATAGGGACTGCTGTAGAGAGGGGAGATGGGTTTCAAGGAGGCACCAAACCATTTTACCAATAGAACATGTTTGCAACAGGGAATCAAAGTGGATCCATAGTCACGTAGCCTTCCTCTCTGCTGATCGTCCTTTTCCTGCACTCTTCCCTCTCCTTTCCTTCTTCTCCCCTACCCACAACTCCTCTGGCAAATCCCACAATGGGAAACCTTGTCTTATACTCTTCCCTCCACCCTTCCATTCCCTGCCTCAGGGGCTCTGTGAAATGGTGGCCCAGCAGCTTGCTGAAGTGCTGTTACAGGGCAGTCTGCCAGCCAGCCACTATTCTATGACATGGCTCCTTTACTGACACAGGTCTCAAGGAAGCAGTAGGCTAGACGGGAATGGGACCATGTTAATCCAGTAGCTATCTCCTTAACATGAGAACACCCAGATTTTTAGATGATGGAGGGGGGAGATAGGGATAGTCAACTCAGGAGTGAGACTGTGACAAAGGGAAGAAATTTGAGTCTAGGGTCGAACAAGGGCAGGAAGATATTTGTGGGAAAAGCTCAAGAAAGGTCAGGGACTGCTTTGGGACTGGCAGAGCTCCTTGGATCAGAGGGAACTGGAGGGGAAACAGAAATATGAAGCCTTGTAACAAAGGGGAATTGAAGTTGAAGCTACCTGATGCCCAGAGACCCATTTTCAACGGGGGGGGGGGGGGGGGGGAGAAAAAAAAAAAAAAGACACCCCCTGCTAGAAGGCTTTGTGGCAAAGGAAAAGTTGGTTGAATGGTCATGATGACGACAGTAGACGCCAACTCTCAAGCTCAGCAGAGCATGGCTCAGCGACTTTCCGGTGAGGAGGAGAGTCGTTCATCTTGTGATTGGCCAGAGCTTTGAAATTTTTGATGACCTTCAGAATTGTATCTCTGCCATGAATACCATAAAAAAAAACCAAGTACAGGATGAAACTTACTGCAACACCAGTCTGTTGGCTGAAAGTCACCAATATCTGACCTGACAGAGATTCATGGAGCATAGTTGCAAATTTGCCCTTTTCATTAGTGGCATTTTTAAAAAATTAAGAATGCCCCCCCCCCACACACAATTAAAAAAAAACCCAAGAAAAATACAAACATAAGCTAAGTGAAATTTGGCTCATGTTCAACAATAATCCACATAATTAGAAGGAACTTTAAATTTAAAATAAGACCACTTAAAGACAAACCATGTTCAGTGGCATACCAAATGTTACTTATATATATGTACATACATCAATGTCATTGATGACATGCAATTGTTTCTTGTAATTTGAATAATGAGACATACATAATCGCTGTTTCACTGTACTGCTTTGATTCAGTGTCTAAAAGAATGACATTTACAAAGGAGGTTAGATTTATAACAGCTGAGGCCTCCTTAGGCATATATTTTACAATGAATCTGGAAATACTTTAACTATGAACATTTATTTGAGGTCCTAATAGGCTTGAAAAGAGAAATTTGCATGTGGCACTCCAATTCTTTTAAGAAGGAGGAACGTGAGCTAACTATATTGGGAACCACTGCCTTAGAGCCTGGGTAGAACAAAGCCAGAGGACCAGCCCAGAACAGATTCTGCACCACACTCTAACCAACTACTGAACTGTCACATGCAGCAACACTCCTCTAGCAATCTCTCATCTCTGCCTCGTCTCTCTGACCATGACTCTTTACACACACAAGAGGAGCTTAGACAGCCCAATAACCCTCCTTGCTTAGTATGTGATGTTGACAACAGTTTCCTCTTTTGTCTGGCACACTGTACCAAAGCCAAGCATTCAAAGTTCATTTCCATTATCCACCCCCACCTGATTGCAAGGCACCACACCTTGAACAGCCAAGTTACCGTCCTTGCGCCGTCTATACTTGGACTCCCGTCTTTGCTATAGTGGGCATAGCATAGCAGCTGATGGTGGTATAACCATGGGAAGCTGGAAGGAAACAGCTACTTTAGTTAAGGCCTGAAAATTAGTGAGTTATCCTGACAGCTTTCTGCTTTTCCACCTCCATTATGTCCTGTGCAGTGCTCCAACACAGAGGAAATCTTTCTGCTGAGCTGGGGGAACATGGAAAGGATTTCATGCCAACAGCAGCATTTCGGTGCACTGAGAACCCCATCTGTTTCCTTTGAACATGACTGTTGAAAACACTACCCGCCACAGAACTCTGAGATTAGTAAAACATGCAATCTGCACTCAACCTGCAGCCTGGCTGTTCTTTCTCCTCACATTAATGCTTCGGAGTGGACTCTCCTCATATTTAGGACGTGCCCATGCAGGGTTTCCAAATCTTAAATAGGTCACAAGAACAAAGGGGAAGTCAGCACACGAAAAGAAAGCTCTCTCACACAGATACGCTCTCCAAGATAAATGCAAACAATTGTGTTTCTTTTGATGCTAGCCCCAAAATCATCGGAATAGGTGGTGATTAACCCAGACTGTCCATGCTGATAGTGGTTTCTTGTTACCAGAGGACATCCAACAATATAAAGGGAGAGAGGAAAGGATAACACTTTGCAAGAAGGAACAAAAGGAAGCATCATAAGGAAACTCCGGTTAATGTTTTCCTCCTAGATTAGAGCATCACAATAGTTTCAGAGGTGGTAGTTATGTCTAATTTTTTTTTTTTTAACTTTTAAATGTAAGTATTTTATGGGCCTCAGATTTCATATTATGATGAGAGTTCACAAGATAGTGTTGTTACAAACTCTTTTTGTCACACACACGCTATTTATTCTTGGAATAAAAGCTGCATTGTGAGCTTTCTGATGCAATCTCTTTGTGGCAGAGCTGTTGCAAGCAGCAGGAGGAGTTTGCTCTCTGCCTAAATCTTTAGAGCCAATTCTGGTTTTGAGTTGTACCTTGGAAACTGGAGTTGTGCGAGATTGCAGTAAGCTATTAATAGTTTGTGTGCAGTTTGCGACCTCCTCTGTTTAGCTTCTGATGTATATAGGATAAAATACACAAGATGTACTAAGAAAAAACCCAGATTCCATATCACTGATTCCTTCTCCAAAAATAAACTGACCTGCAAGGCTTGAAATTTGCTGTCACTTAGACACACAATGGTATAGTTCAGAGCTACTCAACTTTGGAAGCCTTGGGGGCCACAATGATACTCACAGAACATGTTGAGGGCTGCAACTTAAGAGTGGTTGCATGTACAAGCAAATATATTAAAATATATGCAAACTGTTTCTTTCACACTGACAGGCATGAATACCAAGATTAAGGCAAGAGTATACAACACACAGGCCCCACTGAAGTCAGGTCTGCTGATATTAGTAAAATGCAATATTTACCCGATTTCCACCCGTATGACAGCACATTTAATGAGCAATTACAGTCCAGGAATTTAACTACTAAAATGCATAACAACAGAAGACCATTATATTGACTCGCCGTTGTGGAGCATGTTCCCATTGGAGGCCATGTTCAAAGGATCCCACCCACGGGCCACGTGTTGAGCCCCACGTAAACCCAAACTGCACCAAGGGCTGCAAACAAATGAGCTGCAGGCCGCATGTGGCCCACGGGCCACGCGTTGGGTAGCCCTGGTATAGTTACTCAAACTGATATATTGGGATTCATTTTAAAGGAGGGTCCAGTCCTGCAACTTTTTGTACTGCGTAATATCAGTAGAGAGCCACATGGGCACAGAAGGTCAATGAGAAGAAGTTTCAGGATCAGAGGCTATGTTTGTTTTATAGTCAGACAAATTCCCTTGGTATCCCTTGGACAAATCCACAAGGGAAGCCATAAACCCTTTCTTCATAAGGCCTGCATTTACAAGATTGCACACCTAGAGCAGGAGCAGGTAGCATCACAGAGCTCTCCTTAGGTTTGAAAAGTAAAACACAACAATGAAGAACAAAACAGAGTTTAGGCAACTTCCTACTTTTGAAGATTGCCTTTTCATTCAGGAGTGAAAGACAGAAGGGAACAAAAAACTGGAAACAGATTTCTTTAAGTTTCCTGTTTTTCCTATTGGGAGCAACAGTGATGATACATAAATTGTGGTCATACAAAGCCAGCTGCCACACAGAATTGTTAAGCTCATCAAAAACAATAAAGAGTCAGACCTAGTGCCAGGGGGCAAATTTATTTATGCAAGAACAGACTAAGGGCAGACACACACAATCCACGATGACGACAAGTGTGAGAATGATCATTTCCAGTAATCGCTGCCGATTCAGAGCCCACTAATACACATGGTTTACACTGATTAACAACTGTGTAGGGGGAACCTTTGGGACATGGCCTTTCAGGTCGAATGAGCAGAGTTGACAAAAGGAGACTCCATGTGGTTACCCACATGAAAGTCTCTCTCCCTCATGGACTTACTTAGCAGATGAAGTGCCCTTTCAACTATAGCATCATGGGATTCAAGTTCAGCGTCACGCTGGAAACAAGTCTGGCATTTCTGGTGTGCAGCTTAGGTCAAATGACTCTTCACTGTAATTGGTTAACGGTTTAGTTTTACAAGTAATGCCCACTCAGGAACAGTGCTGGTCTTAAACACTTATATTCCATTTGTATGTTTCCACACAGTACAGCTTTTCACCCCATTACTGAAATGCACCCACCTTTGAAGTGTTGTGTAAAATTAAACGAGGTTATGTAGGTTTCCTATCAAGTAGCTAGAACAAAACCAGTGGAAGTCACAGGAATTGTGTAGGTAAACAGCAACTTGGGTAGTTGCATTCTAACAATTCTAGCTTTATGGTGATATCCTAAATTCTCCTCTGAAGATTATTCCAGCCAAACAGCAGTCCTGTATGCTATGTAGCAGGCACTGGCTGAGTAAAGTGACTCAGAGCAAAGTGCATCCACCACCAGTTCCTATAGTACACTCCGCTTTCCTTTGGAGATCCCCATCTAAGTGCTGGCTAGATTGGCCCTACTTAATGAGATGAGATAGAGAAATAATGGCTGAAGGAACACAGATACAGTTCCTGCCAACAGCTACGATCTTAAGAGTACGGAGGTGACCACATTGTTTTCAAGTTTTGATTTAAAGATGCAGGATCGACACTACTGAAGAGGGAGGGTAACATTTTTCAGAAATGATTTTGGTACCTACATCTCAATGGAATGGGTGTGTTTTGGGATACTTTAAGATGAAATCTTATTTATGTAAAACAAGTACAGTGGAAGCATTAGAAGCTTCTCTACACTGCCCAACCTAAGTGCATTCATAATGACAGCGACATTCCTCAGAGGCTCAACAATTCAGTCTCACTGTTCATTCAGTCCTAGACCTCTGCTAAGGCTATGGATTCTGGCTTTGATAGTGGCTTTTGGCGATACAAAAACCTGCCCACAAGTACCATAGCCCATCTCTCACTCAATTTTCCATTACCACCTACTTGATGTAGAGCTGGACTCGCAGCTTAAAGGACTAACTATCCATTTCCAGTCCCCCCAAGCTACCCTATCCCTCATGAGTGAACAGAGGCGGCCAGCAGCCCACTACCTGGAAAACTGTCTTGACTAAGAACAGTCTATTCCCTAGTAAGTGCAATGTCCATTACCATCCGCTCTACCACGGCTAATGAGGACACGCGACTAGAGCCCAAGCCAAACTTCCCCAGTCACATAGCCTGCTGGGCTAAACAGACAGGAACATCCTCTAGTTTTCACTCTGCCAGGAGGTGCCTTGGCAAAGGAGACGTGTCTATACTATGAGATTAGGTTGACTTTATAAAGATCGATTTTTAGCACCCAATTTTGCGAAGTCGAAGATGCATGTCTTTACTCTGTGCAAGAGTAATTTACAGTTACTCCTTGAGGCAAGCAGGAGCATCAAAATTGACTTTAACAGCCCTTACAGTCAGTAGAATGGGCTTGGTAGTGTGGGCTCATTGTTTCGAAAAATCAACCTAGCATGGCTAAATCCAGTCTAAACTCACAGTGGAGACCAGGCCTTATGGTGGCAAAGCATTCTAACACAGCTTGTCAGTCTGGTTCAAAGCTACTTACAAAAGCAGCAGAAAGTATAGACAGCCAAAATGGGGAGGAGAAGATCAGAAGAGTAGGGAAGAGATGCAGAGAAAAATTGAGGAGTGTCAGGAAAAGGATTCTCCATAAGCATATTACACTGTTACAAAAAGTGTTGCAGGTTGCTAAGAAAGTTAGTTTGTTAGAACGGACCGAAAAGCAAGGACAACAATAAGGTTTTCTAGGTTAATGGTTTCCTTAATATTCCTGCTGGATTCTTTGGCACTCTAAACATAGCATAGAGAAAAATATTCAGCTGGGTCATCAGAAGCAGGGTCAAGAAACAGTACTCTTGCCTCTCAATAGTTTTCCTTTTGGAATATATGAAAAGGCACTTAGGCCTTTCTTGGTTATAACATTTAAGAACTTATATTTAAATCTGGAAAAATTAAATCCCTGCACACAGTAAGGTAGGCAGTTAAGGCCAGAGAAGTGATACTGGAATCATTCAAGAATGTGTTGTTTTTTTTAAATCCCAAGTGTAAGCAGTATTATTTAAATGTCTTCTATTAATATGCAATATCTAGTACAGCTATACCTCACCAAACATCTGCTGTCAATGGCAATTGTGTCTATTAAGCTGTATTTCCTTCGAAATTTTGTTGAAAGCTAGCAAAGAGCCTAGAATCAGCAACAGGAGAACCTAGACCTGCTAGGGTTGCCAGGTGTCCCGTTTTGAACCGGACAGTCCAATATTTGAGCTCTCTGGGAAACAAATTGAGAAAATATAAATGTCCGGTATTTTCTAAATAAGATGTAATAATGTAGATTGTGATGTAATGTCAAGCGTGTCTGGTATTTTTGTTGAAAACATCTGGTAACCCTAAGAGCTGCTATATGCAGCCGACCCTCTCAATGCTCCCCCATCACAACAGCAAAAGCTAATCTGAATTTGTGAGGACTCCTAGAAGCAATCTGGAATGTGTCTGGAGTGATATCTAATGTTCCATTATAACCTGTTTGCTGTATTGCTTTCCAGTCAGTCATGGGGAAATTGTAACCATGCAGAACAGGTAAAATAAATAACCTGTGAGAAAGAAGTAAAGCCCTTCTTTTGATTGCCGGGGAAATGAAAAATAAATATTGTTAGAAGATTCCCTGATATTGGATCTAAAATGTATTTGACACATAAATCTTCCCGATCATCTGTTTTAAATGGACAATGTATTTCTTGGAGCTACTTCACCACCTTAATAAAAAAAAAGGGAGAAATGATTTTGTTTCGGGTTCCTCTCTCATCATTAGTGCTTTTCTTAAGCCTCATGTCATCACTGCATACATGTGGGTGGAAGGAAAACAGAAGTGGGTTATTTTCTCTTTATTCTTATATGGCTGTAGCTATGCATACAGTTAAACTGACACATTGCATTGTAGTCACAATTCCTTAATTAAAGCTGCAAGAGTTTTCAGCATAAGCCAATTTCTAAATATTTAGTTAGATTTCTAGCTATAGCACTTGACTTATGAATTTTTTAAAAAATGGTACATCTTGTGAACATTGATAAAGTAGTATTTTATAACATCGGTAAAACAAACAACTCCTGGCTAAGCATTACAAAATCCACTCACATTTTTTACCTGTGCAGAGTAAGATACAACTTTTACAAATGTGTACTTGGAAGTTTTAGTACTGGACAAAATAGTTGGCTTCAAAAAATTTCCCCAGTTCAGTAAGGCAGCTTCAATGCCCAAATATTAATTATAGGCTTTCACTATCTGATTTTATCACCTACGCTTAATTTCTTTCCCCACTTCACATTATTATTGGACCCATAAGTGCTGGTAGCAAGAATATAAACAAGGGTCTGAAGTCTTCTCTAAATTCTCTATATGGAAACACAAAAACCTTATATTCTAAAAGCAAAGAGTTATTTCAGGAAGGAAAGAGCAGCATTGTCTTAGCCCTGTTTTATTCTACTCAGCCACTAGAACAGAGGTATCCCTAGCTATGCCAGAGACAAAATCCAAGGCTGCTTTTGTTTCTATGCCCGACAAGCCTCAAAAACAACATTCCATCTTTTAGTGGTTTTAAGACACAGATATTATATACTCCTTATCTTTTACACAAGACAGGTAGAGCAAGGAGAAGCACTGCGGCTTGTTTCCAGGTTTAAGAAGAATGAACAACCATGTTATATTGCTATCCAGGGAATTATTGTTCGCCTGGTGGCATCTCGTAGCACCTGCTATAGGAGCACCACACCTACCATCCTTGTTCTAAGAAAAAAGTGTTGGGGTGTGTTTTTTTAGAAACACGTTCACATTTGAACTAATGTTTTAAAACATGTGTAGACAAGGCAAATTGTAACATGTGTTAGCTGGTAAAGCATGCCGTACTGAGGAGCTTAGATTTTCCGCTCAACCAGATAACATGTTGGAATACAACTTGCACTGACTACAAAAGGGTTTTAAATAAACACATTCAAGAACATTTCAAAAAAAACATTTTTCCATAGCAGACAGGACCCCTCCCCCCCCAAGCGAAAGGTGCATTTTCTCCATTGGAATGTCCAGACTCATTTAGAACAAGTCACTTCATCGAAGTTGAACACAGACATTTTGTGTTAACTCAGTACATTAACCATGGTGCTTAAATCTACAGCATTTTCTGTCAACTTGAGGGTCGCTGGACAGGTTTAGGGAGCGATTTAAATGCAGGGCTGGCATTAGGGAGTGGCAAACAAGGCAACTGCCCACGGCCCTATACCAGGGAGCCCCACAAAACTAAGTTGCATCCTTCAGCCCCGTATGGCAGAACTGGGGGGTGGAGCCCCATGCAGTGGTGCTCAGGCTTAGCGTGGGGGGGAGGGGGAGATTATAATTTTCTTTAAATCCAAAGAGAGGTCACCAGCACAGAAAAGGTTGAAAAACGCTTATCTACAATGATGGGAACAGTGCTAGATCCTAGAAGGAATCATTTTCATTGAAGAAGGAATGGGAAAGAGCTAAAGATGGTGGGAGGGGGAGGTCAACTCTACAACAGATCTACTGCTTACCCTATAGCTTACCTATGAGAGCTTGTCTCGGCCCTCTGGTTAGTACTCAATTCCAGTGCTCTACTCTCCACGTATGTATGTCCTTATAAACATAAGAACTACCCTATGGATGAGGCCCGTGGCCCAGGTAACAAATACCTTTGTCTCAGACCAAGCCTGTATCAGAGACAGCAATTCAAGACCTTTGTCTTGCGTACATGGAACAAACCCATGGAAGTTTCCCATGTCGCTAGTTTGCTCGTGCTCTGAATTGTGACTTAGTTCCTGTGTATTTTTTAAATCCTACCTCTTGTAGCATTGGACATTCTCACAACACAGGGGGGGAAATCCAGTCTAATCCCACTAAACTCTTTGCCTCAATGATTCTGTATGGCAATGAGATGCTACAATGTATGCCGGGGTGGGCAATAAGTTTTCATCAGGGGCCACGCCAAGATTTTAGGAAGTAGGATACTGGGATGCAAGAGAGGGTATTTAGGTAAAGTAGGGGGTTCTGACCTTGGGCAGGGGATTAAGGTGCTGGGTCTGGGAGGGAGTAGGGCTATGTCTAGACTACGGGGAAGATTCAAAAGAGGATATGCAAATTCTGCGGGATCTCACTTTTGAAAGCAGAGCTTTCAAAAGTGAAAGTAGTTTTGTTGCAGCTTTTTTGGCAAGCCTCCCCCCTTTGTCAAAAAGCTGCTTTTCCTCAAAAAATGAGGTTTACGCGGCTTTTTCGACAAAGGGGGGGATTTGCCGGAAAAAAAGCTGCATCTAAACTGCTTTCGAAAGTGAGATCGGAAGAAGATATGCAAATTCCCACAGAATTTGCATATCCTCTTTCGAATCTTCCCCTTAGTCTAGACGAGCCCTCGGAGTGCAGGACTGAATTTTGATCTGGGGGAGCAGTATAGCAGGGGGTGTTGGGAGGGAATTCTGGGAAAGAATTGTGATCTGGGGCAGCATGTAGAGGATTTTGGTAGTGACCTAGGGCAGAGGGAGATGATGTCCTGGGTCAGGGAGGTAAGAAGTGGGAGATGCCGGGGTACAAGAATCAGGGACTGAGGTGCCAGAGGCAGGCTCTGGCTGGGAGTCACTTAGAGGTGGCTCCTGGCCAGCAGACCAACAGGGTCCTTGAGGCAGGCTCCCTCCTGCATCAGCCCCAGCCACATGGCTTCCTCCTTGTGCTGCTCAGGGCCGCATGTCCTTTGAGTGGCAAAAGACTTCACGCATGCTCCCCCGCCCTCAGGCCAATCAGGTGCTGGGGATGGGGCAGCATGCGAATTCTTGTGCCCTCTACCAGAGTCACATGGCACCTAGAGGGAACTGCCAGGTGTTTTGAACAGCCCATGGCTTCCTCTAAGTGCCATGTGCTCCTAGCAGTGGGAGGGGGAGGGGGGGAAACAGGGAGAGGAGGAAATAGACTTCTTATGCTACCCCGCCCCCAAGCAAATAGGGATCTGGGGGCAAGGGAGCGCACAAAGTCTCTTGGTCCCACCCCTCCCCCACAGCAGGCCACAGGCTTGATCAAACCGCTTGGCGAGCCAAATCTAGCCCATGGGCCATATTGTGCCCATCCCGATTTATGCACTACATAAAAATACCATTTTCTTGTATCAGTTTTAAGTTTGTTGCCTTTCAAATTTGATTAGTCATTTCCCTAGTCTCGTATGAGAACAGGGAGATCAAAACAATTGATTTATCTTCTCTACACTGTTAACTTTGCCTCTCACCTATCCATTCAACTTGCAAGCACCCTTTTGAAATCTCCACAAAGCTCAATTCAGGAGCACAATGTGAAGCAATTCAAGAGTAGAACCCCTATCAGCTGCTGCTACAGTAGCAGGACTCTAGTGGCCTTCATGACCCCATTAGGACCCTCACAAAGGAAATCATTCCTGTGTGCTCACTGGTCTGAAGCAGATCCATTTCTATTGCTAACACCATTAAGCTACTGATGCTGGTGGAGTTCTTAACTGGATGGGGCTCATTCAGGTTTCTGGCATGACAAGAGATTTTGCTCCACTTAAACAACTCCAATTATACCCAACCTGCCTAGCCACCCAGCAAGCTAAATAATGCTTTGCATAGCTGAATGTAGATTTTAATTTCGCTTGCTGTTTCAAAGTTAAGTTATACTGTCTAATACAGTGTTTCTTAAACTTTAAGACCGAGGAACACCAAACAATTTTTTTTTAAAATGAGGAATACCAAAAAGGTTGGGGGGCAAGTAATTGAGAAAAAAAGTCACCTGCCCCTATAAGGGCAGCCATTTTGAACTCTATTCTCCACAGCACACCCCCAACTGCCTCGCGGCACACTGGTGTTCTCCAAAACACAGTTTAAGGAACACTGGTCTAATATATGGGGTTTGACAGCCAACCATCATTGCTGGGGATTATCTGCTTAAAACATAAAAGACCTTAATAAAAAATCCCACCTCTAATATTGTAGTCAATGCTGGGGTTATTTCCCACTAGCTTTCTTATGTTATGAACCCAGGGATCATGCTAGCAAGATGATTTTAAAACACAGGACTTTGCTGTCAGGCACAATACAATGACCAACATTAGAGGGTATGCAATAACTTCTGTTGCAATGCACAGACAGAAGTTTAACACTTATTGCTGCTGGGACAATGGAGAATATTGAACTGTATATTAAATCAAACCCACTACCCTGGCCCTAACCAAAAGCCTACTGAAGTCAACAAAAGATAGTCCATTGAAGTCAATGGACTTTGTGTCCGGCCCCTAACCATAACCAACCATGGATAGCAGCTCTAACCACTCAGTCAGGAAAATGATAAATCATCTTTAGTGGATTAGTTTACTATTAGATCAGAGTGTTTAAAAATTAATGAAACTTGAAGCATCTCCCAACTTTGTAGATAAAAATACGCCTATTATGTAAACAAAAAATACAAATCTGTTTCTAATATGGTTTCATACACTACATGCAAATGATTTTTCACACAGTAATGGAACCATTATCTCTTTCAGCATACTAGAGTCACTAACTTGAAGAAATTGGCCTTCTAGGGTCCAGGGATGCAAGCCAATGCTTATCGGATAGTTGACTAGTGACTTGACTAGTCGCTTTCCCCCCCTTGCTGCCTCTATCAGCATGGCACTACTCTTCTTAACGGGCTTCTGTAGTACAAAGGGGCTCCATAGGAAAGCTGTCCACCCTATCGTACATATGTCAACTTTACATATGGATCACTGGGGTAGGGAGAGTCTCGCCACCTGTTCTGAGTTACACATCCACGTAATACAAAGTGCCACCACTGAAGTCAATGGAATGGCTCTGGATTTTCCACTAGTATAACAGAGGAACTGGGCCCCAGGTGCACAGAATTTACATAGTACCTTGATGAAACAAATCATACCCCCTCCCCTCCCCACGCACTGGTTTTTCAAGGATTTAATTAGTTGGTGGACAATACGGTAGTTTTCACTGCATTTCCTGTTTAGTGATTCTAATGGTAAATTATTAGGGTAAACAAACCGTAAATGTATATTGAAGCATTTGAGTTTTCATCTTCCTAGCTACAAATATCTGCCAAGACTAGGGATGTTAAAATGTGTTTATTTATGTAAATGTGTAACTGCTGAAAATGGTTACACAGTTATGTGCGGGGGGCCTACATGTAACCATGAACTTTGAGCCTGGGCTCATTGGTTAACCATGCACACAGGTACATGTTGACATCCCTAACCAAGATGTCCATTCTATTCCTGTGCCCCAGTGGAGAAAGGGAAAGTCTAGAGTGAGGTACTGGATTTATAATAGAGCCAGTCCATAACTGCAGCTTCTTGTTTATTACACTATGCTAATTTTATTCGGTTGCCATTAGAATAACAATGCAGCTTGGTCTACTTTGAATATGTATTATATCAGCCAATTATACTAAGCCATTTCCTGGGGTTGCTGTGTGACCAGAAGCATGAAGAAGACATACTGACAAAAATCTCATTTGAAAGTAATGTCCATTTTAATCATTTTTTTCCACATTCGATCAAATGGAAGAGTAATATTTCTGAGCACTGAATAGGGATTGATGCATTTTTAAAAGTTTCTGTACTGCTACCCAAGATCAGTTTCTGCCTGACTTTGTGGCTCACCTTTATTCATCTGTATTGTATTTAAAAGTTTATAATACAAACTACCATGTTTGGGCTTTCAAATCACCCACACAATCTCTTGCATCTGATCACTTCTTTCACATACCTTCCTAGAGCAAAGTAAGAGATTAGTTATTGCAGAGTAAATAAAATGTCAAACAGTTAAAACTTCCTGCATTGTTTTATGGTCTTTGTTATGCAGCAAATACTTGCCAAACTGAGAGGCGTTTTAGATGTGTTTGACAATTATTTCTGACTAAAGAGACTCCTGCAACCAGATCCACAGCTAACATGAAAAAGCATCAAACCGCTAAAGTCAAGAGCTCTACATGGATTTACACCACTTACTGACTTGTCCCCAGGGCCTTTGAAAGGTAAGTCAAAAGAGACTTGATCAAGTGGTGCATTTATAAAACTGTTTGCCAGTTTAAAACCTGCCCTTGTATTAGTCCACTACAAATCTTCTGTGGGCTATTCAAAAAAATTGTAGTAGTATCAACACTTAAGGTAATACGCACAGGAGCCTGTTGAACTAGAAACAGGGCTGGTACTGTCTGCCAGAATACATTACCCAAGGGCCTCTCTGCACTACTGTTCAAATCTTGAGTCCAATCCTGCATTCCTAATGCACCCCAAACTCCCTGTGACATGAGTGGGACCTACAAGCATGCCAAGAATGCTGATTGGGTTTCTTTTTAGAAAGAAACTTTCTTGTTAAGATGCTGACACTTGTTTCCCTGGTCAGGGATGAGCTATGTTAGCAGGAGTTTGTAAAGGGACTATAAAGCAAATTGAGTGGGTGGGAAAGAATGAGCTGACGTAGCTGCAGCCAAATGAGAATACAAACAATTACAACACTTTTTTTTTTTTTAAATCTAGCCTTATTCTTGCACTGAATTCTCATGAAAATCTAGTAGAGCTTGAATCTAGAATAGTAGAAATATGAAACTGGCCACATGAAGTCCATCTGCCCACACAAATAATTAAATTGTTTACATGTATTAACATCCACTTGGCAGAGAAATGGGGATAGCTGAATTATAAATGAGGAAAACAGAGAAACAAAAGAAAAGCTGTGTGTCCTTTATATAATGTATTAAACTTTTCACTTGGCTAGAAAAGGCATGAATTAGGAAATCCAGTTCGTTGCCAGATGTCGCCCACCATCTCAAACTAATATTCCCTTCTCGGGCCCCCAACAGAACAAGCTTCTATTACCCAGTCAAGTAAGGAGGAGAAATGATCAGCATCAGAAGGAACCCTGATATGGAAAAACTGAAGTCTGGGTCCTACATTGTTCGTAGGGGAAGAAAAAGGACTGGCCCACTGCTCTAGTGCTGCGTGGGTCACCAACTTTCCTTCTTTTCCCTCCTACAAGGGAGTCTGAAGAAAGAGCAGAAGGATGTTAGGGTTCTGGGTTGTTCTGCAGTGTGGATCTTCAAATGAAAAAGCAGTATTCCTCTAAATATAAGCACATCTGGTCCCGCCTCCAGCGGAGGAAAGGCCAACATAATGCAGGATGTACAATATAGTAAGAGATAGCTGAGAATTTAAAAGGACCAGAAAGAGACCTGGTAACAGACTTCAGATATATTAAACGTTGTTAAGAAGAGAGCAGTGATCAATCGTTCTTCAAGTCCACTGAAGTAAGTAGTAATGGACTTAATCTGCAGCAAAGAGATTTAGGTGACATATTAGGGAAAGTTTTTTAACCATACTGATAATGAAACTCTTGAATAGGCTTCCAAAGGAGGTTTGGGAATCCCCATCATTGGAAGTTTTTAAGAACAGGCTGGACCTGTCAGGGATGGTCTAGTATCTGTGGCCCTGCCTCGGCACAGTGGGCTGGACTAGCTGACCTCTCAGGGTCCGGTCCAAGCCTAAATTTACCTGAGGAACAGTGAAAAGACATTTCAGGAGACTCCTGAAGTTTCAGGTTTCTCAAGACTATCTTGGAAAAAAGAGAAACTGTTCACTTGCACAGTGCAAGTAGTTACATTTCCACAAATATCTAACTTCTAAGGTTAAAATCCCTTTATAGATACATTCCCATGTGTGAAAAGGCCAAGCCACAGTTCTCTGTGCTCACCTTAGCTTCAGTGAAAATGCACACAATGCAAACATTTATCCAGACCTGAAAATTAAGAGCGTATAGTCAGTTTCACTGTTTCCCCTGCAGAGTCAATTTCCTGTTTCCTCAGCACAGACAGTTTCCTCATTTGTTAGTGTGGTTCTTTCACACAATAGGAGAGAGAAACACATTTAAATAGGAAAGTGCAACTATAAAGCTACCAAAAAACTGACAAACAACTCAGAAGCAGCTGTAGAAAACTAAAACTACTTTTAATTCTTTACCCACTATATTTCAGATTGACGGTGTTCCTTGAATAAAAGCCCCCACTCACCTCCCCTTGGAAGACAATTCACCAAAGCTTTGTCTGCACTGGTAATTGAACAATAAAACTTATCATTCAGGAGGTTTTTTGGGTTTTTTTTTTTTTAGAAAAAGCCCACAAGCCTGAAAGACTAAAGTTTCAGTGCAACAAGTGCCGGAATGATCAGCACATTGTTGGTAGAAGTGTTCTACTACTGACAACATGAACGCCACTCATTGAGGATGGAAGTATTTTGTCTGCGAAGCAGCTGACAAAACAGTGGTTACATGGCCTGACTTAACACCACAGCTACGTTGACATGGCTGTGTCGCTAAAAGCTCCATAGTGTAGACAAAGCCTAAGAGATTAGCACAGCCAGAGACTTTGCTTTTTACACTGAAGAGAAGTTGAGGCATTTTTCCCCCCCACTGGATTACTTTTTTGATTAATCAACGACTGGAATAGCAATGCCCTACAGTTATAGTGATGCAACGTCCAAGCCCAGTTAGACACAGTGCTTTGAGCAGCACATCTCAGCTAAGCAAGTTTTGCTGCTCTTTGAACAGGACTGATCCAGAGATGTGTGAATAAACTTGAACTGACACAGACATGACAAAGCCACAGACGTGGTTTCTTATGACTGCACAAAACTAACACGCTGGGAACCAAATGTGCATTGTAGAAGGAAGATGCAACGTATCTCCTGTCCAGCTCATTTTCAGATATGAGGGAGGGGAGGCAACAAGCAGAAAAATCTCCCACTCGTCTGCCCCTCCTCTCCCCCCCCCCCCCATTTTATAATTGTATGAATGGAAGGAACCTCTTTGGGCCTGTCACTGCCTGGTTTCTAGTGTATTTATTTACACTCACTCCCACAGATGTCAGTGAATACACAAGATTCTAGACAGTGGAGAATCCAGCCCAGAGTGGCCTGAAGTCACAGAGCAACAAGTCACAGGAGATTCGACTTCCAACCCTATGCTTTACACTAATGCCTGACCTTAAACTATGGGGGCGAGGGGGAGGGGTAGGTGGCAGTGATATTAAATTGGCAAGTTTGAGCAAACAATGAAGTCCCGTGCTGCAGCTCACAACACTTAAAGCCAGATGTAAAACTGAAGCAGAGAAGTTGAAGTCATAGTGCTCGAGTTCCCAGTAAAAATTGATCTGTAAAGATTGCCTTTGATTTCACTTATTCAAGTGTTCAGTGTTTTCACTGAAAACAAAAATCAGGGTTTTTTTTTTAATATTCATTTCCCCATCAAAAGACTTGGATGAATGAAGTGCTGCACCACATTACACTACTCTTACTCAGATATATAACCACCATTAAGATAACCTTGACATCACCCTGATGTTTACGTATCTTTGCAACTAGCTTGTATGAGGTCAGTACAAACCCCACACCTGAAGACAAAATGAATCACCTTCATGCAACCATCTGCCCTGAAAGCCATGCCTACATAGCTAAGCATTCCTTCAGTCACCATGTCGGAACTCAATCTTTCCAAAATGGACCAATGTACATGAACCTCTGTTCAATACGGGTATGAAATTGTTGGCTAAAGCTTGAAATCTTGAAGACATATGAAAATGAAGAACTAGGCATGGTCAGGCCTGCTGGGGAGAGTGAGGAAGGGGGCAATTGCCCAGAGTAAGGCTGTAAGCGAGCAGCTGAGTAGTCAACTGTACAACTACTCGCATTCCCCCCCAAAACACAGAGGCAGAAGGGGGGGGGGGCCAGGAGAAGCAGAAGATGGCTCAAAAGCCAGTTCCCCCCAGCACCGTCTCCACGGTGCTGTTTCTCCCTTCACCCCCATGCTGCTGCCTCTATTGGGGGAGGACACCACAAAGCAGCCTTTGCTCCTCACTGCAAGCAGAGGCTGCTCTACATCCCACAGAGCAGCCTCTGTTCATGGCCAGCCCGAGCCACCATGGGCAGGGGCTGCCTGCGTGCCTGGCTCCTACTACATTTAAACTGCAGAGCTGCGGTGGGGGTAGCTTCTGGACCCATCGCGAGCCAGGACTGAGTGCCTTCCCTTATTGACTAATCATGTCGTCGATACAAACTGTACCAACTACACGAATAGCTAATTACCCGCCTCTTAACATCCTTAGCCCAGAGCGCCCCTCCCCCCCAGTCACTGCAACGGGGCTAAGGAAGCAGCTCCTGAAAGCAACCAGCACAGCTGGCTGGCAGATGGTTTCCGTGTGCTGCCCCTGCCGTGAGCACTGACTCTGTAGCTCCCATTGGCCAGGAACTACAGTCAGTGGGAGCGGTGCCTGCAGGTGGCAGCACATGGAAACACTTGGCCTCTCACAGCTAAGATCTGATGCAGAGAGATGTGCCAGTTGCTTTTGGGAGCCACTCAAGGTAAATGCCAACTCACTGGCTTCCTACCACAGCCTGCACCCTTTCGCCAGCCTGGTGAAAGCGACTAAGGGTGGTGGAGAGTGAGCGATGGAGGGAAGGGGGTTTGGGCCTTGGGGAAGGGGCAGGACAGGGGCCTGGTCTCAGGGAAGAGGTGAGGCAAAACTCTTTGGATTTGCACAGTTAGACAGGTGGCAGCCCTCTTGTTCTGCCCCAAGGGCTGGGCATAGTACAATGTTTGGATTTCCTTTCAAATCAAAAGGACAGCAACTCAAGTAGCATGTTGCACAGGATTCTGTGCCACACCACCAAGACGTGGAATACTGAACGCGCAGCCAGGAAGACAGACAACCAAGGGGACTTCGAAACCATCTTTGCACCTTCCCATTCCTGTGCTATTCTGGGAGCTACAGAACCTGCTAGGGTAACTTCGAGGAGGCTGCCAAAACCCAGACAGACCCCCCACCCCGCCCCAAGCCTGCCCAGAATACAAACATCTCCTCAGACTGCCCGATGGGCTACAGTGCTTCTCTACCAGCATGCTCCTCTCAACCCTGGCCTTCCCCCATAGCACGGCTTTTGAAGGGGAGGCACCCTTATGGCCATTTTCATCATTGGGTGCCAGGGGAAGTCATCTTGAGTCCTTGTACACTACTCTGATCTTTTTATACCACCTAGTAGGGCAGAGGGTCACACCCTTGGTGAGTGTATTATAGCCCCATCCCCTGTTTTAGTCTGTTTTTAGATCTTTGAGCTCACAAGAACCTCTAGCATACGGATTGTTGCTTCTCTATATATGTGCAGCCCCCAACCCTCCGGGGCCACTGGGCACTACCGAAATATGATTACTAGCATGAACAAAGGACTGGACAACCCAAGGCTCGGAAGATTTAAGAAATCAGAAGATTTTACCTTGCCGCTGTATAAAAACCCTGAGCAGTGGGTTTGCACTTGAAACAGCCTTGAAGAAGTTATCATCATTATTAATAGGAAGAAGGTCCCCATGAACATCAGCATATCCAATCATCACTTCCATGCTGGAGATGTGGTGGATGTGAAGAATGAGCTTGTAGAAGTCTTCAAACTTTCCTGGCTTGTAACGATCCAGAGAGAATCTTCGGAATTCTGCCCCAAACTGCAACCAGAAACAGAAAGGATGTGAGTGGACAATGCGACAGTTAAATAATCAGGTTGTGCATTTTAATAGAGTGTTTGCTGCTTTATTCTCCCCTACACTGAACGTGGCTGGGATGTGTCCTTCCAACTCTCCCATTCCCAGATTACACTCTTCCAACAAGGTTTGTATTAGGGTAATAACAGGCTACTTGGTAAAAATGTTATCCATAGTATTAATCAATGCTAGCTTACAAGAGTCTTTAAGAGTCAGTTTAAAAAAAATTGATTAAATGGTACATCTGAGCTAGAACTAATAAAGCAGGATTCCACTAGACTAGAACTTACATTTACATTCAACAGTTCAATATCAGCATTTCTGGTGTCCCTAAAATTACTTCTCTCAAACCCAAGAAGAGAAACAGTCTTCATACCCAATTTCAAAAATAACTGTTTTAAGTCATTTAAAAAAATCCTTGACATTTCCCTGTCAATAGCATAATGAACTTAAAAATGCCACATGAGACATTCAGGGCAGCGCGATGTGCAGAGTGCAATCTTCCATTAAAAATGGACAACATCCATGTCTGCATGCTCTGAAGTTACTTGGTATTTGAGTCCCAGGAGGAAAGTTCTTCAGATTCTAAGTGAGTTGTTACAGGTTTTTTGAATGCTACACTCCATTAGATTGATTTATGGCTGGCTAAAGAGCTACAATTTTTGTGGGACAAAATTTCACATGTTTTCAGTAGCAGTTGAAGGAATAGTGTTAATTTAAGTACAACTCAAAATTATGATATAAAGAACAGCTGTTATAAGACTTAAGACCCCCAACAGAGATTTTTCCACACTTGTTTCCTAAATACCAATGCAAACAATACTTACACAAATAACTTCTCCCCAGCAGCATCAGAAATGAAGACATTGTTTAATCAGTCCCTCTTTCATATTCTTAATAAAAGTGAAACTAGTTTGACCATTTGCAAAACCTGGACATCCAATATACTTTCACTTATCTATGAACTTGTTACATAGTTCACAAAAGTCTGAGTAGGGTTCTTACTCTTGTCCTTGCATGTTGTTTAAAGGGGCCAAAGTGGCATGTAGGAGTTTTAAAAGAGGCAGCAGGCAACAATTCCTTGCAGCTTGAACTCGAGACTGCCTTCAGAGGACCCTGCCTGAGCTGTGGCGTAGAGGGTGTCATGCGGCAGGAAGAGCGTGGTCACAGCATCAGGATATTTCAAATCAGTTTTACTGCCCCTGGGCAGCTAGTTACAGGCTGCTGTAACTTATGCAGTCCTACAGAACTAAGATACATTGGGAGCCATTGGCTTAAGCAGCTTTACCCTCCTTTCCCCTGCAAGTTCAGGGCTACCACCTTTAGAGATGCAGCACAGAATCTCACTCCATATATGAAAGCTGACAGTCTCTATCCCTTATGGAAGCACCCTCTAGAATTAAATTGAGAATACCTGACATTTTCCACTATGTTTTACGGGGAGAGGGCAAGGGAAAGGGTTTTGTGTTTTATTTAAGAATAATTTCTGAAGCGCTTCATAGGTTCCATCGCTATTCAAATTCTATTGGCCTTTTCACAAAGGATTTAGATATCAGCAGAGTGCTATTGCATTCAATGCTTAGAGAGAGGCCAAATGGATGGCCGAGTGCAGAAGACAACCTATGCTGAAGCTGCAAGCAAAAATGATCACTTCAGCCACAGTTGCAGATTCATCCCTTCTCTGCCAGCCCAAGAAATGTCTGACAGAGCCCTAGGGATTAACCCTCATATTCCCTCCCATTGTCCGCTAGGCCCATCAAAACTAGCTCCTTTTTTGTAACGTAGGTTGATCAGTAAAGCTGACCAGAGGACAATTCCATTTCACAGCAACTTCTGAAGTTTAAGGCCACATCTATCCGGCATCCGGGATCGACGCTCTGAGATTGATCCACTAGCAGTCAATTTAGCATACCTAGTGAAGACCCGCCAAATTGACCACAGATCGCTCTCCAATTGACACCTGTACTGTACTCCCAGCAAGAAGAGTAAGGTAAGAAACTCCCCTCCCCCCCATCAACTCCCTGTGGTATAGACCTTGTAGTAACTCAACCTAAGATACGTGAATAACATAGCAGGAGTCGATGTAACTGGAGCTGCATCCATTAAGTCAACTTAGACTATGTCTACGGTACCACAGTGCTTTGTTCTGCTTCTGTTCCACACTGAAATGAACATGAAGCTTTTTCAATGTTTTTGCATAAGTGGAACAGGGATTGAGCCTGATCGCCTAATATTCCAGGCCAGTGCCCTATTCAATACACTATGCGAGAGAAGGCATAAAAGCCCTTCCTTCCTACCTGCCTTCCAAAACATTACTGAAATCAACACATCTCCTTCAAACATTTTGGCTTTACCAAAATGGCACAGTTCAACTATATATCAGTTTCAAAAAGTGAAAGTGTAACTCCAGACTTTAGGAACATGGTAAACAGACACTGTAAAGAAAGCATCTGCCCATGTCAGTTCTGTAGGTATTAAAGAGAACCTCAATCCTGAACTTTGGGGGAAGTTTTAATCTGTACTCAAACTCAGGCCCATCTTAAATAGGTCAAGGTTTTTCAGTCAAGCTTCTTTTTGTCTACAGGTTGAACCTCTCTAGTCCTTCAATATCCGTGGTCTGGCATGATATTAGTTAGCCAGATATCCACTTGTCATGTGTGTGGCAAAGTTTCCCATACTACCATACAATTTGTTTACAGCCACCAGTCCTGGTTCTCAGCGTTCTGTGCTGTTATTTAGCTCTAATTTACCCCTACATGTCTTCTAAGAGCCCAGTAAGCAGTGGAAGTGTGGGTAATGCTGCTAGACAATATTGACCACCTGTGGTTCTGCAAATTCTCTGGTTTGGCGCCAGTCAGGTACCCAGGGTGCCAAAGTACAGAGTTCAACCTGTATTATCATAAACCAGATTCAATCATAGTCAATCAGTGCAGGCTCAAAAAAGAGCCAGCCATTTAAGGGTCCTCCCTCATCATACAATTTGTTCTTCAAAATCTAATAAGGCTTTTTAATTAAATAAAGTTCCTGGTTAAGACTTACTCTGTGGAAGTCACTCCACCCCAAACCTCTTTGATCTATTTCTAACACAGCCCAATGATAACATGAATGCAGGTATGAAATGTTATTGTTCATCTTAAAACAGGAAATTTTTAATTTTGGTTGGGATCAAGCTCCTAAATTACTTAAAAGCAGTGCTTTTGAAAAATCCACCCTTTGATCACAGTGATGATGCTAATTTAAATGCTTATTTAGTCCAAACACAACAAATAAAGCAGCTTGTTTATAACACAGACAACTGGATCTAGTTTAGATTTCAATTCAGACTACCCACCCAAAGGCACAAAAGCCAGAACAAAGTAGACCCAATTTCAATGGAGTCAAAACTGCTCTTCAAACTTTGCTAGTTTATATGATATTACATCCACTGACAGTTTAAAATGCAGGTTAACACAAATGAGTTCATAGCAGTGTTTTTAATGTAAAAAAATTTGACTGCAAATTCTTTCCCTCTAGATTTAGAGAGCTATTCCACTTAAACTGATGGCATGTAACTGAGTACTGACACGTTAAACCTAAGTGACAAGATCCAAGACTAAACATTTTCAGACTGCAGTTAGAGTTGGCCACACCCTCTATTTCCCAACTTCAGGATTATTTTAATCTAAAAATAGCAACATAGAACACATTGTCAATTAAATGCCAGTTTATCCAAATTTGTTTCATTACTACTTGTTAGGCATCATGTGAATTGATGGTGCTAAACATAAACATGGATTTTCTACCCTAAACAGATTGCAATCTAAGGTCACAATCCTACCAGCTAATCCAAGTATGTAGATCTTTATGTGCACAGAGTGCTCCACTGAGTTCAACAGAACATCAAGGAGACGGAAATGTCCACTAACAAGGACGCAAATGCAGAATCAAGGGCCATAAGGTGACTGGTCCCACTGAAGTTAATGAGATTACTCACATGAGGCGTAGTGACAGAACTACAGACATAAGCATGTGAGAAACAAGCTGGGTGAGGAAGTATCTTTTATTGGACCAACTTCTGTTGATCAAAGAGACAAGTTTCCAAAGTACAGAGAGCTCTTCCTCAGGCAGCTCAGTGTAGCTCCAAAGTTGGTTTCTCACACCAACTGATCATCAAAAGACACTGCCTCACCCACCTTTTTTCTTTCACGCCCTGGATCCAACATGGCTACAACCACATTGCAGTAAGTCTAAGGGACATGGTAGGAAGGAATAAGAGAAAGGAAGCTGCTTGAGAGAAACAACACAGATTTGAAGAAGTAATGGGGGAGGAGGGGGGAATTAAAATTTTTTTTTAAAGGTTGGTGGCATTATACTAATTTGGAGATTAAGTTATAGTAAACTATACAAAGATTGCAGCACTATTGCTAATTGGTTCCTTTCAGAGAAAAAAAGCTTCCACAAATAATAGACTATTTATCCTCCCTAATGAAGCTGATAAACAGTATCACAGTAATAATAGATTTCACAGCACTGCATAACTTGGAGACTGAATACTTCATTGTATTCAAATGTGAAGACTTTTTCCAGATACCTGGGGAAAGATATCTTCCAGGAGCTCAAATTCTAACTGCCTTTAAAGATTGTCATCTCGAACTATGTGCTTTTCTAAGATAAAAGCACATCTTATAGTTAACACATCAGACAAAGAAACTAGAACTGAAACTCTACCACCAGAACAATCCTTTGTTAGAGAAAATTAATTACTTATTAGAATTGTTAGTTTATTGAACAATGAATTACAGTAATCTACTTTGACCTACTTACCTAATGTAAATATTCCAACTGATATTGCAGAAGTTGAAGTGGGAGGAGGAACAAAGGGGATTAAAGATAATTTAGTCTGACAGGGCTACCAATGACTCACAAAACAGAGAAATTTGCAAATGTTTGCTTTTCAAACAATGTATCCTGTCCTAAGACCCTTCTAAATATCAGCCAGCCATTTGTCTATTTGCAATTACAAACAGCAAAAAGTACCCAAACGACACAGGAACTCTGGTTCATTTCCATAATATGGGAATGCCAAGAACAATAAAATAACCACCAAAGAGGAAAAGGCCAAGAGCTCTAAACATGTGTGTGTAGTTTATGGACAGAGCGATGAAAGCTGTGTGACTCACAGCTGCTTTACCCAAT
Organism: Pelochelys cantorii; assembly: GCA_032595735.1. Lineage (NCBI taxonomy): Eukaryota > Metazoa > Chordata > Testudines > Trionychidae > Pelochelys > Pelochelys cantorii. The sequence goes on from CM064327.1 coordinate 102,991,947, forward strand.
CATAAGCTATTTCTCACTATGAGCACCATATGCTACGAAATTAACCAACCCTCCCCCCCCCCCCCACACACACCCTGTCAGTACCCAAACATACACATATTAGTTTAAAATGTCCAATTCAAACTTTTATGGGAGAGTGAAAAAAATGAAACACTAAGGGTATGTCTACACTACAGTGCTATTTTGAATTATCTTAATTCGAATTAACACATCTACACAAAATCTATTTCGAAATAGCATGTCCGCACTGACTGGACCCTGAACTGAAGTTAAGGCTGGCCAGAACCAGTGCGGGCAGGGCATCAGGTTAGGACTTAGCCTCAGGCAGCAGCCCCACACGCTAACTGAGCTCCATGCTCAAAGGGACCCTACCCCCACCCCAGACAGACAGTTCTCAGGGTTCCCCGCTTGCGTGTCTACCTCGATGAGGGACAGCAAAGCAGTCCTGTCTTGGAGTGCCCTGAGTGCCCGCACTCGGGACACCACAGCACTCAGCCACATGGAGCCAGAGCTGCCCCTGGGCACACCAATGCATCTCGTGGGGTCGTTGCCGTCAGCCCAGCTGCACTTGCTGCGGGCTGCCATCTGGGGGGGTCCATCGGGGGGCTGTCAGGATCCAGGAGGCCCTGCGGGAGAGCATCCACCCCGAGGAGCCCTCAGAGCCACCCCGGTCCTCCCCACCGGGGGCTCGTGCCCCATTCCTCCCTCACGTCCTTTCACTTACCCCTCCCTAGCCCACCTTCCTGATGTCAAACAAAAGACACGTATGTTCAAAAATAGAAACTGGGTTTATTGAACAAAACTGGGGGAGGGGGGAGATGAACCTCTGGGGAGATTGGAAAAGGAGAGTGGGAGAGAGGAGAGGGAAACCTGGGAGGAGGGAGCTGGAAGGGGGAAGCAAGGGGAAGAAGGGGGAGGGAAATCTCAGGGCCCAGGGTTGGGGGTCTCGCCGGACCAACTTGATTTTCATGCAAACCTGCTCCTGGGTTCGCATGTGGCCTTTGGTGGCCAGGCTGGCAGCTATCCTGCCATAGACGGCCGCATTCCTCCGGCTGGTGAGGAGATCATGGACGTTGGGGGCATCCCCCCCAAACCTGAATAAGGTCCATGATCTCCACCCTGGACCAGGAAGGCGCCCACCTTCTCCAGCCCATCAGGCTCCTGGGAGCTGGCAGACTGCTCCTGGGGAGCGGTGGAGGGCTGGCTGCCAGTAGCTTGCTGGGTCATGTTTTGGGGCCACTGGGTCAGGGGCCCCGGGGGCCACTGCTAGCTCTGGGCTGGCATGCTTGGAGCTGGCACAGGCACTGTGGCCAGGGTCTACCCCTTTAATGGCTCCGGGGCTGGGGGGAGAGAAGAGTAAGTTTTCCTGGTTGTGCCCAGAGTGGCCACCAGGGCTCCCTGGGAAGGGCTGGAGGCCCCCTATTTCAAATTAAGTGTCTACACACAGCACTTAATTTGAAATAGCTATTTCGAATTCAGCGTTACTCCTCGTAGAATGAGGTTTACCAAATTCAAATTAAAGTGCTCCGCTATTTCGAATTAATTTTGAAATAGTGGTTTGCATGTATAGGTGCTATTAAAGTTAATTCAAAATAAGGGCTGTTATTTCGAATTAACTTTGCAGTGTAGACATACCCTATGTCTTTCCCTGCCTGGCTTTTGCTAGCTGTAAGATTGGACAATTCTCTAGGATAAGACTTATAACCTCTTCAAAAACAACAAATGGTCTGGTAGCACTTTATAGACTAACAAAACATGTAGGTGGTATCATGAGCTTTCGTGGGCTCAGCCACTTCTTCAGATGACCGGAGTTTCATGATAAAACATGTAGATGGTATCATGAAACTCCGGTCATCTGAAGAAGTGGGCTGAGCCCACGAAAGCTCATGATACCACCTACATGTTTTGTTAGTCTATAAAGTGCTACCAGACCATTTGTTGTTTTTTAAGTTTATCTTGTACAGACTAACTCGGCTACCCCCTGAAACCTCTTCAAAGACCAACATTTAGCAATAAACATGAATTACATTAACCACCTACTTCTCAGGAAGCAGGATCTCAGATACAGAAAGAAAAACCACCTGTGCTTCAGTTAATGCTGCACAGACAACAGCTATTGCTTAGTGTGATGGCCTAATTCTGTTCCCATTGAAGTCAACAGGAGTTTTATTGTGGACTTCAGTGGGAGTCTGCTCCCATTGACCTTAATGGGGGCAGAATCTGGCCATCACCGAGCATTCTTGAAAGTCCCACTCTTGAGCATATATCAGAAATTAATCCTGAGTTCAGTTTTTAAATCTGCGGAACTTCACTTTACCAACAGTAATGAACCAGCCCCTAGACTAGGGATGTTAAATTTAGTTGAATCAACTAGTTGATGGATTTTCCATTGACTAGTCGAATAGTCGATAACCAGGGGAGCCGCAGCGAGGTTAGCTCCCGGGCCAGGAGCTAACCCCACTGCGGATCCACCTTTTAAATGTATTAAGAGCCTATCAGCCATCACTGAGCAGCAGCAGGAGGGACCCAAGCACATGCCCAGTCCCAGATGCTGCACCTCTGCTTTTTAAATGTATTAAGAGCCTACTGGCTCGTATCCAAAGTACAGCAGGAAGGACCCAGCGCGAGCCTGGACAGCTGATTCCCGACTTGTGCTGGGTTCCTCCTGCTGCACGTTAGCCTTTTAAATGTATTAAAAGCCAACAGCTGATTCCCAGCTTGCACCCGGTCCCTGTTACCTCCCGCCCCCCGTGGAGACAGTGCTGGGGATGGGGAACAGGCTTTTAAGTGGTCTCCCTCCAGCATTGGCTCCTGCTCCCCCCAGGCAGCAAGGGGTGGGGAGAAGCAACTAGTCGAGGGACTAATTGACTATCCGATAAGCTTTGGATAGTCGACTCGTCGCTTACATCCTTACCCTAGATGTGTGCCACAATGGGCATCTCCTCTCCACGTCAAGAGAAACAGAAGAATAACAGCGGAAAGGGTTATTTTTTTAAACTATGTTCCTTGCTATGAATTTTTAAAAGGCTGCTTCATTGCTTAATGGTCACCTGCCATGCTAAGGTGGAACTAATTCTTTAGCTCAAGCAGTCCACTCGTAGCTTATACTTTGGGATGCAGCATGGATTAGTGCACAGCAGGGATGTTAAAATGCATTTATTTAATTAAACGTGTAACTGCTGAAAATTTCAGCAGTTACACATGGGGCATCAGGTGGCTCCCCGGGAGCCAGCTTTTAAGCATCGACTGTATTTCTGTTGTGTGTATACAGTGATCCATGACTGGGACTTTTAGGCCCAATAATAATAATAATTAGCATTAGACTAAATGAAAGCCTTGAATTTTGCTAACAGTTCTGTTTATTGTTGCATTAAGGTGGATGGTAGGCCCTATTCACACTACAGTTCAACTTAGCTTTTGTAACCAATTGACAAATATCATCTGAGTTGTGTTACCTAATTGTTTGTTTCAGTGCTTTCTGGGCTTAGTTCAGCCACATATGAGAGAGAGGAGCTGCTATGGGAACACAAGTCTTAACAGCTGTGCCATACTACTTCAGCATGGAACAGAGCAGCATGGAGACACACTCACAGCCTGGTGCAAGAAGCAATACCTCCAGAAATCCTGCTACACAGACAGCTCACACATGCATTGGTAGTGTTTTGTTACCAATGCTGAAAACAAAAGCCTGTGCACCAAACTAATCACAGGAAGACCACCAAAGTAGCTTAGGCCTCAAGCAGGAGCAACACAAGTGACATTTACTAACAAGAGATTGAACAACATAGTGTGGGGATAAGGAATATTAAGGGGGTGAGGGGGAGATTGGCTAATTGTGTAGTCACAGCATCCTGGGCTGGCCGCAGGCAGAGGCTACTCCAGCAGCAGCCCCTGTATGCAGCCAGCCCCAGAGGGCAGCAGCAGTGTGCACGGAGGGGGAGGAGCAGGCAGCACCATGGAAAGAGTGCTATGGGAACTGGCTTTTAAGTCAGCTCCCCGCAGCACCTGTTCTCCTCTCTTTGCTGCCTCTGATACAGAGGCAGCATGGGGAAAGGAAGCAAGTAGTCAAGTACCCGACTACTTGTTACATCCCTAGTGTGGGTAGAAGCAATCTTTACAGCCAGCCATGCCATTGGGGAAATGTGTCTTCTCAGCACAGCTAACCCAGGTCTGAGAACTGGAATTAGCTTAGCCCAGGCATGAAGGTTGCCACTGCAAAACCCTTCCCTTGTTGCTGTGTCATTGTTTCTGCACTCTTTTAGGTGCATAGTCCATGGTTCTTTGCGCTGAGACATTCTAGGATTCTTTCCCAGTCAATTGAGGGAACTTGTCTGTTCTTAGGAGAGGGGAATTGTGGGAAGGCACTGGAAGACTCTGCAACTTCATTGCAAACTGTGTGGGAATCAGCCCAACCCAAAGTGAAGTTTGGATTGTAATCCATTCCAGTCCCCCAACTATCACAGCTAGCTCAACTGAAAGCATCTTCAAACCTGGACAAGAGGTTTTTCTATGTGAATGGTAGGGAGATTTGTGCTAAAACCCAGGCGAGAGCCTGAGGTAAGCTGGCCATAAAAAAAAAAACACACCTTAACTGGTTACAAAATCAATTAAACCCTCTCTTATACTGCACCACAGCCTTCCCTTTTTAATCCAATGTTTATAGCGCACACAACTGCCAGAGTCATTTGAGGCTCACATCTGACCAAACCTGACTGGTAATTGGGAACAACTGTGCAGGGTGGAAACAGGAGAGATGCCCTCAGGCAGGATGGCTGTGGGATTTAAGTGCCACACCTGCCTTCTCTTGAGTCTGTGAGTGAGTCTGAAAAAAATTCTACTGGGATCAGGTTTAACCCTGTATTCTGAGGTTTGCATTCAGTCAGTGGTAGGGAGCACAATTCCATGTATGCTTGAGCGGCCACCCAGGAGCAATTCATATGCTGCCCAGCTGATTAGATGAGTGCCCAAAACCAGCATTATGTGCTTCTACCAATGGTGCACATCTGCACATATCAGTGCATATAACAAAATTTATTCCACACAAATAAAAAGGACACGGAACATTAGCAGGGAGCATGGAAGGTCCTTTTTGTCTTTAGCTTTTTGTCCTTAATTAATTCCTAGGGCAGAATTTACATTGTGTTTTTTAACTACAGGTTAGACAGAGAGACAGAAAGGGCAAGTCTGTTAGAGGAATTACAAGGGACCACTGAGTGTTAACTGTGTGCAGGAAACAAATTATATTGGGGTGGGGGCCTGTGCTGAAGAAGAGCCCTGTGTAGCATGAAAGCTTGTCTGTCACCAAAAGAAGTTGACCCAATAGAAAATATAACCTTACCACCTTGTTTGTCTAGTACCCTGGCTACACCACCACTGAAGTCACTGTCAGGCAAATTTTCCACCAGTTTCAGTAGCAGCTTTAACTGAAGATTGCAGATATTCAGTTCTGTTTAAGCTGTAAGAAATTCTCAGTATTAGTTTTCAGGTGCATTCTTAAAGGGTCCCTCTGCTGAGGGTCCTCAATAAAGAGGTTTGTGCCGGTGATGCAGGAGGGAGTCATGTACAAAATGTTACCAGATTGGGCCCTAGATAGATACTAGTAGGTTTAGACTTTTAGACCAGTGGTTCTCAAACTTTCCAGACTGTTGTTCTGCACTCAGAAGACCCGATTTGTCTTGCATCCTCCTACCCCAATTTTCGCCTCACAAACTACTCGCTTACAAAAATCAGACAAAACACAGAAGTGCCACGGTGAACTATTACTGAAAAACTGCTTCCTTACTCATTATTATAAAATAAATCACAACCCCCACACTGAGAAAACTCAGATCTAATATAAAGAGCAGGATAAACAAGTTATTGTGTATATGAGAGTGTAGTTTGTACTGACTTTGCTAGTGCTCTTTTTGTAACCTGTTGTACAACCAGGCAAATACCTGTATGAGTGGATGTACCCCCTGGAAGACCCTTGTATATACTCAAGGGTACCTATACTTTAGATTGAGAACCACTGTTGTAGCCAGTAGTCATCTGGCAACATTTGCAGAAACTGTATTTAACATTGTAACCACATGGCCATCTTGCGACAACCAGATTTTCAATATGTAATTTCCAGGGCAGTCAGGACCCTGTTTAGACAAACTGTTTACAATAGGACAGGCACTCCATCATGCATCCTGGGACAGGGCCACCCAGAGCAGATTGCCTCATGTGCGTTACTTGCAGGCACTGGCTGCCCAAGCGCTCCCAGAGAACAGCGTTACAGAGCCCAGGGGTTTCTATGGTGTAATAAATGCTGCTGCATAGACAATTCATCTGTGCATGCCGTAGCCAGCTTCCAGGTAGGGATGTAAAATCCCTTTTAATCAGTTAACTGCTTAAATGTAATCCTGTGGGCAGGGGGCTGCTTCAGCCAGGCTGGGCCCACCACACTGTGCCGAGGGTGGGCCCAGCTGGGCTGGAGTGTCCCCAGCTTACAGTGTGGTGGGGCCAACTGGGCTGGAACAGCCCCCTCTGCCCACCACTAGTTACAGGAGCCAATCATGACCAATTACAATAATCACTGTATTCTGTGCTGTCCCGACTCCCCAGCCACAGATCGTGTACATGTGAGGAAGATGGAATCTTAACAATTCTTTCAGAGTAGGAAGGGTTTGACAGCTTGAATGCCTCAGTTTTCCACAGAGTGCATTGCAGATAAATTAATGGGAAGGTAGAAAGAGAAAAGATGCAATTTCTTCTCTCTCCTATCATGGTCAAGTAAATCTGTCAAACATAGGTCTTATGGAGGGAAAGACATGTCACACATGTATTTATCATTTGTTGAGCAGACACTTTTGTCCATTGACATTCTCCATTTAGTTCAACTATCCCTAGACTGTGCCAAGACTATCAAACCTAACAACAAACTGGTTAATGCAGACATTTCACATACGTTACTACTTAAAGGAGCCTTCCCAGGATCAGAATGAATGCTTACAATAAAACAAGGAAGACATTACCCCCTATATGTTTGGCACAGAGGTGCTATATAATACACAACAACAAAGGAATACCTGTTCTGAAGTGCTCAACATTTTTTTTTCCTTCTTTCGGGGGAGAGGGAGGGAGAACAAGCCAACTGAACCAATTACATAAACTTCTCTTTCAGCTCACATGAAAGATTAATCTTTACATGCCAAGTTCTTTTTTTGACTTGGCAACCGGATTTTGTGGAAATCCATAATTAAAATACAGCTAGTCCAGAATGACTGAAGTCAATCTTGCTTTGGCATCTTGTCTTAAAATGGCAGCAAGACATTGTGGTTTTCTCCAAGTCTATACTACATTTGGTTTGGATTCTGTTTTGAAGTTCAGAACAAGAAGTTTAAATAAACGCAGTCTTATCACACTATTTTTGACAGAGTTGTTTTTTTTTATTTGACTTGTTACCAGAAATCCAATCCAACTTCATGAAGAATTTGGAAACGGCATGAAATCTGTGGCAACATCCTGGAGATTCAAAGCATCATGTCTTCAGTAGTGTGCCTGAATACCGATTTTAAAATGTAAACCCTATTCTTATAAAGACCAAGATTTCCAAGGACCTCTCAACTGCAGAAGGACAGTATAATCTAGTGTAGGCTGAGCACCCACAGGAAAAGAACAAACTGAAAAAAACCCCAAATAATCTATAAAGTGCTACTAGACTAACAAAACATGCAGATAGACTAACATGTAACTTGTTAGTCTGTACAGGTAAACTGAAAAAACAACAAAAAGTCTGGTAGCACTTTATACTAACTCGGCTACCCCCTAAAGCTTCAGAAAGAGAATAGTAGGTGCTCAGCAACCACCAGCCATAGCTATTTAATGCCACCCTGGATGAGCTAATCAGGGACACTGCCAAACAGCTGATCAACAGCTCAGGGAGAGGTTTGGGACGGGCAGAGAGCAGTGAGCCGGTTGGACCTCAGAGAGGGGTGGCGCACACCTTTCCCCATGGGAAAACTAGAAGTCAGGGCCTCTTTAATCCATAATGAGGGTACAACCAATCAGGCTACTGAGAATTGACTTGAGAATGTCACAAGGGAGCAAGATCAGTCCGCTTAAGTTTTTTACTCCTTGTCAAGGTGACTGGTAAAAGCAAATTTATTTTTAGTGCAATGTTACAGATTATAAGATCATACATCTGTAATTGTAAAAAGTTTATTTAATTGTAAAATGCTTACCTGGGCACATATTTCATTTCCTAAGCTCTTTGTACAGGAACAATGTTGATTTTTGGGGGGATAAAAGCCTTTTTTTGCAATTGAGCATCTGTTGCACAGGCACTCGTCCCCTTAACAAGCAGCAATGTTAGCAGGACAAACCACAAGCTGAGTATTTCTCCACCCTAGCAATTGTTTTTAATAGGGCACAATTGCTGGAGGATGATTTCTTACATGTCAGAGATCCAAAACATGCTCTTTAATCCACAACGTTCATTGTGCATGAGAAGAGCACTGTGTATCTAAAGAGCTGTGCTCAGTATCAGGCTTGACTCTGTATCATGAGCTTTTTTTTGGCACTAGACATCAGAATGCCAATATTAGAAGCATATTAATAAGCTAATTACTATGTTTGATAGAACACTGAGTAACTGAATATTGAATTTGGATTAAATGGAATAGCAGATGTAACAAACATAAAACTATTTAAGTGTTCTGATTGCCTGTAGTAACATTATTAGTAACCTGTCATTATTCATCATGTAAGATCATCATCTGCACAGCACTGCAGTCAGGTGAAGAGGGCAGGGGGTGTTATCGCTTTCCAAGCCATAATGAAAAGAATAATCTCATTTTCTGATAAGAGGATTTAAACATCTTCTGAAGATGTTTTTCTTTCACAGTCAATTAAAAAAAAAAAAAATCAGTTGATCTATATCCACTCTAAGAAGATTGAAGATCCTTCTCCAATTACTTTTCTGCTTGTACCTTTAGTCGTGAGGAAGTAAGGTAAGGCTATGAGGAAATAAGGTAATACTATAGCTCCATTACAACTCAAATATATATAAATTATGTTGTGTAGGAGTGTGAATTAGCCACCCCTTGAATGATGTAACTTATGCCGACTAAGTGATAGTGTGGACTCTACTATGTCGAGGGAGAGCTACTCACTGATAGCTACTACCACTCACTGGGGGTGGATTAATTAAGCTGACAATAGAGCGACTACACTAGAGAGTTCGCAGTGGTGGAGCTGGCATCAGTGAAGCTGTAAGCTCTCTAGTATACCATAGCCTTGGTATGTGAAGAGGATACACACCTCTGCCTCTCTTCAAAAGAATGTGACAAAAGACAAACTTGAACGTCTTATAAATCTTAAATTCAAGAGTGACAACTGAGTCAAGTATCTTCTTCTAGATATCTATAAGGACTTTCAAAACAAACAAACAAAAATCTTACAATATTCCAGAATATCCAGCTGATTCGAGAAGAAAGTGAGACTTGTGTTCTCAATACAAATCCTTCCACTTAGCTCTGCATTTGAAAAAATCATAAAAATTATAATTTTCCCTTTTCTCACTCAGTTTTTTTTTTTAAATCTTATTTTAAGAAATCTCTAGTTTTCACTCTTCAGGTGGTAATAATGAATGAATATCTCATGGTGGATGTATTGAGTGTTCTCAAAAAGTTTGTTTTGTTTCTAGAGCATCATAGTAATGCATGGGGTTTCCCAGAAGAATAAGATAATAGGTCTAATTCTTGGGGTATTTTAAACCCTGAATGGAGAGGAAATGCAGTAAGAATAAGGTTTATGTTTGTTTACCAGCAACGTGGAGTTTTTAAAGCTTAGGTAAGAGGTATAGGGGAATGGTGTGTGGGGGGGTCCTTTTAAAATTGTTTCTAGAAGCCAGTAATCTGAGACAAGAGTCTTGAAAGGGAAACATACACTCTGCTTACCACCAACTTGACAGAGTGGATACAGAATACTAGATGCAGGAGAGAACAATAGTTATGATCTAGCAAGATTGCTTCTGATTGTGACTTTGAAATTCCTGCCTAACTCTGGATCTCAAAAGTTTATCTTGAGCTACAGATGTAAATATTATCTGTCTCAATAGACATGGGGTATTTTGATTTTTAATCTAGAGAAAGTCATAGAAAAGCAAAAAGGGTCAAAATGTAATCATATTTCAACATCTAACGAGGGGATGGTATTAACAGGCTCCCCAACTGGTTTTCCTTCCCCCAGTATCTCATCCTGCAACAGGATATAAAGTCCTTGTTAGTTTAAGGGGCGGTGGAAGAGAATAAGGAAGAGAGGCAAAATTAAAGATTTCAGTGATCAACTTCATCTGAGGATGCAAGCATATAAAAAGCACTTATTTGATGTTTTGCCTTATTTAGTCTTTGAGAAGAGATCATATCACCACATTATGGCAAGCCACTTCCCCTAGGAAATCATTTCTGACTTGTTATAGAAGTACTTCACAGCAAACACAAAGTCATTCATTTTGTGAAGGGCTTTTAGTAGAGAATGTATTGCTTTAAATATTACCAGTGGAGAGGTAAAACATAGGACATTTAGGGAATCAAATAGCAGTTGCTGAAAAATCCTGTAGGGCCAAATTCTGAGATAATGTAAGTCAGCATAGCTCTACTGAAGTCAAAGGAGCTAAGATGAGTTACACCAGCTGAAAATCTGACCACCTACATTTCCCAAGAAGCTTAGATGTTGCCAACATTGGGGAAAAAAACCACCACCACATGGGTCTACTTTTTTATATCACTTATTTCTGGTTTTAGTAAGGCAGGAATAGTATCTAAGAATCAGATCAGAGGCCAGGTCCACAATAGGGGACAATGTCAATCTAAGGTATGCGACTCCAGCTAAGTGAATAGCATAGCTGGAGTCAACATACCTAAGTTTGAGTTATTGTGTCGTCGTCTCCACCACAGGGGCTGGGGGTGTCAATGGGAGAAACTCTGTCAACTACCCTTACTCTTCTCACTCTGGTGAAGGGCTAGAGTTGACAAGAGCTCAATCAGCAGTCAATTTAGTGGTTCTTTACAAGACCTGCTAAATCAACCCCAGGGAGATCAATCCCCTCAGCACCAATCTTCTGGTAAGTGTAGACAAGGCCTTAGTCTCAGGGAATATACATAAGATTGTGAAGTGGAACTAAAGATTGTTTCCACAGAGGGCAATCAATCGAAAATGCATGTTGCTCAATACTACTTTATACATACAGCATCTTTGTACTAATGATCACAAAGTGGTTAAAATAAGACATGGAAAACAGAGATTAAGGGTTCAGTCCAACCCTCATTAAAGTCAATAGAAAGATCCTCATTCATTGTAGTGGGAAAAGGGTTGAGCATGCTACATAAGACTCAAGAATATGCAGCAAGTCAGTGCAAGCATCTGGAACCCACTCAACTCTGCTGTCACAGGAGTCTTGCCTCCTTTTCTGCCTCCTGCCGTGCCAAGTTTAATGCCAGATTCAGGTTTAGATGAGTCTTAACTAGTCTGCAGCAATTCTGCCCTTAGTTTTCATTGGGAGTAAATCTGAATCACGAAGGATGCAATATACTATGTTGCTGGCTGTTCATGTAAACAGATGATTATCCATTTCAGGGTAAGAGGGGATGGCTCTAGAAGAAGCATAATTCAATTTTTTGGAGCTCTTTTAAATCTTGTTCAGTAAAGTGAAAGAAAGTGGTTGCAAGAACTTCCATAAAGGCACTTACTTCCCTGGGTGGCAGATTTTGGAAGGGTGGGCATCTCTTTTAATGGAGAAGATAAGCAAAATGGGGAGGTGAGGTGGACTCCTGGATCCAAAGCCAATTACACACTAGTTCAAGATACTGTACTGCACCCATCTGACACTCTCTCTGACAGGCCAGAGCATTAAAAGATAGCTGAGACAACATGAATTCTCATAGTCAACTTTCTAGTTCTCAGGCAGGTTTTGACAGGCTTTACTCTTACAAAATAAAGGTAACTAGATTCCAAGTATTTAAAAGGCTGGCTCTGCACAGCTGCCAGGGGCAGTTGCATTGACTAGACGATAGTTAAGTTGTCTTTTTTATCCATAAGAGTCCATCCAGACCAAAATGGAAAATAGTTGGTATTTTCAGGCAGGTCAAAGGAACAGTCATACCAGGACAAACCAGCCTGGCTGGTATCCCATCTCCAACAACTGTGGATCATAGATGATTCACTGAAAGATAGAAAAGTCTGCAAACATGTAATACACCTCACCTGGTATGCACAATATATTGGGAAAGAGTTTCTTCCTGACCCTCAGTGATCAACTTACCCCGTGAGGTATGAGAGTTAGCTACCTCATTCTAATATACCTAACAGCTTTGTAAAGAATATAAAAGGAACCTGTTGTTTCAACAGTGACCTCACTACAGCAACTAATCACAATAATTTGCTACATAATTAACACTCAGTGTTACTACAAACAATGGATAATAGGCTAATACAACATTAAGTTTAACTTTTGTATGTTTGTCAAAAACATTAATTCTTGATTTTCCTATCAGAATATTAACACAGGTGCATTGCATGTGTGGTGTTCTGGATCACTTATGGATGTGTACGTACATGGGGGTTGGGTATGGTTTTTTTTCTAAGTTTTCCTGACATTTAAAGATTTACCTTAAGAATGAAGTAATGTGGTTTTCTGCATTTCATTTCCTTGGCTTAAACACTACTTCTGACATCAGTGGAGAGAAACTCCCCCCCCCCATACTAAAGCTCTTCCAGAAAACTGCTCCTCCCACACAAATGTTCTCACTATATCTGCCCCCTCTCTGGAAATCTACAATCATGAAATCACACACAAGTGTGAGGTGGCCTGGTTGGATAAAACTGGAGGGATTCTTCAACTGAGAAGGAGGTTGTCAGGTGCTCACCAGCTGTGAGTTACTTTTTTTTTTTAATCAGCCACAGAAAATAAACATAGAAAACTGGTTTACTGAATATTGAATCAGAATATTAACTTATCCAATCTGCAGATGTTAGATGTGTGTTTAACAGTGAAAGTTTTGGTTTGAAAATGCAGGCCAAGTGCACTGAATATATGACTGGTAATTAAACATTCAGGCAGGGTCTGGAGGGTTTCTTGAGGTAGGCTGGGTGGGCACAAAACTTCTGAATGCATTACGCTTTCACAGCAAAAACAACTGGAAATGGACTGCCAGTGTAGAGAAATAGACAACAATTTTCCAAGCTTGCTGCTGACATGGTTTGGATGCTACCATACAAATTGGGGGGTAGAAAATAAAGTGTTCTAAACTTGCATGTGAGATGTCACTTCCAAATACCCCAGAAATTAATGCAGATATTCAGCTCAACCCAGCCCCAAACATTCTCAAGGGCAGCAGTGTGTGCTGTCCCAACTGAATCAAACTGTACCATTAACAACAGTGGTAGGTGGAGGCACCAGGATACAGACAGGTTAAGATGGTAGTAAACTTGGTATCACAGTTTTCAGTTAATCTGGAATGGTGCATGAAGTTTTACAAAGCTCTAATTTTATTCCTTGTATTTTTTTCCCAGACTTGTGTAAGTGACTAGTCATTGAGGACTAACTAGATACATAGTATGAATTTTTAAAACCAGACTGCTAAGAGTTTTAAAATATATATAAAAATTGTTCAATATTTAAGTACTAGACATTTTCCATTCAAAAGTGGCTGGATTTTGATCAAGTTTTGAACAGAAACAAATTCACCTCTTCTTGCTGAGACTAAACAGTGGACATTTCAACCAGAAAGGGTTGTTTGACAAAAAAAAAAAAAAAAAAAAAAAAAAAACACCACACACACACCACCACACCAGACACTTGAAAACAAGATTTTAAAAGTTGGCTATTCAACTCAAACCTAGATGCAGCTGCTTTGCAATGTTCCAGTTTAGCATGCTATGGACTTCTAATTTACAATTCATTTTCTAACCATAATAATATGTATAGAATCCATATATCTGTAAGTGCTTTACAAGGATGCGTACATATCCTCATTTTACAGGTGATGAAATGGAGACACACAGACACTGAGACTTTAAAAAAAAAAATCATCACATAGCATGTTAGTGAGAAAGCTGGGAATAGAACCCAGGTGTCTTACTCCCAGTACTGTGGCCATGTTTCAGTGGATTTTTTTGGCCCTGTTGATTTACTATCACATGGGAACCGGAAGCATTTGGAATTCTGTCTCACTTCTCTCAGTATATACTTAAGATGTACATAATTTATGTCTCATTACAAGCACACACCCTGTTAATGGTCAGGCAAGGCAGGCAGGCTAGCTCAAGTTCAATATTCCACAGGGGACTCTTCAGAAAGACACCAAGCTAAAACAAGAAGGTGTTCCTGGGCAAGGGCATGCTCATCTGTGTCTCATCTTTGTGAAAGAAGGCTCACTAGACAAAAGAATCCTTTTAGCAGGAATCTTTGGAGCTGAGCTTTCCTCCCAGAGAGAAAAAAAAATCACTAGATAATCAGATGATCACAAAAACCCAAACAAGTTTAAACAGATGTGCAACAAACATTACAGCACTGACAGGCTGAGATCTGTAGAGGAGCCTGAAAACTTGAGACCAAAGGCTATTTAAGTCACTGAAGAGGTGGGACTGAATTCAGAGTTAATTCAAGGGGGGGAGGGGCGAGATTTTCTTCTTTTCGCAGCTTTTACCAAATTCCACAGTAAAAACTTTGCGAACAGGTCTATAAAGCGAGACAATGGATCTTTTTCTTTAAAAAAAACCCTGCTAAACATTGTGCTTTCTTGAGTCAAACTGAAGCAACTGATCAAGTTTAAACCGAATCGGTATTAAAGCTACAGCATCACCCCCTCCTCCCTGTCCCTACGGCATCAAGCAGAAACTGACTGAACTAACGGGCTTTCACCCCGTTTAAAAATCTCGGCTTTTGTGTAAACAGCCCATCACAGCTGGGGGGAGGGGTGCAGTTACTGACTCGCACCGAGCCAGAAACGTGCGACCCAATCCAAAATAAAGAGTTCACGCTGGCTGCAAAACTTGCCCGGCGAAGTTCCCCTCATGTAAGTGCTCTAGTTCAT
The DNA here is from genome assembly GCA_032595735.1 of Pelochelys cantorii. Classification (NCBI taxonomy): domain Eukaryota; kingdom Metazoa; phylum Chordata; order Testudines; family Trionychidae; genus Pelochelys; species Pelochelys cantorii. The sequence goes on from CM064327.1 coordinate 103,007,009, forward strand.
ACAGCAGCTTGTCTGGAGATCCCTTCCTCTTTGTGGATGCAGGGATGATGGGGGTGGATTTCCCTACATTTCCAGCTCAGTCCAGGAGGAAAAAAAATATGAGGGCTAGAGAGTTTGAGCCATGTGATCGTAGCTACATACCGAAAGCAGCTCAGCCTTTTGAAAACGTGCAACCAGGAACAACTTCTACCCTTTGCTACAACTTGGAAAATATTTTAAATCGCAAAGAGGGGGAGGGGGATAAGTGGAGGACTTCCATTCATTTATAAGAAAACCCGGGGGAGGAAAGCACCGGGCTGCTTCCGATGTCCTGCCGCAATCTCCTTACCTTACTCTTCACTTCCACCGCGCTACAATCGAAATACCGCAGAGTCTGAGATTTATTAAAACTCCGATTCATCTTCTCGGTCCCCTGTTTGTCCCCCCCTTCGTCCTCCTTTTCGCCCTTGCTCAACAAGGGCTGCAGGATCCGCTGCCTCCGACTGTGGGAAAGTTTCCCCCCCACCGGCTGCGTGTTGTTGCCGCTGCTCCGGCCCTGGAATGTATCTTTCTTTGGAACGCTCAGCCGCCGGAGGTTCTTTTACTTTGTCCCAACGCTCGAATCAGAGCGCCCGCCCAGCTCGCTCTCCGGGCTTCTGTTTGTAACAATCGCTCCAGCAGAGCTCGCAGCAGCGCGCCCGTGACTCAATGGGAGGAGGTGGCACGTACTAGACCCCGCCTCCGACTGAACCTCCCCCTTCCATCCTCATCTCTTTCAGTTCCCGAAGAGAAAGGCTTCTTCCGAGCTCCAGAGTTGTGCGCTTTCTGGCCTGTGATTTGCTGCAGAAATCCCTAGTTGGGCTTAGGGAAGTCGCTCTCAAGAGGGGGAATCTGCGGACAGAACAATTGACTGGGGAGTCAGTGCAGTGGAGGAGCATGCAAACCAAAAGCCGGGGGCGAGGGACAGATTAGCTCTTCTTCCCCCTTTCGCAAATTTGGAGATATTTGGATGTAAACTTATATCTGTGCAATATTTTTACAAGCGATAAAGAAAACTACTAACAGGCACAATTGCCATGAAAATTTAGCAGCCCCAGCCAGTACATTAACTAGTTATAATATAGGTTTATAATAATATTGCCAAGCCTAAGGTTTTGATCCTGTAAACATTTATGCATATATGCATTAGTACCATTACTATTACAGCTGATAGTGAAATTCAATAGAACTACTCGCATTAGTGCAAGTTAAGCACATGTGTAAAGTGTTTGCAAGATTGGAGCACAGTGTGAGCCCTGCCCTTGTGCAGCTACTCAGGAAAAGTTAAAATGAGATGCAACTAATTAGTTGAACACCCATAGCTAGGTTGTTTGTTTCTACTGGTAGTGTGCATTCACACATAACATTTATTCTGCACATGGATGGAAAAAATCCACACATGAATGGGAAAGATTAGAGGGAACATTAGGCACAAAGTGTTCAAAAATCACAAGGCCCCAAAAATCATGATTGGGACTTTTGAAAATTACCTTTTGGTTTTGGAGCCTGTAGTATTCATATTTTTCAAGTTTATCTTTGCAGCCATAAGGGCAGTTAAAATGTACCTGATTTTAAAATGTAAGGTGGTAGTTTCATCACATAACTCAAGGAACTGGCCCTGTAAATAGGGTGATCATATTTCTCTGTGCTGAACATGGGACAGCTGGTACAATTACTCATACTCAGGTAAGTTCAGTGGCAATCAGATCTATGCAGTATCAATGTTCAAATTAATATCAAGCTGACTGAACCCCCGTTAAACATAAATACTGCATAGCTGGAGTCTTTTTATTTACCTTCTTATCTTTAAGGATTTAGGGTTCACAGGGGGAAAGAGACACATACTCTCTCTTCCCTTACTCCCATAAACCTAGGGGTGAAAGTAATTTGAATTTCTTATGGACACTGTGCTATCACAACGGGGAGGGCTTATGGCAGGATGGGTTGTGATACAACAGTACCTGTAAAATTTAAGTGTGAGGGGTTCAGGACAGAGGGTTGGGTTGTGGGGGTAGGGAGTGCAGGAGTTAGGGCGGAGGACTGGGGATGTGAAGGGTGCAGGAGTCAGGGTTGGGGTGTATGAAGGGCTCAGGATATAGGGCTGCACAGTTTTTGATGACAAAATGTATCACTGTGGACAAGGCCTTACTGTATTGGAAGTGCATAGTTACCTGTAATGTACTAATGGTTGTTTGATTATTTTCACTTTTATGGGTTAATTGCTAAAATTAGGAGAAACAACAAGCCCACGAAAGCTTATGACCAAATAAATTTGTTAGTCTTTAAGGTGCCACAGGACTCCTTGTTGTTTTAGCTGAAACAGACTAACACAGTTGCCCCTCTGATGTTAGGAGAGTCCATGAGGGCCTTTTGCCTTGGCTGTCTATAAAATGACTCTGGTCAGTTTCAGCATTCAAAATAGCTGTTTAAGGACTGAGTCTTCTATAGGAATCTTATAGATCAGGGTTTCCCAACCTATGGGTCGGGACCCAAATATGGGTTGCCATTACATTTCAAAAGGGTCGCCAGGTGTCTTCCCCAGGTGGCTCTTAAGGAGTCATTCACACATTTTTTTAATTGCCCTGGGTCACCAAGTCTTCCTGAATTGTCAAAATGGATCCTCATCTGGAAAAGGTTGGGAACCGCTGTTCTAGATGGATCCACACTAGTTAGTGGTTTAATGCCTGGAACAATAAGGGCTCTCCCAACCATAGTGACTGCTGTCTTCCACCTTGACTACACAGAGGCATGAGCACATTTACCTGGCCTTGCTTGAGTTCTTAACTCAGTTAAAGGTGTGGGTTTTAAAAAAAATTGGTGGTCTTAGCTCTTACTGTTTAGAAGGAGTTCTTGAACTGACAGACAGACAATCTCTATAAAATATGTAGTAAATTATCTGTTAACTAATAGCCAGACACATTAGATGCATTTAGTCAATTAGCAGAGTATCCAGTCCAGTCCAACACCACATGGAGAATTAAATCCTGACCTTATTGAAGTCAATGGAAGTTTTGCAATAGACTTCAGTGGAGCCATGATTTCACCCTACGTGCATCCTGCACATACATGAGATGAGGCTTAAAATGAGACTCCTGTATTCCAAAGGCAGCAGCCTTACCATGTAGGCCAAAAAAAGGAAACACCTCATCTAGGCAGTAGGGAGTGGGCTATGCTTGTTGCAGTTGAAAGTAGTTCTCTGTATCCTACACACAAGGTGAGAACAATCAGGAAGGTGATATTTGTGGCCTGCTGGTAGTGCTGCTTCTTTCTTGCTTGCTTGCACCCTGTCACTATATGGCTCCACTGGGACAGGTATATAAGTATCAAGAAAGCTGGGTTGCTAGAAAGACTGAGTCTTGAAACCATGGGCGTTGGGGGGGAAGGCAAACACCATCCCCGCCCCTTCTGCCTGAGGCCCCGCCTCTGGAGCCAAGCCCTGCCCACTCCCAGCCTGATCTTTCCTGACCACCTGGAGAGCCAGGGCTGCTGATCTGCAGCCCTGGCCTGGCCTTTCCTGGTGTCTAGGGAAGCCAGGCTGCTGTGCCACGGCCCCATATTTCCCCAGCAGCCGGGCTACTGAGCCAGGCTGCCATGCCGCAGTTTCAGCCTTCGGACTGGGCAGGGCAGGGCTGGGCTGCCGCACCACAGACCCATCCTTCCCCCAGCGGCTGGTGCGGGGAAGCTGGGCTGCTGCGTCATGCCTCAGCCTTAGGCATTCGGGCATGTAGGCAGTTTTGGGAAGGCTGTGCCTTCCCTTGCCTACATTACTAACTGCCAATGCTTGAAACCAGCATGAATTCTAAAGTTGTCAAGATGCTAAGGAAGCTATTGAGAAAGAGAAGAGAAGCAGAAAAGCATAATCACTTGCCCTTAGTAAGCCAGATAATGGCAAATTTATAGATACCTCCCTGTCAAGGAAAAACACACACACACGTCATTACAAAGCAAGCAAGTAAAAATATTATTATAGTTTTAATTCAAATTCTTATAGTTTCTTTTAAAGTCATATGTACACAGAACTCATTCAATAATGTTCTCAGTCTAGTTTTACCTCTACTGAATCCACTTTTTATGAATTTCTTAAAATAAATGTTTTCTTTTAAGTTCAGTTACATCTTAGATATTGTCCATCTCTAGAACAGGGCTGAGACACATGGGTACAGCACCCTTGGAAGCTTGTTCGGTTTTTGTATGTACTGTGTGTTTGTGTAGGCTGAGCTCTTTAGTCTCTAGTGCTTTCATGAGCAGGAGACTCATGCCCACATACAAAAAACAACCAAACATAGCCTGAATTCCTGATGCACCAGGAATCACAGTTCTCACCAGCAGTTTGCCTCCCCAGGGAAGTCTTTGGGTAAACACTGTCAATTCATATAATCATCTCTTTATTTGTTTTATTGGGCTTCTAATTGTTAGCCAAGATTTCAGATTCCTTTAATTTCTTTGACATATCTCAGTAATCTTTATCTGTCTTTATCTGAAGAAGTAGTTAACATAGTTAAAGATTATATAGAGTTCACATCCACATTTCTTTCCTTATATATCCGCTACCTTTGGTTTAACTCCTCTTTTTCTACCCTCTTTCCCCAGACATGCTTCCCATGCTGTAGCTGGGAAGGGAGTGGGCATATCAACCTTACACCCAGTGGCAGATTTAGAGTTAGTGGGGCCCTGTCCTCAGCTTCATTTTTGGGGCCCCTGGGGACCCAGACAAGAAAAAGAACATTCACTCTTCCCGGCCCTCCCATTTTACATTCTTTTTTCTTCACCTTCCTCCTATACTATAAGTAATAAGAAGTAAATGAAAATAAAGCGAGGTGCCTTGATTGTTTTTGTACTCTAACTTTTTTCCACAGACCACTTGAAAATTGCCAAGGGTCTTGGTGGACCACTTAATGATCTTTCCAAATGTTGTTTCTACCATTAGCTAACGATTGTCAAGTGCTTTGTATAAGAACAATTTATATAAAAAAACCCATAAAAAAACACCTTTCCTCAGTCCACCTGAATGGAGTTCTTGGAGCACAGTTTGAGAACTTCTGGTCTAGATGAAAGCTTGTGTTTGCATTAAGCTAATGTGGGAAATGTGTAAAAATAAAATGTTTAGATGACACATGAATGGAAAAATAAAAGTTAATTTCCTCTGAAGAAACTTATTCAACTTATCTACCTGAAAATGGGGGGGGGGGGGAGGCGGCGGCACAGTTCTATCAACCACCTGACCGCTCCCCACCCTGGGCTCTCCATCCCCCAGCTGCTCTCCTCCTCGCCTGCGGGCAGCAGCCATTCACCCCATGGTAGCCAACAACAATGCAACATTACAGGGGTTGGAGGAGGAGGGGGCAGCACAGCCACGCAGCCAGCTGCTGGACAGAAGCGGTGTATTCCTGCCTTAAAGTGTGGCTTTTTCCTGCCAGCTGTGCAGCTTGCCAGCTCTTCATCCCCCAGCCACACCCACCCCTGCCGCGGCCAGCTGCCCTCCCTACCCTGTGGGCAGCCACCACTCACTAGGAGGTGGCCATCAGCAGGAACACAGGCTGGAAGGCTTCAGAGAAGCACTGGGTAGCTGCACAGCCTACAGCCAGAGAAAAGCAGCGCTTTCCCATTTCAGAACACTGCTTTTCTCCGACTGGTTGTGCAGCTGCTCCATACTCCTCTGAAGCCTTCCAGCCCATGTTCGCACTGTTCACTGCCTCCTGCAGGCTAGCCTAAGGCTGCAGCCTACAGGTGAGCCTCCCTGGTCTCCTGCCACCCACCACAGCTCTCTCAGCAGAGGGACTGCCTCTCTTCCTCACAGAGTGACTGCCTCCTGTGTGGGGGAGGGGTGGGAGTGCCAGGCCCAGCCCTGGAGGCCTCCTGTCATTGGGGGGGCCATGCCAGGTCATGGTATGTTTCATTGTAATTCCGCTCCTGCCTACACCATACAAGAATTCCATTGCTCTGGGATTCTAGGGGGGTGTTTACTTTCCCCTACCAGACTAGTGCAAATCAACTTAACTGGGGAGAAAGCTAGCCCATAAACCTGACACAGAAGCAGCATTGTGACACCAAAAGGCAGTATGTTTAAGAGGAAAATGCTCAAATACTTCTCTTTTCCTTCTGTCTCTGAAGCATTTCTTTATAAACCATTCAAAGGTGTTACAGTCTCTACCTGGCCTATACTACCTCATTGTGATTCTTTTTGATTAAGCTCTTGATGAATGCCTCATTAATATTAATGTCAATCACCTAGCTTGCTTTGAGAGGTGAAAATGCCCCATGGACTTGCATCCACTGCCTATCAGATTTATTTTCTCCTATTCTGAATTAAAAAACATTACAAACTATAAATCAGGAAAGGTTGCGAGAGCTGCTATATTGATTGATCATCTTCAGTTTCTGTATGTTGAAAACAAAATGAATTATAATGCAAACCAGTGAAGACTTGCAACTGATATTAATTGGCTTGGAACCACTGCGTCTTAACACAATGTTTACCAGTAAAAAAGGGATTAAACATTTAATATTACACATTGCAAAATTCCCTTGGAGAGAAATGTTCTGTGTTATTGAAGGACTTTGCTTTCCTAAGAGTCAGCTAAACAACATCCTGCTTTGGTACCTTTAGAAATTTTGGCTCCTACATTTGGTATTGCCCTTCCATTTCTAGGTTGCAGCTGTAATGGCACTGTGCAATCACGTGGAAATTTGTCTGTGTTTAGTGACATCTATGCCTACAGGACCTGTGAAAATCATGATTACTTTACAGCTCTGAACAGATTATATGGCTGTGTTAATATCATCATTTTGTATGCATGAGATCACAAGTAGAAATTATTTATAGAGAACACAGCAATAAAGGTATGTCATTTGCAGTACATTTTATAGCTACATTTGTTTCGTTTACACATAAAACAAGTCTGATTAGCATAGGAGAAATCCACAAGTACCCTGTTGCTTTTTGACTATATTAATAAAGTACGATGCCCTCTACCTTGCAAAAGGTGAAGTCTATGACATTTCTCTTCCTATAACTAGATTTTGTGCTCAACACACCACTCGTGTAAGTGGACACAAGTAGATTGACTTCAGGGAAGGTGTTCTTGTTATATGACTGGTTATTTACATGCAAGTAACACAAGAATTAAAGTACCAGCTCCAGGATCCCAGCAACTAATCTTAGAACGTTATCAGATGGAGACAAGATTTGGTGACCGGGATAATGGTCCTTTCTTCTAATTACCCACCTGTTAAATGGGGGTACATGACATTGCTTGCATACTTTGCAAAGGTGCTGTAGTTTATTTAGCAGGGCTCAGATTGGGGAAAAGGAAGTGGCACTCTCCCAAGCTCCACCCACAAAATAGGCTCCGCTCAGGTGAATCACCGGAACAAGAGACTACTCACAGTAGATTGTTCAAATATTCAAACTAAGTTTTTGCCACCTTTTCGGCTCAGCTGGGCTTTATGGCTTGAACATACCCCTGACTGGCTCCTTGGTGTTCACTCCTTCTTGCCTGGGGGAAATAACTACTGTCGTGGCACCTCTGACATGCCACCCACCTATGGCATCAAAATGAGATGTCACTTATAGTAAATTGTATGAATACATGACCTTCCCTCTCCCTGCCTACATGAGGATGAAACAGTTATCAATGTTAACATTTAATTTACCAGGGCAGATCTGAGTTAACCCTTCGCAGAGATGGTTAGGGTAGTTCACACCTCTCAGAACTTTTGTTCTCAGCTCCCTGAATTCTCTACATCACTTACACTTGATGCACATTTTGAGGGGTTTGTCCATAGCCATAACAGCTGCTAGAGATTAACCTTAAAAACCCCAACAAGAAAGAAATCTGATATTCTGAAGAACAAAACAGAAACTTCAGAGAAGCGCAGTGTGGTATTTGAGCCCACATCACTAATTTCCGGTCCCCAAGTTGATGTTTGTAAAGCACTTGGAGTGCCTACATACATACAAAGTATTTTATCATTCAATAATATTATTAACTGCTATATAACTGATTTAAAGATCAGAGTTACTGAGCGAAGGCAAAGGACCTAGATGCTTCTGCCAATTACTCCAGTTTTCTTTTTACTCTGAGAGAAAATGTGTACTTTGCTTGTTCCTCTACACAATATTCCTGTTTTTACGGTAATCCTACATAACCATAAGTTGACTAGTTAGAAATTCAATTTCTTTGTGATCTAATCAATCCAATATTGTCAATTTTTGTGTGCATCTGATATCTTTATCTTCTCATGAACCTCTTGTAAGTGGAACTGTTATTTCTGTTTGGTCATCAAAATACAGACTGATAATAGCAGAGAATCACTTTTTTCTAGCCATACTCAATTATTTAATGCATTTACTCTAACTAGATCTCTACTGGTTAGTGAAATGCAAAGAGTAATACTAATTTATTACTACATTGTGAATTATTTGGAAAAATGCTTAAATGTGCCTCTCTCCTCTTTTTTTTTTTTTTTTTTGGTCCAAGCACTTACATGAATTATTTATTGAACAAATATATGATGCTATATTATCTAACTTGTCTGTAGCATCTCTCTGTGATTCTTCTTGGTCTCTCAAGGGGATTTATTCTCCCCTCTTAAGGCATGTTGCATTAATATTAATGACATCTATAATATTTGTGATCACATGTAGGTGGGTAGATTTTTTCCAATCTGAGCACTGTCCACTGTGCAGAGTCAATTAGAGATCTTTCAGCATGGCATGAGATGAAATTGATCAGAAGGCTGGAGAATCCAGAATAGTTGCTACTTTTTTAAAAGGTGATGACAAATGAATGTTTATAGTGTTGTTATAGCCATGCTGGTCCCAGGACATAACAGATAGGGTGGGTACACTATCTTTTATTGAACCAACAAGCTTACGCAGAGCTAGGAAAGAACTGAAGAAGAGTTCTGTGTAGCTCAAAAGTTTCTCTTTCATCCACAGAAGTTGGTTAAGTAAAAGAGTCTACTTGCCTCATCTGTCTACAAATGGCTGGACATTTTTCAGTTGTCTGAAAAAAAGTACACAAATCATGCTGTCACTACTTTCTCCAGGTGCATATTAAGACCATTTTACTTTTAGCTATCTTGTTTTTTGGATTGTGTTTGCACAAAAATGATGCTTAATTGCCTCACTTATCAGTAAAGGGAGAGTAACCCAAGTTGGCTAGAGTGGGCTAATGGATGTTACACGGCAGTCAGTTCTCTGCTGTTCCTTTGCTTCGCATTGATTTACAGTTGCACACCAACTGGAATCTCTTTAAGAATATAGCACTATGGCTGAAAGCTTGCTAAAGTGAATTTTCAGATAACTATTTACTAGTTTTTCGTAAGAGCCATTGGGCATTTTTGCTTATAAGTCATAAATCTGCCAAGCCATTGTGTCTCTTTTTTCACTAAGGCTATGTCTACACTGCAACGCTATTTCAGGATATTGGCGTATCCCAAAATAGCTGCCCCACGTCTTCACAGCAAGCCCATTATTTTGGGCTCACTATTCTGATGTCCCTGTAAACCTCATTCTACGAGGTGTAAGGGACATTTAGGAATAGCACTTTTTTTCAAAATTTGGCACTGTGTAGTCAGTGCCAAATGATGAAATAAGCTATTTCAAAAGAGCATCAAAATAAGATACACAATTTGCATAGTTCAAATTGCATATCTTATTTTGAGTTACGGTGTAGTGTAGACTCACCCTAAGACACACGCTTGTAAGGAATTAGATGTAGATTCAAAAAATTAGCCACTGCTCAATAAAAAAAGCAAATCAAAACACCAAAAACCCCTCAAAAAACAAAAGCAAACAGAAAACCGCACAAAGATTATATGGAGAATGTCAATGTATTTATTCAGCAAAGAGTTTTGATACATGCCAAACAATTCTCTGTGTCTGGACCCCTCTGAAAGCACCTGATTTCATCAGACTATTTTTAGCAAATCAAAATATTCCCCCAAAAGATATTTAATCCATCAGTGTGTGGGACTAAACAGATTTTCCCTTATTCACAGACTGGCAAGGATATATTAAGAAGTACCTTATCACTTTAGGGAATTCTGTCAGTATAAGTATCCATACTAAGCAGAAATCCTCACATGGCAAAGACTTCCAGATAGGAAGACAAACGGCCTCATCTGAGATTGTGTAAGGAGACTGAAAGCAACTGTTTGGGCACGCACCAGCACGATGCACACTTTATTCCCATTCCCAGAGGCTGAGGTGTAGATGTTCAGCTGGAAAAAAAAGCAGCAGAGCCGTGCTTTGAATTCAAAATGCAGCTATGTGTTGATTTACACAGTCTGGCCCTGAGAGATTTTCAACCAGCCTTTCCCCAACACCCACCAACATTCGATCCAGTGCTGCTAGAAGTGATCCAGCCTCCAGAGCTGTACTGCTGTTCTTTGAGGATGAGTTTTGGGTGAGCAAAAATTGCAGAATGAAGGCCCTAAGAAAAACCTGGGTCACTCCTGAACCTGATTCTCCAGCCTCTTGTACTGATGTAACCCCAGAACAATGACCAAATGTTTACCTCTGGCTTTCAATGAAACATATGCATGTTTTTCCTTCCGGTTTCTCCATGCTCAAAATTCATGGACTTTCTTTCACGTTATCTCTTTTGCAGTCTCACAAGCTCATGAAATAAGAATATTTCTCTTATTTTCCTGCCGCTCGCCAGCATTTATGTCTCATAAGTGCACGAGTGAGGACTACTCACTGAAGTAAGAATTGCAGGATCAGGCCCATATTTCCCTTTCAATAATACCAGTGGAATAAAAGTTTCCCAGAACCAAATAATTTTATTGCATTCCAGAATCATGTGTAAGACAGTGTTCGCATCTGTTCTACCACATTTCCAGTGAGCATAACTCTGCTCACAATCCACCAGCCTCAGCAGCTAAGCTCACAGTGAAAGTGGTGAGGTTCCCTTCAAAAACACAGCCATAGAGGCAGACTCATGCAAGAATAGCATTGGGAGTAGCTTGCCACTAAATCACTGTCTATTGTCTTTATTAGTATTTTGACTGTCAAGACCACTGCAAAAATAGTATGGGGAAACAATATTTGCTCCATAGTTAAGGTTGCAGCTGAGCTCAATTTTGAGAGCCCTTCTAAAAACCACACAAAAAAGTCATATTTATTTCACACTAGAAATTTGGGGTTGGGTGGAGGAAAACATTTTCTGTAAGGCCTCAAGTGATTTGGGTAAGAGGGGCCCAAATGATGTCACCCAAACGATAGGGCTGTTTGCTGGGGATTTTATTTTTAAATCTACCTTTTGTTTATTACTTTGTAATGAAAAAAGACCAGGAAGAAAAGGAGGGAGTGAGAGAGAGAAGCTAGTTTAATGGACTCTCCTAATTGAGATATAGTGGCCCAGACCACAAATTAGGTGATTAGTATATAATTTTAAACATTCAGTTTTTAATTTGGAGAATCAAGTCTAGCAAGCTTAATATAGCAAACACATCAAGATCATGCACTTATGGTCTAATAATAATAATTTATTCGACAAGCTCAGAGCTTATTTGTTGGAAGCGACAGAAGAGAAAGACCTGAGTATATTGGTCAGTCACAGGATGCCTTTGGGATACCAGTGTGATATTAGTGTGAAAAATCAGAGGATGTATCGGGGGATACAATTCCATCAGAGATAGCAATGTATAAATGTCACTGTAGAAGGTCTAATGTCACTGTAGACTGCAGTTGGAATGCTGTGTATGACTCTAGTCACCCATGTTCAGGGGAAAATGTATTCAAATTGGACCAAGTGCAGAGAAGAGCTAACAGATTGAGCAGAGGCTGGTAATCCAATCTCATGGCAAGAGGCTGGAAGAGCTTGGCTTGTTTAGCCTAGCAAAATGAAAGCTGAAAGGAGCTATGATTAGGGAGATAAACACCCAGGACAGTGAAGAGCTATTCAAGCTAAAGGACAATGCTGACACAAAAATGGTTATAAACTGGTCATGAACAAATTCAGGCTAGAAATTAGGAATTTTCTAAGGCTATATCTAGACTACAAAGAAAAGTTGGAAAAAGATACGCAAACTGTGAACCGCAATTTGCATAGAAAAGTCGGAAAAAGATACGCAAATTGTGAACCGCAATTTGCATACCTTTTTCCACTTGTCTTTCGAAAGAGGCTTTTCTGAAATTTGGCGCGTCTACATGGTGCCAAATTTTGGAAAAACCTGCTCTTTCCAGCCATCCGTTCTTCCTCGTAAAATGAGGTTTACAGGGTGGCGGAAGAATGCATCTGTTTTTCTGTTGTTTTTTTTTTTTCAGAAAAGTGGACGCGTTCCTTGGACGCCACGTTGCTTTTCCGGGATACTTCCGATATCCCGGAAAAGTGCTGCAGTCTAGACGTAGCCTAACTAGTGGAGGACTAAAGTTCTGGAAAAGCTTCCCCATAGGAATTGCGGGACCAAATAGTTTGAAGAGAAAATGTGCCACATTTATGAGACTATATGACAGGGCTGCTTGTGGTCGTGGGAGGCAAGGCTCAGCCACTCAGGGAGACCCTTATGGTTCTCATCTTAATTGGCTAAATGCCTCATGGTGTCAGCCAGCCAACTGCAGGGATCAGGAAAGGTTTTTTTTTTTCTTCCTGCCATATTCCGGACTGGGGTTTTTTTGTTTTGTTTTTCTTTTGTCTCCTTCTGAAGTATTACAGATGGCCACAGCTGGAGATGGGACACTGGATGGGTGCTATGAGCTAGTACAAATCATTCTCTGATGTTTGGTTGGCTTGTTCCTTTTCACATGCTCAGGCTCGGACTGGTAGCCACAGGTGAAGTCAAGAAGAGACTTTTCCTGCAGGACAGCTTGGCAGTGACCTTCAGAGAGTTTTCCCTTCCTCTGCAGCATAGGGCACAGGTCACTCACCCAGATGATTCTGGCCCTCTCTCACTTTATGCGGATGCTGCCATGCACACTTCAGTCCCTTCTGTTTTCTGTCTGTGGCACACAATAGTTTAGGCTTCTGAGGGCTGGGATACAGTGTCTGAAATGCTGATTGTTGGGTTTAAGTGCAGCTGGTGGTGGTGGGCGGTGGTCACAAGTCAGTCAGACTACGTGAGGTCCATCCCTCCCCACTCCCTTGGCTTCAAAGCCCATGCTCCAGCTTGAACCATAGTTTCATAGTACTGGCTATGCAGCTATTTTTAGAGCACTTGTGCCAGTGCCACTTGCGAGAGTCCAGCAAAGTTGGCTGGGAGGCTTGTTCCTGCTGCCTCCATAATGCTGTGGGGACACCCCCTCACTTTTCTTCTCTGTAAACTGGCGCTAAATAATACTGACTTGACTCTCTTATGCTACGTTAGTGAATGAATGCTTCCCATGCCCTTTGAAATCCCCTGCTGGACAGGTGCTACAGAAAGACAACTACTTATAGCAGTTTCAAAACAAGAACAACTTCATGTGTGCATTGGGCCCAGCACAAGGGAGTCCCGCTCTCGGACAAAGGCATTTAAGGACTACCACAATACAAATAATACAAAGTAAATATTAAAAAGACCAGGACTTCTTTTAATTCATGTCAGGCAACTTTTAAAAAGCTCACTCGGATCCTCTGTGCTGTTTTTAGGCAAGCAAAACTTCCGCTGGCTCCAATGGGACTTGCTCCTGCACAAGGGCCGTCCTCCCTATGCAGTTTAGTTGGCTGTCCAGCGAGGAAGTGGGTTTGGTTTTTAGAAAGGTTTTTAAATGTTTTATGACACTGACATCATTTAACTATCCTCTAAAAAGCAGCTTAATCTCTCTGCCTAGTCCCAGCCTTCTCGCTGCAGGCCACAGAGAAAGGAGGGGCCTATCATTTCAAAGGGCTTTTATTGACAGTGTTAAAAAGACAGCAATATCATCTCTAAGTCTTTTGAACAATGGTCCTTTCCCACAACTGTCCTGGCTTTTGTTTGTTTCTCGCTGGCATTGCATGATTGATCAGGATCTGACATCTTTTCTGACGTCAGATGCCAAAATAAAACATTGGCTGGAGGCTGAAAAGCCAGCCTCCTCGGGAGTTCTGTTTTGTGGGGAGTCAGCAAAAGCATTTTTGGATGCAATGATTTGATTTTGGCCAGTTCTTTCCTCTTGTTAATATTTGAGGTGCTTGAGCTAACAATCCTGATTTAAACAAGGAGCTGGAGTGGGGCTTTCTGGGTGAGAATACTGAACTGTCCTTCACCGCAGGCAGAGTGTGATGACTTCAGGCTATACTGAAGGAGAGTCCAGTGGACAAGGTGCTAGCCTGTGATTTGGAAAAACAGATTCCATTTCTTTAGGCAAGTCACTATCTATTAGGGACATTAAAATGCGGGGTTTTTTGTATATGTATAGCTGCTGAAAATTTCAGTGGTTACACGTTTACACACGGGAGAGGGGTAGCGGCTCCTTGGGAGCCAGTGCATGCGGGGACCTGCCTTTTAAACTAGCTCCCCGTGCATACCAGCTGCAGTGGAGCCACTTTTTGCAGCTGCTGCCTCCCCCCACTCCACAATGCTGCCTTGTATCAAAGGCAGCAGCAAGGAGTGTGGGGGGCAGGTGGCTCTGGCGGAGCCGGTATGCATGGGGAGCCTGCTTAAAAGCTGGCTTCCCATGAGCAACAGCTCCCACCTGCTCCCCCATTCTGCCTCTGGTACAGAGGCAGCAACAGAGGGAGGAGGCTTGTGTGAAACCATGAAGGCTCATTGGTTACCTGTTTAATCATGTACACTAGCACATCCCTACTGTCTATATCACCATGTAGTTTACAGCAAGCTGGTGTGTCAATCTACCCTGTCTCAGGCACTAACCAGGTGCCAGTGTCAGGCACCACCTCTGTGGACCCTGCTGATACTTGTTAACTGTTCATTAATTCCCTTCAATATTAGATCAAAGCACATTAACTAACTGTTACTGCATAGAAGCGGGGTCCACATAGACCAGAGTTGGGCAAAAGGACCTCAGTGGGCTGGATTCGGTCCACAGATGCTATGCCGCTCCCCCACACCCAGGCCAATCAGGGCCTGGGGACAGGGGAGCGTGTGAAGTCTCCTCCCTCGCCTGCACTGCATGGCACTTAGAGTCAACCACCTGATTGGCCTGGGGGCAGGGGAGCATGTGAAGGCTTCCCCCATCCCCAGGCCAATCACGGTCTGTGGGCAGGGCAGCACGGAAGTGTCCTGGCCTCGTCCCTGCCACCCAAGGCCCTGCCCCTTCCGGGGCATCCTGGGGCTACTTCAGAATTTCTGAAGTGGCCCCCCAGTCTAAAATTATTGCCCACCCCTGACATAGACTGTCAATGCCGAGCAGGCTAGTGAAGGGTAAACTTACATTCCAGCTTGTCCAGAGGTGAAAGTAAGCGGGTGAGCATTGGCGTGCAGCTCCCGCAAGCACTGGCTGAGCTGTGGCAAAAGCTAGCAGGGAGCTATTTAAAGAGCTGGCGGGGATCCAGGTTGTGATAGGACAGTACCTGTAAGAAATTTAAGTTACTTTCACCCCTGAGCTTGTCACAAGCTAACTGTGTACACAAGCTCTTGGTCTCTCTGTGCCTCCATTCCCCATCTATAAAATGGGGATAATAGCCCTTCTCTCTCTCACCAGGGTGTTTTGAGGAACATTAAAGGTTGATGGTCACTTATTTCATGCAGGGGCGGCCCTAGACTAGCTGCCAGCAACTGGCGCCCTAGGCAAACCATGCCATCGGTGTCCCCCACCTCCAAACCCCTCAATGATATTGAGCCACCATTTGGTGCCCCATTTAACTTGGCGTCCTAGGCGACTGCCTAGTTCGCCTATATGGACGGGCCACCCCTGATTTCATGTGTACACTTAAAACTGCAGTAGCAGCCCAAAAGCTGCACCACTGTAGCACTTCAGTGCAGCAACACCAGAGCTCTCCCAGCACTGTAGGAAATCCGCCTCCTCAAGAGGTGCTAGGTAGGCTGAGGGAAGAATTCTTCTGTCAACCCACTGTTGTCTACACTGGGGGTCAGCTTAGTTAAACCATGTCATTCAGGGGTGTAGGTTTTTCACACCCCCTCAGCAATGTAGATGGGTCAACAACTTTTTAGAGTAGACCTATCCTCAGATACTACGGTAAAGGAGGCTATATAAGCACATTACAGAGAAGGTAGATCCTAGAAGATACACCTGCTTTCCAGACCTTTCTGGGATGAAAGATGTTACAGTCTTATGTAGTCTTATGGTCTGTCTTTTTAACTTTTTATGTCTATTCAATGCTACACCTTCAGAACTCAATAGGCACATCTGCAAAGATACATGGTGCACACAGTTAATGCATCATATCTGAACTCCTTAATAACTGCACACACAAAAACCATATTCAAATTATATTAAAGTTGCAAAAGTAGGCATTGAAAAATTAGGAAATGCCAGCATTCAGGTAGTTTGTGCATATGCATTATGATACAGGTTTTAATTTTATGATCACATACTTTCCCCTTCCCACTCTCTGGCTCATTCACTGCACAGGACAGATGGTGCTCAATTAATGAGCAGCTCTTCAATATTTTGCTTTCGACTTGGTATTCTGCGTGTGGCCCCAGGACCTATTTACTGCACACTATTCAAGTTCTGCCCTGAAGACAGTTATTAACTTCCTCATGGGCTTTTCTGTGTTGCTTGTCACCATAGTATTTAAGTGCTTCACAAAAAAGTTTTTTATGATTCCCCTGTGAGGTGAAGGGTTGATATTATTCCCCTTGTACAGATGGAGAAATGAGGCCAGAGAGATTAGTTTCCATTGATTCCAGTTGCAGCGAAGAGTGCCCAGAACATCTGCTAATCGGCCCCTAGGGTCTTTATGTGAACACCCAGGCAATGAGGAACACACAGTTGGTCACCACCCCTCAAAAGGTTTAAGTGACTCGCTAAACCTCCCACAGGACCTCTGTGGCAGAAAAGGATAGAATCCAGATCGCCAGGGCAGCATTCAACTGCCTTCACCATGAGGTCATTCTCTCTCCTCCTGCAGCTCTCTGCCTCAACCACTAATGGTACTAAATGAGATACGAGGCACACAGACCACAGTCCCCTTCACTACTCAGTCCCGTTTTCTCCACAGAACAGCTCCATTCTGTGACTGCAAGACAGTCCCAAGCTACTCCTTGTCTCCCCCCAGCCTAGCTCGTCCTCCTCAAAGCACAGGGGTGTGAGAGAGATGTTCAAAGAATAGGTTGTCAGAGTTTTTATTTAACGCGGGCAAAACAACAACAACATTTTTCCCTACCCTCGTTCTCAGAAACCACTGAACTATTCTGGCTCAGCTTCAAAACCAAAAACCAGACAAAGCTTGAGGCAGATGCCCAACATGGAAAATGTCAGACTTGAAAGGCTAGAGTTTGGCAGGGTCTAATAATGGAACGTGTGGGGCAACTTTATTAATAGGCTGGCTACCAGCCCCACCTGCAAATACTTATGTCTTCCATAAGACCCGAGCACGCAGGCAAGATCAGCATTGGACAGCCTTTCCAATTTCAGTCATTCATGAAGCACAAGGTCTCCATTATGTATTAATGCATGAAGCCGATGAGCAAAAACAGCCCCAAAGAATTTGTTTAAAATGGAATGCAGTATGGAATATTTGAGTGTGGGTAATAATAATAATAGTTCTGAAAAGACTGAGTATAGTTTTTAAAACAATAGTAATATAGCTTCAGGCTGCACGACTATTGTGATTAACCACATTCAATTAGAGTAGGCAAGCTTTAAGAGTTGGTATACAAAGAACTATGCTGGGATAAATTAATCTCAGGTATGGAGTTACATCGAGGATGGATTTGGCCAGTTGTCCTCAAGTAGAAACGACTAATTTGAAAATTAGACAGTTCCAACCAACTTTAGTCAGTTATGCTCCTAAGAAAGGGTACAGCTGGTGCAATCTCCCAAATCAATGAACTACGCAACACTTAGACGCTAGCACATTCCTTTTGTGGAAAGGAGGGGATTTATGAGATTGCTCAGCATTTTGAAATATGTTATCACATGCCCTCAAAAACATTTCTCAAAGGAACAGTCACTCCTGGACAAGCATGCCTGCTGAGAATTAATATTGATAAAAAACATTTTTCACTCTGAGGCTTCTCTTGGGAAATATCTGCTTCTGCTACTTCAAATTCTTTTCAGAAAATGGGCTACCAACTGTGCGTGCTTTGAAACTATATTAAGCACACAAGCTGGCAAGAGACAAAAACATAAAAGCAGAAACACTGAACTTTACTTCACCACACTTCTGCTGTGTGTGTAATTTGACAATTCCCACACAGTTCCATGTGTGATCAAGAATGCAGCAAGTTACAACCTGCAAAAGCAACAGCTATCCCAAGATTGCTGAAGAAATCAGTAAAAAAAAAAAAAAATGCATATCCAGAGGAACCACTGGGTTTGTGGATGGACTCTCTATTTCATAGGGCTTGTGTGCACTATGTGGTGGATTGTCACTGCTGTGATCAATCCATCAGTGGTCGATTTATTGTATCTGCTTAGATGTGATAAATTAATCTCTGAATGCTCTCCCATCTACACCAGTATTCCACCAGGATGAGAAAAGCAGCCCGAGTCAACAGGAGAGCAGCCTTTGCAGACCTTAGAGATGGGGAGTGGAACCTTTTTTGGGTCAGCACCTGCTGACCCACAGGAAAATCAGTCAGAGGCCGCATACAAATGAGAAGCAAAAAAACCCCAAACAAACCCTCATTGACATGGCCCTGGACTGAGAAGGAGAAAGATACTCCCCACATTCCCCTCACACACCAGAGCCTAGGGGAGTGACTGGACACAAAAATGAAACTGAGTAGCTTATTTTCATTGGCCAAAGTGAAAACAACCAAAAAAGCCAATACATAACATACATAATGTAAAAACAACTAGTAGTCCTGTGGCACCTCGGGGCATGTCTACACTAGAAAATTATTTTGAAATAACTTATTTTGAAATAATAATTCCCAAAAATAATTTCGAAATAGCATGTCCACACTATGAGGAAGCCTCAAAATTAGTCCGAGGCAGGCTCCCTTACTGTGGACGTGCTACCTCAACTTAGAGCCACAGGAAGCACTAGGGAGTAATTAGTTTGAATTACTCTGGGGTGTAGTTATTTCGAAATAGTGGCACAGGAGAGTCCATACTACTGCTATTTTGAAATAACTATTTCAAAATTAGCGTTATTCTTTGTGGAAAGCAGGAGTTATTATTCTGAAATTACCAGTGGTAGTGTGGATGCTCCATTTGTTATTTCAAATCAGGGCTTAGAGACTAACAAATATATATATAAATAGGATCATGAGCTTTCCTGGGTAAATCCCACTTCATAAGAACATAAGAGCGTAAGAACAGCCATACTGGGTCAGACCAAAGGTCCATCTAGCCCAGTATCCTGTCTTCCAACAGTGCCCAATGCCAGATGCCCCAGAGGGAGTGAACATAACAGGGAATCTTCAAGCAATCCCTCTTCCATCAGCCAGTCCCAGCCTCTGAGGCTATGTCTACACTACAATGATCTATTGGAAAAAAGTATGCAAATTGTGCTCCGCAATTTGCATACCTTTTTCTGATAGTTTTTTCAGAAGATGCTTTTCCGAATTTGGCCCATCTACACTGGGCCAAATTTTGGAAAAGCCTCCTTGTGTGGAGGAAGACAGGGCTTCTGAAAGAGCATGTCTGCTCTTCCGCAAAAAAAAAAAAGGGGGGGGGGGAGAGCAGACACGTTCCCTGGATGCAGCAGAGTTTTTCTGGGATACCAGAGTTATCCTGGAAAAACCCCGTAGTGTAGACATAGCCTGACAGAGGCTAAGGACACCATTCCTACCCATCCTAGGTAATAGCCATTGATGGACCTAACCTCCATGAATTCATCTAGTTTTTTCTTGAACCCTATTAAAGTCCTGGTCTTCACACTCTCCTCTGGCAAGGAGTTCCACAGGCTGACTGTGCGCTGTGTGAAGAAAAACTTCCTTTTGTTTGTTTTAAACCTGCTACCTATTAATTTCATTTGGTGACTCCTACTTCTTATGTTATGGGAATAACTAAAGAACTTTTCCTTATTCACTTTCTACATACCTGTCATGGTTTTATAGACCGCTATCATATCCCCCTTTAGTCTCCTCTTTTCTAAGATGAAAACTCCCAGTCTTTTTAATCTTTCTTCATATGGTACCTATTCCAAATCCCTAATAATTTTTGTTGCCCTTTTCTGAATCTTTTCCAATGCCAATATATCTTTTTTGAGATGAGGTGACCACATCTGTATGTAGTATTCCAGATGTGGGTATACCATGATTTTATATAGAGATGTTCTCTGTATTATTCTCTATCCCTTTTTTAATGATTCCTAACATTCAGTTTGCTTTTTTGACTGCCGCTGCACACTGAGTGGATGTTTTCAGAGAACTATTCACAATGATTCCAAGATCTCTCTCTTGCGTGGTTATAGCTAAATTAGTCCCCATCATTTTGTATGTATAGTTGGGATTATTTTTTCCAATGTGCATTACTTTACATTTATCAACATTAAATTTCATTTGCCATTTTGCTGCCTTAGTTTTGTGAGATCCTTTTGAAGCTCTTCACAGTCTGCTTTGGTCTTAACTATCTTGAGCAGTTTCGTATCATCTGCAAATTTTGCAACCTCACTGTTTACTCCTTTCTCCACATTATTTATAAATAGGTTTAATAGGATTCATCAAAGCTCATGATCCTTTATACATTTTTGTTAGTCTGTAAGCTGCTACAGGACTACTCATTGTTTTTAAAGTTATAGACTAACACAGATACCGCTCTGAGACTTTTTACCATACATATTGTAAAGTAAATAAATTCCATTTTTAACTCTGTCCACCCATCAATACAAGTAACACTATCACAGGACCTCACCACATAAGCCACCACAACAGAGGCTCATACAGCTGCGCATCCACTTATGTGATCTATGCCATCAAGTGCCAGCAGTGCCTCTCTGCCATGTATTTTGACCAAACTTGACAGTCTCTACAACAAAGGATTAATGGACACAAATCAGGTATTCAAAATGGTAACACACAGAAACCTGTTTGGGAACACTTTCCTGACTGGGCATTCATTAATGGATTTAAAAGTAACCATTCTATTGCAAATTTCAGGAACCAACTAGAGAGAGACTGCGGAACTAGCCTTCATATGCAAATTTGACACCTTCACCCAGAGATTGAACAAAGACATTAACTGGATGGGCCATTATAGTCAACATCCAAATGACATCAAAAGCTAAGTATCAGGCACTTACAGCCCACTCTATTAGCCTCATTTAGCACAGACACTATAAGTGAGAGGATTTTTTTCCTTTCTCCTCCCCCTCTCCCTTCTTTTTCTGCTTTAAATGTTGGGGTTTCTGTGCCTCTCTGTGCCTCTTTCTCCACTCATCTGAAGAAGTGGGTTGTGCCCACAAAAGCTCATGATAGCATCTATATTTTTTGTTAGTCTTTAAGGTACTGCAGGACCACTCGTTTTTAAATTTTAAGTTACAGACTAACACGGCAACCCCTCTGAGACTTTTAAATGACTGATGTTAGCGTTCATACAAAAATCGTTAAGCTGAGAAAGGATACAGGGAATTCTTTAGGATGTCACAGTGAAACTAACATCTGTATCATATTCCCTCTGTTTCTTATTTGTCCTGCAGTTCCATAAAGAAAGGACAACTGTATCCAGAGTGCTGAAACAAATATGGAGTAAAAGAAAGCTAATCAGAACAGAACTGTTAGCTCATACCAGATTTGTTTGTAGTGTGGGGGCAGAGCATTATTTCTTACACATGGCTGCCTGGTCAAGATTAGGAGGAACAATAGTAAAAATACTATGCTGGAAGTTACAGTCCATAATCTGCAAATTTAGTGACTTGTACTTCTCAGAGTCCATTCAGACAATTCCCTTTAAAGAGCATGCATGGCCCTAAGGAGGGTTTGTGTAATACGATTTGCTAGCATCTTAGGAGCAAAGATCTGTTTCTTAATTGTGCCTAAATAGTATTTTCTTACTTCCCCTCAGACGATCATTGTGTGGTGATGCTTACAGAATGTGTTGTCCATATAAAATATCTTTTCATGCACATCTGATTTTGCAATGCAACAAATGTAGGTTTATATGAGAGATTCAATCCGCTATTCAGGGACAAGAACACCTGCTTTTCAAAAACGCTAATACATTCCCAAAAGAAAATAAATTCAAGAAATTCAAGTGTTGTACACTTTCCCCTCCTAACTGCCCCACTTTGCCTCTCTGCCCGTGATACCCACTGGCAGCACAGGAGGCACACCTATCTCAGATTCCTCCTCTGCGGCCCCCAGTGAACTTCTTGGGAACTGGCCTATTATCAAGATATAGTTTAAATAATCCCCAGCAGAAGTCCCCAAACATAACCCATATCCTACACTCTGTGCATATGGTCCTGAAAATCCCATATCCCCCAGCAGGAATCCCCCATCTGTGCTAGGACAGCATGCTCAGCTGCAGGACATCACCCCCTGGCTCTCTCACTTTTCCTCTGGGGCCAGCTCTCCAGATAGAGATGTCAACAGGTAAGCCCCATCATTGCTCCCCTGCCTGCACCCTCAGCAGGTGGCACTCTTTAGCTGTCAGCCCTGGCTCCGGGAAGTCAGCTAGCAAACCCCTTTTGTTGCTCTCCTGCCTTCCACCTACTTCCAAACATCACATCCAAACATCAGCCTCAGCAGCTCTCACCTGCCCTTCCCTGACTATCTCTCAGCTCTAAGTCACCAAGTCTTTGGCCATTAGAGCCCACAGGCCCTCTTTGAAGCCCCGTTAGAATGAGATGATGAGTCTAAGTTGCACGACTCTTGCTCCCTTTTAAAGGGCCAGTGCCACCCAGTGACAGTGCCAAAATGTGTCCTGCAATCCTCCCAGGATCTCTGTTAAGAACAGAATGACACTGATTTAGGGTCAAATCCTGCGGTCTGTATCCAGTGTTACGTGTGCTTTACTCAGGCAGATTCCTTAGACTCTGGAGGAAGGGCGGAGTAGAAATGGAGTCAGGTTGTTCAGATTTGGCTCTCAGGGTGTGTCTACACAGCAAAGTTATTTCAGAATAATGGCAGTTATTCTGAAATAACAATGTGAGTGTCTACACAGCAATAGCGTTATTTCGAAATAATTTCACAATAATTTTGAAATAACGGGAGGCTTATTCCGACTTCTGTAAACTTCATTCTACGAAGAATAACGCCTGTTCTGAAATAGTTATTTCAAAATAGGGGCTGTGTAGATGCTCCACTACTGCTATTTCGAAATAGCCCCTCACCAGGGCCATTCTAACTTATTCCTCCCCAGTGCCTCCTGGGACTCTAAATTGAGATAGCATGTCTACATTAGGGAAGCCTGCCTCACACTAATTTTGAGGCTTCCCTGCAGTGTAGGCATGCTATTTTGAAATTCTGGAATAGCTTATTTTGAAATAAATGTGCAGTGTAGACGTAGCCTCAGTGAATACCATGAGTGTCCCTTGGAGTTTGTCTCTGCCTTTCTCTGACCAAGGGGCAAAACTGTCCCTTGCCTGACACAGTCCCTTCCCTACACTGTGCAGGGATTGTAGCACTGCAAGTATAAGGGGCCCGGGACATTCTCTCTGCATGGCAGGTCACAGGCCTTGTCTTCACTGTTAAAAAAAAAAAAGTATTTTCTACCTCAGGGTAACAAATGCTGAGAAATGAGGAAATACATAGTGAAGACAAGGCACTTCGTGTTTAGAAGGAAGTAAAGTAGGTGGAAGGAGTATAGCGCTGCCCTTGCCGAGTTTACCTTGGTGAAAAACTAAAATGCCTTGCCATGACTGTGTATTGGCCACCTTGAAATCGCTCACATGTGTAAGTTACTCTGAGGTAAAACCCACAGTTTTAGCAGTGACAACAGTCAGGGCAATGCCATTACTGACCTGCTCTCACAGGTAAGTAGGGAATGGGATGGCCCAGAGGCTTTGCTCCACTACCCTCAATGAACCAGCCAGTGCAGCTGAACTGGCATAGAGAAATAATCGGTGACAGATAAAGGGCTGGTGCAGATTACTTGCCTGTGGAAGGAACAAGGGACCAACCCATTTCCTGCTCTTCTCCTGGGGCAGCACAGCTACAAGTTCCCCATGTACTCATGGTAGACGGGTATTTTTCTAATCTAGCCCTGAGCCTCACTCTTTCCTCCTGACCTAGCGCCTACTTTGCATTTTAGCAAATTAACACTAAATGGATAAATGATATTCAGATGAAAGCATATTACCTGCAAATTACTTGACTAATTATTTTCCTCCTCTTGGGATCCTTATGCCTCTGAGGCTGAAAACTCAGATCATTCTCACAGGCACTCTCTCGCTCTTTCCCGTTTCCCAGGCAAGTTCACCCTAGGTTTCGATACCTTGGTCTAATTTTTATGAGCCAACAGCTCAATCCTGAAAGATGCTGAGCACTCCATCCCCCAACCCAGAAAAGCTTTAAAGCTTTACTAGATCAGGGATAAAGTGCATGCCAGGCAAGAAACATTTCCATAAGTAGATGCTAACTGCATCCTTTGGAGTTTGTTTTTGAACCATAAGAAGAAATCAAACACTATTTTTAGTGAAGTCTATTTATTCCTGTATGATTTCCCCAGCTCTTCCTGTTGAAATTCTTCCCTATTCAGAAACACCAGCACACATCCACCTTTATTATGCCACAGACATTGCTTCCCCAGCCCTCGAACATGCTGCGGAAACTCTAGAAAGCAACATCTTCCTGTAATTTAAACATGCAACTGCAAATGTAATTCAAATAAAAGATGACAAGGACTAATGAAGTTACCCCTGGGATCAGCAGACGCTACAGCTGGCTGGATTATTCATGGGAAGGTCAATAGGTCTCAGCCTCTACAAAACACTGTGTCTTGCTATAAAAAAGAAGAATTTAAAGAAGTCTAAATTATAAATGAGGCTGGTCCTATATTTGTATGTGTCCATTTTATGACTTCATTCTGATTTAGTCTGAGCTACTGAGAGTAGTAGAAGAGGAGCGGTTAGTCACGATTTTATAGTGCCTAGACTCAAGGAATTTGACCCCAAAGATGTTGGAAATCTGTTTAGCCATTTTTAAACCACAAAAAAATTACATTAAACCATTAAAGACGCAGAAAATGCAGGGTAAAAGCTGAACATCAGCTGTCATGACACTATACTACCACATACGTGCCTCACTAAACAAAATCAAAATACCCTGGAACTAACAATGCACAGTCACTTGTCAGCCTGATCACTGCTTGTGTGTTATATCCCCTTCCTCTCCATTTCTGGTTTTGTCTTTCGACTGTGAGCTCTTTCAGCCAACACTGCATACTACTCAATAAAGATAGTGACTGGCATTTTCCTCATGCATATGACATTATGTAATCTGCTCACCCACTAGTGTGGAGACCTTCAAAACACCATGGCTGCGTCTAGACTGGCATGAATTTGCGCAAATGCTTTTAATGGAAAAGTTTTCCGTTAAAAGTATTTGCGCAAGAGAGCGTCTAGATTGGCACGGACGCTTTTGCGCAAAAGCAGTTTTTGCGCAAAAGCGTCCGTGGCCAATCTAGACGCACTTTTGCGCAAGAAGGCCCCGATCGCCATTTTAGCCATCGGGGCTTTTTTGCGCAAAACAAAACTGAGCTGTCTACACTGGCCCTTTTGCGCAAAAGGTTTTGCACAAAAGGACTTTTGCCCAAACGGGAGCGTCAAAGTATTTGTGCAAGAAGCACTGATTTCTTACATTAGAACGTCAGTGCTCTTGCGCAAATTCAAGCGGCCAGTGTAGGCAGCTGGCAAGTTTTTGCACAGAAGCGGCCACTTTTGTGGAAAAACTGGCCAGTCTAGACACAGCCCACATGTATGCATATTGGCCCAAGTCGGGTCAAGCAGCAGATGGGTTTGAACCATAGTCTTTCAGTGATAAGAGCATGAGTCTCTGCTACTTGAGTTAAACTTGAAGGTCAGGTGCTTAGGTACTTAAAGATGCAGATAGGTGTCTATGAAACAAATAAGAATTAGCTCCCTAGAAAGATTTTTGAAAGTAGCTTGGTGTCCACCTGCAGCTGTCAGTGGCAAACTTCCTTTAAAAATCTGGCCCCAAATCATTAACTTGAGCTATGGAATAGATTACTATCTTAGCAGACTCATAAGCCTCTTTGTAGACCAAACATATGTGTGTAACTCAGGAATAGTTTATATAGAATTACCAGATATACCCGGCGTTGCTTGGGACCGTAACTATTTTTTTTAGGGCATTAGCAGGTGTGGGAGGATCAAGGCAGGGGATGAGGGACTCAGGGCAGGGTGTTGGAGGTGTGTGGGGGAGTTCCGGGGAATTCAGGGGAGCCCTGAGGCTGGCTGGGAGGAGGCAGTGGCAGGGGCTGTGGAGCTGCTGGCCAGCTGGGGCTGTGCTGCCCTGACAGTGGCTCCTTGGGAGGGGAGGGCGGCAGTGATGGCTGCGCTGCTTGGTGCTGGCTGGTGGCTGCTTCCTGGGTTGGCTGGGAATGCACTGCCCTGCCAGCAGTGTTTCTCGGGGGGGGGGGGGGGAGGGGGAGAGCCCTGGCTGGTGGCTGCTCCTGGGGGGGCATGGTGGTGGGACTGCTAGGTGGCAGGGCCCACCCCCATTGGGTCTGGAGCCAAGGTATAGGAAGAATGGTTTGAGCTGAGGATTTGGGACGGGAGGGGGGGCACTTACATGTGGTCGGTGGCCTGCA
Source organism: Pelochelys cantorii (assembly GCA_032595735.1). Lineage (NCBI taxonomy): Eukaryota > Metazoa > Chordata > Testudines > Trionychidae > Pelochelys > Pelochelys cantorii. The sequence continues at coordinate 103,033,746 of CM064327.1, forward strand.
ACATGCAGAGCTCCAGCCCCAGCTTTCTACTCTCTTACAAGTGTGGCTGCTCTCCTCTTGTCACTCTTTAATATAACTGTCCCCTGTACTTGCTGCCTCACTGTGGAGCATAACTGTCCCTGCTATCAGACTCCCTCCCTTTCTGCTTTATGAGAATCAGTCAGATTCCAGGCATCTCCCATGGTCCTGGCACAACCAAACCCTGACCTTGCTTTAAGTTATGATAAAAGGAAGCTGCCTACCAAATTTGATGGTTCTAGCTCTTACTGTTTAGGAGGAGTTCTTGAACAAAGGGACTCACAGACAGATGACAGTTAGATGGACTCAAAGACAATTCTAAAATATGTAGTAAGATGATAAATCTGAATATAAATTTGGTACAGCACAGGAAAAGTTAGCGATATGGCAGCATGATGTTCAATTCTCAGTTTAATCAATATTCCTTCAATATTGAGCCAATCCTTCCACAAAGTGCTGTCTTCTGGAAAGGATGGGCCAATCCAAATAAAGAACCCTTCCCTTCTGCAGACAACTCAGGAGATGAAGGGAGAGAAACTGATGGTATGTCTAGACTACACACTAAAATGAAAATAATATGTGCAATTTGTGCAACGCAAATTGCGTATCTTATTTCCATTTTATTTCAAAATAGGCTATTTTAAAATTTGGCGCATCTACATGGCACCAAATTTTGAAATAAAGCACTATTTTGAGACATTCCTTATTTCTCGTGGAATGAGGTTTACAGGGATGCCAAAATAGTGCGTCCGTTATTTTGAAAATTATTTTGAAATAGCAGACACGTTCCTTCAACCCTGAAATAGCCTTGCAGTCTAGACAGATCCTTGGATCCCTGTGACTCTACCCAGCCCACCCACAACCTTTGCTTTTTGTTCTCTCCTTCCTAGTGTCCACTCTCTTCCCAGTAGAACTGCTATAAGTTGACATTGCAGCCTGGGGAATCAGTGATCTTTGAGGTTATGTCTACACAGCAGCATTATTTCAGAATAACTAATGTTATTCTGAAATAACATAGTGCGCATCTACACTACAAGCCTTTATTTTGAAATAATGTCAAGCTGGAGGACTTCTTACTCTGACTCCTGTAACCCTCATTTCACAAAGAGTGAGGGAAGTTGAAGGAAGAGTTTTTCGTCCTTGAACTTCCTGTTGTAGACAGCACCAAAAGCCGAGTTAAGCTATTTCAACTTAAGCTACGCAATTGAGGTAGCTCAAGTTGCATAGCTTAATTCAACTTTAGCCCTGCTGTGTAGATGTACCCTTAGAGATCTGATTGAGGAGGCCAGAGAGAAGGGCAGGATCCACAGAAAGCAGTTTAGCAGAGGAAAGTTCATTTTCATGAGTCTTGTCCCCTAGAGCAGTGTTTCTCAACCTTTTTTTGCTCATGGTCCCCTTCTGAGCCTTGTTTACCTCTGTGGCCCCCTCTCATAGCCGCTGTTAGTTGGAAAAAAAGGTACATAATTTACCTAATGTTCCATTTTTTCCATGTGGCCCCCTAGAGGTAGGGCATGGCCCCTGGGGAGCCATATGGCCCACGGTTGAGAACCACTGCCCTAGAGCATCACAGTCAGGGTTACTGGAATGATTTTTATAGTAGGGGTGCTGAGTTCCACTGAACCAAACTGAAAACCCAAAGTATAATGGAAACCACTTAAAGACAAGGGAAATATACCCTCAAATCTTTTCCACCCATGTGCAGAATATTTTTTTCTATATGCACCGAGGCACATGTGAATGTGCACCACCAATAGAAACAAAATCCTATCTGTGGGCATGCTGCTAATCAGTTGGGCGGCATTTGAATCTCTCCTGACCAGCTGCACAAGTGCACAGCTTACAGGGAACGCTGATCCAGGTGGGCGGCAGCACTGCCCCTTCCACTCCTAGTTCCAGCACCTATGCTCACCGCAGTGTGGGTGTGAAAAGCCCTCCTGTGGGTTGGTGCAGTGGACCTTGTTGTCTTCTTCCACTGTGGCCTCGCTAACCTCAGGACTGGTCAGGCCTGGGTGAAGCCAGCAGATGGGAGAAAAAAAATCAACCAACCAAATCTCTTACTCCTGCTCAGAGGAGATTCAGGATTGACTCATTGCTCATTTCATTACAGCTGGTTAAATACTGAGAAAAGATTCACAACCCTTTCAATTAGGGTCCTTTTCCACCCATGAGGATTTGAGCCCTTTAGCCTGTGTGAATTCACAAAGCTTTGACACTTCTCTCCACTACTGAGGTAAAAACAGATATATTCAGTATCCCATACAGTGTTCTGTATGCTAATGAGTACTTGGGTGACCAATCTAGGTGCTCAAAAATCAGTGTCAAACATTTCACAACAGGGAGCATCATTTGCCATGGGTGGGGTGGGGGGGGGCAGTTGCCAGACATCACAGGTTATAGAACACATATAATGTTCTATACGTTGATGCAACATTGTTCTGAGATTTTCTGAAATGATGCCCCTGGTTCAAAGTCTGTCCTTTGCACACTTGTAATATTGCTGAATCTTTTAAAAGCACAAATGAGAATTATAAATGCTTCCTGAAGCCAAAATAAAAGGCATATGCTGCAGAATTTTATATTGAACACATATTATTTGACTTACTCAAGATCTACCTTTCTCCACATTTTTGCAATGCTTTAGAATCTAGATTAATATCTTTGGTTCACAATATGAGGCCTCACTTCCATAGCATGCAACTTGATTTCTAATAAAATAGTTGATAGTAACATGGGTCTGACATGGGAGTTGGGCAAAGATGGTATTTGTTCTTTGAAAACCCCACACATATTAAAGAGTTTTGCTGTTGTACAAAGGAATTTATTTTGCACATTCCTTTAAAGGTCATGAAAGATAGTAAAGGGGATCAGTAATTGCAAAACTAGTGCTGTAAAAGTTTTCTTATCTCCCAGAAAAGAGGCAAATGCCAAAAAGTTAGCAGAGTGAGTTAAAGCAGGCACTGGGCAGATTCAAATTCCACCACCCTCGTGTGGGCAGATGTTATGAAAGGAATTCTTTCATTTGCCTATTCCACCAGGCATTGCTTCTGAACTGCCATCCATGGTAACTCACTGTCATAGGCTGGGCCTGTTCATGCATATTTTACATTTCACATCATACGCTGCCACGTTGTAGAATTTCTATGAGAAAGGCAAACGGTTGTGCTGGTTGGCTGTAACCAACCTGTCTTCACAGCATTTTGGAGTGAGTGGGAGAGAGCCACCAAGCCTTGGGCGACACATATGGGCTTACGAGGTTTGTGTTTAAAGACTTATACTGTTCCCTATGTGTTCTTAAGCCTTCCCACCTCAAACACAAAACCTAAATTAATTCACAGAGCCAGGCCCACCAATGGGGGTGGGGCAGGGAAGGCAAAAGAGGCAACTGCCCCAGGACCTGGCGATTCAAAAGCACCCAGGGTTTCCAGCTGTTGCCACGGCTACTGTGGCAGTGGCAGTAGTGGTGGCTGGGGCCCCATGCAGTGTGTTCTGGGCAGCTCTCAGGGCTGGGTGCGGGAGAAGGCACAATGTGGTGCACTCCAGGCAGCTCTGAGGGCTGGTTGTCTGAGGCCCTGCGCCTTTCAGGAGGGCAGAGCTAGGGCACGAACCTTGCCCTGGGCCTTGGCAAGTCTGTCGATCCCCTTGCACAGAGCCAAATTCTCCTCCCTGTTGACTCCAGCGGGCATTACACAAGTGTAAGAGGAGATTTGGGGTTAGGCTGTCACCTCTATTATTTCAGATACCTCGCTGGACTATGGGAACATTTTTGAAATGAAAAGAAAGTGTGCTGTTATGTTCTCCTTTTGACTTGGCCTTGCAGGAAGGGTGCCCCAGGAAAGGCAATGCTACATGCTGCTTCATCCTGTCCATTCACTTTTTGGCCCTGTCCATGATGAAACACACTAGGTCTTGAAACGGTTTTTAAAACCGTTTCTGCTCACAGTGCTCATCAGCCAACATGGGTGAGAAGAAACTTTTTGAAAAGGGCTGTTGGGAAACTAATGGAGAGGAAAAGCCAGATCATCAGTGGCGCTATACTGCTTTGCAGCAGTTTGGGATAAGAGCCACCTGGCTCTTACTACATTTAAAATGCAGAAGTGCAATGGTCCTGGACTGGCATGAGCCAGGACTGTTTGGTCCTGGCTTACACCAGGTCCATCAGCCCCTGTTCACAGCCAGCCCAGGCCTCCATGAACAGGGGCTGCTTGGCGGCAGCAGTCCTTATCTGTGGGGGGCTCAGCTCTCTCCTGGGATCCCTGCGGACAGGGGCTGGTACCAGAGCAGCCTCTGCTTGCGGCGAGCCTTGGCCTGCCATAGGCAGAGGCTGCTACACAGCAGCCTCCCCCTATCCTCCCCTGCTGCCTCTGCTAGAGGCAGCGGGGGGAAGGAACAAGCAGCACCACAGAGACGGTGCTGGGGGAAACTGGGTTTTAAGCTGGCTGCCCCCAGCACCTCATACAGAGGCAGCAAGTGGGGTGGGAGCAAGTAGTCCAGCTTATGCTTTTTGGGTAGTCGAGTAGTCAACTACTCGCTTACATCCCTAGTTTGGGATCAGCCTTAAGAATGTCTCCTATACAAGGGCTGACTCTCAGCTCGCTGACTCCAAGCTTTCACTGACATCCACCAGCAGTGTTCCCTCTAATTTTCCATCCATGTGTGGAATTTGTTATGTGCACTGAGGCATTCATGGATGTGCGCCACCAATAGAAACACCGGCTGCCAGCTGCTGCTGGCTGTGGGTGCTGTGCTAATCAGCTGGGCGGCATTTGAGCTCAGCTTAGAGAGAACATTTTCCATCAATGCATGTGAGCTCAATCAGGTGCTAAGGACCAAACTGACCTGTGAATGGATGCAACTCCCTTTGAAGCCAAAGTTAGTTGCATCTGACTGCACAAGGGTTAAGACTGAGCCTAAGACCTCAGTTTAAAACCACATACTTAACCGTATCCATAAGTGCAATGAACTTTATTGGGACTTAAGTGCTCTGCTGATTAAGGATGGATTTAAACACATGCTTAAAGTGAAGAGCAAACTTAAGTGCCCTAATCAATTAGGGCCTAAGTGAAGAAATACTACTCGCATGAAATTGCTACTTATCTCCCTGGGGGCAAAATTTGCTCATCTTACATGAGTAAGGTGAGCAGGAATTATTCCATGTCCTACAAAAGTTCAATGCACTTGAACTACAACACTTCCCACACCCCCACTAAACTGCTGGTCATAATCCATAGGCAGCATGCCTTATAGCCAGGGCGGCACCACTGTGTACTAGGAGCACTGCACCACTTCCTTATCAACAGAGCACAGCTCCCCTGGGTCATTCCCCATCGCCAGGCACTACCTTGTGGGATGTGGCTAGTGCAACTGCACTTTCTGTGATTGGTTCCAGAATGGACTCCCCATTGCAGACCGAGATGGGCCAGCCTGACTTCGGTGACAGCACAATGACACCCTCCTCCCTAAGCTTCAGTGCCTGGGCTGCCGCCCAAGCCACAACTGCAAAGCTCTGTCTCTACAGCTGGTTTTAGAGCACTAACATGAACCCCGCTAGCCCAAGGGTGCCACCCCAGACTTGGTGGCTCGCTCCCACTCACTCCAAAGTATTGGCAAGTCATACGCAGGGTTACAGCCAACTAGCACTTACCAACGCAGTCAGTGCTTGTGACAGCTGGCGGTAATAGCCAACTAAAGAGAACTACCCGTAATGAGAAAATGCAGTAATGGTTGTGTTCTGCACTTGTGTTCTTTGGATCCAGACAACAGCATGTGGGAGATTTTCAAAGGCACAGAAAGCAGCTGGCCACTTAATTCTCATCTGTACCTTTGAAAACTGCAGCCCAGGCTACTTGCTATAGATGTAGCTCCTCTGCACATGCTCTCATCCCTTCTTATCACCAGTATTTCAGCCACTTTAGTTTATCCGGAAATATCAAAAAGACACTGAATTCTTCCTGGAATTAGGTCACAAATACTTTGGGGTAGGGCCCATCTTTTCTTAACCGCAGTGTGGCACTCAATATGCTACTGGTGCTGTCAAATGAATATTACTAGAAATCATCATGGTAATGGTGATATCTGCATAAAAACCCAGTTATTATTTTTCTACTTTATCACTTACAGAAGACATTGAAGCACCAATGAAACACTGATCTGAATCATTCTTTTAAAATCCCAACAAAACCGATAATAACTGAACTCCGACCCATTTTTCAGCACACAGTGAATTTTTACAGTCAAGTTACAAACGCCTCAAAATGAGAACACCATGAAGAGCCGTGAAGAGAACACCAGCAAAGCCTTCAGTTTTACTGCAGACCAAATTCTTCTCTCACTAATGACAGATACACTAGTAAAGTGTGTACCCCATGAGCCTGAGGGGGTTGTGTAAGTGAAAGAAGCATATAGCACAGGGGTTGGCAACCTTTTCAAACGAAAGAGCCAAACTACATCAAAATTCAGAACAAGTGGTCAACAAAGAGCCAGTATAAGAATGCCTGTAAATACACAACTTAGCATTACTAATAATTGACATGATTAATAATAGCATTAATGAAACATTGTACTCAAGGACTTTATTTAACAGGACTTCTGCTGCTGCATCTTTTCACACATTTCTTCAAAGTTTACATCATAACTGGTCAAATTCAGCTTCATACATGCATACTTGAATGCAAATTACCTTTGATGTGATTCAAATGAGAGAAAGCCTGCTCACACACATAGGTGGAACCAAACATTGAAAGCAAGGCCAAGCCGACATTCTTCATGGTATTGTATGTGACAGGAAGTTCTTTCCAAGTTTGCAGAATCAGATTATCATCATGCTCCAATTTCTTCACGTGCAGTTTTGCCAATTCGGCACGCTGTCGAACAAGGCATTCTAAATCAGAATTCAGCCTGACAAATTTTTCCACCAAGATATCTGACTCTCTGAAATCTGCTATTTCCATTTCCAGATCGCTGACTGACATGCCTGAAATGACTGTCAATCCAGTTCTTCAATGGACACTTTATGTGGACGAATCATAAACTTAATCAGAACATTGTGTTTGCGAATGTCAACAGAACGATATCTTTGATGAAGACAGTCAATTTTGACTGAAATCCAAACACTGCCTGCTGCAGATTTCAGGACTGTATTTCCTTGCCCTTGTAGCTTAAGGTTCAACTCATTCAAATGGCTCGTAATGTTGACAAAGACAGTAAAATTTGAGCAACCAGTCACAGTCTGAAAGCTCGGAGTGTTTGACACCCTTCATATCCAAAAATGACTTGAACTCATTAGTGCAGGTGGCAAAACAAGATAAAACTTTGCCATGAGATAACCAGCGAATATTGCTGTGCATTAGTAGATCAGTGTATTTGGAATCTGTTTCCTTGAGCAGTGACTGAAATTGACGGTGATTAAGGGCTCAGGCAAGAATCCAACTGACAGTCTGAACGACCAATCCCATTACATTTCCGAGTTCAGTTCCACAAGTTTACACACAAAGTGCATCCTGATGCATAATGCAATGAAAGTTCAAAAGCGGGTGGTTCAGCAGTTCTGACCAAAAGTAAAGAATCCCCCGTATTTGCTGACCATGCTAGGTGCACCATCTGTACACACAAACACAAGATTATCCGACTATATTTCTTTCTCGCTTACAAAGTTCAGAGTTTTAAGGATGTCTTCACCCCTTGTTTGATTTTTCATTGGTAATATCTCAATCATTTCCTCAAGCACAGCATTTCCACAAATATATCGTCCCAGAATACACAATATCATATATGTTGGTTGTCTTGTCCAAAGCAAATTAAAATGCATTTGTAGTGAAACTCGTCAAATAGTTCATGACCAATTTTTAGCATGCATTCCTTCACGTAATCCCCATCAGTGAAAGACCTTCCTTCTCAAATCATGCTGTTTGAGTTTGCAAAACTTGCAGAATTTAAGCTCCCACCTTTTTTTGTTCATGGCAGCAGGCTATTTTGTCCAATGTTCATTTTTTTCATTGCAGCTCCTCACAGGATTTTTTTCATGAATCACTCTCAGGGTATTTTGTAGCAAATGCTGCATGTTTTGTCATGAAATTCATTTTTTCTTTGTTTGTTTGAGAACAGTCTTTCACTACAAATGAGACAGTGTGGAGATCCTATCCATAAATGCATGCAAGTCTGTCCGCTCCTTTTGAAAATTTTGGTACTCATCATCTCTCTTTTTCTTCACCATTTTTACTGTTAGAGGGATACAGAGTTCACCATCACGTATGATGATGGAAAGATTTCTTGACCAATCAAATAAAAAGAGAACATGCATGACCCCCAATAAGTGTAGAGAATGGATGGTTGTTAAAATGAACAGTTAAAAGTGAAATAGACAAAAAACCCCACATCTTGACATGAGTAATTACGCGTTTTTAAAATTTTGAATTAATTTTTCATTTTAATTTAAAAAGTTGTGTGTCATTTTGGGAATGACAAAAGAGCCATATTTGGTTCTGTACTGAGCCATAGTTGGCTCAAGAGCCATAGTTTGCAGACCCCTGATATAGCACATGTTGTGATAGTGCAGGTATATTTGTCTGCTGGTGCTTAAAAAGTCCTGGTAAAGGCAAAGAGTCTTCATCCCCCTCATAGATTTTGAAACGTTTTGTCAATACAAACTCAGAAAGCCTCACACTGGTTACCCACACTTGCTAAACTTCCCCAGGTTTAATTCTAAGAGCTTGCTTGTCTCTCTTTTCAATCTGAAGCTCACCTCTTCTGAATGGTACAGTCACTTGCACTGCACTTACGTTCCATCACCCTTAAGTAGTTTTGTTTCTGGACCATTATCATTGCCTTATTTTTTGCTCCTGATGCCGATTTTTAACTCCACCCCACCTTTTTAGCATATGCGCAATGTGCCTCATGTGGCACGTGACCAGGACTCATCACCAAATTTGGTCCACAGGTTGGATCATAAGCGGTCCCAGACCGGATACTAACAGGGATAGCAATGTGAATGCTGATCCATGCCCTCCTCCAATCCCACTACTGGTGAAAATGAGGCTGTGTAGTCTAGTCTCCATTACAAAAAATAGACTGCATTATTTGGCAGTTAGGAAGACTCTCACTTTTTCTTCACTTTCCTCCTTCACTCCTCTCCTTTCATTCCTTATTATTGGCCTGATCCTGAAAAATCCAGAGCACCTTCAACTCCCATTGAAGTGAATGCATCTTCAGGGTGCAGACCTAGGGGAATTGGGCCTGAGAAAAGCAAGTGAGACTGTCCTTCATAGCAGCACACCTGTAGTCTAAAGCTAGGTACTCAGTGGTATCCTCTATAGCAGGAGTGAGGAACCTAAGGCCCAGAGGCTGGAGCTGGCCCTTGGCTTGCCTGGATCCAGCCCCTGAGGCTTGGTCCTCCCTCCCCAGCATTGGTGAGCCCACACCGGTGCTCCAGCCCCCCACGTATGGTGGCCAGAGCACCAGCACCGGCTCCACACTTCACAAGCCCCGCAGGCTGGAATCAGGCAAGCCAGAGCCAGATATGATCCATGGACTCTGCCTGGCCGGTGGAGGAAGTGGCTCTGCGTGCTGCCACTCCCTTCCCCTGACTGGTGCAGTAAAGCACTGCCAGGAGGCTTTTTCTCCACAAAAATCTACTAGCCCAGTCCCCCATCACCTCCCTCACTCCAGCTCTGGTGTGTGAGGGGAATGTGGGATGTGTCTTTCTCCTCGGTCAGGAGCCATGTCAGTGAGGTGTTTTGTAGTTGTTTTTTGTGTCTCGCTTTTGGGCGGCCCCTGACTGATTTTTCTGTGGGCCAGTGGCCCCAGACCCAAAAAAGGCTTCCCACTGTGGCTTCCCTTTTAAACATTTCCGCGTATATCATCATCTGGTGCAGTGGAGCAGTGCTTTGCCTATACACATAAACAAGAGAGATATGGTATCTGTCCGCAGTCTTCAGAAAGAAAATCAGCATAAGGTGCAAATCTGCTCTTATACAGCAATTTGCCATTGCATGAATGTACTGCTGCCACTACCCGAGAAATAGAGCTACCAAGCAAATAGAAGAATGATGAAGGAACTCTTCAGTACGTCGTCTGAGGAGGACCATCAGAGTGATTTACAATAGAACTGTAATATGGAGGGAGCTTATTTTTCTTTCTGTGCTGGTGCATAATTTCTATCAATATTAATGGGAAGGAGCTAAATCCAGTGGGAAAATGAAGAGGGTTCTAATGATTCAGAGCAAGACTGGCAAGTCAGGAGCTTTGGGCTACAACTTGGCTCTGCAAGCTACCTTGGCATCTCAATTGCCCCACAGTTATTTCTTTTATTGCTTTCACAAATGCGTTGATTGCCTCATGTTTTGAAAGTTTAGACTATTAATAAACGTTACAGATTTATAATATGTCTGTTCTGCAGCTGGGATTTCTATACTGTGCACACATTAGCAATGCTGCAGTGGAAAGAAATAAGAACAAGTAGCAAATCAAACAGAACACATTTTTTAAAAAGTGTATGCAACATGATGTACAGCCATCTTCTGCAGAGGGAATGAGGCATTCTGGAGTAGTCTTATTTGTACTAGAAAAAGATTGGAAAAATCTTCACCTTGGCCCTTCTTTTTCTTTTTTGATCTTAACTACATGTATACAGAATCTTACCTTGTTTCTGTCCCTTTAAAAGACTAATAAGATTACTGAAATTGTGAAGTTTTCCCCCCTGAGGGTTCCCAGAAGAATCCTGTGTTGTTTTCTCAGAAAGCCTGTTTATCAGGCTAGGATACATCTGGATGTCCTCAAGGGAAACGGTAACAGCCAAGAAACAGAAACTCTTTGCCACTAAATTGGCCACAAAATAAAGATGTGTCAGAAAAGCGTCCATGAAAAAGGTAGTGTCATTCATTTCCAATATGCCGGTACTGCCAAGAACAATGCCACTGTCCTTTCTCTCAGCAGGGCGCGTGGTGATTTGTAAAACATCATTTTTTATTATTTGTAAATCCACATGTGCACACTTCTGTATACTTTTAAGCTAAACGGGTATGGTTGAACGGACATCTACAGGACCATTTCCCTGCCTCCCCCCTCCCAAGCTTCTTGAGTAGTATAAATGTTTTGCTTAGTCAGTACATAAGTGTGATAAATACAGTCTAATAGCACAGCATTCACCACTGAGAACCACGTGCCCAATTTTTGTTTCAAATACATTTGAAACCTAGAGAAAGATACACACACAAACATCTGGAGAGCTCTCCATTACTACTGGGAAATAAGCCAAACGGGCAAAAGGACACAGCTGGCAAAAGTATGTTCAATATCAGGTGCCGGAAAACAAAATGTATAGATCAGTTGATCTCAAGTCATGGGTCTGTGCCAAGTCTTACTTAGTATTATAGATAAATAGTGAGTTGGGTGGAAGATAAGATGGACCAAAACTAAAATCTCCAGAGTCCTCGTTCCCACCACAGCATACTAGTGAAGATGTTACTTGTATCCTTCAGGGAGAGAAAAGAGGGCAGTACATTCTCCAAACTTTGGATCTCTAGTCAAGCCCTCTCTCCTGCCTGTACAACTGACTCATCCAAACCCCCAAATGTGATCCAACTCACGTTTTGGAGAAGTATGTATCTAAAGACATGTTTTATCCATTCTTCGACATGGTTCAGAAACATGGGTGACATGTCAAATCATATCTAAAGGACTAAACAGCTCTTATATCAGATGCTGGCATAGGGTTACAAATATAGAAGTGTTAAATTGTGCTGGTATGTAATTCATGGCAACATTGATTAGTAAGAAGAGATTCAGTGGCTGGGACATGTCAAGCAAATGTTGGATTACAGGATCCCAAAGAGCAAGCTGTACTCTGAAGCTTGCAAAAGGTCTAGAAAGAGAGGCAGACTGCTGCGTGGATTTTGGGATGTTTGCAAGAATGACTTACTATCATTTGGAATCCCTGGATGATTGGGAAAGAAGTGCAGAGGCCCCTCTGATCTGTGGAGTCAGCTTGTAGATGGAGTGAGGCGTTGCGAGGCGGACTGAATCAAGCTCTGTGATGACTGGCATCACACAGAGCATTGCTAGGGCATGGATGTGTCCTACCTGTGGACAGACTATCACACACACGATGGACTTAGCCACCAAAGAATATATTGGAACATACACTGTGCTCTGTGAAGGGCATTGGGGGCATTGGTATTGAAACTAGAAAAGAGGAGGGATGAAAGGAAGAGGTCCAAGAAGTAATTTTGTTGATTGATGACAGGTTGCATTTTCCTACTCTCCAAACCATTCTCTCTCTTGAAGGTACCAGGGATGGCAGGTTTGCAGAAATTTTGGTGGTGCATGCATATAACACTGACATTCACAGGCAAAATTTACCGGGCTTCATTTTCTGCTGTTTTTCACCTTGTCAGTCACTTACCTCTATTGCAAAGCTGGTGTAAGTTGCTGATATCTGATCTGATTGCTCTTTGCACCACCCCTTTCACACAATTGGAATGACTTTTGGAAATGTGGCCTTTACAAAGATGCCAAAATAAGCAGATAGGCACCTAATGGGATTTTCCAAAGCGCTAAGCAGTCATGAAATACATCTGGCCCTAAATGACAATACGTGAGGCTGAGGCAGCACAGAATCAATGTCCATTGTGTAATATTTTTTAAACAGAGTATCCCATGTGGGCTGTGTCTTTGTTTTTTTGAGCTGTGAATGATTCTCCAAGCAGAAATAAGCTTATGTCCAGGCTTAGGCTCCTACACCTGTGCTGCTCTGTCTTTACATGGGTCTGCTTTGTTTTGCATGCCCCAGACTGCAGGTCCCACCATGGCCACAAGAAAAATGTATGGAGGACATTTGCACTTTGCCAAAATTTTTAACAGCGGCCACTGATTCTGGATAGCACAACTGTTAGGGTAACCAACGTGGGACATCTTCAATAAAATCTGAGCAGCTCTGGCTCCTGCTGCAGGTCAGGGGATCACATAGTAATATCTATTGTTGTTTATATACAGCAATGATGTGCTGTGATCACATCAGGATTTCCCTGCAATTAATTTGTAGCTCTTTATCATTCCCCTAGGTGGCAGGTTAGCTTTCCCATCTCTCCAGGCAGTGTACCATTGCCTCATGAGCTATAGGAGCAGATCCTACACCGAGGCCAGATTCTGTTCCTTTTGCTTATGTTGACTAGTACCTTGTTCCTAGGGTGGTCCCACTGAAATATGTTAAAAGCAGTATGGAAGTAAGGCTAGGTCTACACTATGGTCCTTTGTTGGAAAAAGCCACACAAATTGTGCTTTGCAATTTGCATAGCTTTTTCCAACTGCTTTTCTGGAAGAGGCTTTTCTGCCATCTGGCCCAGTCTAGACGGGGCCAAATGAAGGAAAAGCCTCTTGTTTCAGCAGAGCCCTGTATCCCTCGTGGAACGAGGGATACAGGGCTCCCCAAAAGAGCGCGTTTGCTCTTCCGCAAAAAAAAACGGAAGATCAAATGCATTCCTTGGATGCGGCACAGTTTTTCTAGGATACCACTGGTAAAAACCCTGCAGTGTAGACATAGCCTAATTGGAGCAAGGCTATTGGAATCTGTTCCTTCATAAATATGTTACTGGCTCATCGCTATATGATTCTTAGAAGATGCCCTATTTTTCAGTGTTCTGCATCCGAATAAACTTTATAAAGAACACCTATAAATCCTTTAAAGCCCTTAATTATGCAGCCCTTACTCAGGCAACATTCTCATTAGCTTTCTGCTTGATTGGGCTCTAAGGACCAACTATAGTTCCCATTTACAACTCGTAGGCTATGTCTACACTGGAAAATTATTTCAAAATAAGTTATTTCATAATAATAACTCCCGAAATAGGTATTTCGAAATAGCGCATCCACACTACAAAGCATCACCGAAATAGTGCAGAATTATATTGAAATAGTGCAGCCACACTGATCAGAGGCTGAATCACATTTAAAGCACTGGGAAGCTCTCTGGAGAGGGCATCAAGACAGAAGTCACTTCCTGTAGCTCCTTCCTGAGCTACTTGCCTTTTTTCCCCTACCCTTCCCTTCCACTGCCCTCTCTTCTCACCTTCCACCCTTCCCTATAGACCAAACAATAAAGCCCCTCCCTTTTGGGGGGAGGGAAATCACCTCTGATATTTTTATTTGGGGAATATACAACAGGGGAGGGACTGGGGAAAGAACCTGGAAGGTGGGAGGGAGGAGGAGAGGCGAGAGAGGCTCAGGGATGGGGCTGAGACTGGTGCCTGCCTTGGGTACCTCGCAGGCCCTGGCAGCCCCTGGGGGCTAGGAGGAGAAGCCAAGGGGGCGAGTGTGGATGCAGGGAGTTGGGAGGGGGCAGGGAGTTGGGCAGGGAGTTGGGGACACAGGTACAGGAAGGTAGCTGGTGGACCACTCCATAACCGTGACCAGGCGCTCCATGACTGATGTTAAGAAGAAGCACATGGCTTCATGTTGGCATGACAACTGCTCCCACATCATCCTCCTCAACTCCCAGTCAGCCCGGTGCGCCTGGTGGTCCTCAGTAAAGTTCTGGTTGAGGGAAGAGAGGCAGTCCAGATGTTCCCACACCAGGTCCTCATGGAATTGCCTTCACCTGTGGCTCTCGCAGGGTCAGGAAGATGGCATCGGAGGTGGTGGACACACCATGCTTTCAGCTGGGCCAGCTGTGAAGAAAAGTGACAAAGGCAGTCATTCCAGGAGACACTGTGCATGAAGCCTAGCCCTAATCTCTGAGCCAACACTGAAGGTGATAGCAATGTGCTTCAAGCAATATCATCTGTTGTCTAGACAGCGGGCACTTTCCTGCAGGGGCACAGAAGTCCCAGGGGAGCCTTGCTACCCCCCTCATCCCAAGGACAAGCAGGCATGGGAAGGTGCCGGCTAGGCCAGGAACCTGTGGACAGGAGGGGGAGATGGGACAGCTCAGCTTCCTTCCATGTCCCGCACACACTGGGTCCGGCACTGGCAGCATCCCACAGAGAGAGTTTCTATCCCTGCCCGCTGGAGGAGATGGGGGGGGGGGGAGAGGATGTTGGGGGAGGTGCATGTGAGCAGCAGAGGCCACTTTCTGGAGAGAGTGCTTCTGGGGTCCCCTCCACTTCCTCCCCCCAGCAGGTTCTCATGCAGGGGATCAGTCTCCTCTGCATCACCACACTTGACCAGGAGCAGATGCTGCCCGAGTTCAGGCATGAGCCTGTGCTTTGTGCGGCGCCACTGCGTGTGTCCATGACCCCAGCCTCCCCAGTGGCGGCTTGTCATGGGAAAGTGTCCCACCACGGAGTCTGGAGTAAGGGAGGCCTATGCAGGAAGCTTGTGAGAAGGGGCAAGGGGTTTCTGTGCGAGAGCATCATGGGGCTGAGTGCTCTGGACAGCTCCATGTTCACCCAGGTGCACAGGCTGTTGTGTGGTCCCCAGGCCGAGAAGGCCGAATGAGGAGCACACACCCCCTCACTGCCTGCCACCTCCCCCCCCACATGTGTATAAGGAAAATGATAGAACTCACCTGAAGAGCTTTCACCAGGTTCATCTGAGCCCTGGGAGACATCCTGGGAGGGGGAAGACTGGTTACAGGCTGATGACAACCAGGGGCAGCTCTAGGTTTTTTGCCGCCCCAAGCAAAAAAAATTTTTGGACCCCCCCCCCTTTTTTGTTGGCTTTTACACGTTTGCACGTTGCAGTGTTTTTTTGTTTTCGTCACGGCATTTTAGCCCTATAAATAGCACATATAATTTTAATGATTTTTTTTCCATAAAGGCAAAGGCACTTCAAGTAAACTCCCCCTCCCCTTTCACTCACTGCTGGGTCACAACAGCCTTTTCCCTGCCCTGTCCAGCCCCTCCCTATGGACAAGTACCCCTCACTGCCGACCCACAGGGGGAGCAGGATGCAGGGACAGCGCAGAGCCAGACGGGCATGGGGAACAGGGGGATCAGGGTTCATCATGGGGAATGGGAGGCGCAGAGCCAGAGGGGTGCGCGGACCAGGGGAAGCAGGGGGACTGGGGTGCTGGGGTGCGCAGAGCCAAAGGTGTGCAGGGAACAGTGTGGGGGTACAGGGGTGGCATGGGGAATGGGAGGCGCAGAGCCAGAGGGATGCACGGATTTGGGGGAGGGAGCAGGGTGCAGAGGAGGCATGGGAAATGGGACACGGGTAACGGGAGGAGCAGAGGGATTGGGGTCCAGGGGCAGTACGGGGAATGGGGGGCACAGACCCAGAGGGGCGCAGGGAAAAGGGGCTGTGGGGTGCAGAGGGGGTGCAGAGCCAGAGGGGCACGGGGACTGGGATGCAGGGGCGGCGTGGGGAACGGGCGGCGCAGAGCCAGAGGGGTGCAGGGTGGGGCGGGCGCAGCGAGCCAGGTGGCCGGCAGGGAGCGGTCTCTTGCCGACGAAGGGGGCTGGGGCTGCAGCAGGACTGGCGCTGGTGGGGCAGGGCGGGGCGGTACTCCACAGCCAGCTCCCGGGGACACGCAGCCAGAGCCGAGTTCCCGCATCCCTTTAAAATTGGCAGGGTGGGGTGGGGCGGGGCCGGGCATTGCTGGGGGTGGCTGCTTACCTGGAAATGCTGCCCCTGAAAATGTGCCACCCCAAGCACGTGCTTGATTTGCTGGTGCCTAGAGCCGGCCCTGATGACAACCTCCTGGCTAGTGGGCATGATGTCCAGGCTGGCCTGCTGCTCCTCCTCCTCCACAACCCCGCCCTTGTGGAGGCTGATGACAGGTGTGTCCTGGCCAGAGTCAATGATGAAGGGGGGAAGGAGGTGACCAGCCCCCTCCAGGATGGCATCCAGCTGTTTGTAGTAGCGGCAGGTCTCTGTTGCCTCCCTATACCAGGCAGTTTGCTCCCTGGCCTTTGTGTAGGCCTGCTGGAGTGACTTAATTTTCATCCACACCTGGGCCAGGATGTGGCTGTGCCTCAGGCCAGCCATAGACCTCGGCATTTTGCCTGCTGGTGCAGAGATCCTGGATGTTGGTCTCCTTGCCCCAGAGCTTGATGAGGTCCAGAATCTTTGCATCAGGCCAGGGTGGTGCCCTCTTTCACCCCTGAACTTGGGCTTCCAAGGTGGCTGCAGGTGTGCTGGCAGCTGTGGGAGGGTGCAGAGAAAGCCCTGGAGTCTGCCATGGCTGCAGTGAAGGGTGTTGTGGGGCACAGGACTGTTGTGGTGCCACAAGCCCTTTCCCTTCTGCCTGCAGCTTTAAAGTCTGCAGGAGAAGGGGAGCAGTGGAGTTGTCTGGTGTGTGGCCAGAGTGGCTACAAGGACTGTTGTGAGAGGCCTCTGGAGGCCAATTATTTTGAAATAGCAGCAGCTGAGCACCCACACTAACACTATTTTGAAATAACAATCTTGAAATAAGCGTTACTCCTCTTCACAAGCAGAAGTTGTTATTTCGAAATTATGTCGAAATAATGGGCTTCTTGTGTGGACACACCTTGTTATTTCGAAATAAGGGGAGTTATTTAGAAATAATTCCCGAGTGTGGACATGCCCTCAGTGATTCTGATGGGCCTTTCTGTTTCAGTTTTGCTCTCGGATAGGTAGGTGCAAGAACCAGGACACTGAGAGGCATTATACTTGTGTAGAAGAGTGAAAAGTCAGCCATGGATTCATTAAAACAAATAACCTCTTTCAAAGTTAATATAAAGATACCAGACCAGATTCTCCCCCCAGCACTTCCAAAATAAGGTACTGTTTAACAAGAGGAAAGGGGACCATTTTTTGTTCTTATGAACAGCAAATGTTTTTATGGTGATGACTGTTTAAAATTAGAAAGAGAAACATTTTCGAGATATTGGACTGGAGTTCACACATCAAGTTACCCATATGTCTCTTTGTAAAAATACACCAACAAATCTGTCTTTAACACAACAATATTGTCTTGAATAGTCATCTCTTAAAACTTGCAAGCCTACCTCAGGCCTATAGGTGGCATATTCCAGCTATTTGTGCTCTGCAAAACCCACAATGAAATGAAGAACGAAATACTGGAAATAAGATGAAACTGACATGCTCCTAGCAGACACTGAAGAATGTGAGCTCTAGCCCCAAACTCCAAGGTAGAATAATAGCCCAGTGAAACTGGTAACAGCTTTCAGATGAGAACCAGTAATGGAATCTCATCAATTACTGCTTGTCTAATGCTAGATAAAAAAAGAAAACATGATAGCATGAAGCTTTTATGTTTTCCAGTGAGAAGCAACAACCAATTGAAAAATTAAGCGCAAAATGTAACACAGATGGGAATTACAATGCTGTCCCCCCTTGCTCGACAGACCTCAAAAGAGCTGCAAATGATTCTGTGCGGTTCTCATACCACACACTTCTCCAAGATATGTATCAGATTGACTAAACTTTGCAAGGTAGATCAGACTGGTGAGTATTCTGGGAACTGATGAGCTGATTTCTCATACAAGAAAAGCAGGAGAGAAAAAACAAAACAAAACAAAAACCTAACTACATTCACTAAACAGATTTGGGTCAAAACAAGAACCAGTTATTGGAACTCCCAGGTATGAGGATTCAGATAAAAGGGGCTCAGTTCTGAACCACCCCAACTGTTCAGTTGATGTTTGCCAAGCCAAAGCCTGACCAATGATGTTTTGTAAAACCAGAATCTGCCCTCCCAGATATTCCTCTTGTTACAATATTTATTGGTTTTGTTGTCTGGAAGCAAATTCCTTTTAAATATATCCGGCTGTGCTCAAAGAATATCAACTCCTGTAAGATGTGGCCATTGACAGGAAGAAACCCAACTGTTCTAATGTTTTACACAGAATGTATAGCCAGAATCCATTTCAGGTGGGGGACAGAAATACAATTAACAGTGAGGGAACTGGTCTGCCTTAGGAGGAGAGGAGAAAAGGATCTTGCACCCTAAATGTTAATTATAAGTGGCCAAAGCTTCCTAATTGACATTAGGGATGTAAAATCCCTTGAAATTAGTTAACCAGTTACACATAATGTTTAACCAGTTAAGTGAATAAAGGGGGAACCACTCCAGCCTGGCCGGTACCCACCACGGCCAAGCTAGAGTACCCCCCCCTCCCCACCTACCATGGTCAGGGAGTGCTCTGGCCAGGTTGGAAGGCCCTTCCTGCAATGCACCTAGGCCAGACCCACAGCGGACAGGAGCTGCTCTTGCTGGGTTGGAGTGCCCCCCACCTGTGGCAGGCCCTACAGGGCTAGAGCAGCCCCCTGGCTCCAGCCCAGGCTCCAGCCCACACCAGTTAACTGGAACTGGTAAGCCTCACTGATTAAGGGTGACGCTTAGTGGTTAACCGGTTAACCATTCACATCACTAATTGGCATGGTGTTATCAACACTTTCTGGTACTGAGCCACACATTTTAAAAACACATTGAACATAACAATCCATCACATTGCTGCCCTCAGCACTAGATAAGCCAGTTGAGGATCTGTAGAGTCCTTTAGTTATGTACTTTTCTGCAAGAGAGTGCCAAGCTCATACTGTCTACTTTGCGATGATTTGTATGTCTGTATGTCTTCAGAGCTTGCTGTGCTTAAGGAGAGAGTAGTATTGGTATAGCTGGTGGAACAGTGGTCCAAAGTGCATTACCAGAGCTTCTCTAAAAGCTTTAACCTACCTGGGGAACTCCCATTTCACTCTTTAGTTATAACACTTCTTGATTCTTTTTTCTAAGAAAGTAAGAATGGCCCACTGGGTCAGGCCAAAGGTCCATCTAGCCCATTATCCCTGTCTTCTGACAAGAACCAAAGTCTGCTGCTCCTGAGGGACTGAACAGAACGATAATCATCAAGTGATCCATTCCCTGTCGCCCAGACACAGCTTCTGACAAACAGAGGCTAGGGACACCCTCTCCGCCCATCCTGGCTAATAGCCATTGATTGGTCTATCCTCCTTGAATTTATCTAGTTCTTTTTGAACGCTGTTATAACCGTGGCCTTCACCACATCCTCAGGGAAGGCATTACACAGGTTGACTATGTATTGTGTGAAAAAATACTTTGTTTTAAACTTGCTGCCTATTAATTTCCTTTGGTGACCCCCTAGTTTCTTGTGTTCTAAGAAAGAGTAAATAACACTTCCATATATATCTTCATATATATTTTCCTTATCACACCAGTAATTATTTTATAGACCTCTGCTATATCCCCCTTAATCATCTCTTTTCCAAACAGAAAAGTCCCAGGTTTATTACTCTCTCCTCATATGGTAGCCATTCCATACCCAGGGCCGGACTAAGGGGTGGGCTAGCCGGACAGCTGCCCAGGGCGCCAACTTACGGGGGGCACCCGGCTCCCGGCGGGCTGCAGTGGCCACCCGGGGCGGGGGCCGTGTTAACCACCACAGCACCAGCCAGCAGCACCCTTCCCCCTGCAGCCATAGGGACCTGCACGGCCAGGCGCAGCCTGCCCTGGGCAGCACCGGGCTGTGCCATCGGCGGTGGCCAGGCCGACTGAGCAGCGCATGCGCCGTGCATCCGCCCACGCGCCCCGGGGGCGGGCCCGCGCATGCACCATGCGCCCAGAGGAGGGGCCGGCGGGGCCGTGCACCTGGGGCCCGGGGTGCCAAAATGGCTCGGGCTGGCCCTGTCCATACCCCTAATCATATTTGTTCCCCTTTTCTGAAATTTTTCCAATATATCTTTTTTGAGATGAGATAACCACATCGTAAGCAAGATGTGGGTGTACCATGGATTTATATTTTCTATTTTGGCCCAGCCCTTATGGAGCAATGCTGCAGTAATCACCCCAAATGTGCACTGTTGTTCTTATAAGAAGTTGTAGATAAGTTCAGTACTGTAGCACCCATGCATATTTTCATTTTTGTATTGGAAATGGTATGCTGGACAGTGAATAGCTATCCCGTCTGTCACAACTTTCATGGGTTTTGGC
This sequence comes from Pelochelys cantorii, assembly GCA_032595735.1. Lineage (NCBI taxonomy): Eukaryota > Metazoa > Chordata > Testudines > Trionychidae > Pelochelys > Pelochelys cantorii. The sequence goes on from CM064327.1 coordinate 103,054,624, forward strand.
ATCTTCTGTGCTGTAAACCAAGAAGGGCATCGCACAGGCCAAAGTTTGCTGTTGTGAAGGTTAAAGGTGCCTCTGTTATCTAAACTGAAATCCATCTGGATACCTGCAGCAGTGCTCACAAAAGCTAATAAAATAAACAGCCCTTAAGAGACATTATGCTGGAAATGATATCAATAACAGCTCTAGGAAATCATGCCACATGCAAGGTTGCTTAGAGTTCATCAGAAATTGTTCTGATGATCCCTGCATAACAAAGATACTTGCATATGTTCCTGAAACAAAGGGTAGCAGCAGCAGATCTCAGTGAAATCCTTAAAGCTTGCCTACAATGAAAAGAAAGAAAGAAAATATGAGAAAAAAGAGCAGAGAATGTATTAAAAAGATTGCATGGCAGAGGGCAGAGAAATATCTAGTCAGCTTTGATGTGGAGCAGATGTACCTCTGCATTCCAAAGGAAGAAACTATTCTGAGGCCCTTGAGAAAACAAAGAGGAAGGGAAAAACAACCAAAACCTCTCATTAGTTCTAATACAGAATCACGTCAGAACATAGGATATTTTTTAAATTCTAAGCAAAACCTTTTTTTTCCAGCTGAGAGAGAAGAGGACAGAGATAGTATTACACCCTCAGCTGTGTAGAGACATTATTTCCTAAATTATTTTGGAATTCCAAGCTTCTTTCAAAGTATCCTGGTGTAACCATCAAACTAAGGAGATCTGTTGTTTAGCTGATCCCAGAGATGAAGTTAAAGAATCACTTTTGATAAGATAGATAAACGTAAAAGGCCTATTTAGCATAATATACAATTAGGGAAATTTGTGTGGCTATTTTTGTGTATATTTAAATGCAGAAAATGCACCTCATGGACATAGATAATGATAGTTATTAATACTTTAAATCAGTGTTTCTCAAAGTGGTGTAATATATCTATTAAATAATCTGACTGAAACTTCTCCAAACACCCCTATGCATAGAGCTTTTAATTTATCTCTATCTTTTTAAAACACTTTCAAAAAACCTTCCATTTAAAGCAGTGTTTCTCGAAGTGGTCTGTGGATCCACTCTAAGAAACCTGCTAACTGGCTGCTCTGGTTTGTTTATTTACTGGCTCCACAGCCACGGAGCCTGGTGACTCCCATTGGCTGCTAACGGGAAACCGGAGCCAATGGGATCTGCGAAGCTGTGTGGCGGCGGAGCCGGTAAATAAACAAACCAGAGCAGCCAGTTAGCAGGTTTCTTAGAGTGGATCCACAGACCACTTTGAGAAACACTGCTTTAAAAGGAAGGTTTTTTAAGAGTGTTTTTAAAAGATAGAAGTAAATTAAAATCTCTATGCATGAGAGTGTTTGGAGACGTTGTAGTCAGATTATTTGATAGATATATTACACTCAAAACATAACTATAACTGATATTATATGTTAACATTCCCATTAATTTGACCTGTCTTCTTTTATATGTAGAGATTTACAGTTGAATCCCGGCCCTATTAAAGTCAGCGGTAAAACTCCCATTGTCTTTAGTAAGGTCAGGAATTCTAAAGGCATATTCTCAGTGGAATCTTTCTTTACTGGGAGACTGCATGACAACAAAATGGAAAGAAATTAGGGATTTATATGTATGTATACACAATGTGTGTGTGTGTGTGTGTGTGTGTATGCATAACTTTTATGTATATCCTAAATTCCTCCCCGTATCTTTAATACATGTATTCTTTCTTTGTGAGTAGATAGATACAATATTTCAGTGAGTGAGCTCTGTTATGACACCTACTAGTCCACACAATTTAATTAAGACAGAAAGAAATGGACATGTAACATAAAGATAAATTCACAGAAAGATTTTCATTAAATTGGTAGCATGCATCGATTGTTACATCATGTGTATTTTTTAGGAGTCATAAGAACATAAGAACATAAGAATGGCCGTACTGGGTCAGACCAAAGGTCCATCTAGCCCAGTAGCCTGTCTGCCGACAGTGGCCAGCACCAGGTGCCCCAGAGAGGGTGGACCGAAGACAATGATCAAGCGATTTGTCTCCTGCCATCCTTCTCCAGCCTTTGGCAAACAGAGGCCAGGGACACCATTTCTATCCCCTGGCTAATAGCTTTTTATGGACCTAACCTCCATGAAATTATCTAGCTTCTCTTTAAACTCTTTTATAGTCCTAGCCTTCACAGCCTCCTCTGGCAAGGAGTTCTACAGGTTGACTACACGCTGTGTGAAGAAGAACTTTCTTTTATTAGTTTTAAACCTGCTACCCATTAACTTCATTTGGTGTCCTCTAGTTCTTCTATTATGGGAACTAATAAATAACTTCTCTTTATCGGCCCTCTCCACACCACTCATGATTTTATATACCGCTATCATATCCCCCCCTCAGTCTCCTCTTTTCTAAACTGAAAAGTCCCAGTCGCTTTAACCTCTCCTCATATGGGACCCGTTCCAAACCCCTAATCATTTTAGTTGCCCTTTTCTGAACCCTTTCCAAGGCCAAAATATCTTTTTTGAGGTGAGGAGACCACATCTGTACACAGTATTCAAGATGTGGGCATACCATAGTTTTATGCAGGGGCAGTAAGATATTCTGTGTCTTATTTTCTATCCCTTTCTTAATAATTCCAAGCATTGTATTTGCCTTTTTGACCGCTGCTGCACACTGTGTGGAAGTTTTCAGAGAACTATCCACGATAACTCCAAGATCTTTCCTGATTTGTCATAGCCAAATTAGCCCCCATCATACTGTACGTATAGTTGGGGTTATTTTTCCCAATGTGCATTACTTTACACTTATCCACATGAAATTTCATTTGCCATTTTGTTGCCCAATCACTCAGTTTGGCGAGATCTTTTTGGAGTCCCTCACAGTCTGCTTCTGTCTTGACTATCCTAAACAGTTTGGTATCATCTGCAGACTTTACCACCTCACTGCTTACCCCTTTCTCCAGATCATTTATGAATAAGTTAAACAGGATTGATCCCAGGACTGACCCTTGGGGGACACCACTAGTTACCCCCCTCCATTCTGAAAATTTACCATTTATTCCTACCCTTTGTTTCCTGTCTTTCAACCAGTTCTCAATCCATGAAAGGACCTTCCCTCTTATCCCATGACAATGTAATTTACACAAGAGCCTTTGGTGAGGGACCTTGTCAAAGGTTTTCTGAAAATCTAAGTATACTATATCTATTGGATCCCCCTTGTCTGCATGTTTGTTAACCCCTTCAAAGAACTCTAATAGATTAGTAAGACATGATTTCCATTTACAGAATCCATGTTGACTTTTGTCCAACAAATTATGTTCTTCTACGTGCCTCACAATATTATTTTTTACTATTGTTTTGACTAATTTGCCTGGTACTGAAGTTAGACTAACCGGTCTGTAATTGTCAGAATCGCCTCTAGAGCCCTTTTTAAATATTGGTGTCATGTTAGCTACCTTCCAGTCATTAGGTACGGAAGCCGATTTAAAGGATAGGTTACAAACCACAGATAATAGTTCAGCAAATTCCCATTTGAGTTCTTTTAGAACCCTTGGATGAATGCCATCCGGTCCCGGAGATTGTTAACATTAAGTTTTTCTATTTGTTCCAAAACCTCCTCTAATGACACTTCAATCTGGGACAGTTCCTCAGATTCACCACCCACAAAGGACAGTGCAGATTTGGGAATCTCCCTGACATCCTCAGCCGTGAAGACTGAAGCAAAGAAATCATTTAGTTTCTCCGCAATGGCTTTTATCATCCTTGATTGCTCCTTTTATATCTCAATCGTCTAGGGGACCCACAGGTTTTTTAGCAGGCTTCCTGCTTCTAATGTACTTAAAAAACATTTTGTTATTTCTTTGAGTTTTTGGCTAGTTGTTCCTCAAAATCTTTTTTTGCTTTTCTTATTACATTTTTACACTTGATTTGACAGTGTTTATGTTCCTTTCTATTTATCTCACTAGGACTGGACTTCCACGTCTTAAAAGATGACTTTTTGTCCCTCACTGCTTCTTTTACATGGTGGTTAAGCCACAATGACTCTTTTCTCGGTCTCTTACTATGTTTTTTAATTTGGGGTTATACATTTAAGTTGGGCCTCTATTATGGTGTCTTTAAAAAGTTTCCATGCAGCTTGCAGGGATTTGGCTCTAGTCACTGTGCCTTTTAATTTCTGTTTAACTAACCTCCTCATTTTTGTGTAATTCCCCTTTTTGAAATTAAATGCCAGAGTGCTAGACTGCTGAGGTGTTCTTCCCACCACAGGAATGTTAAATGTTATTATATTATGGTCACTATTCCCAAGCGGTCCTGTAATGGTTATCTCCTGGACCTGATCCTGCGCTCCACTCATGACTAAATTGAGAATTGCCTCTCCCCTTGTGGGTTCCTGTACCAGCTGCTCCAAGAAGCAGTCATTTAGGCCATTGAGAAATTTTATCTCTGCTTCTCTTCCTGAGGTTGCATGTATCCAGTCAATATGGGGATAATTAAAGTCCTCCATTATTATAGAGTTCTTTATTTTGGTAGCCTCTCTATTCTCCCTCAGCATTTCAATGTCAGTATCGCTGTCCTGGTCAGGTGGTCGATAATATATCCCTGCTGCTAATATCTTATTATTGGAGCATGGAATTACTATCCATAGTGATTCTATTGAACATGTTGATTCATTTAATATTTTTATTTCATTTGATTCTACATTATCTTTCACATACAGAGCCACTCCGCCACCCACATGGCCTGCTCTATCCTTCCGATATATTTTATAACCCAGTATGACTGTGTCCCACAGATTTTCCTCATTCCACCAGGTTTCAGTGATGCCTATTATGTCAATCTCCTCCTTTAATACGAGGTACTCTAGTTCACCCATCTTATTATTCAGACACCTAGCATTTGTGTAGAAGCACTTTAAAAATTTGCCACTGCTTATTTGTCTGCCCTTCCCTGATGCATTGGATTCCTTTATATGCGGTTGTTTGTATGCTCTGGCCCATGGTTTGTCCTCTCCCCTCCTCTCTTTCTGACTACAGCTTAGAGAATCTCTATCAATGGCTTCTCCTCTAAGAGAAGTCTCCATCCGATTTATGTGCATCTCCGCACCAATCGGCTTTCCCCCATCTCTTAGTTTAAAAACTGCTCTACAGCCTTTTTAATGTTTAGTGCCAGCAGTCTGGTTCCACCCTGGTTTAGGTGGAGCCCATCCTTCCTGTATAGGCTCCCCCTCTCCCAAAAGTGTCCCCAGTTCCTAATAAATCTAAACCCCTCTTCCCTACACCATCGTCTCATCCACGCGTTGAGACTCTGAAGCTCTGCCTGCCTACCTGGCCCTGTGCGTGGAACTGGAAGCATTTCCGAGAATGCCACCATAGAGGTCCTGGATTTCAGTCTCTTTCCTAGCAACCTAAATTTGGCCTCCAGGACATCTCTCCTACGCTTCCCTACGTCATTGGTACCTACATATACCACGAGCACTGGCTCCTCCCCAGCACTACACATAAGTCTATCTAGATGCCTTGAGAGATCCGCAACCTTCGCACCAAGCAGGCAAGTGACCATATGGTTCTCCCGGTCATCACAATCCCAACTATCTATGTTCCTAACGATCGAATCACCCACTACTAACACCTGCCTCTTCCTAACAACTGGCATTCCCTCCCCCTCAGAGGTATCCTCAGTGCGAGAGGATACTGCAACATCCTCTGGAAGGAGGGTCCCAACTATGGGATGGTTTCCCTCTGTTCCCATTGAATGCTCTGTTCCCTTGAGACTTTCATCCTCTTTAAGAGCACGGGGGCTCTGAGACTGGAGGTGGGACAGTACTACAGTGTCCCGGAAAGTCTCATCAACATAGCTCTCTACCTCCCTTAGCTCCTCCAGTTCAGCCACCCTGGCCTCCAAAGCCTGAACTCGGTCTCTGAGGGTCAGGAGCTCCTTGCAACAGGTGCACACATATGCCACGCGCCCACAGGGCAGGTAATCGTACATGTTACACTCGACGCAATAAACAGGATAGCCCCCACTCTGCTGCTGGGCTTCTGTCTCCATTTTTCTTATGAATAAGTTTAAGTATAAACTGGGCTTCTTATTAAATGTCTGGAATATAGATTATTATAAAAGTTATGTTTAAAGAAGGTCAGAAGTCACTAGCACCCTCTAACCTCCCTCTCCAAACTCCCTGTTAGCTGCTCCTGTTCGCAAGCTCCCTGGTCACTGACTCACAGCTTATAAAGCCCTGATAGCCCCTCCCCCTGACTGAGGCTCAGCCAACTAACAGAGTCTTCTAGATTTCAAACCTTTAAAAGCTCCTTCAAAACAAACCAACCAACCAACCAAGGAAACAGACAAACACAAGCTCGGCACACAGCAAGTAACCGCCCCCCCCACACACAACACACACTACAGACAGCCACTTACCACAAGGGTCCAGTATTTACTCCTCCTTTACCTGGAGAACTCCCTCTCCAAACTCCCTGTTCTCTGCTCCTGTTCGTAAAAAAGAGTCCTTTTAAAAAGAGCATCACGTAGCTTGTATTTTTCTTGGTTTTGTTTTTAATAGGTCTGTAACCTTTTAAGTTTGTATTTAACCTGTTGGGGGAAAAAAATATCTCCCTTACACAGTAATCAACCATTAAAGTGGCAAGATAGTTGCTATCCATAACATGTTTCCAAGGTTCATTAAGCACTGCCTTTGATTATTATTCATGTGGGGTTTTTCCCCCTCTCTGTATCATTTTTTTATGTATTGTGTGCAGTTTTACAAAAAACCAGGAAAGATGTAATTGAACACAGATTCCCTCAGCGATGTACAGATGGGAAGGACACTGTAATATCAGAAATGCTCATTAGCAAGACTATAATACTGACTCTGAGGTGGGTGGATGTGCGCACGACCACACACACACACACACACACACACACACACACACAAGTATCTGCTTGCAGTTGCAGGGTGGGATTTACTATACCGCGGCTCAGTTCTGGCAGTGCAAGGAGGCCAGAGGAAATCATGGGTCTCAAATTAAGGCCACTTGAGCAGTGGTGTTCTGAATGAAAGGTTTTGAGAACCAAGCAGTTGGGAGATTAGGGACTGTCATGGGCCCATTAGAAAAAGTTGCCTCGACAAGGTCTGTTCATCCCCTAAAATTTAATGATAAAACTCCCGCTGAGTACAAAAGGAGTAGGATCTGACCCTTTCTGGGGTGTCTGCCAAACTAAAAAGTTGGAAAACTGCTAAGAGATAAAATGGGTGTGGCAAAATGTTAACAGGGTGGGTGACCCACTGTTCCAAACTATGATCAACATTGTTTAATATTTTTATAAGCAATCTGGAAAAGTGTGTAGCAGTCAACTGGTAACATCTGCAGATGAAAAACTGAAGAACTTCAAAGAGGCCAAGCAAAGTTGGGCAATATGATGTCAGATGAAATTCAATATTGACAAATGCAAGGCAATAGGGAGGGAATAATTTGAACTACTCATACATATGGCTGTATTCTGGGCATCATTGTGAAGAGTTTAATGACTCCCTTTGTTCAATGTGCAGCAGCAGTCAAAAGCAAACAAAGAAAATGTTTAAATTCGTAAGAGAGTACAGTTCTGGAAATATAATGTGATTCTATCTCAGCGGTTTTTCCTCCCTAGGAGCAATGTCTTCATTTATGATCACCTTATCTCAAAAACATACAGATGAAATAGAGGGGGCTCAGAGGGAGGCAAACATACATAATTGGGGGCATAGACAGTCTGTCACATTGAAAATATGAAAATGTTTGGAGAGGAGGCTAATTAAAAGGGATATAATAGAGCTATACAAAATAGTGAATGGAAGAGAGGTAGCAACCACAGGCCAGCATTAGATTCAGGGCCCCATTCTGCTGGGTTGCTGTGCTAATAAAAATGAAGAGACAGATCTTCCATGGAGAATTTACAGCCTAAAAGCTTCTCCCCTGCTCCCCGGTTTATAATTAGCCTGTGTACCTCACTGCCACAAGATAGCATTAAGACCAGTGACTCTGTAGGGTTAAAGAGCAATGTATGTAGATAATAGGATTTCAATAATCATTAGTACCAATCGTAAGAATGATCAGTTAAGAAAAACAGGTCTTTTTTTTTTAAATTTAAAAGGGCTACAAAGCCTCATGCATCTGGGCGTAAGCCAACCACTCACTGATTTGTGGTAAGAAGGAACTTTCTCTGTGTGCACCGGTCATTCCATAAATGTCCACTGTGGGATGTCTCCACTGTCTTGCACTTTCTTCTGGAGCATTGGGCAATGGTTACAGGCAGCGACGGGGTGCAAGACTGGACGGAGGTCTGACCCAGCATAGCAATTCCTATACTCTCAGCAGTTGCACTCCAGCAGCAGAGGTTCCAGTCACTGCAAGCTAAACTTGCCTGAATTAACGAGGATTCATTATTATTCTCCATTTGTGTTGTGGCAGGGCCTAAGAGCCCCAGAGATGGGCTGTTCAGAGGCCTGAGTGGCTGGGGTTGATAAGCTTCTCCTGCTGCTTCCACCTATTTACAGATGCCAGAATCCTGCAGAGAGCTTCAGGGCAGGGACAATAGAGTCTGCCTAAAAGTGTGTGTGGAGGGAGCAACAAGGCCTCACTCCCTTCATGGACCCACCTAAACCCTCCTCTTTCCCCAGGATCCTTCCCCCACAGTGATGCTGGCTGCCACCCCCACCCCCAGGGACTATAGAATAGTCAACTAACCACTAAGAATTCATGAGATTAGTCAACTATTCTATTACCTGCTATCTAACATCCCTAGCTGCCAGCACCCCCACTGTACAAATTGTTCCAGCACCCCAAGGAGACTGCTGTGCTCCCTTAACACCCCAGCCTGGGCTATCCTCATTCAATGCTATGCCAGGAACAAGCAGCAAAACCCCTCCCGATGCTGTGTTCACCGAGACATCAGCACGCAGAGCCCCACACTCAGCAAAATTGTATGACTCCTCCCTGAGCCACTTGTGAATTATACAGTGACAAGGCACCAGTCAATCCCTCCAGTCCCCAGCCTTGCACCTCAGGAATTTACTCTCTTACACTGCACATGACTCCCTTGGACAGCACAGGATGATTAATTAGTTCCCCACTTCTTCTAAGGAAAGTGGTCGGGCACCAGCTTTTGTAAGCTGAGCTGAGATTCCGTAAGCACTTTAACAAGGTATACTATAAAAGCACCTTAACAAATAAAGGGGAACTGAAGTGATCTGAAATGCCCTTTGCATTCAAATGTTACTTCCAAGGTGACAGACTGCTTGGTTTATTTAGTTTTTGAACTACATACCTCATGCTTGGAGAAAGCAAAGGGTTCCCCAGATAAGAGGATTTGAATCAGAAAGATTAGTGTATTCACAAAGAGGCAACAAAGAATTGACTACAGGGAGACTTTTGGTCTTCCCCAACAAGCAGATTAGGAATACTTGCTCACAATTTCCTCCATTGTCCTGGGACCTTTTAAAGGCAAAGACAAATGCCTGAGTCATAGTGGCTTACAGGAGAGGTTCAAAACCTTTGACTCTTGAAGAAATAACATCAGGTTTAATGACTAAAATATAGAAAGGAGGCAAAGGCTGTTGAAATGACAGCTTTTATTGTAATAAGGCAAATCCACTGCAGAAACCTAGTCTGGGTGCACATCACGTCACTGAAAACATCTGGGTATATTTGCAAAAATGGGGCTGATCAGAAGTACCTGGAGCTAATAGATTCTCCTGGGTAGCTATAAACCTCCTCTGTAGAAGCTGATCATAATAATTTTCTTCACCGTGCGTATCATAAGACATAGTGACATCTTCAGAATGTGAAATTTAAAAGTGAACCTGAAACTCTATCTTAATTCTGCAGGGGAAGGTCAGCCGCCCTTATCCTCTTCAGATGGTTCTCTCTCTCTCTCAGTATTCTGCTGGGTTGTGCGACAGAACGAGCTACTCTCATTTGTATAATTTTCCTTTGTTTGCACTAAGCCTTCTGGACGGAGCACTTCCCCCCCCCGCGACAAAATGGGCCTACATCTTTATGGTCCTGCCCCTTGTGCAATAATTTCCATCGGTGTGTATAAAATGCAACCAATCAGAATGAGAACCGGGTGTAATGACTGTACCTGGAGCAACACAACAGATAATCAGGCTCAGGGGCTTCCTTTGTGTTAGGATTTAATTTGCAGCTGCTCGTTCCAACTGCCTTGTGAGCCTAACAACCTGTGTCCTTCTCATGTGATTTAAAATAAGGCACAAAAACCATTATGTTATGGCATATAAAACATTGCAAGCTGAAAAGGGAATCCAAATCTGTCTTCTTTTCATATCACTGAAGAATGGGAAGTAATCTCCTGACCCAGTGTCAGTTCGGTGAGCAGAGCAGGTGTTTTCTCCTGTACTGTGGTTTACGGGGCAACATGGAACTCCGTTCTCAGCTTCTGGGATCTTTTTCTTATCCACTCCAAAAGGGGAGGAATATTCGTGATTTCATTTTCTCTCAATATGGACACTTAGCAGTTAAGGGCCATTTCTGCGAGGATCTAGTCTCCTGCAAGAAGCTGTGCATTTTCATCTCCCATTAACCTCAACTGGAATTGAGGCCACCTGGCCCTATGCAGAATTGTGCCTGAAATTAGCATCAGCAATACAGGTAGTGAAAGTAGTTTGGGAGGTTATGTCCCAAATGCACTATAACATTGTCAGACCTAGAATGCCATATTTTGGAACTGTAAAGGGATACAGATATTGTCAAGTGGTTTAGGCCTGTAAATGATCTGCCTTAGAACTGTTGTAACAATTGGCAGAGGAAATACCCTAATTGATTGGTTCTAACAAACTTCCTTGCTGTTCTGCCATCAAGATTTAAAAAAAAATGCAATGATGAACTTTCTGTGAAACCTACATTGGATTGTGTTTTGCATCTATAGAGACACACCAAGTTATTTACATCCAGCAAACTGGTGATCTGATCAATTTATAAGTAGGCTAATAGTCCATCATTTTAAAAAAGGGGAAGAAAAAAATGACTTACCTTAGTGGGGAAAGGGATATTTTCCCAAGCTTCTAAGACCATATTACAAAGGATGAAGTACAACATAAAGCTTGATTCTCCATGGCACTGGCACTTGCTTAGTCATTGCACCAAGCAGGCTGGCTTTAGGGAAAATGGAGCCCTGGGCAAACTTGTGTTTGAGTGCCGCTGACTCCTGTGGCATCCATGGACTCCACAGTCCATGCATCCCCATCCTGTGCCCCCTTTACTACTAGCCCCTGCATGGTGCCTTTTGCGCCCCTAACCTCTGCACAGTGCCCCCTTCATCCCAACCCCTGCACGTTCCCCTCACCTGTGCCCCCAGCTCCAGCCCTGCACTTCCAGTATGCCCCACCACACTGCCTCCCTGCCCAGTACCCTCCTCCCTCTTTGCCCAGCAACATCCATGCCCAGTTGACCCTCATCCTCTGGTTATGGCACCCTGGGCATGGGCCCAGTTTGCCCAGACCTAAGGCTGGCCCTGGCATCAAGGGAGCTTTAGGTTAGATATTAGGATAAACTTTCTGTCAGGGTGGATAAGTAATGGAACAAATTATCCAGGGAGGCTGTGGAATCTCCATCACTGGAGGTTTTTAAGAACAAATTAGATAAACACCAGTCAGGGATGGTTTAGTTATTATGTAGTCCTGCCCTGAATGCAGGGCACTGGACTAGATGACCTCCTGAGGCCCCTTTTAGTCCAATACTTCTGTCATTCACAAATGGCTACTAGATCTGAATGGTGACATTTAACACGAACTCTGACTAGGTGTAACTAACTATGCAACAAATAAAGCAGTGGTGAACTGGGCGTAACAACTCTGAACAGAAGTTCTCAGCAGTGTCCCTAATGATCACCTGTGCTTTTCTCCACAACTCTGCTGCATCATTATATGAATCATCACATTTCATATACCTTTCTGGGTAAATAAATCAGTATATTGCCTTGCTGGAAACCAACAAATTGTAAAATCCCTCTTTTTACAGAGATTTTACCTTCTCGCTGGCAAATGTGTAAAATGTGTGGGAAATGAGACCTCACATTGATTTCCTTCTGACCCTCTCCAGAGAAAAGATTAAATGACCATACAGAGCACACAGAAATCTCATCTTGCATTTGACATAGCACCTGAGCAACAGGTGTGTGAAAACTGCCCCTTCTCAGCAAGATTCATTCTGCTACAGTTCTCCTAGTATGGTTTGCAGGTGTTGCAGAATATGTTAACTACTGACCCTATAGTGTACTCCACAGGCTCCTAAAGCTAATCACAACAACCTGTTATCTACCCTCAGGGATGGATCATCATCCTAAAATGATTAGGATCTCAGACTCCTGCTCAGTTGAATCCCTTAAACCCCGTTCTCAGCTGTCTGCCCAAAATGTAACAAAGGCATCTTTTATTTTCACAGAGGGTTGTCACAGAGAAACATGTTAAAATTACAAACAGCCTACAGCAGAGAAAGACATTATTTCTCTAGCACCACTTTGGCAAGGAAACATTCCTTTTTGCTTACCCACATTGTCCTAAGGTAGAGGTTCTCAAACTTTCTGATACCACAGTCCCTAAAATGCTAAATGAATTTGTATGACCCCACCCTCACTGCTTTGGGTCACTTCCTCCCCTCTTCTCACCAGACTCCTTGCCCTCCTGGGGTTCCTTCAAGGCATTTGCGGTCCTCAACGCCCTTCCTCCCCTGCAGGCTCCTCCCGTCCCCCCCCCCCTTTCTCCTCTATGCCTCTTTTCTGCTCCTTGTCCCTTTGGTGGTTTTTTTTTTCCTTTCTTCCTCTTCTCTGTCTCCTCCTCTGACCCCCACGTGCCCTTATTTACCTCCGGGCATCCCCGACCCAATCCCCCAGCCAGCTGCTTGAGGGACCCCGCCCTCTCCCAGCTGGGGAAGCATTCGGTTGCCTGGCAACCATGCCCCAGCAGGCCCCTCGTGCGTCCACTCCTGCGCCTGCGCCAGCGCCAGCCTCGCTCTCCCGCCGCCTTGCCTGCTCCTGCAGCTGAGCCGCGCTACTGGGGTACGTCTAGACTACAGGCTTTTGTTGACAGAGGCTTTGTCGACAGATACTGTCGACAAAGCTTCTGTCGACAAAGAGCGTCTAGACTACATCCAGTTCGGTCGACAAAGCAAGCCGCTTTGTCGACATGAGAGTGTAGATGCAAAGAACAGTGTAGATGCAATAACACCTTCTGTCGACAGAACTCTGTCAACAAAAGGCATTATTCCTCATAGAATGAGGTTTACCACCGTTGACAAATCTGCCAAGTTCTGTCGACGTTGTGTCAACAGAACTTGGCGGTAGTGTAGATGCAGGTATAGTTTTGTTGACAAAAGATCACTTTTGTCGACAACCCTGTAGTCTAGACACACCTCTGGAGTCCCGTGGCCCTGGCCATGCTGCACGGCTTGCCAGCGACTGCCTTCCACCGCCCTGCCACTCTTCACGGCCTGGGGAAGAGGGGTCGCAAGTGAAAAACCGAATCCAGCTGCGACCCCCAGGGGGGTCGCAACCCACAGTTTGAGAAACACTGTCCTAAGGTAATAATTACCTGCAGTTATCTTGCCTTTAGGTTTTCTACATACATCTTCATGCATTTTCCAGATTAAGACACAATTTTTTGCAGATGTTTTAAAAATCTTTAAAATAATCCCAGTCTCCAGCTGTTGCAGAAAATATTTTTATCCAATCAGTTTTTAACATGTTCCCTCTGCTACCGATAATGCTGTAACTATTATGTATAGGAGCTAGGTAAATGTCAAGTAGCAACTTGCTGCACAAATAATCTCATTGAACTCTTCTTGGAGAAAGGTCTAATAAAAGTGAGTAAAATATGTCAGGATCTTTCTGTGTGTATTCAGTGGCTTAACTCTGTGGTGTGCCAGAGGCCAGGATGTGAGTGGTCAAATCTTGAGGTTGGGCCAGGAGTCCTTAGCCATGAAGAGGAGCCCTGGGTCAAAGCCAGAGCCAGAAATCAGGAATTGGAGCTGAAGGTCAGAATCAGTGTCAGAGGACAAATGCCAGAGCTAAGGGTCAGACCCAAAGTCTGAAGTCAGGAATTGGAGCAGAGGGTCATAGCCAGGTTATCTCGAGTGAGGCATGGCTGGATAAGGACCAATGTTCCCTCTAATCCTTCCTGTCCATATGCAGATTTTTTTTCTGTGCACTGAGGCACGTGTGAATGTGTACCACCAGTGGAACCAAAACCTAGCTGTGGGTGCTCTGTTAATCAGCTGGGCGGCATTTGAATCTCTCCTGTGCGGCCGCAGAAGCGTATGGCTTATAGGGAACACTGATTAGGACCAGGTCCAAGGTAGGAGCAGGATGGGGCATAAGCAGACCCAAGAACTATTGCAGCCATAGGTAAAGGCTTTGAGCAGTTACCCAACTGCTGCTGTTCCTGGGCTTAAGATCTAGTATGCAGAAGCCTGCCACCAACCAGACAGTGCAGCCATTCAGGCAGCCTACTACAGGCCAGCTGCACTTGCCCTGAGACCGGCTCTGCTGCAAACCCCCAATTCCTTGACACTGTGTAATGACACAACTAGGCTGTTACTTCTGTAAAGTTTTGTTTGATACTTCTGTGAGAACTCAAGGTTAAATTAGAGGGAGCTAATTAGGTTCCTAGGCTGATAACCACTCAGATTCTAGCCCATGTTGCTTATTAGAAGAAATATGACTTGGTGTCCTTGTTATGAATTTTATTAAAGATAATGAACAAACAAAAATAATAGCAAGCAAAAACTAGAAAGCATATGACTAAAACTCCTATTATTAACACTACTGAATACAACTAAAAATTAAGCAATACAGTTCAAATCAAATTAGCAATAATACTAGATTAGAATTAAATCACTAAATTAATCAAATCATCAGATTAGTACAACAGATAATGAATCATAAATCTTAGAAAGTAGTCCAAGCAAGGGGCAGTCCATTTGGTTACAAACTCTTGCTAAAGAACTTTAGCCATGGTGGTGCAGTAAGATGTTAGCTGGAGGGATGCACACAATCACATTTTCACACTTTAAAATTAATGAAGAGGGCTTGGACATCTGCCAGCTAATAAATACAAAAGACAGGAAAAGGAGGAAAGGATACTTAAGCTAGCTGGAAGTTCACAAATTCTTCAGCTTCTGTGTTCCTTCAGATGACCTGCTACAGGTTGTCATAGTAGGTTTGTTGTTGTCTTCTGTCTGTTCTGACAGTGTGGCCCAATCAGGTGGAGAGTGGTAATCTTTAACTGGTTGCAGTTAGGAACGTTCCACTTCAACCAGCAATTTAAAAAAATATGTTTGTTGTTGCATACCGTGCATACTGAGTTCATAACCTCTCAAAAATATCCAAAATGCAGAGACATCATAGCAAAAAACAACAGCCATTCAACATGCATCTATCAAAAATAAATGTGGACACCTTTTCATAGTATCATAGAATCCTAGAACTGGAAGGGACCTCGAGAGGTCATCAAGTCCAGTCCCCTGCCCTCACAGCAGGACCAAGCGCTGTCCAATCATTCCTGATAGATGTCTGTCTAACCTGTTCTTAAATATCTCCAGAGATGGCGATTCCACACTCTCCCTAGGCAATTTATTCCAGTGTTTAACCACCCTGACAGTTAGGAAGTTTTTCCTAATATCCAATCTAAACCTCCCTTGCTCCAATTTATGCCCACTGCTTCTTGTCCTATTCTCAGAGGCCAAGGAGAACAATTTTTCTCTCTCCTCATAACACCCTTTTAAATACTTGTAAACTTCTATCATGTACCCCTTCCATCTTCTCTTTTCTAACCTAAACAAGCCCAGTTCTTTCAGTCTTCCCTCATAGGTCATGTGTTCTAGACATTTAATCATTCTTCTTGATCTTCTCTGGACCTTCTCCAATTTCTCCACATCTTTCTTGAAATGTGGTGCCCAGAACAGGACATAATACTCCAGCTGAAGTCTAATCAGTGCAGAGTAGAGTGGAAGAATCACTTTTCATGTCTTGCTCATAACACTCCTGTTAATGCATCCCAGATGGGAGGTCATGCAGCTTATTTCTTTGAAATTTTCCATTCTATGGGGTAAAAGTTACTTTAAAGCTTTTCAAGATAAATCCAATATAAAATAAAAATAATTAAAGTTTATACTGTCATATATGCTATTCTCACATTTTTATTTGCAAGATTATTCATTATAGTTATTGGCAGGGCTTGACAAATGGCGGCGAAATCTACTCGCCAGGCCCGCACTGTGCGTGCACAAGACCCACATTGTTCATGTGCGCGCTGCCGGTGAACGGGGCGACCAGCTGAAATCTACTCAGCACGGGCAAGTAGAGACAGCGATTTGTCGAGCCCTGGTTATTGGACTTAGGTTCAAGTCAGATCAAAAGCCAAACTTTCTCAGAGTTCATAGGTTCTTGGATTCAAGTTCCAGTTTGGGGGCCGATAACAAAATGAAAGTGAAAACAAGGAAATCGTATGAATATAATCTGTTATTTGCAGTTTGTTTTCTGGCAGCTGTCAAACACCAATCAGTTTCAGGCCCCCCTCGTGCTAAGTTCGTTCATTTTTCAGGCTTAATTATACAAAGTGCAAAGCAATTACTTCAGAGTGAGTTGAGGATGCTAGGACTTAGGGTCAGCATTTCTTAATCTCTATCCACATTTCTGCAAAGGTTAGATCTGGGGTTTCAGTTCAGGACTATCATGGAAATTAGCTGAAGACATAAAATTTGGATGTGGATCCAAGTTTCCCAAAGTTGGAGGATGGGGGTAGAAAGAAATTGAATCCAGAACTCTGGTTTTAGTTGATTTTTATTTATAATTTTGCAGGAAAGTACAGATGTTTTTCTCTCAACCTAAAAAAATGAAAATAGGCATAGCAGGAACATCCCTATTTTAAAATAAAAGTTGTATCATCAGCCAAAAAATTTCCAGTGTGAAGTCAGCCTCCTGCATCTAACTCTATGTTTCTGTTTATTACCAAACCACCTGCAAACATGAGTGACAGCCATGGCCGCCTGTGCAGGTGGTTCAATAAACCAGCTCTTTGTATCTTTTATCATGTTTAATTAAGGCCTAAGAAACTTGCAGCCAACAGCAGTTGCCATGGCTGTGTTTGTCTGTAATTACCATGTCAGTCCTTCCTGCTTGACTTGCTGCCAGTTGAAAAGTCCATAGTAAACTACAGAACTAGGCTAGTGGCCAAGTCTGCAGCAATAGAAGTGTCACCTCTGAATTCTGCACAAACATTTCAGCATATTTTTACCTCTGCAGTAGTGTTTTGCTTGCGTTGTGGAGTTCATTATTAGTTTCTGAAAGCCATCCCCTCTCTTTTTTCTTTAATACCTGACTATTTTTTGTACTTCTATCCATTTTATTCAGATGATGGAGATGCTGAAGAATTCATTGCTGCAAACGCCACAATGTGCATGAAACAAAACATCATGTGTTGCTTGCCTGCCATAGGGCAGCTGACTAACATATGTTGTCTAGCATACATATATATATATTACACCTATCATTAAGCATCAATATAGCAGTTATATAGCCCAGATTGGCCGGTGTTTTTGTTATAATTCTGTTCACTTATGCTAAGTATCCCATAACACCTTGCATCAGCTGAGGTAAGCTTTGCCTTCAGTAGACAGAAAACTGTCAGTATCAGAACATATAATTATTTCCATATAGCAACAGAAAGGGAGTCACCCTCACAACCCTATTTATCCTAGTACAGGCCTAGAAGATGTATTCTTGCCTCTTAGTACCTGGACTTAGAACAAAGGGTGCAGCCTAAGCTGAAATTCATGGTGGGTTCAGAACAAAGATGAAGAGTTTGCACTAGTGTGACACTTTGTACCTCACAGTAGCACCTGGGACCCCCATATTCACCACTGTCCTATAAGTGTGGTGTTTTGTATACTGCATACTTTGTGAGGTATCCTTTTAAAAGTCCTGACCTGTTGAGCCTTAATATCCTGTTGAATTGCATGTACTATCACTGTATGTGACGTTATGAAGTACTTCTATATATGTTACTAAAAATAGTTATTTGGAAACACCCACAGCTGGCCTTTCAGTGGCAGCAAAGGAGCAGTTCTCACTAGTCCGAAAAGCATTAGTGGCCCATCCAGAAGAATCCACTGTCTCAGAGGCTCTTTAGAGAAGGAATGTACATAGTGGGATTTGCCTGGATGATGGAGACTGCCCCATGTCAGGGCAAGATTCTTTCTAGCACAGCGGTGGGCACTACATTTTTGATGGGGGCTACTCCAAGAATTTGGTCAGTGGTCAAGGGCTGCACTCTTCCATGATATTAATGAAGATGGTGCAGGGTCTGAGATGGGAAGTTGGGTGCAGAAGGAGCTTTAGGTAAGGGATTGGAGGGCAGGACATGGTGTGGGATCTGGGCGGGAGTTTTGGTGAAGGAGGCTGACCTGGGGCAGGAGACTGAGGTGCAGGAGCGGGTGCAAGGTCTGGGATGGGGTTGAGACCTGGAGGGGAGGTGTAGGAAGTGGTGCAGGGTCTGGGAGGCAGTTATGACCTGGGGCAGGAGTGCAGGATGGGGTGCAGGGTTTAGGATTGTGATTGGGGGTAGGAGATTGGAGTGCAAGGTCTGGGAGAGGATTGTGACCTGGAGGAGGTGGTGCATGGCCTGGGAGGGGTAGGGATGCAGGTGGGGAGCAGACAGTTGGGGGCAGAGAGGGACAGGGGTGCCAGAGGCAGCCTCTGGCTGGGAGGTACTTACCTGGGCAGCTCCCAGCCAGCAGGTTCCTCAGCTAGGCTCCCTGCCTTCCATGTCTCTGCAGACCACTCAGAATAGGTGGCAGGGCCTATGTGCTGCTCTGTATGCTGGAAGCCCAGAGGATGGGGGAGGGTACTTTGTGCTGTCTGCCCTGCAAACAGGCAGCTTCCATTAGCCAGAAACTGGGCAGTGGGAGCTGTGAGATTGTGCTGGGGCAGGGGCAGTGTGCGAAACTTCTTCCCCTCTCCCCCTGGGCTCACAGAGGTACATGGCCATTGCAGTTGGCTTCTCTGAGCAGTGTGTGGGGGTGGCTGAGGTGCCATTGGACGGCATCCCTCCCATGTTCTAGTAGCTGAAGAAAGTATAAAAAAGGGACAGTGACATCATCACTTGGCCTCATCCACCTCTCCCAGCCTCAACACCTAGAAGAGCATCTGGAATACAACATCTTTAAACTAGAGAGATTGGTCCCAGGCTGGAAGACTTCAGTCTGAGAACTGAAAAATGTAAGCGGCTTGTGACCGCTATTAGGGTGACACACGGATTCAAATTTTGTGTAGTCTTTTAAAGGTAGAATTTAGGCTGTGTTTCTCTTTTTGTTTCTGAGGTAATCAACTTTGATCTCTAGTCCCACTACTGATAATCACTTAACATCTTTCTGTAATTAGGTGCACATGCGTACGCACCATCAGGGGCAGCAGGACACACACACACACAAGAACAGCCATACTAGGTCAGACCAAAGATCTTGCCCAGTATCCTGTCATCTGATAGTGGCCAATGTTAGGTGCCCCAGAGGGAGTGAACAGAAGCAGGTAATCATCACGTGATACCTCCCCTGTCACCTATTCCCAGCCTCGGACAAACAGGGGCTAGGGACACCATGCCTACCCATCCTGGCTAATAGCCATTGATGGACCTAACCTCCATGAATCTATCTAGTTCTTTTTCAAACCCTGTTAAAGTTCTGGTCTTCACAACATCACACACACACAGACACACACTTACTTTCCAAACCATGCTGAATAACTGTACTAGGAATTGTGGGTTAGTTCCCTTGCAAGGAATAAGAATGGAATAGACTAGAATAAGGGAAGAATGAGTTTTGGGGTAAAGAGAGTAAGCATGAGGAAGGACATTATCTGTGTAAGTCTTCTGCCAGGTAGCGTCAGCAGCAGCCTGGGCTGGGTTCAATATCTAGGGGTTCCTTTTCATCCATTCCACACTGAACTGGCTCGAGCCCCCACCCAGTAGCCTGGGAAATTCACACACACCCCTGGGCGCTTCTGAGAGGCAATGCTTCCCCACTCGCAAGCACAGAGTCTGAGTGTAGAAAAGAAACTTTTAATCAAAGAGGTAGAGAAGTAACATGGCATTAACTTGGGAAAACACCACAGAGTTCATAACCAAACCACGAGTAAACATCCCAGCTCAAGTGGATTGAGCAATGTCCTTTGCCTCTCAGGCTCACAAGTCCAGCAATGTAAGTGTCCCATTCACATGCCCAGCCTTTCTCCGTACCCCACTCACAGTTGCTGCCCTTGGTCATGGCAGACCAGAGCTCAACAGTGATTTTCAGAGCTCACCTCCCACCCTTGGGGAGGGAGTAGGGTTAGAAGGTTTCTCACCCTCTCTATTGGACACTTGCTGCTGCTCCTGCCAGCCGCTCCCTCCAGCTGCCTGCTGGCTGCTCCCGCCAGCTGCCTGCCAGCTGCTTGCCATCTGCATGCTCCTGCCAGCCGCTGTGCTGGCCTCCTGCTGCTGCTTCCCTCCAGCTACCTGCCAGCCGCTCCTGCTGGCCACTTGCCATCTGCATGCTCCTGCCAGCCGCCTTGCTGGCCTCCTGCTGCCGCTCCCGCCGGCCACGTGCTCCTGCCAGCTGCCCTGCTGACCGCCTGCTGTTGATGGGTTTGGATCTGGGTCAAACCTAGTGATTTCAGCTTCTCAGTGATTTCAGCTCTTGACCCACAGTACAGGCCAGCAGAAAATAAAGAGACCTCTTATGGAGTCTGTTTTAGTTCTATCATTAGAACAGGGGTGGGGGAAGAGAAACAGGTTGAACCAGTCTTACAGCTTATGACTGGAGAGCATGTAGTTTGCTGGCTCAAAGGTGAGCTGAGCTCCGCTCTGCTCTCCCCCACAATCCAACCCACTTGAGTCAGAAGGGAAAGAATTGTCCACCTGAGACTCTTTACAATGATAGCATCTCTCCTGTAAGCACTGGTGTCATATTTTACAATTTCTACATTTAGGGTTAACATGGTTTGTGACCCCACAACAGCCAAATTAGTTACAATAGGCAAAATACCATTCTAACTATTGAGCATCTATCAGGCCTATAGCACTGACTAAGTTGGATTTACATAAGCACACCCAGGATTTCTTTCCCATTCCAGTATGAACTGTATTTACATAATAGTTGAATACCTTACAGGGCTAAACAACTGAATGGGCATAACCACACCTATGATTCCTTCCCCATTCCAGCTGGCTGCATTGGAAGCAGTGATTCAGACTCTGCTTACATCTGTAACAAAATGTATTCTCTCTGGGCCTCCAATGAATATGGTTAATACCAAAAAGGCAGCACCACTTGTAACAGAAGAGTAACCTCTGAAACAATGACTAGCTCTTGGTAACAGATCAAATTAACCACTGAGAGACAACCAAAAAGGGCTTTTAAAGATGATGTGCAGCTGGCTTTATTCACCTTGGAAAGAAATCCATTAAGGGACAAACGCAAAAAAGAAATTTCACATACAAATGATGAAAACTTTTGCTTAAATGGCTCTTTCCCCATTAACAGGTAATGCTGCTAAGTTAAGTCAAAAATAGAATCAAAACAACTGAAGAAGGCGTTCTGCCGTCTAATCAGAACCTCTTCAGCTCTTACCAGCTCTCTGAACAAAACACCCTCTACAAGTTCGCTCTTTGATGTAGCGCTGAACACCTGGTGGCCCAATGCTACTTTAAGGCAATTAGCTTCAATTATTACATTGTGGCTACACCTGTTCCATGTGCAAATCTCCTCCCCACTCCCTTAGAACTCCTTCCTTGTCCAATTAATCTGGTCTGGCCCACTGCCTTCTCCATTACTAGCAGCACTTGGGGCAGCAAGCCTTAATTTTAGGAAATTAGCTCTTCTGTATATCACTCTGGGATTTTTCTGTAGTGCCCATTACTGTAGAATCTAAGCAGGTTCTTCATCGCCCAACCTTCCCAACTCTGTCCCACCTGGTGTTAGACCAACACTAGACTATAACATTTATTATAATAAAAGTAGAGGCGTTCAAAGCTTTTGTTACAAAACCCCCAAGCAAAGGGAAGATTTTTAGTTTCATACACTCTTGAAACTCACTCAAGGTCTGTGCACCTTTTCAGTGAATTTGAGCTGGTTCACCTCATGGGGAAACTAATTGGTTTCAACTCAGTTTTGAGCTTTGTTCAACCTCTAAACTCAAAGTGAAACTCAGGGGATTTGACTCCATGTGAACTAACACTGAAAGAAAACCTTGCATGAAAACTTCAGCAACTAAAACCACCGAGTTTCACACTCAGTGAAATACTGAGATCAAATGCAAAGCATTCTGGCTGAAAAAAATGCACTTGTATTTTGTACAGTTGGTTCCTAGAAGGGAACACATGCACACCATTGCACTTTTGCTGATTAGGAGAAGTGTATGTAGTGCAGGGGTGGGCAATAATTTTTACAGGGGGGGCCACTTCACAAATTTTGGTACGTGGTCCTGGGCCAGCTCTGGGCCCCCAGAAGGGGTGGGGCCTCAGGTAGAAGGGGTGGGACTGGGGGGCTACAGACAGAGACAAAGAGAGTGTGTGAATGTGAAAGAACGAGAGACACTATATGTGCGAGACAGACTTTGTGACACAGATTGAGTGTGCACGACAGATTGTGTGTGACAGGGTGTGTGTGGGGCACAGAGACAGGTGGCCCAGAGTGGGTGTGTGTGACTGTGATTCTCTGCTGCTGGGTAACTTTCTGGGCGAAAACACACGCTGTATCTTTAAGGGAAATCTGTCCTGCTCTGTTGTCTCCCCCTTCTGCACTCCTCTGAGTCACTTACCATCCAACCTTCAGATTGGAGCAGCTCTGCTGTGTGTGTCTCCTTCCTGATCCCTGCTGTGCAGAGATGCGGTACAAGGGCAGGGGGACACCTTGACTTTAGCACGTCCCTCCCCTCTGCACAGCTAGCAGGAGAATCCTGGGAGCTGCTAGTCTGCAGGATGGATCAAGGTGAGGAGAGTAGCAGCTGAACACACACTGCCGGCTGTAAGTATGCACCTCTGCTAATCAGCTGGGCAGGCCAGAGAGAAATGCTTGATGGGTTGGATTCAGCTCCCAGCCCTGATTTTGCCCACCCCTGACACAGTAGATAGGTACATAGTATAGGAACACGCCGTATACTGTGTATACATTATGCCAATCTTGCCATCAAATAGCACAGATGTGGTCTAGTCATTAGTTCCATTCCATAACTTGCAAATCCAGATCAGGGTTTAGGGCCAGGATGGATCCAGCATTTTGGAATGAGTCAGCACAAGCCCAATTCAGTCAAGTTGCAGCTAGAGAACCAGAGAGAACATAAGGGCCAGAAGTCTCAGTTAGGAATTTATGTTCATTACCACAGAGTCCTGCTGTTTAAATGTTACTGTCTCTTTGAATTATACTGTGAGAAAATCTATAAACTAAATTAGTGACGTCTAGAGAGATTCTCTCTTGCTGAGAATGTCAGGTGCATGGAAAAATACAGCGCATCTTCAAAGCTAAAATATATCTGGCATTGTGTCTGTAGGAATTTTAACAAATAACCCATATGTTGGGGATGTTCATCATTCAGGTATCAAGCAACTTATTTAAAAGTCATCTTTTACCATCTGTTACTGTGTCATGGTTTATTGCTTGTTGCTAATGTAGGCAAATATACCTTGATTTTTCACACCTGTGTGATAACTATTTGCAAATGGTGGTTTTCGTTTTAAAATGGACTCTTCTAATACAGTGTTTCTCAAAGTGGTTCATGAAACCACTTTGAGAAACCTGCTACCTGGCCTTCCAGCTCCCATTGGTTCTGGTTCGCCATTAGCAGCCAAGGGGAGCTGTGAGGAGCAGTAGCCCGGCCCA
Source organism: Pelochelys cantorii (assembly GCA_032595735.1). Classification (NCBI taxonomy): domain Eukaryota; kingdom Metazoa; phylum Chordata; order Testudines; family Trionychidae; genus Pelochelys; species Pelochelys cantorii. Next base: position 103,078,502 of record CM064327.1, read on the forward strand.
CGCTGCTTCCTGAGGCTCCGTGGCCATGGAGCCGGTAAGTAAAAACACCAGAGCAGCCAAGTAGCAGGTTTCTCAAAGTGGTTTCATGGACCACTTCGAGAAATACTGCTTCCCAGATGAGATTCAATACCCACCCAGCTGATTAGCAGAGCACCCACAGCTAGGTTTCTCTAGGTGATGCACTTTCACACATGCCTTGGTGCACATAAAAACATTATTCCACACATGGATGGAAAATATTAGAGGGAACATTACACTCTACCATTGAGGACAGGTTAAGTTCCTGTATCGGATCGCTATCTAGTAGCACAAAAAACTGCTATAAGAAGTATGTGGCATTGCTTCATACACACATTGCTGGTCACTTTGGGTATGTCTACACAACAGCGTTATTTTGGAATAACTGATGTTATTCTGAAACAATATAGTGAGCAGCCTTTATTTCAAAATAATGTTGAGCTGGAGGACGCCTTACTCTGACTCTTGTAACCCTCATTTCATGAGGAGTAAAGGAAGTTGAAGGAAGAGTGTTCTTCTTTCGACTTCCAGCTGTGTAGACAGCGCCAAAATCCAAATTAAGTTATTTTGACTTCATCTACGCAATTGACGTAGATGAAGTTGTGTAGCTTAATTCGACTTTAGCTCTGCTGTGTAGTGTACCCTTGCATTTAAATACCTCAATCAAATGTTCATCCTGGTGATAGATTAACACCAACAGTTGCCTAGTATTAAATGAGTTTGTCTATTTAAAAAATGGTTTCTGAGCCTGTATTTTAGCTGTAAAATAGAGTTAAAGCTGCCATAAAGCTATCACAAAGAGATAAGTCATTTGGATTAGAAATAGAAGCTGTCCAGAAACTGGAGACAGGTTGTGTAGAATAACTAGGTAACCCGGCCAGATTCCATTTGCATCTGCTCAGCTGAGAGAGCAAACAGCCCTAGGAAAGCAAAATCCTCACTCGCATCTGCCTCACCGGTGGCAATATGCTTTTTTCAACTGCTAATTGATTTCAACCATACGTGCAGTGTACTTGTGATGGCCCAACAAAGGATCGGCTAAATGGCCTCAGAGGCAGAATGTACCATTTAATGTTATGCTTCTCCCACTGCTCTGTTAGAAGACAGCAGGACTAGTTTATTATGCCTCCTGATGTTGCTGTTATAGTGACACTTGCATCATGATATGCACTTCTTAGGCTTTGTCTAGAATCTAATAATTTAGGAGGAGCTAAATATTAGAATAGCAGTGCTTGCTTCTATTAACTGCACATCTTAAGTCATACCTAGGCACATAAAAGTGTAGACTATGCAATGGACTGGCACCATGTAAAGCAGGGCTATTCAACACATGGCCTGCAGGCTGCCTGTGGCCCATTTGTTTGCAGCCCGTGGGGTGGTTTGGATTTATGTGGGGCTCCACACGTGGCCCACAGGTGGGATTCTTTGAACATGGCCTCCACTGGGAACACACTACACAATGACGAGGCGTCTCCCAGGCGGGGTGAGCATTGAAAGATGTAAGTGGACGGGCTGGCTGGAACAGACAGGTACAGGGTGCCAGCATTTCTGACCCCCAGGGAGGTCATTGTGGGAAGTGTTTTGTATTCATGCCTGTCAGTGTGAAAGAAGCTATTTGCATATATATTTGCATGTAAATGCAACCACACTTGAGTTGCAGCCCTTGGCATGTGCTGGGAGTATCATTGTGGCCCCTGGGGCTTCCAAAGTTGAGTAGCCCTGATGTAAAGGATAGGTTGGTGAATATGAAATAATCTATTTAGGATATACAATGAAGGTGTGTGATGGAGCATTGCCTCGCACTGGGCTCTCAGGGGTTAATAGAACCCTAGGAAGGCTGTGCAGGGAGCAGTCAATCACAGAAGTGCTTATAGGAACAACCAATCAGCACAGGGTGGGCCCATAGAAGAAAACTGCCATGAAGAGCAGCTGCAGTCACTCCCTGGGGCTTAAGGAGGGAGGGGAAATGGCTGTCTTGTAGGCTGAAGGCAGCAAGTACCCTGGACAGAGCAGTGCTGTAGGCAGAGATCCAGGGAGCCAAAGGCAACTCCTGGTGGGCTATAGGGATTTGCAGGCTGAGGCCATGAGGCAGAGGCAAAGGCAAAGAGGGTGCTAAGGCAGGGAAGTGGCCCAGGGATAGCTACAGAGGTGTCAGAGAGGATGCAGCAAGTGCAGGCATCTACAGAGTCCCTGGGCCGGGACCCAGAGTAGTGGGTGGGTCTAGCTCTCCCCCACCCCCACTTGCCACAGAGGAAGTGGCTGGACTGAGGACTGTGATACTCCCCCAGAAGGGGACAGGGACATGGAGTGTGACCTAGCTGGAGGGCTGTGTCATGAAGAGGATGCTGTGGTCCTGGGAGAGATGGTGGCAAGACAGCAACAGAAGAGGGCAGACTGGCATGCAGAGCCAATCCCCAGGACAGCCAGCAGGAGGTGCCGCAGTGGTGAGCTGCACCCCTTCACAGCGTGGAAGTGTGACCCACTGGGAGTCTTATCACTGAATTCAGTGGGGCTGGGATTGCATCGTAGGTGTCTGTGTACCCCAAGGAGTTCGAAATGACAGATGATTAGCATCCGAGATAATATCCAGAGATTTTGATAACACTTTAAGATATTCCTACATTAGCTAATGCTGAATAACAGCAAAAATCTTATGGCATCCCAGTTAAGGCAAAACAAGTTAATCTTGATTTGAATGTTACAATAAACAGAAAAGGAATTAATGTTACAGTAGCACCATAGGGGACAGAGGACAAGGAACCTCAGATGGTGTAAGTGCATGGCAGTTTAAATCAGCTGAGAATCTAGCCCAGGATTGGAAGGATGGTGAGTCATGCAAATGGGCAAGCATAAAAATTGCTATTTGCTTTTTGGTAGTTTGAGGCACGCTCTGCCCCTGAGCTTTCTGCCTTGTGCTGTGTGTAAGAGAAGCTAGCAGCTCTGGCCATTACACACTGGGATACTGAACCGGTTATTTTGAATGGCTAGATCAGTCTTGCGAACAGCCATGATGATTTAAGGTCTGTTTTCCTGGCTGTTTGGTAAAGAAATGTTCTTTATTGGCAAATTCTTTTGGACACTCTCACTTTTCATCGTGTGGTTTCTGCAGGATGTAGCAGTGGGGCTGGTAAAGCGTTTGGGGTGTTGGGCCCAATGGAAGCTGCGCCAATCACCCTTCTGGAATTTTCACCAGATGTAGCCCTGAAGATGTTGCTTTTGCTACCTTTTGGGTCAGTGTGTGATCTATGACATACCCTTGTAATTACTCTATAAATATTAGTAATAGTTAAACACATTGAAAACCAGTCCAGAATCTGCTGCCTTTGGAGAATTATTTGTGTCATGGGGACACATCAGCAGAAGTCTTGCTTGAGATTACATCTGCCATCCTCCCATACCCCCTCTAGCCCCAGACATTGTCCTGCTCTCATGCAAGTTAACATAGTACAGGTGGTGGCAACAGTTAAACACAGTGACATGTCCATTATCTATGTCAATAGGTAATAGAAAATGCAGGCAAACATGGTAAAAATTATATTTGACTAACTTCTTTGTGCTTTTTACTGTCAGGTCAAAACTGATAGCACTTGCATAATATAGTCAGACAGCAGCTTGGTCCCTGGTATTAATGTGTGCTGGAGTAAAGATGAGTAGCAAATAAAGAGAATAAGCAAAACCTATCACATTTCCTTGTAGGAGAAAACTGCTCTTGGGTTAATGAAACAGTGTGTCATTTCGCTGCACGTGGAAGTTTCCATTTTATTGATGATGTGGGTCAGCTGCATGTTAGTGAAATTGGATTTCAGAGAAAAATAATTTTTTTTTAGGGAAAATCAAAATCATTCTGCAAAAATATTGTATTATAAAAACATCAGTTACTAAAATGAATTTTAAATTGTGCGGTGCATGCAAGCTTACTGCCTGCATTTTGTTTTCAGAAAGAGAGTTATGCAAGAGTTTCTTAAGGCTTCTTTCCAGACACCATCTTTCTGTCAGTTGTTTCTTGCTTCTATTATGTTGTGGCTAAAATTGTTCAATGGTTCTGTTACAGCTTAATTGCTTTCTTCTGGAACCCGTCTCTGCATTCAAGCGGACAGTTTTCTGGATACATCAGACACACTTCTTATTTATGTCCTCAAATCATGCTTACTTCATTAGTTTTTAAAGTAACAGATTACGGGCAGTAGAGATATGCATTGCATATGGACATCTTTCTGCATTCTCAGGATGGAGCTGGTCTTACCCAGGCTGCTAAAGCCACTTATATGCTGTCAGCACCAGTCCCCAACAGACTAATGAAGAAATGAAAGGAAAAGGTAAAACCCATAAACATGAGAAACAGATGCCAAGCTTATAGGGGCATGGCTTATTGCTCCCATAGAGCCCCTAACACATGGCAGCCTGCTCATCTGGGGTCTCTAGGCACTACCGTAACACAAATATTACAATTCAGTTAAAAGAGTTAACACTGAGGCTGGTTAATGGACAGATGATAGCGAATTAGATAGTAAAGCAGAGTCCATGCACTCTAAGTTAAAGCACAAGAGAACAGTATCAGATGCTGCAGTTTTATGAGAGGCAGTGAGTAAATGGAGCATAAGACCATGAGGTTCACACATCCAGTAAACATACTGGAGCAAACAAAGAAACCATTCTTTCGGTCTGAAGGGTTTGCATTGCTGGTCAACATACGCACAGAACTTGGGAGAATTCCCCTTCCTAGACTCCTGTCTTCAAACATGTACCTCTGAAGAGAAGGAGATCCTGATTTTGACTGGGAGAAAGGGAGGGTAATTGTACCAAAAAAATCTGTAACATCTGTGTAAGAAAGTGAAATGGGAAGAGGTGGGGCCAGATGAACATGATTTATGAGGACCCAAAGTTCTCTCCCCATAGATCTAGGGAAAAGCATTACTTGTCTTGAGTCCTAAACAGTCAGCTGGTGCAGCGAACAAGCCTTGAAGGAATCACTCCTGCTCATCATACTTAAGCTAAAAAAAGCATTCAGCCCTTAGTCCAGGCAGTCTTTGATCATAAGTGTACATCAGACAATGGCATATGATCCAATTGCAACACAGGTGTGACTCCAACACAGGCTGAGGCAATCACTTCTTTAACTTTCTTGGAAAAGTGTCGGAAAACATAACCCCCAATATCTATTAACTGTCTTGTCTGAATTCTTCCACATTTGGTAATGCCATGAGAAAGCTGGTGTACGTTTTTCCTCACCGGAGAAACAATTATTTTCTCCTTGCCCTTGTTTAAAGTAAATGTGGTGCTTGTGAAACACTCCAGAAGGAAAACACTGGACCACAAAAGCCTCTGCTTATCCTCACAGAGATCAGTTCAAGATTCCCCAGTTCAACATGCCTCAGTTTTAATTGGTTGGTGCTGCACATATCAATGGGGGGGAGGAGGGATAATGTTTTTCAGCTGAGATAGCTTAGTAGTGGTCCCCAACCTTTTGGGGCTGCCGGGTGCCTGGAGGCGGGGCCGCTCTGTGGCAGCAAGTGGAGGGAAGCAACTAGTCGAGTAGTGACTCGACTGCCCAATAAGCCTAGGCTTATTGGGTAGTCAACTAGTCACTTATATCCCTATTCCTGAGGCAAGAGACACTGCATGCCCCATTGCCAATCCTTGATCCATTCCAGGATTCCAGAAAAAGAATTCCAACAGTGCAGAGTGAAGTGGAAAAAGCAGAGAAATAGGATGTTTTTCCACTTAAACATAAGTCAGGTGCACCCTACAGACCTGTATTGGTATAACTACATTGTTCAGGGGTGTGAAAAATCTACACCCCTCAGTGATATAGTTATACTGACCTAACTCCCCTGTGTCGACAGCACTATGTCGATGAGAGAGTTTCTCCTGTCAACACAGCTACCGGCTCTTGGGGCGGAGGATTAACTATGCCAATGGAAGAAGCTTTCCCATCAGCATAAGAAGATCTTCACTAAAGCACTGCAGTGGCACAGCTGCATCAGCAGAACTGCACAGATGCAGCATTTTAAATGTAGCCTTACCATCCCTTGTAAGAATATTAGCAGTCGCATAGTACTCTACACATTTCAGTGATGGACAAACCTGAAGTGGTTCATCCTTGGAATCTCGATCTGGAGAAAGTAAGTACTTTCTGACGCAGGCTGTTTAAGTGACTCACCCAAGGCCACACATAATAGTGAGTCAGTGGCAGAGCACCACCTATTGCTGGGCACATGTAGATTATTTCCACTATGGCTATCTATCGCAATCAGCTGGAACAGTCTGTTATCAGAAAGTATTAATTCACAAACCTAGAATTATACTCTCAGTGACTCACAAAAATATGTCTGTGCCTGCTTCTGCCTGGAATGCCCTCCCCGAACTGACTTGTAACACACTACTCTCTCCAACAGGCCTCTAGGAAAATAACCATTGAATAAATGCTGGAGTGACAGATAGAGATAGCTGGCATGTTATATATTTATAATAATCAGATTCTCCCTCCAAAAAGTCTATGAAAATCATATATATTTGATTGTAATGTCTTTCCCCTTATACTCTTTGTGTGATCACCTGTCTCTGGAGAAGCATGATTCCTTGTTCTGTTTTAGACAGGGAAAGTGGTTATTAATAAAAGTCAAAGACTCCATTACATAACAAACTAAACTTCTGGCTGCAGAACCAGGCTGGACTAGACTTCATGGCAGCCAAAACTTAGAAATTCGGCAAAAGTTCAACAGCCCAAACCATTGGAATTACATTTTGGGTTGCCTAAAGCTCCACTAAGTCACACCAGAAATGCTAAATTACAGTGTACAACAAACCTACTGAAAACTTGAATTGCTTAGGGAAACAATTTGACTGTCTTCAACTTCCTGGGTAAGTTTAAAAACATCTGCATTTTAAGAGATACATTCTCAGCCCTTCTCTTTGAAGAGTATATGCAACCAACAATCCTTATCTTATTTAAATTAAAAATATATGCATATTTATATACTAATAATCACACAAAGCACATGCATGGACAAAATCACGTATGTACTTACCTAGTGTGCATGTGTGTGCATGCAGTTATATACAGGTACGTATGCACACATGGTAAGTGCATGTAAGTTTCTCTGCATGTGGTAAATGCAAATTGTACCCGGAATTGTTTTTTTGTTTCTGGGTGCAATTTGCGCCTATCAAAGATGTGCCTGCATTTTTATTCCTTAAAATGAATTGCTATTGCATATCTCACTAGTTACAGGTCTGGCTATGCTCATTTACACCCATGTGTGCACAAATTATGAGCAGCTCTTTTATATATGTACACATGCATATAAATATATATGTACACATAGAGCACTCAAAATAATTAGATACTTCTGTTTATATAAGCAACATAAGATAGATAAATAAAGCAAGAAAAAAATTTGAAATAGATGGGTTTATTATTGTACAACAAAGGAAGATTAAAACTGTGAAACAATAAAACTCTTATTTCTCTTTCTGCATTCCCCTCTTTCTCTGGAAAAATCTCATTCTTGGCTTGTTTACCCTTAGAGTTGTACTTTGGGATTATGAATTCACATATGATTCTCCCCAGTGCGCTTTTGTTCCTGAAAGTGTTTGCATCAAGTATGCTCAGTGAGATGGCATCAGTGTATTGGCAGCGTTTAGATGTAGGCCCGTGTCCAGGAACCCTGACTGACTCAGCTGTGCTCAGGTGTTCTCCAGGTGGCAGATGGAAAAGAATTTCTCCCCCAAGCCTGCAGAGCCATGGCTGAGCTTCTTTGCAGCTGCTAATGCAGCACTAAAGCTGAAGGAACTCCTGCTGCATCTGCACACCCTTCTCTACCATGTGCAATGGCTACTGAATCCAACAACTGCATCCCCACTTGTGGGCAAGAGCTGATAGGGAGACCAGGAGAGACGAGCTTCTTGGAGTGTGTGTGTGGGGGGGGGGGAGGTAGGGGGGAAGTGCTTGTGCAGGCTTTGCAAATACAGCATAAGCTCCTGGGCCTATTCAAGTCCAAATTAACAGCAATTCACAGTATTCACATGAGGTGAGCAGACATGCGCCCCACAGTGATCAAGGAAGAAAATACACTCTACCCATTCATTATAATTAGCCAAACTGGGCTCCTGGTTTTTATTCTACCCCATTTGCAGTTATGAAAAACTACAATGTACCTGTCATTATCACTGCTCAGCATGCTGTCAGCTCCCACCCATGTGAGACTTGATTCATATTGTTCAGCTGAGCACCATTTACAAATCTGAAGCAAGCACTCAGACTAGCTGGCCTGAAAAAAAGCAGCATGAACCAAATAGGAGAATAACACAAACTAAAAATTCAGTGCTGGTTGGTGAGCCAGCCATTTCTGGGCCAGTTTCATCCCTGGGGACTTCCTTGGATGTACTTGGCCCCAGACCAGCCTGATCCTGCAAGCTGCAGAGCAGACTCAATTCCTATTGACCCCTAGGAGATGCTGTCGAACTGGGACCGAAGGGATGCATTGTACTAGGAATGACTATAGAAACATCAGCTCCTTGTTCCTCTAGAGTGGATAGAAATCCTCCATGTCAATTATTGATAAACAACTGCCTGAATGTTCACATAAAGGCAAACACATGCTTTACCTCAAAGATTTAAACCAGCAGTTGCAAGAACTGGTCACATTCTCAGCTGCAAATGGGCCCAGCTACATCATTGAAATCAATGGTACTATGTCAGGCTACAGCAGCAGAAAATTTGGCCTCATTGAATGCTATATGACAGGGGTGGGCAAAAATTTTTGGTGGAGCAGGGAACACACACTCCAAGGATTTGGTAAGTAGTCAAGGACCACACTTTTCTATATTAATGGAGGAGATGTGGGGTCAGGATGAAAGTTGGGTGCAGAAATGAGCTTGGGGTGGGGAATTGGGGTGCATGAGGGGGTGCAGGGTCTTGGGGGGTTGAATGCAGGAGTGGATTCTGATCTGGAAGAGAGGTGTAAGGGGGGTGCAGAGGGTCTGGGTTGTGACATAGGGCAAGGGTGCAGGAGAAGATAAGAGGGTTTGGGCTGTGACCTGGAACAGGAGAGGTTTGTGACCTGGGGCAGGGTGTTGGGGAGCCAGGTGCAGATTCTAGCGGGGAGGCGTTTACCCGAGACAACTGTCCAGCAGCCCAGTGCAACCCTGAGGCAGTGCCACACTTCGTTCAAAGTGGCCAGCTGCTGGGGCCAGCAAATGCGTCTCTGCGCAGCACATGCCATGTGGGGGACAGAGGGTTTCCATGAGCTGCCTGCACGCCCAAGCATGGTTCAGGCACCTCCCATTGGCCAATTTCCAGCCAATAGGTGCTGCAAGGATTGTGCTGGGGTTGAGGGCAGCACATAGAGACTCATCCCAAGGGGCATGCCCTGTGCAGAGTAGGGATGTAAAAGAACAATCGAGTTGACTACTTGCATTTTCCCCTCACCTTGCTGCCTCTATATTAGAGGCAGCAAGTGGGGGGACAAGGAGAGAGAAGCAGGAGCTGGTGCTGCACTGTGCCTCTGCCTTTTAAACGTAGTAAGAGCCAGGCAGCTCTTACTATATTTAAAAGGCAGAGCCACAGTGGTCAGTCCCAGCTTGCGCTGGGTCCCAGACCTACTCCCACTGCGGCTCTGCAATTTAAACGTAGTAGGAGCTGGGCTGCCTGTATGCCCAGCTCCTACTACATTTAAACTCCAAGCTGCAGCGGCCCCTTACTAACTAATCATGTACTCGATACAAATTGTATCAAGTACACAATTAGTCATTTACTCAACACTTAACATCTTAGTGCAGAGACTTAAGAGCTGGTCTCAGCAGCTGGCCACTTTGTGGGGCTGGAACAGACAGGAAGCCTGCTCCAGGGTACTGCAGGTCTATGGGACATTGGCAGTCCAGAGTATTATGGCAGGCCAGACTCAAATATTTGGCAGGCTGGATGCAGCCTGCGGGCTGTGTTTTTCCCACCCCTGCTACATGATAATGTCAGACTGGCACTCTTAAATAGAAATCCAGCTAACTTTCTTTTTTAGGAACCTATAAAAAGCTGCACAAACCTTGAAAGCTAAAATCCTAGAAGCCTGATGAACATGTTTCATTATGGCCTGAATATGGCTCCTAATAATCCAAATACACTATATCTAATATTTACTGCAGAGTTCAAAGAAACCACTGCCTAGCCCATTGCAGACATAGAAACATGTTTTATCCAAAAGTAACCATTCCAGCAGCTGCCTTAACTAGTCAAACTCTCTTCAAGCGGACAGGATAAGATTCTGTGGATGACATTTTCAACAAGTTTCATTAATTTGTTCTTGCATATGTTTCCTTTTGCAAAACCACATATTTGTGCATGGAATGGATGTTTACCTGAACAAGCTGAGTAATTGCATGTAATTACCTGCTTTGTAGCTCAAATGCTTGTTTACACAAGGAGTTGTGTTGGCGGGTGGTATGCGGCATATATGTAAACAGACACACCCAGGGAGCCAGAGTATTGAGCCTGAAAAGCACTGACAAAACAATGCAATTTTACTGAAAACTGTAAAAAAATTAAATTCAAGAAAATCCTCTATATACTTCAAAGTACAACAGTACTAATGGAAGACAAGAAGGGTGAAATACGGAGTTATTTAATATAGAGTTGATTGACTGTTTATCAAACACAATGAATTAAAGTGCATTAAAGTTCCACGTAATGAAAAGCGCTCACAGGGGTGTGTTATATCTGCATATTGATAAATAGTTAATAGAGTACAGAAGAATAGGGTGGGAAGAGACCTCAGGAGGCCATCAAGTCCAGCCCCCTGCCCAAAGCAGGACCAACTCCAACTAAATCATCCCAGCCAGGGCTTTGTCAAGCTGGGACTTAAAAACCTCTAGGGATGGAGATTCCACCACCTCCCTAGGTAACCCATTCCAGTGCTTCACCACCCTCCTAGTGAAATAGTTTTTCCTAATATCCAACCTAGACCCCCCCGCACTGTAATTTGAGACCATTGATCCTCCTTCTGTCATCTGTTACCACTGAGAATAGCTTAGCTCAGGGATCAGCAAAATACAGCCTTTGGGCCGGATCCAGCCTGCCACACGTTCACATCCAGCCCGCTATGATACTCTGGGCTACCAATGTCCCATGGTGCAGCAGGACCCCGGGGAAGGCTCCCTGCCTGCTGTGGCCAACTGCTGGGTCCAGTGTATGTGATTCTGTGCAGTGCGTGCCCCTTGGGCATAGTGGGGGCTCCATACGCTGCCCCTACCCCCACTACAACCCAAGCAGCTCCCATTGGCCGGAATGCATGCATGAGCAGTTTGGGGTAGGCATTTATACCATGGAATTAAACAAGCCAGACAGGGCTATGGCCTGACTTCAAAACTAGAGTCACACATTTATTTATTCAATGGAAATGTTACACTGGGGCATATCCATTCATGTGCTCTAAGCATCCTTGCTGTAATTCAGAAACATGGGTGCAGCACATTAAGATCACCCATCCCGAATACAGCTCTCCCTCCAAAAATTCCCCATCCCTACAATTATAATTCATAAGCCCACGTGCCTCATTGTTTATTAATTTATTAATTTATTTAGCGGTAGTGTCTAAGGACCCCCTAATAGACACTGCACAAATGACACAGTTGGTACCCGAGACAGTTCACAATCTGTGATGAGAGAAAATTGAACATAAGCTCAGTACCCAATCACTACAGTATTCTAGTTTTTTCCAAGAATCATGACTCAGAACAGGTTTGCATGGCCCTAAAGGAAAAGGTTTGGCATTTTCTAAAATTCCACCTCTTTCTAAACTAACCTACCTCTGAGGGATTCAAAGCCATGGTGGCATTATCAAACTTGCCTCTGGATGATAAAATGTTAACTTTTCTGAGGCAGGAAGCAGAAACAATCCCATGTGATTTATGAAGCCAACCAGAGCTCAGCTGTAGCGTGCTGAGTACTTGCAGTGAACAATCCACTGAGAGGAGAGGAAAAATAAACTCAGACAAAAACCACCTTGTAAATAATGAATCACATGAATCCAAACAAGTAATTAATTCCTGAAAATCATATACAAACATCCCATCAACAGCAACAAAAAGGGGAGGGGTTATTTAAAGTCATTGCAAAAAATTCATAAGTACTAACGATACAGGGTCTGAGGCAATGTCCATTGACATCAATGGAAAGACATCAGTGGCAACATTTTTGTATTAGTGACCCCTTTCACATGGCAAAGGTGTGTGACCCTCCCTCCCATATGTATTAAAACACTTTTTAACACTATTATTTATGCTGGCAGTGAAGTGGGGTTTGGGGTGGAGCCTGACAGATGGTGACCTCCAGTTTGAAAACCACTGGATTAAATGCTTGGTCTGAGTATTTCATATGTAGAACTGGAAATTAACTGGCAGATCAGTATCTGATTCTCCCAAGATGCAAGGTGTCTAGATCGGAGGTGGGCTGGCTTCCCCTCTAGTGATATTGAAAGAAAGAATGTGGTGCTATAGAACACCAATGTCCATTACATTGGCCGTTCCTGTGTTTTCTTTAATTAGATTTTTTATAAAGGCAAAAACTTTAAACTCCCGATTAAAAAAAGGCTGAACATTACATAAGATTTTATTGGGTAATTATCCACAGGCATCTGGCCAACTCAGCACACTGTCCTAGTCCATCTGTTCTCACAAGTCTTTCCAAGGGGGGCAAAGCATTTTTGTCCTTGACCAGTTCATTGCTTTCTGTCACTTCTCATTTTACCAAGACATTTCATGATGCTGTGGATTCTGCTCCCTGCTCCCACCCCTGCAATCTCTGTGCAGAGAAAATAGGAACAATCCAGGTTACATTAATGGGAATGGGGTGCTCCATGCCATTCAACATCCCCAGTGCTTTGCCACCTAAGGAAAAGATGACTTTTTATGGAAACTGTTAAAGGAAAAGTAAAACAAATCTTTAAATAGTGTTACATCATTATACCAATAATTTGTTACTCTTGTAATAAACAATACAGTATCTACATCAAGATTCCACATGGCATAATAAGAAAGAAACAAAATCTCTACTTGATTTGCTTTGAATTCTCCACTCAATAACCAGTTTCTCTGCAAGCCCAAGCGGGTCTCTCTCGCTCTCTCCCTCACTCACCCCCACACACAAAATCCTTGGACTATCTTGTCTGTTTTACACTTGCAACACCCGTTCTTCCACCTTGGAACCCATTACATAAAGGGAGTAGTCTTTCAGAGTGAGGATTTCTCTTAGGAGCAGGATAAGCAGTAGGCAAAGATTAAAAATAATAGATAAAAAATTGTAGACTATATCGCTCATGCTTCAGGGCCGACCACTGACTGATGGTGTTCTAAAGACACACCTCCTGTAGGCAGGTTATTGAATAACTCTGTGAGGTTTAATGCTTCTTCCTATGAAACATTCTGATGTGGGCCACTGTCAGAGAGAGGACACTGGATGAAAGGGAAACTGTCCTGATCCAGCTTTGACGAAAACCCCATTTTCCAATGGGCAAATATTTCGTCTGAAGAATTTCAACTTGCCCTAATCAGAGGACAATGAGAAATCATGGAGCCTAAGAGCACCATCAGGAGAAAAAAAATGACAATATGCATTGAAGGCACTGAAAAATATGGCAGCAAGATCAATTTTTGACAAATATTACAGAAACAGTGTCAGGCTTACTCCCAAGTCACTGACCTCCAGATTCATTTTTTCGGACTATGTTGACAAAAAAGGGTGCACACCAAAGGATGGTTTTGATGCCCACACAATACCACAACTTGTTTTGCAGACTCCTCAAGCTATCTGCTGATGACTTCCTTGAAGACAGCTGCAGCACTGGAAAATTGTTCAGAGAATCTTAGGATGAATAGGCTCACCTTTAAGGCCACAGGAATACTATTATTTACTCTATCTCAGTGGTGGGCAACCTGCGGCCAAGTGCCACATGTGGACCATTGGGGTTTTATGTGCAGCCTGCGAGACATTTTTTTTTTAACTGTTGCCCATGTGCAAGGTTTCTAGATTCCCCTGGTTTCCATCTCTGTCGTTCTTTTCATACTGGTACCACTAAAGTGAAACATGCTTAAAACGAGGGCACTTGAAGTGAGGTGTGTGCTGATTGCCTGTGGGCTCCCTCTGCATCCAATCAAAGCGCTGCTGTGGTTTCAACTGACACACACTACAAACTCTAGGTACTCAAGTGCAGTTAGAAAAACTACCTTACCTTGGGAGATCACCTTGGTTACAACAATCTTGCAGCCCACTGAGATGAAAGAGGACCACTCATGCGGTTGCCCAGAGCCACTCATTCTCCAGACCTTTCCTCCTCCATATACCTCCTGACTTTTACAGCATAGTTTCCTTCTTCCTGTTCTTAAATGAGTCCTCCCCAGACCTCCTAGCCATGTTCAGAACAGGGAAAATGCTGGAAATCAGGTAGCATCTGGTTTACATCCTCATGAGAATTAGCCAGTTTCCTAAGGATTAAGGATGGTAAATAGAAAGACTGGTTGGCCACACTGTCAAAGTTAGGAAAATCCTAGCCACACTGAGGGACTGACAACAATCTGTTCAAACAGTCTTGGCCACATTTCCTGTATGCCATGGCAACATCTCCTGATCCCTATCTCCAGAGCAGAATTTAAATTACCCTCCTACTCTGCATAAATATATGAAGAGAGTGTTTTCTTGGGACTTTCTCAACTATGATTTATTTCTCTTTCTTGATACTGTAATACTGTTATTTTATGAAGCTGAATAATATGGAAATAACATAAATAGAAATGTACAATGACATGTTATATTTGGATTTGGACAGAAATTAAAAAGTCAAATAGTGTTGTCCCCAGAGAATTCCTTAAATGTGTTGCTAACCACTTATAATGGGCGGTATATCCTTCCAGGGACATAATTAATGTATTCATTAAAGTAGCTCTGGTTTCCAAAGAGCTCAGAGACATGCAAACAGATTCCCCCTGACTTGCAGCCCTTGAAGAAATCTGTGGTGCTACTATATTTAGCAAAGTCTGAGAGGTAGCCATGCTAGTCTGTAACTTTTAAAACAACGAGTAGTCCTGTGGAACCTTGGAGACTAACAAAAATATATATAGCATCATGAGCTTTCATGGGCAAAACCCACTTCATTAGATAAGCTGGAGAGGAGTAATATAAATCCAGAATTTATAACAGAAAAAGATGGGGGGAGAGGGGAAAAAAGGTACCTGTCAATTATAGGACTGATGCTAATGAATGAGACTAATTAAGTGGGCTGGAAGCGTCCCGTACTTAGCTTTGATGTAAAATTGAGGTGTTAAATGCAGGGAAACTGGCTTTATAATGCAACATCCAGTGAATGTCTTTGTTCAAGCCCAGAGAAACAGTGTCAAATTTGCAGATTAATGTCAATTCTGCACACTCTCTCTGTAACTGGCTGGTAAAATTATTACTCATTGTTTTTATATATACCTACTATATGAATGCAGTGACTAGCTCTCACGTCTGATGTTGCCAGTCATAAAAAACAGCCTACCTTGTCTGAATTTGAAAACCAGATGTTTAATGAATATATCAAAGCTTTCTTCTTTAAGATCTAAAGGAAAATCAAGAACAGTACAGCTGATTTGCTGCCGCTGGCTATTTTCTCTCTTCAATCCCAGCTAAACTTTTTCCATTGTAAATCTGCAACTGATAAAGGTCATTTGGAGCTCCAGAGCACAGATATCAAGCTTGTAGACCTCTTGGTGTTTATGTTATTGAATAAATGAACATGCTGTTTAGGCTGTCTCCTTTTCCTGACCATTTCCTTTCTCTTGAGAAGCGTTGCATTGCTATATAGCTGCTTAATTTATAATACTACTATGCCAAAAATCCAGATTTAACAGAGAAAATACAATTTTCAGATAAATACCGTATCATTAATTATATCAACTAGCACAAGCAGATTATTATGTATCTGTGTGATGCTATAGATAGACAATCACCTTTGTTTTGTCATGGCCAGCCAACTGAAGATTGTTACATTACACAGATGCTCCATATTTATGGTTGCATATAAAGATGTGCATGCATGTCCATATAACTAAACAAACTCTTTCAATACTACCCAGATAATTAGCAGTATTATCATTCCATTCCCTAGTTCTTTAGGCCAAACTAAATCCTGGTGTAACTCCATCAAAGCTAAAGGCATCTGAAGAATGTTGTGCCCCACAAAGGCTCATGATACCATCTACATGTTTTGTTGGTCTTTAAGGTGCAACTAGACTATTCGTTGATTTTCAAGTTTTTCCAGTTACAGATTAACTCGGCTGCCCCTCTGAAGCTTTTGATCAGGGATGAATTTAGTTCATCCTAAGACACAGCAAGCTTGGAAAGAAGTTAGTGGGAAAACATATCTTGCTCTCATTTTTCAGTGTGTTTACTTTGTGCAGTAGGCAGCACTTTCACTTTAACTGGGTCTCATGCAGTCAGTCAGTTTCTTTTGGTGTCTGTGTTTGTTTTTGACTCAGCAACAAAGTACAGAAAATATACTTGTTAAACCCACCAGGAATTCAGAGGGCAGTTCAGTACTTGAAAGTACTATTCAGTGTTTGAGGGCCCAAATCCTGAACAAGAGTCTGTGTGTAGCCTTTATGGGATCAATGGTTCCCTCACAAGTGCTAAATTCTGCTGGGAGTGAGAGCTCATTGACGAACTGCGGCCTAGGATTGCAAATAGGTATTGTTCCTTTAAGCTTGGATAAAAATCAGTAATCAGTTATTAAGCATATTTTCAAACTGTTAGAGAGATCATTGCTATCTCATTCCATGCACTGTAAAATAACACTTTATATGAGGTGAATTCAGCTGCTTTTCTAAAAATGGCTCTTTTCTTTTTCTCTCCCAGAAATTGTAATTGGTGGTCTTTTTTTGTGTTCCCAAGTGCAAGTGTTCCTGCATGAGTTGTAATTCTCTGTGGAATTACTGAAAATACAGGTGCAGCTAACAGCTGGAAAAGGATAGCATTTCATTATCTGTTGTTGTAACCCTAATACAAAAATGGCTTTCATAGTACTTTACTCTGTGTAATTACACAGCAAAGCCCCATTAAATGTTTCAGTTCATAACGGCAACTTTCTGTTCCAAATCAGATTAATGCAACAGTTACCCAACCATTTTAAGAGATAATAGCTGTAATTATGGTGTTTCTCATGATGGGTTGTTATTATAATGTGGGCAGATGTTTCAATGATATATTTGTTGGCTGCATTAGTAGCTATTGTTTTCATTAATATCAACAATATTTTTCACACACACACACACACTCCATCGTTGCTGCCACCAAACAATGAGACTAAGCAAAATATTTTGTTGGGCTCTTCTGTTTCAAGTTCTTTTGGGGGCTTCTGCTCGATTAATTGCTTTCAGTAATCAAAAAGGTGAAAAACATTTTCCAAAAGAGAGAATTCTGGCTTTGCCCTTGTTGTTTAAAGCAATATTATAAGAACAAAGAAAATAAAATGCTGACAAAATGTTACACCTCTGTAAACATCTCATCTAGTTATAGCTTCATGAAGCGAAGAGTGGCTATCAAAATGTCTCCAATGCTCAAAATGAGCTGAGCAGAGCACAGTGGGGTTCATTATCCTGGAAAATGTTGTATAGGTAACAATCAAGGGACAAGATGGCACAAGAACAATTTGCAATAGGTTGGACTGGTGCATTAAATTATACATTTCCTATGATGGATCTCCATGGTGATGGCATAAGAATAAAAAGGGGGTTTGTTAAGGTACAACATTTCTGAACAGGAAAGATTGAGTCTTTATAACACTATTTCCAGGGAAGCCAATGGAGTTACACCAGGACTGAATTTGAGTTAAAAGCCCCACAAATGTACTGCACTGGTATCAGTTTCATACAGGCAAATGAAGCTATCAGACACAGAGTCCTCTATACACAGATGTCAGGACAAGTTATCTGGAAAAATATATTAAAAACTGAAAATGAATACAGCCGGTCCCCGAGTTGCGAACGGTCAACTTACGACCGTTCGCAGTTTCGACCAAAGCTGTCATAAATGGCGGACCCCGAGTTATGAATGTGATCCGCACTTACCAACAGCGCGGTCGCGTGTAACTCAATGGGGTCCGACTTATGAACGAACCGAGTTACGACCAATTGCTTGGTCCGCAACCGGTTCGTAAGTCGGAGAGAGGCTGTAGTTAAGATGAGCACAATGCAATGCAGGGGCTCTGACTTTGCTCTCCAAATAATTCTTAGTGGAAAGGAAAGCAAGGTAGAAGATTTGTGTTAAGATAGGTCATACGTTGATTTACTCCTCTAGTGGTTTGCCAAAGTGACAAAATGCTTATCAAGACACAGTTGGAGAAATTGTGTGTTGCTATGAGTATAGCGGGGGAGTACTAGAGAGCAAGCCTCAGAATAAAACTTTTAGTAACCCAGGATTTATGCATAACCAAATCTACCTTGGAAATTTAGATAGTAAGACTAATGATGTATGATTTATCCATGTGACTTCTGTAAAAGTGCATATTGAAAACAAAACCAGGAATCCCAGTTTTTTGGCAAAATAGCAAAGGGAAAATATGAGTCTCCATGAAATAATGTGAACAAATATTTTCGCTCACTTACAGATATAGGATGCACTGAATTATCCTACGTGGTAAAATCCTATCGGTAACATATTTACTGTAGTTAAAGCATTATAATGCATATGGTCTTAAGGATTTTGTAGTTAGGTTTTGACAGTTTGAATATCTTGTCCTATAGTCATACAAATATGATTTTTAATAGTCACCCCTATGCTAATATAGAAGGGAATCTAAATTCCACGTAAAAAACCTCTGCATTTGAATGATAGCAAATGGCTAAAACCACATCATGGGGAGAAGCTGGCATGCTGCTGCCATCTGTAGCTGTAGTTCTTGGGGGGGTTGCCAAAAGAATTGCAGCTGAAACTGTGACTAACTGAACAGCCTCAGGGTGTTCATCATTTTAGTGAGAATTGAAAGAATTCTCTGCAGGGAGGCAAACGTGTCCTTTTCATGATAAAAAGAAGTATGAAAAGACCTGCCTGCCACAATATAATTTCGGCTCATTGCTACTTTCACCAGGGGGTTAAAAGAAGAGTGTATTCTTTGTACTTGTGTGAAAGACAATGAACTCATTAACTATTGTTATTGTGAGATTTGTAATACGGTGCCAATACTGCTGCACTTTATTCTACCGTATCTGATTATAATGTAGCTGGATATCTGTGGGGATAGAGTCCGAGGAAAATACAGATCTCCTGTATGTAAAATCAGGGCTGGCCTTACCATGAGGCGAACTGAGGCAGCCGCCTCAGGTGCCAGACAGTGAGGGGGCGCCACTAGGACCCAGAGTGTAGAAAATTGGTCTACACTCTGCTGCTGGTGCATATGTATTCTCTCTGCTCTAGGTGCACAGAGGTGGTGGAGTGCTGTGCTGGAAGAAGGAGGGCACAAGAGACATAACAGGCAGGCAGGAGAAAAGGTGAGAGGGTATGTCTACACTACAGTGTTATTCTGAAATATCTAATTTTGAAATAGTTATTTTGAAATATTTTATTTCGAAATAACGCGTCTACACACAAAATGCATTTTGAAATAGCTTTTTGCTATTTCGAAATAGCGCGTCCACACTGATTGGACGCTGAATCACATTTAAAGCCAGCTGAACTGGTTCCAGCAGGGCATCAGGTCAGAAGTTACCTTGTGGCCAGGGCAGCCAGCAGGGCACCCTGGGAAGGCCTGGAGGCCCCTTATTTCAAAATAAGCGTCTACATAGCGCTTATTTTGAAATAACAATTTCAAAATTGGTGCTATTCCTCGTGGAATGAGGTTTACCAATTTCGAAATAAGCCCTCCACTATTTTGAATTAATTTCGAAATAGCTGTTGGCTTGTGTAGATGCTAGGAAAGTTATTTCAAAATAACGGCTGTTATTTCGAAATAACTTTGCTGTGTGGACATACCCAGAGGGATAACAGAAAGCAGAAGAAGCTGCAGGGAGAGAGAGGAGGAGGAGCCTTTTATGTACCTTTCTAGCACCCCCAGGAGCCTGGACTGATTAACACCAGCTTCTCAGGGAGCTTCCTGTTTCCTGCTGCTTCCCTGAACCCACCTGAGGAGAACAGGCAGTTAACTGAAGTAGCAGGAGCCAGTTAGGCCCTTAAAATGCTGATATCTTCCCTCACTCAGGCCCTGCTACCAGCCTGCTTATTTGTCCCCTTCAATTGAGTGTTGAGAGCCACTATAGCTGGCACAGAACAGCAGTCATGAGTGAAAGAAGAAAACGCCCCTCTGGGGCAGCATTCAGAAAAAGCAAGCAAGCAAAGGGAGCTTTTCTATCTAAGCAGGAAGGAGCTCTCCTGAGATACATAGACACAATTGTTCATGGTGAGCCTTCCCACCCCAGTGAGGATGTGAGTGGTGAGGAGATGCCTGATCTTCCAGTTAGTCAGAGTACAGATGACCTGGCAGCTACTGCAGCATCCATATCTCCATCTCAAATGGATGTAACCAGGCACATTTCTGAAGAAAAGTGTAGATCAGAGAAGAGTGCGGTGGAGGCACAAGAAACAGCTGCTGCTGAGTTTAGTTCCTTAAGTCTAGATGATCCAGGACTGTGGACCCACTTGAGCAGAAGCTTGAGGGACTTCCTTGTACTGCATGGGCCACAGCAAGTGAAAAACTTCATGTTCCCCAAAGACAATGAAAATAGAAGTTTCCATCTAATACATTACTAGTGTGAAATCCCCAATGGTGACAAAGTGGAGAGGCCAGGGCTTATGTACTTGTCGTGAGAACCACAGGTCCGATGATGCATACCCAAGGGGGGAAGGACAGAACCAGGTGGACCGTTTTAGCAAATAAAAGATATTTATTTATGACAGTGATGAATTTATAGTATTTATTCTAAGATTTTTAATAGACTTTGTCAATAATGAATTTACAGTATTTATTATATTTATTCTACGGTTTCTAGTTAAACGTGTCAGAAATATAAAGATGGGAACGGCAAGGGGAATAGTCTCTATTCTAAAGATATCCAGCTACACTAATTAAATAACAGTGATAACTACAAACTCTATGTACTACCAAAACAACTACAACACTAAGCTTATACAACAAAGAAAATCAAATCATGCATACCAACTTACACAGCACATGGAACATTTCAAAGATATCGGTTCGGTTGCGAAGGCCTTGGTTACGCCCGAGAGTCGGGGGAGGTGTCTGGTCGGTTGATCAGGCCGGCAGCGCTTTGAAGTATACGGGAAGGCACACGCACGGTGGTACGTATGTTGCGAAGACCTCTTTGAGCGAACTGTGTGATGGGTATTTATCCCCAAGTCTGCACATCGCTTTCCCGCGCTTGCATATTACCATATACAGCCCAACGGTCACCAAGTGGGGGTCTGTGTCCCAGGGGTTGGGCCAAAACTGTGCAGGTTTCATGCGACCAGATAAGCCCCGCAGTTCTCACGCCAAGGTGACAGGTGGGAGAGTCCAAGGCTATTTTTCCCTTTTCACACCTTCCCTTTTTCTAAAGGTATGCAGGAAGGGTGCGGCCGGTTTCTCCCAAGGAGTACTGCACCCCAGTATAGCAAAAGCAGCCTGGCCAAACTTTTTACTGGGGGGGGGGGGCAGTTTTTTTTCTAACAGTACTCAAAAACCCAGAATGCTGCATACTGTTTTTGTTGCAAACTCTTCCAGTCTAATGTTCCAGCCACATTGGGTTCTACAGGAACAAAGGACTGGAAATATCTGGCTCGAAATCTGGCATGCCATGAGAAGGCAGCAAATCACCAGAGAGCATTCCATAGGTGGAAAGAGCTTAAGATGAGACTAAGGTTAAAGGCCGCCACAGATGATCAGCATTAAGAGAAGGTTGCATCAAAGTCTCTTTACTGGCAAAATGTTCTGAAAAGGCCCATTGCCATTGTGAGAATGCTTGCTACCCAAAACCTAGCACTGCGTGGCACTTCAGATCATCTGTATGTGCCAAACAATGGAAAATTCCTTAAAATTGTGGAGTTGATGGCTGAGTTTGATGCTGTACTCCAGGAGCATCTAAGAAGAGTCACCACCCAAGAAATGTACACACACCACTACCTTGGAAAAACAATTCAAAATGAGATCATACAATTAGGGTGTGTCTAGACTACAGGGTTTTGTCAACAAAAGTGGACTTTTGTTGACAAAACTATACCTGTGTCTACACTACCGCCAAGTTCTGTCGACAGTAAGTCGACAGAACACAGTAGTTTTGTCGATGGAGATAAACCTCATTCTACGAGGAATAACGCCTTTTGTCGACAGAGTTCTGTCGACAAAAGTCGCTATTGCATCCACACTGTGCTTTTTCAAAAGAGAGCGTCTAGACTCTCTGTTGAAAAAGCGGCTTGCTTTGTCGACAGAACTGGCTGTAGTCTAGACGCTCTTTTTCAACAGAGGCTTTGTTGATAGTATCTGCCGACAAAGCCTCTGTCGACAAAAACCTGTAGTCTAGACGTACCCTTACTGGCAACAAAAGTCAAACAGAAGACTGTGGCAGATCTGAAGTCAGCAAGATATTACTCTGTTACTCTGGACTGCACACCTGACATCAGCCATACGGAACAAAAGACTTTAATGGTGCGTTTTGTAACAACAACAGAACCTAGTGAAAATATCCCTGCAATGGTGACTGTCAGAGAGCATTTTCTAGAATTTATTGACATTGATGATACTACAGGAGCTGGTATGACAAATGTGCTTCTTAAAAAGTTGGAAGATACTGGAATTGCGATAGCTGACATGAGAGGTCGGGGCTACAATAATGGTGCCAGCACGAGAGGAAAGAACAGAGGAGTGCAGACACGGATCCGAGAATTAAACCCTCAAGCTTTTTTTTCCTATGCAGTTCTCATTCACTGAATTTGGTGGTCAGTGATACAGCATCAGCTTCTAGTGAGGCTGCTGAATTTTTTAATGTAATTCAAAGTATCTATGTATTTTTCTCTGCATCAACTCATCGATGGCAAATTTTGAAGCAACATCTGGGAACATCCTCTCTGACACTGAAACCACTGAGTGCCACACTATGGGAAAGTCGAGTGGAGGCAATAAAGCCTATCAAACATCAAATTGGGAAGATAGATGATGCCATAGTTGCCATTATGGAGGATAATGCTATGACAGGAACTGTGCATGGGAGAACAGTGGCAGAGGGAAATGGAATGACCAGAAACATACATAACTTCAAATTTCTGTGTGGCTTAGTGTTGTGGCATAACATACTGTTTGAAATAAATGTTGTAAGCAAGAGACTCCAAGGTGTTGACCTTGATATATCTGGAGTAATGGAACAACTGGACAAAGCAAAGTCATACTTACAGTCTTAACGGTCAGATGAGGGATTTCAAAACGTTCTGAAGAGTGCACAGAAGTTGGCAGAGGAACTTCACACTGAAGCTATTTTCCCACCCATTCAAGAATACAAGAGTCACTGACGATGAAGACATTTTGATTATGAGGCATAGGATAATCCCATAAGAGACCCCAAACAACAAATCAAAGTTGAATTCTTTAACCAGGTGCTAGATTGTGCAATACAGTCAGTTGAAGAACGTTTCATACAGCTCAAGGAACACAGCAGTATATTTGGGATGTTGTATGATATTCCAAAACTCCTCACTATACAGTAATTACTCGTTTAATTCGTGCCTGCTTAACACATTTTTGCAATAGCACGATTTTTTGAGGGGGAACGTTTTTTGAATAACACGACCGTCCCCAAAATAACACGGTTTCCCCAGTTGGCCTGTTGCCAGCGGCTGCATGGGGCTTCCCCCACCTCCCTGCAAAGCGGCGGAGGGTTCACCGCTTGCTGTGCCATTCCCCGGCGACCCCCCCTTGCCGGACACCTCGCTCCCTCTCCTCCACCCCTGCTTGCAGGCCGGCGGCTGGGTTTCCCCAGCCGGCCTGCCGCCAGCAGCTGCGCGGGGCTTCCCCCACTTCCCTGCAAAGCAACAGAGGGTTCGCTGCTCGCCACGCCATTCCCCGGTGACCCCCCCCCCATCGGACGCAGTGCGGGTCCCGGCAGACCCGTCACAGGGGCATACTGTACTTCCAACCCAATCTCCTTCCCCTTCCTTTCCCCAGAGCCAAACACCTCCCTTCCCTGATGTAACCCAGTCCCCTTTCTCCCCCAACCTTATGTCCCTGGTTCCAGCTGCTAACAAGTGCACGCTGGAGCCGCAAGCGCACATGCGGCTCTCAGCAGCCCCTCTGAGAGAGCGGCTGACCGGAGCACTTCCGGGTTCCAGCTGATGCCCTATTGGGAGTTTTACTGTACTGTACAGTACATCGTCTAATGTTGATGTTGACGACTCAGCACCAACAGAAAATTGACTTCGCAACCTCCACCTTTTCCATTATTTTCAATGGGAAAATTGACCCCGCATAACATGTTTTCACTTAACACAATCATTTTCTGAAACGTATCTACCGTGTTGAATGAGGAATTACTGTACCTGAAGAAGACCTACACCAGCAATGCAGGACACTAGAGACAGTGTTGACACATGATGACATGCGTGATATTGATGCGAGTGATTTAGGTGATGAACTGAAAGCCCTTTCAAGATACATTTCAGCAGGATCAACTCCAAAGGCTGTTCTGGAATATATGTGCACAAAGATGACCACCCTCCAAATGCTTTTGTTGCTCTGCACATACTTCTAACACTTCCTGTAACAGTTGCCAGTGGAGAATGCAGCTTCTCCAAGCTGAAGTTAATAAAAACATATCTACACTCCACAATGACACAGGAGAGGCTGGTCGGCCTTGCAACCATCTCAGTGGAGCATGAGCTGGCTCAGACTGTGGACCTTCAGGAAGCAGTTCAATCTTTGCAACCAAGAAGGCATGGAAAGCACCACTTTGATTATTCAAACAGATAAAAATGCCAGTGTTTACTATGCAGACAAGAAAAGTTACATTTGCTGTTCAGGCGTTTGAAAGTTAAGTGTTACTTAAAATTTTTGAACAAGGCATTTTAAGTTGCTAGTTCTCCTTTATTGGGGTAGGTAGCAGAGCAGTACCATGAGAGCAGTAGAACAGGAAGAAGGCAGAATTGAGACCTTTCAAAGTTTTGGCCCAAGCGAGGGGGCATGAGGGTGTCATTTGAGCTCCCCGCCTCAGGTGCCAAAACGTTTTGGGCCAGCCTCGTGTAAAATGTGTGTGAAGACCCTTCCCAATATATTGTTTTCTTGAGTCCACCCCACTGCCACTCATCCAGCCCTGATATTTTATAGTTCTTCTAGTAGCTTCCCAAACCTTTTGCTTCTTCACTGTCTCCCATCTTGTAGCTCCTGAGCCCCACTAACCAACTGTTCATCTGCTCCACATCAACCAATTCATCCTCTGCCTCCTCCTCGCCAGCCAGCAGCGCTTCTACCTGGCCCCAGCCAATTGAGCTCTTCCTTTGTCCCTTCTGCCCTCTAGCAAAATGACACTGTCTCCTTACAATCCTCTGCTCCCTGCACAGTGTGTCGCAGTCATATCCTGAACTCTCTCTGTTCATCCCTCGGAACATCCTCAGCCTTCCTTCCAGGTGGTGATTTTCAGCCTCTCCTCCCTACCTTCTCTCCTAGGCTGCACAGGGCTAGGAGCCAGCCTCTGCCAGGTGCACCTCTTCCTAGACACAGCAGGGAAGGGATGGCACCTGCCCTGCTCCCTCTGTGGCCTCATTGGTGCTCTAATTAACCAGTTGGGCTGCATGTGGTACACCAGCCACAGCAACATTTAATGCACCCTTTCCTCATGCATTATCCTCAGGGGTCAGCAGGGGCACCAATGAGCGAATGCAGCAGGAGAGAAGGCCAGCAAGGTGATGACTATTGCAAAGAGTTCTGGGGTTTCCAGGAGAGGCAGTGAGTGGGGAGAGAGCTACCCCCAGTGATAGCCAAGGTCAGGCCACGTGGCCATGGAAGGAAAAGTTGGGTGTGGGGGAAGGGAGTGAGTGTGTGTCCAGTGGCAGTGAAGGGTCAAGGCTCCAGAAAGATTTTTGCCATTGTGTGGCCAGGAGAAAAAGCAGAGTGCCCCTCACAGCTGATGGGTTAGGACAGCGAGGGAAAGGCAGGTCGCTATTCTCTTGTCACCCCTTTGTGTGCTGGAGCTGCAGTCCCTCCCGCACACAGTCCTGGGCTGGCTGTTCTTTATGTGACCTGCCTTGACAGCATTTTGGCTACGACTGGCACCAGGGTCTTGGGGGGAGGCAGAACACCATTCCAGCATGCTTTAATTCATTTTAACCCCATCAGAGCAAAGTTGCCATCAGTGCCTGGTTCCAGGCTCACAAAACAATGCAGAAACAAACACAGAAACCCCAAATGTGCTGCATTGTCCCTTTATATGTCTGTCCACGCCCCCTCCCCAGTGCAAAGCCTCGTTTCTGTTTTGCTGCCTGGACAATAAAGGTGACCATTGTGGAAGGGCTGTGTTTCTATCAACTCCCTTTGTGGTGGTGCCTCGCTCCACCTCTGCTGGGTCCACATATGTGCAGGTTTTTATCCCATACAAGTCCAGTGCTGCCTCTGCCAGAAGACGAAGCAGTAAGCCAACACTATGAAAAATGGAAAAGCTCACCTAGAGGTGATAGGCTGTGGCTTTTGCTGTTGGGCCAGCATGAGCCATCCAGCAAGAGCGAAGAAGTAGGCAAACAGCTATGGAGCAAAGTAGAATGATTCTGCAGTTACTGACAAAGCTGTTCAAATAAAGTAAAGAGGGGAAATTGGCAATTAATGGCAGAACACAAGAAGAGTTTCCTGCCATTATTGCCTAGCAACTGCAGAAGACAAACCAGGAGGGGAGAAGCAAGGAACCATATTGATTGGCCACATGGAACCAGGTGGCGACAAACAGCTTGGGCTATATTGAGCACCAGCAGAGGAAGCCCAAGTACAGTCCAGAGGAGGAAATCCACAGGAGAACATAGATATGGGTGGAGCATCTCAAACATTTTGAGGAAGTCGTAGCTTGCAACATCACTGCAGGTAGACAATGAGTTTCAACCTTACTGATAATGATAGGACCAAAGGCATATGGACTTCTGTTTGGCCTATTGTCTCAGACTGTGCTTCAAACAGCCACATATGCTGCAATTACTGCAACAATGCAGGAACAGTTTTCTCCTACCCCATCAATGGCAGCAGAACAATATCGGTTCCATCAGAGACATCAGGGAAGTGGAGAGTCAGCAGCAGAATGCTGTTTTAAGGAAGTTAGAGTATTGTTAGTTCACACATATACTAAGTGATGCCCTGTGTGAGCATTTAGTCTCTGCATTACACAAAGACCAGGTCTGGAAGAAGTTAGTGACTGTATCAGCTCTTACACGCAAGAAGGCTGTTGAGGTAGCAGTTGCAATGGGAACTTCAGAGAGGAATTCTTTGCAGAGAAGTTCATCTCATGAATGGGTGAGACAAAGAACCATGGAAATGTAAAGGATTTCCATGTGTCTTTTGGACACAAACTACCCTCATTGACAAGACTGATGTTCAGGATGGTGCTACACCACCATCATTCATGCTATCCCAGGAGCGAGAAAAAACAGTTGTGCACTGAATTTATAAATGGCTTAGTTAGTTAATCTCAAGAGTCTGTGGTAATCCACACATAACTTTTAGTTAGATTTTATAGCATCTCTGTGTGTGTGTGAGCGAGCGAGAGAGTAAAGCTAGAGGAACATGATGTTTTGTCCCCAAATATTTGAGCACTCCCCCTCACTCAAGCCTCACTTTCATGTTGGCTTCAGTTTTGCTGCCTGAACAATAAGGGCTACCACAGCAGATAGCTCTATGTCCATCTCCTTCTCTGCTGGATCCAGATACAACACCAACCTCTGCATTTCTCAGTTGTACTGTGAAGCAAAGCCAGCATCTGTGCAGATAGTGAGAAACTCCCCACAAGGACCAAAGTGAAGGAACAACAAACAAGCAGGAAATGGCTGTAGCATTTGAGTTTATTTTACTTGTTGTTTGTGCAACCGAAAAGCCCAAACCTGTCACAGTCTCTAAATGCATTTCTATGTGCATCTCAAAGCCTTATATGCCAGAAACAAGAAATGTATTACCCAAAAGTAAGAAAGGGAGAATTCATAGCCTCAAATTCAATGGAAAATTCCCAGTGTCTCTAAATCTTCCTATCCTACCCGCTAGGATTTGATTCAAAGGCCTCTGAAGTCAATGGGATGCTTTATATTCACTTCAAAGCCATTTGAGCAAGGCCTATAGGCAACACTTTCTTTGGGTATGTTTCCACAGCAATATAAATCCAGGGTTAGTAGAACTTGAGTTCACAAACCCTGGGTTTGTTAACCTAGGGCTTGAGCAGAGCCGACCCAAGCTACGGACTGACCGGGCTACCGCGCGGGGCTGCCGGACCGGGTGGGGGTGGGGCCGCACATGCACTGTGCTCCCGGGGCCTGGGGCGTATGAATGGCTCGGGCCAGCCCTGGGCTTGAGGATTTACATTCTTTTGTAACCCCAGGTTAAGAATTGTTGAACTCTAGGACCAAACCTGGGGCTCCAATATCTACGTTGCATTATATATTTCCAAGTCCAACCACCCATATCCCAGATTACCTAGTGCCATCCCAAAATATGGCTGCTCTAGCCCTTTATTTGCAATGCAGTGTGGGAAAACTTGACTGTCCACCAAACTTGACTGACCAAAGAACAGAAAGTTGGCCCATGGGATTGTGGAATACATTTGATGGACACCCTGAGCACAAGTCCAGTGGGGCTATATCTAAACGCTGCAAAGAAATAGGGCTTGAAGCCTAGGTCCTATCTTGATGCCTGCTCAAACCCTCCACCCCTGATGGGGTCCTCAGATCCTACATCCAAGCCCTCAGAGGCTACGTCTACACTGCAACGCTATTTCGGGATACCGGAGTATTCCGAAATAGCTATCCCACATCTTCACAGCAAGCCCATTCTGTCGGGCTCACTATTCTGACATCCCTGTAAACCTCATTCTACAAGGAGTAAAAAACATTTTGGAATAGCAGGTTATTTCAAAATTTGTTGAAATAAGCTATTTTGAAATAGCATCAAAATAAGATATGCAATTTGTGTAGCTCAAATTGTGTATCTTATTTTGAGTTACGGTGCAGTGTAGACGCACCCAGATAGTGTAATTTATGTATGGGCAGATAGGAGGGGGCTAGAACCAAGTTAGAACCCTGGGCTTACATTACAGGGGATGCATATCTTTTCTCTCCTCAATTTCATGTGCTGAAAACATTTTACAAAGTCATAAAAAAAATTTTGTCCTAAGAAAAAAATCAGTAAGACAAGAAACTCTTTTATTTTAAGAGAGGGTTGCTGTCAGAGTGGATTCGTTTAGTAACTCAAAGCCATTTGAAGAAAAGAAGTTTTATAGTACAAAAAATGTAGTCAGAAAGGTGGACCACTATAAGAAAAAAAAATCCCACCTTTTCACATTCTCTTGTTATCAGAGAGTTTTCACTGTAATTTGCCATAATAGGGTATAGTCAATAAATAGCCCTATCAGAACCTTCAGACACAAAAGATGTGCCTGCAAGAATATTGAACTACTCACAGAGATGATTCAGAAGTGCTGCTAAATTATGGGCTTTTTTCAGATATATTTCTTTATTCTTCATAGAAGGGTCTTTATGAAATGGTCTTGTAAAGTCACTGTAAATTTAAGGTTATTCAATGCCTTTTGTGGGAGAACTGTTTAACAGAGAATTTTTAACCCAAAATGGGAAAAAAATATTTATCTGTAAATCTGTACACTAGAAACAAAAATAAATTGGCAAAATATAGCAAATTATCTCTTGCTGTTTGTTGAATAAATTACTGGGTGCAAAAGGACAAAGGACTTCAGTAAAGTTGAATGGTTATATAGTTCAGGTGATTAAATCAGTGCTGTCATATTGATATTTAGAAGTTTTTTTTTCATTTTAGAGTAAAATTTTGTTAAATCCTGGGCCAAATTCTAGCTCATTGAAACCAGTGTAAAGCAGGAGTACGGCCAGTGAAGTCATTTGGAGTTAAACTGTTGTAAAAAATATGTAAGATCAGAATTAGCCCCCTAACACGTCAACAACATTATAAAGCTGGTGTTTAAATATATAAAAATAGTTGCATTGTCATGGAGAAAAACTATAATATTAAAGCAATGGAAAACCAGGCTAAGAAAGCAAAAGTAATAAATGCTAATAGAAAGTCTTCCAAAAAGACAAAGAAGCAGAAGAGTGAAATGAAAGGGATATTTTGGCTGATGAGCCTTATCCCCTTGGAAATATGATGGAACTCTGGTTGGTTACATCCTGTATTATATTTTGTAGGAAATTATTAAAGACCATGGCAACTCACATATCATGTACAGCACATTTATAGGGTTCTTAGCTATTGAGCTTTCTATCTGGTGTCATGCAACATAAGCCCGGAGCTTTCCTCAGATGAATGAATGTGTATGTGGCTAATGGTGCTTCTCTGTACTTGTAAGGTGTGATTTCTTGTTTACTACTGCCTTCCATGAAACACTGTGAAAACTATTGCTATTGTTGTGATTTTGTGCTGTTGTCAGAATGATAATAATTAGTTTGGAGAGTTAAAGCCCTGATCTAACAAAACACTGAAGTTTCTGAGGGTTAGTCATGTTAATTTGTAAGGGTATGTCTACACTACAGCGTTATTTCGAAATATCTAATTTCGAAATAGTTATTTCAAAATATCTTATTTCGAAATAACGTGTCTACACACAAAATGCATTTCGAAATAGCTTTTTGCTATTTCGAAATAGCTTTTTGCTATTTCAAAATAGCGCATCCACACTGATTGGATGCTGAATCGCACTTAAGGCCAGCCAGAACTGGTTCCAGCAGGGCATCACGTCAGAAGTTACCTTGTGGCCAGGGCAGCCAGCAGGGCACTCTGGGAAGGCCTGGAGGTCCCTATTTCGAAATAAGCATCTACACAGCGCTTATTTTGAAATAGCAGTTTTGAAATTGGCACTATTCCTCGTGGAATGAGGTTTACCAATTTTGAAATAAGCCCTCCACTATTTTGAATTAATTTTGAAATAGCAGTTGGCTTGTGTAGACACTAGGAAAGTTATTTCAAAATAACAGCTGTTATTTCAAAATAACTTTTCTGTGTAGACATACCCTCACTGAAAAAACTTAAAAAATAATGAATAGTCTTGCAGCACCTTAGAAAAATTACATGCCAGACACATTTCCACCACTTTATACCGGAAACCTGATGACCGTTACACTTACCTACATGTCTCTAGCTTCCATCCAAGACACATTTCCCTATCAATTGTCTACAGCCAGGCCCTAAGATACAACTGGATTTTCTCCAATCCCATGGACAGAGACAAACACCTTCAGGATCTTTATCAGGCTTCTTAAAACTAAAATGCCCACCCAGAGATGTCAAAAAACAGGTTGACAGAGCCAGACGAATACCCAGGCACCAGCTTCTTCAAGATAAGCCCAACAAAGAAAACAACAGGACACCACTTGTCAATACCTACAGCCCCCAACTTAAACCCTTCCAGTGCATTATCAACAATCTACAACCTATCCTGGAAAATGACCCCTCACTCTCACAGGCCTTGGGAGACAGGCCAATCCTCGCCTACAAACAACCCTCTAACCTCAAACAAATTCTTTCCAGTA
The DNA here is from genome assembly GCA_032595735.1 of Pelochelys cantorii. Taxonomy (NCBI): domain Eukaryota; kingdom Metazoa; phylum Chordata; order Testudines; family Trionychidae; genus Pelochelys; species Pelochelys cantorii. Next base: position 103,110,246 of record CM064327.1, read on the forward strand.
ACCACACAGAATATCTCCATCATACTCATCCAGGAGCCCACCCCTGTAATAAATGCCAGTGCTAATTCTGTCCACACATCTATATAAGTGACATAATCACAGAACCTAACCACATAAACCAGCACATCAGAGTTTCATATAACTGCATATCTGCCAATGTGATCTATGCCATCAAGTGCCAGCAGTGCCCCTCCGCCGTGTATATTGTCCAAAGCGGACAGTGACTACCACAAAAGATTAATGACACAAATCAGATATTTGAAAAGGTAACACACAGAAACCTGCTGGGGAACATTTTAACTTGCCCAGACACTTGAAGGCCCGAATACTGCAGCTTGAAAGGGAGGCTGCAGAACTTAATTTCATTTACAAGTTTGATACCTGAAACAGAGTTCTAAACAAAGACCTTGCGTGGATAGGCCGCTACATTCCATATTCTAATGACATAAAAAAAACAAGCATAGGGTACTTAAGAGCACTTAGTACCCGCTCTATCAGCTTAATTTAGCAAGAACACTCTAATTGACATTTTCCCCCCCTTTTTTCCTTCTTTTTCCCTCTCCCCGTTCATCCCCTCTCTTTCTCAGCCCTTTATTTGCAAATTAGACCCCTTAACTCCATTCATCTGAAGAAGTGGGTTGTGCCCATGAAAGCTCATGATACAATCTGCATTTTTTGTTAGTCTCTAAGGTGCTGCAAGACTATTCATTATTTTTAAAGTTTTCTTTCAGTTAAACCATTGAAGGACATGAGTAAACATGTCCTTGTTCAGCAAAGTACTGAAGCAAGTGAATAGTCTCAATGAAATCAGTAAGACATAACACTAACTTATTAAAAGCCATTTTCTGTAAATAATATATGATGGAGTAGAAACCAGTGCTTTGCAATGTGCAAAGTGCATTGAAGATCTCCATGGATCATATGGCAGGACCTCAGTGCAGCATAACCCACAGAGGTTCTGTTGAACACTTCTCCTCGGCTGTTTCCACTGTGATAATAAAGAGGAGATTATTTGAAGGGAAAGTAGACAGTGCACTTTGAGTGTGGCCAGTAAGTCCCTGACTACACGTTTCCCCTGATATGGAAGATCACAGAATGCAGCAGATACTATGGCCCTGAGGTTCCAATAGTGTCATGGAGACCATGGAAGGAGGTGCAGCAAAGCATATAAACATAATTAAGACCCAATGATTTAACAAAATAAAGTTTAAGTTGAACAAGTGCTTGCTGACTCGGGCTTTAGCCTCCCTAATCCTTAGCGGAAAACCCTGAACAAAGCCATTTTACTTTGATTTCGCTCAAAAGAAGGATTTGGCTCTCAGTGAAATTATTTTGTGTAGTAATTTCTCTGAGAAGTTTCCACTGTACTCGGTGGCCTTGCATATTAAAGCCAAGACTTGACAAACGCACACAGATTCACCCTACTCTAGAGAACAGATTGTGGCAGTATTTTATGAAGGCAGTAAATGGAATGGGATCCCCCACTTCTGATCAACTGGTATGTTTGTGGATATGGACATTTTTTATGAAAAAAAGCAGAGGTTCCAAAGGTAACTTCTTCTAATGAACAACATGAATCCTACCACTTAGTTTCAATACTGTGAGATGACAGAATATACATAGTATAGTAGCATTATCAAACTGCTATGCATGGATGTCCGTAAGTAATGCATAAGCGCCAATCTTATTGTATTTCCTTAATTGCTGTTTTTATTCTTGCACAAATAAACTGCAATCCATCCAGTATTATAATGCTGTATGACCAAGTAAAGCCCAATGCTCATGTTTAGAAATACAGTGACTTCACATAGAAGACAATCATCATAAACACCAATGAAAGTAAGTACAGCATGACAGCACAAATCTTACATTTTAAGGCAAGACTCACCCTACTCCAGAGAACTGATTGTGGCAATATTTTATGAAGGAAGTAGTGGAACCACACACACCCAATTCTGATAAACTGTATGTCTGTGGATAGGGACATTATTTATAAAAAACACAGATGTCCCCACATTTAATTTTTCATCTACTGAGCAATGTGAACCTAGCTACTGAATTGCAAGCCCTTCATGCATTCTCCACTCTGTGGCATCCAGGTGCAAATGCACTTTCATTCCAGCAGTGAGGTGTCTATATCTTCCACATTCAGCACTATCACACAGATTGTTAACACAGCACTGTAAGAGTTCTACCAGCAGCCGCAAGTTCTTACAAAGGAAAGCATTGCAAACAGGCAAAGCACATTCAAATCTATGGGTTCATTTTAAGCCCAAGACACAAAGCTAATTCAGATTTTTGAATTTTTCCATCCTTGTTCACATCACAGTGATGGAGCAGAATCTCACGGAACTTGTCCAGGTCCACACCACTAATGCTGGGCTGGAGACAAAAGAAAGAATCAGTGTCAGGACAGAAAATATCTCAGTTGTTTTTCTAACAATGTGTCAGTGGGAATTCCAGAATGACTGAAGCACATAAAACTCATTGTGGGAGGAAATACTAAGCAAGCAGGTAGTATCAGTACAAATGAAATGGCAAGAAGGATGAAATGGCAAGAAAAATTTTGTGGCTCTACAGTAGGTACAGTGGGGTTAATTAGATTTAAGGGAGTCTAAATAAGGCAGTTAACATAGTTGCTATATTTGGCCCAGAGCATAAATGACTGAGCTATGCTCACTTAGCAAAACCTGCTGCGGAGCAGTGCTCAGAACTCAGATCTCCTGATGCCCCATTCTGTACTTTAACCCTGTTTTCTTGCACAAACATTGTCCCTTGTGGAATATGTGTGATAGATAATTATTCTGTAAGATATGTCCACACATCAAAGTTATTTCGGGATACCAGAGGTATCCTGAAATAGCTACCCCGCGTCTTCACAAGCCACCTGTTATTTTGAAATGTTTTTAGAAATAACGGGCGTGCTATTTCAGCATCCCGGTAATCCTCATTCCACGAGGGTTAAGGGATGTCTTGAAATAGCACTTCATTTTGAAATAAACTTGAAATGTGTACTTATTAAACTTATTTCAAGTTTAGAGTGCAGTGTAGACATAGCCTAAGGGTACGTCTACACTGTGGAGCTATTTTGGGATATCGGAATTTTCCCAAAATAGCTATTCCATGTGTACTGAAGCAGCCCACTATTTTGAAATAGATTTCAAAATGAGTGGCTTATTCTGACGTCCCGGTAACCCTTGTTCCATGAGTTAAAGGGAATTTCAGAATAGTGAGTTATTTTGAAATCTGGCACTGTGTTTTCAGTGTCAAATTATGAAATAAGATATTTCAAAATACACTCGAAATAAACTATGCAATTTGTGTAATGCAAATTATGTAGCTTATTTCGAGCTAAGGGTGCTGTGTCGACATACCCATAGTGCTAATGTAAGCGTATGTTCACACTTGCACCCTCTTTCGAGAGAGGGATGCAAATTAAGACATTCGAAACTGCAAATGAAGCCGGGATTTAAATATCCCATGCTTCATTTGCATATTCACGTTATGGCGCTATTTTGAAATAGCTCTATTTCGAAATAATAGACGCTGTTAAGACACAGTTATTTAGAGAGAAAACCCTTCTCCCAAAATAACCCATATCCCTCATGAGGTTTACCAGTTATTTTGAGAGAAGAGTTTTCTCTCGAAATAACAGTGACTTAACAGCATCTGTTATTTCAAAATAGCGCTATTTCGAAATAGCGCCATAACATGAATATGCAAATGAAGCATGGGATATTTAAATCCCAGCTTCATTTGCGATTTCTAATGTCTTAATTTGCATTCCTCTCTCGAAAGAGGGTGCAAATGTAGACATACCCAAGGTGCCAGACTAATTCCATTGCTTTAAACAACCCTAAAATACCATGGGCTGGCTAATACACTACAGAAGGTTTATTTTAATGGCTACATTTTTATTGTATTGGAAATATGTGGTATCATTTCTTAGAATTAACATCTTTCCTCTGTTCTCTCATCCTCATAATGAGAACAGACTTTGTGCTGCCAAAAGTATCAGATTCAACCATGGTTACAAAGAAGAAAAGGATGAGGGTGATGATGAAGTCTTCCCTTGAGGAAAGAATGTTCCCACATCACATGACCCAAAGGTCTTCTTTTTTCTTTGTTTCAGCCATTGTCCTGGTTTAAGGTCTTCACAACCTTCTCAGGCACCGTGGCAAATGTGAAAAGTATGTTAGTGAAAGCATATCCACCAAAAGTACATTGAGATATTTCCAATGATAGGTGTTACCTGCCATGTTTTGTTGTTATTGTGATTGTAGTTACAAGTCAAAAGGCAACCTGGCAGTTAGCACTGTGTGAATAGTGGGAAGGAGGAGATTCAAAGTGGTTGGAGTGCAGGTTATGGAAAAACAAGAACCGATGCTGACTGGGCTTTCAGATATTGAAAGGCAGATGCCATCCCATTCAATCCATGTTGTTAGTCTGGATACACACAGTCAATATAAAGAGTAGTTCTGATTCTTAGATAATAGATGCCCATGGTTAATCACACCTTATTATAGGAGGAGCTGGTAACAACCCCCCCCCATAGTTAGGTTGCCTAGCACATTCTATTATAAAGAATGCCTGGAGCATTGTCTTTGAGAAGCTCCTCATCTCCTTATTCACAGAAGGTCTTTGATATTTGGCAGAGGAAATCCTGTTGGCCACACAAGTGCCTTTTCTTTCTCCCAGGACACTCCACTCAGAATTTGCTGAGACATAATGTGTTAAAAACTGCCAACTCCTCTCTCTCTCTAACTGACATTCCTCAGGACAATTTTTGGTAGCATGTCAGAGTCATTGCTCATTCCCAGGCAGGGTTCGCTCAGCTGCCAAAGAGCAGTACTAGCACATGCTGTAATGGGAACACCAGGAAGCTGCTGGACTAGCTGTAGGTAGGAGGAGGGGGAATGGAAGACAGGAGGGACAGGCTCCCTCTTTAACAACTCCCTGGCCCAGAGCATGGTCCCAGAGATCCACTTACATTTCTTCCTTTGGGTTTACCAAATGTATCAGGAGCTCCCCCCAACTCCTGGGTGGGAAGAGACAGAGACATAGGCTGGGCTTCCTACAACCATCCCCCAAAACCCAGCACACTGCACCAAGAGTCAGCCTCACCTCTGGGGGCCAGATATGGGACAGGCACTCTCCCGACTGCAGGGGTGGGGAACACAGAGAGCTCCAGGCCAAGCTGGGCTAACTCCCAACCACTCTCAAACAATATTCCCTTGCTGCCAGCCCTGTAGCTCAAGTAGGAGCAATCTGTGTTGCAAAGATGAAGGTTTGAACTCCAGTGATTATTCTAACGGGAGTCAGCTTTTAGCTTCAGTATCTCTCAAATGTAGTTTCACATGGGAAGCCTCGAGGGGTACATTTACACAGTGAGTCTTAGAGTCCAGGTCAACTGACTTATGCTACAGGGATAAAAATAGCAGCACAGATAACCGGACTCAGGCTGGAACCTGGGTTCCAAGACCCCCCTACCTTGTCAGTTCTCAGAGCCAGGGGTCCAGCCTGAGCCCAAACATCTATGCCACTATTTGTATCTCCGTAGCTTGAACCTGAGTCAGCTGCCCCAGGCTCTAAGACTCACCACGGCAGGGTTTTTTTTCCAAATGTAGATGTACCCTCAGGTAGCCAAGATTGAAACTGTGTTTATCAAAATCAACAGTTCAAATTGTATCCAGAAACTAAATGATGTAATCTGCTGTCTGTGAGAACCAACAAGGCACTGCATTGCATTTTGCATTAGCTGAAGAGTCCAGATGATTTTCAGGTGTAGCTTTATGCACAACGCATACGTACTAATTCAATATAGACGTAGCAAAGACATGGATAACTATGATAAGGACCTCATCCGAACTAAAGTTTGTAACTTTCTTCCCAAGCACAAATGGAAAAAAGAACTATGAATCTGATAAAAACAAGTACTCCTGTGGCACTTTAGAGACTAACAAAAACATATAAAATCATGAGCTTTCATGGGTAAAATTCACTTCATCAGATGAATTCTGATAAAACCCACCTCATCAGGTGGATTCATGTGAGGAAGTGGGTTTTGTCCACAAAAGCTCATAATTATATATATTTTTTGTTAGTCTGTAAGGTGCCACAGGACTACTCATTGTTTTTAAAGATAGCTAAACATAGCTATCCCACTTTTTATAAATCTGCTGTACATTTAGGTTTTTCTGGTATAGCTATGTTAGTTAGGAGAATGAAAAAAAATTACCCCCCTTGTTGACATAGGCATGCCTGCTAAAGCCCAACTGTCAATGCAATTATGCCAGAAAAAATAACTTTTGCCAGTATAGCCCACGAGAAGATTAACCCAACGTTGCTTGGGTCCGTAACTCAAATAAGTTTTGTTTTTCTCCATTTAAATCATTGCTCTGAGGCGGGATTGGAAATGAGGGGTTCAACATGCAGGATGCCCGGGAGGATAAGATAACCTCATGGGGTCAGGCGAGAAGCCTGTCCATGTTCACTGCAGTTGCAACAGGTACAGCCAGGGGAGTGGTGCCTGTCCCCCAATTTGGGGACAGACAGACAGACACACAGGCAGATAGGCACACAAACAGACAAACTCTCTGAAATATATAGTAGATAGTGGTCTCTTTCTACACCTCTACCCCCAGCTGGCCCAGTGGGGTTATAGCTTTCCTGGTTTCCTTGTTTGGTGCCTTGCTGCCCTCCTTGGGTCATTCTACAGTATAACTGTCCCTCCTACCAGACCCCTCCCTTTCCATTTTATGAAAAATAATTGAATTCCAGGCACATCCCATTGTCCTGGCATAACCAAACCCTTACCTTGCCTTAAGTTATGATAAGAGGAAGCCCCATACCAAATTTGTTGGTCCTAGTGCTTACCATTTAGGTTGAGTTCTTGAACAAATGTATTCACAGGTGGACACACAGATAGACAGATGCACAAACTCTCTTAATTATACAGTAGATTTCACTCACAGAAGCTATACCAGAAAAAGTTCTCTTTAGCCGGTATAAACTGTGTCCCCACTATGACAGTTTGCCATGGCAGTGACAATTCTTAGTGTAGACAAGGTCTTGGCCAGGGTGGCTATCTGCACACCCAATAACAAATGAAGACTTCATTAAACCCCACACCCTAGATGGCAAACCACAGTAACAAAAGGTGGGTAAGATCCTTTAACTGAAGGAAGTGATGTAATCTCCACCATTTCCTCTGGTTCTATCTGCCTACTATCATCTCCTCAGACTTAATTGGAGCAAATGTAATTTTACATTAAAATTTGAAACATGCTGTGTGAGACAAACAAAATATTTTGGGTTTTTTTTGTATATGTCTGCAAGAAAAATGGAAAAAGTTCAGTTTCAGTTCAAAACTAATCACTTTTTTCCCCCAGATATTTTGGATGGCCACCAATATGAAAAAAAAATCCATTATTCACTCACTGCTTATGACTTCACTGGAAACTGAGAGCATTCACAGCACCTCACGAGATTGGGCTTCTTTGCTCTCATAATGGAAGTGATAAGAAAAGACAGAGCCAGGTATAGTACATGCAAGTTTTCCCTCTTTCCTCCTTACCCCGACTGCAAAATCAATGCACTTTACTCATTGAATCCTATATAACCTTGACCACCCCCAAAAAGTGCACATATGTACCAGTCAGAGACTGAACATTCAACTACTGTTCACTAAACTGCATTGCTCGTCTGATTTAGTACATAAACTATTTTGGGCCTCTATGAAGAAGAAACTGCTGGCCCTATTGAATTATGCCAACCTGTGTGCTGACAGTGTTAGTGGGATGTGGACAAATGCCCAAGAGTGTTCATGCTGAGACCATGAAATTAATTTCTTCCTATGACTAAATCTGATTCCAGATTTTCAAAGGTTTGTGCATTTAAACTACTGAACCAAATTGGGAACATGTCATTTCTATGAAAAATATGGGAAACAATAAATGCAAAGAATCCTGAAGCCACCTTGACAAGCTCCATCATATCTTTGACAAATCCATCCACTTCTGGACCTTCCAGTGCCCCTGTTTTGCTCTAAAAGAGAGAAGAATGCATTAAAGGTGTTTCACTAAGTCAGAGATATAGTAATATTTTCTACCTGCCAGATCCCACCAAAACTCTATATACCCATAATCTCCTACTTCCCAAACCATCACCTGTGATTTCTGTTCCCTCAAAGTGTGGTGACTTCTTCCCTCACCTGTTTGTGAGGCTCTTTAGTAACTACCCTACAAATCCAGTGAAGGTAGGAAATGGTACTCATGTGCTGCTTCCCAATTTAGATAGACCAAGTAGGGAATTCAGTCTCTGCCGTGCCCCACGGGTGCTGGAGTCAAAAGAAATGTGAATGGGTTTCGAAGTGGCATTCTGGTTGAAGGGGTGAGGCATGCATGTGGTGCAAAGATGCTTGAAGGGCACAGAGCTAAGGCCAGCACTGCTTCTGTGATTCTATGAACACCGAAAGGGACTCCTAACTGACTGCACCGCATGGAAATGAATGCAAGTCCAAGTCCAAATGTGCCACTAGAACTGCAGTCTAATAAACACCCCACAGAACTCACAACATCGTAGTGTGCAAAGATTTTCTCAAAATCGCTCCTCCTCTCTTCTGTACTACAAGCCTGAGTGCAGAGGGAAAAAAAGATAATGGGTTGAGGCAAGGGCTGAGCTATCGAAGCTGAAAAAAGCAGAATAGGAAATTACTATTAGGAAATAGTACTACTTACATCCATTTTAAATTGAAGGAGGAAATTTTCCTGGAGTGCCAAAATCCTAAAAGGAGAGATCAAATTATGATCTTTTTGGTTATTGTATTAGTTCTATTTGTCCAGAAGGCAGAAAGATTGTAGGTTATAGGGATCTTAAGAAGGTCACTGAAGGAGAGGTCTTTTGGATGATGTGACCATAAATCTCTCTCTGTGTGTGGGATTTGCAGTATGCATCCCTTGCCTCACTGCTCTGAAAATGGACTTCTTTGTGTTAATGACCCTTACAGAACATTTCCAGCAGTAGGACCAGTGGAGGCAGTCAGCATTAAAAGTGAAAGCTACTGTCCAGTTATTCTCCTGTAACTGAGAGAGAGAGAAAGAGAGAATCTTCTCATGGCTGAATTCCCTGGCTGTGAAAGTGAAGGACAAAATCATATTTTTGTAGCACTCACACTATACAAATTACCCCTGAAAGCACTACTAAAAGCCTTTCTTTCCTGCTGATATTCCAGCCCTTGGTTTCTTCTGAGCACAGAATGCCAATCCTGTCAAATTGTGCCCTCATAGGAAGTTTTACGATGTGACAAGTGACAAATGTTCACTCTGAGCTGGAGGGAATCTACTAACCTCATTTTACTAAGAGTCAGCTGGCATATGTGTTATAAGCAGATCACTTACAGAGCCATATCTTAGAGAAAGCTGAAATAATGGTCTCCCTGTGGTATTTTTCATTCTCTCTCTCTCTCTCCTGCCCCCCCACCCCCAGTCTCCCTTTCCCCTTTCTATTTCAGAAAGCAAAGTATTAAAGGATTCTGAGTTGTTATTCTCTGCTAAATATTAATGAAAAGTATTAAAGGATTCTGGAGTACATAGAAGCACCTTGACTGCACCTCTGTATGCACAGTCCAGAATCATCTAATAGTTGCCATGTTATCACCTTTGAAGCACCTCTTCTAAGATGTTGTGGTAATGGGAACTGAACTGTAGAAACACCTAAACATCTAGGAAGGACAGTCAGATTTCACTTGAAACATACGAAGAACACAAATTCAGGTCTGTATAAACTCAAACTCAAACTTAAACTCTGTATAAACCATCAGCTTGCCCAAGTCTGCCATTAGAAGCTGCTAAACCATAACAGCATCATTAAAACCTACCTTGCCAGGTCATTCAGATCCAGACGTCCATCTTTATTTTTGTCAAAGATCTTCATCTAAAATAAAGAAGAAAAAATTGTCATAAAATAGTAACACTGAGGGTACGTCTAGACTACAAGCCTCTTTTAAAAGAGGCTTTCTTGAAAGAGCTCTTTTGAAAAAGCCTCTTTCGAAAGAGATCGTCTAGATAGCCACAAGACTTTTGAAAAAGTGATCTGCTTTTTCAAAAGAGAGCACCCAGGCAATCTGGATGCTCTCTTTCGAAAAAGCCCTCTTTGTGTTCAAGAACGCCTTTTTTTCGAAAGAGCTCTTTTGAAAAAAGGTATTTTTCCTCGTAATAGCAGATTTACCACTGTCGAAAAAACTGCTGCGTTCTTTCGATTTAATTTAGAAAGAATGTGATGGCTGTCTAGACGTAGGTGAAGGTTTTTTGAAAAAAGGCCACTTTTTTTTAAAAAACTCTGTCATCTAGACATAGCCTGAGATAACTGGGTTAGAACATATGCACTTAGAATGCCTTGGAAAAATTACACCTTTCAACTGTCCTTTCAACTGTAAGGAGGGCAGTGCAGAGGGAATGCAATACTGCTTGAACCCATGAGAGGTGTGCTGACTATCCTATCATACTACACCTCCCATGGTGCAGCATGCTCCTCCCACGACTGGTCAGCATGGAGGGAGGAGGAGAATGGTTACTTCTGCATACTAAACCCCACAGTTCTCAAACCGGGTCCTGCCAGGTTCATGGGAGCAGCCAACCCTCCACCTGGCAGCTTGCTGGCAATAGCTTACCTGAAACCCAGGAAGTCTAGCCCCAGCGTGAGGTCCCATCCCTAAGGTCCAAGGGGCAGAGCCCCAGAGTGGCTGATGGGCCTACTGGCACTACTTAAGCTAGTATCAGGAACAGGAAGCCATCTGAACAACTGGGTTTCATCCTCGTCCAGACTGTGTGCCCTGTGCTTCCTGCTCACTGTATCTGTGGCTCCAGCATGATCTCCTGGCATGTGACTTGTGGTTTCTGCCCACCAGTTTGTCTGTTTCCTGAGCCAGCTGACTTTTGACTTGTCTCAAAATGGCGGTCTCTGGCTCTGATTTCTAGGTTTGGCTGCCCACAACCTGGCCATGACACCTTGCTGGCAGCTAGGAGCAGTGAACACTGCCTAGCTAGAGTGTGGGCACCTTCCCCACTTGCTTGTGCACCCAACACAAGTGTCAGCCAAAATCTAGCCCCTTCTATCCAGCCACCAAAGTTATGAAATGAAACAAACACATAACAAAGATTCTTCCCATTCACACCTGGCACAGAAGTAAACCGTTACCCTAGTAAGTTCTTTGCTAAATTAAAAACCAACTTCACATTATTGTCTTTGGAAAAATATTGGTCCATGGAGGAACTTTAAACCCTCCCATTTCTGACTTCAGTATTATCCTCATCAGTGGATGATCCTCACTGCCCCGGAGAAAATGCTTCGTTCTGGTACACAGAAATGTCAGCATTTTATATTGTCAGGGTTGAGGGAGCAGAACTTAGCATCAAGAGGAACCAGTTTTCTATAGGAATTTCAGATGGACAGTGTCAAGGAGTTAATCCAGATAAATATGGGTGATATCTTTTGCTTAATGTATTCAGATTGTTCCTTCCTGGTGACTCACCCCCATATATTTTGTTGTATTTTCGAGTTCTTTGCCTGTTTGAAGCACAAATAAGAGATGATCACTTAAGCAAGGAGGAAAGAGGCTTGATAGAGCATAAACATGAATAATTCATAGCAAAATGATGTAGAAAAAATGATTTCACTTTTTATTGCAAAATTGATCTAATATTTCACCAAGATAGGCTGCTGTTCTCCTTCTCATATTCAGTATTAGGATATCTACTAACATTTCTTTCATGAAACTTATTCCTGTAGTGGTTATAACTTTAATAAACATCTAAGTGATTGTACAAGTCCTTTAGAAGGTGTATGTAGCCTGCCTTCCCCATTTACACCTTCTATAATAGGCATAGTGTTCAGCAGAGAGTCCCATCAATGAGACACAGAACAGGACAAGATGACCTCACAGTACTGTCAAAGAAACCAAGATGCTGTTTCTAAACATCTTGCCAGAACTGGGGCAATTGCCTGGGAATTCAGTTCAGAGCCTGACACTTACATAGACTCCCAAGAACTGTGTGAGCAGAGAATGTGAAAAGGGGCCAGCACTTTCTGAGAAACCTCTAATGTGGAGTCCTATGATCAAACACATTTCCTTCCTGCACCATGGTGAGAGTCTACAGTAATACCCTTTAGAGTACTAGGTTTAGTACTTGTAATAAATAACAGTATTTTATTGAATGAGCTCTTCCAAATATATGAGTTCTTTACTCTATGGATATTCATCATTAGATTTTAAAGAGCACTCGACATTGGCTCAACTTTATTCCCACTGAAATGAGTAAAGAGCAGAGTATCATCATAGGCCAATGCTGAGAGCTTTTTAAAGTTATGTCGCCAATTCACAGTGATTTGAATATACAATGGATACATACATATGTATACAGCTTCATTCCTGTTTCAGAAGCCTGTTTTGTATGCATTTACAGTATGGTTTTATAAACATTAAAACTAAGAATAAATTTGATTTTCTAATTTCCTCTCAACCTGGAGCTCAAAGAATGAGTGAAGCAAGTCTAGCATGACATGAAGCAGTCTAATGTGACTGCTCTGAGTGAGATCAGGAAAAAACATCCTTGAAACTCTGTATACACAAAAATAGGGGTTATTGTGGAAGCAGTGTAAATAGTCCCTCTTGCAATAAACAACATTTTAAAAACCTCATTCAGAGTCAATGTGACTTAGGTGCCTAAGTCACTTTTGAAAATGAGATTCAGGTTCTTTTGAAAATGTTTCCTTAAATCTCTTGTTTTGGGGCAACAAGTGACAAGTGTGGTATGCAATATCGACATAAATAATATGAAGCTTTATAAAATGAAGAGCCATATGAAGGGAGAATCACCACATTCTAAAAAACACAGGGCCAAATTCATATCTGATGTAGTTCTACTGAATTCTGCAAGAAAGCAAAATACGCTGAAGACATCTTCCTAATCTTTTTCTTACAAGAAGGAACACTGTTCTCCTCACTGCATTACTACAGTCAATATAAACTATTGCTAAACTTCACCCATGTTCTTCTTGGTACTTCTGTTTTACTCAAATTATTCTTTTATTTTCTACCATATGTTATAAGTCTCAAAAATACTCGTGTCAGCAAAAATCTCTCTTTCAGTTCAGGATCTTTACATTTTTAAATACAGGCCCAAACACCACAATATGCTGCGATACCTCAATTAGGAAACCTGCAGGTGTGCTTTAGAGAATTTCAGCCTCCATGAGCTCTAAATCTTTGGCTTCTCTATGGGTATGTCTAGACTGCAAGGCTATTTCGGGATACTAAAGATATCCCGAAATAGCTTTCCCGTGTCCAAGGAATGTGTCCGCTATTTTGAAATAATTTTCGAAATAACGGACGCGCTATTTCGGCATCCCTGTAAATGCCGTTCCATGAGGAACAAGGGATTTCTCAAAATAGTGCTTTATTTCAAATTTTAGCGCCGTGTAGAGGCGCCAAATTTCAAAATAGCCTATTTCAAAATAAAATGGAAATAAGATATGCAATTTGCGTAGTGCAAATTGCGTATCTTATTTCAATTTTAGAGTGCAGTCTAGACGTACCCTATCAGACTGAAATAAAAATACCAATTAATACAAATTGTGACGACAATTTGTGTGCTGGAGACACATTACTGTGACTGTTAAGAAGTGGGGTGAGGCCAATAACTCATTGCATACAGTCACTAATTACTTTTTCATTCATATGTCTCCTAAGTCTCCTTGCTTTCAATGGTACCCTAAGGAGTACATAATATAAAACATAAAATAAGAAGACTATAAAAAGCTCCTTACTGTAGTTATTCTCCTATCTGGGTTTTCCAGTGTCTGTTGTCTACCTCATGTTTGTCTGACTTAGAGGACAAGAGCTCTAGAGTAAGAAATGTCTTTTTGGCCATGTTTTGGCCACCCAGGGAGAAGATTGATGCCACCATGATTGATCTTCCAGAGTGCGATTTAGCAGGTCTAGTAAAGACCCACCAAATCAAACTAAGAGAGCACCCCCTTCAGCAGTCGGTACTCTTGCTCCTGTGAGGGGTAAGGGAAGCGAACGGGAGCAAATGCTCCTGTTGGCCTCCCGCTGAGAGGATGGTGGGGAAACTTGAATTAAGGAACATCAAGTCCAGCTACATACTTAACATAGCTGGAGTTGTGTATCTTAATTCAATCATCCTTTTTAATGTAGACCTGCCTACATGTGTGTTTTATCAAACAGCCATGACTTATGTTCACTACTACTATGGGCTAGATAAGAATTGGTGACCTACGCATGAAAGGATCTCTATCCCATTACCAATATCCTGAGCAATTAGTCCCCTCTTCCTTTTAATTTGAGTCTAAAGTTTAAATTGTATTGACTTTGTATTTTATAACTAATCAGCATCATTTCTTTCCCTTTGCTCCCAACTCCCGCATCCGCCAGCTGTCTCTGAGCTCTGCCTCTGCCAAATCAAGAAAGACTCTCCTGGTACCAGCCTCTTCCCAGGATGGAAGTCAGAGGTGGGCTCGATAGAAAATTGGCCGTGAGCTACACTATACATCTTGTGGGCATACTTATGGGAGTACTGATGCTCACCTGCCACCACTTGAGCCTGGGAGGAGCACGAGGGCTCTGACCGTTGCCTGCTTCTTTGTGGGAAGGGCTCTGGAGCTGACTGGGGCTCTTGACCTGCAGCTCAAGGACAGTCTCACACACCTCACACCACCTGCTGCCCCACCCCACAGCTCAGCACCTGCGAGCCTGGAGTGAGCAGCTGTCAGACTGCCATGGTGGTGAGGCCAGACCCTTTGTGGCAACTGCTGGTCCCTACCCACCCCGCTCAGAGCAGCAGCATCCCTTGGGCTCCCAGCTCTGCTGCAGCCCCTTGTCCCTGTCCCACCCTCATGGTGTGCAGTACCCTGCATGAAGCTGCATGTTATCACTCTACCTTGTGCCAGTCCCCTCCTTGCATGGTTTGTTTGGAACTCTGCCCCATCCACATTCCCTCTTTGCTCTGTGCTCTCTGTCCCACATTCAGGCCCAAACATGCCCCCTTCCTCTGTCTGTGGTCCTCCCTGCCCTATGCATTCTTCCCCCTGCTGTGACCCCCCCCAACAAAACCCCACCTCTGTCATCCTCCTCTCCATGCATGCTCCCCCATTTGTGATCTACTTCCCCTTTGCATGCTACCACTGTCCCCTCAATTATCCTCCCTTCCCTACTGATGCTCCTCTTCCCCCATCTCTGATCCCCCTCCCCTGTCTGTTATCCCCCTCTTTTATGTATGCTCCTCCCCATCTCTCTTTCTGTATGCTCCCTCCCCCCACTCGTTATTTCCATTCCCCAGCCCCTTCCCTGTGCTCAGTATGACACCCTTATTGTGCTGATGCTGGCTGCAGTGCTGCCTTCAGTGCTGGGCTTCTGTCCAGTTGCTGCTGCTCTAGCCTCTCTATCTTCAGAGCTGGGTTGCAGACACAGCTGCTGGCTAGGTGCCCAGCTCTGAAGGCAATGCCATCAGCAGCAGCAAAGTAAACATGTCAATGCCATATCATCCCCCCCCCTTCCTTCTGCATAACGATTGATCTTTGTGCTGAGAAGGGTGGCTTGGGGGTGGGGGAGGAGAGACTAAGGCAAATTTTGGGGGTGGCTATAAACCCCTGTAAGCCCCTCCTCTAGCACCACTCCTGAAGACTCTTCATCTTTTCAAGTTTACTCTGTTTATTATGGGACCAACATCCTAAATAAGATTCCCAAACACATTTAATCTTTAGCTGTCCATTCAGGTCAACAAAGAAAAATAAAGTCCCACCTGAAGGCCTAGGTTGTACCTTTCTGTAATAATGAATTTAACATGAAATCTGAAAAACATGTATTCGATAGGGAATAGCTTTCAACAAATTAGTTCAGGTACCACATCTACTCAACTAGATATAATCCCCTTACTTGGGACAACTGTAGCTCATGTACATCTGCTATGTGCTATCCCTGCATGTATTACACATCAAATGCCTGGGGATATCTTTATTAATTAAACTTGCTAATTTCAAGCATGCAAGTATTTGATCTAATCTGATAATTGCACACACACACACACACACACACACACACACACACACACACACACACACACACACAAAGAATTACTGCAGGTGCACCCTCGTATCATGGAGCTATTTATGTGCAAACACACATGGGAGGTTTAAATAGCTGGGTGCCTGATTTTCATTTGAAGCATTTTGGCAGCATAAAGATGCCTTTCAGTGGAAGCAAATTACCTGTACGTCCATTTTAAGACACCTTTACTTTGCCACAGTGGTGAAAAGAGCATAGTGAGCATGAGAATATGGCCCAGCATATTTCTAGAGTTTTCCTTCTTATCAAAGCTTTATGAAAAATGGTTTATTATTTATCAAAGCTTCTTCAGGAAAGATGCTTCCTGGTGATATTTGCAGGTACATCGATGTGCTTGAAGGGCAGAGGAGTGAGTTGGCCCAGTTAGCTCATGATGGGCCAGTGTTGGTTGAAAGCAGCAGGTTGCTTTCTGAGAGAATCAGTCCAAGTGTGAATTGCCAGAGTTCTGCAGGCAAGCACAGTCCCTTTGAATTCATTTCACAGACCATGGTGGAAGGTGTCTCAGTCCAGGTCTATACTATGCCCAGAATGTTGGCTGAAGTTACGCAACTTAAGTTACGTAAATAACATAGCTGGAGTCACCATACCTTAAGCCAAGCTTGGCGTCCTCTCCACAGTGGGAGGGTCAAAGGGAGCAAACACTCCCGTCGACTTCCCTTACTTCTTGTGACTCAAGGAGTACTGGCGTCAATCGAGGGCACCCTCAGTGTTTGATTTAGAGGGTCCTTACTAGACTTGCTAAATTGAACACCAGAAGATCAATCTCTGGCACAGTAAGTGTAGATCTGGCCTCAGAAGGAGCTTCATAAGGTGAACATGGAAACAAGATTTATATGGAATGTAAGCAGCCCTGTAATGAGTTGATTTTACCTAGTCAGCATCTTGAGGAATAATGTTAGCACATGAATATCATCATGATGATTCCATGTGAGAAAATACTGAGGAGTGGCTGATTCAGAATTTGTCCATTGAAGCAAATAGCCTGTATCTCATATTCTGAAGGTTGGCTACCAGATGCCACGAATATGTCTCTGTCATATCCTAGTGGACTCAGGCATATCTGATTCCCCATGGAAACAGAAGTTGGTAACTGTGGCTACGTCTAGACTACACTTCTCTGTTGACAGAGAGATGTAGCTTAGGCACGTCAAAATTGCTAATGAAGCAGGGATTTAACTATCCCGTGCTTCCTTAGCATAAACATGGCTGCCGCTTTTTTCAAAACTGAGTTTTTTCGAAAAAAACCCCAGCAGTCTAGACGTGGATCTGTCAAAAATAAACCCTTTTTCGACAGATCCTGTATTCCTCAAAATATGAGGTTTACAGGATCTGTCTAAAAAGGGTTTATTTTTGACAGATCCGCGTCTAGACTGCCGTTTTTTTTTAAAACAAGCTCTGTTTTGAAAAAAGTGGCAGCCATGTTTATGCTAATGAAGCGTGGGATATTTAAATCCCTGCTTCATTAGCAATTTCGACGTGCCTAAACTACATCTCTCTGTCGACAGAGAGGTGTAGTCTAGACACAGCCTGGAAGTCACCAGGACATCAGTTTTGACATGCTGGTGCAAACTGACTGTGTCTCTTTATGGTAGAATCCAGTCTTTGAGTTTACAATGGTTTTCAATCGACATTAAAAAAAAGCAGAATGTCTGTGAACGTGCAAATTATCTGGCTGACAGAGAGGAGGATGAATGCTTTGCTCTAAGCCAATAACACCCACTGAAAGCAGCTGAGGAGGCACTGCTAGAAACATTCACCCCTAATTAATAGAGTCCCTTAACCAAGGGAGCTTAAGTCTCAATCCTCCAGAAAAGGGGGGCAGGAAGGACTTACCCATAGGGGCAAGAGCCACAAATTAACTATAAGACATGAAGAGAGCTTTTTTGAACATGCACAGCCCTGGGTTAGAAGACAACCCCATAAGGGGCCTGCCAGTATATGGGTTTCCCCTGCATCTTTACTTCAACAAATCTTAAATACCAAAGTCCCAAAGATATACTTGGATTAAACCCTTATGCAGAAGGGAACACTGTAATAAAAGGAAAGCTGGTACCCGTTTACATGCAAGGGTACAGGAAGATGTTGAAGGACACAATGGGTATTGAACAAACCGGACTGTCTAAACAGAAGGTGTGGTATGACAAAAATACTTGTAAATGCCCATTTGTGATGAAAACTTTGTTGCTAATTATGACATTACATGCCATGTTCTTTATGAAAATATGCTTTTGATATGAATGCCATAACTGAGATATGCTTTATGAAAGATAATTCATGCAAGATATGATTGGAAAGATTCTGATTTACTGAATAGAATGATCCTATCTGTATGCATGTAACATTTTTTTATCTGAAGCTAGGAATACTGACTAATGTATCTGTAGATGAGCTGTGCTACTTTGGGTGACTACCACTTCAAGTACTGCAATGGAAAAGCCAGACAGGACTGGTGGCCCATCAGCCAGGACAAAGGACTATGAAAAGGCTTAGCCTTGCTATGGACCCTCCACACTACTACTGACTCATGGATGCTGTAATGCTGAAGAGTCAAGTGACCTGGTTGTTTGATACTAACCTGCCTCTTGGACTGCTGAATTGTTCCACAGGGAAGTGGGAGAATCAAACAAAGGATTCCATCTTATGAAAATTCTATATAAGGCAGTGGGTGGAGGAAGGAAAACAGTCAAAGCCTTCAGCTTGCTTCTCCTATGAGCCCCATCCAAACTAACATTTGAAAACACCTGTGATGCGTGTGTGTGTGTGTGAGAACTAATGGACCCAGGCTAAAAAGATACTACTTGTGAAGGACTCTACTTGAAACAATATCTAAGGCGAGGAATTATTTGTAACCAATTTTTCAGTGAATCTAGTTTAGTTTGCAAGCTTTGCATCATTTTCTTGGTAATCTGCTTTGTTCTGTTTGCTACCTCTTTGACTACTTTAAATACATATTTTGTAGTTTATAAACATATTCCTTGTTTATAATATAACTCAGTTTATGTAATTTTTAACTGATGCGGGGCCAGGAAGCTGTGCGTATCTCCACCTTGATGGAGGGGGTGAATTTCATTTAACTTTGGGGTCTGTACTCCAAGGGGAGTGGATACTTGGGGCTGAGGCAATTCCCTTAATCTGAGTCTTCCCAGAGCTGATCTGTATCATTCTGCTGCTGGGTGTAGCCCTGCCTGTGTGTTTGCTGGAGGAGGCTTAAGAGCCTGGCTCAGCGAGACATGGTTAAAAGGTGCCCAAGCTGGCAGAAAAAGGCAGGCTCAGGAGTATCTCAGCTCCTCTGGGGTTATTCCAGGGAGTCCAACCCATCATACTAATGTTAAACCTTGTGGTGGAGAAAAAATTGATGTTAATGTTCTGGAACTAGTCCCCAGATGTGGCCACAAAAAGGTGTTCTGATTTAGTTGGGATTGGTCCTGCCTTGGGCAGGTGGCTGGACTTGATGACCTCCTGAGGTCTCTTCCAGCTCTATGATTCTATGATAGTGAGTAGTAAACTCTGTGATATTTGGGTTTGCACCCAGAGCCACTAAACAACATATAATGTGCATAAACATACTGCAGTGAGGACATACTAGTCATAAAAATAAAGCTTTTCACTTCTACATGCCTTCCATCTGATGACTGTATGAACTTCATGGGTATGAATGAATTATGGTGTTATGAAAGTAAGTTCTCAGACCTCAATTTTACAGGAAAAAGGAGGGCACAGAAAGACTAAATAACTTACTCGATGTCACACAGGAAGTCTCATCCACCAAATGATATGGGGAGAGATTTGAGGTGAAAACCTACTCTTACTAAAGCAAACAGGAGTTTTGTCATTGACTTGGGATGGGCTTTACCCTAGCTGCTCTCCATCCATTAAT
This sequence comes from Pelochelys cantorii, assembly GCA_032595735.1. NCBI lineage: Eukaryota > Metazoa > Chordata > Testudines > Trionychidae > Pelochelys > Pelochelys cantorii. Next base: position 103,130,264 of record CM064327.1, read on the forward strand.
TTTCATGGACCAAACAGAGTGCTTCATAATTAGTTTTTATTCAGGCAAAATTCCTTTTGAATTTTTGGTCTCAGCACTCGTATTGTTATCACGCAAAGCTAATGTTTTATTCATTTGTAGGCAAGGATAGTGTTTTGCGGTGTTTTTTTTTAAATGTAGTAGGATATTATGGAGCTCAAATTAAAGTTTTTTGCTGAATCTGATGTTATCATCAGTGGATATTCAAAAAAATGAACAATAACCTTAAACTGCATGTGATTATTTCAACTGCCTATGTAACTTGATTTGCTGAATCACAAACTAGTAATGGGCTTTCCCTGCATGTGGCATTAATACATCAGGACTAACAGCTAAAGTAATACTGTAAAATACAGAATGCTAAAAACTGCCAGCATCTTCATTTAGGAGTCTTCACTTGCACTAAGGAGTTCAAGGGGCTTCTGCATAAGAATGAAAGCGAGTCTCCACAGGGCCCCTTTAGCCCTCCCATGAATAGGAGTGGCTTTGTTAGAACAATTATATTAGAAGCTTTGCCACCACCATGAGCCCAGCCCTATAAGGTACAGAGCACTGAACACTGAGAAGGAAATGTGGCTCTCAGAGCACATGGCGGTTTCCACAGAACTGTATAACTTCGGGATGCCAAAGACTTGTTAGACCATCTTGTTCATTTTTTTTTTTTTTGCCAGTGAAAAGATTGTGCCCTAGACTGTTCAAAATTCCCAACTACTAGAATATAATCTCCAATCTGATTTTAAATTGTCAAGTGACCACTGTCCAGTAGGCCCTGTTGTTAGACAAGGGGTGGGCAATAACACAACAGCAGTTCACTGGGGTTAGCCCATGGTGGGCTGCCACCGCTTTTACTTGAATAGCCACAGGTACCAGTGACCGCAGCTCCCATTAGCTGCAGATTGCCATTCCTAGGCAACGGGAGTGGTGGGAAGTGGCGCAGAACACCACTAGGACACCACTTCTCACAGCTCCTACTGGCTGGAATGGCGATCCGTGGCCAACAGGAGCTGTGATTGCCCATACCTGCAGCTGTACAGATAAATATAGCGGTGGGAGCCTGCCAGGAGCTAACCCTCATGGACTAGATCCAGCCTGTGTATTGGTATTTCCCCACCTCTGTGCTAGACACTCATCCTGCTATTGAGTCTAACTTCTCTTTTACTGAATTTCATCTCTTTCTTCTTTATTTTACCCTGTGAACTTTGACTGTTCCTTTTGGCTCAAAAGAGTGCTGCCACTACTAAGAAAATAAGCATCTCAATTGCATCTTTTTCCAACATGACTATCTCCAATGACTTTGAAGCTCCTGAAGATTGTATTTTTGTGCATATATAAGGTGCCCATACAAACACTAATGGACTAGTGAAAGCACTGTCCATTTTCTGTCCCTGAGGGTTCATCATTTCCCATTTGTTTTTCAAGCCCTGGATCACAATCGGCAGTCTTTTGATGAAGGAGCAAAAAGGATGCAAAGATCATAAAGTACTGTGAAGAAATGGACTGGTATAGCAATGCATGGCTGCTAAATGCATCCCCGGAGATGAGTAAAATCTACATAACTGAGTCAGTGGTGGTCAAAATGGGAAAAAGGATAAAACTCACAGTGAAAACAGATAAAAGAAACTGCCTTGGACACTGTAGGCTTTACAGCAGGGGTGGGCAAGAGGTGGCTAGTGGGTTGGATCCTGCCTGTGGCTGCCTCACCAGCACCGTTACTACAGAGCAGTTGCAGCTGCTTTAAACATCAGACTGCTAATTGCTATGCAGTCTGGGCAGGGAGGAGAAAGGTCCATGTGTTGTCCCTGCCCCCTAGCAAAATCCCTCATCTCCCATTGGCCAGTTTCCGAGAAATTTTGGTGAAGGCAGGGGCAGCAAATGAAGTCTCCTCACTCCCTCTCTCCCCCTTCCTCTTCCTCTCTCCCTCCTTGTGCTGGAGCAGAGCCACATGGAGCAGCTTTCCCAGCACACAGGCAGGGAGTCTGCAGAGTTGTGGGCTAGGAGCCCCCTAGATAAGCACCTTCCAGCCAGAGCCTGCCTCTGGCACCTCACCCCATCTATCCCCCCAACTACTTGTCCCAGGTTACCATCAAAGCCCTCTGCATCCCACCTCCTCTCGGTCACAACTCCTTCCCTGATCCTGCACCCCCTCCTATAACCCTTCCCAGGCCAAAATCCTCTCCTGCACCCATAACCCTTCCTGAACCCTGCACCCCAAACCCCTACCCTAGATTATAATCTCCTCCTTCACCCAAACTTCCTCTCAGACCCCACACTCCCTGTAGTACCCCAGTCCTCTATCCCAAGCTCCCTTCTACACCCCACTTGCCATCTCAGACCCCGTACCTCCTCCACAGAAGTGTGGCCCACTTACCAAAATCTTGGAGTGGTCCCCCCTATTAAAATTATTGTCCACCCCTGCTTTACACAAACAATTAGTTTCAAGCAAGCTGGGGACTTATTCTACCTTGTACTAATCTCCCACAGACAAGCTGCCCATGTGAACCCTACTGACAGTTCATTAATGAGCTCTGACCTAGTCCTCTTTGAAAGAGGGCTAGTGTGGGATAAATGCATACCCCAGCTTGCAGCAAACTAGATGTTCATGTGAACAAACCTTGCACTGTCATTGCTGTTAGTTTCTTCTGTAGCTCTTGCACCTGTTCCTGGAGTTCCCCGTGTCTCTTTTCCTCGTTAGTCATGGACTCAGCAACAGTCTCCTGTGTCCCTGGATTCACCCGTATCTCCTCCTGGGTCCTTTCCTTCCCAGTCCCTTTGTTTCTCTTCCCATCACCACCCCTGCCCACTGAGTGTAGGAGATCAGTTCCTACAAGGCCAATAGTCCTTACTGGCCTACCACCGCGGTCATTCCCTGACGTGGCCTGGGTCATAAGCACTCCTTTCTTAGCCTCTTTCCCAGTTCACCTCTCAGTAAGAGGGCATTCTCTCTTTAGATGGCTTCCCTTTCGGCATCTGCAGCGCCTCTTCTGTTTCTTCCTAGCTGTGGCCTTATTGTCTCTCTCTCTTCCTCAGGTTCCTCTGAGCTTGGCCTGCCTCTATGGCTGCACTGTGGGCACTGCCTCTGCAAGTGCCCTTGTCACCCACAGGCCCAACATGCTCATCCCCACCCTGTTCTTTTTACAGGCGGGGTTCTCTTAAGCTTCCCCTTATCCTCCCAAAAGGGGCATTCACTCTTCGCTGGACCTGCTTGCCCACAGGCGTAACAAGACACCTTCCATTCTGCTAGTGGGCACCTAGCCCTGGTGTCTGGCCTTCCCTCTCTATAACCACAACTTCCCCGGATCGCCTCCCTTAGCAGCTAGAGTACAACTAGCTGCCACTCAGTTACCTGGGCCATATAGGTCCGCAGGTACTCCTGGGTCATGCACTGTCACTGCTGGGCCCTCAGTAATTGCCTAAAGCCCTAAGCCATCTGCAGTCCTTCTTTCTGTTGGGGCTTATTCTCTGGTGCCCACACCAGGAGAGTACATGAGCCCTCTGCAAAATAGGCTTCCTCATATTGTGCCTTAGAGTTTCTCTGTCTGTTCCTCACTTGCAATCTCTTCACAGTCCTCAATCTTCCCCTCTTATCAGGGGTGACCAACTGCCCGAATTCTCCACCACATGTGACGGGGGGACTCAATCCCGTGGCGCTGACCCTTGGACGTCCTGGAAATTAGCTCTTGCCTCCAGGAGGGTCATCCTGGTGGTGTCTCCCCATCATCACTTCACTTCTGGGTCTAGGTCTCTTCCTGGACCCCAGGGTCCCCTTTTCAGCCATTGCCTTTGGCTGTGCTGTGCTCTATTGTCTCTATCCTATCACTTGGCTCAGTGGCCCACTGCAGTCATCTGTTTAGCCCTTTGCTTCAGGGGCAAACTGCAGTCTCATTTGGCCATTCTCATAGTTGACAAGTGTGGGGAGAAGTGGGGGCACACCTGCATGCTACCCTGGGTCATGATCCAAGGACCCTTTAGTGGTAGCCTCCTACTGCCTTTTTCTGCCTTTCCCTTCTTCCTGCTTTCAAAAGATCACTTCCTCCATCATAGTGCCTAGTATGTTCCCTGCCCTTGTCTTGGAACCTTAGTCTAGCAGTCCCCTAACTGCCTGGCACTGCATTCTCCATGGGGTGGATGGTTCCCTCCCTTACTGGGACCCAGCTCCTTCTTCCTGGGCTCCCTCGAGTGAACTGACTTCCCCTGCCATGCAGCTCTTTTTATATAGGGCTTGCTCAGCTCTGTTTGCTGTTTCTCAGTCCTGTTCCCTATTAGCTGCCTAGGATGCTGCCTCTACTTCTTAGTTGCATCCCATTACTCCAAGTTATACTTCTTCCCTTCTAGATATTTGCATCCTTCAGATATTTATGAACTGTTACCATATGCCCATTAGTCACAACACAGTCAAGCTATACATAATTAATATTTTGAATTTTTCCTAGTAAATGAATCCCTGTAGACTACTCATCTCTGACCTCCCTCCAGTTTGTTAATAGTGTTATGGTAATTTGGTTGCCCACAACAGAACACAATGTTCTAGATGCAGTTGCCTGACAACCACAGAGAGAAAGATTATCACAGCACTCTTTGGTGACATGACACCTTTGCATACGCAGCCTCAAATTGCACTGAACTCTTTTCCCTGCAATGCCACATTGCAAACTCAAGTCTAATTTGCTCTTTGATAGCACTCTGAGTTCTTCTGATTTGTCGATTTCTTCCTGATGTTGCATATTTGCATTTCAGATTATATATCTCAGATACACTAAAGCAGCCATTTTCCCATGTTGAATATTACTATGAAGCACAGAGATGTTGAATTATTTGTTCAAGGATGCGCAGCAAGATAGTTAAATATCTGGGAATAGAAACCACGTATCTCTCAAGTCTCAGTCTTATGCTTGAACCCCAAGGCAATGTTTCTTCTCAACTGTAGTGCTATCTAACTGCACCTGTTGTGTTAGAAATCATACAGTGTGCAAGGTCAGTTGTTGTGTCTTGGGGGATTATGGGGAAAGCTCATACAAAGGGGAAATAAATCAGAGGCTACAAGCCAACCACTGACTACAAACTTCAAATTGGTTACTCTCCAACTGTTGCTCAGAGTACTCATCAGAGCAGTACATCTTAATGGAGCCTTACATAAGCTATTTGCTACCAGAAATTTCTCTTGAAAAAAATTTTGCTTATTGTGGGGATTTCCCCCCATTTTCAAGTTATTTTTGCTGTACAGTTTCTTCTTTAGTCTGGTTTCATCCGTGTGTGTGTGTGGAATTTACTGTATCATAATCAGACATGTGAGATTTGATAGTAAAACAAAAGGAAGTTAAATTAGTTTTCAAGTTAAATCAAAATGGTCAGATTTGAAGTGCAGATTGAACCTCTCTAGTCTGCATGCTGGGGACCTGACTGGTCGAAACAGAGAACTTGCCAGACCATCGAAGATCAATATTGTCTAGCAGCGTTACCAACACTGCCGCTGCTTACTGGGCTGTCAGAAGACATTTGGGGGTAAATTAGAGCTAAATAGCAGCACAGAACACTGAGAGCCAGGACTGGTGGCTGTAAACAAATTTTATGGGGCTTCGGGAAACTTAGTCATACCCATGATAAGTGGACATACAGCTAACTAAGATCATGCTGAACCACGGATAATGTCGGACCAGAGAGTACTGGACTAAAGAGATTCAACCTATAACAGATGCTTATGAATGGGTCCACAAATTGTTCATGAAAGTAGCATTAGTAGAAGCCTTTGATGGAACTGGGATGACATCTTCCACTTCATTACTGGCATCAGAAATGAACTTTTTTCCTCCAGGTTTGCTTCTTGTGTTCTCTCTCTCACCCACAATCCTCCCCTTTGCCTCCATTTTCAGATATGGGTATCTAAGTTGCTTGCATAAAATCCACATATGTGCATGCAAAATGACTGATTATGCAAGCAGGTGAGTACATACATTATGCACACAACTACCCATTTTACATTTACAAATGTATGCTTCCAGCCACAATACTGTGGACACATTGTATCCACCTGTGATTTCAAGTGTGTGTTTGTGTTCATTCCTGAAAATCAGGCTTAGATTAGTGAATTTCTAAATTCTGCTGCTTGTAACCAGTAGCAGGTTGATAATTATCTGTTGGCTAAAGCAGGGAGGGAAGGAGACAGAAAGTCTGCGAGGCTGTGGGGTGAAGAAGGGAACCAGAAGCACACTGTGGTTTTTGAAGAACCAAGAGATCTGGAAGTCTGTGTGTGAGCTGGGAGAGATGGTCTCTATAAAGGGAGGGAGTGCTGAGGATTGGGTCTAGATTGTATGAATAAGAAGGTGCCTCCTTTGCTGAACTTTTGAGCAAGTTTAGATCAGCTTGATTTGTCTGAAATTCCAGTCACAACAAATAATGCTAACTTTACTTACCATTGTATCAGTGTATTCTTCCAGCTTTGCTTCAGGAATCATCTTTCCATGCTGCAGAAAGAGATCTCTCAGGAAGTCCTATTGACAGAAAAGAATCAAAACAATAGGCTTTACCCTTTGGAGTTTAAGGAATAATATTAAAAATTGAAGTTCCAGTTCAGCAAGTTACTTAAATGCCTAATTCTGAGTACATGAGTAATTCCATTGGCTTCTATTTAATTTAAATTTATTTGATCTTTTACAATTTTTTAGTTGATATGTGATATCAAAATACATTTTAAAATTTAAAACAATCAGATTCTTCCATAATAGACATTATGAACCACGAATTAGAGGATCCATGTATGAGGTGACAGTGGATTTTTTTGGTAAGTGATATTTATTACTCCCCCAAACACTTAACTTTCTAAATAATCTTAAACCATTATGGCCCCAACACAAAAAAGTACACAGGGCCAGACTCGAAGAGGTATTTAATCACCTAAATCCATACTTAAGCATATGGTGAAGTCCCATAAACTTCAACGTGTGCTTAACTTTAAGCACATGTGCTCTGTTTATGCACAGTGTACCCAGCCATTTGACAGCAAGAGACAGGTGAAGAACTGGTAGCCCGCTGTTGAAGTCAGTCAGCAGCATGCCTCAAGGATATGCAACATAGTCTGAAGTTGACTACACTGACATTGCATTTGAAACCTCTGGAGAGCATGAGATGAGGTCAAAGCCATCAATAGCATACGGTCCTGCTATGCTGATAGCAACGTAAGTTTCTTGAAAACAGATTACATTGGTATTGTGATGAGTGGCTAAGGCACTAATGACTCTGTGTTTGGTTGCTGACAGACCCTCGACATGAAGCTGAAGAATTCGAAGCACCAGTCCAAAAGATGGTGATACAGTCATTAGGTTCACAGTCAGATGGCCTGTGACCAAGACTCGTCACTGAATCTGCTGCTCAAGTGCTTTGCAGACCACAATTTGTGAACCGGTGATAAGTGAAGCATTTTGGTCAAGCACTTTCCTGAATTGGACCTGCGCCCAAAAAGGAAACAAACATTGAGCCAAATCCTGCCCCCACGTTTGCAGGCACAGAAAACCGCTTGTTAATAGGCACAAAAATAATTAATTAGTTAACATGAAATTGCTGCGGCTCTGCTCTGCAGGGGTTGCAGAGGGGAGGCTGGGCTAAACTGTGCATATTTATAAGATATGGAGGAGTGCTCTGGTGGTTGTCTTCAAAGTAGTCCAGAGGTGGGCTGGGGGGTGGAAAAGGGATATGAGCCAAGGATGGGAGGCACAGAAGTGATCCCACAAATAAGAGGTTCTACTGGCAAGTTCCTCAGACCACAATGCAAAAGAACCACAGATTCAGTAGCTAAAATCACAGCCAATGTATTCTCTAGTGATTGATTGCTACAGAGGAGTTTTTAAATATCATTTATCAAGCTCACATAAAGTGGAATCACTAAAGTCAATGATTTCAGTGGTTTATTGATAACCCAATGATAGGATTAAAATAACTTACTTTGAGCTCACCAGCTGAAATAAATCCACTGCTATCAGCATCATATTTGCGCCAAATCTGGTAGGGGAAAAATTGGTAAGACCACATGAATATTGCATTTAATTGTCAAAGAAGTTGATTATCTTATACAGCTCTAGATCAGGTCTCACTAAGTTCCACAATTTGCACGTAGCTATATTATTGAGTACTAAATTCCAAGTAAAATACAAAGTAAAATAATCCACATCCTGTGTTTTTTACTCTTATTTTGATGTTGACAGGAGAACTGTATATAGCACACTACAGGAAAAAGGAATCTGAAATCACCTATTTATTAAAATCTCTTTTTATAAAGGAAAAGTATAATTAGACTGAGAACCAGATCAAAATTGTTACCTATTAATCCATGAAGCCAACATCTGCCTGAGTAAATGATTAATTAGATCAGTGGTGGACAGCCTATGATGCATCAGGGTTCTATGTGTGGCCCTCAAGACATTTTGGTTGTCCATGCGCAGGGTTGCCAGATTTTACTTGTTTCCATCTACATAGATTTTTTTCCTACCAGTCTTACTAAACTGACACACATATAAAGCAAGGACACATGAAGTGATGTGCTTGCTGATTACGCACAACACTGACTGTGAGAGCCCTGGGCTCCCTCTGCATCCAATCAAAGCGCTGCTATGGTTCAGTTGGTACACCTCAAAAAATTCTACATGCGCAAGCGCAGTTACTAAAATTAACCTATCCCGGGAGATTCTCTCAGTTACAACAATCTTGCAGCCCACTGAGATGAAGTGGGGCCATTCATGTGGCCCATTCACTAGCCGAGGTTGCTTATTACTGAATCAGATGCATCATTAGCCATTGTGTCCACAAACATCTAATTTACGAGTTCATCAGGATTATATATAGTTTGGAAATCAAGTCTTTGAACTAGAGGAATATATTTTAAAATAAAGATTTTTTTTTAAATAATGGCTTTTAAAATCTCTCCCTCAATGTTTATGAAGCAGCCTGGCAAAATACTGTTTGCTTGTTCATCCAGGCAGGGTATTTTTGTTTTGTGTGGGCAAGTAATTTTAATGAGCAAGTGTAATGTCTTGTTATAAACATCATCATAATAAAGGGTAAGCAAGTAGATTTTGTCTGGAATGGTCAGTTTTTGTGAGTGTTGCAAGGCTGATACGGAGTTTCTGCAGCAGCTAGAAATGCCAAGAACATGAGACCAAATTCTCCTCCGCCCACCAATTTGTAAAGCTGTTCAAAAGCTGGTAGATCAGGCCATTTGATTTCTCCAAATGTAGGGGAACTCCTTTGGGGGAGGGGGTCTAGAGTTGTCATAATGGGTCTCACTGTGCTTCTTCTTGTCCCCCTTGTGCAGGGCATGGCAAGGAAAAGGAAGCATTCCCATAGCATCCCTTTATCCAATGCTCACTGACTGACAGAAATCACATTGGCTATCCACAGCCCCACCCAAGGGCCACTTAGGAAATCTCTCACTCCATTGTAAATTGGGCCTGGGAACTAGATTGGCACCTCCAGAATCAGGGAAAAGTGCTAGTGCCAAGGTGGCTTAAAACCCTCTATGCCAAACCCTACTGATCTTTGCCCAGTGCAAATTATAGAACCAAAGATCTGGCCCCAGTTCTCTAACAGGCTAAACTGTTCAGTGGGGTGCGACAGAAACCTTTCATCTTTGGTGAAAATGGACACGTAGCTTTAAGAAAATCTGCAAAGTGCAAGCATGTACTATATATTTCCCCTGGTTTTGTCCAACCTATCTATGGTATATCTGCCTTTTGAGCATTCCTACCAGAATGTTCACACCTTCAACAGCTGAAAAAATGGCAGCCTACAAAAATATCACCGTTTTCCTTACCTGTACAAATTCCACAGACGTCCAATATACTAATCTACTTTCCATTAAAGTCTGCTTTCAGAATAATTGACAGCAATGTACAAGGGGTGAAGGCAAAAACACGCACCCGCATAAACTCCACACTGTTGTCCAAGGGAGTTTCCCGTCGGAAAAGCAGCAGAAAGTTCTCATCCTCTGGCAAGATCATATATGCAAGCTAAAAGAGGCAGGTAAAGATCAGAGCAAATTTACAGGACCAGTGACTCTATGCAGAAAATATAAGCTGAACCTGTTGTTTCTATGTAAATTACATGTTGAGTGAGCAGTTTGACATTTACATGCAACTTGGCTTATCTTTGTGTCCCCACTCCCTCCCCCTTAATATCCCAATTATCCATGACCCAACTGTAATTTCATCTCCTTTCAGAAAAGGGATATTTTGGGAGTATACCTCGTGTATTTGTAAACGTCCATCTGCAGTGATATCATAGGCAGACATGAATCGCTCTTTCACCCGCTGAAGCTTTTCCTCTGTTATAGCATCCTGCAATATGAAAAAAACCACACACATCACACAGGTACATCATCACTTAGGGCACTAGAATGTCACAGCTGTCCCACATGAATGATACATCATTTAGAATTCTTATAACAGTGCTTTAATTGGTCCATACACAGATACAACATCTGTCTATATGTTTTTGAAATGTGCCTCTATCTGTCCATCCATGAGTCTGTCTGTTCAAGAATGCCTCCTAAATGATAAGAGTTAGGGCCACCAAATTTGGTAAGCAGCTTCCTCTGATCCTAACTTAAAGCAAGGTCAGTGTTTGGTTGTGCCAGGAGAACAGGAAGTAACTGGAATCTGTTTGTTTGCCAATACATGGAAAGGGGGTGGGGCTGATCAGAGGGACAACTATACTACAGCGTGACCACAGGGACAGCGAGCATGGGGGCCAGCTACACTGCAGTGATCACATGTGGGTGCCAGGTGGAGCGCCAGCAAGACAGTGGCCAGCTGGGGCCAGGGTTCACCATCTTGCTGGCCATTGAACTGTGTAAGTGCCCCCCCCCACACTTCACCAAACCTTCCCATGACTCCTGTTACCATGACGAATGCAGGAGGGCCCAACCCCTGTTGCCACCCTGCACTAGACCCCTCAGCAACCCCTCGGTTCTGTCTCTCATGGTAGGCAGCTTGGGGGAAGACATGCAATGGGGTGGGAGGTGTGGGGCAGGAGCAGGGCTTGGAGAAGGTATGGAGTGGGATGGGTGGGGCAGAGCCAGGGCAGGAAGAGGTGGGACAGGGCCTGTGATGAGGTTGCCCCAGACCCTGTGGTTCCCTAGGGATGGCCCTGTCTCTATTAGGCTGAATAATAGCTCAGTAGTCACCCTGATCATTTAAAAAATGTATGGATAATATTTAAGGGGTTAGAGACCTATGGTGGAAATTACATGCTCAAAGACTTGGAGTTAAGGCAGACAACCAAGAAGTGACATGACTTCAGCAGGTTCCTTTCAAACTGCAAGTAGCCGATAGTTATCTTTGTCTGGTCGTGTGTATATTGGACATTGTATGTCTTACACTGCAGTCCTATTTATACATTGAGACCAAAACCTGTCAAAAGACTGCACAATTTACAGGAAGCAATAAACAGCAGGAGAGGTTCCTGTTTACCAAGAAAGACAATGGATGGTGGGGTGTATTTGGGAGTGCAAAGGTACAGTCTAGATTTTTCAGGTAGGAAAAAAGCTGACAGTGTGACTTGTCTCATGGTGAAGGGATCACTGCCTGTGGCTGAGAAGCATTTGTAATACTTTATTACCCATGAGGCTCTTGTTAACTAAGCCTCGGATCTAGAATGTATTGTATGATTTTATTTTATATGTAGCCATATGTTTCAGTACTTCTACTTGCTGTCACTCAAATCTCTCTACTTTGTTGAATAAACACACTTGTTTTCACTATAAACTTACGTAAGTGCTGTGTGTGTGAAGGGAATGGTGGCGTGAGATGTAACTGGTAAGATGGGTTACACTGTTCCTTTGGGAGCAGTGAATCTGTAAATACCTGGTATGTCCTGTGAACTGGGCCTGGATGCTCTAGGGAGGCCAGTGTGCCTATTGCCAACCTCTCGGCTACGTCTACACTGCACCTCTTTTGCGCAAAAGCCTATGCAAATGAAGCACAGATTAGCATATTGCAGCACTTCATTTGCATAATTAATTAGGGGCCTTTTTCCTCATTTTTTCAGGAAGAACAGCTCTTGTGCAAGGGGGTTTTGTGCAAAAAGGAGCCGTCTACACAGCTCCTTTTTGTGCAAAAGCCACTTGCGCAAAAATGGCCCTTAATTAATTATGCAAATGAAGCATGGCAATATGCTAATCTGCACTTCATTTGCATAGACTTTTGTGCAAAGGAGGTGCAGTGTAGATGTAGCCCTAGAGTCAGTATGAGGCACGCAGAGGCTTAGAGGGGAGTGCTTGTGTTGCCCTTGGCCAGAGGAGGTGACTGTCAGCAGGAACAGACAAGTCTTCCTCATGTGAAGGGCAGATGGTAGCAAAGTGCCTCACAATCTTGGGTACCCTTGAGAAAGTATCACAGGACAATGGTACCAATTTGCAGCTGATGTAAAAGACTATTACTGGATAGAATCTTTCCCCTTAGAATCGCTGCAACAGCAGTTACTGTAATAGGGTAACACCAGGATTTCCTAGATGAGAGACTGGAACCATGATTAGATTATGGGTTTGCCAACACTTGGAGTGCTACAGGGCACAGCTGCACTGCTATAGTAGACGCTGCTATAGACACCATGTAGATACTACTTATGCTGACAGGAGGGGCTCTCCCATCAGTGTAGGTAATCCACCTCCTACACAGGCAGTCGCTAGGTTGACTGAAGAATTCTTCTGTTGACCTAGTGCTGTCTTTATCCGGGATAGCTGGGTCAACCTAACTTTTTAGTGCAGATGAGGCCATATACTGGAACTCAAGTATCTACTGTCTACTCATACTTCCTTCAATATGCTCATCTATCTTTGTACTGGATCACATTCTGACATCTTCCCCAAATGTGATGCTACATTTTTATGATAGAAAAATGAGCTAGTGAGCATTACTACTTTTAAAACTTAAGACCAGATCCTTAAATGGATTTCAGTGAATGTTGGGAGCATAAATACCTTTGAAGTTTTGATCCTAACTGACTTCTGTGGGACTATTCATGTGCTTAAAATTGCACATCTGGCGAAATGCTTTGTTGGATCAGGTCTTTCTTTTCCCTCTTTGTTCCCTACACATCCTGCTGTTTTTCAAATGCCCTTCATCCATCAGTAGTAAAGCAATCTATTCATTATGACATAAAATATGACATATTTTGATTTCTCTTTATCTGACTTCACATCCAAAAAGAACTCAATGTTCAACAAGGAGAAGCTTGTTAATCAAGTAAATGTCTTCTGTTTATAAATGTCAAGTCCAATTAATTAACAATTAATTAATAGCTCTACTGAAAAGAACACAGTAGCACTTCTGATCTAGTTGTATACATCAATTAATTGCATGTGAGTGAGTGTATAGGATGAATGGATAGACAGATGGACAGAAAAATGGGGCACCTCTGAACAAACACCATATTGCTTTCTTTCACCTAAACATTATAACTCTCTCTTGTGGTATTTCAACTGGTTTCAAGAGCAGAACACTTCCCAGGTGTTAGGCAAGCATACCAGTTGCTATTTTCAATAGGCTGGCAAACTACTCTGAAATTATCCTCCTCCATGCCCAGTATGATAAGTTATATTTGAAACGATAATCATCACTGATATTTGAAAAAATGTCCTGTGGAATTCAAATTAGCATTTTGTTATAAAAGCTTATTGTTCAACTATGTGTCAGCTTCATTGAATTTTAGCTGTGTAAAAGCATTAATAATGAGAATAAAAATAGCAGTGTTTTTTTTTACAATTAGCTATCATATAGGATAAGTTGCTTAAAGATGTGACATTTGGAATATATGCAAACCATAGCACCATTAGCTTTCAGTCCAGATGTTCTTCAGTATGACAGATGTTTCAAAGCTGCCCTCCCTGTCTATGCAGCACCATTCTCTTTCTTTTAATGTAAAAGGTAGCAGGAGTATGTTACTATCACTATGCAGGCAATTTTACTTCCAGAGAGCAAAGGCAGAGTCAAAATTGCACAATCTGGGTTTTCTGAGACGTATGCTAGAAGTAAAGTATTTATATATATCAAACTGGACAACATTAACTTCAATCTCCAGTATTTAGCTCTGTTACCTAAATTTGGAATGATGTGTTCTGTTCCATTATTGATGCAGGGCAGTCTTTCACCTCCACATAGGGGAGTAAGGAAGCACCTTATGTGGCTGCCCTGGGGCTGTTACTCTCTCCACTCTGCAGGCAGATGGGGACTAAGGGCAGCCATGGCTCCGTATCCCAACATGGCAGCGATTGCAGCTGAGCTGCTGCAAAGGCCAAGTAAAAGTTGCTCTATGAAAGGACCTGAGGCAGCTCATTTCCCACCTGAAGGAAGGGGGAAGCAGGGATCAAATGTTGAATTTAGAAAGCTTAAACAAATTAGAATCTACTGTGGATGCTAGGTTGTGTTTTCACATCACTGCTGTAATATTGTTACAGTGAGGTAGTAAGTCTGGAAAGATGATAGTATTAATATCACAGTAACAAATATTGCTGATAGTTAAAAGTTTAGAAGTCTTGTGCATTTGGGAGGTCCTTACTCCAAAAACAGCAGGGAAAAATTGTTACTCATCAACCAGATGTAAAATTGTTACTCATCAAGTAGAATGTAAATTACTTATAGAGATCTGGGTCTTAAGGCAGCTTTGGGTTTTATAGTGGAAAATATTCAAACAAATTACATACATAGTTACTATTAGTAAGAGTGCTTAAAAACTTACAGTTTTTTTATATCTTCAAAGAACAGTACAAACATCAATCACTATCACTTAATTGTATTCATTTAATTGGCTTTCAATAATTGCTATGGTGTCCACACACAAGATTCAAATGTCTCTAAAAAGTGTCTTGCAAATGCACAGTTAATTTACACTGTGCAAATATGACTGAGGATGCATATTTTACAGTCAGAAGAAACTGCTGTAGCTTGAAAGGTAACTACTCACTCATAGTAGTGCTCCCCTCTTCCCTTTCCCCCAAATTTTGTGTAACTGGAGATTGTTCATAGTATAAGGAGAAGAGTGTGTAAGAGAATACTCCAAACTGATAAAAAACAACTACACAGAAACAGAGATATCACACTGATCATAGCCAGATGTGACAATAACAGAGAATGTGGAAATGGCAGAAGTATTAAATTACTTTTATGTTTCAGTTTTCACCAAAAAGTGTAGTAGCAATTAGACATCTAATTTAATGAATGCCAGTGATGATGAAGTAGGATCAGAGACCAAAACAGGGAAAGAACAAATTAAAAATTATGTAGATAAGTTTGATGTCTTCAAATCACCAGGGCCTGATAAAATAGATCCTAAAATAC
Source organism: Pelochelys cantorii (assembly GCA_032595735.1). Lineage (NCBI taxonomy): Eukaryota > Metazoa > Chordata > Testudines > Trionychidae > Pelochelys > Pelochelys cantorii. Next base: position 103,145,599 of record CM064327.1, read on the forward strand.
TCAAGGAGCTAGCTGAGGAAACAGCTGAGCCGTTAGCAATTATTTGTGAAAAGTCATGGATGGACTGGAAAAGAGCAAATATAGTTCCAATCTATAAAAAGAGGATTAAGGACAACTCAGGGAATTATAGACCAGTCATCTTAACTTCAACACCTGAAAAGATAATGGACCAAAATCAAGCAATTTGCAGAGACCTGGAAAATTATAAGGTGATAAGTATCAATCAGATGGATTTATCAAGAACAATCACATCAAACCAACCTGATAGCTTTCTTTGACAGGGTAACAAGCCTTGTGGATGGGGGGAGGGAGGGCAGGGAGAGAGGTGAGTTGAGAGGGAAGTGATAGATATGGTATATCTTGAGTTTAGTAAGGTTTTTGATACTGTCTCACATGACCATCTCATAAACAAACTAGGGCAATGCAACCTAGACGGAGCTATTATAAGTCGGGTGCATAACCTGATGTGTAACCATTCCCAGAGAGTAGTTATCAGTGGTTCATAGTCAAGCTGGAAGGGCATATTGAATGGAGTAGGGATCAGTTCTGGTTCTGGTCTGTTCAATATCCTCACCAATGATTTAGATAATGGCATAGAGTTAAGCACACACACAGAATAACTGCTGAGGAAAGAACATGGTCATAGTGAATAATACGCTAAATATGAGAGAACAGTGTAACACTGTTTCAAAAAAAAAAATCTGGGGTGCACTAGGAGGAGCGTTGTAAGCAAGACACAAGAAGTAATTATTATGCTCTATTCTGAGCTGATTAGGCCTCAATTGAGTACTGTGTTCAGTTCTGGGTACCACATTTCAGGAAAGATGTAGATTAACTGGAGAAAGTCTAGAGAAAGGCAAAAATGATTAAAGTTCTAAAAAACATGATCTATAAGGTCTAAAAAATGTGAAAAAAACTGCATTTGTTTAGCCTGGAGAAGAGAAGACTGAGGTTGAGGAGGGGACATGAAAATAGTTTTCAAATGCATAAAGTATTGTTAAAAAGAGGAAGGAGAAAAATTGTTCACATTAGTTTATGAGGCTAGGATAAGAAGCAGTGGTCTTAAATTACAGGAAGTTTAGTTTGGACATTAGGAAAAACTTCCTGTCAGGGTAGTCAAACACTCACATAAATTGCCTGGGGAGGTTGTGAAATCTCTGTGATTGAAGATTTTTAAGAGCCAGCTGGACAAACATCTGTCAGGGATGGTCTAGATAATACTTAGTTCTGTCTTGAGTACACGGAACTGGACTAGATGACCTTTCAGGATCCTTTTCAGGCCTATGATTTTATGTAAAGTGGAGTTGTTAAAGCAACCCATCCCTACAGGAAAGGGTTGTGTGGGATTTAAAAAAAAATTACTAACTAGCTATTCAACAAAGTTGGTTCATACAGAAAAGGCAAAGCCAATGAAGCTCTAGTTTCATATGACTAAAGGTTACATTAAATTTGTTTCTGAGCCATCAGTTACAATGGGTAGCAAGTGCTATAATGACAATACAGTTCTGATCTCGAAAGTGACTGTAAAAATAGCTTAATAGGATCCTCTGACTATTATCTATATAAACTGGTGAGATGATTTGGTAGAAAATAAACAGCTATAGTCAGTAGTCTCTCTCAAGGGGTTGTGGTACCATTATTGCATAGTCACCTTCCAGAGCAAAAGCACTTCCGTTCTAACAATCTTCCCCCCACTATAGCTGCCAATAACCTTTCAAAATGTTTACCCTTTGGGCTGAATATTTCAAGCTCTCTCTAACTGGGTATGTCTACACTTGCACCCTCTTTCAAGAGAGGGATGCAAATGCAGCTGAGCAAAATTGCAAATGAAGCACGGATTTGAGTTTCCTGTGCTTCATTTGCATATTCGCATTATGGCGCTATTTCGAAATAGTGCTATTTTGAAATAACAAACACTGTGTAGATGCAGTTATTTTGAAAGAAAACCCTTCTCTGGAATAACCCTTATTCCTCCTACAATGGGGTTTACCAGTTATTTCGGATACCAAGTTTGCAAGCTGAAGAGTCTAGGGTAGTACCACAGTTATCAGTGAGGAAGAAAGGAGGAGAGTCAGATTGCTACTGTCAAATGAATAAAAATGTCAAATGAATAAAAAAACAATGCCTGTCTCTAGTTTTCATTCTTGAGAAAAATCCTTCTTCCAGACTTGGTTCAGTCACCGTTATAATCAAATACAGTAAGGTCAACTTCCTTATTCAAAGAATATCTGTATTTGATTATAACGGTGACTGAACCAAGTTTGGAAGAAGGATTTTTACCCCTTAGCTATTATCATGTGAACAATAAAACTTCAAAGACACTGGCTTATGTCCCAATCCACCAGGGTGCTGAGTAGCTCTTGAGAATGGTTGAGCATTCTCAATAGCCAACGAAGCTTATAGTAATTGAAGGCACACCATTTTACCAGATCAAGTCTGTAACATGTATGTTATTAGCAAACAAACAATTACATAATTTTGCCATGAAAACAGACAGCTGTAAAAAAATATGGCACATGGCATTTCTCATAAATCACTTGATTTAAGAACAATGCATTGCAAGAACATTTCTTATTAAGGATAATACTCCACAAAGCTTTGCATGGAAAAACTACTGTAATTCAACCCACCCTAGTAAGTGTATTTGTCCCTCTTCACAACTGATCCTGTCCTTCAATTCTGTGAAATATCCTTTGAACATATTTCACCTCACAAATGTAATCAACATATTAATACCTCTCATTATGATGGAAAGGGCAGATTCACCTTTTTATCCCTCTAGAATTAAATTTCTTCAGGATGGTTGTCCACAACCTCCTGAAAACCTGACAGTGACCTCTCTCCTTTTATCACATTTTTTTCTCTCTTTTGGGTGACCTTGCCCCAACATTCATTCTCTCTTTCTCGGCTTGCTAAGAAAGCTGTGCTGCTGGTAGTGATTTATTTTAATGAAAACACACTGACGAATCATTTGTTTTGGAAAAAAATAAAATGTGCAGAGAATCACAGGGACTTTAGAACTTGATGTAAGGGTAGTTCTAATTTAAGATATGCCAACCTTGAGAGTATCACTTTAACCTAGAACAGGTCATATCATCAACAATTACCATTTTCCTCTTCGAGGAAATGAAAAATAGGACTTTCCCCTGCAGTTAAGTACATACATCACATGTAGCGAGATAAGTCTAAAGCACTGAAGGATGCTTGTTTGCAAGTGATTTTTTTCTTTTTAAATTCCCAACTTCCCTTGTCCATTGATACAAAAGGCAGGCAGTTCTGTCCATAGCTAACTGGGAGGGTACATCTAGACTACAAGCCTCTTTCGAAAGAGGCTTTTTCAAAAGAATCTTTCGAAAAAGCCTCTTTCGAAAGAGAGCATCTAGACTGCAACCACTTCTTTTGAAAAAGCAAGCCGCTTTTTTGAAAGAGCGCACCCAGGCAGTCTGGATGTTCTCTTTCGAAAAAGCCCTGTTTGCATTCAAGAACGCCTTTTTTCGAAAGAGCACTTTCGAAAAAAGGCATTCTTCCTCGTAAAATGAGGTTTACCGCGGTTGAAAAAATTGCCACGTTCTTTCAATTTAATTTCAAAAGAACGTAGTGGCAGTCTGATTGCAGGGGAAGTTTTTTCAAAAAAAGGCTACTTTTTTCAAAAAAACTCTGTAGTCTAGACATACCCTAAGGCTACATCTACACCGGCGGCTTCTTGTGCAAGAACTCTTTTGCAGAAGAGTTCTTGTGCAAAAAAATCTTCCACAAGAGAGCGTCTACACTGCCATGTGCTTTTGCGCAAAAGATGTGCTTTTGCGCAAGAGCGTCCATGGCAGTGTAGACGCTCTCTTGCACAAGAAAGCTCTGATGGCTATTTTAGCCTGAAGGGTTTGTTGCGCGAGAAATTCATGTTGCCTGTCTACACTGGCCTCTTGCGCAAGAACACTTGCGCAAGAAGGCTTCTTCCTGAGAGGGAGCATCAGAGTTCTCGCAGAAGAAGCCCTGATTTCCGACACTGTACTGTAGATTTACTTGTGCAAGAACGCACTTGCAGTATAGACAGCTTGTGCAAGAACCTGCCAGTGTAGACATAGCCTAAGTGTCTGCCAGAGTGGAACAACAAGTGGAGTAATTCAGATCACACTTAGGAGTTGATCCTTTAACAAAATCCAGGAGTGCAAAGCCTTGTGTCCAAATTTTGCCATATGCAGGATTGAGATCTTAGTCAATATAACTCCCACAGAAGCCAGTGAGAACGGAACTCATGTAGGAGCCTGATGCTAAGTGCCTTCTATACAGAATAACTATAATATCCTCCTAAAAAAAGTTAGCCTTCTACTTGCACCCACAAATGTATCTACAGTTGATTGTGGGTGGAAAACGAACCAATCGGCATTTCCACTGAGAAAAAAGTGGTTACTGTCATGCTGGAAATCAGGACCTATATTCATATGACAGAAATGGCAATTTCCAGGAGCATTGTGGACAAAGCCTGTTGAAGTAGGTTTAAGTATTTTAGGAGTTTACAATATTAAAAATTCAAATGTTCATGTATTATTGTGGGGTTGCATGGAACTTGTTTAGGAGGCTGACATGACTAACGTAAACCCAGGGGAAGTGTTGTGAGCTTCAAAGAACTACTGGCAACAATGTGAACTTTTAAAATTAGTGGGTTTCCCAGGAAATCTCAAGGGGGAGGTACATACAAATATTATCCCCCCCTTAGGCTATGTAGGAGCTCAGCCTTTTGAAATTCTGCCTTGAGGAGGGGACCTTTTGTCTGCTGATCACCTGTTACATGAGGACGAGGTCAGAGGCCCACATGGTACCAATGACTCTAGATTCATGGGTGCACTTATTCTGAGCTAATAGCTGTTATGAACTCAAGCCTGCAGAAAAAAACCCTAGATGAGGCTGGAAGATGGGGAGGATGATCTCTGGTAAGTTTATTAGCGTGGGTGTAAGTTCTCTTAGGAAAACAGAAAGCTTATGACCTAATACCCTAATAAATGTATTAGCCTTTAAAGTGCCACTAGACTCCTTGTTGTGTGGTATCACACAACTGTGGGCAATTATGCTTTTTACAGCCTGTGAGGAGAAAAGCAAAGCAGGCCTGTTTAGGCAGTTTGACTTGCTGGGGTGCTCATGGTGCAGGCAGGGAACTGTGCAGCCAGAGAATAACACTAGTCAGAAGGGAGTGAGATGCATATCTCTGCCAAGAAAGAGGACTACTGATATGTCAAAAGTCTGAGTCATTGGCCTATGGAGGGGGAATAAAGATTCATTGACCTTGCACTGTGCTAATGTATCTTTTAGCATTAGAACAAGCATCTTTTTATGTTAGTCTTAGTTCCTTACATATGACATTTTTAAAATATAATGTATTCAGAAAATTAAATTACCAGAAAGAAAGGAAGAGAGCTTTAAAACTACAACATTTTAAAGTTATTTGCGATGTAACTAACTCGGTATGTACTGGGCAAATTCTCTTCTGGAGTAGCTCCGGGAGAGCTGTGCAGTGGACTTGGTCCTTTATTTAGTTTAACATTTTCTATAGCCTCCATTTCTGTATGGTCTTAGATTTTCACTCATTCCTGTTCCTTTTCTTCTTTGGCTACCAAACACCAGTCACATGTGGGAAATATTTTTTTTGCAGAAGTCTATCTGTCAAGCAAGGATCTTACATCTTTTAGTTTGTGTGGCTAGGTTTTTCACAAGCTCACTGTTCTGCTTTTTTCCCATAGCCATGGTTTTTAGACATGTCTTTGAATATAGAAAACACTCATTTTTGTTTTTCTGTTGTTTGTTCCCAACAGTATTCTTAGCTTGTATTTAAAACAAAGGAACAGAAAAAAGGAATAGGTCAAGTGGTCAAAGTTCACAAAAGATACATCAAATATATATATATATATATAGACACACACACACACACACAATAGCTGACATCTGTTGAGGTGCTTGCACTACATGGCTGCTGGTTTAGTCTGGATCAGTACATAGGAAGGGTGTTTTAATTAAGAGGTTTTGACTTCTCATTTCCTCTGATTGTCCATCACAGCCTAGATTTCAGGCATTCTGTGATGTTCTTTACTACCAGTGACTCTTTGGGAAAGTGTAAAAGCAAGACTGAATTGGCTGATAGGACTCTAGTTTGGATGGCTTTGAGGTTAATTCATATTTTGGATCATAAGCCTTTATTCATATGACTTACTATTGAATGTCTGAACACCTGAAGGGCTCTATTTAACACAACAAACTGTGGGAGGAAGTGCACAATTACAGCAAGGCTATGGACGCTAAGAGCTAAGAGCAAGCATAATGCCTGTGGGGCTTTGAGGGGAGTATGCTCTATGTGCAACAGGGTTATCATAAGCATGGCTCCTTCCAGTCAGACTAGTGCACTGAGGAGATAATATGAGTATCCCCTCACCTGCTTCATTAGGCTTAGGCTTCTGGGCTATGGAGCAGGAGATGGAGTGCTCCAGAAGTGCAGCCATTCATATCACAGCTGAGTGCACTAGTGTGAGTGTGTTTTGATACAGTGCACGTAATTCCTTCCCCCCTTCCTCTACTCATTCCATCACTGGGCAGGGCAGCAGCATCATGCCTAAGCTCCAGCAGGATCCTCAAACTAAGTGTTCCCTCACCTGTGCCGCATACAAGGCTCATTCCAGTAGCAGTACATGCAAACCCATCCCAATGGATGGGGGAAGGAAAAGGCAACCTCCCTTCTAATGTCTAGAACAGTGATAGGTCATTCACCCAGGCTATGGGAGACTCAGGTTCAGAACAGGGATTTAAATGTGTGTTTCCCACCTCTCAGGCAAGTGCCCTAACCACTGGACCGTGGTTCCTTTCACTTCTCTTTCTGGCCAAGGGCATGTTTAAAAGTCTCTGAGGGGTAGCCATGTTGTCTGTAACTTAAGAAAAAAAAGCTTAAAAAATGAGTGGTCCTGTAACACCTTAGAGACCGACAAAAAAAATATAGATAGTATCATGAGCTTTCCTTGGCACAACCCACTTCTTCAGATGACAAATATTTGTTGGTTTAAGATAAGCCTGGGTAGGTCAGGCAGCACCCTGCTCAAGCCATTGTACACTACAAAAGTATGTTGAGCTAAGTTGTGTCAGCACACAGCCACTGCAGCTATTCCATGGCTTGTGTGTGTGCATGAGTACACACTTTGCTGCTTCGTGTCAGCGGTGTTTGTCCTCATCAATAGTACTTATATCAATTGTATTCTGAAGGTGCAGCACTGTGGAATGGTTCCTGAAAGCCAGTAGCAGTAGATGTAAGCCACCTACCCATTTACATCAGCTGTGACTCCACACCACTTGGGGGGGGGTGGTCCTACCAAATTAGCAGAAAGAAACACATCAGTGGGAGGCAGATTTAATGAAGACCCTTCCACCAGTAGGCTGCAGCAAGGCAGCTTACATTGACCTCACCCTGAAGCATGACTATGCCTGAGTATGATGGTCTTTTGTGGATCCCATTCTTTGACAGATAACTCTTCCCCCACCCCATCACACATTGGGCACCTAGGCGCCTGACTCAGGAGCTGTGGATTTCATTGGGTGGCAAACTGGCAATTTACTAAGACTTTCTACATATGTATTAGAGACACAAGATGGGTGAGATAATATCTGTTATTGGCCCAACTTCTATTGGTGAGAGACACAAGCTTTTAAGCTTACACAGAGCTCTTCTTCATGTCAGGGTAACTAACTCCAAGTGTCACTGCTAAATACAAGGGTTTGGAGAGATTGTTTAGCATAAATAGATAACACATATTTCAAGGGATCATTCAAGGTGAAGTGCCTGTTAACTTACATCTTACTTGCAAATCAAAGGAGTGACGGTAGAACTGTGTGACCAAACAGCTTTTCATAGTTAGATAAAGAAAGGGAGGTTGGTTGTCCCATTATACAGTTAGAGGTCCTTTGCAAAATTAAGATCTTCCTTTGTTTCAAAACACTCCAAAAGTTCAAAGATATTTAGATTCAAGACTTAGAATCTAAATATCTCCACCAGTGACACATTCTGAATCCTCTTTCTTGCCCAGTGCTTGTAATTCACAAATCTGATTCTCTAGTGGCTCGTAGACTCTGTCTTTAATTGTTTCCCCAGCTGTTCTGATGCTCTTGCATTTAGTGTCAGATGATGATGTAGCAGAGTTGCTAAGAAAAATAACAGAGCTGCAGACTACAGTGGTCATTAGGGGAAAATAATAGCTTAGAGAGTGGAAGTTGAAAAAATATAATTATGAAACTCTTCACTATTCAAGCAGAGACAACTTCCAGAGCTGATAATGTTATTTATCACTTGGATAGCACTTTAGAAATAGTAACTAATTAATCCTTGTAATGCGTCTGCAAGGTATGTCATTAAATGTTATTGTTTCTTTGCAGCAGAGGGTAGAAAAGGCATAGAGGTTAAGTGCCCATAAAAGGAATCAGTGTCAAAACTGGAATTAAAATGCAGAGATCTTAGTTCTCAGTCCTGTGCTGCTATCAGCAGGCCATGGGGCCTCGACTTTTTGCAATGTGAGGAGGTTTGTCCATATAACACTAGAAAGTATATATAGAACAGGTGATGTGTGCTGAAAGAAAAATGGTGGGTAAACATAATGCTATATGATAATACAAAAATAAGTCATTTATATATAGTTCTGCGATGCTTGTGATTAAGACTCATGCTTTTTAGTCATGTGTGTTTTTAGGCCTTGTCTACATTACATAGAAGATCACTGCTACCGTGATCGATTTTCTGAAGTTCAATTGAGCAAGTCTAGTTAAGACTCACTAAATTGAACTCAGAGGGTGCTCCCGCCAGCATCTGGTATGCCTGCTCTTGTCAGCCTTGGTTTAAGGTAAGATGACTCCAGCTATGTATTCTCATATGTTGCATATCTTAAGCCAAGCTGCTGGATCTAGTGTAGACCTGGCCTTAATAAAAGTCATGGATGGGTCATATGCAGTAAATAAAAATTTTTAACCTGTGACCTGCCCATGACTTATAATATAAACCCTTGATTAAATCTTGGGTGCCTGGGGGGAGAGGTGCACATCCAAGAGATGCCATGGGTGCTCTGTGGGAGCCCCTGGGGGTGCCATTAGTGCTCTTGGGGTGGTGAGTGTGTATCCTGGGACCCCAACTGGTGCTGGGGGAGGGGGGATGACAAGCTGCATGCAGCCTGGGACCCCCACTGCTGCTGGAGAGAGGAGGCTGGCAGAGCTGACAACTCCCTATCTGGCTCCGTGAAGCTTTCTGGAAATGGCAACATGTCCATTGGCTCCTAGGTGGAGTTATACCCAGGGAGCTCCATGCATTGCCCACACCATGAGCACTAGTTTTGCAGCTCCCATTTGCTACTCAGGCAGCCTGCAGGGCAGTCACACTGGCCACTGCAGATGTCACAGAGATCCTGGAAAGCCACAGAATCTGTAACCTCTATGACAGACTCACAGCCTGACTCATGATGTTTGAGAGACAAATACGAAAAAGTCTTTACCCTAAAGAGCTTCCAATCAAAGCACAAAATTCTACTCTCAGACTTACTCAGCTTCAGTATTTCTCAGTAGCCACAACGGGTGATCCACCCATGCAGGGGAAGCAGAATATGGGGGTTGAATATTGCCGTACGGAGTTGAGATAATTTTGCCCTTAGCTAAACAATGAGAACTGAGAATAGACTATAGATTACAAGTCCAGAAAGGACTTCTGTGATCATACATAGGAGGTCAGAATATAACACAGACCATAGAACTTCCCAAAAATGATTTCTGGAGCAGATCTTTTAATTAAACATCCAATGATGGTTTAAAAATTGTCAGATATGGAGAATCCACTGTAACTTTGACTACGTTGTTCCAAATTATTCTCATCACTAAAAATGCATGCCTGATTCCAGTCTGAATTTGTCTAACTTCCAATTCCACCCACTGGATTGTGTTATACTTTTCTCTGCTACATCCCATTATTAAAAATTTGCTCCCCAGGTAGGTATTTAATCGAGTCACCCCTAACACTTCTCTTTGTCACACTCAATAGATTGAGCTCCTTGAGTCTATCAGCATAAGGCATATTTTCTAATCCTCTAATCATTCTTAGATTAGAATCATTGTGACTCTTTTCTGAACCTTCTCTAATTTATTAACATCCATCTTGAATTGTGGTTACCAGGGGAAGGTTTGCAAGGCAACACATGATCATACTGTCTAAAGCCATATACTGGCACCCCTACTATTAAGTAGCATCTCCTTTGCAAAGGAGTGTGGCATATTCTGTTCCTTACACTTAATTTGGAGTTTTGTTTATTTGAATTTTTTTCTTATAATATCAACAGTAGGTACAGAAAATGAGAGATGCAGAAAAGAAAATCAGGCTGATTTAAATTAAATCATTTGAACATATAACTTTTGGTAATGATGAGAGTTGTCATTATGTCCCCTATTTAATAAAGGGAAAAAAATGTGTTCTATTATTAACCCAGTACATACTAGCTTCTGTGCTCTACTGTTTTGGTATGTAATACCCTATTTCAAACCATGAAACAGACTATACATAGACTTGTGTGTGTGATACGCAGTCACGGGACCATACAACTTGCTGTACTGTAGCAGTCTCATATCCCATGTAGTCCAGCACCCTGTCTCCTACAGTGACCAGCACTTCTGAATACAGTGCAAGAAATCCCAGAGTAGGCAAACATTGGATAATGTGCACTGCACAGTTCTTCTAACATTTGAAGGTTGTCTTAAACTCCAAAGCCTGAAACCTCATATCTCTTCCAATACTTTATTTAGCCTTGTTATAAATCTAGATATATTTATCTAAATAAAAATGTTGATCCCTCTCTGAATGTTGCTCTTGACAACATCCTAGGGCAGGAGTGGACAATAATTTTTAATGTGGGGCCCCTCCAAGATTTTGGCCAGTGGTCAAGTGCCGCACTTCTGTGGAGGGGGTGTGCAATCTGGGATGGAGGTTGGGTGCAGAAGGGAACCTGAGATAGGGGACTGGGATGCAGGAGAGGGTGAGGGATCTGAGAGGGAGTTTGGGTGATGAAGAGGGCTGTGATCTGGGGCAGAGGCTCGGGGTGCATGGTCCAGTAGGGGCTATGGGTGCAGGAGAGGATTTTGGCCTAGGGGAGGGGCTCTAGGAGATGGTGCAAGGTCTGGGAGGAAGTTGTGACCTGGGAGAAAGGGGTGCAGAGGTGGGTGGTAGCCTGGGGCAGGTAGTTGGTGGGGAGAAGGGGTTGGGTGCCAGAGGTAGGATCTGGCTGGGAGGCACTTATCTGTAGAAATCTGGGGCAGACTCTCTGCTGCAGGCTGCTCACTGCTCCACATGGCTCCACTCTGGGCATGAGGAGGAGAGGGAAGGGGGACAAGGAGGGAGGGAGAAGGCTTCCCACACTGCCCCTGCTCCCAGAAAAAATTCTCAGCTCCTGTTGGCAGGAAACTGAGAGATTGGCCAATGGGAGCGGAGATATTTTGCTGGGGGGCAGGAACAGCATGAGAAATCTCCCTCCTCCCTCCCCAGCCATCTAGAGCAAAGAGCAGCTGTCTTCTTAAAGCATGAGCTGTTCTCTGTCTAAGGATTCTGGCAAGGCGGCTGCGGACCCAATCTGGTGGCTTGATCCGGCCCACAGGCAGCCTCTTGCCCACTCTTGTCCTATAGCAATGGTTTCTAGTCAAAAGCTGCCTCGTGTGAAATAACACTTTTTATTAGTTTTGAATATGCCACCTTTCAGTTTCACTGAATGCCCTTTGTTCTTGTGTTACAAAACAGGCAGAATGGAAGCCTTCACTTTCATTTTCTTTTAAAAATAATAATCACAATCTTTTCAATCTCTCTTCATTTGATTTTTATATTCATAATCATTCTCATTCCTCATCTCTGAAATGTGTCTGCCTTTACACAATTTCTATGGAAATTCTAAATAGACTATACATGCCATCAATATTTCTCAATAAACTTAGAGTATTTTTTTTGCAAATGAAACAAAAGTTCTCTTTTGTTTAGAATGATTACAAATTGGAGTATATAAGATCCATACTTAATTTTGCTGGTTGTAGTCAGAAATCTGCTCAGATTTAACCTGCCTGTTTATCTTATCTGTTTTTATTTAATGGAGTTGCTTCATATTTATTTGCTTTGTTTCCATTTCTTCTATTCTAAGAAATGTTGCTCTTTTTGTTGGATTTAACCCTGTAGTGAAAAGATTTTTTTAATGTAATCTTTGTGCAAATTCTAGGAGAGACTTATTTAGTGGTGGTAGTTTTCTCTAGTATGTAGTGACATTCAAAGGCAAAGTGTGAACTGAAGAAAAGAGGGAAAGGGAGATTTTATCATAAAACTTTTTCTACATTTTGATTTGTGGAATCAGATGAGAAGCATAAGATGAAAAGCACTGATAAACAGTATGAAACAGAGCTACAAAAACTCAAGCCAAACAAAGTACACAAGTATTGATCTGATGAGCAATACATTTGAGTCATATGTTTATCCTTTAGGCACTTTAAAGAATGAAGGCATAACTCTTCAGATGCACTGGTTAAAATTAATACAAGAAGAGTTCTATGGCAGTTTTATTTCCAAAGTCAATGATCATATTAGCAAATCAGCTAATCAAGCATAATCACTAGCTACTTTTCCCTCCAAGACTAAATTCTGTATGAAAGCATTTTAGTTCCATTTTTATTAATCTAAATCAATTTTCTTCCAAGCTTTCAAAGAGGAGATTTGGTTTTTGCCAAAATAACAACCTTGGAGTGAGTAACAGATGTTGGACTGAAAATAAACAGCTCTAATAGAGGTAGAGTTATTGCACCTGTTTAAACCCCACTTTGTTGCTAGGAGAAAATAAAACCTTTTATCGTTGGTCTCACTATGGAAAATAGTAGTCACAGAGCAAAAGATATAAAAGCTTTTAAAATGTGGTTGTGCTTATCTTCACATGCATGTAATTTGGTAAGTACTTACAGATGTGCCCAGTTTCTTCAGCAGATGATGAAAAAAATTATCAAGCTCCTTCCCTTCTATGTAACCATTGTCTAAACACAATTAAAACATACATTATTGATCAGACATCATTATTGCTCTAGCTCAAAGCACAACTTACATACTATAGAAATATTTTTATGTTTATAGAAACCGTGCAATGTTCTATTTATTTTTAAATAAGTCTATCCATCCTTCCTCTCTGATGGTACATAGCCTAAAGTTGTAAGTTATTGCTTTTAATTCAAATTCTTAGCATTTTAATATTTTTAATTTTCCTTTACTATATTTTAAAGATTTTAGCCAAAAGGAAAAAAGAAGCAGCAGCCCTACTATAGTAGACAAATATTTTTGTGCTCTGAGTGCATTCTCTGCAAAGTAAATATATTATTAAAGTTTTTTGCCTGGTGTATATAAGGTTATTCCTGTGAAATTCTGAGGATAAGACAAGAAGCAATGGGCTTAAATTATAGCAAGGGAGGTTTAAGTTGGACATGAGGAAAAACTTCCTGACAGGGTGGTTTAAGCTTTGGAATAAATTGCTTAGGGAAGTTGTGGCATCTCCATCATTAGAGATTTTTAAGAATAGGTTACACAAATACCCGTCAGAGATAGTCTAGATAATACTTAGTCCTTCCATGAGGATAATACTTAATCCTGCCATTTTATCCAGTCCTGCAGGTGACTATGATTTTATGAAGTTTGGGATGTCCTGGAAGGCTCATCCAGCTACTCAGGGCGCGTAGATGCTCAGCAAGCACTTGGTTTTAGAAATAGCATCATGGTTGCGGGCCGAGAGAAGATTTGCCTGGTCCCTAGCAGCACGATGTGAATGCTATCACCCTGCCTGCGGCTAGAGGGGCGCAGGCAACACCTGCCGCGGCTGGCAAACTCAGAAAAAGTACATGAGTGAGAGGAAGCCCCAAGCACACGTGAGCCAGACCCGGGCCCCGCACCACAGAGGCAGCGGGCAGGCACCCCTGGGCTTCGCTGGGGATTCCCGCGGACACAGGTAGCGAAGGGCACTGCCCAGCCAGAGGCTGGGGGAAGCCCGGCCGCGCTCCCAGCCCCGGGACCCGCCCCGCGCCAGCAAACCTCCCGCACCGTCGGCGTCGAAGCGCTGCCAGATGTGCAGGAAGCCGGCGGCGTCCAGCTGCTCCAGGGGGCTGCTGTCCATGGTGCTGCGGCGGGAGAGAACGCGCCCGACGCCAGGCAGCGACTGAAGCGCTCTGCCCGCTCCGCCCGGCGAGGGGCGGGAGGCTTTCCCCAGAGCAGCCCGCGGGGAGGCTCGCGCGCACGGCCCCTCCCTGCGCAAGGGAGCGGAGCAGGGGCCGAGCCACCTCGGGGGAGGGAGCGGCTGCCGCCTCCGCCCCCGCTTCTGCGGTTTCTTCCCCCGAGGGAGGGGGGAGAAGAGGGGAGATCTGCCCCTCCCCCCGAGCCATTGCCCCTCTCCTCCGACGCTTACTGGCGGCCCTGTAGCCTCTGGGCCAGCCATTGCTCACCCCAAGGGTGCAGCAGGCACCCCGCCTGTGGCCGTCTGGTATGGAAGGTGCGGGGTGAGCGCTCCACTGTAAAACAGCTGGCCACAGCTGATCACCGCCCCCCCCCCCGGCTGAGAGCTGCCGGGATGCAAAGAGAGGACACCCCACACTGCACCCCTTTGGAACCCTGCTCTGCTTGAGGCAATATGGAAGGACAACTTGTGAGACAAGGATAGTTTTTAGCATCGCTCACGGTGGCTCTTCTTTGGTGGACTGTGGACCAGGCACTTAAAGACCCAGGGCAGTCCTGTTTACCAGGGCCGGTGTGGTCTGATTGACAGCTGCATGGCAGTCTGCAGTAATTACACACACCTAGCACAATGCTGTTAAAGTCTTTGTGTATGTGTTTTGCAGTGTCAATGCTTGAGTTCCCAGTCCTCTTGCAGATATTTTTGCAAGATTGAATAAAATATAAAAATGTACACACCAGAATCAAACACATGTAGACCTAGAAGTTCAGGTACACCTAGGAGCAGGGAGGAACCAATTTAAAACAAGACAGGCATCAGTGTCTGAACAAGATATGTGCATGATGTTTGGGGGGTGGTTATATTTTGCATGAAAAATGTGAGTTTTAATTGAAAGAAAAATGTCCTATAAGACTCAACAGAAGTTCTCTAGAAACCGAACGATAAAAAGCTCCAGAGTATTTACTAGGATTCTCCCACACTTCCCTTATGCTGAAGCAGAGGGAGAATTGCACTGCCACATATCAAAAATAGGTGCCTAATGTGTGGCTGTTAGGACCGGAGCAAGAGACCATTGAAATTAATGGAAAGACTTTCACAGACTTCAGTGGACTTTGGAGGAGGCCTTTAAAGAACTCATTTGTAAGTGTCAAGATCTTCAAAAGTTCTGATACACCCAGCAACTCCCATTGTCTTAATTTAGCAATACACTAGAAGATTTATGCAGCATGGCTTGGCTCTTTAACTCTGTGGTGGTGCTGGGGAAGAGGGGTTCAGTGTGCAGAATGCCCTGGGGAGAGAGGACTACCCCCACCTTGTCTCACTGCAGCCACTTGGGACCAGGTGAGAAGCACTTCTCCATGACTGCTGCAGCTCCAGTGGGCACAGTCGGGAGAGGGGTTCATGTCCCCTGGCTGGGGGAGATCCAGGTTCATCTGCTCCTGTGCTCCCCAGCCAGATTGAAGAATGGAGCAAACTGTGCACTTTCTCCTGGCTCCCTGACAAAGGAGAACAGCCTGCAACATTCCCATATGAATTTGGGGGAGGGGAGAACTGCAGACCACACCGCCCCCTGCTCTCCCTAGAGGGAGCCTGAGGGGTGGGAGGCTTGGAGCTGAGACAGTCCTAGATGGGGAGGCACACTCCAAGCCAGCCAGTTTCACCTGCCTGGTGATTCTACTTCTCTTCTGTATGGTTTTGTGTATCCCCATACAAATGGGGGTGGAGAGCTTCAGCCTCCTTGCCCCCACTGCACACAACCAAACTCTTACCTTGCTTTAAGTTATAAGAGGAAGCTGCATGCCAAATTTGTTGTTCCTATGTCTTACCGTTTAGGAGGAGTTCTTGATCAAAGAGATGGACATACAGACTCAATCGCTCACTCACAGACAAACTCTCAGATATATAGTAGATTTGATTTCATTGGGAGAACTGCCAGAAACCCTGCCAGTCACTTAGCTAGATCCCTAAATGCATATTAAGGAGGCTAACTTTAGGTTCCCACTTTTGAAAATCTTTGCCCACATTTGTTCAGCAGAAGTTGCCCTTCACACAGAGAATACTATCCCTGCAAATTATTTGCTTTTAGAGCATTCACATATATGAAGTACAAGTTTTTATCCATGGCCAGTCTCTTAGATAAATATAACATACAGATACATAATGGATGTATTTTAAGCTACCAGAGCCCACTAACCTTTTAGATAATTGAATAAACCCACTTGGTTGGTTTAAACAGGGGAAGGAAAAAATAGCTGCCATAGAATTGAAGCATTTAATTAACAGCATGAGAACTATACTATAACTAAAAATATATCCTAGGAAGCTGACTGTGGTCTCCCCGCTGTACTCTCGACAAAAGGTTTCTAAGATGTTCAATGGAGTGCCTAGGCTGAAAGCAGCCTCACCCAAAGGCCCCCACCATGGAGTGGGAGCCAGCAGTGCCCCTCTGCCATATATATTGTCCAAACCAGACAGTCTCTGTACCAAAGGATAAATGGACACAAATCAGACATCAGAAATGGTTACACACACAAACTTCTGGGGGAACATTTTAACCTCCCTGGATATTCAGTAATAGAATTGAAAGTTAGCATCCTTCTACAAAAGAATTTTAAAAATGGGTTACGAAGGAAGACACCCGAACTGGAATTCATTTGCAAATTCAACTCTATCAGCTTAAGACTGAATAAGGATCTCAACTGGTTAACACATGACAAAAGCAATTTCCCCTCTCTGAATATTCATATCTCCACACCAAAAGCAGTGAATGACCCATTTCCACCCTAACTTGATTAATTTCATTAAACACAAGAAACCTGTCTCTTATATATACTCCTGCTTGTGGAACTTCCACTCTAATTTATCTAATGAAGTGGGCTTTACCCACAAAAGCTTATGGCCTAATAAATCCGTAGTCTATAAGATGTTACAGGACTCCTTGTTGTTTTTGCAGATACAGACTAACACAACTACCCCTCCAAGACTCTTCTTCTCCAGTACATGTAATGGAAGCTTTATGGAGTTTAGGCCCCCCCCCAAGCCCAAGATAAGACAATTACCCATTACCATATCTGGTGTTATTTCAG
Source organism: Pelochelys cantorii (assembly GCA_032595735.1). Taxonomy (NCBI): domain Eukaryota; kingdom Metazoa; phylum Chordata; order Testudines; family Trionychidae; genus Pelochelys; species Pelochelys cantorii. The sequence goes on from CM064327.1 coordinate 103,162,910, forward strand.
ATATGTTGCTCATGTCCATTCAACATAGGTGTGTATGTTCATCATGTACTAGTGCTGGAAGATTTCCCCTCAGCATCCCCAGGGCACTGGAATCTCTGAAGTGTCATATATAGGGAGCTCCCTCTTGCCAGAAACTCTGACAGAGGGGAAGGAGAGGGGGTGTTGAATGGACACGCGCAACACATTTCAAAGAACACAAGTTATGGAAACAGGCAACTGTCCTTTTCTTCTTCGAGTGATTGCTTATGTCCATTCAATGTAGGTGACTCTGAGCACTGTCTGCGGAGCTGGGTAGGAGTTTACTCTAGCTTCCTTTCTTGTCTCCTGTTCATGGACATGCAGAAATAGAGAGTGGCAGAACCAAATCCTGCATCTTCCCTGGTGCAGTGAGATGTGAACGTGTGAATAGGAGCCCACGTTGCAGCCTTACAGACGTTGGAAATCAGGCCATTCACTAGGAAGGCAGTAGAAGAGACTTGCACCCTGCTGGAGGCTTGCATCCTGACAAGCGATGGAAGTTGGACACCTGCCAGGTCATAGTACCTTCTGTTGCAGAAGGTGAACTATCTGGAGATCTGTTGTGAAGGGACTAGAAGACCTTTCATGTGTTCATCAAATGCCAGAAAGGACTATGAGGATTTACCGTAGGGTCTCATGCACTCTAGGTAAAAGGTGAGCATCCTCCTTACATCCAGGGTGTGGGGATGTCTCTCCTCACTGGTCTTAAGTAGTTTGGAACAGAAGACAGGTAAAAAGATATCCTGGCAACCAAGGAAGGCCAAAACCAGTTTAGGGAGGAAAGTGGGGTCCAGTTGAAGCTGCACCTTATCCTTAAAGAACATCATGTAAGGGGGTTTGGAGGTGAGCGTCCGAAGCTCAGAAACCCTCATGGCTGATGTAATTGTCACCAAGAAGGCCACCTTTGCTGACAAATGAGACAGGGAACAGGAGGCCAGTCGCTCAAAGAAGAGACCCATGAGGTGAGATAAAACCAGATGAAGGTCCCACTGCAGAGGAGGAGCTGAAGTCTGTGGAAAAAGCCTCTGAAGGCCCTTCAAGAAGCTAACCATCAGGTCATAAAGAATATAGATCGGCCCTGAAAGAGAGGATGAAAAGTCGAGATTGTGGCTAAGTAGACCTTGATTGATGCCAGAGCTAGACCCGAGTTCATCAGGTGAAAGAGGTAGTCTAGTATTGCCTACAGAGGGGCTTTCATGGGGTTAACTCCCTTTCACATCACCCAGACCGAGAATCGGGTCCATTTCACCATGTAAGTTGACCATGTGGAAGGCTTCCTGCTCTATAAGATGGCTTGCCTCACATCCAATGAGCATGTCTCATTGGATGAGACATCCGGGTGCTCGCGAACAGGCTCTCCTGGAGGAGGAGAAGGAAGGAGCAAACTAAAGCACCTTGGGGTAAGTGGCTGCTTATATTTGGAGGTTTTGGGCTTGTGTGTGTTTGTTTGGAGTTTGTTTGTTTGTTTGGAGCGTTTGGAGTGCTGAGCTGAGTGTGTTTGTTTGTTTTGTTTGAAAGGCCGTGTGCTCAGGCAGGCAGGCAGGCAGTTGGAAGCTAATTAGGTTTGAATTGAAACACCGTGTGCTGATTGGCTGAGCTGTAGGCAGAGGGAGGAGCTATCAGGGAGGCTGAGCACTTAAACCCTGCTGGTAAGCGACCAGGGAGCTTTGCAACCGGGTGCTTGCGAACAGGGTGAGTGCTAACAGGAGGGAGTTTTGAGAGGCTCTCCTGGAGGAGGAGAAGGAAGGAGCAAACTAAAGCACCTTGGGGTAAGTGGCTGCTTATATTTGGAGGTTTTGGGCTTGTGTGTGTTTGTTTGGAGTTTGTTTGTTTGGAGTTTGTTTGTTTGTTTGGAGCGTTTGGAGTGCTGAGCTGAGTGTGTTTGTTTGTTTGTTTGAAAGGCCGTGTGCTCAGGCAGGCAGGCAGGCAGTTGGAAGCTGATTAGGTTTGAATTGAAACACCGTGTGCTGATTGGCTGAGCTGTAGGCAGAGGGAGGAGCTATCAGGGAGGCTGAGCACTTAAACCCTGCTGGTAAGCGACCAGGGAGCTTTGCGACCGGGTGCTCGCGGACAGGGTGAGTGCTAACAGGAGGGAGTTTTGAGAGGGGAGTTTAGAGGGGGAGCTTGGGGGGAGCCAGTGACTTCTATTGCCCTTAAACTAAATCCTTTATAACAACCTCTATCTGAAACATTTAATTAACCCTCATATATAATTAGAGTAGGAAATGGAGGCAGAAGCCCAGCAGCAGAGTGGGGGCTATCCTGTTTATTGTGTCGAGTGCAGTATGTATGACTACCTACCCTGTGGGTGGGTGGCGTATGTGTGCGCTCGATGCAAGGAGCTCCTGGCCCTCAGAGACCGAGTGCGTGCTTTGGAGGCCAGGGTGGCTGAACTGGAAGAGCTAAGGAAGGCAGAGGTGTTTGTGGATGAGACTTTCCGGGACATAGTAGGGCTGTCCCACCTCAAATCTGACAGTCCTGATGCTGTTACGGAGGATGAAAGGCTCAGGGAAGGAGAGCAGTCAATGGGAGCAGAGGGAAACCATCCCATAGTTGGGACCCTCCTTCCAGAGGGTGATGTTGTATCCTCTCGTGCCGAGGATACTTCTCCGGGGGACGGAGCTCCAGCTGTTAGGAAGAAGCAGGTTTTAGTAGTGGGGGATTCGATCATTAGAAATATAGATAGTTGGGTTTGTGATGACTGGGAGAACCGTATGGTTATTTGCCTGCCTGGTGCGAAGGTTGCGGATCTCTCGAGGCATCTAGACAGACTTATGGGCAGTGCTGGGGAGGAGCCGGTCGTCGTGGTACATGTTGGTACCAATGACATAGGGAAGGGTAGAAGAGATGTTCTGGAGGCCAAATTTAGGTTACTAGGAAAGAGACTGAAATCCAGAACATCTTTGGTGGCATTCTCTGAAATGCTTCCAGTTCCACGCGCAGGGCCAGATAGACAGGCAGAACTTCAGAGTCTCAATGCGTGGATGAGACGATGGTGCAGGGAAGAGGGGTTTAGATTTATTAGGAACTGGGGACACTTTTGGGGTAGGGGGAGCCTATACAGGAATGATGGGCTCCACCTAAATCGAGGTGGATCCAGACTGCTGGCATTAAACATTAAAAAGGTCGTAGAGCAGTTTTTAAACTAAGAGGTGGGGGAAAGCCGATTGGTGCGGGGGAGCACCTGGATCGGACGGAGACTTCTCTTACACGAGGCTCCATAGGTAGGGATTCCCTAGAAGTTAGTCAGATAGGGAACGTGGGAAATAATATATGGGCAAGATCAGATGTGAAACAATCGTGCATAAAAAAATCCAATGTGTCTGAGAAAGGCGGACATATAAATAGTGGTAGTTTTCTAACATGCTTTTACACTAATGCTAGGAGTCTGTCTAATAAGATGGGTGAACTGGAGTACCTCATATCAAAGGAGGAAGTTGACATAATAGGCATCTCAGAAACATGGTGGAATGAGGACAATCAGTGGGACACTATCATACCGGGATATAAATTATATCGGAAAGACAGAACAGGTCGTGCGGGTGGCGGAGTGGTACTATATGTGAAGGATAATATAGAATCAAATGAAGTAAAAATCCTAAAGGAATCAAAATGTTCCATAGAATCATTATGGATAACAATTCATTCCTCTAATATGAATATGGCATTAGGAATATATTACCGACCACCTAACCAGGACAGTGATAGTGATGCTGAAATGATAAGGGAGATTAGAGAGGCTACCAAAATAAAAAACACAGTAATAATAGGAGATTTCAATTATCCCCATATTGATTGGGTGCATGTCACCTCAGGACGGGATTCAGAGATTAAATTTCTTGATGCCTTAAATGACTGCTTCTTGGAGCAGCTAGTACAGGAACCCACAAGGGGAGAGTCGATTCTCGACCTAGTCTTGACTGGAACGCAGGATCTGGTCCAAGAGGTAACTGTTACTGGACCGCTTGGAAATAGTGACCACAATATAATAACTTTTAATATTCCTGTGTTGGGAAGAACACCGCAGCGGTCAAACACTCTGGCATTTAATTTCAAAAAGGGGAATTACACTAAAATGAGGAAGCTAGTTAAACAGAAACTAAAAGGGAGAGTAATTAAACTAAAATCCCTGGAAGCTGCACGGGAACTGTTTAAAGACACCATACTAGAGGCCCAACTTAAATGTATACCCCAAATAAAAAAACACAGTAAGAGACCTAACAAAGAACCACCATGGCTAAACAGCCATGTTAAAAAGGCAGTGAGAGAGAAAAGGGCAGCTTTTAAAAAGTGGAAGTCAAATCCTAGTGAGGAAAATAGAAAGGAACATAAACACTCCCAAATTAAGTGTCATAATGTAGTAAGAAAAGCCAAAAAAGAGTTTGAGGAACAGCTAGCCAAAAATTCAAAAAATGATAGTAAAATGTTTTTTAAATACATTAGAAGCAGGAAGCCCGCTAAAAAAGCAGTGGGGCCCTTGGATGATAAAGATATAAAAGGAGCGATCAAGGAAGACAGTGCCATTGCGGAGCGATTAAATGATTTCTTTGCTTCAGTCTTCACGGCTGAGGATGTTACAGAGGTTCCTAAATCTGAGCCAGCCTTTTTAGGTGACAAATCTGAGGAACTCACTCAGATTGAAGTGACATTAGAGGAGGTTATGGAATTAATTGATAAGCTGAATAGTAACAAGTCTCCGGGACCAGACGGCATTCACCCAAGGGTTCTGAAAGAACTCAAATGTGAAATTGCGGAGTTATTAACAGTGGTTTGTAACCTATCCTTTAAATCCACTTTGGTACCAAATGACTGGAAGATGGCCAATATAACACCAATATTTAAAAAAGGCTCTAGAGGAGATCCTGGCAATTATAGACCGATAAGTTTAACATCAGTACCAGGCAAATTAGTAGAAACACTAGTAAAGAGTAAAATTGCAAGGCACATAGAAGAGCACGAATTGTTGGGCAAAAGTCAGCATGGTTTCTGCAGAGGGAAGTCGTGTCTAACTAATCTGTTAGAATTCTTTGAAGGGGTTAATAAACATGCGGACAAGGGGCACCCAGTGGATATAATATACCTAGATTTCCAGAAAGCCTTTGACACGGTCCCACACCAAAGGCTTTTACGTAAATTAGGTGGTCATGGGATAGGAGGAAAGGTCCTTTCATGGATCAAGAATTGGTTAAAAGACAGAAAACAAAGGGTGGGAATAAATGGTAAATTTTCACAATGGAGGAGGGTAACTAGTGGTGTTCCCCAGGGGTCAGTACTGGGACCAATCCTGTTCAACTTGTTCATCAACGATCTAGAAAATGAGGTAAGCAGTGAGGTGGCCAAGTTTGCAGATGACACAAAGTTGTTCAGGACAGTCAAAAGCAAAAGGGATTGTGAAGAACTACAAAAAGATCTCAGCAAACTGAGTGATTGGGCAGCAAAATGGCAAATGAAATTTAATGTGGGTAAGTGTAAGGTAATGCATGTTGGAAAAAATAACCCAAATTACACGTACTACATGATGGGGTCAAATTTAGCTACGACAGATCAGGAAAGGGATCTTGGAGTTATAGTGGATAGTTCTATGAAGACATCCACGCAGTGTGCAGCGGCAGTTAGTAAGGCAAATAGGATGTTAGGAATTATTAAAAAAGGGATAGATAATAAGACAAAAGATATCATACTTCCCCTGTATAAAACTATGGTACGCCCACATCTCGAGTACTGCGTGCAGATGTGGTCTCCTCACCTCAAAAAAGATATATTGGCATTAGAAAAGGTTCAGAAAAGGGCGACTAAGATGATTAGGGGCTTGGAAAGGGTCCCATATGGGGAGAGGCTAGAGAGACTGGGACTTTTCAGTTTGGAAAAAAGGCGATTGAGGGGCGATATGATAGAGGTATATAAAATCATGAATGGTGTGGAGAAAGTGATTATAGAAAAATTATTTACCTTTTCCCATAATACAAGAACTAGGGGACACCAAATGAAATTGATGGGTAGTAGGTTCAAAACTAATAAAAGGAAATTTTTCTTCACACAGCGCACAGTCAACCTGTGGAACTCCTTGCCCGAGGAGGCTGTGAAGGCCAGGACTCTATTAGGGTTTAAAAAAGAGCTTGATAAATTTTTGCAGGTTAGGTCCATAAATGGCTATTAGCCAGGGATAAAGTATGGTGCCCTAGCCTTCATAACAAGGGCAGGAGATGGATGGCAGGAGATAAATCACTTGATCATTGTCTTCTGTTCTCCTTCTCTGGGGCACCTGGCATTGGCCACCGTCGGCAGATGGGATGCTGGGCTCGATGGACCTTTGGTCTGACCCAGTATGGCCATTCTTATGTTCTTATGTTCTTATGTCTGTGTCTGTGAGTTTAGCCATGGAGCATCCATGCCATTAGTCAGAGAGACAGAAGGTTTGGGTGCAGTGGTTGGCTCTGTTCCTGCAACAGAAGGTCTGGGTGGGCTGGCAGCAGCCACGGTCACCACTCCAGAAATCTGACGAGCATGCCGAACTGACGCAGATGAGGCCAGGCCAGTGTGATGAGGATCATTTGCACTGAATTCTGCTTGATCTTCTGCAGTAGAAGAAGAAAGGGCAGGAACGTGTACATGAGGCCCCACTAAGGTAGGTGAAAAGCATCCAGGAGAGAACCTTCCTCCAGCCGCTGTCAGACGCAGAACTGAGGACACTCTACATTCTGCTTGGTTGCAAAGAGATCAACTTGGGGAGATCCCCACTCTTGAAAGAGTCTGAAAATCACCTTGGGGTCAAGGACCCACTCATGGTAAGACAAGAAGTACCAGCTCAGGCAGTCTGCAATGGCATTGTTGGCTCCAAGGAGACGAAGGGCCTACAGAGAGATGTTGTGTTTAACATAAGTCTCATAGCTCTAGAGCTTCCTGACAGAGAGCTGCAGAGCAGGCCTCTTCCTGCCTGTTGATACAGAACATTGTGGCTAAGTTGTCCACGAGGACCCTGACTACCCTGCTCAGCAGGTGCAGGAGGAACCCCTCAAATGCCCTCTGTAGTGCTCTGAGCTCTTTGACATTTAGGTGAAGGCTCAGCTTTGTGGAGCACCATGTTCCCTGAGTCTGCAATGTGCCAAGGTGGGCTCCTCAGTCACAGTATGAGGCTTTGGACACCAACTCCAGGGAGTGTCATGGCTGCCAAATCTGAACTCCTGCCAAGATGTTGCCCAATACCATTCACCACTGCAGTGCCTGGAGGGTGTGCAATGGGACAGTCACCACTCTGTCCAGAGGGTGTTTGGCTGGAGAGTAAACCAAAGCTAACCACAGTTGCAGAGGGCGCATCCTGAGTTTGGTGAAGCACACCACCAAGGTGCACATGGCTCAGGCAAACTCTGACTATGGCCAGCGGAGTGGCCAACACTTGACCAATGAGGCTCATGAGCAACTCAAACCTATCTGGAGGTAAAAAGACTCGTGCTGTTACCAAGCTGAGGACCTCTCTGACTAACTCAATTCTCTGAACCAGAACTAATGTAGACTTTTCCTGGTTCACCAGGAGGCCCACTTGCTGACACATGGCCAGTAGGAGAGTGACAGCCCAATGGAACTTGTTCTCAGAAGGGCTTCTGACTATCCAGTTGAGATAGGGATATATCTGGATCCCCATGCATCTCAGGTAAGCTGCCACCACCGACATGCATTTGATGAAAACCCTGGTGGCCTTAGTAAGCCCAAATAGGAGGACAGCAAACTGGCAGTGTTTTGCATCTACCCTGAACCTCAGAAAGCTCCTGAGTTCCTTGAAGACAGCAATGTGGAAGTACCATCTTTGAGGTTCAGGGCAGCATACCAATCCTCCATGGTTGGGGATGATCAAAGCCAGGAAGACCACACAAAATTTGTGGCTCTGTAGATGGTGGCTCAGGTCTCACAGGTCGAGAATGAGATGTAGGCAAACCCAGGCTTTGGAATTAAAAAATACTAGGAATAAAAAGCCCTGGTTTCTGTATGGGGCAGGACCTCTTGTACCACTTCCATGAAGACCAATTCCCCTACCTCCTGTGTGAGAAGGTCTCATGAGAAGGGTCGCTGAAGAGGGATGAGGAAGGTGGGTGGGAAAGGGAGGCAAAGGAGAGCTGGAGTGTACAGCCATACTTCATTGTGGCCAGAACCCAGCAGGCTGAGATAATGGCCCTCTAGGCTGAAAGGTAGGGATGAAAACAAACAGGGAAGATCTGACTGGAGAGGTATGTTGCCTCCAAGCACACCCTCAAAAGGGGCACTTTCTGGGATTCTTGGGGTGAGCAGAGGAGGGTTCCCTGCCCTGCTTCCTCCTGTATGGTTTAGACCTCCCCTGGGCTGGGTCTTATCAAGTATAGGCCCCGCGGGATTGCAAGGGAGGAGGTTTGAACATTTGCTTCTACATTCCCAGGACATACAATCCTAGAGTCTTTGGGATGGGTCTTTCAGGCTGTGTAATTTTATGTCCGTGTTCTCTGCAAACAGGGCCTGACCATTGAACGAGAACTCTGGGCCTCCATGGACAAGCCCGAGAGCAGGAGCCATGCTGACCTGCACATGGGGATAGCAGAGGATATGGACCAAACTGTTGAATCCGTGGTGTCTGAAGCTTCTTGGAGTGCTGCCCTAGCTGTCACCTCCGCTTCATCTACCAGTTCCTTAAACTCTTTTCTGGGGTTCTCCGGTAGAGGCTTCAGACTTAGCCATTCATTGCCACACACTCATATCACAATGGGTAATCAATGTCAGCTGGTTAGCTACCTGCAGCTGGAAAATGGCAGCCAAAGTTTGCACCCAAACAGATCCAAACATCTGGAGTCTTTATTTTTGGGAGTCAGGACAGGCTAACCTTGTCACTCCCTGTGGTTAACTGACTCCACCACAAGTGAATTTGGGACCGAGCGGATGTACAAATAGTCATGGTTTTTAGCTGGGATAAAATACTCACATTCTGCCCTCTTAGAGATTGGGGGAAGCAAAGACGGTGTCTGCCACAGGGCCATCGCTATGTAGGCGACCCTCACTGGAGCCACCTTCCATCCTATCCAAGAATGCCAAAGAGGTATCGGTGGGTTCCTCCTCTGCCTGGAGATCCAAGTTGGCAGCCACCCGCTTTAAAAAGTCCTGATATGCGCTGGTATGATCCTGCGGGACCATTAGAGAGAGAGCCATTATGGCCTCATCTGGGGAGGAAGATGAGGAGGCCAGGGCTAACTGCTCCTCCTCAGGAGGTGGTTGCTGGTCTTCAGCCTCCTCCTGTAGTGTTGGGGTGACCGGTGCAGCCGAACCAGGTGCCAATGGCTGGCTAACCAGTGGTCCGGAGCAAGCTTCGAAGGCTCTGGCTATCAACCATGTAACTTGCGGCTGCATTGGGAAACCCCACCGGGTCCCTGGGCACCATTGTGAAGACCATGGTGCCTGTAGCCATGGCAATGGTTACGTGGTGCTGAGGTTGGAGGTTCAGATCGTGGTGCTGTCGTCTGCACTGATGCGAGGGAGGACCGTTCTAAGAGGGCTCCCACCAAGCTGACATTTGTTGAAGGCCACAACTGGAATCTGGTACTCTGGCCCCCAGCGTGCCAGGAACTGCCAGAGGCCGGCCACCTCTGTGATTGAGAGATGCACCCATGGCTGCAAGTCCTAGACTGGAAGTGGCCTCTGGACCTGCTTTGTGATGATGGTGACTGGAGACGAGGAGATCTCCGGGGCCAGGATGAGGAGCAGGACCTGGAGAATCATCTCTCATGCTCCAAGAACCTCAGTGCCATGTGACAGTCCTGATGCAGGGAGTTGCGTCGACCTCATGAGGAATTGTCTCACGAATGACTCTGCCGGGGTGGTAAGCAACTGGGTTGCTAGGCTGTGTATCTAATGTTTTCTGTGCTCCACATCTAGCAAAGCCCTGGCTCTTGAGCACGATCTATACCTCTCCGTGACTGGGCATGTTGGGCTGTGGGGTGCTCTTCTGAGTAACCCCACTGGAGAGCCGGAGCATCGGGAGGCCAATGGCTAAGTCATCAATGAAGGCTTCCTCCTATGCTGGGGCCCCAACACTGATGGCGGTGGCAGAACTGACAAGGGGATAACATCTTGTGCTACCTGAAATGCCTTTGGAGTGGAAGGGACTTGGATGCTCGGCACCAGAAGTGCGAAGCCCTGTGGGTCGATCCACTCTGGCTGCAGGGCCTTATCTGGCACCTTGCCCTTGTCCAACACTAGCTTGAACCTTCCCTTACGTGGTCCAGGGGATTTGTCCTTCCCGAACTTCCTGGCCCACTTCATTAGGACAACCGATGACTCTCAGTGATGAGACATCACCGGGGTGCGCTCTGCACTGAGGTGCTGGTGCTCGGTGTCGAGTCAGACCATTGGTCTGGCAGAGCCAAAGCCAATTCCATCAGCAGTGCCTTCAGTCTAATATCTCTTACCTTCAAAGTCCTAGGACAGAAGGGCCTGCAGACCCGGCACTTCTCGCTGCAATGACCCTCACCCCGCACAATGAAGGCAGTTTTCGTGAGGATCACTAAAGTCATAGGCCTCTGACAGTTAAGACATTGTCCCCAGTAGGGGACTATTTACAAAGACTGTCAACAATTTAAAACCTATTTATAGTAGGAATGTTAGCGTGTAGTCATTTAGACCAGTGTTTCTCAACCAGTGGTACGAGTACCCTCAGGGGTACTCGAGAGAAGTCTGGGGGGGTATGTCAACACAACTGAAATTTGGAGAAAACTGAATTTTTGTTTTAAGTTTTACAACGCTTTATTATTTTTGTACTTTTTATATGCAAAAATTTCATCGCCCGCCCAGCTACAATTAAATTGTTTAAACAAATGTGTTGCAATGGTAAAAAAAGTTGTGTGTGTCTGAAAACTGCATGTACTGGGGGTACTTACAATTTTTCTGAAGAGGTACTTTATAAAAAAAGGTTGAGAAACACTGATTTAGGCAATTAACCAATAAGCCTGGGCCTATTGGTTAATCTTAACAACTACACACACACAACCTCCCTGTGGGGGCAGGTGGGAGCCAGTGCTCAGGGAAGCTGGCTTGATAAAGAGGCAGCAGGACAGGGGCGGGAGCAGGCAGGAGCCGGGACACACGAGAAGCAGTTTTCAAGCCAGCTCCCCACACTTATTGGCTCCCACGGAGCTGCCTAAATCCCCATGCTGCTGCCTACTCTCTATCAAGCTGGCTCCCTGTGAGCACAGGTTCCCACCTCCCCTGCCCCCGCATGTAAATGTGTAGCCGCTAAACATTCCAGCAGTTACAATCCCGCACAATTACATGTTAATTAACATCCCTAATTTATAGTTGAAAAGAGAGAAACTAAGGAGTGCTGCAGCAATGCTGGAGCACAGTTCCAAGCACCATCACTGGTGGCAAGAAGGAATTGGAGAGGGAGGAGGGCAGGAGCTCCCTATATAGTGCGGGGTGTGTGCACCTCTTCAGGGGGCATTGGTACCCAGTCCCCTACAGATACTGTTGAGGGAAAATCTTCCGGCACCATTGAATGGACATGAGCAATCACTCGAAGAAGAGCTCTAGCTATCTGTGCATAAACCCCTCTGCACTGCCTTAGGAACCCTTGGCTCTCTCCTGTCCCTGATGGTCCCATAATTCCACTTCCACTAGCCATTGCTTCTGAAATGGCTTCCTAGAGTCAGTGTTCACCCACCCACCTACCCACCCACTTCTAGGAGTCAGCGTTCACCCATCCCTCAGGCTGATGTAGCAAAGTGGCCATTGTGTTCTACCACACTGCAGAGCTTAACTCTGTAAAACAGCTTCTGAGGGGGTTCTGCAGGTTGAGGCAAATGACACAGTGGGGGAAGCACTCCTTCTGTCCTTGCACAGCCAGCCAGGATCCCTGTTCTGTCTAGTTACAGAAGAGGAGGGTATGGGCCTTAAACAAATAACTTTTACTGATATTTGCTGGTTATTTATTAACTGGCTTTTAAAAGCATGGCTCTTCCATCAATGTTTACCAAAGGCCTTTGTCAGTGGCCTAGGAGACTAACCATGGTCTTTAAAAACCTATTTTAGTTGACTTAAGGAAAATATGATCATATTTCATAATCCTTATGGAAAGTGCCTATGAACTATATTGTGATAAAAGCCAAAAAGGTTCTATAAAAGTTGAGGTTTCAAATTACTCTAAAACCAACAGAAGTTAATATGGAAAAAAGATTCTTTTTATGAAGTTTAACAATCCTGTAGCACTCTATAGCATATTTATAATTCTCCAATCCACTTCATGGGACAGTGTAAAGACCTTATGGAAAATTATAGTTTTCTATAGGATGTCTCCATGAGGGTATTTCCTAACTTCCTCTTCTGGCCCAGTCGGCAGCAGCAACTTAGCTCCATAGCTGTGACATTACATGAGCAATAGCAGACAGGGAATGGCAAAATCTGTGTTGGATTACTGCTTTGCCCTTTCAGAACCTCCCAGAGCCCCAGCAAATCAGGTTCAGGCTTAGGAGGGGAGGGAGGCCAAAGGGCCCCACTAGATTCCTTAAGCATATGGTCATCTGTGTTTTCTAACTCCATGGTCATTTGAAGCTTGGCACATTCTGTACAGTTTGGGGATGGATGACACTCACTCTTCAGCACCACCCACCTGTCAGTGATCTGCCTGTGGAGGAGAAAGAACATGGACTCCCCTTGTCTCTTCCACATAGGGACAGACAATATTTGTATCAGAAAAACAAAGTAGTGGAGGGTAAACTCCCTTTCCAGTCCCCAAACTAGGCTTAGATCAAAGATTCAAGACTGCAATTATCCCCTACATCTAAGTCCCTTCTGTGTTGCCAGGAAGATATGTTAAACGGAGGAGGAGTCGGACTCAATTACAAGAGCTATTTTAAATCTTAAAGTAATCTTTTCTTGTAGTTTTCAATGCAATCCAAGTTGTCTGATCGTAACTTCAGACCATCCCAACTTTTCACCGCCCCTCTCCTCTAACTCCTGAAAAATAGTCTTTCTCCAGTTGTGATTGAGGCCTCATCCAGGAGGCCGGCTGGCTGGAGACCATGAGAATAATGAGCTGGAATCTGCAAAAATAAGTCACCTGCTGAGGGTAAGAAAGGAGTGGGAGAGATTATGACTTTTCTCCAGATTTCATTAATCCTGAGACCTAGCTGCATGATCAGTCCTATCTGTGGCACCTTACTCTCCATTTCTGCTTGACCATCTGTTCTGCCTCCCATCTCCTGCAAAGTTTAAGCCCTCTACCTCTGGGCTGGTCCCCTTCCACCACCTCAGAACCAGGCTTCCCTTAGTTCCTGTTGACTGGTCCAGCCCCCCTGGTGCAAGGAAGGATCTCAGAATGTGGCTCTTAATTTATAATTATATTAAACAGGCATTCAAAGAGGTATGCAGTAAGGGTCAAATGCTCTCCTTACCTCTCTGCCAGAATAACACTGGTGGGCACCAGGGAATTCAGTAGGGCAAAGCAAAAAACCCTCCCTGTAGCCCAAGAACTGAGCTGTTCCATGAACACTATTCCATCCAATGGCTGGCGAGGACTCTGTGTCCTTATCTGAGAGGAGGGAGCTGTGGAAGTGTCAGAGAGTGTGTGTCTAAGAGCAGATCTGCCAGCCATCTCCTGCCCCAACTCCAAAGAGCCTGGGCATTCAGGAAGGGCTTCACATAGGCTTTTAATATCCTGCCCTAAAGCGTGTAGAGCAGAACATCGGTGGTTCTAAAGTATATGGAGTTATATTTGGATCAGAACTAGAGGAGCTCCCATCCCATTGCTTTATTCAGCGGGATGCTCTACAGAATTTAGTATTTGTGAAGAATACATGGAAAGGTGGATTTACCACCATCCATCTTAAACCAGTATGAGTGTATCTGCTTTCTTAATAAAGCAGGTTTTTCTTGGAGTGATTGTTCCTATGTGCAAAGCACTTCAGGTTATACATTCCCTCCATATACTGAGGACCAGAGAACCTCTTTAGTAGTATCTGCATGGTCTGCCCATGTCCCCAAGGAAATAAAAGGGGCTGTTAGACAACCATAGTCAGCCTCAGTTCTTGTGCCGTCTTCCTCAGCTTCTCACTGAAAAGCGTTTGAAAACATTGTATAAGTCGCTTTAGAGCTTTGATTCGTATCACTTTCATATCAACCAAAATATCATCGACCTGTGATTTACTATACGCCTCAGTCTAGCTGGGAAGATGAGGCATGACACACACTTGACACATGCAAGTCTCTCGCCTTTAGCCTGCAAAGAATGAAATCAAGTCAGAATTTCTCTAGGCTCTGTCTCATTCATGGAGCATATGAAAGGAGAGGTCATTTCCTCAGAGGCTACTGAAATGGATCTCTGCGTGCATCTACTTTTGCTACAAGGTGCACAATGTATCTTTGATAGCCATATGAAAATGCACTCAACCCTTGGATCACGCAGCGTAGGCGGCTTCCCTTAGAGAGGTCCCTATTACTGACATCTGCTGGGTGGGAACTTGGAGTTCCATATATATTTTTTCTACATACTGTGCTCTAGTACAAGCAGATGCTTCTGATGTCTCACTACGCAGGGCAATTCTGCAATCTGTTGTGTCATAGGACTCCAGGCACCTGTTTCCTTTAAGAAACACTTGGGAGTCACCTGACATGACCACCACAGGGATGCAATCACTCCTCAAAGAACAAAAGGTTACTCACCTTGCAGTAAAGCGAATTCTTCAAGATATGTTGTCCCTCATGAGTCCACTACCCGTTTTTCCCTCACTTGGGAACACAAGGAGAGAGGAGGTATAGATAGATACTGCTAGGGAAAATTCTATAATCTGGGATGCATGTACATCCTGAAGTGCACTATACATAGGGACAACACATCTTAGAGAACACCAGTCACTATAAGATAAATAGTCCATCCTTTTTGTTTTACATTTATTTTAGATGCTAACTGAAACCATGGATTAAGAACAGAAGAAGGGCCATACTGGGTCAGACCATTGGTCCATCTAGGCCAGTATCCTGTCTGTCGACAGTGGCCAATACAGATGCCCCAGAGGGAGGGATCTCAACAGGTAACCCTCATGTGATCCCTGCCCTGTCACCCACCTCCAGAGAAACAGAGGCTTAGGGACACCATTCCTATCCATCCTGGCTAATAGCCATTGATGGACGTAACCTCCATGAATCTATCTAGCTTTTTTGAACTCTGTTTAAGTCCTAGCCTTCACCACATCCTCTGGCAAGGAAATCCACAGGTAGATTGTGCGCTGAGTGAAGAAAAGCTTCCTTTTGTTTGATTTAAACCTGCTGTCTATTAATTTCACTTGGTGACCCCTAGTTCTTATATTATGGGAATAAGTAAATAACTTTTCCTTATTCAGTTTTTCCACATCAGTCATGATTTTATAGACCTCTATCATATCCCCCTTAGTCTCCTCTTTTCTAAACTGAAAAGTCCAAGTCTTTTTAATCTCTCTTCATATGGGACCCGTTCCAAACCCCTAATCATTTTGTCGACCTTTTCGGAACCTTTTCCAATGCTAATATATCTTTTTTGAGATGAGGCAACCACATCTGTACACAGTATTCAAGATGTGGGAATACCATGGTTTTATATAGAGGCATTAAGATATTTTCTGTCTTATTCTCTATCCCCTTTTTTAATGATTCATAATATTCTATTTGCTTTTTTGACTGCTGCTGTACACTGAGTGGATGTTTTCTATCCACAATGATTCCAAGATCTCTCTCAAGTAGTTGTAGCTAAATTAGTCCCTGTCATATTGTACGTATAGTTGGGATTATTTCTGCCAATGTGCATTACTTTACATTTATCAACATTAAATTTAATTTGCCATTTTGTTGCCCAATCATAGATTTGCACTATATGAAACAAAATGGGGATTATTTTAATTAAAACTATTATATTATTTTAATATAAAACTTTTTTGTGTGATGTCATAATCTTATAACAAAAAGATCCTGTAATGTCTGTGGATTACATCATAGCTGTAGACAAAGGATTTTAAAATAGTTGTTACTAAAACTAAGCCCGAAGGACTTGAAATTAACTGTATTTCTTCCCATTGCATCATACAGATATATTTCTAAGATAAATATTTTGGAAGCTGCACCATTTGTATTCAGAAATGGAAGGAAAGATAATCTAATACTATTTAGCAGTATGAGATTTTTCCATTAAGTCTTCATGAGCGAAGATGCTTCTTTTATTGATTTATTTTCAAGTTATAGCAATTTAACTTCAAATCACAAAGAAGTTTTTTTGGTTTTTATGTAGTTCTGGGAGCTATTCTCAGAAACCATTCTGACCATATAGAACAAAAGTATTTTTTGTGCAAACACAATTATCATTAGCTTTGGAAGAAAACTGCAAAACTATATTTGTCAGTATGTTTTATTCAAAATAGTGAATATAAATTAATGATAAAATTAACAAGGGAGTAATGAAAATTAACTAAGGCAACAGCTTCTGAGTCACCCAGTTAACCTTATTTGTTTGTTTAGTCAAAACTGTAAACTCTCCATAACAGACTCTTAACCGAGGAAAATTGTACACTGCTAAGCACTGGTGATAATAATAATTATTTTCAACTGTAACCATAACCCTTTCTAGAAGAGTCACGCAAGCAAATTTTTGGTTTGCAATCATGTTTGTGAGAAGAGAAAGTGCCTCAAATACACAGTGACTTCAGTAGGGTTTGGGTCAGGCTCCATACAAATGTTATTGCATGACCAGTGATGCTGGAAGCATTTTCCTAGCTTACTCGAAATCTCTTTGTGGGTATGGGAGTCATCCAGGTCATGCAACAAAGCAAAACCATGTATCTTAAGGTGACTAGTCTCAAAGCCGTAACAGTGAAATACTATCTACATCAGGCATGGCAAACTCGAAGCCTACTGAGGGCCACACACAAAAACTGATAGCTTTCAGGGCCACCAAAGAAAATGTACTTTATCAGAAAGTCATAATTATTTATTATTATAGATTGTTTTAGGTATATTTTATAATATTTTTTTCAGTCTTGTTTTAATATAATACAATAATTTGATGTCTAAAATTGTTATTTGCCAATATAAAATATTTTTTAATTTAAATATACATTTAAGGTATTTTTTAATTTTTTATATGATACATAACTTGTTTTGTTGAAATCAAAACAAGTCTAGACAGTGGTTAATCAAATAGAACAGGCTTCTGTGAAAATTTCAGATACTTTGTAAGTTTGAGATTTTGCATAAACATAATATTCATGCACTTGCAAAAAATTGACATATTTATTGATATAAAATTAATATACAGTTTGTGATTTTATCTGGGAATAAACAAACAAACAAAATGTTAACAAAATATCCCCCACCTCTCCCCCAGAGCCAGGCACTCCCATACCCCCGTCTAACCCAAGCCCCGCCCACTCTCCCCCAGAGCCAGGCACCCCCAACCTAATGCCCCCCCCACAGACCCAGGCACCCCAACCTAATGCCTCTCCTCTCCCCCAGAGCCAGGCACTCCCAGCCCCCCCCAACTTAATGCCTGGATCTCGGAGCCATTGCTGCCGCCACACATTTCTTCCTCAGGTGCTGGGGCGGCGTGAGCACAGCAGCCAGCTGTGAGCAGGCGCTTGATGCCTGTGCAGAGCGGCCGGCTGGCCGTGAGTATGTGATGGAGCACCGAGCGGCCCGGCCGGCTGTAAGCAGCAGCGGCGGATTTAGGGCAGGGCGAGCGGGGCGGCTGCCCCGGGCCCTGCGCTTCCCGAGTCCCCGCACATGCACCATGGCACCACGGCGCATGTGCCATGTCAACTGGGGGGCCCCACGAAATTTCTCTGCCCGGGGCCCCACAGCACTGCCCTGGGCCCCGCGGCACTCTCATCCGCCCCTGGTGAGCAGTCACTAGAGCACTGAGAGGCCTGGCAGCTGTGAGAACGTGCTGGAGTGCCCAGCACCAAGTGGCCTGCTGACCGTGAGCATGTGCTGGGTGGCATGCGCAGAGTGGCTTGGCCGGCCGTGATCAGTCATTGCAGTGCCATGTGCAGAGTGGCTGGTCGGCCGGCTGTGATCTGCACTTGGCCACGTGTTCCGAGAGGCTGGTGGGCCGCACTTTATTCTTTTATAAAAATGTAGTGGCGGGCCGCAAAAAGTTTCGATTGGGCCACATGCAGCCCTCCAGAGGCCTGTTTGACATACCTGATCTACATGCTTTGTTAGTCTTTAAGGTGCTACTAGACTATTTGTTGTGATTTAAGTTTTTCCAATAGCAAATTGTGTTAAAATTACAGTACATAATTAGTGAGCAACCCCTGGGCTAAAATATGTCTACTTAAAAAGGGTTCATCAAGGAATTGTGGGTGCCAAAATGCACATACAAATCCAAGTCTATGGATAATTTTCAGAGAGAATTAGTAGCTCTATTTGAATAAATTGTTCTTCAGCAATAGAACTCCCCCAGCTATAACTACCAGCTTCATGTTTGTGTATCTCCAGAAGGTAAATTAGGGCCATCTTCAGCACATGGATTTGAGGCCAGTCTTTGGCCCTTTGCTTTGCACAGAGTATCTGAAAGAAACATTTAGATGTATGAATGAGATTAACTTCTCAAAGCAAATGATTTCAGTAGCTATCCTTGGACTGGCAATGGTTAAAGACAAAAATGGATGTGTTCAGCATTGGTACCCCTCAACCTAGCTGATTTGGCCTCCCCTCTGAGCGTGCAATGACTGCTGGTCATTTTTGTCAAGTGCACACGTCTACCTGCTTTGTGTGTATTAATACTGTAAGGAGCACGAGTTTTAATTCCCAGCACTAATCTCCTCACACCATATGATTTAAATTAGAGCAGTCAGAAGTGTTTATGCCAAATGAGCTGTTCATACCATCTCTAACTCCAGCTGCTTGGAACAAAGTACTGCAGCGTGGTAAGGGGTCTTTGAGTGTTTCAGAAAAGTAACTGCTGGAGAAGCAGATAAAAGACGTACTAAAGGAAGAACTAAATTGAAACAACACATTAAATGTACCCCCCCACCCATGAAAAATCTATTTGGAGATAAAGCTGAATAAAGATGCTTCCCCTCCCCCCCAAAAAAAATCTAAGATGGGTACAAGTTTCTTATTTGCAGTCCCTGAGTCCTGCTGCTCCCCTCCAGCACAAATCTTAATAACATAGTGCTAGGATGGGCACTGTTTGTTTGTTTAAACGTATTTTATTGAAGGCAGACATTCCAATACTTGGGGATGGTGACCAATACAAACCTCTATATCATTTGGATTTAAGGGTAGAGTGGGAGGGGAGAAGGGACTAATTAAAGAAATGATCCCTTTTTTTGAGTTAGCCACAACTTGAATTCCAGCAAAAGATCACACACATGTCATGTGAAGCCTCCAGCATTTCCAGATGTCAATCTTCATCCTCTCCACTCCAGTAGGTTTCAGCACCTTCCCTCCATTGGATCATATTACACCATTCTTTTAGGTTAAAAAAAAGTCCTTTATTAAATATTTATTCTCCAACTAGAAAACTTATCTACTATATATGAAACAGTATCTGCATCCATCTGCCTGTTCAAGAACTCTTCCTAAACGGTAAGAGCTAGGACCACCAAATTCATAACTTAAAACGAGGGGTTGGTTGTGCCAGGAAATTGGTATGTGCCTGGAATGGGACTGTCTCTCAGAAAACCACAGAGAAAAGAGACTTAGTAGGCACGTGAAAGGCAAAGGGGAAAAAAAAAAAATCTGTCCCTCTATTCCCAGCCATCTACTCTGTGGGAGAACATGACAAGGAGTCCTGTGGCATCTTATAGACTAACAGATGTATTGGAGCATAAGCTTTCGTAGGCAAAGACCCACTTCGTCAGATGCATGTCTGACAAAGTGGGTCTTTGCCCACGAAAGCTTATGCTCCAATACATCTGTTAGTCTACAAGGTGCCACAGGACTCCTTGTCTCTCTTGCAGATCCAGACTAACATGGCTACCCCTCTGATACTTGACACAATGTGGGAGAAGTTCCCTTCCATCACCACTTGCTCCCTCTGCCTGGGTTAATTTCTGCCTCAGTCCTCGAACTTTTTGCTGCTACACTTAGGCAGCCTGCAAAGCTGCAGCAAATTGTGGGCGGTTAAGGGAGAAAAAGTCACTTCTTTTTGCTGACTATATGCTGATTTTTGTTACCCAGCCAAAGGCTGCAAAGTGTTTGTTAATGTCATTAATTATTTCAAGCAATCTGTTACACCTCAACATTAATTTTAATAAGGTGGAAGCTGAAAACCTTCCATATGCTTCTCCTGCAGCAACCTCTGAGTCTGTTCCATTTAAACAAGCTAATGAAAAAAGACAAGCCTCTATAGTTTGGCCTCTCTGTAACACTGTCTTTCAGCAGAGATTAGAGGGTTAACTTTACTCCTCTGCTAAATTAAAGCAAATTGGATTTGGCTAGGCAGCAGCCCTTTCCTGGGCTGCATCAATCTAATTAAAATGATCATTCTCCCATGCAGCTTTTACCTTCTTCAACTCAGCTTGCCAGGGGGGAAAACAAGACTTTAAAGATTTAGTGGTTGGGGTCAGGTGGTAGGGTTCATCAGATAGGCGTAAAACTCTATACTGTCGGTTAGGTAATGATCATCTCTGCTAAGGAGAAAGAGAAAACTGCAGTGTCTAATCTTTACCATCTTAGCTGGGTTTATCAAATGCATACACTCATAATAAGGCCCCCGGGATATTTGATGTAGAGATGTCAGACTTCACCTCTCTGTTACTGTATTGGCAGAATTCCTTTCATGCTGGAATAGCTCTTGTATTAGCTGGCACATCTTACTCACTTTGAGAGGGAATGAGACACAAGCATAGGCGCTCAGTCCCCATAAGTAGTAACCTGGAGTTTTCTTCCCCAATTGGAAATGTTGGGGGATGATTCACTGGCACAGCACTTTGGTGAAAATTGGTGGCTGTTTTATTATTATAACAGCAGCATCCCAACAGAGACTAGAGCATCAGTCCCGACTCAGTGGGTGCTCCAGCCACAGCTAACCCTCTCTCTTTGTCCCTCCCATCCACCAGCAGCTCCACTGATCAACTCCTCCCCATCCCTGCAAGCATGCCATGGGACAGGTCAGAAAGAGGGCAGGACTGGAACAGAAAGAGATGGGGCAGGAGTGGGGGCTTGGTGAAAGGGTAGAGTAAGGGCAGGCCTAGTGATGGTCAAGTACCCCCCAGGCAGAAAAAGTCAGTATCTATGGACTAGAGCCCTACAGTGCTCGGTGTTGTATATCCAAACTGAGAGCCCCTTGCCTAGGAACACTTACAATTTAAATAGATAAGATAGATCAAAGATGGGATATTTTAAAGCTTTGGAACTGAGGCACAGATAGATTAAGTGACTTGGCCAAGGTCACTCTCTGTGGGACTGCTCAGCTGAGTCTCAGTCCAGTATTTTAACCCTAAGACCACTCTTCCTCTGTCTTTAAGCACTACCAATATAGAGCACTGGATTGGACACACAAAACAACGTGGCCTCTGGCTGTTGGAATTTTACATTTAGACTGACAGACAACACAAACCACAGGGAGACTCAGATGAAAGTTGATTTCCTGCCCTCCCTCAGTTATGTCGCCCTTTGCTTTCATATTATGGACTGGGAGGGGGAGGAGGAAAATCAGCATTTTATTACTTTGTGGAAGGATTTGGATGAAGAGAAGCCTGAAACACTGGGATTGAGAAGAGATGCCTATGCAGACCCTTTACTTTAGTGACACGAGAACTATTGCCCCAACACAAACATTTCTTTGCCTTTTCCTCAGTAAAGGACGTCTGAAACAGAAGTCGTCCTCCATTCGTTTCATTGATCAACCTCTCTGTTGAGAATCAGTCTGCTTCATTGTTCATGTGGTGTGTCAGCGTATTACAGGAAACCTATGAAGCAAAACCTAAGGCTTGGGGAAAGGACCATGTTGTTAAGTAATCCATACATTACTGCAGAGGTAGGAACGTGTTACTTTATTGGATCAGACCAATATCTCGTGATAAATTACAGCACCAGCTATTCAGGGGAAAACAAAGAAACCCCAGAATTGGCAATTTTGCACTAACCTCTGTCCATGGTAGTAGCTATTTCTGAACCACTATAAATTGACCTCTGGCCTACGCTACAGGATAAGGTCAAATTAAGATACACAACTTCAGCTATGTTAATTGTGTAGCTTAAGTTGAAGTAAGTTAACTCGAATTTTGGCACCGTCCACACTGCAGGAAGTCAAAGGGAGCACACTCTCCCTTACTCCTTGTAGAAGCAGGACGACCGGCCTCAATGGGAACCTCTCAGTTCGAATTAGTGTGTCTTCACTAAACCCACTAATTCGAAACCCAGAAGATCAACTGCGGCTGTTTCAATCTTATGCATAGTGTAGACGGGGCCTGACTTGACACCTGTTAATACGAGTGTTTATATTCTTTCTAGAAAAATATTTTATGCCGCTTGCTTACTTTGCTATGGATTAAAAAAACCCCATAATGGGAATATAAAAATAACTTTCCCCTCATGCAACCCCAAGAAGCCCATGAAAATAATACTGAGAGTAGTTAGGCTCATGCCCGCCAGGGATGTCTGTCTATTGCAGCTGGATAGCCTAAACCATCCATCTCAGTGACGCCATTAACCACCACTCTCATGCTTCTAAAATCCTCTGCCACCCTTAAGTTCTTCTTCTTTCATATGGCTTGGGTAGGTGGCACTAACTACACATTTATATATAAGTTTGATTACTAGCCCATCGCCACAGCAGTGAGCTGGTGAATGCGCTTCAGGTGCCCCGGCAAAAGAACGAAGGGGACATTCAGATATAATGTGCTCCACTGTCTGTGCCTGGTGACTACAGTCTTCTATAGCTGTTGGCCTCATTTTCCATTTAAAGATTGTTGGTCCGCATCTTCCAGATGTCGTCCTGACACCATTCAATCTGCACGAGTCTTTCCAACATAAATCAAAACCCGGTGGTTTCTCAATGGGATCAGAGATGAGCTGTTTGTTTGGAGCAGTGCTCTATGTGCTTCAGCATCAATGTTGGGTGTAAGGATCTTAATATGAATCCATAGAGGGTTGTGGGATTTTAATCTCATTTTTGGTGTGTTCTGCAGGCCCTGATACAATGGGATCCTCGTATTTGCATTGATGTGATTGAGAAAGTGACATGTCTGAGCAGTTCTTCTAATCTAGGAGGCTGGATGTGCAAGAGGACCAAAAGCCAGTCAACTGGAGTTGATTTCAGCATCCCTGACACTAAGCACGTAGCATTATGGAGCTAAGTGTCAAAGAGTTGCGTGTGATTGCTGAGAGATCACACTGGTGCACAATATTCAGCTGCAGAATATATCAAGGCAGATGTTGTGATTCATAATGTCCATGGACTGGAGCCCCATAACGTTCCGGACAATTTTCTGATAAGCATGACATAAGGTCAAGTCTTATCTCACAGTGTTCTTAAGGTGTTGTCAAAAGATCAAACTCCAGTGCAGTGTAATGCCAAGATACTTTGGATTAGCTTCATGGCTGATCTTACTGCAGAACTGCACATCAAATTTGACCTTAGCCGTTTTATAGTTTAGCTGGAAAGCAGTTACCATGGGCTTTTTTGGATTAGGCCTAAGTTTCCAGCACTGGAAATAACCAGCCATGGTGCTAAGATCTCAGGTTTGGTTGCAGCTGATGATAGGGAGACTTGTATGCTGAACAGTTAGGGCAATATCATCTGCATCCATGAATTTCCTTGATGCCATCACTCGTACAGCCACAGTGTATAGATTAAAAAGCATTGAGGCCAGGAAAGACTCATGCAGATAGAATGGCATCAGGACATCTTAGGGATGCCCAAGAGTTCTTAATCTACTGATCTGACCATTAAGACGTACCTTAAAGCAGCGATCCCCAGTCACTGCCAGCAAGAGACAGATTATTCATCGGCCATGAATGACGTAGGAGACCTTGAGGAGGAGGTGTCAAATGCCAAGGACAGATCAGCAGGAGTGATTCCTGTCTTCATCTTAGATTGGAATCCTGCCTCATTGTGGCGGGTAAGTGAAGCTACATGGTCACCGCGGCTCCTCTTTGAGCGAAATCCTGTCTGCTCCACTGGAAGGATGTCTTCAATGCTGTCGGAGAGATGGTGGAGCAGCACCCATTACATGGGCTTGCTGAGGGTAGAGAGACAGTGTGTTCTGGGACATGGCTGAAGGTGCCTGGAGTGGACTCTAAATTATTAGTTCATTTGCCTGACATGAGGCAAAATGTCCAAGTGCAAAGCTTGGTAGTAGCAGTAGTTACCTGAGCTTAGAGCACAGGAAACCTGGAGTTGTGACCTCAGGGAAGTTCCATATTCATTTATAGTTAATGCAACTTAGCTTGCTGTTAATTTAAGTCCCTTAAAAGGAAATGCAGCTCAGAAATTTTGAGGCAACTCTGGTCTAATGTGAATTAGAGGTAACACAGTGGCTCGCTAGCTACATTATTTTTCTGTTTAAATACCAGATTTTAATTTTCTGCCCCCAATTAATCTACTTCTTAAAGGAGATGCAGCAATTAGAATCCCTTTATTCTGCAGTTAATGATTTTTTTCCATCTTGCCAATTATTATCCTAACAAAGTCTCAATAGCTTCTACTTAGTGAGTAAAAATCTGTGAAGTTCTGTGACAGACTCAGTTTAGGATATGCACAAAGTTTCTAATCATAACAGAACTTATGTAGTGTATTTAAGAAAAATTAAAAATTTCTTGGTACACATCAGGCCTGATTCTTCACAACTTTGCTCCTGGCTTGGTTATGTACACGATGTAAAGTGGTTATCAATCTCCCAAAGCAGGTGCAAAATGCTACCATTTGGATTTAGTAGCATTTTACACCCACTTTGCACATGGTGTGACTACTCAAGGGCAGGGCATTGGAGAATCAGATCCCCTGGAAATACAAAGTGTTTTGTCCAAACACACAAGTGAATGAATTTACTCATTGAAGCAGCCACAGTGAAGTCAGTGGAATTACTTGTTTGAATGAAGTTGCTCACACGCTTAATTCTTTCAGCCCCTAGGCTTGTAATGCAGTTGAGAGTACACATGCTGGATGTAATTGGTGGCTATTTGCTGTTTGAAAGATGCTTTTACCTGAAGGTCACGAGCAAAGGAATCAGTAAATGTGTCTGACCTCAAGCAGTTTTATAAATAAAACTATGAAGCATTTCATGTCCATCTGCAACAGGAAGATATTTGTTACTATGGATTTTTTTTTTAAATTATAAGCCTATAATGAAACGCTAACATCATTCAAAAATCTGAACTCAAATATAATAGTATAGCTTTATATCTAAAAACAGACTGATATTTCAGTTGTAAAATCATTTTATTGGTACAAATATACATATGAATAAAATCCCTTCAACCTGTAATATAAGTGACTGTCTGTGAAATATGCAAAAACAAGCAGAATTGGTTTTTTTGGGTTTTTTTTTTTTTTTTTTTTTTTACAGGCGTCAAACTGTTTTTCTCTTAGAATTACACATTAAAAGTAAGCTAATATGCAGACAGAACTTAAGAAGGCCTCTACAAAACACCAATATTAATAAAATGTCAACTGCTCTCATTCCAATCAACTATATACATTAATGTATGAATGCGGAAGCATAAGATTTCATTAAGATTCTTCTATGTTGTGCTTTCTGACAGTACACAAACATAAGCATTTGAGTTTTATGTACAACACAACAGGAAGAAAGAAGGTCCCTATGGGAGAATGTAAAAACCATACTCAAGCATCTAATATATATAATTTATACAAATTATTTGATTAGTGTGCTCTGTTAATATAAATTACAATGTGCAATTTCATACCGCAAGAATATATTTATAGGTAAGTCACGTGCAGATTTGACACATTTACATTCAGCAGTACAACACATTACCTGCTGTACAGTGTATTAGTGTAAGACAGTGTCCAGTTATTTGCTTTGCTTCTAAATGCCCTAATGCAGGGAGTTCTTTGTAGCTGCTTCAGAGAAATTCAAGTAGAGTACATGATATAATTGCTGGCTTTAGCAAGGCATGGAAGGGGAGGTCAGAAATCATACATAACAGAAGTTAAAGACCAAATCAATGCATACTGATTGTACTGTAAATCATGATTTTTGAGATTTATACATGAAAATGCATCCAGGGTTAAACAATAGCTGGTAAATAGAAGGATCATTGATTGTTCTACCCTGATTGCAATAAAGGATCTTGCACTAGCAAGCATTTGCATTGATAACTAAACAAAAATAAAATCTTTATCTGCTTCTTCTCCAGAGTCACTGGACTTGCTTCCCTGCTGGCCATCTTTACTTAAGGACCTCTGTTTTAATTCTTGATGCTCATGTGTTTGGTGTCCAGGGCTTCTTTTTGGAGCTGTAGAAAATATGGAAGTAGATCTTACTCATCATTTCACAAGGGACAAAAACATTAAAAATATTAGGGTCCCGCTCCTAATCCCCGTGAACTCAACAGAAGCTTTACCATTTCCTCCAGTGTTATTAAAACTAGAAAGAGGAGGGAGGAAGAAAAGGAAAAGAACTTAATACCAGTGTCAGTCTGCAAACTAGGAAAGTTTTGTTATGCTATCTAAAACAAAGCACTATGCTTGTACACAATTAAAATGAGAGATGGTCTGGATAAAAAAGGTTTCCTAAAATGTATTATCGAAACACTTAACAAGTCAATGCCATTTTAAGATTTAGCACTCCGTCCAGGTGTACGCATGTCTGCCACAATGTACCCACAAGTTTCTAGAGACTCTCACAATAATCCCCAAATCAGTAGTTAACATATCTATAGAATGCATTCTTCCATTGTGTCATTGCATGAGTACATTTTGTTTTGTAGTGGTTCAAAAGCATGAATGTCTCTGAGTACAGAATTTGGCCATTAGCAATGAAGTTTAAATATCATACCATACCCATTGGAAAATATGAAGGACAAAGTCTGAATGAAGAAAGAAGAATAGTAAAACTAGTACACCAGATCTCACCAAATTAGATCGAGACATTTTAAACATTTAGGAGACCTATGGGGATGTTTCCCTTTGTTGCAAGTCATCTCCTCCCACCCTGGCCAGCAAAACATTTTGGTTAAAACAATGCTAACAAGTAATGACATTACTTGCTTCTGCACAAGTTTTATTTAGCTCACCAATAGCACATTTCTGGCTCTCTAGTGTGAAGGAAAAAAAAATCCTGTACAACTAGAGACAACTGCACTTATTGCACACAATTTTGCTTCCATAATTTGCCTGTTCAGTGGTGAGTGAGACACTCCAAATTATCAGAAGGGTAGTCGTGTTGGTCTGATATGCAAAAACAATGAGGAGTCCTGTGGCACCTTTAAGACACACAGATTTATCTGGGCATAAACTTACGTGGGTAAAAACCACTTCATCAGATGCATCTGATAAAAGTGGTTTTTACCCACGGAAGCTTATACCCAAATAAATCTGTTTGTCTTTTAAGGTGCCTCATGACTCCTTGTTGTTTTTACTCCACATTATGCTAGCCAAAATACAGCAACAAACAGTAAGTAGCAATCATGCAGCAATTTTCATCCCCTGGGCAACCATTATCATCCCAGGTTCACACATGGGGAAAGTGAGGCAAAGAGAGGCAAAATGGTTTGCACACAGTGAGTCAGTGTGCAGAACTGTAACAGAACCTAAACCTCTGCCTCCCAGACTCATGATCAATCTACTAGCATGCAGATTTCAGTACCTGGAAAAGTATATTACAAAGAAATGGGTACTATGTTCCTTACAACTGTATTTCTTTTAAGATGCCAAGAGCTGTCAGAATGCAAACAGTAAGGACCTCTGGATTTGCCATATCTTGCAACAACATCCTGCTCTTTCAGGTAGCAACTGTCATGATAAACAGATATAGAACAGTGTCCAAGTTGCTGTTTCAAAGGTGACTTAAATGAGACTCAGGTAAGCTTTTTTTTGAAAATGGGACATAGGCATATTGCAAACTATACCCGGTCATATTCTCTCTCCTATTGTTCCTGCACACCTCTGCCAAAGGCCGAAACTCAGCTTACCATAGCAGCTATTTTATTCTGTGCCATAACATGGGACTGGGAAGCTTATCCAGAATGGTGCTGACATATTGCACTGGGCATTTAAGCCCAGATTCTACAACCAGTCCCGTGCAGGCAGGTCCCTGCACCCATGAAGAGTCCCACTGAAGTCTTGGGCCTCTACACTGACACATGGATACACCTACACAAATCCCATTGCAGGACTGGGCCTTGGATATCCACTGTCTATGATATCTTAAAGCTGGACCTACTATCAAGAATGAAGAGAATGAAAATTTGATTATGATGGGAACAAAAAAATTGGACTCATCTGTAGGGGAAGTCTTAAATTCAAGCATACTAAGTTTCATTCCTCCCAACAGAGAAGATCAATTTGCATGGTAAGACAGAAAAAAAGTCTATTTTCCTTAAGGAAAATAGCACAAAAAGGGGAAGAAATACAGACAGGAGGTATGATATGATCACACAAGAGATGTAGCTAAAATAAATGTAGATGAATGAAACTGAACATTAGTGTCAAAATATCTTCTTAAACAAAGTTACTTTGAATCATTTATATTAACCAGTTATGAGAGATAATGAGAAGCACAGAACATTTTGAGAACAATAATGACAATAAGGTATTTCAGAAATATATGCTTTCACGGAAGTTATGAAAACAGATTTTCCCCCCAATAATTTTACAGTATATTAAAGTTATTTTTCAGTAAAATCTTAAGCACAGAGCAGAGTTTGCTTTTCAGGTTAAGAACCAATACTCCAGTAATTCTAGTAAAGTACCATATCAAAATAAACAGATTAAGTTCTCAAAAGGTTCAGTGAGTGATGTGCTAAAACTGGCATTAACAATACTCAATCCCAAAGACGCATGGCTATAGCTGGTGTGGGACAGATGACTTGGGCTCGGGCTGTGGGAGCATAAAACAGCAGTGTAATCTTTTGGGTGTGGGATACAGCTCAGGCTCTAAGACCAGCCGAAGCCAGGATGTCTGCACTACTACTTTTGCTCCACAGCCAAAGCCCTGCAAGCCCCTGTCAGCTGACCAAGGCGTAGGCATACTCTGGTAGTCCTCTTGGTCAGAGAACTTCACTATGCACTGTGGCAGTGTTCAGTGCTTGTCAACGTGGGGAGAGAATGCACATATTTTTATTTCGAATAACATTTGCCTTTAGAGAAAGGGTTTCAATCGGGAGCACAGAAATGATTCATGTCCCATTAGATTTACCCCTCTCATTTTTTAGTGGCAAGCCAAAACACCTCTCAGGTTCCCTGCTGTTATTTTCTATATGTATCTTCCCCTTTGTTAGTGCCAGTTGTTAAGCACTGTGCCAGCGAAAAATGAAAATGGAAGGTTCTAACCAGTCGTTGGCTGTGACTTCCTGTGCCCAAACGCATTTGCTTCTTCTTCTGCACTGGTGGAGTATTGCCTTGAAGCTCTTTTCCCTCCACTGGCTGGCTTGTCACAGTCATGATCTGTATCTCTTTTGTTATACTCTCCTGTTTGCTCTAGCAGGGAAAAGGGATTAATTTATATCCCCAAATGTTCTGTATTAAGCCACATATGAAAGGCAATGGTTAATAAAAAGATGATCTTATCTTATCTTATCCACACCATATAATGAATAATAAGTTCTGTAGTATATTACTCGAGGATAATATTCTACAGAATCTGATGCATGTTTACTTTAATTGGCACAGTTATCTGTATTTGCTGATATTACAGAATTCTGCAGCTAATCTATGGAAGTGCAATGTAAAAAAAAACGTGTATTTTGTGATTCCCCCAAATAGTGCAGTTGTATTCATTAACATAAGAGGATTTTATAATCTAAGCAATTTCCACCTTCTTTCTCAATGAATATAATCAAGTTTACCAAGCAACAATTTGGGCAGATTTGCAGTGATTTACTAATTTAAGGAATCAGTTGAGTATGTTATTCTGAAAAGAGGCACAGAATAAAAAAACCCAGGAGTAACTGACATGAACAAGTACTATAGTAATAAATTAAAGTAACTGAGGGGGGGAAAAAAAAAAGAGCAAACAGAAGCATAATTTTCCATGTTTGCCAGACAATTCTAACTTAAATAACTGATAAAATGGTCTATGTTGTGTGGAAGTGTGATAGGGTGTACCAGACCTGCACTGAACAAGCAGGGTTTAGCCAGGCTATCCTGGCTGAAGGAACCCTGCCCCCCCAGCCCTGCTGGGTATGCTCAGACTGTAGACCAGATATAAAAGCCTGGGGAGAGGCTCAGTCTGGGTGGGCTGGTGGAGGAGAAGGACCTCTGGTTATAGCTCCTGAGCAGCCGCAGTCAGCTGCCAGAGCCAGGAACAGTGGACTCCCTGACAACGGCTGGGTCACAATGCAGATTCCCAGGGATACGTGGCTCCCGAGGAGTCAGAGGACCCAGCTGCTATTTGGGACACCAACCCATTGGATCTGATAAGAAGCGGCTCAGGGAGGGTGCAGGAGCAGTCTCTCCCACCCTGAGATCCCTGGTGTGTTTCGGTCAGATTCCCTGCCGAGGGAGTGGTGGATCCTTCTGCCACTCACAGGGCCCTGGGCCAGGACCCAGTGGAGTAGGGTGGGCCCGGGTCCCCCTTCCGGGGCACAGCTCCTTCCCCCCGCCCCCGTGACTTTGGCCATTGAGCCATCTAGCCCTGCCTTAAAGGGCCAGCCTTTGACTTTTATTTCCTGACTGGGGCCAGTGGGCCAAGCAGCCTGGCATTCAAGGGCCAGCCTTTGACTTTAACTCACTGACTTTGGCTATTGGGCTGTCTGGCCCAATGTTAAAGGGCCAGGCTCTGACTTTCATGTACTGACTTTGCCTTAGTAGGCCTTCCCACCCTGCTTTAAAGGGCCATGCATTGACTCTGGCCATTAGGCCATCCGGCCCCGAATAGAGGGGCCTAACCACGGGTGTTTTACCGGTCGTGTGGGATGGGTTGCGGACTCAGAGAGCTCAGGGACACGAGATCCTACCCCCTGGGAGAGAGAAGAGAGGCCCGCCTCACAACAGGGAGATAAATCAAGGACCAGGAAATCCTATTTCTGCAATCACAAATTATTTGTGAACAACTTTCTCCATCTGCTGTAGCTGTACTCCCACAGCTGCAATGGCAGGGAGGGGAAAAATTATTTCTGATGTTGGAGTAGCACCTGGAGTAATTCAGACAGCCCTGGGGGCTGAAGGTAGGGGCACTGCTCTTAATCACCATAGTGCTGCCATGCCCCATCTGTGCCAGTCCTAATCTTGGCACAACCTCTATGCCAAGATTCATAAGGGGACCTTGAAATATAGCCTGGCTGTTTTCTGCAGTGCCTGTGCCAGAGCTCTTGGTTGGGACTCTTGAACCCTTTTTCTGACATATCTGCACTGTTCCAAAATTCTGGTTTGTATTAGCTGGCATTCTCTACAAAGATGAGAGTTATGTGCAATTTACTATGCGGGGCTGGATTTCTATGGAGCACCCACAGGGAAAAACCAACGTGTGCTGGGAAGCACCCCTGCCAGCTCTCTCTTCTCCCAGTGCCTCCTGCCCATCAGTAGGCTCTGCCAATCAATGTCTCCCGCCTGCCACGATCAGTTGTTCGGCGGCATTTGATAGGCTCTGGGGAGTGAGAAGGTAGTGAGGATGTGGTGTGCTTGGGGAGAGAGCAAAGCTGGATGGGAAAAGATGGGGTGAAGGTGGAATGGGGGCAGGATGGATGTGGGGCCTTAAGGGAAAGGGTGAGTGGGGACAGGGCCTGGGGCAGAGCCGAAAGTTGGCTCCTATGGATGTGTCTACACTATGTCCGGGCTTCAGCATACATCAGTTCTAACATGACAGGGCTGGACTGTCTGAGCTCGAGCCAGGACTGAGGGTCCAAACCCCATCACTTTGCAGTGTAGATGCAGCCCCTCATGACTTGGGTCTTGGAAGTCAGCCAGCAGTATCCCACAGTCCCCCAGAAAAACTTCCTTAGTCCTATCTCAACAATATATAACTTACTCTGCTGAAAAGAGAAGCCAACCCCTCTTTGCTAAGGGCAGCAGCTCAGGCCAGCGTTAACCCATTGTCTTCTGAGCACCAATCTGCCAGCAACAACATCAGAGAACATCTTCAGTTTGCAACAAACTGATCAGGCCTTTTGCAAAGTGACTGCACATCAGGGCAATAAAGTTTTCCCACAGTGCACCCTGGACTGAGGGCTAGAGCAGCCATATTTCAGGTGTGAGAAGAAGTGTTTGGGACTCTAGGAGCATGGTTATTTTGACTCAGATCTAGGCACTGCACTAAGTTTGAGCACAGCTTAGAAAAGGCTTAATGTAGGGTTAAAATACCATGTAGACACTCAAGCCCTGGGCTCTCTAACACAAATCAGTTCTCGGCTTACATAGCTCCTTTGTCCCCCTTACCCCAAAACTCTTCTAAGAGGAAGCCAATTCAGTACGACACACACAGAGCACATCAGCAACAGCCGGAATCCAAAAGTGGGGCAAAGAGAAGAAAGTGGTTTATGGAATCCCCTAAAACAGAACATTTTCAGAGTCCTTGCTCAGGTACCCTGACATACTGAGCATTGTTTGACATGAATTCAACAGAGTACAATGATCCCAGAAGGGAGACTGGAAAAAGAAATTTAACCACTCCAGTGAGCTCAGGAAGATAGCTGTGACCAGTACACATCTCCAGCCTGATCTTAACTGACCAAATTATTTTGTATATGATCCAAGTGGCTCTCACTTCATGTTTCTGTTGCTCTGGTTTCACTGTAAAATGGTCACTATTAATATAACATAACATTACATTTGTTTCTCCTCTTTTGATCAAACTGTATTAAATAAGACAGGAGGAAGGTACTGAACCATGAGTTATCACACACACTTCTCCTACTTCCTATCCCCAGGTACAAAGCAAAGAAATCAGGAAACTAGTTTCTTTCGAAGATGTACTCATTAACAGAGTGAGGCCAGGCAAAGGACATTGGGACAGTGACTATCTCAACAATCTTACCATCTTGAGAAAATGATCTGATGGTGGGCTGGGGGCTGCTTTGACCATCTTTTTCTTTCTCAGAAGGAAGCTTCTTTAGCACAGGGGGAAGCAGAGCAACTTTTGGGGAACCCGGGCCAGATGGAGACTCTGGCATGTCCTCTGTGGAAATAACACACACACACAAGCAGATACATCACATTTCTTGCTAGACAGTTTCCAAGAATAGCATTCACATAGTAGGCAATTCCAATGAACTATTAAAAAAACACCCCAATACACAACCAACAACATAAAGGATACATTCAGGGTTTTAGCGCTGCTAAAATTTGGGGCAAACCGGAGGAAACATTCAGGAAGTCTAAGAATCAGACACTAAGGCCAGAAGGGACTTTTGAGATTTTACAATATTAAGAAAGAATGTCTGATTGGTACTCAAGCCGTCTGGAAGAATTTTACTAGCTAGCAAGTTTTTAAAAAATACAGGAGGTGTAAATTAGTCAAACTATCCACTTACATATAGTAGCTAATTGTTTTGCTACGACTGTTGATTATATTGTAGACCTGAATTTCAACTCCTAATGTGATGCTCTATTATTGAAGTTAAAAAAATTCTGAAAAGAACAACCTAATTTATTGGAGGGCTAGAAATGAATTATGCAATTAATAAAGAAAAGTTAAAGAAAATTATTCAGAAATGTATTTAAAAATTGTGATATTGATATTTTTAATAAGCTTAATGTGAGAAACCAATCAAGCTTCATAGCTATAAATTACAAAAATAAAAGTAAACAGAACTTTCATAAATAGTTTGCAGAACTCTATACTTTTCAAGGGAATACTATAGGTTCTTCATTACACCTCTTTTTCTTAAAAAAAAAAAAAGTTTTGAACTTGGAAGAAAGCTCTAGGTATTTTCATTTTTTTAAAGAACTGGATAACTGTGACAGACATCCTCTCAGTGGTCTGATGTGAATTATGCATGCCATATAAAATGTACAGAGGTGTTTTGTATGTACAATTTCTCCATCTTGAACTAGGTTACTTGCAAAGCGGGTCCCTTTCATTTGCATGGTAGTGAAATACTATAAAGGCACTGCTTAGGTGTTTTTTTCATAAGCATACTGACTCTAATGAAGGAAATGGTGCATGGGTGGAGGTGGGAGAAGTAAGCTCTTAGGAAACATTGACTGATATTACACGTCTGTTTAGAATGACAGTTCAAACAAGTACTGGAAAAGAATGGTGTTTTGTCTTACCAATGAATGGCCATCACAAAGGAAACAGCAATTCTGCTCTAGACTAAGCTATGAGATAATCCTTCAAATGCTATGTAACATTTGAACTGACAAAACTCATGAGTTGTAGGCAAAAACTGATTCTGCCACAACAGTAGCAGCAATGGTGGAGCCCAACTATAAACAGGGCTCTGACTACTGCATGGTGTTTTCACCACTGTGTCCTCTATGCTGTGTTAGACAACAGGATAATAAACATGCCAGGAATTGCTGGAGTCTGCCTGTATGTTAACACTCTCATTTTTGCTACCACCAGAGGAGTTGAAACTGTGGCAGCAATGATGGGGAATATCTGTCTCCCTTCCAAGGCACAAAAAGGAGTTTCAGTGCAGGCACAGCCTGGGACATACATCTTTTGGAGGAAACGAGCAATGGGAGGAACTGACAGCTTTGCAGTTGTGGGTAAGTTCAGACCATCCTCCTTCATGGGCTTTTCAGACATCTTAAACTCTATTTTCAACTTAAGTCAAAGACTGAACGAGTGATGCCTTCCTGTTATACACATCTAGTGGTGTTTTACTTAAAGACATATCTTATTTTATGATTGACTATAAAATAACCAATATAAATTTATTAAGAGGTGATCTGGTACCTGTGAGAGAGGCAAAAAGTAAATTCTAACCACTGGTGAGGCAGTGACTGGATTAGGAAGATAATGGACAGAGCACACAATCAAGGGCAAGGAAGAGGCTGCAATTTCACTCTGCAAATGGTTCTTCTCTAGGGCTGGCAAGTACCAACATGAGCATGGGAAGACTCTAAATATCTGAAAGGCACTAGGAGTGGTTACAATCATCCTGTTTAGTCATTAGTGATTAGTAAACAGTATGTTTGTCAGAGGTGCCAGGCAAGTCACAGTTTCCAGTTTAATTCTTTTCACTCTCAATGTCCATAACCTTTTGGGCAGATGCATACGAGGGGACAGGTAGGGAAATGTGAAGAAAACTTTCAACTCCATTTACTGTCTTGAGATAATGCCTGAACAGGAGTTTAGTAGAGAGTAGACATTAGCAGAGGGCCAAGGAGCAATTCTTCATGATTATAAAAGACCAAACCAATGGATCTGAAGCCCATTCAATATAGGGGAAGAAAGGGGGGAAAAAAAGAGATACATTTAGATTTCCTAATGTTTAGGAAAGCGATCCAAAAGGCAAAAACGAAGCATTTAAATACAGAAATGTATGTATATAATACTAGAGCAGGGAGGGGCAGTAACACGGTGGCTGTTAGCCCCTGGCAGGCTGTTGCCACCACTATGTTTACCTGCACGGCCAAAGGTACCAGCAATAGCAGCTCCCGTTGGCTGTGGATCGCCATTCCCAGCCAGTGTGGGCAATGGGAAATGGCGCGAACTAGGACACTGGTCTCTGGCAGACTGGATCTGTCCTGTGGACCGGCATTTGCCCACCCCTGTACTAGAGGATTTATCCAGCACTGTTGGGTCTTTGTGGGGACCCCAGGCAGAGAGAGAGGGTGAAGGTGTCCGGGCTGGGAGAATGTGTAGGGGGGCTCTCCAGGGCCACCTGTGGTGGCGAGGGCAGCATTGCTCTGACAACAGCTGATTCTTGGCCATGTTGCCTGGCCAGCGGATCGTCCTGGGAGGCCAGGGCTGCGCAGCCCATACCTGGCTGGAGGCTCCTGGGGGAGGAGGCAGGGTTGTGCTGCCCGGCCCCATCCAGGGACTGGGAGCACACTCCTGACTTGGGTCTCCTCGGGGGGGGGGGATGTGGGGCTCTCTCCCCCAGCACTGCAGAATAACTGTCTCCCTCATTTGCTGCCCCCAGTGATTACTGCAGAGCATAACTGTCCCTCCTATCAGACTCCTCCATTTCCATGTTATGGAAAGCAATCCCATTCCAGGCATTTCCCATTTTCCTGGCACAACTAAACCCTGGCCTTTCTGTAAGTTAGGATAAGAGAAAGCTGCAGACCAAATTGGGTAGTCCTAGCTTTTATAGTTTAAGAGAAGTTATTGAACAAATGGATTCACAGACTCATGGACAGACAGACATATGCACAAACACTCTAATATAGATTGATAGTGTGATAACTGACTACTTGGTCAAAGAGCTGAGAGAAACGTACAAAAGATCAACAAATTTAATGTTGTGGTAGAATCAGGGGGTTTGATTTTAAAGAAAATACAAAGGTAATCTGTTTAGTCAGTGCCTAACACAGTGGGGCTACCATTCCAAAGTAGGGTCTCTTAATACTTTTATGACAAAATAATAATATCCACCACAACACAGCTCTGTGACTTTCTCTAATTGGTCATTATTTCTATTATTTCTTCTTCTCAGAATTTTCCATTACAAATATATGTATTTGAGAGAGTTTGAGAGTCCGTTCATGTATCTGTCTGTTCAAGAACTCCTCCTAAATGGTAATAAGCTAGGACCACCAAATTTGGTATACTGCAGGGATGGGGAGGCCACTCCAAGAATTTAGTAAGTGGTCAAGGGCCGTACTCTTCCATGGTATTAATGGAGGTGGTGTGAAGCCTGTGATGGACATTGGGTGCAGAAAGGAACTTAGGATAGAGGACTGTGGTGCAGAAGGGGGTGTGGGATCTGGGAGGGAGTTTGGGTCAAGGAGGGGGTTGTAACCTGGGGCAGGAGACTTACATGCAGAAGTGGGTGCTGAGTCCAGGAGGGGGCTGCAGGAGGGAGTGCAGGATCTGGGAAGGGGTTGTGACCTGGGGGCAAGAGTGCAGGAGGGGGTTCAGGGATCTGGGTTGTGACTGGGGTGGGAGGGGGCTATGATGTGAAGAAGGGATGTAAGAGGCGGTACAGAATATGGGAGGAAGTTGTGACCTGGGGTAGGGATGCAGGAGGGGAACCAGGGGATTTGGATGTAGGGTGTGAAAGAAGGCAGGGATGTGGGGGAACAGGGGGAGATTAGGGAGAGGGAAGGGCTAAGGTGCCAGAGGTAGGCTCAGGCCAGGAGGTGCTTACCTAGGCAGCTCTCAGCCAGCAGTCCTGGAGGTCCAGGCAGGCTCCCTGCCTTCCACACCCCTACACTGGATGTGGGGGCCACATGCAGCTGTGAATGCTACAGACCTGGAGGTGGAGGGGTACTTCACACACTGCCTGTCCTGCAAATAAGCAGCTCGCATTGGCCAGTTTCCGATTTCAGCCCCTGGTATACAGCTTCCTCTTATCATAACTTAAAGCAAGGTAAGGGTTTGGTTGTGCCAGTAAAATGGGATGTGTCTTGAATGGGACTGGTTCTCATAAAACCACAAGAGGGACAGACTCACCAGGCAGGTGAAAGGGACTGGCTGGGGACATACCTCTCTCATCCAGGACTGCCCCAAGTCTCCCACCCCATCAGGCATCCAGTTGGGAGGGCAGGAGGTAGGTAGCTGAAGCCCTCCCATCCCCTGATTCGTACAGGAACCTTGCTGGCTGTTCCTCTTCATCAGCAAGCAAAGGGAAAGTGCATAGCTTGCTGCATTCCTCACTCTGGCTGTGCAACACAGTGGGGAGATGAATCTGGATCTGCCCCAACCGGGGGACATGCACTCCTCCCCTGGCTGTGCTCACTGGAGCTGTAGTGGTTATGGACAGGCGCTTCTCACCTGGCCTCCAAGCTGTAGTGGTGAGAGGGCTGTGCTCTCTTCCCAGGGCAGCCAGCACACTGAACCCCTCATCCCCAGCCCCACCCTAGAGCAATAATTTACATGATGGAAAACACAAAGTAACTGAGTTAAGGAACCAAGCAACACCAGGTAAATCTTCTAGTTAAAAAAAAATGAAGTGAGGAGGTCTAATTTCATTTCAGGATTTAGTTATTAGCATTTCCTTGATGGTTCACACACAAATCCCGTTTATACATTTTCTTCCAACGGAGTCAACCAGCCTGAACAGTTCCTCACCATTCCGAGAGGCAGAGCGAGGCTTCTGTGGAACTGTGGGACGTCCCGTTGGGCTGGGCTTCGACTGCAGTGGAGGTTTGGGGCTCGTGGGCGTACTGGAAGAACATCTAGCCCGTGTACCAGCTTCAGCCTTTGGTTCAGTTTTTGGATTTTTTTCTGAAGATGCCACAACAGAGTCACCTTTACTCAAGGCAAAACGATTCTCTGGGAGGGGCTGGTGGAGTTTAGGCACTAAAACAACAACAACAACAACAAATAAAGTCTTCTACATACTGCAGAAAACACATTGTGGGGGTATACTCCTGAGGTAAAGCCCAACATTGGCAGCAATGCACACACCGTGTATAAAGGCAGCAATGGGAAAGCTTTTAAGACCGAGGGTTCAGCAGGGGTTCAATGAGCAGCCAACAATGTATGTGTCAGGCTGCACAACTCACTCATGAGCAGGCCTTGGAGTCACCACCCTTGGATATATTGGGGCAGTGGCTAGCTAACCCACTCTTCCTCCGTTGTAGGCAGGCGCTGATGACATGGGTTGCTTCCTCTCCACGTTCCTGAGTACCTTTTCTCTCTCTCTTATCTAAAGATTTCTTCCTTTCAGTCCTTCCCTGTGGTATTCCTCATTCCTTTTTGGCAACTATCAAATCCCCTAACCCCCAACATCCTTCCTGTTCCTCTGGCCCCTTTCTTGCTCCTTTGGCTATCTCCGTCTCTCTCCCCATCTTTTCTCTTGCCCTAAGGGTAGAAAAAACCCACAGGCCAGTGGGGGAAGGGAGAGGAAGGTCTGGCTACCATCTCTTTCCATGACTCCTGCACTGACATACAGAGGTGAGTTTTCAGCAGGAAACCCTTACACACCAGAAGAGGAGCAGCAGAACAGGCAGTCCCTGGCTGTCCAGCATCACTGAACACAGAGTTCTAAGGGCCCAAGTTGAAAATCCCAGCCAGTTTTTTTTCCTGCCAAAGACTAGCAGTGGAATCCAGGACACAGAAAAAAAATCCTCGCCTGAGGTATGTGTTTCAGGTTTTTTTGTTTTTAATGCTTTTAGATCAGATTTAAAATTGGTTAGCAATGACAATCCTATTTATATGACTCTAACTGATTTAGTAACACTGCATATAGACTACACTGTCGCGCATTTATTAACAAGGTT
This sequence comes from Pelochelys cantorii, assembly GCA_032595735.1. NCBI lineage: Eukaryota > Metazoa > Chordata > Testudines > Trionychidae > Pelochelys > Pelochelys cantorii. The sequence goes on from CM064327.1 coordinate 103,202,313, forward strand.
GCCAGCACATTATTTTTACCAAGCAAAGGCTGATGCATTTGCACACAAATCTCACTTAAATCTAATACAGCTAGAGCCAGCTGTGCAAGTTGGCATAAAGCATGCTGGAAACTAGTTTGCAAATAAGCAAACTGCCTTCCCTTATTTCCTTCCTGCCTCCAAACCCTGGGAGTACTCCAGGAGGATTATATGCACATGTATGTTCAATCAATCTTCAGATTTGCACGTGTACTAGGTGACAGCATTCTTCACTTTTAATGATTTACAATTTCTATGCTTGGTTGGGTTGGACGTAAGTCTAGTTTCACCTACATTTAGACTGCCTTGGCCTTCTGACAAGGAAAAGTATATGCCCACAGATGCTGACTTGGCCTAGCTAACTGCTATTACAGTTCAGAAACCCTACTTGTTACAGTAGTGCTGAGCATAGGAATTCTAAGTGCAGTGTGTGGGGAGGAAGAATGTTGATACAGCGAGTTGCGGGCCAATCTCAAAAATGTTTTTCCAGTTTACGTAGTTGTTTTTCATATTCAGCTCTGTTGGATTTGAGTTGTGGGCTAACCAAAAGGATTGTGGTGCATGCATGTGTGGGCAACAGATCTTTGCACTGTAAGCAAAACAGCAGAAGGCTTTCCACACTTGTATCTACAACACTTGTATGGGTGTGTGAGAGAAAGGGAGAGATTGGCTAACACTCAGACAGCAGTTTCTTACATGAACCAAGAGAAAAATATTCTCTATCTGTTTTCTCATTAACAGCCAGCAATTTCCCTTTAAACTCCATTACTTGTCTTTCTAACCTCAGGCCTGTTAATATTATTAGAACACAGTAAGTTGATATAAATTAAACAAAACAATGAAACTATAACTACAACAGGGGCAGCCAGAGGGAGTTTCTTGCAGTGATGAAACAAGAACTGACACTCAGAGGCAGGAGGGGCTGCAGTGCCCACACTGCACTGGGGTTAGGGAGGTGGAAATGTGTCATTTATAGGAATTAGCAGCAAGGAAAAATGGAGATCAACCACCCGTTAACTCTTAGTATGCCCACTTTCTTGGTTCTCTAACCTCAGATCCGTCTCTCTCTTATTGGAATACCGACAGCAAAAACGGATCCTCCTCCAAAGATATTAGTCTGGAATGCTACTATGATTTTAAAGTATGGTTTAATGGGGCGCTCTCACAGTTTCTCGCTACACTAGCTTCTAAACCATATTTAGGAATGATGTGGAGACCATAAACTGGTTTCTGACACAACTGCTCAGCCAATGTTGTTTCGAACATGGTTTGTAAAATTTTTTCACACAAATTCCCAGCATCACTAGCCAAAAATTAGAACTGGATTCTTTAGCATACACAGAGATGACTTCTATATTGGTTTCAGCCCCTTTTCTAGCAGAATTCTCACATCACCTAAGACACCATCAAAACTGGCAGTGTCTAGCATCTGTTTCATCAGTCTGAACAAGACTGAATTATCCTCCACTACCATGGTGGCCAGGAACGTTTCAGGGATGGTGGCAGATCATGGTGGGGAACCCTGAATTACAGCTGTCTGTGATGGATCTGCTTAGTGGATGAAGGACTTTGGTTGCATAACTATAAATCCAGTACCTTTTGTAAGCACTATAAGGGCATGTCTAGACTACATGCCTCTGTCGGCAGAGGCATGTAAATTAGACATATCGACATAGCCAAAGAAGCGGGGATTTAAATATCCTCCGCTTCATTAAAATAAAAATGGCCGCCGCGCTGTGCCAGCTCAGCTGATTGTCGGCACAGCGCGGCAGTCAAAACGCGGATCAGTCAACAGGGAAAGCCGTTGTCTACCGATACTGTAAACATCGTTTCACAAGGCATAAGGGATCGGTCAACAACAGCTTTCCCTGTCGACTGATCCACGTCTTGACTGCTGCACTGTGCCGACAATCAGCTGAGCTGGCACAGCGCGGCGGCCATTTTTATTTTAATGAAGCGGAGGATATTTAAATCCCCGCTTCATTGACTATGTCGGTATGTCTAATTTACATGCCTCTGTCTACAGAGGCATGTAGTCTAGACATACCCTAAACAAGTGGCTCTCAACTAGGAGTATGCAGCGGTCTTCCAGAGGGTACATCAAATCATCTAGATCAAGGTTTCTCAATGTGGAGGTCACGAGTCCAGGGAGGTCACTAGCGTAAGGCTAATGTTGGGCGGTGCCAAGCAGGGCAAATGCCCAGGGCCTGATGCCACAGGGGGTGCCATGAGGTTAAGTTACATGCTTGAACCTGGGGGCAGCGGGGCTCAAGTTTCTGACTCCTGAAAGGGGTATGCCAGTATGGAAAGGCTGAGAACCGCTGATATAAACTCTGAAAAATGAACGCCTGGCTACGAAAGCCTTGTTTACGACAGGAGCAAACAGATTTAGGGCCCTCTGTTCTCTCTATGCACTAGAGATATCAGCGTGTAGCCAACTACACGACTATGTCAGAGGAAGCAAGGCCGGGGGGGGGGGGGGGCAGGGGGAGAGCCTGTGCCAGCGGGGAGTCAGCTTTCAAGCTGGCTCCCCACGAGCACTGGATCCCGCGGAGCCACCTGCTCCCTCACCCTTGTGCTGCTGCCTCTGATAGAGGCAGCGGGGGGAGGGGGCGCCGGAGCCAATGCTTTGGGGAGCCAACTTAAAAAGCAGCTCCTCCCTGCACTGGATCCCATGGAGCCGCCACCTCCCACCCCCTGTGCTGCTGCCTCTATCAGAAGCAGCAGCATGGGGAAAGCGAGGCAGGCAGGGGGAAGGGAGGCAGCTCCCCTCGTGGACAGGCTCTTGCCTGCCACCCCATTCACTGCCTCTGCCCCGTCCCCCCCAGACGATCAAATGACTGTGTAACCGCTATAATTTCATGCAGCTACAAGATTATTAAATCAGCTGAACGCTACCATCCCTAATATGCACAAAGTACTTGCTACCCCCTGATCTTCAGTTTCACCTTTGCTGCTGCTGCTGCTACCAGGAAACACCCTATCAGCAGGCCACGGCAAGAGCATGTATATGTGTTCTTGCGCCACCCCTACGGAGCAGTGCATGAATGAAACAACTGGCCAACAGCCCACCTCGGAAACAGACTGTATGAGAAGTGCTGCCAAATGCAGAAATTACTCGCCCTTGCCCAGAACAACTGTACCTGTACCATTGCCATCCAGCCGTTCAGAGCTCACTGCGGTATCCTGAGAGCTCTCTCTAGGAGCCACTTCGTTCCCAAGTCTCTAAAAATGAGAAAGAGAATCCCTCAACATTTTTAGCAATAAATCACAAAATGCAGTGGTTCGTTACTAAGAGGTTTATAGCCAGAAGTTAACAATTGCAGAAAGGAGCTCTAGTAATTATGCCTGGACGTGTTTTTGTGTGTCTGGTAGCAGATTTGGAAATCTCATATGTGGGAAGGAGACCACAGCAATTTTGGTTACCAGTAAGGCCATGGTGCTGGCAGAGTCATGTCCATATAGTGACAAACATGCCAAGGAATAATGAGTTGGAATCGGACAATCCAGTTAAAAGCTGTTCTTTTCCATTCAAGTTGACCAAATGTATTATTGGTGGGGATGTGAAAGGTTAACCGATAAACTGGTAGGGGCTGGAGCAGCTCCCCACCCACCACGAGCAGGAGGCAGCCCCTGTCCGCAGCAGGTCTGGGGGGTCCACAGGCAGGGGCTGCTCCAGCCAGGCTGAAGTAACCCCTGCCTGCCGTGGGGGAGCCCGCTCCAGCCCAGCCACAGCAAGGTAGGATGGGCCGCTCACTGGTTAAACTTCACGTCTATCTAGTTAACCAATTAAACAGGATTTTACACCCCTAATTATTGGCATTCAGTGAAATAAAATACTGGCTAAAATTAAAACGTTTCTCTGCTGTAGGTAGAAACAGAGATACCTTTTCTAAGATCCAAATTTTGAAGCAAAGATTGCTGAACTGGCCGTAGTTTATTTAATATGAAAATGTATGTGCATGTGGAGAAACGTCTTGGAAATCTGAGCTGAATCCAAGAAGAACCAGTTGCTTCAATATTTACAGGCCACGATTTTTAAAAAGTTAGACTTCATAGGAGGTACTGGGTGCCCAAAATCTTTCAAGTATTAGGTCACTTATTTAGATGCCTGAACCTAACTTTAAGTACACGTTTCTGAAAATCTTAACCATGTCTTTGCCTCAAGGGAGAAAAGAGTTTTAAGAGATAAACCTGTAAATTATTTGACTCATATTATTGTCTGGAGGTGCACCAAGTGAGAGATTCTCTTAGAGAGAATCTTGGTTATACAATAGTACAGCCTCTAGGATTGTACTATATTTCCTTTCTATACCTTGTTCACTCATGTGAATAAAGATACCAGAAGAAAAGTAGAGAGCACACAAATTACCCTGCAAACCAGCACCGAATAGGAAGGTCAGTACACAGAAGGCTAGGCATAAAGTGTGAATCTTAAATTAAAAACTAAAATACATTTTGCATGTACCTAGGATTTTGGTTTAAATTTACCATTTGAAGACAGATACCGAACTCTGAAAAGCGAACAAATGCTTGAGTCGTTATTCCTATTTTCAGCATTATAAAACTGCCACATTCATGACATGCTACTGTGGTATGATTGGCACTGTGGTGTTCTCCTCTTGTCTTTATAGTAGCACCCAAAAGTCCCAGCCACATACTGTATAAACACACACTTAAGACAAACAATGCCTCAAAGAACTCCCAACCTAAATAAAGACCAGGAGCAGCATTTAGGTAAGAGAGACACAGGAGGGAAATGGAGGCAGGAGGGCCAGTGTAATACTGATAAGAATAGATAGATGGGCTTATAGTAGCTTATGAAAATTAGAGGCATTAAAAGAAAAAGCAAAACAAAACACGGTGTTTTAGGTAAACATAAATAAATACAAAACTATTAATATTTGTTATATATGAAGGCCACCCTGTTTAGCCATTGTTAGGTATGACTTATCATAGGTATTGTGGTAGGCTTGGGTGCTTAGGACAGTTCTATAAAGGACAGTACGGAGGGCTCTATGGATTAATTGGTGCTTCCATTTTGCTGATGCTCTAATGGCTCCCAAAAATGTTAATGAGAACATCTCTCATATTTAAGAATGGAATTATTCAGCATTTGCTCCGCCTATTTAAGAACTGACATGGTCATCACATTTCCCCACATTTCCACTACAGGCCTGCCAACACACAGTTTTTGGTTTAGAAACTGATCTAGTTAAAGTGGCACAATCCCTTAGTGAAAATAAGACATATCAGTACAACTGCATCTTCAATAGGGATGTCATGCTGCAAATGTATCTGTATAAATTCACTTCCTTAGCTGAAATAGTTAAATCAATTCAAAAACTGTGCAGAGAGCAGGCCTAACCATGGACTGGTTGCAAGTGCAAAGTCCCATATAAGCGAAAAAGGGAAAAGTGTATGTGGGGGGGGGGAGGGGGAAGGTGGACGAAATCAATGCCCACTGATGTAGGAGTACTGTGCTTTGTACCAGTATGTAAGAGACCCAGGTTGATTTTCCACTCCTAGTTCTCCCCCATGGTCTATTTCAGTTAAATTCATTCCCACACCTCATGCTTCTGCAAATGTGCCTCAAGGGTCAGTCTCTCTTTTTTCAAATTTGCAGAGACAATTAATTTTCTTAATGAAGGCAAAGTCAGTTTGCTCTCAAGAATATCATTTTCTATTTTCACCATGAATTGTGAATTTTCATACATACTTACAAAAACATTCATTTTCCTCTGCAAGTATTGACGAAGTAAAAAACTTGTGCATAGCTGTTAAAATGTACTGTTAGATCGTGTTTTACCCTTTATATTGATGTTTTGAATTCACAAAAAAATACTTTTATGTCTTGAAATAATATACAGCAGCACTAAACTAACCAAACAAATGCAAATATTTCCAAGTTGTCATTTCAGTGTGATGATAGTCTCATTGTTTATCCCTGTTTCTATGGTAATGACACCCCTGACAGCTCATCTTAAGAGAGACATACTAATCTTTCAAATGATGTATCAGGTGCACGTGTAAAGAGGATACATTAAATCGACCAAATCAGCAGTGTCTGTTGCTTGCCTACTAGGAGAGTCTGTCAAATATATGAAGTGTCATTTGCACCAGAGGTATGCTCATCTTGCTGCAGTCTATGTCTATTCATGACTTATTCTACAAATGTCACATATAAAATATCTATCGTACCACACACACGAATACGTATTGGGCTCTATAAAAAAAGGAGAGCAAAACAGTGGAATGTAGCATTTGCACCTGAAAGTGCAGGAATTATAACAAAAGCATCAAAAAATGTTAAGGAGCTTGGCTGCCTGTTTATCTTGATAAAGAAATTTAAATATTCAGTTCTGCAAACACTAGATGGAGCTAGCAGATCTTTGTATCTCGAGAAAGCCTGGAAAAAACCCACAGATTCTGGATCATTTATCTAGTGGCATTAATGCCAATTCACACATCAAATTCACAGCAAAAGAAAACAAAAAAGCACTTGCCATTTTTTCATCTACTGTGCACCTGCTCATCATTTGTAACTGTAATAATACTGAAGAAGATCATGAATGAAACAGTAAATTCCTTATGGCTTTGTTTTTACTTAGGATAAATTTGAATTTAAACAACCATCTGTATTTTTAAGAAAAATTTAATTCCGTAACATTAGAATCCTGATAAATCTGAAAACATTAAGGGAATTGGTGATACATCATTTAAGCTATGAATAAAAATGTAAGACTGAATTCCTGGATTACTCAAGAGTAGTCAACTTTTGATCAAAATGTAAAACAAAGCCATTGCATATTTCAATCCTGCATGATGTAAATGAACATTAGCCTTCTGAACATAACTACTTGTTTTTGTGCAACACAGAACAAAGACTGACGATTAATCTTAAAGATCAAATTTCTTTATGTACAAAAATCCTATGTCAATTCACCTTTCTGATTACCATTAAAAAAGCACATTGCCAGGTCAAAAATGACCCTACAGGTTATGTCTACACTGCAATTAGACACCCACGTACAGCCTGGGCCAACTGACTCAAGTGTGCAGGGCTCAGGCGAAGGGGCTGTTTAATTGCATTGCAGATTTCATGTTCCTTGGCTGGAATCTGGTCTCCAGGATCCTGTGAGATGGGAAGGTCCCAGAGCTCTGGGAAGTTTACACTGGAAAGAAACAACTTTGTCGTCCTAGTCAGTTTACACAGGCCAGTCACAGGATTTTATCTGTAATGTAGATATACAAAATGTAATGGTGGGTAGAAAGCTAGCTTTTACAAACATCTAAGACCAATTTTTTAAAAGTTTCATTTGAGGAAAATTCCATTGTAAATATTCCCTCTGTCACACCAACATTTCCCTGCAGTGTTTACACCATTGGGCAAGTGAATGGAAACTAGAAATTAATTACAAACAAAACAGAAAATGAGTAGTCTATTTTCTTTTCCAAGTTGAAAGAGAAATGCAAAGAGTAAAAAAAGCAGCACTGATAGAAGTAAATTAAAATGTTAGTCCAAAATGAAAACCTGTGTTCCCTCTAATCTTTTCCATCCCTGGGTAATTTTTTCCCACCCATGTGCAGAATAAATTTTATGGGCACCAAGGAATGTGTGAATGTGCGCCACCAAAAGAAACACAAATCCTAGCTCTGGGCACTCTTCTAATCAGCTGGGCAGTGTTTAAATTTCTCCTGAGCAGCTGCACCAGTGAACAGCTTCCAGAGAACACTGGCAATGACCTTCTTTCTGTCCAATTTTTCAACCAATGCCACCTGTGCTAACTCACTGACATGGAAGTGCTGTTACCTAACAATTTTTCAAAAAACTACAGCATATTGGTACTCTACCTCTCTAATCTTTAGATTATAAAACGACTGAAGCAAGGCTTCTGCTTTGACCTGCAGCAAGCACATTGCAGAACTGAACAATAACCCTTCATAACCCACTGTTCTAGTTAGCTGAAGGGCCAGAATGTGATACTGCAACTCACATTCTATAACACTTCACTCCACCGAAAGCAATGCAACTCTATTCACAGTATTACGCCACGTGAGTCAGGATCTGGCCCTAGGTGGGAAAGGGAATCTCTTTTGCTTAAAGAAATAAACAAGTGTTTATTTGTGTCCTTGGCTATTATTGCTACAGGAATACTTGTAGATTAATTCAGAATGTCCTCATCTGACAGGCTAAGAAGAGTGTTGAATGCATTATAGTTTAAATCCTAAGAAAAGCCGTTTTAAAATGATTGCATTCAGTGACAAAACTAGGTTTATAGGGGCTATACTTATAAGGAAGGTTCCATATTAAGCTACAAAGACACTGCTCCCTGCACAGCACTGAGACCAAGGTTCAATGCGCTATACTATACTATTTGCTCACTAGAAAACAGAGCTGAAATGCACATGGGGAAATGTGCCGTTTACACGTGACCAAATATGTAATTTCCATCTCTGGTTTCTATGATTATTTGTAGTTTAAGGGCACAAGAAAGAACAGGTATTATTAGATGTGGAACAAAAGGGCTTGTAATAGGAGTCAAAGGATGCAATTAACAAAAGAAAATTGAAACTGATATTAGCAAATATTGTCTGAAAGGGAGAATTATTCCCCAACACGGAGTAATTTATTTATAGTACAGTGCAACTGGTGGAAATCTATTCCTTAATAAACCCACCCCACAAAACAGAGGGAGAGGGGCCATTCATTTACCAACCCGGCTAACTTTGTAAACTCACTTTTGAGAGTAGGAAACAATCCTGAAGAGGCAGGAGTTAAGGACTAACTGATCTTTCCTACCTTTAGTGCTATGATATAGATTTCATTTACATGCCAGAGAGTAACCCATCACAAATAACATTTGAAACAAAGAGCTCTGTGTAAGCTTATCTTTCTCAAAAACAGAAATTGGTTCAATAAAAGTTATCTCCTCACCCACTTTGTCTTTCTAATGTAATATAGCTGATACGTTAAATGGGAGCCTCTTACTCGAGTATCCTTATGGGGGTGAGTCCTTTCCTACTTTTCATCAACTGGAGTCAACACAAATCAGAAATAAGCTGCCCTCACCTTCTGTGAAGAAGCGGCTCTTCTTTCCTGCTTGGCTTTCATTTCGGCTAGGAGTCCACTGCCCATCACTTGCACTCCATACCTACGCCCTCCCTGTGGGCTGCCTTTGTTGTCACCCCTCTCGGCTCTTGCAGCATCCTCTGGCTGAATCTCCTCCAGAGAGTCTGGTGTTTTTAGCTCCTCGGCTCGCTCTGTGCTGCCGTTCTGCTCAGCTGATTTTTGCTCCCTTTTGGTAGTGTCCATGGCCGGACTTCTGACAGCACCTTTGGGTGACGAGGGTTCTTCTGCCACCAGAACAGTCTGAGGACGTTCAGATTTAGATCGAGATTTGATTAAGTTGAGAAACCCGCTTTTCCGAGAATCTTTTTTTTTTCTTTCATCACCCACTTCACTGGACTCATTGGTGTCTGAACGTTTCATTGACGATTTCCTAATGGAACAGACAGACAAATTTTCATATATTCTCTAGGTTTTCCTGAAATAATACTGTTTTTAATAATTTCAAATGATTTCTCTGAGGCATAGCTAAAAGTTTGCATCATCAGTAAGTTGCACTGTACCCAATTATTATCCAATGCTTATAAAATAGAGATTGGTTCGTATGATTGATGCTGTTGGCCAAACTCCATTAAAGTCACTAAGAAATATAGAGCTAGGATAACTCGTAATGCCGCAGTACGGGATACCTTGGCTTGACTATTCCTACCTTTGAACTGTAAGTTGCACCAGAGTGTTTCTAATTCAGGCATTCCTCAAGCATAATTTCAATGTTTCTGCTCTTTTAAGGGTATCCTCACCTTCAGAGTATCCTCATCCCCAGGAGTAGCTTGTATCTACTGCATCAAGACCCAGGCACCGGACAAAACACAACTTTTCGGGAACTGTCCCTTTTAGAACTGCAGAACTCTGGACCAACAACCAATGCAGTTCTGATCAGCCATGCTCCCAATCCTACCCAATTCACAGCTTTTCAGGGAGATTGGTACTTCGGGTGGCAACATATACACTGTCTAATGCTTGCCCTGAAAAACTGTAAACTAATGATATGGTGCTGCCCTTCATAAAATGAAACCACTGGTAACACAAGAAAAGTTTAAAGGTCTGGTATTTTATACAAGTTATGTATAACTTCAATACACAGCAGTTTTTCAAAACATTTTTTTTTAGCCAATATGATTTCACAGCTACTACTGGGTATCATGTATGATTTTGTATTTGCAATCGTGAATTACCACAATCTGCTTGTCATTTTTGCTACTTATCATTCACATTTAATTTCAACCCTTCTCTTCCCTCTCTCCTCCAACCATTTACCAATTTACACATACTATTTACTTAACATTTTACCTTTTTTTACTCAATGTCAAATATAGCAAATAACCAATCATTTTAGGTAGTCTTGAACTAGCTTTGGTTTGTATGTTCATACTAAAGAAATGAGAACTTTTCACCACTGGTTCTATAAAATATCCATCTACTTTGCATCCCTGTAGGCTGGATTTCTTGCTATGTGTGGTGTAACAGGCAGACCTTTTGGATTAAGTCCCACACAAACACAAAGCATTGTGATTTTGTAAAGCAAGTGTTATTTATCAATAAACATAAATCACATCTCACTTCCCCATGTCATTTAGGGAGGACATTAGTCTGAAACTAAACACATATTACAGATACAGAGGCAGAGCCTGAGCGATGTCATTTAAGGGTCTGAAGAAGTCAGTGGAACTATACTAATATACTTCAACTGATAATCTCATTCACAGCATATATTAAAAGCATTTTATTTCCAAGTACGTTTTTTAAAGTGAGAGTAATCAAATTCAGGGATATAAGGGGCTACTAAGATAGTCTGGTTTTGAAAGTAGCTATGCAAAGTGAAGACTTGAATATTAGAAACAAAAAGTCAAATACAATGTGTTAACCATGAATATTTCACCCTAACAAACCATCAATAAGAATGCATGAACTTTACTTTGACTCACTAGAGAGTTGAACTTACTTTGAATCCATTTTTGTTACTTTCTTGGTGAAAAATTCATCAACACCTTCGTCCACTCTACCCATGAGGCCATTCTGTTCTCCTTCTTGAGGTGTTGTCCCACACACCTGATAAAACAAAAATTCTCTCCCATGTTACAGTCTCAATGTCATGCTGCTAGTTATAGGTTCCAACATCATTAAAGCCGAATGCCTGTTGCCACATACTATTCAGACAACCCTTTTCCTGACTATTTCCTGAGGCCAGTTATAAGGGATGAGTCATAGCATGAGCAACGCAACATGGCAGTAAGAATCCTCACTTTTCAAAGATGCTGTAAACCATAAGCCCTGTTGGATACATATGAAATTAAAGATTTAGAGTCATCTTAACATTAGTCAAAGAAATATATATGTTGTAAAGAGAGCCCTTGATTAGCACTGGCATTAGTCCAAACGAATGAAGAAGGGAGGATATTTGTTTTTAGCTAATGAAGGAAAGCTTCTAAAAAGGAGGCCTGTGACCAACAGTGATGATGGCAGAGGGTTTTATGATGAATCTATCTTGAAACGAGCCAGAATGGCTCTTCCCAATCCACACACCAGCTAAAACCTTTGAGAACCCAAGTGCAATGGAAAAAACTGTTGGTAGCAAACAGGAAGGGAGGAAAGGCCTTGGGAAAAATCTCCCCTGGATTAAGACTGGAAATAACGGTGAACTGTTTTTTCATCTGAAGTCAGTATCTGGAAATGACATCACTTGTTTGTTGAAGGATATGAAACAACAAAACTCTTAATGGATTCTTTACTAATACCTGCTTGGTCATGTTGGAGCCAACCAAAATGGATCTAAGCACTCTTGGGTTTAGCCCATTTATATGTATTTTGATCAAAAGCTTATACAGATTTTGTTAGCATTTGATTGGACTAAACTGCTTTTTAGGCATGTTTAGAGCAATTGGACAGGTATCATTTCCCCTGTGGATTTAATAAAGAAATGTACAGGTAAATTAGTGTCCAATGGTATCCCATATTTATAATTTCTAACATTATTAACAACTTCAACAAAGCCAAAACTCAAATCCTTTTGAATTGTGTGAAAAGAGCAGTTTAATTTTTTTGTTAGCAGTTTTTCAAAATGGAAGTCCTGATCTGTGTATGAACTGTCAATGCCTGCAGAGACAGAATCTTTGTCAGCTTTTGTTCACCTGGATTAAAGAGATGTGCATTCTAGCAGTCTGAATACAAAATTATGCCTCTAACAGACTGCCTCTGTGGCCATGGGCAAGGCACTTTAGGCCAAAATGTCCCAATTGACGTTTAACGATTTAGGTGGATAACTTTAGTCGCCCAGCACTAATTTTCATTGGGAGCTGAAATCTAAAAGATCAAACTTGGGGTGACCATCTCATGGGATTACTGTACAGATCAGTTTGTACAGCACTCTGAATATGACACACACTAAATATTGCATGAAGGATTCTCTCCTTGGCCTGGCCTCTGTATGCTACTCTTCCAAAATCATTTTTTGCTGCCAAAACTCGATATATAGCAGGGAATCCCCCAATTTAGACACTGAATAAACCCTCTTTAGGTGGCTCTACAAGGACCCTGCAACCATCTGAGTATCTCTGTCTTTGTAATCTAGCAAGATGAACAATAAACTCATCACATGGCTCAGCAACTTGGGAACCAGAAATATTCATATAAGCGTATCAGTACTTTTGGTCAATTAACAGTAATGGTTCTCTCCTAAACAGGCCTGCCAATAGGGGAGGGAGAGAGGCACAAAGGGGGCAGTCGCTCCGGAGCCTAGCATTCCAAAAGGGCCAGGGGCTCCTGGCTGCCGCTGCTTTTGCACCAGCAGCCCCAGGGCCAGGCCCTTTAAATGGCTGCTGGAGAGTCATGTGGCACACTCCAGGCAGCTCTTAGGGCTGCCTGGGTAGGCAGGGGTGTGGCAGGGCATGCTCCAGAGAGCACTGAAGGTGAGGTAGGGGAAAAGGTGTGGTTCCAGCCATCCCAACCCCACTCCTTCCACCTGAGGCACCGTGTTTTCTGGAAGTGTGGAGTCCCTCCCCTCCCCCGGCAAGGTTGTCAGCTCACCTGCTCATACCCATAAGAGGAGAATCTGTCCTGGCTCCTTAGAGTCACAGCACTGAGTCTGGATCTCAGTTGCAGAGGGATTAAGATGGCTTTGTGCCACATTTTATATTTCTCAGATTTGGGGGTTGGAGAATTCCCTGATATAATTTAGACATCCTAGGGAGACCATCAAAGTTAAGGCAACTTCCTCATGCTACCTTACAGCTGGTGGTACTGCCAAGAACTGTTCTTTTTCTGAGAAGAACTTGTTTAATTGGAAGCATCAGACTGTATGCAACAATACATACACCGACATCTGCTTTTGGTCAACATCAGTATTGTCTCTTGATGTAAATGTTTATCTCATCAGTCCAAAAATATTGGTATTGACTTGAACAGAATTCAGAATCCATTTAATATTGGCACTGAAACTTTCCAGAGACTAAGAAGAAATATTTAAGTATCAAAGCCAAGAGCAGTTCCTGAAGGAGGCAAGGATGTAACATTCTAAAAAAGAGCTAACTAAAATTCCCCTGAATACACTGACTGGGTCACTACAAATTTATAAACCATGCGGCAAGACTACCATCAAAATAACCAAGGCACAGAACATTTACACAGAGGCAACTATAATGCCAGTTATTGTTCAATACTGCAATTATAGATTGATTTCTGCATATTTTACACTTTACTCATTAAAAGCTGAGAAAGATTGCATCCAATATGTAAAATACGTTCTGCAGTGAAATTGGTCTGAGTTTCATTTTAACTGATCCTTTTTTGAATGAAGTGGCCTGAAAGGAAAATTTAAGAAAGCAAATAATTATTTCTCTCTTTACTGAATTCTGGGTGTGACTGAAAAAATCAGTGGGATAGGACCCTCAGAACAGATCGAATGCTGAACAACTGAGAGATAAATGCATGTTGACTCAGTCTACTTAAAACACATTGGCTTGTTCTTAGTTAAAACTTATGATTATAATGCTGTAGAAAACACTTTGAAGAAAAGAGGTTTTTAAAAAAAATTTAGCACCCTCACACTTTCAATTACGGGGGAGGGACCTCATACACAAACGAGACTTCAGATTCCTCTAGTAAAACCAGACCTGGCAATTCTGCTGTAACTGGGGTAAACAAGCAGAAAACTGAAAAACACACTTTTCTTTAAAAAATATCTGAAAGGTGTGATGAGTCTCTCTCCCACTCCTCCAATAAACAGCACAAAATAACAAACAAGGGCAATAAAGCCATTCCTTCCCCCTCTTTTGCAGGTTGGCTTGAGTCTGTGCAAGCAGAAAAAAACAAATGTTCTGTCATTCAAATGTGGCTCCCCTGTCAGAAATACTGCATTGACACAAGGCATAAAAATGCTATCTAGGCTGTTTTTTATATTTCCATGCCAGGTAATGCTGCATTAAAAACCCCCAATCCATCCTTCTCTCACATTAGACAGAAAGGTTCTCCAATTCTGAACACATACGATTGTATGGAAGGAGAAGATAAGAGAACTTGACTGTGCCTGGATATAGCGCCCGGGCTATCTTCTGTAATAGCAGGTATATTCTTAGTACCAGATGACCTCAATTACCAAGATGTCACAGGACACATTAAATAAGTTCAGAAAAAGTTCAGTAAGTGGGAGAATATGACTCAGTTTAGTATGACAGATTTGGAAAAACAAAGCTGTAGCGTATTACAGGTGAAGAGCCAGCTAGCTCTCTGACCCCTCTGTTAGTGCAAAAGAAATGGCAAGCTGGCTTAGAAAGACCCTCAACAACTGCCATGGGTTTCTTTTGGCACAGGGGAACTCCAGAGTGGCATAAAAGTATATTACATGTCCCTTCCCAGCATAGGGAGTATTTGGCCATGGTGAATTCTGCTCAGGTAATCCCAGACCAGTGGAAGGGTCTCTAGGAGCCTGTTACCAGCCAGGACAATTTGGAGCAACAATGAGGCTGCTCCAAGATGCAGCTGGGGCCAAATTGGGCTGAGCTGCCTCTTGTTGCTTACTGAGTAAAAAGAACCATAGAGATGCACACATGTGTGTTTAACTGTGTTCCCCAGGAGAGCTCTCTGTAACAGCGAAGTAGGCTGTATTTTTTGGTGCAGATCGTGGAATAAGTGAATAACAGTGGGCCCTGGGGTAGGGCAGCACTACACCCTTGAAAAGGGCGGAGCTTCAGGTGGAAGGGGCAAGCTAAGGGCAATCAGTCAGTGCCACCCAGACCACAGCATCCCCCCAGCCCTCAGACCCACATGGAACAGCACCCTGGCAGCAATTCAAAGGGGCCCACGGCTCCACAGTAGCAGTAGTAGCGGTGGTGACTGGAAGCTTCGCACCCCTTTGAATCTCCAGGCTGTGGGGCAACCACCCACTTTGCTCCCGCCCCCATTGGCAGGTCTGATGAGTGATCTGTTGTTATTCAGATCCATTGGCTCAACCCCCATCTCGGGTAGAGGGTTACAAGTGGCTGCAGGGGCCACATTATGGTTCTACTGAGAGTTGCCAGAATTTGTGTTAATATGCTTAGGTTTTGAGTAGAAAAAGGATTTCAATGTCACCAAGTCTCACAATATTCAGGTTTTTTCCCCCAGAGTAATGTGATTATGTGAGAATTTCAGCTTTCACTTAAAAAACCAAAAGATTTTACCTCTCAAGTTACAGAGAAAAGCTTGAAAAGGTGACCTGAATGCAGTCTAAAGGCCCAAAAAACCAACACAAAAAATATATTTTAAAATCTTAGGATTTTAAAAACAGTCATTCTGGGGGGGGGGGCCTGACTCATGCTTTTTGAGTACTTGGGGTTGGCAAACTTAAGTTTTATTGCAAGGAACAGCCATGTACTTAGATCCTAAGCAATCTTTTAATGGTCACTCACTGATGTTTGGCTGGGCTGTTGTTTCTTATTCCTTTTAGGCCTTAATTTTGTAAAGTGCTCCAGTTTTTTCCCTTCCTCAGATGGTAGCTCTGAGATAAATCCGGAAGTTCGTTTGTCCTGTCTGCTGGAAAGAAAAGGTGGGTCTTCTATATGTATAGGTACTTCTTCCAGTGCTTTATCCAGGTCAAATTCCATTTCTAAGAACAATCAAAACTTTTGATTAGGACTTAATATGGTATTTTAAATAAAAAGTAACGGCATCCTTTGCTTTAGGGCAGTAGCTAATAGGTAGGAACTCTTTACTATATATTTCAGTTTGCCTGTCTGTTCAAGAACTCCTCTTATACGGTAAGAGCTAAGACCACCAAATTTGGTATACAGCTCCCTCTTACTTATCGTAACTTAAAGGAACGTAAGGGTTTGGTGATGCCAGGAAAATGGGATGTGCCTGGAATGGGATTGCTTCTCATAAAATCATCCAGAAAAGAGACAGCATCACCAGGCAGGTGAAAGGGACTGGCTACAGGCATGCCCCACTTTTCGCCCCATCCAGGACTACCCCAAGCCTCCCACTCCCTAGGCACCCTTTAGGAAGGACGGAGGGGCTTCAGCTCCCCCTCCCCAGATTCATATGGGGACATTACTAGCTGTTCCCCTTCGTCAGGGACCACATTGACTATAGCCCTTTTTGTTAAAACACAGTCAATGACAAGAGTTTACAGGGATGAAGAAAAAAAGATGTGATAGAATTCCCATTTAAAAAAGTTACTAAAAAAATTAAACAAAAAAAGGATTGATACAATTTTTCTAAGAAATCCAAAATAGGTATTAGCTTCATAAAAATAACATTGCATTTTTGAAAAATATAATCATTTAAATAAAGTATGTACATTTTTCCTTTCATTTAAAAAAATTAACTGAGTTAAGGACCCAAGTAATGCCAGGTAAATGTGCTAGTAGCTAATAAAATGTTTACCTCTGAAGTGTCTTGCCATAGACACTTCAAAAAACAAAGTAAGTTTGCTGGACCACACATTGCAGTTCCGAAGTGAGAGTATTCTGCATTTTCAAATACAGAATCACTTTCCTCACCTTCTGAATGAAACAAAGTGATTTTAATAAATTATTTTTTAAAAAGTAAAGAAACCCACTTACCAAAAGCCCTAGATACAGGCCGGAGCATTCTACTGTGGATGCTTTTCCTTTTAGATTTAGGAGTCATCTATGAATACAAATAAAACAAAGAGGTGCTTATTTGGGTAAAAAATTGTTCAAAGAAATTCTTACCTTTAAAACCAACAAATCAGTTCATATGGCATATTTGCCTTCTAAATACAGGGAACAGCAATTTTTTTTCTTCCTAAATGCTTAACTCCATCCCCAACTGATATTTCATTGATATGAACTGATTTTATAGCAATGAGGCAGGGCAGCCTTCCCCCATGCCCAGGGACTCAAATCTCCTTGTGGCTCTTGCCAGGCACCTCTGCTCCACTGGGCCAGGACCACAGCCTTCTCCACACCTGCTGGGAGCAGGTGTCACCTGCCTTGCGGTAGCACAAGGAACCCTCTACAGCTATCACAGATCTGCTCTCTTACTCCTGTGACAGTGAGACTGCAGAATATACACTCTGCTGCTGCAGGGTAGGTGACAAAGGAGTTAGGAAGAGTCTGCACATCCACTGTTACTAACTGTACATTTTTTCCTGTTGATTTCAGTATGCCAGGAAATCAAATCCTGCTCAGATACAGAATCCCCAAGAATTGCAGTACTAGAAGATACAACTCCAGGCCTTCTTTAAAATGATGGAAACCTGCTTTTATCAGTTCTCTCTCTGGCAATGTCATGGTTTCCACAAGTATAGGCTATATGCCCAGAATATAAATTCAAAACAATGTATTTATTGAAGGTATACATTGTTAGATGACATATTGAAGATATTGATGATTAGAGGACAAAAGGCATACATTATTAGATTAAAGATTATCCTGGATTAAAGAAAATATGTTAAGGAAACAAACTGCAGACTTAACACTTCATTTTAATTACTGGAAGAAAGCCACATGTATATTGCTCCAGGAAGTATCCTCAAGTTCATATGGTATAAAAGGCTTTTTGCAATGGATAAGGCATGTACAGTATCAGCAATTCTGAGCCACTCATGTAATTTAATGTGGCTAAAGAAACTAAACTAGGAAGCGTGCTATCTTCTGAGAAGTCACTCTAAAAAATGACAACTCTTATTCACACAAATGTGTTTCCATTGAGTATTCAGAGTCACATCTGCTGGCTTGAATGGCACACACACATTTTCATCTACTTTCTTCTCCTGTTAACAGTACAGTATCTACACAGCTGAGCATGAGTCAGCAAGCTCCATTTTACTATGGCTCACTTAACCAACAGAAATGTTAATTAAGTTCTAGCCTCAGAACCCTTCACTGGTGACGATGCATGAGCCAGAGAGGAGGTACCTAGGCACTCCAACCTCTAAATGAGTTTGCAACAAGGGTGATTTAATTTGAAATTTTTCTAGCTTTTTTATTTAGAGAAGTTCATTGATAAATATAAGTGCAAGCATTTGAATTGTCCTTATTTTATTTATAGATGTGCACATGCAAAATATGTGCACATCCATATTTCAGTTATCTGTTTTAGTATTCCCTTCTGAATGGCTGTAACCATTCAGACCTGGTCAAAAGTATGGAAGATTTTCATACTAGCATTAAGCAGGTTACCTTACACTTGATTTCAAAACGAGAGGCTAGACCTCTAGTAGTCTGATTGTAACTTTTGAGCAAATAGAGATGCTTTCCCCATTATTATTATTATTATAATAAAGTACTGTCTGAAGCCAAAGTGACTTTATGTGGCAGGGAGTTTCCATTCCAGATGTCAGTCATATTTGACACATGCCAATAAATAATACAGGTCTGTGAGCATCCAGGAAGAAGCCGTCACCAACATCGTCTCCCTTGTCATCTGAGCACATTTAACATTTAAGTCATGGAGTAACAATACATTTTGAAGCCTCAGAGTGCTGTTTTATTTCTGACACTTTTCAGAGTATAGCTGCACTTCCAGTTGAGAAGTGCTTCTGTAAATGGACCATAATACAGACCAACAGGAAAGAACAAGCCAAGAGCTCGGACACAATAGTGACAAGCACTATAAAACGGCTATCCATAACATAAATGCAATTTTTATAACAAGATACATAGCCAGGCACAGGCTCCATCAGCAGCTTGATGGAACTGCACAGCACTGCTTGGTTAAGCACACAGCAGACAAGAGTGAATGCAATTAGTGGCCATCCCCACAGTCATACACCTGATCAGCTGCTTGTCCACTCCAGCAGAACCTGAATGACAAGCTACATCAGCGTCCAATCCTGAAGGCATCTCTATTCTAATTACAAGAAGCTGAAGCCAGTTTAGCATTAAGCTGGATGAGCACTTGGATCACTATTCCCAGGTCCTGGCTGTTCTTGCAATTGCAGCTTATTCCTCATGCTAATGTAGCTGAATGTATTATGGCCCAATTGCTGTTCCTTGTGGTGATGTAATTGGAACTCAGATCCCACAAACTGATGAATTTATCCACGGAAGATGAGAAACAGTGAAAAGAAATAAGTTGGTGGTGGTGGGGATTATCTAACAGCTCATCCACTGACATGTACGTTCACAAGGAACGATAGACACACTGGGTGTGTCTGGACTACAGGTTTTTTTTTCAAAAAAAGGCCACTTTTTTCGAAAAAAAAACTTCCCCTGCATCTAGACTGCCGCTGCGTTCTTTCAAAAGTAAATCGAAAGAATGCGGCAGTTTTTTCGACTGTGGAAAACCTCGTTTTACGAGGATTTACGCCTTTTTCCAAAAGTGCTCTTTTGAAAAAAGGCGCTATGTAATGCAAACTGTGCTTTTTCGAAAGTACTGGTTGTAGTCTAGATACTCTTTTTTGAAAGAGGCTTTTTCGAAAAAGCCTCTTTTGAAAGAGGCTTGCAGTCTAGACGTAGCCTTTGTGTCAGTTTGAACATGCATGTTTCTTTGTATAGGAGTTGGGGTCTACAAGAGCTGCACGGGCACTAGAACATCAATAAACAACACACAACTGCACAAGGCACAGAAATTCCCAGCTAGGCACTGGATGCCATTTTCATTGCCATGTCCATGTGATGCTAGCGGAAGGGGAGACTATGAGCCATCATTCTCAGACTGGTGATCATGTGTCAGTTTGTGGACATGAATAACCACCAAAAGTTTTTTTGCCAGTAGCACCCACCAACTGCAGTGTTGCCAGGGCTGGAAGAAGGTATAAATGCTATCCACTTGCTAGGACAGCTCACAGAGTAGCTATACGAACAATTTTATTTGAAAACTAATTTGTGTAACTCATTTTGATTTTGTACAAATAATAAGATGGGCTTCTGGCCAAGTGACCTTTCTGGATCGCATGTAGCAAAATGGGTCAAAATGCTGAAAACATACTGGTGTGCTTTTTTAAGAGGCTATTAAAAGACCATCTCAGCCACTGAGTGGTATCCTTTGGCAGCACAGCATGTTTCATTACTACAAGGGACATGTGAACCTCAGGGTCGTAGCCTGACCCAGCTCGAGATGGTGGGCTTGCATCTGATTTCCTATAGTTACCAGAGGCTGTTCAGACTTCCCCATGGCCAGGTCCATTCCAGCTTCTCTTGACACTTCTCTGCTTCTGAGCATGCAAAGAGAGGGGCAAGAAGTTTTCTGCCTCCTGTTACACTACTGGCTTTTACAGCCAAATTTTAGGGCATCAGTGAGTGACTTCTTCCCTCCTCCCCCCGATTTTACCTAAATGGGCCAACTCACTGACCTTTTTCTGGTCCTTGTGCTCTCTCTCCTCTCTTCCCCCACTTTTCCAAGCATGGTGCAGATAACCAAATGTAACAGGCAAAATGCTGCTCTGTCTATGAGGAGATCCACCCAGAAGCCACACAGAGGGAGCTTGGCTACACTTACTCCCAAATCCACTAACCCTTGCTCCGCCCGGTACAGGGGGGTTCAGAATCTAGATAGCATGCCAAGATCTCTCTGTATCCACCCACACCAATTATATCCCCTCCAGAGGTGCCCCAACATAAGTGGACCAGTCCTCTTCAGTACCAGGGACCCAACACAATAAAACCTGCTCACTGATTAGGGACTCTGGAGAGTTGGGCAGGTCAGATAATCCCAGGTCCTTTGCTATTTTCTTACGGACATAACTAAGTAACTTTCCCAGACCCCTTGCCCTCTTACTCTACTTCTTCCCAAGAGGAACATCTGGAATCTCTTGGGGCTATGCCTCTACATTTCCTCTCCAGTTAATGCTGGGACTTGGGGAACCCACAACTGAAACCACATTATTAAGCAGCAGAATATTTTATCTTTATAAAACTGTCACACGGATTAGAATAACGGACATAACTGCCAAAACAACCAGGATACAGCACTTTCCATTTCTCCCTACCCCTCCAAAAGTCTTCATATTTGGTCTTGTTCCACCCACACAAGCCTGGCGAAAGGCCCTCCCTCACCATTTTAATTTTTAAACATTTGTTTAAAAAAGCCACCAACACCTGTATATGCATTTTCCACTTGTGAAAACACAGAAAGAGACATTGTAGGAACCGTGAGACTAGTGTTCAGAAACTAGGCACTATTCAGTGTGACAAAGGAAAAAAAAAACAGCCAAAACATGACGACCTAACAGGTCTCTTCAATCTCAAATTTCTATGACGGAACACCTCAGCTGCTCACTCTAAGATATTATTTCATTAAGAGGGATTTAGCTTCAATACAAAACTGAATGAAGAGTTTCCTCTTGAGCAGGGGCATTTTTGTTTGTACCTCTCATCAGCATTCTGTTTCATTTAGCATAAAAAGCCAAGGGCTATTTTAAATTCATCAGATGTTACATTAGGCTAACCATTTTATAAAACCTAATCTCATCTCTAAGTTATGGCATATTTCATTCAGTAATTGAAGATGGATGACGCTACGATATCCCCGGAGACTAGGAAGGCAGTACAAAAGCAAATGGAACACATAAACAAACAGGTAGGCCAGAAAAAGCAGAGCTAAAAATACTTACACTTGTACAGCAGAGAGTCTCCATGCAGCAAAAAAAAGAAAGAAAAACAGAATTTGAATGGAGGGAAGACAAAGCAACAGCTGTTCCCAGGGACAGAGGCAAACTAAAACTCACCAAAAGTAAAGAAAACTAAAGCTGAAGCACTTACTAGTCTTAGCAGGAAAGGTGATATGCAAGAATGAGATAAAAACCTTTGCACAGAGAGGCATGGCAATAGCTTTCTTGTCTCCATATTTGGATGGGATATTTAACCAAGGATGTGGTCTATGGCTAAATTAAGACCTGTAATTTTCAACCAATGCAGCTCCACCAATGGCAACACCTGCACTCTGTCTATGCTCTGGCTTCCCCTGTTGATACTACTAGTGGAGTTTTACTTGTGGCAAACTGAAAATCTGATTTTTCCTTGTGCGAACAAAGCTTGTGAATTAAAGCCTGTAGCAGCTTTATCAGAGATCCTCAGAGCAAAGAAAACACACCGATTCCCTGTAAAGAATATCCTGCAATGTCATGCCTAGCGCATGAACTGGATGTAACTGAGGGAAAGGTGTGCAGAGTCACCCTCACTCTCTCATCCAGGCTTCTCTGAATACAATAGCATGGCCATATCAAGATGTCTGCACACAAGTCTGGATGTAGGGGATGGCCATCAGATCCTGCGGCACCCAAAGCTGTCCATGCAGCTCTTGCCATCCACTTCTGTAACTGGGGAAATGAGTATACTTGACTGGACACCAGAGAGGACTTTCCAGAGGGAGCCAGGTGTGGCTGTCCACTTTGGCTAACAGTCGCATGTAGTGCTATTTACTAGCAGGTTTGAGAAGTTTGGGTTATGCTTTGCCTAGAACCTCACCTCAGATCTGTTCACGAAGGGTGGCCCTAACAGAAGTACAAGACTCCAGACAACATAGTTCTGAGGGTCATTGGGACACACAAGACTTTCCATGACAACAAGGTAACAGCCCAAAGAGAAGATGGGATTGTAAATAAGGTAACATAGTTCCAGAAGAGAATTTAGAGTAAGGAAAAAGCTTAGATTTAATACCACCATGTCTTAGATTTTCTCAAGAATTTCTGCTGTAATCAAGTGCCATGGATATCTTATCTTCTTCAGACTGAAAAGTTTAATACCTTCAAGTATCCCATTTAATTGTATTGTGATAAGTACTGCTTTTCTAATGGTTAATATACTGTCCTTTAACTTGCCAAGAAAAGGCCAGCTCTGAAACAGAAATCTGAAGATCATTGTTTAGGCTTTCAAGGGACAGAAAGGCAATTATATTCTTCTTCTTTATGTTTTTATATTTTCTGCGGTAACAATCCTCTTTTATGGCAGTAAATTTCCTTAAAGTTACCCACAGCTAAATGTCTCAAAGACAGAAACACTTCTGGAGGACAAGAACAAAATCCTCACATAATCACCATGTCCTTTATTTTGCTGCTTGATACAGAAATTCCACTTGGCTGCAGCACATGCAACCTTGGTTTTATCTTTAACTGAATTCTCCTCCAATATTTATCTGGGCAAACCTGCCTATACCATGACTGCAGACCTGGTGTTGGTACGCTGGTCCCTCACCTTCTGCTAGAAACCTCTTCTGTACATTCATTTTCTCTTATCTGGACTTGACCGCTTTAACTACATTTTCTAAGTCCTCGTTGTCCAGAGTCTGCAAGGGGCAGAAGCCTTTTGCCCTCCTTCTCTGACATATGGACACCCCACTCTGATCCAGAAACATCTCTTCTGGCCACCAAATCATTACACTAACCAGGTCAAACTGCCCCTCCCCCCCCGCCTTTTTTATAAAGTATCCATAACTACCACCACCACCCCTCCTGTCTTTTCAGCCATTTCTCTCTACTCCCCTAAATTCCCTCTGCTAGGGACTCATCTCTGTCTCTTATTAGGCTTCCTGGGGTTGGAAAAGCATGCTCTCCCATAGCTTCTGCCTTCTGGAATGCTCTTTCAGTAACTTTCCAACACATCTCTTTAAATCTCCTCAGGAAACCTGCATTTTCATAGATGACTTGGGAAACATTTTAAGCTGAGGATCATGACTAATTAGTTATTTAAGAGACTTTTTGATAGTGCTCTTTAGTGCATGGCTACAGATGCTAGGCTGTTCAGTGAAGTGCTGTTGTGTTAGACCCTCCTACGGGAATGTCAACTAGGCAGATGCCCCACATGGAATCTAAAACTTATATGAATAGTTACGAGTAATGCACAGAATTGGGTCAAAGTAAAAGAATGTTATAATTGTTTTCCTCTTTTTTCTTATTAAACTGTAGAAGTAATGAAAATATTGTTCTTAAAGCATATTTCTTTTATTTTCATAGACGTTAAAATGGAAAAACACCCTAAATCTTTTTTGTAGTCCCTTAAATACATACTGAGTACCTTCATTTTGTAGACATTACCTATCACTTGCTCTGTCTGTGGGATGACACTTGAAAAACAAGTGTCCCCTAACTTTTTTCAGTATTTTGTCTTTTTATAGCTACCCCCTCCCCATTAATATTATGAAGTTTGGACCCAAAATGTTACTTACCTGAAACAGTAAAATCATTTGAGAAATACCTTTCCAAAAGTAAAGAGCTCTTACAATTAATTCCCTATGCTGGAATTATTTAGAAATCAAATTACAACAAAACCCTTCTTTATAGCCACTATTCCTGGCTACTGAAGAGGTCGCTACAGCAATCAACTGAGATTAGAGCCTTGGTAAGAGACAGCTCAAAAGAGCTTGCCATCTAGGGCCCGGGTCCAACAAAAACTTATGCAAATACTGAATTTTCCATGTGTTAGCAGTCCCATTAAAGCAGACATGGTTTAACTACATCGTATCTGGCCCGTCAGCTGTTTTACTCCAGCCCTCGGGCAGAGTCAGGGGCTCTCCCTGCTCCATGTGGCTCTGGGAAGCAGAAGCACGTCCCCCCTCCAATGTATAGGAGAAGCCAGAGGGCTCTGTGTGCTGGGAATCATGGCCAATGGGAGCTGCAGGGGAGACGTCAGTGCACAGAGCTGCCTGGATGTGCCAATGTGTAGAAGATGACTAGAAGGGGGACATGCCAGTGCTTTCGGGAGCGGATTGAGGTGGTAAGTGCAGCCCACAGTCTCTGCACCCCTGAGTGCCCCCTGTGGTCAAACCTCTTGTCCCAGCCCTGTACCCCCAATTCCTAATCTCCAACCCCACCCTAGAACCCGCACCTCCAGCTGGCGTCCTCACCCACTGCCATACCTCAACCCCAATTTCGTAAGCAATCATGTGCTCCCATTAAATTTCCATAGCCTGATGTGGCCTTAGGTCAAAGTTTGTCTACCCCTGCTTGGAAGTCAACAGGGCTACTCATACACTTAAAGTGACAGTGTACTAAACAGCTTTATTGAACTGGCGTCTAACATGGAAAAGCAGACAAAAAGGAAAGATTATATTTCCTCATTTGATATATGGATAACCAAAGCACAGAGACTAAGGTCATAGAGGAACTGGGGAACTAGGGACTGACTACAGATCTATACAGTCCCCTGTAAAATGGCTTCCTCTTCATCTGTCAAAATAAATACAAGTTAAAGTAATTAACCCCCTAGAACAAATGGGGAGACCATTACTGAAGACAGAGCATGTAAACCTCAAAGAGTTTCAATGAAAATGAGATGGGGAGGAAGAGAGAGGAACTGAGAATAAAGTGGCAGAGAGAGAATATTTAATTTTTCTGGACTTAAGGTGGTGTTCTAAACAAATCAGTAAATCAACATGCATTTTAAAAAAAGGTATGGCAAAGTCTTTCTAACAGATTATGGACAAGAAAAGTGAAGTAACGCATTTTACCAAAATCCCTACACAATTCCATTATCCTAAGGAAATATGACTAATGGAATGGTCTTTCAGCTATCTTGCAATCTCCATTTTCCACATTTACATTTACTCTCAAAAGAGCACAATTGTTAGGAGAATTGCACACCTGTAAATCATGAAAAGGGTGTCAGTATTCATAGGGCTGAATACTAAATTAACTATCCTTCCTTGGACTACTGAGTCTTGAGGGAGGGTGTGTGTGACTTGACTAACCCACCACGATAGAGAAATTCACAAACAAAACTAAAATACAGCTGTGGCTAAGACTTTCAACTGCCAAGACATTACTGCACTGTTTAGATATCAAAAACCAGGACCTCAGCTGGTGTAAACTGGTGTAGCTTCACTAAATTCAGTGAATCTATATTAATACAGACCAGTTCAGGATCTGACCTCAAAAGCAATTCTTGTATTTCATAACTTATTTGCTCTCCACATATAGGAAACCATGGGCTTTATGTTCACAAAATGAGATACATATCATGAATGTAAGGAATGTATTTGTTTTATTTTTTTCCAAGAAGTCAAGTTATTCTGAAGAAGCAGTACACAGTTCTGAATTTGTTCATTTTAAATTTCTTCTAAATGTACTGACTTTTTTATTTCTTTTGCATAATATTAGCCCCCCGCTACCAGATTTATCCTTGAGTTTAATTTAATTTTTACTAGCCAAGAAACTTTCACTTTGCTACTTGATGAGATTTGATTCAAATGCATGCTAAGAAATGTCAATACAATTATAGATATGTTTTGTTTTAACTAGTAAGACTGCTTCTACTTCTTTATTTTAAGCCACATAATGCCTGCTATTAAAATAGTAAGAGGGGAAAAAAAAGCCAAAATTTCTGTTGCAAAGAAGAAAAAGCCTGTATGGAATAAATGTAACTGTTCCTGAAAGTATTTATAAGCTGACAGTTCTTCCTCTTGAGTAATTATATCTCAAGGAACCATGTGTGCATAACAATTTGCATCTGGTTCAGAGCATATATCCAATTTCATCCATTTTGCAAGGGAGAAATAACAAGAAAAACTCCAAGCTCATCCTGAATTCTATATACAGTACAGACTTATTGGAAAATTTGAAATCCAGGATGAGGCTAAGAACTTTTTGTACAATACCCCCCCTTCCTTACACAACTAAAGAACTTCAGTATTTGCATTATGAACTCCCCCATCTCTATATTAAGTATAGGAAACTCCTAGAATACTGTAAATGACAAGCTGTTTATGCCTTAGGCTTAGAATGTTGTCATCTGAACATTTTGAAGGATGTTCACTATATTTGGAGTATTGGGGGTCAATCCTTCTCCTCATGCTTCTGAGCTCACAGGCTGGATAATGCTTATAAAAAAGGATCTGATTTATTTGGCCAGGTCTATGTGTATACCATGGCAGCACTTGATCTCTACTAAGGATGTTAAAGACTAGTCGACTAGTCAATTAACCACATTTTAAACATCCTTAATCTCTACTGGAGAGAGAATTATTTTGACACCTCTCCTTCCAAAGCTTAGAACAACATAACCATTGAACTGAACAACAGTCACCCAGGCATAAATGGCAGTTACTTACTCACCAATGGTAGATCCTCAGGGCTTTTGTGCTCTGAACTCTATGACATGTCAGACACAAAGCTCCCATGGAGGCTTGTGCCAATAATTCTGACGCAGATTAGTTGGGGCCGTGAATGGATTAGCAGCATCTCTGCTCAGAACATTATGATTTGACGCAGTATCCTTCCAAAAACACACATTAACTGAGCCACTGTGCTCTCCAAGATCAAAATGTACCAGACACAAGAGGTTGTCTGGTGTATCTTCCTCACACACAAATAATCCTGAATCCTTAAAATTAAATATTAACACACATCAAGAATAAATTACTCAAAACTCAACCCCTAAACGAAGAGTCCACACTTGCAATTAAAAAATCCCCTGGTGCAAATCCTCTTTGCACCAGCCCCGCGAGCCAAAGTCCCAAGTACAAAACGAAGAGGGGTTGAGTTTTGGGTAATTTATTCAAGCCAAAGTCAGCCAAAGTCAGCTGCCTGGGGCCAGCCACGGGTGTTTGTTGGTCATGGGCAAGAAAGAAAAAAAACCTTAAATATTTAAAAAGATGTTTCCTCATAAAGGTATATAATTAACAAATGGTAAATAAACAAATATTACTCCCCCCGTGCCAAATTAGAGATATACTACAGCAAAGACACAGCTATGGAACTCCTAATTAATAGCATACCAGAGACAGCCTGTCAGATGACAAATATATGCAAATGAAAGACTAATACCTGTTCTACAACCAAACAAAACAAAAATTACCATAGGTTAAATTATCTAAGCTGATGGTTGGACATAGGGATGTAAAATCCCATTTAACTGGTTAACCAATTAAGGGGGGAGGACCGGGGGGCTGCTCCAGTCCCATCCACTGCATCTGGGCTGGAGTGGACCCCTCCCTCACCACAGGCAGGGGCTGCTCCAGTCCATTTCTGTCCGTGGTGGGCCCATGTTTGACCTTAATTTAAAACTACTTGCTTACAAAATGAGACATAAAAATACAGAAGTGTCACAGCACACTGTTACTGAAAATTTGCTTCCTTTCTCATTTTAAACATGTAATTACAAAATAAATCAATTGGAATTTAAATATTGTACTTACCTTTCAGCTCACAGTATACAGAACACTATAAAATAATTCATTGTTTGCACAGCATTTTAATTTGTACTGACTTCAGTAGTGCTTTTCATGTTGCCAGATGTAAAAGTGAGGCAAATATCTAGGTGAGCTGACATGCTCCCCCTTGTGGAAGACCTCTGCCTCCTCAAGGGTACTCTCATCCCTGGTAAAGAACCAATATGCTAAATCAGGGCTACTCAACATGTGGCCCACAGCCTGTATGTTTACAGCCTGTGGTGTGGTTTGGGTTTATGCAGGGCTCAACATGCAGCCTGCAGGTGGGATCCTTTGAAAATGGCCTCCTCGGGGAACACGCTCCATAATGGCGAGGTGTCTCTAAGGCAGGGTAAGCACCGAAAGATGCAAGTGGACAGGCTGGCTGGAACAGACAGGTACAGGGTGTCGGCATTTCTAGCCCGTAGGAAGGAGGTGCTGGGAGCGCCAGGGCATTGTGGGAAGTGCTTTGTATTCATGCCCGTCAGAGTGAAAGAAGCTATTTGCATATACTTGCATATATATTTGCATGTATATGCAACCACACTTAAGTTGCAGCCCTCGGCACGTGCTGTGAGTATCATTGTGGCTCCTGGAGCTTCCAAAGTTGAGTAGTCCTGTGCTAAACATTTGTTGAATCATCAAGTCCAATCTTATTTGTAAAAACCTCCCCTTGAAAACATGCAATAAAAATCCTGCAAGAGCGAGCCAACGATGAATGATCATTGGACTCATTAAAAACCCCCAAGAATGAGCCAACAATCAAATTGGCAATAAGTGACAGGAAGTCAATATTAATAAGCCAGATACTGACATAAAACAGACAGCTACACTTCCTTCTGCTACAAACCAGAGTTTTTTTGGGAAAAAAGAAAGGCTCTGACCTGGGGGCAACTGGCAAAACTTACGACACTGAAATGCCTTAATATAAAAAATACCCAATATCAGAACTACACTATTCATTTCTAGACCAGTGTTTCTCAACCAGTGGTATGAGTACCCTTAGGGGTACTCAAGAAAAGTCTGGGGGGGTACGTCAACACAACTGAAATTTCGAGAAAACTGAATTTTTGTTTTAAGTTTTACAGTGTTTTATTATTTTTGTACTTTTTACACCCAAAAATGTCATCACCCACCGGCTACGATTAAGTTGTTTAAACAAATGTGTTGCAATGGTAGAAAAAAGTTGTGTGTGTCTGAAAACTGTAGGTACTGGGGGTACTCAATTTTTTTTTAAAGGGGTACTTCATAAAAAAAAAGGTTGAGAAACACTGTTCTAGACAGTCAAATGGAGGCACCTTTTCCACCGTGTGTAATTGATTATTACTGAAATCAGGTTTTTTTTATTCTTAATTTATTTTATGACAGGCCAATAACTAGCATAGATCATGATAAATAAGGTGAAGTTAGACACAGAAATTTGAGCTAGATATAGGAAAACATACAATATCACTACACACCTGAATAGTCCAGTATTATGATTTTAGTATTTTTTCCCCCTCTCAGCTCCACAGAAACTGAGAACAAGATTTTAGTAAGTCTTGTAATTTTGGGTTCCCAACTTCAGACACTTTAAAGGAGCCTGATTTTCAGAACCTGGATATGCAACACTTTTTGAAAGTCAGGTCTCTTTAAAGAGTCTCAAGTTAGAAACCTAAAGTCATTAGTGACTTGAAAATTGTAGTCTAAATATTTAAAGCGTATGCAGGTCCAGCCCTAGCTATTTCACACCCCCAAGGTTATCACTGTATGTGAGGTTATGACGTATCGCTATGCATGCATTACTGAAATATAATGTGAGGTTGGGAACACCAGCATTTCAGGTACAACAATGGAGTAGCCAGACATGCTGATGGCCCACTGAAGTGAATCCACTTTCCCAATGACCATCATAGAAGACTGCTGAGAGAACATACATACAACAGAGCCTGCTTGAGCCAGGTTATAGCAAAAGACCTTTTCTGCAAGCTGGAAGAAACTATAAAGAGGGGAAGTGAAATCATGACTTTGCCTTACTCCCTCCACAGCTTGGCACATGGAAGCACATCTTTGGTACAAAGACTTTGGTCTATGGAGAACAGACCCAGGTTGGAAGGCAACTCCAGCCTGTATATTGAAGATCTGTGACCAGGGTTTCAAAGCCTGTTTAGTTTATAGAACTGAGATTGCAAATTAATTTTTATATCTTAGGTAACCAATTGCAATCTCTATGCTTATTACTTACAATGATTTACAATCTATCTTTCTATAGTTAACATTTTATCTAAAACAATGTGTTTTGATGGAAATGCTTGGGGAATCTCAGTTGAGTTTATAAAGGCTAGTGCAGTGTTTCTTAAATTTTCTGAGACCACGGAACACCAAACAATAATTTTTTTTTTATGCGGAACACCTATGAAAATTTTCTTCAAAAGTGTTGTCAGAAAAAAAAAGACAAAAACAAAGAAGAGGTCATGGCACACCTGCAAGTTGTTCACGGAACACCAGTGTTCTGTGGAACATAGTTTAAGAAACACTGGGCTAGCATGTGTCCTCTCCACATTGGGGGGGGGGGGGGGGGAGAAGGACTTATAACGATCAGATGCCTGACCAGGGCAAGACAGTATAGTTCTGAAATGAAGGCTAGGGAGCTGAGTGAATTGGCTGCAGCCTTTATATTGTTGTTTCATGAGTGGCTTGCAAAGCATTCATGGAACTCAAGTTGTATAGTCTCTGCCTGTGATCACAGCGCGAGAAGGATACCCCAGGTTGGTTGGACAGAGGACTTAGCGGTTCCACAGTGCAGGGTGCACTCTGGGAAAACCCATCACAGTATGTATTAGATAATCACTGACAGAAGTCTTGTAACCACTGGTAGAGTCATATTATAAAGCTATATACAATGACATCCAGTAAAAAGTAGCATTAGCTTAACAGTTACAGAAAATTAAAATTAGCATATTCATAACATTTGAAAATGATTTGGACATCTACAGAATACTACAAAACTGTCAACTTTCATGCAGGTTCCGACTGTCTTTTGACTTTTCAGATGGCACTGTATGCCTGGAAAAAATATTTGCAGACACACAAATTCTAGAATGTGGATCATGAGTCTCAGAGTGTCCAGAAGCTGTCCTGAATGCGGGGGAGGCAGAGGTACCATTAGTCTGCCTGCATTGTTTATATCGATGTTCCTGTGAAGCAGATTTGCTCAATCAATTGTGATAGATTCTACTTGGATTCCATGAATGTCCCCCTATGCCATTTTGCCAGATTCTGAAGTAACTCCTTTAAAGTGCTACTGGAATCAGCACACGGGGTTTTTGGGGTGTATGTGCAGGGGACCATTTGTGGGAGACTACAGGTACACTATATGAGAAAGATTGAGAACTGCTCACTTTAGAGTAAGTAGAGAAGATAACATCCAATACAGAACCCACAAGGAGTGGTACAAACTAATGCCATGAGATAATATATAATTTTTCAGTTTTTCTTATCTGTGCAACTCCCCTTTGAATCTGGAGAATCAACATTCCCAGAGAAACTGCAGAACTAACACCACCACAAACAGCTAGATCTGCAATGCCAAAAAGGTACACCTGAATGCTCATTACTTTCCCTAACTAGCAGCACTAGCAAGAAGCCCATCTGTATAAAAAGAGTCTGCCCATTTTCCAAAAATTAAAATATCAAAAACTTTCCACACCATGCAGGCACAACTTTCAGAACAGAGAATAAGGAGGCAGGGGTAAGAAATAAATGAGGGCATGAAGCAAAGTACCTACTGATATGACAGATGCCCGATCTCATCACTGTGAAAGTAAATAAGCCATTCGTTATTTCTACTGCAGTGGTACACAGGGATCCGAAGCAAGAATTAGAACTCCACTGTATTAGGTAGGCACTGCACAAACAGCAAAGCAAGTCCTTACTCCAGAGAGCTCACAATGTATAGGATTCAGTCACTCACTCAGTAGACTCACTGTAAATCCTTAGATAGTCACTAGCTTTTTTTTTAATCTTACCCAATCACCATGATATCACAGCATTTCCCAAAATTATACAAGATACATTGTTCATTCTTTCCCTCCACTGTCAGAAAGGGATGAATTTTTTCATCTTTGGTGCTTTGTGAATTTTTATTTAATGTGTCACTGTGAAAAAAGTAGGTTAAAAGAACTGGGTTTTTTATATTTGGCTCTGCAAGCAAAGAAATATATGTTTGTCTATCTTCCAATACCTTTAGGATCATGTGTCTGTTGCCAAGCGCTGTACCTATGTATTAGATCTATGCCACAATTACTCTTTAGTATAACCCAAAGCAAGTAAGTACTATTTCCCCCATGCTCTCTGTTCCTTTATAGAAATTATTCTCTATCGTTCAGTGTCACTGGAAGATTGCATACAAACAATTGCTTACATTTCATTCAAGTTCTCTACCTGTCCTTCATTTTCCTATAGAGTCACCTTCATGGGAAAAAAGATTAAAAATAGAAATATTTATTTATAGTATTAAAAAAGCAGATTTGATATTCATTGAGGCAGGCCATTTTATTAGCGGTAAATGTTATGTCAACATATCTAGCTGTCAGTTAGCAGGAGCATACCAGGGACCTCTGAAGCTCAGTGCATGAGCTTCTACAGCAGGACTACTCAACGTGCGGATCGCGGCCCATTTGTTCACAGCCTGCAGTGCGGTTTGGGTTTACATGGGGCTCAACATGCAGCCCACAGGTGGGAACCAAAGCAAAGAAGTAATCAATATAATGGTCTTCTGTTGATATGCGTTTTAGCATTTAAATTCCTGTACTGTCATTGCTCATTAAAAGTGCTGTCATATGGGTGGAAATCAGGTAAATATTACATTTTATTAATATCAGCAGAACCGAATTAAATGGGGCCTGCGTGTTGTGTAGTCTTGCCTTAATCTTTGTATTCATGCCCGTCAGTGTGAAAGAAGCTACTTGCATATAGATGCAACCACGCTTAAGCAGGGTTGCCAGATGGTTTAACAAAAAATACTGAACACCTCCACCCTCACCCCCACAAAAAAACACTGGGAAAAAAATTCTGTCGAGAAATAAAAAAGAGGTATACCAAAGTTGTTAAGCAAAAAAAAGTGGGGGCAGGCGGGGGGGGGGGGGGGGGAGACAAAAGTTGTACCACTCCCTCCAGTTTGGGGCCACTAATGCCCCAATGCACCCATCCCTCCCCCAGAGCCAGGCCCCCTTCGCGCCCCCCCCATCCCAATGCACTCACCCCTGCCCGAGACCCAGGCCCCCTGCAGCGTCCCCTATCCCAACGCACTCACCCCTCCCTCTGAGCCAGGCACCCCCAGCGCCGGGAGTGCCCCACCCCAATCAAATCTCTCCTCCACTCCTCCCGAGCCAGGCACCAGAGGAATGGGATGGCTGGGTAAGTTAATCTTACATTTAAAGTCGCTGCTCCTGCCTCCCTGCCTGGCTGCCTCGGCTCAAATTGTGTAGAGGGAGGCATCACGTAGCCAGCTCCCAGGTCTCTGCTGGTCACGTGGGCCAGAGCAGTGTGCGCTTCGCTCCCACCCCAGCCCGGTGCCCGGCAAGTGCCCCCTCCTGCCCCCCCTTCACTATGACTCTGCTGCGCTCCTCACTTCCCCACCAGACGGGGCAGAGGAAAATTGTCCCTGCCGGGCTTCTGTCCGAGGGAAACAGGAAATACCGGACATTTCACATGGCCGGTATTTTCTTTTTTTTTTTTTCCCTCCGGATGGAGCCTGCAAATACCGAACTGTCCGGGTGAATACCAGACACCTGGCAACCCTACGCTTAAGTTGCGGCTCTTGGCATGTGTTGAGAGTGTTATTGGGGCCCCCAGGGCTTTCAAAGTTGAGCAGCCCTGCTCTACTGCATGAGTTAAAAGCCACACAACTCTTAGTGCAGATTGTAGCAGACTCATTAATTTCTGAGTGGTCTAGGTGTCACCAGAGAGGCACAGAGAACCATACCCAGAAGTCATAGATTACACAGCGAACTCATAATTCATAGCCCAAACATATCAATCTTACACAGGAACATTATTAAGAGAATTTCACAAACATATATATACACACTACAACCTGTACTTCCTTGAAATGTTTTGAAATAATTTTCTATAATTCATTATTATTATACCTGGAGGAATGCAAATAAGCAGATTGTCTGCTTGTTTCCTGCAGAAACTATCTTACACTGGCCTTGCATTCTGTATTATTGAGAGTCAGAATGTTATGTTGTTGGAATGGGTATTTTCAAGATGACTAACGTGTGGTGATCTTCTAGTATAGGATACATTCCACTCAAACTTATCTGCCTTTTAAATAATAGCTCAAAACCGGTCATTTCTTAATATTCTGGGACCAAACAAATATTTTAATAACTAAATATTTTTCTTTGAGATATATATAGCTATATTTTGTCCATTTCAAAGATGATTAGATTCCAAGCATCCTTTAAAACCCCCCAATCCTTAGACAGAATAACTCAAGTGTTGAAAGATGAACAAATAATGTACATACTTGTCTTCTGTCTTCTGAATTTAAACCACTCAATCTGCTGAAAATATTACATATTCAGATATGCTTGCTATTCTACTTAGATTAAAACTGGGTGATTTATTTTAAGCAAATGGTATAATGTATTGCTGCTTTAAAAATGTGTCAATCTTGTCTCACACGTTTGAGAAAATGTATAATTTTATAAAGTTAATTCAACCTTCATCACTGACTCAAATCTTTCAAAAAGTTTACGCCTGTTCTTTTCATCTAAGCAGAACTAGCGGCCTTTTGCATAAAACAACAGAGTTGTCACATTCAATCTTACTTACACAGTACTTCGATCATAACAAGGCCTTGGATAAATACAGCTTTAATTAAGTTTAGACAACTATGACAGTTGCAAATCAGGATAGCATCAATATACTGCAATGCAACTTTGGGAGATCAAAAACTCCCAGGTCAGTAATGATCCACCTATCCAGTTCCAGACCAGATCATTCAATCATTCCCAAAGTTCCTCAGAACAGAGTGGCAAGTCCTCCCACAGCTAACAAGTCATTCAGGCCATCGAGTTGGTGACCCTAATGACATGCTGGCTGTGAAGATGACGAAGACAAGAGCTATGGTTCCTTTAAAAAAATGACGAAGACAAGAGCTATGGTTCCTTTAAAAAAATCTTACCCTGAGAGCATTTTCATACTGACAGCACAATTTTAAGAGTGGAAATCTCAATTATTATAGATTTTAGAGATGTTAGATATCGTGTAATTAGATAGTTGTGTAACCGCATGAAAACTTATCAGTTACACAACTATTTGCTAGTCCCTGGGGAGCGGGGCTGGCAGTCAGTGTGCTCCTGGCTCCACTCCCAGGGCACCCCATCACCCTGTGCTGCTGCCTCTGTATCAGAGGCAACAGCACAGGGTGGCAGACAGGAGTCAGTCCGCGAGGGGAGCCAGCTTAAAAACCTGCCAAACCGGGGTGGGAGGGCAGGGAGAGGGCAACACTGAGCTGGTGCTGGGGGTACCGGCTTTTAAGCCGTCTCCCTCCAGCACCAGCTCCTGTCTGGCCCCCCTCGCTGCCTCTGTAGGAGGCAGCTGGGCCTGTGGAGCCAGCATGCAGCGAGAGCCAAAAGTGCGCATCG
This sequence comes from Pelochelys cantorii, assembly GCA_032595735.1. Taxonomy (NCBI): domain Eukaryota; kingdom Metazoa; phylum Chordata; order Testudines; family Trionychidae; genus Pelochelys; species Pelochelys cantorii. Next base: position 103,238,619 of record CM064327.1, read on the forward strand.
GCTTCGGCCTGCCCCCCTCACCCTCCATGCTGCTGACCATGAGAGGCAGAAGTGCAGGGGTGGCGGATATGGTGTTCATGGGGAGATGATTTAAAGCCAGCTCCTCACAGACACTGGCTCCTACTCCCCCCCCTTGCTGTCTCTGATATAGAGGCAGCGGGGGATGCGCGTAGTTAATAAGATTAACTGGTAATCTAAGGCTTATTGGTTAATCGTGTAGTGAACTACACGCTGGCATCCCTAAGAGATTTCTGCATGCTTATCTGGTACGTTCAATTTCATTTATAGACACAATCAAGTTTGTGCAAAAGTGTCATGTGTCATCCCATGCTGGTCCTAAGAGCCACCACTAAGCACAATCATTAAACACGGAAACTGACTGTTGGCTGCATAGTGCTTCTGGAACTCAAGAGCACTAGTGATGAGAATCTTTGATGATTCTTGCAGCAGCCAATGCCCCAAAGGGAGAAAACTGGGATTTGTTGGTGCTGAGATACACATTGCACCAAAGCAAATTTCGGTTAGATGTCAGGCTTGGGGGGGGAGGGGGAGAAATGTTGAGAGACTATCACTTAAGTTGCTGTCTCCAACACTTGTCAACCCTACAGCAAACAAGACACTGAGCAGAAAATGTCCACAATGAGCCGGAAAAGAATATTAACTATAGTTTGCAGCCTGCTGATGTGATTATTTAAAGATTCAAGATATGGCATGGAGCCCAGAAAAAAAAAATTTAAACTGTTTATGCAAAAACTACATACAAAGCTGCTAAATGATTTACCAGCATTAGTCCCATTGAATTTCAATGAAACGTGCTCCTAACTCATGTAGATGCTTCTGAAAATCTCACCCACTATCATCATTAGTTTTAGGTCCTTTGTAGCTTTATTGTATGTGCAAGAATTTCAGACCTGTATCCATAAATTTTTAAAAATCACCTGCAGTTCCTGGTCATTAGTGTAACCTCTGGGTCACAAAACCCATTGTCTACCTTGATGGATTAGTGTCAAGTGGATTGATGACAGAGGCAGAGGGAAGCATGTTGTGACAGGAAATAGCATGCCAAAGTCGTATAGCGCGATTTATTGCTGCCATCACAGTGCCATATACCAACAGCTCTGCAGAAATGGTATCTGTGATATTAGCAATACTGCATGAACACGTGCAAGAGATTTTATCTTGCAAGAGAAGATATCAGAATGGATACCAAGAAAAGGGATAATGGAATAAAGAAAAGACAAGGCATTCCCTTCCACTCATCTACAATACCTGGTTTGGATAATATTTTGTTTTACACATTACAACTATTTATTTTTATTAAGCCAAATTACTAATTTCGTTCCTCTGACATAACTAAAAACGCCCATTGAAATATGCGTAAGGATCTTTTCAGATTAGATTTTTAACCAATGGACTGAAGAAAAGCGTCTTACCATACAAGTGTCTAGATCCTCCAAACGTTCTATCTCAGTCAAATCCTCTACTGTGAGGGTGGAGCGCTTAGTTGGTTTCTCTTCAGTGAATTCAATCTCCAGTGATTCCTGATGTGGAAGTGGTTTGCCACGTCTGGTCAAATGGTCAGCCTAGAGACAAGTATCAAGAAATGAAACTACTGATCAGATTTTTTTTTAAAAGGTAAACAAACTTGTTGCGCAATGCAGATGATAATAGGTGGTGACCAAAAGAAAAGCTCAACTGCTTGCATCTGGGTCCTAGCCTACCGCATCTTCCTGCAGTACTAACCCTCTTCACACAACCTTGGATAGCAGAGATAGAGGAGGGAAGAAAAGAAGACTAATACGAGAGAATTACATAGTAAGAGTCTCTGTCTATAAGCACTTCGGAAATAAAAAGACATAACGGAGGAAAAAACCTCATACCATACTGAATGTTTCAAAACCATTTCACTGGTAACAAATGTACAAATTGCTAGTAAACTGGTGGGGAAAAAAAAGTAGGAGTGAATGATGTTTTTCACTAATACGTGTTGGAATCACAAGTGCTGCCTCTTATTTAACATAAAAAATGTGCAGGCAAAATGGGGTAATTATTTTGGACCTCATTATGATGGATAATTATGAATAAATCACTGGACTGGAAGCCAGTGGCCGCCTATAGCCTAGGGATGTGAAAGGTTAACTAGTAAGCATAACCGGTGGGGGCTGGATCAGATCCCTGCCTGCTGTGGGCAGGGGGCTACTCCAGCCCTACAGTAGGCCCGGGCACCCCGCAGGCAGGGGCTGCTCCAGGATCCACACCCTCTTTAATCAGTTAACTGGTTAAATAATATTTAACCGGTTAACCACTTAAATGGGATTTTACATCCCTACTATGGTCCACTGATAATGATCTGATTACATTCAATATGAGCAAAACAGAGGGTAATACCTGTTTTTTAAAAGGGTTAATGTTTAGCAAAACTGGCAGGTAAACACCTTACAGGGCTGGCTACAAAAGTGCCACATGAACACTTGCTCTTACTTGCAGGAGACACTGAATTTGTAAATAAGAATCTGGTAGTATTATCTCCTGTAAATATAAACAAACTTGTTTGCCTTCGTGAATGGCTCAACCAGAAGTAGGACTGAATGGACTTGTTGGCTATAAAAGTTTTACATTGTTTTTGGTGCAGTTATGAAACAAAATCTACATTTTAAGTTGCACTTTCACAATTAAGAGATTGCATCAGGGTATTTGTACAAGCTGAACTGAAAAATACTATTTCTTTTGTTTCTCATTTTTACAGTACAAATATTTGTCATTAAAATAATAGAAAGTGAATACTGTATGCTTTATATATGAAATCAATACATTTGAAAATGTAGAAAAATATAAAAAATATTTAATAAATTAATCATGATTATTTTTTAATCTTTTTAAAATTAATTTCAAGAATTAGCTGTAATTAATTGCTGCCTTCACTTCTCTGATGAACCAGAATGGCATTTACCCAAAGTTATCCTATTTTTCTCTCAAACAAATGGAAAAAAGAGGAAGGAAATAGCAATTAGTATAAATTAGAAATCATGAAATGTCAAAAATTGATAAGGGAAGCAAAAGACATCAGGGATAAATATATGTCTGGCAGGATTAAAGAGGTTTTTATTTTTAAAAATATAGTAGGAAACCTAAAACTGGTACAGCATTACTAAAGGAGATATTGAAGTGGTTAATGATGCACAAAAGACAGAAGTGTTCAATAAATATTCCTGTTCTATATTTTGAAAGAAATAGGACAGGCCTACATCACAGGAGGATGAAGAAGCACTTTCCAGTTCATCAGTAACAAAGGAAGATGTTAAACAGCAGTCATTCAGAATAAATATTTTTAAGTCAGTAAGCCTGAATAACAAGTCTGAGCACAAGAATCCTACAAAAGTTAGCTAAGAACATCTACAGCCCACCAATGTTAATTATTAATGAATTTTGGAATACCAAGGAAATTACAGAACACTGGAAGAGTACGAACGTGGTGTCAATATTCAAAAAGGGTAAGATGGACTACCAGGGTAACTATAGGCCAACAAACCTGACATCTATCCTAGGGAAAACTAAGGCAAACCTGATGCGGAATTAAATCAATAAAGAATCAAAGAATGGGAATTAATATAGAGGATTAATTGGATGGGAATGGGAATTAATATTAGTCACTGTAATTTTGAGGAAAATACATCTTGTCAAGCAAACCTAACCTCATTTTTTATGAGAATACAAGTTAGATTGATAAAGATAATTGCATAAAAATAAATAATTAAAATGAACTGAACAGTCAGAGAGAGCTATCCACTCTGAGCCCATTCAAAAAGACATCTTACTACAGACAAATACCAGGTCATATAGTAAGGAACAAAAAGTACAGGGCATAGCTACAGAATGGGAAATGCTACCTTGGAAAATGGTGACTTTGAAAAAGAACAACAGTTCATAATGAACATGCAATAGATAGAACAAGAGCTCCCACTGTAAGGTTGTGACAAAAAAGGGTAATAACCTCAGTGGTGACATAAATAGGGAAGAAGTGAGCAGGAATTCAGTGGTGATTTTCCCTCAGTAATATAGCATTGGTGAGACGGATACTGAAATACTGTAGAGTACTATACCTTTCTAGCGTTCACTGTTTAAAAAGATATTGATAAATTAGAGAGGATGTAGAAGAAATACACAAATTTCATGACTGTAGAGAATGACTTATAGGGAGGGACACTGGCATGGTCTATACTTGAAACTTATATCGGCATAGTTATATTGACCACGAGTGTGAAACTTGCTGTGTAGATATAGCTGTGTTGACAGAAGAGGGCACCTGTCAATAAAGCTAACTTTCTTTGGGGAGTTGATATTCCTACATTATCAAAAAACTTCTTTCATTGTAAGCTGCAGGTACATTAGGGGGCTATCAAGGCAAGGGCACAGTACTTCAGAGATAAAATGGACTGAGATGATTAAGGTTGTCTAAAAGATGAAGAATGGATTTGATGATCCAGACTACACATGTAAAGTGATGGGGTCTAAGTTAGCTGTTACCACTCAAGAAAGGACCTTGGAGTCATTGTAGATAGTTCACCAAAAATATCCACAATGTCCAGCAGCAGTCAAAAAAGCAACAGAATGTGGGGAATCATTAAGAAAGGGATAGAGAATAAGACAGAAAATATATTGCCTCTATAAAACCATGGTACGCCCACATCTTGAATACTGCATGCAGATGTGGTAGCCTCACCTCAAAAAAAGATGCATTGGAATTGGAAAAGATACAGAAAAGGGCAAAAAATAGATTAGGGGTATAGAACAGCTTCCGTATTAAGAGAAATTAATATGGGACTGGGACTTTTCAGCTTGGAAAAGAGATGATTGGGGGAGGGGAGGTATAACTGAAGTCTATAAAATTATGTCTGGTGTAGAAAAAGTAGATAAGGCAGTGCTATTTACACCTCATAACACAAGAGCTAGGGGTCATTAAAAATGAATAGGCAGCAGGTTTAAAACAAACAGGAAGTATTTCTTGACATAATGCACAGTTAACCTGTGGATCTCTTTGCCAGAGGATGTTGTGAAGGTGAAGACTAAGAACTAGATAAATTCATGGAAGTTACGTCGGTCCACCATTGGCTATTACCCAGGATGGGCAGAAATGTTGTCCCTGGCTTCTGTTAGTCAGAAGCTGGGAATGAGGGACAGGAAACAGCTCAGTTGATGTTACCGGTTCTCTTGATTTCCTTTGGGACACCTGGAATTGGCCTCTGTCAAAAGACGGGATACTGGGCTAGACAGACCTTTGGTCTGACCCAGTATGACTGTTCTTAAGTTATTACAATATAAAAGTACCTTCCTGTGGAGAAAATACTGCTTTTTAAAGGGCTTTTTAGTTTTACAGAGAAAGGCATAAAAGAACCAATGGCTAGAAGCTGAAGTCAGACAAACTGAAATTAGATACACATTTTTAACGATGGGGATGATTAACCCCTGGAAAAAACTGCTGAGGCAACTGGTGGATTCTCCATTTCTTGATGTCTTCAAGTCATGACTGGATGCCTTTCTAGAAGACGTGAATTAGTTGAACACAAATCATTGGGCTCAATACAGGGATAATGCTCTCTGAAATACAACAGGTCAGACTAAATGTTCTAACAGTCCATTTTGGCCTTAAAATACATGAAACAGTGTTCAGAATGTTGACCTGAAAATGCTCCCTGCTAATCTTAACACTAACAGAGGGCATAATGGGAGAAAGGTACCCATTTCACATATATGATTTGTGAAGGTGTCAGTTTAAGATGTTTGTCAATATAGGATCTTATTTTGGATTCACTGTAATGGTGTTTTTGGCCCCTTCGACGTAGCAGTTGCAGTCCTCCTTAGGGCAACAGTCTGGTAAGAAATCAGATCTCTCTCTTTGGCTTCTTTCTCTGGTCTCTGGATCCTGCCTTGGAATTAGAACAGCTTTTAGGACACTGCTGATGATCGAATTTGGTAGTAAAGATCCCCGATTGGTCACTCATGAAAAAAAGGTACTTGCTAACAGGCTGGCCCAAGATACTTGCAGGCAAGTGATTAAAAAAACCCACAACGTTGTGTTTTATGTTCACTAAATACCATAACCAGAAACCTGGTTTCAATGTAAAATGAAATGCAACAATACACTTAATATTAGGTATGATTTTGAAGCTCTAACAAAGAATGGGAGATAGGTTGACCTTGGGTTTAATATGGGTTAAGGCCATTTGAATTTGTTTGTTCCTAAAGCATTCAAACTTGAAAACAAAAGCTTCTATTTGAGATTAGGCCTTGGCAATCTCTAAAAGGACTCTACATGAATTCTCAGCTGTTTTTAATGATACTCTGTATAAAATTTCCCCTACCTGTAAAATCTGTTGCATATTAATAAGCCTTAAAATTAATATTTTTAATGAAATTCTCCCTCTCAAAAGCCTTAACATGTCAAGATAATTTACATAGTAAGAGGTGGCATTCAGATAGCATGGTGATATAGAAAACACGGTAGACAGAAATCTAATTAGATAATTCCTAAGTGGAACTACTGTGTGTTTCTTCAGAAGTATGTACATTCAACAGCTTTGTATTTGATCGACAAAGAAAGCATTTCACTACAGCGAGAGCACCAATAACAGTAAAGCAAATCTGTCTTATATTGATAATGATGTCTTATATTTCCCTGACAAAAATATGGATGAGTAAAACAAAGCAGTGACAAAGATGCTGCCAATGCTGCTCCTACGCTTGGAATACTGACTCACAATGGGACTGCTAGAAAGTTTTGATTTTTTTTTTTTTTTTTGGCTGCTGCTAGCCTTTTATGTAACTCTGTGCTATCTAGCAGCAGCTCCTCCCACCCTCATCAGAGTTGGGTCTGATTCAAATAATCTACTTCCCTCTCCACTAAAAATAACATTTAATGTACAGGAACCCATAAGCTAATCTGTAGACAGACATCAGTATTTCTTCTCTAACCTTCAGGAAGCAGGTACATCTATAGTAAGTGGTTGAATATGCACAGGTTAAGGAAGTATGGTCACTATAGCTTGCTTCACAGTCTCCTAAAGAATGAAATCTGACTAGACTGAAATAGCAACCCCTAGTATTTCACTAGGACAGCCAGTAGTTGTCTCTAACTAATGAATATATGTTCTTGCAAAGCCATATTTGGTTTCAGATCTGACAATTCATGCAAAAGATAGTAAGGCAGTGAAGTAACATAACTTCTTCTGTGGCTGTTTTCTCCTTAAACCAGAACTACTCACCCTATGACCATGTTTCAAATGATGCTGCTGATGAAAATTAGGCAGTTTAAGAAATGCAGCTGCGAGAAGAAGAAAGCGAACAAGTCATGAATTCGGTGGTGGTAGTAAGACACCCTGAACTACTCAGAATTGTGCAAACACTCACCAGTTTATGATGGCAATGTGAAAGAGCATCCAGGATTTCATCTACAATCCGGTCAGATAGGAAAGAGGCCACTGTCAGCTTCACTTCACTGTGTGAACATTAAAATGAGAACAGAGTAACTTTCAATTCACACCAGAGAACTCTGCCATCCCTTACAGAACTCGGTCCACGGTGTGAAGATGATCTGTTAGCCTGCTACTGCCTTTGAAAATGAAACACAAGAAGGTGCAAGTACAAGACTGACCCTTCAGAAATAACTCATGTATTCTGGACCATTTTCAATCTGCTTCTAACATTTTTCTTACAGCAGCAACAAAAACATTTGGCTAAGACAGAACATAAACCATATGTTCAGATTTGCTAAGGAATAATACATGCATTGATGTTAGAGAAGACAAATATGGTCTGGAGTGAATTAAGACAGTCATATCTGTTTAAGTCTTGTTTTACCTAACCAATTGATCACCATGCACACTGCCCTGTCTCCTTTGTGGACCCTTCTGACAGTCAAATGGCAACTGCATTGTTTCTGCAACCTGCCATCACCCTTCCTTAACTGCAAATTGTGCTTTTGCTTTAATTAGTCCCTGCCTTACAAATTTTATTTCACCAAGTCCCATGCCTTCAGCATTTGACAGAAGGAATTTGTGGAACACATACTCACTAATATATTTAACATGGCAGCACTATATACACTGGGCTTGCAGGCACTGCAACATGTACGAGTTACTATAGTCTAAGTACTCCAGTCATGCCCACTAGCTCAAATCAGAGCAGCCTTGCTGCACAAACACACTCAAGCCACACACAGTTTGTCAAGCCTGCAGCTGGGAATGAGCCTTTCAGCCCAGATAGACAGACCTGAGCTAGCATGGCTTGGGCTAGCGTATTAAAAATAGCAGTGTAGACATGCTTAGGAGGCAGTCCAGGCTTTTGTGCCTAACCAACCCCCTGGTGTGAGCTCAGGCTGAGTCCCTGTGGGAGCCATGGTGTCCACACTAGGGATGTAAGCAACGAAAAAGCAAAAGTTTATCAGAGAGTCAACACACTAATCAACTAGTTGCTCCCCCCCCCACCCTTGCTGCCTCTATCAGAAAGAGGCAGCAAAGGGGGAGGAGTGGTGCAAGTGCTTGGGGGAGCCAACTAAAAAGCCAGTTCCCCCCAGCTCCATGTGAGTGGGCAGGGGCACCATTCCACCTTCGAAATGTACAAGAGTCCCCGCTGGGCTTCTTGTACATTTCAAAGCGGAAGAGCCACATGGAACGCGGGGCCAGTGGGGAACTCACCCACTGGCCCCAGACTCAAAGCGGCGTTTCAATCTTGGAAATGCACAAGAGGCTCTTGCGCATTTCAAAAGCGGAAAGGCGCACAGCACTTCAGCCAAGTGGGTTCTTGCTACATGCGGAAGCGCCCTTATCGACTAATCGAATAGTCGATGGAAATTCCATTGACTATTAGATTAGTTGATTAATCTAATTTTAACATCCCTAGTCCATACTGCTATTTTTCGCATGCTAGCTCGAGCCCCTCTAGTGTCAGTCTGTCCACCGGGGCTGGAAGACTCACTCCCAGCTGCAATAAAGATATACCCACAGAATGAATTAGCACAGTGACTGAATTAACAGTTGAGGAATTGCACTAATTCCAGATGCAGCTGTATCCCTGGACCCATTGCTAGCTTGTGTGTCGGCAGCACACCAGCTTCAGTGCCTCCCTATTCCCCCTCCTCCCCCCCCTCCCCCTTGGGCCAACTAACAAGAATTTAAAGCACCACTTCACTTGACTTAGAAACGTGTGTTTCTGGTTGGGAGTTGGGTTGGGACTTGTCATACCTCAAGCTAACTCTTCAGTAAAGACAAGCCCACAGAAACCAGTGTTACACTAGATTTGTACTTAGCGTTGCAGTTTATCGCTACATCTTCATGGAGACACAACTTTTTTCAGCTTTGAGTGTAATCACACATCTTTAGATGATGACCATTATGTCTACATGTGCAGAGAAATGTCTCACTATTTGTTTTGATGGTAGTTGTCAGAATGCAAGTCTACAGAAGTATATTCATTATGGAGCCAGATCTTGAAACAAATGCTAGATAAGCAATCACATGGGCAAAACATGGACCTTTTAATAGATATTAAATGGTTAATCCTTTGATACTTTGAGTCAGTATTTCCCAAAGGTTAAACTTCTCTCAAAATGCAGAATTTAAAATTGGCTGCAGCAAGGACTTACTTGATCTCTTACCCCGTTTTTTGCAAGAAGAAATCTCACAAGGAGGAAGAAATAAAAACTTTCTATTGTGATTAAATTTGTTTTCTGGCATGTCCTAGGCACATTTTAGACTATAACAACACCTTATTAAATACAGACATCTGATTACTGTATTTACTGCATAATGTTTCTCTAACAAAAGCTCACTGTTGTAATGATTATCACTTGGTCTCTGATATATTAACATGGCAATGATTTGTAAACCTCCTAAACTTCCTAAATAAACAAACAGATTTAAAAATGTTGTTTTTCAGCTGTTTTAGTTAGGCCTTGTTTATAATTGTTTCCATACTTTAACTGCCAGCATAGTTGAAGGGTTAATAATACACATCCCACACCTTTGTGAGGATGCAGTTAAACTTATTCTACCATAGCTTATTCAGGTTCAGCAAAACAAAGTTATAATAGTATAAAGTGCCTTATAACGGTATCACTGCATCTACACTAGGGCTTTTACTCACACCATGATGTCAACTAAAAAAAATATCAATCACCCCCTAGCTCAACTGACAGTTACAGGAATAAAACTTTTTAAGTGCAAGCTAGGACTTCGCATAAACAGACAAAGACAAGTGTCCCTACAAAGAATTTGCTTGCATTAGTAGATGGTGTGGCTTTTGGCTTTGAGATCTTTTCCCTAATTGCATAAATTGGTATCAACCCACAAACCAGTTCAAGTTAACACACAAAGCTATGTTCCCTTTCTCTACAAGCAATAGTAGCAATGGCATAATAATGGAACATAAATCTGAGTGGTATTTTCAAAGGAGCCTCTGGGAATGCTGTACCCCAACTATTATAATTCAATGAGGTTGGATTCTGAACTCCCATAAACTCCTTTTGAGAATCCAATCCCATATTTTGGTAAGAAAACAATGAGAGGAGAGCTGGCCTGTATGTCACCAGACCCATAAGATGTGATTTCCTTGTATTATATTGGTGCAGGCCTGCGGGGGGAGGGGGATGGGCAAGAGGGCAATTGCCCTAGGATCCAGAGATTCAAGGAAACCAGATCTCCTGGCAGCTGCTGCTGCTACTGTGGTAGCAGAGGTGGCCAAAGCCCCGGCCCCTTTGAATTGCTGTCAGAGCAACACTCCGTGTGGCTCCAAAGGTTTGGGCGTGGAGAGGATGCACTGCAGTCTGGGTAGTGCTAAGGGTTGATTGCCCTCGGCCCCATCCCTTTCACACGAGGACCCTCCCCTCCCAGGGGCACACAGCTGTCCCCCTCCTCCCCCCCCACACCTTGCTCCAGTGCCCGTGGTGGCTGACGGTCCTGCTGTATTGTGTGTAGTGTTAATGATATAAAGGCAGAAAAACACATGGGTGATGTGCTTGAAAAAAACCCAGCTATTTACAACTTGTAACTCAAAATAAGTCCTTCTGTGGTTTCCATTAGTAACAGAAGGTGTAGCTAAGCGTACAATACCTCTGTTTTCAGCTGCTTTTCCTTTGGGGGATGAAAATGTCTCAGGGCAAAGGTGATTTTGGTTTTCGATTGTGAGGAGTAAGGGAAAGAAATTTCATTCATTTGCTCTTGAACTTTACAAGAGTGATGGGGAGGAAAGTGTACACTTCCCATGAAAACATTTCCCTTTTGCCATTGCAAATATACAGCCATTGCAATGCAAAATGACATAGTTTTCTGCTACATAGCACTAATAGGAAAAGCATTTCCACTGAAATTATAGCAGCCATAAAGTTTTAAGTTTCCTAGCTCCTGAACTTGGCCATGTAGTATATCTCGTATATGTTCTGGTACATATTTAATACAGAAATATATAATAAAACTGTCTTGGAACTGGGAATGTAAAATCCAGTTTAATCAGTTAAACATTATGTTTAACTTGTTAAATGCTTAAATGAGGGTGGACAGGAACTGCTCCAGTCTGGCTGGAGTGACCCCCACCTGTTCCATGGTGCTGTGGGCCTGCCCCTCCCACGTGTAGGAGCTGCTCTAGCCCAGCCAGGCTAGCTGCAAATGGGGGCTGTTCTGGGTCAGCCAGACAGCTGTTTAACCATTCACATCCCTACTTGGAATCTCATCTTTTGAAAATAATAGTTACAAGACGTTCAAAGTATTAGACCTGCCTCTGCATCTCCTCTTCCAATTTTAGTGGCTTTAATATGCTATTTTCAATTTTTTAAATATCTGTCTGATTCTTGTTGCTATGCAAAACCCACACAAAAGGGTTACAATCAGTTCTCACTAAATAGGGAGAGTGGCAAAACCAACAACATAGAATGTGCCATCAAATGCACAACACAAAAGGTGGAAAATAGAATTTGTTATCTTCTAATTTCCTTCAGTTATAATAATCTTAGGAGTTAACCTTAACAATAGTAGGTAACATTTTTCAGACATACGATTTTTAAGTCGACTGTGTCCCATAAAGACAAATAAGAATATCAAATACTACATATGTGCTACATGATCCAGTTAACTTTATTGTAGAACCCTAAATATTTGGATTTCCTGGACCAAACCTACTCGCAACACACCAGTTTCTACATGAATTCTTATGCGGCAATGTTCAGAAAACATACTGATGTACATGTATACAAGCAATACAACAAAACACATCTTCAAAATATTTATGGACTGGTTTTACAGTGCTTTCAACCTACCTAATTTTATTGAGGATATCAATTCCAGACTGCTCCAAGAGCACGTTTTTAACAAATGTACGTGGAATAGAAATCTTCTCAGTGCTGGCCTCAATTAGGTCTTGCCGTATGTGGGTTTTCTTCATCACATTTGGGCACAGATTCTCAGCTGCATCCACCATGGATTCAAGCAGCACCTGTAGCACCACATGAGAGAAAACAAACACTCCCTCAGAAAACCCACAGCATCGCAGGCAGTTGCTTTCATTGCAGGAGTGATCAGAGCACTACAAGTCTTTTTAAAATTGGAACCATCTTTGGGAATTGCAGTTGAAAATTAAAAGCACTTACAAACAAAACTGAGGGGAACAACTTGCCTGTTTTAATAACCAAACACTTTTGTTATATGAAAATTACAACTAGAGAAAACCATACTTGTTTTCAGACATTGTTCTTTTCAGAACAATACTTCAGTTCCCATTGCACACAGTACTACCGCCGCATTTTTAAAAAGCAAAAGAAAACTCTGCAGTAGAAATCTTGCATTCTTCAAAAGGTCAGATAATCTGTGATCTGAATTACAGTTTTCTTTAGCCGTCTAGCCCTTCTTGTTTAAAAGGCATCAGAGACGCCTCAGATGGGAATGGCAGCAATTGTGAATGTTTGTATGTTCCTGGAATTTCCTATTTCAGAAATAGGCAGATGTACATTGTCTGAAAGGCACACAGGAATCTACCCATAGGAACCTTCTCCCCTCCCAATCCATTTTCAGAGAAAACACCTTTTAAAACCTATGCCCAATTTCTTTTTAAACTTTTTTTAAAAGGGCTTTTGTGCTTTCCTGTTGGCATTTAGAAGAGTCTTCCTTCTATCTGGGCCTGAGAGCAAAGCTAGAGATGTGTGGACAGATCCCCACTGTTGGCTTTTTCCAAGTCTCAATAGATTAGCTGTTTTTCTTAAGGCCCAGCTCCTGGAATCAAGAGATTATATGTTATAATCTCAATTTTTATTAAAAATATAAGCAAGTTTCTAACCCTCATGCTTACAGAGAAATGTGAACAGTCAGGAGACAAAAAGAAGCTAAAATCTTACACATAGAGGTGTGTGCATGCTTGTGTATCTCTACATAACATGATTTGTAAGCCAATCTCATGGTTTTTGAGGCCTGACTAAAGGTTAGGGATGTTAAAAAGCACATAATTTGGTAACTATGTAACCACTGTAAATGCCTCAGTCTTAAACCACAGTACAACCAAGCAATGCTTCTGTAAGTGAAATGTCTAAACGTAGTTTTTCTTTGGCATGGCTGTTTAAAATGCACAGGTCTTACTTAAATGCATCAGTCCTACACTGAAAACTGAACTGATTATGCATATTTCAATGACTAAGCCTGGAAGCTCTACAGTCAAGAACGCTGTGGAGAGATTAGCTGCACTTCTACAAGCTCTTATGCAAAGAGGAAATTTAAACTAAAAACTGATACATTGAATCTCCTCACCTTATTACACATAAAGGGGAGAGAAGAACAAAATAGTCTATAATCCACATTTTCCTTCTCATTAACTTTTTTAATTTAGGAAAAGTAATTAGTAATGTGCTATTGTTACTGTTCTTCATTACATTCCCACTGACTAAAGCATTTTATTTTGTCTCAGATGAATGAAGTCTAATCTGCATTTTCAGATTCGTTCATAAGTTTAAATATAGTCAAACAGCCCGATTGCTTATTGGTGAATAGGAGTATGTTGCAAATGGGTTAACCCCTTCTTGACCCCAATAACATTCTTATATTTATCAAATGTTCCATCAGAAAACTGCAAAAATCCTCCATGTTGCTCCTTTGCTGGACCTAATGCAGATTTGTTTAAGCATATGAACTACGGGGATGCATATCTCCTCCTCAGCTCCTTTAACACCACCATAGTTAATGATCTAGATGGTGCTCAGTGGTCCTGCCGTGAGGGCAGGGGACTGGACTTGATGATCTCTCGAGGTCCCCTCCACTTCTAGTGTTTTATGATTCTATGCAATGATTAGGCAGGTTAGTAGCTGAGTGACTGTGGATCTCCGGGGATTAATTCCCATTCGAAGAAACATTCAAGTGGTAAGAGATCCTCTTGAAAAGATGAGCAATATCTAACTAAGCACTCCTAAAGATCTGTGATAAACCCATGTGAGTCCACGGGCAGAAGTGAAACTGATGGAATTGATTTATTGACCAAGTTTCTGCTAGTGGATCCTTATTAGCAGTAGAGTCTTCATAGCACATGCTCACAACTTCCACTCCACTGGACTGGCAAGTACATCCCATTAAGTTTCTAGCGTGCCTGGAGATGCACCAAGTCAGCATAATTCTCCTGGAGTCTTAGCTGCTACCTAAAAGTTGCCCTCCTTTGGCAAAACCCCAAGATGGGATGAAGGTGCCAATATCTGTGTGATACAAGATGGTGTACCTCTCCTCTTTTCTTCGGCAAGCATTTAAGTCTATTTTACTTGTCTTATTACGAAAATTTTCTTAGTGGTTAGCCATCCACATAAAAAGCAGAACATATTCAAATATTAATATCAAGCATACAAGTTTGATGCATTTTCTAGCTCTTATAACATGCTGGAGAGACACTCCTGTGTTTGCAATAGCACCTCTAGTTAGTTATCATTTGTCAATGCAAGGTATATTAACAAAAACACTACATACAGACCTTAAGTTGTTCATCCACAACCCTCGTGACTTCCCCAGCCATGGATTCCAGTGTCTCCTGTATCGGATTTGACAATGAGCCATTCGCTCCTGCCCAAGAAGCTCCGCCAAGATGGTACAGATTTGGTAATAGCTGTAAGATAGATATGACTAGCTTTAGATCACCTTCATACCTGAACAAACTGATATAAATTACTCTCTTATTTAAATATTTATTAAAAGTTCATTTTTAAATAATCACTTCAGATAATCTGAAAAATTCTCTCCTGTGATACATTATTAAAGGCCCCTGAAAAAGAGAGAGGGGGCTTTGCATGTATTTAAGTACTTTGCTGAATAATGGCTACAGTTATTTCACAAAGCTTTTTATACTAACTTCACACCAGCATAACCAACTATGAAATGCTCAGAAGGGCTTACTGTTTTGGAGTTCTTAGCATCCCGCATAAGCCTTTCTGCAGATTTCAGGTCTTCCTGTACAGCATCCACACCACAGTTTCTTAAGGAGTTGAGATGATCTTGCACTTTAACACATATTCTGTCAATCATCTACTCAGAACAAAAAATAAATAAATGAAGAGACAATAGCCGATGTAAAAGTAGATTAAATTGCAAGGAAGTGATGGTAAATAAACAAAAAGTTAAATATCAGTCTGTGTTAGATTCACTCCAGATTCCAAATAAAAAATGGACATGGTGGGAGTTGCTGTTTGGATGCAAAAGCATTAGAAATGCACGAACATAGTTTGTGTGTATATATATATTCCAGGTTTACAAACATTTGCATGCTCATGTATTTACATATATTAAAAAGGTCCAAATAAATCACCACCATATTCTTTATTACCTATCATTATTATTGTTACTAATTTTGTTTTGTTCTTCCCCACAACTCTAAGTTACCATTTTAGGGTTGAGGTGAGCTGACTTCATTTTTGGGCACAGCATAAAAAGTTACTGACTAAACTTAAAATTGTGTGTGAAAGTCACTGAATTGTTTAAGAACTTGGACGGTAATACTAAGCTCCCCCCACAACCAGTTCAAACACTTGCAATGATTTCTATTGTCTGAACAAAACACTATTGTGCAATCACTGTTAACTTCTTTAGCAAAGTAGGTATTTCAAGTCACAAAGAATGCTCATTTGGGATGCATGGCTACCAAACCAGAAAGCTGCACCAGGCCTTGTAGAGTGCACTATGTCAAGCTTTAAATATGTATTTACACTCAACTGCTTGTTTGCTATACAAAATATTCCAAGCACAGAGAAGGAAGATGGTGCAGGTACGGTATGCCTTTTATGAGATGGGAAAGACAGACCAATATGCCTGGTAAGTATGAACACAATCCTTTGTGGCTAAACAAACTGGGGGCGGGGCAGGAAGCCCTTACAAAAGTACATGGGCAACAAAAAAAGTTTAAGTGAATTCATCAAAATTGTCCATCCTTCTAATTTGAACCCACTACCAAGTACATGCATAATCACGTAATATTTGTAGATCCAACTCTGTTTTCAAACTGCAGCTATTACACAGCAGTGTGCCCACAGTACCTTCCTTCATCTCTGCTCTACAGTGCTTTTCCTCTTCAGAGAGCTTTATAAACTAAACAGTGCACTGTGGGGAAGGTCTGTTTGGATCTTTTAAAAACAGGGCTGGACAAGTCAACAGAGAATATACTTTGGGAATGATCATGCAGTGACAAAGGATGAACTAGATGATTCACTCCTGACCACATGCCATATAGAAATAATTTATTTATAGCATAAAAATAGAGATGATGAACTCCCTTGAGGACACATTTATATATATTAAAGAGTGCGTGTTCTTTTATTCTGGGGGGAAAGGATTAAACTGTAAAAAGGTCTAAATAATGTCACAGGAAATTACCAGTACATCTTTGTGCATCATTTTGTCTCCCAAGAGAGTGGAAAATCATTTCAGGCTCTAATAATGCAATGTTGTCACATTTGCTTTGTCACATAATGGAGGAAGAAGAAAAAGCTTCTGAATCAAAAGTCAGAAAAAGACTGCACAGAGAAAGTAAGGCGGGGCAACTGTTTGACTGAGGTTCCCCTTTTCTCTAGGCTCCTCTGTCCCTCCATTTGCTGTGGAATTTTATTGGAGTACCAAGGGGGGTTAGGCAGTCTCAAAGTAAAAAGTGGGAGGTGCCAGAGTTCCAGCATTTGCCAATATAGCTGCCCTGCCTTCTGTTGTACTAGAGCTTTACTCATAACTGACTAAGTTACAACTGGGCCTTTTTAGCCCATGCAGCAGCACAGAACATGGAGGGCACAAGGGGGCTTAAAGTCACCCTCTTCCTCCCTTCCCCTGGGCTGAACCTTCTGTGCTGCACCTCCTGGAGGCACAGCAAGAAACGTGACACTCTCTCGCTGGATTTAAGTTTTTGCACAGCACCTCTCCGTTTAAGTAGGTAGGTGCTTCTGCACAATATGGCCTTTCAGCAAGTTCCACAGAATTTGGCAGTGACAACTCCTTTGAAAACCAACCAAACAGTAAAAGCCAAATGCTTTTCTCAGGTACGCTGGTGTAAATAGAATAATTTGGGCCTGAGGCAGATGTTTGACACTGGAAGAGCTACCGGTAAAGCACAAAACTCTGACCTGTTGTGTGGTGCTGGTGACGATGCCCTGTTGCAGCCGGTATGCCTGCTCCTGGAGGTATTTTCTGGTCTCATGATTACGAAGCAAGTAGTTTTCTATCTACAAGTAAAAGTCAGATTAGGGTACCAATTCTACTCTCCACACCATCTTTTGCTTTCAGTATTTTCACTGATGAAAAAAAAAACCAAACAGGATATGAGAAATAATAGCTTTTTAATATAAAAATATTAAAAACCAATTATTTTTCTTACTCTGTTTTTATCCTCATAAGACTTAAATCCTTATTCCATAGGGCTCAGCACTGAGTAGCATGTATGGAAACGTTCTCTGACTTGCAAGGCTTACACTATTACCCATGTCTAATGATTTCTGACTTATTTCTCTCTTTCCAGTGAGCTTCTTAAGGGACATGAATTAAATATTTTAAAGATAGAAAAATGAGTCTTTAGCACTATGATGATCTATACTTGAAATGAGTGGTACGCAAGATACTGTGCACATTGCTTCTAGAACTACTTGATCTATTGTGAAAGGCTCAAGAGAAAACTTAAAGGATAATGTGCATTTTAAAGATGGGTCAATAATTTATTTTTCAATGGATGGGGACTTCTGAAAAAAAAATCCATTTGGGTCAAACCAAATTCTACTGTGAATGATAACAAATAGGCACTGAGCCAGGGGAAAAATGATTCTACAGGCTGGTGGTGGGAAACCCATGTTCAAGTACCTGCTTCAACAACTAATTATTCAGACAAAGTGAAATAGCTTGAATGAGAGACTGAGAGAGTCCCACACAGTGACTTGGGAACTTTTCTGCAATGGGGAGACAAGTGTAAATCCTTGCTTTACAACAGGCAGAAGGAACAACTGAACCTGGTTCTCCTGTATCTCAGGTGAGAACTTTAACCATTACTTAAACTTATAAATTGGCCCACCTTGATTTGTGGGTGGCATTAAGTCCCCGCCAAAAAAAGAAAAAAATTTTGGTCAAAACTATTCAGTACCTTCGTGCCAAATTTGCAAATAATTTCAGACTGACCAAAACAGCATTTTTTAACTAATACAATTTTTTGCTGAACTCTACTTTAAAGGTGGCTGTACTTTTTTGGTTTTTGCATGACGCATAAAAAGTTGCTCCCAAAGAAAAGAAGCCAAGCTGAGCCTTGTATGCCCTGTAAACAAATTTTCAACTGAGAAAATAAAATACTTTATATACAGTGCACAAGGAAGCCTTAGAGCTCATTGCCACAAGGTATCACTGAGGCTAAGAACTTAAAAGATACCTCTTTTTCTCAATATAAAGTATATCCATAGTTATAAACATATTATATCCTAATATAAGGCCACATGCTTCACATCTGATCGTTTGGGTACATCATAAAGAAAAAGGACAAAGCCCTGTATTTTTCCTTTTGAAGGGCACTTTAATTGCAAGCTTTGTAGTTGATAAAGATCATGCACTTATGTTATTTAATCACAGCTGTCCACGTTTGCAAGCTTTTATGCCCCCACCCTGATTAAAGTAAAACAACCCATTAAAAAGTTGCAGGGCATGCTTTCCCCCCCCCCCCCCCAATAGACAAGATGACTCCTTTAGAGCTTGCATGACTGACTGCTAAAACCCAGCTGGGAGTTCTGTAATCCATGAGATTTTGACAGCTACAAATAAATTTTTGCCACCACATCCTTATCCAAAAGAACACTTCAGCTAAATTAATTTCTGATGATGATGATGAGTGTGTGTGTGTGTGCGCGCGCGCACGCACGAGAGAGTGTGTAAACATCCAGTAAATATATTATCCACCCATTAAACGAAAAACAAGTCTACATTCCACAACAAACACATACTCCACCTTTTGTCTCATACTGCACTAAGCACTCCCCATGTTGCAACAGCAATAAAATGCATATAATCATTTAAATACATAGACGTACACCCACACAAATTTCCAATGGTACATGCAGACACACACATAAATAATGTTTAATCAGTATTTCCTGATTTTTTGGTTGTTATTAAACTATTGCACTCTATGAATCTTTTTGCAGACAGAACCTTCTATGCAGTTATGATTCTTGATGATTATAACCTGTCCGCATGTTTGTATGTGTCCCTGTAAACGAAATACTCAGTGAATCTAGCAAAGAATTCTTACTCAACCAGACATGAATTCACAACCACTTGAAGTTACTACTCATTTTTCCGAGAGTGGATTGTATATGCAATACCTTTTGCAGCGCCTCTTCTGTTTTTTCAGGGTTTGTTTTAAGTGCTTGAGAAGCATCATTCATAGGTATCGGCATGAACCTTAAGGTATAATTCCTAAAACAAAACAAAAAAAAAGTTTACTTTAATGAGAGAGGGTGATCTAATTACTACATATAATAATAAGGCATAAAGTAGCAAATAAAGTTAGCTCCCAGGGTTTTGTTTTTTTGCTAATAATTCTGTCCCTGATTTTGCAATCACTTGCACACATCTGTAACTACTTTCATGAGTAGGTACACTGAAGTCAAGCACACACATATTTGTAGGAATGGAGGCTGATTCTTCTTTCTAATTAGATATAGAGGAAGATTTTAATGGACATAAAAGGCAGCCATGCATTTAACTGCTACTGAAAGTTAACAGGGCTTGTGTACTTACTTTTGTGCCTTGGAAATTTTCCCTGAAATATCTAATTAGAAACATAAAGCTAAACGCTAGGTAAAAATATTGACTTTCAATGGAATCTGGATGAGTATGTTGCTGATTACATTTTTGAAAACTTTCCCCTTAGAGGATAGGTTACCTTTTGTTTATACTTAGAAGAAATATCAGGAATTATCAACTCCCACTGATAGCCGTAGGCAAAACCATTCTCTGAATGAAGATAATAAGAAAGAGAATTCTACAACAGCTTTAAAATTCACTCCTTGACATACTAGTTATATACCAGTGAGGGGAAACCTAGGCTAGTGAGCGAGCCACATAAGTAGCCTTCCAGCTCAGTGGGCTGCAATATTGCCGTAGCCAAGACAGTCTCTTGGTATAGGATGATTTTGCTAACTGCACTTGCTAATTTAGAACTTACAGGCTGTGCTGACTGAACTACCACAGCGCTTTGATGGGATGCAGAAGAAGCGCGTGGTTCTCACAGTCAATGTTGTGTGCAATCAGCATGCACCTCACTCCACGTGCCCTTCCTTGATGCGTGATATCAGTAGGAAAAAAACTACACGGATGAAAACCAACAGAATCTAAGAACATAAGAATGGCCATACTGGGTCAGACCAAAGGTCCATCTAGCCCAGTATTCTGTCTGCCAACAGTGGCCAGTGCCCCAGAGGGGGTGTGCCGAAGACAATGATCAAGCAATTTGTCTCCTGCCATCCTTCTCCAGCCTTTGACAAACAGAGGCCAGGGGCACCATTTCTTACCCCCTGGCTAATAGCCTTTTATGGACCTAACCTCAATGAATTTATCTAGCTCTTTTTTAAACTCTATTATAGTCCTAGCCTTCACAGCCTCCTCTGGCAAGGAGTTCCACAGGCTGACTACACGCTGTGTGAAGAAGAACGTTCTTTTATTAGTTTTAAACCTGCTACCCATTAATTTCATTTGGTGTCCTCTAGTTCTTATATTATGGGAACAAGTAAATAACTTTTCTTTATTCACCCTCTCCGCGCCACTCATGATTTTATATACCTCTATCATATCCCCTCTGTTTCCTCTTTTCTAAACTGAAAAGTCCCAGTCTCTTTAGCCTCTCCTCATATGGGACCCGTTCCAAACCCCTAATCATTTTAGATTCTCTTTTCTGAACCTTTTCTAATGCCAAAATATCTTTTTTGAGGTGAGGAGACCACATCTGTACGGAGTATTCAACATGTGGGCATACTATAGTTTTATATAGAGGCAGTAAGATATTAGTCGTCTTATTTTCTGTCCCTTTTTAATAATTCCTAGCATCCTATTTGCTTTTTTGACTGCCGCTGCACACTGCGAGGACATTTTCAGAGAACTATCCACAATGACTCTAATTGTGTCACTTTCCTGATTAGTTGTAGCTAAATTGCCCCCATCATATTGTATGTAGAGTTGGGGTTATTTTTTTCCAATGTGCATTATTTTACACTTATCCACATTAAATTTCATTTGCCATTTTGTTGCCCAATCACTCAGTTTGGTGAGATCTTCTTGAAGTTCTTCACAATCTGCTTTGGTCTCGACTATCTTGAACAATTTAGTATCGTCTGCAAACTTTGCCACTCACTGTTTACCTCTTTCTCTAGATCATTTATGAATAAGTTGAATAGGATTGGTCCTAGGACTGACCCTTGGGGAACACCACTAGTTACACCTCTCCATTATGAAAATTTACCATTTATTCCTACCCTTTGTTTCCCGTCTTTTAACCAGTTCTCAATCCATGAAAGGATCTTCCCTCTTATCCCATGACAACCTAATTTACACAAGAGCCTCTGGTGAAGGACCTTGTCAAAGGCTTTCTGGAAATCTAAGTATACTAGATCTACTGGATCCCCCTTGTCCACACGTTTGTTAACCCCCTTCAAGGAACTCTAATAGATTAGTAAGACATGATTTCCCTTTACAGAAACCCAACAAATTATGTTCTTCTATGTGTCTGGCATCCTTGTCCGTCGCAACAGTAAACAAAACATCTCATGGGTCAAACAGAGATCCCCAAAAGGCCACCTGGAGCCCTTGGGATGCCCACCATTGCTATATATGCAAATACTTGAGCTGCACCTAATTGCTGCATTTTTCCTTTAATGGCAACTGCAAAGCGTATATAGCCACAACTACAACTCAATATTATTTTATATAATTTCCTACATTTTACTGCCTTATCCTTCAAAAGAACTGTCCATACCACAAAAGCTTATGTGTGTCCATGCACTATAGAATAATCCATAACTGGCCCTCCATCAGGATGGGCTATTTTTAAATGCCCTAGGTAACAGACCTCAAGGTGTATAGTTGCTGTGAAAGCTGTTGATTGCCTGACAGGTGAAAGTACCAGGTAGGCGAAAAATTGTGTGTCTATTGAAAACAGTATAGATTTCCAGCTATTTGTTATTTAATATAGCACATTCAACACAATTCTTACATGCTGCATTCGATAAGCAAAGTCTTGAGCCCTCAGGAGAAGAAAGATATGAAGCACAAGGAGACTCCACAGGCACAATCATGAAGCTACAACTTTAGATGAACAGCACCCTATGAAAAGTTCTATAATCCACTGATTTCCAGACACACAAAATTGTTCTAGAATGTTAATTTATTTTCATCTCTGAATTCATCTCTAGGAGGAAAAAAGAATTTAAAGCTTGCATGAAACTTTGATCATCAGACCAACCAATATTTACATTTTACTCCTCTTTCCTTGGCTTCCTTTGAAGCCTCAAACATCCCTCCACATTTGTTCTTTTTTTTCTTAAAGCTTCATTTTTCTCTAGTCACAAGAGCAGCTTTCCCTAGTAATTCAATAATCCAATAAATTCAGTTCCGGGTTTAACATACGTGTTACTTTGCTCATTCAGTGTATTATTACACTCCCTACAAATAAATCTACATGAAAAGAATTAAGTTTTGAAGAGAAGCACTCAAAGGCCAGGGAATACTGAAGTGAAGGATGCCCACCGAACCTTATCTCTGCCCCTTCGTACATATCATGCATTACATTCATCTTACATGGTACTGTCAATGTGCTATGTCTTCTCTAGGACCCCTGCTCCATATTGTAGAGTCACTGCAATAACAATCTGACATCTTCACTTCTTACTCTAGGACTAGGTTTATGATGTGTTTATATTTCCAGTCCTGCAACTGGAACTTGATACCACAGGGAAAGAGAAGAGCCACAGCTCCCCCAGGGACACAGCGCTTGCTTCTAGTCCTGCATTATTAGGCTGGGAAGTTGAGATATTTCTATTATAAGTTCTTATGGAAAGTGCTATAAAACTGAATATTGGAGAATGCCATATAGTTGTACAGAAATTTAGGCTCTGATTCAGCAAAGCACACAAAGCAATGCTTAAGTCCTATTAAAGTCAGTGGAATGTAAATTTGTGGTCAAGGGCCTTGTTGAATGAACTATATTCTTAAGTGCTTTATTATACAAGGGCCTTAATAAGATGCTACAGAAATTACTCAATGTTTTACACAGAAAAACGTAGACAATGATATCCTCTCTCTGTATTTCTTTTCATAGATCCAATAGAATTCCACAACAGAAATATAATTTTCACAGGACCTTCATATAAAAAGGGAAAAGTTACGTAATGTTGATGTTTTATAAATGTATTTGCCATATTGCTTTCCTTCCATATTTTGTGCAATTGAGCTAACGGTATTACAGAAGCCTGACTTTGCCAGTGTAGACACACACACACAAAAAATAGTCTCAACGTTTTAAAAAATATCTAATATTGTTACAATGCATTCTGTTAAAAACGCCATTTATCTTCTCGGAGAAAACTGGCAATGTCTTATGTATTTCTATGAAACATATGGAGGAGGATGTTCCCAATATGTTTTTAGGAT
The DNA here is from genome assembly GCA_032595735.1 of Pelochelys cantorii. NCBI lineage: Eukaryota > Metazoa > Chordata > Testudines > Trionychidae > Pelochelys > Pelochelys cantorii. The sequence goes on from CM064327.1 coordinate 103,262,771, forward strand.
GGATTTGTTTAAAGGCTAATTATTTTCAGCCAACGTTTACAGAAATCCCACAACAGGGAGCGTCAAGCTTCACTGCTCATGAGTTGTGATACTACTTGTGGTATTAAAAAATTAGAGGAGACAGAAGATGATGTAAGCTTCCACGCTAAATACGTAAGATGTCACCTCTATCAAAAACCAGGGTTATATTATCTGCACTATTTCCTTTTTCTGTCTGGTCCATTTACTCTCACTTTAGGATCCCTCTTCTGTTTATTTTCATATGCATATCCGAAAGAAGGTTAACTAGAAAATAGTACACATTTTTTCTATTCGACTTCTCCTGTAAATACTTGCTGCTGCTCTATTAAGAAAGTTCTGCAATCTGATAAATGGACTTTGTAAGTTCCGTTATTCACTAAAATCAATGGAATCATTCCAAAATTACTTTCTTAATTATAGACTATTTATATGAAATTCCTCCCTCAGTACAACTGATTCCATTTTGAAATGAAGCACAAACTTAAACAACTGAGGGAAATGAATCCATCCTATACCAGTAACAGAAATCTTGATTAACTCAACTGCAAGAGTTTTGACTCTACGGAGGGTTAAGATACTACCTCAAATAACTGTATATTTTTGCAAGACGCCTTGTCGGGAGGCTAGCAATTGTCTATTATCTTCACCTTCAAAAGAGACTCTTTGTTCCCCTGTCTATAGCATCTAATGATATGAAACAACTCCATCACCACTTCATTTAAAATCTACATTTTTTCCCCTTAAAAATATAATAATCACATACAGAAAAATGACAGAGATGGAGACAGATCAAAGTGATTCAGTCTGCCATTGCTAACAGATGCTACTGCCTCAGTGATCCTAATGATCCCAAAATTACACAACTTCACAGGGATTATAATGAACAACTGCAGTTCCCAAAACCCGCATTATTAGCTTTTCTTGATGAAGGCACAGACCAAAATGCTGATTTTATGGTGATGACTACTGGACACAGAGTTTCATTTAGACAACTAACTGCTTTTAAAGCACAAATTATGGCTGCTAAAAACACAGATCAGTGAAGAGAAAAGTTTATACTACCCCTTTCTACATTTAACATTATTATATAGTGCCTTCCACTGAAGCATGGAAGGAGGAATGAAATAGCCATTTCCCTCCCTTTTGAGGTCAGTGTGAATTCATCAGCTTTACTTTAGTTCCTACAGGCCCAAAAATAACAGGAGCTGAGTATCCTCAAATTCAATTGTCTCCAATGTGAATTGCAGCTGTTCAACACCTTCAGGAGATATTTCTTGGTTTTCTCTCTAATTACTATCTTCCTTTAAACTTACTTTTCCAATGCCACTGCTATGTCCTGGAAGCCCTGTGCAGTGATGTTATTCTTATCCCATATTACGGTTCTGTTGGGAAACAAAATTATACAAAGCTTAGAATTAATAAAAGCAACTTCTCTTTTCAAATAAGCTGAAGAGAGCACTAATCTATAACACTGTTTCGAATTGTGAGGCCATGTAGTTGTGTCTCTCCAAAAATACACAGTAAAGGACAAAATCATTTACAAATATATATTTAGCTTCTCATTGAAACCTTAGAATAACAGAAATAAAGGATAGAGTTACTAGGCTATTCTATCTTGTTTCCAATGTAGAATTGATTCCTGCATTATATTTTTCTATTTGTAGTAAATCAAAAGCAGCACTCTCACTAAAAATGACAACATACAGTTATCATTATTAATTTAAACCTACATAAGCAAGATTTTAGTTATAGGACCCCCACCGTATTTAAACTTTCCCCATCACAGACACGCACAGCAGTTGCCTTTCTTTACAGAATATGATCACACGTGCTACACAGATTGTGTCTGTGATTATACAAAAATGTTTGCATTTTCCAAACAGTTGCATATGTTTTCAGAAAAACTGTGCACACTTGTGCATCAGTGTGAGCACATATCTGCTACAATTACATGTGCAACATCAGTAATTGCGTGCACAACCAACAAGTCAGTCAGATGTGTATTGGTCATGGTGCTTTTGAACATGCAGTCACAATAGTTATTCAATCTCTTTTCCCCTAGGAAATTTCAGGCAGTAGTAGTCATATCGTGTATATCGTGTAGTCATCCGTGGCCATGCAGTCGTATGCCCCGTTTAGTCAAGGAATATTCTAAAAAGATTTGTAGGTACAGTTTGGTTTTGAGGTGGTGATACAGTCAAAATGCACACTTGTAGTAGAGCACTTGGTATGGCTAATTTTGTTGCTCCTCTGGTATGTCCAGGGCACAATGGTATTATTGTGTCTGACAATCCTACCACCACCCTTCTCCTGCCAACATGACTCTCTCCTACTTTTCTGGGGGGAAGAGAGCAGAGATGGGGAGAGGAAGAGACATTCTGCACTCTCTCTCTCTCTCTCTCTCTCCCCAACATCAGAACCATTTAGGGGAAGTCTTATCCACATCCCACTTTAGCAAGAGTTTTATGCTCTGTCCACACTATAGCCACCACATGATTTTTTAACTGATTAGAAACAATGCTGTTTGGTGTGAAAACCAGCAGCTTTTCCTCCACAAAACCCATGACTGAAATGCTGCCTATCCATATTTTTATAAGCGTGTCGTGGGTAGGGTGACCAGATGCCCCGATTTTATAGGGACAGTCCTGATATTCAGAGCTTTGTCTTCTATAGGTGTCTATTACTCCCCACCTGCCATCTGGATTTTTCACACTTGCTATCTGATCGCCCCAGTTGTGGCACATTCCAGGCTGCCATCTAACAGGCCTTCAGCAACAACCAACTGCTACTAGGGACCATGTGTTCCCCCCATCCCAGAACCATTCACTTTCTCCTATTTCCACTGGGATTTCTTACCCCAAACCTATAAACCTCTGCCTCTGAGATGAAAGTAGCCATTTCATATCATGGAGGCATTCCAGTCACCTCAGCTTACTGTATTCAACCACCTTCCAGAGTCTGTAGCTTGAAACTTCCAATATTCAATTGTCTGCTCACTGCATGAGCATTATGCCCAGCAAAACAAACCACAGGCATTTCATGCCAACGTGCAGCTTCAGAATGACATACCCAGGAGTGCTCTGTAGGACAGCTTACACCTGGGGGATACACCAGGCCCATGCAATGGCACTCTTAACATATGGGAAAATGCATTGTGGGATAGCTAACTACAGAGTTATAGGCAGTGAAACAGTTAGACGTGTACAGCCACTTAGCAAAACTGCCACACATCCAACCATTTAATGAACCAGCAGGCGCAACGGATTGTTAAGATTTACAACTTGTTAATCAGGTGCTTTGCGGACACGAATAATGCTCAAGACAACCGTGCTAGCCATCAGTTAAAAGCATACTAAAAAAATGTGTGAATGAGGATATAGATGAAATGTTCTGGGGCCTCTAGCCCTAGTAGGTTGGGGTGATGCACCTGCTTCTACTCATTTAGAATTCAGCGTACTCCTAAATACATTTGACAAGGACACCTTAGGATTCACAGCACATTTTTTCCCTTTTTATTACGTATAGATTTTTTCTGTGGCATGCATTCCCACAGTAGATAATTTCCCACAATTGTGAAGCCTGGCAGTAAGAGAGATTTAATGCTTCCCAGGGACTGAATGTTCTAGAATTCCACTACCTGGGAAACCCAAGATGGTGCACAGAAGAAGCAACAGGCTAAAATCTTGCTACTTTTGAACTTTTAAAGGATCTGGATTTTGCAAAAGGATTGTATCAATTTTCCACCACTCCTATGTGTGATGTGCGTGGTCAAATGACTAGGCAGCCACCTAAAAGAAGAATTTTCCAGACTTTTGTCGTTTAAAATGCTCATAAACCAATGTATTTATTTTAAGAGATTTTTGCAGGAGGAAATTACCTTTTTCCCCTTTTAAATGAAAAGGATGAGGATTGGGGAAGGGATAACCCTGCAAGGGGATTTCCCTGTCAATTAAGTAAGAGAAAGCTGGGAAAAAAGGAGTGTTGGCAACAGGCATTACAACATTATTAAACCTATTACCTTTCTAAAAAACCTTTTCATACCTGAGCTTGGTGTTTATCTGTAGGGCTTTTGCTAGCATCTTGGCTCCCATGTCTCCCATTCCATTTCCACTAATATCCACTTTGGTAAGAGAAGTATTGCTGCCCAATGCATTGATAATTATGGTAAGCTCAGTCTTCAGTTTGGAATCTGCCAGAGATAGCGACTGCAAAGGCTGTGGAGCATATAAACAACAAACAAGAGCTGAGAATGCATTCTAATATACATTAACTAAAAGGATTTTTGTGACTCGTCCAAAGAAATGTGACGGGAAGCAGGGGGCACTATGTATCAGATTCATTTCTGTGTTTACTATAGCTATTGTAACATGACATTAAAACACCACAATGATCTGAAATCCTTGAAATACGATAAGAACTAGTAAAACAGTCTGACAACTTTATTCCCGGAGTCTATTGTTCATATCATTTTACTACAGCAGCCTCAACATTAAAAGCTTTTTTTTTGGGGGGGGGGGGGGGGGGGGGGGGGAGAGACAAGACGACTGGGAGTATACATCTATTCCTTTAAAAAAAAAAAAAAAAAGGATGCTTGAGTGACAAGTCTGCAATTAAGAGAGGTTCCTTGTAAGGATGTTAAGGACTAGTCGACTCCCCCCCACCCCTTACTGCCTCTATCAGATAGAGGCAGCAATGGGGGGGAGGGGAGGGAGAGAAGGGGTACTTCAAAGCAGCAGCGCTGCACAGCTAAGCTGGGGATCAGCTGTGCAGCGCTGCCGCTTTGAAACATAGAAGTGATGTTAAAAGGGGCAGTGCCGTGGACCTGGGATCAGCTGGGAAGTCCCCAGCTGACCCCAGGCTCCACGAGTGTGCTATGGCTTTGAACTGCTCCCGCTGGGAATTCATTTCAAAGCAGGCACCCCCGCGTGCAGGCTGGAATCAGTGGGACTTCTCGCTGTCCCCAGGCTGCACTCAGAATTCTGCATTCCTCCTTCGAAATGTACAAGAACTCCAGCGGGGGTTCTTGTACATTTCAAAGGAGGAATGCAGAAGTGCCTATTGACTAGTCGATGGAAATACTCGACTAGTCAATTAACCACAATTTAATATCCTTAGTTCCTTGTGGACGCAAATAAGATGACTAGAAAGATCACTGTGATTATTGTTCATTACATGATTATGTTCCAATTAGGTACTTTAAAAAAATTGCGTGTACTACAGCAACTGCTTTTTGTGGGCCACTATGAAACACAGGTATGCTGTGGATCCTATACACTTATTCTAAAGCTTATGCTAAATATTTCTTTTTAAAATATACACTGAAACACAGACTCTTTTTGTCTTCTCCCCGAGGCTCCACAAACAGACAAAGGCCAAAGTAGTTTATGAATTATAACAAGTCTTTCCATCACTTAAGGCATCCCAACTAATAAAGATATCAAAGAGCTATAATATATAGTTGATGATGAGTGATAACTTACAATATTTCCCTTTATCCAACAGTTGCCAAGTGTATAATCCTTCAGTAAGTAAATACCTCTTTCAGGGACCAAAATACTTGTATCCCACCTACCAGTACCACAATGGGACCCAGACCCCTAGTCACTTGTATATGACAAAGTAACTAATTTTAACTAAAAAATCACGTTGCATTGAGATGTGTTTTTAAAGAGAGAATGTATAAAGATGTGAAGGAATAGTGGATTTAGCATTAAAGAGCTTAACACAGACATAGCAATGCACTGATTATTTTAAATGACAATCATCAAATAACTTAATTCTCTAAGGGTATGTCTACACTTGCACCCTAGTTCGAACTAGGGATGCAAATGTAGGCATTTGAAATAGTAAATGAAGCCGGGCTTTAAATATTCCGCGCTTCATTAGCATAATCTCAGCCACATGCTGTTTCGGAACCCAGCTGATTCGAAAGTAAAAGTACACTCTGGGCCGCGTTAGTTCGAATCAAACTCCTCGAATCAAAAAATGAGGAGTAACGTTAGTTTGAACCAAGGGGTTTGATTCGAACTAACGCGGCACGGAGTACACTTTCACTTTCAAATCAGCTGGGTTCTGAAACAGTGTGCGGCCAAGATTATGCTAATGAAGCACGGGATATTTAAATCCTGGCTTCATTTACTATTTCGAATGCCTACATTTGCATCCCTAGTTCGAACTAGGGTGCAAGTGTAGACGTACCCTTAGTGCTATCAACACTTGCCTGTTCGGTTCCTTGATCCAGTCAGAAACGTTCACATTGGAATGGTATTTGGGACTGGATGCAAACGTTTCATTAAGGTACTAAAATTCTTCCGTGACACAGTCACGGCAGAAAAAAGCCCAGTAGCAGCATTACTCTTGACTAATCAGTCCAGCAGTATTGCTTAAACAATACTATTGCCTCCAAATAAAACAGAAATATGAAATGCAGGGTATCATCACTACACAAAACGTTAATTATTCTTAAAAGGAGAAAATTCAGCTATTATAGAGCTTGCTGTATAGAAAGTAGACCATTTCTGAACAGTGATTGAGTAGCCCAGCAGTTATTTCATCTTGAAAAGCTACTTTCCTTTTAAACTTTGCTTGGGACGTATAAGATGCATTTGTTTATAATTAGAAAAAAAACCTTTGTGAACATTAAAATGCAGACTTGAACTTCTCCCAGTATAAGCCTAGAGCATTTACCTCCCATTCAATTAAATTAATACCACCAGCACATCCTTGCATTACTAAAGAATTACTAGTATGGCTATAATAATTGTAACTCCACTGATTTAATATATAAAATTAAACCTGGTAGTGCTTGAATTATATGTTTTTCAGAATGGGGGAAAATTATTATATAGCACAACCATTTTGGGGCTTGACGCTGTGCAATGCTGAATGTCTCCTGTAGCATCAATGTCAAGCTTCTTGCCTTTACTTTCAAAGGCCTACAGAATTCTGTCCAACTTTTTTTTTAAATGACACTGCCCTTTCTCCGCCTCCACAATACCAGCAAAGACAATGCACTCATCTACTTCTACTGTACCTATTTCTACACTTTCTTCTTTGCCAACTCTCATGCATAGGAGGATATCCACCCTGAAACACGTGAACATCACTTTCTCATCAGCATCTGTTCCCCTGAGATAGTGATAAGAAATGAGCAAACCAGGGCATTTAAAGACCAAAAATAAAAATGCCTTTATTTCTTCATGCTATCCAATAGCTTTGAGCGAGTAACTCTGTGACCTTATTTTGTTAATCTGTCTCTTCACCTGCAGCTGCTCCCGACTGTCATGCTAGCCCCGCTGTGCTTCATGTCTGAAATTGTTTAATTTGCTGGCTCCTTACTCTGGGATTCTTGTCTTATCTGCATTGTGAGTGAACTGATATACTCCTAAGTGCCATAAAGCAATCAATAATAATACCTGTCTCTCCTACTGGCTAAGGAATGACGCTCAAAACCTGAACTGATGCCCTGTGTGGGAATGAGTGATTTCCACAAGACTTGCAAGAATGAACCCATAACGTAATGGCCCACCTCTGAAACTGAAGCAGCTTCATTTTCATAAGTTGAGAGGGCAGGTACGCTTTCTGGTGTTTTGCTTTCTTAAACAATTATCAAGGTATTCAGATTTTTCAATATGTTCTTAGAGAGATCATCAGTGGCTCTGAAGAGTTTAATGCTATGCCATCAGAATTAGAGCTTGTTGGGAATTTTACAAAATGTATCTTGTGTTACTAGAAAAATGCCAATTCACTGAACAAAACTGATCATTCGAAAGGGTCAGCTTCAACAACTTTCCTGTCTTGACAGCTTTTTTTTAATGCCATTTTGATAGAATTTTTCATGTTGAAACAACAATTTGTTTAGAAATTTAAGTTAATTTATAGTTTTTAAAAAGTTTAAAAAGTCAAAAATCAAAACAACTGACCCAATCTGATTTTTGTTGTAGAGGGGATTTTTGACTGAAAAATTTACAACATTTTTGCCGATATTTAGGATAGGACATTTTTTCAAAATCCTCACAGAATGGGCAAACTGTTTTTATTTATTTATTTATTATATATATATATATATATATATATATATATATATATATATATATATGCGCGTGCCATGTTAAAAAATATAGACAGCATGATATTTACAGCATGCGATGTATTTAAAGATTCTTTCATTTTCACACTGAGGATAGAAAAGTAGGTGAATTACTAATCGGTCTGTCTTCCCCTTTTCTCCCTCTGAATGAGTCATGAGTGAAATGCTTTAAGTTATTTGGTACCGTAAGTGCAGAAATCCAGCCAGAAGCCAAAATTACTCCACACAATCAAAAAAGAAACTAGGTATAAAATAGGCATGAGAATTCAATATCTGGACTGAATATTTCTTTTTAAAAATCCTATATAAATAAATGCAATTCTACACAGCCCTTAAAATCTTTTATTTCTCAGCAGCACCCTTTTATTTCTCAGCAGTACTCTCAGCAGCATGATTTCAGATGCATATTGGGAGCTCGATATCTAATACGCGCTTTCCTCTTTCCCGCTGCTGCCAACATTTAAGCATCTTTTAAATCAATCTTATTCAGAGACAAAATGGGGGGAGGGGCGAATATTTCTTATAGTACAGAATGTCATTCGAAACCATATTACATTTAGTACAGCCACACACTTGCTAGGTACACTTGGGAGTTTAATCATCTAGTTCAAATTATTTAATATAAGAATATGGATCTTTTAAAAAACCCTAAAGGACCCAATCCTGCAAGGTGCAAAATCTCCTGTGACATGCTAAGCACTCGCCACTGCCACCAGAAACGAGATTATTCAGCTCCTCATAGGATATTCATAGGAGGTTGAGTCACAAGTTTGAGTAATGTTTAGCCAGCAGTGCAGCGTCCACTTTTCTGCTTGAAAGAATAAGGTATGATAATTACACAGCCTCAGAAACCATGCTGTGGTGCTGGGAAAGAAAAGGTTTTTTTAATGGGCTGTGCAGTATAATGTCTATTTATAGAATCTAAAAAAAAAATGTACAACTCAGGTACTATATTCTCATGCATCTTTATTTTGTTCTTGTTTTTTTAAATGGTGTGAAAAAATTAGTGGCTGATTTCATTTCTGCAGTCATGATACCAAACTACTAATCATTTAAAGCATTTCATTCATAACTCATTCAGCAGGGGAGAAAAAAAATTAGTAAGTCTCCTGCTTTTCTATCAATGGCATGAAGATAACAGAGCCTTTAAAACACTACACAATTAAATAACAGGCTATCTATATTTCAACACAGCTATAGCTCTGTTTAAAGTAGGTATAAATATCCAAATAATTATTTTGCGGGGATTTATTTTAGATTACTAACTCTCCTTCCAATGTTTTAAATATAAGTTTCTACAAAACAGGAGATACTTAACTAACAGTTGAAAGAAGATTAATTTTTATGAATAAGAAAAACAAAAGAATGAAAAACGAGAGGGTCATTTTACAATACTGGTAAACATGTAAAAGTGAAGGTGCCTCTGCTTTAGAAGTACTTCAGGATAGAAGGCATGTATGCAATATATGCAAATAGCTTCTCTCACACTGACAGGCGCCAGACCCAAATGTGGCCTGTGTAAGCCAGTCAGCACCTCTCAGGTTCTGTTCACAAGGCGAAGCAGCCAGCACTTCCTACAATGCCCCGGTGCTCCTGGCACCTCCTCCTGGGGCCTAGAAATGCCAACACCCTCCTGTACACATCTGTTCCAGCAAACCCGTTTGCTTGTGTCTTTAAATGCTCACCCCACCTGGGAGACGCCGCGGGTTACGTGTTGAGACCCGTGTCAACCCAAACTGCATCGCAGACCGCAAACAAATGGGCCACGTGTTGAGTAGCCCTGGTCTAGACTATCCTTGATAGATGTCTATCTAACCTGCTCTTAAATAGCTCCAGAGATGGAGATTCCACAACCTCTGTAGGCAATTTATTCCAGTGTTTAACTACCCTGACAGTTAGGGGAAATTAGGAAAAGTTGTTAGACCTTTAATAATTTTTGTTGATCTTCTCTGGACCTTCTCCAATTTCTTGAAATCTGGTGCCCAGAACTGGACACAATACTCCAACTGAAGCCTAATGAGTACAGAGCAGAAGAATGACTTCTTGTGTCTTGCTCACAACACTTCTGTTAATGCATCCCAGAATCACATTTGATTTTTTTGCAATAGTGTCACACTGTTAACTAATATTTAGCTTGTGGTCCACTACGACCCCTAGATCCCTTTCTGCAGTACTCTTTCCTAGACAGTCGCTTCCCATTCTGTATGTGTGAAACTGATTGTTCCTTCCTAAGTGGTGTCATTCTTGCAGTCAATCTGAAATAACTTTTCATACACAGGAAAATGGAGTTTGGGCTTATGAGCTAGATACTTTGGATGACAGCAGACAATTATTGTTTTTGGCACCCATAAATATACTAGACAACTCACAATGCAGATTATTAATAAGATCTCTGCCCCCCAAGACATTCACAAACTAACTGCAAAAATCCTGCGAAGAGAGAAATAAGAATAGAGCAGGACGCAGTTGGGGGAATACACACAGGATTACAGAAATAAAATCACATGGTTCTGTGATGGGTAGTGCATAGCACAAAGAAGAGGTGGCATTTTTCAAATGTCTAAATACAGTAAATGCCTTCATTGGCTCACTTCTTTTATCACTGACGAAGGGTATTTGAAGGCAGGAAGTGACAAAAGAGAGGGTGAGGGCATGTTATGCATCAATTCAGAAGGGGCATGGAAGAAAGCTTGAAGCTGGCTGTGAGATGAGGTCACATAAGTAGGAAGGGGAGAGGCAGAGCTTTACAGACTCTTAGAAAGGAGACCAAGAATCTTGGCGTTGATGCTGAGAAGCAGAGCGAGTCAGCACAGGGAGGCAAGGAAGTAAAGGAGGTGGGCCAGCAGCTGAAGTCAAGAGACAGTTATTTCTGGAGGATGGAGAAAGCAGAGCATACCTGTATTCTGAGGGAGGCAGAAAAAAGGAGGGGACTGAAGGTGATTAACATGATACAAAAACATACATATAGCAGGACAGAGAGAGGTCAGCATCCCCCAAAAATCCCTTCTGGCTAACCCAGGAACAAATGTGCACTGAGCAACAGAGGGAGAAAAGTCCAATCAATAAAGGGTCTTTTGGAAGGGGGGAAAGGGTTGGCACAGAATGGAGGAAATGTTGCCAAGGGAACACTCAATGAAAAGAGGCATTACAATTACCCTCTGAAATACTGTACTGAGAGAATGGTGTTTCCGAAGAATGTAAAGAATAATAAAATATAAAGACAAATCTTGCTTTAATTTCTTCTAATTTTCTTCACTTTTTCTTGGGTGAAAGGGATTTTGGTGAGTGGGTGCAGCAATTATGTATGCTAATTAACAAAGAAGTGATGATCATGAACACTGTGAGGAAACACCTATTCTGTATTCTACAAGTGTACCCCACTCCCAAAAAACTGGGCTGGCAATCCTTTATTGAGAAATGAAAATCTCTAAAAACTGGGCGTAAGGATTGTGTCACTTAGACTTAAAAGAAAACTAGGTTAACAATGTCAGACATTTTGAAATAAATTCTTTTAATGTTTATATCCCATAAGTGTATAAACAGCGATCTTACAATGCACTAAGTGAAAAACAGATCCCCCTTTATATATAATCCCAATTAAAATTTAAAGTTAATTCCTTCTTTAACAAGACAAATATCAGAATAACCAAAAATGATTTTACAATGTTGTCAAAATAATAGGCAGAAAATAAATTCAGTAAGCCACCGATAAACTGCGAGAATGATTCTTACATAAACACGCATTATAACAGTAGGATAATAGATACTCACTGAATCCTCATCTTGAATCATCTGTACTAAATTATCAAGTACCGGAGTGAGATTTCTGCAAGACAAAAAGTGATGGAAACAATTAAATCAGCAGTTTTTTGCTATCAATTTTGCTAGTATTTAAAAAATAACAAAAACCTTACTTGGATTTCATGTTGTTAAAATTTTTGCCTAACGCCAAGTGTCTTATTGATCGGTTTTTACTAAGCCAGATTACAAGTGTCGAGAGATCGGATTCTAGGCCTGCAAGGAATCAGATTAAATGTAGAATTAAAAACACACTCCATTTGCTAGATGGGGTTGAATCAACAAAACCATATTCACTTGAGAGACTTTCTACCATGCCACCACTTTAAATGACTCCGGAAGATTTTATTTTAAATTCTTTTATTTTTAAATCTTTTGGTCTTCTTTCATTTTCCACTGATCCACAATGTAGCCCTATTATTTATGATCAAACCTGCTAATCAGGAACTATGCACACAGCAGAAAAAGAAGAGGATGATTTACTCCGCCCACCAATGAAGTCTAGGAAAAAACATTCTTCTCTTTTATTGAGCAATGGAGATCTTTTCTGTTCCTTGCCTTGAGAATTAGGAGAACATGCTATATTGCAAACCTCAACAGTTATATTCACCACTGTGCTCATGAAGCAATCAGGTACCAAGAAGCTAATGCAAGAAGCTTGTGAATAAACCAACCTGCTAAAAATGGCTATATTTCATTTTGTTCTTGGGCAAGAAAAATGAATATGCTGCATTCTGCCTACAATATTCATGAAGATAACATTTCAACAGATAAAAATGATTAGGCACTGGGTAAAGTTCAGGTTCAGCTACCATAGGAATAAACAAAGCCAACGGCTCACTTTGCTTTGATGCCATTCTTAATAAAATCTGTTGTGATACCGAAAAACCCCATGTAAAGCTCTATGGCATGTAAACATTATTACATCATGGGATTAAATGATTTAAATCAGCTTTCTTAATTCAAGGCCTACATTACCTTTCACCATTTTTCAACATACTTACCATTGTCTGAAATGTCTAGGCTGGTGATATTGTGTATTTCTGCTATGCAACCCTCCAGAACTTGTGCACCTCCAGATCTCAACTATAGACAAACAAAACATCTGCAACTAATTAAGGTACTTTGGTAACACAAAAAACAACAGCAGGAATTTTGTAAATATAAAGGGTACTACATTCAGCAAAAATAGCAGCAACATTAGAACTTGTTGACATTAATGCTATAGCCTACACAAAAAAATCATTTCCACACTAATTGCTTGTGATATGCATATAATAAAAGAGTAATCCTCTGGACAGAAGCTTAACTAGGGCCACGTTTAAATAGTCAAGCCCTGACAAGTCCCCTTTCAGATGACAGGTATTTCTGAGTTTTGCTGCTTGCCTTAATGTAAAAATGTTTGAGAGCTTTTAAGTTTCAATTGGGAAAACAGATTTAATCAACATAAAAGCCAAAGATAATGTGCATTCCTTTCCACCCTTAAATTCAAGAGACAAAGTTTTACAGTAAGAGCCTCTTCCAACACTAAGCATCAAAACAAAGTGTTGTGTGCAGCAGAGAGAAGGGAATAGTGATAAGGAGCAACAAGTCAAGGATCAATGAAGGGGTTGGTCTTTTTTGGTCAACCATGACTTTTAAAAAAACTGCATACCAGATACTATTTTATTAAATATTGTGTAACAGCTAGAATTAGAAGTGAGCTTTTTACTTATTTCAAAATGGGGATGATAAAAAAGCATGAAGACAGAAAGGATTAGTTGTGTGGTTTAGAGTAATGCATTGTTAGGTTTCAACTGGAGTATTGTGCTCAGTTCTGGGTGCCACATTTCAGGAATGATGTGGAGAAACTGGAGAAGGTCCAGCGAAGAACAACAAAAATGATTAAAGATCTAGAAAACATGACCTATGAGGGAAGATTTGTCCAATTCATCTAGGTGAAGTGGGTTTTACCCACGAAAGCTCATGAGATATTTGTTAGTCTATAAGGTGCCACAGGGCTGCTCATTGTTTTTGAAAAAACTGGGTTTGTTTAGACTGGAAAAGAGAAGACAGAGGGGACATAATTTTCAAGTATATAAAAGGCTCTTACAAGAAGGAGGGAGAAAAATTGTTCTTCTTAACCTCCAAGGATAGACAAGAAGCGGTGGGCATAAATTGCAGCAAGGGAGGTAAAGTTGGACATTAGGAAAAACTTCCTCTCAGGGTAGCTAAGCACTGTAATTAATTGCATAGGGAGGTGGTGATTTTTTAAAAACAGGGTAGACAAACACCTGCTAGAAATTATCTAGATTAGGGATATAAGCGACTAGTTGACTAGTGACTTGACTAGTTGTTCCCCACCCCTGCTGCCTCTCAGAGAGAAGCAGCAAAGGGGGGCAGGAGCCAGTGCTGGGGGAAGAGGCTTAAAAACCGATTCCCCCCCCAACACTGTCTCTGAGGGGGAGGGGCAGGAGCGCAGTGGGGACCTGGCGGCGCTTCCACCTTTAACATGTAGCAAGAGTGGGGCTCTTGCTATATTTCAAAAGCAGAAGCACCACAGGGAGCACAGGGTGAGTGGGGGGACTCAAGCAGTGCTCTAATGGCCCTGTGCTCCCCGCTTTTGAAATGTGCAAGAGCCCCAGGGGCCCCGTGTTTGGGCCTTTGAAATGTAGCAGGAGCCAAGGGGCTCTTGCTACATTTCAAAGGCAGAAGCGCCCTTATCAACTAATCAAATAGGCAATGCAAATTCCATCAACTATTCGATGAGTTGATTAATTTACATTTAACATCCCTAGTCTAGATAATACTTAGTTCTGCATGACTGCAGGGGACTGGACTAGATGTCCTCTTGAGGTCCCTTCCAGTCCTATGATTAATCTGAATCATTGCAGCATATTAAAAACACAGATTCAAGATTTAGTGAAATGTCTGAAAAGACTTCAAAAGCAAATACAATACCAGGGATACAATTATTAAAATGACTGACTTTGAAAGGGTATTAATTCTTGATCATTTCTATGAATTGAATATTCAAGTAGTGAAGTAATGTTTTAAGGGAAAGAAAAATATTTTCATAGTTATTATGAATTACATCTTTACTACAAAAACATCACCCAGAGTAGGACTACTAAAAAATAAAAGATAGCAATGGAATCCAATCTTTTTGTTATACTGCTATACATAAAAACGGGGCAACATTTCCCCCCATTTCTAGATCTGACCAAATATCCTGACTCAAGTGAATAATCTCTAAGCAAAAACAGTCCTTAACCCAGCTCTAATCCAGATTCATTAATATTTTGTAGCAATATTTTTCAGTTAACAGTTACAGCAATATTAAAGAAAGATTGGAGATTCTCATTGGTGGACAAATTTAATGCCCCAACTCGGACTTTTATTACAGTGAATGGCCTAAGTTTAAATCTTAAATATGAACTATGACCAAACCAAGAAGCATATTTTGCACACAGTCCCTCTTTTTTAACATACTGAAAGAAAACCCTGGATCCAAACAATCCTGGAACTGGTTGAGTTAAAAATCTAAATCTGGATTCACATTTCTGTAATGTTAGCCCATCTCTAATTTACTAACAGCATTTTTAACACTCGCAATATGAGTGACAGAATCATTCTGCTTCACTTTGGAACGTGCTCACTGACACACACACTACCAGACAACCCTTTGACACAAGATGCCACATTAATTATTGTTAAGACTGTGGAACTGACAGATTATATGGACTCCTTGGGTATGTCTACACTGCATTCCTCATTCGAGAGAGGAATGCAAATGCAGCTGAGCAAAATTGCAAATGAAGCCCGGATTTGAATTTCCTGTGCTTCATTTGCATAATGGCGTCCAGGTGCTTTTTCGAAATACCCTATTTCAAAAGAAAAAACTAAGTCTAGATGGGGTTTATTTTGGGGAAAAAAAAAAACCCTTCTTTTGAAATAACCCTCAAACCTCATTTTTTAAGGAGTAAGGGTTATTTCAAAAGAAGTTTTTTTTTTAAAAATAACCCCTCTAAACTGCGTTCTTTTCTATTGAAATAGGGTATTTTGAAAAAGCACCCGGACGCCATTATGCAAATGAAGCATGGGAAATTCAAATCCGCGCTTCATTTGCAATTTCGCTCGGCTGCATTCGCATTCCTCTCTCAAAAGAGGAATGCAGTGTAGACATACCCTTAGTCTTTATTTAAATGTTTCTTTTTAAAATATGGACATTCTAGTGGCATATATAAATTCAGCTTTGCTTGAACCTGAGCTTCAGTATGTGGTAAATAAAAAAGATAAGTTTAACGTAGACAAACATATCTCTGAGTACATTTTTATTGGCTACATTTCAATGGCCTATCAGTTTCCGTCTTAACAGAATTCCTTTTTGAATTCAAAGAGAACCTCAAAAGGGATTCTGTATCAATCAATAACATGGTGCAATTTCTCTGCACTAAAATTACATCCAAAATAGGACTTAAATGCTAATTTTGTGCAGCTTTAAGTATATACAGGAACAAAATTTCAAGGGCATCTTCTAAGTTTGCATCCACAATTTTATGTGTGAAATGCGTAGGGGGCACAAATATGAATACTGATGTCTACTTAATGTAAGGTTAAAGAAACATTTGATCCCAAAAGTCAGAGAGTCAAAATTAGACTATTTGCTCCCACAAAAGATAAAGCGTATAAAAGCAGAGATTAGGTTTATAGTCCTTTCTAAACTTGACCGATGAAGGATATAAAAAACCCACATTCTGTATCCATATTTCTGAGGTCATAATACCAGTACACCACATATTAAGAACCAGCTCTTCAGCAATTAAAAAGCAGAAAGCACAGCAGAAGCTAAAATGTACCAGTATGCGGGGTATGAAAACAAAGCTGCTTATTGATTTCAATGGTTAATATGCTGAAGGTAAGGCATGGAGGGTACTTACACAGTGACCAAGCTAAGGGAAGCAGAAGGGAAAAGAGTGAAATATATCAGTGCTGAGCAGGTAGAAATAAAACGGCAGTTTTCATAACACAATTAGCAATATAAAACAATAAAGCTCTGGATTGGAGTTAGTACACTAGAAATTTGATGTGCAGGCAAACAAAAAGAGCGGAAAGGAGAAATTTATCTTTCCATGCAGAATAAAGGCCCAGCCCTGGATACAATTTTGTATGAGCAAGAAGGAAGGACAAATATGGAAGCATCAGGGTTTCCTGCCTCTTATTGTTGCAGACTCACAGGAGCTGGAGTGGGGAAGGAAACTGGCTCACAGGCTTTCTTGCTGAGCAAAGGTTGCTCCAATTGCTCATCCAGAGAGAGTCCATGGACAAACCAGGCCAAGGTGAGCCAGTCCCAGCCACTCCTGTCATGGTGCTTCTCACCCTACATTATGGATGCGATTGGTGCCAGCATGGCTGCTGCTGCTGCTTCTTCTTTTTTTAAATAAAGCACAAGAGGATGGATGAAGTTTAGTCTTGGGGAGACGAGTCGGGCAAGAGAGTATGGGGAAATGAGAGCTGACAGATTGGCTCTATTTTCTCTTGTACAGCTGTTTCAAATTCACAGTGTGTTGGGGGGGGGGGGTGAGATAATCCCTCAAACTCAGCTAAGCTAGAAGCCTATTTAAGTCACCAAAAGGCAGAAGAGAACATCATCTCATGTCTCTGGCATTATTCCCGAGATACACTTCCTCCAAAGGGACAGAATCCATAGCCCAGTACCGGCTTGGGTGGTTTAATTAAGACAGACATGGGTGAGAAAAGTGCCACCCTCTCTGCACAAGAAGTGGAAGAAGGCTCATTGGGTGGCATTTGTCATGGTCAGACTCAGCTCAGTGTCCAGCACAGCCCAGCCTCCAAATGAGAAGCTTCCAAATAAAGACTTGGCGGTTTAACTTTCTCCACGAATGACTGGAGAAAACACCTAATTCAGTACATTGTCCTCATTAGAGCCAGCCCTTAAAGCAATGTCTAAGTCTTCCTTCCTGTGAATTCCAGGCAATTGTGCACGTAATTTACAATCATGAAAGTCAACTGCTTTTAAAAAAGAAAAAAGAAGACAGTATTAAAAAAGAAAAAGTATTCCCAAACTATATCCCCCATTCATCTCTTTTTCTCCCTGACTTGAAAGCTTGCCTATTTGGAATTTACACACCTGAAAACAGCTCCAAAGCGGTGTAATGGATTCAAAGAAAGTACTAAATGCATTCGAAATAGGTTGTGTTTCCCTCATCAAGGAAGCTCCTAAAGTAATTCTCACTTTTTGCTGTGTGATCCTATTTTAGGAAACCTATCAAAACCAAACTCTGGGTTATTTGATTATTGCATGTGCAGGCAGCAAGCTGAATCTCTGCTGTTAGTGTGCATCACTCATGAGAAGCACTTCAGAGACAAGGATTTTTGTATATTTCTGTGGTCTGATAATCACAAAAAATCAGTGAGACAAATGGGGATAATGCAACATGAACAGGCATGTCATGTGAACACATATATCCATCTGAAACAGTTAATGAGATCTTATTTTCAGGTGAACTATCCTCAACAGTATCTGTTTAGGATTCTTCTACCCTCTTTTCCCCCAATCAATAGCCACTAGTCAGTTCCTTTTCTTCATACTAGCTACCACGCATAGGCATAGTTTGACTTCTATATTTGGGGGGCAGCTCCAGTCAGCTCAGAAGACTGCACACCGGGGGAGGGGGAGAGACAAATTCCATACCTGCCCAAGGCTTAGAGTTTTGGAAGAAAACCCTCCCCCTCCCCCCACTGCCCATTCCCAAACTCATGATCCCAAGACATTATGCATCTGGTCCAGAGATGAAGGGGTTCAGCTTAGTTACTATGGATGCCCCTCCACTAGTACATTCAACAAGGGTTGCTTTTCTTCTCATTTATTGTAGAAAAATTGAAAACATTTGGCGCGTGCCTCAAAGTGGAAGAGATGTTTCAATAATCTCTGACCAGAGTTGCCAATTCGGACTAGAAAACCAGAATTTCTTACAAGAGTGAATCTGGGAAGAGGTACTCGTCTCAAAGAAACACTGGGGGGGAGGGGAGAGTGAGACTACAGAAACAGTTTTAAGATATGTAGCTTGCTGCCACCCATTCAGCTGAGGCTGCATGGGGTTTAGAAAATCGCATTTTAACATATTACAACTTCATTTTACAGTGCAGTGTCCAGTGCCTGGTAGAAAAAGCTTTAAATGAACATTACCAGCCAACCCCATTACTGGTTATTAATAATATTTTTTACTCATAATTGTTTGGCACAATATATAAATAGCAGCTCATTTTTATAAAAAGAATTTATCCTTTCCACATCTTTTAACTCCAAAAGAGAAGCAAATGGTTCCATGTATCTGAGGAAAAGAATAATTCCAAGTAATTGCTGCTTTCCAACTTGTTCTGGTACATTATTCTTACCTCACAGCTACTGAGATCTAAAGACACCTCTTTCAGGTTCAGATTACAAGCCAAGCCTAATAAGAGTGCTCTGGAAAAGATCAGTATTAAAAGCATTATAAAAACACCGAACACAGAACAAAACGAAAGCAGACAACTCAAATAATTCAAAGAGACATATAAAAAAACCCACAGTAATTATGCTATTCTTAAATGGCAAGAACAGTATAAGTCTTTGTTAGTCAGAGCCCTACAGCAAATTCAGAAGGGATCTAATTCAAATAAATACATAGTAAAACCTCGTGTTCATCACTGACAAATTTCCTTCATTTTCATTGTAAGAACATTAAACATTACAACATTATTGAACTAGCATGGCCATACTGTACACACTATTTCTCCAAAACTTGCAGGAAAAATATTGCTGTGGTTTTTAAAGCATATGGTGCACAGAAATCATGCTGTGATTAAACTCAGAGCAGATAAACAGCATTTTCCCTCCTTTTGAAAGTAAAAACTTAAAAGTCAATTATTTAAAAATCTACATTTTCACTTGGCTAAGGCACCCTGGATTATACAGTATTACTTTCATCACATAAACATAGTCCAAGTCTACACTGGCTAGTTACTGTGCAGTAAATCAGCTCCAAGCATTTTAACTCCCAAGGAGTCCACTAACTCTGCAGTTGCTGCCCTCTCAGTGAACCACCCTTGATGAGAAGCATAGAACTTGCTGTGCTCTGGATATAGCCCTGGGAGGCCAGTGTGGACACTTCAATTGTTTGGTGTGTTTTGACTGGCCTCCAGAAATGGCCCATAATCCCTCAAGTCCTCTCTGGTCCTTGTATTGAACTTTCTCTGCCTTGCAGGCATGCACATATCCCCTTTCAGAGCTCCTTTGCTGTACTCGTTTGCTCTGGGACACAGAGCAAACCCTTCAGGTGGAATGCTCCTGCTATTGAACCCAGCAGGCATGTGAAAGTGAGAGAGTTTGCTGTGCAAAGAGCTGGGCGGGGAGGCTGAGATGCTAGGATTTCCCCCTCTCCCTGCCTCAGGAGGGGATGTTTCCTGCTGCTGTCTGAACTTACAAGACACCATGTTGACATCCCCCAAAACACATATTTGTGCCCATCCCCATCCCCCACACATACTCGCTGTCACACTCCTTCCCCTTCCCCCAACTTCTGTTGAAAAGCAGCTGCCAATGTAGCACAAGGGCTGGCAACCTATGGCTCGCAAGCCAAATATGGCTCACTAGGGAGCCAGATATGGCTCTTTCTGAAAAAATGAGGAAGAATGGCTCTTGCGCAAGAGGGGGTTTTTGCGCAAAAAGGAGCCATCTACACACAGCTCTTGCGCAAAAATGGCTGCTAATTAATTATGCAAATGAAGCACAGAGATATTCTACTCCACACTTCATTTGCATAAGCTTTTGAGGAAGAAGTGGGCTGGGTATGACAGCAACAGCAAATCAAGATTTTCATACTGGAGCCCAGATTATCTTTCATGGAAACCACGTAATATCTAACCCTCAGTCTGAGCAGTAGATTCAGTCCTTTCTTATTTATTAATTCATTTATTTTCATTTTAGCAACCAAGGAAGTCACTTTGAAAAACTGCTGCTGCGTAAGCTCAAGAATAGCTTCTTAAAGCTTCTGTGTTCTGCCAGTGCTCTCCCCGCCCCATAAAAAGCTCTCTGAAACATGCAGTTAGGTGATAAAGCAACAATCTGACTGAGAAATTTTCTGAAGAACTTCCTAAATATTTTTAGATCCTATACCATTAAAGTGCAGCTCTAGTCTAAAAAGCTACTACGTAGACATGGCAAGGTCTTAGAATCAGCTTCAATTTTTTTTCGTCTCAAATTATCAGCAACAATAAAAATACTGCAGGACAAATGCTGTCCTCATTACATCTGTGCTACCCCACTGTGTTCTAATTATGCCCTCAGTAACACCTGAGGAAACCGCTCTCGTCAATGGAAATGCACAGGCATCACTGAAAACTGCCAGAGTACATACTCCAGGAGAGTCTGAGAATCCCCAGTGCTATGGCTGGATCATGAGTTGTCCAAGCTGCTAGATGGCAATGCTACCAGGATCTCTGCTGCAGAGTGGGGAGCCTAGAATTCTGGACTCCCAGGCTCCAACTGAGTTCTAGGGCGCCTCAGGGCAGTCAGGACCCCTTGCTGTGGAGCTGGCAGCATGGAAGCCCTGGCCAGCACCACGGCAGCCCAGTTTTAACTCCCTCCTCTGCTCAATCACAGTTCACCTCCCCCTGCCAATTTTTGTCTCTCACCTTAGGCACACTTCTGAGAACACACAGACTGTTCCCCCTTTGACTCTCCTTGGCTCTTTTTTTGGTCTCCAGTGCTTTTCCCTTCCCACAGACACCATTACTCAAGGGACAGATGTTTCCTATCTCGCTGTATCTAAAACACTGGGATGGATCTTTGCTCTAGGTCCCTGCTCTCTTGAGCTTGTTTTTTCTTATACCTCTCCTTGCATTACTAATACTGCCTGCTGGGGTACTCAAATCTGCTGAGCCATGGTCTTCCTCACCAGAAACACCACACAGCATAACACTGCTGGGCCCCAAATCCAAACATCTACACCAAGGGTGGGCAATAAATTCTGGCTGGGGGCCACTTCAGAAATTTTTGAAGTGACCCTGGAGTGCCCCGGAAGAGGAGGTCCTAACTGTCCTGGGGACGAGGGGGAGCGCGAGAAGTCTCTCGCTCCCTGCCCTCTGGCGCGCAGCGCTTAGAGTCAACCGCCAGAGTTGACTCTATGCGACGCGCGCTCCCCTGTTCCGAGGCCCTGATTGGCCTGGGGGCAGGGGAGTGGCAGGACCTTCGCAGGCCAGATGAACCCGCTTGGTGGGCCAGATCCAGCCCACAGAGGCCTTTCGCCCACCCAGATCTATACTTTCTGCTGTGAGGCTGACTTTTCTGCTCTTGGCACCTCTAATGCTGCTCCTGCAGAAAAACTGCCTATGTCCACCATATTTTTCAGCCAGCATACATATAGTTTCCTCCAGTTTCTGCATCTACTTTTTTTCCACAGGAGCTTGCAGCAAGCGGTGCCAGATGTAACAGGTTTGGCTAACTCCTAAGTGCTCCTCATAGCAGCTTCTTGTTTTTCTTCATATGGCAAATTACCCTCATCTTTCCCAGGTGTGGCTCATTCTGTGATCAGGATTGGCCAGCCCCAAACTCAGGGCTGAGACATTCCATGTCCTCTTGGTTAGCCTAGGTGATCATTATGAAACTCACTGTCCCAATGACAAAGTATAAGGGGCTCTGAGCAACATGAAGATAGATCTGCTTTCCTCTCCATTTTTAGAATTAGACATATATATCAATAACTATACAAACTGTGTCTTTATAAGTTGCAGGAAAAATCTATGCAGAACTTACTTTAAAGGCTCAGGAGAGAGTTTAGTCCCTGAAAAGTTGATTTGCATCAAAGCAAGCGAACTGCTGAAGAACTGTTTGAAAGACGGGGGGACTTCTTTTCCTTTCCTGTAAATTAATGGGAGAGAAAAAAAGCAACATTTGAACATCCAACAGATGAAAAATTCATGATGTCAGCATCAACAGTGCTTTTTTTTTGTTAGTTAATGTTAATCTTTAACAATCATATCTAAATAATTTTCAATTAGCTCAAAACTAAAAAATAATCAAAATGGAGACTCAACAGCATTCATCAATGTCCCATTGCTGTTCAGAAGGTATTACCAACTCATGGCTCCCTGGTGACCTATATGAAATAATCAGGAGACTTCAACCCAGTTACTAGAGGGCAGGCATCCACAACATTAGGAGAGAAGCAAAGGCTTGACATTGATATGAGAAAGAAATGCCTTTTCATCACTAGAAAAAATTATTGCTTAATATTTGAATGTAGTAGCAAGCAGTAGGTGTGCAGAAGTGATGCCTTCGGGTTAGGGTTGAGGCATATTGATCTGGCAGGACAAAGCAGCTTCCCCTGCTATTTCCTGTGACATAACTGCTCCAGAGAGAATTCTGCCTTCAGTGCTGTCAGTCAATATCCCCAAAAGGGCTATGCTCAATAAAAATAAGGAAGGAGGTGGGGAAACTAGTGACTATCCATAAAACATAATACTATCTATATCAGGGGTGGGCAATAATTTTTAAGGGAGGAGGGAGCGCTACACCAAGATTTTGGCAAGCAGTCAAGGGCTGCGCTTCTGTGGAGTGGGTGTGTGGTCTGGGATGGAAACTGGGTGCAGAAGGGAGTTTGGGGTAGGGTACAGGAGAACCAGAGGGGGTGAGAGGGAGTTTGGGTGAAGGAGAAGGTGGGGCTCAGGGTGCATGGTCCAGGAGGGGGTATGGGTCCAGGAGAGGGTATGGGTGCATGATCCAGGAGAAGATTTTGGCCTGGAGGAGGAGCGGATGGGGTGCAAGGTCTGGAAGGGAGTTGTAACCTGGGTAAAGAGGTTGTGGAGAGTTTCAGTGCTGAACTGGAGCAGTGGAATGGGGTGCAGGGTCAGGGAGGGGGTATGGGTACAGGAGAGGATTCTGGCCTGTGGGAAGGGTGTAGGAGAGGGTGCAGGGTCTGGGAGGGAGTTGTGATCTGGGAGAAGAGGAGTGCAGAGGGTTTGGGGGTGGCCTTGGGTAGGTAGTCAGAGGGGAGAAAGGGGGTGGGGTGCCAGAGGCAAGCTCTGGCTGGGAGGTGCTTAGCTAGGCAGCTCCCAGCCAGCAGCCCTGCAGAAACTTTAGGCAGACTATCTGCTGCAGGCTGCTCACTGCTCCACATGGCCCGGTCTGGGAATGGGGGGGGGGGGGGGGGGAGTGGGGAAGGAAGAAGGCTTCCCACACTGCCCCTGCCCCTGCCCCCAGCAACGTTTCTCAGCTCCTACTGGCCAGAAACTGGCCAAGGGAGACAAGAGATTGTGCTGGGGAGCAGGGGCAGCATTCAAAGACTCCCTCCTCCCTTCCCAGACGTCCAAGGTTTCACTCTTAAGGGTTCCAGTGAGGGGCCGTGGGCCGGATCTGGTGGCTTGGCGGGCCGGATCTGGCCTGCTGGCAGCCTCTCGCCCATCCCTGATCTATATAACGTGACAACTGGGTTTCAAGAGGAGCTAATGTACATAGGCCATTCTGGCATTGATTGCTATTGTTTTTATGCTCCAATTTCAGTATTCAGTGGGTTTCACTGAGGACTGAAAATCTGAAGGGTGGAATATCTGCCACTCTTTTTAACACCACAAATAGCAACACAGCACCATGGCAGAGTCTCAATCCCCCAGAATAAAAACAACAACGCTTCACACACTGTAAGAAAATTCATCTGAGGATTGTGAAATTGTAGCTTTCACAATTCTGTGAAGCAGGCCTGTAGTCTGAGCGCCTTTTTACAGAGGGAAAACTGAAGCCTAGAGAGGGTAACTGACACTCAAAGTCAGAGAGCCAGTCGGGGCAGAACTGAATACAGCACAAATTACATCTCATTTCTTCTATTCAGTGTTCTCTAGCTTACTAAATAATGTTTTCAGCTTGATTAGGGAAGACTCAGACTAGGTCCATGAAAAGTAGGGATGTTAAAAATGTTAAAAAAATTAACTGTGTAACCAATGGAAAGTCCAGCAGTTAAACAGGCTCTGGGGTCCCGGCTGCTGCTGGCCCGGTTAGCTCTGGGCTGCCCACCTATGCTCCCTAGCAGAGTTTCAATTCAAAGGGTCATTTTCAGGTAATTTTAGAGGACAAAGTTTTATTTTTGGGCTAAAATTTTGTCTTTGGGCTCAGCCTTCCGGACTAGTTTTTGCTTTTGTTTTGTTGCCAGTTTGAGAGGAAACACTTCTGCCATTTCTGAGGATAAAAGCAATATGCTTTAGTTATTAAATTTTTACTTTGAGCAAGTAGCCTGGGTTTTTGTTTCATGATAAACTTATGGTTTGCCAATATGTCACTGGCTCTGTGCATATGTACAGGTGTAACACAAATGGATTAATTTTCAACGTACATGTGGACATGGAAGGAATCAATATCAGAAGAGGTATATTATGCACGATTGCTATATAGCAGTAGAATAAGCTAACAGCTCCATGTGCAAGACTCCAAAGGGTATGGGAAGGGATACACAGAATGAGGCAGGACTCCACTTTATTGAGCATCTTGCCTGACTGAGGCCCCGATTCAGCAAAGTAATGGACTAGTCACATTTCAAATTCCACTATTTACCTCAGTTATGTATGTGCCTTGGTGCTTTGCTGAGTCAGGATTAGAGTGAGCATAATTAGGCAAGGTACCTTATTTTACTGCTGTCTAGCTCCATGGGAGGGAATACACTGTGGGAATAAACACCACCTGCGCGCCACATAGGGCTTTATAAAAAGTCTGAAGCTGCTTGAAGTCCTCATAAGAAAACTGCTGCATAAGCGCAAAGAAGAATAATAAAATCATTGCAGGAGTTGGAAATAACTATATTTAAACCCATACCTGTGAGAAAAAACTGTCCTGGACAGGCTGAGGACTGCAAGGTGCTGAAGGCATCCACGGAGGAGAGCTGCACACACCTGAGAAATAAAGAGGAAGGTAGGTTTACATGCAATAAAATTATTAGTAATTGGTGTTTTCATGAATCACCACAAGAAATAAGATTACCATGTCTAGTGCACACTCCGTGTTGGATAAATCCAGATGAACAATTGCATTTGGCTGGGCCAAAAAATTGTACAGGCTCTTCAAATAAAAAAGAGGAAAATGAGTAACATTTTATACATATTTCACACAGAATTATTTTCATTTTAGCTCTTCAAATAAACTTCAGACATTTTAAACTAAACTTCAGTAGTTTTGATAATAGGCCTTTGCTCTTAATGGGTGCAACCTTTGAAACCTCAAAAGTAAAACATTTGTTAAAATGACAGGAAAAGAATGCTGCCTGGATCACATTTACCACATAGTATTCTTGACAGGCATAGCCTGATCTATCTTGAGTAGCTGGCAATTTGCTACACATTTTTCTGAAAGCATTAATTAATTTTAGTTCAAAATAGATTGGAATGCCATCCAGATTGCAACCACACTTGAAAAAGGCTAATCAGTTTTGAAAGTTTAAGTCAACCCTTTTTACTGCATTACCCGGCAGCTAATTTGTGTCTTAACCTTATAAAATTCTTTCTGACTAGACTTCATTAAAACACACCTTATCACTACAATAGTGCTTTAGGGCTATTCACAGATATTGTTAGATGGGTATGATAACATAAGATTTCAATGAAAGAATGAAGTCCATTATAATATTAATGATATATTATCTATGCACTAACCTAGGTAAAGGCACCTGTTACCAACAATTTTTTTAATGCCTAGGAACCATAAAAATTAGAGATAAGAAAAGCTTGCCCTCATTTTCCTCCCACAAGTCCAAGTGAAATCAAAATGAGTTCACAGTGCTCAGAATTTTCAAAAATCCAAATCCCTTCAATATTAGGTCACCTAGCCCCTCTGGTACCAATGCATGAATGTTCCCTATAGTAAATTTCCCAGTGCTTTACTTAGTTTAATTTTAAATGGCAAAAAATGGAGCTTCCATCACTTCTCCTGGAAAACTGCTCCACAATCAAACACATCTCACTGTTAAAAGCATTTTCATGGCATTGCACCTAATTTTTACACTACTAAAATTAGTTTTATTAATATACTACATATACCCCCTTGTGCAACTAAAAATCCCCCCCCCCCGCTTTCTGGTTGCTTGCACCCTTCAAAATACTTGTAGCCATCTATCATTTTCCCCTTCACCACTGTTTGAGTCATGCACAATAATGATAAATTCTGTAATTCTAAATAAACCACTCTATTCTCTTATTTTATAAGAGCTTCTCTAAAGGCTTTTATTTGTCAACATTCTTCTTGTTCTCCATCTGAGGATTCTGCTTTCGTAAGCGTAGGGTGATGTATTTTGTAAGGGCATGTCTACTCTACGCAGAAGATTGATGCTGCTGCAGTCAATCTTCTGGGTTTGATTAAGTGGGTCTAGTGTAGACCCACTAAACTGAACTCAGAGGGCACCCCCGTCGGCCTTAGTAGTCCTGTGCCACACAAGCAACAAGGGAAGACGATGGAAGCATTTGCTCTCATGGGCCTCCTGCTGTGCGGATGGTGCAGAAACAGGATGTAAGATATGTTGATTCCAACTATGTAATTTACATAGTTGGAGTTGCGTATCTTACTTTGACTTTCCGAAGTAGTATAGACGAGACCAAAACGTGTCCATGAATTTCTAACAGACACCATGGAAAATGGCAGGTAGAAATCACATAAAGCTATAAGGCATTTTAAATTTCAATACTCAAAACGTGTGTCAAATGAAGATGAACTCTCGTAATGCCTATTTCAAATTCCTTCATCTTCCTTTCTTAGATATCCCAGCCCGAACATGGAGGATGTGTGAATAAGTGAAACTGGGATGGATGATAATGGAAGTCTGAGTAAGAGGTTATTTTGAGCCTGGAGTCCTTTAGCATACAGAAATGAAACAGGGCTGGACCTCATGGGCAATGAGGCAAAAGATCCAATCAATGGACTCGCGCTATAACCTAATTCCTCAAAGGCTCACCAGTGTCCCCTATTCTGCTCCTAGAAAACATACACATTTACTGAATACAGAGACACACACAAAAGTCAAACAAATGCATTTTTTTAAATTTTAACATTGTTGCGTGCACTAAATCTATTCAAGATCCAGTCCACTTACTGGCATATAGCACCACTTCTCCAAACAGCCTTTTTATGAATGCATCTGTTGCTGTTTAGCAGATATACACCTATTTCTCAGATTCCAAAAACCCATGTACAATAATTTTCAGCTTTCTAACTAACCATAAAAAACATCCTTTCTGCTAGACAGAAGATAGGTGTAATTCATTTCAATTTGGTTATTTTAATGTGGTATTCAGTGAACATTTGTTTATGTCTGCCGAAGGAAAGATGACTAAATGTATATAAAGGTATTACCACTGACATATCACCACAGTTGCACAGTTGCGATGGATGTTATGCAACATATGCCTTGTGAGGTACCACTGGAAAATTGTGATTTGTTGAACAATGTTATCCTGTGTGTGTGTGTGTGTGTGTGTGTGTGTGTATTATCATCGTGCATGAAGTTATAAATCTCGGCTATGTGTTTGTATCTCAAACATGTTGTGTTGCTGGGTAACACCCAACAAACACATTTACATCAAGACCAACCAACCATAGTTGATGGACCATTAAGGAGAATCAGCTTTTTCTAGTGAGCCTCTCCCGAGACTAACTCAGAGAGCATGAGCACGTAGACAATGGAGGCCTAGTCACTCAGCAGGACAAGTAGAACATGTGATCCCTGATTCCATGTTTGAGACAGTAATTTTCCATGCAGATGGACTAGGGGGTGTCATCATTCCCTTGCCTCTTTCCTCCTCCACACCTCTGGATTATGATTTCTAATAAAGAAAAGTTTTGAACAATGGACTGAGGACCCCAATATTTGGGATGAACCAGGGAGACTTATTACAAGCTGGCAGATTTAACATCATTGCTATTATACTGATTTACAACTCTGAAATCAACTAATGTATATGATTCATTTTAACCTCTTAATAATGTTTCATTTCTTTTATGTCAGTAACTAAAAACTAACAGTTTATTAAAGGAATGGCTACTAGTATGGTTTTGGGATAAGATCTGAAGTCTGTTGGGTTTTTTTGTTTTGTTTTTTAAGACCGGGGTGCATGTCTGATTCTTTGAAACAAGAACCATGTAATATATGTGATTTTTGGTTTTAACAATCATTTATGACAGACATCTGTTTTGTCTGGGTGATACACAAGGGACTGTGGCTTCAAACTAACTAGTGCAGTATTTTGGAAACACAGATTTGTTATTGGCTTGGTGAAATCTTAGGATAGAATATACCACCCATTTGGGGTGTTCTGGTAGTCTGATCTGAGCCTGGCACTTTCAGCTATGTCCCATACCAGGCAGCATGACAAGTGGAAGACTATGTTGTCCCCGAGTCATTTCAATCACCACTAGAACTTAAATGAAGAAAATACTCCTCACAAAATAATTCCCTTCCCAGCCCCCATTCACATTACATTAAAGCTATACATTTTTTCATGAATCAGAACAAGAAACACATACAGAGAGATCATCACCCCGGAGAACATTCCCTGAGAGGTCAAGGTAGATGAGAGTGTTAGCAATCAGCTGGTTGGCACTCAGTGACTGGGAAAGGCTATTCACCCCTGCAACAAAATGTCAAAATTCAATTTAGTTGGGCTAAATAAAGAATTGGCCTAGATCCTGTCAAGACACAGTTTCAGTAAACACACTGTCAAATATCAATAGTCTTATGCTATCAGAATTGTTATTATTTACTTTTCTCCTACAGGGCCCAGTTTTGCAAGCTGCCACGCTCCTTCAATTCCCATTGACTTAGCTAGGAGTTAGGGGTTTCCAAACTCGTAACTGTATTAACAGGTCTTTAGGAACAACATTCTGATACATTTACTGTACCATGTGCTAGGCTCAATCCTAACGGGTCTTCTACATTACTTAAAATATGGGTTATAAGTAATATCACGCCATGTTATTGTAAACAAAAAGATTTAAATAAAAACATCTGCAGAAGGCAAATATGTTAACTATTACAGTTCCCTACTACTTCAAAGGCAATTGAGAAGACATAGAAATTCAAACATTCATATTATGTGTTAACAAAATATTTTTCTGAAATTACTGGTAAACTAAGATATCAAGATATATATATTTGAACACACTGTTGTACAGTATTAAATCCTATTCTAAACAAATATTTTTTGTATTAAAATGAAAGGTAATGTATCAAGAACCAACAAATCAGCACTCTCTTCAAAGGGATTCCTACACTCTTCAAAACAGTGATGAAGTGGACACCTCCAGCAAATGTAACTTGCATACCAGGCACAGTAGCTTATCACTGAACACTTGAATCATTCTGGATTGCTGTAGGCTGCCTCTCAGTCAGTAAGTACCTGAGAGAATTCATTAGACACACAAGTATCATTGCCTCCTATGACAGAAGGATGGATTTTATTAAGTGCTGGTCAAAGGAAGAGACAAGTGCTTTGAATTGCTGAGGAATAGTTGGCAGTTTTTCAGACAACACAACCATTTCATAAACACAGACTGGCAAAGGGTAAAAGTAGGCATTTTTCAGGTTAAAAATGTGTTGACATTCTTAATGCTGGAAAGGCATAGGTTTGTCAAGGAACATATGAGGAGAAATCTGGCAAAATCAGGAGCCATAGATATGTAAACGTGGTACTCTAGTTTTCAAACACCAAAATTTTAAGAAACCTCAGAGGGATAGCAGTGTTAGTCTGTAACTTTACAAACAGCAAATGGTTCTGTGGCACGTTAGAGACTAACCAAAATATATAGAATCATGAGCTTTTGTAGGCAAAATCTTCTTCATTAGCTCTGATAAAGTGGACTTTGCCCATGAAAGCTCATGATTCTGTATATTTTGGGTTAGTCTCTAAGGTGTCACAGGATCACCCATTTTCAAAATATTAAGGTGAGATCAACATTAGTACAATTTTTGTTGGCTTCAGGGATGTTTTTCGAAATGGGCCTCTCTCTGAAAAGAGTCAATATGTAATACTATATCTGTCAAGCTTTCAGATTTTCACTATTCCCTCTGAAATTTTTTTAACTGTAAGTCTCTGTTACTAAACACCTTCCACATGCAAACTGCAGAGCTGAAACACTGTGCATATAAAATGCAAGGTTTTTTGAACCTTTAAACAGATCTACTCGGCCACAATAGGTTCTAGCCTTGTGCCCATTTTAATGAGTGCTGTTAACAGCAGTTGTTACTATATAAAAATAGAAAGGAGCCGTGTGCATGTACATACATACACACACACACACACACACACACACACACACAAAGCTATATCCCATCCAAATAGCAACTGCAGCATGAGATTCAACAGCAGCAAATGATTCTGAGAAATAGGCTAATGAAGCTAGTTTGAGCTAGTTAACTTTGGGGGATGCTAGGGTAAAACCGAAAATCACTCTTCCTGTAGGGTTTGTGTTTGTTTTTAAATGAAACAGTCTTTCAATAACTACAGAGTCATTGGACTTGATCTAAAGCCCAATGATATCAATGCGAGTCTTTTCAGTGAGCTCTGGATCAAGTTCAAAAACCTGAGATTTAACTGAACCAAGCCTGTGGAATTTTCTGTTTGAGGCAAAGCTCCAAATTGCTAAACTTCTTTTAGAGTTTGTGTCCTATGCTATTAACAGAGATCCTATTGCAGTCTGAACGAAGCCTATAATTAGAACCCTGCAAAACTGCAGGTATCTGTGGCTTATTTTTGCAGATATGGATACAAATTTTGTATCCAGAACTCTGCAAATTTGTGGATAACCACTTTATATCCACAGGCATCCACATCCATTGATGTGGATGCAGATGTCTGCAGCTCATTAATGCAGATACAGTTGTGGATACAAAATTTTAGGGCTTTACTTATGTTTCATGGCACTCGGAACGGTTAGGAACTATAAAACACCATTTATAAAGGAAGATCATCTGGGAAGTTGCTACTTGCAGTTCACTTGTCAATCTCACAAAGAAATCTCAAATCAGATATATATGTTAAGTAGTAAGGTAAAACAAAAATGGTTGTACTTAGCTTTGGGAAGAAATGAAAAGCACTAAGTGCTGCTTATTATCTTCATAGAAAATAACCGGAAAAACCTACTTGTCCAATTTCCCAGGGACTGAATAGGAAACTTTCCCAGGTGACTCATTACTCATTTGAGAATCTAGGTTTTTATTAAAAAATATTTCCAACCTTTATGGTTTCAAAGACAACCTTCAAATGCAAAGTTAAATTAATGCAATACTATCCATCTAAGCAAGGGAAGGCAAACTAATACAAGGAGTGGTGAAGACAGGCCACAAAAGTAGTAAAGAGGAGACTGTGTGGCAGTATAAGGAGGCAAAACATTCATTGTTTTGGAGGTGACTGCACATATAGACAAGCTCACGAAAAGCAAAATAAGACATATAATGAGGCTACAGTTGTTAGTCAGAATAGCATGTTTTCAACAGGCATATTGAATGGGTATCCTAGCACAATATCCAGGTCTTAGTCTTTCTAAATTTGAGAATTATTGCAGTACAAGTTTATCTTAGGATTCTTACTAGGTTATCATTAGGCGTGTTAGATGGACACTGAGTTTGTTTTAAGACCTTTTTTTAAAAACAAACTACAAAAGTACCTTGGATTTTGTTCATTGCTTCAATACGATCATTCCTGATTAGCATTTGGTTGAGGAATCTTAACTAATCTGACAACTATTCTTGAGATGAGGGAAATAGACAAAATATCCTTTTGACCTAAAAATCCAAAGCATTTGTAGATGCCATTGATGCCAACTGATGGAGCTTCAAGTGAGGAAGACTCCAAGAGATGACTGAACATACTGGTAGCTGTACACTTTTGCCAGGGCTAGATTTGGTTTAAAGATTTCAGTAAATACTCTTGAGTTTTAGGTTAATTGGATATTCCGTATTTTCTCATATCCCAGGAATAAATATCAGGTGTCCAAAATTTCTCAGCTGAATGGTTATCACCAGGGCTTGACAAACCACGGTGAGAGCTACTTGCCAGCTCCACACTGCGCATGCGCGCAGTGCCGGTGAATGGGGCGCACGGAGCGACCGGCTGAAATCTACTCGCCACGGGCGAGTAGAATCAGCGGTTTGTCGAGCCCTGGTTATCACCAAGAACAGAGCACTAACAATGAACAGAGCTTAAGGTTTATAAAGTTTTAAAGAACCAAAAATCTAGCAGCCATGCCCTATGACTGGGCTAATAAGAATCATAATGCAAAACACACTGCACAACAAAAGGTAAATCGATTGAAATCAGGGGTGGGGAACTGAAGGCCCAAGGGCCGGATGTGGCCCCAAGCTTGTCTGGATCCAGACCCCAGGGGTCCACCCCACCATTGGGGAGCCCACACTAGTGCTCCAGCCTCCTCGCCCTCCCCCCCCACCGTGGGGCTGGAGAACACAAATCTACTAGCCTGAGCCCCCCTAGGCTGTGATGTGCAAGGGGAAGGTGGGGAGTGTCTTTCTGTGCCTCAGCTGAAGACCACATCATGAGGATTTATTTATTTATTTATTTATTTATTGCTTCTCACTTGTATGCGCCCTCCCCCAACTGATTTTTCAGTGGATGTGCAGTCCCGACCCAAAAAAGGTTCCCCATCCCTGATTTAAAGAATAATCACTAGTAGCAGGTCCATTTTCAAAGGTACAGAGTTGGCCCCACCCCTAGTAATTTCATGAGCCTCCTGCTAAAATGAGATGTTGAAGAAATATGTTGGATAGAGCTTTTCTTAAAAAACAGATCCACTTCTAATGGTCAGAAACACTCGATGCTCCCACAATAAAATGCAATGGCTAGCATAATAATTCAGTCTGGTTACATCAATCATAAACCAGTGTCTCTCTCATGTTGTTAATTCAGTGGTCTCCTCCAATTCAGATTACATAAGTAACCATCAACACCTTTAAAAAACACTATAACACCACCACAATTGTTATTCTATTTTTTTAAGTCTGAGATATTTAACAGTTCCTTGATTACTGTTATAAGTGAAATCAGAGTTAAAAGGAAAATTTAAAGTCTCCTTTGTTTCACTACCCAAGATGAAAAAAGAATACACAATATTTCATGAAGTTATGATTATACATTTTTCATTATTTTAAATGAGAAGATTTTGAATTAAGAAATGAAAAGACTCACTCATGACCACATAGACCACATCTTTAAACAGTCCCCCACAAACCTTTTTATTTACAAACATGATTTACACAAAGGATATTTTGATAGCTTTACAAACAGAATTTTGAAAAGTTAAACACAAAGTATAAGCTATGACTTCTGTGGTATTTGGATCAGGCCCATAATTGAAGAGTCTACTATGGCTAAGAAATAAGGTTTAGATACTCTTGGAATGGCAGTCACATAAGTAGGCAAGTTAGACAGAGAGAAATAATCAAGTACACAAGAAATTATAATGCCAGAATCCATTACTACCAACAATGTTTTGTTTTTCTCATTCAACAAACAGAGCAATAGTGCAGGATTAAGTATAAAACGTACCTTTAGGTGACAATGAGGTTTTAGATAAATTTAAATGTTTCAGTCCCTTTGGGAGTTTGGCAAACTGGACACTTAGAGAGGACACACCTGTTTGAGGAGGAGAAATTGTAGATTTTCAGTATTCTAAACCACTGATGAAAATCTGTGACCACACAGTAAAAGTAAAAGGAGTGTAGGATGTTCAGCACTTCACTAATACAATTCAGTTTCTTGTAGGATTGGCCCAAAAATGTATATGATGACCAACTCAGGTTCTTAAAAAAAAAAAACACTACACAACCCACCAAACCACACACCACACACACACACACACACACACACACACACACACTCACTTCAAACTGCTTAAAGCTATGCAATTCAGGCTTAAATTTTTGAGGATCAAGGGTCAAAGAGAAGCTAACATGTGCCAAGATTAGAGATTAGTTTGAAAGCTTTATGGTTCAGCCAAAGGAACATGATAATGAACCAAAAAACAACAGTAGTGAATGTGCAGCTTCCAAAGTAATAAAGATCTCCTTGGGTCTAATAGAAAAAAAGGTCACAGTTCAATGGAGTTTAGCTAATACAGGTTAGGTAACTGACCTCTCTTCCTAACCTAATAAAATCCTTTCTTCATTAGATAAACAGGAAAAGGCATTGCTGAAAAAGGTCTGGATTCCATTCTAGTCATAATGAACACTTATTTTAGACTGATAAATATATACAGGCCTTAGGCAATCTCAAACACCTAATAGACCATTTTTCTGAATAAAAATAAGAATTAGGGTGCTGGGACCCACTATATTACCTCAACACCGTTTTACTGAAAGGAAAAGCAAACACAAACATTTCTCACTGAGGTTCTGCATTCCATAAATTTATTTCCCACTTTAAAATGGGATGCTTCAGAAGAAACCTGCTAAGTAATGATGGAACCAATTGATAAAATATGCATTACCAGAATAAATCTATCAACAAGTAGACTGCAGCTGAGAAATGAGGTGTGAAATATACTTCTCTGTACCAGATCGTAGGTTATAATCCAGCTAAGCTTTCCATGGGGGAACATATATCTCTTTAAAAAAAATAAACTTGCTTCTCGTGCCAAAACCCCAAATGGATAATAAAATGCTAGTACTGAAGTTTACTCAATGGACAGAGAAGTGTTTTTTCTATATTTATATGTTTTTATTCATCCATCCTAAACTTGTGCTGTTATACGTCACACATTTGTGGAATTTTAGTTTCAAGGTTTTTTGTTGGGGTTTTTTTTTTGTTATTTGTAAAAGAGAGGCTGGCATGTACATTGCTAATACATATAGTTTTCACAGACTGTCCAAAACCTCACATCATATTTTGTGTATAGGGTCATGTTGTTGCCATGATAATGCATTACTTAGACTACTATAAAAACAATAGTAACTGCTAGTATTTAACAACTTAACACAAGAACATATTCCAGTTATTTTATGAGAATATGGAAGTAACCACCCTTCCATTTTGTAGAAAATTATCATTAGAGAAAACAAGGTGGAAAATACCTGAGATTATTTAACAAACATTTGTTTCTGGAGAAATTTCAAGGAAACGAGAACTGACAATGTTTCAAAGATTTTATTAGCTAGTTGAATTTATTTTACATTTTTTTCAGTTTTTTTTTTTTTAAAGTTTTGCTTAGAAGTGCTGCACACTCCTTGCAGGACAGGGGCGGGGCAGGAGGAGATTTCGCATGCTTCTCTCCACCTTGACTGGCCTGGGGGGAAGGGAGCGGCAGGGCCTCCGTGGGCCGGATCAACTCGCTTGGTGGGCCGGATCCAGCCCACGGAGGAGGCCCTTTTGACCACTATAGAGAAAGAGACAGGAAGACTAAAAATCTCCCTCATCTTCCAGTGACAAATAAACATTTTTATTTCAAATTATTTCCTTAAAAATTTTTCAAATGAAACTAATAGGTTCCACAGAACAGAATTCCTATTTTTCAAGCAGCATTACAAACGATGCATTAAAGGTGTAATCACAAAACTGTCCCGCGCATGGTATGTCCAAGTGAAGTTAACAGGGATTCCATAAGCACAATGCTTCCAGGATTAAGCGTAGACTGAAAATTTTATTTTAGTTAAAAAATACAAGGTTCAGGTTTTTGTAGAGACTTGAATCTAACTGAAAGCCCTCAGAAATTAAGTCTTAGAGTCAGCAAACCTTAATCTTTAGGCATATGCTTGTCTTTCATTCAAGTCAATGGGATCATTTTGTTGAAAAAAGAGAGCAGCCTTATGTAGACAACTCAATGAAAGGACTGCACTGACTGGGGCTAAGTGTTTACAATATTGACCTCTAGAAAGAACTCAAAAATTGACAGCTTCAATTAACTTAGAAATATTTATATGTGAGCCCCGATAAATTAAAAAGGTAAGGAAATAGTTCTCTCTGCTAGAAAAACTCTAGAACACATAAATCTCTCTCTCTCTCTCGCTCTCTCTCTCTGACTGGCCTTAAACCAATTGTATTACTTTTTAAAATATAGTATTTGAAACCATTTCTTCTCTCTCCACACCAGGCATAGGGCTTCATCCACTGTCACTGAGATCAAAAGTGATCTCTATGAAGGCAAACAGGCCCAAATTTAATTAAATTCACGGTTACTTTAAAACCATTCAACACCTATTGACAAAGCTCAAATTAATGGACATTTGCAAACTAATAGAAGAAAAGCCATTCTCAGTGACCTATGAATAACAGATATTTACAATGCAATTACACCAAGCATAACACAGTATTATTCAGGCAAAGCAGAATGAAGCAGCACTAATCCTCTTATTCTGACTATAAAAGGAAAAAATGTAAATGTTATAGTACCTCTGTCCTCAAGAGGGTTGCTAGCAAGGTTAATTGTATGAAGTCCTGAGTTGGGATTATGGGCTAGGGCATTGGCCAGTTTCTGTGCAAAATCTCTGCAAAAAAAATAAAACAAAAGAAGATATTATCTACTGCATTAAAACCATATGCTGAGGCTTAAAATGAACCAATTACTGGAAAGAATGGAAATAGGCAAATTTGGCAGTTGCAGACATGTACAGTATTTCCCTTAGTTTTGGTCCATCTATTTGCACAATCTGCTGTCTTTCAAGAGTACTCTTATGTACACATTATGTAATATCACACCAGAGGAGGCCCATCCAAAGCTTTGAGTACCTTTGCAATTATATATTTTATTTAAAAAAACCACCACCACAGCACAATAGGAGTTTTAAAACAAACTGTCCAAAGC
Source organism: Pelochelys cantorii (assembly GCA_032595735.1). Lineage (NCBI taxonomy): Eukaryota > Metazoa > Chordata > Testudines > Trionychidae > Pelochelys > Pelochelys cantorii. The sequence continues at coordinate 103,300,495 of CM064327.1, forward strand.
AGCCCCATTTCTAGAGTCCTGCAAATTCACGGATAGCTGCTTTATATCCGTGAATGTGGATATCTGTGGCTCATTTTTGCAGATACAGGCAATGTTTGTTTATGGCCACCAGTCCTGGCTGTCAGAGTTCTGTGCTGTTATTTACCCCTAAATGTCTAGAGTCCAGTAAGCAGTTGAAGTATTGGTAATGCTGAAGGCAAATTCTCTGGTTTGGCACCAGTCAGGTCCCAAGGGTGCCAGACTAAAGAGGTTCAACCTGAATTTGTATATCATAAACAGAAATTTCCCAACATAACCCTCTATTCCTTTAGGGATGGAGGGGTGGCCAGGAAGCAGAAATCGGTCAAAGTTGCCTGAACTATCAGCAGACAAGGTCACAAACACAAGGGTTATGCTCCCCTGAACATCCTCTGCCACTTTCAGGAAACAAGCCTTGGCAGACCAGAGAAGCCAGTCCTTTAGTTATTATATGTGCCCCATTCTTCCAATGTGACCTACATAGTGAGTGTACCTTATTTAAGGCAACTCACTAAGCTTCTGCTGAACTATCATTCTTCCTTTTCAACTAAAAGCCTATATCCTTGCTGGATAAGTTCTGCCCCAATTACCCAAGTAAACAGTTATAAAAATGGCCCTTTCTGCTTTACATAGTGAAACTTTCCAAGGCACACAGAGTGATCACTCCTCTTTTTTCTCAGAATACTACAGATTTGAAGCACAAGTTCCAAAAGCATACAGAGTGACTTGTGTCCCATTAAAAGCCAATAGGACTTCGGCACTTTTGAAATTTACCCTCAGTAGCATCTCTCAACTCTGACTACGGAAGTGGTCATAACTCACTAAAAATGGTTTGTCTGTAGCTTATGCCAGGTGAGGACAGTCAGTACCAATGGGATAAATACATTTTTTCCCCCCAGCAAACAGAAAATTATAACATGCAGACGTGACAAATACACCTTTGCAGGGACAAATAGCTGATGCTAATCACAGCAGAGAGAAACAAGGTCAAAATGCCAAGTATTCTGAAGGTATATGGTGCCACAAAATCTGAAGTCTCAGTGATGATTGTCAGTCAAGCTCTATTAAAGTCAAAACCAGATCCCAGATATGACAAGTTACTGTAAGCGGTGTGCAGTGGCAATTAATATATTTTATAATATAGCAAAATGTTATTACAATGTATAATGACACAAAATGTGAAGACGACATTAAACAAACAGTCAGTTATTTGTTACACTTTGAATAATGAACATTAAGGCACCAGGCTGGGGGGCAGACGACGGGTTTAATTCTGACTTCTACCACGGATTTCCCTGAATGACCTTGGGAGAGTCACGCTTCTCAGTGCTTGAGTTTCCCATTTGTAAAAATGAGGATAGTATTTCCATTTTCCCACCCTTTCTCTGTGTATTTAAATTAATAATTCATCAGAGCAAAGGCTGTATATTACAGTCTGAAAGTGCAACTCCTAGTACAATGGCTGGGACAACTATATACTACTGCAATACAAATACTTAGCATACAATGTACTTCTAAAGGGAGACAGAAAATCCTCGTTTACAAGTTTAACTTTTTGGCAAACTCCTAGTTGTTTTACATATTTGCTGTCTCTCTCACAAGAAATGGAGGCATTTAAGGCAGTGAAGTAGTGTTGTATTTTAGATGTTTCTAAGCCCTGGTCTATACAAGGGAGTTATTTCGAAATAATTTCCCTTATTTCAAAATAAAGTGAAGCATCCACACTACCAAGCCCATTATTTCAAAATAACGGGCTGTTTATTTCAAAATAATAACTCCTGCTTTCCGCAAGGAATAACGCTTATTTCAAAATAGTTATTTCAAAATAGCGGTAGTGCTGACAGTCCTCTTCTGCTATTTCAAAGTAACTACCCCCCGGAGTCATTCAAAGTAATTACTCCCCAGTGTTTCCTGGAGCACTAAGTCAAGGTAGAGCATCCACATTAAGGGAGCCTGCCTTGGACTAATTTTGAGGCTTCCTGTACTGTGGACACGCTATTTCGAAATAGTTATTTTGGGAGTTATTTTGAAATAATTTTATTTCAAAATAATTCCCTAGGGTAGACGTGCCCTAAATGTATTCACTTTCTATGGGCTAGTATAAGAGGGTTGTGGGTTTTTTTGGGGTTTTTTTGCTTTTTAAGTCCCACAAGTAAAAGTAAAATGTCCCTTTACATTTTTTCTGATTTGAGTATGAAGGTATTTTCATTTCATGTTAACAGGCTGATCTCCCCCACCAACATAAAAACACCCATGAATGCTATCTGTTGTCCAATAGTATTCCTTATTGCCGTGAAGAAGCCGAACATAACGTTTTCTAAAAGATCAAGTTTTTCACAACAACATTAGAAACTAAGTTTTGAGAGAAAACCATGAGTTAGTTTAGATTCAAATCACTTCTAAAACTGTGTCTGTTCTGCACAGCTACCAGCTGCTCAGCCAGTGTTCAAGACAGCTTCTTTGTTCCTAAAGGAACAAATAAGTATAAGGTAGACAATGTAACTCTTTATTTCCACAGGTGTTAACTCAAGTAACCCCCAGAGACTCCACTGGAGTCTGAACACTTACAACCTCTGAAAAAAATGACCATGAGATCTTTATAATGGGTTTGTCATTTTTATATTAGCTATGTTACCAGTTCTATCATACAGTCTATGTTCTATAGTCCTATTGGTAAATCATAACTAATTAAAAAATTACTTACGTTCTAAGCCCGGCATTCTCTAATACCAATTCTTCCAATCGATTGGATCTACTCACCACTCTGAGGATCTGCTCACAGACATCAGCGGACTGCCATGAAAATAATATAACAATATTACTAAAACAAAAACATTCTTACACCACTGAAAATGCACAGCTGTAAGCTGGGAACAGTAACATAACAGCACTGGCTATATCTGGGTCTCCTATGAGTCACCACAATATAAAAAAACAAATAAATAGCAACAGATGCCTAAAAAACCCAACAGGATATAAGATAGCAATAATTCATTTGCAAAAGATTCTATTTGGGAAATTGGTAAGCAAGAGGCAAACTAACAGTGAGTCATTCACGGGGTAGACTAACAAACCAGGACAAACCCTTATTTCCCATAGAAAAACTGTGAGATTAATAGCATTACTTATTTAAAAGCATTACTTTACTTGTGTCCATGATAATCTTTTCTAGACCAGGCATAATTAATATAAGCCTGAACTAGAAAGACCACAAAACCAGAAACATAAATATCACGATGTAAACCCACAATGGACACATTCTGGCTGCAAGCACTGCATGAAAGAGTTTTGTGGTTTGGGAGTGTGCTCTGGGTATTTTATTGTGGATCCTGCTAACCCACACAGAGCATTACACCCCTCACCATGTTTACATTACTCATATTTTGCAGTAAGTAATTTGCATGGGCAGCTGTGGCACCCATCAGAAGCCAAAACAGAGTAAAATGCTACTGCTTTTATGCTATTAATTCACTAATGTTGGAGAGAGTAAAAGTGAAGAGAGAAATTTTGCCGTTTTAAAATTTTACTGCAGTTGTGATCCCAAAAGCTATATAAGCAAATAATGCTGTCATCTCATTTACTTCATTTTTTGCTTTGTTTTTTGAACTCTGTGTTCCCCCAATACACAAAACTAAAGATCCTTTGAGCTCTGAAGTTGGGCTTTGTCATGACCATGACTGCTAAGGTGATTTTGCTCAGGCCAATAAACCATTCCCCATTAAAAGTGACACTCGCATTGGGGTCTGAGAGAGTCTGACCCCTCAGCTCTATCAATTCCCAAGGCTAAATTTCTTAGCCTTTTAGCTTTTCAATCCAGTCCTCAACACATTTAAAAAAATAAAACTCTAAAACATAGAGGGGAGAAAAAATTTACTGTCAGTTTTCCTTTTACATATTTGCAGACTGTACTAGTATTTTAAGAACTGTCACTTTTCTATCACCATAGGCATTGGCTGCACTCTGTTTTTCAGTAATTCTGAATATGATCAATGTTGGTATACTGGTGTGATTATAAAGAAGTGAGATTTAATATGTTCGTGCAAAAGGTATAGCTGTGTCTACCAAAGAGTACCATACCGGGGATGCAAAGAGCAGTATTTAATATGTATTCTGGATTTGTTTTTCTTAAATTGGCTCTCAGTAATACTATTATAATGTGGATTTAACATATTTTGTATTATCCTCCAGATATTTTTCACTGCCAGCTTGAATGCGTGGAATTAAAAAGTGAAGAAGTGGGTTTAGTTTAGAGCTGTACAAAAGTTGTTAATGGGATTCACTCCAGTGGCAAGCAACCTGTGGCCCATCAGGTTTCTATGTGTGGCCCGCAAGACATTTTGTTTATCATTGTCTACATACAGGGTTGCCAGATTCTGCTGCTTTCCATCTGTGTAATTAGTTTCCTACCAGTATTATTAAAATGAGACACATGTAAAGCACGGCCACATGAAGGGAGGTCCATGCTGACTGCACACACTGACTGTGAGAGCCGTGTGCTTCCCCTGCATCCAAGCAAAGTGCTGCTATGGTTCAACTGGAACATCCCGCAAATTCTAGGTGCACAAGTGCCGTTAGCAAACTACACTATACCAGGAGACCATCTTAGTTACGACAATTGCGCAGCCCACTGAGATGAAGGAGGGCATCTCATGTTGCCCGTTGCTGGTGGGTTTGAAAAGTTTTGTTTGTACAAACCCCAGAACTCCAAAGAAACCTCAAGAAAATCCCAGCAAAAGAGAAGTTTCCTATAGAAATCATAGTAGTATCACTCTCTCTCGCTAGATAGGTTCTCTATTACATCCCTCCCTAAACACAGCCCCATGTCCCTCCTCATCCCCTTGCCTTACTAGCAATGCCTTTAAATGCCTTTTTGATGGGCCTCATTGAGCTTTACTATGTGCCTGAAGCTTTTACTCGGTTGACTGACTCCACCACAGACATCAAGTTATTAAACCTCAGTCTCCACACAAAAGTCCATATTGGTGTTCTGAGAAAAGTGCAACGTCTGATGGCAACCCTAATCAGCTGTGGGACAGGAAATAGTTCTAGCACAGCAGGCTTGAGGTTTCCGTGCTAAAAAGTTTCACACCACTGATGCTAGTTCAGTGATCATGAAAACAAAGGGCGTAACTGTCTCGCAAACAGAGACAAGGTGGGTGAAGTAATATCTTTTATTGGACCAACTTCCATGGGCGAGAGAGACAAGCTTTCAAGCTTAGGCCATGACTGCACTGCACTTTCGTCTCTCAGGGGCAGAAGAACCTGGCCCTGCCTGAACCAGAGGACATGCAGCCCTTCCCCAGCTGTGCCCACTGGAGCTGCAGAGCCCACGGAGAGGTGCTTCTCACCTAGCCCCACGCTGCTGTGGTGAAAAGGCTGGGGTTCCTCACCCACAGGGAAGCCTGTATACCGAACCACCCCCTCAACCTCAGCCCCACTCCAGAGCAATGATGCAAAGGAAGCATATACATTTTAATTTTATTTTCCAAAAAACAAAAATGAATTGACCTGAGCAATGCTAGGTAAATTTTTCAGTAAGATATAAATGCAGAGTCTCTGCTTAGTCCATGATTTTGAGTATCTAGCAGAGACTGTGGCCTTGTCTACCCTGCTAAGTTTTATGGCCAAAAACTACCTTTTGGTGACAAAACAGTCAAGAGTGTACACAGCCGAGGAGACTGTGGGAGAAGTCAGAAGAAATCCCATGATGACTTAGGATCAGCTCTGCCTTCCCACAACACTGCACTGTGGGATACAAACCCACATTGCATTGCTCACTCTGTCGATGATGGTACCCCCTATGTCGACATAATCTGTGGACAGAGGGAGCAAATGTAAACACTTACTGGCAATTTTTGTTTTGTTGACTTTTGTTGAGAAAACATGGTAGTGATTTAGGCCTGATTTAGGAATTTAAGCTCTCAGGTTTGTCTTCCGAAAGTGCTGTGCAGATATCTTTGAGGATGAGTACTGATAGGTTAGACAGCGATCACTTTCTGAAAAACATACCCAGGGGAGCTTGTGTCTCTCCCCAACAGAAGTTGATTCAAGAAAATGTATTACCTCCCCTGCCCTGTGTGTCTAATATCCTGGAATCAAATGGATACAACTACATTGCATATTCCAAATGCAAGTAGACAAGATGGTACTAAGTAAGACCCGTTGAAAAAATGAGTATTTTACCCCACAGAAAATTTTAACAAAATGAAGACAAAAGTTTATCTAAACTTTCAACGTAAGATTTAGATTTGGGAAGAAGTGCAAATACCCAAAAGACTTCAGCTAAAAATCAAAGATTCCAATTTAAAAATGCTGCTGTGGTACCTTGCGGGAGGTTGCTATTTTGATACTTATGCTCTCACTCTCCTACACAGGGCAGGTTCCCTATGCACAGTATGTCTCTCATGATGCACCACAGTCCCCCTCTCTTGGTAAGGGAAGGTGCATGATTGGGGATATAGTCCAGCTAGGAAACCTGGCCACAAAGGAGAATAGGGATACAAGGCACTAGAACTTCAAATCTTAATACTGTGGTGGCACTTCCACATCAAACTATTTGATCATCAGTAGAAATAGTGCAGTCTTTGAGTGCCTGTTTGGGGATTTTTTTTGACCAGGGGGAGGAGGGGTGTTCAAAAAAGCAAAAAGCAGACCCTTTTATGAATAGTTTTGTTTTGACAAAAAAACCAATTTTCCATAACAAGCAATTTTGATGGAAAATGTTTGACTAGCCCTAACATTGAGAAACCTTCTCTGAATAGCTTTAGCAACATATGTCAGAGTTGCAATACCACAGGTTGAACCTGGTCCAGTATCCTGGGGACCTGACTGGTTCTGAACCAGGGAGGTCAATGCTGGACCTTCTGCTGCTACTAGATATGGGGTCCCACTCCAGTGGCAAGATAGGAGCTGGCATTAACAGAGTGATTGAGGAAAGAGATGGGGAGGCTGCAGAGTCTCGCACCCAGGGGCCAGAAGCAAAGCAAAGCAGCTGGTGGTGGGGCTCCATGGCCACCTGGCTGCACTCCTGGGCTCCAGCCACAGGGCTCTGCAGCTCCAAGTCACCACCTCCCCTCTCCCCGCTACTTCCCCCCTCCTGAGCTTGAAGGCCACAAATCAGCTATTTGAAGCACTCCGGAAGCTCTGGAAGGATGGGGGAGAGGTAGCTGCTGAACGTGGGACCCCCAGTTTTTCCCACATTTTTTGGGCAGGCTTGAAAAAATTATATCTTAGAGAATTAACTTTATACTTCAACTTAAATTTAAAAAGTTTTATTGATATAAATAAATTATCTAATAATCAGCCATTTTTAGCATCTTCCACTCCACCATGTTGGTTTGGTGGAACAATGAAATTATCTTACATGATTACATATGTATTAATATATCTGACTGTCTTCACTCCAAAAAATGTGGATGCTTCTTTTTATCAGGATGTAATACAGAGTGAGAGGAAAGCCTATTTTCATAGTGCAGGAGCAATGGAAACACAATCCAAAAATCCCCTGTTCCTTGAGTGGGTTCCAGGTTGCTTTGAAAATGGTTTCTTATTAAGTCATACAATGAAATATTTTGGTATCACTGTACTCAAATGAATAATTTTCCTGAAAATAACAACTGTTATTGCAAGTTCATTTTTAGAAAATTATTTCCCAGCAGACTGATTCTACTCTGCTTTCCACTGATGAATAAATGCATCTTTCTGGGAATGATTACCATGAGCTATAAAATACAGCAAAGCCGGGTAAGAGTGGGTGAACCTGTTTTTTATTACTTACTAATTTCAGATCCTTAGAGGACAGCTTTGTAAACCACTGATTGTATTCCAGGGCAGCAACAATAGGTATTAAGTCTCTAGAAAAAGAAAAACATGTTTACACACTGTTCACACTTACTGTCTGGTTGTTCAGCTAAACATTTATTCTTATATATTTAGCTTACTTTGACTCTCTCTTAATAGTTAATTATCAGGGTTTTAGGAAAGCTCCACATTCCAAAATTACAAATAATGCTGGTGGGAAAATCAAATAGATTTGCTATGACTTGACTTAATTTTAACGCGAACCTTTTGACTGGTCAAATAATATCCATATGGATATTTAAACCAGGAAACCATCTGAGCTGCCATCCCTAGTCTGACCATTGCTTGTTCTCCAGCCTGTGACATATTTAAGCTTATTAATAATCATTAATTGTAGTTGAGCATGGTACTAAGCGCTTTTTGGCAGAGCCTGATGTTTTAATATAATTCTGTGACTGACTGATTCCAGTCAACGTCTCCTTATCTCAAGTCATATCCTCAAAGGAAACAAAAGCCATGCAAAAGGATAATGTGACTTTCAGCAAAAACCCTTTTCGTAACTGTTAAAGGGATTTCACAAATGAAATTCTAAATGAGTCCAGTTCCCTTATTCCAAGCTTTTTACTTTGATCTGCTCTTCTTCTATTCGTTTTTCCACAAATACACACCGATAAAGTCATGCTGCAAAATCTTTGCATGCAACACCAAAGCAGAGCACCACATCAAGTATTATCAAAGCACTTAGTGTGCTAAGTAGTACAACACAGCAGTCAGATAATCTTCCCTCCTCCACATTAATACACACGAGCCATGTCTAGAAGCTGCCGCAGTCGATCTTCCAGGGTTCAATTTAGCAGGTCTAGTGAAGACCTGCTAATTCAAACAGAGGACGCCCTTGTCTGTTCCAGTACTCCTACTCCTCATGAGGAGTAAAGGAAGCCAACAGGAGTGTTAGGTCCTGTCTACTTCCCACCATGTGGGCGGTGATTTAAGATGTGTCAACTCCAGCTACATAATTAACATAGTTGGAATTGCGTATCTGAAGTCGACCTTCCCCTTTCGTATAGACATGCCCATGGAGACATATGCCCACAAAAAAAAAAAAATCCCTATAAACTCTTGCCTTGCAAAGCAGACACTAGAACATACAAGAGAACCTGAGAGTTATGAACACTTCAGGAATAGATATTGTTCATAACTCTGCAACGTTCATAACGCTGCACAAAATATTATGGTTGCTCTAGTGAAAGTTTATAACTGAACACTGACTTAACACAGCTTTGAAATGTTACTGTTGAAAAGCAAAATGTTGTTTTTAATCATCTTAATTTAAATAAAGCAAGCTGTTTCCTTACCTTGTTAAATCTTTTTTTTTTTAAGTTTTCCTTTATTTTGTTAAGCAGTTTACATTCAACATATATTGTATTGTATTGTATTTGCTTTGTGTGTGGGTGTATCTCTACTGCTGCCTGATTATGTATTTCTAGTACCAAATGAGTTGCATGGTTGACCTGTCGTTTGTAACACTGGTATTCTACTGTAGCTACTATATATGTAATAATTCTAAATCTATCTATTGCTAATGTAAACTGAACCTCATTCGTCATGGAACGCAATTTGTAAATGTTAGCCTTTTAAACTGTTCTTTCCCTAGCTTTCCATCCAGGAGTTTGTACTGGCAGGCATCTTTGCTGCAGTGAACATTCTTCCCAATATATTTTAATAGCACCCACGGCTCCTCTTTCCTTTATTTCTGCCCCCCATTTACCTATTTTATTTCAATATCAGTTTGGTCGTGGTATTAAACAACTGGACACACAGATGTACGTATGATTCTAACGAATGTTTCAGACAAACATTAACGAGACTTTACAATAGAACCTCGGAGTTATGAACACCTTGGGAATTGAGGTTATTCATACCTCTGAAACGTTCATAACTGAACACAACGTTAGGGTGGTTCTTTCAAAAGTTTACAACTGAACATTTAATTAATACAACTTTGAAACTTTACGCGCAAAAGAAAAATGCTGCTCCTCCCAGTCCCCTTTTTTAGAGCTTACGTTTAAATTCAGCACTGTACTCTATTTGAGGGTTTTGATTTTTTGGCTCTGATGTGTGTCTGCTGCTGCCTGACTACGCTTCCGGTTGCAAATGAGGTGTATGGTTTACTGCTTGGTTTGTAATGATGAGGTTCTACTGTATTCTTCTGGAAACTGTCGTTTTCTATATTCTGAAATATAAGGCCATCTCTAAAGCAAAGGAAGAACAGTGTGCTGCACCAAAAGTTAATACGCAAGAAGGCTCTTTTTAGACTTCAGTTTAGATATACAAATGTAGGACTCTACAAGGCATGGGCCTATTGCCCATGTTGTTCAAATCCTCTTTGTGAATTCATTTCCAAACATATAGTACAGTACATTATCATCAGCATGACGATGATGATACACAAAAACTTGTCCAACCGACTCTGCAATTTTAGCCTCAGCTGTGGCATGATATTTGAATATTGTCATATATAAATCAGGACTATTTCATCCTCAAGCCTGAAAAACTGAAGTCTTGCTGTTGAGTAGAGATCATCTATACAAAAGATAGTTTCTCCTTTGTGGCGCCATCTGATGGGATTAGTATGAAGGTAATGAATCAGGTTAAGAAACTTGGTGTCTCTTCTGCCATTGCCCTTGCCTTGGAAAGCTATGCATGGGGAATGGTACAAAAGTAGGCTTATTTTTCAGTTGTGCAATGTGTGTCGGGTATGCATGTTTATACCATAATGACCTTGCAAACGTAATATACAAACTTCATGGCCAGAAGAACAACTGTTGCAATTCCTTCTTTGCAAGGCTTTCAGTATCGCTGCTCCATCAACCAGCTACAGCTTATTCAACATGAGCTATCATGATCCTAAACAAATCCCTGTTTTAAAAAGGTTGTCTGCCTATAAAGCGACGGGATGACTCTCACCCAATGCTGCTGATTTATAAATCCTTATCCTTAATCCTTGCCTCTATTTATAGTCAAAATCTACTCCTAAAGACTTGTATGATTGGTATCAGTACCTATGCTTACTCAACCCTGTTGTTTAGGGATCCTGTTTTCCCATCCATCATGCCTCAAGATGGCAAGATAGTTACACTTACAGCAATAGAGCATTCACTGTCAAACAGTGTTTCTTAAACTTTTTAAGACCGAAGAACACCAAACAATTTTTTTTTTTAAATGGGGAACACCAAAGATTTTGTTGAGCCAAAAAAAAAAGGCTTGCCACTTTAAGGGCAGCCATTTGAACTCTGTTCTCTCCGCGTACGGTGACCATATTTTCTGAACCAAAATTAGGGACACATTAGCCACACCCCCTGATCTCTGTTAACCATGCCCCTGACTCTCGGGGTCAAGATGGACACATGACCAGAAGTACAAGGTGTCATGTGACCCCCCTCTAAGAACTTTTCCCACCATCCTCCTACCAATAGGGATGAATATGGCCCCCACCAAATCCTGCAATTGCATTAACCCAATTTGTATCACATTAACTTGGGGGGAAAGTGGGGAGAGGCTGGGGGAAGTGTTCCCTCTAAGAGTTTCCTCCCATGAGCTGAATGAATTTAATGTTGTGCACCAGTTCTGAGTTCATGTGGCTTGTTTGGATGTGCCACTATGGCACCCAAGTTATTAATAAATATCTTATAAATCTCGACCTTTTCCCTCTGCTGCCCTGTCTCCTCCCCTGGTGCCTCCTCCCCCCCAACCCTTCACCCTCCTCTGCTGTCCTGACTCCTGCCCTTCTCACTGCCCTCAACCCTTCTGGGACTTGCCCCCCTGCACCAGCCCTTCTCTCCCCCCTGTGCCCACTCCTCCAGTAGCCCCACTCTGATCATGTGAGCTACCCCTCCTCATTCCCTCTCCTAACATCTCCCTCTACACACCTGCCCTGCCTCTCTCCTCTGGTTCTGGTCCCTCCCCTGCAGGTGTCTGCCCCTCTGCTTCACCCCCCGAATACCCTGGCACCTGCACCTTCCCTTACCCCTGCATCCTCCTGGTGCCTCCTCCTTCCCTCACTGCCCCTGGCCCCCATGCCCTCTTTCTCCCTGGTGCCCCTCCCCTCATCACCCTCTGCCCCAGTTCCTCTCATGCCCTTCTGTGCCCTCACACATGACTTGCTCCATCCCCTCCTTCCTCATGCCCACCTCTCCTTTCAACCCTTCTTCCAGCACCTCCCCTTCCCCTTCCTCCCTCTTGCCCCCAATGCCCTTCCCCTCTCCTCTCCCAGCATCACCCTGTCCCTTCCACCCTCCTACCCCCACTGACAACTCCCTTCCGTTCTCCTGCCCTTTTCCTCATTGTCTCCACTTGGCCCCCCGGCATTTGTCTTTCCTCCACCCTGTCCCATGGTGCCTTTCCCTTTCTTCTCCTGCCCTGTCCCCCTCCCCTCAGCACAAGCCCCTTCCTCTCCCAGTCCCACCCTCCCTCACCCTAGTTCTCCCCCTACCCCTCCCACACCTTTTGCCTTCCAGTTTGCAGGGCTGGAGTCTGTGGTCAGGCCCCAGAAGTCCCTGCAGCCCTGGGCTCAGCTGCTTCCAGGGCAGGACCACTTGACAGGCCTCTAGCTGGGCCACCCACGGTGCTAATTTTAGTGCAGTCCAGCCCCTGCACCAACTTTGGCTCCCATTAGGAGGAGCGCGGGGGGGGGAGGGGAGAAACCCCCCACTGCACCAGACCCGGCTTGCGGAGCGTGGCAGAGCGAGCAGGTCCGTGCACTGCCGCTCCACCAGCAGGGTGGGAAAGAGCGGGGGGAGAAAGGGCGGTGCACAGAGCACGCCGGCAGAGCCCAAATGTACCCCTCTCTGCAGCACTCCAGCTGGGCTCTGCGCGGTCTCTGCCGGGACTCGGCAGCAGCTCCCAGGTACGGCTCACCGGCTCCAACCAGCGACCCTTCCCCTCCGGCAGCGTTGGAGGCCGCCTGTAGATGGAGGTGGCCAGGCTGGTGACTGCGCACGGCAGAGGCAGTCCCGCAATGGGAGGGAAGGGCCATAGGGGGGAGGGGTTGCCGGACGGCGGCAGGCGCTGCACAGGAGCTTGAAGCGCTGGAAACTGTGCACCACCAGCAGCAGCCCTGGCTGCCCACGCAAAGCACCAAGGGAGCCACTTAGGTGCTGGGTGGAGGCGGGGAGTTGCTGCTGCGCCGTGCTAGCGCTGGGAGTCTTTAAATCCGCGACTGTCCCGGGAAAAAAAGGGACATATGGTCACCATATCTCTGCGGCACACCTCCGACTGCCTCGCGGCACACCGGTGTAGCACGGAACATACTTTAAGAAACGCTGGTGTAGAAGGTGCTGCCAATGGAAATCTACCCAATTTCATCCTTCACTTTTCGGAAGGACCTTAGTGTATTTTGGTTGAACTTAATTTGAAAAGGTGCTTCTGAATGCTGTCAGTCCTATGTCTGTTACTTTCCCTCATTTCCAATCCTTTTCCCCCGTCCTTAATTCTCTTCTCTCTACTCACTCTTGAATTTATGTTTAAAATGGTATTATTAGATTTTGTTTTGATTACATTGTATGACATCAGTGCTTTTTTCTGGGAAATGAAAATGAATGTTAAATAAAATTAATTATTGACCATTTCCAAAAATGGAGATTTCCCACAACGTTTCTTCACTAATTTATAGTTAGCTGCTTGTGTTTATGAGTTAGTGTGTTACTTCGCTATTAAAAAATAAAGGATTGTTTACAAAAAGAAAACTGCACACAACACAAAAGCACTGAAGACAATGCAGAAAAATCTCAGCAAGGCTCAACAATGCCAAGTTTTGCCATGATATTTGTATTTTTCAACACCTTTATTCCCCCCCAAGCCTGTCTTAAAACTGATACAAAATCTAAATAATGAAATATTTTAAAACAAAGAACACAAGTTTCCAATTGAAGGCTGCTTACACTTTCCCCAGACAATTCATAAATTTTATGGGATGTTCAAGCATACTAAAATATATGCTTCCCAGATGACTACTCAACTACTAAACTAAGCGAGGTCTTTTCCCTTTTGGTCTTATTTTTTTTTTAAGTTAAACAATCTTCTGGTTCACCGCACAATACATCTTTTAATAAAATGTAAGAAGGGGCATTCCCAAGTGGCGAACTCTGTTATACACTGCTACTATGTTAGACAACCTTGACTCCCAAACTCTTATCTGTAATTCATGAAATTTTATGCTGACCGCTAGCAGAAATGTGTACCTGAAAAATAGGATTAACAGAAATATTTTACCTTGCAGGAAAAATATAAAAAGTGTTTGTTGCAGCACGTGGAATGCATAGTAATAACATCAAGGTAGGGTCACCATTGTATTTCATATCACCATACCATATGACTGTACGGTTACCTCACACGAGAGGGTGCCAAGCAGTAACAGCTTTCATGGCAATTTAGTGATCCTGAAAGCCTAGTCTGAGGGATATGCAGCAGCACTGTAAGAAAATCAAGTCTCTCACTGAAGTCGGTAAATTATTATTACTGCTGCTTCGTAGCATCGTCAGTGTTTAGACACTTTACAGAACTCATACAAAATACACGCTTTACCCCCAAAATGTTATAGGCAAAGACTATGATCTCAGACCTCATAACTAGCATCTTTAATAGCATCTGTAAGATCTTGGTTACCCGATAGATTATACCAGCATTTTAGCAACCTTCCATCCACAAATTCTCCACTAATTTCCAAATCTTGGGTGGTGCAGTGGTCTTGTCCTGCCATCACAAAAGGCTTTGTGACTAGTACATGTCCCTTAATAACTATTGGATCTTAGAACTGGATCTCTAAGCCATCTACTGGAAGATATCGTCATCTTTAAAAGGTATTCTGATTCCCTATTACTCTTTGGACCACAAAACCCAATGTTTCATTCCCTGATGCATTTTCTGCAACACAGTTTCATGTGCGCCTATAAGTTTGTTAGTCTTCCCCCTCAACCCAGATCTTAGGATGCCTGTCATCTTAACCAGCTGATTTATACCATACATGCATTTCAGGTATATTGCTTTTATCTGTTCTTCATCTAGATGGTACTTTTACAGGATCTTCCCTACTTACCAATGGTTCAAACTTTTTTTTTTCTATATAAGAAAGGAAGTCATCCATTTTTAAACATTTTTTCATAATCTCATCACATTTACTCAGGGACTCCTACATTCTCTCTGCTATCTCTCACCTGCCAACATTTTAAATTATTATGCTATTTTGCTTATTATGCTGTTTAATTTGTATGTATTTATTCTGCTTTTTTGCTGTCCTCATCTTGCCTCAGGAAACCCCAACTGAACATTCTTGTTTACCTCTCTCCATTATAAGATTTTTAACCTCAGCTCTCTGGTAGATTCTTATTTCTTTCATTCTTCTTACAGTGAAAATGCACTCTGCCACACCTTACTTACAATGTCTCAAGGTTTTTCAGTTTTATTCTATGTTGTTAGAATTTAAGTTAAATATTTATTCATCTCATATACTAACTGTATTCAAAATTTATTTTCCTGAAATCCAAGATTCTTATACTGCTGCATTTGATTAACTAAATTTTGTACTTCACTGAATCCAAGCACCTCTTAGTCACTGTGTCCTAACTCCCCAATTATTCTCAATTAGTTCCTTTCCTCCAGTGAGCATATCCAGGATGACTTCCATTCTTGCTGGAGTCGCTACTTCGTAGAACGTAACTGAACCACCAGTAACTTCTAAATTTTCAGCAGAAAACATTTCCCCTACTCTATACACAAGGAGAAGGAGGCTCTTCAGGAGAAAAGGCAACACAGTTTACATCTTTACTTTATGACCAATTATAGAAAGGAGCCTATAATGTGTGATGCTCTAAACCAAATTTATCTGTTGGCTAATTTCATGAGTAAGTCAAATTAAAAAATATATAGACATGCTCACTACACTACACTTGTGGGAAAAAATGCAAGCAAGCAAGCTCCCAAATGAAGTGTGCTCTGCATGGCTTTTGTGCTGATGGGAAAGAACAGCTTTGTGGAAGCTATGCTTAGGGATAAGACCACTTCAGCAGGCAATCCCCAATTCACAGCTCTCCCACTATCTCCATTTCATGAAGGGAAGCATCAACCCTTTTGGAAGGGCTAGTTAAGATGAAGGGAGAAAATTATGACTTTCAGAGTACTATTGTTACTAATGGAGAAATTCTACACCACTGTATATGTGCAGAATTCATATCCCTTGCAGATTTTTATTTCTCTGAAGAAAACTGATTCTGCTGGAGAGGCGCTGCAGTTACATCTTCCTCCCTCCCCTCCCAGGCTGGTGTGGTGTCAGAACAGAGGGCAGCCAGTCAACAGTTGTTAGGGAGCAGGAAGGTTTTTCCCAGCACCTTGCTCACAGGCCCAGGTAAGGAGGCATGGGATATGGGCAGACAGAGTAGGACACATAAGGGTGCCACATGGGGATGTGGAGATGGCTGAGTGGGGGTGCAGGGACAAATGTGCCTGACTGAATTGGGGAGGATAAAAGTCCGTCAGAATTTGCATAGAGAAGGCTCCCTAACAATTCCAGCCCCTTCTTCCCCCCAAAAAAACAATTCCATATCTCTCCCACCTACACACAACCACTCTCCAGTTTCACGCCCAGATTTCTGCCCAGCAATTACTTCCCTCTCCCTCAGTTCCTCCCATTACCCCTGATTTCCCACAGTCTTCCACTGCTTCAG
The DNA here is from genome assembly GCA_032595735.1 of Pelochelys cantorii. NCBI lineage: Eukaryota > Metazoa > Chordata > Testudines > Trionychidae > Pelochelys > Pelochelys cantorii. The sequence goes on from CM064327.1 coordinate 103,317,030, forward strand.
AAAGGCATGGGAAATAACCTTCTGCATTGTACTTTTAAATGAATTATTACTCAAAGCTCTGTATTAATATGCTAGTAAGGAATCTCTTTGTCAAAAAAACATTCCCTGAATCATTTTTGCTGTCTGTATTATTACAGACATACTTGCTGATAGGCATTTTAAAATTACCAAAAAAATTGAAACTGGCATGATTATATTGGCTTGGCAAATAAAATATGCAGAATTTTAAAAGATTGTGGTTTTATGTCACAGAATTACGCCAGGAGTATATTATACATAAAGGACATTGTTCACCTGTGGTCAAGATGGCTGAAGTCTTGCAAATTCAACTCCCTGGTATCTTGGGTCAGATAGATTGTATCCACATCCTATTATAAATTCACAAAAACACATCTTAGGAAAACTGGTTTTCTTGGTTTCACAGTACACAGTCTCATTTTTTGCATGTTTAGCTGAAATAAATCTCAGCGTGAGATATTTACTTACCCACTGTACCTCTTCCCTATAGGGAAATCCAAGCCAGTCACAAACACATGCATACATTTGTGAAAATCCCCCTAGAAACAAAAAAGAAGAATACTTTTCACTACAGCAAATACACAAAACAGTATGTACAATGGTTCAAAACTCACCCTCATTCCCTCTCTGAAACCCATCCATTACACTGCAGGCAGATGCAGAAAGAGACCAAACTACAGCATGTTGTCTATAATATATGGCAGGCTGCAACGAAGCTTAAAAGTAGTATCTTCATCCACCAATCATGAGTCCACTCTGCTAATTACACCTTAAACTAAATTACACCTTGACTGGGTTCTGCCAGGAATAGAATTAAACTTCCCTGACATTGAAATTTCTGACTACTATGTAGCTCAGCTTTAAAATTTCATTCTCACCACAAGGTCCCAGTTCTGTCACAGTCTGGCTGTCCCATAGTGCCTGAAGATGAGTCAGTCTTTCTGTGGGCTCCATAGTTACTTTTTTCAAGATTCTCCTACATGCAAGGGGGAATACATAGGTAATTTAAATTTGTAAATATGTGCGCACATTTATCACACACACACAAATTTTATGTGCGTTTTAAAGACAGTCATATATGAATGGGAAAATCCACACCCCTAAGCAACACAGTTATACAAACCTAACAGCTGGTGCGGACGCTATGTTGGCGAGAGAGCTTCTCTGATCGACACAGCTGCTACCTCTTGTAACTAACCCAAAGGAGATGCCCACCCATTGTCATGGAACAGCTTCACTCAAGTGCTACAGCTAAACTGATGCTGAATTTTAAATGTAGCTCTGCCCTAAGTATTTTTTTTTTCCTTCTCTCTTCCAGTTAACTAAGCTCATGACTCTGGAATGATTTATCCCATTTTCCTAACATAGCAAAAGCAAGCAACTCAAAGCCATGGCTCACTGAAGCAATATTGTGGGGGAGCCAGGATTTCCTTGCCTTGGCAATAAACGGTGATGTCTGCCTTGTCCAAAGTGTGGATTTCTGGCATGACTCAAGTCTGGTGCGCCAAAACAGGCAGGCAGGGCCTGAGAGTCAGGAATTGTTTTGCATAACAATGCAGATTAAGCATGGTATGCGAGACCACGTCAAGAACACAGGCAAGCGGCCTTGTATTGGTACTTGTTTCTGATAAGCAAAAAGTACAGATGCAGCCATGAAACTGTTAACTGTGTACACAGCAGTAACATCCTGGGTAGCAGGATGTACCCCAAATAGGGGCATTGGGCATTTTACATATCCTACACAATATGTAATCAATTGGTAAATATTATTAGAACGACCAAGTCTCTCTCTGCCATAAACTGGGCTTAGTAAGAACAATCGATGGGAGGGAATGGGCAGGACTGACCCACACGTCCTGCTCGATGTAACTAGAAGTAATTAGGCCATTCACACCCGTGTGCGTGGCGTTCCAATGCATGGGAAGAAATGGAACCACGACTCCTGCCTGGCACTGTAGGTAGCATACGGGTGAAGTGTAAGTGAATTAGGCTTTATTATTGTATATAGTAGATCTATTAGTAATTACTTTTGCATTGCTTTGCGCTGTATTAATTACTTTAGAATTTATAGTATTTAAGGTTTAAATTGTATAGTAATTTTTTTTAAGGTTTGTAAAATTTAAACAACTGTATTAACTGCTTAAAGCTTGCAATAAATAAGGAAGGGGTTAAGTAGCCCTGAAGTGTACTGGTTTTCCTTGGATCTAAAATAAATCAAACCACACGACAAATATAACCCCTCACAATCTGTCCACTGAAGGGTCCCAAAATCTCACATATATACCGTTGGATTATATAGTTATTACAGTCTGAGTCGATGCTGCAGCTTTGCTAGGATGTTTGCACTCTCTTTTAATACAGTCTTTAACTGCAATTCTTATGTTACATAGCTGTTCTAAAATGAATGACTCAATTATTCCTGTTCTGTACCAGGATCATCTCGTGCTCCCATTATTTTACACCAACAATGAGCATAACGGCCTCACTTCAAGTTAATTTAGATTAACTGGGTAATCGAATAGTCGATGCAATTTGCATCTACTATTTGATTAGTCGATAAGAATGCCTCCGGACTTAAGTGTAGCAATAGCCTCAAGGCTGTTGCTACACCTCAAGGGCAAAAACACTGCTGGGAGCATAGGGCCAGAGGGAGCCTCAAGCAGTCCCTTGCTGGCCCTGTGCTCCCCACAGCGTTTCAAAGCGGCATTGCTGCATGAAGCCCGGGGTCAGCGGGGGAGTCCCCGGCAGACCCCAGGCTCCCCATGGTCCTGCCACTTTGAAACGCTGCGTGCAGCCCCCAATTGGCCCCGGGCTGCACGTGGCATTTCTCATAGACTCTGAGGTCAGAAAGGACCATTATGATCATCTAGTCTGACCCCCTGCACAATGCAGGCCACAGAATCTTACCCACCCACTCCTGAAATAATCCTCTCACCTATATCTCAGATACTGAAGTCCTCAAATGATGGTTTAAAGACCCCAAGATGCAGAGAATCCTCCAGCAAGTGACCCATGCTACAGAGGAAGGCGAAAAACCTCCAGGGCCTCTGCCAATCTACCCTGGAGGAAAATTCCTTCCCGACCGCAAATATGGTGATCAGCTGAACCAAATATGGCGACCAGTGGCACTGCCACTTTGAAGCATCCCATCCTCTTCCCCACCCCTTGCTGCCTCTTTGTGATAGAGGCAGCCCGGGGTGGTAGGAGGGAGTGATTAGTCGACCAGTCATTCACATCCCTACTTCAAGTGTTGCTGTTTATATAGAGCCACATATGAAAGTGCTGCTAAAGTATTAAAAACTGTGCCAAGAGCATGAAGATTTCTAAAGGGCTTCATGTACTCTGTGGATCACACACTGGCTGCCTTGTTCTAATCTTTATATTCAGACAGTTTCCTTTATCTCCACACCAAATAAAGAGTCCCTTTGCTTTATTCTTAAGAAGTAATATGAGGTTGTCTGAACAAAGGACAGACATGCATGCCTTCTCTGTTCTGCAAAACTCTAGAGTAAGTTAGCAATACACGCTAGAAGACTGGTACATCAATTGCTTTCCTTTTCAGACCTACAAGTGCCAACTTCCCAGGCATATAGACTATTTCCTGCTCAACCTACAAGAAAGTTAAGTAACACAGGATGCACAGCCGATGAGAAAACAGTAATTTACTTCTGCTGTGTCATTTACATTTTTCTGGAGTGTCAGTTTTAAAACAATTGTTTGTGAAAGTGCTTGTCAAAAGGAAAGCTATATTTTACATGGAGCATATGCATGTTTGTTTTTTAAACCCTAGAAAATTGAGAGTAGAATGGAGACTAGCAGAGTGGGAAGTACCAGTTCAACCAGGGCAGAGAGAAAGATCAAGGAACCAAGTGAGAACAAAGTGAAGAAAACAAAAGAAAAGCAATTCAACTTTGCTGTAGGATGAAAGATTACAGAAAAAGGAAGATGGCAGAAATAGGAGAAAGGAAACAAATAAGGTAGGAATAATTAGGAAAGATGAAATACAGAAGCAGAGTATAAAATACAGTCAAATTTCTGCGGTAAAGCGGAAAAGGCAGCAGACTAGTTGTTTTGCTGATGGTACATGATGAAAGGCCTCGGGTTCAGTTTTAACAACTTAGTTCCAACTATGACATTTGAAAAATTATGAATATCATAGTCCTAATGCCAGTCCCTGCCCCAGACTGGATTTTAGCTCCAGATAATTACCTGGAAAAAAACTAGCAAACGTCACAGTTGTTTAGGAACAACCACTAGAGAAAAGAAGTTACTGAGAACAAAGGGCTAGACCCTCGGGTGTGCCCAAGATCTGGGAAGTGAGGGGGCAAAAAGGAGACCTTATAATACTGTTAGACCCTCTTCCAATCCCTGGAGCTGTAGAGACCAGACTGTCACCCAGCTTCTCAAAAGAGCTGTTACACTAGAGGGAATCTCCAAAATGCTCCATGTGCCAGCCATGCCTGCTTCTATACTGACTTTACACTAATTAAGGATTCTTCCATATTACTACAAAGAAGCTCAAGTGAGAGTCAGGCTCTGGCTCAAAATGTTTCTTACATCTAAGGAATGTTCCTAATGAAAGGTGAGGACCAGAAGGCAAGGAACATTGGCTAGTCAGCCTACCTGAACAATCTGGTGAGTTATACGCACTACAGATGTCCAAAAAATGAGTACCTACACTGGAGACAGACCAGGGAATATTTTCCTGAGGCACGTTCCAATGTGTGCCATCACTTCGTTCACATCTTCCGATGAAGTGATCTTCATGGAAATGCTGCATTTCTCTGTTTCGACAATCAGCTGCATAAAATGTAGGTCAGAAAAAAATATAAGCACTACAGAATTAATTTCCATGTAAAGAAACCTTTGGAATAAAAACAGTTGAATGTTAAATATATGCTAATTTACCCATTGATTATTACTATGAGGTGACAAATGTTCCAAGGAAGAACTACTCTCCAATAAAGAAAGGAAATGTAGACTCAAAGTCTGTTTTCTTTTTCTGTAAGACAAATGTCTTCCTGTCGCGGTGTAAAGATTTAAAAATGAATTGATTTCAGCTGAGACTTCCAAGCTAAAACTGAAAGTCTTAGCAGTAGCGCTCTGCAATTTTAAAAAGAGTTTCAGAGTGTAAGAAAAGTACTGTAAGGCAGAAAAATACGCAATAGATGGAGCTTGCCTTCTTGAGCATAAACAATACCTAATTAATCAATGACTATGATCCTTAGGTGACACTCAAGGATTCTGATCTGTGCCATTTATATCTAATGTTAAGACAATACCCTAAAAGGGAGAAAATATCTGTATTATTGTCGGTATAAATGATGCAGTGACTTGTTTGACCTAACAACACTGTTGCATAAGAGGGTTGTGGGCGTGTTTTAAAAACTAATGTCATCCTGCTATCAAACTGTCTAAATTAGATTACGGCATTGCTGACACATGAACTATGTAAGAGCCTTCGGCCTTACCATTTGGCACCACTTTATATTTTTCTCTACACAAGATAATCCTAGAAGATGCAATAATAGTTCAATGCATACACTGTGACCCTCCACATTTTTTCAGCATTATTTTTCAGGTCCTTATTGGGCTTTTAGAAGCAGAGTAGAAGGACAATTTGTTTCCCCATTATGCATGCTGTTCACAGGGAAATTCTAACACTACTGTTGTACCCAAGCAAGCTGTCAGAGTCAACCAGTCTCCATCAACAGCTCTAAATGCTTAAACATAATTAATGTAAGTATTGCACATGCATATCAAAAGTGTTATGCAGAATGATATGCTGGATGAAAGCTAATTTCCTCCCCCTCTTTTTGTCACTGAAGGCAGGCACTTTACTTGTGAACCCAGCATAAGTGTTATATACAAAAAATCAGTTACCTATTCTCCCATCATCAGCTCCTATTATAAATAAACTGACACCTTTTCAAAAATATTGTCATTACATTTTAGCATCTTTCAAAAAACCCCAATCCTTCCCCCAAAATAAAGACAACAGAACAGTTTGCTAAATGCCTCTGATAGCTGCTTTTAAAAAATTGCAGTGTTCTAAGAAAACGAATATAGAGAAAACTCAAAAAGCTAGATTGAAAATATCAAGTTTTAAATATACAAGTCTTTGGTGTTTGAATAATAACTCAGCAGTACACTTTTCTAACTTCTGGAGAAACCAACACACAGAGGTTTCATACGATATTGTAGCTTACATAGACTTGGATACAATTAGATTTGAGGACTCTAACCAAGAAGCTCAACTTTTTAAGTAAATATATAGAAACACTCTCCTTCTGGCACATGTAACCACAGCTTATTTCAAACACGTTCTTGTGATCCACACAAAGAAGCAGCTTTCCAAAAAGGAATGGTATCTGTACTGCTGAAATTAAATTAATACTGTGTATGCAGGTTATTGTAGCTGTGTTGGTCCCAGGATATTAAAGAGATAAGGTGGGGGAGGTAATATCTTTTATTGGACCACCTTCTGTTGGTGAGCCAGACAAGCTTTTGAGCCACACAGCTCTTCTTCAGGTCTGTATGTAAATTAAGCACAACTATTTGCTAGGGTTTCCTATAAAAATCCATAGACTCACAGAGTGTGGAATACATAATCTCAAAATATCATTGTTCTTCATTATTACTGAGAAAAACTTCACATTTATATTACAAATGAAAATGTACATCCAATTAGTTCTGTTCCAATTGAGTTATGAAAGATGCACTTCTTATCTACATTTCACATTCCTAAACTTGATTTTTCAAATTACTACTATTATTTCTGGGCTTTATAAGCAGTGCAAACATAAGAATTCAAATGTGTACTGTGCTGGGAACTTCTACATTCAATAACGTTACCTGCTTGATCAGAATGAAGATTTAAAACTAAGTAGAAAGTAAGCTATTACATTCTAATTAGAACACTTCTGGTATTGTTGATCAGAACTTTACAAAACTTAATCCTTTTGATCTTGGAAGCACTCACCTGACCTGGTTTACTGGAGGTTACTCCCTGGATTTCTAAGTAGCTGAACGTTAGTTCTAGCTGTAAGATAAAACAAGCGTAGAATATAAAAACTTTTATTTTCATTTTTAACCATTAGCCAAAACAACTGAAAATGTTACAGTAACCACAAGCTAAGCAAGAGGAATGCATATGGAATGATTAAACAAGGAGGTTAAAAGTAATTGCGTGTCAGCTCTATATAACTATATTGTATACAAGTAAAATATTTAGTATATTTGATTACATTTTATAGTAGAGTGTATTTATAAATAACCTTTTATGGGTTAAAAATGATTAATCAAAGTTTCAAGTCTGTAACCTGAGTAGTATGAGTTATTAGTGGTTCTAAGCACACCAGTAGAAAATGCTATATATGTTTATAAGCAACTTCTTGACCTATTGTACTCTAACTGGTTAAATCATTTATTAAGCATTCATTAAATTTTTATCAGCTATTAATAAAAACACTTTTCATAAACATTGACATTTATTTTAAGGAATTAATACCTACACAGGACCATAACACCATGCAAGACACTTTTTGTCTACAGGAAACTTCCTCACAAAATACCACTTTATACTTCTCACTAGTGAGTAAATAGGCAGCACAATTTAAAGCCATTCTATTCCCTCAGGATTTTAGAGTTAAAGGCTAAAATCCAATGAATGTGTCTAATTAGAGCTCATCGCGTCTGTCCTGCCAAAGAAATGAGAAATAATTCCCCAAAAAAAGTCTGTATTTAGTGAACTTCGTTTCTCTTTTGCGTTTTGCTTTGCAATTTTTTAAGTGAAGAGATGGCCAAAAGAATGCACGTCAAACTAGGAAACAACGTACAGCAGAATCACAGCATGAAGCAATCCACACTTAGGGCTCGTCTAGACTACGCTGAAGTTTCGAAAGTGAAAGTAGCTGGGACGCATTTTTTGAGGCAGAGCGGCTTTTTTTAAAAGGGGGGAGGGGTTGACGAAACCCCCCCCGCGTCCCAACTACTTTCACTTTCAAAAGCTCCCACGTAATTTGCATATCCTCTTTCAAAACTTCACCGTAGCTTTATTGTTCATGAAACGTGCTCTTCTTCCAGCAGTGGAACGGTCCTTTGTTAGCCACAGAACAGATGCAGCCCAAGGTAGGAGCAATGCAAGGATCCCTTCATTGCTCACACTGAAGTAGCTAATCCTTGCACAGAGACCCCACCTTGCAAGAACCTCATTCATTTTCATGCCCATCCAGTTACTTTTTACCTGAGATTGTAGTTAATTCTAGTTTTTGTATTGTCAACACCTATCTTCTTCCTCTACTTACATGTAGGTCAGCCGGTCATCGGATGGCAGGTTTTCATCCCTACTGACATTCAAAACTGCTAAAAGTTTGGTTTGAATCTAGTGTAAGTCTCTCTACCCCATTGCCAGTCCAATACTGAGTTACCCAGCTTCCTAGAACCTATATGTCAGGTCCTCCAATGCAGGGGGAGGGGAGAGCAGAGGAGGAAAGAAGGTCAACTGCCCTGGGGCCCAGCTATTCAAACGGGCCCAGAGTGGTGGCAGTGACCAGCGTTCCGGGAAAGAGGGGGAGTAGCACAGTCCGGGCAGCACCGAGGGTTGGCTGCTCTGATCCTGACCCTTCTGGGAGCACAGAGCCAACTCCAACCACATCTTGTCTAGGAGCCCAGCAAGTCTATTGGCTCACCTGCTAGGTGTACACACCTATTGACCCAACACACCATTATGATTTTAGGAACTACCTGCCATCATCTAGAATCTTCTTACTTTGCACATTATTTATGCAGCAGTCTCTCCTGGCTCCACTACAAGTATGTGTTGCATGTGTCAACTCTGTCATTTCACACTAGCCTAACACACCTCTTCAATACAAAACAAATATCTATACAGAAGCAACAGACTCAAAAAGCTGGTCCTGCAAAGAACCCTTTTAGAATATAGGTTCACAACAGCTAGGGGTGGAGACACCTCTATAATTAAGATTTGCGTCTCTCCCCCCTCCCCCCCCACTTCAAGAAGGAAGTCAATGGCATGTGCGTGTCCATGTGTTTGTATAATACAATACACCTTTCCAAAATGCCTAACAAATAACTTGGGAGTCAAACTGTCTCAGGATTGTCAAATATGCACGTCAATTTATTAATTTAAAATAATTAAAAGAGGTATTATGTATTGGCTAGTGGTATCCTAAAATGGATGAAAGCTACGTAGTGTTTCACCTTTTTAGGATGCCACTACAGAATGTCCGTGTAGTGTGATTCCTTCTCTATTAGAGGTAAAAAGGAAGTTCCTTGTGAACATGTGATGTCTGTCACTATGTGGGGAGGTGTACTATGCTGACAGGAAGTATGAAGAGAAGTCCAAAACTTGACATTTCTGTGTGTTAGGCAAATGTTCCATTTAATCAATCTTCATTTATTTTAAATTGTAACTTGTGTGCATGGAATAAAATTTTAATTTCAATTTTATGAGCTGTTCAAGACAAGTTAATGTTTGGAATTCCATGCAAAAGTAACAAAGTAACATCAACACTGCTGTTCTTAGGACATAGTAGATTGCAACAAACTTAACAAAACTGATCATACAAATCAACTGCATCATCATCCAGTCCACACTGCACTTTTCAGTGCACTGCTTTACTCTATCACTTACTCATTGCTATTGCGTTAAATAGTTACAGGTCATAATACTATCCCTATAAAATGACCCATCTTTGTCTTATGTTTTCATCTCTCTCAATGCTCCTTTGCTAGGTAACATCAGGGGGAGACACTCAGTTAATCAGCTACATGAAGATCTTGTGCAGCTTTAAAAACATTCTGTTTTACCAAGTCAACTACCATGCACACCTATTCTGGTAAAGAAAGATGTTTTCAAGAAGCATGCCAGTTGTTCAAACAGAAAGGATACAAATTCCAAAAGAAATGGTATATGAAAGGGGCGGCTTTCTTTTGAAAACTACTGTTCCATTTCAGTTACCACCAAACCAATCATTTTAATTAATCCAGAATACAGATTTTTATACTTTGATTTTAAAATTATATGGCATAACAAATCTCACAAGGTTTTTGAAATAAAGCCACTAAGATGGTATTTCTAAAAGTGTTTGCACTGCTAAATTAATACTGGGGCTATTTCAGTTGATTTTTTCCCTGCAATTTCCAGTTACAATAATTTTTCTCAGAACTTTAAATGACACCTTTTCTTCTGGACGTAGGAAAACTTGCAGCCCCCATTTCTTTCCACAAGCACTGGGGACAGCAAGAAGTGTATCTGAATCTTCAACCCAGATATGAAGGAGGGGAACATTTTCCAGCACCAACTATTATTTTTTGTTAATCTTTCTGTGTATATGTGTACAACTAAGCAGAACATGGACCTCTGCCAAAATCATTTTAACAGACTCTGATGGAGAAGAGATTATCTCCTGATACAAAATCATCCTGATGCACACAGAAATGTATTATTCCTCTGCCATGAAAGTCATTCCAAATTGTCCTGGGACTGAAATAGGTATTTCATGGCCTTTTTAAGGTACACTGGCAAAACACATCTCATTGCAAATTATGGTATTCATGGAAAAACAACAAAGAATACTCCACTGAGAACTGCAGGATCAGTATACTCCACATCATTTCTAATTTGGAAATTGAAGGTAGCCCCTTTTAAGATCAGACAGCCTATATTATAGCATGTCTATACTGCCACTGCAAGCGTGACTGCAGTTGGGTAGGCATACCTACAAATTCGCTTGAATCTTGCAAGTGTAGCTAAAATACAGTGAAAACGCAGTGGGGCACAGGGTTCAGAGTAGGCTGTACAATGAAGTATTTGCATCGCTCACCCGTGCAGTCACATTTCCACTGGTATTTTAGTCACCCTGGCAAGATTAAACCTACAGCAGGTATGTCTCCCTGAGTTGCAATCTCACCCACCGACTGCAGGGTAGACAATATCCATGTAGTATAATGTCATAAACTTGTTTGGGCACTAACTCACCTAATCCCATTCTGAGTGTTATGAACTCATATGGAGCTAAAATACCTCAGGTTATCTGTAAAGCAATTCTTCACCCATGCAGTTTTCTGGCTTATCCTATAATGTTTCATCAATGTGCTGACAAAACCATTTAAGAAGGCCATTACTGAAAAAGCATAACAACTTTACATAAAAATTAGTACTCTAATCCTCAGATCTTTTTCTCAGATGCCTAATAAGTACCATCAGCAGTAAGCTTACATCACTTAAATGCCGGAATATGATTGCAAAATAGGTACTGAAATAAACAACCTTACCTTGGTGGGAATGCGAGATGTCAGTAGGAAGGCCCGACATGATGTAAGCACCTATAAAACAAAGAGCAAACTCAATGTTTCTTATCTACCAGGCCTACACTCAGAAATATTAAGTATCTTTATTACAAACATTTATTGGTTTACTGCTTCTCATAACTAAGTAAACCCAGGCATCAGATGAACAAGTGATTTGGGCAAGTCACGCAGTCAGAGGTAGGGATGTGAAGGTTTAACAAGTGAGGTTCATGGTAAACTGGTGGGGCTCTCTGCAGCTCCCTGCCTGCTGCAGGTAGAGGGCTGCTCGAGCACTGTGGAGGGCCTGACACAGACACGGCTGCTCCGACCGAGGGGCTGGAGCAGCCCCTGCCTGCGGGGTGTCCCGGCCTGCCACAGAAAGGGGCTACTCCAGTCTCCAACCCAGCAGCCCCACTCCAGCCCCCTGCTCTTCTCCCTTAATCGGTTAACCAGTTAATGTTTAACCAGCTAGCCAATTAAATGGGATTTTACAAAATCCCTAGTCAGTGGTTGGTTGTTTAAAAGACAGACTTTACTTTTTCCACAGACATTAACTGAGCAGAACTGAACAAGATAAGTTCACAGACTAATTTCGGTCTTCTTTGGTGCCCAAGGGCCTGATCTTGCAAAAACTTAGCACCCAGATATATTACTTAGCTAAGGTAAATAGTCCCACTGAAGCTTATAATAAGGACTGTTTGCAAGATCAGGTCATACAGACCTGCTCCAGCTCCAAAGTGCAGTCAGTAAGGGTGTATTTACACAGCACCCTTAGCTCGAAATAAGCTAAGCAATTTGTGCTACACAAACTTCATAGCTTCTTTTGAGTATATTTCGAAATAACTCACTATTCCAAAATGCCCCTTAACCCTCATGGAACGAGGGTTATCAGGACGTGGGAATAAACCACCTGTTATTTCAAAATAATGGGCTGCTTCAGTAGACTCGGAATAGCTATTTCAGGATACTTCCGGGACCTGGATTAGTCTCTTATCTAGTAGATCAAAGCAAGGAGAATTCTGTGATCTGGTTTCCTATAAGCTGGCTACTCTATGAATCTTAACACCACATAGACAGAATATATTTAACTAAATTGTACAGCAACATCTGAACAATTGCATTCTTGTGATGAAATCAATTTGAAAAGTGAAAACACCATGCATGCAAAAATGCCAATATTCAAAGTATATAAAATATTAGCATTATGAGAGATAATGGGCAAACATTTCCCTTTAGATAAATCCAGTGTATCTCCCAATGGGAAAGAAAGAATGTTTGTATGGGTAGGTAAAGCAGAAAATTGGAGCTTAGATTCAACAGGCAGATCAGAAGGAAGATTAGCTCCAAGAGAAGACTCAAATGTTAGGGAAGTATTTTAGACATTGTCTTATGGAGAAATACTATAGTATGAGCCACAAAAGTCCTTTAAATTCCAATAGCATTTTCCATCAAATCAACCTTCAACAGCTTTATATAAATAAGTGATGCCTTACAATATGCCTACAGAGTAGGTAAGTCAAAAGTAGCAGATTTCTGTACTCGTTATTCTCATTTTACAGATGGGGAAAACTAACCCACCTAGGGTCAAATGACTTGACCAAAGCCCCACCCTCCAGTTAGTTGCAGAGCTGGTTATGGAATCCACATCTCTTAGATCCAATCTTGTACTTGACTGACATTTAACTTCAGATGAGTAGCTTTTAGGGTTGCCAGGTGTCCAGTTTTGAACCGGACAGTCTGGTATTTGAGCTTTCTGTCCAGGAAACAAATTGAGAAAATACCGGACATATAAATGTCCAGTATTTTCTAATTAAATAAGTTTTATTATTATCATGAGTATCAGCACGTAGTTGCGTACTGCCTGGCCGGTAGACATGTTCACGCCGCATAAGTGTGTCTACCAGCCAGGCAGTATGCAACTACATAGTGGGGGCGGGATGGAATCTCCAGGACCAGACTCGCCCGTGCATCCCCCGGGACCATGAACGGACCGTGCATTGCCCCGGGATCTGGGTGCGCCCAGGCCAGCCCCACTCCCCGCCAGCCAATTCCCCCCCACTGCATCTCCCCTGGCCAGCCCCACTCACCCTGCTCCCCTCCCAACCAGCCCTGCTCCCCACCAGCCAATTCCCCCCCCGTCTCCCCCGCCAGCCCCACTCCCCCTGACCTCCTCCTGACCAGCCCTGCTCCCCACCGGCCAGTTCCCCCCCCCCCAGTGTCCCCCGCACACCCTGCTCCCCCTGACCCTCTCCCAACCAGCCCTGCTCCCCACCAGCCAGTCCCCCCGATCTCTCCCGCTAGCCCTGCTCCCCCAGCAGCCGGTTCCTGCTCCCCCTCCTTCCCCCATCTGAGATCAAGTGTGTCCGGTATTTTTGTTGAAACCATCTGGCAACCCTAGTAGTTTTAATAAAAACAAATTTTAAGTCACGTTCTAGCTTCAGCATGAGAAATGAACCAAATATCCAGAGCCAAACATACCCAACTGTGAGCATTTGAAATTCAGATTTGAACTGGGATCCATTTCTAGGGCTGCCTATAGAATCACAGAACACTAGAACTGAAAGAGACCCTCTGGGCACTAGCCTCTATCGGCAGACAGGATACTGGGCTAGATGGACCTTTGGTCTGACCCAGTATGGCCATTCTTATGTTCTTATCTTACATTGAATTTCTCTCCCAGTGCAGTCCTGGCCTAATAAAGTGATTGGAGAAGGCTGCAAATACCTCAGTTGGAAGAGGGAGGTTGGCTCCAAGTGGCAGGCCCTGGAGCAAAACAGGGAGGAGGCACAGAAAGGGAAAGGGCTCCAAACCCATGCAAAGACCCTAGCTCAGGGGAAAAGACTGGATTCCTGTGCGCAACTAAGGTTGAACCATTTTACTGTATTTGAAAAATAAACTGGGTCATGAAGGAAAGATTTTAAGAGACTTTGGGCATGGCATTAGTCTTTTCCATGGCCACACTGCAGTGGAAGCCCCAGATCTGTAGAACTCAAGTTATTGCACCCTGGGTTTACTAACCTAGGGCTTGAGTGTCAAAATGTATTTGTAACCCAGGTTAGGAGCTGCTGAACCATGGATCCTGATTGGGGCTCGAGACCCTCCACTACATTATGCAGATCTGAATCCAACCACCCATATCCCAGACTTTCTGGCGCCCTCCTATTATGTGACTGCTTTAGCTTTTGGTTTGTGATGCATTGTGCAATTTTACTGTTCAGAGAAAAAAAGAAAGTCAACCAGTGGGATGGTGGGATACTTTTGGCGGACTCTCAAAGCACAAGCTCAGCGTGGCTGTGTCTACACTGCAAAGCAGTAGGACTTGAACCCTATGTCCTGTCTTGACTCAGGTTCAGAGTCTCCACTCCGGACGCTTCTGGGATCCTGGGTCCAAGCTATGGCTTTAACACAATTTGTGTAGAGAAAAGAGGGGTTAAGCCTGAGTCTTTGTTTGAATTTTTGGCTTACAATGAAGTGTACGCATATCCTAAATCCTCATAATATAAATAATGGTAATCAACATAAGTTTTAATTGTGTAACTAAACATTTCTTTAATGCATAGGAAATACTGATTTCTGCATGAATCGATGAACTTTACATGTTATAGTTATGGAATCACTTATTTTTCCAATCTAAAAGATGTTGTAATTAGGAAGAGACACCTGAAAATAATGTGCATTTTTTAAAATTCAAGAACAGACATGCCTGTCTTTTAGAACACCGTAGATCTATTAAAAATGCAGTAAAGCTTACTTTGTGCCTCCCATTATTTAATATCAGAGAACAAAATGATCACATATTCCACTAAATTAACAAAACCATGCCTATTGCATTCCTCTATAACCAATTCAATTTGTTCTGTCACAAATTCCATTCTTTCATTAATAAAGTAAAAGACATGAAATAATCTTTTCAAAAGAGTAGCACACATTGTATAGGGATATAGAGAACTGTACGTGCAAGGACTAGTAGGATAAAACACATAACATGCCAGTGTGAGGATGTGTGTAAATTTACAGGATGGGATGAAGGAAGTGGATCATGAGACAGGATGTTATGCAACACACATTATTAGACGATTCCTCTGGGGACATCCAGTTCATTACAACTATAATTTGTCATCTTATTCTGCCTTTTCCAAAGCCATATTTGTAGACAAGAAAGGATTGCTATTTAAATGTTAATGCCTCCCATACACGAGTGATTTCTAAAATGTATTTGTTATCCTTAATTCCATCGCTTTCCCTAACTAATGAATGTCCAGCTGCATGCAGAATCCAAAATCAAGGTGTATCTACAAAAGATCTGCTACTGCAGTTGCACAATAAGCATACATTATAAGATATGTTATATCTGTTATACACCTGAGATTATCTGGCCCCAAAGCAGTGAAATTGGTTTTGGATATTTTCATGATCAGGCTCCTAAGAGAGATAATTTCAACCAATGATTCACTACAAATAGTTATTTTGTTTGTTTGTTACATTTATCTCAATAAAAACATAGTATAGGAACAATGAAACAGGAGATTTCTGGGCTACCTTAAAGATGATTTAGGAAGTTTTCTGGTTCTCACACCACTGGCGCAGCCCCACTCTACCTTGGGGGGGAGGGAGGCGGAAGCCCCATGGTCAGGAGCCCCGCTCTCTAGGGCTGAAGCCAAAGTCTGAGCAACTAAGCTTCATAGGGCCCTCTGTGCTGTGGGGCCCCAGGAGTTGCCTTGCTTGCTACCCTTGTAGGGATAACATATTAAAGTATTAAAAATGATTCCCCAAGTGGAAGTGACTCCCATAATTTGTTCCCCACAACTGAAAGTCTAAATAGTATAAGTTTAAGTAGAAGCATATAAGTGTTTAGATTTATTCTTGTTAAAGTGTTTAGATTTAATGTTATCAAGCTTGATAAGTGTTTAGATTTATTATTATTATTAGTTAAGATTGTTAAATGTTTAGATTTATAATTATTGCCCCTCTAGAATATAATTTGTTAGGAATGTAACTTAAAACTGTTAAGAATATAATACTATGTAGCCAGAAACAGCTCCCCTCTCTGTGTCCCAGGGCACGCTCAAACTTTTGCAAGTGGCTGCTTGTCAAGCCACTAACTCTGCTCTGGGAGCCAAGCCCTGTAATTGATTAAGGGCATTGTTACACAGTTGAGGCCAGGTCTCTTCAAAGCATTGTGAACCAATTAACCCTAATCGCAAAGTGAAACATTGTAACTGTAACAGTAACTAACTCAGCACTCAGAGAGAGAATGTTTTAAGAAATGCCACCCAGAAACTTTTGTAACTTTTTGTAACTACAACTCTTGTATATGTAAAATTATTATTATACAAAATACTGTATGTGAAACATTAATTAGGGAATGTATGTAAGAGAGAGAGTGCTTGGACAATGAATGAATGGTTTGAGAGGTGCCAGCCTGAGAATGCAGCAACAAAGGGCTGAAGAAGGCGTCAGGTGCCAGTGCAACCAAAAGGTGTCAAGCGGAGAAAACCAAGTACTGGAGGTCCACCCTATGAGATCACTGACAAGCACCTGACAGCCACCCTGGACATCAGCATGATGCAGCAATTCCCATAGACTGGCATAGGAAGAAATTCCTATAAGAACTGGACTGAAAGACTATGGAGTCAGAGTCCAAGGTTCTGCTGCCAGCCTACCAGGAGCTTCAGATGCGCATCTGATCAGGACTTCGCTCTCCACTACCATCACTTGTGGACAGAATACCTGTCCAGTACTCTGTCACAAGCAACTTCCAGGCTGGTAACTATAACAACTACACAGAACCTCAATGAATGGATGAATGATTGAATGAATGTTTTTTTTTATATATATATATATATATATATATATATATATATATATATATATATATATAAAATGTGTGTGTGTGTGTGTGTATAAGGGTTAAGTAGTGATAGGAATAAGTAGTTAAACAACGTTGTTTGCTTCTATCTTTTCTTTATTCTTTATTATTATCTTTACAATAAATGTGGCATTTTGCCTTATCCCCCTCATAAGATCCTGCTTGCTTTTATTGGTATAACACCCTGACACCAGCCCCGGCTGGTTCATGCAGAAAAACAGTTGCTGTGGCACAAGAGGGCTGTGGATTTTATAGCATGGGGACACGGGGGAGAGCACTCAGAAAGACAAAAGGTTGTGAACACCTGACATGGATCAGGCTAAGGGGAACAGTTATTATTAACTTAGATCTAGTCTTTCCCAAATTGCATGACGTTTAATCATATTTTTCAGCTTCTTGAATTAATTTTCTCTGAATAATTGAAGACTATACTTGCACTGCTAGATTGTTGTACTTATGTTGGCATAACCCCATAGAGTAGCCACAGTTTACACCAGCAGTGACAAACCAGGTTGGGATCTACTGGTAGATCTTGGAGCCTCTGGCAGGTGATCCTGACTGGTTTGGCCAGGAAGCTCTCAAGCACTGGCATTTCAGTTGCCCCTCCATACACGGTCATGCTGCTCCCGCTCTCTGCTTTGGAACTGCCCCCTGGGAGCCTCCTGTTTCCTGTGTCGGGTGTGGGAGGGAGAAGCAGGGGGGTGCTGATGTCAGGGTGTCCCTCCCTCCCACACTTCTGGACCCTCTCTCCACACAAAGAAAAGGAGATGGAGGGAGCTTGGCAATGCAAATCTCTGTCACTCTCACAAAGTGTGTGCGTGTCTGTCATTCACACACACACATACACACACACACACACACTCTCCTTCCCTCTCATCTCCTGACCAGAACATATGTGGGGGGGGTTGTTGTTACTTTTACTGCTTGCAAAGTGTTATTTTTGGTGTTTGACTGATCTGTGCATTTCATAATTTTCATTTCTCTCTTACGCTTAAATTAAATTCTTTGAGTAGTGAGTTCTAAAATGCCTAACCTACCAAGGCTGGAGTAATTACTCCTCTAGTAATTGCTGCTCCTGGTCATGGCTGGCATGTCCCTGCAGCCCCTGAGAAAGGCAGAGCAGGGGGTCTCCACATGCTGTCCTTGCCTGCAGACACCACTCCTGCAGCTCCCATTGATCAATAATGGGGAACCATGGCCAGTAGAAGCTGTGGGCTCAGTGCCTGTAGATGAGGGGCAGCACATGGTGCCATGGAGCTATTACTGCACACGCCAGCTGCTTTCAGGAGTGGTGCAGGGCCAGGGCAGGATTAAGCCTGCCTTAACCCAACTGCTCCACCACCCAGAATCTGTCTCAGTTAAACAGTGCCTAGCCAGAGCCTGCTTCCTGAACCCCTGAACCTTCTCCTGCACCCAACCTCTTGCCCCAGACGCGAGTCCCCCTGCACCCCAACTCCTTCCCAGAGCTTGCACCCTGAAATCCCTCCTGGACCCCACCCTGTGCTAAGCCTGGAGCCCCTCCCACACTGTGAACCCTTTCGCCCAAGACCAGAACCTGCACCACAACCTGCTACCCCAGCCTGGTGAAAGTGAGTGAGGTTGGGGGAGGAAGAGGGATGGAATGAGCAGGGGGAGGCCTCAGAGAAGGAGTGTAAGGGGGCAGGGCCTCGGAGAAGGGGCGGGAAGGAAGTGGGGCAAGGGTATTTGGGTTTGAGTTAGATCTTACATTGCACTTAAATTGAAAAAGTGATCTTGTGGTTAAAAAGGTTGGAGAGTAGTGGTCTACACCAACAAATGGGGCTCTCTCATCAGTATAGCAACACCTTGCCACCCCCCACTCTCCCCTCCTTCCCCAGAACAACTGTAGCCTCAGCAATAAAGGAATCCTTCCATCAGCATAGCTCTGTCCACCTGAGGGCTTGGTTTGTATAGCTACAACATCAAGGGGGGTGTTTTTTTACACCCATGACTAATGAAGGTATCAGCCAGAGAGATTGACAGACTTCTCCAAGCCTTGAACAAGGAATAGGGGCGAGGGGTGCCGTCTGCAGAGCACCAGAAGTGGTAGGGTCTCTGGAAGAAGGAGTGGGGCTGGGAACTAGTGGTGATTAAAGGGTTTGGATCTCCAGCCGCCACTGGAGCAGCGGCTGAGAGTCCCTGGCCCTAGAAAATTGCTGAGCCCTGGGTCATCTGCCCCCTTTTACCCCCATGCCTCCCCATCAACCAGCCTGGTGTCAGCCTAATTTAAGTGATGACCAGGCTTTATACAAGGTCACCCACTTAGTACAGAAACAAATTCAAATGAGAAAATTCATTTAGAAATATTTACAAAAAGCAATTATTTCTGTACAGTTTCGTGGCCTGCAGAAGTCACTGCCTATTTATCAACACAAAATGATTTTGCCTTAGTAATTAACAACAACCTTGACGATACACCCTGCTTCCTCCACACCCAAACTAGTACAACAACAAAACAATAATATACAGATGCCTCGTGTTATTTTCTTTCTAGGTTATTAGCCATTTTTGCAATCGTCAGCTATTGAAATCTGCATTTATGCAGCCCTACTAATGTTATTGTATCAAATTAACATAACAGGCTGCACCTATCAGTCTTGGGCAGGTCATTAGTGTAGCACAGTTTTACACTAATTTTACATTTTGTTTAATAATCCACACCAACTCAGGCCACCAAATTTATTGTGTGCTTTAATGGTTTGTAATTCACAAGCAGATTAAATACATATTTCTTTTAACAATCTCTTCCCTCTGGGGAAAAACTGAGACAAAAATTTTACAAAACAAGAACTGTGTGTTACTTATAGTTTACAAAAATAAAAGTAGTAAAAAAACCCTATAAAGATTAAAAAAGCAGAACAAAAAAGTTACACTATATGTTATTTCCTATTGATATGCATGCTTTGATCCTTCTATATTTTGACATATGGATGCAATAAATTATAATAGACTAGCTTAATATTTGTTTAATTCAAACAGAGTGAATGAAAATGAGCACAAAAACTATATAATATGCAGTGATCAAATTTTGTAGTTTATATTTTTCAGATTCTCTTCCTTTTACTCTTTCATACGAACGCTACTCTCTTAACCTTGCTCCCATCATAGTTTCAACATCAAGTAGTTTCAACTACTTTAACTACATTTTACTACGTACTCCAAGGAAGAAGGGGGTTGTATTTGTGATGTTCATGCTTACTTAGATTCTTTGTAGTCAAACACCTATACAGATTTTTTCTATGCTCTCCCAGTTATCCACTCCAATATTTGTACTTAAGGGGGAAAAAACCCCAACTCTCAGCTACTCTATTGTTTCACCTTGAATTCATCCTCAATAGTTTCCCTTCAGGATCGAAAACAAACAGCAATGTAAACATGCTTGCTCTGCTAATAAGTACCTTAAATGTAATGATTCATATCTTATTAAGCCACCTACTCTCTACTCAGAGAATCCACCCAGAATTTATTATTGTACATTTAATTGTATTTCTAAATAGCAAAGTGATTCTTTAGATTTAAAGCATGTAAGTGGTTGTCTCCTCCTCCCTTCTTCTCCTCATGCTACTTAATTGGCACTGGGACAAGGTACAAATAAAGATCTTCTCTAAACTAACATGGGGATGGGGGCAAAGAGGTGCACAGCATGCTAGTGATAGCGCTGAGGGCTGGCTGCCACCAGTCTGCCCCTCCTTGAGTGCAGAGCCAGGCCCCCCTCCCTTGCCCAGGGGCCCAGCAAGTCCCTTGCCTTGCCTGCTTTAGACTGAGTTTGCCCAGATTCCTGTCCTTGCTGGTCAATTACAAACATAGATACA
This sequence comes from Pelochelys cantorii, assembly GCA_032595735.1. NCBI lineage: Eukaryota > Metazoa > Chordata > Testudines > Trionychidae > Pelochelys > Pelochelys cantorii. Next base: position 103,338,060 of record CM064327.1, read on the forward strand.
ATCAGTGCAAGCCCCTAGCATGGCCTGGCAAAGCAATTTTTTGCACCAATACAAATAATTTTGGCTGGAAACTCTGCTAAGTTCTGCAGACTTTGTCCACATCAGAGAGTACAAAGGTGCAGTTACACTGATGGCTTGCAGTCAATGCAAAAGCTCATTGAAGACAAAAGCCTAACTCCTTTTCTTTCCCAGAGGAAATTCCATGTTGAGTCCTTCCTTACCCCAATCATTTCCATAGCTCTTTTCAGAAATCCCTTCAATATTCCTGGCCTGGATCACTGGAGAGATGTACAGAGAGCAACTAATATCACTCTGTGTTCTAGCATGCCACCTCTGGATGCCACTCACACTTGCATGACCTTTTATTATTGCCATATCTCATTATGATCTGACATCTAATTTATTGTCTGCATTTGCCCCTGGATCACTTTCTGTATTGCTGCATTTTCTAAATGGGAGGAGCAGGTGAGAAGGGAATAGTTTCAGAGGAAACTGGTTTTTGTATATTTTCTATGAAGAAAGGAGGTCAAATATCAGTATCTGTGATGGATCATATTTAAACAAACACAAGACAGAAGAAGCATCCTAAGAACTCTTCTAATAGATGTCACAAGGAACACCACAAGGGGGCACCCTAGTGTATCTAAAAGGTCTGATTACACAGAAGCTAGTAGGGCCACCCCTCCAAATATGCATTCACAATTTAAAGGTGACCCGCAACGCATTTTAAAACAAAGTTCAGTCAGAAGGATGAACATTTGACAAAGTTACAAGCAACTGAAAATGGCCCTTTAGAATGGAAATGATTATTAAAACAAACGACTTTTCAGCCGTTCCTACATGCGCTCCAGCTATACGAACATGTTGCACATTATAAACATTAATTAAGTGCTGGCAATTAAGTCCTCACTGCTCACAGAGTGCAGCAGTGAAAATGCTATTGGGTGTCCACACTATCAGCTGCCAGTGCATTAGCATGATCATGCTCGTGGCACTTGCAGCTCCTTTCAGAGCAGTGCATTCTGGGCAGCTATCCCACAGAGAACCTCTTCCTCTTCTACCACAGAGGTTTCTGGGGAGGCGTGAGGCATCCTGGGTCCTTTCCCAATACTCCATGGTGCATCACTTCGCATCCCAGCAACCCCTGCACTTTTATTCACATTTGGCGCCATCTTTCAATGGCTTCTGTGCTGTGCACTCTGCCTTCTCAGTCCATGGGAATGGATCCACAGCCGTTGACAAAAATGCTGACAAGCCTCACTAACACGTCGCAAATGGCAGTTGAGTTATTTCTGAAGCTGCAAAGTGAAGATGAGTCCATGCAGCATTGGTACAACACGAGATCTCTTGTGGCATTCATGGAGGTGCTGACCGCAGTGGAACGCTGCTTTTGGGCTTGGGAAACAAGCACTGAACAGTGGGCTCCACCGTGATGCAAGCCTGATGATGAGCAGTGGCTGCAGAACTTCTGGATGCAGAAAGCCACTTTCATGGGACTGTGTGCTGAACTCGCCCCTACCCTGCAGCACAAAGACACATGAATGAGAACTGCCCTGCAGATGAAGCAGCACATGGTGACTGCACTGTGGAATCTGGCTACTCCAGACAGCTTTCACTCGGTCACCAACCATTTTGGAGTGGGAAAGAGGACCACTGGACTAGTGCTGATGGAGGTGTGAAGAGCCACCCAACGAGACCACCTCGAGAACAGTTTTCAATAACCCCATTAACCAAATTATGTCCTGTTCATATCTGATGCAAAGGAGATTTCGTTAAAAAGTTTAAAAGTTTTTAAAATTTTAAAAACTTAACCAAAAAAATTTTTTTCCTAGTACAGGCTTGTTTCTATTACAAACAAAACCCTTTTATGGAGTATCAGGAAGGAATCAGAAACCTTTAAGCCCGAGTTTTTCAAAGTTGGGTCGTGGGGCCACCAGGGTAAGCCACTGGTGGGCCCGTGCTGCTTTGTTTACTTAATGCATCCACAGCCACGGAGCCTCGCAGGTCCCATTGGTGGGAAACAGCAAACCACAGCCAATGGGAGCTGCGAGGCTTCATGGTTTTGGACATGTTAAGTAAACAAAGCAGCACGAGCCCACCAATGGCTGATCCTGGTGGCCTTATGACTCAAGTTTGAAAAGCGCTGCTCTAGGCTTTAGCTACACAAGAAAATCTTGGACCCATATCATAGCTCTTCCAAAGGCACAGCTGATTTACTGGAAGCAAAACCTAGAGCTCAGGTGTTTTTACCACCATATCATGAAATACTGAGCAGGCTTCATGACACAGAAATAAAAATGACTGAGTTAAGTCTACACTACCCATTTAGCATCATGCAGCCACATTATAAGGCCTTGTCAACCATGAGTATGTTTTTCTTGAAATTTTCTCACTGTTCCTGCCAGCTGTGTGTGGTAAACTGAAAACTGTGTTACAATTACAAGCTATCACATGAAGTTTGCAAGGATTTTCATAGCCCCACTTGCAGGCTAAGGGGTTCTGTAGGGAAGCATGCAGGCTGGGTCTTCTTATGTGGTCAGTCTGCAGAGAGCCTGCCTAAAGAAAAGGTGAGAGGAGTAATGCCCTCCCAGCCTAAGGGAGCAACCTGTTTTGCACATCTCTGGTTTTGGTTCTTGTAGGCAAGGGTTCTGGATTCTAAGACAAAGTAATGTTATACAGCAACCTTCAAGAAAGAGTATTCTAATTTTTTTAATCTCACTTTCCTGTGTGTATGCTGTGAACATAACCCTGTGTAGTTCCAGGGGTTTGTACCCAGAGGAGGATTAGGTGACAAAATAGAACACAGAGCAGCAGCTGCGGTTTGTCTATGCTGATACTCCCACTACTACTGCTGGAGCTCGCCCTGAGGTAACAGTAGTGCAGGACAAAGTCTTCCTCTGAAGAGATCAATGAGGTTCACAATTCCAAGGATATTCACCACCACCACAGCATGTCCAAGGTAGCTTGGTCCTGTATTACTGCTGATACGTGCAAAGAAGAAATAACTGCTTGGAAGCAGTCAAAACATATTTATACACAACTAGAAAATCTCTTCCTCTCCCGTTCTTCAGCATTTTCAACATCCTTTCTCTCTATAGGGACACAAACACTCAGTTTTACAGTTTCTTGTCTTTTGTACTACTGCCCCAGTTCCAGAAATAAATGGCATTGCATGGGTGTGATAGTTTCCTATGTATGAGCTCCTTTTTTTTTTTTTAAACACATTCCATTCCTTGAAGTTTAATTACAGAACAAGGCTGGAAGCTTGGAATGGACTTGAAATTCTAAAAACCTCAGCCTCATGCAAATTACTTTTTTTAATACTACCACTTTAATGTTCATGATCATCTGCATCTCTGTTCTTTTTTTAAAAAAAGATCATCATCCCTAGCTTCATTTGTTAGATAACATTTTCTTACGCAGAGGTGGCACGCTCTCCCACTTGGATTTAAGCTGCTTCAGGTATTTCAGTCGTGAGCATAACATCCTTCTTTGTACACAGAGCCTCTCTCAAAGGTTACGGGCAATTGACACCTTCTGGAAGCAGCTTGGTGTGCTGTATAATGTTGCTGTTTTTACACTGAGATGGCTGGAAATAGATTTTGCTTTTGCAATGTTTTTCAGCCCCATTCTATCATTGTCGTTTTAAGAAATGTCAGATTTAATACTTTGTAAATGACACTCTCTTTCCTCCATAAGAAGGGGATTTTCAAACACACAACCCCACGCATGCTTGGTATACTATCCACAATTGTTATGCAGAGCTGGTACAGTAAGAGGGAAGTAAACTTTCCTAGTTGCTCTGCTGGGTTCATAACCTTAGCCTTTGTTGAATTACCCACACCATACAGTTTCACATCTCGAAAACTGTTTTTAGCACAGTCCCTCCTGGAACTGTGCTGGGATACCAGATCAACTCTGAGGCCTTGTCTACACTGGCACATTTTGTCACCAAAAACTACATTTACATTACAATGCAACTTTAGTCAGGAAAAACATCCAGTTTTGGCAACAAAAAACTTCCAGCCCTGTGAGAGACTTTTTGTCTTTTCTCCTCCCTTTATTGACAGCAAAGAACCAGTGTGGACTCTGCCGTTTGTTTTGTTGACAGAACTGGCTTTCACCAGTATCCCACAATACCTGCCCTGATGGCTGCGCTCAGTGTTTTGTGATCTCTGCTGCCCTGCAAGCATGTGCCCCTCCCCTTTCAAAGCTCTGGGAAGTATATGACAGCTGAGAGGGCTGCTCCATTTGGGGAACAAACACAAAACCAAATCATTGGAATGCTCCTGTTCTGCCCTGCTAGGAACACCCAGCAGGTAGATTGTACATGCAGGTAGATATACATGCCTACACGCTGTCCCAACTGCAGTGCCCACATAGCCTAAGGCAGTATCTTCATTAGGCTCCACCAATGATAGAAGAGGACTGAGAGCTAGCAAAGACAACCAATCCAAGACGACCCTAAATCTGCTCATCACAGTACACAATGTAATTAGAGCTGACCACGGTTGGAAATGTTGGGAGCGTTTTCAGAAAAAGACACGGTAGAGAGCCTGCCCTATGAAGCAGATTATTCACACACAGATTGTCTTCACATTTGTTCACAAGGCAGAGAGTAGAAGTTCTTCTTTAAACAAAACCAAAAACTCCAACCCTCAGCCCCTTCTAAAAGAGCCATTAAACACGGCCTTAGTCAAACAGGTTATAATCATGATGGTCTGGGCAGTAAACAAGGATGGGGTTAACCCATGTTAGAATTACCATATTCCAGTTAAGGCAAGGACTACTGTACTTGTTAAAAAGTACAGTTTCTTTGGTTTTTTAATGCTGTTTTAAGATTATAGGACCCCATTCATTCTGGTAACAATCATTCTCTATTCTATAAATAGGACTTTCCATCCAAATTGCTTTAAAATTTTTGAGTTAGAACTCCACCTACCCACAACTATGCCCTTGTCTATACACACACACACACACACACACACAGCGTTTAATTAAAGGTGTGATTTTTAAAGTGATTTAGCTTAAAAAAGGTGTACAATCCTATACGAACACTTTAATTTAAATATGATATCCATTTAATTTGCATATGTAAATTTTACATGGACACGTTAAATAGATAAGCAGTTGTAAAGGATCTAAGTGTATTTGCTCTGGTTTAGCTATCAGTTTTTAATATGACTATTTTACCTAGTCTGAATCTTCCTATCATGACTTCTCATTGCTAGAACTCATCATCAAGAACTACTGGTACACAATCAATGAATATAATCAATGAATAATGTAGGATTTACCAAATATTTTATCCAGTATTTCATCTTTTTTATTAATGCTTAAGATCAATCAAAAAATTACCAATAATTAACATTTAAAAATCATGACATGTTTGTGGGTAATTCAGTACAAGAAAGCAGGCTAAATTTATCATGTGTAATGAATAATTTGACGAGTTTTATGCTCTCAACCTTTCCATATACTGTAGCACTTTAAGGAATCTGATTTGTCTTGCAGCATACCCCCAAGCCCACTTAAAGACTACCTGCTAACAAAATCAGACACAAAAATATCAAAGAGACTCAGCATGCTATCACTGAAAAAATGACTGACTCGCTTATTTTTTACCACACAATTAGAAAATAAATCAACCGAAATATAAATATTGCACTTACATATTAGTGCACAGTATATAAAGCAGTATAAATAAGTAATTGTCTGTATGAAGTTTTAGTTCATACTGACTTCATTAGTGCTTTTTATGTATCCTGTTGTAAAACTAGGCAAGTATCTAGACGAGCTGAGGTACCCCTGGAAGACCTCTGTATACCCCTGCTCAGGGCCGGCCTTAGGCCGATTCGACCGCATCGGGTCCCGCTCTTAAGGGGGCCCCGCGCCCCTGAACCCCGAAGTGTGCCGGGCCATGGGCGACAAATTACTATTCAGAGCCAGGGGCCCTGCTCCAGCAATATGCCCGGCTCTGCCTGGAGCGGGCCCCGGACGCCCCCCCGCCCCCCTCACGCATCCTCCCACCCCGCCCCCAGAGCGTCCAGCCTCGGCCCCAGACCATCCCTGCCGTGTGTGGCTCTCAGTGCGGCTCCCCCTCGCCAGCGCGCACTGCTGCCATGCACGGCGTTGCAGGCGGGCGGGGAGGACGCCCCGGCGTGACATGACATCACGGGCTGGGATTTTAAAATTCTTTCGGGCCACGTTGCGGGGCATGGCTGGCTCCAGGTTTGGACTCCAGGGCCTGAGTGCAGACTCCGGCCCCGCAAAGTGGAAGGCAGAAGGTAGGGAAGGGGCTTGTGCGGCGGGGGAGGGGATGGGGTAGGGGCTTCTGCAGAGGGGGAGGGGGAAGAAAGGGGAAGGCACCAAGAGACAGGGTGGAGGAGAGATAAATGGCAGGGGGCCAAGTGCAGACAATGAGGGAAAGGGCAGGAGGGGAGGTGTTAGTGGGAGGGGGGACAGAGTGATGCTGGGAGAGGAGAGGGGAAGGGCACTGGGGGCTAGAGGGAGAGGGGGAGGTGCTGGGAGAAGGCTTGAAAGAAGGGGTGGGCATGAGAAAGGTGGGGATGGAGCAAGTCATGTGTGAGGGCACAGAGGGGCAGGAGGGGAATGGGGCAGAGAGTGGTGAGAGGGTGGGCATCAGGGAAAAAGAGGGCCAGGGGCAGTAAGGGAAGGGGGAGGCACCAGGAGGGTGCAGGGCTAAGGGAAGGTGCAGGTGCCAGGGGATTCTGGGATGAAGCAGAAGGGCAGACACCTGCAGGGGAGGGACCAGCACCAGAGGAGAGAGGCAGGGCAGGTGTGTAGACGGAGGTGTTGGAAGAGGGGATGAGGAGGGGTAGCTCACTTGATCAGAGTGGGGCTACTGGAGGAGTGCGCACAGGGGGGGAATGAAGGGCTAGTGGAGGGGGGCAGGTCGCAGGAGGGCTGAGCTCAGTGAGAAGGGCAGGAGTCAGGACAGCAGAGGAGGGTGAGGAGTTGGGGGGCAGCAGGTACCAGGGGAGATGATGGAGCAAGGAGAGGAGACATGGCAGCAGAGAGAAACGGTAAAGGTTTAAAAATATTTATTAATAACTTGGTATGCTGCCCACGGCCAGTTTGTTTGCGCCCCATGGTGCAGTTTGGGTTTATGTGGGGATTAACACGTGGCCGGCGAGTGGGAGCCAAAACAAAAAAGTAGTCAGTGTAATGATCTTCTGTTGATATGCGTTTTAGTAGTTAAATTCTTGGACTGTCATTGCTCATGAAAAGTGCTGTCACATGGGTAGAAATCGGGTAAATACTGCATTTTATTAATATCAGCAGAACTGACTTAAATGGGGCCTGTGTGTTGTGTAGTCTTGCCTTAATCTTTGTATTCATGCCTGTCCCTGTGAGAGAAGCTATTTGTATATATTTGCTTGCATATGCAACCACACTTAAGTTGAGGCCCTCAGCATGTTCCGTAAGTATCAGTGTGGCCCCTGGGGCTTCCAAAGTTGAGTTGCCCTAGCTCATCCCTGAGAGGTGTCTGTCTAACCTGGTCTTAAATATCTCCAGTGATGGAGATTCCGCAATCTCCCTAGGCAATTTATTCTAGTGTTTAACCACCCTGACAGGCAGGAAGTTTTTCCTAAGGTCCAACCTAAACCTCCCTTGCTGCAATTTAAGCCCATTGCTTCTCATCCCAACCTCAGAGGCCAAACAGAACACTTTTTCTTCCTCCTCCTTATGATACTCTTTTAGATACTTGAAGGCTGCTCTCATGTCCCTTTTCGGTCTTCTCTTTTCCAAGGTAAACAAGGCCAATTCCGTCAGCCCTGCCTCATACCTCATGTTCTCTAGACCTTTCATCATTTGTGTTGATCTTCTCTGGACTTTCTACAGTTTCTCCATGTTTCCTGAAACGTGGCGCCCAGAACTGGACATGATACTCCAGCTGGGGCCTTATGTAGATAGCTCATTTCCTGCCTAGAGGACGTGAGACTGGGCGGGTTAATTTTTAATCCTCCTGTTTATTCTTTTGCTAAGCCAGGAGGGCACAGTAGTTCTGATGGGGGCTCTGTAGGAAGGCAGCCCGCACTGCCCCCTGCCTGCAACCTTGTGCAGGTGTTAAACAGCTGTCCAGCCCACCCTAGAGGTGACTGCATTTCAGCGTGCCTGAAGCAACACTGCACCAGCAATGGACAGGAGAATGGCTCCCGGGCATGGCTTGCTCATGACTGCTTCAGTCCCATTGGATGGGCCTCAGCCTCTTTTCTTCCCCTCCCCCGCTTTGCAATGGGGCTGTAGACTCTGGGGGGAGAGGGGTGGAGGCAGGCAGAGGTGTCTCCCTACAGCAGATGTAGACACGTCTCTGTATTAATCGTTCTCTCATTGAAGTTTTTAGCTTTGTAGTGAGTCCTTTTACATGGAAACTTTGTATTACGTCTTGGTAGAATAATCCCTAGGACAAGTGAGGCAGAGACTGTCCCTGTGGGGTGAATGAGGTGGGAATGTATAAGGCAGAAGAGGAGCACCTCTGGGCAGTTGCAAAGGTTGGAGAGGGGATGGAAGCCAGATCCAAGATCAATGAGCCCTGGGAAGTGGGCCCATTGAAAGGAGACTGGACCTGTGGATGCCTTGGGGGTCAGCAGCAAGGGCCTGCTTTGGGAAGCCCCCTCTTTGGAGGTGAATGTGGCAGCATTGAGACACCACCCAGAAGCCGGCAGACACTAACTGCAGATTCATGGGACTGCTCTCACAGATCTTGCACATGCATAAGATGATAGATCTGCGGGGGGGGGGGGGGGTAGTGGCATAGAAAGGGGGCCGGAGGGGTCAGTTGCCCCTGGGCACCATGCTAGGGAGGCTCCAATTTAATCCCATTCTGCTCCCCCCGTTATCCCTTCAGCTCACATGCTCCTACTCCGCCTGCCACCGGCAGCTGGAGCCTCCTCCCTGCCTCTCTGCTCCAAGCCCGACCCTCCTCCATCTCCACTGGAGGGTTAGGACATGTGGGGGCCCAGCCCCAAACTGTAGGGGGTGGGGGAAGATGCAGTACAAGTTCCCCTCAGCTATGCACCCAGGTTTGGGGCCGTGCCACATGGCGGCAGGAAGGGGTGTATGAGGGCAAAGGGGGTGCGGGATCTGGGCATGAGAAAGATGGGGGGGGTGCTTACCTGACTCTGCACCTCAAGCCTCTCCCAGGCACTGCCCCTGCTGCTCCCACTGGCCAGAATTCCAGTCCACAGGGGCAGCCTCCAAGTGAGCAGTTTCCTGTGCTACTGTTCCCCCAGCTGGGGGGGGGGGGGGAACAGCAGCACGCAGTGCCGCTTCCTCCCCTGCAAGCTAGATATGGCCCATGAGGCTTGGGGGTCAGCCCCCCACAGCTGGAAGCCAGCAATAGGGCTCCAACCTCCCGTGGGGGGCGGGGCAGGGCAGGACCACCATCCCAGGCTTCCCTCTGCAGGGGATGGCTAAACCTCAAACCCACAGCACACCTGAAAGATGGTTGTGAACCATCAATGGTCCGCAGACCGTACTTTGAGAACCACTGCCCTAGACAACCATTCCAAACTGAAATCGACCTCAATTGCTTCACAGTCTAAATTTATTTTATTGGATTCATCTTGCACACACAGTCATCTGTGTCTACATACCTGAGGTTCACACATAACAAGTTTTCAGAACAGGATATCTAAGAAGTCTCATTACAAGAATAACAATCAGCCCATCACCAGGTAAGCAAATTCAGCATTTCCTTGTTAACTACTGTCAGGGCTGTTCCCCACTACAAGAGCAGAACGTAGGGGCCCACAAAAGACCTTAAAATTCCTTGTCTCTATGGCTTCTGCTTACAAAGATTCCCCAAGATCACAGATTCTCTGGGGCTGGGAAATGGGCTGTCACCATCAAATGTAAAAACTCCTTCTTTTGAAACCCTGTAAGAATAACTTAAACTTCCTCCAGAGGAGTACCCCCATGCTCTTTTTACCCCAAGAGAACTTGAAAAAGAAAAAAAGAAAACAAACTGCAGTCTGATAGCTGACCTCTCAGTCTAGGCATGCATACACAGACCTCCTGCTACTTCCCAGGACACAAGAATCAAATCATTGCCTTCAAAAAAAGTGACTTAAATAACAAAACAAAAATATATATTAATAAAGCATATTTGGTTCCTAGTTGTTACAGACCAACTAAGAAAAACAAATTAAAACAGAAAGAAACAGTCTCTCTGGGCTGCAGCTTAGATACAATAAATGGAGGAGGAGGGTGAACATGGATTAGCACAGAGAAGATAACCAAATAATAAAACAAAGAAAATAACCTGCTCGTGACTAAATACACATTTTTCCCTATGACTCATGATCCACTTCATGGATCCAACCCGGCTGCATCAAGGCTATAACTTGTGGCCCCTAAACAAAAAGGGTTTCCATTTCCAGGAAATGAGCACTTGTAGTTCTCATAACCATAGGTAGAAATTATGGGTGTTCAGCATCTCTGAAAAAAATCCCTAACTATGCGGCTTATGTGGTTAGATGCTGCAATGGTGGTGGCTTGTATAGATATGTGGATTCCACATATCTATATAAGCCACACCATCGCAGGACCTAAGACGCCACAGGACTGCTTGTTTTTAAAAACATTTTCTGTTACTGATTTGAGAGCTTGGACAGCTTTCATTTCACCTTTAGAAAAGGATTCTCCCATACTTTCCACTGGAAAGTGATCACAATGCAAGTCATTATAGTGTTGTCCAGCTAACTTAACCAGACAGAAAACTGTCTCAGACCCCCCCGCACACCATGGACAAAGACTGCTCCATGGGATAACGGTGCAGCCTCTGTCTCTGGGGAGCAGCGCAGGATGGCAGGGGGCTCTGCAGTAGTGGGGCCGGGAGCGCACTGGCTGCCACCCCCACCCCCCGGGAATATCGAATAGTCATGAAACCACTCGGTTTTGATGTAGATACACAACTATTCAATTAATCTATATCTAACATGCCTAGTCAAGACACCAAACTGCACTTCCAAAGGTGGGATCTAGTTCCTCTTCCCACTTTGTTCACTGCAATTAATTGGTATCTTTCAGAATTCAGCTGGAACCAATAAACCATGACTAAGCAGCAGAAATCCACACAACAATCCAATATGCGTCAAAACGCTTTTCATAAAAAGAATGAGTAAAATGCATGTCTCATGTAATTCTAGTATTATTATTCAGCTATTTGTATTACAATGGCACTTAATCACCATCAGGGCCCCAGTGTACCAGGTACTTATGAAGAGAGTAGCAGAGACAATCCCTGCCAGAACAGCTCCCAATTCAATTTAAGGCAAGATACAAGCAGGGATACAATGAATAGTAGGGAAGTACAGGAAAGGAAGAACAATGGAAATAAGCATTAAGGCCAGTTACATGTAGGCTGGATGATTCGGAGTCATTCCTCATCTGACATATGCAATAATAGATGCAAAAGGCCTATGCAATAACAACAGGAGTACAAAATTAGGTAACAAAGAGAGGAATAGTATGGGGACACAAGGCTTAATTTTCCTGGGTATTTCTTGGGAAAACATGCAAGAGAAAAATCCAAACACCACCTCGCACCTTTGAGGCCTTCTTTATGTAACAGAAAGCAAAAAAGGGCGCAACCCCATATTTTCCTTTATGATTTGTCTTTTACATTATCATTTAAAAACATTGTCACGTACTTCTCCTGAATTATTCATCATTTACAAAGCAAAGCAGTCTATATCCCATTTGTCTGCAGCACTTCCAGTCAGATTTCCTAAAGAAAGTTCTAGCAAACCAGGGATGTGAAAGTGTAACCGTTCACACGCTTAACCGATGAGCCTGGGCTCACTGGTTAATGTGCATGGTTACATGCAGCTGCCCTCCCAGAGGCAGCAGTGTGGTGGGGGTTGAGAGGAGGGTAGGTGGGAGCTGGTGCGTGTGGGGAGCCAGCTTTTAAGCCAGCTCTCTGTGCATACCAGCTCCCATGGAGCCACCTGCCCCACATACACACTACTACCTCTGACACAGAGGCAGCAGCAGCATGGGGGGTAGGTGAGAGATGGTGCATGTGGCAAGCCTGTATCAGAGGCAGCAGCACGGGGGAGGGGAAAAGGGCAAGTGGGAGCTATGTGCTGTGAGCCAGCTTAAAAGCCGGCTCCCAGCACGTACCACATGTAAATGTGTAATTTTCAGTGGTTAAACATTTATTTAAATGCATTATAACATCCCTATAACAAACATTATTTCCAATGGGAGTAGCTAGACTATATCATCATAGTGTTAATACAAATATGAATGTTTGATACCTTTACATTTGTAAGTTTTACTCCCCTTTACATGAAAACATACAAGTTCTTCCTCAGTAATGATATAGTTAATAAAAAGGTTACATTTGATAAAGTCTTTCCCTTTCACAGAACAAAAGTTGTAAATGTTCTTTTCAGCAAGAACTCCTACTAAATTATTAAATTAAATAAGACTACTTAACAGAAAATAAATCTACTCAAGGCAGGGACTATTTTTACACCTCTGAACAGCACCATGTAAGCCTATGGTCTATAGCAAATAGAAATAAAAAACCATGTTGTCACGGTTTTACAGCTAGCTGCACTTTTGTGCTCTGTCTGGTCTCTTCCATGCATACCTTTAAACTATCACCTTTTGTGCTTCCCCTGGGAAGGGGGAGAAATTCCTTTAGTTCTTCCATTCTTAGACTGAAGCCAAGCCACAATACCCTGTGGACTGATTACCCAGCAGGTCCAACTGGGTTCAGTATCTAAGGTTGTTCCCTTCTGCAGTCTGGATATAGTGATGAATAAAGGGACCAGGTAACCTTCTACAAACTTAAGTACTATGTAATGTCAACAAAAGGATTAAAACAGAAAAAGATAAAGGATTTTAGAACAGCTTAACACATGTCCATCTTACCAGGCCTAGTACCCTATGATGGAGACCGACTGTCCTAGCTCTTTCAGACATCTCCAGAGCATCTGTGAATCTTAACTTCTCACCAACAACTGCCTGACTTCTACACAGGGAGGGCATTATTTTGTTTATAGTCACTGTGATCTGTTGGCCCCCCATCACTTGCAAAACAAGCTGTATAACTCACTGGAGCCTAGAGGTAAGATCTTGACAGTTAATAGTTCAGGCACAGTCTCTTAACCACCCTGACGTATCTATAGGGTGGTAGCTTATCGCAAACTGTTGTTTCTATTCATTTTTCCAACAGCCTGCTATTAAAACAACATTCATACAGTAAATAGCCCAGCATTTAACTCATCCCAGTCATGCAGTAAATATCCTAATAACTGGTGAACATACAGAATTCATAAATTATTACAAGGCAGCACTACATCCATTACACATGCTTTTAAAAATACACTAAATCCAGCCTATACTTCTAATTGAACATTCTTCACAGGAACTTTGGGTCCAGCTTATTTGTTTTTAAATTGTACCACCTGGGATAACCTTACGAGCTACAGAGTAAGGTTCTATACAAAAATGGGGGGGGGGGGGAGAGATACAAAAGGGAAAATTCCCGATCAGGTTTTCATCATTAGAACCACCAGAATCTGAGGATTAAACCCACAGGCTACAGCCACTATGGGATATCACAAGACTGATAAGGATAATGCAATGAGCCTTATCATCTAACACACTGTGATGGTACACTACATCAGCTACACAAAATACCTTGTTGTGTTACCTTTCCATCAATATAAGTTAGTGGGGTATGTCTACACAGCGGCACTATTTCAGGATAACATCTGCTATCCCGAAACAGCATTGTGCGCGTCCTAACAGCACACCCGTTATTTTGAAATGCATTCGAAATAACGGGTGTCTTATTCTGGCTTCCTATAAATCTCGTTGCACAAGAAGTCAGGAAGATGCCAGAACAGTGCTCTATTTTGAAATTTAACACTGCATAGACACATTTGAAATAGGCTATCTTGAAATAAGTAACCCAATTTGCGCACCTGTGTAGATGTACCCTTCGGGAGATTCCACAATGAACATCTTACAGTCTGGAGCACTTAAATAAAGCTGAAGAACACTGAGACCTATGTCAAGGCAATCATGTTACTCCTTGTCTGTTCTGACCAAAGAAGAGCTCTGTCAAAGCTCCAAAAAAGGTGGTCCCATAGAAGATATTGTCTCACCCACTTGGTCCTTCCCTTCTGTAGTCAGTTACCACACTATGGTGATGAGTAATAGAGATGTAGCCATGTTAGTCTGGTCTTGCTGAAACAAAAGACAGGACTATGCAGCACTTTAAAGACTAACAAGATGGTTTATTAGGTGATGAGCTTTCGTGGGCCAGACCCACTTCCTCAGATCAAATTGTGGAAGAAAAATTGATCTCACATTACCAGCAGAGAGGTGGAGTCATTTGGAATTCCCCCGCTTCATTCCAGCCTCTTAGCATTGCTAAACATATGCCTGCAGGGCAGAAAGCGTCCTTCAGTATGACCATTGATCTTGCTGTGCCAAGAACAATGAACTATTTGTATGTAGAAGGCTGGTTAATTTCAATATTACAGTTACTCACAATGTTTACTCAGTGCCTGTTGTCATGGGTGAACCATCCCTTGCTTTCCTCAAAGGAGGGGTTGTCAGTGCTTCTCAATTATGGACCCTACTCCTACCCCCCTAAACCAGCCATGAAGTACGCAGGGCTGGGTCAAACCCTCCCTTCTCAAAAGTAACCAGGTGAAAACCAGCTAACAAGGCCAGTCCATCTCCTTCTTGCTCTAAACTACCACAGAAGCAATCAGTCATGTGTTATGCACAAAATAAAGTTTGCTCTTCAACACTTGGTTCTGTACAGAACAAAGGCATTTCTGAGTTGCAAGGACTTTGTTACAATTCAGAAAAGATCAAACAGGTACGGATTTTTCACAGGCAATGAGAACTGAACAACTTCTCCACTGCTACATAGAACTGTCAGGTTTTTAACTAGACCACCTGCTTGTAAAGGGACCCTGGGCTACACCCATCAGAACCACTGACCAAGCATTAAAAGTTCAGTTGCCACAGGGATGGCAGGCTCCCTACTCGCTCCCAGGCCTTAGCACTGCCCAGAGCATGCAGCTCGGCACCCTGGTGGCAATTTAAAGGTCACAGGACTCCAGCGGCAGCAGGCAGAGCACCCTTTGAATCGCTAGGTCCTGGGGCAATTGCTCCCTCCTCTCTTCAGCAGTGGGCCTGGCAAGAAATCATCACATAAAACCGCAACAAAGAATATGCCAGTTTTACCCTGGGCAAACTAAGCGAGGTCATCACTGGACTCCCCGACCTGTGTATGAACTCACCTAATTAACCCTGCGGTGAAACTAAAATGCCTTGTCTTCATAATGGTTTTATTTAATGATGGCTCAAACGTCAGTTACCCAGAAGTGAAAACAGGCCTTTTCTTAGCAGCGAAGACAAAATTTATGGCACAATCTGTCACTCTCAGGCAAAGTTTGCAAGATACCCTTTACTCTGGTGCTACATCAGAAGCATGTCTTCACTGCAGAGTTAACACAGGCTCTTAGGTGGGTGCTGTCCTAATCCAGCTCCTGTCCACAAAGAAAAACGTTTTCGTCTGAGGGTGATGGTGCTTTACCACTAGGCTAACTGGTCCATCCTGGGGCATAGGCAAAGCCTCAGGCACTGCTTATACTCTGGCTGATAACATCTCTAAATTGCTGTGAAGATGCAGGCTAAACCACCTGAGCACTGCCTTTCCCCTAGTGCCTTTCCACATTTTCCCATGTACCAGGAGGACAGACAAAACTCTGCTACAATTTACTGGGAGGGAATCCCAGAACAGCTCACAGTTAACAGAAGCACTAAAGAAGCACAAGATATGATCCCAAAAGTTCTACTGACACTCACAAAGGAGCGCTGAAGTAGTGTGGATAGAGTCAAGTGGACAGACACACTTGGATAGGAATCTGCAGTGTGTGTACCAATCACCTGAGTTAATACTGCAGTGAAGACATACCCTGAATGAACATGAATTTTGCTTCATCCAAAACTCACTTCATTTGACCTAGCCTTTGATAAACAAATAAATACCTGTGTGGGAGTACGAGGAAGAAGAGGAATTTAAAATATTTTAAAAGCTTGTACAGAATCTTTTTAAAAGATGGATTAAGGTAGTCCAACACCAGAGTGACCGGTATTCAAAAAAAATTTTTTTTAAATGGTTTTCTCCCCTACTATTTCATCTGTCACAGGCCATTTGTAAACCATGTCAGACTATGAGTATAATACAGAAGGAGAAGGTTTCTGGGTGCTATGACAACACATGGTTATAATGTTCCATTATACCACCAGCTGTGCAACCCAGTCACTGAAAAGCAACATCTTCTAAAGCTAATGAAAGGATGGTCTTATAACTAAAGCACAAGCCTAGGATTCGGAAGATACATGCTCAATTCCCAGCTGTGCCACAAACTGTTAGTTCCACTCTGGACACATCACAATTCCTGTGTGCGTCTGTTCCTCACCTTTATCATATGAATCAGAATACTTCCTTTCCTGAACCTTTGGCCTTGGGTATTAGATAAGGTCTTTGGAGCAAGCATTGTCTATATGTATTTGTAAAGCACCTACCACAATGGGGCTTTTAGGCAGTACTATAATATCACTAATCATAATACCTCTTACTAATACTGCTATTAATATTACAAGCAATACCTCTTGTAACTTCATTTGGACTGTTATTTTCTAAGATTTGTCCTCAGAAATGGGTCTACCAAGCAAGTACAGGGCTCAGCCTGAATCTACAGAAGATGACAGAATACCGACAATGATTTAACTTCTGCTATTTTTGGTATTAAATTGTGCCCACCACAAAAAAACCCCCCGAAGTGAATCAGTCCGTGAATATGCATGAGTTAGCCGCCTATCAGAGGCCTCATCCACATGAATATCAAAGTGATTAGGAAAAAGTCACCTTACTGATGCCAAAAAGACACTGAGAAAGAACACTGTTAGGCAGGGTAAGAAGTCTAATGAATATACAGTGACTAGTGACGTAACAGTGTAGTCAATTAACCCATTAGCAAAAGCTTATAGGTTAATGCTATAGACTACACACAGCTCCCTCCCGCTCCTCCCCACCACCAGTAAATTTTTTAGCAGGCTGGCCAGCAGCCCAGCTCAGTTCTGCCTCACGCCGGGTCCAGGACCTACCCCTGCTGTGGCTCTGCATTTAAAGTATATTAGGAGCCAGGTGGGCAGGAAGCCTGGCTCAGTTCCAGTTTGCACAGTGTCTGGGAGCTCAGACCTCCCCCACCCATCTGCAGACAGGGGCTGCTGCCACCCCAAACTGCTGCCTCTTTATTAGAAGCCACAGCATAGGGCAACAAGCAGCCAGTCCACAAGAGGAGCTGGTTTTTAAACTGGTTCCCCTCACCCAGACCCTGACTGATTTTTCTGGGAGTCAGCAGCCCCCAACCCAAAAATGGTTCTCCATACCCTGGGTTACACGGTTACACATGGCGAGCTCCCTGGGAGTGGAGCTGGCAGCCAGCATGCACTGGGAGCCAGCAACGGGCCCCATTTCCGGGGAGCCAGCTGCGCTGCAAACTCTGCAGCACAAGTTTTATGCTGCAGAACACACAGCGCAAAGTAGCAGTCAGCTCCCTGGGAACCGGTGCATGCCAGAAGCTGGCTTGTAAGCCAGCTCCCATTACATATCAGCTCCCGCCTGGCAAGGAGCTGGCTACCAGCTGATACAGAGCCAGTAATGTGGGGGGCAGCAGACTCCCCGAGAGCAGGGCTGGGAGCTAGTGTGTAACCATTACAGTAACAGATAGGCACAAAGATGAAAGCAGTGGAACAAATAACTCACGGCAACTACCTGGCCAATTCTGATCCATACCAGTTAGAGGGGATCAGGATATTTGTAATCTTTGAAATCATAGCTCTCATCTCATTTGGTAGCTCCCAAGCAATCCAAATTCTGATCTCTTGGCATTTCTGTCCAGTTACTCACGAGCCAAACTGTTTATGAAATATCTTGGTAACTTCATGCACAATAAAAATGCCACGTCAGTAACCATGATGCAGGGCTTATTTTGAGATTCTGTCTGTAGTAACAGTGCTCTGGAAAATTTTAAATTTCAGAATGGACTCCTAGGACAAGTGAAGTAAGTATTAGTTTTCTAACTCCTACAGCCATGAGAACCAACCAAGAATGTTTAATAAGAAATATTTCTATGAGTCATGAAAAGTTAATTATTAAAGTTATTCAGATCAAACTTAAATCATGATTACATATTAACGAGAGAAAGAAAGCAATCTTAAAACTACAGTGGATTTAAAAAAAAAAAACCACACACACACACACACACACACACACACACACACTCCAAGAGAGAGAGCCTATAGAAAGTGTCTCATATAATCAGGTCATCCGTACCCTCAAAAGTACATAAATCTCTCATTTGGCTCTTATTCCAATCTCTTTATCCAACCCTATTAAATCCATTTTTTATTTTTTTCACGCATTCACATCTGCTGAACTGTCCTTGTTTTTCCTCGGTTCAGCAAGCAAACCTATAAACACGGACAAGCTTCACAATAATGTGGAAACTAGGGAGATTGCTCAAGAAAAGTAGCAATGAATCACATTCTGGACGTATCTTTGCCTTGAGTTTAATGCTGGATAAAGAGCACAGTGAAAGTAGTTTAGTCTACTATGCTACTTCTTACAATTTCGCCCTTCCCCACAAAGAAAAAAAACATTTTTGGGGGAAAAAAACAAGCAAGCAAGCAAGCAAACCCAAAACGAAGCCACACAACTCTTACTGACTTCAGAGTGTTTTACTAAAGAGCACTTCATAAGAGACATGCTAGAATACAAGTTCCCTAATGTTTGTCATCAATGTCAGAGAATTTTTCACATGCGGTCCTTGCCCAAATTAATCAATCAATTACCTCTCTAGTCATTCTTTTTGCCACAGATCTGGCTTGCCACCAGAACAGCCCTGTTACTGTACATTACAACATCCATAGCTTCACACTGCATTTTTGAGGATCCACATGTGGCTCTGAAGGGCCTTGCCTACTCAGACAGTCCTTCCCCACTAAGTTAGCAATGACAACTGCTAGTTATAGACCTAGTGCAGAAATTTATTCCACTGTGTCATACGAAATTTCCACCCTCAAATTCATGGATTTGGTTGGCGCTCCTTTGCTGTGATCAGAGAAGCATGAATTAGATTACCTGACATGATCGGGTCAAGATGAAGAAAGATGAACAAGATAAGGAGATGGAGCTGCTGAGCTTTTCGGTTGTCCCTCCCAGAAAGGAGAGCAAAAAGAAATAAGGAGGAGAGAATAATACCAGTACATACACTCAAAAGGCGGGGTGGAGGAAGAATAGAGAAAGCAAACAGTTTTGAACAGCATCAAAAAAGACACATGCTAATCAATATTCAGTAGCTTAACGTGATTAATTTGTTTCATGACTACGGACATAAAATCCTGTTCAATTGGTTAACCGTTTAAACACATTGTTTAACCAGTTAACTAACTGAAGGTGGGGCAGGTTGGAGCGCCCCCACCATTTCAGGAGGGGGTGCAGCAGCCGAGCTAGAGCAGACCCTGCTTGTGGTGGGCCAGGGCGCCCCATAAGCAGGGGCTGCTCCAGCATCCAAACCAGAGCAGCCCCCGTCCCAGAGCAGGCCCCCCCACATGTTTGGAGCAGCGCCCGGCTCACAGCAGGTAGGGAGCTGCTCCAGCTCCTACAGTTAACCAGAACCAGTAAGCATTACCCATTTAGGGTGATGCTTACCAATTAGCCGATTAACTGGTTAAGCTTTCACATCCCTATTCACAACTTGCATCTATATAGTGATAAAACACCGTGTCTCAAAACACCAATATGTCAGTATGTCACCAATTATTTTATGGTTCTCCTACACTATTCACAGCTCAAGTGCATCTTTCCTGCTCTGAATATTTGAGTGCCATTGGTATGTGTTATTTTGCGTGTCTTAGACTTTTCACATTAAAGCCTTTACCTTTCTCATTCCCACTTCCAGCCAGTGAGTGCTATTAAAACTCAACACTTGCCACTCTCCACCATATTGGGGTAACTGGTATTATTTGTGCTCAGTTTTTTAATAGCATGCATATCCTTGATTGCAACAGGACAAATGCTCAATTCCAGCTATGAAGAAAAGCTTTCTAGAACTATGTATGTAGAAGGTGATAGACGATACAGGTACAATGTCAAAGGCTGCTGCTCACTGCAAAACAGATACCTACATCATCTTTACTAATCATGACACCCTTACTAAGTACACTTCTCAAAAATCACGGTTTATTTTCATGAATGGCTTATCTACAGTATCTTAGCTGGATTCAGTAACACCTTAACCAGTCCCAATAACTTATTTAGCTAATGTCCTGTAGTCATGTAATTTTGCTGACACCACATAATCTCCATGCTCATGTAAAATTACTTGCAAGTATTGCACTCCCAGAAGAGAGCATAGGCAATTCTTATTTCTGTTATCTATACCAGAAGTAACTTGTCTTTTCACAAGCATCTCATCTGGCTCCCTTCATTATAGACAGAGGTATTGATTTCAACATAACCTCTACCACTTATCAAGATGTCAGTTCAAGTGTCTCTCATACTGTGGTACATTTGTTTCATAAAGCATCGGGGAGAAAGAGACAGAGCACAAAGGTCTAATACCAAGGATGATCTATTATGTGCCTTAGACTTCACTAAGAATCAGCTAATTTAAAGTGAACTCAGAATAGGTAATTACTTTAAAAAAAAACATAAGGATTAGTCACATCACTCAGATGTACACTTAAAAATGCCTCATTTTTATTGGATTAAGAGACTATTCGTTGTAAATTATTTCTACCCCAATTCTTCACATTTCACAGCGTGGTAAAATAAACAATGTGAATCTAAGTTTTAGAAGAAAACAGGCAGTCAGATATGTCACCGCTGTACAATGTCTAGTGATTTGTACTCCACCCTACTCTCCCTGTTCTGAGAATCCATCAAGTGAAATATCAGAGAAATGCTGTAAATCTGCATACAGTAGACAAAGGTTTCCTGCAATGCATCACCTGTGAACTTGTTTATTACAAATATGAGAAGAAATTTCTCATCTTGACTAACCAACAAAAAATAAATTTACCAAAAGTAACTTTTCCTTATATGCAAATCAAATTTGTCATGTTAAGAGTTTATACAAACATGTAATATCCAAGGAACACTCACAGTTATGGTCCTCACTAAAAATGTACCTGAACAAGTTAAGATACTTACTCATGAAGGAATTCTACATCCTAGTCATGGACCAGGACCTCATTGTGCTGGCGCTATCCAAACACAGAACAAAATGACAGTCCCAAAGAGCTAACAAATTAACAGTATCCAGTAATGAGTCAATAGGTTCATTGGGGCATTTTTCTAAGACCATGTCCACACTAAAAAGTTCCCTGAATTAAACCTAATAATGTAAGCACTATTAAAAATAATTCATCACTATTTCAGTAGGAAAACTTTACCCTTTCCTAACACGGGGGAAAGGGTAACATAGATGGGGCCAAGGACCTGTGGTAGAATTTAAAACCCTTTTCAGACACTTACAATCCTACAAGGACTGGTGATTTGCATCTGCATCTGACAGTTACCAAGCAAGTTTGTGTTGGATAGGGATAAACTGGGGTGCAATTCTTAGTCATGTCTCTAGAGCTCTTCCACTTGTTCACCTTAGAAATTCAGGTCTTCTTCACCCGGGAACTTTAGGGTCAACAGGAGAAATTGGGAGTTAGATCTAACAAAAGACTGAAAAAGAAAGAAAATACAGGAATGTGGGAGTTTAAGGGTGCGTCTAGATTACATTCCTCTTTTGAAAGAGGAATGCAAATGAGGGAACTCGAAAATGCAAATGAAGCGCAGATTTACAAATCTCATGCTTCATTTGCATAATCGCGTCCGATCGCTTTTTCGGGAAAAAAAGCAGTCTAGACGTGATTCTTAAAAAAAAAAAACCCACACACACACACACACGCACTCTTGAAAGAACACTTATTCCTGAAAAAAATGAGGTTTACAGGGTTCTTTCGAAAAAGAGGGTTTTTACCAAAAGAATCGCGTCTAGACAGGTTTTTTTTTAAAGCAGTCTAGACGCGGTTCTTTCGGAAAAAACCCTCTTTTTCGAAAGAGCCCTGTAAACCTCATTTTTTTCAGGAAAAAGTGTTCTTTTGAGAGGTTTTGGGTTTTTTTTCCAAAAGAATCGCGTCTAGACTGCTTTTTTTCCGAAAAAGCGATCGGACGTGATTATGCAAATGAAGCATGAGATTTGTAAATCTGCACTTCATTTGCATTTTCGAGTTCCCTCATTTGCATTCCCCTTTCGAAAGAGGAATGTAGTCTAGACGCACCCTTAGTGATTCAGTACTAATCATCATCACCACCACCACGTAGTCAATTGCAATACTTAACACTTGAGAGAAAACATATCTTTCTTAAAGATTCAGTGCCCCTTCTTTTCAATTATCGTGTTAGAAGGCTTGCAGTACACATTTCAGACTTCCAACAAAACTAAGCCAAGGCAGACTTAATATTCCTGATGTTTCCAAGGTAGAAAATACAAGCAAGAACTTCCGTTTTCCTTTATTTCTTCTGGTCTTCTTTATATTTCATGAAGTAGGAGAAGGCACAAATCTATTTTTTGCCTGTTACCTTTACATTAATAAAAATGACTAAGATGTTAAATCTCACTTCAAATATTTAGAGCTCTAATCTACCAGAATCAAATATCTTTTTAAAAATTAATGAAAATCTTCCAAAGCCTTGCAGCGATGTCAAACGTAAATCCCTCCCCCCCAAAAAAAAAATCGACCTTCGGGGCATGACTGGATCAATGTGTCACAGGAAGGGCATGGTTACAACATATGCCCGCCTTGTTCTGAGCAGGTCAGGCTCCTCAAGGCTCAGATTTATTCAGCTTTCTTTTAGTTTCACAAGCTCAGCTAGACAACAGTTCTTTCTGGCACCACAAAAAAAGCAGTTTTGGTAAGGCCAGCCTAAATTTAGCATCTCAACAAATTCCCCTTTCCCTCAAATGTGGTAAAGAAAAGTGTTAAACAGGATGTATAAAAATGCCCAATTTGGCCCACCAAATATCGGGAATGTCCTGCAGACAAATCCAGAAAGCTTTCATTGTTTTGTTATCAGTCATTCTTTCACAAAACTCCAGGCAACCTTGGGCTTCAAATACCCCTTAAGATGTGAATGACATTTTCTATTCTATTTTTTAAAAATGGTTGGTTTGACACAGACAAAAACTGCTGAAGTCATATCAGCTTTTATTTCCAACACAAACTAAAAGGATATGGGGTATTAGGCAACTGTTCATTATAACTGGGTAAAATGTACACAATGCTGATCAAAATTAGGCAAACTCTTTATTTTCTGTATTTTTGCAATCTTAAATTCAACCCACGCCCATAGAGGAAGTCAGAAAACTTCAAGAGTTTAGAAGTTTCAACAGCCTCAAGGCCCCCCTTCCTTCCTGCTTACTCCAAAAAAACAAGCAGTTTTGACCTAGTCTTGGGGGGAGAATGAAGTCTGCTACAACTCTTCTCTGTACAGGTCTAGTGAGTGGTCCTGGCACCCCTCACCCCTCCATGCTCAAGATCTACATGTTTTCTATTGGAAGCATTTAGGGGAGGTAGACTTTCTTGCCTACTTGTCTAGCCACTTACCCACTCTGTAGCATCAGGACAAGAGAAACTACTTAACCCTGCCAATGTCTGTTCCACACACAGGCTGAAACCTGGGACACTTCCAGAACCCCTGCTTCACTAACTGGGGACATCCAAACTACTGTGACGTGGACCTGAAACGCCAAACAAGGCTGACAGGATTTTAAGAGTTTTCAACAAAGCTGGTAAGCTGGTACAGATGGATAAACCCATATAAACTATTCAAATAATCTAGCTGAGCCAGTTTATTTCTCTCACTCACTCATATCTAACTTGTTCCCTGCTTTACCTTATGAATCCCACAGGAAACTAAGAAAGCAGGTAAGGCCAATATCAACATCTTACAACCCAGCCACATATGTTTCTGCCTCTTGCACACACATCCAGAGGAGAAGAAAGGCACCACAGGAATTACTTCAGTTTATACCGAGAAGTTTGAGTTTTGGGGCTATCGATCTGCAAAATAAATGTTCCTAATAATTCACTCCCTCAGTTTTCTCCACTCCCCCTTTTTCCCTTGGGTTCACAACATCTCTTTATCCTTCTGCTCCTTACACTACACTACTCTTGCAGAACCTAGGGCAGTGGTCACCAACCAGTAGATCAGGATCTACTGGTACAATTTGGAGCCTCCGACAGGTGATCCTGACTAGTTTGGTCAGGAAGCTCTCAAGCGCTGGCACTTCAGTTGCCCCTCCCCCCACTGTCATGCTGCTCCTGCTTTTTGTCTTGGAGCTGTCCCCCCTCTGGCACCCTGTATTCTATCTCCACTGAATGGGGGGGGGGGGCAAAACAAGGCTTGAATGGAGGGAGTTTGCTGGCTGCTTCTGAGAGTGGTGCAGGGGCGGGGCGGGGCGGGGCAGGGCAGGGATGAGCCTGACTTCTTAGCCCTACTGCACCACCACCCAGGAGCCACCTGTGATAAGCAGTGTCCATCTGGAGCCTGCATCCTGAATCCCTGTGCCAGTGATGTACCCCCTCCTGCACCCCAAACCCTGCCCCAGGCTCAGCTCAGAGCCCTTCTCACACTCCAAATCCCTTACCCCAAGACCACAACCTGTGCCCCAAACCTCTGCCCCTGCCTGATGAAAGGGAGGAAGGATGGAGTGAGCAGGGGCAGGGCCTTGGAGAAAGGGCATGAAGGAGACGAGGCAAAGGCATTTGGGTTTGAGCTAGATCCTGGATTGCACTTCAATTCAAAAAGTGATCTCATACTTTAAAAGGCTGGAGACCACTGCCCTACTGTAACAGCAGCTCAGGCACATACCTTTCCCATGAAATCTTTTTTTAAAATGCATGGTGAGTGATAGGAAGAGAGATTACTTTGATTCCAAATCAAATGTAAAAGCATTTGCTCAAAAATGGTGCACATAAGCCATTTTTCCTTTGGTAGAAGCATACTAGTGTCTCCAGAAGTTATAATAAAAATCAGTATTCTAGCCTTGGGTCATGTTGTCACACTACTTCAGAATAGAGCTAAAGAATACAATAGTAAAAATGCCAGTGGCTGGTATATATCAGGACTCCCACAATTCCTAGTTTTGGCAGAGCTACATTTGTGGTAGTAAATCTGTATAAGAGCTCCAGAAAACTGACAGTGTAGACAAGACTAAAAATAAGTTATTAGTCCATTTACTATTTGGTTTAGATGAACAGAACAGCAGCAATTATTTACTTCAACAGAGAAAGAGAAAGTAAGATTTCATCACAAATAAGCCATTATTTACTATTTACTTAAAATGCCTCCAGAAAAGTGTGATTATTTACCCAAGTGGCCACTGTTAAATATTTGCCCAGATATAGGGGTGTATCAGGCCCTAGGCTGCATTCCGATTATGCAAAAGAAAAAAAAAGCTCCCATTAAAAGAAAATTCTAGCTCTCACTGTTGTGAGCCAATAAAGTACTGTTTTAACATGTATGAAATAACATCTCTGAAAATGAGACATGAAGCATTCATAACAGTGCAATGTTAATGCGGATGCCCAATGACGATGCTTGAAGTACCCAGATTATCATATAGTCTAAGTATACTATTGTGCTACAATCTTGGATTGGGTAGGTTTGTGCTATGATACAGGAGCACAAAACATCGCTCTCTCCCATGTACGCTATAAACCGAATTGTGTTTAAACTGGATTCAGCAACGCATTCAATTTCATAATGTAGACAGGGCCTAAGACCACTGGTATACTATAAAACTGACATTAGATCCTAGTAAGGATGTTCAGAGGCGGGTAACTGACTAATCGTGTAGTTGATATAATTTTTATTGGCTACACAATTAGTTGATAAGGAAAGGTGCAGCCCAGCTCCTACTATATTTAAACTGCAGAGCAGTGGCAGGTCTCGGACCTGGCATGAGCTGGAACTAAGCAAGCTCGGCTCAGTTCCAGCTTGCACTGGGTCCGGGACCACTGCGACTCTGCCAGCTCTTACTACATTTAAAATGCAGAGCCACAGTGGGGGCAGCTCCCAGACCCAGCATGAACCGGGACTGAGCCAGGCTTACTCAGTCCCAGCTTGCGCCAGGTCCAGCAGCCCCTATCCGTGCAGTGCAGCCTCTGCTCATGGCGAACCTGGGCCCACCACAGGCAGAGGCTGCTTCGTGGCAGCCTCCCCTTCCACTCCCCATCCCCACGCTGCTACCTCTCTCAGAGGCAGCAACACGGGGGAGAGGGCAGGCAGCACAATGGAGAGGGTGCTGGGGAGAACCAGCTTTTAAGCTGGCTCCCCCCAGCAACCAGCTCCTGCCTCCTCTCCCCCTCTCCCCCGCTTGAGGCCTCTGATACAGAGGCAGTGGGGGAAGGGGAGGAGAAAAGCAAGTAGTCAACTCAACTACCCGAGAAGCCTAGATTTATCGGGTAGTCAACTACTCGCTTACATTCCTAGATCCCAGTCCATAAAAAAAGCAAACTTCTTTGTTCCAATTGATATTAGAAGGTATCTCTCTATGTCTTCTTATGTGTTTGGGAAGGAACTGATGTAACAGGAAAAAGTTATTAATAAAGTCATGGCTATGACTGGAAAATAGGCAAAATTTTCCACCAGAGTGATTTTAAACAATAAAGAAATATTTGTCGAAAAAAGATGAGGGGATCCATGGAAAATATCAACAGGAGAGTATTTGCTCAGTTCAGGAGAAATTTCAGACTCAAATTTACAAACCAAGGCAGTAAATTGAAATGGGACCCCTTTCCAGCAACTCAGTAATCGTATGATTATGTAAATATCAAGCCACTTAGTATGTGCTTGTCTATTTGTTATAAAGTATCTCAGAGCACTCCAACTAGAAATATTAGGGGTTTTTTTCCAAAACAATCTGAAATCTGACAATTTTACATGTGTATGCACAATTACAAGACTAAATATTTTAAACACACACACACACACACACACACACACACACACACACACTCTCTCTCTCTCTCTCTCTCTCTCTCACTCTTCTGGCCCTGCCATTTCAGAAAAGATTGAGGAAATAAGATCACAATAAAAAAAACATATCTACAACACAAAATAATAGCCAATGCTAAAGGAAATCAACTGAATTGGCAAAACAGAAAGGAAAATCATTGCTCATCTAAATAGGAATACAGCCTCGTTTTCAGCTAACCAATTCAGTTCTTTACATCAATATTAACAAGTTTTTCTATGCATATAGGGCAGCACATAATTTGCCAATTTAAACCCTGGTAAAAGTGCTTCAAAACTAGCCATGGAAGGTAGATGCATCCTGCTTTTTCCTGACATAACTGCAGTCTTAATGATTCAACTCTCTGATTTTTGTCAATACCTATTTAACTTGTCGTCTTAAGCCTGGTCTATCCTGGGAGTTTAGGTTGAACTTTGCCATATTACTTCAATTTTCTAAACAATGAGTTCACACCACCAAGCCTCTTCAATCAACTTTAAGGACCATTAAAGTCAATTTTTGTGCTCCTACTTTTCAAGAGGAATAATGGTAAATTTGACCTTGCATGGTTGACTTTAGGGTAGATGATACTAAACTGCTCAATATAGCTAAGACCAAAGCAGACTCTGAAGAGTTTCAAAAAGAGCTCACAAACCTAAGTGATTGGGCAACAAAATAGCAAATGAAATTTAATGATGATAAATATAAAATAATGCACATTGGGAAAAAAAATCCTAACTATACATACAATATGGTGGGGACTAATTTAGTTGTAACTACTCAAGAGAGAGATCTTGGGAGTCATTGGAGATAGTTCTCTGAAAACATCCACTCAGTGTGCAGCAGCAGTCAAAAAAGCAAACAATGTTAGGAAACATTAAAAAAGGGATAGAGAATAAGACGGAGAACATCTTATTGCCTCCGTATAAAACCATGGTACACCCACATCTTAAATACTGCATACAGATGTGGTTGTCTCACCGCAAAAAAGATATATTGGCATTAGAAAAAGTTCAGAAAAAGGCAACAAAAATGATTAGGGGTTTGGAACGAGTCCATATGAAGACAGATTAAAAAGACTGGGACTCTTCAGCTTAGAAAAGAGGAGACTAAAGGGGGATATGACAGAGGTAGATAAAATCTTGACGGGTGTGGAAAAAGAATAAGGAAAACTTATTTACTTGTTCCCATAACATACAAACCAGGGGTCACCAAATTAAGTTAATAGGTAGCAGGTTTAAACAAGCAAAAGGAAGTTTTTCTTCACACAGTGTACAATCAGCCTGTGGAACTCCTTGCCAGAGGAGCTTATGAAGAACAGGACATTAACAGGATTGAGAAAAGAACTAGATAATTTCATGGAGATTAGGTCCATCAATGGCTATTAGCCAGGATGGGTAGGAATGGTGTCCCTAGCCTCTGTCAGAAGCTGGGAATGGGTGACAAGAGAGGCATTACTTGATTCCCTGTTCTGTTTACTCCCTCTGGGGCACCTGGTATTGGCCACTGTAGGAAAACAGGATACTAGGCTAGATGGACCATTGGTCTGACCCAGTATGGCCATTCTTATGCAGTGCAGATGCAGTGCTGTGTAAATGGACATTCTTGGCCTCTCGGAGGTGTCCCACATAGGGATGTTAAGGATTAGTTGGCTATCCAACTAGTGCTGTGTGGCACTATCGCTTTGAAACACCAAGGCAGCGTGCCACACAGCTGATTCCCGGCTCAGCTGTGCGGCGCTGCCCCTTTGAAACACCACCTCAGCATTTGAAAGGGACAGCTGCACAGATGATCCCCGAGGCAGCATTCAAAGGAGCAGCGCTGCACAGCTGATCCTGGGCTCAGCTGTGTGGCGCGGCCACTTCGAAGTACCCTCTCTTCCTCCCCCTTTGCTGCCTCTATCTGACAGAGGCAGCAGGGGGATGGGGGGGAATCAACTAGTCCTGCTGGGGACTCTTGTACATTTCAA
Organism: Pelochelys cantorii; assembly: GCA_032595735.1. Classification (NCBI taxonomy): domain Eukaryota; kingdom Metazoa; phylum Chordata; order Testudines; family Trionychidae; genus Pelochelys; species Pelochelys cantorii. The sequence goes on from CM064327.1 coordinate 103,367,175, forward strand.
AGCTGGCACACAGCGTGCAGCCCGGAGTCAGCGGGACTTCCCACTGACCCTGGGATGCACACTGAGTTCCACATTCCTCCTTTGAAATGTACAGGAGCCCCAGCATGGGCTCTTATACATTTCAAAGGAGGAACGCGGAAATGCCCATTGACTAGTTGAGTAGTCGATGGAAATTCCATCGACAATTCGACTAGTAAAATAACCGTTACTTAACATCCTTAGTCCCACAGTACCCTGATGTGATTGTTCTGGCCAGGACTTTCAACTCTGCTGCTCTCCAAGTATATAGGAAAAGTCTTGAGAAAATTTGAATTTGATTTCCTGTGTGGCCAGCATGGCAAGCAGACCTCAGGGCAGGCAGCACACCTCCACAACACACCTGACCATGACTTCCCAGGGTTGCAAACAAGCTCCACTATGGAGCGTGCAGGAGATCCTGGACCTGATTGCTGTGTGGGGAGAGGAATCTGTTGAGGCAGAACTATGCAGCAGCAAAAGAAATACTGATATCTATGCCAAGATAGAAAAAGTCATGGAGGAGAAAGGATGCACCAGGGATGCCCAGCAGTGCCGTGAGAAAATAAAGGAGCTCAGGCAGCTGTACCAGAAGACAAAGGAGACAAACGGACAAAGGAGGCTAACACATGCCACTTATATGAATGGCTGTATGGCATCATAGTGGGGCGGGGGCCTGACCAGTTTCCCAAGTCAATCTGTGGATTCCTCCCAATACACAACTCAGGCAGGTTTGGGTGAAGGCTGAGGACAGTGTGGATGAGGAAGAGGAGAAGAAGGGTCAGCAGGCTTGTGGGGCAACCGGTCTCACTGATAGCATTTTTATAACTTGAGAGGATCCCCTCCTCCCAGGACATCTCACTGCCAGGCCCTGATAGCAGGGAGGGACTTCTGGTGATTCCACATTTTTAATCATGCTACAGGTGGGTTGAGGCAATTGGATGTGGCGGCCACTCTGCCTACACAGTGGGCTCCCCAGAACAGCTTGTTAGTATTCTCTGACGACATAGCTGGAATCCTCCCTGCATATCTCCATAAAGCTCTCCTAGAGAAACTCCTTCATTCTTCTCACAAGGTTTCCAGGGAGGCCAGCCTTATTCCATCCTCCACAGTAGGTCACCTTCCCACGCCAAGTGGTCTGGTGCCATTGCAGCATAACGTCCAGCTTTCTGGCCACATTCAGTCAGCATCCGCTCCCTATCTGTGTGATTCGGGGAAGACTGATGTCATGCATGGCAACCTGGATGAAGCAGGGGAAGTAATGTAACTGATGTCTCAGCAGTAAACCTTGGTTTTCTATCCCCAATGAAGAATGGCTTAAGCCCCTGCCATGTTGCAATGCCCCGTCCCCCTCTCAGCTGGAGGCTCCTCGATATCCGTGTGAGCCCCTGCCTTTCCATCATGACCGGACCCCTCTCCCCCATGCTCCTGCACTTTCCCAAAACACGGGGGGGCACCTATCAAACAGTCACTGCGTGAGCCTCTGCCCTGCCTTGCTGTCATGCCCAGACCCCATCTGCCCCCCAGACTTGAGCACCCGCCTGTCCCTTACCATGCCTGACGCCAAATGAGTCCAGCTGCTCCCTTGAGATCTCTGTGGTGTACTTGCTGCATCATGGGCACTTAAAAGCATCATTTTGGCCTTGTACATAAATACATCACTACTGTCTTTAGACAAACCTTCCTTTATGCTAAGAGATTAGGTTTTATGCCCAACATATGAGGGATGACATGTTCAAGGAGAAAATGTGATCTGCCCACAGGGATACGGAGCAATTAAGTGAGTGGAGAAATATGCTGTTTGCTGCAGGAAATGCGAGCAGAGTATGAGGACAGGAGAGTGTGCAGGGAACTGGAAGTGAAGAACCAGAGGAGAGTCATAACAGATGTGATAACGCACACGGCGGACTTCCAGGACAGCCACATGCACAGGCACCCCCTCCAGCCCTTGCAGACTCACCTCCGCTCCTCACAAAGTTCCATAGCCTCCTCTCCCAGAGGCCGTAGGACATGAGGGGCAAGGGCAGCCTCACACTGAACCCCAGGGATGCATCCTGGTGCTAAAATCTGTCCTTCTCACAGTTGCAATTGCTGCACAGGGGGATTATAATATGCTGCGTGCCCCTCGCCCAGAAGCTTCCATCCCGAATGCCTTTTTTGTCTCTGCTTCCTTGTATTCCCTAAATAAAAACGCATGATTTCTCATCAGTCTCTTTATTGCTTATCTTGAAGGGGGGAAAGGGGCTGCAGGATTTACAGGCACTCTTAATGCAGGGGGCAACTCATTAAGAGCAACATGCATGACTGTCATCTCCCTCTCTGGTCATTCATGTTTGTCAAACCCTCTCTGATATGCTGTGACTCTCAATGTGCTCTCCTTACTGCCCAGCAGACTGCCATAACAATTGAAATGTTACGTTCGCAGAGATCTAACCTAATCAATAGACTGCAAAATTTTCCCTTTAAATACCCATTTTACCATCATTCTACATTTGTTCAGCCTGTAGTTGAACTGCTCTTTACTGTGGTCCAGGCTGCCTGTGTACGGCTTCATGAGCCATAGGAGCAAAAGGTAAGGTGGGTCTCCAAGGATCACTACTGACATTTCAATGCCTCCAAGGGTAATTTTCCAGTCTGCGAAGAAAGTTCCAGCTGGCAGCCTTCTGAAAAGTCAGGAGTTCCTAAAGATGTGTGCGTCATGAACCTTTCCTAACCATCCTACGTTAATGTCGGTGAAAGGGCCCTTGTGATTCAACAGCACCTGCAACACCATCGAGAATTAAACTATTGAGAGTCCCAGCAGTTTGGGGGGGGAGGCAGCCAGGAGTCCAGCGGCCAGGGGCCCAGACCGGAGCTGGAGCCTGGCCAGGGGTCTGGAAGCGGAATTGGTCCCACAGCCTGGAGCCCGGCCAGAAGCAGGGGGCAGGGAGCAGCAGAGCCTGACAGCTGTGAGGGGAGCCTTGATGGAGGGAGAGCCTGGAGGCTGGCAGCTGGCAGCAGAGGAGCTGGAATTGACCATCACAGGTCCAGCAAAGTCCCGCAATCAGAACCAGTCAGGCCCTGAGGGTGCCAGACCAAGAAGGTCCAACCGGTATTAACCCAATTTTACAGATGAGGAAACAAACATGGAGGCCAAGTCACAACAGCCATTAGAATTTGAAATCCAACTTCTTGAGCAACACCGAACTCGAGATTCAGTCCAGCATAAGATTACTTGGCCCAGAATACAACTTGCATAAACAAGAAAATCCACAAAAAATTATTTTCTAAGTACACCCTACTTCCCTTGCATGCTTTTATAGTCCCATTCTGCTGACCAGTTCCTCCTCCCCCATTTGCACAAGAAGCCCTGTGGCAGTTATTCACTCCTTCCAAAATTATTAAACAATAACTTCATTGCTCTACGGCAGTGGTCTCCAACCTTTTTACACCCAAGATCACTTTTTAAATGACAGACCAAGCCAAGATCTACCGCCGCCCCCTCCTTGAAGCCCCGCCCTCTCTATTCTCCTCCTCTCCATCACTTGCTATCCCCAATCCTTATACTGCTGCTTTTTAAAAAAAAAAAAAAAAATTCTTCTGTAGGAAGAGGTTTTTCTAACATTTGGCCTGTCTAGACTGGACCAAATGTCAGAAAAAAACCCCTACTTTTGGAAGCCACCCTTATTCCTTGTGGAAAGAGGAACATAGGGGTGACCAAAAGAGCCTGTTTGCTCTTCCACTAAAAAAGCGGAAGAACAAACACAACCCTGGATGCAGAAGAGTTTTTCTGGGATATCTCCAGAATCCTGAAAAACTCCTGCAGTCTAGCTGGACCCTTGCGGTGTTGAGACAGGATGTGTAGGCTCTGGGGTGGGAATGAGAGATTTGGGTGTGGGAAGGGGTGAGAGGTGCAAGCTCTGGGAGGAAATCTGGATGCAGGAGGAGGTGGAGAAGGGGACACTGGCTCGGGGAGGGGGCTCCAGGCCGGGCAGTGTTGGGATACTAAGCAAGCCACAGGCTTGTGGATGTGAGGGTGCAGGAATTTGGGTTGGGGTATGTGAGGGGCTCAGGGCAGGGGGTTCCAGTGTTTGATAGGCTCAGATATAGGGTCTAGGGAAGGGGGAATGCAGGAATGGTTGTGGCTAGATGAGGGGTTGGCCCCAATTGGGGATTTGTTGGCCAGGGTTCATTTTTAAATAAAATACTATGTCAAACACAAAAAGTCTCTGCATTGTCTTTATATATGAGAATGGCAGGGAACCTGCCTTCAGTCAGGGGTCACTGACCCATAGAAAAGTCATTTGGGAGCAGGGAACACAGTACTGGGGAGGGGTGCTAGTGGGTTCTGGGGCAGGGGAGAGGGGGCAGGGTGCCAGGACAGGTTTCTGCAGAGGGGAGCAGGGGGACAGGTTTCTGTAGTGGGGAAGGCAGGGGGACAGGTTTCTGCAGTAGGAGACAGGGTGCCAGAGGGAACTGGTTTCTGCAGGGGGGGCAGGGTGCCGGGGGACAAGTTTCTGCAGGGGGGGGCAGGTTTCTGCAGCGGAGTAGGGGGCCAAGGGAGAGGGAACAGGGGGGCAGGAGGGCAGGGAACAGGTTTGGGGCAGAGGAGAGGGAACAAGGTTGGGGGCAGGGAGTTCCCTACACTAGCCACGGAGGGAAGCCTCAGACCTGCGCTCCCTCCAGACTGACCGCAGGGCAGCCGGGCTGGAGCGAAGAGAAGCGGCTGCCCGGCCAGCTGGCCATGGCGCTCAGCCAGGGTGCACCAAGCTCCATGTGGGCAGGCGCAGAGGGGAAGCCACCTGATCAGCCCGGAGGAGGCTGAACCGCGCTCCAGCTGAAGGCCACAGCCAGATGGCCAGGCAGCTTCTCCTCTGCGCCAGCCCACGTGGAGCGTGGTGCACCCTGGCTGAGCGCCATGGCCAGCTGGCCGGGAAGCCGCTTCTCTTCCCTCCAGCCCGGCTGCCCTACGCTCAGCCCAGGGAGGCTGCGTCTAGCTCCAGCTGTGCTGGAGCAAGCTTCCCGGCCAGCTGGGCATAGCGCTCAGCCAGGGTGCACCACGCTCCACGTGGGCTGGCGCAGAGAAGAAGCTGCCTGGCCATCTGGCTGTGGCCTTCAGCCCGGAGGAGACTGAACCGCACTCCAGCTGATCGGGCGGCTTCCCCTTTGCGCCTGCCCATGTGGAGCTTGGTGCACCCTGGCTGAGCGCCATGGCCAGCTGGCCGGGAAGCCGCTTCTCTTCGCTCCCACCCGGCTGACCTGCGCTCAGCCCAGGAAGCTTGCTCCAGCACAGCTGGAGCTAGACGCAGCCTCCCTGGGCTGAGCGCAGGTCAGCCGGGTGGGAGCGAAGAGAATCGGCTGCCCGGCCAGCTGGCCATGGCGCTCAGCCAGGGTGCACCAAGCTCCACATGGGCAGTGCAGAGGAGAAGCCGCCGATCAGCTGGAGCACGGGGCAGCCTCTTTCAGCTGAAAGCCACAGTCAGCTGGCTGGGGTGTTTCAGCCCTCCCGACCTCCCAGCTCCCACCATTCCTCGCAGCTACTCACCTGTGTTGCTGCTCGGTGAGTAGCTGCTCCTCAAATGAGGAAATCTAATGTAAATGTACTGCGCAGGCATGCAGTTCAGAGAGGGCTCAAGAGCTACTCTTAGAGCCCCTGAGATCTACCGGTAGATCGCGATCTACTGGTTGGTGACCACGGCTCTACGGGCTTGTCTGCCCACAACTGGAACCAAAATAACTAAAGCAGTTTCAATTCACCCTCCAGTTATTTTGCACCTGTGGGCAGGAGGGTCCCAGTGTTGGGATGGCCTGATCCCAAACATTTACATAGCAACACAACAGCCTCTTAAGCCCAAGCCCCAGTCAGTTCATCGTGGCAAACACGGATTTTTAATTGCAGTTTACATACCCACAGACCAGAGGTCTGCAATCGATTGGGTGTGCTCCAAGAGAGAGCTTCAGAGTAACGTTCAGAGGCACGGCTGGGGTCTGGACAAGTGCCCATAGGGCACAGAAGAGGGAGCGTTACCCAGTTCTGTTCCTAAGGATGCCAGGCATCCAGTTTTTGATAAGGCAGCTGGGTGAAAAGGGACCCTGGACGCTCTGGTCAACAGCACAGCAGGGCTAAGGCAGGAACCCTGTGGCTCCCTGAAGCAACTGGCATGTCACTGCAGCCCCTGCAGGCACAGATGCTATCAGGAAAGCGCCACACGCTATTCCCACCCGGAGCGCCAGCTCCGCAAAGTCCATTAGCTGACTAGGAGCCAGCCCCGAGCTATGTACCTCCCTGCTGCAACCCAATCCCCCCACCCTTATCCCAACTAGGGATGTTAAAATGAGATTAATTTACTAATCGAGTAGTCGACAGAATGTTTATGGACTACTTGATTACTCGATAGGGGAAGGCAGCACAGCTCAGTCCCAGCTCGTGCTAGGTCTGGGACGAAATCCCACTGAGGCTCTGCTATTTAAAATGCAGTAGGAGCGGGGGGAGGGGGGAGAGGGGGGGCTGCAAATCTCTGGCTGCATTTTAAATTGCAGAGCCGTGGTGGGGTTTGGTCCTGGACCTGGCACGAGCCAGGACTAAGCCTGCAGCAGCAGTTACCGTCTGCAGGTGGTCCCAGCAGGGAGTTGGGATCCCCTGCGGACAGGAGCTGATGCCAGAGCAGCCTCTGCAGCCAGCTCAGGGCACCACATACAGGAGCTACTTCACACAGCTTCCCCTGCCCTCCCCCCTCACCCGCACTGCTGCCTCTGATAAGAGGCAGAAACAGGGGGGTGCAGGTGACACCGCTGAGATGGTGCTGGGGATAGAACCAGCTTTTAAACCAGCACCAGCTCCTGCTTCCCCATCCCCCACTGCCTCTGATACAGAGCCAGCAAGGGGAGGGAATGCAAGTAGTTGACTTGACAAGCCAAGGCTTATCGGGTAGTCTACTAGTGGACTACTTGCTTACATCCCTAACCCCAGCCTCACTCCTTCCCAGAGTCTGCACCCTTAACCTCTGCCCCAGCCCTGAGCCTGCTTCTGCACTCCACACCCCTTGGTCCTAGCTTGGCCCTGCACCCTAAACCCCTCAATCCCTGGCCCCATCCCAGAGCCCACACTCCCACAACAGAGCCCTTACCCTCACTACAATCCCTGCCTCAGTCCAGAGAAAATGAATGAGGGTGGAGGAGAGCAAGTGATTGAGGGAGGCAGGATGGACCAAGGTTTTCAATTATGTGCAAGTCGAAAGTTGTCAACCCTATCTGTTCCAGGTCTCAGGTGCCGGCCCTGCACCCAGGGATCCATGGCCACTGACCTTGACCTCCAATCAAGGATCTTCTCCCACCCTCTAACCTCAGCTCTGGTCCCAGCCTTGGGCCCCTTAACCCTGTTTGTATTCCCCCCTCCCAGAAACACAGCCCCAAAATTTGTGGACCACTGCCTCAGACATTTAGAGTACATCTACATTATGATAAGAAACATATGGCTGACTTGAGCCCACGAGCTATAAAAAGCTGTGTAGAGGTTTGGCCTTGGTATGGAGCCTGGGCTCTGGGACCATACAGGGAAAAACTGAAATATTTTGTTTTCATAAAATGTTGAAATGTTTCATCTCAACTTCTAAAGTATTTGCATTATATTTTAATGTCTACTTTTTAAAGTCAAATTAAACATTTTTACACTAATATTTCAGTTGTCCCAAATCTCCTTTTTTCAGCTTTTTATTTCGTGAGAAGTTTAGAAATTTGTGCTTTTCATTCTAAGTTAAGATTTGTTTTGTTTTAAGAATTATTGGAATTTCCCATAAAACAGAAATTCTGGTTCCCCACCAGCTCTATTCACAACTCACAATGTATCAATCTTTTATACCATGGAAGGTAACCATCTTTCACCTGTTTCACAGATAACACAAGACATACCTAAGATCATGTCAGGCAGAACTCGATTCAAAACCAATGTTGCCCATTTTCACAATTTTACTCCAACTCTCAGGACACGTGGTGTTTTTCTCCTTCCGTCAAACAATTACATCAAATATCTTAGTTTCCAGTTTAAGTGTCTAGCTGTCATAGAAGCAGAGAAATGCTTGATATGACCCAACTTCATTCTTAAGGCAGAGAAATCAGAATGAGAGCAATCCCAACATTTTTTTTTAATTTCATTAATTCTAAGGTCAATTTCAAGTTTGTGGGACATGCTTGATGACACCTAATGCTTGATGACACCTAAAGCTTGCTATTGACAATGCTGAGAATCCCTAACACAGCTTCTTGTACTTTTGCCATACAATCTATTAGAAATAACGCACCATGCCAGGTCAGGTCATTCTGTAACCCACACTAACTCACTCCTGGGACTTTGTCACCTTTTGGCAATTAGATCACAATAGGAATTTATCACTCTGCTTTTACTTCCATATTATGAGCTCTGGTTCTTTAGCTCAAAGGGGTAGCAAGTTCAGGGTTTCACATTCGGAGGATGCCACTGACAATCCAAGCAGGATGTTATTACATTTGGCTATACTACTGTAACCACTAGATCACAAATTCATTCCACAGCCAGGAACAGAAACACATAATCCAGATATCTAGACATCAACTGCTACCTGACAAATATTTGTTTAACCAACCTGCAGTGTTTGTGTTGTGTTTCCTGTTATGGGCTAATCCACTCAGAACAGTGGTGGGAAACCTGAGACCTGTAGGCTGCTTATGGCCCATGAGGGTTCTATATGTAGCCCACGAGACATTTTGTTTACTGTTGCCCACTGCAGGGTTGCCAGATTCGGCTGGTTTCACTCTGCATAGTTTTTTGCCTACCAGTATTACTGAAGTGTAAAGCAAGGGCAGTGAGGTGCATGTTGATTGCACATGACTATGAGAGCGGCACACTCCCTCTGCAGCCAATCAAAGCACTGCTACGGTTCAATCAGCTCATCCTGCAAATTCTAGATACACAAAGCACAGTTTGCAAAAACTACCCTATCCGGGGACACTGTCTTGGTTACGACATTCTTGTGGCCCACTGAGAGGAAGGAGAGTCACTCATGCAGCCCAATCATTAGCCTGGGTTGCCCATTTCTGATTTAGAAGGTAACAGCATGCTTTCCCTCACTGTTCACTTTCATTGGTGTTTGGTGTTGGAGAAGAGGAATCTTCGGTGGATCTGAAGGTTGTAGGCAGAGATGTCCTGTCCATAAGACAGTTCAGGGCAGCCACTCTAGGACCCCTTCTCTGGTTCCCCATATTGATGATAGTAGATGGGGCTCAGGGCAGTCTGGGGCATTACATAGGGGGCCTGGAGAAGGGCAGCAGGAAGGGTCAAGTTTCCCCAGACTCACCGTAGGGGTGGGAGCTGTGGGAAGCAAAGCAACCCGGCAGCTGTGCTGCTCTGCTGCCATCTCCAAGCCAGGTTGCTCTGCTTCTTGTGGCTCCCATCGCTGCCGTCGCCAAGAGTGTGTGTGTGGGGGGGGGGGGGGAGGGGGGAGACCTGACCTAATGCTGCTGGCCCACACCAGCCCCTTTCACACACACCCGCCCCCCCCCCCAGTAATCCCCCAGGAGGGGATTCAGGGAAGGGATGCAATGGGAACAGGAAAAGGCACAGCAGGGGTGGGAAGACGTGGGGTGGGGATGGAGCAGTGGCAGGGCGTGGGGGAAGGGGTGGAATGGGGGTGAAGCAGAGATTTAACACACATACCCACACAATGCATTGTTCAATTTGAAACTGGACATCCACAAGCACAGCGAAGTTTAAACTCCTTATATTAAAAAGGTTAAGACTAAAAATGCTGATGTGCAGTAGAAGCAGCTGCTCTACTGTAATATATGAATGAGGCAAGGTGAAGCCAACAGCATAGAGCTTTCTTTAGCTAAGGTTAAAAATAACCCAAGAACCTCTCTGCATATTCCACAAAAGAAAGCTGCAGAACAACACTAAAGTGCACAGCTTCCAGCCTCCTGTGGTTTAGCAGTATGCTATTTTAAGTGTGTGCACTATTTAGTAGGATACAAATATTACGGTAATTATATGCATACATACTTTATCACTAGATTTTCTAATGCGACTGGCAGTATGAAAGAAGCGTGGCATTTTATCCACTGTTTAATTTCCCTTTTTTATGCTTACTGTAACAGCTTGCTATTAGAGCAGTGAAGCAAAACTCTGATAAACAACTAAGGAAGTGGCACAGAAACACAGATCCCAGTGGGCATTACACCTCCAGAACAGCCTTGCAGAGAGCAGCTATTGCTGGAACACACGGAAGGGAATCTCAGCATAACGTATTGGTCCATGAACTGATAAAAGTTTACCTGCTCTCCTTTCATTTCCCCTGCTATAGGAAGGTTTCCCTTTTGGAACCACCTCAGATCCATTCGAAATCATATTTCAATTTGCTTTCAAGAGTATGCCAGGGGCTGCCTCATGCACATTCAGCCCAACAGACAGGATGAAACATACACTCGAATTAGAGGACCTACAGCTGATGCCACTTGCTCCAGAGCCAATATCGTTCGGCAAAGGATTTAAGAGGCAATATGCTGGGAACTCTTCCAAGAGCCAGGTACCACCTCTAGTACTAAGCAGTGGCACTGGAACAGTTTTGGAGTGAGTGTGCAGAGCTGCACCTCCCCATATCCTTGTCTGTACCCTTCTCTACCCCCTAGAGCTGGGGCCAGCAGCTGAGACCCCCATATGCAGGGCCAACAGCTAGGACGACAGCACCAACAGCCAGGACCCTGGAGCCAGTGGCCAGGACTCTAGGGCCCGCAGCTGGGTGTGACCCCGCATACGGAACCAGTGGCTGGGACCTTGGGTGGCAGGGGCATGGAGCTAGGGATGTTCAAAGCTGTTCAATGAGCTAAATCAATTAATCGATGGAATTTTCATTGACTCGTCGATTAGCTGATAACAGGGGGAACTGCAGAGCTGCAGCGGGGTTAGCTCCCCATCCCAGGAGCTAACCCTGCTGTGGCTCTGCCTTTTTAATGTATTAAGAGCTGCCCAGCTCTTGGTACATTTAAAAAGCACAAGCACAAGCACCGCGGGGGGACCGGGAATGTGCCAGGAATCAGCTGATTGCCAGCTCGTGCCCTGTCCCCGCTATGCCTCTGCCTCCCCTGCCCCCCCACAGAGATGGTGCTGAGTACGAACTGGCTTTTAAGCTGGCTCCCTGCAGCATCGGCTCCTGCCACCACCCCCACCTCTCTCAGATAGAGGCAACAAGGGAAGAAAGCGACTAGTCGAGTCACTAGTAGACTATCCGATAAACATATGCATGGTCCCTACACAGGGCCAGTGGGCTGGGACACTGGGCACTAAATCTGGGGGGGTGCTCCAGCAGCCCCCACACCCATACTTCCCACCAAAAGAGACTAAATTGGCAGACAACTGTAGTGCAGTGAAGAATGTAGTCTCTAAATTGTGCAGGAACACTAATAAATAAGCTCCTAGTCTGATACTTTCCTCAAGGGATCTCCAGGAATTTTACAGACAAGATCAATATAATGAAAACGTTAACACAGGCATTCCATTTACAGGAGGAACAACTGTGGCCCTTCCTCCAAGTTAAAAAATGGGACCATCTAAATGGGATTTTTGATCCATCTTACAGTTAACTCTCAATGTCATAGAATCATAGAGCTGGAAGAGACCTCAGGAGGTCATCAAGTCCAGCCCCCTGCCCAAGGCAGAACCAATACCAACTAAATCAACCCAGTCAGGGCTTTGTCAAGCCAAGACTTAAAAACCTCTAGGGATGGAGATTCCACCACCTCCCGAGGTAATCTATTCCAGTACTTCACCACCCTCCTAGTGAAATAGTTTTTCCTAATATCCAACCTAGACCTCCCCCACTGTAACTTGAGACCATTGCTTCTTGTTCTGCCATCCATCACTACTGTGAACAGCCTTTCTCCGTCCTCTTCGGAACCTCCCTTCAGGAAGTTGAAGGCTGCTATCAAATCCCCCCTCACTCTTCTCTTCTGCAGACTAAACAAACTCAAATCCCTCAGCCTCTCCTCAGAGGTCATGTGCTCCAGCCCCCTAATTATTTTGGTCGCCCTCTGCTGGACTCTCTCCAATGAGTCCACATCTTTTTTATAGTGGGGGGCCCAGAACTGGACACAACACTCCAGATGTGGCCTCAGAGCCAAATAAAGGGGAATAATCACTTCTCTAAATCTGCTGGCAATGCTCCTCCTAATGCAACCTAATATGCCATTAGCCTTATTGGCTACAAGGGCACACTATTGACTCATATCCAGCTTCTCATCCACTGTAATCCCCAGGTCCTTTTCTGCAGAACTGCTACTTAGCCAGTCGGTCCCCAGCCTGTAACAATGCTTGGGATTTTTCCATCCCAAGTGCAGGACTCTGCACTTGTCCTTGTTGAACCTCATCAGATTTCTTTTGGCCCAATCCTCTAATCTGTCCACGTCACTCTGGACCCTATCCCTGCCCTTCAGTGTATCTACCTCTCCCCCTAGCTTAGTGTCATCTGCAAACTTGCTGAGGGTACAATCCATCCCCTCATTCAGATCATTAATAAAGATGTTTAACAAAACCAGTCCTAGAACAGATCCTTGGGGCATTCTGCTAAAAAACGACTGCTAACCTGACATCGAGCCGTTGATCACTAGCCGTTGGGCCCGACAGTCTAGCCAGCTTTCTATCCACCTTACAGTCCACTTATCCAATCCACACTTCCTGAACTTGCTGGCAAGAATATTGTGGGAAACCGTATCAAAAGCTTTGCTAAAGTCAAGGTATATCACATCCACTGACTTCCTCATATCCAGAGCCTCATCACAGAAGCTAATCAGATTGGTCAGGCATGACTTGCCCTTCGTGAATTCATGTTGACTATTCCTGATCACTTTCCCCTCTTCCAAGTGCTTCAAAACGGATTCCTTGAGGATCCCCTCTATGATTTTTCCGGGGACTGAGGTATGGCTGACTGGTCTGTAGTTCCCTGGATTGTCCTTCTTCCCTTTTTTAAAGATGGGCACTACATTTGCCTTTTTCCAATCATCCGGAATCTCTCCCAGTCTCCATGAGTTTTCGAAAATAATGGCCAAAGGCTTTGCAATGACATTTGCCAACTCCCTCAATACCCTCCAATGCATTAAATCCAGACCCATAGATTTGTGTATGTTTAGCTTTTCTCAATAGTTCCTAACCTGTTCTTTCCCCACCAAGGGCTGTCCACCTCCTTCCCCTACTGCAGACTGAGGAACACCAGTTCCTCAGCCTTAAATGTGTGTTGTGTTCTACATACCATGAATAGTCCTGTAGTAAGAAGTCTAGTGTGTCAGTTTCAGCACTAGGGATGTTAAATGTCAAGTAACTGACTAATCAAATAGTCGGTGCATTTTGCGTTGACTATTCAATTCGTCGATAGGGTGCCTCTGCCTTTGAAGTGTAACAAGAGCCCTAGGGCTATTGTTACACTTCAAATGCATAAGCGCTGCGTGGAGCTCGGGGATCCACTCCACTGCTGACCGCAGGCTCTGTGCGGCGCTGCCACTTTGAAGCGCCGTGGGGAGCCCGGTGTCAGGCTCCTCCTGGCATTTCAAAGCGGCAGCGCCTCCTGGAGCCCGGGATCAGCTGGTCAGCTCCCAGACTAATGCACTAGACAACACAGTAGGACTGTGTTTCTTAAACTGTGTTCCGCAGCACACTGGTGTGCCATGGAGAACAACAGAATTCAAAATTCAAAATGGCCACCCTTAAAGGGGCAGGCGACCTTTTTTTTTTTTTTTATTATGAGGAACCCTACTGTGTTGTCTAGTGCATTAGTCTGGGAGCTGACCAGCTGATCCCGGGCTCCAGGAGGCGCTGCCTCTTTGAAATGCCAGGAGGAGCCTGACACCGGGCTCCCCACGGCGCTTCAAAGTGGCAGCGCCGCACAGAGCCTGCGGTCAGCAGTGGAGTGGATCCCCGAGCTCCACGCAGCGCTTATGCATTTGAAGTGTAACAATAGCCCTAGGGCTCTTGTTACACTTCAAAGGCAGAGGCACCCTATCGACGAATTGAATAGTCAACACAAAATGCACCGACTATTTGATTAGTCAGTTACTTGACATTTAACATCCCTAGTGCTGAAACTGACACACTAGACTTCTTACTACAGGACTATTCATGGTATGTAGAACACAACACACATTTAAGGCTTTGCAGGAATAGAACTTGAGGCAGCAGTGCAAGCAGGGTGGTACAGCCCAGTAGGCCATACTAACAAGATATTCATAGCTGGTAAAGCATACTGGAAAGATACGGGAAGAGCAGAACATAGGGTCACCAGGCAGCCCTGGGCCAGCAGTTCCTCTAGCACAGCCATTCCACCCAGCTGTGTCTCCTCCATCAGTACAGCAGCCCCCACCAGAGGACAGGGCTGGGGGTGAGGGGGTAGGGAGCTAATGGCAATGCAGTCGTGCCAGAGGAACTGCCGGCATGGGACTGCCCAATGGCCCTACATTCTGCAACTTTCGCCACTGCAGTTCCAAAGTCTCCAGAACTGCAGCGGTGAACTCCAGTTGGGAAGAGGACATGGTAACATGGGATGGATCACAGGGAGAGCACAGGGACAGAGTAGTCACATAGAAGGTCTCACAAACACACCCATTAGCTGGCACCCTTTACCCTCCCTTCACCCCCAGCCCACCGGACCAGTAAGAAATTGATTCTACTTGCAGCACTGGCTCTACGACTTGATCTTGCTCCCAATGCCTTCTACGATGTAGGATCACGGTCTTAATAAGTGAGCATAAAATTAAAGCAAGGAAACAGAATGGCACAATGAATTCTCTTCATTCTGAAAAGTGTAATATTTATGTTACTATTTTAAGTAGGAGTATCTCATCGGAAGAGTATATATATGTAACTTTTAAAACTTATCTGCGTTACATCTTAATAGGAGTGGAATGAATGTATGAGGGATTTTGTTGTTTTGTTTTCATCCATGCTACCTGTTTTCAGCATAGCAAGATGAGAATTAGCAAAGATGTGTTAATGTAAAATAACAAAATTATCACAAAAATAAAAGACTAGTATCTAATTATCCCATTGTTTAATAAAGTGAAATAAAGATAGCTCTTCTATATAAACAATATATTTGCTGATGTATCTGCTATCTCTTTTTATGGTCCTATAAACTGTCCCACTATAAAGCAAGAGGGAAAGTCAATTAGCACTTCAGTAATCAGCTGCTTGATCCGTAATACTCCTCAAGTAGCAAATGGGAGAATATTTTTAAAAATATTTTATCTATGAATCTTTGCTTATTAAGGGAAAGAGAAATCCTAAGCTTTTTTAAAAACACATTTGCCAAAACATAATGAAAATACTGTCTGAAATTCTCTGTACACACTCTTCACATAGATGTTCTACATTACAAAAACAATGCTCAGACATTCATTTGTATACTCAGTTTCAGTTAAAAGTTCTAAAGCAAACATATTAGGGATGTACACTCCCATTTAATTGGTTTAACGGATTAAAGTGGGCGTGAATGGTGGGCTGCTCCAGCCCGACTAGGCTGGAGCTGTTTCCCCACCTGCATGCGTGCCCAGGCTCCAGACATGGGAGCAGCCCCCTGGCTGCAGCAAACGGGGAGATGCTCCAGCCCCCACCGGTTACTGGGTGAGTGATGCTTACTGGTTAACCTTTTCTCATCCCTAACATACATACACTCTCAAAACACAAGCCAACATCTACTGTTAGTGTATTGGAAGACAAACCTAGAATGGTTCATCCCAATACAATTAAGTAACTTTTTACAAAGACTCTTTTCAAAAAAGACAGGAAAACCAACCAACCAACCAACCAACCATAAAAGAGATAACCAATACTGTTTGAGGCTGTGACTTAGCAAAGTGCTTGAACTTTAGGGATGTGAAAGTGTAACCGTGTAGACTGTTAACCAATGAGCCTGGGCTTATCAGTTAACATGCACATAACATACACACAGGCTCCTGATGCATGCAGGGAACCGGCTTAAAAGCCCCCTTCCCCGTGCACACCAGCTCCAGGGAATCACGTGCCCCCCCCGACCCCTTCATGCTGTTGCCTCTTTTTTCCCCAGCAGTTATACAATTACTTCAACAAATGTATATTAACATCCCTATTAAACATGGATATGACTTTACAGTGATACAAATGAGACTGTCCATGTAATTAAATTAGGCAGTTGAGGAACTGAAGTCTGAATCACAAAAATGCCCCAACGTATAGGGTGTAACAGTCTATCAGCTAAATACTTTATCTTGAACAAAACCCTACTAAGTCCAGACCTAAACAGACAGTATGATTGATAACAACCTACATTTAAATTATACCATTCTGTGACTGTTCTCTAGCTTGTTCACAGAACAGAAAAGTGCATCACACCCATAACTTTGGTTAAAAATTAATAGCTTTGAGGAGCATGCTGATGCCACACTAACTAATGAAAATTTGTTCTAAAGCCTCTTTTTTGGGTACTAGAAGCATTTCAAACAATGTTTAAACTAGAGATGCAAGTGTTTAACCGGTTAACTGATAAACATCCGCTTATCGGTTCTGGTTTCAGTTCAACTCTTCTGCTGGTGCACCTGCCCCGGACTGCCAGACCCATTCCCAGGAGCCAGCTGCCACCCCATGCTGCAGGCTCTGCAGTATAAAGCTTATAGTGCAGAGCCTGCAGCGCAACCGGCTCCCCAGGAGCAGAGAGTATCAGTACCTCACAGCAGTATCAGTATCAGAGCCTGCAGCATGAGTAGGGTTGCTAGATACTTTCACAAAAAATACTCAACATGGCGGAAAAAAAAGACCAAAGTTGAGAAGAAAAAAAAAACTGCAGCCAAAAAAACCCCCACAAAAACCAGTCACTGAGTCTTTAAATACCCACGCCAGACGTGGCACAGCAAGAATGTCCTAAGCAGCCTTCTGTTCGAGAAAAACAGAAAATACCAGACATTTTACATGTCCAGTGTTTTCTGTTTTTTTTTTAACCAGACAGAGGCCGCAAATACTGGACTGTCCAGGCCAATACCTGGACACTTGGCAACCCGTAGCGTGAGGCAGCAGTCAGCTCTTTGGGAGACGGACCAGCAGCCAATGCGCGTAAGCCGGCTCTCTGTATGCACTGGCTCTGGCTCTCTAGCCCCGCTATTCGGGAGCCAGCTGCTGGTCCGCACTGCAGACTCTGCAGTATCAGAGCTTGAAGCGTGGGGCAACAAGCCAGCTCCCCACCAACAGGGCAAGTTCCCAGCATGCACCAGCTCCAGCTGCTGGCCCTGCTCCCCGGAGAGCCAGCAGTGGTGTGCGCTCTGCAGTAGCGCCCGCAGTGTGTGTAACCGCCACGGTTACATAGTTTCTTTTTTTTTTTAAATGGTTTTTACATCCTTAATTTAAACAAACTGTAAAAAATCAACTAATTTCCACAATAGCAATTTCAGGAACCCATAATGCAAGTGGAACAAATCACAAGGACATCATCCCCATTTCAAGTAGTTGTACAAATCCTGGAGTTTTAAAATTTTGTTGCTTTAAAAAAAAAAAAAAAAAAAATCAGTAAAAGTTTTGATTTAAATCCTCTTCTGCAGCACTTGGCTATGAGAAAAGAAATGGTGACAGTGACTGATTGGTTGTCATCTTATCACCCAGAGATATGGAAAAATAAAAATAAATAAGTTGATTTAATCAATTCTTTCCATTTTAATAATCTAAAAGTATTAAAATGACAGAATCAATAATGTATTTTAGAATGATCATTTTTAACCTGACAGCATCGTGGTTCATTACCTAATGAGCACTCTCAGAATACCTCGTCATGCATAGGCATATACCTCCTGGCTCCTTGCATTGGCTGGATCATATATACTGGGGCCACTTCCATCAATATCCCACCCACTGAATACTTTGAGGACTATGTTTCTCTTGTTATTTTGACGTTTTCCCCCTCTGTGGAGTGAATTTTCCTCCTATTCCTTCTATTCTCTTTTTAGTCTGTAGATATTTTTTTCTGTTTTGGTGGTTCCCTCGGAAACTCCTGCAGGAAGGTCCTCACAGAACCACCTAAGGGGAGAATTCCAATCTCCTAGTTTTATGATTCTACAGTGACTCCTTTCATTTTGTAAACGCACTCTTTTCACCATGATGCCACCAAGGAAAAGGCTGAGTGGGAGCTGGTTTGGACACCTTTTTCACTTATGATCTCATTGTGATTGGAAGCAGGACTTCCAAAGTGAGGAGTAGATACAATCTTTCCCCCCGACAATTCCCTCTGCTCTGTATGCATTAGAAAGAATTAAATTCGCAGAAGAGATATCAGTCTAGTTCTTCACCCCTTTTCATGTCTTGTTTTTAGATTAAATTTTCTTTTCAACAGTATCTCTCCAATCTAAATCTGGCACGTGAGAGTCAAAAATTACATTTGGTTTCATATCTGTAACCGAGATCAATGTGCTACAAAAGTGGGGGGGGGAGAAATCTATGGAAACTGATGAGAACATTGAGAGTTTCTTTGTATACAGTACTGATAGTATTACAGACTGAGGTACTGCTTATCAATGGTAAAAACAGGTAACTCTTGTACATTTCAGAGAGGCACAGCAATAGGGATGGAGCTTTTAAGCTGGCTCTCCCCAGCACCAGCTCCTGCTCCCCCACTTGCTGCCTCTCTCAGATAGAGGGGCAGCAAGGGGGGGGGGGCGCGGCTGACTAGTCACGTGACTACTCGACTATCCAATAAGCTTATGTTTATCGAGTATTTCACCAGTCACTTACATCCCTATTGCGAGGTCTGGGCATGAGGGGGTGAGGCACTTACCTCGCACCCTGCTCCATGGGGTACACTTGGCTCCATGCCCCCCACTGCTCCCAAGCACTACCCCTCCCCCAACTCTATGGGAGCAGCTGGGAAAAGCCTCAGGGGAAGCGGCTCTGTACGCTGCCTCTCCCCCAGCTGGGCAGGAGTGGGAATAGCAGCATTCAGAGCCGTTTCCTTCTCCATACCACAGGTTTTCCCGGATTAGATACACCCGGAGTATGGAGGTTGTCGTGTATCAACTATAAATGGTTAAGTAAAAGGAGCCTGTTTAATAATTAAGTCATTAAGTGTTTTAATATCATGCTCTGCAAAAAGCTGCAGGAGACACCATAAAGACCCACTTGTGTGCTTATAAGCTTCCATCTGAGTATCAGTGATCTACTTCATTATTTACCTAGAACTGGCATAATGACATGTACATGTTCATGCTGCCATGAGAAAGATCCCTATGTTTGGGAGTATGGCAAAGCATCTCATCTCACAAACCTGTGAGGATTTTGCAGCTACCAGAGAGGTAATGGGTTTTGTATGTTTGGGGAAAAAATGGGTGGAAAAAAATGGCTTTACTACTCTTTGCCAATTTACTGTGGAGTTGCATTAAAATTGAAAGGAAAATGCACTTTTTCCAGGAGAGAGTGAGTTCATGCAAAGTCAGCAGGTTGGCAGGGAAAGAGAAATTAGTTCTATTTGTAGAACAAATGAAGTTTAGTTATTCACTTTTGGGGATGCAGTTTGCAGTCTTATTGGACAGAAGGCAACTATATTGCCCATTCACGGATCCAGTTCATTCACCCTTTATACCATGGTCAGTCTTAAAAGTGCTGATGTATATAGTGAAACATTCAGCGGCAACAAATTCCCTATATATTTAAAATGGGAAATACCCTGGCAACTACTACTATGTCTGAAGCATTTTTAAGTGTGACCAATACCAGTCAAGAAAGCATCCCAGACCCGAAGCATTTCTATAGCACCCTTCCCATCCTGTTTTGGGGGGTTTGTTTTTTGGGCTTTTTTTTAAATGTACGTGCAATCTAGGCAAAATACAACATCATGTGCAGGAATTAAAGTTCTTATTATCAAGAGTTTGGTACAATTTATTAGTTAAGCAGATTTCCCCAAACAAGTACTAATACAATTTTCTGACTGCCAATTATTTCAATAGCTTTTTGTTACACAATATTAATGGGTACATCTGGTTTGGAAGTATAAATCATTTCCAGGGGGTAACATTTGGCACAGAATCAAGGTTCTCTCACATATATTTTCACATTCAAAAAATTCCACTCAGGGCAGAATCAAGACTCTTTCAATATTTGTGCAAAATCTGTTAAGGAGTAGCAACAACAGGGCAGCAGCAAAATGAAAACATGCAGTCCTACAACAAAGCAGAATTTTACACTTGTTTACTCTGTAGCGGTATAGCTCCTACTAGATTTATGATACACAAACTCTCAGAAAGACATGACTAAACTAATTCCTTCCACTTCCCCAAATAACACTTCTACAAACAAGTTCCTACCCCGTAATCCTCAGGCAGGCCTGCCAGACAGACAAAGTGACCTGGCTCACATCAGTTTCCCTCTGTTCCTGCAGCTTCTAGGCAAACAATGAATGCCAGGGCCACAAACACATTAGAACTGAAGAAATGTCTTGCTGCTAGCACTTGTTTTTCCATCTTGAAGTGGAAGTCAAATTTACCCAGGAAGTCTTAATTATATGAAACTCCACTAAAAAAAGTGCTAAAAAAAGTCCACTAAAACAGGCATCAAGCTGAAAGGAAAGAAGGCTAGTTTTATATGTTAAAAGACTTTTCCCACACTGACCAGGCACAATGCTTTCACAGCCTCCCATTCACTAATGAAATTCTGGCAAAAAGTGTCCTGCTAAAAATAAGGTCTGCTGGACAGACCACTATCGTTTTCACTGCCTGCTTGGAAAACATAACTTAATTATTAATTTATTAATTCAGCTAACCCACACAGATTCAGCAGCTGAATGCCTAATTAACTGAAAAGTGAAAAGCATCAATGTTGATGTCAGCCTCAGCAATCTTGAGGCAAAGTTGCTAGAGGGCAAAAAGAGTTAGCAGAGCTGTCATAGGAGACAGCCCAGCCTGACATTCATGGAGTATGTGACACTTCAAACTTTTCATAGTACAAACTTATTCTAGACTAATTTTTATGTCAGCACAGCTACCTGGTGCAGATAACACTTAACAGGGAAAAAAAAAAAACCTCTCCCCCTTCATAGCATCATATCAAATTTTTAATTTGCCTAAGGCACTGAACATGGCAACAGTCACAGGACAAAAACATCACTACCAAATGCAAAAAGCAGGCAATGAGATTACTTGGAGAGGAAGGAAGGTCCTGAGATTAAGTCACTGGCTTGGGACTCTGAAGAGACATTCTGTGCAACCTTGTACAGAGATTGTGATTTTTCCATCAGTCCTTTCCTTATAGGCGTGTTGAGAGGATAAATTCATTCATGCTTGTGAGGCACTCAGATGTGATGATAATGAGCACCATAGAAAAGCCTATATATTAAATAAAATATGCTGGCAAATTTTACAGCCTTAGCGTTATTGTTTAAAAATTAACTGGGGCCACAACCTCCCTCTAAATAATTCTGTCTTATTATATGATAGATTGATTTATGCTCCTAACGAGTGAAGAAATGAGAACTCAGTTAAATGTGTCATCAAAAAGTTTAAAAGACAAGACACAAAATATCCTGAAGTCCTAGAAGCACTACAGCCGTAATAATGTGCTCATGAAGAAATAAAAACTTTAATTTTGTGAACAAATGGAGAACATAATTATCAGCGATGGCATGCTGTGTTCTGATAGAAGAAGTGGGGAGAGGAAGGCTTAGTTACCCTCTTCCAATTGGGAAATGTACAAAGACAACTTCTGTTTATTTTTTTAATCCTTGAATTCCTGCTGCCTCTCTGTACCAGTGACTCCTGTAGCATTATGCCTCTACTTGAAAGTCTGGGCAGCTGCCTTATGAGACACCATTCTAGATACAGAATTGGAACGTTCTGTGAAACTAACAGGGAGGAAAATTAACCAACTGGTCATAGTTACAAAAAAGTTGAGAGGTTTCAAGACGGTTACAATGTGCCAGAAATAAAAGCTATTTCAGATCGAAAAGGTAGGCTAGATCTTAAAACCCTCTGATGAGATTGACTCTGTGGCTACAAACATGATCACACTTCAGGCTTAAGGTGCCATGGGAAGGGATAGGAGGATTTAAATGAAAATGAAGAAAAAAAACCTGGAAATTCCACAACAACTGACACTGGTTTATTTTTGTTTCCAAAGAATGATATTCAGTGTATTGCAGAAGCCAGCAACATCGCTCCCCTACTTACCTATATATTTAAACAGCATTTACTTAGCGTGCTCTTAAAATTTACACTCTTAATAGGTTATTGATTCATTGCTTAGTCACAAAGAAACAGCTTTTTAAAAAAATTGTGCAACCTATGATGTTCTATGAGTTACATGTAAGGGTTTGATGCCTCTGTTCAGTGCCTCCTTTACTGATGCCTCTATGCATCTCACTCTTTTCTCTTTCAAGGCTGACCTTACACTTTAATTTATTTTTACTTTTCTATATCATTGAATAAACTAATTTTATTTATATAAATTAATTCCTAACTGCACTTACAGTATACTTAAGCTGTATGAGATTTGTTCTTTTCATTCTGTGTGTTCTATAAGAATATATCAATCGATTTAGTAAGGCCTTTCGGAAAAGTTTTCCATTTTTAAAAAAGTTTCCAATAACTGCTAATAATGTAGCAATGGATATAAAATTATCAGTTCCATAGTCTAATCAGCAGAGCACTTAATTCTGAGTTCTTTCAACTGATTTTGAATAAGGAGTTGCATAAGTCCCTCTCCCTCCTCCTCCACCCCCACCCAGCAAGACACAACTTGGAAATATTTACCAATAAATATGGATTTTCTTTTAAAAAATACTGAGCTACAGTGGATAGGCATGAAGATGAAGACAGGTAGATTTCTCAAGCTAACCACTTTTAATGCAGGAATTAAAGATGAACTGCAAAATGTACACACAAAATTGTATGTACGTTAGCAACAAGTGAACCACCCCTAAAAGGATATGAAGGGCATTCAAAAGAGAAAAATGAAAATTCATTTCTGCCTCACTCCAATTCCCCAGCATGTACCAGGATATGAGACAGGTACTACAGAACCACCCTGCAGATTGAGGAAGTTTGGGAATCCAGTACTGTAATTTTGTTTAATACACTGTCAGCCTCTCCAAGATTTGTTGTCTATTGATTTATATACCCTTTGGGAATCTAAAAAAATATATATTGATATAGGCAAGTGAATTTTAAACTTGTTTATTGTATGAATGCTCATTTTAGCCTTGGCCAATAAGGGATTTAAAACATACTGCCAAAGTGAGTAAAAATCTATCATTTCTGTGTCTGAAGAATATGGAAAGGATTCGCTTACTATTCGGTGTTCAATTCCAAACCCATATGAATCCTCAAATAAATAGAAACAGGAACCAATTTAAACCACATTTAAAGGAAATCAATTTTGGTTCAGTGTACTAAAAAAAGAACAAAAGGGAAGTGGTCAAGGTTGAAACTAAGACTAAAAGGCCTGCCTATTTTGCCTGGAAGGCATGCTGCTTAATCAGAGGTGACTCAACAGCAACAGGAAAGATAAAAGGATCCTTGATACCATTTCATGCAACAACGCATTGGGAACATTTTTCAGCAAACTTATAAAAATCTCAAAGCTAATTACTCTTATTCAGCTTTTCCAACTAATTCTTGTCCAAGTGCAATGAACTTTTACAGTCAGCTTTGGTTTTGTTATCAGCATTACCATACATCTAAAACACAAGTTCAAACAGTAACATCACAGAACAATGATTAATGAGCTTATATTTAAAAATTATGTTTGTGCTTTGTATGGAAACACGTTCTTCAATACACAATAAAGGCCCAATCCTGCTGTCACTTAAGTCATGGGGAATTTTGCCACCAACTTCAACAAAAGCAGTGTTGTAACTTTATCATGCAATCATACTGTAAAAAAAGCGATTATTCAAATTTCCCTCAGGCAATGTAAAGCCATAAAAAAAAAAAAAAAGTCTTTGGTTTGGAACATCTGTCATGATGTCATGGAAAAAAAGCAGCAAACGAAACTTGCAATTATCTCCTAAACTGAGAAAACTGGAAAAGGCAGTATCTTTACCCCATCATGTGTGTCAAAAGTTAAGTTTTAGATTGAAAACAAAACTCAACAAACCTCTTACACCATCACTCCCCTTCCCTCCCCCCACAGAAGGCTAGAGAAGATTAGATAGATCAGGAGACATGGCTTCTTCTTTTGTTGGTGTCCAGAATTTCTCTCTGCCTCCTGAGCCAATTTCTCCCCACTAGCTGGTGGGGTAACTAGTGGTGTCCCCCAAGGGTCAGTCCTAGGACCAATCCTGTTCAACTTATTCATAAATGATCTGGAGAAAGGGGTAAACAGTGAGGTGGTAAAGTTTGCAGATGATACCAAACTGTTTAGGATAGTCAAGACAGAAGCAGACTGTGAGGGACTCCAAGAAGATCTCACCAAACTGAGTGATTGGGCAACAAAATGGCAAATGAAATTTAATGTGGATAAGTGTAAAGTAATGCACATCGGGAAAAATAACCCCAACTATACGTACAGCATGATGGGGGCTAATTTGGCTACGACAAATCAGGAAAGAGATCTTGGAGTTATCGTGGATAGTTCTCTGAAAACTTCCACGCAGTGTGCAGCGGCGGTCAAAAAGGCAAATAGGATGCTAGGAATTATTAAGAAAGGGATAGAAAATAAGACCCAGAATATCTTACTGCCCCTGTATAAAACTATGGTACGCCCACATCTTGAATACTGTGTACAGATGTGGTCTCCTCACCTCAAAAAAGATATTTTGGCCTTGGAAAGGGTTCAGAAAAGGGCAACTAAAATGATTAGGGGTTTGGAACGGGTCCCATATGAGGAGAGGTTAAAGAGACTGGGACTTTTCAGTTTAGAAAAGAGGAGACTGAGGGGTGATATGATAGAGATATATAAAATCGTGAGTGGTGTGGAGAGGGCCAATAAAGAACAGTTATTTATTAGTTCCCATAATAGAAGAACTAGAGGACACCAAATGAAATTAATGGGTAGCAGGTTTAAAACTAATAAAAGAAAGTTCTTCTTCACACAGCGTGTAGTCAGCCTGTGGAACTCCTTGCCAGAGGAGGCTGTGAAGGCTAGGACTATAATAGAGTTTAAAGAGAAGCTAGATAATTTCATGGAGGTTAGGTCCATAAAAGGCTATTAGCCAGGGGATAAAATGGTGTCCTTGGCCTCTGTCAGAGGCTGGAGAGGGATGGCAGGAGACAAATCGCTTGATCATTGTCTTCGGTCCACCCTCTCTGGGGCATTTGGTGCTGGCCGCTGTCGGCAGACAGGATACTGGGCTAGATGGACCTTTGGTCTGACCCAGTACGGCCATTCTTATGTTCTTAGCTGCAGTCTCTATTTTCTCTCTTCTATCTTGCCTTTCCCAGTTTCCTGTAACTGAACTCTTGAGCCTTGCTCAACTGTTCCAAACAATTCTCTAGACCATGGGTTCCCAAACTGGGGGGCATGAAGAAATTCCAGAGGGGGCACGAGGCAACCCAGCTTCCCCCCACCCCCATCAAGTTTTGCTGCCCTGTTCAGTTCCTTTTTTCCTTTTTTGGGGGGGCACAACAAGTTTTGCTGCTATTTGGTGGGGGGGGGGGGAGTGAGGGTTTTTCAAAAAATCAAAAAGGGGGGCGTGATGCCAAAAAGTTTGGGAACCACTGCTCTAGACTCTCAATGGATGAAGGGAATGCAGCGTAGAGACAAAAGGCTTGTTATTACAATACTGGAATATCAGAACACCTTTCCTGACCAAAAGTGTAACTGTTTTAAACATCAGAGGGGTAGCCGTGTTAGTCTGAATCTGCAAAAGCGGCGAGGAGTCCTGTGGCACCTTATAGACTAACTGAAGTGTTGGAGCATAAGCTTTCGTGGGCAAAGACCCACTTCATCAGATGCATGAGACCTGATGACGTGGGTCTTTGCCCACGAAAGCTTATGCTCCAACACTTCATTTAGTCTATAAGGTGCCACAGGACTCCTCGCCGCTTTTGTTTTAAACAGACAGACTCCTACTGCTCCCTATTCTTCCTAGCTTTTGGTGTCTCTTTCGTCTAAGTAAATATTTACTTTGTTCTTTGGGACAGAACTGCACCTAATTCCGTATGCAAAGGGAAGTTAATGTTGCTCCTTAATCTATCCAAGATATTTAATCTACAAACATTGGTGCATCATTGTAAGGAATAACTGAACAAGCAAACGAAAAGTCAACATGTTTCAGCACTGCATGTTTAGTGTCTCAGTTAACTTCCCCGCAGCTAGGGTTGCCAGATGGTCTCCCAAAAAATACCGGACACGTGGTATTTTTTGGTCAAACAAAAAAAAAAAAACACCCCACGAACATGGGATAAGCAGCCACGATCGGCTCCCAGCGGGGCCACGATCGGCACTGGGAGCCTGTGATTGCGCAGAAGCCTTGCCGGGGCGGGGGGGAGTGGCTGGGACTCCCAGCCACTCCCCCCACCCCGGCTAGGCTTCTGAAGCACCCAGAGCGGTGATCGCAGCCCCGCCGCCCAGCTGGGACTCCCAGGCTGGGAGGTGGGGCCGCCATCGATGCTGGGAGCCTGTGATCGCGCAGAAGCCTGGCGGGGGCAGGGGGGAGTGGCTGGGAGTCCCAGCCACTCCCCCCGCCAGGCTTCTGAGCAATCACAGGCTCCTAGCGCTGATCGTGGCCCCGCCTTCCAGCCACTCCCCCCGCCCATGCCAGGCTTCCATCCATTGCACATGTCCGGTATTCTGATTTTTTTAACCGGACAAAGAACGCAAATACCGGACTGTCCAGTAGAATACCGGACACCTGGCAACCCTACCCACAGCTGCAATATTAGCAGTTACCTCTTCCAAGCCCAGCTAACTAGGGTTCACATAGTTTAGTATTCCACAAACAAAACTGTTTATCACATAACTTTGCATGTAAGATGCACTTTGTTTTTTGGGGGCCAAAAAAAAGCAACAAAAGTGAGTGAATGCAGGCCTCTGGCTGTGACACATATTCAAGATTCTTTCATGAGACTGATATTTTCAAGAGTGATCATATGGCTTCTGATATCAATCAAAATATTCCATCACTGATATCTTAACATGACTGAAGTGTGCAGATTTCTGCATTAGGCCACAAGCAAGCCATTTATTGAGTGGACTTCAGAATTTCCTCCATCAGAAACAAAGATCTTAAGAACGTGAATAGAAAGGAAGCTATTTCCCAAATAGCAGCCATGCACTGGGAACAATGTTCCTTATAAACTGGGTGCTTGTGCAGCCACTCAGGGGAAATTCAAATGCCACTCAGGTGATTAGCAAAGTACCCACAGCTAAGTTTTTGTTTCTACTGGTGGTGCACATTCCCACATGCCTTGGTGCACATACATTTACTCTGTACATGGATGGAAAAAATTAGCAGGAACACTGATTGGGAGGAACACTCTCATAGGAAAACTGGAATGGTTTCTTTCAGAGGTGCCTCAGTTGTCCACCACAGCAACATTCCTGAACATCATCCATCTTGGCTGATAAACATGGAAAGGGATTTGTAGTCACCTTCCTTCTCTTTAACTATTACACATAGTTCATGGCACTCATCCTCTTTTATGTAGTTGGGTTGCAGTTTTCAAAGTACAAATGCATGAACTCCAATTTTTTTATGTGCATTAAAAACTTCCTTCTCCATGCTGTGAGTTAGTTGAGTGGATGCTGTGGTTACCAGTACAGTAATAAACATGTCAGAAAAAGTGATGCAACTGTCTGTTTAATTCTGTTTTCCAGATGCTGAACTAGGCCACACAGAATTTTAAGGAAGCTTGTGAATGCTAATGTGCAACATTACTGCAGTATTACTCTACAGCAGGGGTGGTGAACCTTTTTTGGGTCAGGGGCCACGGACCCACAGAAAAATCAGTCGGGGGCCGCACACAAGCGAGAAACAAAAAAAAAAAACCCAAAACCAACCCTCACTGTCATGACCCCCAGCTGAGAAGGAGAAAGGCACTCCCTTGCACACTAGCCCTAGGCTAGTAGATTTTGTGTACTCCAGCCCTGCGGTGGGGTGGGGGCAGTCTGCAGTGCCAGTGCAAGCTTCCTAATATTGGAGGGGAGCCCTGAGCTTTGGGGGCTGGATCTAGGTAAGCCAAAGGTTCCACACCCCTGCTCTACAGCTATGCTTTACAGAAAAAACAAACACATTCCATTGGGAGCAGGCTGGTCCCACCACAGACAGGTTAACCATTTACTTATCTAATATCAAGTAAGCCCTTTTATGAAAGATTATAATAGTCTTGCTAGATTTGCCAGAAAAAGGTTCATACAGTGTAGGCATAAGACTTAGTGATTCACTTGGGGGGGAGGGGAACACAGAGTAATTACTTTCTAAACCCCTAAGAGAGAATGGGAGTAAGCCTCCCTATTCCGGTCAAAATACTTAGCAGGGCTCACACTAGTGCTCTAAAAAACTACAAACATTTTGAAGTTGTTTGGGCACTGAAGTCAGCCTTACTTCAATAAGCGGAAAGACATACAAAGTGCAGTCTGGTTGATCGTTGGTTGTGCCAGCCTTAAACTTCTTTGCTTTGACTTGATTCAGAGCCTAATGTAATGCTTTGATATATTCAAAAGTTTCAGAGGGGTAGCCGAGTTAGTCTGTAACAGGCAAAACTTAAATAATGAATAGTCTGGTAGCACTTTAAAGACTAACAAAACATGTAGATGGTGTCATGAGCTTTCGTGGGCACAGCCCACTTGTTTAGTGGGCTGCACCCATGAAAGCTCATGTTTTGTTGGCCTTTGATATATATTTGCCAGGATTAATAAGCATATTTGCTACCAGGCTAGCAATAGCCACAAAACCAACAGTTTTTGTTTTGCATTTAAGTAAGAGTACAATAACTCAAACAGACATGTTAGGACCAAGTACTTCACACAGCTTCTGTTTGTGAAGCTCATTCATTTCATTTCTTCCTCCCTCAAGCTGAAAACATAGTACTGTTGGATGCATGTAACTTCCCCTGCTGTTTCAAGGGCTCTAGCAATTTAAGCACATTCTACAGTATTTATGTCAAAGGTTGTCAATGCCCATAGGCAGAGTGTACTGTCTATTGCTTCCTGGTTATAGTGTTTTACCAGAAGAAGAAAACACTATCTTTCAGAAAAGAGCACACAAATTATAAAGCCAGTGTCATCTTGTGGATTTAAATCAAGCTTGGAATTAGGAATTCCTAAATTCTAATTCCATGGAGCCTGGAGCAAGTCTTTATTTAACCTTTCAGCTTTAGTTTACCCATCGACAAGGTATACCTAATACTTGCCTATCTACCAGGAGAACTGTGCAAAGTCATTAACCCATGTTCACCTACTCTTTCTGTGTCTCAGTTCCCCTCTGTACAAAGAAGGCAACAGCATGGCCCTACCTCACAAAGACATAATCCATTAAGAATGAAGTATTCAGGTGCTATGGTAAATGAAGGCTATATGACTGAATATGAGAAAGAGAGATAGAGAGAGCACGGACACATGAGCCCAACATACTGTAAAGCACAACTAAAATCACCCCTTCACTCTACTAAAACACATACAGGCACTCAGTGTTATCCCTAGGCAATGGTGCTTTTAAAGGGCCTCACACTGATAGTGCAACTGCTAGGAGACACCAGGTTGCAATGATGGCTGAAAATAGTGACCCTCCAAGATGGAGCATCTTTGGACTTTATTTAGACCACCCTGAGGGTCAGCTAAAGATACATTCTCCTCTGTAGATGCCATCTGGAGCATCACCACAATTCTAAATTCCAATTTTTTAAACTGCCTATTAAAGGGGTTTACATGTCACAAAATAATCAAGTAACAGTTTTATCCTAACTCCTAATCGTTTTGCCAAACAAGTTAGGTTAGAGGGAACTTTCACTAAGTACTGTTTTGTTACTGAAGTTGTGTGACACATTTGATTGCAAGCATAATCCTATCCAGTTAAAAGCAAGCACAACACAAGTCTATAAAACACATTCCCTTTTATGAAAGTTCCACACCACACAACAGCTTAATCTTATTTCCTAGAGAACACAACATATGATAAAACCTCATTTAATATTCATAATAATATTGATTTATCCTGGCTATGAATCCTTTGAAATAAAGTCATTGGAACTGCTTTATCTTACAACTGGAGAAACAAAAATCAATGGACACTGAGCACACCAAGCAAATGTCTCGATATCATCTTCCAAAATTATGAAGAATCGAGACAATTTAGGGAGTAACACTGATTTTTAATACAATATAGTAGCAAAAAGGGATGGGGAGAAAGCACAGATCTCTGTAGCAACTAAAATTCTAGCCTGTCTGTCATCATTAGTTAGAGCTTATTCTTTCCTCAGAGGCATGCTTCTCCGATGTGATCATAATGTGACCATCTGATGATATGCTGACAAATGACTTTACCTAATGTATGAATGCACTGAGTGAATGGGCTGGATATTTATAGCTTCTCTCTCTCAACAAATTTTCTAAAGAGAGATCTCTAATGAGATCTCTTTAGAATAGCATATGGGTTTTTGTCAACAGTATTCATGTGCAAAAACCATACTTCTACAAAGATATTATTTATGATAGGGTGATCATGTATCCACTGAGCAGTTACATGGGTGAAGATTTGCATTTACCAGCATGTACACTAATAACTAGGTTGACAGTATTTTTATACTGATAAATGCAATCATCATATATAAATTATTGCATTGTGAAGATGCCTGCCAGAATGGGAAAGAATTAAAATTAACTGTCAAGCAAGCACATAACAGGAAAGCTAAAAAATAAGCTAAGTACTTAACACTGCAGGAAATTCTCATACCACCTCTTATACTTATTCCTATACTTTTAAGCACTGTACTTTCTTTGTTGACAAAACAGTGGAGGTGCCCACAATGAAATGTTTCTTCTACCAATTTAACTCCCTTGTTATGCCAACATAATAAAACCACCTCAACGAGCAGCGTAACGCGTACGTTGGTGTAGCTAGGGCAATGCAGTATCTGTACAGAGACTTTGCATTCATTACAATGGTTGTTGGCAGTCATTCTTGCCTATTTCACTGCTCGTGAAATTAACAAGAAAGCCAGCTCTCTGCTCCCAAGTCAGGCTGCCACCCAGACTCTCCTGACTTCCCCCCTACCCCCTCAGGGAGCCCTGCTGCCCCCTGTGGTCTTGTCTCCCTGCTGGGAACATGGTACTTGACTAGACTCTGGGCACAGCGTGACATTATACTCGGAATTCTCTATAAAAACATACTTATGCTATGAATAGGTGTTACGGGGCCGCACGCACCCCAGGTCTCGGGGTCACTATGGCCCAGCGGCCGAATCTCTAATTACCCCCAACCAAGGTTCAATATGGCCCAGCAGCCGAGTCTCTAATTGCCCCCACCGTGGTTCAATATGGCCCAGCGGCCGAGTCTCTAATTGCCCCCATTGGAGTTCTATATGGTGTGGCGGGGAAGGGGGATCCGGACCCTCCCTCTCCACTGGACCCCAGCCCCGGGGCCCTATCAGTGGTGGGTGGTTCCCACCACTGGCTCCGTGGGGAATCCTCCCCAAAATGCACCGAGCCCACCGGTGCACCTCCTGCTCCCTGCCCTGGGCTACTTCCTACCCCATCCGCGGCGGCTGGTGCAGCGTTGGCATCGGGTGAGGTGGTGCTGGGGGGCATGGTGGCCACTAGTGGCGCAGTGGGGGCTAGGGTAGCTGTAAGCCGCGGTCGGTGGAGGCTGCTGTCAGTGCGGTGGTACCTCTGGCTGTTCCTGTGGTCTGGCGGGAGCTCCTTCCCTTTCAGTGGTCAGCCCCAACCGAGCTGCTCCTCTGGCCTTTATACTAGCCCTGCAGTTGGAGCATGCCCAACAGGGCCTCGGGGGAGGGGCCTTCTCAGCCCAGCAGTCCTGGTTAGCCTTCCCTTGGTCAGTGTGGGGCTGGAACCTCCCCCCCCCCCATCACAATGGAACATAAACATACTTTAGGCAGGATAACTCATGTAAGGTATCACTGAAGAAGTTATGGTTCAGTGAATAGGATTATCCTATTTGTATCTGTTTGCATGTTTCATTTGTGTACCTGAAGTTAGGAATACTGACTATGTACCTCTATTTCAAGTATGCTCGGTAGTCTGGGTGAGGCTCGCTGCTAGCACTTCAAGTAGAACCATGGAAAAGCCAGACAGGGCCCCCCTCAACAAGGGCAATGGACTGTGAAAAGGCCAACTCATGGGCCCTGTGATGCTAGAGAGTCAAGTGACCTGATCACCAACTAACCTCCATCCTGTACTGTTGAACTATTCCATCTGTGGGTGGAAGAATCAAACAAAGGATTCGAGCCTTATGGAAATCCTATATAGAACGGGGGAGCAAAACAATCATAGTCTTAAATTTGCTCTCCTCCTCCCCCTCACACAAAGATATTTGCAAATAACTGGAAACAAGAGGACTCAAACTGCCAGGGGAAGGGGAAGGGGAAGGAGAGAGTGCTGGACCCAGGCTAGGAAGATACCTCTGGCCTATGAATCAATCTACCTAAAACAATATCTAGGGTGAGAAACTATTACTGGTAACCAATTTCTTTGGTGAATCAAACTTAGTTTTCATGCTATGCTGTATTTTTTTAGCAATCGGTCTTGTTCTGTTTGCTACATATTTAATCACTTAAAATCTACTGTCTTGTAGTTAATACACTTATTTCTTATGTATAATATAACCCAATGAATGTACATTCTAACTTGGGTGGGGAGGAAGCTGTGCATACCTCCCTGCACAGGAGAAGGAAGTGAATTTCATATAATGTTGGGTCTATACTCCAAGAGAAGTGGGCACCTGGGTGCTAGGGCAAGTCCCTTAAGCTGAGCCTTCCCAGAGCTGATCTCAGTTTCTGTATCCTTCTGCAGTTGGACGTGTCCCTGCCTGAGTGCGCTGGGGGAAGCTTAAGAGCCTGGCTTCACAAGACAAGGTTAAAGGGTGGCTAGGATGGCAGAAAAGGCAGGCTCAGTGGCATCTCAGCTCATCAGGTGACATCCCAAGTGGTTCAAGCCATCACATGCGGATCTCCCTGCCAGAGGCAAGAAGCCCAGACTGCCCTCCCACCTCCCAGCTGGGAGTGCAGGAGCAAGAAACACCAGGGGGGCAGCTGGCTCCCAGTAGGGAACTGCATGGAACTGAAAGTTCAGTCCCTCCCACACTGCCCCTCTTCAGTTGGTGGAAGCACTCCTAGTGAGGACATGCACCAGCGACAGAAGGAGGTTCATACAGACATCAGCCACTGGACCAATTAATGTGGTAGCTGAAAGTCGATGTAACATAGGTAGACTTATTTTGGTACTGTAGACATAGCTATATATTCAGGGTTTTTTTCTTGAATTTTGCTTACTTCAATCATGATTGCATGATCTGCTTTACAGGTTAGGAAATGTTATTTTTGTGGTTAGTGGAGGAACTCCTAAAATATGACAACTTAAGATGTGAATAAAGAGGAGTTGGTATGTGGCCTCATTGACTGCTTCTGTAGTAACTGGTAGAGAAGAACAACAGTCAAAATGTGAGGCTTCCCCATTTTTAGCTACATTTGTTGAGAAAACAACTCAGTATTTCTTCAAGACATTTCCTCCACAATATAGGGTTAAGTGACTCAGAAAAATACTACTCCATCCACAAAGACCTTCCTACTTTTGATCCTTAAAGACACTCAACTGTACTAACAGAATCAAATACTAGAAGTGGAAGGGACCTCAAAAGATCATCAAATCCAGTCCCCTGCCTTCATGGAAGGACCAAGTACCATCTAGATTATCCTTGATAGATATTTATATAACCTGCTCTTAAACATCTCCAGTGATGGAGATTCCACAATCTCCTTTGGCAATTTATTCCAGCGTTTAACCACCCTGACTGTTATGAAGTTTTTCTCCTAATGTCCAACCTAAACCTCCCTCTTCACATCTTAGCATTTATATACTATGGGTCAGATTTTCAAAGTATCTAAAAGCTGCCAAGGAGCGTCCAGCGGAATTTTTAGAAGCATCCAAGCAGGGTAGGGCTCTAACTACTCTGTTAGGCCAACTTACAGCTACTGCACTGATTGCTGCTCCTATTGCTACCTTAAGTAAATCTGGTAGGTAACCTATATCATTCTCAATTTCAAAATCACATATCTACACAGTGATGTAGTACTAATGTTAGAAAACAAAAGCGCAGCAGAAGTTCTCAGGTTGGTAATTCTGATATGCACAAGATAGTCTCCAAAATCCATTGGTGTATAACAGCACCATAAAATAAACCACCCATATTCAAAACCAAGTAAACTGTATCTAATTTAAAATCTGTGCAACAGCAATTTTGAGGCTTCACATGAGTAATAATTACACACATCGTATTAACATAAACTGCGTGTAACTGGTTTTATACAATCAAACTAGAGTTGCAAGCCATATCCAAAGCACATGTTTACTTCATCAAAATGACCACTGGCAGCACACTTTAAATACTGGTTTTGGTGTTTTTGTTTTTTTACAATATCAATATTCTGTGCACATTACAAATAAGGGCAAGAGTTCAGTGGCTTGAAGCAGCTACTTTTGGGCCACCCTATAAACCCACTTTAACTGGCTGACCAGATAAGGGCTGGTGAAAAACCATTATCAACCTCACTTATTCTTCACACACTTATTCTGACAGCCCCCAAACATACCCCAGCAGTCTTGACATACAACCCAATCACTACGACTCTCTGCACTCGAGCCCCACCTGCCACAGCCCTCAACATGCCCCACTTACTCCTGGCTATATCTATGGTATCCCACATGGTTTATAATTAGGGATGTTAGCATATAGTCGAGTAAATGATTAATCAATAAGACTCAGCTTCTCGGTTAATCCTATCGAGTACAGGCACTCCCCTCCCTCCCTTGCTGCCTCTGTATCAGAGGCAACAAGTTGGGGGAGACAGGAGCCAGTGCCTGTGGGGAGCCAGCTTTTAAGCTAGTTCTCCATGGGTACCTGATCCCGCAGAGACACCTGCCCTTCCCCCTTGCTGCCTCCCACAAAGGTGGGGAAGTGGGAGCTAGTGCTCAGGGACATCTGGCTTAAAAGCTGGCTCCCACCGAGCACTGGCTTTGCAAAGCCCCCACTCCCCACCTCACTGCTGCCTCTCTATCAGAAGCAGCAGCGCAAGGGGGGCAGGTGGTATGCCAACACAGACCCTTGTCCATGGGGAGCTTGGGCAACCTGGGGACAGAGGCTGCTGCCACCTCACACTGCTGCCTCTGTATCAAAGGCAGCAGCACAGGGTGGCAAGGGGCCAGGAGCGCACCAGCTGCTAACCTGCCCCCAGGAACTAATGAATAATCGTGTAACTGCTAAGATTTTGTGCGATTACACAATTATTGAATGAATCGACATCTAACATCTCTAGCTATAATATCCATTTTGGTTAGACATGACGTAATAGTGTCTTTTTACTGAAGAAGGAAGGTATTTATAAATTGTACAATGTTGCATATGTCCTTCTGGTGTGAGCATCTTCTAAAAGGGAAAAGTGTTGAGGATTAGGAAGAGGGTATGATAAACTAAGGTTTCATACTGCTCAGAGTCAAAGTACTACACAAGAGAATACTCAAAAGTATTCTGCAGTATCTTTTAAAAGCTTTCCTCAGGACATCAGACATTTCTCCCCTGAAGGACTCTGCATGGGATGCTGTATGCAGGAAAAGATGACAGGCTTACCAAATTCCTGTGCCACATTTAAGAATCCTGAGCTTACTCTATAACTTCAACAAAAACTCAATCATACACCACTTAAGTCAAACAGATGTTTGACCATTGCCTTCAAAGAAGCTAGAATCAGCAACTACATTAAGGTACCAAAGGGGTGGAGCAAGCACTGTCCACTCATTCCACGTGGGCTGCTTTAACATCCTGGTTCTGAGCCAGCACTGCTCTGTGTTTTAAAATCTGTTCTTTTGCTAATACAACCTACTGCATCAGCTGTGTTCAGTGTGGCTCCCGGGCACTCAATGGTTTTGATGCCTTTTTTTGCAGTAACACTGACTCTTCTGGATTGCTATGCTGAACGACACTTCCGTTTTACGCATATTGCCCAATTTGATCCCTTACTGCCAAATTAATCACTGACTGTGATGTGTCATCGTACAAGTCAGCCCTCCTTTTGCTTTCTGTAGCACTGTTTGTATAGTGCGACTCATCTGATAAATGTTCCCTGTGTTCATCATCTTCCACCTAGGACTGAATTCTACCCTCTGTTTACACCCTGTACGGCCCCACTCATTCCAATGGGAGTTGCGTCCAATGTGAGCAGCATAGCGCCCAGAGGCTTCAGAATGAAAGGAAGGCGGTGAAAAACCACCGGATGGATAGGAACCATTTCCTTACTTGGCATTTCCCACGTCATGCAAACAGGGCAAAATCTTACTTGCCAGAGAAGCTCGAACACACAAATAGACTTAAGAGGAGCAACATTTGTCACCTCTGAACAAACCCAGTGACGAGAAACTCTGAAAGCATGCCAGGAGTATACCGATAGGCCCTAGCCACAGCAAAGGTGTTGCTTCTACCTTCTGACTGTTGTAATCATGCATATATAAAATAATTAAAAATTCACTGTAACTTCTCTTATTAATCACATCAAATACTACTTGCAACTGATACCAAATGATGACAAGAAAAAGAAGCCAGGTTCGTCAGGAGGAACTGACAAGAGAGTGAGGATTGAAAAGGTTATAAGTATGCCCTTCTACCAAATTCTTGCCAACTCCAAGGCAGAAGGAAGATGTTGGCTACCACTAGCCTGCCTCCAAAAGGCAAAGCAGCTAGCAGCCAAAAGCTCAACTCTCCTGTTAGGTCACAGGCAGTAGGGAGTGAGGGGGGGAAGCAACAGGGACTGAGCCGGCAACAAGGACTGAGCCGGACAATACACATCACTAGACACACAAGTTATTTTACCTTTTTCCTCTCCTTTCTTTATCTTTGATGCCTGTTGGCTCTATTACCTCTTTGGATCAAATCCTTTGAAATCTGTCTGACCCCACTCTCCCATGCTCTATGCAAATTGGCTTATAGATCACTCGAAGGTGCTTTAGACAAAATCTCATGTAACATATCCATTTTAAAGTTACAATTATCAGATGAATCTATGTATGTATCATTCTTGCATTAGGGATGTGAATGAGTAACTGATACCTGGGAGTGGGCCGCCATAGGCAGAGGAGAAGCTGACTGCCCCATGCACATTTGGCCTGGAGCAGCAGCCCCATACACAGGGCTGCTGGCTCCTGCTAAGGTTTAGTTGGTTAACTGATTAACCAGGATTTTTCATCCCTATCTCGTATGTGAAGTTAGAAATATCAAGTGTGAATCCATTCATAGTTTCAAATGTGCTAACAAGGGCCATTAGTACCTAATGACTCAGTACTCAAGCCAACGACCTGTGGATGGTCATGTTTGCCTGTGAGCCCAAACTGTGTTTAGTCCTCAAAAGACATATGACCATGCCCACCTGGTACTAGAATCCATCTTGAACCTGGTATTTTTCCCCATGAGGATGTGCAAGGCTCAACAAAGGGTTCCTGCCCTGGGAGAAAGTCTATTTAAGCAATGGGAAGCAATCAGCCTTTGTCTTCAGCTAGCCTTTGAAACTGCCTGGCCCACCTAAGAGGATACTTGACAATGAAAAGCTGTAGACCCAAGCCACAGTAAAAATAATTCTAACTTGAAGTTCTTTACCTGAGATAAGAACAGCTGTTTAGGGTAAAAATTTGCACAATGACAAGTTTTAGTGGATTAAAACTAGCTAAGAATTTTTGTTCATTTTAATTTAGTAACTTACTTTGATCAGACTGTTTTCACATTCAACCACTTAAATCCTACTTTTTATACGTAATAAAAATACTTCTATCATCAAGCCCAGTGTAAATAATTATTACCCCAGGGGATGAGGGGGAACAACCACTGTGCATCTCTCTCTTTCATTGATAAAGTGGGCAGACCTCCGGTGAGCTGCTGTCGGCTGGCCCGGGCTAACTGTAGTGAGACATACCCCAAAAGACTATGGTGCTAAGCAACATGCAAGAATTCACTGAAAGAAAAGAACACAGAACATACGTTTAATCAATTCAGGGAACAAAACAGGAATGACCTTGTGGGAATGGCTAAGTTGTTATTTAG
This sequence comes from Pelochelys cantorii, assembly GCA_032595735.1. NCBI lineage: Eukaryota > Metazoa > Chordata > Testudines > Trionychidae > Pelochelys > Pelochelys cantorii. The sequence goes on from CM064327.1 coordinate 103,405,373, forward strand.
AGTGGGATTCAATACGATGTTACACTGTTTACATTTTATTTAAGGGGATGCGGCTCTCAGTTTTTCGATAAATCTGTTTTGATTTAAGATAATCTTGGTTTTTGGACATTTAGGTGAATAATTCATTGTGTAATGTTCTCAGAAACAAAGTAAACCTTCTGCTTTTGGTGGAATATAAAAGAACTAAGACATACTTAGCCTGGGGCACCTAGTCCAAGGAAAAAGGCAAAAGAATGCTCCCCACAAATCCAAGGAGCTTTGATTAGATATCATCTGTGATTATTGTGGAATATGGTGACCACCACAGAAAAAAGGAAGGAAACAAAAGTCAGTCTGGTTGCATTTATTCCATTTTGTATGCAAACCAATATTTACAATAACTTTTCCCAAACCATTTTTCCTGCTCTTCAGCCAATTTCCCACTCAGAATTATACTTTACTTCTCATTCTATGGATGGCAATTCATCTCAGATGTGAACTCTGTCAAATGCCTTTTGAGCATGGGAGTATATTACATTGACTGAATCTCCCACATTTATCATGCACTAATATTTTCAAAGAGTTTCATCAAGGTAGTTAAGCATGATTTTCTCTGCTTAAATCCATGCTGCCTGTTCTTAATAAAATCTGCGTTCTTCCAGGGGTTGTCTTATGATACCCCTTAAGACAGTTTCCAATAATTATTTTCCCCAAACCAGCATAAAAATATATTATACGTAGCTGAAGAGTTCTAATGCTACATTACACTGTTTAACGTCTATATGGATGGCCTATATGGGTTCAAACTGCACCCAAACTGTTGTCAAAGTATTAGTCCTTCATATGCCTCCATGCATGTGGATGATGGGTAACACTAGTCTTCACTACAAGGGCATGTCTACACTAGGAAATTATTTCAAAATAACTTGTGTTGAAATAGTAACTCCCAAAATAATAATTTCAAAATAGCGTGTCCATCCACACTACAGGGAAGTCTCAAAATTAGTCCGAGGCAAACTCCCTTAATGTATACGCGCTACCTCAACTTAGAGCCCCAGGAAGCACTGGGGAGTAATTACTTTGAATGACTCTGGGGAGTAGTTATTTCAAAATAGCAGCAGTGGAGTGTCCATACTACTGCTATTTCAAAATAACTATTTTGAAATGAGCGTTATTCCTCGTGGAAAGCAGGAGTTATTTCAAAATAACGCTCTGCTTGTTATTTCAATATAAGGGCTTAGGATGTAATCTTGAGAGGTGTTCGGTAACTCCAGCTCCCAGTCATCTCTCATTTGTCTTTAAGTGGGCGTCCCTAGCGTTCAGGGCTGTATCTCTCAAAATGCAGCTTAACAGAAGACATTTAAATAATAATTATACTTAACTATTTCCTCATATCCAGATTTAAACCCCTATCTTTCATTATAAATTACACAATGGCTTATTTTATCTTTCGTGCATTTTGCATATATATTTGTAAAGGCAAGTATGCTTATAAATTCTTTAGGGTTACATATTGTAGAGCTGAGCACCTTCTGGAAAAGAGGTTAATTAAAAATGTCATCCCTAATTCAATGGAAACACCTGTCTAACTATTCATGCAAAAACAGATACAAACAACATGTTTTTTTTAATTCCACTGAAGTAAAAAGTCCAAAAGCCTCACACCCCAGAGTGAAAAAGATATACTAGGATTTTTTAATCTGATTTTCCCTTTTGGCACCATAAATTCTAGAGTCTGCAATATCTACATTGGCTGCCACATATATTTGGTATGTTGTACTAAATCAGGCAGATTAAATAACTATTGTGCAATGATTTCATCTGTTCAGTTTAATTCTCCTCCCCTCCCCCAGCATATCACTTTGGAAACCGCAATAGACCAGTAACTGAGAGTTGCTCTCTAGCTGGAAGAACTCCCTCCCCCCCCCCAGGTCTGACATGCATTCACACATACTGCAAGTCAGCTTTCTAGAAGTACCAGAAATGCTTTGATGTTTCTCCATTCATGGGGTTAAGGAAAAGAAAGAGGAGCAGCAGGTTTAGAGTCATTCCTTAGACAAGGAAAAGTAAACAGACTTCAAAACAGAAGGACTAAGCTACAGTCAGTTCTCCCATCCAACTTCAAGAAGAAAAAGAAAACGCTTAAGGAATTGAATAAGATAAAGTAACACAAAGTACTCATCTCTGGTTTATATCTTATAGCAGGGGTGGGAAAGCTTTTTTGGGTCAGGGACCGCTGACCCACAGAAAAATCAGTTAGGGGCCACACAAGTGAGAAGCCAAAAAACCCAGACCCCCATTGAGATGGCCCCCAACTGAGAAGGAGAAAGACACTCCCCACATTCCCTTCACACACCAGAGCTCTGGGGGGCCCAGGCTAGAGATGTAAGCAAGTAGTCAAGTACTCGACTACCCAATAACTCTAAGCTTATCAGGTAGCTGAGTTGAGTACTCGACTACTTGCTTTCCCCGCCCCCTTGCTGCCTCAGTATGAGAGGCAGCAGGGGGCCGGGGGGGGGACGACATGAGCTGGTGCTGGGGGGGGGGGGGGGGAGCCGGCTTAAAGCTGGTTCCTCCCAGAACCATTTCCCCAGTGCCACCTGTCCCCCATGCTGCTGCCGCTATCAGAGGCGGCAGTGGGGGGGAGAAGGGGGAGGGGAGGCTGCCGTGAAGCAACCTGTTTGCAGTGGCCCAGGCTGGCCATGGGCAGAGGCTGCTCTGGCAGCAACCCCTGTCCACAGCCAGCCTGAGCCGCCACAAACAGGGGATGCTAGTCCCAGCTCATGCCCGTCTGGGACTGCTGCACCTCTGTACTTCAAAAGGCAGAGCCACAGCAGTCAGGACCGGCATGAGCTGGGCCTGCTCAGTCCCGGCTCATGCCGGGTCCATGAGCTACCCATACTGCGGCTCTGTCCCGGCTCGCACTGCCTGAGCACCTGGCTCCCACTACATTTACACTGCAGAGTCACAGCAAGGGTAGCTCCTGGACTGGCGCTGGGACAGAGCACCTCCCCTTATCAACTAATTGTGTAGTTGATACAAATTGTATGGACTACACAATTAGTCAGCGACCAGCCTCTTAATATCCTTAGCTCAGGCTAGTCGGTGCGGTGCGGTGCACTCCAGTCCCACGGCGGAGGGGCTGGAGCACCAGTGCAGGGTCCCCAATGCTGGGGGGGGAAGCCCAGAACCTTGGGGGCTGGATCCAGGCAAGCCTTAGGTCTCCACCCTTGTCTTATAGAGTCTTCTAAAGTATTCATCACTGCCTTTTCAACAATTTTACAATACTATCAGCATAATGAAAATTAAAAGCAAGTAACAGGGTGATGTTTGGGTTTTTCCAAGACACATTTAGCCTTTCATTTTTTTCCAAGCACACAGGAAATACTTGGCAGGTTGTTGCATCCCACATGCTATTTAATATTACAAAAATGATCAATATTTACGAATGCACAATGAAAAAGAAGAAAACAAAAGAGGAACTGTAAAATCAGCATTTAAAAAAGCCAATAAACCTCTCCTGCTGCTCCTTATCAGCTATAAGACTTCCAAAATGCATCCAAACCAACACTAAATTTCACAGGGTGCCTTCCCTTTTAAAATGTCCTGTGAATGAACATCCGTACAGATTGTGACCACCTTCCTGGAAGGGATGAAACACTTCAGAACCTGTGGTTAAGTGGATGACAGAGAGCTAAAAATGACTGTTCATTTTAAGAGAAAAAAAAGTGACAGTCATATCAATTTAGGATCAGTGGATTCTCTTCATGTTCAAAAATAAATGTATTAGAGCTACTTCTGAGCTAAGTTACACTGTAAAAGATACAACCCTCACACCAAATCCATGGCATTTGGCATAAGCACTAAAGCAGCTCAGCACTGAAATTTTAAAACCACAAAATTTCTCACCATTTGTTTGGGGTATTAAAAAAAGTATAAACGTTAAGATCCAATTTCACATCAGATCACAGTCTCCTGAATATCAATTTAAACAGCACAAAAGTTAGTAAAATTTCAGGGACCAAATTATACTACACTTGGGCCCCATGTCTGTTAGATACTGATTTTAAGTCTCAGCGAGATGATACAACTAGACAAGGCAGGACAAAAACATTTATTCCTTCAAGATTATGCACAACATTTGAGCTTAGTTAATGTATCCAATAGGCACAAAAAGAAATGAAAAAAGGATAGAAAATACAGACCTCCAACCTGATCATTTCCTTTTCCTCTCTCTGTGGCAGAATATGTCTCGAACATGCACATATTGTCTTTACCTTTTCCACAGAATATAAATCAAGGTCTTCTCCTCACGTGCAGGACACTTCCATCGCAGAACTTCAGTGAAGATGCTCTCGTCTACTTAGCACTATCTGCACTGGGGGTGAGGTGAGTATATCTATGTTATTCAGGGCACCCCTGAGGGGTGTCATTTAGGGATGTAAGTGACTAGTCGACTATCCGATAAGCAAAAGTTGCTCTTAATATGTTTAAAAATCAGAAGCGCAGCCGGGGAGGGGAGGCGCGACACCAGGCGCTAGCCAGGACAGCTGATTCCCAGCTCCACTCCAGCCTTTTTACATTTAAGGCTGGTGCGCAGCAGGGGGAACCCAGCGTGAACCAGGATTCAGCTGGCCCAGTTCGCGCTGGGTCCCCTCCCCCGCTGCTCTTCAGCCTTTTTATGTACAGCCGCTCCCCGAGTTACGACCACCTCCACTTACGACCAAAGCGGTCGTAAATGCGGATCCGAGTTACGAACAGCAATCCGTGCTTACAAACAGCGCGGTCGCCATGTAACTCTATGGGATCCGAGTTACAAATACTTCGAGCTACGGACCAAGTGTTGGTCCGTAACTTGTTCGTAACTCGGGGAGTGGCTGTATTAAGAGCCACATTTAAAAGGCTGGAACGCAGCAGGGGGACCCGGAGCAAGCTGGGAATCAGCTGGCCTGCTGCACTTCAGCCTTTTAAACGTATTAAGTGCTAGCAGGCTCTTAATACATTTAAAAGACAGAGCCGCAGTGGGCTTAGTTCCCGGGGCCAAGAGCTAACCCTGCTGCGGCTCCCCCGCTTTTTGACTAGTTGATAGAAAATCCATCGACTAGTCGATTAGTTGATTAAACTAAATTTAACATCCCTAGCATAGTTAAACCAATGTGAGTAGCATACAGCTCGCCCAAGTGGCCACTCACTTTCTTCCCCAATGCCTTCACATTCCAGGAAGGAATTCTGTACTAGAAATGTGTACTGCAGGGTGACCCTGAGGAGTAAAAAGCTCATTTTTTACCTCCTGCTATGTAAATCCTGATGACTTGATGTGCTGTATGAGTTGTTTAGCATGAGAGAGGAGTGCCTTCTGAAGCTAGAGCACTGCTCCCCAGCCAGCTTCTTGGCAATGAGACTTGTTCCACATCTTTACAACCAGCCAAAATAGAGAGGAACTATTGGCTCCAGCTCTTCATCCCAGAGAAGAGCAACTCCCCAAGGCTGTCTGTCTCAAACCAAACAGGCGTCTCCAGTGAAGTACAAAGCACTAGCAGACAAGATGTTGATGTCACAAATCTTAATTTCACTGGCAGAAGCACCACCACCAATGTTACAGGCTGCTATACAAAAGCTAGGGAGCAAGAAAGAGTTCAGCGAGCTGGGCAGCTTTCCACAGGCCTGAACTCCCAGGAGACTGTGGGGCTCCAAACAGACACTCAGCTACATTTCTGAGGAAGAAACAACTATTTCCCTGACTGTCATACAAGACAGCTCCCACAGTAAAATGTCCTTGGAGTTGTGGCTGCCACTGGAACACAAGGCAGAGCAGATCTTCAAGCAGCCTCTATTACTCTATGAGCTGCTGCTGACCCAAGACGCAGCTCTCAGCAAGGAGCTGGGCTTCTCCCAAGAAAAAGGAGAAGGATCCCAAATCAGCTACATTTAAAAGCTAAAGAAAAATCAAAATATAGGCCAAGGTCAGCCTACTGTTTATCAAGAAACTAGAGGAGCAACTAGAAAAACAATTGATTAGATCTGGAAGGGGGGGAGGGGGAAAGAGAGAACAGGTTCAGTGAAGAACAATTCCCCACCCCCTGCCCCCCGTGACAGGCCAGGCCCGTCCCTCCTCAAGGGACCGGACGCGCCGGAGGCTCCCGGCCCGGGAACAGACCAGCGCGGCCCCCCCCCGGGACTGTTGCACATGCACCCTGAGCCGCATGCCGCGTTCAAAAGCGGTGACGGCTCAGTTGATTGGGGCGGAAGCCACCGGGGATGCCGGGGCCAGCCGGAGCGCGGAAGCCGCCGGGGACACCAGGGCCAGCAGGGAGGCAGAAACCACCGGACACACCGGGGCTGGCAGGACGGTGGAAGTCGCCAGGGACACCGGGGCCGACCGGAGCATGGAAACCGCCAAGGACGCCGGGGTCAGGAAGGAAGCGGCTGGGAAGGCGGAGGGCCCTGGAGGCGGGGTCGCAAGACTCCCAGGCAGTCAAGACCGGAACCCAGACGCCAGAAAGGGGACAGCCACCACAGGTGCCGGAGCGGCTTCTTCCCACATCCGGAGGAAACATCCGGCGGAGGAGCGTCTAAACCCGTAGGAAGCGGTTCCAGGACAGGAATGTCAAGAAGTACAGCAACATCCTGAATGACCGCCATGTGGCTCATCATTTGGGTAAAGTCTGCATGGCCTTACCTTAGGGTCCTGGGGCTGGAGCTCGGGAGGGCCCGAGTTCCCCTACCCAACCTAAACTGACTGTCGGTAAAGCCAGGAAGACAGAACATTGAGAGGGACTTTTTTTTTTTTCTTCTTACTACTGAACTCTGGCGAGCGACGGGAGAAGGGACGCCAAAAGCGGGCACGGACTACAACCCGTTAGCGGATAGCCGTGGTGGAGGGACAGGTGGCTCGAAGGGGGGTAGGCTACCAGGCTTGGGGTCTGGCCTCAATACACGAATAAGCCTCTCCCCTGTGACTTGCGGGCCTAGAATAAACCCGGGATCGGAGCCTCCGTGCCGCCAACGAGGGCGCCCCGATCCTACATACCCCATGGGTGGGGGTGGGTACGTGACACCCCCAACCAAAATAAAGCATGGCCTTTTCTATCACCTACTACTTTATTGTAGTAGGAATACAAATAGGGTTGACATAAATATGCACATGGTGATGGACAGCTGATCCAACAAAGTGAAAGAGTGATAAATACAAGGAATTTCTCCAACAGTAATAAAAGGGAGGCAGAAGATGCCTAATCTCAGTTAAGGAAACTAACAATGCAATGGGCAAGTCAATGCTTCAATAGGGTGGCACCGTAGCCAACCTTGGTGCCAAAATTTAGGCACCTTAAAAGGGGAAAAAAAAAGTGGGTTTTCACAGTGGCTAAACACCTGTGGATAAAATCACAGCTAAATAAAACCCTTTGACATTGCTTAGAACACAAACCTACAGTCTCTGCATATGGTCTACTTTTATCTGGTTTAAAGCTGTTAAGAGGGAACACTAGGAGAAGGCAGCAAACAACGCTCACATATGCATCTTGTTGATTTTAAACTGGATACAGCCATCCATCGAGACAGTGGTTGCAACATGGAGGAAAGAAACAGTGGCACACAGACAAGAATCCTTGAACTGAATTCAAGAGCTTTCTTCATGCCTTGTGGCTGCCATTCATTCCCTCAACCTGGTTGTGTCAGATACAGAGTCATCTTCTTTATATTCAGTATCTCTCTTCACAATACTCCAAAAGATAGTTGATGCTGAAAACAGGACATTTATCAGTTGGAAGAGCCTCACAGACAAAGTTAGAAATCTAGCCATAAAGCTGCTAAATGACACACTCTGGGAGAGCCACACTGATAGTGTAAGGCCAGTGAGGTACCAAGTGTCTGAGGTTTACAACACCCTAATGCAACTGGTCCAACTGAGTAAAGCTTCGGGCGGAATGAGACACAAGGCACAAAGCCTGGCAAAGCAGATCACTAACTTCAAATTTCTGGTCTCAACTGTGGTTTGGTACAATATCCTACTCCAAGTAAATGCTGTAAGCAAGGCATTACTAACTCAGCTGATGGACATCACGGCCACTACTGTTATCAGAAGCTGCCTTGATTTCGCTGTAGCCTACTTAGACAATGGATTTGAAGATGCCATCAGTGCTGCCAAAGAAACGGCAGAAAACTTAGTAGTTGAGTCTGTCTTCAAGGAAACATGTATTCATCCAAAGAAGAGACAATTCGGTTACAAGGGCAGAGATGAGATGATGGGAAGCTTAGAAGAAAAATTCAAGAAGGAAGTTTTTGCTTGCTCATTGACACCTCTCTAGTGTCCATCAAACAAAGGTTTATCCAAATGAAGCACCACAAAAAGACCTCTCACACTGCTGCCTCTCATGAGCTGCCTGCCCCTCCCCCACTCACACTGCTGCCTCTGTATCAGGCAGGAGCCAGTATGCGTGGGAGCTGGCTTAAAAGCCGGCTCCCTGTGCACACTGGCTCCTTGAAAGCCACCTGTCACCCCATGTATACCTGCTGAAATTATCAGCAGTTACAAGGTTACTTAATTAACCGCACTTTAACATCTCTACTTAGTAAGCTGCCAGCAGACAGGAAAACACTTTTGAACAAATGTATGGACCTTCAATGGATGCTGACACATGGAGAATGTTCAGATGATAGGGATAAAGACTCTATGTCAAAAAGGACATCTGTCACGTGGGAAGAACTCTCCACTCCAAGGTCTCCAATTCATTCACAGTGCAGAGCTGAAGGACAAATTTTCCTACTCAGAGGATAACTTTGAGGATTCTGCTCATGCTGCCAGACACAGGTATAAGTAGTGAAACACAGCTTTTCAAAGCTCAGGCTCATTAAAACATATTTTCAATTCACAATGGCTGACCAATATCACTTCTTATTTATTGCTTGAAAATGCCATTGGCCAGTCTTTAGATCTCTCAGACATGGAGCTTCCGTTTCTCAGGGCAAAGGTGAGAAGAGCAACTTTTTGCATTACAGAACTAGGGTTAATGTTCTAAGGCTGTCACCTATTGTAACACTATTTAATACTGGTGTACACAGTTCTATTTCTTGATGTTAGCACATTTCTATTATTCTCAAAATTAAAAAGTTTCTATAATTCCCTCTAAACTTAATTTTATTTGCTTATATAGGGCATGAATAAACACAGATTTTCAGATTCAAGCACGCAAATTTAGACTCATATGACAGGGTTAATCAGGCATGCAAATCAAGCAAGGCTGTGAAATGGGCTACAAATGCAATAAAAAAATAAGGTATTTTAAAATTTAACAAATGGGTCGGGATCACCAAAGTTGCTTCTCGCATAAGATGCCACTTGGTCTAGGACTGCAACACCATGCCACTTTTGATGATGCAGCAGTTAGATGTCCGAACAATCTAGCTATTCATTTGTGACACATATGAAGAAAGGTCGCCATTTATTTAGGCATCTAAGTTTGGATGTGTTCCCAAGTTTAGTCATCCAAGCTTGAAAATTAGACAAACATGGACTTTATACAGACTACATTAAATACACAATTGGATCTTTGTGGCATACACAAAATGTTACGTATGGAGCAACATCAATGCTCTGGACCTAAATACCTAAAATATATGCAGGATCCGAGAGTTTCCTCACATTTAGTCTCCATGTGTTTACATATGCCAACGCTGTATCAAGTAGAAAGAATCCACAATGTTTTTTAATTGACTGTATTGAGAACGCAGAATTAAATTAGTGAATAGCATCAAATATTGACATTAGAAATATTAACCCTTCCAAACTACAGTAAAAGCTGTGTTATCTGGCACTTTACCAACTCAAACCTCGATAAACTGGCATTTCTAATCGTCACTGAAAGTCCAACTTACAGCCTGGTTGGCGTGAGGCCTGCAGGCTCCCTACCTGGCCCTGCGTGGTTCACCAGAAGCAGCAACATGTCCTTGCTGCTACTAGGTGGAGGAGCAGCCACATGAGCGCCATACGTTGCTCCCACCCTGCCTTAGTGCTAGTTCAACAGCTCCCATTAGCCAGAGACTGCGGCCAATGAGTAGTGTGGGGGTGGCACTTGCAGGCATGGCACCTGCGGACAGAAACAGCACAAAGCCGCCTAGCCGCGCCTCCACTTAAGAAAAGCAGGAACATGTCACTGCTTGCAGAGGGTCGTCCAAGGGCAGCAGCACTCGGATCCAGCACCCCAAAACACCTCCTGTGCTCCAATCCCCTGCCCTGAGCCCCCTCCTGCACCCAAACTCCCTCTCTCTTAGTTAAACCAGATTTTTTGACTTACCAGCACCCCCTATTCCCCTAACAGACTAAATAACAAAGCTTTTACTGTATCTAGATCAGTGTTTCTCAACCAGTGGTACAAGTACCCTTGGGGTACTCAAGAGAAGTCGGGGGGGGGGTATGTCAACACAACTGAAATTTGGAGAAAACTGAATTTTGGTGCAAGTTTTACAGTGTTTTATTGTTTTTGTACTTTTTAGACCCACAAATTTAATCACCCGCCCGGCTACGATTAAGTTGTTTAAACAAATGTGTTGCAGTGGTAGAAAAAAAAGTGTGTGTCTTAAAACTGTAGGTACTGAGGGTACTTTTTTTTTTTTTTTTTTTATAAAGTACCACTTTTTCCAAAAAAAAAAAAAAAAAAAAGTTGAGAAACACTGATCTAGATGGTATATTCCTGGCTGGTTTCAGTACTGTGAAAAGGATTTTACAGCACTTCTCAAGCAGGAAGAAGCATGTTTAATAATGTATAAATGACACACATAAAGCTACCAGGACTCAGAAGCATAGAAGGTGAACCAGGCTATAACATTTCAAACAGGGAGCAACAAGAGAAGAAGAATGTGCTCAGACTGAAATAAATCAGCATACCAAAACCTAGATACACGCATGTTGTCTAGGGAAACCACACATTTAACAAATGAAGTGCATCCTGATTCGAGACACAACATACTGGGTTCAGAAGATGTGATTTCGCTGCCTCTTGCTTCTTGTTTCAGTTATTACACTGATCTTACAGTGAAATCATTTCAGAATTTAGTGATCTCTGTAGCTTTTTTTTTTTTAAAAGATGTGACAAATGGATTCATTGAGAGTCTAACAAAGCACTGCACATAGAATTCTTTCCATGTTGTAAATGTAGCTACACGTTTAATGTAGAGCCAAAACTTTCAACTGACACACTGACTATATGAGAAAAAAAACATTAATACAGTAGTAATTCCTCATTTAACACTTTAGAGGTGTTTCTGAAAATGTTCTGAAAATGCTAAGCGGGGGTCAATTTTCCCATTAAAAATAATGGAAAAGGTGGGGTTGTGTTTCAGGTGGCGGTGGCAGCAAAGTCAATTTTTTGTTGGTGCTGGTTCGTCTATGTCAACATTAGATATCTAGCAACACAAGTCACCGCAGTTTGTTAAAACACAAAGATAAACACGTGAGTGAGCAGAGGAGCACTGTGACCACATGTGTTCATCCGCGCTCATGCGTATTACCATTGTTTTCACCAACTTATACGGCCGCGCCAAGTAGTCCGCCACTTGATTATTTTCGAGTTATTTTGAGGACGGTCATGTTATTAGAAAAATGTTCCCTAAAAAAAAAATCATGCTATTGTGAAAACATGTTAAGTGGGCACGTGTTAAACGAGTAATTTACTGTATCCATATTACAGCAATTGGTAGTAAGAGCCCAGTTGTACCATAGTAACAACCATGCGAGCACAAGGGTAGACAGGGTTCAGGAGTTCTTAGCACTATGTAAAGATACAATCTTGCTTATGACATGCTGAAAAAGTTAATTAATTACAAAAAAAGAACCCTGCCTACACTGGCAATACAGCACTGTTACTAGCTGTTGTTGTAATTTTCTTGTTTAGATGCACCTAGAATGGCCCAATTAGGGATGTAAAAGAGCAGTCGATTAGTCAACCTGGGGTGGGGGGGGGGGGAGGAAAGAGACAGGAGTCGGTGCTGGCAGGAGCCGACTTAAAAGCCAATTCCTCACCAGCACTGTCTCCACCCCTCCCCCGCTATCTCTATCAGAGGCAGTGGGGGAGAACAGGGGAGGCTGCTCCAGGCACCGCCACCAGGGACTGCTTCGTGGGTAGCAGCCCCAGTCCGCAGGGGGTCCCAACTTCCCACTGGGACCCCACATGGCCAGGGGCTGCTACTGGCTGGGCAGGCAGCCCCACTCAGTATGAGCATGTGCCAGGACTAAACCGCACTGCAGCTTTGCCGTTTAAAAGACAGTAGTAGCCAGGCAGCTGCCCTCCCCCCACTGGCTCCTACTGCGTTTTAAATTGAAGAGCTGCAGCAGGGTTTGGTCCCCAAGCCGGGACTGAGTGGGGTTGCCTTCCCCTATCAAGTAATCAATAAAAATTCTATCGACCACTCGCTTACTAAAATAACCTAATTTAATATCTCTATGCCCAATCTCTAAACCTAACATACAAATAACCAGGATCCATGTAGCACCAGATTCTCTAATTTGCCTCTCTCTCTCCTGCACCTGGCTGGATTAGACCATTACAGGACAAAATCAACTTTCAATCACATAATGATGTAACCAAACAGAATTTGACTAACATTGCTGTGACAAATATTATGTTTGTTGATCATAAAAGAAGCATACTATTTATGTACCAAACTGCAACTACAAAGTTTTGACTCTGCCTTCCTAATACAATACAGTCAGATTATCCAAAGTTCCATTATGCAAAGTTGCCTCTACCCAAGAGAGGATTACATCTCCCGACATCCATTAAATTAGGTTGAAAATTCCCTTGACGATCCAGAACCTTGATTACCCAAACCTATTCTGTGTCCCTTAAGTCACAGATAGTGCATTGCCATTTTTATTATCTATAACAATATAATTCAGATGGCTTCCCAAATAGGGATCCAGCTTCCACTTATTTTAAGTATTTCTACAGCACCTTTCATTATATTATGAAAAGCCTCAACTTAAGAAATTGGAATCTAAGTGTTAATATGCAATCTGAAATATATCTACAAACCTAGACTATTACTGACAAATATTTAAGAATGGGTTAGACAAACATTTGTCAGGAGAGTCTAGGACAGAGATGGGGAAACCTAAGGCCTGGGGGGCCAGATGCAGCACCCAAAGCTCAGGGCTCCCCCCCCCCAGCATTGTAGATCCCACACTGGTGCTTCAGCCTCCACCTCACCGTGGGGCTAGAGCATGCAAAATCTACTAGCTTGGGTCCCCCAAGGCTCTGGGGTGCTACGGGAATGTGGGGAGTGTCTTTCTTCGTCTCAGTTGGGGGCCATGTCGGTAAGGGTTTGGGGGTTTTTTTCCCCCTCTCGCTTTTGTGCAGCCCCAGACTGATTTTTTTGTGGGTCTGCAGCCCCCGACCCATAAAAGGTTTCCCACCCTGGTCTATGAGGTACACTAGACCATTCCTCAGCATGGGGTAGATGACCTTGAGACTGCCTCTAGTCCTACATTTCTATATGCCTTGTGCTGTCCCTGCATCATTAGGTCTCTCAAACATTTTACTTCTAAGCAACTTCTCTCCTCAAGACTCGCCAGAACTACAATATTCCTCCTAGCCTAAAACATTAAAAGCCTGTTCAGATCAGTGATCAAATACTGAATTTTTTCCCCAAGAAAGCCACATCTGAACAATAAATAGAAAAAATATGCTTTCACTTTCTTAGCAACTTCACCCAACGATACCAAATTACATTATAGACAATTAAGCCATAGAAGAGCCCTGTTAGATGGGTATAACATTCAGACCACTCCCTTCTGCTTAATCCACAGAAAATGTATTTAAAGAAGGGACAAAAAAGAAAGCAAAGCACTATTGAGGCAGCTTGTTTAATTCCTGTCAGGCTTCAGAGTGAAAGACTGGTGGCTGAGCCAGCTCTTCTTGTCTAGGCTCCAGGAAAGGCAGCTCTAACAGTGCACCACTTCAGAAACAGCAACACAGGGAGGTGAAAAAAGTTATTTCTCTTCTTGTTGTTAATTCTGGCATGCCTGTGGGTCCCTCTCTTGCAAAGGCTGATGCACTTTAAAAGTGATGCCATTAATATCCAAAAACCCTATGGTTAAGGCAGAGAATGGTATTCATAAAAACAGTCCTGCTTCCAGCATCTTCCAGTGGTCTTACAAATCCAAAACACTGGTCAGAAGAAAGGGCTTCTTTTCTCAAAGCAAACTTTTATTCTCCTCTTCCTCCAAGTTACTATAGAGCTAAACCAATTAATACGATTTCTAATCAAGTTTTAAAACTAAGCACTGCCATGCAAACTTTTATATTTTGCAAGATGGAAGCCAGAAGCTTAGAAAGAAATGTGCAAGTGCCTGTCCTCCTTCAGAATGGCTCAGCCCACATTCTAGATCCTCTCTCCAAGTAGCCAGGCCCAATTCTCTTACAAGGAGAACAGGCAACGGTCATCTGCCTCACTCTGTTAATAGAATCCACTTAACCATTTGTAAGCAGACTATACTCCTGCCCACAAAGAAGAAAGGGCTGTTTCAAGCAAATACTGCCAACATGTTATAGATAGCATCACTTTTCTTCCCCACTGAAGAGTGATGAAAAGCTGGAACACTGAAAAAGAGGAAGGTGATCTGCCCAGAAGCAGAACTGCCAGCTGTTCCCCTCAATAATGCAACTCTCCCAGAGATCAGTTTTCATTCCAAATAATGGTTTGCAATATTTTCTACAAGGCAGGAGTGGGCAGAACACATACCTGAAATAGTCATTTGCTGAAGCAATTCCAGTATTAAACGAAGAGAAATTTTAAAAATATATTTTTAAAAGGATACAAGTTTGGGGCAGGTTTAGTTAGTACCCTTTTGGCTATAAAACTGATAAAGCTCAGAACCTCTCCCAAACACATACATCTAGATATTGACCTCTAATGGTATGTCTACAGTGCAAGACCTCTGGCTGGTGACCCAGGCTCTAGCATAGGGGCTATGTAATTGTGGTGCAGACATTCAGGCTAAGTCTACACTGGCACTTTACAGCACTGTAACTTACTGGCTCAGGGATGTGAAAAAACACATGTACCCCAAGCACAGCAAATTACTGTGCTGTAAAGCACCAGTGTGAACCAGCTTCCCAATGCTGTTAACTACTCCCCTTGGGGAGGTCATTTACATAGTGCTGGAAGATCTCTTCCCCAGCACTTGTGCCGGGGCCATACTTTCAATTTAAAACGCAGCCACAGCACTTTAAACTTTTAAGTATAGACAAAGCATCAAGCTTGGGCTGGTGCCTGCACTATAAAAGGTCCTAAACCTTGGGCTCCAGCCCAATTCCAAATATCTAGCCCAGTGGCTCTCAGCCTTTCCAAACTACTGTACCCCTTTTGGAGAATGATTTGTCTTGAGTATTCCCATGTTGCACCTTACAAAAGTCACACAAAAATATAAAAGGTGTCAGCACATTAACTGAAAAAATTGCTTACTTTTTCATTTTTACCATATTATTATAAATCAAAGAATATATACATATTGTACTTGCATTTCAGTGTGCAATAGAGAGTAGTATAAACAAGTCGTTATCTCTATTAAATTTTAACTTGTACTAACTTTGCTAACAGTTTTAGTAGCCTGTTATAAAACTAGGCAAATACCTAGATGGGTTAATGTACCCCTGAAAGATGTCTGCGTATCCCCAGGGGTATATATTTTTCCCTCTCACACACACACACACACACACACACACACACACACACACACACACACACACACACACACACACACACACACACACACACACACACCCCTCGCTGAGAACCATTGGTCTACACACAATTAAGCAGCCTTTTGGCCTAGCCCTATGAGCCTGAGTCAGCTAGCACAGGCCAGCCACAGGATTTTAACTATAGTATTGACATATCCTGAGAGACGACAATGCCCTGTCAACTTCCGTGGCTCACACAAATCTCCAAGGTCCGCCAGGTCATCAAAGGATAGACTCACAAGTGAATCTGAAAGACCTTCCTCCAGGAAGAGCGACAGGTTTCCTCACCAAAAAAAAAAAACACCACTCAAAAAAGTCTACCACACTAGAGACCTTTCATCTACAGCAGCTATCATAGCATTCATCAAAGCAGCACACAAAATCCATAATATTTTGATTTAACAGACCTTCTAACATATACAAACTTTACAAGCTGAATTTAATGACCTATATGGGATAGATTGCAAAAGATAATATTCCAAACGGAATATTCATATATAGTTACTAGCATTACGGTTTGCACTTTTAATAAACTATGTGTTTCAGTGGGAAAAAATATTCCCCATGGAGAGACCTACAATAAAGTATTTACTTGGCTAAACAAGTCCTTTATATATGTAAATTATTGCTAACAGCGCCTTCCTGAACCAGGAAAGTACATGTTCCAGCTAATGTATTAGCAGAGATTATATCTGTACAATGGATTAAAAGGCAAAATAGATTAAATGTTAGAATTAATCTTACCACCACCTAAATGCTTTCAAACTTCCATGTGCAAATGACAGCATTTAAATTTGAGAAATATCAGTGTAAGCATTTTTAATATTTTACATTAGAGAAAAACAAAGCCACTCTTGCTTTCACTGTTGAAACCAAAAAAAGCTTCCTCCCTGAAACGAAGCCAAGGCTAAATACTTTTGTCAGTCAGATATAGATTCAAGCACGCTTTCCAAGACAATCAGCTGTTCATACTACAAATTGGGCACAAATATGAAAAAGAATACTAACACAACACCCAAATTTAGCCAAGCAAGCATTAAAAAGAAGACAGACACATACTGCACACAATAAAGGTCACAATTACATTCATACTGGAAACAGAAGCTAGATATCCCACATTTGTCATATCTAAGGCCTTATTTGCACCATAGGACATGATGATGCATTTGAAACAGGGATAGAACACTGCTTCCCAAAGCAGTTGCTCAGATAGTGGACAAAGTGACATCATAAAATTATTCCAACCCTTTCCCCTCCTCCCCCACACACACACACACACACACACGTACGTTCTAGGAGCCTTAAAAAAAAAAAGAAATCAATGTTTTAAACTGCTTTGGCCCCATCCAGCTCAGCCAACTCTATCTGAAGTCAGATTATGGTAGTAACATGTTTTACTGTAGTTTTTAAAACTACTCCAACAAGAAAGGTTTACATGTGCACGCACACACAATCTGTACCAGCTTTGAGCCTCACTTACACAAGAGTATTGTCAAGATTAATCAATGTTTGCAAGACACTTTGAAGAGTAACAGCACTGTATACACACTAAGCATCTTTATAGTAGAGCACGAGACTCAGCGTTGTCCCCCTTGCTCTCCTCCCTCCCTTGTATTACTCTTCCAGAACCTTCTGCCCAAGTCTCTCTGACATTACGAAGACTTTGCTTGTTGCATTCCAAGCTCCTCTCAGTAGGAAGCAATCTTGCTACACATTTGTGAACAGGAAAGCCTGTTCCCTTCCTGATTTCTGCAGCTTCACTCATAGGCACAGCCGCAGGCATGTCAATTTCCGCCAGCTTTGCACTAGAGTAGCCTATTAATTCTCACCTCATTTTGTAATTAAAATCACAAGATAAATTAATTTTCCATCAATCTTCCTTTTGAACCATATTCACATACCCTTACCACGAGCAGTATCTTACTTAGTAATTGATTCCACTGAGATGACTTGAGAAATAAGGTACTCCTGAAGGTGAGTATAAGGCCAGAGTCCTGCCTTGATATTTCAACTTTTAAATTGGCAAAGGATTGCTAAAGTTACAAAGGAATCCAAAAGCTCTTAATGACACAGAGGACACTAGCATCTATAGGGATGGGTACTTTAAAAATTCAGAGAGATTAGACAGACACTACAAGAGCAAAAAGCAGCTTAGGGGCGTCTATTATCAGTATGAAGAACATTTAGCAGCATCAATGATATGTAAGAACTGCTTTTAGTATTACTAACATTTAATTACTTCATCCGGCATTAAAATACCACCACCACTAGAGAAATCTACAGTAAATATTTTAGAAACTAGACCAATGAGTGCCCCTCCCTCATTTTTCCTGCCACAACTGAAGAGTGATTCAGAACAACAAAAGGCATTTTTCATGGTACACTGCACAGACTTGTTCAGTTAGTGAACCTAGTGGCCTAGTTCAAGCTTACTGTGTCCGCCACATCACTTTCAGTGAAGTGCACCACCACTTCATGCAAGAAAAGTACAGATTTTTACATTAAGTAGTTTTAGTACAGAGCACAACCAGCATAAGGCCCATAAAAAAAAAAAAAGAAAAAAGAAAAAAGAGACTAACCACCAGTGGGGGAGACAGATGGAGAGAACGGACAAAATTATTTTTTCTATTCCATCCTCTGGCTTTTATGCAATCTTGTTCCAACATCCATTATGAGCTTCATTCAGCCACCCTTATTTCACAGATATCAATGCAGCTGCTTGCTTGGTAAGATGCTATTGAAAGGTTGCAGAATCAGGTACTCCAGAAACAACAGATAAACATTTGGACCGTGTCACCCAACTTTCCAACAGTGAGATCCCAATGGTAACTATTTGTCCAAGGATACTGAGATGCAGAACAGTTATTTGTTTAATCTCATCCTACAGTTTAGAGAAACATTATGTGCTCTGTGTGAATATTTACCAACAACATGGAATGCTGGAACAGCTGGAGGGGGTGTCTCGGAAACACCACTACCTCTCTGCTTCTAATTAAATATCAGGAATAACGCTGTCCATTATTTATGGTGCAGGATCAGAAAGACTCCAACACGAGCCAAAATGAGCAGGAACAACAGAGGCTTGTGTTGAAGCCTATTCATGTTACTCAGAAAACTGGCAACCTAAAGCAAGGTTTCAAAGCTTGTACGTACACATGTTCCTTCTCTTGTTCAAAATGTGATGTCAGACAATATATACCAGTTTTTATTTCCCTTTCATAATAATGAGTATTTTCAATATTGTTATCAAATGAAGATATTACAGTCCTGGGGCTCATCCATATAGTTTTTGCATAGCATTTAGGTTTAGTGATCAATGTTACATCATACAGTAACTAAAAAAATACTAAAATTAAACACTTTATACAGATAACTGTGTCCACACTAAGGATTTACAACAATTTAACTATTTCCATTGCTATTATAGTTAAATTAGTACAAAGACTGTATATAGCCAAATCCTGGCAAGCTAGAACTTGAACCTAATTTAGCCTACTCTTCAGTGTGACAAGTAGATGAGATTCTCTCTAAACTGCTTATGAGAGGAAAGGAAGGACTGGAGTGAAATGCCATGACACAGATCTTTAAAGGGTAGTCCTACCAATTCCTTAGCTCAGAGCAAAGAGCAGCCAGCATCTCAGAAAAAAGGTAAGGAAATCAGCTAATATAAACTGATGACAGAGGAACTCTGCCAATTAACACCAGCTGAGGAGATGGACAAAGAGTTAACCAGAAACCCCTTGTCTTTCTTATTTGGAGGAGCCTAAGGAGGGGCAAAGTTGTGATACACCCATCCTAGAAATGGGGATGGGGTGGAAAGCGATGCAACAGAGCTGCCTGCTCATGTTTGTCAGCAAGAAGAAAAGAGTAATATCCCCCACAACAGTCAGAAAAAGGCAATATAGGTTCCCCATAATGTATTGCCCCCTGGACTTCACAGAAAAATCCCCCACAATCTGATACAGGGTTCAGTAAGTGACAACATTTCTTGAGCACTGCCACGTGAAAGATTATTTTAAAAAAAGCACTTGTGTCTACTGATTACATTATTCAGTACTTATGGTGTAGTTCAATGGAAATTGACCAAAATCATCTAAAATACCACAAACTTTCAGTTAGCTCCTCTGAAGAGGAGTTTCAAGAAAAAAAAGCAATGGAGAGAGGGGGGAGAAATCTTCCCAAAAACAATACAAGGGAGAGAAACATCACCAGTGCTTGAACTATCCATTTAGGTCCACTATTAGGAAGATAGTGAGAGCCAGGTACAACCCAGATACTACAAATCCATTAGGATTCACCTAAAGAAAACACAGAACCAAATATGGGATATATTAATTTTGAAATATATATATACAAAAGCATGTAGCTGGAGGACAGTTGGCACTATTAATGCCATAAACTACAAGACAGATTTCAGCTATGTGATATCCTCTAAAGAATAATGTACTACCAGAAATGGAAGTCACATAACTGCACTATAATGGCAACTTTTAATAATTCCATAAGGGTTGTTTATTGTGAACACCAACAGGAGAAGGAATTACTTAGTTTGGAATTATTTACATCAACAGAGTGAGGCTATCTAGTTTACTGCACCCAATGCAGTATGATTTACCTGTCTGTTGGGCATGTGCAATATATATGCATTCAGTGCAAAGAGCTCCTGGCCCTTGGATACAATGTACAGGCTTTGGAGATCAGAGTGGCTGAAGTGGAGGAACTAAGAGACAGACAGATACACAAATGAGACTTTCCAGCACACTGTACAATGGTCCCATCCGTGGTCTGACAGTCTCTGTACTGCTGAGGAGGAGGAATACTCAGAGTGGGAGAACATCCAACTGGAGCAGAGGGAAATGATCCCATACTTGTGGTATCCTCCTACACTGAGGATACCTCTCCAGGGGAGAGAACTACAGTTATTAGGAAGAGACTGGTAATAGTTATGGGGAATTCAATCATTAGAAATGTAGATAGTTGGGTTTGTAAAGATCAGGAGGACCACATGGTAATGTGCCTGTATAGTACTAAGGTTGTGGATCTAGAGACATCTAGATAAACTTGTGTGTACCGCTGGCGAGGACTAGGTGGTTGTGGTACATATAGATACCAATGACATCGGGAAGGATGAGAGAGTGTTCCTGGTTTCTTGGTATGTCTGGATCTATGAAGGTGACGTGGTAATCCAGGGGTTTCTTATATATAGTTGTCTGTAAAGTTTCATTGCTGATTATGGTGTCCAGGAACTTGATACTTAGTGTTTTATAGAGAGTCTGATAGATGGGTAGCTGTTGCTGAAGTTGTGGTGGAAATCCATGAGGAGCTCTATGAGGAGTGGGGCTCTTGAACGTTTCAAAAACAGAAGCGCCGCACGGAGCATGGGGCCAGCAGGACAGTCCCCACTGGCCTTGTGCTCCCTGCAGTTCCCCCCTATGAGAGGCAGCAAGGGGGGAGGGGACAGGAGCCAGTGCTGGAGGGAGCCGGCTTAAAAGCTGGTTCCCCCCAGCACCATCTCCGGGGTGCCGTCTGCTCTCCCCCTGCTGCCTCGATCAGAGGCAGTGGGCAGGGGGGTATTTGGGAGGCTGCTGAGAAACAGCTCCTGTTCATGGAAGCCAGGGCTGGCTGCTGCGAACAGGGGCTGGTGCTGGAGCAGCCTCTGTTCACTGTGGTTGTCCTCCACGAACAGTGGCTGCTGGACTCAGCGCAAGCCGGGACCAAGCAGTCCTGGCTCACGCTGATCGTTGCGCCTCTGAATTTTAAATATAGTAAGAGCCTGCCAGGCTCTTACTACATTTAAAATGCAGAAGTGCAGCATGCATGGCTCCCAGAGCCAGGACTGCTCAGTCCCAGCTGAAGCTGGATCCTGGGCCTACCCCTGCTGCGGCTCTGTAGAGAGCCCTATCAACTAATTGTGTAGTCAATACAAATAGTATCGACTATACAATTAGCCTGAAAACCGCATTTTAACATCGTTACCAGCTCCCGCCTGCCCCTCGCCCTGCGTGCTGCTGCCTCTCTATCAGAAGCAGCAGTGTGGAGGTCGGGGGCAGGTAGCTCCACAGGTTCTGGTGCTCATGAGGAGCCTGCTTAAAAGACAGCTCCCCACGGGCACCCGCTCACGCTACACCACACCCCACTGCCTTTGATACAGAGTCAGCAAGGGGGGGGTGCTTATAATTAATAGGATTAACCAATAAGTCCAGCTAGTCAACCACATGTTGACATCCCTAGAAAAAACATCCCCCCCAAGCACAGCAAGTTAGAGTGCTGCAAAGCATCAGTGTTAACAGGCTCCCACTTCCCCAATAAAGATAACTTTACCGTGAGGGGTTGGACCACAGAAATCCCCTTGAGACCGTCTCATCTCTGAGCTCACCTACCTGCCCTTTGGGGTGCTCCACCACCCTGTCCTGCTGGGTCAAAAGCTTTGGCCTCCCAGCAAAGGCACAGAGGTAGAGTAACAGTATCGCTCTCCAATTGAGGTAAGTGCGCCAAACCTTGCCCCCTCCTGCACCTAATCTCCCACTCAGATCCCACAATCCAACCCTCAGCCCACTCATACACCCTGCCTACTGTCCAAACCCTGCACCCACTCCCTGGCAGGCTCCTCCCACACACTGAACCCATCGTTTGGCCCTAGCCAGGAGCCTGGGGGGGCCCACAAATTATACTATCTTTGAGCCCCTAGAAAGGAAACAGCTTTAATCTAAGATAGTACCTACTTGCAGAGACAGCAGTCACAGTTCTACAAATGGCACCACAATGTTTTACTGAAAAAGAAATGTACTCCCTGGGTCGTACAATTTAAAGGATCTGCGGGTATCTGCACAAGTCAGATACCTGAATAGAATTTCTTAGTGAAGTTTTTCTAGTTACCAAATCACATCAAGCTATTTTGACCTGGAGGTTAGGAAAACAAAACAGACCAGCTGTGTAAAGTGAACTGTAATTAGTATGAGAAACAAATATTTTCACTTCCGTAGTTCTAATATGTATAACATAATTTCTCTTTTGTGTTAAAGCTATGGCTAGAAGAGCCTCACTTTTTCTGTTCTGCATATTCAAAAAATGTAAATTTAAAAATTCAATTAAATTCAATTTTTAAAATCCTGTATTTTTAGCTTGGTATTAAGAGGTTTAAACTGTTTTTCAACAAATTGGTGGTTTATACATTTACAACCACATTAAAGATATAAAAACTATACATAGAGTAATCTCAGAATGATCCAGTTCAAATATAATTCCAGGATACATTAGCAGGAGTGTTGTGAGCAAGAGAAGAAGTAATTCTTCTACTTTTCTCTGCACTGATTAGGCCTAAATTGGAGCATTGTGTCCAGTTCTGGACACCACATTTCAAGAAAGATGTGGAGAAATTGGAGAATGTCCAGAGAAGAGCAACAAAAATGAGAAGATGATCTAGAAAACATGACCTATGAAGGAAGACTGAAAGAATTAGGCTTGTTTAGTTTAGACAAGAGAAGACTGAGAGGGGACATGATAGCAGTTTTAAAGTACTAAAAGGATGTTGCAAGGAGGAGGGAGAAAAATTGTTCTCTTTGGCCTCTAAGGATAGGACAAGAAACAATGGGCTTAAATTGCAGCAAGGGAGGTTTAGGTTGGACATAAGGAAAAACGTCTTACTTGTCAGGGTGGTTAGACACTGGAATAAATTGCCTAAAGGACTGTGGAATCTCCATCACTGGAGATATTTAAGAGCAGGTTAGACAGACACCAGTCAGGGATGTTCTAGACAGTGTTTGGTCCTGCCGTGAGGGCAGGGGACTGGACTCGATGATTTCTTGAGGTCCCTTCCAGTTCTAGGATTCTATCTAGTTATGTTAAGTCTAATAAATACTTGTAGCTCTGTAAAAATCAAAAGAGTATGCAAGTAACTGGATTTTAGAAACAAGTTTAAAACATTTCCAAACAAGACTGCAAAATGGTCACACTATTCTAACTCAGTATGAATTTAGATAAGAGAAACAAAGGACAGATACTTCAGTGTACTAGCCATCTTTCCACCAGAATGCAGTTCAGAGCAGCTTCAGATCTGTTCAGAGTTGCACCAGCTTATGATATCCCTTGTAGGTGCAGAGTGCAGTGGTATGATGATGGACTGGTGCTCAAGAGAACACACTGAAGCCAAGCTTCCTGCCCCTGCCCTCCAGAATCTTCTCACACATCAGAATCACCTCACACCTCATTAAGATGCACAGCTGCAGCGGTCCCAGACTCAGCGCAAGCTGGGACTGAGCCTGGCTTGTTCAGTCCTGGCTCGTGCTGGGTCTGAGACCTACCCCTGCTGCGGCTCTACATTTTAAATGTAGTATGAGCAACTACTGATAGAGGCAGTAGCCGCGGAGAGAGGGGGGACAGGTGGCACTGCGGAGATGGTGCTGGGGGCAACTGGCTTTTAAGCTGGCTCTCCACAGCACTGGCTCCCGCTCCCCCCCTTGCTGCCTCTGATATAGAGACAACAAGGGGGGTGGGGAATGCAAGCAGTCAACTCGACTACTCGCTTACATCCCTAACATGCACAGCTCATTTTTGTGGATATGGATACAAATTTTCTGTCTAGAACCTACAAATTTGCAGATATCCACTTTATATCTGCGGGTATCTTCATTCATGGCTGTCAATGCAGATATCCACAGCTCATTTTTGCAGACATAGATGCAGATACAAAATTTGTATCTGCGCAGGGCTCTAGCCAAAGGTCACATGCATGTAGCCATCTGCAAAGTACTGTAATGTTTAAATAATCTGTCTTGAAGAGTTGGTTTTCTGATTATTTTATCATCACAGCAGGAAAAAAGATCTTGTAATTAAAACATTGCCTTGGGGAGACACAAGACCTGGGTTCTACTCCCAGTTTTATGACACACTTCCCCTGGGACCCTGAGCACATCACTTAACCTCTCTGGACTGGTATACTCTGTGAAAATGAATGGTGTTTTAAAATATTAAACCTGCAATGATCAGAAATTAGCTAACATTTTAATCATCACTGTTTTAATACACACAAGTTTACACTAAAAAAAATGTTAAGGTTGCAAAATCAAGCATTCCACAGTTAGGATATGCCAAAATTAAAGACCCATGTAGCCTTAAATCAACGCCCTTGTGTCTATGAATTATGATACAGTTTTTAATTTTATGATCATATTTTTCCCACAGGACACTGCCTCTCATTCAATTCACAGTATGGCCGTGCTCAACTAATGAGCAGCTATTCAATATTTTGTTTTCTCCTCATTGCACACTATTAAAACGCTACTCTGAAAACAAATGTATTGGTTTCCTCAGAGGCTTTTATAGATGGGGAACTGAGGCATAAAGAGATTAAGGTATAAAATGTCCACTAATTTTGGTTACCCAATTTGAGGTTGGTTGCTAATACCCGAATTTTCAGACTATTAGCAGTATGTAATGATTTTTATGTTCAAAATACAACTTATTGATTTTCAGCTACAGAGTGCTCAGTGTAAATGAAACCCCAGAAAAGTTTTGGTAACTAAAACCAAACATAGGGTATGTCTAGACTACATGCCTCTGGCAACAGAGGCATGTAGATTAGGCTACCGGGCATAGGAAAATGAAGCGGCGATTGAAATAATCGCCGCTTCATTTAAATTTAAATGGCTGCCGCGCTGAGCCGATCAGCTGTTTGTCGGCTCAGCGCTGTAGTCTGGACGCTCCACAGTCGACATCAAAGGCATTTGTCGACCTCCCCGGTAAACCTCATCCCACGAGGCATACCGAGGAGGTCGACAAATGCCTTTGATGTCGACTGCGGAGCGTCCAGACTACAGCGCTGAGCCGACAAACAGCTGATCGGCTCAGCGCGGCAGCCATTTAAATTTAAATGAAGCGGCGATTATTTCAATCGCCGCTTCATTTTCCTATGCCGGGTAGCCTAATCTACATGCCTCTGTCGCCAGAGGCATGTAGTCTAGACATACCCTTAGTTACACCCGGTCAAGTTTGGTTTTAGTCACTTGCCTAGCATCACACAGCAACTCCATGACCAAGAAAGGGATAGAATCTGACTTAACTATGAGGCCCTCTTTTTTGCAATCCTCTGCCTATAGATCACAGCGTCCTTCGCTATACAACCCTGATCACTGTGGGTGTTCCCAGCCACTCTGGGATGGATGAATGACAGACCTCTGAACCACATCGAGGAAACTTTGTCTGTATACATTCATGCTTCCTCTATTCACTTTCTTCCCCTCACAGCTTACTCCAATACCCAGTGATGCAGGACCTGTTGCTATGTAAGAAGGGCACAGAAACCCAGAGGCCCCAGTATGTACTCTCCTCTGGTCCCACAGCCTACCAGGGATATCATGTTGTGGCTCCTTCACAGAGCCATGAGAAGGGGTGTGTAATTGGCACAGTTCATAAACTCCCAACACTAGTACTTTCTGTAGCAAGAGGAAGACCCGCAGCACACGGTCGGGTTTCAGCCCCTCTTCCACTTCCTCCAGAATGTCTTAATGAGGTTCTGATTGCTTTTCCTCACACCTCAGCTAAATCTATACTGCTTCCTTCTTGCGCAAAAGCCTATGCAAATGAAGCGTGGATTAGCATATTGCCATGCTTCATTTGCATAATTAATTAGGGGCCATTTTTGCGCAAGAGACTTTTGCGCAAAAAGGAGCTGAGTAGACGGCTCCTTTTTGCACAAAAACCCCCTCTTGCGCAAGAGCCGTTCTTTCTTCCTGGAAAGATTAGGAGGAACGGCTCTTGCGCAAGAGGGGGTTTTTGTGCAAAAAGGAGCTGTCTACACAGCTACTTTTTGCACAAAAGCCTCTTGCGCAAAAATGGCCCCTAATTAATTATGCAAACGAAGCATGGCAATATGCAAATCCACGCTTCATTTGCATAGGCTTTTGCGCAAGAAGGAAGTAGTATAGAAGTAGCCCTCCTGACCTAGCACTCCCTATCCATTCGGCTTTTAAAATGCATGTATTTGTGTAATTTTCAGAGGTCACATTTAAAATGGGGGGGAGCAGGAGCCAGTGCTCTCAGTGAGACAGGTTTTAAGCCGACTCCGGTTCCCCCTCCCCATGGCTGTTTCTGTATCCAAGGCAGCAGCCCAGGACAGGCGGCTCTATGCTTAAAAGCCAGCTCCCCACACACACCAGCTCCTTCCTCCTACCCCACCCCCCGCCGCTGCCTCTGTATCAGAGGCAGCGGGGGTGGAGGACTGTGCATAACCAAGAGGATTATCTGATAAGCCCAGGCTCATCGGTTAACTGTGTACTCAGGTACCCGTTCATATCCCTACTGTCCCTGGCCCCACAAAGTCACAAGAACTCCTTGACAACTTCCTCCTGATGCTGGACA
This sequence comes from Pelochelys cantorii, assembly GCA_032595735.1. Taxonomy (NCBI): domain Eukaryota; kingdom Metazoa; phylum Chordata; order Testudines; family Trionychidae; genus Pelochelys; species Pelochelys cantorii. Next base: position 103,432,444 of record CM064327.1, read on the forward strand.
AGTCAGCCAACCATCATGCCAGGAAGAGAAAGCTAAACAGGAGAGGGGAAGTGCTCTGTGGAGCTATTTCCATTCCGTTATCCACTCATGCCTCCGTGCAGAGTCAACTGACTCCTTAGACACCTCTGAGCAGCTACCACCCAGTTTCACTGGCCCTGCCTCACCAGCTAATGGGGAGGGTCTTCAGTTATGTGGGCTTAGGCCCACTGGCTTCCAGAAACTAAAACAGGTACATAACCCTGAGCTTTGTGAGCCTCCTTAGCCAACCACGCTAAGCAATAAGTCAGCTGAATGACATTCAGAAGGACTCTCTCCAAATCATGGCTGGGAAACATCTGTACATGTTCATGCTTCCTACCATCTACTTCTCTGATCCTCATAGTCTCTCCTCACACCAAGTGATGGACCTACTTCCATCTAAGGAGGGAGAGGAACTCCAGCAGGCTAGCCTATACTCCACTCTGGTTCCACAGCCCACCAGGGGTATTAGCTGGTGGTTCCTCCATAGAGCCACAAACATGGGTGCATATGTTAGTTCACAAACTCCCAACACCTATCCTTTCTGCAGCAAGAGGGAGACTATGGCATATATCTAGGTAGAGTAAATCACACTGAAGGCCCTCTTCCAGCTTCTCCAGAACCTCTTCTGCAGTTCTGGCTGCCCTTCTCCCCCCACCTCCTCATTTAAGCATACCCCATCCATGGCCACACCTAGTTGCAAGACCTCATCAGCCTTCTTCTGGCAATGACCAAGATGGCCATCCCTCACACTAGCAGGAGATAGGTGAACTGAGGAACATGGTACTTTGAGACTTGTGGGGCCTATTTCTACTCCTCTTTTTTTGTCCACTCCTCCAAGCACAGTTCTAGATGTTGTGCAATAGGAGTCCTATAGACAGACAGCCTTAGTGATTCATACCCATAGAACAGTCTATCCTGTTCAGTGAGTGACATTTTTATATAAATGTGCATGCACTTGTACAACTCATAATAAAGAGGCAGACCTAACCAATCATAAAACATTAAAGTCACCAGCTGAGAGTTTAGGAGATTAGATTTCAAAAGAGAGAAAATGATCTAAGTCATCACATTTTTAGAAGTTTGACCGATGTCCTTTCACAGCTTCCTTTACATTTCAAAGCCTGACATTCTTTTACTGCCATGTTCTTTGTGTAGGTAGAGAAAAATGATCACTGTGCAGACAACGACACGACATAATTTTACACATTTAAAAAAAAAAAATCAAGAACTTCATACATAAAATCACAAAACTTGAAAAAAGAAATATAAATCCTGCTTCACACAAACCCAGACTAATCTTGGCACTATTATTCTCCATCAATCGTGAACAGTATAACAATATTTCCCACAGTATATTTTGCTATTGATAACAATAATGGTTCAGTATAAGTCAAAAGTCAATCAAATGTTACTGCTTCAGTGAATCTGTCAGCCTCCTCTGTAAACATGGCTTTCAAATAAATAGTGGCTATCAATCAACATTCACATTCCTAACCTAATAGAAACTGTAGACCCTAGAGTTATGTATAAAAAGATCCTTGGGCAGATGTTAACCAGAAGATATTTCAATTTCTCTCTCAGAAGAGTAGAATATTATTAACACCACTACTCCCCAGGAATAACCAACATACTTTATGAATAGGATGCATTCTATATTCATACTTTTAGATTTAAGTAATACTTGTTTCCAAAACAAACAACACATAGGTACCTCCCATCACACAACTATAATCTATAAGAACCCTGCCCTGGCAACAAAACTTTCAAATCTATGCCATCTTTACTGATGCAATCCATCCTATTTCAAAATATCCTGAAAAAAATAATATTAGCGCAGTATTACAGCCCTTTGCAGTAGCAGTCCTTATAGCAGTAATATAGTCTCTGCTTCTCCTTACACACATACATACTGGCAAATTAATTTTCAGGGATTGCTATGTTGTTTGTTTTTAAATACACATCCAAACATGCAAGAGGAGAATATGTACCAACACATTACTACAGCTTATCAAGAAGGACAGACATATTAGTCTTGAGAAAACAGGAAAATAAATTTGAATGAGATTAACTTGACGTTTTCCTCCTGGACAGTTTTAGAAAGAATGATAGGGTCATATACAAAGAGCATTTACTTTTAACTATGGTACCCTCAACCTATACCCTGCAATCAAACAAAAACAAATAAATGGATTACTCTTTTAAAAGACTAGATAGTGTTAGTGTTATACTGTCTGGCAATGTAGCCTCAAGAGAAACAGAGTATTTGACACAATTTAAAATTTCTTAAAAGAGATACAACCCTGTATTGCTCTTATCTTTTGGTTTTTTGCTCAATGAATTCCCACTCAGTCAGTGAGAAGCTAAGGAGCACAGGGCATCCACAAGTGGTCTCCTTTATTCTGAGTTAAGTTCATGAAATAGTCTGTCAGACCACAACAAGAATGACTCACTTGAAGTTCTAACCAATAACCAAAGATACAGGCATAATTTTCAAACACATAAACCAAGAAAATAAAGAAAACAAGTGATAAATAGTTCAAAGTACATGTAGGCACATTTTCTATGGGGAGAATCAGTTGCTTAACAATAGCTGAAATCAGCTTTTCCTAAATTTTCATCTACTTTAATCAAGAGTTACTATACTGTACTTACCAATATTTTGTTATCCACTTTATCTCCCTTGGTTTCTAGCTTTACTTTTTTCTTCACTGAAATTTTAATCTTCCTCCCAATAACATCCTTGATACTTTCTGAAATAATGGAGAACACCTTAATCAAATACTTCCATTGCCAGGAAGAGTGTACATGAAAAATAACATTTTAAAATTTTCAGGGAAAATTCTTCAGTCACATTGTATTAACTGGCATTTTCTTACCATGCACCCTGCTGAAGTTTGTATAATCTTTATTAAATGAGTGCAACGATCTGACCCAAATAAAGATAAAGCCACACTTAATTTATGAGAAGTTTGTCATTATACACAGCTATTTAATGAACAAGTCTATTGTCCTGAGTAGAAATTAGATTTATACTAAAGTCTTACTCAGCTCAGAGCCCATCAGGAATGTCATTTCATATTTCCCTACACTGTTCCCATTCTACTGAGACATGAAAAATATCCCCTAATATCCCTCCAGGTAGTTGGGCAAGTCCAGGTAGCAAGCTGAAAATCATTTCGGTTTTCCTGAAAGACTGAATAAGAGACTCTCTTCCATGATGCATTTCGAATGTTTGTCTTTTTACCCCAATTTGAGATGAACATTTTTTCAAAACACCTGATTTTTTTTTCAGGAGGGGAATGCTGTTTTGCAGCCAACAGTAGTCAGAAACCCCATACTTCGCCAGGCCACATGGCTGCTGTGAGAGTAGCAGTGCCGGTGGTAGCTCTACAACTTTAGCCAGGCTCACTCTTTTTGTTACTTCCTTTCCCCCTGTAAATAGCTCCAAGGGCTTCTGCCACTGTTCACAGCTTTCGGAAGCAGCAGCAGAATGAAGTGAGCTTGATGCTTGTCAGTTTCACAGTGACCTTACAGGGTTTTAAATGGCAACAGTGAAACTGATTACAAATTTGTCAATTGTACAGTGTTGTTGACTGGGAAAGAATTCTCTTCTATAAAGAATTCTCAGAGGCACTGAAGTACAGACTCTGGAAAAAATTAATGGCATCAGGTCACACTAAGGTTATCTTTATAATAGCTAGAAACTTTATATATATATATAAAAATACAACATTTTATAGAATTTCCCACATGAAGAAAGTTTCCTACTCACCACTGGGATGTACATTTTTCAAGTCATTTTATAGAGCCGAAAACTCAGGCATCAGGAAGCTTAGGCTCAAATTTTCAAGTTTTCACTTTTTTTTATTGCCTCCATTTCTGGTTGCCCAACCTGAGACACAAGTGTCTCTTCAGCAAATGTTTCAAAATTAGCATAGACACTTAGAACACTTGTGCCTCAAGTGAGCTGCTGAAGGAATGGAAACTGGAATTCAAGATTTCTGATTCCAAGTTTAGTCATTGCATTTTACCAAGTGTCCTTTTCACAGAGAGCTCAGGATCACTGGGGAATCCTGATTGTCTACCAAGAAAATTAAATTTTCCTCCTTATGAAATACTCCACTTTGACCAGTGTTCTCTTTATTATAAAACATGTAAGCAAACAAAAATACTAATTAGACACAGAAGACACCAAGGCCCCCAGTACTGCATCCTGATCATGTGAACAGACCCATGGACCTATGTAGAGCCCCACTGCAATATATTTGGCTCTCTGTGAGGGCAAAGTTCTCCCAGTGTAGATCAGCTTGCAAAATCAAAGCAAAATTATGAAACTTCACTCAAGTTAGTAACACTTTTAAGATACAACATAACATCTTATTTGTGGAAGAGGTGCCAGAATGACTCAGCTTTGCTCCATGGTTCTCTTAGCATAGATGACAAACCTAACCCATCACATATTAAATTATAGTAGAAACCCATTCACAACATTAACACACGCTATGCTTGATAGGAAAAAAAAAAAGTTGATTGTCAAATAAGTTATCTACACCTAATCCTTAATACCTATCCTAGACTTCTAAAAATCAGTCATTTTTGCAAGCAATTAGACTATAATATAATCCTAATAATTTAGTAAATTGGAAATTAAAAAGGAGCAAAAGTGGTTTATATTGCCTACACAGCGGGAGAACATTTATGCCAGCTGCAACTTTTCCTCTCAAGTTTTATATGGATTTCATATATATTATAAATTACGTTTTTGTTACATATTATGACACTGGTGAGCACACTAAAGAAAAAACTAGTGTGCATGAACCAAAATTAATATACAACATGTCTAACATAGGCTGACAAAATACTGCTTCCACCTATCACTGATACAAGAGTTAACACAATTACTTGTTCTATAAGCGAAATCCTGAAGCTCTTCTTCAGGAAAACTTTACATAATACCAAATGAAGTTTTGCATGAATAAGGAGTGATGGGGCCCATAATGTTCTATCATGAGCTATTGTGGCATCTTTAAATTACATCAGCCACTAGTGCACCATACTAATAATTCATGGCATTCAAGCTCCCAAGTAGCTTTAGCACCATTTGCAATCCGTTGTGATTTGTAGAGAATACAAAAACATTAAATACTTTTTTCTTTGTACATTACTGTATGCCCTGCAGCATGCCCAGAGAAATGAATTAAAAAAGATAAATACACTAGACTAAAATGAAGTGTGTGCTCTAACATGTCAAAAATTAAGAAATTTCAAAAGTAAGGCTCTCTGAAATATCTTCCCTCACTGGTGCCCTTACGCGTAGATATTTCAAAGGTCTTTAAACAATTGCATATGGCTCCACAGATGTATGCATAAGGGCATAGATTAGGAGACAGAGAAGTTACAAGCAGTTTTAAACTACAAATTTCCTTAATATTCCAGGTTAAAAACAACGGACCTTTAAACACTTGCTTTCAGTGCTGAATCTACAGGCTACTCCTTTCAAAGCTTGCCATTTATTTATAGCAACCTGGATGCAGCCTATGTTAGTGGTTTTCCTGACTCCAGGTCACCTCTTTCAGGTGTTTTCCTGACTCCAGGTCACCGCTTTCAGGAGGCTGATTTTTCACTTGTGAGTCTTGTCTGAAGCCAGAGCCCTGTATGGCAGGGCTGAAGCTGGAGCCCCATCACGTGAGGCAGAAACATCTTTGCAGAGATCACTGTGGCAGGAGGCCCTGGGCAATTGACCCGCCTGCCACCCTCTAAGGAAAGCCCTGAATTTGCAACCCTTTTAAACTCATCCCAGGAGTCACAATCCTCAGGTTGTGAAACATTGACCCAGATGAGCTGAGTACCCCCCGGCAGACCAGGTTGCGTACCCCCTGGATGAGAGCCACTGCTGTACGCGATGCTGCTATGAAGGCCACTGAATAATGTCACTACAGGGGAACATGCACCGTCCACTTTTCCAGTCACGGCAGTGGTTAATCCGGTGCTCTCTCAGCTGCTGAAGGCACGGGGCTGGGCTGCGCTGCGATTTGTAGGGCTTCACAGGCTGTAATCCCCCGCCCCCCGGCAGTAAATCTCTCCCGCGGCAGCGCCAAAGCCGGAGCTGCAGCATGGCTTTCCCCCGCTGCATTCCCCACCCCACCTTCGCCCTCGCTGCACCTTCCCCACTGCGCCTCCCCACGATCCGGCTGGGGCGGGCAATGCACAGCGCCAGCCGCACCACGGCCTCACAACTTCCCCGCCTCCTCGGCGGGATCAGATCCCCAAACAGTCCTCCCCCCCCCAAAAAAAAAAACATGCCCCCCCCCCAGGTTTCCTTCCTTCCCCCACGCGGAGGGAGAGAGACGTGGGTCTTACCTAGCAACTCCCTGGGCACCTCGGAGCTCTCCTCGCTCATCGTGGCCCTGCTGGGGGGCCAGGGGCAGGGGCGGGCTGGCCAAACTCCTTCGCGCCGCTTCCCCGCGCCCGGCAAACGCGGGAGCAAAATGGGGCGGGAGCGGCGGCGGCGGCGGCGGCTGCTTTGCGGAGGGGGAACAAGTGGCTGCGCTCGCGGAGCTCAGTGGGCTCTGGCTACATGGCTCCTCCTGGCTCCTGGGTGCCGGGCTCTTTCCAGGGGCGGATCCAGCGCTCAGCCCCCGCGGCTCCTTCCTTCTCAGCTCCGCGCTCCCCTGCAGTCCCCTCCTCCTGCCGCCCTCTCTTCCCGGCTTCCCCCCTGCTCCTCCCCGCCAGGCGGGCACCTACTGGCCCCGAGGTGCCGGCGGGAGGCGGAGGCGGAGGCGGAGGCGGGGGTGGGAATTCCTCGCTCCCGGCCGGTCCCGCACAGCGCCCAGCCCAGCCCAGCCCCAGGGAGGGCTCTGCGCAGCGCCAGCCAGCGCCGCTCTCCAGTCCTCACCTCGCGAGAGCGCTGGGCGGCGGGGAGGCTGCCCCTGGCCCCCGCCGCTGGGTGCAAGCAGGACACACGCGCCCGCCTGCCAGCCGCCAAGAGCATCCCCTTCAGGGAGACGCGGTGGCAGCCCTGCCCGCGGGGAGAGTTTCCATGCACACACCAAGCGCAGAGGAGGAAGAGGAAAAATTAGGAGCATTAAGCAGCCCCTCCTTGCCTTCGCCCTAGTCTGCCGAGAGAGAGAGACCAAGGCTGCCACCTGCTGGCTAAAAGGGACAGGAGGGAGGCATTTGGAGGGATTCTCCTGCCAGCGAGCTGAGCCAGAGGGCGGAAGGGGGAAGCTGGAGGACACAATCACACGGTCGGCGGGGGTCCCAGTCTGTCAGTCATTTGGGAGGCGGAAGACCACCCCAGCGGGGATCCGACTGGGAAGCCGTCTGAGTTTTGAAAGTCTCTCCTGCCTCCGAAAAATGATTTTTGCGCAGCTGTGTTGCCATCAGACATTTCCCACAGTGCTCATGCACACCAAGTCCCGCCGCTCCTAGACCGATGCTGTTGCTTAGGGGGACCCGCTTGTACACGTGAAGTTCTACGTGGAAGCTTCTATTGCAGACCCCGTTGCAGGGCCGAGGCACTGTTAGGGTATTACCCACTCTCTGGCTCCAGGAAGGAACTTTGCTTTTGATTGTTTCTTTAAGGTTTTTTATGACAGAGTGACTGATCATGAAATCAGTTTTTCTTGTGTGCGGCCTGGGAAAGTCAAGCGACTCACTGCCAAACCGGGACCGGTTTAAACTTTGAAATGGATAACCTTTGATCCAAAGCCCAGCCATCTCTTTCTCATTCCCATACTTTATCTCTCTAGAGGAGGTCAGTTCGTTTTGCACCTGTTCTACAGATAAAGAATGGATGTTGTTATTGGGGGCTGTTTTCAGTCTCAGACTTGTCTATACTCGGAAACTATTTTGAAATAACTAAATTTGACTTAACTCTTGATTTTACAAAATTGAACTAGCATGTCCCCACTATCAGGAAGCCTTGAAATTAGTCTGAGGCAGGCTCCCTTAATGTGGAAGCACTACCTAGACTTAGAGCCCCAGGAGTAATTAGATCGAAATATTCTGGGGAGTAGTTATTTCAAAATAGTGGCACCGGAGTGTCCACGCTAATGCTCTTTCAAAATAACTATTTTGAAATTAGCATTATTCTCAGAGGCTCTGTCTAGATTACATCCCTCTTTCAACAGAGGAATGTAAATTAGGCACTTCGAAATTGCAAAAGAAGCCAGGATTTGAATTTCCCACACTTCATTTGCATAATTGAGGTTTACAGGATCTTTCGAAAAAGCCTTCCCTTTTTGAAAGAACCATGTCTAGACCTTGGTTTTACTTTCAAAACGGCGCTTTTTCAGAAGAGCACCATTATGTGATTATGCAAATGAAGCATAGGAAATTCAAATCCCAGCTTCATTTGCAATTTCGAAATGCCTTATTTACATCCCTCTGTCGAAAGATTTTTTAAATAAGCTGCGCCTTATTTCTAAATAACAGGCTTGGTAATGTGGACATTCCACTTATAAATTCGACCTAAGGAGGCTATTTTGAAATAAAGACCAAGTGTACACCAAGGCAGAGAGAAAAGAAGGAAAAGCTAAAGTTTTCCAGCAGGTAGTACACAGAAAGGAATCAAACATCCTCTTTTACAGTACTAAAGACACACAATTGTGTATACATATGAAAACAAGAATAAAAGATCTGGGGAGAGGGAGGAAGAAGGTAAAACAGTAATGGGAATACTGTAACACTTTCAAGTAGCTTCTAGTGGAGACCTGTAATTTCAGGGAAAGGATCATTTTCACTGCAGCAGGATCCTGATTGGCTATCCCACATCCTGAAGGGGTGGATTAATTGAAAGCTCATATTTCAACCACTCTGAAAGATGGGGACAGGTTTTGGAGATCAAAGTTATATATGTCTAATGAGGAAAACTGAAACATTCCACAAGGGCAACAGGATAACTCCAAGGAAGATATATTTAACAATTAAAAACACCGCAGACAGGGTTTACTTTGCATGCCTTGGTCTTTAAGAGAAACAGAACTTGTAATCAGAAATAGTGAGTATTGGTTAATTTTCTGTAACCACTCAGTTCCTTGCTCTTGCAACACTCACAAAGTAATTTTTGTGGAAGCTGTATCATAACACATACGATCCTAGCATATGGATGAAATTAGATATATGTATCTCTTAGAAAAACAGCCAGTTCAAATCTGTAAAGTACTAGAAAAGGTAAACTAGAAGGAAAACTTTTGAAGGAAATATAAAGTAAATATATTTCATTTATCACCTCTACATACACCATACACTTCCTTAGCACCATATCCCATACATTTTATTTACAAGATATGTATCTCATACAGTTTCTGAATAATATAGAGCATGCATGGAGTGCAAGTGATATGCAGAACCAGAGTACACAGGTGCCATTAGGCAGAAGAATGAAAAATAATAATTCACAGTTTCAGAAATGTTAAAGCCAGAAGAGATCATTAGACCATCTAGCCTGACCATCTGGGTGACATGGACCACAGAATTTCACCCATTTCACCCAAATATCCTACATTTGACTAAAGCCTATCTTTCAGAAGCAGTGGTGCCTGCAGCCTTACACACACATCACTGTCAGTTGGGCTGCTGGAAGGGAGGAACCCCTGGTGCAGGAGCCAGCTTCAAGGCAGCAATGTGGAGGAGCCACTCTGGCCACCTCACTCTGACTCAGGTTTGGCCCCACCATTTGTCATGATCACGGGGCTGAATCTGAGCAGCGTGGTAATCCCCGGGCACCATGTCACACACTCAGCTCCCTCCCGTCCCCCCAGACTGCTGTGTCATGCCAGAGCCAGATGTGAGTTAACAGTGGGATGGCAAATGCTGTTCCTCTCTGCTGCTGCTGCTGCTGTGGGGCTAGCTATTGCACCAGAGATCCCCTACCTATGCCAACCTGCTTCCAGCTGCCCAAATCCCTTCTGCTCTGGATATAAGATACCCTCATCAAACAGCCTCAGTGCCTGCTACAAGGACAGGCAATGTGGTGAATGCCTGCATGGAGAGCCAGCAGGGAAACAGGTGGAAGACAGCCCTAGGAGGGGAGGGCTGACATCAGGGCAGGGGGGTTCCACTAAGCATCCTACATGCAAGATTTTGGGGGGCATCCATGTACAGAAGAGCAGTTAGTCTTGATGTAAAGATTTCATGGGCTAGACAATGTACCACGTCTGTTGACAGAACATTTTCACCTACTAAGCAACAGAATTAGGCAGGTTTTCTAGCTGTGCCTATTTGCACGCAGAGCATGATCCAGCGCTCCCTTCAGCTACTGACCAATTTCTGCGAGAAGATAGATTCATTATTATTTGTATTTAGCATGCCCAGAGACCAGGAAAAAGGTTAACTTTCCCGTCACCCTTCTATGAAATCTTTGTAATGAGTAAAAAAAAAATTCTGCCATGATTCCTGTCTGTAAGACAGAGAAGAACAGAGTGGATAATTGCATTTTGACTTGCTGAGAGGAAAATGTGGCCTTGTGGGTTTTGACAATGGAGAGGAAAAAAAGGAAGCAATTTTTCACTAGCTGAACTCTTCAAGGAAGAATAGCATCCCCTACCCACTAGCAAAGAAGAAGACCGCATCTATGAAATAATTTTAAAAGTCCTCCTAAAGGTAATAGATTTGACTGTCATTGACTAGGCTATAGTGGATATTTTTATATACATATTTTAAAAGACTACTTCAATTATTGTAGTTTGACACAATGATAACTGCCAGCAAGAGCAGTGGTCTGGATAACATATGACTTAGCTTGCTGAGCAGAGTACAGCAGCTTGCATGGCTTATATGTACTGATAACAGAGCAGGAAGGAACCAGGAACGTCAGAAGACTTTGATCAGGGAGATGACTGACACAAAGAAGAAAATAAAATCAGTGTCGTTAATCCAGTGCCAGTACACAAGATTAAACATTCTTTACATAAAGTAGGTTGTCAGGAATTTGACTTGGTTTCTCTGAGGTTATTCTGTCTGGCCACTCCAATAGGATTTTACATTCTGTATTTACATCACCAACATCATTTCAATTTTCGGATTTTCTCTGCCTGTCTGTTGCCCCTGGCATGAGCACCATCAAGTCGGAATCCTCCCACCTGACGAAAATGAAGTCAGTGCAATGTGAGTTGATGACAAATCACTGCAATGTACCATAGGTATTTTATATCATAGGGTAGGGTTCCATGTTCTTAATTATGTCCTACATAGCGATATCTTTGCATCACCGTGCCACAACATTTGCACTGAAGCATCTTGATGTTTACTAAGAAATGACAATGCAAGGTCATCAAAAGTCTGATGCCACTCCCACTGAAGTCAATGGAAAGACACTGAATTCAGTGGGAATTGGATTGATCTTCTAGTCACATTGGCAAGTTACCATATGGCAAAGCAACATCATAATATGGAAAATAATGTGAATTTGATACAATTATGCTGTAAAGCTAACTTTCAGTGTATGAAGCAGATCCATAAAAATCAGACTGACCCAAGAATATCAGCATGGATAGCAACCCTTTCTGAATGTGATACTTCAAAGAATAGAGCCACATGGCTACATTTTCCCCTCAAGTTCACCAGTTCAACCCCATGGATATTGCTTACTTGAATGGGTTTAACCAACAATAAAGTTTGACTAACTGTATTGATCAGTCACCCTGGTCTAATTCAAGGAAATCTCTCTTTTCTATCACTGAAAGCTTTGTGAGTATTTTACTTTTCAGATATGGTAACACCCACCTGTGCAAAGCTCAATGAAATGTCACATTCCAATCACTCATGTGCTTCAAAAGTTTGCAAGGTTTGTCAAACCACTTTGTTTCATCTCAGTATAAAAATAATCAGCACTACTTCTAAATTTGATTCTTCACTGGCTTTTTTTATTTTTTATTTTTTGTACATGATTTCTTTTGCTTAACTGCTTAGATTTGGCTTCACAGTAAAACAAAAAATTTGGAGCCCACAATTTCCATTGGTTTAGAAATACTGTAAAGACCCCAGCAATTATGGATAACTTGCCACTAAACATAAGACTGAAAGAAAATTGAAGACAAATAACTAGATAAATTGCGCAATAAATAAATATATCTTAAATTGGTGAATGCCGATGTGCCTGCTTTCTGTTAAATCGGTTACAGCAATATTGATAAGCAAAAATGCATGCACTCAATTGCTGATTTGGCAAATGTAACAAACCACTTGCTAGCTGAGTGCTCCCCTCATCTGTGAATGTGAGTCTTCAAACCCTTTCCAGTGCTTTCTGGATATTCATTATTTTGATACTACCTATAAAGCCTATTTTGTCTTGATTTTAAATATGCTGACTATAAATGCAGCAGCACGGATGTATATTTTGATAAGGCATACTTTGAAGACGGCATTAAGAAAAGAATTACTACCAGCAGCTGATACCTCATGGAAATCTTTTTCTAAAGTCTATTCAGAAGAATTTCTGATTATACAACTGTATTATTATAACGTCAGTTTCCACATTCTGCTTTCCTTGTTCCTTTTTAGCGAACACATTTGCATAAACCCAGGATCATTGTTTTCAAGAGCTCATCTGCTTCTGTTGCTTAGTTTCCACATGAAGGCATGAGCCCATCACATTGGGTTACAATGGTATAAAGTTTATGGCTTTAGTTTTGGGCATAGACAGACAAAGCTGACAAATTCTTAAACAGTGGTCAGACTACCACTACACAAAGATGGTACTGTACAAGTCACAAGCTAGAAAAATCAGAATGGTATCTTTTTACACAGGTATAAAAGACAATGCAAGCTGCAGGGCAGTGGAGAATCCACTCCAAGCGCTACAAAGAGTGCTCAGTGGAAGCCGCAGCTGCTTGGCCCATTTGTCATTTTAAAATAACTTTGTCCATTTTTCAGATCTATGAAGTTACCTCCCTTCTTCCACTATAGACCTCCATTGTGTGAAATGCCTTAGCATGCATCTTTCTTTCTCTCTCTCATCAACTCTGACTTAATGAAAAATATGGCTTGATCGGGTTTCTGTCAGGGTTGTGAGATTAACTATCCTCCAGAACTGAGCTGTTGAAAAACACTCTGGTCAAATAATGTTTACTCTTTGAAATATCTGAAAACAGTTTTCTTCAGGTTTTCTTCCTAGCTAGTGAAGCAGGAGAGGTGAGCCACTGCAGAAAAGAAACAGAATGCTCCTGACCCTCAATTCAAATTTCAAATAGAAACCCGAGCCTCTCTCTAGATTTTAGAAGTCCCTCTCTTTCCTTCCCTGACTCCCAGCAAATCTTCCACCTCTGCAAATAGTTATGTCAGGGTTCATCAAACATAGCAACTTTTGCTGATGAGTCTACTCTCTTTAGATTTTACAAAGTTCCAAACTTTCCCAGGGCAGTAAGTTCTGGAGAACCACTAACCTGGGAAGCCATCAAGCATACCACATATCAACAATAGGCTAGTTAAGAGACTTCCAGACTTGAATGACGTCTTTGACCCTCTATTACCAATGTGACATAATCAGAGATGGGGGAAAGAGATAGGAATGGGGGACAAAGGTCTGTTAGAATTTAGGGAGAGAGTATTGTTGATAGGAATGCTGGAGTGTGTAGTACAAGAACAGAAAGACCTGAGCAATTTTAAAATTATTTTTGCTAAAGACGTGAAAAGATTAGGTGCTTAGTTAAAGCTGATTGAACCATAAGCCCTTTGCATTTCACCAACCATTAAGAAAGGAGGATTGCCTTATTAAGAGACAAGAGGACGTCAGAAGACTTAGCTGTCTCTGACGCCACCACAGGCTTCCCATATGACTTTGAGCAAGGTATTTCAATTCTCCTGGCTTCAATTTTCTCATCTGAAAAATGTTAGTAAAATTTGCTTACTCAGCACATGGTACAAGAGGCTACATTCATTCGTGTTTATAAAGCACTTTGAGATTCTGGTGTGGAAGGTCATATAGATAGACAATGCATTACAATTATGTTAACAGGAGACAGAGATGCTCTACATACATACACCAAGATGTCATTCCATGTGGGGCTCATTGTAGCCTGACAGACCTAGTTGTTATTTTAATAGCACCCCAGTCCTACAATGGTGCCAGCATACGAGAAACCCTATGCTCATGCAGTGTCCAAGTGACACTTCCTGTCTTGCAGCAAACCACTTGGTTCCATTTTCAACCTCAGTGGAGTTGTATGGGCACAATGGTCCACGCAAACAAAGCTCCTTGAATCAGGGAGGCTTCGGTTACTGTTTCTAAAGTTGATCTAGATATGCCGCAGAACAGAGAGCACTGATCTTTCCTGGAGGAACTAAGAAACTCATTTTAGATGTAACTCAATGAGAGAGAGAAACAAACTGTAGGGAAAGCAACCGAATGAGAAGAGAAAAGGGTAACAGCAAAAAGAGCATACAGTTAGCTGCTAATGTTATTAGGAACATACCCTTGTTTTAGTAAGACTACTTTTTACTAATTTTGTCGTTCAATTTGCCAGCTTTTGGGTACAAATACAAATAATGTGCAATCACATTATCACCAAAAAGCCTTTCTTGTGCTAGTGTACTATTTCCAATAGTATGAACGCATCTGTTGCTTATGCAGACTTTACCGCCTTGAAAGGCAGTCAAATTAGTCTTCTTTCAGTGCACAGATCAGGGGTGAGGAACCTCAGGTTCCTGGGCCAGGCCAGATGCATCCCCTGGCTTGCCTGGATCCAACCCCTGAGGCTCAGGGCTCCCCCACAGCACTGGGGAGCCCGTGATGGCACTCCAGCGCTCCTGCCACTCCATCGCAGGGCTGAAGCACACAAAATCTATTAGCCTGGGCCCCCCTACTACTGGTGTGCAAGGGGTATATGGGAAGTGTCTTTCTTCTTCTCAGTCAGGGGCCAGGTCAATGAGGGTTTGTTTGTGGGCTTTTGGGAGCACTTCTCACTTATGTGAGGCCCTTGACTGATTTTTCTGTGGGTTAACGGCCCCTGACCCAAAAATAGGTTTCCCACCCCGGCATAGATCCTCCGGGCTGAAACTTCAAATTTCAATTTCAAATAGTGACAACAGATCTTTAGTTTGGTGCAAAATGACACTATTGTACCAAGTTATAAGAGCTTTTAGGCCAGTGGTTTTCAAACTTTTTTCCATTTCTTGACCCCTAAAATTTCAAATGAAGGTTCAGTCCCCTTTGTAAATCTTAGGCATAGGGTCCACAGATTGAAATCCACTGTTCTACATAAAATCCTACTTTATACAAAGGAGTTGCACTGGTTGTAGAGAGGATGAGAAGTTCTGGACACATATCCTATACAAAAACTGGGCAGGAGGCATTAGTCCTCTTTGCAGCTTTTCTGAATTATGCAATTGACAAGTTTCCAAAGGGCAGCTACAGAACTGTTAGAAAAGTGCTCCATCTCCCAAGGCTTACTGCAAAGACAAAAGTCCTTAAGGAATGCACATGCTAAGCCCTTTTTGCAAATTTTTGTATTTCTTAGTCATAGTGAAAGTGACCTACAGCTTATCCTGGACAGGTTCTCAGAGGCAACTAAACTGTTTGGACTCATCATCAGCCTAGAAAAAGCGAGAATCTTCTTCCAAGCTGCTTCCATCAACCATTAGCATTGAGGCAACCATCACCATTGATGGTACAAAACTAAACGTCAATCAATCTGTCTCTCTATATAGTTTGGTAGTAACATCTGCAGTGATGTTTTCTTGGATCAAGAAATATACAGAAATGAAAGGAAAACCAGGCTTTCAGAGGACCTCTCCATAGAATATTGAACCAGCATGTCATTGAGCCACCAATAAAACTTACTGTATGCAACGCAGCAGTGATAACATCCCTTCTACATGGGAGTGAAATACAGACAATTGACTCCAGATATATCAAACATGCACTGCCTTTGTTCTGTTCAGAAGATCTGCTGACAAAACAAAGGGTCAAACATTAACATGCCAGAAACAGCCAAAACAACCAGAATCAAGATAATGATTATCAAAGCTCAGCTTATATGGACAGGTCATGTTCTCAGAACAGGTGAAGTTTAGGGCTGTCAATCATTGTGGACTCATGCAACTAATTACATTTATTTAAAAAATTAATTGTGATTAACCACAGTTTTAATGGCATTGTTAAAAATAGAATTCTAATAGATATTAAATATTTTGGATGTTTTTCTGCATTTTAATGAGTGTCAACAGCATGGAAGCATGCCCTTTGGAATGGCATCCAAAGCACAAAGGGGCATACCAATGTTTAGTGTACATGGCACAGAAATACCTTGCAATGCCAGCTATAAAAGAGCCATATGAACGCCTGTTCTCAATTACAGGTGAGATTGTAAAAAAGAAGCTGGTGGGATTATCTCCCGTAAATGTAAAGAAACTTGTTTTTCTTAGCGATTGGCTGAAGTAATTATAGGACTGAGTGGCCTTCCACTCAGTGCTCTGTATTGTAACTGAAATCAATATGTTTGAATATGTAGAAAACATACACAAATATTTAAATGGTATTTAATTAACAACAATGTGATTGTGATTAGTTGTTTAAAATTGCTCAACAGCCCTAAGGAAGACAGAATTATGAAGAAGTCCTCTATTGTAAGCTGAAACTCGGAACACAGGACGAATGGTCAAAGGAAACAGTTCAAAGACACTCCTGCAGCATAATGCTGATTGAAAACACAGTCAATGACAGACCTGAATGGAGAACTATTACCAATAAAGGTTGTAAACTTAGAGAAAGATGCATGAAAAACTGAGAAAAAAAGAGAGCCAAGTGTCATGCCAGGTATTCAGTGGGAGCCTATACATTCCTGTGTGACCTCTATTCACAAACCTGCTCCTTGCAGATTAGGTTATACAGTCACAAGAGAACACCCAATGGACAGCCATAGTACTCCTTTGCTCAGGAACAGTATGTGCATGTAACAAAAGCATGCTGCTCGCTGTAGCTTTGTGGCCAGCTGGTGTGGAAAGTGGGAGAGATTCTGCCTTTTTACTTGCTTGTAAAGGAAGGTGCCCTAAGTATCCTCTGCGCACACATTTGCTAACCCTAGAGAGTGTGATCCTCCTTCACAAAAGTCAGTGGGAGTTTCACCACCAGCTTCAGTTGAAGCAAGATGAAGCTCAGTGTTCCTACTGCTAAGAACCCCAAAGGAGGAAAACACTTGAAAGGCAGACGCTCCCATGCAAGGACCAATATTAGAGCGGATTTTAAAATTTGTAATGAATAATTTACATTTACAAATAAAAACATAAAATTAGATTATCCACCAACAGATTAGAATTTTTTGAATGAAAAATTATTCACAAATTTCTTCTGAAAATGGATTGCAGACTATAATTTTGAACAGTTACACTTCACAACTTCCACTATTTCCTCTTAGTTACATAAGCCAGCCATTCAAAGAACAGAAACAATACCCTATGATCCATGTAGGGCCAATTTTGGATGTGACCAACATGTGGTGACTTTTGAATTGTATGGTTGATTGTAATAGCCACAATTTGCACTGTGGTGGTGAGTTACATAGACGTGTGGTAGTATTTCTCTTCCCTGATTGGATGATGTATGTAACAAACCAAAACAATGTGAATGGCAAATTTTACTAATAAACATAAATATTGGATTGTAGAGGCTCAAGCATTCAAATGTTCATTGAAGACAAACATGAAAGGATTAACTGCCCCAGATTCAAAATTCACTCATGACTGACTGTTCTCAAAAAACCCTTTCCCCAGTCACACAGCAGTCTTGATGGTCACTATAAACCCACACAAGTTCTCAAAGCACAAGCACATCAACATATTATATGTTGTGTGATAAAAGAAAGCACAGGAGCTCATTCATAAATACGTTTCTTTATCTCCATTTCAATGGAAAGCCATCAACTGTCTTTACTCAGGCCCTAAATGGTTACAGTGCTGATCAGAACTGGTACTTAATTATCACATTCTTTCCTTGTCCTATTGCACACATTTGCTTGTCTTTCCTTTACAACTTCATTCTCTCTGTTCTTTTCATTGCGAACTATAAGCTGCTGGCAGTAATCTTAGCTTCTTCAATTGACAGCAAAATTATGAGGTGCTCAACATACAATGACAGTTCTCTTCCTCCCATGCTAGTTCATTTGCATCACTGTCAAGGCATCATCACCATATTTTCAACATTAGTAGTTCTTTATTGATAGGAAACATTAACTCCACATTTGTCAGCAGGAGGTCAAAATGATTTTTTTTGACGGTGTACTAAATTCTATATTCTGGAAAATTATGCTGGTTTCCAATATCAGATATCTGGGTTGCTGGCTCAATTAACACACTAAAAGGCTATGTCTAGACTTCAGGCTTCTTTCAGAAGAAGCTTTTCTGGAAGAGGTCTTCCGAAAAAACTTCTTCCAAAAGAGAGTGTCCACACTGCCAAAGCGCATCGAAAAAGCGATCTGCTTTTTCGACAGATAGTGTCCATTCAGTGTGGACACTATCTCGCATGTAAGCTGTGATTACTATGGGTGGAATGGCCACCAGCACACCTGTGCTTTTTCCTCTTTTCTCTTCTTGCAAAAGAACTTCCTCTTCCCCGTCCACACATGCCTTTTTTTCCGAAAGAACTCTTTTGGAAAAAGGCTTCTTCCTCGTAGAAAGAGGTTAACCAATGTCAGAAAAAAATCCTCAGTTCTTTCGATTTTTTTTTCCAAAAGAACGTGATTGCAGTGTGGATGTAATTGAAGTTTTTTTGGAAAAACCGCTGTTTTTCAGAAAAAACTCTGTAGTGTACACATACCCAAAGAGAGAAGAGTTGCTGCCAGCAAGGTGTGAAATGCAAATTGAAACAAACAGATATGCTTTTTGCCTTTATAGAAAGGTCATTGCTAGCTTGATTTTGTTTTTGCTCTGTGCTTTTACCAGAACACTTGTGCCACAGAGACTTCAGACCTCATTTTCCTATGGTAAGAAGTTCATGTATCCAAGAAAGTACACAAAATACTCAGCAAGATGGGCTGGTTTTTGCTTCAGGCTTCCATCTCCACTTAAAAAAAAAAACAAAGGTGTGTTTTTACATTGTGTTGCCTCAGGCAGTGTTTACCTTAGGTAGCTAATCAAGATGAAACCCCTGGGTGGCAAGTAGCATAGGCTGAGCAAGGCTGTGCCTCCCCAAACAGCCTGGCATGGTCCCACCCAAGCTCTGCACCCAGTCCTCCTCCTGCCTGCTTGCAGTTCTCTTCTGGCTCTTCTGTGGGGGAGAGACTGGGGAAAGCAGCACATGAAGCCTCTCCCTCCCCTTCCCCCAGGCTCGCAGCTGTTCACAGACAAACAAGGCCCTGCAGCCAGCTTTTCTGAGCAGTGTGCAGGGGCAGGGCAGGGTAGGCAGGGAACATGACTGAGGCTCCTGCTGCACCTGTGGGCTGGATCCAGTGGCTTGGCCAGTCAAATCTGGCCCGCAGGCCATATTTTGCCTGGCCCTGATCTATATAGTACATCACTCCTGCTATTGGATAAATAACAGTTTTCGAGATATACAAGTACTTGTTATACAGCACTAAGTTAGGAGAACATGAAGCCCTTCAGGAGCCTGGTAGTGAGACACAGGGTATGTAGCTCAGTATAGTTCCCTGAGTTTAATCACCCTGAGGATGGAAATGACCGAAAGTCCTCTCAGAAGCCCTCTATTAAGTGATTTGGGGAAAAGGAGGGGGGGGGGTTCATCTGTGTTTCTAGTAGGCATCTGTCTACATTACAAGCATCACCACAACTGGTACTTTTGGTAGTGGTCTCAGTAGACAAGCCAAGAACGAAATGGAGACTGAGCTACTTTCCTCAGACTTAAAGATGGTCCCTGCACAACAGAGTTGAGTCATGTTGATCTGATAGTATGGGGGATTGCTGCTCTTGCACTGTGGAGAAACAGAGGGCCCTTTATCTTCAGTCCAGTCCACCTGGTATTATTCACCAATAATAAATTTAAATAAAACCCCAAAGCTTTCAACAATCAAAGGTAGGGTAATGAGAATTAAAGCTGGAAATGTCCAGATATCTCCAAACAATAGGTATATTGTACAATATAAGTTATAATGCTCAGGTTTAAAGGTTTAGATTAAAAATGGAAGTTCAGGAGCTAACTCTGAACCCATGTCTAGGGTTGCCAGGTGTCCGGTTTTCTATCAGACAGTCCGGTATTTGCACCGTCTGTCCGGTAGAAAAATTCAGAAAATACCGGACATGTGCAATGTCCAGTATTTTCTGAATTTCCGGCTGGGTGCCGGACGGAAGCCTGGCGGGGGCAGGGGAGCGACTGGGAGGCAGGGCCATGATTGGCGCTAGGAGCCTGTGGTTACGTGCAAAAGCCGGGGAGGGGGGCAGGGGCTGGGACTCCCAGCCACTCCCCCCGCCCCCACCTGGCTTCTACTAGCAACTTGAGGGAGTGTCTGCTGGGCGCACAGCCCCTTGGACTCCAGCTGCAGTCAGTGGCTGCACCCCTCCCCCCGCCGCCAGCTCCACTTCCCACCCCCCTTCCTCCGGGGCCCCCCCCTCCTCCCGTCCAGCCCCGCGGCCCCCGACCCTCTCCAGCTCTGCTTCCCGGCACCCCTTCCTCCCAGCCCCTCCCCCCCGTTCCTCCCGGCCAACCCCGCAGCCCCCCCCCAGCTCTGCTTCCCGCTCCACCCCACTCCCAGACAGCCCCTCCCAGCCAGTCCCTCCTCCTCTCCCCCCGCCCATGATCAAGTGTGTCCATTTTTTTGGTGGCGTCTACCTGGTAACCCTACCCATGTCACCATGGTCAGGGCCCAGGAAGAGAAGGCCTCTGAACTGCTGGGTGCTTATCAAAAGTTCAGAGGGTGGGAAGGTTGTAAGGTTGTTAGTATACAGGACAGATGAAAGGCACAAGCCAATTGAAAGAGGGCAGGCAAGGCACAGAGGAATGAACACCTCTTTTCCTGACTAGTTAGCCCCATGAGCTAGACACAGAAAGTGCAGCCATTACCTGTTCAGTGATAGCATGGCGGGTATACTGTGTGCCAGTTGCTCTAAGAAAGAGAGAAAGAGTGTGTGGAAAAGTGAGAGATTTGGGAGAATTGTTTTGCAATCTTCAATGCTGAATCAGAAGGAATCTGAACTTAAAGTTCTTCATAAAGTTACTTGGCCAACAATCACCACTATCTGGCCACCCAGCTCTGATGACAGTTCAGAAGTAAGGATGGAAATACCACAACCTCCCTAAAATAATCTTGTGACATCCCTGAAACTCCCTTTTGGATCAGGACTTGAGAAATGCTGGTTCCCCTCCCCCTCTGAAATCTGTATATAGAGCAAAAGCACACAAAGGACCAGATTTCACAAGGGGGAGACCTGATTTCACAGTCCATGACACATTTTTCATGGCTGTGAATTTGGTGGGGGCCTACCCATGGGTCAAGGTACCTCTCTGAAGCAATACATATGTAAACTGCTCTGCCCCTCAGGAGACTAGCAGGAGGCACTCATGCTGAAGATGCACAGAGTTGCTAGGCTACAGAATTGTTTGAGATTAAGTGTTTCAGTAAAGTCTTTTATTTACTTATAACTATTATAAATCTATGCAAGAAAAACGACCCTTATTAGGCAACCTCTTGGCTTAACAGATTTAACACCAAAAATTATCTCCAGACCCACTGAGTCACAAAACTGCTCCATCAACAGAAGACCACCACTAAGCAACCTATATCTGCCAATTTTCTTTAGTAGTTGTTTAAATTACAGTTCTACTCTAATAAAGAGCCTGTACATAGTACGGCACGGTTCTGCGTTTATTGTCTTACAAGGATTTCCACATTAAATTCATTCCATTTATGAGGAAATGTTTTTTTCCTCCAACTGCCAACCTGCTAAAGCAGCCTGGGCCCTGGCAGTCATGCTGGAGTCTTTCCATCTCATGCATCAGCATTAGTAATAAAGATTCTGCAGGCAAAACTAAGACCTTTGATTACATCCACACCAATTTCAGATTATGCCCCCAGTGACATACTTACTCCACTATTTTCAGTAGGATTATACAGGTTTAACTGACTGGAATTTAGTAAAAATCCTATTGACAAAGCACTACATGAAATACAATCCACACTCACTCTTTAGCTATTCTGCTGCTGCAGGCTAAGAGTGAAAAGCTATTTTTATCACCAGCAGATAAGAGTCTGCATAAATTCTGTGTACAAAGATGCCATTTTTACAGTCAAATTTCAGAGTAGAAATGCAATCTGAGAACAGTTCCCCTGTGAACTGGATATAAAGGAACAAATCTTTCCTTCTTTCTTTCCAAAACAAGATAGCACTCTGATCAGAGACAAGAGATTCCCCCAAAATCAGAGTGATTTGATATTCTGCGTGTAACACTCATTTCATACTAACCTTGCTTGCCACTTAGAAAACACAGATCAATTGAAGAAGTTTAACGAAAGTTAGAGGGTTTTTTGAGTTTTCCTACTCGGCCCAATTCTGTAACATGCATAGTGAGTAAGGCGTTCACTCACCCAAGTAATCCCATTGTAGTCCGTGTGAGTAAGTGCTATCCAGAGTGATTAAGGTTTATAGCATATGACCCTTTATTAACCATGGCAAATGGGGAAAAATGTCTGATATGTTTCAGTTGGACTGGGTAAACTATTAAGAGTTTCTGAAACCTACAACAAGAAATAAACATGTTGTTTATATAGGGTAAGTAGGCAGGAATATATTTATTCCTGAAAACACTTCAGAATATGTGGCCACCTCATGTAAGTGCCTAAAGTGAGATTTATTGGGCACTGAACTCTTTTGAAAGTCTGACACAATGTTTTTTTCTGGATAAGATCGATATCTTTTGGATAATGGGCTACAGTAAAAGGTACCAAAATTTTGGACTTTATCTCTTAGCTGCTTTTAGGGATTGCTTTTTAATCTCCTTGTTAAATGGAAGAATATGCCCTAGAGTAGGGCAGGTCAGGATTTTTTCAATAAAACTTCTTTTAAAAAATACTGAATATATTGGAACCAAAACTGTTCACAGGAAAAGGTTGGTTGCATGGATTTGTCATTTTGAAAACAAGTTGGAAAAAGTTTCAAAATGATCAAAACGTCTTTTTTAAACATTGTTGAAATAAAAAAAATCAGAACTTTTGGTACCAAATGATTTTTTTAAAACTTTAGATATAGTAAAATTAAATTAAAGCAAAAAAGGTCCAAATCAAATGAAACCTTTTCAAATTATCTAAAATGAAATTTTGATCAACTCAAGCTTTTGGGTTTTTTTGGAGAATCAGTATGAGAATAACTTCAAGATTTTGACTTTTTGTTCTGTTCTTGGAAATACAAAAATTTTTCTGGGACAGGAAAACTGTCTTCCATCCTGTATTCTAGAGCAGTGGTTCTCAAACTTTTTGGCCTGCAGTTAAATGTCAACGTTGACATTTCCATTGACCACCAGCCAACTACCCATGATGACAAAATGGGTGCAGGAGGAGGTGCAGCATCTGGGAGGGAGGAAGAGTAGGTGCAAGAGTAAGGTGGGGATGGGGAGTCTGCGAGGGCAGGGTGGGGGGTGCAGGGTCTGCGTGAGGGGAATGGGCAGGACTCGACAAATCATGTAATCTACTCGCCCGTGGCGAGTAGATTACAAGCCGGCGCAGCTGGCACCGCGCGATCTGCGCATGCGCAGTTCGCAGAACTGCGTGGCTGGCGAGCGGGGCTCGCCGCTGCTTGGTGAGCCCTGGGAATGGGGCAGGGCAATCATCCCATTGGTCATGATTCCAGGCAATGGGAGCAGTAGAGAAAGCCTCCAGACGAGCAATTTCCTGCGCTGCTGTTCCACCAGATGAGGGGAGGGGAAGCGGCAGCACATGGAACCGCTTCCTTCCACACAAGCCAGATCTTGCCCACAAGGCTCCCCACCCCCCACAGTGGGAAGCTGTCACTGGTGCTCCAACCTCATTGGGGAGTTCCCTACAGGGCTGGAGCACCAACACAGGATCCCCACTAGGGGAGTCCCAAGCCCATGGCCCACCTGCAAGACGATTACAGACCACTCGTGGTCCATGGACCACACTTTGAGAACCACTGTTCTGGAGTCTTATAAACTGTTTGGGTCATGTGCTGTCTTTTACTATGTATTTGTACAGTGCTACCAAAATTAGGTCCCAGACTTGATGAGGAGCTCTGAAAATCAATGTATTATAAACAACACTAATAATAAAATGAAGGGTTGTTTCAATTAATTGATTAAAGATACCCCCAACTTGCAAAGTCTGAATCTGAACTCCCCAAAAATTGAAGGGGAGTCTCCTCCAATTCAAAGTGTTAGTTTGTACCCATATCTAACCATTATTGGGTCTTCATTCCTAATTGCATATTTCTTAATTGATGTGGTCCCTGGAAGCTCCTTAACCTATACTACATTTGTATACAATGTTAAACTATTTTTCCTGTGGGTAAGGAATGCCACCTAGTGGACAGATATTACGCAAAGGGAAAAAAACCCTCTGTTTTGGACTCTGGTTGCAGCCAGAACTTTTTTTACAGGATAAGTTCCTCTGTAACCACCTTAATTAGCTTCTTTAAATAAGGCTATTTTTCCTACTGCTCCCCCATCCATTCTTGTCTAGAATGATTAATTCAGTAAGGAAGAAAACTATTTGCTTTCAAGACATGTTTTTTAAAATCAGCCACAGCTTCTGGATAAGTTTGTATTCTCTCCTCTCCCTGCTAATTGCCAAGGGCATTCCTTGCCCCAGGGGAAACTTTTTGTTTGACTAACCTCTGTTTTGGGTCTGTCAGCTGTGACTGATGGATGCAGGCTATTTAGTGCTGTATCTCAGTCTCTCTCTCTCTCTCTCTCTCTCTCTCTCTCTCAGCAGAGGAAGCACCCATTCCCACTCCTCTTCAGGAATCTTGGAAAAGGCGTTGTTTTCTTCATTATTACTCCCCAGGGCCTGGACTGACACCAGTGGCACCAACCTTGCACTGAGATCCATACTGGTGGATCTGTGTTCCAACCAATGCAAATCTCACTGCTGGGCCTAAATCGGTGGAGAAGAACAGTGGACACCTGCATTCTGGGACTGGACTGGGGATTGGAACCTGTGTGTGGGGAAAGGACAGGGCTTTGGACAGAAACAGCATGGCTGGAGCTGCCTCCCCTCAAGTAAAGGATTCACTCACTCTCCATGATGCTGAGCCTTTTAATGCAAGTCAAGTGTGGTTTATGCCTTTTAAAGCCTGAGCCAATTCAAACAACATCAAGGTGTCAGGTGTAGTGAGGTGAGGTGAGAATATTCTCTGGAGAATATTCTCCGAGAACAAGAATATTCTGAGAATATTCTCCAAAAGATTATTTCTTGAGAATTTTTGAGAATTTTCTAATTTTCATTTCCTCTTGAAATAATATATTGTATTCAACTTTTAGAACACCCTGAATGTTAAAGAGCTTTCTTGATCATTCAAGATAGTTTGAGAACGTTATAGAATATTCCAGAATGTTGTGGAACTTTCTAGAACGTTCATGAGTCAGGAATTCTGACTGTTATGGAACTTTCTGGAAGCATCACAAAAAGGATATAAAGAGGCAATAACACATTTATTCTCTTTTGTGAAAGGTGTAATTCTGTTTTCATCAGTATGAAAAGAAGAACTAAGCCTAGAAGTGATGTGTGGGATTATTTCCTTCATAAAACAGTTAAAGACAAAGTGTTATATGAATGTAAGTACTTCAGGGCTGAAGACATCAGAAATGTGACAAGGATGAGAAAGCATATTTCCAATTGTTTGAAGAGTCCTGCTTACATAAAGGAAAAGGCAACAAAATTCTCAGTGTCCAGAAGCAGATCAGCTCAACCATCAACTGCATCAACATCTATAGAACACTGTGATAGTGCTAGTGAATTTACATCACCACCTTCCACATCTAGTTGTCTCACTCTATAAGTCGCTACTTTGATTCTATGAATGAAACTGAAAACAAAATTTTGGATGAATTTTTTGTATGAGCTATATTCTCATCGGGATCGCCTCTTTCACTGGTTGAAAACAAAGATTGGATTACTTTCATGCAAAAATTACGACCTTCTTAGAAGTTCTAACAAACTTTTGGAAGCTGAATATCAATGTGTTGATGCTCTTATAAAAACAAAAATTGCTGAAGCCTCTTCTCTTGCACTGCAGTGTGATGCTTGGAGCAACTGAAGAAATGAATCTGTTATACATTTTATTATATCAACACCCCAACCAGTGTTTTACAAGATAGTGGCAACCGATGTTGAACACCTTACTGCTGAGTATATGGCATTCCGTATGGAAGAAATAATGACAGAAATAGGCACTGAAAAATTTGGTGCCATTGTCACTGATAATGCTGCAGCAATGGTGAAATCCTTATCAATGCTTAACGAAAAATACCATCACATTGCTATGTACACTTGTACTGTTCATACACTACATTTGTTAATTGGTGACATCAGTAACTTAAAATCTGTTCAAGAAACTGAAGCTACCTGTAAAACTATTGTGAAGGAAATTAACAAATCGTAAGTTTTACAAGCTCATTTTACTGCATTTCAAAAAGAGAAAAATCAAACTTGTGCACTTAAATTGCCAGTTAAAACTAGGTGGGTTTCCATTTTATATTGTTTGAAAAGCTTATTGAAATAAAAAAAGTCTTAAAATGCCTTGGTGTCCGTGAAGATTTACAGACTAAACTGAGCAAACATACCAGGAATTCAATCCTGGATGAAGATGTATTTTGGGTATGGGTCCAAAAACTGCATGCACTGATAAGTCCTGTTGTTAAATGGATTACGCTGCTTGAATCTGACCAGCCAAAAATGAGCAAAGTTCCTGAATGTTTCAGGGAATTAAGCAATCATTTTGATAGGCTACTTCCTGAAAGTCCACTTAAACAAGAAAAACAGGATGTGATGAAAAGTTTTGAAAAAAGAAAATATATAGCTCTAAAAGACATTCACTATGCTGCAAATATTCTAGATCCAAAATTCAATGGTGAGTGCCTTACTAGAAATGAACAAATACAAGGAGCTGAATTCATTGATAAATTAGTCACAAGAATGTATGGCACTGATCACTCAGCAAAAGTCATTGCAGAGCTTGCAGAGTATCGTGCTAAAGAAGGTTGTTTTTGGAAAATCATATGTAACAAAATCAGCTGGCTCGGTAGATGCAGTAACATGGTGGAAAAGTATTTGCTATGGATCAAAACTAGGGAAAGCAGCGATCAACATATTGAATATGCCTCCAACAACGGCAGCAACTGAAAGAAGTTTCAGTACTTACAGTATCATTCATAATGCAAAAAGAAACAAGTTAACACAAGAAAGCGCAGGCAAGCTGACATTCATAGCCCATAATATAAGCTTCTTAAAAACCCAAATGATGCTCTGTTGAAATCCCCAAGAGAAAAAAGGAAACAACCAGAGAAATGAGGAAGAAGAAATTGATGATGCTGAAGAGAAGGAAGAAGAAGTTGAAGAGAATATGTATGAGGAAGAAGAAGAGATAGAAATATATGGGTCAGATTTGGAAAGTGCAGATTCTGATTAGATTTGTATTCAATCCAGAAAGTTAAAAATATTTGTATCCTGCAACAGAAGATTTGTAATAAAAGTTCTAGTAAGTTAAACCTCTGTCTTTTTTTCTTTACTTTCCCGAATTTTCATTTTAACAATTGGAAACTTTCATGATTCTTGAAGTTTTATTAAAGAAAGACATTATCATAAATAGTAAAATTCTTTTAAAACTATTTAACAAGTATTTAAGAGAAAATTCTCAAAAATTCTTGCATTGGAGAATATTCTCAAGAACATTCTCGAGAATATTCTCCAAAAGTTTATTCCCAAGAATTTAACATCACTAGTCAGGTGAAGCTGCCAGAGCTGATGAGGCAGCTCATGTTTTCCCTGAGACATTGGCTGAAATCATTGAAGAGGGTGGGTATTGTGCTCAACACATTTTTAATGTTTAATGGGCTCTTTTGGAAAAAATGCTATTGAGAACCTATATTGCCAAAAAGGAGAAATCCATACCTGGGTTCAAAGTTGCTAAAAATAGGAACCTAAATAGGATCTCTTTTGCTTGGCGCAAATGCTGCAGGTGACTTAAATTTAAATCTTTGCTTGTGCACCATTGAGAAAACCTAGGGCTTTCATGGGATATTCCAAGGCATTTTTCCAAGTGATATGGAAAGTCAGTCCTAAGGCATGGGTCAATAGGAATATTTCTGAGGATTAGTTTAATCATTTTGTGCCAAGTGTCAAGGATTATTGCAGCAAAAGCAGTCTTGCATTGAAAGCATTGTTATTCTTTGACAGTGCTTCTGGTCATCCAACCATCCTTGACGACATGCATCCTGACATCAAAGGGGTATTTTTACACTCCAAGATCACCTCATTGTTGCAACCCATGGACCAATAGGTAAATTGCATTCTTCAATACCTGTTACCTTAGGAGCACATTTGCCAAGGCCATCAGGGCAACTGAGAAGAACGGTGGACCAACTCTGAAGGAATTCTGGAAGGGCTTCAACATTTATGATGCAGGTAAGAACCTTAGTGAGGCATGGAACAAAGTAAAACAATCACATTTGAATGGTGTTTGGAGAAAATTGTGTCCTTAAATAGTGTATGGTGCCTTGCTTCAGGAACCAATCAGTTATAATTTGGTTCCTATGGCAAAATTGGTTCTAAGTTCTGATGTTTTGACTTAACGGTGTTTTTCAGGAACCAATTCTGTCATAAGTCTGAGGATTGCCTGTATCTACTGATTGGTGCTCAGCATATTGTGATATAGGTATGACACACTGTGCCTCAAAAATAATACCTGACCCTCCATATTCACTGCTGTTATATATGTTTTGTAGAAAATATGCCTTGTGATACATCATTTGAAAACTCATAGCCTGTTAAACATTATCCTGCTAATGTGTGCATTGTCATTGTATATGAAGGTATGAAATTTTTCTAAGTGCTTGTTACTGACAAATATTGTAATTCTGGGGAATGCCCACAATATAGTTCTTCAGAGATGAAGGGGTGGCAAGCACACAAACAGGAGCTAAGAGACCATTGTCTTTAACTGGCCATTCAGCAACAGGGCAGTTGTAATGAAGAAATGTACAATTTATCTGAACGGTAGTCGGCAACTCACCTACACCTGAAACAGCTTGACTTCATGACATAGCAAGGACTTTTCAAGTAAAAAAAGGTCAGCATACAAATAGAATAAAAGGCCATTGTCCACCTTTCTTCTCCCCTACCTCTATTGAAACAACATTGCTTGAAAGACTTTGAACTGGGAAGATTGGCTCCAAAATGGGAAGGGATTTCAGTCTGTATATAAAGAACTGAGAATTGCCTGCAACATCCAGGGGGTGAGAGAAGTTGTTTGCTTCAAACTTAGCAAAGTTTGGCAAAGTTTAGAAAACAGCTTGCAATTTTATCTTTTGTTTCTCTTTGCAACCATTTTGATCTTCTATGCCTATACTAGTTTCATTTTAAATGTATTTTTCTGTAGTTAAACTTGTATACATGTTTTATCTAAACCAGTCTGGTTTTGATCAAAACATTGGGGAATCTATTCAGGTTATTAAGTTTGGTGCATAATAATTTCTTCATTAAAAATGATGGACTTTATGGGCTTGTACCACTTGCTCACTGAGCAAGTACAAGATCTTACATTTTTGGGGTGCAAGGCTGGGACTAGAGATATACAGGTATTGCCCTATATGTAATTCTGGGCACAGTACTTTGGCATATGTCTGGGAGTGACTTGCATGTTAGAGGCTGGCATGAGTGAGCAGAATGGCAGCTCACACAGCAAAGCAGGATATAGTGTACACCAGACTGGAGAATTAAGGGGGCAAAACTATCCCCATTGAACTGTGGACACAGTGTTCCCTGTAAGCTGTGCATTTGGGTGGCCACCCAGGAGAAATACAAATGCTGGCCAGCTGATCTGCAGAACCGCCCACAGCATGTTTCTACTGGTGGTGTATATCCACACATGTTTTGGTGCACATAACAAAAAGTATTCTGCAGATGGGAGGAAAAAATTAGAGGGAACATTGCCAGCAGGATGTCATGATAGGACCCAATTTATCATCTATAAAAATTTAGCCAATTACCATAATAAATGAAGACCCTGAAAATCAGGAACATGCCCTTCATAGATCATGAACCACTGGCTTCAAGCAAGTGCTGGAATAAAGTAAATATCAATAAGCCATCTTTTCCTGTACATTATTTTTATAGTAAGTAATTCTGTGCTTCTGGAGTTAGCCTATATCATAGTAATATCAAGGGTAAAGGCTGGTGCTGGTTTTGAATCCTTAGAGCTTCTAAGATATATTAGGTATAAGGTGCTACTCGACTATTTGTTGTTGTTTAAGTTTTTGCTGTTACAGACTAACTCTGCTACCCTTCTGAAGCTAAGGTATATTGTTAATGATGACAGCAGAGGGCACTGTAGGCTATTTTAAGGCTGCTGATTAGGAGACATTACTCATGTTAAAATTACATCCCTTATGCTCAGCATCTGGAAGAAAACCCACACAGAACCAACATTTCTCACAGTGACCAAGCTATGAAAAGTGTATTCACACATGAAAGGTATTGTGTAAACTTTCTGTTAGTGCCACATATGAGATATGGCCTGATATTTGGTATCGGAGGATCCTGAATAAGAACAAATAGTTTATTTAAAGATTATAGAAGGCAGAGGCTGTGAATGAAAAGCAACTCAGACACCCTTATCTACCATACTGCAAGCTATAAATAATAATTATCCCATCTCTAATGTAACAAATCAACCCCCAAACTGAAAGGCCACTGAGTTGCAACCAAATTCTCTTATGATTTAAATTGCCTTACCACAGCTCCACTGAATTGAGGAGTTAGAGGTACCAACTCTTGTGGTATTGGCTATTTTACTTTAAGACCCAGATCCTGAAATCAAGTGATTGCATAACAGTTTCTGCTTTGTTTTTAGTATATATCTAACGCTCAGTTACAGAAAAGCATAATGTGACCTGGGTATGATTTAGTCTCGAAACCTAAGGCGAATAAAAAGAACCATTATTTTAAAACACCTTGTGATTTAAAATCACTCATTTTTTCAAGTCAGATTTTGAATGTTTGGTGTAAGACATACTAGGACTGTCAATAAAGCAGTGTCCATTTACATCAGCAAAGAGTTTGGCCTTGCATTTCTGAAGCTACTGGTGGCAATAGCAAATGGCAAAAAGAGCCTCCGCTCCCCCCCCCCCCCCTAAAAAAAAGTAAATAAAAAGCAGGAAGCCTGCGAACAATCAGTGAGGCTATTGGCTGAATGAAGGAGCACTCTAGGAAGATAAGGCCATTGCAGAAATGAATTATTTTCACTGGTCTTCACTGTAGAGGATGTGATGGAGATTCCCCGTACCAGAGCCATTATTTTTAGGAGACAAATGTGAGGAACTTTCCCATATGGAAGTGTCAATAGATGAGGGCTCAGGGGGGGGGAAAAAAAAAAAGAAAAAAAACCGATAAATTAAGTCATCAGGACCAAGTGCTCTTCAGCCCATGAAAATGTAGAACTCACAACTGATATGTAACCTATCACTTAAATCAGCCTCTGCACAAGATACTCCTGCAACACTCTTGCAAGTGGGTGGTGTAGACTCGGGGCTCACCTCCCCCTCTGCAACAGAAGCTTACAATGACACTCCAGTCCTGCACCTCCCACAGACCAGATCCAGCTTGCGGCTCAGGAAGTGGCTTCAGGGGGTGGTGCCTAGGAGCAATGGGAGGCAAGGAGCCAGGTAAGCACCCCCCATTTCCCTCATGCTCAGACCCTGCATCCACATCACCGTCACATAACCCCTTCCCACTGAGACCCCCACCCTGCTCCTGCACTCTACCTCGCACTCTGACCCCTTCATCCTCACCTCCTCCTGCACCCATTTTGTCATCATGGGTGGTTGGCTGGTGGTCCATGGAAAAGTCTGCATTGAGTGGGATGCGCCACAGGCCAAAAACTTTGAGAACCACTGTCCTAGGGGAATTCTGTGCAACTGCACATTCACAGAATTCACATGCCTTGCATAATTTTTCCATCCCAGAAAATACATTCTGTTGGAGAGGCAGAAAGTACAATTATGTCTTTCACCCACCAGGGACTTCTGTGGTGCCAGAACAAAGGGCAGCTGGATCGCTATTGCAGTCAGCAGCTAATGGGAAGAGCACAGAGGCTGCCTTTCTCCCAACAATATGCCTGCAGGGTCAGGTGAGGTGGGAATGGCGGGGGAGACAGATTGGGATACAAGGGCTGCTGGGCATCACACATTGGGTTCAGAAGGGCTAGTGGGAGGACAGACTGGAGTGGATGTTGAATGGGATTGGGAATGTAAGACTACAAGGGGGGGTTGGGAAGGTGCAAAGCCACAGAAGAACAGGGCCAATGGATGCATGAGAGTGCAGGGATACATGGGAATAGGGGCAGATGTGCCTGCCTTAATGGGAGAGGTTGGGGTAAACTAGGGTACTGCCACCTTTTTTGGGGGGAAGCTCTCTAGCAATCTCTCCCTCCTCCCCAAAAAATCCCCCCCCGTTCCATACTTCTTCCATTTACACCCAGCAGTCCTCCACGTTCTCTCCTAAGCTCCTTGGCAGCAATTACTTCTCTCTCCTTCAGTTCCTCTGTTACCCCTGACTTTACCAAACCTTTGCACTGCTTAGGAGAGATACAGGAAATGTATTGTAGCTAAGATGAATTACACAAAGTTCTGTATTTATGCTCAATAGAAAATCTATTGGTCAAAAAAATTCCTGAATGTTTTGTTGTCTCTTTTGCTACACATCTACTTGTTCACAGGCCTTTTGAAATAATGCAATTATTTTGGTAACTTATTTCAACAAATAAAACATGCAGCGTTTTAAAATATTGCGTGCAGAATTTTTCCCCCTCTCAAAATTCTCCCAGGAATACAGAGAACTGGAATCTAGCTAATGTAACATTTTATTTTTAATTTGCAGAGAAGCTAGCCTGCTAATCAATGATCCAGTGTATTGTATCTATCAGGGATAGGTTGGCACAGGATAGTTCAGAAGTAGACCTCAAGTGTATGGCTTGGAACCATCCCCTGTACCTAAATATGTTTTTAATTTTTAAAAAAATCATATCACAAGTACAACGGGCCTGCCTCACACAAATATTCATTTAACAAAAACAAACCGATTTCTTGATTGTACAGCAAACAGCCTGATAAGTTTTGTTATTTCAGTGCAGGGGTGAGCAATAATTTTTAGGGGGGGCCACTCCAAGATTCTGTAAAGTGGTCAAGGGCCACACTTTTTCTATGGTGGGGTCAGGGACAGAGGTTGGGTGCAAAAGGGAGCTTGGGGTAGGTGACTGGGATGCATGAGAGGATGTGGGGTCTGAGAGAGAGTTTGGGTGAAGGAGGGGGTTGTAATCTGGGACAGGGACTTGGGGTGCAGGGTCGGGGACGGGTATGGATGCAGGAGAGAATTCTGGCCTGGGGGAGGGGTATAGGAAGAGAAGGAGTTGTGACCTGGGGGAGGTGATGCAGTTGATTTGGGTGATGACCTGGGGCAAGAGGAGGTGGTAGTCTGGGGTTGGGAGGAGGGAGAGGCGAGGGTGACAGAGCCAGGCTCTGGCCAGGAGGCGCTTACCTAGGCAGCTCCCAGCCAGCAGCCCTGCAGGATCCCAAGGCAGGCTCCCTGTCTGTCACAGTCCCAGGTTGCTCAAAATGGCTGGTTGCTCCCTGTAACTCTCTGCTCTGGGCAGGGGGGTGGGAGAAGAGGCTTTGTATGATGACCCTGCCTACCAGCAGTATCTCTCAGCTCCCATTGGCCACCAACCAGCCACTTAAAGCAATGTGAGGCTGTTCTGAAGTGGCTGGCTGCCCTGTGCCTAAGGGTTCCAGTGGGGTGGCCCACTGGCTGGATCTGATGGCTTGGCAGACCTCATCCAGTCCTTGGGCTGGATATTGCCCATCCCTGAGACATAGAAAGTTCAGTTAATTACAATTGAAAGGAAGAACTCACTGAATTACCAGGCCCACATGATGAAAGATTTGACAACAAGACACTCTTTTCCTTTTTTGCTGGATAGTTCATTTAAGTCCATACATTAGTCAAGTGCTGTTTTACTCACTGCTACATTTGCTTTATCGCAGCTATTCGCAACATAAAGAGTTAGAGGGTTATTGGCACATCATATTCCCATCAAGTGCCAAGAACATTCTTGATTCTGGTGTAGCTGCCACGTGTTATTTTTTTTCTCCCATGGCTAATGTGACAGGGTGCACATACCCCACACAGGGACAAAAGGGGTTAAAACCCTGCAGCCTGAGGAATTCCTGCCCCACCACCAGACTGGGCATGCTCCAAGTGCTGGGGCCTTATATTTACAAAAGTTTAAGATGGCTGAGGAATTAACAGTTTTGGGGGGCCCTCCTTCCACCAAATATGAGTGCCAGAACCCTGTCCCAAGAAAAGTTTCCTCGGACAGCTCCAAAGCACATTCTTTCACAGAAGCTTTTACACCTTTAAACAAAAACACATACCTCATTGTGACTCCTCGTGGGTCATTATAATAACTCTCCTAATTTCTGCAAACTACTCATTATTTCCTATCACAGCATTTCTAATCATAACAATAAAACTTACGTATCAAAGGTGTCAGAGACACTCAAAACCAAGGTCAACTATCCAAATATGCCTTCTGTTTTCATGGTATATTAGCTCCCTGTTCCATCTTCACAATCTGATTAGCAGAACTGCAAACATGCAACTTGTCCCTGTAATGGTGCAGGACTTACCACCTCCTGACAGCTATGCTGGGAATTAGCTCAATCGGGAGTGCACAGCCCTCTGGTCAGTGCCTCACCCATTGCCCACTCTTTGCTCTGTTGTCTCCACCATCTGGAGCCACATCGCTCCCTGGACTGCTGCATTCTCTTCAGGACACCACCCCTGCAGCAGTGCCCCTCTGTTCTCACTCCCTTCCAAGAGTATCAGCAGTCCTCAGGCTCACACCTACCTCAGCCTAAAGTCTATCCC
Source organism: Pelochelys cantorii (assembly GCA_032595735.1). Classification (NCBI taxonomy): domain Eukaryota; kingdom Metazoa; phylum Chordata; order Testudines; family Trionychidae; genus Pelochelys; species Pelochelys cantorii. The sequence goes on from CM064327.1 coordinate 103,467,501, forward strand.
TTTACCTCAGGTGCAAGCTGCAATCTATAATGCCTATGCTCCATGGTAGCAAGGTGGAGTATAAGGGGGGGGGACCCTGATTCACCCACTACTCTGGGACCAAAGCCAGGGACTCTCGGTGGCAGCCATGTCCTGCCCTTCTTCTCTTCCCTCTACTGCTCACACTCCCTGGGCCACTTCTCCATGACCCTTGCACCTTCTCAGCCCTTCTATCAAGGCCTACGCTGCCAGGTGGGTATCAGGTTGGAGCTTCTCTCAGGCTCCCCTGAGCCTGCCCAGCACTGCTCTGTCCAAGGTGCTGCTGGTTCCCTCTCATATTGGAACCCAGCTCCAGCTCCTTCACAGGTCAGGATGAGAGTGAGTTCTGCAGCCTTTTATAGGGCCCAGCCTGGCCCTGACTCACTGACTGCTCCTTACCCTTATTGGCCAGGTTTTTGCATGCTTCCTCTGGCCTAGTTTTAACCTTCTCCCTGCTGGAGTGGGCTGTGGCACCACTACCGTCCCATATTTTCAGTCTCCCCCTCATCAGTACTGGCAGGTCCTGCTACTGGCCAGATCCCTGCTTGCCAGCCAACTGCCCATCGGTGGTGAGTGGGGTGTGAGAGTGTGTGATCCAGTGGCTGACAATAGGGGTGGGTGTGCAACGCTGGTCATGGGGTGAAGATGCAGTGCATGGGACCAGCTGCTTCTCTGGCTGGTCCATCAACACAGCTGCCACGGCCTACTGGCTCTTGGCCAGTAGAGTGCTACCCACCCCCACCCCCCCATCCTATTTCTAGCTGGCTTGGGTGGTGGTGGTTGGTGAATGTGGGCAGGCACCAGGTGGTGGCTGGTTACCTGTCACCTCTGCTACTCATCCATCCACTCTTCACATGCTTCCCCTCTTGCAGTCCTCTGCCTGCTTTCCCCCTTCAAACCAGCCCCACTGCTCCTTTGTATGCCCCCCAAGTGGGTGCATCCCACTCTCGGTGCTGCCTGGAGAACCAGCCCCTGACTGGAGCACTGATCTCACCAACAGCCAGGCCAGCAGGCTCCTTCCTTTCCCCCACTGCCTCTGGCTGGGCAGGCACCCTGGGAAAGCTCAAGACCCTCTGGCCCACGGTGTTAGCCAGGAAGAGCCAAGCCCTGCATGTGCCAAAGCCCCACACAGCACTGGCACGGGGAACCTCTCTGCCCCTCAGCAAAGCTCTGGAGTGGCAGGGGGATTTCCAGCCTAGTCACACCCCGAGCCTGCAGGATCCAAAGCAACCCCCATGGCAGGGGCTTAGCACCATCTTTACCTGCCACCACCATCACAGACCTTGGTCCTACTTCCAGAGAATGGAATGGTCCTATACCTTAGGTGCCCTCCTCTGCTGAGCCACCTCTCTGGCGAGGTTCACGGAAGCTCCTGCAGTCTGGTTCACTGGGCCCTGCTACACGATGCAGCCTTAGGGCTCAACTCTATCCTGCCCGTGCTGTAGCAGGAAACTGGAGACAGCTGGCTTATGTTGGTGGCCAGCAGCAGCCTGGAGATGTTACCTCCGTTTGACACTGTGCAGGCAGGATGGAGCAAGCTGCTTCCAGCCACATGGGAGCAGTGGTGGAAGAGAAGAGGTGAGCTCTGAAATATCACCCCTTCCCCCCTCCTTCCCTGTGGCTGGAATCTGCTCCCATCCCTTCCCTCCTGCACAGTGCCAAAAAGCTGTTGCTGGCCACATTCTGGTGTGATCTCTGGTAGAAATCTGGGGAAAGGAGCGTGTGATTCTGCATGCCCACCCCACATATTGCTCCAGGAAAATGCAGTGCCAGGTACCAGGAGAGGCAAGTCTGTCCTGGGGGCCCAGCCAGTCATGGAGAGCAGAGAGCACCAGGCAGGAAGGGTTGTATCAGTCAGTCACCCCCCATATCAGAGAAGTGTATGGGAGGGAGTGTGTGTCACCTCCACCCCCCATTTAAACCTTAAAGCCTTAAAGACAGGGTAAATAAAAAGAATCCAGCTACACAGTATTTCTTTTTAACAGGAGCTCAGTCAACTTGATGTTAATGTGACCTTTTTCCAATGGATTGCCATTGAACGTGCTTGAATATGAGGAATTTTACCAGGTGTCCTGCATTCACCAAAGGGAAATATGGTCACCATAGTTATGCTTGTCAGAGCTCTGTAAAATATGCAGATTACAGTACCAATTTGAAATAAATACCAGGTGTTCTAGCCTGCAACAGGTTTAAATTCAGCCTTAAATCTGACGTTTTTATGGGTACGTGAGGATGTAAGAACTTTTCATGTTACATTTGGAAGTGTCATGTCTGAAAAACAGTATTTCTGATAGCGAGAACCCATTGTCCTCCAACTGGTGTAAGTCATATCTTTGAAATTTCTGTAAGGTGGAGTAGGGAAACTTTTTGGGGTTGGGGACCGCTGACCCACAGAAGAATCAGTCAAGGGCCACACACAGATAAGTAGCAAAAACAGCAACAAAAAACTTCACAACACTCATTGACCTGGCCCTAAAGTGAGAAGGAGAAAAAATCCTGACAGATGTGGCCCCCAACTGAGAAGCAGGAAAAAACACTCCCCTGACTCACCTCAAGCTCCAACCCCAAGGGGGGAATCGGGACCAATGTCGAGGACTTTCCCCCAGGGCTGGATGAACTCTTCTGGGTGCCTGGGACTAATCGATTTTGTGAGGCCTCCTAGGCTCTGGAAAAGGCATTCAGTGTGTGGGAGGAGACTGCTGGGGTGAGGGTGCTGTGTCTGGGTGGGAGGTAGGGTGCAGGAGTGGACTGAAGGTGTGAGTACGAGGACTGGGCAGGAGGGAGAACACAGGAGCGGGGGTCTGGGGTCTGGCAGGGAGGGGGTGCAGGAGCAGGGTAAGTGTGTGGTGTCTGGGCAAAGGGGGGCATGGGATGGGGTTGCCTACCTGGAACAGCTCCCTGGGAGACACAGGTATTTTTGCATGACTCTGGGAACTGCAGGGAAGCACTCCCAGCAGGCACTGCCCCTGTCACGCCCATTGGCCAGGAATTGCAGCCAATGGGAGTGACGGGGGGTGGTGCCTGTTGGGACTGCTTTTCTAGCCACTTGGAGCTACTCCCTCCCCCCACCAGGCAGAGCCTGTGGGCCTAATCCAGTCCACAGCTTGCCTGGATTGAGCCCACAAGGCTCGGGGCTCATCTCCGTCTATCTCCACTGGCAGCAGCATGAGCTGGCTGGTGCTGGCACTCCAGACACGGTGCCCCCTGTTGCTGGAGGCACGCTAGCACCGGCTTGTGCAGCTGCAGGGGCAGGATGCAAGCCACATGCTGGATCAAGGCAAACTGCAGGCTGTAGGTTCCCCATCCCTGCTGTAAAGGACTGCTATTAGGTACAGTACTTCCAGAAATAATTGTATTGGGGGAAGACAATACACTTTACTATAAAGACTTACCACGGTAAGTTCAGTCATACATGATATTAAATTGAACCCTCCCACCTCTAGTTAGTACTTTCTTAAAAATGTAAGTAGAAATAAACAGAAAGCTACAATGATCTTGATGGCTGCAATCTCACTTTGCACAGGGTCTGAACATCTCAGGAGTTTGTCACTGTAGCGGGACAGAGTGCTACAAAGGTGTCAGACAGAGAAAACAGAAGGCCAACTGCAGGATCACTTCCGGTACAACTTAACACACAGAGGAAAGATGGCCTTCTGGCTAAGATACCAGCATTTACGGAATACAGCCCAGGGTCTCCTCGTTCTGCTACAGAATCTTGTGTAAGCTTGGATGAGGCACCATCTCTTTGTTACTCAGTTCCCCATCTGTAATGTGAGGATTACTCACACTTTCCCACCTACCAGGGATATGAGATGTTCCAGGAGAGCTGACAGCCTTGCCAGGTCTCTGTGTGTGTGTGGGTGGGTGGGTGGGGGGGGTACAGCTCTGCACTCCTGGAAGGGGCAGGAGCTCAGGAGGGAGGGGAAGCCAGCCCTCAGTGCCATCAGGAATGTGCTACGCTGCCTCCTCCCTAGGGTTGCCAGGTGTCCGGTATTGACCCCAACAGTCCAGTATTTTCGCCTCCTGTCCGGTAAAAAAAAATTTCAGAAAATACCGGACACCTAAAATGTCTGGTATTTTCTGATTTTTTTTTCCTGGCCAGGAGGCGAAAATACCGGACACCTGGCAACCCTAGCACCCGGGCCCAGGCCCAGGCCCAGCCCCCGGCCTCCCCCCCCATGCCCTGACACCCCCAGCCCCCCACCCCCGGACCCCATGCTTTCCTGGTTCCGCAGGGAAGCTAAGTTCTGGTTTGAACAAGAACACAAAATGGCCACCGGCAAAAAGCCTAAAGACCAAGGGGAAACAATGCCTTCTCAGTTGGGGGCTACATCCCTGCTTCTCAGTTGGGGGCCACATCTGTCAACCGCTCCCCGTTCCTGTCCCTATTCTAACTCTGCACTCACTCTGAAAGGGGCCATGCTGTTTTAATGCTGTTTTATTATTTATTTATTTATTTGCTTAATAAGTCTTGGAGTCTTTTTTTTTTTTTTGCTCAACAACTTTGGTTCCCCCCCCACCTTTTTTTTTCCTCCACAGAATTTTTTCCCCGGTGGTTCTTTTTTTTGCGGGGGAATGGGGGGGTGTTCGGTATTTTTGGTTCAACCATCTGGCAACCCTACTCCTCCCCCCACCTCTTAGAGCTGCTCGGAACGTGCAGTGTGGCACTCCAGCAGAGATTTAAAGGGCCCAGGGCTCCAGGCACCACAGCTGCTACAACAGCAGTGGCTGGGAGCCCCCAGCCCTTTAGGGTACATCTAGACTACATCCCTCTTTCGACAGAGGGATGTAAATTAGACACTTCCTAATTGCAAATGAAGCCGGGATTTGAATTTCCTGCACATAATCATTCATATAATCGCATCATGGGGCTCTTTTGAAAAAGTGCTTTTTCGAAAGTGAAACTGCAGTCTAGACGCAGTTCTTTTAAAAATAGAAGCCTTTTTCGAAAGATCCTGTAAACCTCATTTTTGCCCCCATTCTCTGCAGGCCCGATATGTTCAGATACAAAAGCAATTTGCTAGAGAGACATAGGGATGCATGGGGAATAGTGAACAACACAGCTTGTTAGATCTGTCATATTTCCCTAATCACAGAGAAGAACAGAGCTCATTCAGACCTTAGAGGAAAAAGGTGTCTCAGCAGTTAGAAGGAGGAGAAGGAGGTAGAATATACTTTATCAATACATTCTTCTTTGTTATCATATTGATACATTAGGACATTGATTCTCAGTGACTCAATAACTCTATTAAATTGTTATAATTTATTTGCAATTTTTGGGTAAAATATTTTAAATAGGTGACCTCTGTCATTCACATTTGATTACTTATTTCACCACAAAAAAGAGAACTAACATCAAATATAATGAGTGACTTGCCTTCTTTTGTACGTGTTAACATTTACATAATCAGTCATTTACAGGTATGGCATAATATATGTGACTTCATCCCTTTTCAAATCAGTCAGTGAATAATCAGTATTTCTTCTCTTTGACCTTAAAATATATATGTGAGTCAGGGATAATTATCTCCCTGTTCTCCCAAATGCAACAATGACGCAAGCTCCCTTTGACACATGTTTCAGAAGTGCACATTAATCCTCCAGTCTTGGCAGTCCATGACTCTGAGGGTATGGCTACACTGCAGAGTTTATTTGGAAAAAGTCAGTTTTTCTGAAAAAAAAATCCAGTTATGTCCACACTGCAATTGCATTCTTTCGGAAAAAAAATCGAAAGAAAAGAGGGTTTTTTCCGACATTGGTAAACCTCTTTCTATGAGGAAGAAGCCTTTTTCCGAAAGAGCTCTTTCGGAAAAAGGTGTGTGTGGACGGGGAAGAGGGAGTTCTTTCGGAAGAAGAAGAAAGAGGAAAAAGCACAGGTGCCCTGGTGGCCACTCCGTTCATAGTAATCACAGCTTAAATGCAAGATGGCGTCCATCCAGTGTGGATGATATCTTTTGAAAAAGCAGATTGCTTTTTCAATGCGCTTTTGCTGAGTAGACGCCCTCTTTCAGAAAAAGTTTTTCTGGAAGATCTCTTCTGGAAAAGCTTCTTCCGAAAGAAGCCTGCAGTCTAGACATAGCCTGAGATACAACATATACCCAGTTTATTTTCTGTGTCTATATAATTTGGTTTGTATGGTTTCTAACTCAGTAGAACCCATGCTAAAAAACACATCAGCCGTTGATTTTTGAGCAGGAAGTCTATGCTACAGAACAGGAAGGCTCACATCTTCTTTACAGTGGTGTCCTTTTGCTCCAAGTTTATTCAGGCTATTCAAGCTCAGAAATGGAGTTCAACCCTTTTCATCTACTAATAATTATTTCAGTCTGAAAACATTAAGTAAAGAAAGCTACTGTTTAAAAATAAGCTAGAACAATTCAACAACAGCAAAGCAGTTGGCCAGTAGGTGACACAAGAACAGTACAGCACATCATGAATATCCAGAAACTATACGCAGCTTTTTATCCTGAGCCATCACAGATCTTTCCATACACTATTTATGAACTCTGCTACATAATGGTTTAACTGCCCCACTGAATTATTGCCATTTCAACACAATGAGGGGTTGGGTAAATGGAAATGCTCACTGGCAATTGTGATCCACAGGTGACACACACAAACAGTGTTCTGCATATTAGTATTGCCCCTTTTATACCTGAGCAGCTAGTCAAAATTTGGGGCTCAGGAGATGTTCCGGTTTGGGGGTAGAAATTGGTGTATATTATATTATGAAGTTTTATTTATGTACAAAGAACATACTAAGTCCTGTGTCTCTGAATGCAGAAGGAATCCAATAGCTGGAAACAGTTTATTTGCTCACAGCACCAAGAACATTCTTTTCAGTCTGTACCCCTCAGCCACAAACCCCTCCCCATGTTGAGGATAAGATGCCAAGTTTTCAATAGCTCCTTCAGACTGTCAGTCTGTCTCCTGTCTCTCCCAAGTTTTGTGTGTACTCACTCTCTCCAAAACCCTGTGGAACTTCCCTGCGCCATGGCAGTAGATTCTGGGCAGACTCTGTAGACCTTATTTTAGACCTACTCATATGTTTCCTACAGCTGTCTGAGCAGATGGGTACATTCACATGTCAGTTAGAATGAGCCTTTAACTCAATCCACAACAAAGTTTCACTCAGCTCATATTATACAGGTTGAACCTCTCTAGTCAGGCACCCTCGGAACCTGAGCCATGCCGAAATAAAGAAGTTTCCAAACCAGGAGAGGTCAATGCAGGGTGCCAGCAGGTCTCCATCGGCGCAGGAATTATGGGTGCAGGGGATGGTGCAGCACCCCCAGGCTTTGTGCCCCATCCCCAGAGGTTCCCATTGCCACTCAGGGTCCCCGCTTTCAGCCCCTCGCCCAGGGTTCCAGCTACACCTGCTTCACCCCCGCTCTGTCTCTTCCCCTGAAGGAACCCTCCTACACTCCTTCCCCTTCCTTCCTTCCTGAGCTTGAATGCTGCAAATCAGATGCTTGTGGCACTCCAGAAGCTTTAGAAGGGTAGGAGATGAGTTGCTAAGTACGGGGCCACCCATATGCAGAGTGCGGAGGGCAAAGGAGGGAGCCTGGCCCCAGTTTTTCCCCATGAATGCTCCAATCCCAGAGCACCCACGGAGTCATTGCCAATGCCAGACCATGGATGTTGCCACAATGGAATCCTGAATTACAGAGATTCAACCTGTAATTACATCCAGCAGCAACACTGTAGTTTAACAACATATTTCTAGCATTTTTATTATAATTCCTGATTTCAAGATTGAATCCAGCAACCTGAATGAAAATGGACAGCTGGCATGTCTGCTAATGTACATGCTCAGACATACAGTTCATAGGTGGTTTGTCAGCCTGAAAAATAATGATTTTAATTGCTCTGCTCCTTCAATTGGAAGCTCGCAAAGCACTTTATGAAAGAGGGTGATTTTGCCTCACAAAAAATCAACTCTGCTGTAATATTAAGCAAAGTGTGAATTCTTTATTGAATCACCCAGTGTACACACTGACTCTTTGCAAATAGTGAAGCTGGCAATTTCTGTATTTGTTCAGTGATTATGGTTGCCAGCTTTGGTTGTATGTATTCCTGGAGGTTTCATCACATGACATAATCTTTAATTCAAAATTACTCTTTAATTCCTGGCGACTTCAGACTAGGCATGTTAAATATCGAGTAACCGACTAATCGAATAGTTGATGCAAAATGCATTGACTATTCGATTAGTTGATAGGGCTATTGCTAAACTCAAAGGCGAAAGTGGCACGTGGAGCCCGGGGTCAGCTGTGGACTCCCCCGCTGACCCTGGGCTCCATGCAGTGCTGCTGCTTTGGGGAGCCCAGCATCAGGCTCCTCGAGCATTTCAAAATGGCAGTGCCGCATGGAGCCCGGGGAAGTCCCCATCTGACGCCAGGCTCCACGCAACACTGCCACTTTGAAATGCCCCAAGGAACCTGATGCCGGGCTCCCTAAAGCATTTCAAAGCAGCAATGCCGCACAGAGCCCGGGGTCGGTGGGGGAGTCCCCAGCTGATCCTGGGCTCCATGCAGCGCTGTCGCTTTGAAATGCCGCGTGCAGCCTGGGGACACCCCAGTTGGCCCCAGGCTACACATGATGTTTCAAAGCAGCTGTGATATGTGGAGTCCAGGGTCTGGCCCCAGGCTCCACATGGTGCTGCTGCTTTGAAGTACTCCCTCTTCTCCTCCCACCTTGCTGCCTCTTTCTGATAGAGGCAGCGGGGGGGGGGGAGAGGGGGCGGACAGGGAGCGACTAGTCAACTAGTTGTTCACATCTCTACTTCAGAGCAATCTTGGAGGGTTTGCAACCATACCAGTGACAGCAGCTATATATTGCAGGGGAATGCTTTTCCAGGGAGCCTAGGGAACTAGAGTGCAACAATTGTTACCTACAAGGCAATGGAAGGCCTGGCAGAGTCCAGGGAAGTTTGTTTGGGATGGCTAACAGACTGGAGCAACACAGAATTTATGATGAGTTGGATCCTTGGAATGCCATTTGATGTACTGAAGATATCATTGAGACAAACTTTTCTGGCAGGTTGGGCACCCTTTAACCCGGTCTTTCTGAGCCAGACTCTTGAGCCTCCTCCAGAAAACACACCGGAAGGGCTGCACCCCGCTGCAGAACAATACAGACACTGATATCAGCTCTGGGAGGGCTCATATTAAGGGACATGCCATAGCATTCAGACGTCCCTTGGAGTACAAACAAAAGTTATATGAAATTTGCCTCCTCTTACAACGTGGAGGAAAGTGTGCACAATTTCCTGCCTCCCCACAAGTTAGAAATTACCTTAACTGTGTTATGTTATAAACAAAGAATAAGTTTATTAATGACCAAACGGTGTATTATAAGTGGTTAAAGAGGTAGCAAACAGTACAAAGCAGATTTACTATGAAAATACAGGTTGAACTTCTCTAGTCTGGCACCCTGGAGACCTGACTGGTGCTGAACCAGAGGATTTGCTGGACTATGAGAGGTCAGTATAGTCTAGCAGCATTAACAACACTACCACTGCTTACTGGGCTCTTAGAACACATTTTGGGGTAAATTAGAGCTAAATAACAGCACAGAACACTGAGAGCCAGGATTGGTGGCTGGAAACAAATCTCATGGGACTGCAAGATACTTGGCCACAACCAAGAGAAGGGGACATCTGGCTAACCAAAATCATGCCAGACCACAGATGTTACCAGACCAGAGACTGCTGTACTAAAGATGTTCAACCTGTAATACAAACTAAGCTTGAATTCACTAAAGAAACTGGTTACAAATAATATTTCCTCACCCTAGATATTGTTTTAGGTAGAGTCCTTCATAGGCCTGGTATCTTTTAGTCTGGGTTCAGCATTTCTTCCCCTCCCCACCTACCCCACTCCAGTTCTCTGTTTCCAGGTGTTTTCAAATATCTCTTTGGGTGGGGAGGCAGAGGTAAAACAAACTGAAGGCTGTGATTGTTTTCCTCCCCTGCCTTATATAACATTTCCATAAGGTAGGAAATCTTTGTTTGATTCCCCACCTTCCAGTAGAAAAGTACAGCAGTTCAAGATAATGGTTAGTATCAGGTGACCAGGTCACCTTACTCTACAGCTGTGGTGTCCAACATGCTAGCCACTAGCCACATATGGCTATTTGGCTGGTTGAGTGTGGCTAGTTGGCTTGAATAATGTGGCTAATTTGCTACAGCATTTTCAGAATAATGTGGCTAGTTTGCGATAGCACTAGTCACTATAGTGGCTACTGCTTCAGAACTGGTTAGACACCACGGTTCTGTAACATCACAGTGTCCATGAGTCAGTAGCAGTGTGGAGTGTCCACAAGAAAGCCAAGCCTTTTCACGGTCCTTTGTCCTGGCTGATGGGTCACCAGTACTGTCTGGCATTTCCATTGCAGTACCTGAATTGTCAGCAGTGGGTGTCACCTAAAGTAGCACATATGAAATACAGATACATGGTCAATATTTGTAACTTCATCATAACCTTTCCAAAGATATCTTACATGAGCTATCTTGCATAAAAGTATGTCATATCCATATCATAAGGATATTTTCCTAAAGAATATGGAGTATATTGTCACAGAGTTGTCACCAGTTTGGCCCCAGCATGTCTGTTTTGCTAAAGCTGAGGTATAACAAGGTCACCCATTGTTTTGGGTGCTCCAATGATGTCTCATGGAGGCTCAAGCTTATTTCCATTAATTTCATTGGGAGTTTTGCCATTAATTTCAAAGGAAAGGGGATGTTGAGGATAATGATGGTATGGAAGTGCATGCACAAACACACAGTTCTCAGAAGTAGTCTCAGATACTACCTCCCTAAAAAACAAAAATGTCTTGGATGCCCTCTGTGAATTATAGTGCAGTCAAACATCAGTAATTTGAACGGAGTGGGAGACATTAAATTAATTTAGACTCTCTAGGGTTTGGTTAAGTAGTGAGTTTTTCAATATACAAGATGCATATCATAGATGTTTAAGACATCCTTTTTAAGTGTCTACTGATTTTTGGTGTATAAACTTAAACATGGTGGGCTTGACTTTCAGAAGTGCTGAGTTCTCACCAATCCAGTTGAAATCTTCTGGAGCAAAAAGTGCTCAATAGCTTAGAAAATCAAATGTTTCAAACTGGGAACTCAAAAATGGAAGCATCCAAAATCAGAAGCTGCTCTTGAAATCTGGGTAATCACATTTTGGGTTAACTAAGGTATGACTAGGTATGTTGCTGAAATGCACAATCGAACTGCAAGACTTGGAAGGTGGGATTTTTAAAAAGAATCGATCATTGGCCTAACTCTGTTTCTATTGATGTCAATGGCAAAATTCCCACTAACTTCAGTGAAAGCAGAATTTTTGAAAATTCAGTCCAGGGTGTTTTAGGAATTTGTCAGAAGGGAAAATGAATATTTTGCATTGAGCCTTATCTAAATGATTATAACCTTTGCTTTAGGTGAATAGGTTTCTTTCTCTATGAATAGATCACCAAAAAGTGTTGATGTGGTGCATCATTTTACTGGAAAACTGAATAGTTAAGGATGTTGAAGGCTGAGTATATCATTGGTTGAGACAGGAAATGTGTTGCTTCCTCGCTAAAAAGAAGCTTCCCTACCAAAAAAAGAATGGGTTGCCAGAGTGCAAAAAAAATGTGATAAATGGATTAGGGATGTTAAAGACTAGTTGACTACTCGACTATCGGATCAGCATTTGAGACAGAGGCAGCAAAGGGGGGGGTGGAGAAGGGTCAGCTCTGTGGTGGCTGCCCCTTTAAAACGCCTCTTCTGGAATTTCAAAGGGGCAGCTACCATGGAGCCTGGGGTCAGCTGGGGAGTCCTCAGCTGACCCCGGGCTCCTAGCAACATGCAGCGTAGCATGGAGCCCAGGGTCAGGAGGGGACTCTGAGTCCCCCGCTGACCCCTGGATCCATGGCTTTGAAATGCACAAGAGCCCCCCACTGGGGACTCTTGTGCATTTCAAAGCAGGCACCTGCGTGCAGCCTGGAGTCAGCTGGACTTCCCGCTGGCCCCGGGCTATACACTGAGTTCCACATTCCTCCTTTGAAATGTACAAGAGCCATAGCGGGGGCTCTTGTACATTTCAAAGGAGGAATGCGGAAGTGCCTGTTGACTAGTCATTGGAAATTCCATTGACTAGTTGACTAGTCAATTAACTGCATTTTAACATCCTTAAAATGGATATCCTTTTTGCTGCTCTTCATAGCCAACTTGAAGCTTTTATTTTTACAATAGGTGATTCTCTTGGAACACTGCTGAGATCATAGAAAACTGGAATCTCTTGATTGCTTTAAATGTTAGTGTATAAGATATTGCTAAGCCTCTGAACTCTTTCTTTTATATATTTTACATGTGGCATTTGATATTTCATTTGTTGCTTTATTTATTCTGCTGAAAGAAAGATTTTTTTAAGTGGCTATGTTTGATCCTGGAAACTCTGAATGGTTTGACAGCCTTTACATTTTAATGATCCAAAGTTTTCCTTGCTGATTTGAGAGTCAAAGTAACACAACTGGGTGTGACTCGGCTCAGCGGTTTCCATTTTTACCATGTAATTGAAGGTCTCTTTCTCAACAGTAATTTTTCAAAGTAAAATGCAGTGAGATACACATGCTGCTGCCCTTTCTTTTGATTCTGACATTTCATATTCATTTTCAGAAAAATAAGTTGAGAGAGAGGAAAAATCATACAATTAAGCTTTTTTCAATTTCTTTTTGCACCTTGGTTCCAGATGATTTAATGCAAATCAGCCATTAAAATACTAAGTGTTATAAATAATAATACCAATGATTATTTGGAACTCCTCAAGTGTAGAATTAATCTCTTTTGCCTACACTAAAGTAAAAAAAAATGTTCTAGGGTTTGACAAAGCTTTGTATTAAAAGAAAAAGAGGAGGAGGAACAGCAAATGTGAGAAAATAATTTATCATTAGCACAAGCAAAATGTATTTGCCCTTTTAGATTATTTTCCTTGAACAAACAATTCAAAATAGCATGTAATTCATCTATCTTATTGTTCTTATGTCCACCTTTCTTGTGATTATAATAAAATTTTGATTTTATTTTGGATTTGAATATAAAAAATACAAAAGAAGAAAACCGTGCCCATTGACATCTCTCATTTCAGATCCAGTTTTAGCTCTAACTCATACATGACTACTGTTATTAATAATTTATTATTATACATTTTGTACATCAGAACTACTGAGAGTAGATCATGAAACAGATATAGAAACCTAGAATTCTATAAAGAAGTTAAATTGCCTTAGCCAGCATGCCTTTTGTCCCTCAGTGAGGGCCTTTTTGTCCCCAGACTATGCTGTATGGGTATCTTAGCTGGCGAAAAGCTAGGAAATGAGGTAACAACAGATGTTGCTTGCCTTGAAGGGTCAGAGACATTTTTCCATCATATACTTTGTGCAAACATCTTGTACTGTAAGAACTGGGAGTTTTGCCATTGACTTCAAAGGGTCAAGATTTTACTCTTATGTTGTTTATTTTCTGAAAAGGTAAGCAACAGAAATCAATAAGAAAATCACATGAGTTAAGAGACAGAAAAAACCTGCTACATCACTTACTCCATGTTCTGAGAGCAGGGTTGTTCCCTACAATATAAGCGCCTGTGGAAAGTCTACTCTGAGTTACCTCAAGATGCAAATATAATTTAAATAGGAGTTCAAAACTTTAATATGCTTATGATTTTATATTTTTCAAGTTTCATAGCAACATCTTTCATCACAAGGATAATATGTATTTTATTTATGGGCCAATTTACTTTAGTTTCTGAGCATTTCCAAATCCAGTTCAATGTTCTGAGTGAGACTTGATCCAATTAGTTGAAGAGTTGTGCCAACTTGGGCTTACACCTGGGCTGCATCTAGACTGGCATGATTTTGCGCAAATACTTTTAACAGAAAAGTTTTTCCGTTAAAAGTATTTGCGCAAGAGAGCGTCTATACTGGTATGTGCCTTTGCGCAAAAGATTGGCTTTTGCGCAAAAGCATCTGTGCCCAGTATAGACGCTCTCTTGCGCAAGAAAGCTCCAATGGCCATTTTAGCCATCAGGCTTTCTTGCACAAGAAATTAACGTTGCCGTCTACACTGGCCCTCTTGCACAAATATTCTTGCGCAAGAGGGCTTATGCCTGAGCGGGAGCATCAAAGTATTTGCGCAAGAAGCGCTGATTTTGTACATTACAAAGTCAGTGTTCTTGCGCAAATTCTCGCAGCCAGTGTAGACAGGCAGCAAGTTTTTGTGCAAAAGCGGCCGCTTTTGTGCAAAATCTTGCCAGTCTAGATGCACCCCTGGAGCCTATCCTTGACTTTCTTTTGTGAATGAACTAGAATGGGCCTGGACTCCAATTCTAGATTCAAACACCACTCAACTTCCTGATATTTGAAATCCAAATAGAGATAGACACTGAACCTTCCAAAATGATGAGCTATGAAACACTTCTGCATCCCATGTGATGCTATGGTAAAAGTGCAAATTTCACTCAATTGCATCATGAAAACAAAAATTAGCCAAGGAACCTTTAGATGAACCTGTCTGGGTTGCAAGCTGCTTGGGAAACCTGAAACCAAGCTAGAGTTCAGATGATCTCTAATTTCACCAGGTACATTTTGGACTAGGGATATTAAATATAGATTAATTAAATAGTTGAGTAACCTCATGAATTCTTATCGGTTAGTCAACTATTCTATAGTCCCTGGGGGCGGGGCCGGCAGCAGCGCGGGGTGCCAGGTGGAAGCTAGTCTGCAAGGGGAGCCAATTTAAAAAACAGCTCCTCTTGCGGACCGGCTGCTTGTTGCAGGGCAGGGTGGCAGCAGCCCCTGTCTGGGGGGAAGGGGATCTGAGCTCCTGGATGGGGGGAGGGGGGGCATGAAATGAGTGTAGTCTGTAGCATTAACTGATAAGCTTTTGCTTATCGGTTAATGGACTACACTATTATATCCCTGTTTTGGACAGCTCAGAATTCTACTTTACTACAGGTTGAATATCTGGAATCTGGGACTGTCTGGTCCAGCAATATCCATGGATGTTGCTGGATCAAAGAACTCTGGAGGCCAGGACTGGGAGCCAGCTGGGAATGCTGTGGCAGCCCTGGCAGGGCTGGTAGCGGATGGGCCACTGGCAGCTGGGGAGTCCTGGGGCGGGGGGCAGTGGCTGGGGATTCCCAGCCCCCCCCCGGGGAGCCCTGGCAGCAGAGGTGGCAGCAGCAGACTGGCCAGCACCAACAGGGTGGGAAGCACCCCAGGCCAAAGGAGAGCTGGGGAGTGGGGGCAGGCGGACAGCAGGGGAGCGCTGGCCCCTTAAACTCCCTGGTTGGGGACCACTCATGTCCTGAGGCTGCTGGACCTGGGACGTCCAACCTGTAGTTGTACCTGTCCAAGTCACACAACATTAGACTCATTTCGGGCAGACGAACCCTACCGCGCCACAGGACTCCGCGCTGTTCTTGCGGATACAGACTAACAGGCTACCCCTCCGAGCCTTGCGTTTCAACGGGGCACTCACACCTCCCTCGTGTCCCTGCAGAGAGCCGCGCCCGGGCCCGCCCTGTGCGGCGCGGGAGGCTGCCTGAGGAGCAGGCTTTGCTGGCGCGGCCGGGGCCCCCTGCTCGCGCTGCCTGCCCGGGATGAAATTACGCGCCCGCCACCTTCATGCATAAAACATGGGGCCGGCGGCGGCGGAGCGGAGCGGGCCCCCGGGGCGCAGCGAGCCGCAGGCAGCGGGCGCCCAGTCACAGGCGCCCTGGCGGGTCGCAGGCGCTGCAGGTGGAGTCCCCTGGCCCGCGGGAGGGCGCGAGCTGCTGGCCATGGAGCTGCCGCCGCGCCTGCACTGGGTGAGGACCCGGCTGGGGAGGCACCGGGCTCGGCGCCGGCAGGTCTGCAGTAAGTGCTGAGCGCAGGGGGAGCCTATGGGGCCGCTGCCCTCCCTCCTCCTCTAGCCCCGCTGCGGCGCTGAGCACAGGGGCACCGAAAACTGCCCGGCCCGGGGCTGGCCAGGCTGCGTGCCACTTAGCGTAGGCTGCCAGCTGGGGCGCGGTGCGGGGGTTGGGGGGGGGGAGAGCACTGCCTCGCAGAGGGACTGGAGCGGGCATCATTTATAACGCTACAGCTGGGCTGGGCCCCCACCGCTGCACGGGGCACTCCTCACACTCTTACTCTTTGCTTTGGGAGGGGCCCTGCGATCGGGTCAGTACTGGGGGTGGTGAGAAACTTGGCTCCTTCCATTGAGCGATGGGAGGGAGGGGAAAGAAGTAGGGGATGGGATCCAGAATAATTCACCTTTCCCTAGGGGGATGAGCTGAGCTGAACTGAACTGCCAGGGCTGGCTGGCTAGGCTGGAAAGGCAGCCACAGTGAGAACATCTTTTTCTGGTTGGTGGACCTCAAGCATAGCACTGGGGTGACATAGGCAGATAGTAGCCTTACTGGAAGTGGCCACAGGGGCCTTGCTAAAGGTAGATGACTTACCTGCCATGATGGATATCATGTGCTGCAGTGGCAGCAACTTAAATATATTCCAGACTGTTTCCATCTGAGACAATCTTAGGGTAGGTGACAGGTCATACTAATTTACCCCAGCTTCAAGGACTCCCTTCAGGCTGGCTCACAAGAGGGAACAGTGGCCTTTTGGTTCTGTTGAGTCTCTGCAGCAGTAATGTGTATACATTCAGGCTATGTCTACACTATGGGGTTAAACTCCACCACGTCCAGGGAATGTGTTTGCTCTTGCTTTTTTTTTGCAGAAGCGCCGACGTGCTCTTTCAGAAGTCCTGTCTTCCTCCTCCCACAAGGAAGAAGGGCTCTTCTGAAAGAGGAGGCTTTTCCAAAATTTGGCCCAGTGTAGACAGGCCAAATTTTGGAAGAGCCTCTTCTAAAAAACTATCAAAATTTATGTACCTGTTTCTGATACATCAGTGTAGTGCAGACATAGCCACAGCAAACTGAGTAAGCAGAGCAGGAACTTTTTAGGGTATGTCTGTGTAACTGCTACCTGGTAAAATTGAACCTGGGATCTTTGGAGCTAAGTATAGGAGCCTCTATCCTCTGAGCTAAAAGCCAGCTCTTTCTTAGCTACTGCTATAAAGGCCTTTTGATCTTAGCTGTTGCTGTGGTCTAGGTACCACTTGCATTGCTCAGTAACCACAGTAGCTGTGTTGGTTACATCTGCACTAGCAATAGAACAATAAAAAACGTTATCATTCAGAGGTGCTAACTGCCATTCCCCTGAAAGACAAAAGTTTTGCCATGGCAATTGTCAGTGTGAACATCACTTGTTGGGAGTGAAAGTACTTGTCAGCAAAAAAGCTGACAAAAAGCAGCTATACTTCCCGACTTTTAACAACATCACTAAAAGCTGCATAGTATAGACAAAGTCCTTGGCTGCATCTAGACTGGCATGATTTTGCACAAATACTTTTAACGGAAAAGTTTTTCCGTTAAAAGTAATTGCGCAAGAGAGCGTCTATACTGGCATGTGCCTTTGCGCAAAAGATTTGCTTTTGTGCAAAAGCATCCGTGCCAGTGTAGACGCTCTCTTGCGGAAGAAAGCTCCAATGGCCATTTTAGCCATCGGGCTTTCTTGAGCAAGAAATTAACGTGGCTGTCTACACTGGCTGTCTTGCTCAAGAATACTTGCACAAGAGGGCTTATCCCTGAGCGGGAGCGTCAGAGTATTTGCGCAAGAACCACTGATTTTGTACATTACAAAGTCAGTGTTCTTGCGCAAATACTTGAGGCCAGTGTAGACAGGCGGCAAGATTTTGCGCAAAAGCAGTTGCTTTTGCGCAAAATCATGCCAGTCTAGACGCAGCCCTTGTGTCTGACCACTTGTTGCAGACAACAGAGGTGTACAAGGGAACAGAGAAGGGATGGCAAACTATCTCTGTTCATCTTAAAGTTATGAGCCAAGTATGGCAAAAGAACTTATCTGAAAATGTCTAATGAGACATACTACAGAAGGTTACAATATGATATAATAAAAACAAACATGCTATGTGCTGAGCATGGTGCCTAGAAATCGCTGTCATTTCAATATCCTTGCTTTATTATAATTATCCTGCAGTGTTAGAGTAACCAAAACTTGTTGTGTTGTAACCTGATTCATAATACTGTAGCACCTGCCTTATGACTACCAAACTCTCGCAGTTATCATCTTGAACATTATGTTGTCACAGTTCAAACTCTGGTTTTGCTTCCAATAACCTTTCAAATTCAAAACTTTATTTCTAGATTCAAAAACAGTAATTTCAACAGAAATGTTCTACATTCCTACACTCTTTATTTACTGAGTTAATCATTGGTTTTTATTAGGGATATAAAAAGTCGGTTAAAAAGGCAACTGTCTATTCTAACCGCTGAAAATTTTAGCGGTTACATGGTTTATACTGCAGAGCCTGCAGCAAAGCCTCCCCAGGAGCGGGGCCACCAGTCGCTGCTGGCCCACTCTTAGGGAGGCTTTGCTCCGCATCAGCTTATTGGTTAACCGGTTAAACTCTAACATCCCTAGTTCTGATCAGTCACCTGTTGTATATTTGCTGTTGTGCAAGTACTTATATAGTGCAAATATATATACATTCCATGGCATTATAGTCAATTCCTGTTTTCTAGTCAGAAGAAAAACCAGGACCATTTCTTTACTTAGGATTATGTTAATCTTTTCCGGTTTAAATTTGCTATTATTTACAACTAAAGAACTGACATATTGTTTGGGAATTACTTGGAAAATTCTTAACACAAGCAGCCTCATTCACACTCATCAGTCTGATTATAATTATCCACTTGCCCTAATTCAGTTGTCTCTTGAGCTAGTGGTAATAGTGCCAAATGCATCTAACACCAGTTTATACAAACTGAAAGAATGGGAAACCAGAGAAAGGGAGATACTCTGAATAATTTAGGGAGGTTTCTTTGGCTGGGAAAGTGCTCCCTTTGTATATATGTGATCGCAGGTCAGGCATTTTATTTTGTCCCCAGCTTTGGGAACCATTGTAGCACAGAATGATAAAGGGGGTTAAAAATGAAAATGGAAATAAAAATCTTAAGAAAGAATGGGAAGCGTGGGTAGTGTGGTTTAGAAGATAGGTACTAAACTCTGGAATCTTTTATTATTAGGTTGCTTCTTTGATTCCAGACTGAGACAATAGTAACCAAAAGGGGTTCCTTTGTTTCTGTCGTTTGAGTGTCCAGTACCCAGAGGCCAAGCTCCAGGATCTAGCCTCAAGATTGAGCTACTTCCCTCATGCCTAAATGTGGCTCTTAGGGTACGTCTAGACTACATACCTCTGGCGACAGAGGCATGTAGATTAGGCTACCCGGCATAGGAAAATGAAGTGGTGATTTAAATAATTGCTGCTTCATTTAAATTTAAATGGCTGCCGTGCTGAGCCGATCAGCTGTTTGTCGGCTCAGTGTGGTAGTCTGGACGCTCCGCGGTCAACATCAAAGGCATTTGTCGACCTCCCAGGTAAACCTCATCCCAGGAGGCATGCCTGGGAGGTCAACAAATGCCTTTGATGTCGACCGTGGAGCGTCCAGACTACCGCGCTGAGCCGACAAACAGCTGATCGGCTCAGCGTGGCAGCCATTTAAATTTAAATGAAGCGGTGATTATTTAAATTGCTGCTTCATTTTCCTGTGTCGGGTAGCCTAATCTACATGCCTCTGTCGCCAGAGGCATGTAGTCTAGACGTACCCTTAGTGACCAAGATTGAGGCACTGTGGCAAAACTTACACTATTGCTAGATACGTTGTACTTGTTCTGTTTACAAATATCCATTTTATAATATATACCCAGCAGCAACAAGGAAATTATCAGTGTTTGGTTTCGGATGTCACTAGAGCCTTTCATGGTAGTTTCTCGTTAAAAATGTAGTTATTCAATAAGATATAAACTGAGTGTCTGTGCAGTGTCCTATTAGGGGCCAGTTATTGTAATCACCATTTTGTACGTGGCCCTCTGAGAAGAGACTTCCAAAAGGCATAGTTTAAACTTTCTGTTATAAAAATGCTTCGTTACATAAAAGAGCATTTTCAAACTGTAGGAAAGCTTTTTCTTTGTAATTGTAGCTTTGAGGTTCACACTAAGGAAATCCAATAAAGCAGATGAGATGGATTCTCTGTGACATCTTTTACAATCTCAAAGGCTTCTGTTTAATTTTTGCCTCTGAATACTGGCAAATGTACGTGGGTTTGCTTGTGCTGGGGAAAATCAGAAAGAAAAAAGTTATTTTATGATGCTAATATTTGATATAAACAGGATTTTTTTTCTATCAGAGAAACTGAGTTAGAATTTTGCTAGCAGAAGCCCGATGAAGCTAGACTTAGCATTTTTTAGGCAAGCCTGCAAAACAAATCTTTACAGCTCCCCAAAATGTGACTGCATCCTGATCACCAGAATCACGTAACTACCCAGAGCTGGTGAATGGTTAGCATGAGAATTTTTTAGGGTATCCCTAAATTTAGCTGATGTAGTTTACATATAAAGACTGAGGTGAAGCACAGAGGGAGTATTTGTCTCCCATTACTTTATCTGATGCAGAATGGGAAATCAGATCCTTTTGCTGGCTGATACAAATGCCAACATTTTAGAACAGTTTTGCAATGGGCAGGGATTTAGAGGATACTATGTTCTCAGCTTTTGGAGCGTTTCAGGGTATTCTGGTGAATTATATCACTTTACAAAATTAACTATTGAATTGTCATTCCTTGGTGCAGTAGATAAGTATTATTATCTTTATCTCACAGATGAGGGAAATTAAAGCAGAAACGTAAAGTGACTTATCTAAGGCCAGATCTATACTAGGGCAGATATTCAAATTAAGATACACAACTCCAGCTACGTTAATTGCATCGCTGGAATCAACGTATCTTGATTCAAAATTTAACACTATCCTCCTCAGCGGGAGATTGATGGGAGAAACACTCCTGTTGGCTTCCCTTACTTCTCATGAGGGAGTGGGTGCCCTTAGCGTTCAATTTAGCGGGTCCTTACTAGAAGATTGACCTCCAGAGCATTGATCCACCTGTAAGTATAGACATGACCTAACACCATCAGTATCAGATTGGAATGAAAGAAGCCCTAGTCGGAGCCCTGTACTTAGTCCATTAAACCATGCTGCCTTTCATGCTATCACACTGCCTCTCGTTGTTGCCAGAGATCAGACTGGCTGCTCAGCAGTGGTGCATAAAGTATAGACGTGTGCAGGCTCTACTCTTCTGTCAGAGATGGGGAACAGCAAGGAGGGACGCCCTGATTAGTGGGATTTTTTTTAAAAGGTGCAAAAATTATGGGATACAGAGGACATTATAGGACAGACACACTTGCTGGGAAATTGACCCTTGCTCTCAATCAGTCTTGCACGCCTCATTTTAGCCCCGCCACGCATTGCCAAAACTTTCCAAAAGACAGTGCTGTAGGTTGTGGCGGGTTGTACACTGGGATACATGCCCCTAGAATACTGCACTCTGTGTTGATAGAGAGATGAATATGTGCACTGCTGACACGAGGTCACGTGCACAAACGATGTACTAACTGCAGTGGCTTTAAACCAACATAACATGCATCAACCAAAATTCCTAGTTAGAAAATATCTTAAGTGTGCAGTAAAAGTTCAAAATAGATTGTATTTGCCCCTATCCATTACTGTCATTTTGCCCCTAATGGTTAGTGGTAACATGATAGGCTTTTAAATGTATTTGTTTTTTTCTTTTTGGTAGCGTAGAGTTTATAAAATATAGATACAAGGTCTGTCTTTTGTCTGCTATATGAAGTAGGGATGTTAACTATTGGTTAATTGAATAGTCAAGTAACCTCGTGAATAGTCAAGTAACTCGACTGTTCTACAGTCCGCGGGGGGCAGCAGTCAGTGCACTCCGTTCCCACACCTGAGGAGCCCCCTGCCACTCTGCGCTGCTGCCTCTTTATCAGAGGCAGCAGCACAGGTGCCAGGCGGGAGCTGGTCCTCAAGGGGAGCCAGTTTAAAAACCAGCTCCCCTCATGGACTGGCTGCTTGATGCCCCGTGCTGCTGCCTCTGATATAGGGGTGGCAGCAGCCCCTGTCTGGGGGTGGGGGTTGGTCTGAGCTCCTGGACCCGGCATGAGCCAGAACTGAGTCGGGCTGCCTGCCTGCCTGCCTACCTCTTAATACACTTTAAATGCAGAGTTGCGGCGGGGGTAGGTCCCAGACCCAGCGCAAGCCAGGACTGAGACAGGCTGCTGGCTAGCCTGCTAAAAAATTTACTGGCTGGGGGAGGGGGCAAATGCGTATAGTCTATAACAGTGTTTCTCAACCTTTTTTTATAAAGTACCCTTTTTTAAAAAAAAATTATAAGTACCCTACAGTTTTCAGACACACACAATTTTTTTCTACCATTGCAACACATTTGTTTAAACAACTTTATCGTAGCTGGGTAGGTGATGACATTTTTGGGTGTAAAAAGTACAAAAACAATAAAGCGCTGTAAAACTTAAAACAAAAATTCAGTTCTCTCCAAATTTCAATTGTGTTGATGACCCTCAGGACTTCTCTCAAGTACCCCTAAGGGTACTCATACCACTGATTGAGTAACACTGGTCTATAGCATTAACCTATAAGCTTTTGCTTATCAGTTAATTGGTTAATCAACTACATTGTTATATCCCTAATATAAAGGGAATGTTCTTTGGAAAATATAACATATGCAGACAGTTTCATGAAGTTCTGATACTCGTGTGGGCATAGTGTTTCCACTTCAGGGATCTATTCAGAATTCATTTAAATTAATTCATTCTCAGAGTGAGTCAAGGGCACAAAACTTTGTCTTTTCAGGTTCTCTAGTGCATAGAGAAAAATATCTGAGTATGACTAATGTTCAACCCTTGCCATTCAAAACCTTATTTTACTGAGCATTTTTTATAGATGTACTCATGTTATTATACTAACACTTAATTGTTAAAGTAAATGTAAAACCATAATGGATTTGCATGCTTATTTTGCACACAAATGAGAATAATAAGAATTTCATGTTGCAAAGACCTCAGGAGTGTTTGTGTGCGTGTTTAAGTATCACTGCCAATAAAGGCACTTAGCTGTTGTTAGAATTGTTTCAAAGGAGTTGGAAATGCTTTCTTTTTACTCGTTAAAATTAGGAAATTTGAAAGCAGTCTGGTGTGCTTGCAACAAGCTCAGTGAGAGTGCAAATGGTGATGAACATGCTTTATTTGTATTTTTATAATATGTACAGGGTACTGGAACAGTTTTTTATAGTGGGGGTGCTGAGAGCTATTGAACCAAACAGGAAACCCATTTCAAGGTAGGGGATGCTGCAGCAGCCCCAGTTCCAGCACCTATGAATATGTAGTTACTTGCAGATGATAAAATGTAATAGTTGGCAATAACCTGAGCAGGACAGCAATAAATCTTCAAAACAGTTTTTTAAATGAAAGCAGCATAAGTACAATTATCTGTTTTGTGTTGCTCCATCCTTTACTAGATTATGATATGCCCCATAATTATTTCCCCCTTTTAAAATACCATAAATCTTCAATACTTCTCAGTAGAGTTATCTACAAACATGATCATTCTGACAAAAGTTACAGTGTTCTCACCCTACTTCTCAGGTAAGGTTTAATAGCATTCTGCTGTAGCAAGATCTCATATACTAAGACTTGGGCCCTACACTAGAAACTTAGGTCCGTTTAACTATGTTGATTGGGGGTGTTAAAAAATCCATACCCCTGAGAGAAGGTGAATAGCTAACTTAAGTCTCTGAACAGAGAGCTCTAAGTTGGTGGAAGAATTTTTCCATCGGCCTAGTGACTGCCTCTTGGGAGGGAATGGGTTACCCTTGCCAATGGGAGGACCCTTCCTGTTTCCAAGGTAGTGTCCACTCTGAAGTGCTACAGTGGTGCAGCTGTGCCTCTGTAATGTTTAAAGTAGGGGTGGGCAAAAATGTTTGAAGTGGTCACCAACATCAGATGGAAGGGATGGAGCCTCAGATGGAAGGGGTGCAGCCTTTAAATGGCAGGAGTTGAAAGGGCTCGCTGCTCCTAGTCTTGCTGCTAGCACATTGCCTGGAAACCAGGGAAGCGAGAACCCTTTCAACTGCTTCTATTTAAAGAGCTCGTGCCTTCCCTGGGGCTGTTGCCTGGCAGCCCTGGGGAAGGCACAAGCCCTTTACTTAGAAGCAGTTGAAAGGGCTCGTGTGTCCCTGGCTCCCTGGCAATGGGCTAGCATGGGGCCGGAGCCGCGAGCCCTTTCAATTGCTTCTATTTAAAGGGCCTGCGCCTGCCAGGTGGCTGCCAGGCAACCCAGCCGCTCGGGAGCCGTGAGCCTTTTAAATAGAAACAGTTAAAAGGGCTCGCAGCTTTGGCACCTCTAGCGCGTAGCCTGGGAGCCACAGGGAAGGCGCGAGCCCTTTAAATAGAAACAGTTAAAAGGGCTCACATGTGGCTCCCAGGGAACGTGCTAGCAGCGGGGCGAACCCTTTTAACTGCTTCTATTTAAAAGGCTCAGGCAAGCCCTTTAAATAGAAACAGTTAAAAGGATTCACAGCTCTGGCACCACTAGCGCGTTGCCTGGGAGCCAGAAATGCGTCAGCCCTTTCAACTGCTTCTATTTAAAGCAACTTCAACTGCTTCTAGTTAAACACGTTGCCTGACGGGCATGGGGAAGGCCCAAGCCCTTTAAATAGAAACAGTTGATCGGGATCACATGGCTCCAGTTCTTAGGCAACACGCTAGGGGGAGCGACCTGGAACAGCCATGCAGGCTGGATCAAAGCCCGAGGCAGGCCGGATCCAGCCCACTGAGTGGCTTTTGCCCACCCCTGGTTTAAAGTGTTGGCAAGCCCTGAGACATTACTATTTTTGTTAATTATGCTACAGAACCATTGCAGATGTACTATAAAGTATTGTCATAACCACTTACAACTAAATAAGAACTGCCAAAGTAAATGAAAGGCCACGAAGATTCTCCCAATCTTTGTATGAATTAACCAGGGTTTCCTAGATGCAAAACACAATGCCTGTAAAGAAATCAGAGGCAGTGTAAGAGTATCTCTGCGTTGTCATGAGCCACTGTTTCCATTTATGTGCATCAGAACATGTTGTATTTGCTACAGACGACTGCCCTACTCAGTTGGAAATGAGAGGCTGAGGAACAATGAGTACTTGTCTCAGAAGGGTACTGTGTTAGTCTGTTTCAGCAGAAAAAATGAGGAGTCTTCTGGCACCTTTAAGATTAACACATTTATTTGGGCATAAGCTTTCATGGGCTAGAGCCCATTTTGTCAGATGATTAACTGGTTTTCTAAATATATCACAAATTGCATAAACACTTGTGTTAAATGGCTTTGTGATATACCCCTGGATAAAATCCTATAGGATGAAATTCACATTGGGGAGAGGGTCAGTACAAGGGCTATGCAACCTTTAAGCCCTAGTTTGAGGTAATATATAGGCCTTTGCACAGGGTGATTTTTTTCACTGGGGATGTAAGCGACTAGTCAACTACCCGATCAGCATATGCAGGGCTCTTGCTACATTTTAAAGGCAGAAGCACAGTGGGAGAACACAAGGTGAGTGGAGACTGCTTGAGTCCCTGCTCATCCCATGTTCCCCACTGCTCTTCTGCCTTTTAAATGTAGTAAGAGCCGTGGGTGGCTCTTACTACATTTAAAAGGCAGGGGCTCAGCCGGGATAGTGAGTGCTCCATCTCTCCCTTATCAACTAATCGAGTAGTGGATGGAAATTCCATCATCTGCTCGATTAGCTGATTAATTTAAATTTAACAACCTTTTTTTTCACCCTGAATTAATTATAGCTGAGTATTCTTCCAGGTCAAGGACCTGTCACTGATGTCAAGGTGTGAACACATGCAATGTGCCCAGTTTGTTCCACCTTCCTACTCTGATGTGTGTGAGTGACATGGTGTGTGCACATGTGCGTGTGTGTGCAAGTGCAGGTACCTATATGTACCTACATATGCACCATTTTCCACTAAGCAAAATATACCGGACTTGCCCTTTTTAGTTTGTTGCGATCATAGCCTCTAATGGCTGGCATGAAAGAGAAAAATCCCTCAGAGTGTGTCTACACAGCAAAGTTATTTCGGAATAACGGCTGTTATTCCAGAGTAACTATGTGAGCATCTACACGGCAATTCTATTACATGGAAATAATTTTGAAATAATGGAAGGCTTATTCCGACTTTTGTAAACCTCATTCTACGAAGAATAACGCCTGTTCCAAAATAGCTATTTCAAAATAAGGCATGGGTAGACGCTCCACTGCTGCTATTTTGAAATAGCCCCTCACCAGGCCATTCTAAGTTATTCCTTCTGGGGTCTAAATGGAGATAGCATGTCTACATTAGGGAAGCCTGCCTCGGACTAATTTTGAGGCTTCCCTGCAGTGTAGATGTGCTATTTCGAAATAAGCTATTTCAGAATAACTATTCTGGAATAGCTTATTCCGAAATAACTGTGCAGTGTAGACGTAGCCTTATAGATTTCCACCGCAACTTCAACAACCTCCACCCATCATCAAACTCTCTCTGGAACACTCCCTCACTAGCATCAACATCTACAGACAAGAAAGCCACAGACCACCAACACCTGCCTTCACAGATCCAGTAATCACTGCAAAGACAACAAGAAATGTCTTCTCTACAGCCAGACACTCAAATAGAACAGAGTCTGCTGTGGGAAGAGTCCAGACTACACAGATTTACACACTTAAAACCACCTTCCCTAGACAAGGACACTCCATTAGAGAAATCCTGCATCATGGAATGGGCTACCCAAATACCTCAAGGGAATCTGTTTCAATACAAAAATAACCCCCCTCTGACCACACACCCCTAGTTGTCATTCCCCACACCACATTGGAACCAATACTGGATATCACAGAAGACCTATAACTCTACTCAATGGGGATCTTATCCTAACAGAAATCTTTCTTGGACCTCCTCTTCTTCCCTTCAGACGACCTCTCCAAGCTCATCATCAGCCTTTCCAAGTAAGCTTCCTGCAGACCAGGACACACCAACTCCAAGTGGCATTAAATCTTGCCAGAACAAGAAATCAAAATCTGTAGACATATCTCCATTGCTACAGTGACCAATACCCCCTCATAACCCATACACTTACAAGATCCAGCGGTTCTATACGTGCCTATCAAAACATGCAGAGTGGATAATCCAGTGCACTAAAATGCCTCAACAACTATGTGGGTGAAACCAAGCAATTGCTACTCTTTTGAATGAACTCACACAAGAAGAAGACAAAAACACCATGTCACTTGTGGGTGAACAGTTTTCACAAAATTATCACTATATTTGACCTCTCCTTTCTCATACTCAAAGGAAATATTCACAACACATTCAGAAGAGGAGCCTGAGAACTTCTTTTCATAACTTTGCTAATCACAAAAATCATGGACTAAATAGAGAGACTGGATTTATGGCTTCCTACCACTATACTAACCGCCTCCACCCACCAGCTGCCTTTTTTTCTTTTCCACCTTGCTTCCTTTCCCTCTTCCCCCACCCATGACTGGAATGGTGTTAATGGCCCCTTCTCCTTGAAAATATGTGCCAGCTACTTACGCTAAACAATCTGTTTCACCCTGTATTTAGCTGTGATACTGAATATGTTTCCCAGACCTGAAGAAGAATTCTTTGTAAACTCAAAAGCTTGTCTTGCTGTCAGCCGGTGGTCAGGGCAGTGAGTGTGTGTGTGTGTTATACACCCGAGACTTCAACTGCTAGGACTGGGGTCCTTTAGCAGCGGGCAACCTGGAGGAGGTTGACGGGCGCCCCAAAAGTTACAGGGAGAGCTTTATACCTCAGACTTTAACTGCTAGGACACAAAGTCCCGTCGCAGCGGGCAGCCTGGGGAGGCTGAGAGGTGCCCCAACGGATCTGCCCCCTGGAGGCGACACGATCCAACACTCAAGCTTCCCTTTTGTCTGTCCCTTATGACCGGCTGGAGTTCTTTTGTTTGTGTTCGGTTCGGATACAGCAGCACGTGTTCAAGTCAGAAACTCGAACCACACTTGCTTATTTGTAGGAGAAAAAAAAGAAAAGAAAGAAAAGAAAACTTGGTTCAATATATATATGTATAAAGTGAATGAGGGCACAATCTTATTTTTACTATAATTTAGGGTGGCGGTCCGAAAGCAAACCGCGGCGATTTGATTGACAGGGAAATGACTCCTCGGGGCTTTAAAAATGGCTGCCCAATTTATGAATGAAACAAAATGGCTGCTGCACCTTTGATTGACAAGCTAATGATTTTTCTGCGGTCTGATTGGATAATTGCTGACCGCAGGTCTCCAATGAAACCAAAATGGCCACTCGGAGTGTTTCAATTAAGGAGAAAGTTTCTTAAGTGTGATTGACAGCCTAACAAGATACCGGAGTTTACATAGAAGTTAACGGCAGTTCCAATGGAAGTTAAATGTTTATTGCAGTTTACAAGTAGATACAAAGACTCCCTGCGGTTTGATTGACAAGCTAATTTGGTTCCGCAGTTTATAGCTAAATCACGTTACCAAAGGCAGTTTTACAATAGAAATGAAACAGTTTGATTTAAGAAACTTATAATAGAGTAACTAAACTTATAACATAGTAACTATTAAAGTGTACACATAAGGAAAACACATTGCAGGTATAATTCTCACCCCTGCGTTCCAGACTTGGCGTGGCCAGCGTCTTTCTCTCAATCCCTCGGGAAGAAGTAGGGCGAGGTTGGGAGTCCCACAGACCTCGAGAGACCACCAATACCTGCCAGCAGGTATAGATGATTGGAGCTCAAATGGGGTGGGCTACTAAACCCCTCTTTATACCCCTTGGGTCACGTAGGCTTCTTCCTGGTCTCAAGTGGCCAATTAGGGAAAATGGCTTTGAATGCCAAGTTTCCCACGAAGGGTGCAAAGCATAATTCACACCTGGGAAAATGCAGACAATGGGCACTTCTAGTATGTGATGGGCGGAGATTCCTCTCCTGGGACAGTGTAGGTGTGTCAATTACTGGTGCTAGCCATCAGGGCGGTGGGAGGTCCCCTGGTTGTCAGCTAGCCCATTTACTGTCTGGTTTCTGTTTATTAGAGTCAGGGACAAGCAGCACCTCTGCGTTCCCAGGGCATCAAAGGCTGACTGCCTTTCTCTTGCTCTCTGGGGGGGGAAAAACAAAATGGGGTTCATGTCTGGCTACACTTGCTTACCAACAAATGTTGGTCCAATGAAAGAAACTTCCTTACCTACCTTGTCTCTTTAATTTGTAGTGTTCCTTTTTCACTGTTTCTGCATTCAAGCTTAGTTCTTTAATTTGTCAGCCCTCTGCGAGTAAAAGGATTAGTGAAATATTAAAAAGACCCATCTTGTCTCTCTAATATCCTGGGACCAACATGGCTCCTACAACGCTACATAATACAAATTAAGACAACCAGCCAAATGCATTAAACGAAGCCTTAAAGCAATAGTGCTGCATCAGAGGAGACACACTAAACTAATTATGTTGTTTGAAAAGCTCTGCAAAAGAAAGCAATTAATTTCATGACTAAACATACATTTTGAAAGCCCAAGAATTAATAAAACTCATCTAGCCTCCCTTATCTATCGATATAATCTAGCTTTGCACTAAGCTAGGGTTGTTAGATAGTGTGTAATTGAATAGCTGTATAACTGCATCAAATGTTAGCAGTCACACAACTATTCGATAGTCCCTGGGACTAGGGGCAGATTGGGCAGACGGTGTGCTCCAGCCCAACTCCTAGGGAGCCCCATCACCCCATGGCAGCAGTGTGGGATGGCAGGTGGGAGCTGGTCCACGAAGGGAGCTGGTTTAAAAACAAGCTCCTTGTGCAGACCAGCTCCTGTGTGCCACTCTGTGCTGTTGCCTCTGATACAGAAGCAGCAGCATGGGGCAGCAGCAGTCCCTGTCCATGGGGCGCCTGAGCTTCCCGCAGACAGAGGCTGCTCTGGCATGGAGCAGCCTCTGTCCGTGGGGAGCTCCAACCCCCCCCCCCAAGGTCAGGGACTGCTGTAGTGAAGCAGCCTCTGTCCGCTGGGAGCTCGGACTTCCCGCAGAGAGGGACTGCTGCTGCGGAGCCGCCTCTGTCCGCAACAGGCCCAGACTCGCCACAGACAGAAGCTGTTCCATGGGATGCCGGAGCAGCCCGGGCCTGCTGCGGACAGAGGCTGTTCCGCGACAGTGGCCCCTGTCCCCCCACTCCTGTGCTGAGAGAGCACGGGAGAGGGGTGTGGGGGCAGGTGACTCTGCGGAGCCAGTGCTCAGGGGGAGTATCTTTTAAGCCAGCTCTCCTGGAGCACCAGCTCCTGCCTGCTTCGCCCTCCCTCCCACTGCTGCAGAGGCAGCAAGGGAGAGCAATGTGTGTAGTCGACAGGACTAAGCAATAAGCCTAGGCTTATCGGTTAATCATCTAGTCATCTACACGTTGACATCCCTACACTAAATCGTGGAATACATTTTTAGAGTGGAATGCATTCTTCCACTTTTATGACCAATCCCATCTTCCATTTCATGCAGCTTACAACATTATGCCATTCATGTTAAGCCAGTTTGATGGAACTGAATAGCATGTGGTCTTTACTTGTCATTTAAAGCTTTTACTTTAAATCACAGGCTCCTGAAATTATATTCAGAAGTCACCTTCTAGAGCTAATGTAGGAAGTAAGACTCTCTGAGTCCCTGTAGCTCAGAAAGAATCCTGACACTGGTGCTGGGGAGAGGTCCAGCTATAAGGTCTGGTCTATGTTACAATGGAGGGTCGAAATAAGACACAAAATTCCAGCTATATTAATTACATAGCTGGAGTCAACTTATCTTAAATTGCATTTCTGCTCTGTCCACACAGTGGGAGGCCAATGGGAACAAAAACTCCTATTGGCGTCCCTTACTCCTTACAAAAGGAGTACCAGGCACCAGCTAGAGTTACCCTTGGAGTTCACCATACAGGTCCATACATAATTTGCTAAATTGAATGCCAGGAGATCGACCTCTGGAGCATCGGTCTTCCATGTATTGTCAACATGTCCTAAGTGTTTCTAGTTGGCTGTATACCCTGTGATGGAATGTAGCTTTTTTCTAACAGATGCACATTGACACAGGGAAGAACAGCTTCCCAATACAGCATAAGTCTTTCCATGACATAATTAAGAGCAGAAAAATATCACTTCTTATTTAGCATTGATGAATTTTTGAAGTGAGAAACAACACTTCCTCATTTCCAAATCGGTTATTCTCCAGAGCTCCTTTCACAAGGTGCTTTGATGTTTATGGTAATTAAATCTCTTTATTTTGGAAGATTTGACACCATTTACTTCAAAGCCACAGTCAATTCTATATGCATTTGGTAGTTGCCGATTAGTATTTATAAATTGAGTGAAAATGAATAAATTTAGCTGTATTTGTAACTGTATTAATAACCTGAAGATGTTAGCTCCATAAAACAATTATTGAAAAATTGAAAAACATATTCCATAAGTTGGCAAGGCAATGTAGAATAAAAACAATAAATATATGTTTGTCATCAAGTTTACAAAACATCTTCAGCAATTAGTGTCTGATATACAAATTTCATTTGGTATAAGGTATAAAAATAAAACTTACTGTATAGATCTATATTTTGAAATAATAAAATGTCAGTTAAACTTGCATTATGTGGAATTAAATGGCACACAGAGTTAAAACTAGCTTACAAATAATCTTCAAATATAGCCGTTAATGGGATGTTTCAATGAGCAGTGTTCCCCGGGGACTTGTTCTTGGCCCAAGAAAGGAGTAGAAGTACTGGAAAGAGTTCAAAGAAGGACCACAAAATGATCCGGGGAAAACAAGCCTTATGAGTTGAGGTTACAAGGAGCTCAACTTACTCAACTTATCTAACAGCAGATTGAGGGGAGACTTGATCACTGTGTCTGGTCACCTACATATGGAAAGGAAGCCTGATTTTGTGTGTATTTGTAAGGGGGGGAGGGGCTCTTCAGTCTTGCTGACAAGGCAAAGTGAGATCCAGTGGCTGGAAGTTGAAGTTGGATAAATTCAACGTTAAATAAGATGCAACTTCCTAGCAGTGAAGATGTTTAAATATTGGAATGACTCATCAGGAGAAGTGGTGGACTGACTTACCATTGCTTTAAAGTGGCATCTTTCTACAAGATACGTTTTGAGCCAGCATCTGGGAGGAATTGTGCAGTGTGCTTGTGTGTACGTGTGTGTGTGTGTGTGTTTCAGGCTGGATGGTCATGGTGATCCCATCAGTTTGCAAAGCCGAATCCCCTTGGCAATTATCTTTTATGGATCTTGGGGAGAACAGGATCGTCCACATTGCTCTCAGCTTGCTCATAACAATTGTAGCTCTTTATAATGACTTTGATCTAATCTCTTGCTTCAGGGTTTTAGATGGCTGTCTGCAGGGGTCAGGAAGCATTGACCTTCCCAGTGAACAGTTCTAATCAGTGGGGGAAGAAGGGAAGGGAAAGGAGCCTTCCTTTGAAGTTTAGAGATCCGCCACAGGTAAAGATGCAAAACCAGTTAGAGTGCCTTGGTGCTCTGATGTGATTTGGAGAATCCCCTGTTTTAGGTGCCTGTCTGATGTGTCTTGCTCACATGCTCAGGGTCTAACTAATTGCCAGAACACGCTTCCCATACCGGTCAGATTGGTTGGGGTTTTGCAGGGTTTTTTGCCATCCTCTAGCACATGGGGGTACAGATCAGCTAATGAGGTTATCTGGCTATATCTCACCAAATTAATTCCCTGCCATTGCAAGGGTTTCAAGTGCTGGTGGCACATCAGTGCCTCCTGTTTTCTGCCTGTGGCACACAGCAGCTGTTTCCTGTTGATTAACGGCAGTCATGAGGCATTTGAGTTACACTGATGGCCTGTGATATGTAGGAGGTCAGACTAGATCAGTGCTCTCCAACCTTTTTAACCACAAGATCACTTTTTCAATTTAAGTGCAATGTAAGATCTACCTCCAACCCAAACATCCTTTCCCTGACTCCTTTCCGGCCCTTCTCTGAGGCCTCACCCTGTCACTCCGTCCCTCTTCCTTCCACATCCTCACTCACTTTCACCAGGCTGGGGCAGGGGGTTGGGGTTGAGGTGCAGGCTCTTGGACCAAGGAGTTTAGAGTGTGGGAAGGGCTCTGAGCTTAGCCCAGGGTGGGGGATTGGGGTCCAGGAGGGGTTCAGGGTGCAAGCTCTGAATTTGGGTGCAGGGGGAATCATGTCTGGGGCAAGAGGTTGGGTGTAGAAGGTTCAGGGCTGGAACAGGGGTTCAGGAAGCAGGCCCTGGCTGGGCACTGTTTAACTGAGACAGCTTCTGGGTGGTGGAGCAGTGGGGTTCAGGCAGGCTTACTCCTGCTCTAGCCTTGCACCACTCCTGAAAGCAGCTGGCATGTACAGCAATTGCTCCATGGTGCCATGTGCTGCTTCTCATCTACAGGCATTGAGCCCACAGCTTCTATTGACCACGGATCCTCATTATTGATCAATGGGAGCTGCAGGAGCCTTGTCTGCAGTCAAAGACAGCACGTGTAGACCCCGTGCTCTGCCTTTCTCAGGGGCTGCAGGGACATGCCAGCCACTTCCAGGAGCAGCAGTTACCATAGGGATAATGACTCCAGCCACAACAGGTTAGGCATTTTAGAACTCGCTACTCAAAGATTTAAATGTAAGCATAAGAGATCAATTAAAATTATGAAATGCACAAACCAGTCAGAACTCAAAAATACCACACTTTGCAAGCAGTAAAAGAAGAAACAACAACAACCCACGTATGTGTTGGGTCAGGAGATGAGAGTGAAGGACAGGGTGTGTTTGTGAGAATGACAGAGACACAGTGCCTGAGAGTGACAGAGATTTGCATTGCCAAGCTCCCTCCATCATCTTCTCTCTGGGTACGTCTACACTGTGGGGTTTTTCCAGGATACCTGAGATATCCTGGAAAAACTCCGCCGCATGCAAGGAACACGTTTGCACTTCCGCTTTTTTTTTGCAGAAGAGCAAACGCGCTCTTTCAGGGAGCCCTGTATACCTCGTTCTACGAGGAATAAGGGCTCCTCTGAAAGAGGAGGCTTTTCTGCCATTTGGTCCTGTCTAGACTGGGCCAACTGGTGGAAAAGCCTCTTCTGGAAAAGCAATCGGAAAAAGCTACGCAAATTGTGGAGCACAATTTGTGTAGCTTTTTTTGGAAAAAAACTTATAGTGTGGAGATAGGGTACAGGAGTGCGGGAAGGAGGGACACCCTGACATCAGCTCCCCCCGCTTCTCCCTCCCACACCCTGCACAGCAAGCAGGAGGCTCCCAGGAGAGACAGCTCCAAGACAGAGGGCATGAGCAGCATGACAGTGGGTGAAGGGGCAATTGAAGTGCCAGCGCTTGATAGCTTCCTGGTCAAACCAGTCAGGATCACCTGTCAGAGGCTCCAAGATCTACCAGTAGATCCCAATCTACTGATTGGTGACCACTGGAGTAGATGATCTAATGGTTCTGCCTGGCCTTACAGTCTATCAAACTGTTACATTTGTATATAAAAGACCAAACTTATAGAAAGTTTTGCAGTACAGCAGCACCTCTGTCTGGAATTGGGGATTTTGTCAAAGCTTAGATCAGGGGAGATTATTTCTGAAGCTGGGCCTGATGGAAGGAAACTGATCTGTGGCTGTAATAGGCCTGACCTGAAGAAGAACTATTCACATACATTTGTCCAGTAAAAGATTATTACCTCAGCACCCCCCCCCCCCCGTCAGTCTAGAAGGAATCAGTCTGACTGGGAGTAAAGTGAACCCCAGGACCAGCCTTAACATATTAATTCTTGGTATTTAAAAGGCAGCATGGGCTATATAACAGTGCTTGGCTTTTGGGGCAGGCATTGATTGGTTTGCAATGAACACATTGTTTGGAATTGCAGTACAAAGATTGGCTTTTGCACTGAGTTCCTAAAGTGTAACCCAGAAATATCAGACAACTTTGGAACAGAAGAAGGCTCTTAAGAAGAATATATAAGGAGCAATTCAGTTTGCCTGTAACTGCTTGCTTCTTTTCCAATTACAAGGGTTTGTGGATAAAGTATTGATCATATAAATGATCAAGAATGGATTAAACTTTATTAGTATCTTACTTACACATATGTAGGATGTGTCGTTAAAACAAACACACAGTTCCTCTCTGCAGCTAAAGGGAGTGTTAATGAACAAGTTTTCCAACAGGCATAATAAAAATACATAGCTCCTTGTTGATGTTTAGGGAAAGTTTTACTGACATTTCTACATATGCAAAATTGGCACTGAATTAGAAAATCTCATTTTTAAACACAAGTTAACCACACAGACCCTCAAAATGACTAATTATATTACCACATAGTCATTAATATGGTCTGTGTCTGCTAAGAGACCTGGTGCTGGCACTGTTAACCCTCTGGAAGCATGTATCTTAACACGTCCTACTACTAGTAGTACTCCACACATGTAGGAGTAAGACTCACATTCATACTCTGGCTGGTTTTAAATGCATACAAGAGGGGGGAAATATTGCAGTGCCCACAAGACTGAACTTCTACATCAGAGGGTCAGTGAACACATACCCAGTTCCTACATCGCTGGCAACTTGAAAGTGAATTGTAGAAAAAGGACTCTTCTGTCCCTAAACTGGGATCAGCACTCCAACTGGAGGAAAACAGTGCTTCTCTACTGAGCGCTGTCCACAAGACAAGTTCCACGTACTTGTGATGGCAAAACGAGACTCCACTCTCAGTTGATTGTGCAGACATTGAAAGTATGGTCATGTGTGGTCCGCTGGGTGCCTCTGGCAAAACTCCTTGGGTTTTGTTTTGGTGGCACTTAGTTGGGTCTACAGGATTTGGGTCTACAGGATTGGGTCTACCTTGTTAGAGCTCAGATGATCCCCCTCCTGAGTTTTATGCTCCCCTTTGATCTTTTGGCTCGATGGGTCAGACTGTGGGAGGGTAGTGATATTTCCCAAGCGCCTTCCACCCTCATGGCACCAAACTAAGATGCCACTTACGGCATGTGGAGAAGATTTTCCATAAAATGTTCCTCCCTCTCCTTTGGTTTTGATTGTTAAGCTGGAGTGCCACTGCAGCTCCTGGAGCACCCCAGAATTGGGAGGGCAAAAGTTGGCTTAAACCTCTTTTCCCCCTTTCAGCCTGAACCCTTTGCAGTCAGTATCAAAACTCCCATGGAATGCAATGGGAGCAAGATCAGAGCCTTTCTTTTTTAACACTGCTATTGTTTTTAATTGCTTGCTTCAAACTTAAAGCAAGCTGAAGCTCCACTGACTTCCTTTTTGCTCCAGCTGAAAAGGAAATAGAATGGGAGTAGGAGGCTGTGGGTGCAGAAGGACAGCAAAATAGCCTATATTTGGAAGATAGCTACACCGCTTTTAAAATGGGATTTAGACTTCAATGGGTGTTTGCCTGTCTGACAACGGCAGTATCAGTCCATTAGCATTTACTTTTGCTGTAACTCTATTGCAGCTGTTCATGTTACATCCAGTCCTCTTTGAAAAGGTTTTATTATGCTGAGCTCATTTCTGAGCCTGCTGTGTACATGGTGTGTATATCAGTTGTTATGACAACACTAACTATCCCTTCGCCTGGGCTTCAAATAGAGGGTGAATGTACCTCTGAAGAGAATGCTTGTAAAAAGTTTGCTAGATGACTTTCTTTTCCATATTCAGAGAGAAGGTTTAGATGGTCAATGAAAACATTTATAGGCGATATAGAAGTAAATTCAGTATTTGGCTAAAGGTGAAAGTACAGCTAACAAGAGGCTTTTATTCCCTGCTTGCAACAATTGTTGCTCAGTCTGACATTTAATATTTTGTCATATCATTATAATTATAATGCCCAATATTCTGGGCATAATAAGAAATGGACATGTCAACTAGGGTTGCCAGAAAAAAAATACCGAACCTTCGCCCCCTCAAAAAAAAAACACCAGGGAAAAAATTCTGCTGAGGAAAAAAAAGGGGGAGGAACCATAGTTGTAGAGCAAAAAAAAAAAAAAAAGAAAAGAAAAGATCCGGAGAGCTGTTAAGCAAAAAAATAAAAATAAAAAAGCGTGGCCCCTTTAAGAAATGCTTTTGAGGCTTTTTAGCCCCCTAACAGGCTGGCAGCGGCCATCCGCCATATTGTCTCCCTGCTCCGGACCAGACAGCTCCCCTGTGGAACCCGGTAAGCACCCGAGTTTTTTGCCTCCTGGCCGGGAAAAAAATCAGAAAATATCGGACATTTTAGGTGTCCGGTATTTTCTGAACTTTTTTACCAGACAGGAGGTGAAAATACCAGACTGTCCATGTCAATACCAGACACTTGGCAACCCTAATGTCAACACATGCAACTGGATCTTCTTATTATTTATTAATAGAATCAAAGGAGTTTAATTTTAGGCAATTCGTGGTGGCATTCCCATTCCAGATTTGATTTAACTAGGCCAAAAAGTGATGTACAAAAAAAGACAAGGTCCCTGGCAAAATTAATGAAATTATTGTAATTCTAGTCTACTTTTTCCTAAGCCCTTATCCCCACCGTGTTTTTACTATGTCTTGCTGTATAAAAAAGGATACAGTACACTATTGCATTATTACTTCATAAAGCAGGTCACTTATTTTAGATCAGTCATTACAGCTAACAGTAGTATTTTGGTATTTTTAAAGATATTTTTGAAAGTGTGTGAATATTTGGGGATTTCTTAAACTTTATGTAGTTGGATAATTTAATACGTGAAAATAATGGGAAAAGTTAGTGTGAAGAATTTACGTGTTATTTGCGAGGTTCCCTATTCAAGTGCTTCTTAACCAGACCTTTGTAAAGGTCAGAATGAGGACTCTACAGTAAAATCAGTCATTTACAATGAGCTATCCTGCTGAATCAATCAATTAGAAGATTTTTCAAGGCTCTTTTGTGCTACTTCCAACTCTTGCCTATTTCTGGAGTCCTGCTAAAGCTTTTGTGATGGGTGTGCCTTCATTCTAAAAACATGTAAGATTGTTCTTGGGAACTCTGTCTTGTCAGAATTATGTTAAGTGTTAGAACCCTTCACTCTTGATTGCTGTCCTTGCTAAATTATTAAAAAATCTACACTAAAGAGCCAGATAAAGAAAATCTATGCAAAGAACATTGGGATTATTAAATTTCAACATGCAAAGGTGAAAAGAAACCTCAGGAATGTAGTGTTGTTTGAAGTTAGCTCTGTGGGACTTCACAAACTCAGTGCATGACTATTTTAAAATATTCTTCATGCCTCAGACATTATGGAAATTTCTAATTAACTGAGTTAGAATAAAGGTGGTGAAAAGTTTCATAAAGATCTTACATTTCTGTATTTCTCAAAGTGGTGTCACTATAAATCAGAGAAAGATTTCTAACTGAACACTGACCAGTCAGGGCTGTCATGTCAATGGGAGGCAAGAGTGCACAGATTTTCCCAGTTATTCTTGCTCCTTTGAAGTGCTGCAGACTAGTGTCTGTGTAGACAGAATGTTGCTGTGCTCTTCTTTAGTAGTCCTGCAGCTACCATTCCATGCTGCTTTGTAGGAATCTGTGGTCAATAGGTCTGTTTGTTCCTGGTGTGCCTTCCACTGCTGTGGGGTCAAGTCAACCAAATGTTCTCTCTCCCCATTTAAGAACTGGTACAGGGCCAGGAATTTGAATATTATCAGCATTGTAGTGATATTACTCCAGCAACATTCCCTCATGCCTTGCACAGCCACTTGGAGCTGTGGTGAGGGCTTTGAACGCCTCACTCTCTGGGAAGAAGCAATGATGCAGGCAGCTCCAACAATAAGAAGCTTATCGAGGCGATCTCAGAAAATGTGAGTAAAATGGGTCACAATAAGGACCCTTACCACAGCCACATAAAGCGAAAACATCCATAAAAAATGTACAGAAAAGCAAGGGATGAGAGAACAAAGT
This sequence comes from Pelochelys cantorii, assembly GCA_032595735.1. NCBI lineage: Eukaryota > Metazoa > Chordata > Testudines > Trionychidae > Pelochelys > Pelochelys cantorii. The sequence continues at coordinate 103,506,476 of CM064327.1, forward strand.
TTGGTGCTGCCTATTGACCAATCCATTAGAAGGCTGCCATTTAGGAACTAACAGTCCCTAGGATTTTGCAGTAGGGTTTATCCATTGGAAGTGACAGGAGGAGAAAGACATGGCTGGATGGGTTGATGACAGGATGACTATGAGCTGTCAGTACAATGCAGCCACGAAAAAAAGCTCATGTGGGCTTAGTTTTGCATCAGGAGTGGTATTTTCAGTAAAGACAGGGTAGTGTTAGTACCATTATATGATAAATACAGGACTATGCAGCAAGACCAGACTAACACGGCTACATCTCTATTACTACCATTATATGAGGCACAGGTGAGACCTCATCGGGAATATTTTGTACAGTTGTGGTCTTCCATATTTTAAGAAAGATTAACTCAAACCAGGGTGGATTGATTTAAATCACGATTTAAATAACCCCTCAAAAAACCATTGATTTAAATCAAGTTACCAAAAAAACTAAGGCTGACTATGTGTAGAACGCACTTAATTTTGGAGTAAGCCCCGTTCAACTCACTGACACTTCTGTTTTTTGAGAAAACAAGTATAGAATGGGGTTGCCTTGGAAAAGATGAGTTATGCAGAAGTAGAATCGGGGACTTATGGCATCACAATTACGGTCAGTAGCCATGAGTCCAAAATAAGGGGCACATGTTAAGGATGTTAAGAGGTGGGTAATCAGTTAATTGTGTAGTCAATAGAATTTGTATCAACTACATGATTAGTTGATAAGGGAAGGCACTTGGTCCCAACTCACGCCAGATCCGGGAGCTACACCTGCTGCGGCTCTGCAGTTTAAATATTGTAGGAGCTGGGCACGCAGGTAGCCCGTCTCCTACTACATTTAAACTGCAGAGGTGCAGCGGGGGATAGGCCCAGACCTGGCATGAACTGGGACTAAGCAAGCCCAGCTCAGTCCTGGCTCATGCCAGGTCCAGGAGCTACCCTCGCTGCAGCTCTGCAGTTTAAATATATTAAGAGCCAGGTTGCCTGCCCATGTGGCTCTTAGTACATTTAAACTGCAGAGGCACAGTGGGGGTAGGTCCCGGACCCAGTGTACTCCTCAAAAAATGAGTACAGGCTCTTTCGAAATGGGGCATTTCTGTCGAAAATGCCCCATCTAAACTGCCACTTTTTTTCAAAAAAGCCCCGTTTCGAAAAAAAGCGGTGGCCACCATTATGCAAATGAAGCGCAGGAAATTCAAATCCCGGCTTCATTTGCGATATCGACATGCCTAATTTACATCCCTTTACCGAAAAAGGGATGTAGTCTAGACGTAGCCAGTATGTGAATTTATAAATTAGGGATGTCAGCGTGTAGTACACTACATGATTATCTGATAAGCCTTGTCTTACCAGTTAATTTTATCGACTACATCAGGGGTGGGCAATAATTTCTGATGTGGAGGGGGCACTCCAAGAATTTGGAGAGTGATCAGGGGCCACACTCTTCCATATTAATGGAGAAGGTGCGGAGTCTGGGATGGAGGTTGGGTGAAGGAGACAGTTGGGACCTAGGTTAGGGGACTATGGTTCAGGAGTTTGGGTTGTGACCTTGGGCAAGAGGGGGTTGTGACTTGGGGCAGGGGATGAGGGTTCAGGAGGAGGGGTGGAAGTGTTTGGGCTGTGACGTAGTACAGGAGGGGTTGTGACTTGGGGCAGGGGATGAGGGTTCAGGAGGAGGGGTGGAAGTGTTTGGGCTGTGAAGTAGTGCAGGAGGGGTTGTGACTTGGGGCAGGAGACTGGGGGGCAGGGGTTTAGGTTGTGACTTGGGCAAGGGACTGGGGTGCAGGATCTGGGAGGGGATATGGATGCTGGGGAAGGGTAGAGGGTTTGGGTTATATGGAGTAGGGGGCAAAGGGAAATACCAGTAAATCCATTTTATAGGTTCTGGGTCTCTCATTGCATGTGAAGGTCAAGTTCCCCTCTCCGAAAAAAGCAAAGCAAAGATGTACAAAGTGTTGATAAACGTGTAGAGAGAACAGCAACATGCCACCATTTTTCCCTGTTGTGAATTGCTGGACAGACTAGCTGCGTTTGGGACATACTTCTCCATTTAATGTAAGGGGAATTTAGCTGAATCAGTGCTCATGAGAGAGAGGAACTGATAGAGTCACCCAAAGCCAGATATCCCGCTTTTCAAAAAGAACAGTTCCTGCTAGTAATAAATCATTGCACATCAAAGCAAGATGTGGTGGGTGACCGGAGCAATTAAGGGCTGAGCTGTTTTCTCCTAACCATAGCGGCCACTAAGTGGCAGCATGCCTTCTTCCAGCCTAAACTGCTGAAAGGTTTGTGCTGAATTCACAGAATGAATCAGAATTGAGCAATGTAAAAGTTAGGTAATGAAGGATGAGGGCAGCAGAGTAAGTCCTGCCATTTCTTTGAAGTAACTTCTTTAATTGCAACACATCACACTTGTTAGTAATTGTCCTTCTTTCACTCAAGAATAAAGGCTACCTACATGGTTTGTTGTTTGAGAGGGTGGAGCTAAGGGAAGGGAAGGGAAGGCAAGAGTTCATTTCTTCTGAGGTCTTTCCCATTTTGAGTACTCAACCATGTCCCTGAAGGAGGTATCTCTGACTGCTTGGAAGATTTAGTCTTGACTTTGTTTTTAAAAGGCTTTTCTAGGCAGAGTTATGCAGTAGCACCATTTTTAGCTAGTTCATTTGTTTCCTTTAAAATCAGACTGGTGTGTTGTTATTATGCATTCCTGTTAAAAGTTTCTAATTGCCATTTAAATCCCCACAATTTCATATAATCTCGTGTTTCCCTCACCCCACCCCCAAAACTTCTGAGAAAAATCGCTGTCAAGTTTTTAAATATTCTGGTTGTGAATTATTTCCATGTTATACCTATGGCAACATCCCTCATTGTCCCATGGCTTTAGGAATTCCTTGTCACAGTCAGAAGCTGATGAGAGAGACGCATGATGGTAGATTTCTAGGTTCTAAGGCCAGAAGGGACTATTGTGATAATCTAGTCTATAAAGCTTCCCTGGAATAATTCTTGTTTGAAGTATAGCATGAAGTACAGCATATCTTTTCGAAAAACATTCAACCTTAAATACCACCAAATACCTGAGCAGTTTGACCAACCAGATGTTTGGTTGCTGATTACCTATGTTCCTTTGGGGGAAAACACCTTCTAACAAAGTATCCTATTTGAATTTAGAAGTAATAAAAATGGTTTTACTGTAGCATATCTAATATTGCATTTATATGAAAGACTGGTAATGCATTGAGTTTAATGGCAAATGAAGCAGTCATTATGGGACATATTTTCATTTATGGAGCACCCGCAAACTGAGGGCAGATTTCTGAAAAAGTTCAATATCCAGCAGCTCCTGTTGAGACACTTATGGCCATTCTCTGCTCTTTTGAAAAAACTGGCCACTTATTTTGGTGCCTAAATAAGGGGCAAGCTCTTTTGAAGATCGGGACCTCCCTACTGTTGGAGTGAAACAGTTCTGAAAATTTGGCCCTTTGAGCTTAGCCCATACAGCCTTGGATATTCAAATATTTTATGAAGATAGAGTATGTTGACTAGAACACCAGCCGTGCTTCCTAACCTATTTGAGATGTGCCAACAAATTTTAAATTTTAACTTGATGATCCACTGAGGAGAAAAGATTTCTGTTTAAGAACCGAATTAAGGGATTGCAGTTCTAAGCTCTGGTTTCAGATAACCTTACCTACATATCTGTTCTGATGCAGCCACAATTTTTTGCTATTAAGCTAAAAAGTTCTACAAACACAGCCATGGTGGTACAGTTATGAAAATCAGGAGAGTTGCTTTGTCTTGTCTTGATCCCCAATTATTTTATTGGACTTAAACACAAGGGCTGCGTCTAGACTGGCATGATTTTCCACAAATGCTTTTAATGGAAAAGTTTTTCCGTTAAAAGCATTTGCGGAAAAGAGCGTCCAGATTGGCACGGACGCTTTTGCGCAAAAGCACTTTTTGCGCAAAAGCGTCCGTGGCCAATCTAGATGCAGTTTTGCGCAAGAAAGCCCCAATCGCCATTTTCGCCATCGGGGCTTTTTTGCGCAAAACGGTTCTCAGTTGTTTACGCTGGCCCTCTTGCGCAAAAGCATTTGCCCAAGAGGGCTTTTTCCCGAACGGGAAAGTCATTGTATTTGCGCAAGAACACTGACGATCATACATTAGATCGTCAGTGTTCTTGCGCAAATTCAAGAGGCCAGTGTAGACAGCTGGCAAGTAAAACTTGCCAGTCTAGACACAGCCCTTAAGAAGAAATGGAAGCTGTGTGCTTGCATGCATGTGTTGAGTATTCATAAGGAGGGAGTTCTTTCAACAGTTGTTTCTCTCTGTTTGTGAAAATGCCCTACATTCATAGCTAGACAGCTGGCATATCTAGTTCCCTTCATACAAACTTTCAGCAATTCTCAGCAATGGCAAAAAGAGGGCTTGATTTGGTACTCAGAATTTTAGGTTTCAAGAAACAATAGAAGTAGCAGGTGTGTGACTTTATTCCTCAAATATTTTGGGGGGATTTGTTTGATGTTCTCCAGCCCTGAAATGCCAGCTGTTCATCTCTGTGAGCATTCTTTTTGTAAAGGAAAGAATGCTGAGTACTTTATGATGGTCTCGCATTTGATGGAATTTTAAATTCTTCCCTGAACCAGTTTATATTCTAGCCTATTTGGTTAACAAGCTCTTACATTGCCTAGTTTTTTTGAAGTATAAAAGAGCAATGTATCGTTGAACTATATTAATTGCTGGTGAAAGTTCCCACAATCCTATGAAAATCAGAAAACTAAGAGGGATTAATTTAGAGAAGTACATTTCCTATCATGTTCTTAGAGGATTTATATAGCATATGTCATGCTGATGGAACCAAAGAGCTTAACATATTGCATACATCCATAGTGTCCCAACACGCTAGCCACTAGCCACATGGGGCTATTTGGCTGGTTGAGGGTAGCTAGATTGCTAGTTTTGCTAGTAGCTAGTTTCAAAACTGGTTGGACACCACGGGCATAGATATTGTTGAAATGCAGCCACTGATGTGCAGTGCAGTAGTCAGCCTGCCTTCAACAGTGGCCAGTCGAGAAGAGAAATGCATCATTCAGAACCTAAGAAAAAAGTCTTGGCTTGCAGAACAGCCAGGAATTTGGGGATTTTGAGGACTTGGCCAAGAGACAGACACACACAAAGACCATGTCTGTGCAAGGAACCAAGTATGCAAGCAAACAAGTGATATGCTAACTGCTGTGGATTTATGCTGTCCAACTGATATCAAAGTGTAGTAAGTCAGTAGTACCAGGGCATAGGCACTGACTTGTGTTTTTGCCAGGGGGTGCTTAATTCCCCTCATGCCCTCTCCCACTCCACCTCACCCCTGACCTGCCCCTTTCCCCAAGCTTGCGCAACTGCCCTGCCTCTTTCTACTCCCTCCCCAGAGGTTCCACATCCTCGCTCCTTCCTCTCCCTCCCAGCATCTCCCACCCACCGTGAGCTGTTTCGTGGCATTCAAAGACTGTTGGAAGGAGGGGGAAGGGAAGAGTAGATTAGCGGGGCCATCGGTGGGTGGGAGGTGCTGGGGGCAGGAGCAGAGGGGAGATCTTGGCTGGTGAGAGGAAGATAGAGGGGAGGCTTAGGTGCTGATGGATGGTGAGCACCTGCTAATTTTCCCCTGTTGGTGCTCCACCCCCAGAGTACCCAGGGCATCAGAGCCTACGTACCAGAGTTTGAACTTGTTGTTCCAGGTGCCAAAGAGGCTGAGAACTTTAAGCCATTTGACAAGCTCACTACAGGCACAGCAGGTATAGAATAGCAGACGAAGATCCTGGTGGAGTAATGTAAGAGTTAAAAAAATGCCATATTATTATGTACTGTATGTACTACACCTCCAATTAAAAAAAAAAATACCAAAAAGTAGTAAGAAAAAAGTTCTCATCTCCTGGGAATCTGGCTCATCATCACTTGAAAAGAAGCAACAACAACAAAATGCAGCTAAACTACACTATACCCTGTCACATTTATGGTCACAAGCAGCATCGTCCTGACAGTGAATCTGAGCTCCTGGATAGGACACTTTTAACTGGTGGGCAAACACTAGAGTAGATTTAAACAGTTAATGCATATCCCAGTTACCTTCACTTCATGCCCCATTATTATTGTGAGACTGAAGCAGATCTCTTAAACTACAATGCTCATTTCACTTCAAAGGGGACGTCAGCCTCAAACTTTAATCTTAAAAGGCAAATGTATATTTTGTTTTCTTAAGCCATCCATATCTCGGTGCCATTATTAAGATACGTGATGAATCGTTAAAAATTACTTGGCAGGTGAATCATAACATTGCTAAAATTAAAATGTTATTATAACCATTGTGGTTAAGAATGGTAAAGACAAATATCCTAACTCTGCATATCGCCTCAAAAAATGTATATTCAATTATGTAGTAGATGATAATAGAGATCATGAGGTCTGTTGCTGGGATCCATGGCCTTCAGTATTCAATTGTGTTCTCTATTCCATTGGGTGCAGGTAGGAGCTATTCACAGCTTCCGAGCAGACAGGGGCCAGTTTGGCCCCTCAGCATAGTACAGAGCAGACATTATACCTAAATGTTGCCATCTTTCCAGACAAATGGAACCAAACACCCTTGCCCCACCCCTTTTCCAAGGCCCCACCCCGCTCACTGCATCCCTCCTCCCTCTGTTGCTTGCTCTCTCCCACCCTCACTTATTCGCTCGCTCATTTTCACTAGGCTGGGGAGAGTTCCTTTTTTGACTGGGTGTTGAGTTTAAAACTGGGCCCTTGGGAATCCACCTGCTGGGGATTGCCGGTATGTAGTAGGTATGTGACTATACATTTAACCACTAAGCCTGGACTTATCTGTTAAACCCTTGGGCTACGTCTAGACTGGCAAAAGTCTTTCCGTTAAAAGTATTTGCGCAAAAGCGTGTCTAGATTGGCACGGGCGCTTTTGCGCAAAAGCACTTTTTGCGCAAAAGCGTCCGTGGCCAATCTAGATGCGGTTTTGCGCAAGAAAGCCCCGATCGCCATTTTCGCGATCGGGGCTTTTTTGTGCAAAACAAATCTGAGCTGTCTACACTGGCCCTTTTGCGTAAAAGCTTTTGCGCAAAAGGACTTTTGCCCGAACGGGAGCGTCAAAGTATTTGTGCAAGAAGCACTGATTTCTTACATTAGAACGTCAGTGCTCTTGCGCAAATTCAGGCGGCCAGTGTAGACAGCTGGCAAGTTTTTGTGCAAAAGCGGCTGCTTTTGCACAAAATCATGCCAGTCTAGACACAGCCTTGCTGTCTCTACATTAGAGGCAGCAAGGGGGGGATGTGGGAGCCCATGCCCACGGGAAGCTGGCTTTTAAGCCTGCTCTCCACAATTACCAGATCCATGGAGCCGCTTGCTCCCCTCAATCCTGTGCTGCTGCCTCTAATAGAGAGGCAGCAGCGTGGAGGGTAAGGGGGGCAGGTGGGAGCTGGTTTATGCAGGCAGTCAGCTTTCAAGCCAGCTCTCAGTGCATATCATTTCACACGAGCTGCTTTCTCACCTCTGCGCTGCTGCCTCTCTGATATCAGACAGGCAGCAGTGCAGGGGGGGGGGGCAGGTGGGAGCCGATATGCATGGGGAGCCAACTTTTAAGCCAATTCTCTGTGTGGGCCAGCTCCACAGAGCCTCCTGCCCCACCTTGCTGCCTCCCACAGAGGCGGCGAGGGAGGGAATAGGCAGGGGAGCAGTGCAGGTGTGGGACAGGGGAGGCTGCCATAGAGAAGCCTCTGTCTGCGGCAGCCCCAGGCTCACTGCAGACAGAGGCTACTCCGTGGAATACTGGTGCAGCTCCTGTCCACGGGGAGCTCGGGCCCCACGGACAGGGAGGCACTAGTGCGGGGCAGCAAGCAGCAGCCAGTCTGTGTGGAGAGCCAGTTTTTAACAGAGGCAGCAGTGTGAGGTAGCAGGGGTGGGGCAGGGGGCACACTGGCTGTTAGCTCCGCCCCTGGGGACTATCGAATAATCTTGTAACCGCTAATATGTGAGGCGGTTACACGATTATTTAATTAATCACTATCGAACATCCCTAGTGTGCAGCACGCTGGCCCAACGGGGCTGCATGGATGCTGAAGGAACCAGCTACATCAGGCAACCACTCCATCACAGCAGGTGACGTACCCTGTTGGGGAGATCCAGCTAGTGTCTGACCCCTTTGCTCCACATTATAGGGCTCAGAGTTGATCTTGTTAAATATAGAATAATATTGTTAAGTGATGTTTTCTGTCTCATTATCTCACTTTTATGGACAGTCATTTCTTTCAGAACAAAATGGGTGTAATCCAAGTACAATACTGATATATTTCACTGCAAATTCCATGAAAGAAATTCTTTGCTTTCTGTGGCACCGTCATGTACTTTGGATACTTCAGGTCTACTGAAAGAGAATGAGAAGGAAAAGAGCTGAGAGATTGTTATATGGGTCAGTAAAAAAAGGCACAGAACATCTTGGAATTTACATAAAATGGGTATTTCTGTCATTTGGTTTAGTTTGATGTATGTTTAACCCTTTCATCATTTTTCTACTCGTTTAGAACAGAACAAAAAGTGTTTTCCATTAAGCAGAAAGTTTCTTCTCATGCATGGAATTTCATGAAAACACTCTGTTACTTGTGATTTTTAGTCTGGATTAGGTTCTTCCCTCAAGGAACACTTTGTCCAGTGGTTAGAGCCAGGAGTTCATTCTAGTTTGTTTTCTGTCTTCTGCCACGGATTTGCTCTGTAACTTTGGGCATACATTTCACTACTCTGTCCCTCAGTTTCCCCATCCATAAAATGTTTAGAATAAATACTTCACTGAAGGAACACACTAAGCTCAAAATATCATCATTATTATATTAAGTAGAGATTAAAATCATTGGTTTCTATACTTTCACAAATTCTAAATGAACAAAATACACTGTCCTCTTAAAAGTTCTGCTTCCAGAACCATAATAAATAAAAATTGTTTTGATACCTGCAGGTTGTATGAACATTAAAATATGCCAGCATAAAAAGCTTCACTGAAACACTCGTTAGAGACTCCTTCCCATCCCAGCATCCAAGACAGGATTTAGAAATTCTGGTGACTAACTGGGAAGTCATTGTTTTCACAGCTTTGACGCAGAGCATTAGCAATGCTTTTATTTAAAAAGCACTAATGATGACATCAGAGCAAGATGATATCGTATCATTTGCATTCACTCTTCTTTGTAGTAGATTTTGTATTATTTACTTATTTTTTATTCTAGACTCATATTCTTAGATTACTGAACAGATATGTGTGTAAAATTCACAACTCTAAATTAATTATAAGGTTTGAGGGGCTATTCTTGTGGGCATCCTTTTTAAGGACAGTAATGTATAAATTCTGTGGACAAAGTCCTTACTTTATACTCATCTTGCTGCCTCTGAAGTCAATTAAAAAAATTCCCATTGCCTCAACAGGAGATCATGGATCTAGCATTTCTTAGAGCAAACTTATCATTTTTCTGTCACTGGTCCTCTAGCTTCTTACTAAGACAAAACCCTCATTGATTTCAGTGAGATCTTTTCCTGAGAAATGAGGACAGTATGATATGGTCCTATAAAAAAGCTTTTGAATGACATTATATCCTGTATGTTCCAAGGCCTACGTTCACATATAATAGGTAGGATCTGAAAGATGTAAATGGTTGTAAATGTCTTACTATAAAACTCTGCCAAAAGCAATAGTGCAGTTTAATCAAACTTAAAATGTTGTTAATTTAAACCTTGCAAACAATCATTTTGGGTCCAGTTACAGTCCCACAATAGGGTAAATCACAAACAATCACACTGAAATCAGTGGATTTAACTCAGCATAAAACTGGCATGTATGTGATATCATAATCAGACTCTCTTGATTGTACCAGGAAAGCTGATGGTTTCTGCTCTCAAAACATTTATTCACTGGATAATGTAGGTTTCAAGAGCTAAACAGTTTTTGGAACACTAGAGTTATAACTGCTAAATTCAAATATATTCTGATGGATTGAACCAATCTGTCTTTTATCTGAATCATCATTATTATGGAACATATTTTGAATAATTTGATTTGATTCCTATGAATTCTCTTGTGTTTCATTACATCTTCCTGTTACAAAAATGGTTGAATCAGAAGGGATTAATTAATATATTATTTTGCTGCTTCTCTCCTCTGAGATATATGAATGATGAGGTGAAATGTTATTGTGTATTTAGTTCTTTGTTCATGGGTTTAATAGTTAACCATTCTCCGAACATATCTATGTAGGTCCTAATAACATCTGTGAGAATTAAGCTCTGTTTAAATAAGGATTGTATGCAGTGTTGTTGTAGTCATGTTAGTCCCAGGATATGAAAGAGAAAAGGCGGGTGAGGTAATGTCTTTTATTGGACCAACTTCATTTGGTGAAATAGGCAAGCATAAATAAGGATAAGCAGTTTTGCTTATGCTGCTGAATTCCTTGTGCACTGAGGAACAATTGCAATTTTAGAGCTGTAAAGAGGCCACAAAAATCTGACTTGGTCTCGCACAGATAAATCTGAACTAAGGAACTTCCCCCCCCACCCCCCAATGTAATGGGTAGGTCTACCTCTGTAATGGGCAAAATCAAAACTGGATCAGAACCTTCCAAAAAGCTGGAGATTTTTGAAATCCAAATCCAGTTATTTCCAAGGTTAGGGTGATTAGATTTGAAAAAAAAAGGGAGATACACCTATCTCCTAGAACTGGAAGGGACCTTGAAAGGTTATTGAGGCCAGTCCCCTGCCTTCACAGCAGGAGCAAGTTCCATTGCTGATAAATTTGCCCCAGATCCCTAAATGGTCTCCTCAAGGACTGAACTCATAACACTGAGTTTAGTTGGCTAATGCTCAAATCACTGAGCTATCACTCCCCCAATGTTTGAATGGTGGAATCTAGGTAGGAAATGAGATTTACATTTTTGCTAAAGGCCCAGATTAGCCTCTTTGTTGCCTATGGTTACCTAGCTAAGCACCTCAGCCACAGCACACACCAATGGGACTGGATAAAGCTCCCTGTGAGGGTAAGGCCTTGCATAATGCGAATGGGCACCACTGATTCCCAGAGCCAAGACAGAACCTAGGTCTCCATGTTTTTTGGTCTCCATGACAACCTAGGTCTCCGGGATGCCGGTACAAGTAATCAGTACCATGTTTCTCATCCCCATCTTCACACTGGAGCTCACCCAGGCATCAGTGGTCTCCCCAGAATCTGCCTTCATCACATCATCTGTCACCATTGCTAAGACCGCAAGGTCACTTCCCAACAAGATATCACTTGCCCTGCTCTTCACATCAGTCAGACTGTTCCTGGCAGTGGTTACTGGTGGTGGCTGAGCTGACAAATGCAGGCATCCACAGTCCCCTCCTTGGTCTCCAGAGGGTGATAATTTCTCCACCTCGGAGGCACAGTGCAACCCCTCACCTAGACAGCAGGATGATTGGGCTGTGGAAGGTGTGTCCACAGCATCAGCTCCGAACTAGCAGCCGGGACAATGGCTGTCCCAATGGCCTTATTGAAAGGCCTAGGGCAGGGGTGGCCAACCCGTGGCTCATGAGACACATGGGGCTCTTCTCCGAAAAGTGCGGCTCGTGAAGCTGCTCCTGCGCTCCTGCCCTGGCTCCCCCACAGCCTCCCTGTGCTCACTGGGGTGGCAATTCAAAATGGCGCCCAAGATGGTGGCCATCAACGACAGGAGCCTGATATGGCCAAAAAGCCTACACTTGTTTCTTAAAGGGGAAGCCTCCTTTTTTTTTTTTTTTTTTTGTCTCAACAGTTCTGGTGCGTCTCTTTGCATTTTTTCCTCCACTGTTTTGTCTCTCTTTGTTAAATAGGTTGGCCACCCTGGACATTCTTGTCATGCCATTGCCCCACTCCCTCCAGCCTTTGGTAACCACATTAGGCTGGCCGAAGTCAGCACTGATGACACTGGGATTGGTGCAGAATGCTCTGGCAGCCATCGCGAGTGAGGAGCCAGTACCACCCCTAGGCGAGGACAATGCTGCACCCCCTCTCCTCCAGCTATCCAATTCTTCTCCACCTTCTCCTCCTTCTTTCTGGACAAGACCGTGGTGGGACCCTGGAGACCTAGCCTGCTGAATGATTTTAAGGAGTATCAGGCACTGTTCTATAGGTTGGTATCCAACTTAGGCCTCAAAGCAAGATGGAGGAGCAGACAGACACGTTGTTTAATGTATTCTCAGCATCCACCCAGACCATGTCACACTCCCAGTACACAAGGGGGCCCTGAACATTGTCAAGAACAGCTGGAAGACTCTGTCCTCCATCCCACCTACCTCTAACAGGGTGGGGAAGTACTTTGTCCCCAAAAAACGGTTTGAGTACTTGTACCTCTACTCCCCACAGGGATTGTTGGTCGTATCTGCAGCCAAGGAGAGGGGATAACCAGGGGCTTTACCCATAAGAATAAGGAGGCCCAAGAGACTGAATACATTTTGCAACCAAACAAATAACCAGCCTCCAAGTGATGAACTACCACTTGGTGATAGTGATGAACTACCAGGCCCTCTTGGGTCAATCTAACTTTAACTTGTGGGGCTCTCTCCTCAATTTCAAGTATTCCATGTCCCAGGAGTTGGCCCAAGATGCAAATAGGTGCCTAATGGGATTTTCAAAGCACCTAACTCAATTAGGCACCATGCCCAGGTGTTAGGTGCCTGTAGGAAGTTGTGGCCGTAACTCCTCTTAGTCTGGGAGGGAGGCCAGCAGAGGCGTAGCGAAGAGTGGTGGGGAGAGGGGTGCAGTTGCCCCCGGGCGCCACACTAGTGAGGCGCCGGGCTGAGGTGGGACCAGCGTGTATGCTGCTCTGGCCCACGTGATGCTTTGAACTGAGACCCGGGAGCTGCTGGCTAAATGCTGCCAGCTCTCTACATACTGCGAGCTGAAGCAGCCAAGCTGGGTGGGAAGAGCAGTGGTTTTAAAGGTATGTTCCTCCGGTGCCTGGCTCTCCGGGGGAGAGGAGGATTTGATTGGGGGAGTGCTCCCGGCACTGGGGGGTGCCTTGCTCTGGGGGAGGAGGGGTGAGTGCATGGGGGGGCTGGCTTTGGGGCCGGGGTGAGGTGAGTGTATTGGGATGGGGAGCACCGTGGGGAGGTTGGCTCAGGGGGAGGAGTGAGTGCATTGGGATAGGGGGTATTGGGGGTGCTTGCTCTGGGGCAGGGATGGTTGTGTTGTACTTAAAAGTACTGCATGGGATCTTTTTTGGGAAAAAGGCAAAATGCCACATTTATTGGTAATACACACATATAGCAGTCAACACTTATATGCATATAATACAGCACACACACGCACACACCCACCATATCTTGTTTTTACCAATAGTTGTTCCACCTAACTGCTGACCAGATTAGTTAGATGGGGGAGGATTGGAGCCAGATCAGTGCTGCCACGATGACTGCAAGATGCCTTAGATGTATAGTGTCTTCCCTCTCATGCAGAAAGTCATCATATGCATATGCAGTTATTCGTCTATGGCACCTTCTTCTGGGTGTTGTTTTAATGCTCCCCCATTCACTTCCAAAGAGGGACCTTCCAAATGCAGGCGCTTGCTGCTTACTCCTAAGGCATCCATAGGTCCAGTCTTCTTTCAATGAGCCCACTTCACAGGTCCCATTGTTCTTATGGTTCTTGAATCTGGCTTCCACCTTTCTCCAACCATCACAAGTGCCCAGAGGTGCTTTTCTTTCATGCCTTATCCATTCACACCTCATTCACTCAACAGGACAATCAGTGTAGCGGGGGGTGGGGGGGTACAAAGTTTACAAGATACAAGGTTTCTATGTAAAAAGGCTTAATACAAAGTTTCTATGTTCTGTAAAAGTACACAAAGTTTCTATAAAAGGACTTAATACAAACTAAAGACTTATTACAATACCAAAAGGATTTGAGAGGGGACATGTTAGCTGTTTTCAGGTATCTAAAAGGGTGTCACAAGGAGGAAGGAGAAAAATTGTTCTTCCTGGCCTCTGAGGATAGAACAAGAAGCAATGGGCTTAAACTGCAGCAAGGGAGGTTTAGGTTGGACATTAGGAAAAAGTTCCTAACTGTCAAGGTAGTCAAACACTGGAATAAACTGCCCAGGGAGGTTGTGGAATCTCCATCTCTGGAGATATTTAAGAGTGGGTTAGATAAATGTCTATCAGGGATGGTCTAGACAGTACTGGGTCCTGCCATGAGAGCAGGGGACTAGACTCGATGACCTCTCGAGGTCCCTTCCAGTCCTAGTATTCTATGATTCTATGATACAAAGTTAAAATAAAAAAAATTCAATGAGAAAATGATTAATACAGAGATTAATGAGATTTACTTACAGTTGCATTGGTATAGAGGGGCTTGAGATACCTGCTCTGGGGAAGGGGTGGTTGCATTGGAATGGGGGGTGCCTGGCTCTGGGGCAGGGGTGAGTGCATTGGGATTGGGGGCACTGGGGGGATCTGACTGAAGGGTAGGGGTGAGTGCATTGGGGTTACTCATATTTTTTTTAAATAAAAGATACTTTATAACAAAAGGAAAAACTTAAAAAACAATAGTCTGGTAGCACTTTAGAGACTAACAAACATGTAGATCAGGCACGTCAACCTTTAAGCCCTCTGAGGGCCACACAAATGAAAACTGATAGCTTTCAGGGACACCAAAAAAATGTACTTCTATAGGAAAGTTGTAATTATTTATTATTATAGATTATATTTTATAATATTTTTTCAGGTATTGTTTTAATATAATATAATAATTTGATATGTAAAATTGTTATTTGCTCATATAAAATAATTTTTAATTTAAATATAAATTTAAGGTAATTTAAAATTTTTTATATGATAAATAACTTGTTTTGTTGAAACAAAAACAAGTATAGACCATGGTCAATCAAATAGAACAGGCTTCTGTGAAAATTTCAGATACTTTGTAAGTCTGAGATTTTGCATAAACATATAATTATACGTGCAATTGCCAAAAATTGACATATTTATTGATATAAAATTAATATACATTTTGTGATTTTATTTGGGAATAAATAAATAAAAACCAAAACATTAACAAAATATTCCCCTCCTTTCCCCCAGAGCCAGGCACTCCCAAACCCCATTCTAACCCAATCCTCTCCGCTCCCCCAGAGCACCACCCTTCCCGCTCTAACTTATTGCTTCAAGTGCTTTCAAAAAAGTGAGGGCGATTCTCGAGTTGTGTGTTCGATTTAAAAATATTTCTGAGTTATTTTAACAGGCAAATTAATCTCTTACATTCATAATTATGATGTAGTTTATCGCTATGCTATAGTATGAAAAACAACTACGTTAACTAGTAAGTAACTCGGCATTTAGGAAGCATTACAGATTGCTTAAAATAAATTTGATATGCTCAAAATCTTTTTACATTTAATTAATTAAAGCAATGAGTTACTCATTTGCTGTGACAGTGGTTTTAAATCCTTGACTGAAATACAGCCTCTCCCCAAGTTACGAATGAGTTACGGACCAAACACTTGGCCGTAACTTGATTTGTTCGTAACTCGGACTCCATTGAGTTACATAGAGACTGCACTGTTCGTAAGTGCGGGTCGCGTTCGTAACTCGGGGACCGCCTTTACAACTGCTCCATGGGAGCTTTGGTCGTAAATGCGAACGGTCATAACTCGACCATTCACAACTCGGGGACCGGCTGTATAATGATGAAATTCATATTTAGGTTGTAACGTTTATTTCTTTTGGGTTTTATAAAACTTACATATTTTAAGCATTTCACATTAGCGCTTCTGACATTCATTGTGACTTAAGGTGAAGATGTGTTTCCCAACTTGTGGGTTACTCTTAAAATACGTCTCACTGTCGCTGTATCTGTTGCTAGCTGTGAATGCTCATTAACAAATTAAAGCTGATTCTGTCTTACTTTTGAGCATCAATGGGCCAGAATAGACTAAGTGATCTGGCCCTTCTAAGTGGAGAGAGAGACCCTCAAAAAATAGATTTTGATGACATAATTAATCAGTTCACTGTAGCTAAGGCAAGAAAAATTAAACTTACTTAACAAAAGTTTTTAATTGTAATGTCCTGTTGCTTCTGGTGTTGAATGCGTATGTGACTTTTCAGTCCAACGTTTCATCCAGCTTACTCCAGACATCATCAAGGTAGTTCTACTCCTATCAACTAACTTATCTACTAATTGATCCAAGGATCTGTGGCTATTAGTAGTGTTTGTGCTTTTTTAATTTATGTTCTTATTTTTTTGCTGACTTAGAAATAATAACAGATCCACAGTAACAAATGATGGGGGTGCCCCCGCAGATTTGGCCTTTGCCCCCGGGCGCAAAACACCCTCGCTACACCTCTGGGAGGCCATGCCCCCTTGTTCTTGTAATGAGCAGTCTTCAGTGCCAGTGCTCAGTAGGTAAGACCAAAGCAACTTGTAGATGGAGCCCTAATGCCAGGTGGGGTGCAGCACCTAAGAGGCTGGAGGAAAAGGCCCCCATGTGTGGCACAGCAGGCTACAGGGTGCAGTCCCAAAACAGGTTAAAGGACACAACACCTAAACACATGGAAGGTTGCAGGCCCCTAGGCAAGGTGCAGAACCTAAGAGGCACAGCATCAAACCAGGCTAAAAGGCAGAGGCCCCCAGGTAGGGCACAGTACCAAAACCGGGCTAGAGGGCACCACAACAAACAACCCAAAGGATGCAGTATCTGTCTAAGGACTCAGGTCCCCAGGTGGAGCACAGCACCAAAACAGGCTAAAGGACTCAGTTTCTTAGGAGGGGCACAGCACCAAACAGGCTAACGGGTGCAGCACAAAAAAGCCGTAGGACCCCAGGTGGAGCATGTGATGGATTCAGTCACAGACTGCCCCTTGAGGCTGTCACTTGATGGCTGAAAATACCACTGAGCCCACCTACCTTTCCTCTGGGGCACACCACCACCCTGTCCTACTGAGCCAGAACTTCTAGTCTCCCCCAGCGATGGCGCAGAGTTGGAGTTACAGCCCACAACAAAGCAACATGGGCACTGAGATCCACTCAACTCCGGGAAGACACCACCAAAGGAAATTGACACAGCACCCAGGTACACAGCCCCAGTCGGACCCAAATCCCAGATCAATATAAATAAAGTTTATGCAGAGTGAACACATAAGTTGTCCTCTCCCTTTATCAGTGAAAGAGAGATGCACAGCTGTTGTCCCCCCAGGTAACAATTATTTCCATTATGTTTGTTAATAAATAAAAATGACTGTATTAAGAATAAAAAGTAGGTTTTAACTGGCTGCAAGTGATAATAGATCGAAGTAAGTTACTAAAGCAAAATAAAACAAAATATGCCAGCTAAGCCTCATACACTAAAAGAAACTATCACAAATCATAATTTCTCATCCTAGTTCTTATTTCAGGTAATGTCCTTCTCAGGCCAGAGGTGTCTTTTGACCTGGATCCAGCAGTTCTTCTCCACCACTGTTAGAGTTCTTTTGTTTCCATGTATCCTCTCAGGGCGGGGCGGCAGTCTATAAAGCCAGCTGAAGACCACCATTGTTTATTTTCCTTGCCTCATATGGAATTTTCCTAGGGTGGGAAGCCTTTGTCTAATTCCTTACACCCTTGTGGAAAAGTACAACATTCAAGATGGATTCCAGCATCAGATGACACGGACACATGTCTGTAGCAGGCCTGCAAGGAGACAATTATGTCCCATTCAGTTGTCTCTTGTTAATGGGCTATTAGGTCTGTGTCTTGCCTCTTCATTTTTGTTCCTGTTAGGCTGGAAATAGGCTTTTCCCACCATGAACGTATTGATAGTAAATGTATAGTCAATATTCATAATATCTATGAGATACAGAAATAGTACATGCATACACATAGAATATACACATTCACAGGCTTACAAGCTTTCCAATGATAGGTTACATGCAATATTTTGCATAAAGCATATTCTTGTTAGGCATATTCCTATTTATAAGCACATTTTTATAGAGAATGTGAACTACATCATCACAAAGCACAACACCAAATAGGCTAACAGGTACAGGCCTCCAGGAAGGGCACAGCACCAAGACAGACTAAAGGATGCAGCATCAAAACAGGCTAAGAGCACAGGCCCAGGCCCCCAGATGGGGCAGACCACCAAACAGTCAAAAAGGCGCAGCCCCCCACAAAGGGTGCAGCACCAAAACAGGCTAAAGGGTAAACTCAGGCAGATGACAGACAAGCATACGTCTCTTGGTCTAAGGTGCATAGACTGCACCCTGGGGTGAGGTTGGCTGCAAGGGACCCGGGCCCATCCTGCTCCACTGGGTCCCAGCCTAACAGTGGCACATGGTACGGGGGAGGGGGAGGGGTATCTGGGAAAAAAACATGCTGACCAGTCTTATGGCCACACAACCAGGGGGGCAGACAGGTTCCTCCAGGTTTGTCCTGGAGGGAGACCACATCCTGTCACTACAATGCTTATCTCCCCGGATTGCAATGGGCGTTAAGTGCCCTACCTGCTTAAGCACTTTTGTAAATCCTTCTAGGATCTGGCTATATTCTTGAGAAGATGGGCGGAATGTGACCTGCTGCCTGACCTCAGTTGTCTGTAGGCCTCTTGACCTTTGGGCAGCTGCACGAGCAGCAGCTTAATCACCTTTGCAGTTCAGCTAGAAGCCCCAGGGAATGATTTGAGACCCTATGCTCCCCAAGTCCCTGTACAATGAGATTGTTAATGCTAATTGGGTGTTGTTTAACTTTCCCATTTAAAAAGCAAATCCCTTCCAAATGTGACTGCTTTAATACAGAGCACATTTTTGTAGAGATGAACTATTGCTTTAAAAATGGTTTTTATTTTTGTGAAATACATGAATGCAATACACTTTACCTCCTGTTGTCCCAAAGGGTAATTTTATTTCCAAGGAGGGCCGTAATTATTAATAATGCCGTGAATTAATAATGCAGGCTTGTTCTTTGTGCTTGCCATCACATAGCTATTGCTCACTGATTTTACGCTTTTTCCCCCCCTAAAGATCCTTTTTCAATGACTGGTTCTGAATTTATTAGCAAAGGCAAACCCTGCTTCTCTGAAATTTTTTATGGCCTTACAGGGTTCTAATACTATAGAGCCAAATTCTGCCCAGAGAGAAAAGACACATAAGCAAAGAGTGCAAAGCTATTTCACAGTGAAAAGTGTGAATAATTTAGAGTAAGTGTGTATATACAGTAGGCAGTGAAGCTATTCATTCATAATGGATCTTATCCAAAGCTTGTGGAACTAATTGGGGGTCTGTTGATTGATTTCAGAAGGTTTTGGATCAGATTAAGATGACACTACCTTAGAAGAGTATAAATACTTATAAGGCTCTATAATTTGTGTCACTAGGCTCAGGTAAACTTCCGCTTATCACAGTGAAGCATAGGGTTGGTATGCTAATAGCTCCATCTTTTTTTCTAAAAGAAATGCTACGCTGTTCCCAGGGCTCAGTATACAATTACAGAGAAATCTGTACTTGCTTGTTTAGCCCATTTCTGAATATTTTTCAAATTCTTCCCCAGAATTCTTCTTACAGAGACAATCCAAAAAGTCCTTTTATGTTATTCTTGAAATAGAATCTTCTTCTTGCTAACAATTAATTATTGAGTGCACCACTGCTTTATGATATATTTATGTGCCTCTCTTTCAGAGCATAGAGTGTTGTCTTAAACACAGCTCAGGCAAGAGATGAGCCCAGTTCTGCTTTGTGAGGTCTATTCTCTCAAATAATTAATGAGATAACACTATCAGGGTGATCTAATGTGCCCGTTACTGTGGTGTCTAAGTGTCATATATAAAATAGTAGAGCATAACATTTCTATAATCCTGATTTTCAGGCACAGGCTTACTTTTGTGCATAAACAATATTGCTTAACAAGCTTTCTTCAGGTATACGTGAAATTTGAGTTTTGCACAAAAGTATGTGTGATGTTGGCAAACCAGGTGCCAGTTCTTGCCAAGACTGCAGGCATTAGCTAAACACTAACAGATTCATAGCTGGAGACCAAACCTGTTCACCTGTATGTTAATTTTGCTCAGAATAGGTATTAGTCTTACAAGAATGTATTAGACTGTATGAAATGCTTGTAAATTGCTGCGTACACTAATCTTACTTGTAATGTCAGTATTCTGTGCTATAAGAAAATGTGCAAGTTTTGCTTTATAACTTTGACAATGTTTGTTCTGATCTTGAGAACCCAGGCATGGGAATTCTCCCCTCTGCCCTTCCAGAAGGACTATTAGAATCACATGGGCCATCAAGGAACATTGTGGTACAAAGGCTTGGTTAATGGCCTGAATTGCACCTTGGAAATGCTATGTGCCAGAAGCTTGGCCTGTGGACTTAGAAGCTGAATGAAGGAAACAAACCAAAGTAACAGGAAAATGGGGCCAGAGAGACAGGGTTTGGAATCTGGGGTTGGGACTCAGGGCTGAGGTGTGTGTGTGGGGGGGGGGGGGGCAATGAGTACTCCAGATAGGGTTACCAGGTTGTCTTTAAAAAAATACCGGACACACTTCATGGAGGGGGAGCGGGGGGGAGGGACCGGCCGGGAGAGGAGCAGGGCTGGCCGGAGGAAGGGGGTGGGGTGGGAAGCAGAGCTGGCGGGGGCGGGGCTGGCTGGGGGGAGACCGGGCTGGGGGGGGGGCGGCTGACGGGAAGCAGAGATGGTCAGTGGGGGGAGGGGCTGAGCGGGGCTGGCTGGGGGAGATCGGGGGGAAGGCGGGGTGGCCAGCAGGAGCGGGGCTGGCCAGGGGAGATTGGAAGAGGAAGGGAGAACTGGCTGCCGGAAGCAGGGCTGGCGGCAGATGCAGTGGGGCTGGCCGGGAAAGATCGGGAGAAGTGGGGGAGAACCAACCGGCCATCCAGGAGCGGGCGGGGGGAAGGACCGTATCAGCCGATGGGGAGCGGGACTGACCCGGGCAGTGCAGATCCCAGGGCGCTCCCGCCCCCTGCAGGGTTCAGGCGAAGCGCGAGTCAGTCTGGCTGCGGCTCCACCACGCGCTTGACCAGCGTGCAGGAGCACGGACTGGGCTGCCCCTCCTCCTCACACGCAACCAGGGCTCTCAGCGCTGATCACGCTCTGCCTCCCAGCCACTCCCCCCACCAGGCTTCCGGGCGCCCAGTCAGAAAACCAGAAAATACCGGACATTGCACGTGTCCCAAAAAACTGGACTGTCCGGTAGAAAACCGGACACCTGGCAACCCTAACTCCAGACGAGAGTGCAGGTTCCAGGGTTGGGCTGGGGATGAGGGTTTTGGAGGGGGCTGCAGGCTGCCCCAGGGAGAGAGGACTACTCCAGCCTTCTCTCACCACAAAAGTTCAGGTCCAGATAAGAAGCACTTCTCCCCTGCGACAGCAGCTCCAGCAGAGCCTACCTGGGGAGGCGTGCTATGCCATGGCCCTGGCATGGGTGGAGGCTGGGGAAGGTGTATCTCTTCCCCAGCTGTGGCGAGTCTGAGGCAGCTCTGCACCATGGCCAGTGGGCAGAGGCGCCTCTCCCCACCATACCTCTGGCTGTGTGGCTGCGCAGCATAGAGAGAACTTAGGTTGGTATGCTATCACATTTCAATTGAAAAATCTAACAATATAAAATTAACATGGCATATGGTAAATGGATTAAAAATGGCTAACTGACTGATCTCAAAATGTAATTTTAAATAGGAAAGCGTCCCTGAGCAAGTTTGTTTCCTAGAGGGACTTGAAGGATTCAAAAGCTTCAGATGGGTAGCCGAGTTAGTCTGTAGAGCAGTCTGGTAGCACTTTAAAGACTAACAAAACATGTAGATGGTATCATGAGCTTTCGTGGGCATCTGAAGAAGTCATCTGAAGAAGAGGGCTGTGCCCACGAAAGCTCATGATACCATCTACATGTTTTGTTAGTCTTTAAAGTGCTACCACACTATTCGTTGTTTTTGTAGGATTCAGTTCTTGACCTATGCTATTTAACATTCTAATCAGTGATCAGGAAGAAAACATGAAATCATCACTGATAAAGATTGCAGATGATACCAAGATTGGGGGAGAGGTAAATAACAAAGAGGACAGGTCACTGATACAAAGTGATCTGGATAGCTTGGTACACTGGACGAAAGCAGATGTTATGTGTTGGAATAAAGTCAAATACAAGGTTTAGGAACAAAAAATGCAGGTAATAGTTACAGGAAGGGAGTGTTTTGCTGGAAAGCAGCAACTCTGAAAAAATGGCTGAACACATATGATACTTCTGCCAAAAGGGCTAAATGTGGTTCTTGGGTCTATTAGGAGGAATATAAAGTGAAATAAGGAGGTCACATTACCTCTGTATTTGGCATTGTTCTGATCACTACTGGAATAATGTGTCTGTTTCTGGTGTTCACAGTTCAGGAAGCATGCAAAAGACTGTAGAAGAGTCACGAGAATGATTAAACGATTGGAAAACATGCCATATAGTGATAGACTCAAGGCACTCAATCAATTTAGCTTAACAAAGCATGAAGGTTGACTTGATTAGAGATCATAAGTACCTACATGGAGAACAGAAATTTGATAATGGGTACTCAGCCTAGCACGAAAGGTATTACAATATCCAAAGGCTGGAAGATGAAGCTAGACAAATTCAGACTGGAAATAATGTACAATAATGAGAGTATTGACCCACTGGAACAATTTACCAAGGCTTTGGCTTCTTCATCGCTAATTTTAAAATTGTGTTTGGATGTTTTTCAAGAGATTTGCCTTACTTCAAACAGGAATTAATTCAGGGAAGTCCTATGGTATGTGTAATACAGGAGGTCAGGCTAGATTATCAGTGGTCCCTTCTGGCCACTGTGAATGTCTCAGTCCAGCCAGGAGTAGTAACTGAGTGCTTTCCAGCGATGCATTATACAACATGATTAACATCTGTAATGTGTTTGTTCTCTCATTCTCTTCCCAGCGTGGAGTGTTTTATTTTGGGAGGTTGTCTTGTCTACACACATGCATAGGTCCACGCACATGCACGCACACACATACACCCCTTACTGTATATTTGTTAGATAAGAAGGTGGTGAGATTTGTGATGTGTCCTGTGGGAGTTCATTTTACAGCCTCAGGGTGTGTCTAGACTACAGGGTTTTTGGGGTTTTTTTCGAAAAAAGTGGCCTTTTTTCGAAAAATACTTCCCCTGAGTCCAGACTGCTGCCGCGTTTTTTCAAAAGAAAATCGAAAGAACACACCGGTTTTTTTGACCGCGGAAAACCTCGTTTTACGAGGAAGAATACCTTTTTTCGAAAGTGCTCTTTTGAAAAAAGGCGCTATGTAATGCAAACTGTGTTTTTTTGAAAGCGAGCATCCAGACTGCCTGGGTGCTCTCTTTCGAAAAAGAGGCTTGCTTTTTCGAAAGTACTGGTTGTAGTCTAGATGCTCTTTTTCGAAAGAGGCTTTTTCGAAAGTATCTTTCGAAAAGCCTCTTTCGAAAGAGGCTTGCAGTCTAGACGTAGCCTCAGACTGGCCCTTGAGAAAGTTCTGTCTCCTGCACAGACCACTGATCATCTAATTTTACCCCCACACCCCTCCGTCCCAGGCCTGCCCCTGCTCTGCCATCCCCTGCTCCCACTCCACCCCTTCCCCAAGCCCTGCCCCTGCACCATTGCCACCCGTCTCTTCTTGTCCCTGCTCCACCCCCTCCCACCACCATTGAACCCCTTCCCCAAAGTCCCTTCCCCAAGAGATGCAACCTGGGGGATTACTGGGGGGCCTCGTGCAGCATGGCAGCAGGGGATCCCCCGAATCACCACTTCTGTGCCCTGGGCATGGACAGCCCACCGTTCCCCTTCTACTCTCCTCCCCCACAGGAGCCCAAACCACCCTCCTGGACCCCTGGGCCCAGCTCTGCATGGCTAGTGGCGGCGGGGGGTGAGGCCCCCGTCACAAGGCCTCAGCCAGTACCCACAGCCCCTGGGCAGTGCGGCCACAGCACACATAGGCTCCAGCCCTAGGCAATGCAAGCAGCCGGGCAATGAAGTCACTGCTCTGCTACCCCAGTGCTCAGGCAGCCAGCCAGCACAGTTGCTGGGCCCCTGCCAGCCCTGGGGATCTGGCAGCTGGACAGCATGCTCACCACGCTCCCATCCCTGAGCTCTCCCCACATCCCTCCGATTTCCTGCCCTGAGCCCCCACACCTCCCAACTCCCTACCCTGACTCCTGCACCCCCACAATCTCAACCCCTATAATATACCAGGTTGTCTAGGAGCACTGCTGAGAGGGTCAAATCGGAGTGAACTGCTTAGAACCAGGGCTACTTACAGCCCAAGACTGGGGTCCTTCTCTATAAGACACCAAACCAGTCACACAGAGCACCTCAGCTGCCACCTTAGCCAGCAAGAAGTCTCACAAGCAATCCCCTTAGACACCCCATCGTTCCTTGTGCCACAAACCACCCCTTACACAGGTGAGAGGTTATAAAACCAACCTCGTCGACTCGGAACAGGTTCTCCTGGTCCCAAAGGACCAGCCACGGTCCCAGGTCAATTTACACCTCAGATCTTACCCAAAAGAGCACGCTGTGCCAATCCTTTAGAATCCAAAGTTTTATTAATAAAAGAAAGAAAAGATTGAGACTAGGATTGTTAAAGAAAACACATTATGAACATCAGTCACCAAGTTCTTGATGCAGGCTTGTAGCAGAAATGTAACAAACTGCTAGCTTAAGTCTCTGGAGTACATCCTATATTAGGACGGGTCAATGAATCCTTCCTGGCCTTCCATCCATAGCAAGGATGCTTCTGAGATCAAGAGCAGGATTGAAGACAAAGATGGAGGAACCCTCAGGATCCTTTTATAATCTTGCCCATGTGGAGGGAAATCCATTGTTCTCCTGAGTGATGGTACCTCTCAAAGTGGAGCTGATCACATGATGAAGTGACCTGTCCATATGCCTTTAGGCAAGCAGCCATGGTGTACCTGCTGGTTTGCAGGTTCCCAGCCACATTCCTCTGGTGTTTTTTGGCAATACTTGAGCACCATTGTCCATGTAGCATTGCCATTCAGCATAGTTATTCACTGAATAACCACTCCTCACAATAGGTGGTTGACGCCTATTGCTGTCTCCCAGACAGCAATAGGTTAAAATGCAAGTACAGACCCATATTAAAAACTTTACATACAAAAATCATACATGTGCATGAGTAGCACAGACAGAATCAGCAAAGCATAAGCTTTCATTAGACACCTCACATAGCTCACTTTGCACATAATTTGGGGGCACACACATAGTAGTGGCTGCAACAATGATCTGCCTGCTCACATTAAAATCCAATAATGTGGCACCCTCACATGCCCATCCCCTTCCCTGATCTCTCTCCACACCCACCCCCTTCCCTGAGCCCCCCACACTTAAATTTTTTTCAGGATTTTTTCCCAATCCCCCCATCTCTCTGTTCTGAGCCCTTAGACACCCCAGCGATTGCAATACAACAGTGCCTGTAAAAAAATTAAGTTACTTTTACCCTGATAAATTATTCACTGAATGGGGCAGTGTAGTGGTACTGATAATACGTGCTCCCAAACAGAAGCAACACCAGATTTATGCGGTTTGAACAGGGGAGCCAACATCCTCACTGGGCTTCTGGGGAAGCTGGGAGGAGGGGCCCGGCTCTGTGCTCCCAGAAGGGGTGGGACCTTGTTTGGAAGGGGTGGATTCGACATACCTGCTTAAACCGAGCTTCGGTGCCGTCCTCACAGCAGGAGGTTGATGAGAGAAACACCCTCGTCAACTTCCCTTACTCCCTGCAAGGAGTAGGAGTTCCAGCATCGATGGTGATGACCTCCGTGTTTGATTTAGTGAGTCTAAATCGAACTCTAGAAGATTGACTGCCACAGCATCGATCTTCTGGGAAGTGAAGATGTGGCCTAAGTGTGCACAGCTAAGAGCTACTATAAATACTGGGCCAAATTTTCAACAGTAACTTGTACTCACAAATTATAAAATAGTGTGGTCTAACCACCCAATTTACAATAAAACTCGGGCAAAAATTAGAGGCCAGACTGATGCTCCTTTTAAAATGTGGCCCATTATACAAAACTCAGATGGAGACAGAATGTCCCTGAACATGTCACCATCTGCCTGCCTTCTCATCTCTGCTCTGAGAGGCACCCCATTTCAAACAAGCAGGCTTTATCTTCACATTTCTCAGCCCTGTTTTTGAAACCCTGGTGTACTGAACGTCAGCTTAGCATTCCGTCCCGGTGCCTATTTTAAGAGCTTTAAAAAAGAGGAACAACCCTGACAGTAACTGTGGGGTTTGAGCTTATTTCATTTCTTCAGAACTAAACACACACCACGACACCTGCACATTTTGTTAATCTACAAAACATGTAAATTGGATTTGATGTATTGGTGTCATCAATCATTCTGCTTCATGCCCCAGAGACAGAGGGAGTTCTGCCTCTGAAGTCTGCCACCTCTGATTTATTAAACAGTTTCTGAAGAGATAGAGGTTTCAATTCAGGGTTCATCTTTTAAAAGAAATTTCACCCCAGCGTATTCCCCAGAGCCTGCCTGAGGGTTGGCTTTTTTTTTTCTACCCCTGTTCTCCATGCTGAGGGAATAAACGCCTTTCAGTTGGCTTAGCCTTAGGGATGATCATACTGCTACATACAGTTCAGTCACACAGGTGCTGTAGCTCCCATTTCCTGCCACAGGAGCTGTTCTGT
This sequence comes from Pelochelys cantorii, assembly GCA_032595735.1. Lineage (NCBI taxonomy): Eukaryota > Metazoa > Chordata > Testudines > Trionychidae > Pelochelys > Pelochelys cantorii. The sequence continues at coordinate 103,533,199 of CM064327.1, forward strand.
GTAACTGAGAGCAGCATTTTGCCCCCTATAAACATTTTGAGCCAAAGTCAGCCTGGTTGTAAGCACCTTTAACTCTGTTGCTCACTAAGGTGGCAAATACAAGTGATTAACTACAAATGCCTTAGTGCAAAAGATTAGAAGCGTCTGAATTTGACCTTTTAGCTGGCATAAATTGAGAACTGGCACTATGAAAATCAGCCTTTGTTGTTGATGTGCATAATACCATGATCAGCTGCTGCTAACGCAGTTAGATCTGCAACATCTTATTTTGTGTTATGGGGGAGAGGAGAGGGTGATGGGAATATGGAGATGTCTGCATGGTGAGGGGCACCATGAGATCGTTCCCTGGCTTCTCCATACTTTGTACTCAGACCTTGGAGACTAGCCAGAAAAAAATGTAAAGTTTTCTCAGAATGACATTTAGAATTTCCAGCCAGCTATTGCCATGAGAGAGCCAGCCTACAAAACACAAGATATTTTGGACAGCTACCCTAGCTGTTCCAGCCAGAATTCTCTCTGGAGAAGGAGAAAGGTACAGAAATTGTTCCTAATTAGTTCAGCCCACACTGTGAAATCCCTGCAGAGTGGACAGGCACTTGAACATGTCAATTTGGACAACCCCTTCCTATGTCTTGCAAATTTGCCAACCTGCTAATTGCTTGTCAAAAATATAGGCCGTGGGATCTCTTACTCAGGTGCTTCATCCAGTATGCTGCTGATAGTCAGCAATATGAAAATCAGCCCATTGGGCTCATTTTGGCAAGGCTGTGATAATTCAGACAGACCAGCAATGTCTTATTTTGTATCTCGGGGGAAGTTTGAGGGAGGGATGATGGGCAGGGTTGGCGCTGGGCATATATGAAAAATGTGTCTGCATAGGGCACCCAAAAGTTTGGGGCATGACCCGTGCCCCAGCTTCTCTCTCTTGCTGGTGGCAGAAGCTGCGTGCGGGAAGCAGGGGAGAAGCTCCAAGTTCCCGCAGGAGCAGCATGGGGCTGGAGGAAAACCCCGAGCCCTGGAAAAAGCCATGCAGGTGGGGGCAACCCCCTTGTGTAAGGCCTCGTACATTGTAAGGACGAACCTGATGATTGGGTAGGGAGGTATCTGCATAGTCTTATGTAAAGGGTCGGATTTACTCTTGTGGGTATTGAGATCAAATGGGAGATTTTGTCCCACACTTCAATTGTTCTCCTCTTATTGCAGAGTATGGTGATGCCTAACTGCAAGGTCCTCTTATCCATCAGTACTAAAATGAGAGAAGGCACAGCAGAAAGCTGCAGCAGTTTCCATACATGGGAGGGGGTTGACTGGTCTTCACAAGCCTTTCAGAGAAAAGAGAGGCTGCATTGGCAAGGAGCAGAATTCAGTCTATAATCATCACTAAGAGACACGGCAAAGATGCAAACTGCTGCTGCATTCCTGTGGCAGGGACTCAGTTGAGGATCAGGCCCTTTCACTGCCTCACTTTGCTTTCCACCCAATCAAGCCACCAAACGCTATTGCCTTTCACATTAAATCTCCCCTTCTGAGGTCTGGTTTATTAACATGGAAACAACACTCAAAAGCAAATCTTTCAACCTCCGTCCCTGGGCTCCATTAATCCTTTCAGTTGATACCAGGCTTTAGCATCCTTACAGCCCTCCTTCCAGGATTTCCCATTCCTTTTAGTCCTCCCAAGCTCAGCCTGGCCTCCTGCAGATCCCTCAGCTAATGCTTCCTCCCTATTGCACCTTGCAGCTCTCTTCCCAGGCCCTCTGCTTGCGAACTCTGACATTTCTTTTCTAACCTGCTCTCTCCCAATCCGCAGCTAACCACACACAGGCCTCTGTAGTCACATGGTCCCTCATCACAAGACCTTCCCGATCCCTTAGCCAAACGAGTAGGAAGCAATTCCCATAAAAGGTTGGCCCTGGAACAAGCTCACTGATGCACGTGTGCTATTATCAAAGAGCTGGAGAGTAGGGGTTAGACGATGCAGTCTATTTCCCCCCCTCCCTTCCTCCCCAATCATGTCTTAAAGGTAGGTGGAATAGGTTGATGTTAATGTTTATAGGAGAACAGGAAGCAAGATTAAGGGCCAGATTCCCTCCTCCAGTCAAAATGCTTTGTGTCACTCAGGTTTAAAATCTTCAGACTGGACGAACGTTCTCTGTTAGGGCAGCTTCTTTGCTTCTCACTTCTGGTGGGCATGCAGTGTGTTCTGGCTAAACATAACTGGAGGATGAGGGTGGTTGTTTGGAGACTGCTCTAACCTGCATGGGAACTGTGGCAGGAGATATGCAACCACAACCACCAGAGAGCTGTAACCTGCTGTGTGCTGGCTCATCCCTGCCTTTCCTGCACTTGCATGGATCTTTGTGCAGGAAAGAATCTGGCCCTAATAGGGTGCTTGTCCTACATAATGATTTTCCTTCTGTCATGGGATTTATAAAGGCAGGATAGAATCAAATTAAAATATGTGCTGAAAGTGGCTTTTCTTTAAAATGTTGCCAATAAAGATGGAGCCTTACAAACATAACAGGAATATGCACCAACATTTATCCTGCAATGCCCGTCTTATTTTTTGCAGTTCCTTGAAATTGCAACTTTGCTATTAATGTTTGTGATGAGATATTCAAGCATTCACTGGCTTTGTCATATCAGTCATGCCACTGTTCAGCACTGGAGCAAGAAAATTGCCCTTGGGGAGTCAGCTAAGTTAGTTTTGATTTCATATTGATCAGTCAGTGTTACTTTATATCACTGACACTATCTGCAATGTCAGAGGTGTAAACATGTTGATAGCTTTTTAAAACTTGCAGTCAAGACTGAGCTGTTTTTGGCATAGCAGGACACACTGACTGTTCCAATGCTGCTGCCAGTTTCACTAGTTCAGTACATGTTGGGATTTCTCCACACAGGTGGAAAGCTGGTTCCAAAGAGAAACTTCAGGGAGATGCAGAAGAAAAAAAAGTAACATTTTTGGGAAATCGTTATTATTTTTAACTATATCTTTATTATCGACTCTCTCAAGCTATGCAAGGTCAGCTGGGTCTATAACTAGGAAAAGGAGCTATAAGAAAACAATCAAGGATGAGGCAGGGTGTGGTTTTTGTGATACAGTAGGTGGCAAGCTTTGTTCTGACTCAGACTAGGAACAGTGCAACTGTGTTTTCTTGTAAAAACCAAGATCCTGCTAATTTAAAATCAACAAAGAGCTCCAAGTCCTTTTTGGCAATAGTAGAGAAAGTTTGGGAAAGTTACCCAAAATTAAATTTGCTCAGGACATTGGGGTCAACAACAGTAAGTCTATTTACATGCCCACTTGTTGTATTTGAGGAAAGCCATTCTTCCCTTCTTGACCTCAAGAGTTGTGTAGCATTGTGGGGTGCTGTGAAACCACTGCTGCACTGAAGTGGTTCTGTGGAAAGTGAGCCTTCCTTTTGTTCAACTCTCAGTTAATGTTTGTAAAACCCTTGGAGATTTTTCTGGATAAAAGATGCTGTTGTATTATTGTCTGTTCTTTGACTGCTTGTACTTATGTGTGAAATGTGAGATGTTTTTTCGTTGTGTCCCATAAAACCTTTGTAGTTCATGGTTTTAAAGTCACCAAGCCCCTCTCATGCCCATTTTCTCTTGTATTTTACTTAGCACCTTTCAGCTAAAAATAAATAAAAGGCAACAATGCAACTATAAGGCTGTTTACACTTCTGCAAGCTGTATCTATCTATCACAGTTTCTGCATCTTCCATTGCTTCACCATGTTGCAAAATAGTTACATGTTTAAAAATCTATTTTTCTATGCTTGCCCATACTAGTGACAATGAAGCAAGCAATCCCTACAGGACAGCTACTTTGACCCTAGGGTACAACCAGTTCCTGCACATGTTCTGTAGCATTATATCAGGGGAAGTCAAGCAGGGTGGGGATGCCTTGTGGTAAGGTTTCCTTTACCACAGGTTCCGTTCCCATGTGCCGTCTTATCCTAGTGGTTTCAGAACAGAGAAGTAAATTCTGCTGTTGAAATTATTCAGAGAACTCAATCCATAGTGGCATCCACTGTACCAAAAAGTGGCAAATAAAAGGACAAGGACGTTTTTGTAAGGACTCTCAGAGCATTGCCAGACAGTCATAGTATGAATTTAATATTCCATATCATAATACCTTATGCTTGAAAAATCCATTCATCATTCATATTGTATTTGAAAGAGCTGTAGTAAGAGGCAGGAAAAAGTACAAGGGATAGATATTAGGAGGAGTAAATGGACAAGGGAAAACAATGGGGATAAGCAGAGGGATTTATATGTACACTTCAGGATGATATGGTTGTCTGCTAGTCTCATGCTGCAGTGTGAAAAAGCTGGGGAGAGAATGAAGCCTGAATGAAACCCCTAGACTTGAATATCCAGTATTTAGGAAAGTTTGGATCCAAATTCTAACTCTGCAGCTCAAACCCATTTCTGAGGTGGGGGATGCATTTATAACCCTCTTAAAATCAAGTGAAGTTCAAACAGTGAAAAACTAAAAAGTTTCCCTCTCCTTATTTACAATTTCTTCCAAAACAGGTGCAGGTTGAGCTTACTTTGGTGCTGGCTTCTGTCAATATAGATAGTGGTGGGGAGGAGCTGCACTGCTTGAAGGTGTCTGAATGTGTCTGCCAGGGGGTTGATTTGGGCCAGCCAAGCCCATAGTTCATAGCTCTGGCCAAACTAGGATTTTAGAAGAATGAACATGCCTCGCTGTAGCTCTGCTTGCAAGGCTTCTGTGGCGCTTCAACTGAAAAAATGAAATTACCTGCCTTTGCCGCCAGCACCCGGGGAAAACCTATCGTGTGGCAGCAGCAAAATTGCTGCTCTGGGGCACAGGTAGTCCAGGGGTTCAGGAAGGGATAGTTAACATCTTCCACTGCAGCTTCACTGAATTTGGGCCTTTATTTACAAAATACAGATGAACATTTTATGTACAATTTTACATATTTCACTCCTTAAACGTCTAACTTTCAGATGCAGACAGCACAACAAAGTAAGGATGTTAAGAAGCAGGTATTTGGCTAATCGTGTTGTCGATACAATTTGTATCGACTACACGATTGGTTGATAAGGGGAGGTGCTCTGCAGAGCTGCAGCCTGGGTAGCTCCTGAAGCCAGCAACACCGGGCTCTTTCTGCATTTAAAAGGCAGAGCCACTGTGCGGGTGGGTCCTGGAGCCGGTGTGAGCTAACACTGAGCAGTCCCAGCTTGCACCGGCTCCGGGACTGCTGTGGCTCTGCCTTTTTAATTTTTACATTTTACATTTAAAATGTCAAGCTGCAGTGGGGGTAAGTCCAGGACCTGGGTCCTGGGACTGCCTGGCAGCTCTTACTACATTTAAAAGGCAGAGCCCCAGTGGTCTCGGAGCTGGCGCAAGCCAGGACTGCTCGGTCCCAGCTTGCACTGGGTCCAGCAGCCGCTGTTCGCAATGCCCAGGGCTGGCCATGGACAGGGGCTGCTGCTGGAACAGCTTCTGCCCACAGCAAGCCTCAGCCCACCACAGGCAGAGGCTGCTTTGTGACAGCCTCCCCCTTCTCCCCCCTGCAGCCTCAGATACAGAGGCAGTAAGGGAGAGAAGCAAACAGTCGAGTGCTCAACTCCACTACCTGATAAGCCTAGGTTTATTGGGTAGTCGAGTACTCGACTACTTGCTTACATCCCTACAAAAAAGTAAAACTCTGATTCAGACGACACATGTTGTGTGTGCATTAGAACTAGGTATTGGTGAATATATTCTGCCTCATTTCAACCCTGTGTATACTTAATGGATTTGCAATCTGGACTTAGATATAATTGGGTTGTTTGTGTGGAGAATGGGGGCTTGAGCAGTGTACAATCTGTACCAGGGTTGACCCTCAGCACCTCTAGGCTTTGTAGTTCGTAGCTCTGCTACCACCAGGCTTACTGCATCAGTTATGAACAGTGGGGACTGATGGGAAGGAACTTAGCGGGTGGGACTGCTGCCCCACATGATTTCTCCCCATGCCACCCCTAGCCCAGGAGAGGGTCCCGCTTCTTCGTGCCTCTGCCCTGCCCCCACACTGCCTCCACTCCACCCCTTGCCTCAGGTACCTTCCCCCTGGCAATGTGGCCTGGGAGACTAGCAGGGGACCTGGCTTAGCAGTGGTGTAGCCAGAAGGGGCCACTTGGGTAGGCCTCAACTTTGGGTGGGGTGGGTGAACAAGAATGGGGGCGGGGGGAATGGGACAGGAGAGATGGTGGGAGCAAAGCTGGAGTGGAACAGGGCAAGCCCGGGCACCCTGGGAGCACAGGGCAGGCTGGTGGGGGAAGTGGGCCTGGATGCAAAGTGAATGAGCCATGGCCTACTCAGGCCCACCTGTGGCTACATCTCTGTGGCACAGGCTGCAACTGTGGGGTCCGCCCCTACAGCAGTGGTGGGGAACAGAGCGACCTGGCCCCAGACCACTCCACTCCCCCAGCTCCTAGCCGCATTGCGCTGTTTCCCGTTGCCGGTGAGTGCAGGGGGCAGTTCCACCCCTCCCCACAAGCCACTGAGCAACGTGGCTAGGAACTGGGGGAGCGGAGCGGTCTGGTCCAGGTCACTTTGCTTCCTGCTCCCGGTGACTGCATGGGGGACACAACCCCTGCAGCCTGCGCCAGGTCCCCAGCTAGTCCTCCGGGCCACATTGCTGGGGGAGGAGGCTTGGCAAAGGGGTGGAACCACTCCCCATCACCAGCGGCAGGAAATGGAGTGATGGAGCCGAGAGCTGGATCATTCTACTTCTTATCGGCCAATGAGTGCAGGGGGTGTGTGTGTGAATGGCTACCTCTACTGCCAGCGCCAGACTCTGCTAATCCTCTGGGTCCTACAGGGCCCGAGGTGGTTGGACAGCTGCTGGCCTCTTGCCCTGCCACCCATGACGTTCAAGGGTGGGGGGAGACAATAACTCTTCATGTTTCCCCCTCACACCTTACCCCGGCTATGAATTTTTAAAAAATTCCTTTAGTCTGGGCACCTCTTTCGTTATAAATTAAGCACTAGGCTTAAGGAACACGGACCACCCCCTCCTCCCATCAGGCATTGCAGCACCATAGAGAAATACACTTTATCATGGAACTGATTCGAAACAAAATGTTTTGGCATTTCCACATTGATTGAGTGAAACTTCTTGTTTCCTGAAGAGTTTTGATATTGCTGCTTTTCATCACAATTTGTGATCAGAACAAATGTCAGAATAGCAATTTGTACTCCTCTCTGCTATTCAGTACTAATTAGCAAACAGTCAATACTACATGTTGGTTTAGTCAAAGGGTATGTCTACACTTGCAGCCTAATTCGAACTAAGGCTGCAAATGTAGGCATTCGGAATTGCAAATCAAGCCCGGGATTTAAATATCCTGCGCTTGATTTGCATGTTCCCGGCCGGTCGCCATTTTTGAAACTTACAAGCCCGAACTAACTGCTCGCGTCTACACACGGCAGGGAAACGGGTGTTCGAAATAAAGCCTTATTCCAAACTACCTGTTATTCCTCCTGCAATGAGGTTTAACATGTAGTTCGGAATAAGGCTTTATTTCGAACTCCCGTTTCCCTGCTGTGTGTAGACGCGGGTAGTTAGTTCGGGCTTGTAAGTTTCAAAAAACGGCGACCGGCCGGGAACATGCAAATCAAGCGCGGGATATTTAAATCCCGGGCTTGATTTGCAATTCCGAATGCCTACATTTGCAGCCTTAGTTCAAATTAGGCTGCAAGTGTAGACATACCCAAAGTGAAAAATTACCAAATATTCTTTCCTCACATTTTCCCTGACTTGGCAAGTGGCTTCTCTGAAAGAAGCTTCAACCTTCCCAAAAAGACCAGGCTCACTGCTGGAGAGCCTAGTCCTCCACCACTGCAGTCAAGTGGACTTGCCAAAATTGGAAAAACACATGGTAGAGGGGGAATCTGATTAATTATGACTAGCTAAGACATTTTAAAACATAACCAGGCCTTGTCTGCATGAGACGCTGTCATTTCTAACATCGTGTTTGCTCTAGCACCCTTTACATAAGAACATAACATGTTCTAACGTGGATGGTGTATCTTCCCTGTGCTGCAAAATGGGAGGTTTCCCATTGACTTCAGTTAAAGCAGGGTCAAGTATTTAGAGGTTTTCTGGATCTGACAGTTCTAATTAGTCACACAGGAGTTTTGAATTACATACTGAAATGAATGCTCAGTAGCTGTTGTGGCAATATTATAACATCTCAGAGGCTGATATGACAAGTATCTTTTTCAGTAGGTTTCAGGGGAAATGAGAAACAAAGAAGAGCAAACAAAGTTAAGGCTGTTAAAAGCGGGATTCTATAGCTGCTTTCTCTATTTCTTTGATCCACACGCCTCACCCTTGTTTTCAGCACTTCTTGTTTGTCACTCTTTGCTCACAGACTATTTGAGGGTGGGCGGCAACTTTCTGTGATAACAGACATCAGATGTGGTTATGTGTACTGGCAGAAGTGTGCTCAGTTAACCAACAGGTGACACAAAATGTAACCAAGTTTATAAATTTTTCAGAGAAATTTGAGGGTAGGAAAGGAAGAAGAAAAGTTATTGCTTCAGAAGGAAGGGAAGGGGGCAGTTGTTTTAACTTAGATGCTTGAGATCAGAAAAAGACTAATAAATTGGTCTGTAAACTGACAGAAAAATCCTGAATACAAAACAGCCAAAGAAGGAGGCAGGAGAAGGGGAGATCGAGTTGAAACACTGAGACGTAGATCATTCGCACACATTAAAGCATTTCATCTTGAATAAAGAGGTCTAATTTTTCTTTTGAGGCAGGTTTCTGAGAGAAACTTCACAAGCCATTGATGATGTTGATGTAGGTGATTCTGTCATTGAGGGGAAGACTGTAGCAAATGAGAACGAATCAAAAAGACTTTTCTTTGTGTGTCTGAAGTGGAAGTTGAGTCATTATCATTCATCACCAGGCTAGTTAGTGCTCCTTTCGGGTGACAGTTATTTTCTGGAAAGAAAACAGCTTTAGATGCCTTTTAATTCCTGAAAATAAAAGAAAAAAGAGCTGTCAAAGTAACAGGCATCCGGATGGTGCAATTGAAAAGTGCACAAGGAAATAACTTTAAAATCCTAAGAGGGAAATGAAGTATAAAAGGGAAGGACTACAATAACCAGGACAGTTTTCCTTGTTCCTTAATGTTTCAGAAACTTTGTTACATGGCTAAAACTTTCTACGCTTAATTTACAAATTAGACAGGCAGGACAGTACACAGACATTATCTTTTTATCAGGTATTTTCTCCTGTTATTTCCTTTTAGGGCAGCTGTGCATTTTGAACAATCCCATGTCCCCGTGTATGATGTCACTAATTTGGGGGGTTATTTAAATCAAACACACACATGAGTATAAACATGACCAACTCTTTTGCCTTACATTAGTTCAGCGTTTCCCAAACTATGGGCTGCGGCCCGGTACCGGTCCGTGGGAAAAAAGTACTGGGCCTCAGCATGGCTGCCGGGGTGTTCCGGGCTCCCGGAGTGCCCATGCAGCACCGGGTCCCCCAAGCCCTGGGCCTGGCTGGGCAGAGGATACAGCCGGGTGTTCCAGGCTCCTGGCAGAGGCGTAGCGAGGGGGGAGCAGGGGGAGGGCAGGGGCTCCAGGCTGGGCTGCAGGGGGGCGGAGGTACGGGACGCTGGGCTCACCTGGGCTGCAGGAGGAGGGTGGTGCCGGGAACCTGGTGCTGGACTCAAGGGGAGGGAGGGGCAGGAAATCAGAGCGGGGCTCAGCAGTTTTGTGGGGTTTGGGGGAAGGTGCAGGGGAATGGGGCTCAGCTGTGCTGTGGGGGAGGCAGTGCAGGGCTCAACTGGGCTGAGGTGAATGGGGGAAGTCATAGGGAACAGAAGGGCAGCTCAGCTGGGCTGTGAGGGGCTGCAGGGAACTGGTGCTGCACACCCTTGGATTGTGGGGGATGGTTTTGGGGGAGGTGCAGGGAACCAGAGAGGGTGGTCAGCTCAGCTGGGTTGCAGTGGAGGGAGGTGCAAAGAAGCCTAGTGGGGAGGGGGGAACCAGGAGCCCTGAAATGACCTCCCCTGATCCAAAAAATCCCTCTTCTGGGACCAGTCAGGTTCAGAGGGTGCCAGACCAGGGAAGTCCAACTCCTACCCAAGTCCCCTCCTTGCACCCTCCCTCCTAGCCAGACACCCTACCCCCCGTGTGCTCCGGCTCCTGCCTCCTGGAGTGCCCATGCGGCGCCAGGTCTCCCAAGCCCTGGCCCGGGCTGGGCGGAGGATGCAGCCGGGTGAAGCAGTGAACATTTATTCATTTTTCATTATTTTTTTATATGCATTAATATTTTTGGTCTGCAAAAAACAGTACTGAAAAAATACGGGTTCCAACTAAAGTAAAAAGTTTGGGAAACCCTGGTCTAGCCAGCTTTCTATCCATCTTACAGTTCATTTATCCCATCCACATTCCCTTAACTTGCTGGCAAGAATATTGTGGGTGACCATATCAAAAGCTTTGCTAAAGTTGGCACTGGGGGCTTTGGGAGAACCAGAAACAACTTATTTCCATATTCATCATTTGCTTAATGAATATGCAAATATGTTACTGGTCCTCCAAAAGCTTGTGAATGGATTTGACACTGGTCCCCGTGTCAAAAAGTTTGGGAACCCCTGCATTAGTTTGCAGGGGTTGAAGCCTTGGCCCCACTAATGTCAGTGGGCCCAAGAGGGTATGTCTACACTGCAAATAGGAGCAAATCTCCCAGCCTGGCTAGACAGCACTTGAGCAAGTGTGCTAAAAACAGTTGCATGGAAATTGCAGCACAGGCTTGAGCTTGCTGCCTGATTCTAAGACTGCTGGCAGGCTAAGAATGTTAAATTGCATTTAATCAGCTAATTGAGTAGTCGATGGAATTTCCATTGACTACTCAATTAGTTGATAAGGGGGGAACTGCAGAGCCGCTGCAGGGTTAGCTCCCGGCCCTGAGAGCTAACCCTGCTGCAGCTCTGCTTTTTAAATGTAGTAAGAGCTAGGCCAGTGGTCACCAACCAGTACATCAGGATCTACGGGTAGATCTTTGAGCCTCTGACTGCGGATCCTAACTGGTTTGGTCAAGAGGCTTTCAAGGGCTGGCACTTGAACTGCTCCTCCTCCCACTGCGCATCTCCTCCCCTTTGACTGGCAGCTGTGCCCCTCAGGAGCCTCCTGCTTGCTGTGCAGGGCAGGGGAGGTTGGGGACAGGTACTCATATCAAGTTCCCCCCTCTCCCACACTGTATCCATTCTCCACAGAGCAGAGAGGGGGCACAACAGGACTTGGGAGAGAGTTTGCTGGCTGCTTTTGGGAGTGGTGCAGGGCCAGGGCAGGGGTGAGCCTGCCTTAGCCCCACTGCACCACCACCCAGGAGCTACCTGAGGTAAGCACTGCCCAGCTGGAGCCCACATCCCGAAACCCTACCCCAGTCATGAACCCCCTCTTGCACCCCAGACCTCTGCCCTAGCCCCAAATACCCATGCATCCAAATGCCCTCCCAAACCCTGCACCTAGAACCCACTCCTGCATCCTAATTGCCTGCCCCAAGCTCAGCTCAGAGCTCCTCTCACACTCCAGATCCCTTAATCCAAGACCAGAGCCTGAACCTCAACCCTCTGCCCCAGCCTGGTGAAAGTGAGGAGGGATGGGGGAGGGAGGGAGGATGGAGTGAGCAAGAGTGGGGCCTTGGAGAAGGGGTACAAAAAAGGCCCAGAAAGGGTATTTGGGTTTGAGGTAGATCTTGGATTGCACTTAAATTCAAAAAGTGATCTCGCAAAGCTTTGCGCAAAAAGGACTTTTGCTCGAACGGGAGCAGCATAGTATTTCCGCAAGAACACTGACGATCATACATGAGATCGTCAGTGTTCTTGCGGAAATTCAAGCAGCCAGTGTAGACAGCTGGCAAGTTTTTCCGGAAAAGCGGCTGATTTTCCGGAAAAACTGGCCAGTCTAGACACAGCCCCTGGGTATGAAGTTGCTGGCTAGCAGGGATGAAAGTAACTTACATTTCTTACAAGTACTGTCCTATTGCAACCCCCTCCTCCTGGGGATGGGCCTTAAGGGCAGGAGGCTGAGGGGGATTCATACCAGGAGGCTGCTTGCTCTTCCCCTTCCTGCCGCTGTCAGGGAGCAAGAGGAAAGTGCACAGCTCGGCTGCCCCCTGCCCTCCCCAGTCAGAGGGAGAGGAATGCAGCAAACTAGGCATTTTCCCCTTACTCCCTGACAGGAGGGGGAACACGAGCAGCATTCCTGTATGAATCTTGAGGGGAGGGGAGGCTTCAGGCCCCCCCCCAAATGGATCTGGGAGGGTTGGGGCTGGGGCAGTCCCAGACATGGGGGGGCACACCCTCAGCCGTCCCCTTTAACCTGTCTGGCTGTCTACTGCTTACTGTGGCAGCCTGCAGGAGAGCCCCGGGAGCCAGGCTGAAAGCACACGGCATTGCCAAAGGGTCAGTCGACACTACACAGCTTTTAGCTACACAGGCTGTGTCAACACAGACTTGTCCGGGGTGGGCAATAATTTTTTGCCGGGGGCCACTTCAGAAATCTTTGAAGTGGCCCCGGGCCTCAAGCAGAAGTGGTGGGGCCTCGAGCAGAAAGGGTGGGGCCTCAAACAGAAGGGAGGGGGCCAGGATACTTCCCTGCTTCCCCACCCTCAGGCCATGATTGGTCTGGGGGTGGGGGAGTGCCTTTGCCCCCAACCCCCCAGAGGTTTCCCCCTAGGTGCCCATGCCCCTGGCAGTGGGAGGAGACTTCATGCGCTCCCCCTTCTGCCCCCACGCCAATCAGGGCTTGGGGACGTGTAGTGCGCGAAGCCAGGAGCGTGTGCAGGGTGGGGGTAGGACGGAAGAAACTCCACACACTTCCCCTGCCCCCAGGTCCTAATTGGCCTGGGGGCAGGGCCTCCGTGGGTCTGATCATCCCACTTGGTGGGCTGGATCCAGCCCACAGAGGCCCTCTTACCCACCCCTGGCCCTGTCACTAACACTCAGTGTAAACATTGTTTGTCAGCATTTTCACTGACAAAAACTTCCAGCCCCTAGGAGCAGTGTTTGCTTTGTGCTGACAAAGCAGTTTGCAGTAATACTTGCCCCAGCAACGCCCACTGTTTTGTTTTGTTTTTAAACACCTGTGAATGTTGCTCAATTGCCAGAGTAGACAAAGCCTTAGCTGGCAGATTTTAATTCTCAAATCTAATTGTGGTTCTGGAAGTCCCCCCATAGAACTTCTGTTTTTAAATGTATCAGTGCAAACCAGGAAGCATTTTATTGGATAGAAATAAATGTGCACCGTTACCTTCCGCTCTTCCTCCTTACTGTGTCTCCTTCCCTTCACTCCTTGGGGGTTTTTTTCCTCCCACCCATCATGGGAGCCCAACTGATTTGCTCCTCCTATCGCACATACTACTTCCTGACCATACACCAGTGTTTCTTAAATTGTGTTCTGAGGCACACCGGTGTGCTGCGTGGCAGTTGTAGGTGTGCTGCGGAGAACAGCAGAGTTCAAAATGGCTGCCCTTAAAGGGGGCAGGCAACCTTTCCCCCCTCCCCCCTCAATAACTTCCTCCCTTTTCTCAGCCCTCCCCCCCTCCTTTTTTTTTTTGCTCAACAAAAAAAATCCTTGGTGTGCCTCATAAAAAAAATTTTTTGTTTGGTGTTCCTTGGTCTTAAAAAGTTTAAGAAACACTGCCATACGCTGTTCTTCTGAAGACACCACTTAAAAGTGCCGTGGATTTTCTCCTGATAATCCTCTCTCTTGGTTATAGCTTCTCTTTCTCCTAAGACTGATTCTTTCTCCTAAGACTGATTCCTTCCCCTTGCAGCTCCCCTCCACCTCACTTTTTCCTGTTCTGACATCTCTGTGCTGCTCTGATAGGCTGTGTCTAGGCTGTGTCTAGACGGAGCCATGTAGATTAGGGTTGTAGGCAAAGGGAAATGAAGCGGCGATTTAAATAATCGCCGCTTCATTTAAATGTAAATGGCTGCCGCGCTGAGCCAACAAACAGCTGATCAGCTGTTTGTCGGCTCAGCGTGCTAGTCTGGACGCTCCACAGTCGACATCAAAGCCCTTTGTCGACCTTCCCTTTATGCCTCGTAGGATGAGGTTTACCGGGGAGGTCGACAAAGGGCTTTCAGGTCGACAGGGGAGCGTCCAGACTGCCCCGATCGGCCGACAAACAGCTGGTCGGCAGAGCGCGGCAGCCATTTAAATTTAAATGAAGCCGCGATTATTTAAATCGCGGCTTCATTTCCCTTTGCCGAACAAACAAATCTACATGGCTCCGTTGATGGAGCCATGTAGTCTAGACACAGCCATACTGTGTGGATTTATTTTTCTTGTTGCTCCCAATTACACTCTCCATTGCTCCTCTCTACCTGTCTGCCTACAAGGTTGCCTCCAAGCCTTTTCTTCCTTCTTCTGTGATTTATTATTTATATTACATAAGTACCTAGAGGCACCAGCTGAGATCAAAGATCAAGTCCCATTGTGCAAGGCACTGTAGAAATACATAGTAAGAGACAGTCCCCACCTAAAAGTAATTATAGTATCAGGTCCTGAGTCCATGCTAATTCAAATTGGTGCACATTGAAAATACCTGTGTGCACGACACAAATCCTTAAATCCCTAAACTCCCTGCTTGGTGTGAATTCTAGCATCTGCATGCAATATTTACTAAGTTTGATCCAAACTGAGTTACTGCAGACTGTTGTTCATGTGGACACACGGCTGCTGCTCATTATTTTGGTTGTTCTCCAACTGTTACCCAATGCTGCTTTGTGGGCAGAGGCGACTGATGAAGGCCTTCCTGGGAAGGGCATCAGCCATGTGTCTCCCACCCCCTCCAGTCCGGGGAAGGGTTGGAATAACCTGCCCCTACCCCAAACCCTGCCTCAACTTGCCCGTGCTTCACCTCTTCCCTAAACTTGCTCTGCTCCCTTCCCTGCCCCTGCTCTGCCCTTGCTCCACGCCTGCCCCCCCTCCTTCCCCCAGACGAGATAGCCCAGGAGACTAGCAAGGCCAGAGGGTCAATGCCAGCAGTAGGAGTCGCGCCCTCCCATCTGCACCCTAACTCTAACTCTGTTATAGTTTGTGCCTTTCCACCATCCTTGGCAAAAAACTGACCAAGAAGAAATAATTTCTTTAGTTTGTTTTAAATCTGTTGCCTATAAATTTCATTGGGTGAGCTTCTTGTTTTATGCCAATAAAAGAGTAAATAACATTTCCTTATTCTATTTTTCCACACCATTCATGATTTTCTAGACCTCTGATATATCCCCCTCACCCATTAGTCATTTATTTTCCAAGTTCAAAAGTCCCCGTCTTGTTAACCCTCTCCTCATATGGAGGCTGTCCCTTACCCCCTAATCATTTCTGTAGCCCTTTCTGTACCTTTTCCAAATCCAATATATATATTTTTTAAATTTGTGTGACCAGATGTGCATGCTAAATATTCAAGATGTGGATATACCTTGACTTTATAAAGAAGCAATATGATATTTTCTGTCTTATTCTTGATCTGTTTCCTAATGATTCCCAGTATTCTGTTAGCTTTTTAGATTACCACTGGACATTGAACAGATGTTTTCAGGGAACTATTCACAATGATTCCACGATCTCTTCTCTGAATAACATCAGCTAATTTAGACCCCATCAATGTTGTATGTATAGTTGGGATCATATTTTTCCATGTATTTTACTTTGCACTTATCAACACTGAATTCCATCTGCCCTTATATTGCTCCTGGATTCCAATATATCAGCACTGAAATAATATTACTCCACATTCCTCACCACCTGCATCACCTGGTTTTGTGAGATCCCTTTGCAACTCTTTGCAGTCAGCTTTGGGCTTAACTGTTTTGAGAATTTTGCCACCTCACTGTTTTCCCCTTTTCCAGGATCATTTACAAGTAAGTTGAACAGAACTGGTTCAAGTGCAGATCCCTGGAGCAGGCACTTTGTTTACCTAAAAGGTTCATAGCCACTGAGCCTCACAGCTCCCATTAGCTCTGGTTTGCCGTTTCCAGCCAAAGCGAGCCGACTGAAGCCCCCCGCCCCATCCCTTGATATTTGTAGCAGGATGCTGCTTGCTGTTCTCCTTCCTGTCACTGTTTGTGTGCCTTCCCTGGCTTTGGGGGTGAAGTTGACCAGATGCCTGTCTCCCTTTTAAAAATGGGCACAGGGCCAAGTTTGGCTCATTTGCTCTTGGATTCCAGTATATCAGCATTGAAATGATATTACTCCACTTTCCTCACCACATACATCGAGCAAGCCCTTGGATCCTTTTGGTGAGATCTTTGATCTCCTCACCATGTGGGGAGAAGTGACAACCAGTGCACTACAATAATACTGTTCAAGGAGATCTCAAAGTAGATACCCAAAACAGATCACAACTTGGGCACCCTCCATTGCCATAAAAAGGGCAGACAGCTAAGCAAAATATACAGAGCAATCAGCAAAGACCTGTCCTTTTTATGAGGAGTAGACAGGCTTTTTAATCTAATTCCCTTGTGGAAACTTGAGGCCCTGATGGTGAGCAAGAGTCACTGGAAGAGGAGGAAGACGGGGAAGAGACTCCCTCAATAGCCAGGCTCTCCTCAGAACCCAGGACATAGGGGGCTGTAGAAGAAACCAACCTGATTCTCAGCCTGCCACATACAGAGCCGGCTTTAGGCCGATTTGCCCGATTCCCCGCTTGGGACATTGTTCCCCTGCCGCAGCTGGTGGGGGCGGGGAGAGCTGGGGATTTAAAGGGGCTGTTACTTTTTTTGTGTGTGCGCAGTGGGGTTTTTTTTTTTTTGGCTCAACAAAAAATCCTGGCTGCCGGGGCCCCATCGAAACTGTTTGAATCAGGCTCTGCACTTCCTAAAGCCGGCCCTGGCCACATAGGAGGTAGACTCTTCAGAGCTTGTCAAGGGGGCCTTAGAAAATAAGTGTGTATTTTCTATCAGTACAGTTTATTATTATGCTATATTGCTGAGCTAACTTCCACTCTGGGTGGCCAAAGATTGCTGCCATTTTGGACAGATGTGAGCTAAGAATTGTGTTTCATGTTTTTACAATCACCATGAGCAAAATTTATGATGTTTTATTTTTGTCTGATATGTACCGGCATAGCTTGTGTAATGAAAACCATGGAAAAGTTGCATAAAATCTGCAGTGTATGTGCGGTTCAGTGAAGAAATGCAGATTCTCAAAAGCAGTAGGATTTCACGTAAGTATAAAAGCACAAAGTACAAAAGACAAAATAAAGAGTGCAATAACATGCCATTGCTACCAACCATAAAAGCAAGTGTGCTTTAAAGTAGGCAATTATTTAATCATTCTTGCATTCATATTTGCTTATAGCTCACCTAGTGATGTGAATGAATTACCGTTTAGTGATTTTGTCATTATTGGGCCTGGCAGAATGGTACTGTACTAACAAGATGAAAGTCAATTGGAATTCACTGTCTTTGCAATAACAAGAAGTCCTAGGGGAAAAAAAGTGGGATATTACTTCTCCCAAGCCTCAGTTCTGCAAACAGGTATAAATAATTGTACTCAGGTGAGTAGTCCCACTGAAGTCAGTACAGGTTTGAACCTCTAAGCATAAGATTCCCACAGACTCCAGGAGTGAATCTGCTTGCTTCAATAATTCAGATATGTTGCCACTGAGAGAAGTGATATATTGCAGATATAAACCATCAGAAAAAATCAGCAGGGCTGGGTTTTACATTAAATATTTTGGATATTCAACCCAAAATGAGATTTGACTTTTGCCTTTATAGGTGTTTTAATTTTGTACACCTGCTCAGAGCTTGAAGGTGGTTAGTATCTGAGGATGGTGATGTACCACAAGTGGTGACTCAGGGACAGGACTACTCATTTTTAAAGTTACAGGCTAACGTAGCTACTCCTCTGAGACTTTTTAACTACAAGATAGTATGTCCACGTGCTACAGACACTAGCGCATTTTTTTTTTTAACAAGACCACAGCTGAGTTCAGGGTTAACTATATCTATTCAGCATGTACACATTTTCATTTTCAAAAGGAAGAAAAAAGTGTTATCACTGTTAATATGCTAATTTTAAAAGTGCCCACTGAACACACAGCACTCATAAAACATGGTGGTATAGTTGAATTGTCCCTGTCGTGAAGTTTGAGAAAGTTGAATGCAAATTACTCCCCGCCGCTATCTACCCCCATGCTCATCTCTGAAATAACGTGTGTGCTAGATACTGTTGCTTTAGCCCAGTGTTCACTGCAATCAGGCAATGAACGCAGTCTGCATTCTGAGCCTGTTCTGTCTGTGTCTCCCCTCTAGCTTCCTTCTCTCTCAGCAAAAAGAAATACCCCACCTCAAATCCAATCTCAAAGGCGATGGCTAAAAACAAGCAGCCTTATTCATATGAATGAAGCTGTTTTCATAAGTGTAAATGCGGAAGCTGCCACCACCAAAATATTTAGGAAACTGCTGAAAGGAAATCGCCCCCTTGTAGCCTAGAAACGAATTCAAGCATTAAGCTTGGTAGCAGCTACCTCACTGAGCTGTGGCCACGATGCAGCACCTAAAGGAAGATCTGACTACGCATGGAGAATCAGATGATGTCTTCTGTGAAGGTAAAGAGCCTTTTATTAAGCGGAACCTCTTAATACATTGACTGAAGGCCAGTTTGCAGCTTGTATTCTGTTTTCTTTGGTAAAAGTTTAAGTTCTCCACTGGCTCAGGACAGCCGCAAGGCTCACAGTGATAGGTTGGAAAAAGTCTTTCTTTCATTCTCTTTGTAAAATAATGGGAACAACAGCTTTGTGGGTGCAATATAGTGAGGGAGATTCATATTAACTAGGCAGGCAGGTTACACAGCAAGGGTGTTAGCTCAAAGGGGGAGCTAGAAACAAAAGTGCATTCTTTGCTTCAAAAAGTTGCGATCTGCAAAAAAAGCTATTGCAAAAGGGACCTGTCCTTAGTGATTGACACTGTGGGCATGATTCACCATGGCCCTAACTTTGGACTGTCACAGGCACCAGTGCCAGGTGGGTGCAAAAAGCTAGTAAGTGAGCATGGAAATGATTAAACCCCTACTTCTCACTCACTCTCCACTGGTGTAAGGGATTATACCAGGTGGAAACCACTGAGAATCAGGTCACAGTCTCTCACTCTTCACCCTCTGCTCCCCACTGGCTTAGAAACAAAGGACTTGATCCTGCAGAAGCCCTCCCTGCACGGAATTCCTGTGTTTCCCACAGGAGTTCAATGCACAGAGTGTTTGCAAGACTTTAAACTCAGTTGCAATGTAGTTTCCGCAAACTCAGTTTAAATAAGAATTTGACTGGTTACTTGAGATGAGGCCAAACCAAGATATTTTAGCCTGAGTAAAGACTAGAGCCGAGGGGAGAACGCACTGTAAAATCCTGCCTTCAGTGACGTGCCACCCATATTTCAATGGCTTTCCCACAAATACGCTGTGACGTATCTGGGGTGACCCTGCGTCGCGTTTTTAATGGGACAGTCCTGTATTCAAGCCTGCTTCCAGGCGTCCCACCTTTTCTAAAAAAATGGGCAAACTGTCCGGTAATTTTTGCTCCCCCACTGGTCAGTCAGCAGTGAGTGCAGCTCCAGCTGCTGCTTGTTTGCAGCCAGTGGGGGAATGTGGGCAGGCAGTAGCAGGCCAGGTCAGAAGAAGCAAAGGAGAAGGGGCAGCCCTCATGTAGGAGAAGGGGCAGCCCTGTTGGATGAAGGAAAGTAGGAAGGTGCATCACCTAAAGCAGAGTAATGCTGCTCCTCTCCCTCCCATCTCCAAATATGTCTATTAAGATCCACAGATACCTACAAATGTTGGAGGTCGGACCCACTACAAAACCCATCGTGTTCTAGAGAAAAGAATTAGGAGGAAATACAAATTCCATGTTACCAGTCTCCAAAGGGACCTATGTCAGCATGCATGTGTTTACTAGAATTCTGTGTTCCTGTGCAGTAATGGGATACTGCAAATCCCTGTAGCTTCATAATTATACAAAAAACATGTCCAAAATTTCCCTTTTTGTGCTGTGATAAGGAATTTCCATCACAGGCTAGAAAAGTGACCTGCAGCACATGGTGTGACAGCTAGATTTCAGCCTGAAGAGATATACAAATACAGATTTTTAAGGACAGAATGAATCACTGTGACCATCTGGTGGGACTACAGGCCCAGTACAGGCTATAGCGTTTCTCTGAACTAATTGTGGTTTCAAGCCCAATAACTGTGGTTGAATCAGATCATAACTTACAGAAAGACATCCAATCCTTTTTTTTAAGATTTCCAGTGGTGAAAAATATACACCATTTGGTAAATTGTTCCAGTGGCTAATCACCCTCACTGCTAAAGATTTGCATTTTATTTTCAGTCTGAATTTGTATAGCATTGTCTGTCTAGCAAGAACCCTCAATTATCAAATTCTTGCTCCCCATATAGGGGATCAAGTCACCTTTCAACCTTCTATTTGGTAGGCTAAAGAGGTGGAATTCTTTGAGCCTGTCACTATACGCCTGGGGTGGGCAAGACAGCCACTGCAGGTTGGATATGGCCTGCCAAGCCAGTTGATCCATCCCATGGCCGTCCTGCCGCTCCCCTACCCCCAGGCCAATTGAGACCTGGGTACAGTGGGAACGTACAAAGTCTCCTTCTGCCACCAGGGGCATGCGACACCTAGAGTGAACCACCAGCTGTTCAAAACAGCTGTCTTGCCCTCCCCTGGATTATAGTCACAGGCTCAAGAAATTCCATCTATTTAGCCTATCAAATAGAAGATTGAAAGGTGACTTGATCCCCTATATGGGCGGTTCTTTCTAGGCACCCCGTGCCTCTTGCAGGGTGGGGGCAGGAGACTAGAGATTTCAAGCCTGATTGGCTTGGGGGCGGGGTGAGTGCGCAAAATCTCCTCCCGCCACCAGGGGCAGTTCTCTCTAGGTACTGGAGGGGAGGGTGGGGGGCAAAGACTTTATGCACTTCCCCCCCCCCAGGCCAATCAAGGTCTGTGGGGGAAAAGCATGGGGGTGGCCCCACCCCTTCTTCCTGAGGCCCCATCCCTTCTGGGGAAGCCCAGGACTACTTCAGAAATTTGTGAAGTGGCCCCCCCCTTCAAAAATTATTTCCCACCCTTGCTTTAAGCCATATTTTCCAGTCTCGAATCATTCTCATGGCTCTGGCCCGACTCCAATTTCTCAATAACCTTCTTGGCAACCTTCTGGACATAGTATTCCAGTAAGAGTCACTGCTGATTGTGGTTAACAGATGTAGTGTTAACAAAACTAAAAAGGAGTCTGCTTTGTTTTTTAGTTCTAGGAGCCATAATAAGATAGTAAGACACATCTGCTCATCCTGATTCCCCCCCTCTGACTAAAGATGGTTTTTAAGATTCTCATCCTGTGACAACGGCAGTATTATTTGTAGCAGTGCATTAAGCTCAGTGTTTTACGTAGAAATGACTGCTTCTTTAATGATGGTATTTTTTAAATAATTAAATCAGGGATTTTTTTCTGCATGGTTATATCCCTCTTTTTTAATTAAAGATCTTTGATCTTACTTTCCACACTCTGCCTTGATGCCAGCCTAACTGATTTGCATGGTTGACATTATTTCGGGATGGATAATAAAAGCAATGAGAAAATCAGGGCACCTGAATTAGATGTATTTAACCAGCCTTCTGAGAAGAGAGCAAGGTATATATGGGCCAGTGAAACAACTTACTAGATATGTTCAGACAACATTTCAGGCTGCCCGAACAAGTGTCTTGTCAACATTTAAACCAAAATTTCCTTTCCTTTTCAGCTTTATCTAATATTTATAGTTCCTTGTCTCACTTTACAGTTCAGTAAAAAATATAAAGGCTGTGTCTCAAATCAAATTATTAAAGTTATAAAACAAAGTGTGAATGATTAAAACAGCATATATAACTTTATCCCTTTAACATTCAGTGCACAGTTTCACAGCCTGCTGTGAATGCACACCCACATAGACACATGCTAACTATGTTTTTGTGGTTGATGTATTAAGGGTGTGACACTCAAACCCACTAGGCCAGGAAGTTCAGAGTTAAGGCTAATGCTTAGCTCATGTTTGTGTGGAAATAGATAATGATACAACAGCATGAGTTAAAGACGGAGGGTAGAACTGTTAAACACTAGAGGCTACGTCTACACTGCAGGCTTTTTGTGCAAGTAAAACTTGCAGACCGTCTACACTGTACGCATGTTCTTGCGCAAGTAAATTTACAGTACAGCGTCGGAAAGAAGGGCTTCTTGCGGAAGAGTTATTCCTCTCCCCACGAGGAATAAGCCTTTTTGCACAAGAGCTCTTGCACAAGAAGACAGTGTGGACAGGCAACATGAATTTCTTGCGCAAGAAACCCCTATGGCTAAAATGGCCATCAGAGCTTTCTTGCGCAAAAGAGTGTCCATACTGCCATGGACGCTCTTGCGCAAAAGCACATGGCAGTGTGGATGCACTCTTGCGCAAGAACTTTTGCACAAGAACTGTTGTGCAAAACAGTTCTTGCACAAGAAGCCTGCAGTGTAGACATAGCTTAGACAGTGCTCAAGTGGCAGATAAATGTTGAAAGTGAACCCTGTCTCACAGAGCTATTTAAACTGATCCCACAGAGTTTAAGTCGAAATTTCAAAACGTGCAAGCTGCGAGTTGCATCAGAGGAGGGCAACTGAATTAGTCAAGAGATTTGAATATGGTTCCCATTATGGCTTCAGTTAAAACAATCCCTTTTAAGTCTTTAGAACATTTTACATGCAATATAGGAGAAGGCAGTTATTTACCAAACAATCACCTACTTTCTTGTACCCAAATTATAGTCATTTTTCTAGAGGAAAACAGGTGAGACTGAAGTGCTCATGAAAAACTGGATGCAACAACCTGAATTGTAAACTTTCATGAATGTGAACATTCGTGAATTAAAAACAGGCAGACTCTGACACAGTCTAACTTAATTGCCATTAGCCTGGCAATTAAAGGGTTCACAAGCCCAGAGTTAAAAAAAAAAAAGGGGGGGGGTGCCTCATGTTAGTCTACTAAATCTTAATTTTCATTAGAGATGTAAAAGTGTAACCGTTTAGACAGTTAACCGATGAGCATCAGCTTATTGGTTTCCAATATGGTTATATGCCAACTCCCCAGGAGCAGGGCCAGCAGCCACTCCTGCGGAGCTGGCTTCATTGTGGACTCCGCAGAATAAAAGTGCTGTCACCCCATGCTGCGGACTCTGCAATATAAAAGTTATATTACAGAGCCTGCAGCACATGTAACACTAGGATTTGTAGTTACCTTTTTAAATTACTTAAATTATTTTTTACATCCCTAAGTTCCATTGGAAGTCAGTCCCGCCCTAAATAAACAAACAACCATTGAAATATGGCAGCAGGAGTAAATATTTAGGATGTTAAGGAGTAGTTGACTAGTTGCTCCCCCCCCCTTGCTGCCTCTATCTGGTAGAGGCAGCAAAGGGGGGCAGAGGGGGTACTTCAAAGTGGCAGCACCGCACAGAGCCAGGGGCCTGGGCTCTGTGCAGTGCTGCTGCTTTGAAACACCATGGCAGTGTTTCAAAGGGGCAGCACCGCACAGCTGATTCCAGGCTCCATGCAGCACTGCCCCTTTGAAACGCTGCCATGGAGTTTCAAAGTAGCAGCACCGCCCTATCGACTGATCGAATAGTCAATGCAAAAATGCATCAACTATTTGATTAGTGAATTACACTACACTTAACATGCTTAGTAAATATCAGGGACCCAGAGGAATAAATACACCGGGGTGTATCTACACTTAGAAATTTGATGAACTCCTTCTATTAGCCTATCATCACTGCAACTCATGTGATGCTAGCAATGGCGGCAGTGCTATTGGAGACCAGCTGTTTGCCATTTTGCCAACAGATTGCCTAACCCTGCACATTTTTGTTCACAATGGTAATCAGTCTATATGGGTATGTCTAGACTACATGCCTCTGGCGACAGAGGCATGTAGATTAGGCTACCCGGCATAGGAAAATGAAGCGGCTATTTAAATAATCGCCGCTTCATTTAAATTTAAATGGCTGCCGCGCTGAGCCGATCAGCTGTTTGTCGGCTCAGCGCTGTAGTCTGGACGCTCCGCGGTCGACATCAAAGGCATTTGTCGACCTCCCCGGTATGCCTTGTGGGGTGAGTGCTTCTACTATTGCTAGACGGGTAGTGGGGGAGCTCCCTAAAATGCTTGCTGCTGTAGACAAGGTCTAATGGTGATGATCCCAGTGAACAAACATCTTCATGGAGTCTAATTTTCTAGACACATGTTAAAAAAGGACCCTGAACTCCTATCACTGCTCCCCCCCCCCAAAAAAAACATACTTAAAACACACTTATTCAGAACAATGCCCATAATGATCCTCCTTCATTAAGTGATAGTATGTTGCAGACACCAAAATTATAATCAAATTACATTCACTTTACAAACAGGTAGTTGCAACACCTCCATTTTCAACACCCTGGGCTCTCCTTTTAGGGGGCCTGTCTTCCTTCCTCTCCTCTTACCAAACTTAAGAGGAAGTAACAATAAAATTACAAGCTTTTGTGCAACTATTTCTGTGCTGCCCTGAATTCCAATAAGCTGTTTGTGAAAGTGACTCTCCTTTCTTGCTTATTTCATGATACTTTCTTCACACTGCATACTCTGAAGTTTAAAAATCCCAGTGTTGGGTCATCATTCTATTAACTGGAACTCTTGGAACCCAATGAATCCAGCAAGTGTCCTCAACTCAGAAAGAAACCTGAAGTTTTCCCTAAAGGGTTCTTTAAAACCTCCCATTATGGAATAGTCCTTTAGAAGACAACTGCCTTTCAACAGGGTTATTTGAATTACTTTATATCCCCCTCCTGGAGAAATCTGTAGGATGTTTCAAAATCCTATGGAAAGGTTTCTGTTACCTATTAAATGCAGTAGGTTTTCAGAAAAATTTCTGTAGAGCCCTATTGGAATTGTTCCTATAAATTTCTGTACAACTTTTCCACAAAGCTCTTTATAGTGTGTGAATAAACACTCTGGCTAGCTTAGTTATAGACTCTCTGGAATTAATGCACTTCAGTATTTTCATTAATAATTTGGATATTGGAGAGAAAAATGTGCTACTAAAACTTGTGGATGACATCAAGCCTGGAGGGGTTGTAAGCTCTTTTGAGGATAGGATTAGAACGGAAAACAACCTTCATAAATTGGAGAATAAAATTAAATAAAGACATGCGCAAAGTACGTCACTTAGGAAGGAAAAATCAAATGCACAACTACAAAATGTGGAATAACTGGGTAGGTGGTAATAGTGGCTAAACAAAAAAGTGAAAGAAGTGAGAAGCAAAAAGGCATCCTTTAAAAAGCAGAAGTTAAATTAAGCAAAGAAGATTTAGGTTAAATATTAGGAAAAGCTTTCTGACTGTAAAGATGGTTAAGCTCTAGAAATGTTTTCAGTGGAAGAATCCCCATCACTGGCTATTTTTAAGAACAAGTTAGACAAAAATATGTCAAGGATGGTCTAGACCAGTGTTTCTTAAACTTTTTGAAGCCGCGGAACACCAAACAATATTTTTTTATGTGGAAAACCTATGAAAATTTTCTTCAAAAAAAAAAAATTTGTTGTCACAAAAAAAGACAAAAACAAAGACGTAACAAAAACAAAGACAAGGTCACAGCACACCTGCGAGTTGTTCATGGAACACAGTTTAAGAAACACTGCTCTAGACCAGTGTTTCTCTAAGGGTACGTCTACATTGCAACACTATTTTGAAATAACTAGTGCTATTCCTAAATAACTTACTCCGCATCTATACAGCAGGCAGTTATTTCGAAAGTGTTGAAATACTGTCAAGCTGGAGGACTTCTTACTCCGACTCCTGTAAACCTCATTGTATGAGGAATAAGGGAAGTCAGAATAAGAGTGCTCTATTTTGAAGTAGGGAGCATCCACACTGCACTTATTTCAAAATAAGATACGCAATTGATGTAGCTCAATTTGCGTAGCTTATTTCAATTTAAGCCTTGCAATGTAGACATACCCTAAGTGGGCTGTGGACCCGCTTTGGGAAAGCCACTAGCGGGCCCATGCTGCTTTGTTTACCTAAAGGGTCCATAGCCAGAGCCTCGTGGCTCCCATCGGCTCCAGTTCACCATTTCCTTTGGCTAGAAATGGTGAATCAGTGTCAATGGGAGCCACGAGGCTCCGTGGCTACAGACCCTTTGTTTACCTAAAGTGGTGCAGGCCTGCTAGTGGCTTTCCCAAAGCAAACCCACAGCTCACTTTGAGAAACACTGGTCAAGATTTACTTGTTCCTGCCTCAAGGACTTGATGACTCCTTAGGTCCTTCCAGCCCTATATTTCTATGATTCTATCATTTTTATTCTTCAGTCTTATTTCACTTATGCTCTGCTGTGGTGAAACCTTAGTTCTAGGATACAGATGGGCCTGAAAATGATCTAAAAGGCATGTTATTGATTAAAGTGTGTTCACTGTTAACTTTTACACATCCTGTTTTGTTTTTTTATCTCGCCACGCATATTTTCACAGCCACATCTGAAATAGACTGGGAAAAGGATGATTTTTGGACCTTTTAGCATTATAGAGTGTCACCATTACAGGAAAGTGAGCAAGATTCTGTTGGACCTCACATTTCACCAGCAGAACTCTGAGCTAGGCTCCACTTGCTGCATCTTTGTTGCTGGGGATGATGCAAAAAGCCAGAAAGAACACAGCTTGGTTCTCACAAACTAGATTCCTCTGCTGGTATTTGGAAAGAATCATCCTTTAGTTTACAAACTGAATGAATGTGGGAGTTTTCTTTGAGTCAGGTCTCCATTCAGAAGTCATAGAGAATAAGTGTGCAAATCCACAGTGTAGTATACAATTACTTTTTTGACTGCAAAAGTCCCTTTGAGCTATTTAGATGGGTTCTGATTAGCCTCTTGCAGACAGGGACGCTTTAAATAATTCCACAAAACCAGAGAGCATCCATAAGATCTTCTTAAACACTTCTTGACATTTATGATGAATGATGCCTGGCAAGTGATGCTATTTGTATGATAATCAAGTAGGCTGTTCCTTAATTTAGAAAAAAATGTTGAAATGTAGTGAGACAAAAGCTCTCAGAAGCAAATAAAGAAAGAAAAATATGGCTTTATAATGCTAATGAATTCACTTTTAGCACTATGTTCCTTTAAAAAAAATCAACGCAATAGCAGGCAGTTGCATGTTCTACTACTCTGCTTAGTCCTCTCTGTCTGGGTGGCTGTGTGCCATTTCTATTCCTGATACTTGTCATGAACCAGGAAGAGTTAGCTTAATCAGAGGCACGAACCACTGATTAGTGCTGGGCTGCTGTCACTAATCGCTTCAAATGCTGTACCGAAAATAGAACCCATAGGCCATATGTTGGAAAATGGCCCTCACTGCCTTTAACCTCACCCATGCAGCCATGACAAATGGCTGATTAACATGGTTTCCTTGTTTGCATTAAATATCCTTTGTTTGTTTAGCTGAAGTCCACTGCCAGATCCACTGATATGGTATGAGAAGCGTTCCAATGTCTATTGGTGAGATGCACAGTGATCATGCTGTTTGCCCTCGTGCAGGGGTGCCGAGAGCCTCCAGGGACCTTTAGGCAAGGTGGGTGGCGCCTGACTCCACGATCCCAGAAGTGGTAGGGCCTTGGGCTGACAGGGTAGGGGCAGGGGCAGCCAGCCCTCCACACCACCTGGAGCATGCCATGCATAGGGTTGCCAGGTGTCCAGTTTTGAACTGGACAGTCCAGTATTTGAGCTTTCTGTTCAGGAAACAAATTGAGAAAATGTAAATGAGAAAATATAAATATCCGGTATTTTCTAAATAAGATGTAATGTAGATTGTGATGTAATGTCAAGTGTGTCCGGCATTTTTGTTGAAACCATCTGGCAACCCTAGCCATGTTGTGCCCCCCCAACCCCAGCCCTCAGAGCTGCCCTGGGCTCTGTCAGCAGGCCTATCCTTCTGTGACAAAATTTTGCCTTTCCCTTTAGGGTTGCCAGATACTTTCACAAAAGATCCCGAACATGTCAGGGAAAAAAATTGATTGAGCAAAAAAAAAGGTCGCTGCAGCTTTAAATTGCCCCGCTCCCCCCGCCCCCGCTAGACGCGGCAGGGGAAGAATGTCCCCGCCAGCCTTCTGTCTGAGAAAAACAGAAAATATTTTCTGGGTTTTTTTTTCCAGACAGGGGCCACAAATACCGGACTGTCCGGGCGAAAACCGGACACCTGGTAACCCTATTTCCCTTCATTCAGAACATTAGCATTACACAAGTGGTTAAACATCAGTTTCCATGAGAGAGTTGGAACCCACTAATTCCCTATTCTCCTGCCACAGGAGAGTTCAGATCAGGGTATATAAACGGCTCTCCTGCTGTGATGTCTCTATTTAAACATTTGGCAGATGCAGTTTAGGATCATTGCTTTATAGAAGCAGAAAGGTCATTGCACTCAGAGAGGCATTTCACTCACACAGCAGTTGTGCACTCTTACATGTGCTATTTTTAAGCCATGGAAATAAGCACTGACAAGTGTATTAAAGAGAAAGCAACAGTTATAGCTGAGAGGCAGGATGGTTATGAAATAGGTTCTAAATTTTGTTCTAATTAGTGTCTAAATTCCACTACCAGAGGTGTGCCTGCAGTGCGGAGTCATATTATCTCTGCTCAAGTTAGCACAATGAAGAGTGTGGGAGAGGGGCGGGCACATAGGTAGTAGCTGTGGCTAGCTGCCCAATGGAGTCTGGACAGGTTTGTACTCAGGCAGCAGACCCAAATTAATTCCTCTGCTACCCTGCTATTTTTAGTGCACTACTTGAGAGGAACTAGTCCATGTCTGTCTATCCACACTGAGAAACAGGCTCCCAAATGCAGTGTAAACATACCCTAAATCACCCAATACAGGTTAAAAAAATGGAAATTCTGCTGGATATTAAAAACACTGAGGGCTGAGCTCTGCTGAGTTACCCGAGTGTAAACCTGGTGTAAATTCGCTAATTTCAGAGTTACCAGAGATTTACACTGGCAGAACTGAGAGCAAAATTTGGCCTGGAGCATTTGTCACACAAGCTTGGCAGAAGTATCTGTGATGGAAATTACCACATTAGGGATGTGCATGAACCCAATTATTTAACAGCAGAGGTCTCATACCTGGAACTCAGCTTTGGAAGTTACATTAAATGACCTGGGTCCCTTCGGAACGTCTTTCAATGCCAACTTCCAGTAACAATTACTTTTCCAACAAAACCTCCCTTGCACTCCATGTTTGCCTGCTGCCCTGTCAGGGCCTGAGAGACACAAAGCACTGCAGAACACAATGTCTGTGTCACAGCACAGCACCTGGCAGTAAAGCTGTGAGGTGCTATGCTTGACAGGCTGCTGAAGTGTCGTGGGGAAGGTGAGGATGTGCTGTAGAGAGAGAATATGGGAGGCTCTGAGTATTCGAAGGAGTGAGAGGAGCTAGAAGACTATTAAAGGATTTGAGAAGGAGCTGGACGAACATCAGCACTAAAGTCGGGATCTGAAACTTTCCTTTTCCCTATTCCAAAAGCTAAATTCTCTTCCTTTACAATTAATTTACTAATAAGGTCCTATCAATCTAATACTAGTGAGGGCTGTATTGATGAATGCTCTTTACTTGTGTAACATCCTAAAGGTATCTCACCCACGGATGACTTCCTGGAATAGCTACAACAATCATTTCACAACCTATTTACCATTGTGATCCGCATCCGCAACAAGCGTTCAAGTCACAGAGTGCTCTTCTTAAGGTCTGGGAAAGTGTCTGGGGCTATGTCTAGACTAAAGGGTTTCCGATATCCCGGAAAAACTCCACTGTGTCCAGGGAACGTGTCTGCTCTTTCACTATGTTTTTTGCAGAAGAGCAGACACGCTCTTTCGGAAGCCCTATCTTCCTCCTTCCACGAGGAAGAAGGGCTCTTCTGAAAGAGGAGGATTTTCCGAAATTTGGCCCAGTGTAGACGGGCCAAATTTCAGAAAAGCCTCTTCTGAAAAAACTATCAATCAGAAAAAGGTATGCAAATTACAGAGCGCATTTTGCATACCTTTTTCCGATAGATCATTGTAGTCTAGATATAGCCTGAGTGTCACAGCAAAATGCAAGGTGGAACAGATTGTTTAACATCTATAGTAAGCCCGTACTGGAAGGGCCATTCAAAGTGACCCATTAACACCTCTACAATTATAGGACAAAAGGGAATTTAGTGGGGTACACATTGTTGTAATAAACCATAAATCCAGGGCAAGTCTATACTTAAAATGCTGTACCAGCGCCGCTGTCACTGTAGCATTTTAAAGAAGATGCTATAAGTCGATGTGAGAGAGCTCCTGTCAACACAGCACTGTCTACACAGAGTGGGGTTAGGTTGTAGAAGAGCATTGCTCAGGTTTATTAATTTTTTAAACCTCTTGAGTGACGTAGTTATACCAGTATAGGTCTGTAACGTAGACTAGACTGCAGTGTCTCTGTTCGTCCATGAATATCTAGCAGAATAATGTATTTTAGCACCCATGTACAATACTCCCAAAAGATGAGCCTGTTTCCCTTAAGAATGAAGACAGACAGGTCAGATATAGAGTGACAGCTTTGTGGAAAGTGTTCACCCAGGGGTGACCATGTTTTTTTGTCTTTTATCATTTCTCTGTGTGAATTCATTCGAGAACATCTCCCTCACAGATTTCCATCACATCTTCAATGACCACCAACCATTAAACTCTCTCTGGAACATCCCCACACAGCATCAACTTCCTAGAATAACTTTCCCAGATCTGAAGAACAACTCGGTGTGGCTCCAGAGCTTGTCTCTCTTACCAACTTAAGTTGGTCCAATGAAAGATATTACCTTTTCTCTCTCACAGCCTGGCCCCAGTGTGGCTACAACTACAGTGCATTCCGTTCTGAGTCTACAGGTCTACATGACAAATTTACACTGGTATAACTATACTACTCAGGAAGTGAAACATCCACAGAGCTTTAACTAGGCATATTAATGCCTAGGGCAAGCAAGTATATTTGCGCCTCCTAGAGGCGATAAAATGGGGGGGCATCCATTCTGATGTGGAATCATTTAATTCAGGTGCTTATATGACATATTGACATGGGTCCACAAAGGCGAGAAATTAAGAAGGTCTGTTTAGAGTGTGGAATCTTTGGAACAGGGACTGTCTCTTGCTGTGGGTCTGGGTAGCTCCCAGCACAATGGAGGCTTGATTTCAGCTGGGGAAGAGCCTGGCTCTCAGAGTGTATCTGGGCAGCACCCACCACAGGGAGGACTCTGATCTCAGTTGCTGTCTCTGTGCTACCATAATTATGATTTACCATCCACTTTTTCAAACCTGCCACCAAATGTGCAGAGTGAAATGCAGCAGCAAACGAAGCTGTTGTATCCTCACTGTCTCAGGGTACGTCTACACTGCATTCCTCTTTTGAGAGAGGAATGCAAATGCAGCTGAGCGAAATTGCAAATGAAGCGTGGATTTGAATTTCCCATGCTTCATTTTCATAATCGCGTCCGGCCGCTTTTCCAAAATACCCTATTTCAAAAAAAGAAACGCTGTCTAGATGCAGTTATTTCGAAAGAAAACCCTTCTTTCGAAATTACCCTTACTCCTTATAAAATTAGGTTTAAGGGTAATTTTGAAAGAAGGGTTTTCTTTCGAAATAACCGCATCTAGACTGTGTTTCTTTTTTCGAAATAGGGTATTTCGGAAAAAGCGGCCGGACGCGATTATGCAAATGAAGCGTGGGAAATTCAAATCCGTGCTTCATTTGCAATTTCGCTCAGCTGCATTTGCATTCCTCTCTCAAAAGAGGAATGCGGTGTAGCCATACCCTCAGTGAGGATAACGGGGTAGGCAGATGATCAGGGATGATCAGAGGAATCAATGGGGCGTTGAAACTTCTTAACACCACTGGGACATCATACAGCTTCTTTCTTGCAACCTTCTGCAAGGTCAGTATGTGAGTAAATATGTTAAGGTTAGATTAGGGTTTGAAGGGGTTTAACTTTATAAATCTAGATTCTGAGATGATGCAATTGCTCCTGGCAGATGCTATTGGTTGGTCTGTGCCTAAATAATTGTTGTGTTTGGAGCACGCCCTACAGTTTGAAAACTCCTGCGATAAATAGAATTAAAAAATCTGGGGATTGGCACATAATCTCTGTGCCTTCCCCACAACTTTGCAGCTTGTCAGATGTTCACCCCACCCTGAAAATCCATAGCTCAGAGTTCTATTAATCTAAGCCACAGTGTAGACCAGGGGTGGGGAACCATTTTTGTGTTGGGGGCCGCTAACCCACAGAATAATCAGTCAGGGGCCACACACAAAAGTGAGAAGCAAAACAAACACATAAATAAATAAATACCCCAAACCCTCACTAACATGGCCCCCAACTGAGAAGGAGAAAGTCTCTCCCTATATTCTCCTCGCACACCAGAACTTTGGGGTGCCCAGGCTAATAGATTTTGTGTGCTTCAGCCCCACAGCAGGACAGAGGAGGGGCTGGAGTGCCAGCATGGGTTCCCCAAAGTGTGTGTGTGGGGGGGTAAGTCCTCAGCCTCAGAGGCCAGATCAAGGCAAGCCAGGGGCTGCATCCAGCCCTTGGGCCTTAGGTTTCCTACCTCTGGTGTAGACAGCACTGTGTTGGTGGGAGGTCTCCTCCTGGCAATATAGTTACCGCTTCTCACAGGGGCGGATTAAAGTATGTTAACAGGGAGACATTCTCCTGTCAGCATAGTAGTATCTTCACTGAAGCACTAAAGAAGCCCACTACAGCATTTTAAGTGTAGATCTGCCCTTAATTATCCAAGGAAATCCTTCCCATAAACCAACTACTGAAAAACAATGGAATGCTACTCTGAGCCTCTTTCTCAAGAAAACAAACTGGAAACTCAGCACTGGTAGCTATAGACGTCAGATTATCACATTAGCTTTGATCAGCTCATCACATATCTGACTTTTAGCTGTCCTGTAAAACACAATGAGTTTTCAGCAGCTTTTCATGCATATTAATTAGAGAACATGAAATGCTTTTTTAAAAAAACCCAGGAAAATCCAGGATAAAAGCACAGCAATAGACACACACACTTGGCATGCATTTATAGGCTGCTTGGCCAGCACTGGTTGCTAAGCTTTACGAGAAACTGGAATGTACAGTTCAGTCAAGCTCTCTTGTGAGCTTTTCTCATTTGCCATAAAAAAACCTGCACAGAAGAGGGGCTGACAGCACAGAAAGCAAAGCGTGGGATTTTGAAAAAAAAAAAGTGCTTCCTTGGGTTCAGATGTGCTTCCCTGGTCTACCCAGCCCCAGATGAGGGCAGGAGAGCATGCGCTTGCTTTTGGAGCTTCAGAGTTTCATCCTTACCAGTTACTATTTTCAAGTCTCCATTAGGTGCACACAGCATTCTTCAGACAGCCACAGTGGGAGTCTCCCTGCTGTCTAATGATCTTAGATCACTGTGGATACAGTACAACACAAAGGAGCAAGGGGAAAAGCAAGCTTAAGCTTGGGAATGTGCAACTCTACCCCCCTCTACTCAGAGCTCCTCGAAGCTCTCCCTCCTGTCCCTGGCTTGAGTGAACAAGCACTGGGCCTGGTCACCTCAGCTCCTCCTTCCCATTGGCTGGTACTCCCTCATTCCTCTGCCCCCAGGCACACGCGCACACACACACACACACACTCTTGTCAATCTACTTAGCTGCTTCAAAGCAGTTACAGTGGAGCAGTGGATTGAACACAGGGCTGGGTTTCTAACTGACGTGTTGCAGAACCTTGGCCAACTGGCAAAATTGCTCTGTGCCCTAGTTGTGAGATGGGGATAGCAACACTTGCCCACCTTCATGAAGTGCTTTAAGATCTACTTGTTCGAAGTGCTACAGGTGCAAATGCCATTTATTATTACAAGAGAAGGTAAAACATTTCAAATGACGGGTGAGGTAGCCACAGAGTAAAGGGTAGAAAATACTGATTGAACACCACGTGAAATCGGTAGGTTTGGAGAAGCTTTGTGGAACAATGGAGACTGGGCCTATGGCAGTTGGGAGGGGGCATGCCAGATGTACGGGGCAGAGCAAGAGAAGGGATGAAGATAGTAGTGGGAGGAAACCAAAAGAGCAATAAGGGAGGGCAGTGTAGAAAATGGGAGGGGTTGGTGACAAATGCGCCATTTCGGTGGTGCGGGAGAGCAGCAGTACGCTCCGGGACATGGCTAGCTTTTCATCCCGTTCCCCGGATGCTAAGGGAGTGAGGGGAAAGTGCTTGCATTCCGAAATGGCGCCCTTGGTTCGTGAGTTATTGTAATACGGTTACCTCTGAGCCAAGGTGGACTTCCCCCTTCCCATCGACACTGGAAGGTACAGTCCTGATTCTTGGAAAATGGGTTGTCATGCTCTAGGAGAAGCTATTCCTTGGACCCCTAAGTTTCTTTGTGAGCACCCCTTTCAAGTGACAGGCTCAGCTTCCACACTTCTCTCACAGTGGAATCCCACAATGCATTCCTGATTGTAGGCTGAGTTACTAGGTTATAGCTTTCCTGTTTACCCAGCCATGTTTTTAAGTAGACCCAATTGCCTTTGGCCGGAGACTTCCCTTCAGTGACCTGTGATCCATGAAAATGCAGAAACTCTAGGAGACCACCTTGTCACAGCAAAATATTGCTCTTGCCCACAGGAACACAAAGGGTTAACGCAAGAAAAAAGCCTCTATGCATATGGTCTTACCTAACAGCTTAGGCCGAAGGTCTAACTTGTCACAGATGCCCCAAAATCTGGAAGTGGAGAAACAGAGCCTCTGCAGCGCCACTGTCTCCTTCCATTTCCTTCTTCGCTTCAGAGGCTGAGGTATTTAATTCCTTCAGAATAATTTGGTACCCGTGTTAGTCTGATCTTGCTGAAACAGAAGGAAAAACTATGTAACTAAAGACTAACAAGATGGCTTAAGAGGTGATGAGCTTTCGGGGGTCAGACCCACTTCCTCAGATCATATTCTGGAAGAGAACTGGCATGCCACGAAAACTCATCACCTATTAAACCATCTTGTTAGTCTTTAAAGTGCTACATAGTTTTTCCTTTTGTTTCAGAATAATTTGTTTCACTTCCCACTTGGATTGCCTGCCTCCATCTTGGCATTACCAGAGTGTGGTGGGGATAAGCCTTCAGGGAATAACAGCTGTATGGTTTGTTAATTATCAGTGATGACTAGCTACAACCATTGCCTGCCTTCCCCACCCAGTGCTAAGTTACCTCTTTGCACCCATCATGTAGGAGGCAGCATGACGGTAAATTAGACAGCAGTTTCCATAAAATTAATTTTTAAAAATGCTGACATCTGCCACATTTTTCTTAAGGGCCCTCACAGATTGTCAGGGGCGGAGGGAGATGACACAGGGCTTTAAATGACCCCAGGGTTTAGCCCTCAAATTCAGAGGGATGCCTTCAGATTTCTGTGAATTTGGTGAAGACAAAGGCAACCAGCAAGAAGCCTCTGTCCTGACAGCACAGCCCCATTTTCCCTTTCCAGCTGAAGTGCAGCTACAATGGAGCTGAATGCCTCAGGCTCTCTTGCCCCTTGCTGTCCTCAGGGAGTCTATGGCATGGAGGCAGAGGGACCATGGGGCAGCAGAAAAGTTAAAATACTATTCAAGAGATGTGCCCCATCACTTACAGTGTCTGTTGGCCAGCTGATATGTCCAGCCCTTGTGAGGGAAAGAGTTGCATGGACTGCTGGTAGGAGCAGAGGATTTAGGCATTCTTCAATTTTCATCTCTCCTCTAGCTCTGACTCACTCTGTGGCTTTGGGTTATTGGTTGCAAATCATGTAGAACAAGTAGGCTTTGAGCAGCCTAACAGGTAATTTAAGATACTTTGCCTCGGTTTCCCCAACTGTAAAGTGAGATGCATATCGCTCAGGCTTGTTCTATTAATGTTTGTAAACCACTGTGTACGGGCCAGGTAATATGAAAGAGTGTGTTATTAAAGGTTAATTTCAATGCAGAATACTATGGGTAGGTCATTCTAGTTTAGTAGAGGAAACAAGAAACAGTTTTGCTTTTTGTCACCTTGAGATTTGTACTGAGGGCATTAGTGGTGACCTATTTTTAACATAACAGCACATTACACTTCAGCAGAGTGAATAATTTATAGGTACGGTAGCACTATCACAATCAGAATACAATGGAAGCTTTTAGGCCTTCCTAATTATGGAGGGAAGCAGTGTTCTCCAGCATTTTCTACTGGATTAGCAAAACAGCAGACGTGAAATAACGGGTTCTTTCCAAAGCAAGTGTGTCAGGGTCAGTGAGCATGCAGAAGGACAGTAGGCCAGAGATAGTTTTATCCAGAGCCCTTTGTTAAAACTACAGAGATGTAGCGGTTAGAGCAGGCTATAGCATTAGGGGTGGGTTCATTCTTTGTCTGCATTTGCTACTGCAACATGATATTGAGAAGTCCCAGAAGGATAGACTCTATCTGCCTGGCTTGTGTGCACAGATGGGATAAACAACAATTTCCTTGGAAGAGGGAGCTTGGAATTGAGGAAGTATTAATTAGCTTCTGTAACACCAAGTTTACGATGGCATAACAACAAACATAAAACATAACTCAGAGGAAGTCTGTGACCCACTGGACGCACACAGTAATTGCTGACCATCTCTTTCAGGGGAGCATCAGGGTCAAGGTGCGATACAGCAACCAGAGCCCAGCACTGAGAACCTTTAACAAATAAGCCAGGCCTCCAGATTCATTGCCTGTCACCCACCCTCTCAAAAGACTGAAATGGGCTCAGAAGCATATTAAGCATACATGAAGGGACATTAATAGTTTTCAGCATTCCCTCTGCTATTCCCTCGACCCTCCACAGCCTGAAGTGCACAGCTGCTTTTTTCACGCAGTGAATTCTCCCAGTTGCATCTACAGTTCAGTTTGCTTGAAATGTAGAACATCTCTTTCTGCTTTGATTGAATCTTGAGAAGTTTGCTCTCATTTCCACTATTTTTCAAAGATGTAGCTTTCTATTTAATTTCTATATACAATGTAAATAAAATATCTTCATTATTATGATGCGAAATGGATTAAGGCCCCGGGGCAATCAAATACGCTCATGTTTTCATTTGTACAAGATGTAATAACAAATCCTAATTTTGAAAGCTGGTTATTCTTTGTTATTTAAACTCACTTCTAAGGAACAATTCTTGATGAAAGGTCATGGTGAAAATATTTGCATTTGCAAGGGTGACTTTCATCTCTCATGACATACTTAATCAGAACATAAAAAGATGTAGCTATAAAGGGACAGCATCAATGCTTGCAAGGGGCAAATCTGATTAACTTTCACAATTTTATTTGTTTACCAAATCCACATAATTGTTTGCAAGCTTCCCCTACTCCTCAAAAGAAATGTTTTCATGCTTTTAGATTTAGGAGTCATTGTAGATAGCTTATTGAAGAAGGAGTCTGCCCAATGCACACCAGCTAAAAATGATAAAGAATAGCAACTAACAGGAGAAATATTGTGCAGACATTATATTAAATGATACCTTAAATATTGTGTCCAGTTTTGGTCACCTCACTGTAAGAAACCTACACGGGAAAAATGAAAAGGGTTAGAAACCAGTAATAAATGTGCTTAGAGATCTGTCAGGGTTGACATATGAAGAGAGATCACAGTAACTAGAATTATTTACACTGTAAGATTTGACTTGAAATAGTCCAGAATTTGATATGAAACCTAGTAATTACTTTATATCTTGAAAAAAAAAGAAGGCTCAATGGATAAAATGTCAGGTTCCGTCTTTTCACTTAGACTTACCTTTCTAGTGTTTTTACACATAGTATGCCTAAAGTAAGGGTTTGATCTTGCAGATGCTACCAACTAAAATGCAACTACTGCAAATGAGCATTTGGCATCAATAAACTATTCTTGGTAATCAATTATATGACCAGTCCTATATATCTGTGGTATGAGGCTCTTGGATTTCAAGCTCTTTGGGTCAGAGAGCAGTCTTATTTTTTCTGCAAAGCACCTAGTGCATTATTGTGTGCTATATAAATAATACCGAACCAAAATAGTTCTTCCTGCTGCGGACTCTGGAACTCATTGACTAGATGACTTCCTGTGACAGATAGAATGGCTGGATTCTTGATGCCAAATGTATAATGCTGTGCAGAGGTGAATGTCACAAGGATCAGAGAGGTGTCACCTCTACACAGCGCTGTACATTTGGCATCAAGAGTGAGTAGGCCACCACTAGACTAACCTGTAACTTGCTGCAGTGGGGCAGATGTTATTAATTATGTTTATTCTATAAAAATAAAGGCCAGTGGCTCATTCCTATGATTACCCTATTGGTGTAGCAGTGTGTGTGTCTGTGTGTGTGCCTGTGTGCATCTAATGGAAAGAGATGTCAAGTGCTATTGTTAATTCTAGAAAGCAGTGAGAGTTTTGAGACTATAAAAAACACTCTGACAATGCCCTTTTAAACCTAGTATATTAGAAATGAATAAATTTGAGCAAAATCCACCCGTTTATTTCACAAAGTCTTTAAGAAAAATAAAATCACAACAGCCTCCCCGCCCCCCCCTCTAGTTTAAAAGGCTATTTCAGCTGCAAGATAGCTTACAAAGAGGCTTCACAAACAGGATTGTGCCCTATTAGTTTAAGCAAAAAAAGAAAAAAAAATCACATATATAAATAATCAATATGTAAGAAACCAAACCCTAGTTCCCTGGAGAGGTGGGGAAGTACATTACAGACATATTTGCAGGGGAGACGAGGATGCCAGAGTGATCAGCTGAAAGCAGAAAGAACAGCACAATCCTCCCTTCCATATAGTTAAAAGTATCTGTCAAGCAGCTGTTTTCACGAGCCTCTGCTCTCCGCACACATGACGCTAATCAGACAGTGCTGCTGCTCCTTTCCACCCACCCACCTCCCCACTCTCTCAGTATACACACATTCCCTTTCTGTTTCCTCCTGTAACTTTACCAGGGGAATAGTGTAGTTGCTGCTTCTTGCGGTAGAAGTGTGAGTCAGACCAGAAACAGTGGCTGAACACAAGCTGGTGACTGCTCCCGTTTTGTTTTGTTTTGTTTTGTTTTGTTTTTTAATCTGAAACACTAATTAAAAAGACAAGTAGACACCCCTCTAGTCACATCCTGGAGTACTTATTATGAAGCTTTGCTGTACAAGAGGAACTTTGGGTTACAAGCCAGTGCACTCAACAGTCCTGCCATGAAGCTCTATATTTAGGTAGGTATATGGTTTGGTTTCCCCTCCCCTTCCCTCCCGATTTTAATGAGAATTGCAAACCTGGATCCTTCTGATTGTCCCTGTGAATGATGTTGGTTTGAGTGCTGTAGTTTTGTGCATCAGCTGTCTACAGTGTGTTAGGAAGCTCTAGAAGCTATTAAAGTTATGTGTCAACAAATGCTTTCCTAAGTTCAAACGTTAAATTGTGGACAGCATGGATGTTCTCATTAAAATAAATGTGTGCGATTAGCATGACACTCTAGTACAACAGGGAATTTATGTGTGGAGCTCCAAGTTGTAAAATGAATTGAGCAGCACAAAATCCGTGACTGTTTTCAGCAGTAATGTTTGTAAAAAGTGGTAGATTGTAAAGCATGAATATGCCAAATCAGGTAAAGCACTCAGGAGTAGGGGCAAATGATACGAAAGTCTATACTGTAAGAGTGAACTTTAATGTTATGTCTCCATGCCTCAGCAGTCACGGGTCAATACTGTGAAACACTCCACTGAGTTTTGGGTTGTCCTTGATATTTGTAAGTAGGCTACCACTGCCAGACACTTTGCCTTAATTAGAAGATAAGAGAGTGGGGAACTAAATGGAAAGAAAAATAGTATGAATAAAAATGAAAGACTTAAAATTTAAGAGATGTCGTTTATGAAGGTCCTAGAGCACTGATGTGGGGTTTTAGGAGAGAGAGCTTGACACAATCTTTTGTGTCGCTGCAATCTGCACATTTGTAGAAACCCCCTTTTGTTTGTGTGCATTCTTCAAGGATCGGAAAAGCTGTGCCAGGAGAAATGTTTTAATCATTTTTATCACAGCATGGACGCTTGTTTCTGTCCAGAAGACATCTCAGAATTCCCTTTGATTGTGTCTTTCTGTTCCCAGCAATCTTTTATGGCATTATCCGTTTGAGGAAGGATTGACCTCTTAAACTCTTCCCCCTTTAGCCTTTGGCTAATGCCCAAACTGAAGTGGTACAAATATACTGCATGTTAGCGCTGCCTCACATTACCCTTTACATGCTCCATACATGCTCTAAGCTTATCTTTCTCAACAACAGAAGCTGGGTCAATAAAAGATACTAGCTCACCCCACTTGTCTGGTCACAAAAGGTCATTCTAATCCAGCCTTCCTAGTCTATCTGATCTTTAACCTTGTGAAAAGGGTGCCTGGCAGTTTTCTGGAAGAGGTGTTTGTTTGTTTGCTTGTTTTTGACATTTTGTTCATGCATCTTTCCAAACGCCTTTATATTTAACCTTCAAAGCTGCTTATTTTCAGGCATCAGTTTTGCATCATTTAATCTGACTATGCATTTTGCCATGCTGATCTTAATTACTGTGTTTTAGCTGCTGTCACACAGCAGGAGACTTCATGAAACACTACCGAATTAGAAGTATTATCACCAGTATTCTCCAACAGCTAATTAGTATTCAAGAACAGATCTCTTTTTGAATAAACAAAAGGAGGGGGTGTGTCCAAGTGAGGGTGGCATTGGAGGGGATAAGGAAATTGGTTCCCCTGGAAAAACTTTGCTGTGTGAACTGCCAGAAGTAGCTGAGAAAGTACTTAAAAGTGATTCTAAACAAGAGACAGAATATATTGCACACAGCTACTGTGGTCCACATTTGGAGTTCTGCTTTAAATAAACAGGAAAATATGTTGAAAATTGTCTTTTGATAATAATGCTGATTGGTTAAAATTAAATAAATGATATACGGCAGCTCTAAAATACACTAAACATGCCATAAAGAACCTCTGTAAATTAAAAATCTCTGCAGCCTGCCAAGGCATGACTGGTGGGCACTGTCTGATTCTCACCACTACAGATTAACTCTTTGGCAACCTGGATTTTAAGTCTTTTCACAACCTGGATTTTAAGTCTTTTAAAAAGCCACATGTAGACTAAGATATATAAAAACTGTAACTTTACACTGAATTCACTTTTTGTATCCAGGCAACATTTCTTGACATTTGTTTGGAGCAGTGGACTGAGAGGGCTTTTGGGTTCTGTTTGTTGGTTCTATCAAACATTTCCTCTGAATTTTTCTGTGTCACAATTTACACCCTTGTAAAATGAGAATACAGGGATGCTATGAAACTGAATTAGTGTTTGTTAAGCACTTTGGGCTCTTCAGAGGAAAAAGACTCTTGAAGGAGCCTAAGGGTAAACATCCCAGCATATGCT
This sequence comes from Pelochelys cantorii, assembly GCA_032595735.1. Classification (NCBI taxonomy): domain Eukaryota; kingdom Metazoa; phylum Chordata; order Testudines; family Trionychidae; genus Pelochelys; species Pelochelys cantorii. The sequence continues at coordinate 103,574,702 of CM064327.1, forward strand.
AGTCAAATGTTTTGCTGGTATTGCTTTGTGTGTCAAAATGTGTGACCCTTTCATTCATCTGTAAATGCTCAAAGTAACAGCTGTGCAAACCCTGTCCTTGATTATATGCTGATACATCTTATATCATACTGAGTGGAACTGCTAGCACTGTATTCATGAAAACTTAAAAATGGTAGCTGTTTGCACTGCATTAAACCTGATCAAGAGGATGTATAACTTTCACAATATATACTTAATCAGAAATGGGCCACAGCTGCCTTCTTGCCAGCTAACTAGGAAGGAACAGGGGTAAAAGTAAAGCACTTCTTTTTATGAAGAAGAAGAGAAGGAAAGCTTCCTGATCTTACTTTATGCTTTATGTGCAGCAGTGGCTAGCAACACTGTCATGAACAACTCATTTACTAGGGTAATTTTTGTCTGCCAAACTAAGCTGACAATGAATGACAGGCAGCTAGTGTTTGTGGTCATTCAACCAGCAAAGAATACCAGCTGAAAATGGGCAATGAAGGAACTGAATGTAGCACTGCCTTTGAACCATGCACACACAGCTGGTCCATGGATGTAGATGGGTATGGGTAGTAGTGTCATACAGGCTGTTGTCATGATTGTCAGCCTCAAGTTATATGGTTACTGGATGATTGCATTAGTGAAATGTTAAGAATTTTGGGTGGTATTCTCTCTGTTAGCAGGAGCTTGTTTTTTCTGATATTCGCTCTGCTTCATTCACTTCCCACTACCGTTCTCATGATTTGGTTAAGGACATTTTCTTAGGTAGAGAATCTGATTATAATGAAGAAGAGAGACAGATTTGCCTCTTGCTCCTGCTGGTTTTACACAGATATATTATCAGTAACTTCAACAGAATTATGCCTGATGTGCACCAGTCAAAGTCAGCAAGGAACACTGGGCTACAGTGCATTAAAAATGTCTTTTGATGAAAGACTAAATTTTTCCCAGTATAAATCCAGAGTAACCCCTCTGACTGCAGTGGATTGACCTCAGATTTACATTGGTGTGAACAGAAAGCAGAACATAACCTTCTTCCAGAGGTGTAAATCCCAAATCGAATGCTCCTCCATGGCTGAAAATCTCTTTGAAAGATGGAGATAGTGGTTAAAAACTCACTTGACCCCTGAACTACTGTGGGACCAGTGGTTGGCCAGTTCTCTCCCTGAGGTGAAGAGTGTTGGTTGAGGAAATATGGCTAAAGCAGTGGTTCTCAACCTGCGGTCCAATCGGCACAGAGCTACGGCCCATGTGACATCCACAGGGCCATACATGTAGTATTGGATATGGCCCACAATGGTAAATAGGTTGAGAACCACTGGGCTAGAGTGCTCAGCAGATGATACATTGAGACCCTATTAGCAGGACACCTACTGAATCCTAAGTGAGCAGTTGGCTGTTTCATTAGCAATAAGTGATGCAGCTGGGAGAGTTGTTGAAAAGAGACAGTTACCGAGCATGCCTGCGTTTTTCTGGTGGTAGCCTGGTGATCAGTTTCTCATTTTCAGATCTCACACCAAAACAGCCATTCTTTCTCCAGTCGCCTTGCCTGGTAGAGCTTGCACGAGAAGACAGAGGGTAGCAGCAATGGAAACAAAACATGTCCTCCCCCGGGGTAAATGATGCAGAGGCTCCCACAGCAGCAGGAACTGGCAGGGGGAGAGGAGCTGTAATTTCCATGTCCTTATGGCAGCAGGGTAAATCAAGTCCACTTTGGTATCAGAGCTGCCCCTACTGGTGCTGATGCCCTAGACAGCCCAGCACTGGTACCCTTCCTCTGGGGCAGGAGTGGCCACTCTGCATATGAGTGGGGGTGGGGGCTGAAGCTGTGAGGAAAAGTGGTTGCCAACTCTCCCATACCGGATGCCATTTACTGTAGTGACATCCAATCCGGGAGAGTTAGCAAGCTGGAATGTGGCCAGGAAGGAGGCATAATCTGGAGGAAAGTGCTGCTTCTTTCCAGCCACCTGCTGTGCAGCTGCCCCCTACTCCATCTGAGTCCTCCGGCCTGCAAGGGCCAGTCACTGCCACCTGGTGAGTAGGGGGCTGGACACTGAGCTTTGTGGGGCAGCTGGGGGATGGGATGGCTGGACCAGCACTGGGCTAGGGAGGCAACTAGGGGATGGGGGCGGGGGTGCTGGACCAGTGCTGAGCCAGGAGGGGAGAGGGGCCAGAATATAGGGCTGGGGGGGTGGCCAGAGTCCTTATGCAGCATGCGGCTACCTAGGGCACCATGAAATTTGGAGCAATTTGGTGCTCTAAGTTTCATGATGACAGAAGTGGCTACATGTTTTGCATATGGGTAGGGACGGCTTTCTTTGGTATTAACCACTGCTCACCATCACCAAAAGAAACCCTGACTGCAAAGAATAACACATGCCTACTTCTGTATAGCTGCAAGGTACTGATTATCACTGTGTGTGATGCCACCCCGCCCCCTGTTCCTATTGAAGTCTTTGGCAGTTTTGCCATAGACTGCGGTGGGAGCAGAATGACATTGTTTAAAAAGCAACCACCCGTGCAGGCCATCTTGCTAACAGGAAGTTATGGAGAAAAAGTGGCAACCCAGACTGTTCCTTAACAGCTTTTGGTATCTGCTACCAACAATTACAGGTGCTTACCTTGGTCTTTTTTACACAAGCTCTGGATCTAATGCCCCTATAAGATGTAAATTTTTTAAGCACAAAGCAACAACAGCAGCTAATTTATTTTTTAAATTGAATTTTTTGTTGCTCTTGTGGCACAGGAGTATTCTGTAATCCCACCCTCCCCCGTGTAAACACAAAAGAAATGATAGATTAGCCACAAAGCATGTAGGTGCCTTTCTGCTTTTCAGTAGAAGGAACAAATTGAAACTGACAGTTTTTGTGGAACCAGTGCATTACTTGAAGTATTCACAATAATACATTTAATCTCCCAGCCTTTTAAATCCTCAGAAGCACTGTCTATAGTCCATAGTGCATCTAGTTAGATGACCTGGACTGACAGAGTGAGCCATCTCATTACTGATATCCCACTGCTCACAATATGCACTTCTCAAACACTCAAACATTCTGATTAACTACAGTAGCTGGAGCATGGGAGTTCAGGTCAGCCTGCTGTTAACACCATATCTATTTCAGGTAATCACTTGTGCCAATCTGATTTTCCAAGTGAAATAGCAGTTTAGCCAAATCACGTAAGAGATTGGTCAAACTTAACCTTGTCCAAGAAGACGCCTTTAAATCGAAAACCACAAAACTACTGTCGGCTAGAGCTGCTTTTGGATTTGCAACAAAATTTTATCAGGATGTATATGATAAAGTTATGGGATTAACCTACACATTAGTTTTGAGAAGAGTTCATGTTGGTAGTAGGGTCATTCAGGATAGACATAGTATTTAAGCCTCTGCATTCAGGATAATCAAAGAGTGAACTCGTGGTCAATCTGATGGAAACAAGCAACTAAGCAAATAGCCATAGAAGAGTTTTGTTTCAACATATCAAGCAAAATCAGGGATTTTCCTGAAATTCTCCTGAATTCCCCCATTACCCTTCCAGTGGTCAAACCAACAAGAACAACATACCAAGAAGTTACCAACATCATCTGAAGTTTCACGTGTTGTATTTACATCCAAACAGCCCAAAACACAAAAACAGCTACCTACTGAAGAAACAGTCTCTACAACTTAAAGGCAGTTCCTGATGTCTGTTGGTCAAACTTTTCCATTTACTGAAGTTAGAAAGGATGGCTATTAGTGCAATGCTTGCAAAAAAGCATATGAAGGACAAGAAGCAACTGGCTTAAATTATGGCAAAAGAGTTTAGGTTGGACATAAGGAAAAAAATCCTGTCAGGTAGTTAAGCACTGGAATAAATTGCTAAGGGATGTTGTGGACTCTCCACCATTGGAGGTTTTTAAGAGCTAATTAGAAAATTATCCATTAGGATTGGTCAACATAATACTTAGTTGTGCCTTGAGTGTGGGGGATTGGACTAGAAGAACTCTCAAGGTCCCTTCCAATTCTATGAATCTATGATCTATTCACATAGCGGTTGTATGAGCTACAGAATCTTCTAAAGACATTTAAAACCCCATAAATTTAATGTCTTCATTATACTCTTTTTTGCAAGAGTCGTCCAAAAAGACTAAACATCTTGGAAAAATAGAAGATGCTCTAAGATTGAAGTTTAGATTAGTTAAACCTTGGAAAGCCCACTGGTTTTCTCATGAGTGATCCTTGGCTGTTTTAAAATTAATGCAGCCATTATTACTGCCTTTGGCAAGTATTTGCCCAGATGGGATTAGGAATATTAAAATGCATTTTTTTTATAAACATGTAACCCCTGAAATTTTCAGCAGTTACATGTAGGGGTGGGGAAAGGTGGCTCCATGGGAGCCGCATGCCCCTCTCTACCTTTTAGCTGGCTCCCTGCATGCACCAGCTCTCACCTCCCCCCTACACTGCTGCCTCTGATACAGAGGCAGCAGTGCAGGCGGGGTGGAGGAGGGCAGGCAGCTCTGCTGGCTCCCCACGTATACCAACTCCTGCCTGCCTCCTGTGTGCTGCTGCCACTATATCAGAGGCAGCAGTGCGAGAGGTGGGGGGCAGGTAGCTCCCTGGGAACCGGTGCTCAAGTGGAGCCCACTTAAAAACCAGCTTCTGGCATGCGCCGGCTCCCACCTGCTTGCCCCCACCCCCATGCCTCTGATACTATTTAGATATATCCCATCTAGGGATATGAGAGTGTGCACATTTAAACAGTTACACACAAGGGACACCCCCCCCCATGCTGCTGCCTCTGATACAGAGGCAACAGCATGGGGGGAGGGGCTTGTGTATAACTGTTTAAATGTGCACACTATCACATCCCTAGGTGGGATAAAATGATTAGGCTAATGCACTTCTTATGCTACATGTAGTGAAGACAGTGGCCATTCTCTCTTGTAAGTCTACCACTTGGTTAAAACAACACCCTCCAGCCATCTGCTACAACAGTACTAGATCTGTGTCCAACAATAAAAGCTCCACTTGGATCAATCAGCGAGAGCTCCATTGAAAATATACTGGAAAAAGCAAAGACTACACTTATATTGAATTAAGTGAAGAGGAAAGAAGTATTTGTGAGATCAGCTGAAAAAGTACACTGACTTGATTCTCACAAATCTACAACAGCAACTTCTGGATTATGCTCAACCTGTATGGAGCTTTTATCGATGCCTGTTTATAAAACACTGATAGTGGAGTGGAATGTGGCATTATGAACAACAGGGCTGCCATGTGATCAGGACAAAATAGAGAATTTGAACACAGAGTGGAATAGCATGCAACAAAGGAATGACGATTTAACTTCAATTTATTTTTTAATCACTAGTGCTTTGTTCCAATCTTTGTGCTGTGTTTCCTGGGTTGAAAGAAGTAGGAATTCATCTCTTGCTACTCCCAGTCATGACAGCTACAGCTGAGTGTTCTTTTTCATTATTAAATAAAATTTTGTGTTCTAAAAGACCTTGGCTTCTACCTCATCAAGTGAATGAATTAATACGCATATCAATTGAAGGACTAGAATTATTAGACATACAAAAAGCCACCAAAGATGAACACTTTGAGAAGCTCATCATCAGAGTGATGCAAAATTATAAGAAAACAAGGATGTAGATGTAGTCCTTGGAAGATTTGAGTAGCCAACTTCAATTCCTGTGATGATTTTAAAATATGAATTAAGTCTAATGTGAAACATTTTTCAGTTTTTACAATGGTGCGATGCAGCCCACTTTCACCCTAATGATTTCATCCTTCATACCCCTCCTGTAAATTTGAACCCCTGAGGATACTCAGAGATCTTCCAGGGGATACATTAGCTCATCTAGATATTTGCCTAGCTTTACAACAGGCTACATAAAATGCACTAGCCAAGTCAGTACAAACTAAAATTTCACACAGATGATGATTTGTTTATACTGCTCTATATAGTATCAATTGAAATATTAGCACAATATTTTTATTCCAATTGTTTTTATAACGAAGGTAAAAATGAGAGAGTATGCATTTTTCAGTAATAGTGTGCTGTGACGCTTTCATGTTTTTATGTATGATTTTGTATGCAAGTAGAGAGTATTCAAGACAAATCAGACTCCTGAAAGGGATACAGTAGTCTGGCAAGATGAGAGTCATTGCTCCATGTTATAGTTTCTTTTCACTGTGCAATTATCCAGTGATTTTTTTCTCTCCCCTTTCCCTTTTTTTTTAAATGGGAAGATTTGGAAAACTACTGTAACTTCGCCTTTATGTATATAACCAAATATACAATGTTCATATTTATATATTCATTGTGCTTTTTGTGCAAATACTAAATTCACTTTTTATGGTATGGGACTTCTTACACTAGCCACAATTTAGGGCCTCAGAATGCCATAATCCGGTCCTGCTGTGCACAGGTATAAATGACAACACAAATTGCAAGGCAGTGGAGAATAGGGCTAGCCAAAAGCTTTCCATGCAACTGTTTTGACAAAAAAATGGGGTTCTCAACAAAATGAAATATTTGGCAAAGTATGTCTGCTTTTCAGAGTTTCAATTTTTTTTCCACTGAAAAATGAAAATGCTCTACATTTCTGTCATTCTACAGACTGTCCTCACTATAAGTACAAGATACGTTCCAAAAAACTTGGACTTACAGCGAAACAACTTAAAGTGGGGAAATTTTTTCCCGCAGCTGACTTGCATTTGTGCAAACTGATTTTTTCCTCCCCGACTTAAGAGCAGAGAATGGGAGGACTTATAACACATCAGTTCCTACAAGCGTCAATTACTTGAGTGAGGAACGGATGTATGCCAGGACTACTTATAGCAGGGACGCCCTGTATTTTGTTTCAGATATGTCATCACAGTGCCTCATGGGAGGGGTAGTTCAACTGCCTATCATTTCCATTCTCCTTGATGAGCCAGGATCTCCAGCTGGACTTATTTCATTTTCCATTATCCACTGCTTCCCTTCATCAAGAGGGGAGCCCATGGTGTATCATGGAACATCTAGTTTGACCAAGGAGCTCCACCTGTATAGAAAATGGGAGCATGAGATGCTATAGCAGCATTTCTGAATTAAAAGCGCACATTTCAGTTCTCAAATTCAGTGTTTTCTTCAGAGCCACCACACAAGTTCTCATGGAGAATCAAGCCCAGTAAATTCAATGTAATGGATCCCACACCAGTTGTTACTCACACAGCAAGTATAAATTGCATAAAGTGAGCAACGTATGCATTCATACAAATCACTTCATTTTTGTGTGGGAATGAGGGAGTTGCTATCCTCACATGACACATGTGGTTTTAGTTTTTCAGTCATTACCCTAGTTTAGTGCTAGAGAAAGGTTCCTTGAGACCTTTGTGTTCTCAATCAGTTTGATTCTTTGTTAGAACCATATTCTATCTGTGAAGGTATCAATACATGATCACTGTAGCATCCAAACACTTCAGAATCTGATGGTTAGTGCTCCCATGTAATCACCACTAAAACAAGAGTTTAGCTACATTCACTGTCAAAAGAGAAGAACACCAGTAACTCTGAGCAAACAGGACACTATAGCAAATGGTTAAATGGCCTCTTTTTTTCTGCTTACAGCATGACACCCTCTTAATATCTTTTATTCCCCTTTGAATCTGAGAACTCTGCCATCCCAGCAAAAGAAGGGGGGGGGGGTGTGGCAAAGGGTGATGTTACTGGAGTGCAAGCCATCCTGTGAATCCTACATGAGCCTTAACAGCATGCCAACTTCACAGTGAATGTTTTTAATGACAGAATGTGAGAAAATAGAGTGTTACAAATTCATGCAGCCTTAATTTATGCAAGGAAAAATTATACAGGATAAATACCTTGCAATTCAATAATAATGAATGCAGTGAGATCTGATTAATCCATGCTTAGTTTATCCATAAGTTTCTGTATCTAAAAATTTTAGTAGTAACCATAGGTGCTATAATAACTAGGGGTGCCGAGGGTGGTGCTGCCATACAAAGCTTGAAGTGGTTTCAGTTATATATACAGGTTTTGCAGTTTGGTTCAATGGTTCTTAGCACCCCCTCTGTACAAATTGTTCTGGCACCCCTGGGAGTAACTAATCTTGTACCATGTACAGAGTGTACTATTGGCTTATACTGAGGGTTTGATGGTTTTTTTTATTTAAATCTGCATTACAAATGGAGTTAACTGATTTGGATTTACAAGGTCTGATTGTAATTACTATAGCAAGAACTAAATCATGTTCACAAGATTATCTGTCTACATGCTGTATATAAGTAGAAGTAAATACAAAGGCATATAAAGATCCAAAATATCTTTCAGTAACACAAGCGCACTGATGTAACACAAAATTTTGCCTATATAATGTAACTAATCTATAATGCATTTAAAATGCAAGTCTAATTATAATTAATTTTGGGGAGAGGAATTTTTGTCTTTTCTTCTTAACTAACCTCCTCCTCTTTGCTCCAAGGAGCAGAACTGAAGGGAAGTAAAGACCTTTATGGAAAAGATTATGGAATTCAAGAGAAAATAACCTTTTCATAGAATCTTTGAACCATCCTGCAGAATTTGATAGAGAATTATATCCCTGCTACAGAATTCTATAGGATGATTCAGAAAACCTATACAAAGGGGATAGACGACATTCTGGGTACAGCTGTAGAAGGTTTTAAAGTAATTTCCATAGGACATTTGGATTTCTTTAATATTCTTCTGTGACATTTTGGCTGAGGTCTGCATGGTAACAGGTCTAGCTGGCTAGTGGATGTGTGGAAGGTCAGGGTGCTGTACCTTAAAGTTGAGGTCATTACTACATTATGGCCTCCTATATGTTTCAGGATTTAACAGTTAGGATAATGTTGGGCATATGAGTAATAACCTTCAATGGGATTTTGAAGACAAATCCTAACATTTTACATATCTACACTAAAACCCCAAAACTCTTCTAATTTAACATTCAGTTTTCTAATATAAATTCTCATAAGCAAGAAAGTGAAAAAGTAAGATTTGAACACACAGCCTGAACTCATCCCCGCCATGCATGTACATTGTTATAATACAGCGTTTAACTGCATGAGTACATCTATAGATGAAGTTTCTCAGGCATTTATCCTGTAGCCTAAAGATGAATAAACAACACACAGATGATGTGGAAGTAGATGAATCACAGGTCTGGTTTGTATTTATGTAGGTCCTATTGAAATGGGCACATTTGTTAAGTGTTGGAAAGATCAAATTAAATATTTTGTTATAATGTATTTGGTACAAGACTATATACCTCTAAGGAATGTATATGTGTGTTATAAAGGAAGGCTAATGCAGTGGCTATGGCTGTAGCCTAGGACTTGGGATAAATGGGTTCAGTTCCCTGCTCCAGCACATAGTTCCTGTATGACCCAGGGTAAGTCACTTAGCTGCTCCATGCCTGAGTTTCCCATCTGTAAAAGAGCAATAATGCTGTTTCCCTACCTCACAGGGGCATGGTGAGGATAAATTCATTGCAGATTGTGAAGTGCTTTTAGATTTAAGTATAATATATTGTCCTAAAACATCTGTGTGCCTTTAATAACATAGTAATGAGCAACGTATCATTAATTCACCATGCAAAACAGAATTACCTTATTACCATTCTTTTTAGTTAATCTTGTAGCCATTAAAAGTCTTTATCATTTTAATGACTTGAAGATGATATTTTATGCTCTGTTCATTGATAAGCCTATTTAATTTCTCTACTTTGTCTTGTGCACACACTGCTGAAATGAATACTAAGTACAAACACAGTTTGTTGATTCTGGATGGAAGACAACAAATAAATTTCCATTGCCAGAGCAATACAGTAGGTATTGTGGCAATTCTGCATCAAAGTTAGCACAGTTTACTTTCTCACACACACAAAAATGTGGCTACATTAGCCCTATACCAGTACTCTGCTACGGACACCCTGGAATGAGGGCTACAGCAGAAAAATTACCAACAGACAGGATTAACAAAGCTGCACTCCCAAGGACCACTTTATCTTAAATCCTTCTCCTGTTAGTTTACTCTTCCTGTCAATATCTTCTTTTCTAGTCCCTTGGTGTGTAAATTACACCTTTGTTTTATAGATCCACTGAACAAAAAAATCTGTGAAAACTGCACTGGTTTACCACTTAATGTTTGATATGTAACTTACAATTACTGTTTAACATCACCATGGATGTGGACTTGCACTGGAGTTGGGCCTACATCAGACTTGCTGGCCAACTGCTTCCCTAATTGACTCTTCTGTCTATCGCTTGATAGTTCTGATGAGTAAAGAACATTACTTGCACCGACTGCTTATGTACGGCAGCACTTGCAACCTGATGTAGAATACACTTTTTTTAGGAATATAAAATTTGTGACAGTAGCTCCAACTATTGGCCCCTGTTGTCTGGTGAGCTGAATGTGAAATTTTGTATAATGCATCCAATTGCATAGGGCTTGTTCATGCAGTTAGTAAGGAAATTCCTTCAAGAGCCTTTCCTTAGTTTGGCCCCTCAAACCTGTGTTCACTGTAAATATTGCAATATTCTGCTCAATTGGTTACAGTGCAACACTATTAAAGTCACCATTTTGCACCTATATCAGTAGTCTTATGTGGATTGAATGATGGATGGAATTTGAGCCCAAATTAGTCGTTCTTGGCATAGTTTTTAGGTTTGTTATTTATTAGTATTCTATCCATATATCTACTTAACTTACTAACACTGGCGCTTAGAGTAGGAGGGTTTTTTTCCGCCATTTTTAAAAAGCACTTTATAGATTCTATAAATGACAAATATCAATCAAACAATGGTCAGTACAGCCTTATTTAAGATGTACACAGAAATCATTAATCAATTACATAAGAAAGCTTGATGATATATAAAAGATAGTAATAATAAAGTGAACAAAAGATTCTGCAAATTTTGTATGAATTTATTTAATTTTAAAAACAAAACAAATGAAGATGAAAATCAAATCCAGTCAGGTGCCTCATTCTGCTCTCTCAATTACACTCTTACAGTGGCCCAAGTTTTGCTTATTTACATCACTGTAAATTCAGTGGAATTACCCTGTATTTATGCTGGTGTAATGGAATAGAATCAGACACATCCGTCACTATATTTCATACTCCAAGTCAGCTGTCAGTTTAAAACAAATCTAGAGGCTTAAAAATGAAAGCAATGACTAAGAACCCATCTGTGAAGTGGGAGCCCCTTAGTACCTACAGAAAATCATTTTTCCTTGTCTAGTTACACTATTTTATGCATGTTAAACAAAGGTTTAGGAACACAGGAACAAATGCTGTTGGTATTTCTTTGAGGGCAAAGCAAGCAGGGGAAAGAACAGTGCATGCTACAATGCCAAAAAAAAGCAGGCATCTATTATGCACTCCAATAAAAGAAGTGAATAAAACAATGGCGAGAACTACAGGGAATAAATTAATAATGGTACTGTGCAAAAACAGGGACAAATACTGCTCGTCTTACTTGACATCTGTTGGAGTTGCATGTTAGCAAGGCAAGCAGGTTTTGGTCCCAAAGGTATATATTAATCATAATTTGAAGAGGATATTATCGGGTTAAAATCCTAGCACTGGTTCTGCTGTCATACTGGTGCAAGTCAGCCCTAGTTCTACTGCAGTCAGTGGATTTACATCAGCATAAAACTAATGTGAATGCAAGAATCAGACCCCCTATATTTTTACTTATATATTTTACCCAAATTACTTTACCGTATTGCTGCTAACTTGGATTGTTAAAATTAAAGAGTTTTCAGTTATTTGTGCTTTTGTGTGGAAGTATTTCAGATGAATTATCTAAGGATTTCTCCTCTGATGTTTTTAGCCTGAAAGAAGGAGTCTACCAATTTTTTAAAAAATATATACAATAGATCATCGTACGCACTTTTGACCTGGAGACTATTTAAACTGAGAAAGGAGATAAGCCTTCAGATAAGTCACCCCAAATACTAATATTTTCAGTGGAATGAGAAATGAGACTCAAACCCCCTGGATAATGGACAAAGGTCTCTCTCAGAGGATGTTGCATATGTCAGCAAGGCAGAGCTGGCAGATACCGGTCAACCTAGCAGTTTTGTTTCTGCTGGAGATGGAAGGAGGTTTCTAGTAGCCTTTCGTCAAAAAACTACTGTCATTGGAAGCAGCAGTGGTGGGGATAGATTGCAACAACCTCCTTCGCTCCCATTCATAATCCAGCAGCAACAGTCAGAGGAAGTGAGTTCTCATTTACAGTTCAGTCTCTGTAATGTTGGTTTTCCACAGCAATATTGCTGAAACCATACAAGCTCATCTAGCTGTTTTCCTGCACACTCAAGGTAACATGATCTCACAGCTCCTACCAGCCGCACAGTAGATATAGTCCTGGGATGTGTGCTTCTTAATCTGTATCTGCGGCTATTTAGGAATATCTCAATGCTTTTGATTCAGATGGAACAAGTGCAAATGACTTTGTTCTGGCAGCCACGTGTAGTTAATCAGATGGTGCTCACATGCTCAGACAACCCCAGTAAGAGAACAGGAACCCAATCACAAGACCATCGCAAACCTTAATATCTTCTCCTCCGAGTTCAAGGCATATTTATTGGACCTTGCGTTCTGCAATATAAACACATTGCAACATGTCTACTTAAAACGACCTCTCTCAGGAAGTTACGCCACTACAAACACTTCTCCCCCAAGGGAGAGGATGAAAGAACAAACACTATGTGACCAATGTTACTCATTTTGCTTAATGCAGTTCTGAAAAGACACTTAGATACTATTTGCAACATGAAAACTTATATGGAAAAGAACAGTATTTAGGAGCGCTAGGGGGCTACGCCCCTGGCTCGCTATATTCGCCAGCCCCCCTGTTGGCCGGGGTGGCTCTTTGCCCCCCACCCAGCCTCCGGGAAGGACCAGGCCAAGGCTACCCAGCCCCAGCTCTTCTCCCCCTGCTGCCACCATGAAGGGTCTGATGCTGCCCTGGCTCTTCCCCGTCTGCCTCAGCCACCGGGCAGGGCCCAGCCTCAAGGCTAACCCCTCTCCTCCCCCCCCCCCCCAGCCACAAGGAGGGACCAGGCTGAGGCCATGCTGGCTCTTGGGGGGGGCACCCCTTGTATCTCCCCTGGCCACTGGGGGGGGGGGGTTTGAGGTGGCACATGGCTCTACCCCCAGCCACCAGGCTGAGGCCACTGTAGGCCCAGCGTTCGCAACTTTCCCCTCCCTCCCCCCCGCGGCCTCTTCCCCTGGCTGTCAGGAGGGGCCAGGCCCAGCTTTACCCTTGGCCTGCCGGAGGGGCCGAGCCCAAGTTGCGCTGAGCCCGGGTTTCCCCCTGGCCACTGGGAAGGGGAGGGCCGGGGCTGCAGGCTGCCCCAGCCCTCCACGTGGGCCTGGGAAGGACCAGGCTGAGAGTGGGTAGGGCTTGGCTCCTGTGGATGCAGAGTGATGTGATCACGTCACTCTGTCATCCCACAGGAAAAATTTTTTCATAGCTATAGATAGAGAGAAGGCTTGGTGAAGACTAAACTGGGTTTGACAGGGCAGCAATGCATGGCAGCAGTCAAGAGCCAGTACACTCGGGGCACCGGCTGCCACCCCACATGTAACCATGTAACTGCTGAAATTTTTAGCCAATTACACACATTTTAACATCCCTAATATATACCTATATATAAGAATAAGTGGAATAAGAATCCAAGGAATTATAGACAAGTCCATCAAACCATCAATATGTAAGTTCCTAGAAGAAAATAAGGTACTTAGCAACTGTCATTGGGGATTTGTCAAGAACAAATCTTGTCAAACCAACCTAATATCCTTCTTTGACAAGGTAACAAGCTTTGTGGATAGGAGGGAAAGTAGTACATGTCATATCTGGACTTTATATAAGGCTTTTGATACTGTCTCTTATGACCTCATAAATTAGAAAAATATAGCCTAGATGAACATATTCCAAGTTGGATGCACAACTGGTTAGAAAACCTCTCTCACAGAGTAGTTATTCATGTTTCACAATTGAACTGACAGGGCATATCAAGTGGAGCCCCATGGGGATCTGTCCTGGGTCTGATCCTATTCAGTATCTTCATCAATTATTTGGATAATGGCATAGAGAGTACACTTCTAAAATCTGCAAATGGTAGCAAGTGGGAAGAGGCGGTAAGTGCTTTGGAGGACAGGATTAGAAATCAAAATGTTTTTGATAAACTGGAGATGGTCTGAAATGAATAGGCTTAAATTCAGTTAGCAGAAATGCAAAGTGCTACAGGAAATGACTGTCTAGGAAGGAGTACTTCAGGAAAGGATAGGGGGTTTATAGTGATTCACAAACTAAATGTGGGTCAACAGCATAATACCATTGCAAAAAAAAAAGAAGTGAACATCACTCTAGGTATTAGGAGTGTTTTAAGCAAGGCATGAGATAGAATTGTTCCCCTCTATTCAGAACTGAGACATTAGCTGCAGTATTGTGTACAGTTCTAAGCACCATATTCCAGGAAGGATGTGGAAAAACTGGAGAAAGTCCAGATCAGAGCAACAAAGCTGACTGAATATCTAGAAAACCTTCTCTATGAGGAAAAGTTGAACAAAATGCAGTTGTTTAGTTTTGAGAAGACAAGACTGAAGAGGAGATGTGATAAGTCTTCAAATACATAAAATGTTATAAAGAGGAAGGTGATAAATTATTTTTCTTAACCACTGAGGACAGGACAAGGAGGCTTAAAATTGCAGCAAAGGTTAGACATTAGGAAAATCTTCCTCACTGTAAGGATAGTTAAGCACTGGACCAAGTTATATAAGGAGATTATAGAATCTCTGTAATCGGAGATGTTTCAGAACAGGTTAGATACACACCCATCAAGAATGATATAGATAATACTTTGTCCTGCCTCAATGCAATGGATTGGAGTATATGACCCACCAAGCTCACTTCCAGTCCTACACTTCTATGAAATAGCCAGGAAAATGATTAATCTACTCCAGTTTCCTGCTGCATACAGATGTTTGGGAGGAAGAGGAAAGAAACCCTTCCCTGGCAGTGATATGATAACGTGTCCCCCAGAAAAGCTTCCTCCTGAACTCAAAAGTTGAAAGGTGGCTAATGCTCTGATGCACTGGAAATGTTTATCCCTTCTACAGTTTATTATGTTAACACTTCTTGTAATAGCTCTGAATAGTCTTGTTATCCATATACATGTCTATTAAAATTGTAATTACCCATTACATGTAAGTTAACTTTCTAAAATGATCTGGGAAACATGCATCCATGCCTTCTAGGAGTCTGATGACCTTTAAATCCACAAATACATGACAGTTCACATACACTCTCTTTGGGTGGGTAATCAAAGCTTATCAAAAGAGTCGGAATGACGAAGATAGAAAGTCAATCAACTACAAATGCCATACCATCAGTTAAATGCTGTATAAATCC
This sequence comes from Pelochelys cantorii, assembly GCA_032595735.1. Taxonomy (NCBI): domain Eukaryota; kingdom Metazoa; phylum Chordata; order Testudines; family Trionychidae; genus Pelochelys; species Pelochelys cantorii. The sequence goes on from CM064327.1 coordinate 103,590,148, forward strand.
TAAACCAAATCATGCAGAGTTTTACTGGAGCAATGCAAAAAGTACTGTACCTGGCTGGATGAGAGAAGACTCTGCTCTTAGTAGATCTGTTTGTTTCTTTGTTGGATTAATTATTTTTACAAATGCATGTTCGTAAGAAGGATTTTATTGCAATGAGTTTTACATAATTATGCTAATTAGTCTGATAGACAGAATAAATGAAGGCAGTGCAGAGCCTTTTGGTTCATTGTATTCAAGAAGAGGACAAATTCATTGATCAGACACATCCTTTTATCAAAAACACCGAGGAGTCCTGTGGCACCTTAGAGACTAACAGATTTATTTGGGCATAAGCTTTCGTGGGTAAAACCCACTTCATCAGATGAATTTGAGTGGAAGTAAGTGGGTTTTATCATGAAAGCTTATGCCTTAATAAATCTATTAGTCTCTAAGGTGTCACAGGACTCCTCATCGTTTTTGCAGATACAGTCTAACATGGCTGCCCCTCTGATTCTTTTGTCAAGTTTCCTATTATGTGCTGATTTTAGTATGCAGATAGAATCATCGATTCTTCGTATAGGTTTATAGTTAACTCAGTTAATCATGATAGTGAACTTGACTACCCAATCACAATCTGAACAGACGGTCTTCCCTGCCATATTATATAACATTAACCTATAATGGGTAGAAACTTCTAAGGATGTTAAAGACTAGTTGACTATTCCATAAGCATTTGCTTATCGGATAGTCTTTTGAATAGTCAACTAGTCGATAGACACTTCTGCATTCCTCCTTTGAAATGTACAAGAGCCCCAGCAGGAGCTCTTGTACATTTCAAAGGAGGAATGCAGAAGTGCCTGTGGACTAGTCAATTAACTGCATTTTAACATCCTTAGAACCTTGCATACATGACACTAAGCATCCTTCTGCAGTCAGACCACTGTCAGTTCTGTGCCTACAGGTGCATAGTGGAGAACTCCTCAGCACAGAGACTATGCCTTCCAGATATCTGACTGTAACATCACCCCAGCATAGCTGTATCTCAGTCCTAACTGGGGCCCCTGGACATAATACAAGTGAATATTAATATAAACAATAGAGTCACAAAATCTTAGCTTCAAGTTTGTTTTAAGGACATGTGGCCTTCAAGGTCTTTTTTGCCTCTTGTTTTGGTTAATATAACTATGTTTGAAGAAAATGATTGGCTCTTTTTGTAATGGTATCTTCCACACACCCCTTTTATATACAGTAACTGTTCACTTAACGTTGCAGTTATGGTTTTGAAAAATGTGTTAAGTGAATCCAGTTTCCCCAGAAGAATTAATGTAATGGGGCAGGGGATTAGGTTACAGGGATTTTTTTTTGAAAGACAAAAGGCATTATATACATAAGCAATACAAATGTAAACAGTTTTAACTAAGAAATGTAATACCAGTATAAGTTTTAAACAAAATTTAATACAGTACTCAGCAATGCCTTTTAAACAGAAATTAAAAGGCACAGTGACTAGAGCCAAATCCCTGCACGCTGCATGGAAACTTTTTAAAGACACCATAATAGAGGCCCAACTTAAATGTATACCCCAAATTAAAAAACATAGCAAGAGACCTAAAAAAGAGTCACCGTGGCTTAACCACCATGTAAAAGAAGCAGTGAGGGACAAAAAGGCATTTTTTAAGATGTGGAAGTCCAAGCCTAGTGAGATAAATAGAAAGGAACATAAACACTGTCAAATCAAGTGTAAAAATGTAATAAGAAAAGCAAAAAAAGATTTTGAGGAACAGCGAGCCAAAAACTCAAAAAGAAATAACAAAATGTTTTTTAAGTACATTAGAAGCAGGAAGCCTGCTAAAAAACCTGTGGGCCCCCTAGATGATCGAGATATAAAAGGAGCAATCAAGGACGATAAAGCCATTGCGGAGAAACTAAATGATTTCTTTACTTCAGTCTTCACGGCTGAGGACGTTGGGGAGATTCCCAAATCTGCACCGTCCTTTGTGGGTGATGAATCTGAGGAACTGTCCCGGATTGAAGTGTCATTAGAGGAGGTTTTGGAACAAATAGAAAAACTTAATGTTAACAAATCTCCGGGACCGGATGGCATTCATCCAAGGGTTCTAAAAGAACTCAAATGGGAAATTGCTGAACTATTATCTGTGGTTTGTAACCTATCCCTTAAATCGGCTTCCGTACCTAATGACTGGAAGGTAGCTAACGTGACACCAATATTTAAAAAGGGCTCCAGAGGCGATCCGGGCAATTACAGACCGGTAAGTCTAACTTCAGTACCGGGCAAATTAGTCGAAACAAGAGTAAAGAATAAAATTGTGAAGCATGTAGAAGAACATAATTTGTTGGACAAAAGTCAACATGGTTTCTGTAAAGGGAAATCCTGTCTTACTAATCTATTAGAGTTCTTGGAAGGGGTTAACAAACATGCGGACAAGGGGGATCCAGTATATATAGTATACTTAGATTTTCAGAAAGCCTTTGACAAGGTCCCTCACCAAAGGCTCTTGTGTAAATTACATGGCCATGGGATAAGAGGGAATGTCCTTTCTTGGATTGAGAACTGGTTAAAAGACAGGAAACAAAGGGTAGGAATAAATGGTAAATTTTCAGAATGGAGAGGGGTAACTAGTGGTGTCCCCCAAGGGTTGGTCCTAGGACCAATCCTGTTCAACTTATTCATAAATGATCTGGAGAAAGGGGTAAGCAGTGAGGTGGTAAAGTTTGCAGATGATACCAAACTGTTTAGGATAGTCAAGACAGAAGCAGACTGTGAGGGACTCCAAGAAGATCTCACCAAACTGAGTGATTGGGCAACAAAATGGCAAATGAAATTTAATGTGGATAAGTGTAAAGTAATGCACATCGGGAAAAATAACCCCAACTATACGTACAGCATGATGGGGGCTAATTTGGCTACGACAAATCAGGAAAGAGATCTTGGAGTTATTGTGGACAGTTCTCTAAAAACTTCCACACAGTGTGCAGCGGCAGTCAAAAAGGCAAATAGGATGCTAGGAATTATTAAGAAAGGGATAGAAAATAAGACCCAGAATATCTTACTGCCCCTGTATAAAACTATGGTACGCCCACATCTTGAATACTGTGTACAGATGTGGTGGTCTCACCTCAAAAAAGATATTTGGCCTTGGAAAGGGTTCAGAAAAGGGCAACTAAAATGATTAGGGGTTTGGAACGGGTCCCATATGAGGAGAGGCTAAAGAGACTGGGACTTTTCAGTTTAGAAAAGAGGAGACTGAGGGGGGATATGATAGAGGTATATAAAATCATGAGTGGTGTGGAGAGGGCCGATAAAGAAAAGTTATTTATTAGTTCCCTAAATAGAAGAACTAGAGGACACCAAATGAAATTAATGGGTAGCAGGTTTAAAACTAATAAAAGAAAGTTCTTCTTCACACAGCGTGTAGTCAGCCTGTGGAACTCCTTGCCAGAGGAGGCTGTGAAGGCTAGGACGATAATAGAGTTTAAAGAGAAGCTAGATAATTTCATGGAGGTTAGGTCCATAAAAGACTATTAGCCAGGGGATAAAATGGTGTCCTTGGCCTCTGTTTGTCAGAGGCTGGAGAGGGATGGCAGGAGACAAATCGCTTGATCATTGTCTTCGGTCCACCCTCTCTGGGGCACCTGGTGCTGGCCACTGTCGGCAGACAGGATATTGGGCTAGATGGACCTTTGGTCTGACCCAGTATGGCCATTCTTATGTTCTTATGGTCTTAATGATGATTTTGAAGCTTGGTTGAGGTGGTAGAGTCAGGTGGCGGCTCATCTAGCTGTTCCTCTCGCTGAACGTTTTATACTAAAAAAAAAATAAAAAATAGAGATTGTTGTTTTGCTTTCCTTTTTCCCCTTGGTTCACTCCTTTATAGTAAACCATTAGATGACCAACTCCTAATCGCTTTGGGGCTGCATTCAGTTTGGATCATTATCACTAAGGATTTATAAGCCAGCTTCAATCAAAGACATTTGGCAGTCAAATTTTGATGGGCTGGTTCTTCTTTTTGCTTCTTGGCCCTCTCCTTCCATTGCTCTCATCACCCCTCATTGCATTAGGTCTTCACTGGTTAGCAAGTCATCTGATTGCAGAAGTTGTGCAATGTTGGTTTCTTCCACCTTATCAAAATCCACTTTCTTGGCCAAGCCAAGGATGTCTTTCTTCATAGTGGGGACAACATCTTTAAATCATGTTAAGTCATTGACACATTCAAGCCACAACTTCCCCCACACGCCATTCATGCATGCCTGAGTAACTTCAGCCAAGAACTCACCAATGTTATTGATGTGCTTCAGGATGTTGTAGTCCTGCCAAAATTGCCGAATCACGGGTTTGCCTTCCACATCGGTGCCTCTGATGAACTGGTCAAAATATGGCAGAAGCAGTACACCTTAAATAAAAGTGATGGCTTCTTGGTCCACGAGTTAGATGAGTGATGGTGGTGTTAGGTGGCAGAAAGACAACTCTGGCATTTTCGCATGGGTAAGCCAGTGCATTACCAATAAGCAATAAAATCTTGAAATCGAGATTTTCCTTAGCATACTATTCCTTCAATGCAGGGAGGGCATAAAGAGCCAACCATCAGGCATTTGATACGGTCTTGCCTGATATTCTTATCAATAAACTAGGCAAATACAACTTAGATGGGGCTACTATAAGGTGGGTGCATAACTGGCTGGATAACCGTACTCAGAGAGTAGTTATTAATGGTTCACAATCCTGCTGGAAAGGTATAACAAGTGGGGTTCCGCAGGGGTCTGTTTTGGGACCGGCTCTCTTCAATACCTTCATCAACGATTTAGATATTGGCATAGAAAGTACGCTTATTAAGTTTGCAGATGATACCAAGCTGGGAGGGGTTGCAACTACTCTGGAGGATACGGTCATAATTCAAAATGATCTGGACAAATTGAAGAAATGGTCTGAGGTAAACAGGATGAAGTTTAATAAAGACAAATGCAAAGTGCTCCACTTAGGAAGGAACAATCAGTTTCACACATACAGAATGGGAAGCGACTGTCTAGGAAGGAGTACGGCAGAAAGGGATCTAGGGGTTATAGTGGGCCACAAGCTGAATATGAGTCAGCAGTGTGATGCTGTGGCATAAAAAGCAAATATGATTCTGGGATGCATTAACAGGTGTGTTGTGAGCAAGACACGAGAAGTCATTCTTCCGCTCTACTCTGCGCTGGTTAGGCCTCAGTTGGAGTATTGTGTCCAGTTCTGGGCACTGCATTTCAAGAAAGATGTGGAGAAATTGGAGAGGGTCCAGAGAAGAACAACAAGAATGATTAAAGGTCTAGAGAACATGACCAATGAAGGAAGGCTGAAAGAATTGGGTTTGTTTAATTTAGAAAAGAGAAGATTGAGGGGGGACATGATAGCAGTTTTCAGGTATCTAAAAGGGTGTCATAAGGAGGAGGGAGAAAACTTGTTCATCTTGGCCTCTGAGGCTAGAACAAGAAGAAGCAATGGGCTGAAACTGCAGCAAGGGAGGTTTAGGTTGGACATTAGGAAAAAGTTCCTAACTGTCAGGGTAGTCAAACACTGGAATAAATTGCCCAGGGAGGTTGTGGAATCTCCATCTCTGGAGATATTTAAGAGTAGGTTAGATAAATGTCTATCAGGGATGGTCTAGACAGTATTTGGTCCTGCCATGAGGGCAGGGGACTGGACTCGATGACCTCTCGAGGTCCCTTCCAGTCCTAGTATTCTATGATTCTATGAAACAATAGCTCCAGTTATCCAAGCCTTCTTATTGGACCGCCAATAAGAGGAAGGTGTTCTTTTGAAAATTCCTAGAGAGTGTATGGTGTTTTGGACTGGTTTCATCATCACATCTCTGCAGCATTATCACACGGTTAGGCAGTCTTTAGCTGCTGTCTTCTCTCATGAAATCTAACTACACTCAGGCATCCTCTTCCAGTCAAGGCCCTTGTCCACACTGAAGGCTTGTTTAGGGGAATAGCCACTTTCTTCAATGATTTTCTTGAAATAGAATCTATGATTCTATGGTTCTATGATTCTATGAACTTTTTAGGTGCTTCAGTATCAGCAGTAGCCACCTTACTGGTCATTTTGATGTTATGCAGGTGGAAGTGTCTCTTGAACCAAATAAATCATCCCCAAATTTCTGTGAAAGTCTCTGGTTGTGATCCTTCACCTTGGTCTCTCTTCAAATTGTCATACAAACTTTTTGTCTTGGATTGTGTCACTAGCAGATTTAGAGGTATGGTCTCGTGTTTTGCTCCTGAGAAAAGATGTTCCATGTTTTCCTCACAGTTGCTTCTTGATCAATTTATTATAGTAGCACTAAGTGTGTTACACATAGAGCAATAGCCCTGATCTTGTTGGTATTACTCTGAATTGTTCTCACAGTGGTTGGAGTAAGATCCAGAGTGATGCCAATAGCTACCACATTCTTGTCTCCATCAAAATTCCTTAAAATGTCTAATTTAATACCCAAACTAATGGTTTTCCTGGTTGTCGGACTGCTAATGGTACTGCTATTGCTAAGAATGCCGCTATCACTTGCTGGATGTTTTTGGCACATCATGCTGTGTGATGCTCCTCTGGACAGCACATGTGTGCGCTACTCTTCACTCCCTTCAGCCGGGAGTGGTCGGGGTCATGTAGCATCAATAAACATTTGAAAGGGAAAGAATTTGGAAAACCTATGTCATTCTCCATGATAATTTGTTCCCCTCCTGGAAGCTCTGTGGGTTTAGGCTAGGACTAGGTACGGACAGAGCCGTCCCGTCCATAGGATGGACCAGGGCAATCGCTCTGGGCCCTGTGCTTTGTGAGATCCTCATCTTCAGGGGCATGTAGGAGAGTTAATGGAGAGCTTTGCTGTGGCAGCAGGGGTCGGCCCTCCCCCACCAGCCCTTCCGGGCCATGCATTGACTTCTTTTTCTTGCCTGCAGCCCTTCCACGCTTGACCCAGCCGCACTGCTCCGTTCAGCTGGCTCCTGGAGTCAGTTGCCTGCTCACTCCTACTGCTCCCAGTATCCCATCCAATAGTGCCTCTCCAGCAGCTGCCTCTGCCCTTCCAGGCTTCCACGTCGGAGGGACAGACTTCCCTTTTCTGGTGGTGGGACCTTCTACCAGCACAGCCCTGTTGCACAGGGGCCCCCTCCTAAAACACTGAGCGCCAGCCAGACTCCATCCGCATCCCTCACTCAGTGCCCCACACCTCCCCTTTCAACTGCCCTTTCCCTCTTCTCCCAGCACGGGGGAGGGGGACTTCCCGTGAAGGGGGATCAGCCTTCACCACCTCCCTGGCCTTTTTCAGCTCTCCAGCAGCAGGCTCGAACCTTGAGGTTCTCTTTCCCTCAGTACCAGGACCTACGGTTCCACAATTCCACCACCCCCCTAAGACTGGCAAATGACTGAAAAATAGCAGAGGGTTTCCACTGACCCCCACCATTTTATGAGCTTTAAAACTCAACCGAAATGTTGTAAAATGTGGTTACTCTGAATTGCTTGGAAATCTGTCTCCTGGGGACACAGAGTCATTAGTGATCCAAACTTGGGGTCATTTGACCAAGGGACACCCCCCCCCTCCAAGTTACAGACTGCCTCCTTCCCCTCCCCCGCAACAAACCTGTTCCTTGGCTTCTGTACTAAATGCCTGTATGAATCACAGAGAGACCTCATTGTCTTCACTGAGACAGATCGTGTGAACTGGCCCCACCATCCCTGAATATAACTAAGGATAAGTCAATCACTGTCCCATTAGACAAAAGGAGGTTTGGAATAGCTGCCTGCTGGAGGGTGCTCCAGTTTGAGAGTCATTAAGTGGTGGCAATTTGACCTTGATGAGGATATAATCAGTCTTTATGGAGGAATGGGTGAATTAGGTATGTGAATGCTTCCTGGGCAGGGAGCAGTATGGGGGGGGGGTGGGGAGAAGATACATTGGGAAGGGTGTGTACTGCAGTTTGCAGGTCCCTGCTCTAGGCATCTGGGGTGGGGGACTGGGGAGTCTTCCTGTTCTGGGGAGCAGGAATTAATTGCCCTGGGAAAGAGGAGCACTGCTGGTTCCTATTTACAGGGGATGGGAAAGTCTGCAGGTTGATAGAGGTGGCTCAGGGTTCCCTTGCTTGTATAAAAAAAGTGTGGGGGGGGGCTGCACCCCAGTAGGATGGCCCTGGTTATGGAGGTTCTTACTGTCACTGGATCCCTGCTGGAGGTGCCCTAGAAAGCTGGCCCTGCTGTATCTTCCCGGCAACCATGCACTCAGCCCTGGGGTAGCATCCATGCCAGTGTATTTAGAGGGGAGGGTGGAAGCCCGGAGCTAGTGCTGCTGCACACAGCTGCAGGGGATGCACAGCAGGTGGCTGCTGGCCTGGCAAGCACTCAGCATAGCATCCTGCTGAGCACTTTACAAACATACACCCAGGACAGTGCAGTTGGGAGGTGCCTCCGCCTGACCCCACACAGGCACAGCGGGATGCAGACAATGAAGCATGCAAGGAGGCTGAAGGTGCCATGTTAGGCTAGGAAGCTCCTTGAGCAGTGGCAGCCAATGACCTCACCCCGACTTGCTTCTTCCTGCCCCCGCTCCTCTCCCTCCCTGAGGTATATCACATTCTTGCTCCTGCCCTGCAGCCTCCTGAATAATGCAGCTGATTGTGGTGGGCAGTATTCAGGGGGAAGGGAAAGGCACTGATCCGCAAAGTCTGTCAGCAGACAGGAGGCACTGGGTGGGGAAATGTGGAGGGGAGCGTATGGTGTTCTGCTAGCCCACCCTGTTATAAGCCCCTGTGAGGATAGGCTGCTTCTCCAGAGAATCCTGCAAGTAGTGGACAAAGCAACCAAAGGACGTAACTTGTAAGAGAGCACTGCAGAGCTTTAAATGAGCGCATTCTCTAATAGAGCAGGGATGTAACATTGAAATAGCAGCGCTAACTTGGAGGACATTAAGTGAGGAGTTACTGTATATATAAAAAGTTATTTCACGAGGAATTTCCAATCATGGGAGTTGTGTGTGTCTGTTAATTTATTTTACCTATGATAAGGCTCTTGGTACACAATATTTACTTCCAAGAGATGGACAGAGCCCTGCAAATCTGTGGATATCCACTTTATATCCACAGATGTGGAAGTGCATATCAGCAGCTCATTTTTGCAGATATGGATGCTGATGCAGATTCTTGCAAATTTGCTGGGTTCTAGACACAAAATTTGTATCTGCTTCTGCGAACGTCAGCGTGAATATCCGTGGCTCATTTTGGCAGATACAGATGCAGATACAAATTTTGTAGCCACACTAGGCTCTGAAGATGGAAGATGACAGTGTAATACTGCACCCATGTATTTTTTATTAAAAGATGCTTTTGAAGATGAATATACATAACTCAAAATGGGGCATGTGACCTATCTGAAGAACTTGTAATCCTCTGAATGTGTCCATTCTATTTTTGTGAGTGTATCATTCTTGTATGTGAAGTTAGAAATATGAAGTATAAATCTGTTTATTAATCTAGGTCTTCCAGTGAAAGCCACTAGTGGTATTTAAGGAATGAGCTTTGGTGGGTTAAAACCCACTTCATCAGATGGTCAACCTCATCCTTTCTATCAGCAGTCATTTAAAGCTGCACCAGTTGATGCCTGTCTGTTTGCAGAACCAGACAGGTGACCCTGTGCCTTGGGTTCTAAATGGTCATTGGCCTTGAATGCAGATTCCACTTGTCTCCATATCTAACCTCAATATAGACACCTTGCTCTAAGTTCTGGGGCTGGATCATGGATACTCTAGCAAGACAGTTTGCTTCTGCCTGAGACCCTTTAACTCTTGTCTTACTCGCTCCTGCTGTTAACGACCACTCATTTGTACTCAGGTAATTTGTTTGAAAAATCACAGGTTTTCTCATGGTCCTGTTTATGGGATTATTCTAACTCCCAAACACAGGGAGTTTGTATATATCAGGTGGAGCTTCCCAGTGCCAATATAATTATTTGCCTGTTTATTTGCTTACTTGCACATGTATACACACAATAGATCCTCCCCAAGATATAGGTAGGTAAATAAAAGGTAGTCATCTAAATTGTTCATGGGAAAAACAAACAAAAAAGGTACAAGTATACAGCCACCACCGTATCCTTAGTCAGATTTAGCAAACGTGTGTGAGTGTATTTACCACTCTCTTGGCTCAGGTCTAAGTAAACACTGGTCATCAAATATTCTGGCATTATAGAAAACTAAGACTATGATTATACTAGTTGAAGGAGTCCTCCTTAGAAGGGCTGTTTCCTAGAATAACTTCCCTTTCAATTAGCTTAGACTCAGCTGCCTCACCACTCTTTCTATAATGAAAGAAGAGATGAAGCTTTTGATTTCCCCAGGGATAGAGACATTGTCAATTATCTGCAGTTTCCTGCTATCAACTGTCACAGAGAAATGGGAAAAAAATCTGTTAACATTTCTGCTTATGTTGGGACTGTGTTGATGTCCAACTAGTGTAGGCAATGCTAAGTATATTAAATTATGCTAATCTACAGTATGTATTTATATTTGCTTTAAGTAGATCATTTTACAAATCAAATACCAGTGATGCATCAACACCATATCTTGAAATATAAGAGCATTAATTGATTTAGAACCAATACACAATTCCTATACCTCAATTGTATTTTGATATAATCTTATTTTCAAAATACACTTTATATTTAGAGAGGGGAAAACATCCCCATTTGTAAAATACATCTATACATCAGTAAACCATTATATCTGGTATTAGAAATTCAGTCATCACATCAGAAAACCAAATAGAAAAATAAAAACCCTTCTCACCAATTTTAATCCTCCTGGGTTCCTGCAAATTTGCCTGACAAAACCCTTGAAGGCTGAGCCGTATGATTATTGTATTAATGAACATACATGATACTTCTCTTACAGGATCACCCCCAATCTACATACACAAAAAAGGGAAGTCAGGATTCACTGGCTAGGAATTCATTTTTTCTTTAAATAGAGAAGGTAGGACTCCCTAAGTATTAAATAATAATTAAGCTCTTGACTGTTTTGGTTTTTAGTTATTTTCCCAAGTTGGTAAGATTTCTTATAGTCCATTCAACAACCCCTGGACATTACTTGGATCTATTCTTGTTTCCATTTAAGTCCAAGGCAAAACTCCTCTTAAAATAAGTTTATACTTAACTCCTGTTGCAGTTAGCACCAAAAGATGGCTGATCAAAACACAAAAGGTTTCCTCTCAATGGAGACCCCAATACTGGTATCATTAGCAGGTCTGTGAGAATATGTCTACACAGCAAGGTTATTTCGAAATAATAGCCCTTATTTTGAAATAACTTTCCTAGCATCTACACAGCCAAACTGCTATTTCGAAATAAATTCGAAATAGCGGAGCGCTTATTTCGAATTTGGTAAACCTCATTCTAGGAGGAATAACGCCAAATTCGAAATAGCTATTTCGAAATAAGTGCTGTGTAGACACTTACTTTGAAATAGGGGACCTCCAGCCTTCCCAGGGTGCCCTGGTGGCTACTCCAGCCTCAACCAAGAACACTCCTCTCCCTCCCCCCCTCTCCGGAGCCCTTAAAGGGGTAAACTCTGGCCACAGTGCCTGTGCCAGCTCCAAGCCTGCCAGTCCAGAGCCAGCAGTCACTGCCCCTGACCCAGTGGCCCCAAAACATGAGCCAGCAAGCTACTGGCAGCCAGCCCTCCACCGCTCCCCAGGAGCAGTCTGCCAGCTCCCAGGAGCCCACCAGGGCCCGGAGAAGGCGGGCACTTTCCTGGTCCAGGGTGGAGATCATGGACCTTATTCAGGTTTGGGGGGATGCCCCCAACATCCATGATCTCCGCACTAGATGGAGGAACGCAGCCATCTATGGCAAGATAGCTGCCAGCCTGGCCACCAAAGGCCACATGCGAACCCAGGAGCAGGTTTGCATGAAAATCAAGTTGGTCTGGCGAGACTCCCATCCCTGAGTCCTGAGCTTCCCCTCCCCCTTCTTCCCCTTGCTTCCCCCTTCCAGCTCCCTCCTCCCAGGTTTCCTCCTCCCCTTTCCCACCCTCTCTTCTCCCCTCTCCCACCTCCTTTCCCCACTTTCTCCCCCAGTTTTGTTAAATATAGACAGTTTGTGTTCATGAAAATACGTGTATTTTATTTGACATCAGGAAGGGGAGTTAGGGAGGGGTAAGTGGAAGGACATGAGAGAGGAATGAGGCACAAGCCCCCAGTGGGGCAGACCAGGGAGGCTCTTAGTGCTCCTCAGGGTAGAAGCTCTCCCGCAGGGCCTCCTGGATACTGAAAACCCCCCGATGGACCTCCCCGATGGCAGCCTGCAGAAAGTGCAGCTAGGCTCGCAGCCACGCATCCAAGAGAAGCACCAGAGTGCCCAGGGGCAGCTCTGGCTCCATGTTGCAGAGTGCTGTGGTGTCCTGAGTGAGGGCAACCAGAGCACACCGAGACAAAATGCTTTGCTGTCCCTCATCGAGGTAGACAAGCAAGCAGGGAAACCTGAGAACTGGCTGTCCGGGGGGGGGGGGGGTCCCTTTAAGCACAGACCTCAGATAGCCTCAGGCAGCAGCCCCACACAGTAAGTCCTGACCTGGTGCCCTGCCAGAACTGGTTCCGGCCAGCCTTAATGTGACTAAATGCTATTTCGAAATGCATTTTGTGTGTAGATGCGTTATTTCGAAATAAGCTATAAGATATTTTGAAATAATGCTGTGGTGTAGACATACCCTATGATTCTATCTTTTGTAGTTCTCTCTTGTTCACATGCTTCATATATGTTAATGTAATTTGTATTCAGTTAACATATGCCCGTCTTATAAAATTCAGATATAGTATCTTTAAAAGACTACCTGTTAAATATGTTAAATGATTTATTAAAAATATTTAAGGAAAATATAAAGTATTTTATGACTCTACAGACACTCATTACTTTAAATACACTTGTCAATCCTAAATATTAAAACTAATCGCTAAGTGACTGGTGCTAGAGATAATGTGTATGAGAGAGGGGGAGGGGCAATTGAAAATATTTAGGCTTCCGTGAAATCATCTTAAATATGAGGTATAGATAGTGTTTGCTATTTATAAAAGTCCACCTGTAAAGTCTAATTGGATTTTACAGATCCACAAGCTAGGTGTGTTAAAGTGATTCAAAGAGAGACTAAGATCTTCAGACAGCCCCAGCTCATGGCTGTATTGGAAGCTCTGTTGTAGAGAGGAAGTTTTTTATTTAAAAGATATTGGACTAAAATTACAAAATTAGGTGTCATTCTCCCATGTGACTGTATTTTTCAGCCTATTCAAACAAAGTAATCATAAAATGCTATTTTATTTTGAAAAGTGACTCAATTAATGGCATTGTGTTACTCCCATTTTTTATTTGCTCAGTTCCACAATAAAAATATTTTTTCTTTATAACTCCCAGATCTGAGCAGAGAGTTGGATTCTTTCCATTTCATACAAAGACAAAGCAAAAATAGATGTAGACAGGTCTTAATGTAAACATCTATTGTATTTGTTCCACACTTCCGTTGATTTCACAAGTAGGTTCACAGCTACTAAAGCAGCACAAATCATGAAGAGTAAAGCTGGTCCAAATATTTTTAACAAAGGTGAAAAATGCCCTTTTAAAATAATCTTTGATTTCCTTTTCACTGATTGATGAAAACTGGTAATGTTTGTTTGTGTATCTATCATACACAAACACTCAGGAAATATTTCCGTTTCAACTGATAAATACTTATTAAATCCACACATTGTCACACTAAGGTCATGCTCTTTTGTTGCTAATAAGGACCTGATGGAACAGATATCATTGTGTGGAGTGTTTCAGCCTTCTGACTAGAGTTTTGAATGTGCAGTACCTCATCAGATATAGCCCAAGTCCTCATCACTAATACTAAACTTAGTTTGTTTTTGTTCTGCTTATTTTTTTGAGGAATGTTTGATGTACTGTATAAATGTTACGGCTGTTGAACCCAGCTGAGTGTCTCAGCTGTTTAGTTTTTACCTTCACACCATCTCTAGAGTCTCTCTAGGGATGCACTAATCATCCTGTCACCTGGCGCAAACAACAATTCCTGCTGACTTGGGCTGGTTTTTAAAACAAAACAAATTGCAGCATGCAGCACACAGATTAACCATCTTAAAGTCATTTGAGAAAAGAGTGAGAGTGTATCTTATACTTGCAGTAGGTAACCCGAAAGTAGTGTAATCAGATAGAAACATGACACAGTGGGGAACAAAGTAGTTTCTTCACAGCTGGGTTTGAACTACTTGACTCAGAATCTAATCAATGCTCAGACTCTGTTCTGTATTTATAAATGGGAGCTTGATCCTGGAAGGTGCTGAGTGGTGCCTGCCAGGTACTAAGCATCAAGAGGAAGCCATCAAGAGGGTGCTCAAGGCTTGGATCCTCACGTAGGGCATGATTCTAGTCTTAGTTATCCTGATATCAAGATGGAGTACCTCCAGTAATATGTAGAGGAAATGTATACCAGTGTTGTCTTCAAGTCGTCATTGTCAAGTCCAAGTTGAGTCTCAAGTCACTACAGTTCAAGTGTCAAGTCGAGTGTCCAGTCCCTAAAGTCACTTTCGAGTCAAGTCCCAAGTCGAGTCTCAAGTCTTAATTTAAAAAATGTCAGGTCACTTTTGTACAAGCCATCAATATCAGCATTTTCGGACAATTTTTTCACCAAGTCAGTTTAACAAAATTAGCAAGTCTCAAGTCGAGTCTCAAGTCACAAACAATGAACCCGAGTCGAGTCTCAAGTCGAGTCACCTAGGTGACTTAAGTCGGACTGGAGTCAACAACTCTGATGTATACCATTATGTAAATTAGATCAACATTTAATTCTTACTAGAGATGAAAAAAGTTGGTTTAATAGGTAACTATGTAACCGCTGCAAATGTTAACCGTTACCCACATCGTGGGCTCTGCAATATAAAGCTTATTTAAGCTTAAATAAGCTTTATACTGCAGAGCCCGCAGCGAAGCCTCCTCGGGAGCAGGGCCGCCAGCCCCTGCTGCCTCCGCTCCCAGGGAGGAGACTTCCCTGCCACAGAGAAGCTGCTTCCTCGGGAGCGGAGCTGACAAGAGCTGATGGTCCCACTCTCAGGGAGGCTTCGCTGTGGGCTCTGCAGCCAGCTCACTGGAAGCCAGCGTGTAACCTGCAAGGGGAAGGGGGTAGAAAGAGGGCTGGACCCACAACGGACAAGGGTTGCTCTGGCCAGCCTGCCTGCGCAGGGCTCCGCAGGACTGGAGCAGCCCCCTGCCTGGGACAGGTGGCGGGCTGCTTCAGCCACTACTGTTTAACTGGAACTGCTAAGCATTGCTCATTTAGGGTGATGCTTACGGTTAGCTGGTTAACCTTTCACATCCCTAACTTTTATTAATATTTACTGCTCTGCTTAATAAAGTATACAGGCCTAACAAAAAGGCATTGATATAAGATTGCATGCCATTGTGGTACAGACACAGATGTACAGAAGGCATCTGTGGAAGCCCTATAATCTGAGAAGAGGCGTGGCACAAAGTTTTGCAAGTTTTGTATTCCTAAAATATTACTCTACAGTGCTATTAATTGCTTTTCACATATGCCCTGCACTCAGCTGAATATTTGGTTGAGATATAAGCAGTATAATACCTAACATATGTTCTGTATATTGAAAGGGCATACCATGTGTTGCAGAGTATATTTAGCCCATTTTAAAGGCAGATGCTTAGGTTCTTGCTGCTAAAAAAAAAAATTAGGCACAAAATTCACAAAGATTAATGGAGCTTCTTAAGGCTTTGAACAAAGATCACATTTATCTAGTAATTATGGAAAAGATGGTCATAGCCTAATTCAACAACAAGCTGATGCAACTTTCTGCAGCTTCCGTTGGCTTGGGAATGGAAAACTCTGGCCACTGGAAGATGTAGGTGAGCCATGCCTACAATGTTAGCAAAATGTCTCTCAGCCCACCAGCAAATTACTCCGATGGGCCACAGGTTTTCCACCACTGATCCAGTGCATTTGAAATGCAGTAAAGATACAGCTACTACATAGCTCCAGTGCCTATTTTTAGTACATTCATTTAACGCTTGTGAAAGGTCCTAGAGATTATCAGACCAGGGAGTAGTCCTCTTTCCACCAGACAGCAAGAACAGCATAGTCTGAACCTCAGTGCCTTGCCACGCTGCCTCAATATTGTTCAGCAACCCCTAAAGGTAAAGGGGTCAGCCAGTCTCCCTGACTACCCAGTCAGCCTCTGGCAACCTCAGCAGAGAGGCAAAGAGTCATTTGTGATAGACAAGTGTCTACATTTAAAAATAAAACTTGGAAATGAACTGAAATCTCCAGCTCATTTCCCGTGGGATGGTGAACGGGACAAACAACATGCTTCCCATACTAGATACCAGAAAGTCTGATGAATTGACAGTGAACTCCCCCTGCCCCTCACATCACCACACAGATAATTCCTGTCCCTTCCCTGCAATACACCCACATTATCATCCTTCTACCCCCATCTCTCTCTGCAATAAGATGCTAACACAATTCCTGGGATAAGGAAAGCTAAGATGTCCGGTTTAGGACTAGTTATATTTTTAAATGAACTGTCGTCATTGTCTTTTTGTAATAATGCATACCTTTTAATCTTCAGAGATCTCAAAATTGAGTAATCCATATGAAGTGAGTAACTATGTATTCCCATTTCACAGAGCAGGAGATTGAGGCGGGGGAAGGAGGTTGGTTAATAACTAGTCCAAGGCTACAAGACTTGTCAGAGTTATCAAAAGTCTAAATCTAAGTCTAGCTTCCAGTCCTGTGCTGAACCCAGTGGATGACATTTTTCTCTCTAGCCTGTTTTTTTCACATCTAGAATGTAATTCTTTCAAGAAAGCTGCTCTTGGGTTGGTCCATAGACATTTAATAATGTTAATCTGGAATGTAAGGTAGATGTGCAAACTGGAAGAGTTTAGTTCAGAGAAAGTTACTGTTTAGTAATGTGAGTCAGTCAACTGCAAGACTCTGACCATTCCTAGTATTTTCCTTGTGAATTAAATAGAGAAATTGCCTTTGGAGACATTCCTGGCTTTGTTCTGAAAACTGGGCTGTCCTATAAACAGACTGAAGTAGAGAGCCAGGCTTGTAAACATCTAATCATCTCATGACTTTATTCACCTTGTGGGATTCATTTACCCTTTATCATGCAACATCATCTGTCTTCAACCTGTCTGTAACTTACCACTGTCACTGACCTTTGTTCTGTTATCTTGCAGGAATATCTTCCAGGCTCCCGGAAATCATGTCAGTAGGATCACATTCGTTCTCCCCAGGTGGTCCCAATGGGATTATTAGAAGTCAATCCTTCGCTGGCTTCAGCGGTCTCCAAGAAAGACGATCTAGGCAAGTAGTATGATTTGGTGTGGGGTAAGAGTGGAGAAGCTTTCAGCTCAAGAATTGGAACTTTGGAGGACAGAAACCAAAAATCTTCCCATCTCCAGAGTGAAATCTGTGTGTTATAGGTCAGACTGCCTCTGTTTATTCTCCGTGCAACTCCGCTTTCTCTCGTGGAGAATTAAGACACCCCATTTCTTCTCTGCCAGGAATCTATTAGCCTTTATGTTTATTAATATAGGGCTCACCTCTGGCCTCAGTCTTAGAGGAATTTTGCTGGCATCTTAGAGTATAGATTTTAGTCCATTAAATTACACAGTTGTGTGATCTTTCAACATGTAAACTGCCCAGAGCTGTCTGAAGCCCACACCCATCCCTAGGCTTCTGAACCTGAGCACAAACTTCAAAAAGCTGTCAGTGCAGCTGTTTGTTAAGTGTGTCAGCTAGCTTGACCCAGTCTGGGCTGTGTAGACATAAGTTACTGTTAACGTGATTAAATCCTGCTATTTTTTAAGCTTTCAGTGAAGCGGGGAAAAAGTAGAGACAAGAATTCAGTGGGAATCTTCAGAAGCCATTTGAGGGAGCTTCAATATAGTCGATGTATTATTTATTTGCAGTGCAATAGCACCTGGAGGCCACGACTGAGTCCAGAGCCCAGTTGGGCTGTGCACTGTACAAACAGCCAGACAGCATTATTCAGTAGCATATAGGTGTTGTAGTATTAAAAATTGCCTTTTTTTCCTCACAAACTGGGTATAGCTTAGGCATGGCTGCTGGGGACTGGACTAGAAGACCCCCCCAAGGTCTCTTCCAGTCCAAGCATTCTGTGGTTCCCTAGCATTGCGGGTTGGGACAGACCCAGTAGAAGATGCATAGAGCTGTGTGCCATGGGCAAGCCTCAGGCATAAGCTACTGTTTACCAGACAGGCATTCAGGTCTCAGCAACTGGAACATCAGATGCTGATAGCCTGAGCACAAGACTGCTTGATACAGCTCAGACCTATTAACCCGTAAACAAACAGTCCTCCAGCAGAAACAAAAGACAGGACTATGCAGCACTTTAAAGACTAACAGGATGGTTTATTAGGTGATGAGCTTTCATGGGCCAGACCTACTTCCTCAGATCAAATTGTGGAAGAAAATTGGCACGACCATATATACCAAAGGGATACAATCAAAAAAAGTGAACACACATAAAATTGAACACAGCAGACACAATTGTAAGATGACTTTCAGCCAGACGAGAGACTGTCTGGCAATGCTCCTTTGAGATCAGTGGGATTGATAGTGTTTTCCTTTCATGTCCATTTTGCAGGTGTAACTCTTTTGTTGAAAATTCCTCTGGCCTTAAGAAACCCCAAGCAAAGGTGAAGAAGACGCACAATTTGGGACATAAGAACAGCACTGCCTCCAAAGAGCCCCAGCCTGAAAGGATGGAAGAGGTCTACAGGGCCTTAAAGAATGGATTGGAGTAAGAGAGTTTAACACTAGATGACTGCAACTTTCTTGGTTACTTTAGAGTTGAAAGCAATGGGTCACAGGAGTGGAGAGCCTCGGTCATGGGAGGGTAAATCCAACTGCTGATTTTCTGCTCTCCTGTGTTAAACCCACTTGTAGACAGGAAGCAAAAACACACTGAGTGAAATCCTGGCTCTATTACAGTCAGGGTGCATCTACACAGCAGGGCTTAACTCGAAATAAGCTACGCAAATTGAGCTACGTCAATTGCGTAGCTTATTTCGAAACTGGGAGCATCTACACAGTACTTATTTTGAATTACAGCTCTCTTCCTCTGATTTCCATTACTCCTCGTACAATGAGGGTTACAGGAGTCGGAGTAAGAAGTCTTCCAGCTTGACAGTATTTGGGCATTATTTCAAAATACCTGCCTGCTGTGTAGACGTGGACTAAGTTAGCTATTTCAAAATAACGTTGCTGCGTAGACATACCCCAAGTGGCATAACTCCCACTGACTTCAATAGGACTAGGATTTCACCCCTATACTTTTGCTCCAAATTTGCCTCCCATCACATGGGAGGGTCATGTCCAGGCCTGACAATGGGAGGTGGGGAAGGGAGAGGAGGGGGCAGATGTCCCGGGTCCTGGTGATTCAAAGAGGCCCAGGGCTCCGGCCGCCACTGTGGCAGCAGGAGTGCCTGGAGCCCCGAGCCCTTTAAATTGCCACTGGAGCACTGCACAGCGCACGCCAGGCGGCTCTTAGAGCTGCCTGGCAAGGCGGGCAACATTGCGGGGCAGGGGACACTGTAGTCTGGGTGGCACTGAGGGCTGGCTGCCATCGGCCATGCCCCTTCTGCCTCAGGCCTCGCCCCACCCCTTGAAGTGTGGAGCTGCCCCCCCATCACCTTGGTCAGGGGTTTAGTATGGCTGTTGAATCCCCTGATCACATCACACAAAGTGGTA
Organism: Pelochelys cantorii; assembly: GCA_032595735.1. Taxonomy (NCBI): domain Eukaryota; kingdom Metazoa; phylum Chordata; order Testudines; family Trionychidae; genus Pelochelys; species Pelochelys cantorii. The sequence goes on from CM064327.1 coordinate 103,609,941, forward strand.
CAAGATAACATCACAGAATGCAGTAATGCCTTTGTTACACAGGCCCAAGGACAGTGATAGGAAAGAGGCAGCCTGCGAACTAAACAGCAACTGAGTTCTCACAAAATCCAGCTGTTAAATGTACTTGAAAGCATTAACCTGTTACTCAAGAGCTAAAGGAGTGTTCCTATTGCTTGTTTAGTTGGTGTGAAGCATGAAAGTTGTGCATGCAAAGGACTTAAGAGCTATGGAGAGTTTTTATGACAGTCAGCACTTGTTTAAGCCAGTACGTGGTGAGAATAGCTGTTTGTTACACAAATATTCCCTTCACAGATGTCAGCAATCAGCACCACCTATGTACTGAAATGTAGCAGGGTTCATGATTCCCTTTCTGGTTTATCTTTACAGCGAGTATCTGGAAGTTCACCAGACAGAGCTGGATAAGTTAACTGCTCAGTTAAAAGACATGAAAAGAAATTCGCGGCTGGTATGTGTTATCTCACAGTTCAGATGATAAAATGTTGTATGCTACTTGCACAGATCAAGGGTAACCTTTTCCAGGTATTGGAGGAAAAGGGGGGATAAGGGAGTTTTAAAGAAGAACAGTTCTTTAGGATTGCCAACATTGCATTTCAAAAATGAGGGACTGTTTTCTTAGTGCCCCCTCCCAACGTCTCCTCCCGCTATTATCACCATCGATAATAATAAGCAGCAGTACTCCCCAACATTTAACAGGGGTATTTCTTGATGCTTTTTGCAGCACTCGGCATCTCTGAATGTGCTGTACAGAGATGAAGAAATAAGGAACGGTTGGCAACCCTAGGCCTGTGACCTCCTACCCAGGATCTTGTTTTGTACTTCAGCTATTTAAACATAATAGGGCACTCTGGCAGTGTACCATTCAGTGGAATGGTGTGACACACACAAGTTACTCATCATCTTTCTCCCTTTCTTCATTGCAGGGTGTGCTGTATGATCTAGACAAGGTACGTTAACGTCTGGGGCAGTGGAGCTACAAAGAAAACATTAAATGTTGAACCATATGTACCCGGACCTGGAAACAGCTAGCCCCAAGAGCTTCTCAGAGTCTGATTCTCTAATCCAGTACCACCACTGAGGGGAGAGGCAGGCCACTGACTTCAGTGGGAATAGGATCAAGTCCTTGAGGAGTCAGAAACAATGTACCCGTGTGTTCAGCAAGTACCCTCTTCAGCCAGGTTACACATAAAGGCTGACCCCCAAATTAGACTCTAGATCTGTGGTGTCCAACCAGTTCTAGCCACACTCAACTGGCCAAATAGCCACATGTGGCTAGTGTGTTGGACACCACAGCTATAGATAAAACAAAGAAAGTCATTGGAGAACTACTTCTGACAGCTACTGCCTCAGCTCCAGCCGGCACTTGCTCTGCAGTTAGGACATACATCTGCCACTTCTTCATTATGCAGGAGAAGGCTAAATTTATTCCTAGGGCACGTCAGTGGAGTTGTGTCTGCTTACACCAGTGGTCTACCAAGTCTTCAGCATATCTTTAATCTGTATCCTCATACTGATCCAGGAAAAAGCAAAGGCCTTCAAGCTTTTCAATAGATCTGGCTGAAAAACAGCAGTTCACAGGAAAATGTTTTAAAAAAATCCCCAGAATTTTAATGAAAATGAAGAAGAAAAAAAAACCTTAAAAACCAAAATCTTGTCAGTATTCTAAAAACGTCTGGTAACATTTTGGCATTTTGAAAACCGCAGAGCAATTTAACTTATTTTTTACTGAAAATAAAAAAAAAAAATGAATGAAATAAATGCAGGTGCTTTTTAAATGAAAAGTTATCCATAAAAATGTGTGTTTTGGTCAGAGTTGTTTTTTGACAAAACAGGTTGGGATGGAAAAAAATTCAACCTGTTCTACTTTTGAGTAAATTAACAAAGATAAAGCACTTGATCTGAGGTTCACGTACAAAAAGAAAGCTTCACAGTTTGAAGAGGAAGAGTTTCTTTGAAGCTCAGTGGCTAGAGATAGGAAAACCCGCTGAAGAGAAGATTTCTGCAAGGAATCTGTATAAAAATATAATCAGCTGAGTTATTAAAAAGAAGAATCTTTCATTCCTCTCTTTTTTTTCAGCAAATCAAAGCAATTGAAAGATATATGAGAAGGCTGGAGTTCCACATTAGTAAGGTAATGAACAATCCTATCATGTTTCTTCTGCATCTGCTTTTATGTAATTAAGAAAACTAACCATTGCCCAATGGGATAGCTTCCACTCCACAGGGACCCACCTCATCTAAGCCTCTCTTCTCTGTAGTTTAAAGTGCTGCAGTGATTCCTGAGACAGAAACAAAGAAAAGCTTTTCAAAGCTTTAAAACAGGGGTGGGGAACCTCAGGCCTGGGGGCTGCTTGCGTGAATCCGGCCCCTGAGGCTCAGGGCTTCCCTCCTAGCAATGGAGACCCCGCGCCTACTGAGGGACTGGAGCACACAAAATCTATTCACTTGGATCCCACTAGGCTCTGGTGTGCGAAGGGAATGTGGGGAGTGTCTTTCTCCTTCTTAGGCAGGGGCCATGTCAGTGAGGGTTTGGGTTTTGTTTGGTTTTTTTGGCTTCTCACTTGTGTGTGGCCCCCACTGATTTTTCCATGGGTCAGCGGCCCCAATTCAAAAAAGGTTGCCCACCCCTTCTTTAACACTTCTGAGGTTCACCAGTCCTACATGCACATTTAAACATTCCCATCTTCAGTAGGTACAAAGGAAATGCAGGGTCATGCCCTTGATATGTACACTAAAATATCATAAGTTTACAGTAAAGGTATAGGTAAAAGTCACACTTGCACCGACAAGAAGTTTAAGGTCACAGGTTGATATGATACACCACATTAAAACTCTCAGTCAGACTGGATTTCAACTATAGGGCCTGATCCTGCAATTGCTAACACTAGTTTTTACACCTCCTCGCTCTACCTGGCCAAATTCTGTTCAGTTACACCAACATATGCTTGGAATAATTCAATCCAAGTCAGTTGGTATACTCTAGATTTACACTAGTATGCCTTAGATCAAAATCAAACTCACGGTATATTTTTGTTAGTCATCAATATAACTGCTAATTAACATTTTTCGCAACTTGACCAAACTATGTATTTATAGGATAGATGAATTGTGTACAGGGATTCATTTTAAAAAACACACATGCTGTTTATTATATGCAAGCAGTCTCAAAACATTTTAATTTCATTGTTCTCAATCATGCATCTCAAAGAAAATCTTTAAGAAATTGGTTAAAAATTTCTCTGTAAAACATGCACTTCCTTGCTGGTAACCTGAATGTCAAAATTATAGCCTAAAGCACATTTTCTATCTAAATCCCTCCTACGCTATCTCTATCCTGCTCAGAGCTACCAATCTCTGTGTTTATAATAGAAATGAAAAGAGATCTTAAACGCAAGAGGAACTAAAAACAACACTACTTGCTCAGTATGTCAGTTCACTGCTCTATAAACCATGGTGATAAATAAACAGACCATTGTGTGAGAGAGTTTTATAATTTCAGAGGTTAGGCATCTATGTAGGAATATTATTATTTCTGTTTTGTTTTAAAACAAACAGAAACAGAAGAAACTTTTAGAACAAGGACAAACTGTGCTGCCTTCTGATGACAGCAATACCCTGTCAATGCTAAGAACTGTTGTCATTCTGTACAGGAAACAAAGCATGGAAAACAGGAAGTGTAGTAACAGGTGGTATATCTTTACAGTGGCAGATGAATTCATTTTAATCAGGTTCACACATGCAGAAAGAGTTTGAGCACTGGAGTTAGGCTCCACCTATTTATAGCAGCTCTTTAGTATGGAAACTAGAGAGTTGCTAGCTGGAAGGTTTAAGTGTAGTCAGCTTCTATCTTAGATAAACTTGGCTTGTAATGCTGAAGTGTTAACAAGACTACCTTTTCTTCCATTAATCTTTGTTGAAAAATTTCATTTGTAAACAGCCTTCTGTTTTAGTTACAGGCCCCTCAGATACATTATATCAGCCATTATGAACTCAAAATCAGCTTTAGTATGATTTTTACACTTGGATTTTTGAAATTGTAGGGGAGGGAGCTCAGATATTCAATCACACTTCGTGTTTCCCATTCAGCTGGGAAACAGGCAGCAGTGTTTATGTTCAAGAGCTGAATGGGAAATTTTGATTAAGGATTTGAACATTTCTAAAGTTCAGACACCTGCGTTATGCTTCAGGTTCATTTCTAATGTAGATAAAATTAAGTCATGCTGGCAGGTACTATATGAAGTCAAGCTAACACAAGTTTAAATAGAGGCAAATTCTATTGTGAAAGATCCATGACTGAGATGGCATTAGGATGCAATGCATGATGAGTTTAAAAAAAAGTGGAATATACATAAGAATCTTCTCCATTGTTAGCAGGAACAGTAGAAAGAACTAATATGACATTCTCCTTGTATTGTCTTCTGGTGAAGCTAAAGCTCCACTCTTAAAATAGTTTCATTAGCAAAATGAAGGTACCAGACTCGTCTGCTGCAGCTGGCTGCTGAATCCGAACAAGTGGGCAGGCTCTCAGCAGCAAATAACTCAGCTAGAACAAATTTGCACACGAAAAATACAGTTTTAGAAGAAAAGCACAGCTGGGGGGTTGGATAAGCTTATGGAATTATTAATAGTAAGTGGAGCTTTTTTCTTCTAAAGTTATCATCTAAAACTGGCTCACATTGGTAGATAGTGAGGACTAAGATTTCCAAAAGTGATTAGGGAGTTTTGGGTGCCCAGTGTGACACACTGCAAGGAGCCTGATTTTCAGAGGGTAGATGATCAGCATCTAAAACTACTAATAACTTTTGAAAATCTTAGCCCAAGTTGTTACTATCTAATGGATGTTCAGTGTTCTATAGGAAATGAATTAAAGGCTACTGTCACTGTTTCAGAATGACTGTACCAATCTTCCCCCACTCCCATGGTCCACTCCAGGGCCAAATCTACACTGGTACTTTACAGCGCTATACATTTTTGGCTCAGGGGTCTGAACCCCCCTCCCCCACCTCCGAGTGCAACAAGTTACTGTACTGTCAAGCACCAGTGTGAAGCAGGCTTCAGCAATGTTAGCAACTCCCCTCGTGTAGGTAATTTACATAAAGATTTCTCCCAGCACTCGCGCCATGGCCACACTTTCAGTTTAAAGTGCTGCTGTGGATGCGCTTTAAACTGTTAAGTGTAGACAGATCCTAGGAGTTTCCAATTAGGTATCAGGTCTCTGGCTGTCAGCTGTCTGAGTAGTGACCTTTATCCCACTCCCTTCTCGCAGGAGGGTTTAAGGCTGCACAGTTCCCTGCCTTACATTCTGATAGCCGCAGCTACCCAGTCTGCCAAAAGACCAATACCCTGAGATTTGCTTTCTCCTTGAGGGCTATGACCGGCGTATTGCCAGCAGTTACAAGTTAGTACATGGCTTTTTCTAAGCAAGCACCTTTATGCTTAAAGTAAAAGCATTACACCCCCCCCCCCCCAAAAAAAAAAAGCTCCTGCATCCATGAATGCTTACTGGAAGTAATTTACACAAAGATAGGACTCCATTTTTTAGAGTCCTGTTAGGTCAAAATCCTCTCAACCCTTCTGCAGGGGTTGGATCCCACCCTGAGACAGAAGGTCCCGTCAATTTGCTGGATCCAAAAGAAGGGTCTGAGTTAGTTCCAGCTTAACCTTTTATGCCAAAATCTTTCCTTTGTCTCTCCGTCTCTGGTAAATCCAGCTTGAACCGGAATATACAGATATACAGGGGGCAATGTGCCCTCTACTCTTTTCCGTCCATTTGTGGAATAAATTTCTGTGTGGGCAAAGGAATGTGCACCACTCATAAAAACAAAGGACCTAGCTGTGGGCGCTCTGCTAATCAGCTGGGCGGCATTTGAATCTCTCCTGAGCAGCCGCACAAGTGCATGGCTTGCAGCGAACGCTGGCAGGGGTCTTGGTCCAGGTCTTGGTGTTCCCATTGCAGGTCTCACCACTAACGCTCCTTGGCATCAGCAGAGTGGCCCAGGATTTGTTTGGAAACTCGGGTCCTGTCCCATTGCTAGGAAAAACTCCTCCACAACAGGGCAGTGGTTTGTTGTCAGGAAGCTTTCACTGCCACCAGCGTGGTGTCTCCGGTGTGATGGGCTGGGGTGGAAAGATCCCTGTGAGACTGTCACCTGAAGGGCTGATGAGACCACTGAGCCCATCTACCTGGCCTCTGGGGTGCCCTGCGACCCTGGCCTACTGAGACAGAAGCTCTGGTCTCCACCAGCAAAGGCACAGGTGTAGGGTTACAGCCCATAGCAGAGCAGCACAGACACTGAGAGCAAATCAGCTCTGGGAAGCTCAGTACTGGTATTGAGTACTGGTATTGTGACTTCACACAGCACCTAGGTGCACAGCCCCAGTGGGACCAGAACCCCACATAAGTCCATCTTAACCCTTCCTAAAAGTTTTACACAGAGCAAGCTCATAAAGTTTGCCCCCTTTATCAATGAAAGAGAGAGTTGTACAGCTGTTGTCCCCCCCAGGTAGCTGGGTCTATTAATAGACAAAAGTGATTCCATTAAGTATAAAAAGGAAGATTTAAGGGGTTGCATGATATAAGACAGATCAAAGTAAGTCACGAAGCTTAAATAAAACAAAGCCCACCAGCTAAGCCTAATACAGTAAGAGAAGTTTCAGAGGGCAACCCGGTTAGTCTGTATCCACATAAACGACGAGGAGTTCTATAGCACCTTGAGAATTAACCGATTTATTTGGGCCTAAGCTTTTGTGAGTAAAGACCCACTGTGTCAGAAGTGCATCTGAAAGCTTATGCCACGCATAAATCTGTTAGCCTTTAAGGTGCCACAGGACTCATTGTTTATGTAGATACAGACTAACTGAATTATCCCCCTGAAACTTAATAATAATTTCCTACCTTAGTTCTTATTTCAGGTGCATTCTTTTCAGGCCAGAGCTGTTATTTCTGACCTTCTCAATCCTTGTCAGAGTCCTTTTTATTTCCAAATGTTTGCATGTATCCTCTCGGCATGGGGAGCAGCTTATGAAGCCAGCTGAAGACAATCATTGTTTGCATCCCATTTCTGACATAGAATTTCCCTGTGGCATGAAGTTTTTGTTCAGTTCCCCATCCTCTGTGGAAAAGTACAAAATTCAAGACCGACTCCAGCACCCAGTGGCATGGTCACATGTCTTTGTAGAACTGATCATAATCCAGACTCGTAGGAAAAAGACTATTCACAGATCGTTGTCTTGACTACCGGGCTGTTAAGTATCACTAGTGACTTTCACTAGTACACCTAGATTAATAAGCAGGTTTATACTACATATTTCTAACTGAGTATAGGAATGATGCATGCACACACATAGAATATACACGTTCTGGGGAGTGCAAAATGGGGCAAGTCACATGCCCCATTTTGCATAAAGCATATTTGAGTTATGCATATTCAAAGCCACATTTTCCATAAAAAACACGAGGTGCAGCATGGCACCTGACTTTGAGACTAAACAGAGGACATTACTACTACCCAGGGATGTACCATTGAGCTCTTTTATATGCTTGAAATTGATTTTTAAAAGAGGCTTGGAAAGTTCTATAAATCCCAAAATAAACTTGGAACACAGTAGCTGGAGGCCTGCAGAACTGAAGTACAAATTGTTGACCCTCTCTGTTGCCTTGATGAAGTTTTACAGCGGAGGATGTTTTCCTACATTCCACCCTTTTTAAATGTAACGTGGTGGCATCAGAGCTGCAGTTGTATACCCAGTGGAGTATCTTAAAAAAATTCAGAATTGTTCAGTTCCTTTAATGGAACCTATTTTATGATTCCTTTGGGTTTCTTTATTTTTATGTGCTTTCATTGTTTCTGCTAGGTGGATGAGCTGTATGAAGCCTATTGTATCCAAAGACGTCTTTGTGACGGCGCCAACAAAATGAAGCAAGCATTTGCAATGTCGCCTGCCAGTAAAGCAGCTCGAGAGAGTTTGTCGGAAATCAACAGAAGTTACAAGGAATACACAGAGGTCTGTGCTGGTCTGTGTAGTCCATTGCTGCACTGGTTGACATCAGTGGGAGTGTTTCCATAGATTTCAATGGGAATTTTGCCTGAATAAGGACTGCAGGATCAGCCCATACTGAAGAGCAGCTTTTTCCCCTTTTGAAATATTTGACTGATTAGAAATATAATGGGCTAGTTTGTATTTACTTCCATGGGGCAGTAGACCACCTGCAATTACAAGATTTCACTCTGCCAGAGATGGATGGAATGAGCAGAGTGACATGATATTGTAATGCCACAATATCACCATCTGAACGTGCACCCTGGAGCCACTGTTCAGGAAAAAGCATAAGTCTGCCCTTCATCTATTTGTCTGGACTCTAAATTCTTTCCAGTTCTAAAGATTCCAGTACATTATGGTTTCCATTAGTTGGGAATCCATTTGTATAAATGCATCTGTTGCATCAGTTCTGATCATACTCATTTATTAAGGTGTGATTGCATCATGATATGGCGAAGCAAGAGAAAGGCTTTGGTAGCATGACAATCACCACAGCTCTTCAGTAACAGCAATCTCCTTAAATACAGAAAAGGCATTGGGTAGGGTCCGATGGCCCTCTTCTCTCCACAGTCCTTTCTCATCGTGTGTTCCACATTGCTCAGTGTATAACAACATGTTGAGACCCACTTTAGCAAAAATCCTTGGCTGGAGGTGAGTGAGAAAATGATTAGTTTATACCAGTGGTGGGCAACCTGCTGCCCATCGAGTTTCTATGTGTGGCCCAGGTGCAGAGTTGCCAGATTCACCTGGTTGCTGTCCACGTAGTTTTTTTCCTATTGGTGTTACTAAAGTGACACACACACAAAGCGAGAGCACGAGGTGCATGCTGATTACACAAAAGATTGACCTTGCATTCTCCTGCATTCAATCACAGCGCTGCTAGGGTTCAATTGGCACATCCCGCAAATTCTAGATATGCAAGCACAGTTGGCAGAACTACCCTATCCTGGAAGACCGCCCTGGTTGTGACAGTCTTGTGGCCCACTCACTAACCTCAGTTGCCCATCACTGGTTTACATCATGATGGCTGAGACTTTGTTCTGGCAATGCAATAATGGGAAACACAACAAAAGAAGAGCACTGGGCCAAATTCAGCCTTGGTGTAAATAGGCAGAGTTGACCTGAAGTCAGTAGCGCTGCATCTGTCTATTCCAGGGCTCATGGTGGCTTTTAATTTTGAGTTTTGAGATATTTATTTTTATCTAATGAACATTGTGGGGTGTTTTCTTTCTAAACTATTCTTTATGTATAAAAAAAAATGGGAGGTTAGCCTGATGTCAGTTTTCTGTCTTCCAACACAGAATATGTGTACCATTGAATCAGAGCTGGAAAACCTATTGGGGGAGTTTTGCATCAAGATGAAAGGTAATTGCCTCCCTCGCCACTCTTCTGCATGAACGGAATTGCCAGCATTCTCTGCGTGTGTTCCTGAAAGCTCTGAGATCAAAAGCTAATTTAAGTTTAAATGTATGAGAGGTTTGTTTTTCCAATCACATCAACTGCTGAGCCTTCAGAACCCTGACTTATACCCACCCCAGTAGAATGGATCATCATACTGGTTTGATCACATCTGTACAGTAAGCTCTTCAAAGACAATACGTCCTATTGGTGAGGAGACAATACATCTTATTGGTGAGGGAGGTGGGTAATTAGCTTGTATTGCTTTGGCTAACAATGCCAACAGTGGTGCAGTTTCTAAGGCTCCTCTAATCTGCTGCCTCTGTTTGTGTTCTTTCCATAAGTCTGCTAAGCAACTGTGCCAGTGGCTGTGGATCAGAATTGTAAAATGTTTTCTTATTTTGATACCAAGTTTCAAAGTCACTTTGCCTTTGCAGAGATTGATTTGGGATGATGGGGGCAGGCGGGATGCTTTTTGAATAAGTTAAAAGTGAAGAATAGGGGGGCACCTTCCTCTCCCAGCCCCTGTGGAAATATACTTTGATTAAGCTGTAGCCATGGGAACAACAGAGGTGAGGCACGCACCTTGCGGGTGAGCCCAGTAATACCAAGAGCTACAATGCTTCCCCCATTCCATTTTGTGTCCTTTCACCCAAACAAGTGCAGTAGGCCAGGGGTCAGCAGCCTTTGGCACGTGGCCCATCAGGGCAATCTGCTGGTGGGCTGCAAGACAGTTTGTTTACATCAACTGGTCCATAGGCATGGCCCCCTGGAGCTCCTAGAGGCTAGGAACTATGAACCACAGCCTCTGGGAGTTGCAAGGGGCCATGCCTGTGGACAGTCAACTTACACAAATCATCTTTCAGCCTGCCAGCAGATTACCCTAATGGGCCATGTGCCCATCATTGCTAATCCCTGTGGTAGGCTAATGCCTCTGGACCTGGTCAAAGACAAAGATGGAGCTGCAGTTTTAAACCACCTTCTCTCCCTCTTCCATCAGGCCAAAGACAAGTTTCTTTTATTTACATAAAATATGCTCAGTGATGCTGACTGCCTAGCAGAGATCAAGTTGGCTGATACAAGCACCTCTGTAATGATGGAAGAGGCAGCAGAGTGCTAGTAAATGTAAATTATTTATAAAAAAATATATATAAATTAGGAGGTGGGAGGCAACATGAGCCCTGACAGAGAGCGGCTTTGTTCTTCTGCTCCCAATATCAAGGCGAGAGTAGAGGAGATGCTGTGTTCCGTTCGAAGAACTCATCACAAGTATTGAAAGAAAAGCGTTTGGGTCTAGATGCAATGGCCAACTATCGATCAATCTGTAGCAAAAGAAAAAGGGGTTACCTGCATTAGGTTGGATTTAATGCCTCTCACTTGTTTTGTGGGTATGACAGTAAAGATTGGAACTCAACAATCTTATGTTCGATTCCTTGTCATGGGATTTGGGTTAGCCACATAGGCACAGACCCCCAAAGATACTTAGGCACTTCATTCCCTTTGAAATACATGTGCTGTATTTCCCATCTGTAGAATGGGGATATAATGCTTCCTTATTGAAACAAGGTTTTGCGATAAGTTAGGTTGTAAGCTACTCAGATACCGTAGCAATTGGGCCCATATAAGTATTGTTTAGGGTGAGATAAAGAGGTGTAATTAGGAGCAATGGGATGAAGTAAAGTTGAAAACTTACGCCAAATATCAGCAATAGCTTCCTTCTAGGGAGAGAGAAGAGGCTTCAGGAAGGTGGAAGAAGTTCCCTCATGTGAAACAATTTAAATTATGCTTGTTCAAAAAATAGATGTTTACAATAGCTAAGGGAACAGGCTTTGCATGAGCAGGGAGAGGGACGTGACTGGTGTGTGTATCTAACTTTTATACATCAATGAAGAGAAAGTGTCTTTTGAGAATCCTGCTCTTTATAATTTCTCTCTCAGGTTGGTAACTGTTTGCCAGTAAATGTAATGCAGTAGCACTGATGCCAACTCTTATGAGCCCCACGATGATGTGAGATGTTATTTGTAAAGCTCAGCTTCTGAAGTCATATGGCTACATAAGAAGCTCCACTTTGTATTTAAAAAATAAAGAGTTTTCAGTCCTTATGCTTACAGAGAAAAGCTTGAAAACGTGAACTGTGAAGGCTCAAAAAGCAAATATGAACCACTCAGGTTAATTATTTTTTAACCAATTTCCTGATTTGTTTGAGGCCTGACTCGTGGATTTTGAACAGTTGGGGCTGGCAGTGATGGCATTCTCTGGATTTGTGTATCAAAGGGCAAATATTTTTAAATTGAGGAAGAGCTCTTACTGAAATAGTAAATTAGGCTTGTGAAGGATTACTGCCACCTACAGACAAGCTTGAGAATAGAACACAGTATTGTAAAACTGAACCAGTGGCTTATGTACTTAGTAGGGCTGTCAAGCAATTAAAAATTAATCATGATTAATCACACAAACAATAATCCAAAAATATTTAAATAAACTGTGTTCTGTTTTCTGCATTTTAAAATAATTTTTTAATTACACAGAATACTACGTGTACATTGCTCACTATATTTTTTATTACAAATATTTGCACTTTAAAAAAAGGAGTAATTGGGGGAAATTGAAAAATACAAGTACTGTAGTGCAATCTCTTTATCATGAAAGCTGAACATGCAAATGTAGAATTATGTACAAGAAAACTTTATTAAAAATAAGACAGTATAAAACTTTAGAGCAGTAGTGGGCAACCTGCAGCCCTTTCAAGTTGTGTGTGTGACCTGTGAGACATTTTGTTTTTCATTGCCCATGAGCAGGGTTGCTGGATTCCACTGGTTTCCAGCCACGTACTTTTTTTCCCTATTGATATTATTAAAGTGGCACGCACGTAAAGCAAGGACATGTGAAGTGAGGCGTGTGCTGACTGCACACAGCATTGACTAGGAGAGCTGTGTGCTCCCTTTGCATCCAATCCGAGTGTTGTTATGATTCAGTTGTCATGCCCCACAAATTCTAGGTATGCAAGCGCTGTTAGGAAAACTGCCCTATTCTGGGAGACCGTCTTGGTTATGACATCCTTGTGGTCCACTGAGATGGAGAGCCACTCATGTGACCTAGTCACTGGCGTAGGTTGCCCATTGCTGCACTTAAGTTTTACATTTGTTTTAGTGTGAGTGCAGTTATCTAACCAAAAAAAAAAAAATCTACATTTGTAAATTTCATGTCACAGTAGAGAATGCACTATAGTACTTGTATGAGGTGAATTGAAAACTACTTTATTGTTTAGTGCAAATATATGTAATAAAAATATAAATTGAGCACTGTATACTTTGTATTCTGTGTTGCAATTGAAATCAATACATTTTAAAATGTATTTAATACATTTCAATTGATATTGTTTAACAATGCAATTAACTGATTAATCATTATTAATTTTTAAATTGCAATTAATTTTGAGTTAACTGCAATTAATAGACAGCCTTAGTATTTAGTGACCATTTCACTAACTGCCTCAAAACCAACTTCTCTCTGTACAAAGTACATTCAGGTTCTGCTCTCAGTTTAATTAGTGGAATATAATTGTTGTTAGAGAAGTGACATCAATGTAAATGAGAGCAGTTTTGGTGCATAATCTTGGTTATGTCTGAGTGCTTTCTCTGAGTGTGTATAAAAATATACCATGCAACATTGCATATGGTATTGGAATCAATTTACTTGAAGATCTAAGCTTTCTTTGTGCAATTTAAAGTGTATAATTTTATGCTCCACAGAATATTTGCATGTATTAGAGCAGGGCTACTCAACACACAGCCCATGGGCCGCATGTGGCCCGCGGCCATTTGTTTGCGGCCCGCGGGTGGGAGCCAAAACAAAAAAGTAATCAATATAGTGGTCTCCTGTTGATAAGGGTTTTAGTAGTTAAATTCCTGGACTGTCATTGTTCATTGAAAGTGCTGTCATGTGTGTGTAAATTGGGTAAATATTCCGTTTTATTAATATCAGCAGAACTGATTTAAATGGGACCTGTGTGTTGTATAGTCTTGCCTTAACCTTTGTATTCATGCCTGTCAGTGTGAAAGAAGCTATTTGCATATATATTTGCATGTATCCACACTTAAGTTGCAGCCCTCAGCATGTGCTGTGAGTATCATTGTGGCCCCCGGGGCTTCCAAAGTTGAGTAGCCCCGTATTAGAGAGAGAGAGAGAGAGAGTGTGTGTGTGTGTGTGTCCAAGATGAGGATTTGACCCACAACATGTCATGGTATGCATCTCAGGTCATTTATGTCAATATAGGGAACTCTGTGTTGGTGAATGTAGAGACCTCTTTCAGTTTATCAGAGTCTATAATTAAATTTCTCATGTGACTGTATGTCATAACAAAAACCACTGGGCAAAAAGCTGAATGAAAAAAATGCATTGTCGTTTGCCTGTTATCAGTAGTTTGAGTAGTGAATATACTGAACAAAAACCAAACTGTTGGACAGCAAATTATCCAGAATTGCTCTAGCATGAATGTTTCCTACTTGTATTACAATGAAATAGTTTTGGTCATTTCACATGATTCTCATTTATAATGAAACATGAGACAGAGATCATGAAGAAGAAAAAAAGTTATAAACTGATGCCATGTCGCCGTTAGAGCTGAATGGTTCTTGGCACACTTTACTCAACAGCTGCCTAGGAAAAAGGAGTGAATGCAGTTTCCATTTCTTGGGGCTGTAGTAGGGGGCTAAGAAATTCATTTCCAATCCACCAGAAGATTCTTATGGATTTGGGGTTTGTCTTATTAACTGACGTGTAGAGGTGTATTAAAGAATGTAAGGTGCTAGTAGGAAGTTTTCATAACTAAAATCCAGCCAAGCACACAAATTAGACATTCAAACGCCTAACAAATCAAATCCATGATTGGGTCACTTTCTCACCTATGGAATACATCCTACTCTCATGTTGCCCTGGAACAAAAAGTGAACACAACAGCTTCTCTGCCATCAGTGGGATCTTTATAGGAGCCAGAGGGGTAGCCTGAATTTCCAACAGCAAGGAATACAGGTGGGTTCAACTCTTTTAGAAAGGATGTTCAAAAGTGCTGAGGCACGTGGCACGAGTGCAATGATACCATAGGGCTAGGGTTTTGATCAGGTCGTAAGCATCCGGTTTATACAAGTAAAGGGAGTTAAAAAGGGAAGAAAAGGTTAAATAAAGAGTACCTTCTGAACCCAATTTCAAATGTCATTTGCTCTTAGGTCTGGCTGGTTTTGCTCGTCTTTGTCCTGGAGATCAATATGAGGTAAGTATCTTATCTGTTTCCTTAGTATAAAATAAGTGGGAATAGGGGCAGAGTTCCATCATTTTGTACATGATCATGGAAGTAACTTATTGTGGAAAGATCTGTTTTTTCCTCATGTAGCTAGTAAAAAAAAACACTCCCCACTGTAGTTTTTATGACTGAATGTGTCAGCAGCAATCAAGGCTTCAAGATCAGACCCAAAGTTAGTGGTTGATAGCTATTAAGATAATAGGTCTGTCTCTAGCTTGTTATAAAGAAATAATGTCTCAATATCTTATTCTTGGCATAAGTCTCCAATTCATCTGTGTAGAAGATGCCTCCTTTATCTATTCAGAACAGACTAAACAAAAAGGATAAACCTATTAGAGCAAGACAACATCAATGGGGCACTAACACCAGATTAGAAAATACACAGGAATGACAGAATAGGTCTTGCTGGTGGGGGAGTGGCCCTGTGTGAAAGAAAGCATATAGTCCAGGATAGTAAAAATCTTAAAATGAATCAAACTGTACCACAGAATCTCTAGGGATAGAAATTTCATGTCTGAATAATACAAGTATAGTAGGTGTAATATACTATGACCACCTGACCACGATGGTGATGGTGATTCTGAAATGCTTCGAGAGACTAGAGAGATTATAAAAATACAAAACTCAGTAATGGGGGATCTCAACTATTTCTCTATGACTGGGTACAGGTTGCTTAGAAGAGGATTCAGAAATAAAGTTTCTAGACACCATTGACTGCTTTTTGGGGCAGCTAGTCCTGGGACCCACAGGGGTAGAGGCAATTCTTGATTTAGTCCTCAGTGAAGCACACGGTCTGGACCAAGAGATAAATGTAGCTGAACAATTTAGGAAGAGCAACCAGAATATATTAATATCCTTCTTGGGGGTGAAAATACCAAAGATGATCACCACCATAGCATTTAACTTCAGAAAGGGGAACTACACAAAAAGGAGCACATTAATTAAACAGAAGTTAAAAAGTACAGACCCCAAAATGAAGTACCTATAAGCTACATGGATGCTTTTTAAAAACAGCATAAGAGGCTCAAATTAAATATATACCCTAAATTAAAGAGCGGACTAAAAATGGCCACCATGGCTAAGAAACTGATAAGGGTAGCTGTGGTCTCTTAGCCAGATAAGGTTATGTGAAGAGGAGAGAATGGGACTCCCCAGCCAACCTTAGATCATTCATACAAGCTTCTTACAAGCATATCTATTGTGCTGGTTTTGCAAAATCTCACCACTGAATCTGTCCATCCCCAGCAATGATGCAATATTACCAAGGATATGCCCGTCTCCTTGTACTCAGCCCTAGCTGCTCAGAGGGAAGGCATTTCTGGTATTAAAGGGGTTACCTTCCCTTTTTGCCCTTGGCTCTGGATCTGTAGGAGCAAGTATTTCTGCAAGACATGTAGTGCTGTAAGAGCAAATTTATATTATGAAATGAATATGAGGACACAGTGCAGTGCTCCTTCAACATTGTTTTCCACCAAACCTGATGGAAAGTCTGAGTTCAGCATTCTTAGCATCTGTTCTTCAGGTGTGTCTCAGAAATGACCATTTCCCTCATACCTTTGAGAAAAGGTAGAGCATGCATGCCAAGAAACTGAGAGGACTTCTCTGTCTCTTAGATTTTCATGAGGTATGGCCGCCAGCGATGGAAATTGAAAGGCAAAATTGAAGTGAATGGCAAGCAAAGCTGGGACGGAGAAGAAGTGGTTTTCCTTCCTCTTATTGTTGGGCTGATCTCCATTAAGGTAAACCCCAGTTAATACCTGCTGTTAAAAGCTGCCCATAAAGCTGAAATACAGTATGAAGCCCTGTTCTGAATACTGCTGCTCTTTACCCTTGCAGGTCACAGAAGTTAAAGGACTCGCCACTCACATTCTTGTGGGAAGTGTTACCTGTGAGACAAAGGACTTGTTTGCAGCTCGGCCTCAGGCGGTTGCTGTTGACATTAATGATCTTGGCACTATAAAGCTGAACCTTGAAATCACCTGGTAGTAAGTAGAACTGCTTTACTTTTCAGAGGGTCAGTACCTTCTCAGAGCCAACTAGAGTCGCATGCCCTCTTTATTTCCCTGGTGAAGAGCATTGGGAGACAGTGATGACCCTCATTTTACCACAGACTTCCTGTGTGACCTGGGGCTAGTTGCTAATGGTGTGTTTACATTTACAGCAGCATGTAGGGCCCAGATACTGCACGCCCAGCTAACACAGGGGTAAACAGCAGTATAGGCAGTGAGGCATGAGTCAGTTGAGTAGAAGAGCGCAGACTGGGTTCTTTACTAGGGTTGCCACCCCTCCAGGATTGTTCTGGAGTCTCCAGCAATTAAAGTCTCAGAGAAGTAGCCATGTTAATCTGTACGTGCAAACATTGAGGAGTCCTGTGGCACCTTGGAGACTAACAGAGGGGCATAAGCTTTCATGGGTAAAACCCACTTCATCAGATGAATTGGAGTAGAAGTAAGAGAGGCTGGGGTATATATAAAGAAGAGGTTGCTTGTGTTAATGAGGCTAATGAAGTCAGGATGGAAGTGGCTCATTCACAGCATTTGATGTGGAGATGTGACTATCCAAAGAGGGGAAATTGCCTTTGTAGTGTGTTAACCAGTCGGGATCTTTATTCAGTCCTAAGCTGATAGGGTTGAATTTGCAAATGAATTCCAAATGAATTGGGTTTGTAATCAGGTTTTGAAATTCTTTTGTAGAAGGATGGCTACTTTCAAATTCATTGCTGAATATCCATGGAGGTTAATGTGCGTTACCATTCCTGATGTCTGATTTGTGTCTATTTATCCTTTGGCACAGAGACTGTCCAGTTTGGCCAATATACATGGCAGAGGGGCATTGCTGGCACCTGATGGAATGTATCACGTTAGTGGATGAGCAGATGGAGGAGCCCCTGTTGGTGTGGCTTATGTGGTTAGGTCCTGTGATGGTATCACTTGTATAGATATGTGGACAGAGTTGTCATTGGTGTTTGTTGCAGAGAGAGGTTCCTGAGTGAGTGTTTTTGTGATATGTTTGTGGCTGTTGGTGAGTATTTGCTTCAGGTTGGAGGGCTGTCTGTATTTAAAAAACACTAACCGTGTAACTGACTGAAAGTCCATCAGTTACATGGTTAAATGCTCCATGGGCTGCTGGCGCCGCAGGCTCCTTGGACCACGTGGACCCATGGTCTCCTGGCGGCTCCCAGGGGCTGCTAGTGTAGCTGGTCCCATAGGCTTCTGGTGGTGACTGGCCCTGCAGGGCTCCTGACGGTGGCTGGGAATTTAACCAGTATGATTAACTGATAAGCTAATGCTTATTGGTTAGCTGGTTTACCAGTTAACCTCTTACATCCCTACTTGACATAGTTTCAGGGTAGCAGGGAATCCCTAGACAGCATGGGATGATAGAGTTAGGATTCAAAGCAAAATTTCATGGCACTTTAATGAAGTATCTGACATCTCCAAACAAACACTGAAGTATTTAACATTTACATTTGTGTACATCTTATAATGCAATAAAGCATGAAACCAGTCATGACAACTGCTGTATTCCATTATGATGCAACAGCTCTTTTAATAATAGACTGCCTTACTCAGTTATGTATGATATGTGTCATCTCAAATGGAAGATGATTCTTCATGTTGTAAGTCACATCATATTAGCATACATAAAGTTATTCTTGGCAGTGGACTACTTTTAATCCTAAAAGAGGATCACACTTCTAAGCTACCTGCCTAATGAACAAGTTTAAGAGAAACAGTTCACTTAAAAATGGAATTATCCTTTTTAGATTTGTTGTTAAAATCCATTACTTTTGTTTTGTGGCAGGTGCAGCTTATTCCAAGGAGCCAAATTAATAAAAAGGAAACAGTTTTTCCCCTTGTGATACAGTCTCCTTCAGCCGAGTGAATGTGTGACTTATTTTTTGCAGCCCATTTGATGTTGAGGACTTGACCCCATCCACAGGCAATGTGAACAAAGCATCTGCTCTCCAAAGAAGGATGTCCATGTATAGCCAAGGCACCCCAGAAACTCCTGTCTTCAAAGATCATTCATTCTTTGTAAGTTAAGTTTGACCTCATATAATTATGTGGAGAGCCTCACTGCCATATCAACATCCTAAATGCTAAATTGCTTTAAAATGCATTTTTCCCAGTTTCATCATATTGCCCTTATAAACTCTTTATGAAAAGCAACACACTTCCAGATGTTCCATCTAGAAAGAAAGTGTGTTTACGTTCCTGGAAACATAATACACAATATAGTCAGTTATTTGATGCCCATGCTTCTGCCTGTATACTTGTACTATTTGGGTAGATTTTATGTCCCTTCTGCAATAGCAGTTATAAAAAAAAATTAAGACTAGTCCTAGTTTAATATAACTCAAGGGAAAATTCTCCCTTATGCAAAGGATTTGCACAGGGCCAAGGTATCACTTAAACCCTGCTTAACCATACTTTGATGGGTCGAATAGCATTTAAGTAGCACGTTGGCCTTGAAACGGAGGTGAATTTCACTCCCAATCTCTCTAAAACTAGCCATTTAAGTGCTGTAACTATGATGCATTGAACTAACTCCCCCCTTTTGCTTTAACTGCTGAAGAAGTGGCTACATCCTCCACAAGACAAGCCGCAGTTGTCAATTTTAGATGCTCTGCAAGACACTTTCTTTGACAAGCTTCAGCGCAGTCGCTCTTTTAGTGATCTGCCATCTCTGAGGCTGAAGCCTAAATCAGGGCTAGAGCAATATGTGAGTTTTGCTGGTAGGAGGGGTGTGTGTTTGTGTCATTAATGTTTCAATGCTCTGAGGTCTCAATGCTCTTGAGGCTTCCTTGTTTCTGTGCATGCTCTGTTTGATCATCTAGTTTGCTGACTGGTTGCAGGGAAGATTGAGCATAAGCCTAGTGCTACTCTCAGGACAGCCAATAATACAATTCAGTGGAATGAGGACCACTGCCTAGGGATGGGGCAAAGCTTCTGTTACAAATGATAGTCAGACAACACGTCTTTAGGAATACAGAGTTAAACTGGTTGATGCTCTGGTTTTCTTGTAATCTGACTTCCAGCACTGAAAGAAAGTATAAAAATGTATGCACGTGGAAAAAAAGTAACAGAACTTCAAATATATTTAGACTTAGAATGAAATAATAAAAAACATTGAACTTTTGCCTAGAGCAGCTTTGAATGCTTTAATCTTATAAATTAAGCAACTGTATAAATGCTTACAGCTTTCTTCAGCAAACTGTCAGCAAAACATTAGTCACTTTTCATTTGTGTTGTGTTCATATATGAGTTGTGAACGAGTATGCTGTGCAGTTCAAAAAATTCAAGGGTAAGGACTATGGTAAAAATGACAAGTGTTACACTGTAGGTTTCAATTTTTCCATGTCATTCTGACAAGATTCTGGTACTTCCAATTTTGCTGTGGTTTTTTTTTTTATTATTTTCCTTTTAAAGTTCTACATTTCATTTCCCTCGATCTACTTTAAAGATTGGTTAAAATAATTTGTTCTAAAACTCCAGGATGTCTCAGACCTGTTTATAGTGAAGAAGACTGTAGAAATTCCTTTTAATACCACATAATTCATTCGAAAGGAGAGTTAAATGTGAAATATTTATACATTTTGCTCCTTTTTATTGATGCCTTGTCTAATCAAAAACTATTTTCACTTAAAAATACATTCTGGTGAAATTCTGCTCCCCCTACAATGTATAAAACTCCCATAGTGGTCAGTAAGAGATGGTCACATGAGTAAAAGATGGAGAGCTGAGATCCACTGCACAGACCTAAAGGGAGAAAACTCTGTCCCTCATCTAGATATTCTACTGTCTTCTACCTGTCAGTTTGTCTCAGAACTGGTAGAAAAGGCATCATGAAAGTTTTTCTGTTCTTTTTGATCTTCTATGCGACCTACATCACCTGTTGTTCTTAGTGTAACAAATACATTTTTTTGTCAAAAGTATTGCATGACCCTGAAAATCATATAATATTAAGCATTAACATGAGCTAGTCGAACAGTTTTCTGATTCTGGGATTTTTTTTATTGCTTTAAAAATGGGGGAAAAAATAAAACAGTAGATCTGAACAACCATTAAATGAGTACAGAGGTACACAAAAGAGCTGTAACTACATGACAATGAATGTGAAGTAGTAAACTGAATAATGCACATTAAATTGCTGTCTGCACTTTTATCCGATAATAATGTATTCAGATCTTACTGTTTTACTATGCTCAATTGCTGGCTCTGTTTACTTGGTCAACAGAAAAGAAACTGACCAAGTTTCCTAGATCTGATGTAGCAGGTAGCACTCACATTGAAGAGTGCAGGAGATGGGCCAGCTTACGCTAGAGCTGAAGGGAGTGTGTGTGTGTGTGTGTGTGTGTGTGTGTGTGTGTGTGTGTGTGTGTGTGTGTGTGAGAGAGAGAGAGAGAGAGAGACGTGCAATGAGAGCTGCATTTCTTGTGTTTTAATTTTTACATGTTTACATTATCATTGCAGTCCAATTCGCCAGACGATCTCTTTGAAAATGGGATGGCAGCCAATGAGAAAAAAACAATATCTTTCAGTTTTGGCGATATACCCAATGGAGATTATTCTCCTCAATCTAGCACAGTAGATTCGGTCTCTACTCTTGACCCTTCCAGTCCTGAAATTACTGTCATACCTCCAGAGCACAAATCCTCAACGATGGATACTTCCAGCACAAACTCATCCCTGGACTCTACACCTGAGTCAAAAGACTTGAAGTCACAGCCAGAGCACACACCAGTAAATGAGAACAAGAAAAGTTCCAGAGTAACCTCTGAAGTTCATCAAAAGCCTCTTGGCCCTGGGAGCGATAACCTGTTTATAGATTCTAGGGTGCCTGTGTCACTTCTACAGGACACAGATGAAGTGTCGGAGCTGAAACCAGTGGAACTGGATACCTATGAAGGCAACATCACCAAACAGCTGGTAAAAAGGCTCACCACAGCAGAGGCTCCAATGACACCCGAAAGGCTGCAATGTGAGGGATCAATAAGTGGCGAATCAGAAGGATATAGGTCTTATTTAGATGGAAGCATAGAAGATGCCTTTCAGGGGCTTCTCCTAACACTTGAGCCACATAAAGAACAGTACAAAGAATTCCAGGACCTGGACCAAGAGGTGATGCGTCTGGATGATATTCTAAAAGTAAGTATATTTTCAGAAAACACTAATAAAGATCAGAATGAGTATAGAAGGCCCTGTTAATTGGAAACAGTAAAGTACCATTTGTTCAGTCTGCTTTCAAGAGCTCACGAAAAATATCTAAAACCAACTGATTCACTCCAAACATGATTGACAAACCATCTCTGTAGATTAGGGGTCTCCAACCTTTTTACGCCAAAGATCACTTTTTAAATTTCAGGGCAACCCAGGATCTACCCTGTCCCTTCCCTGAGGCCCCGTTCACTCCATTCCCCCATCTCTCCATCACTTGCTCTCCCGCACCCTCACTCATTTTCACTGGGGATGTGGACTCTGGGACAGGGGTTTTGAGAGTAGGATGAGGTGAGGAGTGCAAACTCGGGGAGGGAGTTTTAGTGCAGAAAGGGACTCCAGGCTGGGGCAGAGTGTTAGGTGCAGGATGGGGTGGAGAAGGGGGTGCTGGCTTGGGTGAGAGGTCAGGGCCGCAGGAGAGGGTGTAAGATGCAGGCTGTGGCTGGGAGCAGGCACTTATCACAGGCGGCTCCTGGCCAGCAGAGCGCAGAAAGGCTGCTTGCCTGCCATGACCCCATGCCACTCTCAGAAGTGGCTGGCTGCAGGCTTGTCTGTACTCCCCTGGAGTGGAGGGGGGGAGAGAAGACAGCATGCCTCCATGTGCTTCCCCTGCCCTCAGCACCTCTCAGAGCTCCCATTGGTCAGAAGCTAGCCAATGGGAACTGCAGGCATGGGCATGCTTGCAGAGCCATGCTGTCCCCTTTCTCTCTACCCCTCCCTCCCCATGGGAGTAGAGATGAGTTTGCAGCTAGAAGGCAGCCTGTCTGAGCCCTGCTGCACTGCTGGGTTTTAGTGGCCCAGAGATCGTGATCAACTAGTCAATTCTGTAGCCTCAGCCAATCGATCATGATCGACAGGTTGGTGACTCCTGCTGCAGATTGACATTTTTGTCGTTTGCAGTTTGGTTACAATTACCTTACATTTTTGAGCAACTCATATTTTAATGTAATTAGAAGCTGAAAAAATAGCGGGGTTACCTTAATGAACAAAAAATTGAATAAATGGCCCCCACTGCAGAAGTTATATAGTGAAACTATGACTATGTTGTGCAGGAGGTCAGATGACAGCAGTCCTCTGTCTATAAAAATCTACAGGCTAGAACCTCAGTTGCTATAAGTCAGTATGTTTCCCTCTGAAGTCAACAGAGCTCTGCCAATTTCTGCCAGCTGCAGTTCGGGCCTCATAACTGAAGGGGTAAAATTTTTCAAAAGCATCTAGGTAGCTTAGCAGTACAAGGTATACAGAAAGTCACTGGGACTTGTGCTCTTAAATCACATACGCTACTTTGTCAACCCACTCCTGAGTATCTAAATCATAGTATCAAAGTAGTGTACGACTGGAAGGGACCTCAAGAGATTGCCTGGTCTAGTCCCCTGGACACAAGGTGAGACTGTGTATTGCTACAAATCTTATAATTAGCATAAGAATGGGACTGAGTATGTGATAAAGCTAAAGGAAAAATGATTTTGACATATATTACAATACGTAGTGTCTAACCTTAGATTTGTTTCACAGCTCTTCACTCATTACTGAGACTCATTTTTCCCCATAAGATGATATTCATGATTCTTTATCATGAGGGCAGAGTTAATTGGAAATAGCTGATTTCAAATGCTTCATATTCATATGCCAGGTGGCCTGTTGGCATGATCTGAGTAGTGTAGAATTAGCCACATAATTGAACTAAGGAAAGGAGGGAGAGGTTGTCCTTTCACTTTACCATTTTAACATCTGTGTTTCCATTGGCATTTACAGCTACATGGTACTTTTCCAAGCTAAGTGCTTTTTTGACAGCCCGTGCCTCCTGCTCTGGCTCCCTGAACTAGCTCCGAAGTGGATTTGTACACGAGAGACTACAAGTATCGGGTATTTTTGAACTTCTCAGCCGCTCTGCTGCCTGTGCAAATGAGGTCAGCTGTCAGAACAGTACTGGGGCAGGGGAAAGTATTCATTTTCGCTCTGTGAAGCATATCATAACAAAAGGAACAGAAGGGGGGATGCATGTTCAGGTGGGCTGCTTGGACTCTTGAAACCACTGCTGCTTTGAGATCACCATTCAACCTGTTAATTTGCTTGAGGATGGAGACTGTGGGTCACTCACTGAGTTGCTGGAATTTATGCGCAAAAGGGTCAAGACAAAAGTTGTTCTAGATGAAGAAAGCTTCTCTTGACTCTGTCAGCAGGAAGAGAAAAGTGGCAGCTCAGTTGCCAGTTTTATTTTGTCCAGGACAGGAAACTGCCTTCATAGTTCTTCAAATGTATAAGCAGAACGAAAGGTGGATACCTATCTCACAGGGGTGTTGTGAGGATTGTTTAATGTTTACATAGCCTTGGAAGGTGTAAGATACTGTAATGCTAAAGTATTAATATTATGTACAGATGGCATAGGTGCAAAACTCCAAATCACCCCCAGCTGTGGGCAAGTGTGGTTCTGGAATCTGACTTGATTCAATAGAGGAATGTCTTGCTCTCCTCTTCTGCCTCTACAGTAATCTGGAGAGATGGGACTGAATTCATACCTGATTTAAGCTCCACTGAAGTTATCCCAGGAATGAATTTGGCCCAGTATTGCTTAAATGAATGCATGTAATTAAGCTTCTGTATCTAAAATTACTGCCTTATATTTTCACCCTTCCACATGTTAACTAACAGTGTCCTCTTGAAGGCCACCGAAGGTCCCTTCACTTGACTAAGTGAAAACGTAATCATTTCTATAGGACAGAGTTGAATGCCAGCCTTGATGTGTTTTCCATTTGGAGCTTTTTCAGTGTGCCAACTTCAATTGTATTTCTTATGAATATGAAGGTTTGAAATTAACATAATCCAATAAAATGAAGTTTTAAAAAGAGCATGAAAAGTTGTAAACTCTCATTTTATCCCTTTATCCTTGATTAAACATATGTGTGGTGTTCATTGGTTTGTTCTGCCTTTGCAGTGCAAGCCAGCAGTAAACCGAAGCAGGTCCTCCAGTTTCAGTCTAACAGTTGAAAGTGCTTTAGAAAGCTTTGATTTCCTGAACACCTCTGACTTTGATGAGGAGGATGGTGGAGGTGATGAGGTTTGTAATGGTGGAGGAGGAGGTGCTGACTCAGTATTTTCAGACACTGAGCCCGAGAAGACTAGGTAAGTGAACAGTGACAGCCAGCTTGAGGCTCTTGAGTCAAGCTGCTACACTAGTTCTTTGTCACTAACAGAGAGGATCCTGGTGCACACATTATTCAAGGAAGATTAAACTAGATACCTGAGGTTATCAATCTGAGGTTTTCTACTAGTTAACAATATGAATCTCTTCAAATGCAGGTATCAATTTTTCCTTGACCAAACAACCACAGTCTCTTCACCAAAAGAGAAGTGCAATAAATTAGTGCCCCAAAGATCAATATCTGCAGAACCTCTTCCTTGATATAGGTTTGGACCTAGGTTTCCTTGATTTGGATTTAATCATTAATTCCTCTGTGTTTTCCCCCCACCCTTATCTTTTCTCTCTAGCCCCATGAGTGTTTGCAGTGGATTAGGCTTGTCAGTAACAGTAACACAGGGCCAGATGTAAACAACATGGTGTAGGTTTCCTTTCAACTGTAAGAGTGATGACTGGTACTTTGTTCCTGGCCCTCATTCCACCACTGTCTTTGTGTGAGGAGACATAGTTGTGTGTTTATGTTCTGTCACATCGCCTTGTGAAACTGACTGTGTTTTATCATTAGATCCTCATTATACACGTCACCTCAGCAGAACTAAAATATGTTGCACAGAGTCTGCACACTTCAACTAGGATTGCAAAAGGAACAAAGAACACAGGGACTTTCTAAAAGGGAAGCAATATTTCCCACTACCTGTCATAGCACCTGTAAGGCATTTTCAAGCCTAAATAAGCAACCACAATTCTGCCACCAAAAAATCAAACACCGTGATGCATACTTTCCCTCCCAATTTGGGCTTATGGTGGAAGTAAATTATGTAAGTTGCATTGTTTGCTAACTTAGATATTATGAACTTGACCCTGCTCCCACTGAGGTCAATGAAAAACTGCATGCAGGCAGCCTTCTATAAGCAGCATTGCAATTAAGTGAATTAGCGTTAAATGAAAAGTTTGACAGCAGCCTCAGTTCCAGCTCTGATTTTAGGTGAATTTTAACAAGTAGTTTAGAGCATCTAACCAAGGCACTGCGGATGCTCTGATTTTTAAAACGTTGTTGTACATTGGAAATCAGTATTGGGCCCAACATTCGAACCAGGAGAGAACATTGTTGCAACAAGAACATGGAAATAATGATTTAAACACAGTGAGAATAAGTTTTATCCTGTGGGAAAAAATACGGTGAACTGTTTGTTATACATACTATGCCTAGAACAGCAGATGGAAACATCATGTCTCTTATGCCAGCCACGTTTTCTCTTTTACTAACAATTAAACCTGGTGTTCGCAAAACACTGATAAATTAGTTCTTAATGGTTTAATTTTTGAGAGACCCACAAATCAATCATGCAGTTTAATTCAGAACAATTTGGTAAATAATAAAGTCAACAAATGAAAAAATAAAAAGTGTGAACATGGGCAAATTTCAAAGACTTCTTGGGGAGTTCTCCACAAAAGTGGCATTGTTCTGGAGGAACAAAGTAGACCACTGTGGAAGCAATTTGTCTTTTAAATGCATACAATCATTCTGCATTCATTACACAGTGTTACTGCCAAGTTAAGATATGATGTATTCATTAAAAGGCTTCTGGCTTATCAAGGGCTGTTTGGTTACAGATCACTGCTTGCAGCAATTCTTCTTGTGCCTGATGTTAGTCATGTTGAGTTAACGTGCTCTGTCCGCATGAGAAGAAAATCAACTCCTTACCCAGATTCCTGCATTAACAGTTACAGGTCGGAGCACCCAGAAGCCAGAGGGCACCTCAGTGAAGCTTTGACTGAAGACACAGGAGTTGGGACCAGTGTAGCTGGAAGTCCTCTGCCACTGACCACAGGGAATGAGAGTCTTGATATCACCATAGTTAAGCATTTGCAGTATTGTACACAGCTCATTCAGGTACACCTGCTCTTTGGGGTTATATTTTCAATAATATTCCTAGCGGCATGTGTGGGGCAGTGACTTAGGATTTAAATTGCTTGGTGAATTTAATACTGGGTGAAAGCGAGGCAGGAGTCAAAATGAATTGAAGGGCTGGCTGGGGCCAAGAAAGTTTCTGCAATGTAGCTCTTCTAATATGCCTTAGTTGTGACCTGCCAGGCATCTGTTGTGCCAGTCCTGGCCTCTTCTGAGCTGAGTGTGTCAGACCTGCAACTATAGGACTGTTTTGTGACATGAACTACTAGGAAAGTGCAAACCACTCAATTCACTTTCCCCTAGATCCAAATCCTGGCACTGAACCTGCCATTGGCTTTGTGTCTGAAACGCCCATTGACTTCCACTCCACACTCAGTTTTATGTGATTTTAGATTTCTAGAGGTGACATGGAAACCCATTAATCCACTGTTTACTCTAGCTCAGGCCCACCGATGGGGGTGGGGGTGGGGAGAGAGGAGAAGGCAAAGGGGGCAATTGCCCCAGGACCCAATATTTCAGGACCCAGCCCCCACCGCTGCTACTGCAGCAGTGGCCAAAGCCCAAGGCCATTTAAATTGCCACTGGAGTACCAGGCGGTGCTGAAGGGCTGTCAGGGGGAGGCTAGCCCCAGCTCCACCCCTTGTTCCTGAGGCCCTGCTCCTTCTGGGAATGCAGAGTCCCCTCACCTTTGCAGAGAGCTCAGCAATTCGGTTGGCTACTCTGCTCTAGCTAAACCCCAGGCCGCTGGAAGTAAAACAAGCTATTTTTGCTTTTAAATAACACAAAGGTATTTTGGGAATAAATACAAGATGATTCTTTAAATGCAGGAGTTGTCAAATGCTACCTTTGCATTGGATTCTATGAGCAAACACAGTGGAATGTACTACAATGCATCAAAGGCCAGTCGTCGTGTGAACTAAGTCTGGATAGTTTTGTATTACACACAACCAAAGTAAAAGCTTGTCCCAGGATTTTGTGCTTTGCTTTCGAGAAAAATCAGTCTTTTCCTATTGTATTGGAATAGATTGTAGCTTCATTTACTGCATTTGGCTCTTCACTCCCAAGCAGATACAGTAAACATCTATTTCTAATGGCCACAGGCTCACTCCTGATACAATGAAAAGCCATGCGTGCTTCTGACATCTTTCTGATTTAGACAGTTAAATCCCATCCCTGTGGAATAAGGAAGGGTTTTGGGCTCAATACTGGAGTAACAGCATGAAATTCTGTGGGCTGCACATGTCATGCAGAAGGTCAGACTAGATGATCTAATGCTCCATCCAGTCAAAGTGCGTAAAGCAGCTCTTCAGTATTTAAAAGTGTATTTAGGTGTCTATAAATGGATTTAGGTATTTTAGTTAGGTATCTATACATAAAAATTAAGCCTCTAAAAATCAGTGTGCAACCACTGCAAAACATACAAGCATCAGAAGCTTTAAGGGGATACTGTACAATAGAACCTCAGAGTTACGAACCACCGATCTGTCAACCACAAAGTATGCAATCAGGGAACAGCTCCAGATACCAAAAAAGCAAATGCAGCACTGTGTTAAACATAAACTACTTTAAAAAAAATCAAGGAAAAGCAGCATTTTTCTTCTGCATAAAAAAGTTTCAAAGCTGTATTAAGCCAATGTTTGGTTGTAAACTTCTGAAAGAACAACCATAATGCTGTGTTCAGATTTGCAAACAACTTCCGTTCTTAAGGGAGACTACTATACAGCCAGTTTATCACTACAGTTTTTACATCAGATCAGACAATTTCAGCATGACGAAGTGTCCTCAGGACTGTTAGTAGGGTTCAGTAACTTTTTTTAATCCTTGTTTTGTTAGCAAATTGTGTTCTCCGGTAAAACTCCATTCATTGTAAGAAACCTCCTGGATAAGCTGTCCAAGCAGGTTATAATAGTAGGAAACCTGGCAGAAATCAGCAATGAGAATATGGGCAACATCATTTCTGTAACTGAAGGTAGGTAACAGCGTAGGACGTTGCCACATGGAAAGATTGGGTGCATGTGTGTGTGTGTGTGTGTGTTGCCATTTGGAAAGATTGGATGTGTGTGTAAGTAAGTATAAGTCTTCCTAAGAAGTTATCTGACTTAGTAAATTCAATTGCACTGAAGGCTGACACAGACATTTGCAGATAGACTCTATACCACCATCTAACCTGGTGTCAGTCAACAGATGATGGCAGGAGACCTCACACTGGGCTAAGGTAGGCTAAGGAGAGAGACATGCTCTCTACTTCCAGTGTGACTCCTTTCCTCTGCCACACCAAAAGCAGATGGCTGCAGTAGCACAGGACATTGCCAAAGCAATTGGTGTAGGGTCTTCTCTGAGTAGTCAAATTCTTCCACCACCTCTCATTGTCCAAAATGGGATTTGGGGGAGATCTAGCTCATAGGATCAGAGGCATGACACAGTCTCTGAATAATTTTCCTAGAAGACTACTTTTAATTACCATTATTGACTAACACTTTGGAGTTCTATAGCATCTTGGAAGAGTTTTACAAATATTTGTAACCCTCACAAACCCAGTGGAGTAGGCAGATAAATAGTGTTAGCACTATTTTGCCAATTAAGAAAAGAGGCAAAGCAGTTAGGGGAGTGCCCCAGAAGAAAAGTGTACCAGAACCTGGGGTAGAATTCTGGTGTCAGTGGTTCCCAGTCCTGTGTTCAGGTCATCACATCACATCTCTGGCATTTAATGGTTATCAAAGAACCATTTTCCAGTTCCAATACTGGATCAAAAGCAAGCTTGCTTTTATCATTTGGGGTGTGTCTAGACTACAGGGTTTTGTCGACAAAAGTGGACTTTTGTCAACAAAACTGTACCTGCATCTACACTACCGCCGAGTTCTGTCGACATAACATCGACAGAATTCGGCAGTTTTGTCGACGACGGTAAACCTCATTCTACGAGGAATAACGCCTTTTGTCGACAGAGTTCTGTCGACAGAAGGCGTTATTGCATTTACACTGTCCTTTGCGTCTACACTCTCATGTCGACAAAGCGACTTGCTTTGTTGACAGAACTGGATGCAGTCTAGATGCTCTTTGTCGACAGAACCTTTGTCGACAGCATCTGTCGACAAAGCCTCTGTCAACAAAAGCCTGTAGTCTAGACATACCCTTAGATTTTTAGTCTGGGAAGCCAAACACAGAGCTAGCACTTCCTGTGCACTGGGAAATCGATGGTTTGGGGAAACCTATTCAGCAGGAGGGTGGGAACAAGTATTCCTCTACCTGTTTACGTTATTGCTACAATTTTGTTTCCTCCCTCCAGCAATTCCAGAATTTCATAAAAAGCTCTCACTGCTGTCTTTCTGGTCTAAGTGCACTGGTCCTACAGGAGCATATCATACCTCAGCTGACAAAATGATAAAGCAGCTGGATGTCTCTTTTGCCACAGCTGTGAATGAAGAGTGCCCAGGACTTGCAGAAACAGGTAAATTATATATATATATATATATATATAAAAATAAATCTACCCACAAATCAAGGTAGATCGGTCAGAATATGTCTACTAGTGGGCTTCTGAAAAATGCCAATATGCTGAGGTCAAGTTTCTCTCACCTTCAGTTACACCTCTTCAATTCCACGGAGGTCAACTGAGATGTGGTTTCAAGACCTTAACTAAAAGTAACTGATTTAAAAATTTTTTGCCACAATTTGTAAAAACCAAAATAGTAAACAAAGGAATTAACTGGTTTAAAGTCCATAGGATTATATATAAAAAAAGACTAGCTCTGATAAACACACACAGTTAGACATGCATCTGACGAAGTGGGTCTTTGCCCACAAAAGCTTATGCTCCAATAAATCTGTTAGTCTATAAGGTGCCCAGGACTCCTTGTCGCTTTTGCAGATTCAGACTAACACGGCTACCCCTCTGATACTTGACACACAGTATATTTGTTTAGTCAAATATAGGGGAAAATTCTCTTTCTGCACTGCTGATCTCATTCTCTTGCCTGTTCTGCCTGCCAGATAGAAACTCTGCATATCAACTTGAAGTAGGCAAAAGATCTTTGCTGCAGGCTAAGTCCCGCACCTCAACAATCTCATTGACTTCAGTGGTGTTAGAGTGGTGCAACTTGACACAGCATTTGGCCTTCTATTGAACAATGCATGGAATCAGGTGGAGAGAAAGGATGATCTAATGAACGGGGTGGTGTGCTGGCTTTGAGAGAACGTTTCAATTCCTGACAGAGCCGCAGACACACGGTGTGGTGTATGGCAAGGCACAATCTATTCAGTCTCCCTTCTGGAAGTTGGCAATAGTTCTTCCCTGCCACACAAGATTTCATGAGGATGGGATCTATGAATGGTTGTGAGGAGCTCAGATACCTACAATGATGAGGACTAGATGGACAAAGGACAATGCTGCCCATAGTGAAGATGAGAAATGCTGATGCTGAGAAATGGCTTTGGTTTAAGTTCTGCCTTTTTCATGTTTTAAGACGTGCCAAATTGAGTCAGCTGTAGTGTTTTGCCTGCCTGCAGTTTTTTATTCTTATTAATACAATGTTCCTGTGTCTTTTTCCCCCGCTGCATGTAGTATTTAGAACCCTGGTGTCTCAGATCCTCGACCGAACGGAGCCAGTCGTCTCCTCCAGTCTGTCCTCTGAAATCCTCACAGTTTTTCAGTATTACAATTATTTTGCCAGCAACAGCGTTAGCGACCTTGGAAGCTATTTGTTGCAACTTGCAAAAGAAGGTAGAGTGTCTAAGTTCTGGCTGGTAGAAGGCTAATGTATCAATGTGCTTTTGAGTAGCAGATGAAAATAATTTGGTCCAAGCTTGTTTTTTTTCCATTAACAAACATGGAAGAGGGAAACAGCTGCCTGGGGTGTTTGAATATGATTGCAGTGGAACACATGCATATTGAAAAAAAGGTGTGGGTATTTCCAACTGACACCTCCCCCCAAAACACATACATGCTCATTAGTATTAAAAATAAAACAAGTGTGTAAAAACTAATATTTAGGAGCTGGATGGTACTGTTGGCTTGGTCCCCAAATTTGGAAGGTGCTGAATGCCCCCAGCTGTTACTGATTTCACTCTTTCCTTTATCCCCATCCTAATCTTTGGACTGGTTCTGTGAAGTGCTGAGCTCCTCTGGGGAAATTTTGAGGAAGATGAGCAAACTCTGTGCCTTGCAAGAAGTACGCAGCACTTCAGAGGACCTGGCCTGTAAACTCAGCCTGGAAACCAACACTTGGCGCCAGTGTTCCCTGTAAGCTGAGTGCTTGGGAGGCCACCCAGGAGAGATTCAAATGCCGCCCAGCTGCTTAGCAGAGCACTCACACCCAGCAGCATGTGTATCTGTGGGTGGTGCACAGCCACACATGCCTCAGTGCACATAAAATTTATTCCACATAGGTGGGAAAAAATAAAGGAAACATTGCTTGGCACCTCTTGGGCCCAAGATGATAGTGCCATAGACCTTTACTGCTGAAGAGGTGAATTTCACTGGGTAACGTGATCCATCTGAAATGGCTTTTGAGGGACTCCTCCTAATCCTCTGTTCTGCATGACGACAGTGTAGCATATCTTGGCGTAGCTGCAAGATTTTACTCAAGGGAAGCCGATAGGAGAAATGTTCAGTAAGGAAAGACATCCTTGGTACAGAGAGAGAGAGAGAGAGAGAGAGAAATTGATAGGCCTCCCCAGGTCATGCTTCCACTGGTCTGTGTGGAGAAGTTTGCATGAAGCCTGCTCTCAGTATGACTGGCTGAAGCCAATGCTATTGAATACTCACTCATGAGCACTAAATCTAGTCACTTTTCTAAAATAAACACACACACACCCAACAAACAAACAAACTAATGACCAATATAACTATTACTATAATCAGATATCAGTCTCTATGTAAATGCCACTCAAGAGTCATGGTCTTCAATACAGAATGTGCCAAAGGAAAACACATCTTGAAGTCAACTTTACCCCCCTAGGCTAGTCAAGTTTCCTTGCTACAGTAACTGATTAGGTTTCCTAGCATCAGTTAAAATGTGATGACTGGACCCTCACTTTATGATGGGAATAAGATTCCTAACATTCCATTTAACACACCTGTTACTTCTGTGGAGAACGTGGGCCAGTTCTCAGCAAAAGTAGCTGGGAGGCAGAGCTCAAAGAGCAAAACATTGCCCAAGCTGGAGCACAGAAATGCTGGTAACTCAGTGAAGCAGTGATTTTTCACTCTCTTTTGTGCCTGTGGAGAGCAGTTGTAAGGGGAAAGGGGCAACATAATTGATGGGGATAATACAGAAACAAAAGGAGAATACTGACATCTCTTTCTTTCACATTCTAGCCTCAGTGGTTGAGAAGCTGCAGACATTAAGAGATGAAAAACTGCTACAGAATATCTCTGAGCTAACCTCCAGCAGTCTTCCACCTCAGCAGGAAATACTAAGGTCCTTGGCTTTGCTTCTGACAGAAAATAAAAATGAAGTTGGCGAGGCTGTGACATTACTCTTGTCAGCTTCAGCAGAAAACAAGCATTTCAGGGAGAAGGTAGGAGATGGAGGAATCAAACCCAACTGCAAAAACAACTTACAGCATAAAAGATTATATATAATCACATTTTAACTTGTAAAGTAACTTCTCAGGGAGTCTTGCAGTGGTATTTTAGGAATGTTGGTCCCAGAATTTTAGACACACAAGATGGGTGAAGTAGTAAAAATAATTTGATTTATTTTATTTGGACATGAAGAGGAGCTCTGTGTAAGCACAAAACTTGTCTCTCTTACCAACAGAGTGTAGTCCAATAAAAGATATTGCCTCACCCATCTTGTTTCTCCAAGTCTGACATAATGGGTGTGTCTAGACTACATCGCTCCGTCGACGGAGAATTGTAAACTAGTTTACCCAACATAGTCAATGAAGCGGGGATTTAAATAATCCCCGCTTCCTTAAAATAAAAATGGCCGCCGCGCTGTGCCAACAATCAGTTGATCCGGCACAGCGTGGCAGTCTAGACGCGGATCGGTCGACAAGGGAAGCCTTTGTCGACTGCTCCCTTATGCCTCGTGAAACGAGGTTTTCAGGAGCGGTCAACAAAGGCTTCCCTTGTCGACCAATCCACATCTAGACTGCCGCGCTGTGCCGGATCAGCTGATTGTCGGCACAGCGCGGCGGCCATTTTTATTTTAAGGAAGCAGGGATTATTTAAATCCCCGCTTCATTGACTATGTCGGGTAAACTAGTTTACATGGGTCCGTCGACGGAGCCATGTAGTCTAGACACACCCAATATGTACGCGTGCAGCAGGTATGCATGTACAATACCTGTCGCAATAATATCTGATCACTAATTTAAAACTGTTCGCTTTGCATTGTATTCTCCAATCATCTATCATGTTTCAGCATTCGTGTGGGTGCCGGGTAATTTATTGAAATGCTGCTGGACCATTCTTCAAGCACTTCCCTTTTGAAAAGAGATGGGTCTGATATTTTGCACTAAAGGTGGTAAGAGTAGGGCAGCATCCCTGATTTCTAGAGGAAGGAAATTGCTGATGAACCAACAAGAATCAGCTTTGGTGGTCCCTAGCAAGTTAATACATTGCAAACAAGTAAACTAAAGAGAAAGGAGAAGGAAAGAAAGAGGGAGGAGAGGTTAGATTTTTGTTACTTGCAATACCCTTCCCCACTTCTGCTGCTATCCCAATGAAAGTTCATTCTTGACTACCTTTGTTGTGAGGAGGGGGCAGAAAAAGAGCAGGCTGTGATGGGTCTGGAGAGGAGGGAGAGAGGTACTCTAGACCAGTGAGAGGTGTCACTATTTGCCCTGCAAGCAATAGGTGCACCTCACAGTGCTTTGCTGTTGTAGCTCCCAGCTTGGGCTACTCACAACCAGCCAACCAAGGCTCACTCCGAGTGTCTGTGTTAGACAGCTCTTGTTCAGTAGCTCAGACCCCAGCAGCCTTGATGACAACCAGCAAAGTGACCCCAACAAGCCTCTTGTCCCAATTTTTCCCCTAAAATTGTGTATTCTATAATATCCAGCCATCTTTTGCACTCTCTGAGAAACAATAAGGTCTAATTGTTCTAAAAACATAAACCCTATCACTTCAGTGGGGGAAATATACCCTTTCATTTAAATACAGCACTGAGCATGTTTATAGTAACTAAAACAAATGTAGGAATAATAGGTTATAGATTGAGTGAGTGATGCCAAGTAACAGAAAAAGTTAGAAAGAGGCACAAGCAAATGAAATGGAATACAACTAATCTAAAAGTCTAAAACTTAATTGAGTAAGCTTCGTATTTTCCTCAAGATGGCTTCACTCACCAGTCATGACTCACTTTTTCTCAGTCAGGACCTTCCACAAAAGCACAAAGGGCTGAGTTCCCTAGTCTTCCTAGGTTCAAGATTTTGGCCAAAATATGCTTCTCACCTAAAGACAGTTCCAGAGACTTCAGCACCGGCTTGATTGAAGAACCCATCTTTCTCAGCATGCTAAGAGCTCTGTTCTCTTGTCTTTCCAGTAATGGATGCCAAAATAGCTTCTGTCCTCACATATATTTTCCCACAGTTCAATGACTGCTTCGAAATGCAGGATGAGCTCATGTGGTTATTCCCTTCTCATCCCCCTTATGATACCACCATGCTTAATTTACCTAGGAGACAGGAGTGACAAGGTGCACTAGTCACTGCTGGCATACCTCCTCATGGCTAATTTGGGGATTTAGCTCCCACTGGTTGGATGCCCCCTCCTATAGTCTCTCAGGCTGTCATCTCAATCTCACCCTCCAGAAACCAGGTTAGTAGTCATTTTTGTGACTCAGTTCCTCCCTCTTCATGGTTAGGCCCTCCAATCAGGTCCCTATAATTCTCCCCTTCCAAGGTCTGGACAAGCTGTTCTAGGCAGACCTCCATCCTGTGCCACTTCCCCAGTGCCTGGTAAGGGAACCTGGGCCAACCCTCTACTCCAAGTTCCAGCTCATAGACTCTCACAGAGCGGAATTATGCTCATTCTCCTTTTGGCCATGAGCTATAGTCTGTTTTTTTTCTACACCTGGTTGCTCCTTTCCTGGGCTCTGTCTTGCTCCCTCCTTCTATCCTCTGGGGTTATCATCTGTCTGAGCTTCCTCTATTCTCTACGGTGCTTTCTCCTCTGGCTTCTTGCCATATCATGCAATCTCTAACAAACTTCCCTCTGCCAGGGAGTGAGTACAGACTATTTGCCCCTACAGCCCCCTTCTGGTCTTAACTTTATAGAAGCCCTGCCTGTTCCTGCCCAAGTGAGCTTCATCTTTAATTAAGCATTACTGAGGCCTGGCTCCCCTCCATGGGCAGCCTATGCAGTTAATGGGCCCAACTACCATACCTTAACCCTTTCAAGACTGGTGTGGGATGAACACCTCATCACAACAGGTAAACAGCTGCCTTCTCTTCTGCCTAAGAGAAACCTGTTTTTCCCCAAGACTGGAAAGCCTAATATCAATGGGTATCAATAATACCTTCTGTAGTGTTCATGATGATATTAATTACCCAGCAGGCATATGCTTTCATAAAAGACCTTAGTCTGTACACTTTTATAACACAGTACAACTGCATGCAAGCAGTTGATTCAACTGCTTATCACTTGAGTTTCAGCATCCCGCCACCTCCCACCTCCACCCCAGTCTTTATAGACCAAAAAAACCTTTCTTTAACAATTACAACCTGGACCTCCTACCTCACTTGTGAGTGTGAAGTTTGCTTCCACTCTTGATGGATCTGTTGATGCGATATGTAAATGCCTTCTCATTGTCTTTCAAGTAACTCCCAGGGAGGGAAAAATATGTTCCTTTGTCTAGTGCAGAGTCAGACTTGTTTACCAATCCCTAGGTTCTGCTTGGTGTAAACACACTTTAGTCATAATTCTAGCATGTACCTTTACATGTTTACACACAAGAATACTAGTTGGTTATTAATTTTTCAGTTGATACCTCACAATAATCTGTACAATGATTGTGGAGGGGGTGAATACAGGGTACTTAGTGTCACAGGGGAAATGGCTAAATGAAAAGAAAGGGATAAGAAAAGGGTTGAGAGGCACCAGTTAGGCTCATTCTCCCTTTGGTCACCTTCCTCTGCCCCCCTATATTGTATTCTCCCTCGCTTCCCAACTGTGCTACCTCTCCTAATTTTTCATGTACAAGAAGTATCCCCTTCTCCTAGCACAGGCTTGCTCCATTCATGTCCAGCTCACTACCACAAGGAAAAGACATCATGGTGCACGTATCAAAACACCCTGGAATTCACTAGGAGCTACCTACTCTTGAGATTTGCAGCTAACATGGATTCTTGTTTGCTTCGCAATAACTGGAAGGAACATTGGGCTCTGAACTTGTCTTAACAGCTCCTGATAGCTTTGTGATAGTCATTTTCACTCTCTCTGAGTTCCAATCCAGCCTAGGTTACTAGTGACCCAAAGCCATTACCACCCCTGCTCTAGAGGGACAACCTTGAAAGGAATTACAGCAGTTCAGTCTCCAGGACCCACTCGCTTTGTGGCCTGAGAAACTGCCATCAAGGGTACTAATTATTGTTGATTAATTAGCACACTTGTTTGCCAAGGACTGGACCACGACTATTAGCCCACAAAACTTGGGCTGGATTTCAACTAATGACATACCCCACTATCCTATCCAGAACCATCCAGTTACTCAATAAGTGTGATTATTTTAACTTTTCAATCCTATATCCATGTTGTTAGGTAATTTGGTTTTCTGTGTTTGGAAATGTAGCAATACATACATTTCTTTCACCTTTCTGCTCAACACAGCTACAAAAATCTTAACTGGTGTCCTT
Organism: Pelochelys cantorii; assembly: GCA_032595735.1. Classification (NCBI taxonomy): domain Eukaryota; kingdom Metazoa; phylum Chordata; order Testudines; family Trionychidae; genus Pelochelys; species Pelochelys cantorii. The sequence continues at coordinate 103,647,770 of CM064327.1, forward strand.
TTCCGTTTTCCAGGCTTTAATTTATTACTGTGAAGTACTAACACAGCCTAACCTCCACCTACAGAAAGCAGCTTGCATGGCACTGAAATGCCTTCAGGTAAGATGTGATGCAATCAGTTATTGTACTCCGCTTTGCTCTCCCATGGAAGTTCACCACAAGAAGAGATTCTGTTCAGTAGAGTCTCTTGAGCATACATATGCACAAACTGCAAACAGCAGCAGCAATGGGAGCACTGCTTTTTATTTTGTACCTTCTGCCCTGATATTGTTGACCTGAATTGTTTAGAATCTTGGTCTCTAAAGTAGTCAGTTTCTGATGATGATTAACTATGTATCACACATCTGTCTCTTTATGCCGTAATAAAAAAGATCTTATTTATCTTAGGAGACAGAGGGTATGTCCCACATGGGAAAAATATTCAGAGAACAGTGTCTTGATAGAGAAAAAAGGGGAAAAAAGGTCTTCTGAAGCACACTTAGAATGGACCCAGCCAAAAACTGTAAAAAAAGAGAGGAGAGAAAGACATCAGTCTCTGTTACCATAGTAATTGAGAGAGTGTATGTCACCTGTCAGTAAAAGCCTCCATAGCAAAGTGGCTGGAAAAACACAGACATCCGCTATTCAATATCACCTCAATTTCTGGTGCCATTTTTGCAACCCCACCCCACACGCACACACAATCAATCCTTGCTATCCAGCCAGGAAAAGGCCAAAGGAGGGAACGGTGTTCTCAATCCATGAGCCCTCATATGTTCCCTAAAGTTACATAGCTGCAGTAAGTGCCGCATTTAAAAAAACCAAAACAAAAACAAAACATAGTATTCCGTGAGAGAGAAGTATTGCACAGTGGTGATCCCTCTCAGACTGCCCTCCGAATAGATAACAGTGCAGGGTACCACCTATCCATCCCTATATCTCAGCAACATCCTCTAGCTATAATAGGGATGGATGATGCACCCTCTGGAACTACGAGCTCGTCTAGCTAGCACTTCAGACAAGAGCCGTGCAGTGATTATGTGCAGATGCCCAAAGGCTAGAAGGGCACTATGCCATTAATCAGGCCCACTGGCAGAGGTGGGGGCAGGAAGCAAAGGGGGCAATTGTCCTAGGACCCAGTCATACAAAAGGTGTCCGGGAGCTCCGGTCCCACCACTGCTACTGCGGCAGCATCATCAGGCAGAGCCCCAGGCCCTTTAAATTGCTGCCAGAGCAATGTGCTCGGGACAGCACTGAGAGCTGCCTGGAGAAGGCCCATCTCTCTCTGGGCAGCACTGAGGGCTGCCGAGCCACAGCCCCACCCCTTTCACCCAAAGCCCCACCCCTTCTGGGGACACAGAGCAGGGCGCCCCCTCCCCCCCCATTCTGCTCAGGAGCCCAGCCAGACTGTTTGCCCCATTGTCAATAATGCATACCTGCCACTAGAATCCTTGCTTATTTAGTTGCTTTAATCTTGCGGAGAAAGGTATAAAAGAACTGGTGCTAGAAGCTGAAGCCACACAATTCAAATTAAAAATAAAGGTATATCTTTTTAACAGTGAAGCTCATTAACCACTGGAGCAAACTACCATGAGAAGTGGTGGATTCTTCATCTCTTGATGTCTTCAGATCAAGATTTGGTGACTTCTGGGATGATGTGCTTTAGTTATTGGGCTAAATATTGGGGTAGCTAGATGAAATTTGGAGGCCCATATTATACCAGCAGTCACACTAGATGATTAGAGCCCTTTGCAGATACAAATATCTGTATCCGCATCTGTATCTGCAAAAATGAGTCGCGGATATTCCTTTTCATATTTGGCGATACAGGTACCCGTGGATATAAAGTGGATAGCTGCGGATTTACAGGTCTCTATAGCTGATACATGGGTCCCTTTTTAAAAAACAAACAAACAAACAAAAAAAACTATGAATCTTTGAAGAACCTGCCTACACAGGAAAATAGAAACACTTGAGAATTTACTCTCAGTTGACCTACACACCCATCCTAACATTAGCCCTACCCCAAGGGCTGTTTTTTTCTGCTATTCTCCTCCTGTGAAGGAGATGGGAGAGAATGAACCACAGAACAGATAGTTATGTTGCTTAATGCACAATGGGAAAGTATCCAGATACTTCACTCATCACTGTCATACATGAGAACCAGAAGAAAAGAGAATAGCTATTTTTGGTGGTCAGGGGGAAGAGACATCAAATTACACTTAAAAAAATTAGAATGTCATCTCATACTATAAAGGAAAACAGATTATATGTCTCCAAATACCTTCTTCTGGGTATGATAGGACACTACCTATCCCTCTGTTCCACTCATCACCACTTTCACAGTGGTCGCAACCAAGGAAAGGGCAGCTACAACTAAGATTTTTGCAGCAGAAGTACAGAACAGAGTTACTTTTCCCTCCCTCCCTAGAAAAGTAACAAATCGAACTCAAACACAGAGATACAAATGTACGTGTTTGGGGAGGGAGAGATGTCGAGGAAGGTTATTATACCCACACAAGAATATGAAGAGATTGGTAATTGGTAACATCAGTACATGTTTTTACACTTTCTAGGCTACTGAAAGTATTAAAATGCTGGTCATGCTCTGCCAATCTGACAATGAAGAAATCAGAAAAACAGCATCTGAAACCCTTCTCTCTCTTGGTGAGTTGTTTGTGTTATATTTATGTTACTGGGCTATAAAGTGTCCACTTAATGCAGAGGTGGGAAAACTTTTTTGGGTCTGGAGCCACTGACCCACAGAAGAAAAAATCATTTGGGGACCAAACAAAAGTTAGAAAAAGAAAACAAAAACAAAACATGGCCCCTGACTAAGAAGAAAAAAGATACTTCCCACATTCCCCTCATACACCAGAGCTTAGGGGGCCAAGGCTAGTAGATTGTGTGTGCTCCAGGGATGGCAGGGGGCTGGAGCACCAGCGTGGGATTCCCCAGTGCTGGAGAGGAATCTCACTCCTCAGGGGTCAGATCCAGGCAAGCTGGGGGCCACATCCAGCCCTCGAACCTTAGGTTCCCCACCCCTACTTAATGCATCCAAAAAGCTGACACACAGAATCACAGAACACTAGAACTGGAAGGGACCTCGAGAGATCATCAAGTCCAGTCCTCTGCTCTCACGGCAGGACCAAGCACCATCTAGACCATCCCTGATAGATGTCTGTCTAACCAGCTCTTAAATATCTCCAGTGATGCAAATTCCACATCCTCCCTATGCAATTTATTCCAGTGTTTAACCACCCTCACAGAAAGTTTTTCCTAATGTCCAGCCTAAACCTCCCTTGCTGCAGGTAAGCCCATTACTTCTTGTCCTATCCTCAGAGAACAATTTTCCCCCCTCCTCCCTGACACCCTTTTAGATACCTGAAAACCAATATCATGTCCCCTCTGATCGTCTCTTTTCGAAACTAAACAAGCCCAATTCCTTCCGCCTTCTGTCATACCTCATGTTTTCTAGACCTTTAATCATTTTTGTTGTTCTTCTCTGGACTTTCTCCAATTTCTCCACATCTTTCTTGAAATGTGATGCCCAGAACTGGATGCAGTACTCCAATCGAGGCCTAATCAGTGCAGAGTAGAGCGGAAAAATGACTTCTCATGTCTTGCTCACAACAGTCCTGTTAATGTATCCCAGAATCATGTTTGCTTTTTTTGCAACAGTGTCACGTTGTCATATTTAGCTTGCGGTCCACTATGATCCCTAGATCCCTTTCTGCAATACTCCTTCCTAGATAGTCACTTCCTATTCTGTATATGTGAAACGGATTGTTCCTTCCTAAGTGGAGTACTTTGCATTTGTCCTTATTAAACATTTTAAGACACTAAATCAAAATACAAGTAGACCTGTAGAGACTCCACAGCTTTTTAAAAAACAAACAAAAAAGCCAAAAGAAATTGGCCCCAAAGGGGGGGGGGGAAACTATAAAAAAGGAGGAAGAAAACAAGCTATACATGGTTGAGAAAGAAATGAGCTGTAGCCCATGAAAGCTTATGTCCTAAGAAACTTGTTAGTCTTTAAGGTGCCACAGGACTCCTCATTGTTCATCTCAACAAAAGTACTGTGCAAGCAATTTGGACCACAAATCCTCTTCAATGGTCCACAGATCCACCCCCCACTAGCTTTCTTTTTACATAGACCCATAGCAAGGTTCAGCTGGAGTAGCAGTTTGTGTGTCCCTCTGCACTATGATGATTGTCACGACAGGATCTCTTCTAATAGTACAGTCTGTTCTCACTAACCAAGCAGGGTATGTCTACACAGCAAAGTTATTCCGAAATAACAGCCGTTATTTTGAAATAACTTTACTAGCATCTACACAGCCAAACCGCTATTTCGAAATTAATTTGAAATAGCAGAGCGCTTATTTTGAATTTGGTAAACCTCATTCCACGAGGAATAATGCCAAATTTGAAATAGGTATTTCGAAATAAGTGCTGTGTAGACACTCATATCGAAATAGGGGGCCTCCAGCCTTTCCAGGGTGCCCTGGTGGCCACTCCAGCCTCAACCAAGAACACTCCTCTCTCTCCCCCCTCCCCGGAGCCCTTAAAGGGGTTGACTCTGGCCACTGTGCCTGTGCCAAGCCTGCCAGCCCAGAGCCAGCAGTCACTGCCCCTGACCCAGTGGCCCCAAAACATGAGCCAGCAAGTCACTGGCAGCCAGCCCTCCACCACTCCCCAGGAGCAGTTTGCCAGCTCCCAGGAGCCTGCCAGGACCCGGAGAAGGCGGGCGCCTTCCTGGTCCAAGGTGGAAATCATGGACCTTATTCAGGTTGGGAGGGTGGGGGAGTGCCTCCAAAGTCCATGATCTCCGCACTAGAAGGAGGAACTTGGCCGTCTATGGCAGGATAGCTGCCAGCCTGGCCACCAAAGGCCACATGCGAACCCAGGAGCAGGTTTGCATGACAATCAAGTTGGTCCGGTGAGACCCCCAGCCCTGAGCACTGAGCTTCCCCTCCCCCTTCTTCCCCTTGCTTCTCCCTTCCAGCTCCCACCTCCCAGGTTTCCCCCTCCCCTTCCCACACTCTCTTCTCCCCTCTCCCGCCTCCTTTCCCCAGTCTCACCAGAGTTTCATTCCCTCCCCCCCAGTTTTGTTAAATAAAGACAGTTTGTGTTCATGAAAATACGTGTATTTTATTTGACATCAGGAAGGGGGGTTAGGGAGGGATACGTGGAAGGACATGAGAGAGAAATGAGGCACAAGCCCCCAGTGGGACAGACCAGGGAGGCTCTTAGTGCTCCTCAGGGTGGAAGCTCTCCCGCAGGGCCTCCTGGATACTGAGCCCCCCGATGGACCTCCCGGATGCCAGCTTGCAGAAAGTGCAGCCAGACTCACAGCAACGCATCCAAGAGAAGCACCAGAGTGCCCGCCCAGGGGCAGCTCTGGCTCCATGTTGCAGAGTGCTGTGGTGTCCCGAGTGAAGGCAACCAAAGCACACAGAGACAAAATGCTTTGCTGTCCCTCATCGAGGTAGGCAAGCAAGCAGGGAAAGCTGAGAACCAGCTATCTGGGGGGGGTCCCTTTAAGTACAGGTTACAGGTAGCCTCAGGCAGCAGCCACACAAAGTAACTCCTGACCTGATGCCCTGCTGGACCTGGTTCCAGCCGGCCTTAAATGTAATTCAGTGTCCACTCAGTGTGGACGTGCTATTTCGCAATAGCAAAACACTATTTCACAATGCATTGTGTGTGTAGACGCGTTATTTCGAAATAACTTATTTTGAATTAACTATTTCGAAATAAGATATTTTGAAATAACGCTGTAGTGTAGACATACCCGTAGCTATTTTCATTATGACTGGTGTATTAGTGTTTATTTCAAGAGAAACACATTAAGGATCTGATCCAGCGGTCTGTATGCACCTGAAACTGATGTTCACAGAAGCTTTTGATATGCAAACAATGCAGTATCAGGCACAGACGGGAACAACCAGTCTCCACCTTTGTGGACAGGAAGCCTCTTGGTTATTAAATCTACCAGACCAGATTAATTTGGTACTGAAGAATTACTTAGTGTCTTAGACTTCCAGAAAGCTTTTGACAAGATCCCTCAACAAAGATTCATAAGCAAAGTAAGCTGTCTTGGGATAAGAGAGAAAGTCCTCTCATGGATGAATAATTAGTTAAAAGATAGGAAGCAAAGGATAGGATTAAATGGACAGTTTTCAGAATGGAGAGAAGGAAATTAGTAGTATCTCACAGGACTGGAACCAGTACTGTTCAACATGCTCATAAATGATCTGGAAAAACAAAACTACTCAAGATAGTTAAGTCCAAAGCCGAGGGCAAAGAGTTACAAAGGGACCTCACAAAACTGAACAACATAATTGCCAATTCAATGCTGAAAATGCAAAGTAATGCACATTGGAAAACAATTCCAACTATACATATAAAAATGATGAGGTCTAAATTAGCTGTTACCACTCAAGAAAAAGATCTTAGAGTCATTGTGGATAGTTCTCTGAAAACATCCACACAGTGTGCAGTAGCAGTCAAAAAAGCAAACAATTAAGAAAGGGATAGATAATAAGAAAGAAAATATCATATTGCCTCTATAAATCCATGGTACACCCACATCTTGAATATTGCATGCAGACATTGGTGCCCCATCTTAGAAAAGATACAGAAAAGGACAACAGAATTAATTAGGAGTAGAAGGCGAGATTAATAAGACTGGGATTTTCAGCTTGGAAATGAGATGACTAAGGAGGAGTATGATAGAGGTCTATAAAACCATAACTGGTGTGAATAAAAATAAATAAGGAAGTGTTCTTTATTCCTTCTCATAACGCACGAACTAGTGGTCACCAAATGAAATTAATAGGCAGCAGTGTTAAACAAACAAAGGGAAGTATTTCTTCACACTACACACAGTCAACCTGTGAATTTTCTTCCAGGAGATGTTTTGAAGCCCAAGACTATAACTAGGTTAAAAAAAAACCCTATATAAGTTCTTGGAGGTCCAATCAATGGCTAGTATGCAGGATAGGCAGGAATGGTGTCCCTAGCTTCTGTGAGAAGCTGGGAACGGGTGACAAAGGGTGGATCTCATGAAGATTACCTGTTACGTTCATTTCTTCTGGGGCACCTGGCATTGGCCACTGTCAGTGGACAGGACACAGGGCTAGATGGACTTTTGGTCTGACCCAGTACGACCGTTCTTATTGGTTCACTGAGAATTCATTTGGTTATTGGATGTGGCATTGCTTGAGGCACAAAACCCAACCTTAATCCAGAGTTGTTTGTGTAAGAGATCACATTGCCCCTCTGACCTGCCTTAAAGCCCATGGAAACCTCATTCCTTTTCCTGAAAGCACATACAAGATATAGATTGAACATCATGTGGTAAAGTTCAAACAGAAAACAGTACATGAAAAAGGAAAACTGGTAAGGCATAGCAAAGCGCTGCTTACTCTTTTCTGTTTGTCACATAGGTAAACTTAGCTTGGAAGGCCACAGATCATTTAGCAGTACACCTGTGCAAACATCACCATATGATCACAAGCCTCACCTGCTCCATCTTTGAGCTAAACAAATCCTCTTCACTTAGCCCAAACATTTTGTAATGCAATTCAGATTGTCTGTAAATCCATACTCCTTACTACGATCCCATGCTCTCTAAAGGCCAAAGAGTATGTGATGTTTACTCATATCCTTCTTTTGCCTATTTGTTTTGATTATTTTTGTGTGCCCAGCCTAAGATCTGGATGCTCTCTACACAATTTCATATAAAGCTGAATCCTTACTATGCCATCAGTGAACTTAGCAGAGTGGCTTGGACAAATAAAATTTAAAAAATAATTCATTTAAATTACACCCTAGTCACCATCTTATTATGTATTTATCCATCTCCTCTGAAAATGTGTTGGGAAAATGATAGTAAAAAATTTTGTTTACCATGCAAAATTATTTGCTAGAAGCTAGCTTTTTATGAGAAGATATGGTGTAAACCGTAGGAAACAGTGTTCCAACATATTTATGCAAGTCCACAGTATGTGGAAAATTACCACAGATGCAGAGTAAAAGTTTTTTAAGGAATAATTTGAACACTTAGAGAATACTCAATTTTTGTGGCTAGTTTCTTAATTTGCAGTTAACATATGAAAATTCCTATAGCATCATCAGCAAAGCAGTTCTTTACACAGGAAAGAATGTAGGGTGTGGAATTTTATGTACACAAATGACATAACATTTTACTTACGCTTTATTGTTTTATGCTCAGGTGAGGATGGGCGACTGGCATATGAACAGCTGGATAAATTCCCTCGGGAATTTGTTAAAGTTGGAGGCCGTCGGGGGACTGAAGTTGCCACCACTTTTTAGACACAAGATAATCTACATAACAGTTAACAATCATTACAACTGTGTTCACATTAACTGGGATGGTGCTGTAATTTAACTGCTTTAAAAACAAAACAAAAAAAATTGAAGAATGGTAAAGCGTGTCCTGAAAGTTAGCAACTAATATACTTTTTAAGGGGGGGGGGGGAAATAAGAGTGTAAAATCAGTTGAGTTCCTATTGGCTTTTCTTCTTAACTTATGATGGAACAGTTATTTATACTGAAGATAGTGCTTTGATGACTTCAGAGTAAGTGATGTAATTGCAGTAAATCAGTCACTCAGCAAATTTATATTTTAGAATTCAGCATCTTAATATTTTTACACAATTTTGCACTTCTTTTAGTGAGGTTGTTCTGTATGCTTGAGAGGTGATGCTGCATTTAAAAAAGGAAAGTAGGAAGCAAACCAAGTAGGACTACAAGCAGCTTACTCTCCATGCGGTGCTCAGAGTTGGATGCCTTGCAGGATTCCTAGCAGCATGGACTGAGACAACTACCCAGATTTCGTTTAATGATGAAATATAGATTAGGTTTCTTCAAACCAAGTTTTGCCTGTAGAAACAATCCCAGGAGCTGTTATTTCATTGACTCATTTTAAATGCCTCTGCTGGTCTTTTATTTCCTTCCTCTCACCTCCAATAATGAACTATGATTAATCCCGGGATTTTCTTGTGCTATCAAGCAATTGCGTAGGTTTTATAGAAATAAATGGAAGGTTAAATATGCTCATTGTTCAAAAAGAAAAAGTGACTATAATGCAATTAATCGCATGAATCCCTGAAGCCATTTTTGTTTCCTAGGTTACAGGAAGGAGTGGGCTCCATGCACTCTGGTTAGTGTATAACAGCTTGCGAGAGAGTAATTTCAGTATAAAGAATTAAAGCAAACTAAAGAGGACCTTGGAGCTGTTAAAGACAGAGTGCAAATAAAAGCATTTCCTCCCACCCAACTCCCAAGTATAAAAAGACTAAGTGCTTCAAGCTATTGATTATAGCCCTAAATTAACAGATGAGGTGAGCGTAATTTAACAGAAGGGCATTCTTGTCCTGCAGTACCTCTGACATGAAATACTACTTAGATGTTAATTAAAACATTCAGCTTCTGATGAACTATACAGAAAAGGATCACAAATAAATAGTTCACTTCAAAAAGAAGCCTTGTGCGCCAAATACATTGGCAGACAGTTTATCTGACTGTGAATGTTACCAACAATGTACATATAGCTGTATATTTATAAATATTATGTATATTCTTCCTTTAATCAAAAAGGTACATTTGTACAGTCTAAAAGATGTACTTGTTTACTGCAGGAAATAGGCTCTTTTTTACAGAAGGCTAAATAGCTATGTCATGGTTTTTATATTTCATCTACTGCATGAGCGGATTCACCCATCACATTCTTTTGTTCTGACATCTGCTTATTTTTTGCCTTCCAGTTTTGTGGCATGTTTACTCATATTCCTGATCACATTTAAGTTATAATAAAGAATATTTGTAATCACTTAAACACATTGGTCCAAACTATAAAATGTGTGTGCTCAACCTTCTCCACTGTGGGGACTAAAAAAATCTTAATGCACATCTTTCAGGCTTTTGTCTACAGAGGAAATTGCGTTCCAGCACCAGCTATTAGTGGCTACTAATCACTGTAGCTGTCCCAGGGCAAAGCCCATCCATTGTGGAGAAGAAAAGGCTCAGTTCTCAATGGTGGAACTCTCTTCAGGCTGGCACTGGGGCAAATCCCTCAGATATATAGTAAGGTCTTTGTTTGCTACTTATGGCAGCCCCCTTTGTGCAGTAGGACAGTTCCCAGGAAATAATCTGCAAGTAGAGATTCACCATTGTTCTGATGGTCTATCACAAAGGTACTTCACAAGAACATCTGGGAAAGGGATTAATACTGGGCATCCCTGCTTTAAGTCACCCCGGTATACATCCATTCCACACTAAAGTCATTGACGCTTGTAGGAATTGATGTGTTATAAGTCCTCCTCATTCTCTGCTCTTAAGTTGCACCAAAAAACCCCAATCAATTTGCGCAAATGGAAAATCAGCCACAGGAAAAAAATTCCCCCCTTTAAGTTGTTTTGCTGTAAGTCCAAGTGTTTTGGAACGTATCTTGGGTTTATAGCAAGGATGGCCTGTAGTTCTGTTTAGACAGGTCTGTCTCCACTACAAAATTAAGACAACTTTGAAAAGTCTAGTCAAATAACTATGCTATCCTCTACTTTCCAATTAGCATAGCCAAGGGTAAGTCCTGTTCAGCATCACGTCAGCTAATCATGGTTAAGCCTGTTCGGTGCAATATATTCTGATTTTCATTACATTCAAGAGACCTGTAGAAAACACCAGCAGTACAGGAATAAGCTCTTGGAAACATGTGACTAGGCCCCAGATGCTGTTAATTTATACTCTTACACAACATGGTGGCAGATATGCTGTACTGCAGTTTTTCATGGAATTCAAAACAGCAATGATAGCTTGGGTTCCCCCCCCCCCCCTTTTGCTCTTTCATGGGCAGCTAGTTTTGTAGCTCTAACTTTCTGTAGGCCAGGAGAAGTTGTAGACAGATAGTTTTAGATCACTGAAACTAACACACATACAAAAAAGGCAGGAAAAATGAAGGGAAGAAAAATCAGCCTGGAATGGTGGAGAGGCATGATTAGCTGAAGTCAAAGAAAGGTGGAGCTGACATCTGTTTATCGCCAGTACCCACCACCTGCACAAGACATCACTAGCCAGATTTATTTAAGATGTAGAGCTTTTTCCACAACACTAGGCCTGGGGAGGGAAGGGGAGGGCAAAGGGGAACAATCATTATGTAATGAGTATTACCTGAACTTCTGAAAAGCAAAATGAGAAGTTATTTTAAATTATGTTTTAAATAAAAAACCCATTATTTTGAAAATATAATAGGCTCAGGTCTGGCTTCTGTTGTCCCATCCTTCACTGCTATAAATCAGGCTTACAGCCCTAGCATGCTGAACACATTGTTTTAAACCAACAGGACACATTTACATTTCGCCTTCCGAAGAAGATAATGTGTTACAATTAAATGTAGGCATAGAACATTGGTTTGCTAAAATAAAATCCTATGATGTCATCAGACTCCGTTACAACAAAGAGCTGCTTCCATTTTTCATTCTGTTTATTCTAAGTTGCTTAGTTACTAAGCTGAGTGATTTTCTTGAAAATCACAATTAATACTCTGGCTTTCCAGGAGATTGCTATTTTGTTTCAGAACACACATTTTTATACACATTGAAAAAAAAAGTCATTAAGGACAACTTCTTGCGGAGTCATGGAAAGTATATTTAAGAGCCTTCAAGGCTGTTATGAAACATTCATCAACACTTTTTTCTCTTCTGAAAAGGAAGAGCCTTACACTCCAACTGACGACATTTTTCATAAGCAAAAAATTGTTAGATATGGCACTGATGTGAGGAACATACAACTACCCCTGGAACAGAGAGCTCAAGCTGCAAAAAATATTGGACTGCTAGTATACACAGGTAACAAGGCAAACTGGCTTTCTGAAATAGGTTCTTCTGTCTTCTTGTTTGCTCTTTCAGTATAATTTAAACCTACAGTTTCATATCTGTGCTAAAGTAAGGCCATTTCCCTGCATCACAACCCCTAAAAAGCAGTTTATGTGATTCAAAATGTATAGCACTCAGACTTGCTCCCATAAAGTGAAGAAAAGAATTAGTTTAAAAAGAAATTAAGGCCCTAATTTATGGATGCGTAGGGTTTTCATGTAATCCTTAACTTGCATTTTTAAAAGTTTCATGTCCAGCCCTTACCAAGAAGAAAAGCTTGACAATGTGAACACTATAACCTCCAAGAGCAGAAGACAAAACAATAATAATTACCTGTTAACATCTCACCTACCTCCTCAGCAATACAAAAGGAAAGGGGAGGGGATGCATGTGTGGAAAGAACAGGTACTCACCAGCTGGAAAAGAGAGTCAGCAGCTGCTAGTTACAAAAGGGCCCCTGTAGAAAAGCAGCTGGTTGGCTCTTCCAAAATTTAAAGGACCAACCACACCCAAAAAGTATTCTAAAGAAAAAGTTCTTGTAACAAGGGAGAATTAGTAGGGAAGAGGCAGTCATCATGGAAAGTGTGTTGGAAGGGAGCTGCATTGGTGTCAGTTTATTATTGCTGTATCCTAAGTTTTTCTTGTCCTTTTAACTGGGTATGGTGGTCTTCATTCTCTCTCTTCAGCTGTTGGGAGCTATGTTACAGATAATGATTTATAAACACCATATTGCCAATCAAAAATATTCAAAAATTATTACTTGGACCCTTGCCCCACCCCAACAAGCAAGAGATGTTTGGGGCTCCTTTAATGTTCCTGAATTGAATCCTAATTCAAGAAACTTAAAGTCTCCTTAACTGGCTATAAAACTCAGTTTCTGACCTTCCTCCACTCACCATTTCCCAGCTCCTTACACCTGCCCAGTCTCATAGCTCCACTGGGGCGGGGGGAGAGGGGGGAGTGTGAAGAAAAACATTAGATAGACGTACTACACCAGTAGTTCTCAACCTTTACAAACTAATGTATCCTTTTCAGGAGTCTGCTTTGTCTTTCATACCCCCAAGTTTTACCTCATTTAAAAACTATTTACTGACACAGACATAAAAAAACCAGGTGTGTCATAGCACACTATTACTGAAACTTGATTATTTTCTGGTTTTTACCATATATTTTTAAAATAAATCACCTTGAATATAAAATTATTCTTATGACATGTTTATGACATGTCAGGCTACGTCTAGACTGCAAGCTTCTTTTGGAAGAAGTTTTTCTAGAAGAGATCGTCCGGAAAACCTTTTTTCGAAAGCGAGCGTCTACACAGCAAAAGTGCAATGAAAAAGCAATGTGCTTTTTCGAAAGATAGCATCCAATGATTGGACTCTATCTCACATTTCAGTTGCGATTACTGTGGATGGAATGGCCACCAGAGCACCTGTGCTTTTTCCTGGAGGCCTCTTATTTCAAAAAAACACCCTCTTCCGCGTTCACATATGTCTTTTTCCAAAAAAGCTTTTTCGGACAAAGGCTTCTTCCTCGTAGAAAGAGGTTTACCACTGTCAGAAAAACCCCTCTGTTCTTTCAACTTTCTGTTGAAAGAACGCAATAGCAGTGTGGATGTAAGTGTAGTTTATTCCAGAAAAATGGCCATTTAGACAGGACCAACCTCCTGTGTAGACAGACCCACAGGCTGCATCTAGACTGGCATGATTTTGCGCAAAAGCAGTTGCTTTTGCGCAAAAACTTGCCAGCTGTCTACACTGGCCGCTTGAATTTGCGCAAGAACACTGACGTTCTAATGTAAGAAATCAGTGCTTCTTGCGCAAATACTTTGACGCTCCCGTTCGGGCAAAAGTCCTTTTACGCAAAAGCTTTTGCGCAAAAGGGCCAGTGTAGACAGCTCAGATTTGTTTTGCGCAAAAAAGCCCCGATCGTGAAAATGGCGATCGGGGCTTTCTTGCGCAAAACCGCGTCTAGATTGGCACGGACGCTTTTAACGGAAAAACTTTTCCGTTAAAAGCATTTGCGGAAAATCACGCCAGTCTAGACGTAGCCTCAGTGTATATAAAGCCATATAAACAAATTAGTGTATGATTGGCACAGATTATACTGGTGCTTTTTTTGTAGCCTGTGGTAAAACTATGCAAACATCTACAGGAGTTGATGTACTGTCTGGAGGACCTATGCATTCCCCCATGGGTAAGCATACCCCTGGTTAAGAACCACTGCATTACATTTTAAAACTGTATCAACAGTAAATAACATAAGCTTCAGAGGGGTAGCAGAGTTAGTCTGTAACAGAAAAAACTTAAAAAACAACAAATAGTCTTTAAGGGGCTACTAGTCTAACAAAACATGTAGATGGTATCATGAGCACAACCTACTTCTTCAGATGACTGGACTATTAGAAGTCCAGATTCAAGAATATATAAGGAAGGGGGGCGGGGGAGAGAAAAAAGGAGAAAAAAAAGAGGGGGAAAGGAGGAAAAAAATAGAAAAAGAGAGACAGTGAGTAGATGGTTAACTTAAAAAACAACAAATAGACTAGTAGCACCTTAAAGACTATCAACTCACTGTCTCTCTCGCTATTTTTTTCTCCTTTCGCCCCCCCCGCCCCCTGATTTATTCGTGGATCTGGACTTCTAATAGTCCAGTCATCTGAAGAAGTGGGTTGCGCCCATGATACCATCTACATGTTTTGTTAGTCTTTAAGATGCTACTAGTCTGTTCGTTGTTTGTTAAGTAAATAACACAGTTGTACATGTGCAATCTGGAAAGTAAACATTACATTAGAGCAACATGCTTGAGGGTAGACAACTCATTGCCAAATACCAAGGGATTTCAGTAGCTCTTCTAACAAGTGAGTATGAACAAAAGCCCTTTATTTTCAGTTTTTATCAATTTTTAAGGAACGTTTCCTTGGTCTTACAAAAACTATTTGTGTTTTGCTCAAGTTTTAACTCACTCAAGTGCATGAAAATACATACTATGTTAAAAAAAAATCTAACAAGCAATGTTACTAATAAATTAAATGAAAATGTGAGGCTGTCTGCTAAAGTAAGGCAATATAATGGAATGTATGAATATACTGATGTATATGTGTACAGGTGTACATACTGTTAATAAATGCATGAAATAAAACAGTGTTAAGCTGCTTTTACTTTCAGTACCCTTACTTTTCTTTAATTGTTGCTGTTTTCCTGTCTTTTCATCCCCCAATATTAATCTCAATAGTTACACAGAAAACTGTAATATTAATTTTTTTGCATCAATTTTCACCTGCCCTTCATTTTTTGTAACAAAAACCAATACATTCCTGGGAAGTGTTAAAATAAAAACCAAATGCCTTCAGCTATGATGCTGTGTGTGTGCAGAATGGGTTTTTAAATTTCAGCTTTCACTGTTACTTGCCCTTATTTGCCAGTAAATAAGCCTCTCCTTCCCTGTACTATATTTAGGGACCCATATTTCCTACTATACAAGAAATCAGGTTTCTGTGCTGGTTCCCTGAACAGACAAATCCCATTGAAATGCTTGAGATTTCAGAGGAAACTAACTTCCAATATGGCAAATGTATAGGGCTTGGTGCATGAAAGAGCCCAAGCTCCTTGGAACACACTCAGTTCAAGCAGATGTAATGTGTGTGTAGCTACACACACACACACACACACACACGTCAAGGAACTATCACTGATTATATATAACTAATTTTTATACAGGACAATTTAATATTATGTATTACATTTGAGAAGTAACTAAGGATTCTGGGGATAATATATTGTAATAAATCCAGCTTTGTACTTCTATAGCATATTTTGCGTGCTTTGTAGATATTTTTAGTCATAATATATCTATGGGCATATGAAAACATTGTCCCCATTTTTCTGACACTGAAATTGATGCATAGAGAAGTTAAGGCCCGGAGCCTCAAATTAATTTAAGTGTCTAACTTCCATTGAAATTAGTAAGAAAGTAGGTGCCTAAATATTTTTGTGGGCCTGGGCCCAAGTGACGTGACCAAGGTCAGAAATCAAGCGTGTGGCAGGTAGAGGAAGAGAACTTGTATGTTGCATCTCCCAGTTCTACAATGTAGCCTCATGACTATCTGCTTTAGTTTCCTTCCCCAGACAAGAAAGTGTTTTCCCACTTTCCACACAATGGAACTGACTTAAAAGGTTCTGTGGTAGCTTTAGCTCAGAATTTCCAATGTACATTCAGATTATTAACTAGCCTATCATCTTCTAAAGGTATCTTCTTCAATTTCAGGTGGGACAAATGCTGGAATGCATGCATCAGAATACATTCAGGATCTCATTGCTATCTTGCATATGCCAAATACTTCAGCAAAAGTGAGGATCCTGGTGCTCCAAGGGCTGTGTGGTATTTGCTATATAAATTACAATAACCAAAACAAAGTAAAAGAACTGAATATTACTGATGTTCTTCTTGCATGTCTCACTGAAGAGGAAGATTCATTCCCAGCTA
Source organism: Pelochelys cantorii (assembly GCA_032595735.1). Lineage (NCBI taxonomy): Eukaryota > Metazoa > Chordata > Testudines > Trionychidae > Pelochelys > Pelochelys cantorii. The sequence goes on from CM064327.1 coordinate 103,664,129, forward strand.
ACAACAGTATTACCGTGGCTAAGTTCTGGGTTTGTTACCTTCTGACTGTCATTTGTTGCAACAATATCCCTTACATTAAACTACTCTATGAATTGGGAGGTCAAAGGCTGGAAACAAAGCTGAAAATCCTGTCTAGCATGGAATGGTCTGGCTGGCCAGATAATTATGCAGAAGTACTCTTCTCCCTTTTGGGGTTTCATCACGTTCAACTTAATTTTGATAGTTAAAATGTAATAATTCTCTCAAGAATTGTTATAATCTGTAAACTATTTACATGACATAATAAAGAAAATGAAGACAAATTAAATAATGTTACTTTTCCTCTTCCCCATCCCCCAATAACTAATTTGCTATTAAACCAACCTATCTCGGCTCCTATACTAATCCATTATTCACCCTTTCTCCCACCCCAGAAAGTCAGGAGTACATTACAGAACAGATAATCTCCAATCAGGTTCATTTTCCCCAGACAAGACAGTACCAAAAACCTTTAATCTCTTATCCCTTCTTGACACACCTGCACAGTAAATTCAAAGGATTCCAGGCTAATGCTATCTTGAATACTAGATTGGAGCAGAGGTTAGTGTGACCTTGTGGCCACAACCTCAGTGGGATGTGATATGTCTGCAGGCTATACCAGGCGGTATACTGATTCAGCAGACCTAGGGGGAGTGCACATTGCTTTTTCTAAAGGCTTGCTCCTATTGACATTGCACTAAGTGGGCAGTAGTAGACCTGTGGGCTACGTCTAGACTACACACCTCTTTTGAAAAAGCGCATCTCGATTGCACTAAGCAGATTGCTTTTTCGAAAAAGAGCATCCAGACTGCCTGGACACTCTGTTGAAAAGAGGGCACCCGGAACAACTTCTGCCAGGGCATGGGGGCAGCCTTTACTTCCAGATCCTGCAGCATGCTCTTTGCAGAGACGTGTGCTTAAAGGGACCCCCCGCTCCCCGGACAGCCATTCCTTTGCTGCTGCAGCTGGCTTGCCTACCTCCTAGAGCCGTGGTCACCAAACCATCGATGGTGATCGACTGGTCGATCGCGAGGCCTCGACCAGTCGATTACGAGGCGTTAGGGCACCCCCACCCTCCATTTTCCCCCCACCCCCGAGAAGCCCCACTACCTACCTCTAGTGTAGTGCCGGCTTCCCGCGGGGTGGACGGAAGTCCTCTCTGAAGCCTGCGTCATGTGCTTCTGTCATGTGCTGCGGGAGGGGGCGTCGGCCCCGGAGGAGGAGTGTGGCGGCTCTCCTGCGCTGCGGGAGTGGGGGTTGGCCCCGGGTTTTGGGCCACACTGCGGGAGGGGGATTTGGCCCCCAGGGCAGGCTCCCGCGGGGGTTTGGCCCCACCGCGGGAGAGGCGGTTTGGCCCCGGAACAGGTGCCCGCAGGGGTTTGGCCCCGCCGTGGGGGGAGCAGGGTTTGGCTCTGGGGCAGGTGCCTGCGAAGGTTTGGCTGCGCTGCGGGAGGGGGGGTTTGGCCCTGCCGCGGGAGAGGGCGTTTGGCCCCAGGGCAGGCGCCCGTGGGGCTTTGGCTGCGCTGCGGAAGGCACGCCCCAGCTTCTCTCGGGGGCATGGGGGGGAGAATCCTGGGAGGAGGCGATAGCAGGGGACTCTCTGCCCCCACTCCTCCCTATTCCCCCCCCCCCAGCACCCTGTTCCCTCTCCCCACTCCCCAGCCTCAGAAACCTGTCCCCACTGGCCCCCTGTCCCCTCTCCCATCCCCAGACACAGAAACCTGTCCCCACTGGCACCCTGTCCCCAGCCTCAGAAACCTGTCCCCACTGGCACCCTGTCCAAACAGGTTCCCTGCCCTTCTCAGAAATAAAGACAATGCAGAAACTTTTTGGCTGTGTCTAGACTGGCCAGTTTTTCCGGAAAATCAGACGCTTTTCCGGAAAAACTTGCCAGCTGTCTACACTGGCCATTTGAATTTCCGCAAGAACACTGACGAGCTAATGTATGATCATCAGTGTTCTTGCGCAAATACTATAATGCTCCCGTTCGGGCAAAAGCCCTCTTGCGCAAAAGCATTTGCGCAAGAGGGCCAGTGTAGACAATCCAGAATTGGTTTGCGCAAAAAAGCCCCGATGGCTAAAATGGTGATTGGGGCTTTCTTGCGCAAAAGCACGTCTAGATTGGCACGGACGCTTTTCCGCAAAAAGTGCTTTTGCGGAAAAGCGTCCGTGCCAATCTAGACGCTCTTTTCCGCAAATGCTTTTAACAGAAAAACTTTTCCGTTGAAAGCATTTGCGGAAAATCATGCCAGTCTAGACCTCGCCTTTGTGTTTGACAATATTTATTTGAAAATGAAGCCTGGCCAACAAACCCCCAATTGGGCCCGAGCCCCCATCAGGCCACAGCATCATGACACTCCTGCACTCCCCTTTCCCCCAGACCCTACATCTCAGCCTATCATACACTGGAATGCCCTGCCCTGAGCCCCTCACATACCCCAACCCAAATTCCTGAACTTTCACATCCAGAAGTCTGCGGCTTGCTTAGTACCCTAACCCTACATCTGACCCCAACACTGCCTGGCCTGGAGCCCCCTCCCCAAGCCAGTGTTCCTTTATCCACCTCCTCCTGCATCCAGATTTCCTCCCAGAGCTAGCGCCTCTCACCCCTTCCCACACCCAAATCCCTCATTCTCACCCCCAGAGCCTACACATCCTGTCTCAACCCAGCGAGGGTACGGCTAGACTGCAGGAGTTTTCCAGGATTCCGGAGCTACCCCAGAAAAACTCTTCTGCATCCAGGGATGCATTTGTTCTTCCACTTCTTTTAGTGGAAGAGCAAACATGATCTTTCGGTCACCCCTAGATTCCTCTTTCCACGAGGAATAAGGGGGCTTCCAAAAGAAGGGGTTTTTCTGACATTTGGTCAAGTCTAGACAGGCCAAATGTTGGAAAAACTTCTTCCTACAGAAGAATTGGGGGGAAAAAAGCAGCAGTGTAAGGTTTGGGGATAGCAAGTGATGGAGCGGAGGCGAACAGAGAGGGCGGGGCTTCAAGGAAGGGGCGGGGTGATAGATCTTGGCTTGTTCTGTCATTTAAAAAGTGATCTTGGGTGTAAAAAGGTTGGAGACCACTGTCCTAGAGGGACAGAAAAGCTTCTACAGTGCTTGTTTTGAGTGCCCTGCTTTCTGGGATACCACAGCAGTGTGATTTTTGATTGGTATTTGTGCTTTACAATCTTTTTTTTTTTTGCCATGGAGCCAGAGCTGCCCCATGGCAGGCGATGGCCCTACACTGTAATGCTTCAAGTTCTGCTGCACCTCCATGATGCTCATGCCAGGTCTGGATTCAGAACCCAGCCTTAAGCCCCTCACTTGGGCTGCAGCAACACTGTCCTTACCACTGAACTTCTTTCAGGAGAGGTGATTTTGGAGGCTGGACACAAGTTCAGACTGGTGGAACCAGCTCATCATGGAGCTGTGGGATGACCAGGCTTGGCTCTGAAACTTCAGAATGAGTAAGGTCACCTTCCAAGAGCTGTGTACCTGGCTTGCCTCTGCCCTGCAACGACAGGACACCCACCTGTGCCCTGCCATCCCTCTGGAGAAGAGGGTGGCCATTGCCCTCTGGAAGCTGGCCACCCCTGACAGCTACCGTTCAGTGGGACACCAGTTTGGTGTAGGGAGATCTACTGTTGGCGCCGTGTTGATGGAGGTAAATCCCTCTCAGGCAGAGGCATAGCGAGGGTGTTATGCACCCAGGGGCAAAGGCAAAGTTTGCGCCTCCCACAAACCTGGCGTATGCTGAGCCGGACCCTGGGGGGAGGGGGAGCTTGTACTGCATCTCACCCCACTCCCTCCAGTTTAGGGCCAGGCCCCTGCATGCACTAACCCTTCGGCAGAGGTGGAGGGTCAGGCTGGGGGCAGGGAGGCAGCACCAGCCGGCAGCGGTGGGCAGACGAAGAGCAGGCAAGCAGAGGGATTCATTTGTGTGGCCCTCAGAGGGCTTCAAGTTTGACATGCCTGATCTACATGTTTGTTAGTCTTTAAGGTGCTACCAGACTATTGTTTTTTAGGCTTTTCCTTTTGTTATAAAGTATCTTTTATTTAAAAAAAAAAAAAAAGTAACCCCAATGCACTCACCCCTGCCCCAGAGCCAAGCACCCTCCATTCCAATGTAACCACCCCTTCCCCAGAGCAGGCACCTCAGCCCCCTCCATACCAATGCAACTGTAGGTAAATCTCATTAATCTCTGTATTAATCATGTTCTCATTGGGTACGTCTACACTAGCCCCCTAGATCGATCTAGGGAGGCTAATGAGGGCAACCGGAATTGTAAATCAAGCCCAGGATTTAAATATCCTGTGCTTGATTTGCATGTTCCCGGCCGGTCGCCATTTTAGAAATTGACTAGCCCGAAGTAACTGCCCGCGTCTACACGCAGCAGTGAAACGGGATTCCAATTTAAAGCCCCTAATTCGAATTAGCTGGTAAACCTCATTGCAGGAGGAATACCAGCTAATTTGAGTTAAGTGCTGCCTCTCAGAGATTAGGCCAGAAATTTTTTATAGGGCTGTCAAGCAATTACAAAATTTAATTGCAATTAATCATGCAATTGATCACGTGTGCCTTCCCTTTGAAGCGCCACAGCAGCATTTCTCTAGCTGACCCCAGTTTCCATGCAGTTCTGCTCCTTGGAAGCACCGCAACAGTGATTCCAAGGGGCAGTGCATTAGGAGCCTGGGATCAGCTGGGGACTCCAGCTGATCCGCAGCTCCACCTGCGCTGCCCCTTGGAAATGCCTCTGCAGTGCTTCCAACAGGCAGCGCTGCATGGAGCCTGGGGTCAGCTGGGGTTATGGGTGCATGCTGTCATCTTCCTGGCTGTGGCTCTCAACTACAGTGGCTGTTTGCCAGCCTTGCCCTACGGTACACTTGTCTAAGTTTTTATTTTCACATGGCATTGTTGTGTGTCCCTGGAATAACTTTTATCCACCATGCTGTGTGATTTTTGGCATACATATCAGCAGGTCTTTTGCTTTTTCAAAACCCTCTGTATACAGCTTCCTTCCCTTCTCTCCCCCAGCAATCAAGATCCACTGGTTCCTGAATCTCCCATGCTGGAGTATGTTTGTGATTCTGCATACGTATGCTCAGCTGTGCTGGTGAGCAGACCAGCACTGAAATTTGCATAGTTATTATGGTAATCAATATATCTGCATATTCATTATGGTAATTTTAGCCTAGGTGTATCAGGCACATCAAAGGAGGGAGATGATGAATTTGAAAAACTGCTGCACACACACATTTTAAAAAAAACAATAAAGTAGTTGCTAATACTTGTTAAAGAGTATTCTTCAGTCCCAATCTTTTGCCTGAATTGCACCAGAATTAAGAGGCAGTACTAACAGGTCTGACATTCATATTTTCCTATGCACTTCATAATGCATAACAACAACGTGGGTAGCAGCTGGCCAGGAGCAGCTGAAGGAGGCTCCTACCAAGCAGGTAGAGAGAAGAGGGTCTCAGGAACAACCACCCTTCACTTTGCCCTGGTGTGTTGCGCTCACCGGAGCTGGGGCCACAGGGAGGCTGCCTCAGGTCCCCGCTCCAGCCATAGCACACTCAGGTACCTGCTGCCTCACTCACCCTGTTGCTGCCTGTGGAAGCGTATTCCCTGGGAACCCCAGGGGGCAGAACTAAATAAAAGCTGGGGGTGTGGCTTGGCAACATGCAACAGCCCCATCAGACAGGAGTTAGAAGCCTGCCACCACCCTGTGGACTGGCAGTTGGGAACTGCTGTGTTAAGTGGTCTGCATCTACTATCTATACAGCCCTTGCTGTATGGCCTGAAACTAACAAAAGGGCCCCGGCAGCATGCTGAGAAGCCCTAGGCTGCTTTTCATTTTCATGTAAAAATGCAAACATCTTAAATTCACCACTTGTCATATTTGACTTTGGTAAGATGGAGACTATTGGCAAATATTCTAAAGTTATATTTGAGAGTAGTCCCTTAGCAGAATTTACACACTTTATTCTGGTTAAACATTTATATTCATAAGGGGCAGTCTAGGCTTTCACCTTGGGGGGGGGGGGGGGGGGGAAGACTAGTAAGATTGTCAAACAAAGGCCGTTCTGGGATAAACACAGTTAACAAAACTATCCTATGTACCTAGAATTTACAAGATATGCTGATTAAACTGTAGCAGTGTTCTGATTGGATGCAGAGGGAGGAAAGAGCTCAGTCAATATTGTGTGCCATCAGTACCCCTCATGTACACTTGCTTTAAGTACCCCTCAGTTTTATAATGCTGTGAAGAAAAAAACCTACACAGACAAAACCAGCAGAATCTAGCAATACTATTACCCATACACAGGAAACAAAAATAGTCTTATACGCCACATAAAACCCAGTGGGCTGCAGGTTGCCCCCCACTGATTAGGGGGTGCAACCTGTATTAAACCAGAACACTTTTGTCTAGCAACATCTGTTATCTGGGTAGACCAAGGATGTTCAAGGGTCAGAGTTCTGGGGCACTGCAGGGGCAAGGGGACTCAGGAGGCCAGCCCAGTGGAAAAGGGGGCAGCACGTGGCCCAGCTTAGGGGTGAGGGGCTCGGAAGCCTGGTGTACAGCCCAGGGGACCTGGGGGAGATAGGGGGCAGAAATGACCTACCCTGGTCTAGGATGAGGGATTCTGCTGGACCAGTCAGGTCCTGAGGGTACCAGACCAGGGCGACAACCTGTTTTATAGTATTTAAGACCATTAATGGGTTGGTCCCTATTGTGCTAAGGTGCTGCAAGGTAGGGGATAACTATCTTCAGGTGTAGACAGACTCAAGTTTGTCAATAAAATGTTTGTTCTCAACACTGACAGCAGCCTATTTCCCCTTTTTAGAAATGCCACCACCACTCAACATGTGTTTTGGAAAACCTGGTAGGTAGTTATATTTTGTTCTTGGAGCAGAAGAGTGACTACTTTATGAATGACTCAACACTGGAGAGATGCGTGTACAGGACAAGCTGTACCTACAATGGTAAGATGCAGGAATGGATTAGAGCAGGGGTTCCCAACCTTTTTTGGTCCCTATATCTCCTTGGCTTTTAGTAAACCTTCCCGTACCCCCTATTTAATATGAAAGGAAATAAATTCTAGACTCTAGAATCCACAACTTCTTTCACTAACACTACTACTTTTGGAATATTTCAATTAGGATAATCTAGATATTTACCAAATATTCCCTGTACCCCCTTGACAAGCTTCTCGTACCCCCTGGGAATACATGTACCCCTGGTTGGGAACCCCTGGATTAGAGTCTGGGATCAACAGTTGCTATTGGGATAATTATTTTCCTTTATCCACTGAAGTCATTATGGGTACACGTCTAGACTACACGCTTTCCGAAAGAAGCTTTCAAAATTTTTAAAGAAACTTTTCGAAAGATCTAGACAGCCGCCATTTTTTTTGAAAAAGCAATCCACTTTCTCAAAAAGAGTACCCAAGCAATCTGGATGCTCTCTTTCGAAAAAGCCCTGTTTGCATTCAAAGATGCCATTTTTCAAAAGAGCGCTTTCGAAAAAAGGCGTTCCTTGTAAAATGAGGTTTACCACTGTTGAAAAAAGCACCATGTTCTTTCAATTTAATTTCAAAAGAACATGGCAGCAATCTAGACAAGTGAAGGTTTTTTAAAAAAGGCCACTTTAAAAAAAAGCCCTGTAGTCTAGACATAGCCTTACAGATTTCCTCCTGCTGCTCTTTAGCCTTTGCCAGAAACAGCAGAAAGGGACAATGGAGCTATAGATGGATTAGATGACCGCCATCCTAGATGTTTCCCAAATGGCTATTTTGCTGGGAGCTCACTACATGCCAGAGCAGCAACCCTAGCTGCTACAACTTGCTTCAGGAAGTAATAGCAGGAATGAACCCTGTTAGTGTAGCCTGATGTCTTCCAAGCTCTGCTACAGGCAGAATGGAACTGTCATAACTAGATCATAATAGCCCAGCTATAGATTTTTCCCCACAATTCACCTAGAAAAGTCTGCTTTTCAAACTTGGTCACAGGGCTGCGAGGGTAAGCCACTGGCAGGCCCATGCCACTTTGTTTGCTTAATGTGTCTGTAGCCATGGAGCACTGCAACTCCCATTGGCTGCCATTCCCAGCCAAGGGGAATCTTGCAGCTCCCCAGCTTATGGGCACATTAAGTAAACCAAGTGACATGGGTCTGCCAGCGACTTTCCCTCAGAGCGCCACAATCAAAGTTTGAAAAATGCTGTCCTAGAGAATGTTACCTTTGAATTCTAGTTTGCACTATTCTGAACTGTCCCATGAAACATTGGAACTAGCTGTCACTATACCCAGTATTTATGCTGTAGGTTGTTTATTCAGCAGCTACGCTTTTACATCTCCCAGAAAAATGGGACCTTAACAATGTGCCCCCTATGCGCCAAGTTTTAAGAGGCAGAATATTTTGGTAGAGTTTATTTATCAAGTACACATTCTCATGTAAAAGCAACAGATACTATTTACATTATTAGAAATACATAGTATTTCCATTTTGTAGAAGTGACCACATTCAGTCTGTAACACCTGTTTAGATAGTATACAGCTATTTCCATTGCTACATGTTACCAGTTAAAATCCATTGTGAACATTTAAAGCTTCCACAAGACTTAATTTGTATCCGAGGTAAACTTTGGCAGTGTATTCTTTCAGTCATTTAGTAATTAAAATGGGAAGCCACATGCACACTGGCCACTCAAGTTTGCCAAGCCATTTTCACAGATTTTTAGCTATCTTTGTAGATCAATCTGTAGCAGCACATGAAACCTGTGAAGGCAGCTCTTCGGAATCACAGTCTACATCATCACCCTCAGTATCACTCTCTTCATCTTCCTTCTCAAATTCCTCCAAGTCTAGATTTTTCAGTGACTGAAGGCCATCAGGTGCCTGCCCAGTTAGTCTCTAAAAGATACAGGAGAGAATGCTTATGGATGCATTTTTATTTACATAGAAAATACTGATAGCAAGTTTTCATTGCCCAGTCTAAATGTATTCAGTTTCACACTGATGTTAGCCAAGCCATCAAGTGATGAAGTTATGCTTCAGAATGACAGAAAACCTGTCTACTAAAAGCAGCCCCCCCCCGCAATGCAGTAGTGTTGCAAATTACAGCTGGCTCGCTAAGATTAAGGTCCACCAGATTTTTTTAGGCATCTGAGGCAACATTTATCACAAACTCCATCTGTTTAAGGGACTATATGAGATTAAACTTAATACCCCCTTAATATGGTTTTCATTCCACACACTACATTGCTAAAAAAAGTTTCATGTCAGAGCTTTATAAATAGTTTCACAGCTGCCAAGCCAGAGGCAAAAGCTCAGCAGTGACATGTAGGTTCTTGATTCTGGAAGAGCTGATGACAAAATGTTGAAGATGTAGGTAACACAGAACAGTTTGTCTTAGTTACCAACAGATTCCCCCTCTCTTTGAGAGACATAAGAACCAGTTTTAGAGCATTCAAGATTTAACAGCTTAATTTGGAGCTCCATTTTGATAAAAATTTAAGTATTACATTATGAATAATGCCAACCTCCACTGTACACATCAGTTCAGATAAAAGCTTTTCCTTTAGCCTTGTTTAGAGTGGCCTTATAATCCTATAGGACAGTAAATATGAAATGAATAAATCTGTGTACAAGAAATGTTAAAGAATTAAATTAGAGCTGGTAAGACCCTTTGGGCTCATCTAGACTACAGGGAAGATTCAAAAGAGGATATGCAAATTTGTGGAATTTGCATATCTTCTTCCAATCTCACTTTCGAAAATGAAAGTAGTTTAGACACGGCTTTTTCGGCGAACCTTCATCCCCTTGTCAAACAGCTGCTTTTCCTCAAAAAATTAGGTTTGTGCGGCTTTTTGACAAGGGGGGGTGGCCGAAAAAGCTGTGTCTAAACTACTTTCACTTTCAAAAGCGAGAATGGAAGATACACAAATTCCCACAGAATTTGCATATCGTCTTTCAAATCTTCCCCATAGTCTAGCTATAGCCTTTATGTCACTGAACGCATTTAGACCAGGCTTTTGAAATGATTCAAGATTTTTAGGTTGGAAGTTCTCAATCTTTAGGGGTAACTTCCAGCTTCAAAGTCCCCATCAGATAGTCATAAGGTAAGTCACACTGGAAGCATTCTAGTCAGGAATCCAAAGATTTTTCAAATCACCAGCAATTTAGCTTTCATTTATCAAGAGTCTCAGCATTTGGCTGAACAATTACGGTTATGATCTGGCCCTGTTCTTCTAGGGGAGGAGGGGCTAAAAGTGGACCCCATCCTGGGCCCTATAGGTTTCTAAACCCCTGCAAGTCTTGATATAGTCAAGTCAGAATCTGAAGACCATATCTGAGAGCCCCTTCTTGAGTTGTGGGTCTGGGGAATCAGAGCACCTTAGTCCATAAAAACCTATGCCTTAAGCTTTTGAGCCCACTACTTAAGTATACTCCCCTAGAGTTCCACTTTGTTTTAGGAATTCTGTTTTAGGTATTCTGTCTCCAAAGGGATTAAACTGGGAGCCAATGACAAAAAGCAAGGGACAAGATTGAAAGATTAACTTGTCATGCTCATTTTAAAAAAGCACTAGAGATCTTTCCAAGACAAGTCCTGAGACATCCCCAGTCTTATCACTGAATGTGAGGTCTTGTCTGCCTTTTAGGCAGAGTCACTCCTGCCTTCTCTTCAGCAGATTCTGCCTACATGTGGCAGTGGATACCACCCTCCAATACAATGTCTTTTCAGCCAAGTGGCCAGGCTGAGAAACTCCAGCTCTTTCCTTATAATGAGAAGGGTCATTGTTACATGCACTGGGCAAGTTGATAGTGTAAAACTGACTAAAGTGAACTAGGGCATTTAAACTAATTTTTGGCACCATTCCTGGGCCAGTACTCACAGAATAGTAAACTGACCATATGACCATGTACTTTTTCTATGCAGATTAAAAAAGTGTAATTCATACTCAAAACAGAAGTCTTGATTTTATACTGTGACAGGACAGTGAGATGTGTAACACTATGGATTGAAGAGTCACACAACTTTACCTCAATCATGTTTGTCATGTACTGCACATGTTCTGCAAGTAATACTAGTTCATCATTTTCTTCTTTTAGACGGGCAATTTCACCATCTTTTTGTTCAATTTCTTTGTGAAGCTAGGGAAAAAAAAAGAAAACTGTATATAGGATCTAGCCTAGAGAAGGAGTAAAAAGGGATTAAACCTGACTAACTACCTTTTCATTTTCTTGAAGAACTTCATACAGTGCCTTCCTCCTTTCTTCAGCCACTTCCTTCCAGTACCGAGAGGAAGGATTTTCTGTAGGAACAATACTCATGTAAATAAGCTTTTACTTTTAAGATTGAGATTAGAAAAGTAAGTTTAAATACTCAAAGCATCTTATGGAGCACTTGTATGTCCTGTCAGTATTTTACAACCCATTCCGACCATCTGAAATCACTGGAGTAGTTAACAAATGGGCCTTATTTGTATCTTGAGACATTTGATTTTATGACACTTTAGTCAAATTCAGGATTATACTAATTTGTTTGACATAAGGTTTGAGCATTTCCTGTAGCCTCTTCAAGAGTGTCACAACATGCACAGCAGAAATGGTCCTAACTGCAAGGCAAATTGGACAGAGCCATTTTCAAAATGAGTACTGGCAGAACAGGCTCATAAGTTGCAAAGGCTGAGAGCTTCCAAGACACCAACCACATAGCTAGAACCCAGATAGTCTCATCCTAGAACAGTTTTTTTTTTTTTTTTTAAAAGGGGATTAGTCTGATTACTTGGTTGGCAAGTGGTAGTATGACTTCAATTATGACAGCATGTTAATTCAAAGTACAGCTCCTAAAGTTTAAACACTGGTGAGCCTCACAAACTACTGGCCAAGGCACCTTAAGGTTACATCTACACTGCAGGCTTCTTGCAGAAGAACCTTTTTGCGGAAGAGATCTTCCACAAGAAGTTCTTGTGCAAGAGAACGTCCACACTGCATGGACTCTTGCACAAGAAAGCTCTGATGACCATTCAAAGAATGGCCATCAGAGCACCTGTGCTTTTTCTGATAGGCTGTTTTTTGCACAAGAAACCTGTTTGCCATCCACACACACCTTTTCATGCAAGAGCTCTTGCGCAAAAAGGCTTATTCCTCACAGAAAGAGGAATAACTCTTGCGCAAAAAGCTCTCTTACGATGTACTGTAAATCTTCTTGTGCAAAAAAGCGCTTGTAGCGTGGATGCTCCACGTGTTTTTGCACAAAAACTGCAGAGCTTTTGCGCAAAAAACCCTGCAGCGTAGACATAGCCTAACTGAGGGTGTAAAACTTTTGAAGTCTTGGTAGATCTGCATGAATGATAGCAACACTTACCCGTTTTAATATCTAAAGTTTGCAAGTGCTAATTTAACAATTTTAAGCCCATTATTTGCTTTTAGTAGCATACATAAAGCAAGTTGTATCCAGACACACATATACATGAAATTTCCAGCAACGGCATATTGTTTGAAGCATAAAATAAGACAACATACTTTTTGCCATGAGATCAACAGCTTGAGTAACTCCTTGTAGATTTTCGTTTTCCTGTTCTGAGCCTAAAACAGCTTTGCATGTCTTTGCAGTTAGCTGATCACTCCAAAGTTTCCTTTTGATTGAACATTTAGCAGGCTGTAATACAGTAAGTTTCACAGATACCATTTCTCCTTGACAATTCACGTCTTTATACATTTACAAAGTCATCTAAGCTATACTAACAGCAGCGTATGAAATTTCTCTTTCTATAGGTGCAGAAGTTGTCTATTTTGAGTGTGATACAACTGCCTTCCAATTCACCTCCAGATTTCCAAGAGAAAAAGCTTAACTCACAAAACACTCAGCCCTGACAACTTTCTTGCACCACCAGTATAGGCCTGATGACCAAGCATTTCTTAAGTGCCTTCAAAGGCTTTGAAATATTTATACTAGATTGGCTATTTAAAGTTAAGTAATTACTGTACATCAGTGGTCTCCAACCTTTTTACACCCAAGATCACTTTTTAAATGACAGAACAAGTCAAGATCTACCACCCCACCCTTCCCCCAAGACCCCACCCCTTCCTTGAAGCCCTGCCTCTCTATTCTCCTCCTCCTCTCCATCACTTGCTATCCCCCCTTCCCCCCCCCCAATTCTTCTGTAGGAAGAGGTTTTTCCAACATTTGGCTTGTCTAGACTGGACCAAATGTCAGAAAAACCTCTTCTTTTGAAAGCCCCTTATTCCTTGTGGAAAGAGGAATACAGAGGTTACCGAAAGAGCATGTTTGCTCTTCCACTAAAAAAGCAGAAGAACAAACGCATCCCTGGATGCAGAAGAATTTTTCTGGGATCTCTCTGGAATCCTGAAAAACTCCTGCCATCTAGCTGTACCCTCGCTGGGTTGAGACAGCATGTGTAGGCTCTGGGGTGGGAGTGAGGGATTTGGGTGTGGGAAGGGGTGAGAAGTGAAAGCTCTGGGAGGAAATCTGGATGCAGGAAGAGGTGGAGAAGGGGACGCTGGTTCGGGGAGGGGGCTCCAGGCTGGGCAGTGTGGGGTCAGATGGAGGGTTGGGGTACTAAGCAAGCCACAGACTTGTGGATGTGAGGGTGCAGGAATTTGGGTTGGAGTATGTCAGGGGCTCAGGGCAGGGGGCTCCAGTGTATAATGGGCTCAGATCTAGGATCTGGGGGAAAGGGCGGGTGCATGAGTGTTATGATGCTGTGGCCAGATAGGGGCTTGGCCCCAACTATGTCAAACACAAAAAGTTTCTGCATTGTCTTTATTTATGAGAAGGGCAGGGAACCTGTTTTGAGTCAGGGATCACTGACCCACAGAAAAGTCAGATGGGGCCACACAAGTGAAGTGCAAAGAAAAATGACTCCTCCAAAACCCCCCAAGCCTCACTCATGTGGCCCCAACTGTGCTGGTGGGAGCAGGGGACATGGTACTGGGGAAGGGTGCTAGTGGGTACTGGGGCAGGGGACAGGGTGCCAGCGGGGGCAGGGGAGAGGGAACAGGGTTCTGCAGCAGGAGGCAGAGTGCCAGTGGGGACAGGGTGCTGGGAGAGCAGGGGACAGGGTTCTGCAACAGAGGGGGTGCCAGTGGGGGAAGGGGACAGGGTTCTGCAGCAGGGGGAGGGGAGAGTGCCGGGAGGGCAGAGGACCGGGTGCCAGTGGGGCCAGAGTCCCCTGCACCTGCCTCCTCCCAGGACTCCCTCCCCCTGCAGAGGAGGGAAGCCCTGTTGCATGCCTCCTGTGGGGCAGGGAAGCCCCCGTCACATGCCCCCTTCCGGCCCGACTCCCCCTTCCATGGAGCAGGGAAGTCCCAGCGCATGCCTCTGGGGACTCCCTGATAAGCTCCCAGCATGCCACAGACCTGGGGCAAGGAAGCAGCCAGTGCATTTCCGGAACCCCTGGAAGTGATGTGCAGCTCAGGTCTTCCGTCCACCCAGCAGGAAGCCGCCACTACCTCCATTGTCACTGGAGGTAGGTAGTGGGGCTTCTTGGGGGTGCGGGAAATGGGGGGCCCGGAACACCTCACGATCGACCAGTCGAGGCCTCACAATCGACCGGTCGGTGACCATGGCTGTACAGTTTACAGTACTTGTTAGTTATGGATATCATATGCACCTTAATGTAGATGGTACTATAATCGCATCATACATGTAATTAAGTTACTGTAAGAGATTAGGTTGTAGAGTTATTACATCTTAATACTTACTTCCTTTACCCTCCCAACCCTGCCAACAAGGCATCCTGTTGCTGAAGGTTGAATCATTTTAAGAGTCTGTCTTGGGGCTGAGCTTGCATTGCCTGTGAAGTACTTCTTGGAAAAAAAGAACAGAAACAAGATGTTAATACAGAGCAGTTACCCTACTCCATCCAGAAGTTTAATTTAAGCTATCCACTTGTCTTTCCTAAGGACAGGATTAACAAACTTTGTTTTAATCTAGTTTTTGATTTACTACACTACAATTACAATATGGTTTGTATCTTTAGCAAAGCTAGAGCTTAACTGGTCTTTCAAGGCTGAAGACCTGCATATGCCTTATCTTACTTAAGACACTCATGCTCTTATTTCTATACTACACACTGGAACTATTTTAAGCAGGTCAGGAAGCAACTGTATTCTAACAGGATTCCCAATTCACTTATTGGACAAGTGTTTTCTTTAACCTCACAAATTATACTATCATTCACCACAGGTGAATGCTTCAGTGCTTTGACAACTGTTTTAGGTGATAAGAGTGATACTTTTTGCTCTCATGGTGATTTCATTCGTTCAAACAGCTGGAAAATCTGCACAGGTAGTTACACAAGTTTTTTATATGTAAATGGTTCTTCAAGGGCTGTAAGCATTGAACAAATTCTGCTTCAAATCAATCAAAGAGGTGTCTAGAATTTCCTTGCTTGGGGCATAATGCACTGATGCAGGAAGACTATTGTTTTGTGGAACAGAATATTTATCACCTTTCCTTGTCCTAGGTCAATACTTATTTCCTCCATTAAAGCTTTTTAAACCATTAGTTACAGTGCCACCATGGGACAGCAAACAATGGTAGACAAACAGGGATACCAAGAACACAATTCTATGCAAGCGTGAGAAAGTTACTGATTCACACTGTACTTCACAGGACAAGAGTTCACCTTTCCCACGGTAAAATTTCTGCCACCAATTATTTCTCTGTTGAAATAGAGGACAAATGCCAACTACCGTGGGAACCAGCATTAGATTCTATTTGCAGCTACTGAAGATGATTGGTGAATGCTCCCCAGGTAAAATTAATACCATGCCAGGTGTTTAAGTTAACCCATTGTTCTTAATATTGAGGTAACCAGTGAAGCATCCACAAAAGTGAGTGAGCCAGACTCCAAGATCACAACTATATGCTTGTTAAGATAACCCCACGTAAGTGTTTAGTTATCACATGTCAAACTATTTTCAGTAAAACTGCAACTTTCATTATACATTTACTATTTATCCTTTTAAGGGTATGGATTAGACTTTGCACCCTACACAGGGGCATCCTGTCCATAGAACTGTTCAGCACAGCCACCTGAGGACTGTGGGGCCTAGGGCTGTCCAGGGGACTATCAGGTCCTGGTGTCCACTAGGGATGTTGCTACACTTCAAAGGCAAAAATGCTGCGTGGAGCATTTCAAAGCAGCACCGCCGCACAGAGCCCAGGGTCAGTGGGGGAAGTCCCTAGCTGACCCCAGGCTCCAAGGGGCGCTGCCGCTTTGAAACACCATGTGGGGCCTGGAGACACCACAGCTGGCCCAGGGCTGCACACAGCATTTGAAAGCAGCAGCACTGCGTGGAGCCCAAGGTCTGGCCCCAGGCTCCATATAGTGCTACTGCTTTGAAGTACCCCCTCCACTTGCCACCCCTTTCTGATAGCCTGTCAACTATCCAATAAGCATTTGCTTGTCAGATAGTCGACTAGTCCTTCACATCCCTAGTGCCCACAGAAGGGTTGGGCCAACCGTCCCCACTGCCAGCTGCCAAGTAAAGTGGATCAACCTGGTTCCAATTGACTCCATGTTGCTTGGGGGAATGGAGCTCGGGAGAATGGGTAGAACCACCCCCTACACTCACCAGTGGAAGGAAGCAGAGCAGGCTAGGTCTACCTCACTCCGGTTCCCACTACTAGTGTGTGTATGTGGGGGAGAGAGGAAGGGGAGGGGCACGCACGGGGCACCTCAGTCCTTATGCCCTGTAGGGACAGCCTGTAAAATCTTATTTAACTGGTTAAACATGTTTAACCAGTTAACCAATTCAGGGGTGACAGGCAGATGGGCCGCTCATGCACTGCTGTGCGGGAGTGACACCCCCCTTCTTGCCTCACACCATGGCTGGGCTAGAGCAGCCCCCTCCTGCAGGAGGCAGGAGCTGCTCCAGCCCTGTTTGCAGCAAACCCTTGCAGGGCGGGAGCAGCCCCCTGCCCTTGACAGGTGGGACACAACTCCAGCCCTCACTGGCTAATCAGATTTGGTAAGCATCACCCATTAAAGGCGATACTTACTAGTTAACCTTTCACATTTCTACTTACACCATCACAGGTACCCACTGGGACCCCGTGGGCAGCTCCTGTACATTTCAAAGGGAAAGTGCAGCAAGATAGCAAGCACTCCCCTAACTGACTAATCGAGTAGTCGATGGAATTTCCATCAACTATTCAATTAGCTGATCAAATTTTAACATCCCTAGTAACAGCACATTACATTCCCACTAAAACCAGACACCCCCTTTCCTCTGGGTTGCCTACTGACCTTGGAAGGTCATCTCCTGAAATCCCCACTCTGTTTTAAGAGGTCTTAAAAATTACCCTGCAACTTTTCTGCTGTTAGGTAGAGATATAAGAGTTTAACCAGTTAACCAATAAGCATCAGCTTATTGGTTTGTTCCAGTTAAACTCTTTTGCCCTGCAGGCACATGCCAGGTCCTGGCCCTGCTCCTGGGGAGCCAGTGGCACTGCAGGCTTTGCAGTATAAGTCTAATGAGGTGGTAGGTGGCTCCCTGGGAGCTGTGTGGCAGGGAAGGGGGGAGGGAGAGAAGCAAACCTACACCACCCCTTCCCTCTCTAACCACACCCAGCCAAAAATGGCTGGGCATGTAACCATCAGGATTTTTAACAGTTACATGGTTAGTTTAACCCTTTTTACAGCTCCACTGTTAGGCATCCCATTTTGATTTTTATATGCTCTAGAACAGGGCTACTCAACACACGGGCCACAGGCAGTTTGTTTGCAGCCTGTGGTGTGATTTGGGTTTACGTGGGGCTCAACACAGGGCCCGCAGGTGAGAGCCTATGAACATGGCCTCCAATGGGAACATGCTCCACAACTGAGAGTCAATATAATGGTTTTCAGTTGATATATGTTTTAGTAGTTAAATTACTGGACTGTTATTGCTCATTTAAAGTGCTGTCATTTGGGTGGAAATCAGGTAAATATTGTTATCGATAACAGCAGAACTGACTTAAATGGGGCCTGCATGTTGTGTAGTCATCTTAATTTTTGTATTCATGCAGGTCAGTGTGAAAGAAGCTATTTACAGGTGTATGCAACCACAATTAAGTTGTGGCCCTTTGCATGGGCTCTGAGTATCACCGAGGCCCTCAGCGCTTCCAAAGCTGAGTAGCCCTGCTCTAGAATCTGCCATGTGCAGCATTCTTTTAAAATTAAATAAGTTCTACAGTCAAGTCAGACATTAACTTGGTCCTTGTGCATTTAGCAACCATTTTAAAATGCACTATTTGAGTTCGCTATGGTAGACAAAGTGTACTACATGAAGATAAAGAAATGTCAGTTTCTGAACTTCATAGATGAGGCTTCAATTCTAAGGATTTTTCTTCAAGCATTAAAATAAGAGCACTACCTCAGAAAAATGCAAGGCAAATGTATGCTACACTTCAAAGGCAGAGGTGCCCTACTGACTAATTGAATAGTCAATACAAAATGCATCAACTATTTGATTAATAAATTACCTGCAATTTAACAGCCTTAAAACTTATATTAATAAATTTACTCATTTTAAGTAGTCTCATACAGAGGTGATCATAAAGCCCCCTGCTATTTCCTGTGGCTTATTTTCTTTGCTTTACAACCTTTGCCAACAGGGAAGCCAACTACAGGGCTGGGAAATTAAGACTTCAAAGAGTTCTAATCCTCCTTTAGACCATTCTATGTATTATTGCATGATATAATCCTGTAAAATATAGTACAATTAGCTTTATGTTTACTGAATGGTTTAGGGAACTGGTAACAAGATACAAAGCCTGTAGAAGCCACCAATTCACATGTGACCCATGTTAGTAGTATTTGAAATTTACACACACAGAATGTTATGTATGCCCCAACCCAGGGGGTCTCACAGATAAATAAGTCAGTTTGCATGTACACCAAGTTGCCATATGTAAATACATGCCTGGAATTTAATTGACACTTTTGGAAATCTTCACATTTTCCATGTTTTAAAAAGTTTATTGAAACACTGAGAAAGCTGAGTGCAGGTTATGGCGTTAAGTATGCCTTGCAGGAGTCAGTGATCACCAACCAGTAGATCAGGGTCTACTAGTAGACCTTGGAGCCTCTGACAGGTGAGCCAGACTAGTTTGGCTGGGAAGTTATCAGGTGCTGGCACTTCAGCTGTTCTCCCCTCCCCCCCACCCCACTGCCCTGCTGCTCCTGCCCAGAGCCTCAGAGCTGCCCCTTGGGAGCCTCCTGTTTGTTGTGCAGAGTGGAGGAGACAGAGGCAGGGGGCACCAATGTCACTCTGTCCCCCTCCCCCTTTACCCCATCTTCACAGAGTAAGGAGGGTGGAGCCTTGGCAGAGAGGTGGTGCAGAGCCTGGGCCTCAGCAAAGGGGCAGGGCCTGGGTACTTAGGTGTGAGGTAGATCCTAGACTGATTTAAATTCAAAAGTGATCTTGTGCTTAAAACGGTTGGAGACCACTGGTGTAGGGGGTTGGAGAGTGGGTGTGTGTAGAGGGGAAGTTCAGGGCTGGGGCCTATCCCACAGTGCTCCTATTCCCAGCCAAAGGGGAGCTGCGGGGGTAGGACAGACACATGGAGGTTGGATCAGAGCCCTGACCCGGGTCAGAGCAGCACCCCCACTTTCCTTCAACTTTAGAACGAGGATACCTACCTCTGCACGGGCCACGAGGGCTGATTCTCCCCAGAGCATCCATCTTTCGTGGCAAGCAAGGCACATGCTCGCTTTGTAGCGACCATTACAAAATGGTGCGCGCGACAGGCTACGTCTGAAGTCCTTCCAGATGCCAGCGCGAAGTCCGTCGTTATATCGGCGCCATCTGACTTTCCTTCCCCCCCCGCCCCGCCCCGCCCCGCCCCCAAGCCACTTTCCAGAAGCCGCGCTCGGGGTTACCGACCTGTCTCGAGCCAGAGGCTTTTCCAGCATCCGCTTTCTGCTTCGCACTGGGCTCCATCGGGCTGCCGAGCCGGGCGCGGGCGCGGGGGCGGGCGCTGCAGAGGCGGGCACACGGAAGCGCCGGTCAGGCGCAGCAGACGAGCCGGCGCGCGGCAAGCCGGCACGAGCCCCAGGCCCCGCAACCCGCCAGCCGGCGGGCGCAAAGCCCCGTGGGATGAGCGCGCGCGCCGGCCGGCCGGCCCTGCCCGGGGCTGGGTTGCTGACCCCGCGTTGGTGCTAGAGGAGAGAGGAGGGGCCGCCCCCGGCAGGGGAAACCCGCGCGAGCCCCCGGCTCCCCCCCGCGCGCGCCGCCTACTCACCCTTCCTTCCTCTCGCCGCGCGCCCCTCCAGGAAGCAAGACCCAATCAGCTCGCGCGCGCGCGCGCGGGGCTATACATACCCGCCTCCCCGCCCCCGCTCACGTCACTGCCCTCATGTGCCCAGCAGCCCTCCCGGGACGCCCCGCAGCCCAATCCCCAGCCCTGCGCGCGCCCCCTGCCGCCTACGTCACAGCGCGTTTGAAATCTGCCCTTTGGCTCTGCCCAGCTGCTGCGTGGGTTTGGGTCTCCACTCTGCACGGGCGCCAGGTAGCGCGCTCCCGCCTCCGCCACGTGCTCAGCGCTATTTATGGCTGCACAAAGGCCCGGCGGGTGCCTCAGTTGCCCCTGCAATCCCAGTTAACGTGCTTCCCCCCCCCCCCCCCCCCCGGCCTCAATTCTTTGTGTATGAGAGAGACAGAATGTGTGTTACCCGCTCTCCCCCATGTGTTGTGTCTGGGCCCCTGTATGGTGCTAGCAGTGATTTCTATCCTGGCCTCCACATCCATTCTCTCCCCCACCTTCAACAGTCCCAGACATTTACAGCCCAGATTAACCTTTGTGAGCTTGGCACCAAAGGTGTGTGGGTTCCCAGCCACAGGGCAATGGAGCATGGTGGGAGGTCAGTCCTGGGAGTGGCTTGGGGAGGGGGCACTGTGGCATGGTGGGACTGGCATAGCCCTGCTTTGCCCAGTCTAGTGTGAGCTGGGAGCTGCCAGATGCACACTGCTAGTCTGGCCCTGCATTGCCACCATGGCCCTTCCCCTCAGGGGAAGGCCTATGCTGTGTGCTGTGCAGGGCCGGATTAAGGGGGGGGGCTAGTCGGGCAGCTGCCCAGGGTACCAACCTATGGGGGGCGCCTGATGGCAGCTGTAAGGGGCGCCGTGTGCCTGGGGCCGGGGGCTGCGCGGCGCCCCTTAGAGCTGCCATCAGGTGCTGCACACCCGATTGCAGCTGTAAGGTGCGCAGAGCACTGGGGGGCAGGGCCGCGCATGCATCACGCGCCCGCTGCCCAGGGCACAGGAATGGCTCGAGCCGGCCCTGGTGCCATGCTGCCCCCTTGTCCAGTGACCATCACAAACCCCTGTACTCACCACTCCCTCTGCCCACAAACCACAATCCCACAACTGCACAGCATACCTTCACCCACTGGCTAGTGCCCTCCCCTGCCCTCCATCCCCAGACTCATGTCCAGGATCCTCCACAGAACCTCCTCTGCCCAGTATGCCAACGCAAACAAACCTCCCCTACACTTCACTGCCCAGCACTCCCTCAAGCAGGGTGACCATGTTTGAACTTTCAAAAAAGAGGACACCCCTGAGAGGGAATGTATCTGTATCAGTATCTATCAACTCATGTTGTATTAATGTATCATATATTATTATTGTATACAATATTTATGTATTAATATATACATCAAATATACAATATTTATATACTATATAACACATTAATACAACGTGAGTTGGTAGATACTGATACAGATACACTCCTCTCAGGGGTGTCCTCTTTTTTGAAAGTTCAAATATGGTAACCTTACCTCAAGTCACTCAGAAACCCACTGAACCTGTTGCCACATTTATGTTTTACTGTTTATTGTTAGTGATTGGTTCACTTGACATAGTCACTCCCGTAATCCAGTGGTTCCTAACCTTTTCAAGCATATGGACCCCTTTTCAATCTATTAAAATTTCATGGACCCCCAAACCATTTTTGCTAGCCCAACTAAACCCTTCCTGCCACTCTAATAGCTTTTGAACGGTTAGAGAGGGTGATGTAGGTCCCCATTGTGGTGGCATTTTTAATGGCTAGAATATGGATGGTGACCATTTTTGTGTATGCATTATAATAGATGTCCCATTCATATGAGGACACATTCTTGAGCATTAGATTTCTAATATAATGAGAAGAATACCCTGGAATCCTACCTGTAGAATGCCACTTGCCACTGCTTGTTGCCAGACTTGGGTTTGGGTACACAAAAGAGCCCATGAGATGCTACCTGGGAGTACCTCAATACCTTCTACAATTTTGCCTTGATCATGCCTTTGGATATCATACCAAGTCTTGATGACAGTGACTATATTATACCCCAGCCTGAAGACAACAACTGATTGAGGTAGGCTGCCTTCTGCCCAGATTTCTAACTTGCATGGACAGCGAGAGGCTCTTACAATTCTCAGGCCTGCCCGCACGCCTGAGCTATGATATCTCTTCTTCCTCAACTCTAGGTTCGACATTCCCAGACCTCCCAGTTAAGGATGGCAGGTTTGATAAAGGGTACATGTCTAGGTTCCACACCACTGATCAGGGTCTGCATGTTAACCGTGACAAGTTTAATAGAATACCTGGGATTAGTAATTAATAACCTCTTTCGATTTTGATTTACTACTACAGGTCTGATATTACTGATATATGGCCTTGGGACTATGGTGACTTCTGTGGCCTGGTAAAGCCCTCAAGGTACCACATACCTGATTGAGGGTCTGCATGGACTGTCCAATCCCTCATCCAATGACACTTACAGAATTCCCAGATCCCCTACTCACAAAGGAACAGTACACTACAGCTTACCTATTATACTGTGGAACACAGCTTCACTTAATACCAAATACTTCAATTTGTCTGCAGAGAAAGCAAGTATAGGTCTGTTTAACAAAGAACAGAATCAAATGATAATAAACAGAAATATTGGAAACAAAAGGTTGCATATAAAATCATAACATGCCTCATAAGCTTTGACTAATAAGACATTGTTATGGATAGAGATACAGGTCATCCCAAATCTTTCCAGGTTTGGCTGTGATTGTATACTTCACAGTGAACACATCTGTTCAATCTGAGGAAAATGCCAATCAAGTGATTGCAAAGTTACACTTTCTGGAGCGGGCTAGGCTGTGATTTTCCACTCAAGAGAGAAATCACGTTGTTGTTTTGCCTTCCAGTGTATACTTCTGTCCACACAAGTATAATCTAAAAATCCATCATCTTCACTTGCAAACAGGATAATCGCTGTTGCTTGCATTTTCCTGTCTAGAACATCTTCTGGAGACTTTGCAATTGATTAGCATTTTACTCAGACTGTATATAGGCATTCATTGTGAAATATATAATACTCAAGTTACATGTAGCCAGCCAGATAAACAAGCATCTTTTGTCTGAAAGAAACTGGTTCCTCACCTTTTTGATGATCAGCCCCAAATCTCAGATTTTAAGAACATAATTTTCTGCTTATGTACATAATTCCTTACATATCAATCATGCATGCCTTTCACAATGATGATGAGAACCAGTGTGACACAGCCTTTCAGTAGAGACCTTACATGGTAATCTTTGGCAAGCCAGTATGTAGAAACCAGACCCAGGGAATCCCAACCACAAGACTGTTGAGGGCAACCACCCTTGGGCTTTGTGCTTCAGAGGAATGCAAAAGCACAGTGCCAAAGCTGGCCCAGCGAATTAGTGGGGGTCCTGGTGCTAGCAGCAGAGGTCAACCCCACCCCTACACTCACCAGCAACAGCAGGAAGTGGAATGACTTGGCCTCAGCACACTCTGCTCTGTCTACTCCTGGGCTATGTCTACACTGCCGGGTACTTGCGCAAGAACATCTTGCGCAAGGGTTCTTGTGCAAGAAGTCTTGCGCAAGAAAACGTCCACACTGCCATGTGCGCGCTGTGCTTTTGCGCAAGAGCTCCCATGGCAGCGTGGACGCTCTCTTGCACAAAAAAGCTCTGATGGCCATTTTAGCCATAGGGCTTTCTTGCGCAAGAAATCCCTGCCGAGCGTCCACACTGCCCTCTTGCACAAGAGCCCCTGCGCAAGAGGGCTTACACCTGATA
Organism: Pelochelys cantorii; assembly: GCA_032595735.1. Classification (NCBI taxonomy): domain Eukaryota; kingdom Metazoa; phylum Chordata; order Testudines; family Trionychidae; genus Pelochelys; species Pelochelys cantorii. The sequence continues at coordinate 103,688,232 of CM064327.1, forward strand.
AAAAAGAGCATAGCTCTTGCGCAAGAAGCCCTCTCTCACCACGCCGTACTGTAAATTTCCTTGCGCAAGAGCAGATGGGCAGTGTGGACGCTCTGCAGATTCTTGCGCAAGAACGGCCGTACTTGCGCAAGAACGGCCGTACTTGCGCAAGAAGCCGCGAGTGTAGACATAACCCCAGTGTCACTCAGGGGAGGAGGTTGGAGGAAGAGGTGGAGTGGTGCAGGGATGGAGCAGAGCAAGGGCAGGAAGAAACAAGATGGGAGTGAGGCCTGGGGTGGGGGTGCGGGAATTGTCCTGGGTCCTGTACCTCACTAGAAAGAGCCTTGCCTGTAACCCTTGTGCACCCTTTTGCCCTCTGCTAGTCAGCATTAAGAGGTCCCTGGGTCACAGTACCATTCCTCCCTTCTTCTCATTATTTCCTCTCTCCTCCTTCTGGAGTATTGTCCTGTGTTTTGTCTTGTGTTAGATTTGTCTTATTTGGATCCACTAGATTTGCTAGGTCTATGCTAACATATCTGAACACAAGATTGGGTCCTAAGCCCCAATCCTACAAAGATTAATGCACATGCTAAGCTTTACACTTGAGAAGAACCATTGAACTCAATGGAACTATTCCGTCTAAAGTTTAGCACATGTATAAGTGTTTGCAGGATTAGGGTTTTAGTTTGTATGCTTCTTGTGGCATGGAATGTGTGGTTATCTGTGATATACATGAACATTTATTGTGCTATATACATATTTTCTAACTATAATATAAAATTGCAGTGTATGTTTCCTGTCAAATTCAGCTTGGTTGGTGACTGCAGTTCTATGAAGCTGTGTTTGCATTTATAAACATAATTAAATGGGAAATTAAAGGGGAAATTTATCTCTGAGAAGTGGCATAAGTGCTTTTGGAAATGTTGGTAATTAGAATGGGCTGATGCAATGGAAGAAGGCTGATTTGATAAATACAAGCTTTGTTTGTTTATCCTTTTAATCTGTTCCTTGCTCTAGGTATGCTATCCAGGTGTTGATAACAATGGAGCCATTCCTTCCGTTTAACCGGTTGAAGAACATTTGTTATTATGCATCCTTATGCTTCAGGTAAGTTCTCTTTCTCTTCCATTTGAAGGATTTGTAAAGAATCCCTTCACCAGATCTTTTCCTTCTGTCAGAAGCTAACTGATAGGATTTAATTGTGGAGGCCATTGTAATTGCACCAGAAATAACACTGAAAGGCTTTAGATGGTGTAATTATAATTTAGGCCAGTGAGCACAGAGTTTAGTTTAAAAAAATAGATGTGATCTTTTTTAGACTGATTTTAAACAGTTTGCCAGTGTTCATATTATGTGTATTTCTCCTTCCAAAGTCACTGGCTGCGTCTAGACTGGCCTGATTTTGCACAAAAGCAACCGCTTTTGCGCAAAAACTTGCCAGCTGTCTACACTGGCCGCTTGAATTTGCGCAAGAACACTGACGTTCTAATGTAAGAAATCAGTGCTTCTTGTGCAAATACTTTGCGCAAAAGCGTCCGTGCCAATCTAGACGCTCTTTTCCGCAAATGCTTCTAATGGAAAAACTTTTCCGTTAAAAGCATTTGCGCAAAATCATGCCAGTCTAGATGTAGCCACTGTGTTTTACTGGATTTCTGCTTCTTTGTTTCAGAGAAGATGAAACTCTGGATGTCATGAACAGCAACTACCATTTGCCATTCTGTAGATTCCAAGAAACACACCAAGGTTTCCCACTGAGCTCACCCAGTTTTTGATTGCCAGAGATAAATCATTTATTTTTTGTAATCTGTGGTAAATGATAAATATTCTAATCTATTTTATGTGACATGATAATAGAAGCAGTTCCGGGTAAAAATGGATGAGGGGATTTTAAAATAATTTCTAGGGCTCACAAGGTTGCAACTATCTCTGCATGGGCAGATCCCTGCACCTGTGTGAAATTTCATTGAGCATTTTATGTGGTGCTCATTGCAGAGTTGAGACTCAGATCTCTGAAACCAGTTAGTCTAAGTACTGACCAAAAGTCATTTCTATCTGACAGCGTTGTGTGGCCTATATATCAGAGGTTCCTACACTGTGTGGTCTAGGCAGCACTCACGTGTGGTCCACAGAGTACTTCCAGATTTAGAAAAATGGAACCCTGGACAAGCTTGTATTTTGGCACCCCTGTGGGAATGGTACCCCTATTCTCTCAGGCTCCCATATGCTCATCTGCTCCCCTATCCTGCACCCTCTTTGCCACTAACCCCTGCTTCCCTCTTCCACTCTCCTCTACTGTGCCAGTAATCCCTGACTGTGCCCCATTTGCCCCAACCCCTGCCTCTCCAGTCTGCACCCCCAACCCTGTACCATGCCCCCTTCACCTCCCTCCTGTTCCCACATTGGGAAACTGACCTGGATTCACTGAGCGCTTAGCAACAGGGAGGGGGCCCCTCAGAGCTGGGGACACAAGGAGGGGGCTCCTGGGAACTGAGGGGAACTGAGTCTCCTGAGACCTAGGAGGGCTCCCCCGGGAGTGGGCGGGCTAGGAGATTGGAACACAAGTTCACGAGTCCAGGACCCACCTAAGACTTGCCCTATGCTGAGTTCCCAGTCTTTTCCCTTACTCTCCCAACCTGGAAGAGGCTGGAAACTTCCAGTTCTCATGGGCTGATCAGGATACCACATTTACCTCTGCAGGAACTTCAGGGCTAGGATGGAGGAGAAGAGCCAGCTTCCAGTGGCAGAGTGCAGAGGGGGGACTAGGAGGTTGGGAGACCACGTGGGGCAATGGCAGACGGCCTCTAGGGATGCCAACTTTCTAATTCCAGAAAACCAAAGTCCCTTACCCCACCCACTGCTCCACCTACTGGTGAAGCCTTGCCCCCTTCCAAGATCCTTCCCCCACTTATTCCATTCCCGTCCCCGTCCCCGTCCCCCCCCAGGTCATTGCTTGCCTCCCCCGCTCTTACTCATGCGCTCATTTTCACTGCAAGTCCAAAGCAGGTATATTTATTGTGTGGACAGACGTATTATGCTAAGTTCAGGTTTTTATTTGTTACAGGAGACTAGATCTGGCAGTAAAATAGTCCAAAAAAGTAATTCTAAAATGAAATTTCACAGAGGTGCTCATGATTATTTCCCTCCTCTGTTCCCATTTTTATAACCAGCTCCATGTTTTTTGTTCACTAAAGTTATTTTCATTTTATGTGTGGAATTAGGACCACACATTATCGCAGCTGCAATGGGTCCATTAAAGGCCCACTACTGAAGCCAATGGCATACACAGCTCCATAGAGCACAGCCACAGAAATGTACCTGTCCAGATAATTATAGAAATAAATCTGTAGAAAATGACTCCCACATCTACATGCAAATACACACGTGTATTCGTGTTTACACATCTAGCATGCACTAACACACGATATCATAAAGGCCAGGACTTCAACAGCACTGCTGACCGGGCTCTTGAATGTCCAGCTTGTGGTGCCTCAGTGGGTCAGGCAGGCTCCCTGTTAGCCACTGCACAGCCTGTGAAGAAGCAGCTGAGCCAGCATGTCAGGCTCCTAGCCTAAGAGACTGCTAGGGTGTGTGTCTCCATGTGCTGTCCCACCCCCTGCCCACAGGTGCAGCTCCCATTGCCTGGGGCAGGGCAGGGCAGGAACTATTCCTGGAAAGAGCAGTGAGCAGGGGTGGCCTGACACCTCCCCTTCTGCCCTCTCCCTCACAGCCAGTTTCCTCAGTGCTTGAGAAATGCCGTTGCCAGCCCCAATGACCCAGACAGCGTGGTCAAGTGGCAGAGAGAAGGGGGGGGTCTAGAGATGGTTAAAGGGCAGGGGGAGTCCTGGGGGTGGGGAGAGTTGGATAAGGAGTGGGAGGTCCTGGGGACAGTGAGCAAATGGGACATGGGGGACCAGTCAGGGAGTACGGAGCAGGGGGAATTAGATGAAGGTAGGGGTCCCAGAGGGGTCAGAGATTGGGGGCTAGGCTAAACCTGGCTGTTTGGGGAGCCAGACTTTCCTACCCAGCCCTCCATACAACTTCTGAATCTAATGTGGCCCACAGACCAAAAAGTTTGCCCACCCCTGAACTAGCACCACTTGAACACTCAGCAGGCTTGTCCCCTGTCCTCTCCTCCCACTGCACTCCCACCCCTCCCTGTCCCAACTCCCAACCCCCCACACACCATCCCCACATCATTGCATCCCTCCCCACCCCAACTCCTGCCCCCCATACCTTTCACTGCGTGCCTCCACATCCCAGCACTCGGAGCTGAGGATACACAGGTCTCAAACTCTTGGGTGCTGGTGCTGGGGCGACAGACCACAGGTGCCACAGCTCAAGCCCCGACCGATAAGGAGCACGAGAAGAGGGCTGGGCAGAAGTGGGAAAGGGTGGGTCATGTGACCCCTCAACAACCTCCTGCTGAGCACCCGAGTGGTGCTAGTTCAGGGGTGGGCAAACTTTTTAGTACCCGAGGGCAACCTTGGGTACAGAAGTTGTATAGAGGACCAAATAGGGAAGGCTGGGGTAGGCTGTGTCTCCCCAGCCAGGTGTGGCCTGGCTCCTGCCCCCTATCTCACCGAGCGCCCCCTGATACCTGGCCCCCTGTCTCCTATCCCAATCCCCTACTCACTACCCCCAATGGAAACTGCACCTGTGGGCAGGAAGCAGCACAGCACATGGACCCCCACAACAGCTCCTAAAGACATGCCAGCTCAGCTGTTTCTCTGTGGGCCATGCAGTAGCTAGTAGAGAGCCTGCAGTGCCAGCCATGCTGCAGCCCCATGAACCAGTCTGCACCAATGCTCTTCTGGCTACAACACCCTGGGCAAAGGCAATTTGCCTGGCTTTAGGGCCAGCCCTGGCTTGGCCACATGGTGCTTAGGATCCTCCTTATTTCCATTTGCTGAATCAAATATAGATAAAAATACCTTAAATACTTTCCTAATACTAAGTGTCTGTCTACGCAGTTGCTGTAAAACTGCCAGTGTTATGTGCGAGTGAACTGGGACAGAGTAGGGTGGTTCAAGAGATGATCCTGTCACTGTGCAGCACCATTAAGACACAACCCTATTAATACCTTTCCTGCTTTAGCACCACTCCTAGGCCAGTGCTTGCAAATCAGACCACAGAGGGAAGAGAAGGGGAGCCATATAGTTGTCTTCTCTGGTCTCTGGATTAGGGATGTTAAGAGGCAAGAAATAAGCTAATCATGTAGTCAATAAAGTTGTTATTGACTACACAATTAGTCGATAAGGGAAGTTAACTCCTGCCGCAGCTCTGCAGTTTAAATGTAGTAAGAGCCAGGTGGGCAGGCAGCCTGGCTCCTACTACATTTAAACTGCAGAGCCACAGTGGGGGTAGGTCCCGGAACCTGTGAGAGCCAGAACTGAGCGGGGCTTCTTCAGTCCTGGCTTGCACTGGGTCCAGCAGCCCCTATCCGCAGGAGGTCCCAGGGGCTGGTAGAGGCAGCAACGCACAGGGGGTTGGCGCAGGTGGCACTGCGAAAACGGTGCTGAGGGAAACTGGCTTTTAAGCTAGCTCCCCCCAGCACTGGCTCCTGTCCCCCCACCTTGCTGCCTCTGATGCTTATGCTTATCAGTTAGTCGACTACTCGCTTACAACCCTGTTGGCTCTTAATACATTTAAAAGGCTAAAGAGCAGCAGGAGGGACCCAGAGCGAGCTGGGACAGCTGATCCCTGGCTCGTGTGGGGTCCCCCTCGCTGCGCACCAGCCTTTTAAATGTATTAAGAGCAGACAGGCTCTTAATACATTTAAAAAACAGAGGTGCAGCATCTGGGACTGGGTGCAAGCTGGGAATCAGCTGATTCCCGGGTCACGCCTGGTCCCACTACCTGTCTGCCCCCGTGGAAGTGGTGCTGGGGGAACCGGCTTTTAAGCCAGCTCCCTCCAGTACCAGCTCCTGCTCCTCCTCTATCAGAAGCCCCGGCTCCTCTTGTATCAGAGGCAGCAAAGGTGGGGGGGAAGCGACTAGTCGAGGGATAAGCTTTGGCTTATCAGATAGTCAACTTATCGCTTACATCTGTACTCTGGACTGCACTGTTGGTATTCTCCCACAGCAGTTTTTAGAGGTCTTTCATACTTCTCTGGCCCTTCTCTCCAGGATAAAGGGCCAGAGAATTTTGCCAAATCTATTTAGTAATATGTGCACCATGTTACAAAGGCAGTTTGAAAAACCTTGGCCTACGCTAAATTGATATTCTCAATCCATTTTTTTAGTGGACAGTTGTCCACAGAGAGTTGGCTTTAATCAGATAAAGAATGTGATCAAAAGAAAAATTTTTGACAACTTGGAGTAAGTAGGTGCAACTCCTAATAAAGACCATAGTAAATCTGAACTTCTGTCCCTGAAGGTGTAACTGCAACTAGGGTAGACATATCCATGCCATCTTAAATCTAGTTAGTATGGCTAAAAATGCAGTGAATATACAGTGGCATGAGCTTCAAGTTCACCCGAAGCCCTGGATATGTATTCATATTTCTAGCCTGTGCCGGAATCTGTGCTACACATCTTCACAGCTCATTTTTAGCCACGTTAGTGTGGATATATCTACTGGAGATGAAATTGCACCTAAAATTTCAGTGTAGGCATACCCTCAAGATTAGATACTTTGTAAAAACTAAGATTTAGCACTCTTTTTATGAGTCCACTAGATGGCAGCATGACATAAATTTGCTTTCCTTTGGTTCCTTTCAGTTCCTTTGGTCAGAGTATTCTTTCTTTTATTAGGTTTTTGTGCACTCAACAAACAACTCTGTAGTGTGTCTCTTTCCTCATGTTATTTGTTTGTATTTATAAGGTTGCAGTCTGATTAAAATATCCTCAAAGAATTTATCATCATCCACATACTATCTTCAAAGTACAGTAATTACATAAGAACATAAGAATGGCCGTACTGGGTCAGACCAAAGGTCCATCTAGCCCAGTATCCTGTCTGCCGACAGTGGCCAGCACCAGGTGCCCCAGACAGGGTGGACCAAAGACAATGATCAAGCGATTTGTCTCCTGCCATCCCTCTCCAGCCTCTGACAAACAGAGGCCAAGGACACCATTTTATCCCCTGGCTAATAGCCTTTTATGGACCTAACCTCCATGAAATTATCTAGCTTCTCTTTAAACTCTATTATAGTCCTAGCCTTCACAGCCTCCTCTGGCAAGGAGTTCCACAGGCTGACTACACGCTGTGTGAAGAAGAACTTTCTTTTATTAGTTTTAAACCCTGCTACCCATTAATTTCATTTGGTGTCCTCTAGTTCTTCTATTTAGGGAACTAATAAATAACTTTTCTTTATCGGCCCTCTCCACACCACTCATGATTTTATATACCTCTATCATATCCCCCCTCAGTCTCCTCTTTTCTAAACTGAAAAGTCCCAGTCGCTTTAACCTCTCCTCATATGGGACCCGTTCCAAACCCCTAATCATTTTAGTTGCCCTTTTCTGAACCCTTTCCAAGGCCAAAATATCTTTTTTGAGGTGAGGAGACCAAATCTGTACACAGTATTCAAGATGTGGGCGTACCATAGTTTTATACAGGGGCAGTAAGATATTCTGGGTCTTATTTTCTATCCCTTTCTTAATAATTCCTAGCATCCTATTTGCCTTTTTGACCGCCGCTGCACACTGTGTGGAAGTTTTCAGAGAACTGTCCACGATAACTCCAAGATCTCTTTCCTGATTTGTCATAGCCAAATTAGCCCCCATCATACTGTACGTACAGTTGGGGTTATTTTTCCCGATGTGCATTACTTTACACTTATCCACATTAAATTTCATTTGCCATTTTGTTGCCCAATCACTCAGTTTGGTGAGATCTCCTTGGAGTCCCTCACAGTCTGCTTCTGTCTTGACTATCCTAAACAGTTTGGTATCATCTGCAAACTTTACCACCTCACTGCTTACCCCTTTCTCCAGATCATTTATGAATAAGTTGAACAGGATTGGTCCTAGGACCAACCCTTGGGGGACACCACTAGTTACCCCTCTCCATTCTGAAAATTTACCATTTATTCCTACCCTTTGTTTCCTGTCTTTTAACCAGTTCTCAATCCAAGAAAGGACCTTCCCTCTTATCCCATGGCCATGTAATTTACACAAGAGCCTTTGGTGAGGGACCTTGTCAAAGGCTTTCTGAAAATCTAAGTATACTATATCTACTGGATCCCCCTTGTCCGCATGTTTGTTAACCCCTTCAAAGAACTCTAATAGATTAGTAAGACAGGATTTCCCTTTACAGAAACCATGTTGACTTTTGTCCAACAAATTATGTTCTACATGCTTCACAATTTTATTCTTTACTATTGTTTCGACTAATTTGCCCGGTACTGAAGTTAGACTTACCGGTCTGTAATTGCCCGGATCGCCTCTAGAGCCCTTTTTAAATATTGGTGTCAATTCCTCTTTTAACACTATAGATATGTTTCAGAAAATGATCATGTTAAGTGAAAACGTGCTATGTGGGGTCAATTTTCCCATTGAAAATAATGGAAAAGGTGGGGGTTGTGTTTCAAGCGGTGGTGTCTGTTGGGACTGGGACATAAGGTTGGGGGAGAAAGGGGACTGGGTTACAGCAGGGAGGGAAGGTGTTTGGCTCTGGGGAAGGGAAGGGCAGGAGAGGGGAGGGGAATTGGGTTGGGAGTATGCCCCTGTGACGGGTCTGCTGGGACCCACACTGCGTTCGGCGAGGGGGGGTCGCCGGGGAACAGCGCAGCGAGCGGCGAACCCTCCGCCACTTTGCAGGGAGGCGGGGGAAGCCCCGCGCAGCCACTGATGATGGGCCGGCTGGGAAAACCCAGCTGCCGGCCTGCAAGCGGGGGCGGAGGAGAGGGGGCAAGGCGTCTGGCGAGGGGGAGTCAGTGGGGAACGGCGTGGCGTGGCGAGTGGCGAACCCTCCGCTGCTTTGAAGGGAGGCGGGGGAAGCCCCACACAGCCGCCGGCAATGAGCCGGCTGGGGAAATCGTGTTATTCTGGGGATGGTCGTGTAATTCAAAAAACGTTCCCTAAAAAAAAAATCGTGCTATCGTGAAAACGTGTTAAGCGGGCATGTGTTAAATGAGGAATTACTGTATTTAGTCACATTGCATGCTGATTAATCGTGATCCCCATTGCTATAAATTAACTCTCCCCTGAGAGTCCATAATAGCCTCCTCGTTAAAAATGAGAGATTTCTCTCATAAGAATAGTGATCCCTCATGCTTCATCAGAGATTAAAAGAGAAAAATGAAAAGTGTCTTTCCTCTCCTAGTTTTTCTTTAGTTTAAAACTGTGCATCATTACAGTAAAAACTTAAAAACCAACAAATAGTCTAGTTAGTAGCACCTTAAAGACTAACAAAACATGTATCAAAGATGGTATCATGAGCTTTTGTGGGCACAACCCACTTCTTCAGATGACTGGCTCAGCTACCCCTCTGAAGCTTTTGAATCATTACAGTGTTACAGCCCACCTCCTCACATACAAAGGGTTATCTGAAGTGTGATTTTTTACTTGGAGAAAAATCTATATAGAAACCCCTCAACAACTCTGTTCCCTCTAGGGATGTTAAATTTTGATGAATCAACTAATCAAGTAGTCAGAACAGCAGGGACTCAAACAGTCCCCTTTCACCTGGGGTTCTGCCTCTCCCTTTGAAATGTAGCAAGAGCCTCACGGAGCTCCCCTTGCAGACTGGCTGCCTGTCACCCTTGTGCTAATAAAGGGTGGTAGCAGCCCTTATCTAGAGCAGGGTCTGAGCTCTCAGACCTGCCTGCCCACCTGCCTCCTAATACATTTTAAATGAAGAGCCACAGCGGGCGTAGGTCCCAGACCTGTTGCAAGCCAGGACTGAGCCGGGCTGCTGGCTAGCCTGCTAAAAAATTTACTGGCAAGAGGAGGGGGGGGGAGGGAAATGCATGTAGTCTATAGCATTAACCTATAAGCTTTTGTTTATTGGTTAATCAACTATACTATTACATCCCTAGTTTGAATGTATGTTGGCAATATCTCTAAGTACTGGTCTAGAACGATGGAATCAATAATCTCTGAAGCTGTGGGAACCTTGAAGCCTAGCCAACAGGTGGCCTAGTCTTTAATGCATTGGGCTACCGTCTGGGACTGAGCCCGTGTGGGAAAAGGTTCTGAGCAGAACCTGTATTGATGGGTCTCTGGGAATACTCTTAAGCAGTCGAGTGTAGCACCTTTCACTGTCCAATAATTTTTCATCGCATCATTGTCCAGGGCCCAATAAGTTGACTGAGTTTCCCTAGAGGAATGGCGCCAGGTGGGCAGGCCAGGTGGGTTTTTCCCAACCAGCGGTCCTGGTTACCTGTTTACAACTAACTAAACAAACCTCTGGATCATCCTGTGGCCCTAACTTGGCCAGGGGTATCCCCAGACCTGAGTTCAACAGGTTAAAGGAAACTCGGGCAGTTAGCCACTGCAACACTGCCTTCTGAAACTGCTGCTCTTGCTGGAGGTGAAGCATCTCCAGGAGTACATCCTGCTGTGCCTCTTGCTGCACATCAGCCAGTGGGTCTCAGCTGTGCTGTGCTGATGTTGGGCCAGCAGCCTCACCAACTCCTCCATAGCCCCTTTATTCCAGAGGTTGATCGTGAGTCCCCACTTCTAGTACCAGTGTAAGAGTCACACCTCTCACAAGCACCCCTCCGCCCCCACCACACACACCTGAATATGTGTGCCTGCATTCTTTGTCACAAAATCCCAGAAGCATACTATCCCAGGTTCTGCGGCTCTTCCTATCAGCTAAGCCCTGGTCTTCAGTAGCCACATTGGGCTACAGTCCCGTCCGCACTAAGCTCTCCACAGTGAGCTGTCCATGGTACTGCCACTCCATCAGCCAGCCAGAGACCCAATTAGCATACCTTGGGCTCCAAAGAGGAACTGACTGGCTCTGGCCCAGCAGCTGTCTTTATACTGGCCTACTGGGCCCTGACTGGATGCCTCTCACATTGCTGCTTCAGGGAGCTTGGATGACTCCTCTACTGCTCTCTTCTTGAGCAGGATGTGCCAAGGCCAAAGCTTCCAGTAGGTGATTTTGGGACCTCGTCCATCCTGTCACGCTTGCCTACTTATGGCTTAGTACTGAGAGTCCAGTGGCCGATGATGGGGATCCAGTGTGCAAAGCTGGCTGTGGGGCGAAGATGCAGTGTGTGGGGCTGGCTGCCCCTCCTGCTGGTCTGTCAGCACAGCCCCCACTGCATGCAGGCTCTCAGCCAGCTTGGCTCTGCCCCACCCCACACTGTTTCTAGCTGGCAGTGGCTCCTGTGGTTGGGTGAGTGTGGGCAGGCATCAGGTGGTGGCTGGTTACATGTCGCTTCTGCTACTTACCTGTCAGCCCTTTCCTTGCTTTCCCTCTGACCGTCCTCTGCCTATTTTGCCCCTTCAAACCCACCCCCAGCCCCACTGCTTCTCCTATGCCTCCCACCCCCCAACAAGACACATCCAGCTCCCAGCACTGTGCAGAGAACCAGCACCTGATTGGAGCACTGAGCTCACCAACAGGATCTCCTTCCTTCCCCCACTGCCTCGGACTGGGCCCACATCCTGGGAAAGCCCAAGACCCTCCAGCCTGGGGTGCTGGCCAGGAAGAGCCAAGCCCAGCATATGCCTGCACAGTACTGGCATGAGAAGACTCTCTTCTCCGCAGCTAAGCTCTGGAGTGGTACAGGAGGGCAGTGATTTCCAGCCTGTTCTCCACCCAACTTGCAGGCTTCAGAGCAGCCCCTGGGGCAGGAACTTAGCAATCTCTTCACTTGCCCTCACCCAGTCCCTCCCCAATCCTGTATACTGCTCCCAGAGAATGTGAGGCTGCTCCATCCCCTAAGCACCTTCCTCTGCTGAGCCAACTCTCTGGCTGGATTCGCTGAAGCCCAGGGCCAGATCAACATTTTGTGGGTTTGACACCAAACATATTTGAGGGTCCCCCCACCCAGGAAATGATTGTAATAAAACAGGAGATTGACACAGAAGTTGTCTTTGTCACAGCATGGTTTTATTAACACAGGTTTTATTAACAATAGCTACATGCAGTGGTTTGGTTGAGTAAATTATTCACATTAATACTTGCTGAGGAGAGATGGCTTAAAACTAAGGACTTAGTTCGGATTAATTTTAAACTGCCGCGTGTAGCAGTTCGTTCGAACTAAGGGGGATTTAAAAATGGCGGCCGGACGGGAACATGCAAATAAAGCCCGGGATATTTAAATCCCGGGCTTCATTTGCAACTCCTGTTGCCTGATTTGCCTACCTAGCTTGAATTAATGAGCTAGTGTAGACATACCCTCAGGGTCCCAATGCCCTGCCCCACTGTCCCTTCCTCTGCTGCCGCAGCCTCAAAGCGGAGCAGCAGCTCTGCTCCCGGACAAGTTTTTGGGATTCCTGATCCTAGGGGAGCCCGAAGCAACCGTGGACGGTCTGTCAGTAGGACTGGAGTGGCAGTGGCTGATGGCTCCTCTTCTCCGAGGCCCTCCCCTGCCCAGCAGGCTTCCTGCTTATCCGTGAGGTGATAGAGAGCAGGATGGAGAGAGAAAGAGCCCTCAGACAGCAAGCTGAGAAAGAAAACAAAACTTTTAAGCCATCTCTCCCCAGCACTGGCTCCTGCTCCCCCCTTGCTGCCTCTGATAAAGGGGGAAATGCGAGTAGTCGACAGGCTTATCGGTTAATCGTCTAGTCGACTACTCGTTGACATCTCCAATTTAAGAACCAAGCATTAAGTAAATCTTTTACTTCAATGGTATCCCTTATTCATTTTGCCTTTATTTATATGAATTTATATGGGGAAAACTCCTTGACTGACAGTCCATTAGATGTTATTAAAGACAGCAATAACTGTCATGATTGGGGAAAAGGCAATAAGCTGACATGGGCTGGAGCTGTAATTGTTATTGTTTCATTTTGCTTCAAGACAAAACAAGATAAATGCACAAAAAGAGAGAGAAAAGAACAGCCAATGTGAAAAATGTAGCTTGTGTGTCCCATGCTGACTTTTACTTGCAACCTTGCCTCTGGAAAAACACAGGCATGGCTCGCAGACGTATTAGCCACTCTGAGACCAGGCAAACTAGTATCAGTTGTTTAGGGCATGGTTTTAGTTGCTTTTCTGGTCATGGATTCTCAGTAGTTTTGCAAAATACACAGTGTTTAGCAGCTAAGCCAGGGTCTCATTAATCAGGCGTGAAAAGGAGAAAGATATGAAAGATAGGGTAGAAAAGGAAAAGGACACACACATGAGGGGGTGATAGCAGGAACCCAGGTGTCATTCCAGGTTGTGCTCAGGATTTAGCTGAAGCTGGTGGGTGTGATGATGTCATCAGTTCCCTGTCCCTGGACTGTCTAAGTCAGGACATCTCTTAGGATAAGGATAATGAAGGTCCAATGATATAAAAGTGGATGCTAGCATTGCAGGAAATAGTCAGGGTGGTAAAGCTCACTTCTTCTAATTCACATGCCCTTCAACCTAGTGTACTGATTCCCTGTCCTTCCTCCAAAGTCTTTATTTATATTTAGGGATCCCAAAAAGGGGGTGATGGGTAGAATATCTAATCTCCTCTATATTTTGTCCAAAACTTAGACCTAATTTCTAATACACCAATTCTGGTCCATTAATTTCTGATATCCTTCTCCTCTTGTCTACCAGTCATGATCTTAATACAGTCCTTGTATGGTATCAGCAACCCTTTTTGTTTGGACTAATCCATATCTTTCTGACTTTAAACTTTTGCTGACTTTTATAAACAATTGTATGTAACAGGCTGAGTTGGACTTTTGTACGTTCACAACTTAGAGCACCAGCCTCTATACAACATTCTTTTCTTTGTGAACGGATTCTGCTGAATATCAGATATTGGTTTATATGATACAATTGTAAGATAAAAATAGTATATTTTTAAAGTACTTAGTTATATTTTAGGTTTGTAAGTTCTGTATCCCAAAATTGCTGTCTCATGCAAAAAATCCAGATCACATCAACATAAAAAACAAAAAACACACATTGCACAAACCACACAATCACAAACAAATGATCACAACAAAAAAATTGGTACTACAACAGCCCTTTCAGAGCATTCCATACTCAGTTCATAGTTGATACAGTAGCAGTCCTGAATTAAAATGGCATTTTGTTAGTGAGGGATAACCCAGGATTCTCTTTTAGTAAAAGTCTGTATTAGAAATTTAACCTTCAAAAATTTAAAATCCTTCATTTTTATCACATTTGCTTTCTCTTTAAAATTTCTTTATACTATCAAAATTCCAATTACAAAAACTACCATTCTCAATATAAAAGAAAAATAGAAGCAAAACATAGCATATTTTAAAAGATATAAAAATTCCTAAGTATAAAATGAATTGTGAAATGGTGTTTTTTTTAAAGCAAGAACATTAACAGTTTACTTTTCATATTTAATCCAAACAAGATCACCATGTTCAAGGATTTAAAACAAACTTTTGTTTCTCAAATCAACTGTAACCTCTGTAGTATAATCTTAAAATTAAACTTAAAAAACAACAAATGGTCTAGTAGCACTTTATAGACTAACAAAACATGTAGATGGTATCATGAGCTTTCGTGGGTACAGCCCACTTCTTCAGATGATGAGTCTTCTGGGAACTCACCCATCCTCTAGGACAGTGTTTCTCAAATTGTGCTCCGCAGAGCCCCAGGGGCTCCACGAGACATCTCCAGGGGCTCCGCAAGGTTGACAAACTGGAAACATTGATAGGTACAACCATAGGCGTGCACACGGGGTGTGCCGGGTGTGCACAGGCACACCCTAATGTTTCAAAGGGCCGCCCGTGGTGCAGGGGCATGAGCCCCCGCACTAGAAGGAGCGCCGCTTCGGTGCTCTGGGGAACAGGCGCCGCGCTGGGTTTGCCACGCATGCACGGCTGTGCGGTCAGAACCGGCGGGTCTTAGGACCCCGCGGAAAGAGGCGGCAAGGACACAGCAATGTCACCCCGCCGCCCCATCAAGGGCGGTGAGTTTAAACCCGGGGGGGGGGGGAAGAGTAGGAGAGGCGGAGGGTGCCCCGGGCAGGGGATCGGGTGCAGCGCGGCTGGCCCGGGGAGAAGGGGTCGGGTCGGGAGCAGTGCGGCTGGCCCGTGGGGGTCAGGCCCTGAGGGGTCGCGTGCGCGGGCTTCCCTACTCTGCGGGAGGGGGGAGGGAGTGCACAACGGGGCTTCCTTCCTCTGCGGGCGGGGGGGTCAGCCCCGGAGACAGCGCACGGCAGTCTTCCCTCCGAGGCTGGTGTAGGGGACTCCCTGCCCCAGAACTTTGTCCCCCACCCTCCTGCCCCCATTCCCTCTCCCCTGCCCCCCCGCTGCAGAAACCTGCCCCCCGGCACCCTGCCCCCCCTGCCGCAGAAACCTGTCCCCCTGGCACCCTGCCCCCCCGCCGCAGAAACCTGGCCCCCCTGCAGAAACCTGCCCCCCTGGCCCCCCTGCCTCCGGCTGCAGAAACTTGTCCCCCACTGACCCCCTGCTGCAGAAACCTGTCCCCTGCCCCCTCCCCCCCCCCAGCACCCTGTTCCTTCTCACCTGCCCCCAGCCGCAGAACCCTGCTCCCACTGGCACCCTTCCCCAGTACCATGTCCCCTGCTCCCAACTGACTTTTCTGTGGGTCAGTGAGCCCTGACTCAAGACAGGTTCCCTACCCTTCTTGTAAATAAAGACAATGCAGAAACTTTTTGTGTTTGACATAGTATTTTATTTAAAAATGAAGCGTGGCCAACAAATCCCCAATTGGGGCCAAGCCCCCATCTGGCCACAGCCACTCTTGCACTCCCCCTTGCCTCACACCCTATATCTGTACACTGGAACTCCCTGCCCTGAGCCCCTCACATACCCCAAC
Organism: Pelochelys cantorii; assembly: GCA_032595735.1. NCBI lineage: Eukaryota > Metazoa > Chordata > Testudines > Trionychidae > Pelochelys > Pelochelys cantorii. Next base: position 103,704,078 of record CM064327.1, read on the forward strand.
CCAAATTCCTGCACCCTCACATCCCCAAACCAGTGGCTTGCTTAGTACCCCAACACTGCCCGGCCTGGAGCCCCCTCCCCGAGCCAGCGTCCCCTTCTCCATCTCCTCCTGCATCCAGATTTCCTCCCAAAGCTTGCACCTCTCACCCCTTCCCACACCCAAATCCCTCATTCCCATCCCAGAGCCTACACATCCTGTCCTCAACCCAGCAAGGGTATGGCTAGACTGCAGGAGTTTTTCAGGATTCTGGAGATATCCCAGAAAAACTCTTCTGCATCCAGGGATGTGTTTGTTCTTCCGCTTTTTTTAGTGGAAGAGCAAACATGATCTTTCGGTCACCCCTATATTCCTCTTTCCACGAGGAATAAGGGGGCTTCCAAAAGAAGGGTTTTTTCTGACATTTGGTCCAGTCTAGACAGGGCAAATATTGGAAAAACCTCTTCCTACAGAAGAATTGGGGGGGGGGGGAAGCAGCAGTATAAGGATTGGGGATAGCAAGTGATGGAGAGGAGGAGAATAGAGAGGGCGGGGCTTCAAGGAAGGGGTGGGGTGGTAGATCTTGGCTTGGTCTGTCATTTAAAAAGTGATCTTGGGTGTAAAAAGGTTGGAGACCACTGGAGTAGGGGGAGCACCAGAAGGGTGAAAGTCAGGGCGACCCTAGAACTCTGTTACAGACCAGCTGGCGGCTGCTTGAGGAAGAGGGAAAAATAGGGTGAAAGGGTCGGAGAGGAAGGGGCTTGTGCTGAGGGGAGGGGGGCAAGTCAGGAGAAGAAAGGGGAAGGCACCAAGGGACAGGGTGGAGGAGAGAGACAAATGCCAGGGAGCCAAGTGGAGACAATGAGGAAAAGAGCAGGAGGGGAGGTGTCAGTGAGAGGGGGGGACAGGGTAATGCTGGGAGAGGAGAGAGGAAGGGCATTGGGGGCTAGAGTGGAGAAGAGGAGGTGCCGGGAGAAGGCTTGAAAGATGGGGTGGGCATGAGGAAGATGGGGACGGAGCAAGTCATGTGTGAGGGCACAGGGGCATGAGGGGAACAGGGGCAGACGGTGGTGAGGGGGTAGGCATCAGGGAAAAAGAGGGCAAAGGGGGCAAGGGCAGTGAGGGAAGGGGAGGCACCAGGAGGGTACAGGGCTAAGGGAAGGTGCAGGTGCTAGGGGATTCTGTGGGTGAAGCAGAAGGGCAGACACCTGCAGGGGAGGGACCAGCACCAGAGGAGAGAGGCAGAGCAGGTGTGCAGAGGGAGGTGTTAGAAGAGGGGATGAGGAGGGGTAACTCACATGATCAGAGTGGGGCTCCTGGAGGAGTAGGCACGGGGGGGGGAGAGAAGGGCTGGTGGAGGGGGGCAGGTCGCAGGAATGCTGAGGGCAGTGAGAAGGGCAGGAGTCAGGACAGCAGAAGTGGGTGAGGGCTTGGGGCGGGGGTAGCAGGCACCAGGAGAGCTGATGGAGCAAGGGGAGGAGACAGGGCAGCAGAGGGAAAAGGGAAAGGTTTATAAGATATTTATTAATAACTTGAGTGCCACAGTGGCACATCCAAACAAGCCAGAAACTCAGTACTGGTGCACAACACAAAATTAATTCTGCTCATGGGAGGAAACTCTTAGAGGGAACACTTCCCCCAGCCTCTTTGCCCCCCCTGAGTTAATGTCACACACATTGGGTTAATGCGACTGCAGGATAGTTGCATGGGGGGGGGGAGGTTGATGGGGGCCAAACTAATCCCTATTGTTTGGAGGATGGTGGGAAAAGTCCTTTGGGGGGGGGTCACATGACACTTTTTAGTTCTGGTCACATGTCCATATTGCACCGAGAGTGTTACCTCCAGAGGCGTAGCTAATGGGAGTCAGGAAGTGTGGTTAATGGGGGTCAAAGTACATTTTAAAAAAATTCTTTGCGTGCACACTCTAATGAAATGTGCTGCGCACGCCTATGGGTACAACACATACGCTCAGTGGACCGCTGGGGCTCTGCATAAGTACAAAACATACAATCAGTGGACAGCTGGGGCTCCGCATAAATTTTTACGCATGTAAAGGGCTCTGGAGCCCAAAAAGTTTGAGAACCGCTGCTCTAGGAATTGTCAAAGGTAACTGCTAATGGGTCTGAGACTGCTTCAGCTAATTCCTTAGGGTCCATAGAATGAATGTCATCAGGCCTTACTTAAATTAATACATAAACGATCTGAATATTTTTTTCAACCATTCTCTCTGTTTTGGCTGCCATACAATTACTATTAACAAAGAGGAGAGTATCACTCTTTACGCTTTAGCTCACACCTCTTGTGAGCTTTTTTTTGGTGAAACTGCTGTAGAACTGACTCTCTCGGGGACACGGAGCAGCTAAGGAATTGCTGGCAAGTTTGTGGTTGCAAAGCTTCCCCTCTTCCCAGTGCTGCCCTGGCCTTGGCAGTCGGTGTCTCCATGCCACGGCCTGCAGGGCGAGGCCTGGGGCCGCAGAGCAGCCTGCCGGGCTGCAGCTGCCCCGGAGCAGCGCGTGCCGCCACGTGGCGCTCGGGCCGGGGCCCGCTCCCCGTGCTACGGACCACCCGCAGCAGCGCACAACCCGGCGCGGCATATCAGGTCTCGCGACGCTACGAGGCGGGAACTAGCCCCGCCCTCCGCTCCACGCTCCGAAATTCCGCTCACAACAAGGGCGGAGCCGAGACGCTCCCGCCCCACAAAGCGGGGGAGGGAGAACGCGGGGGGGGGGCTGATTGAGCAACTCCATCCGGGTCCCCGAGCGGGAAGCGGCGGCGGTGGCTGAGGGTCACGTGGGTCGCTGTCCTGAACTGGGGGGGGGTGTTGCAGGTTCCCTACCGTAAAGCGATGCTCACACAAGTCGCACAACGCTCCTTTCCTTCGACTTTTCCTGTCACGCGCGAGGCCTCTAAATTGACTCCCCCCCCCCCCCACCCCCAGCACCACAAGTTCGGCCGCCCCCATAGACTCCCTAATGGGTCGCGCCTCACCCTTGCGGATGGTACGTGCCAGAGGCGCGCGCCTGCGCAGTGAGTCGCGGGCGGCGTCTGTGACTCGGGCAGGCGCTGCCATTTTAAGTTGTTTGTGCTCGCTCCGTCCGGCCGCCAGCCGCTCCCGTGTCCCGGGCCTGAGAGGCGCCTCCGCTCTCGCCGCCGCCTGAGAGGAGCCGCCGGGGCACAGCGAGGCTTCCCCACGCACCCGCCGCCGGGACTCTACGCCGCCGCCTGGCTTCCGTAGGAGCTGCTAGCGCAGGGGCCCGGCCTCCTCCTCCTTCTCCCTCCTCCTCCTCCTCCTCCTCCCTCCGCTGCCGCCGCCTCCGCCGCCATTTCCCCTCCCCCGGCACCGGGGCGCCGAGCTAGACTATGGGGACCACGCTGGGGTTGAGCAGCGGCAGAGCGGGCGGCCTGGTCACCGTGTCCAGTGCAGCGGGGATGGGGGGGCTCGGCGGCTTCGTGGCTTTATCTTGACATGGCTCCTCCCCGTGCTGCTAGCAGCGCCGCCGCCTCCACTGCTCCTCCTGCGCCCGCCGGCTGCGGGTAGCGAGCGGGTCTCTCGGTCTCTGCCTGAGTCTCTCCGGCTCCTGCTTGGGAGGGATTTGGGGTGCTGTACTCTTTGATTTTTGAGAGGGGGGGGGAAGTCGGTGCGTTTTGTTCAACCTGGTCCGACGTATTTATTTTGGGTTAAAACGCTTAACCCAACCCTCCGAGAAAAAAAAATGGCTGGAGAGAGGCAGACATAACCCTAAACATTTGCCACAAAAGTTTAAACGGGGAAAAAATTGCTAAAAATTTGCCCCTTTTCCTTTCCTCCCGCCCCCATCTGTTTTCTCGCAACAGCCCAGCGTCTGAAACCTCCTTGTTTGTAAAGTCTCTACCATGAAGTGAAAGGGGGAAACGCAGGCTACTGAGTTGGCGCCTTGCTGCCCTGGGCACAGGCCGCCCTCTGCCGGCTCCTTCCTCAGGGAGAGGCCCAAAGGGAAGCGAAAAGCATCGGCCATGCTCAGCCCCAGCTAAATCGGGCTCCGTACGGAGCTTAGAAGCAGCGGCAGAGAGAGGAGGATCCCTGGGGGATCAGCAGCCCAGGGAGCCTGTGGGGTGTTAGGGAATGTAGAACTCTTACCTTGAGGTGTGCGGAGAGTTGGGTCTGGGGGATCAAGTCGGGTTTGAGTCTCTAGGCGAGATAATATTGTCCCTTTACCCCCACCCGGCCCTCATCTATGGCCATCATGATCCCTCTTCTCAGTAGCAGCAGCCTTAGGGCGATGATGTGCCTGATGATGAGCAGGATGAAGTTGGAAATGACTCCACTGTTTTTCCTATTTGCTCTTCTGCAAACCTGCACCGTGTTCTTTGTAGTTGATGATTTGGTTGGCAGGGAAATCTCATCCCTCCCAGGATGTGCACTCCTCCTCTGCACTCTCTTCTCAGCTCTCCATCAAGTGTAATAATCCTGAAAAAAGGGGGCAACATAGCAATAGTGGAAGTCTGAGAATAATAATCAGCGGAGTCATGAATCTGGCTGGGGTAAAACGCAATTTGTAATTTGTTTTTTATATATATCTTTTTTTTTGGGGGGGTAAGCAAGGCAAAAATAACCCCACATGGATTGGGCTTGTGCCAATTGCTTTTTATTGTATACATAAATCGTGATTTTTTTTCCTTTTCATTCTCACCCACTTATTCCTGTGGTTAAACTTTTCACACAAGCATATTTTCTTCAGAATTTTTTGTTGTCTGCCTCCCTCCCTCCCCCCCATTCCCTTGGGTACTGTTGCAAAACTGCTTCTTGTCCAATCATGGTTGGACAACTACATATTTTGTTTCTTGCCCCTCTAATAGGATAGCCTCATAAAATATTACCTGAGGGGGGTGTGTTGGGTTACATTTGCGTTTTATCTATTCAGTCGTATTAGTGGGAATAAAATGACTTGTTTCTGTTGTACTTGAGTCTTATGAAAAAGTGCCCATAGTTTAGTGACAGTTTCCAAAGGCTTTAGTACCACCTGTATTACAAAATGGGAGACCCAAACTCCCGGAAGAAACAAGCTCTGAACAGACTTCGTGCTCAGCTTAGGAAGAAAAAAGAATCTTTAGCTGACCAGTTTGATTTCAAGATGTACATTGCCTTTGTATTCAAGGACAAGGTAACTTCATTTTAAAACCCTTTTTTCTGTGTTGTCTGTTACAATAGGATTTCTACTCTTGCATTTTGTTAGCAACTTTTTAGAAAATGATCCAAGGTCAAAAATGAAATTTAAAATCTGTCACCATGGTGTCTGAATGTTTGCCATTAAGTGACTTTAGCTTTCATTTGTCATGTGCTTGCATCACAGTGAGTTTTAGGGAGGTAAAATCCTGTTTGTTAATTGGTTAGAGGTGGTGGTTAACTGATTGAAGGGGTATGGGCAGGACCTCTTCCCACTACAAGAAGGTGCTGCTCTGGTGCCCTGTTTAAGGCTAGAACAGTCCCTGGCCTGCAGCAAGTGGGAAGCTGCTGCAGCAGCCCCTGCAAATTAAAAGATTAACTGGGACTGGTAAGCATCACCATAGTGAGTGCAAACTCATCACTGGGATGCTTGCATCCCATTAAGTCTCTTCCCAACATGGGATGGAAGTAAAAAGTACAGTGTTGCTTGTCTAAGCCTAACTTGGGCTGTGAACCAGATGCTTATGAAAGTCAGAGTTGTGACTTCCTATTAAAACACTTCTTGAAATGGTATACTCACACGTATTTGAAGCTGCTGTCATTAAAACAAGTCTATTTGCTTGGCTGCAGTGAACAGAACTTTTAGAGGTTGTCGTGTTTTTCTATTCTTGGATAACTCACCTGTCCATTTATATCTACAATGTGGATTCTGTCTAACTGTTGGCAGCTACTTTTTCACTAGACAGTTTGTAAAACTCTTCACTTGGAATTACTAGTGAATTTCTAGGATAATTCACTAGTAATTCTGTGTCAACTAGCTTAAATTTTAAAACTAGGATGAAAACTTTTTATCTATTGCAGTATGGTTTTTTTCCCCCTCAAATGAAGGATGAGGCTATATTTTGGAATGTAATGTGAAGGAATTGAGCAAATTTAGGCCGCCTTTAATGGCTATGTCTACACTATTACTTATGTCTGCAAAACGTTTGGCGTTCAGGTGTGTGTTCACTAACACCCTATAAATGACATAGTTCTTGCTAGCATAAGTGCTCCTGTGCATAGTGCTATGTTGGTGGGAGACATCAGTGATGTTAGTACCCCCACTTATGCAGCTGGTTTTATTTATTATGTTGCCAGGAGAGAGCATAACAGGGCTGCATGAGTGATCTTACAGCATCAATACAGCTGTGCTCCTGTAAGCTTGTAAGTGTAGACATGGCCTTAATCTGCAGTTACTTTCTAAAAGCTCTTTTCCTGAACTCCCCAATAGGGTGTTGAGAAGCCATTTATTCTAAATCTGATTCCAATCTCAATTTTATGAGTGATAGCCATACAAGGCAAATGGTATTAGGAGTTTGTCTAGTAGTAATAGTCATGTGTGTCTCCCCTAGTCTTCCTGGACAAACTCCATGGGCAATTGTAGCAACTAGAGACCAGTAGGTCCACACTTTGTCATATGACAATAAGACAGTTTAACTTATTCACATGTAATTCTCTGTCCTACTGTCAGCGCTCTGCATGCACACCAAGACTTAAGATGTTTGAAAGCATCATGGGAGTAATCCAGTCTGAAGCATGCAAAAAAAGGAAGATAAATGTCTGTTACCACCTAATGAGGTGTTCAGAAGAGAGAAATCAAGATCTCAACTTGTTATAAGAAAATCTGTTAGGAACAGGCAAACAACCTTTGTTTATAGGTGATGTAGGTGCAGTGAAAAACTGCCCCCCCCCCCCAAAAAAAAACCCCAGTGTTCTCATGAAAGGGAAGTGCTGAAGCAGTTATTCATAATTAACTGCCACTGGAAACAATGGGGAAAAAACAGCTGTGAAAGTGAATTAGAAAATAAGCTACTCTTCTGGTTGGGGGTCTGTGATTGATAGAATTAAGGCTTTTCTACATTACTGCTGCTTCAGTAGAATGTTTGTTGTTCAGGGATGTGAATAATCCACACTCCTGAGACATAAGTCCCACTATGTCTGTGGGAGAGCTTTGCTTGCAGACATAACTGCTTCCCACTTGGGGGTAGAGTAATTAATTTGACAGGAAAACACTAATGTCTTCACCAGACGGATGCTGTAGCTCTTACAATTATTCCAGATTGGATTTACCTCCCTTATACTGATAGTGGAATTCTTGTGGTAGGGGGAAGAAATACTTAAACTTCCATTTGTTAGGAATTGGCAACTTTATGGATGAGAAATACCTTTAATTAACTTAGCTCCCAGCAGAAATCTATATCTAGAGCTGTTGCCAAAATTACAGCTGTCAATTTTAGATAAAGCTCCAGTCCCATCAATTCTTATGCATGTCTTTAACTTGAAGCATATGCCAAAAAAACCTCTTGTGGGGATTGGAGCCTGAGTCATCTGTCTAAATAGACCTCTTTGATGTATTAGCTCTGTCTTGAAGAGTTTTGCAAGTAATTTAAGACTGAGTTATGACTTTAAGATAAGCCACTAATGCAGTTCTTAAGCAACACTAGCACTGAGGGGGAAACATGCAGGCTTTAAAATGTAATCACAAACTGCTTGGAGAAAGCATAGAACCCTAATGTGACTACTGTTTTTTGTTTGGGTTTTTTAGAAGAAGAAGTCAGCACTTTTTGAAGTGTCTGAAGTGATACCAGTCATGACCAATAATTATGAAGAAAATATCCTGAAAGGTGTGCGGGATTCCAGCTATTCCCTTGAAAGTTCCATAGAGCTTCTACAGAAGGATGTAGTACAGCTTCATGCTCCCCGCTACCAGTCTATGCGAAGGGTAAATAACTTCTTAAACTTACTAGTTTTGGCCTGGATTGTTGTGTCCAAGATGTGTATTTGTGTAATTATTAAAACTCTCCATGTGTACTTGAGTAGGACAGATTAAATGCTTAGAAATCTGATAATACATCTTCCTGCCAGTCTTGTCGTTCTCTAGTGGGCAAATATTAATCTTCACGGACTAGTATTTTTGTAGGGTAGCTAAATGCTTATTCCATTTTTAAATAAATATTGAAGTGAATGACAATCAGATAATTCATGACAGCATTATAAGTCTCCTTGAGAGTAGAAGTTATGACTGGAACTATATGTAATGCTTACTGTACCGTAACATGTGGAAGCCAACTAGGTCTCTGCTTATGCTAGCTCTTGTGCAAGTAATTTCTCATAGTTCTTGTGCCAAAGAAGTCTAGAAATAACAGATTAATCGTATAAACAAGTGGATTGGGATAGAAGAATGTGGAGCCAGTAATAGTGTTCACAATTCTTATAGTTCACTTTCACATAAATTTTTGTGCTCTTGCACTGATATGCTGTACAAGTAATTTGAGTGAACCATTTAAATTCTTGCAGGATGTGATTGGCTGTACCCAGGAGATGGACTTCATTCTTTGGCCTCGGAATGATATTGAGAAGATAGTCTGTCTCCTGTTTTCTCGGTGGAAGGGATCTGATGATGAGCCCTATAGGCCTGTTCAGGTAGTCTATAAATTTAAAGAAAAGATTTAACTTATTTTGAAATTGCCCATGAAATGCTGGCTTGTTGTACCAGTGTATAATGACCTTCTACCAAATTAATGATATTACAAACATAGTGCAGGACAAGTTTTAGGTAGGCGGATGTACAGGCAGCTTCAGATCACCATAGGATAGAGAGAAGGATTTTTAGTTCAAATAGTGTCAAACTATTCCTCTTAGTTTCTGAGCTTGTGCTCATTGAAGTTCATAGTAAAGCTCCCATTGACTTTAGTGATGTAGGATCAGGACTTAACTATCATTCTAGTTAAGAGAATACATTTAACATATTGTATATGTTGCTTCTGAACCCATATTCATTGAGAATTTATTGGCCACTTCTGTTACAAAGTAAGGATGTTAAATATCAATTAATTTACCAGTCAGGTAGTCAATGGAATTTCCATTGACTTCTCAGCTAGTCGATAGGCACTTCTGCATTCCTCCTTTGAAATGTACAAGAGTCCCAGCGGTGGCTCTTGTGCATTTCAAAGCTGGCACACTGCATGCAGCCCAGGGCCAGTGGGAAGTCCTGCTGACTCTGGGCACCACGCGGGCGCTTCCACTTTTGAAATGCACAAGAGTCGGCTTGTGCATTTCAAAGTGCGTGGAGCCCAGAGTCAGCAGGACTTCCCACTGGCCCTGGGCTGCATGTGGAGTGCCAGCTTTGAAGTGTACAAGAGTCCCCAGTGGGGACCCTTGTGCATTTCAGAGCGCAAGCGCTTGCATGGAGCCTGGAGTCAGTGGGGGACCCAGAGTCCCTTGCTGACCCGGGGCTCCATGTGGCCGTTGCTGCTTTGAAAAGCAGCGTGGTGCTGGGTACTTCCCGGCTGATTCCGGGTTCCCTGTGGCATTTCTGCAAAACCCAGGGTCAACTCCAGCTGACACAGGCTCCATGTGGCACTACTGCTTTGAAACGCCAACATGGTGTTTCAAAACGGCAGCACAGCATGGAGCCTGTACCTTGGGCTCCATGTGGTGCTGACACTTTGAAGTACCTCCTCTTTTTGCCCCCCTTTCTGCCTCTGTGATAGAGGCAGTCGGGGAGGGGGAACAACTAGTCGACTCTCTGATAAGCATTTGCTTATGGGATTGTCGACTAGTCCTTAACATCCTTATTATGAAGCAGCTAAAGTATTGAATGTATACTTCCTTTCGTTACTCCATTCTAATAGTGATGTCGGCAGACTTGGTATCTGAAAGATCATCTGTAAAGAAGTTGGAATTACATAATTTAGTAGCTGCAGAAACTGGAATTAGATGTACCTGTTTTCATTATTATCCAGACTTCATTATCCAAAGGAGCTTGAGCTAATCATGACAGTTCATTTGATAAGTGGAATTGTTAATGTTTGATACATGGAAGAGGGGAGTAACTGTAGCAAAGGTGGACAATAATTTTTGCGGGGGACGGAGGGGGCACTTCATGAATTGAGGATAGTGATTGCAGGCCAGTTCTGCCCCGGAAAGGGCAGGGCCTCAGACAGAAGGGGCCCTACAAGGTGCTACATGCCCCTGGCAGGCAGTCTGACAGCCTGTAAAGCACTGCTAATGTTCTTTGCATCTGTAAATACTTTTTTCATTCTTGATATTATTTGATGTGCTTGAAACTGGTCATTTTTATCCCTACTGCTCTTGCCACCTTACACGCTGCAAAAAGCCTAACCCTAAGGTCTTATCTAAGCAGACTTGCACCCTTTAGCTATATGCGCATAAACTATATGTATAAACTGATATAGCTATAGTGCAAGTTTGCTGAGACTTACTAAGAGTTAAGGAGCAACACTCATCAGTAAAGATAATTACTCCATTTGGAGTTATTACAAGGACACAATCAGTTTGAAAGTCCATTTAAAACTGATACTTTTACATACTACGTGCTTAGCCTGCAGTTATGTTAATATCTATCAATTGAACTTCAACTTCTACAAATATTCTCTTCTGCCCTCTTCCTCTCACTTTTTATTTGAAAACAAACTACAGGAAAAACTGATTGTACTCTTAAGTGCTGTCAGGTATGCCAAATCAACCTAGGGCATTTTTTCCTTAATGCAGCTTGCTCATGTGACTCTGTACTGCTTATGTCTCTGTCCAGCAGCAGAATAAAATGTACATCTCTTGTCACATTCTCCACAGTTACAAACCTAATGCGTAGCAGTGCAACTGGTTGGTTGTCATTTCTCTGGTTGGTCCCATCCCTCCTCCCAAGCTTCTGTTTGGCAAATCTAAGCAGTAGACCTTGATCACGTGAATTTTAGGAGTCTGATTTTTACTAAGATCAAACACAATGTTGTTAATGTGCTAAGCATTGTTTGTAAACGCTGCCTTTGTTCCTATACAGGCCAAGTTTGAATTTCATCATGGTGATTATGAGAAACAGTTTCTGCATGTTCTGAGCCGAAAGGACAAGACTGGAATTGTTATCAACAATCCTAACCAGTCAGTGTTTCTGTTCATTGATAGACAGCACTTGCAGGTAATGTAATCTTCATATTTTTCAGAGCATAGTTTTAAGGACTTAAGTTTTAGGTTATGGGAGAACAGTTTATCCTTTAAGTACATGAAAGATTTATAAGTGATCTACTTGTAAGTATTTCATTATCTAAGTTTATATGAACAAAATTGCCATGATCTTATGCAAGTGGTGTTACAGCAGCCCCCCCTCCCCCCCCCCCCATTCAGAAGATTTAAAGATGCAACAATTGGGTATAAGCAAAAATGTTGCCAAATAGGATGGTATTATGGAATCTTAACTGCTAAAACAGATTCTTTGTGTTTTGGAAAATTAAAGCAATTTTGGCTTAATCCTTTTTTTTTTGTAGTCAAGTTACTCAACCCACAACTTACAGTTGGAATGAAGAATTATTGGAAGAACAGTTGAATCTTCTAAACATTACAGATCTACTGTTGAAGATTTAATTCTTACTTGCATTCAAAATGCAATTATAACACTTTTGCTTATACCCAGTTGTTGCATCTTTCAAACATCCATCCTACTCGGGCCAATTTGGAGCTCTGTTTCTTGTATCAAACGCCAGAAAAACCTGTGCAAATTGTACCTTTTGGGTTGAATATGTTGGTTTGTGTACAAAATAAATACTTATGAATTTTTTTTCCAGACTCCAAAAAACAAAGCTACAATCTTCAAGTTATGCAGCATCTGCCTGTACCTGCCACAGGAACAGCTCACCCACTGGGCGGTTGGTACCATAGAGGATCACCTCCGTCCTTACATGCCAGAGTAGGGTACTGGCCAGCAAAATGGGGAAGATCACAGAATGCAGCAGTGAATTCTCACTTTCCTTGCCACTTCATTCTTTCAGAGTGTAGAAGAAAATGGACTCATGTTCAGAACACTATACATTGTGAAACTTGATCATCCTGGATTATTTTTTTTTAATCATTTGTGTGTCAGAACTTTACAATTTTTTTAATTGTTTTCTGCATGGACCTTGTGAAAGAGGATGCTCTGCATATTTTTGCTTTGCGTCAGCATCTTACGAAAATGTGAAATGAAAGAACTGTTATACACTGAAACAAATGTATCTGAAAACACAAGGTGATCATTTGTGGTGGTGTTCCCATTTGTGCTGATCATGCCCCCTAACATCTAATGTTAGTCATCAGTATTTGGAGGGTGAGAAGTGAATGTAACGGGTATAAAAGCTTTACAGCTTTGCTGTTAATGATTGTTTCAGAGAGCACTATCCGATTCAGTCTAATGAACAGAAAAGTGGCTGTTACAATAGAAAAGTAAATGTGGGGAAAGAATTCTTACAAGGAAAAAAGCATCTCATCCAATGTAGGCATTTCTTGCCTTTTTTTTTTTTTTTTTCTGGGCCATGTTTAAGTTTACTGGCACTTTGACTTTTTTCGATCTTTCCCCAAGTTGCTGTATAACTGTATAAAAGAGTATTCTGTTGAGTTGGATACATTTAAGCAGATTGAGGCAGACCTGGAGTCTGAAGTTTAAAGCAGCTAAAATTAAAGTAAAATAGTAGCTGCAGAAACCATTATGTTGGTAGAAGATTATTTTTTCTTCAGAGTTGAGACTTGTAAACTTACTGGCGAACTGCAGGAAATACTGGTTTCTAAATTTCTTATGGAAAACCTATGGAGGGTTTTTTGAAATAGACATTATAAAGCAGTTGTGATCTTCACTGTAAAATAGTGTTTGGAGTGTCAAAAGTTGGCTCTGGCAGAACATTTTAAGACTGTGCAATGAAATAAGGAAGACTACTGTATAGTGTTGATGACAAAGAAGGCTTTGCTTAAGAGTTGAGTACTTTACTGGAGTAAATCTGTATAAGCCTGCTCCCTTTGGGTAAAACTAGTGCTTACCTGTTTAAATTTGTATTTAGCTTTTGTTTGGAATTGGAAAAAATGGAAACTAAATAAATTAGATGAACAATGACAGTGTTGATTTTATACTAAGCTCATGAGCTTAATAACTAAGCTCATACTATCTTAAAATATCATCCACAAATATTTCAGACTTAAGCTTGTAAAACAATCCAGGCATAGCTTTGTTGGTGGTAAAGACAAGTTATCACTCATTAGTGGTAAAGACCTGTTCTCAGCATCTGATATGGCTATGGTAACAGCAGCCTGACATTTAAAAATAGTGATGTGACAACATTAATATTAAACTAGCTACCAAAAGCAGCTGAAACTGCTTAAGGGCATGCTGGTATGCCTGAAGCACTGTGAATTCTACTTACTATATCTTTTCCTGGCAAGTCCCTTAAACTGAAGGGCTGCTATTTGAGGGCTGCTGAAGTGAAATCACGTAACTTCAATTTATAAAGACAACATTGCTTCTTTTCCCTACTTCTGTTTTAGGGCCTGATCCTTAAAAACACTGCTAGGGTACTTCAGAAGACTTGGAATTGGCATTATTGCCAATGGTGCTGGCTGGATCAGTCCATAATTCAGATGAGGAACCTGGGTTGTCTGGATCAGACCCTTAAGGCTCAGGCTCCACCCTGCATTGTGGAGCCTGTGTTGGCACACTAGCCTCCCTGCTGCCCGAGCACAGAGTTGGCACGCACACTGGGCCCCCCACTACAAAAAGGATGTGGATGCATTGGAGAGGGTCCAGCGGAGGGCAACCAAAATAATTAGGGGGCTGGAGCATATGACCTATGAGGAGAGGCTGAGGGAATTGGGTCTGTTTAGTCTGCAGAAGCGAAGAGTGAGGGGGATTTGATAGCAGCCTTCAACTTCTTGAAGGGAGGTTCCAAAGAGGACGGAGAAAGGCTGTTCTCAGTAGTGACGGATGGCAGAACGAGGAGCAATGGTCTTAAGTTGTGGTGGGAGAGGTCCAGGTTGGATATTAGGAAAAACTATTTCACTAGGAGAGGGGTGAAACACTGGAATGGGTTACCTAGGGAAGTAGTGGAGTCTCCATCCCTAGAGGTATTTAAGTCTCGGCTTGACAAAGCCCTGACTGGGTTGATCTAGTTGGGATTGGTCCTGCCTAGAGAAGGGGGCTGGACTTGATGACCTCCTGAGGTCTCTTTCAGCTCTATAGTTCTATGATTCTATGAAAATCTACTAGGCTGGCTCCCCCAGGCTCTGGTGTGCAAGGGAAATGTGGGGAATGTCTTTCTCTTCAATACGGATGCCATGTCATTGAGGGTTTTTTTGCTTCTCACTTGTGTATGGCCTCCGACCAATTTGTCAGTGGCCCCTGACCCCAAAAAAGGTTCCTCACCCCTGCCATAACTGAAAACAATGTGTTTCTTTTCAGTGACCTGTAAGAGAAATAGCAGCGCAAAACTTCAGTTCCACTTCTAGGATATTGCCTTTCAACAATCTTGTTTTGAACACGATAGCCTACTAGTGAGTAGGGATGTTAGATATCGGGTAATTGAATAGTCGAGTAACCGCATGAAATCTTCAGTTACCTGGCTATTCTGTAGTCCCTGGGGGTGGGCGGGCAGCCAGTGCACTCTGGCCCCTCTCCCAGAGAGCTCCCTGCTACCTATGCTGCTGCCTAGGATACAGCACCCCCTGTCTGCAGGGGTGGGGGTCTGAGCTCCCCACAGAGGCTGCTCTATGGGAGGCGGAGCAGCCTCATCTGCAGGGAGCTCAGGCCTGCTGCACACAGGCTACTTTGCAACAACCTCCCCTGCTCTTCCCCTCCTCCCCCTGACACACACTGTTGGTTCTGATAGAGGCAGCAGTGTGGGGTTAGGGGCAGGTGGCACTGTAGAGCCGGTGGGGGGGGGGGGGGAACTGCTTTTGAGAGAGGCAGCAATGGCCGGGGGGGGGGGGGATATGCATGTAGTTGACAAGATTAACCAATAAGCCTAGGCCTTGACATCCCTACTAATGGGTTGTTTAAGGATGCTCATGTGTTGTCTTAGGCAAGGTACAATTTAGTGCTTCATTCTTATCAAACATGAATTTATAGGATGTGGTACTGGCTGTTTCAGTTGAAATCTTGGTCACTGACAAGCAAATTAGTCCAAGGATCAGACTTAAGGAATTAGTGTTTCTAATCATATAACCTTTAAACACAGCTATAAAAAAAGAATATACTGGTTTGTGGACATAAGTTTATCTATTCACAGTGGCCAGATACCGAAAGTACAATTAAGATGAAGTAACACAGTAATCTGTATGTCATATTGCTGCAGTCTTGTGGATTTGTGAGAGAGGGTTATAGATACATAGGTATTGGGTATACTTTGTGGAAGAGACCTTAAATGTAAACTGTAGCGTATACTCTTAAAAGCTTCCCATTCCAAAGCTATATGCTATTTCTTACTCTGTGATCTACCTGCCCACCGAACTGTCAGCTTGTTCCTGAGGATGTTGAATTCACAAGTTACAGAATTGTCAGGAAAGGGGAAATAGGTTTTAATAGGTGGATTGGGGTGTCACTGGAGCATTCTGACTCTAAGAGAGATGAAGGAGATTTTTCCCCTCCCTGTAATATTGAGGGGACTTGAATCTCTTGCTCTGAAAAGAAGATGAAAGATGATGAATCTCCTCTTGAGAAGGGGAAAGACCCTTCTAATTAAGGAGGGATGTTGAATTTCTCACTCTGCTCCCATTCTGACATTGCATCTCAATTATGGAGTATTGAATATTCTGGTACTGAAGTTCCCATGCTATGGGAGTAGTTGTCATTTGAGCTATTATTTTTAGGTAATTGTGGTGGTCACAGCCTGCTTGAGGATTGCATCAGTTCTCACACTTCAACTCTAAACGCTAGGGTTCACTTTATTAAATCTTTTACGGAACATAATTGTAACAAGTATGTATAGCAGCTGTGCATAAACTGAAAACTTGAAACATACCTTTTTTTAAAAAAGGGTGAACTATTCAGTTAAGTTTTGACACATTTATACCTCATTGGTATGTCCTTAAAAAGCATAATAGGAAAAACAGGGAATTCTATTAGGCTGTTCTCACTATCCACCCTGTTGGAGTCCTATTTTATACTTTGTAGGGAAGTTCTGTGTCTCAAGACTGAATGATAGGAATCGAAATCTGGGCAAAGATTTGGGTACAACAGAGCAAACTGGTTGAGAATGTGTGGTTGGTCCAAGCTTTCTGTATTTCTTGGCTGGGAAAAAGGGATGAAGAAAAGGATACTTACCTACCAATTATGAAATGTTTGAACTTATGGGGCAAGCATCTGATAATCCTCTTAAGCGTCAAAATGCCAAATCAGCACTCCTAACCTCCTCAATTGCAATGCTTTTCTTCTAGCTGAAGAAACAAGTGTTTCGTGTGGTGCATTAGACAGCATGAGGAAATTGCGTTTCAGGGAGGGAGGGAGGTTGAGAAGGGACTGGAGCCAGGAGCATACTGAAGTCTGTGTTTTTTTTTTTTTTTTTTTTTTTTTAAACCTAGTTATCCACCTACTGAGTAACTGATACTGTAAAATCCCTTCCCCAGATCTTTTACTAGAATACACTTAAATTGCTACCATACATGATGCATCATGGGCTTACCACATGTGTTACCTCTGATTCTAAATAGCACTCATAGTAATGCTGAACTAATTAGTTGGGTTGAAATATTATATACTCAATCTCTGCCTCAGCTTGATTTTGACTTTTTTACACTAAGCAGAAACAATTCTTAATCCTGTTAAAAAGGCTAATGTTAACTTCAGATGAATTAAAAAAACCCCAGCCTTGATTGTTCTTTGGGATAATATAACACTCCAGTCGTCTGAAGTGGACTGTGCCCACAAAAACTCATGATCCAATCTACGTGTTTTGTTAGTCTATAAAGTGCTACCAGACCATTTGTTGTTTAAGTTTATTCTGAAATTGTTATTCACCTGCTTGTACAAGCAAGAGGCCTTCAACCCAGAAGCAAATTGAAACCAGCTCTATCTATCAATTCATAACTAGAATAGAGATGTAAAATACTAAAGAGTTACCAGACAGGTATTAGTCCTACTGTTACAGTATGTCTACATAGTAGGGCTAATGTCAAATTAAGCTACACAACTTGAACTGCGTAGCTGAAGTCGAAATAGCTTAATTTGGCTTTTGGCACTGTCAACACAGCAGGAAGTCAAAGGAAGAACACTCTTCCTTAGATTTCCCTTGCTCCTTGTGAAATGAAGGTTACCAAGAGTCAGTAAAAAGTCCTTCAGCTTGATATTTCAAAATACATTATTTTGAAATAATGCTGCTCTGTACATGTACCCCTAATATTTAAAACAGATTGGTGGTAGCTCTGGCCTATGATCCTCTGCTGTGAGAGATTGGGTAGCAGCCATTGTCATGCTAATGATTAAATGGTTAACTGATAATTGTAATAGTTTAAATGGGTACTTTTAAAAACTATTTACTTTCCTAAACTAGAATGTAAGGCTATGTCTACACTATGGGGTTTTTCTGGGATACTGGAGGTACCCTGGAAAAACTCCTCCATGACCAGGGGATGTCTTCTCTTCTCCCCCCCCCCCCCCCAGAAGAGCAGATGTGCTCTTTCGGAAGCCCTGTCTTTCTCCTCCCACGAGGAAGAAAGGCTCTTCCAAGAGAGGATGCTTTCCCAAAATTTGGTGCAGTGTAGACAGGCCAAATTTCAGAAAAGCCTCTTCTGAAAAAGCAGAGCACAATTTGCGTACCTTTTTCCGATAGATTGTTGTAATGTAGACAAAGGGTAACTGTCTCTACTTTAGAGGGAAAGGTAAATACTGATGGTTTTTCCCCACTAGGCTGCTCTCAAACTCCAGGCATTTGCAATTCTTAAACTTTCATAGTATGGAGATGACATCTTAATAGAGATGTGGGTCACTTTGAGACATGAAGCTTGGGGCAGATCTACACTAGACAGGTCAGTCTAAGCTACACACTTGGAATTATGTTAGTAGCATAATTCAAACTGACATAGCTTAGGTCTGTCTACTGCAGGGTCCACATCACACTGGGTCAGTGGAAAAAATTCCCATTGACACTTTACTCTCTCCGTTCTGGTGGAGTACCAAAGTCAGAGTGGTTGGCAGACAATTTATCACATCTATACTAGACATGATAAATCAACCCCTGCTGGATTGATTCAACACATAGTGAAGACATGCCCTTAGGCTCCAGTCCTGCTGTTTGTTCTGCAAGGACAGAACATAGATCTGCACGTGCACTAAAGTGAATTATATATGGGTCAGTCAGTGTAGATTAGATTTTATGATTGGAGCCCTTAATCTTCTTATATATTTTAGAAATGTGCAGCTGTCTATGAGTTCATTTGTTCACGAACTCCTGAACTAAGCAAGAACCATCAAATAAAGCAAGGCCAGGGTTGGGTTGTGCCGAGATAATGGGATATGCATGTAATGCGATTGGTTTGTATCAAACTGACAGGGAAGGATGTACTAGCAGGGATAGTTATACCACAGGGGGGCAGCAAGCACCCCATCCAGCAGCCTCCCCATCACCCTGGCCTGTCTCAGAGAGCAGCTGCTGCTCCACAGGAGTCCTGACAGGTGGCCTGCGCTGCTGCTGGGCTGACTCCAAGGAGAAGACAGTGGTTGGTATGTGTGGGGAGTCCCCTCCAGCCCTGCCCCCGGAGAAAGATGGGATGGGGGGCAGGGTGCAACCCTGACCCAAGGAGAAGCTGGCAACCATCTCCACCCAAGTCCCACATCTCTGCCCTGAGCTCCTCCTCCTCCCAACCCCCTGCTCTGACTCCTGCACCTCCCCCCCTCACTCCTGCACTCCCCCATGCCTGCCCTCAGTCCTCCATGCCCTTGCCTCAACGCCTGCCCTCCACACTACTATGGAGGACCTGAACATCAGGTAAATCTCGTGAAATAAATGATCAGGCAGAATACTGCTGTTTTGTGCTCTTGATTCATGTACCAGCGTTTAAAACAGAGTATACCTTGCATTCTTAACTACTTACAGGGAGTTTCTATTGAGATGTTGAACTGATGAAATTTTCTTGCTTTTAGCCCTCCATATATACAATGTTAAAATTGGCCTAAATTTAATGTAATTTTTCTGTCCAGAAACTTTAAAATTCTACATGCAAATATTACAAAAATAATATTGTGGGACTGTTTGAATCAAATATGGGTATGTTTATTTTAATCCTGAATATAGTCAGAAATGCAGGAGTTCCTGAGCAGGAGGAAAGTAAAGAGAAACTGATAAGCAAACTGAACATTTTCACACCTTTTTTAAAAGTTTATCATCAGAGTTAGTTGAAACACTGACAGAGAACACAAGAGAAATTAATAGAAAAATGAATTTTTACAGTTTCCAACCACCTCTAATGCTGGAAAAAATGTCTAAAATGCAATTTAGCAGGTTGATCTTACATTCCTAGCCATAAACATTTTGTACCTAGATACTTTGGAAGTCCAAAAATATTACTCAATCTTTTGCTGTGTTTGCTGTTATAAACCCAGATGTTGAATAAGCTTTTAAACTGTTCAGATATGGCATTTTTGTGCTTATTAGCTTCAATCATTTTTATTGACGTTTGATGTGATAATTCTCTTTCATAGTTGTTACTGCTATTATACTGATGTGTGTATATATATGACTAATTTGCACTCAGTTGCTGGTCTCTTTAGTAACAATTAGTTTCCTATTTTAAGAAATTCCAGTAATTTCAATATGGGAAACTTATTCAGAGTAGGGATATCATAATCTTACCCTCTGAGTGCAATATAAATAAGTGCAAATTCTGTTTTATTGAAAAGGTTATACATATAGGCTTTGTCTACACTACAAGGTTTTTGCGGCAAAGAGTATGCTAATGATGGACTCATTAGCATGAGTTATGCTATCATTAAGGATCTTGTGCAAACGGGTTTTTTTGCACAAAACGGAAATGGCTATACTGCTACTTTTTGCACAAAAACCTGTTGTGCAAAAAGCATTGGCAGAAAATATGCTAATGACATCGTGACTCATGCTAATGAGTCTCATTAGCATACTCTCTGCCGCAAAAACTTGTAGTGTAGTCATAGCCATAAACTCTGCAATGTCATGAATGTTTAAAGGAAGAATGTAGATAAGCGAATAAAAATTATCAGACTAAGTGAAACAATTGTGAACTAATTAGGGCAAAGGAAGTGATGAAAATGAGAGAGGCCTTATGAGCACAGCCAAAGGATTTGGGTAGCAATAAGACACAGATGAGGTATGGAGAAACTTATTACATGTACTGCTTAATCTAGAGTTTGGGAATCTTTCGTGGATTGGGGGCTGCTGAGCCACAGAAAAATCAGTTAGAGGCTGCCTACAAGTGAGAGAGGGGGGGAAAAACCCACCACACCAAAACTCCCTCCCTGACATGGCCTCTAAACTGAAAATGAGACACACTCCCCACTTTCCCTCTCACACACCAGATATTTGGGGGCCCCAGGCTAATAGATTTTGTGTGCTCCAGCCCCATGGGGAGACAGCTGGGGGAGTTGGAGCACCAACATAGGCTCCCCAATGTCATGGCGGGGGAGCCAAGAGCCTCAGGGGGCTGGATCCAGGCAAACTGGAGCCTGCATCCAGTCCTCAGGTCAGTGGTCTCCAACCTTTTTAAGCATGAGATCATTTTTTGAATTTAAGTGCAATCCAAGATCTACCTCAAACCCAGATAGCCTTGCCTGGCTTCCTTTGTGCTTCTTCTCCAAGGCACCGCTCCTGTTCACTGTGTCCTTCCTCCCTCCCCCATCCTCCTTCACTTTCACCAGGCAGGGGTAGCAGGTTGGGGTGCAGGCTCTGGTCTTAGGTGCCCTGGCACTGCACCATTCCCAAAAGCAGCCAATAAACCCCATCCTAAGTCCTGTTGTGCCCCCTCTCTGCTCTGTGGAGATAGAATACAGAGTGGGAGAGGTGACACCTTGACATCAGTGCCCCTCTTCTCCCTCCCCTGCCTTGCACTGCAAGCAGGAGGCTCTTGGCGGGGGGGGGGGGGGGCAGCTGAAGAACTGGAACTTGATAGCCTCCTGGCCAAACCAGTCAGGATAATCTGTGAGAGGCTCTACTGGTTGGTGATGATTGACTTAGGACCTCCACCCCAATCTAGAGCATATTACTTCTGATGTGTCCATATAACAACAGCTCACCTCTCATATCCACAACCACCTGATTGTTGCTAGTAATAGTTTGTTTCCCTAGAGCTTTATTTCCGTAAGACTTAGAAAATAAAGTTTGACGCGAATATTAGACAGAAGCCAATGGGTAACTAGCTAGCTGTGCAGGCAATCAGAGATCCAGTTATCCACTAGCACCGACTACTCTTTTTTTCCAGTCAGGTGTTAATCAAACAATGAGACTCAACACTCAAAACAGTTCAGAAAATTAGAAGTACCTTTCACAATCTTCCAGATTGTTCTAAATGGAACTTAGTTTGTAATTTGCACAAATATAATCCTAAATTGCAATGCTTCAAATACTGTTAAATTACTTGACACCCAAAGATGACACTTCAGACTAATTAGTCAGTTTTCCCCCAAAGAAACTATTGTTTTTGAAATAAAATGAAAGGTGAATGTGTGACATTAAGGAACTCATTACTTTAACTCTGAACTGTTTACCTCAGTAAACAGGTAATGTAGCACTGCCTATTTCTGAAGGCTTCATCACATGATCATCTTTAATTCCTGGAGTCTTCAGGGCAATCCTAGAAAGTTGGTATCTATAGACCCAGCTGAGAGATTTGAATATAACACCTATTAGGTACCAATACCACTTAACATTTTAAAGCAATTCTTCCCCTTTTCATTTTTATTATTAAAATTGCATTAATTTTGAGGGATGTAAGTATTCAAAGATAGTTTAAAATCAGTTACAATAAGTTCATCCAAAACAAGTGGCCTGCTTAACAATAGGGATGTAAGCGACTAGTCGACTATCCCATAAGCATAAGCTTATTGGACAGTTGACTAGTGATGTAACCAGTCGCTTTCCCCTGCCCTTGCTGCTGGGGCTCTTGTACATTTCAAAGGTTCAAGCGCCTCAGGAAGCCCGGGCCCAGTAGGCGGGGAGACTGCTGGCTCCATGCTCCCTGCGGGACTTCTGCTTTTAAGATGGAGGTGCCCCTATTGACTGATCGAATAGTTGATGGAAATCCCATCGACTATTTGATTAGTTAATTAATCTAAACTTAACATCCCTACCTAACAATAGTGCCTAATATTTTTAAATGTTTCAGTGGAGGCAGAATACAACATGAATGACTGCATTAGAATTACAGCAAAAGTAAATGCCAAGGGCCTGATCCTGCAGTCATTACCCAGGAAGACTGTCCCACTGAAGTCTAAATTCTGTTTCTAAAACCATGCAGATGCCTTTTGAATAGAGACCTGCTCATTCTCTCCACCTCACCAGCATAAGCTGCAATGAAGAAAATGGAAGTTGTGTCTGATGACTAGAGGGCAGTGGCTAAATTGTACTGCAACAGTTCACATCTCACTAATGATTTTCTAACTCTCGTCTCAGAATTTTGTCAACTTTTTCAAAACTGGTTACGAGTAGGAAGGGCCTGAGTTTTATTAGGTGGCATGATATAGAGCTTGATTTGTTTCAGTGCGCAGATAAGGCAACAACTCACCTTAGACAAAGGTATATATGAGTGCAGAATGGCAGATTTTCTTCCAGTCAGTTAAAACAAAGTAGGTGTGATACTATTCATTAAAATAACTAAATTGATTTTCACTAAATGGTTAATGTATTATCATTCTGTAAATGGAATATCCATGAATGTCTGGGAAAACTCTTTTAAAAAATTAATTAAATGGCAAAAATAGGAATTAGAATTATATATAAATACTATATAAATAAATAAAGCAAGAAATGAATGGGCTTTTTAATATTAAAGAACTGTAAAAAAATTATAGCCCTATATAATACAACTACTACTTGACCTGAAACATTTTGGAGGTTTTGGCTGCCCCAAAGTTATTCTGGAACCATTCTTTGCTTCAGAATGATTATGAAATGTCCTACACCTCGCAACCCTCCTGACTGCATTGTAATATGTAATTCCACTCCCAGAGGTCATCAGCCACTGCTCTAGAAACAGTGATCTAGAAGCACAACATAACTATACAACTTCCCACAGAGTAAACAGTTTCTTCAGAGGAGCTGAGTGAGTGTACTTAAAAATGTAGTAGTAGCAGTAGTAGTAAGAGAGCTTTTATTAAATGTATACTCAAATGTACTGAATTATTTTTAATTAAGTCATTTGGCAAATACCTATCAGCTATATTCTCACTGTATTCTGTTTTCTATTTGCAAAACATCCTTATTTCAGATGAATAATTAAACAGGAATACTGCATTCATAACACCTGTTACTTTAATACCACTTTACCGCACAGGACAAAAAAATACGGTTTGATAACTGCTTTAATTTTTGAAAAGTTATAAACTGACAACCCTGGAGACTGGAAACTTATTTTCATGAGGCACAGACTAGAGAGCAGAAAAACAAGGTTCCCCACACAGTTCCATCAGTGATCCTGAACACTGACCTTATCTTCATACACAAAAAAAGTAGATGGATATCCATGTCTCTTCAGTTCTTGGTGTCTCTACCAGGACTGCAACAAGCTCAGAATTAGTGCCAAATACAACATGAACATTTGTGCACTAGGCATGGGACTGAGATCAACTCATTTTACATAGCCCATTTAACTGCTTTCAGATCATGGTGACTTGATAAAGTTTACATTACAAAAAAAGAGAAAAAACTGCTAGCTTCTTAAGCACGCTTTCCTTTTTAGATAGAATTTCTTATATTAATGTCCTAGGTATTTTGTATGTCTGCCTTGTGCTAGAAGCTTTCCTGTTCCCTTGTTTGTTACATCCACGCTAGCAAAGGCAAGATTTCTTCCTTGCTTCAAAATCTGAGCAGTGATCAATATCTCTTCTCCAAGCTTAGCAGCAGACATGTATCTTGAATGAAAAACAGAACTGTTATAGATATAAGATACTTCAAATCCAGCAACATACATTTATTTAAAACAATTTTTTAAAAGAGCTACCAGAATCAGTTCACGGTTAATCCCTTGCATCTTTTCACAGGCCTGAATTATGCAACTTCTCCTCATGCAGAGCCTACGCTGTTCCCTCTGAAATGTCATGCATGAGAAAAGTATAGAATTTGGACTTTGTTATCTGAAAGTAACTAAGGCATTAGTCTAGGCCTGCCAAGCAATTAAAATCATGATTAATTACATGATTAAAAATAACAAATTGTGTTATTGCACTGTTAAACAGAATTGTATTTAAATATTTTTGGATGTTTTCTACATCTTCAAATATATTGGTTTTAATCACAACACAGAATACAAAGTGTAGAGTGCTCATTTTATTTTTTATTATAAATTTGTAAATAACATTTTTCAGTTCAGCTAATACAAGTACTGCAGTGTAATCGCTTTATCATGAAAGTGGAACTGACAAACGTATAATTATGTACAAAAAATAACTGCATTCAAAAACAAAACAATGTAAAACTTTAGTGCCTACAAGTCCACTCCATCCTAAATTGCTCAGACAAACAATGTTTACATTTGCAAGAGATAATGCTGCCTGCTTCTTGTGTGTAACATCATTTGAAAAAGAGAACAGGCATTCACATGACACTGTTGTAGTGGCATCAGAAGATATTTACATGCCAGATAGATTCATACTTCCCTTCATGCTTCAACCACCATTCCAGAGGACACGTGTTCAGGCTGATAACAGGATCTTCTTAATAACAATCCAAAGCAGTGTAAACCAACACATGTTCATTTTTATCATCTGAGTGAGAGACTGTCACGAATCATGGGCTGTGTGAACGGCTGGCATGAGTGAAGAGTTAAGTGAGCTGAAGAGACGCCATGCTAGGGTCTGAGTCAGTGCCCCGGTTGCCTTTGGACTTGTTTATCACTTTGAGAAAAAGTCTGTGTGGGCTGAAAGAAGCAAAACTGCACAAAGGAGGCAAAGTTCTCAAATAAGAGGAGTCAGTGAAGGGACTCAGGGAAGAACTTGACCAAGGACATTCCTTCCGTTGCTTATCGCTTGTGGCTTGGCGAGCAGAATTGGGTGTTGTAAGCAGGAAGTTCCAAGATTGGCCATAAGCACACCTGCAGATAGTGAGATCATCGGACATCACCCCCACTCGAACTGTCCCTCACTGACGGGCTATATACCACACCAATTCGCCACAGGGGCCAGAGTCTATTGATTTGGCATACTGGGGTGACGTGCACGTTGGACTTCTGCCTCAACCAAATTAACCAACATTACCTGGGGTTTGGCCAGCCTCAGAGGGTGAGTGGTATGTGTGAATGTGCTTATGAGAGTCTGTATCAAAATTGGATTAAGAATTAGACTAACTATTCAAGTTAAACATTGCTTTTGACCTGCTTTCGAATTGCTAACTACTAGATTTAAACCTTGCTTTTGAACTGCTTCTTAATTGTTTGTAATAAAGTTTAAGGCATATTTTGTCTGCTGTGAATTCATTGTTCTGTGTAAGCCCAGCCTATGGGACTATTATATGGACTGATCACCCTTGCAACAGTGCCCTCTTGTGATAAGACCACCAGCAGAAGGCTGGGGATTTTTTTGGTGGTTTGGAATGTTGCTCTTTTAAGACTTCTGAACGCATGCCCCCCCACCTTGTCCCTCTCAAATATTGGAAGGTAGTTCAGATGCTTAAATATGATGTTGAGTACTATGGCTACCTTAAAAAATCTCAGATTGATACTTTTTTTTGTGTTTTATCATATCTGCAGCGAATGTGTCACTGGAGACTACTATAACATGAAATGTACAACAGTCTGGGGGTAAAACAGAGCCAGAGATGTACAATTCTCCCCCCAAAGCAGTTCAGTCACAAACTGAATTATCACTTTTTTTTAAATGAACATCATCAACATAGAGCAGGTCCTCTGGAATGGTGGCCAAAGCATAAAGGACCATACAAATGTTTAGCAGACCTGGCACATAAATACTGGCTAAAAAAGCCCCATGAGAACACTTGTTCTCAGTTTCTTATGACACGGTAATAAGAAATGGGCAGCATTTGCTCCCGTAAGTGTAAACAAACTTGTTTATCTTAGCGACTGACTAATCAAGAAGTAGGACTGAGTGGACTTGTAGAATCTATAGAGTTTTGCATGGTGTTGTTTTTAAGTGCAGGTATGCAACAACAACAAAAATCTACATTTCTAAGTTATGCTTTCATGATAAAGAGTCTGCACTACAGTATTTGTGTGAAGTCAATTGAAAAATGCTTTATCATTTTTACAGAGAAAATATTCATAATAAAATATAAAGCGAGCACTGTACACCTTCATATTCTGTGTTGCAATAGAAATCAATATTTCTGAAAATATAGAATAACATAAAAATATTTAGTAAATTTCAATTGGTATTCTGTTTAATAGTGCAATTAAAATTTTGATTAATTTAAAACATGATTTTTTTAAATTAATCGCGTGAGTTAACTGCAATTAATAGCATTAAACCAAACATGTAATAAAAAAGGGAGCTTAAAGAACATTTAGCTGCCTCAAACTAGGGTTTCAACCACATGATAGTCCCAAACCAGATCTATACTGAGTTTATTAGGAGCTGTTCTTTCAGAATAGATTGCAATTGGTCACTGAAGTGGGGGCTAGATCATGAAACAAAAACTTAGCAGAATCCAGGACCTGGTTAATAGAACATATCAAACATTAAATTTAACATTTCCCAGTATGCATGTTCAATACATACGTAATGTTCATATCCACACTGACGCCAGGCATTCCTCTTTCTGTGTGTAACAGTGCTGCTGTTGACACAACATCCACTAATGTGGCAGTCAAACCTCCATGTAAAGTGCCACCTCTGTTGGTGTGCTCCTCCTCAACTTTCATTTCGCAAACAACCTTTCCAGGAGTTGCAGAAAGAACTGTCATCTGAACAAACAGAAAGGAGAAACAAAATTCTGTTAAATCAAAATCTCAAGAAGAGGAAACATATGGACAATTACACGTCTAGTTACTGTTCTCAAAGTAAATAGATCATGATGAAAGTAAATCTTGTTTCAGTTTTTAGACTAATGAAAGGAAGAGAAAAATAAAGGACTAAAACATTATGGTTTAAGTATCAAGTCAAATGTTTCTATAAATCTACAGTTGCAAATTGTTTCCCTTGGGAAATACGTACCATTTATAAAAACAAATATGTACATTGTGTGCACTGTTGTGGTAGACATGGTGCTCAGGATATTAGAGAGACAAGATGAGTGAATAATATATTTTACTGGACAATCTCCACCTAAAGAAAAGCTCTGTGTATGCTCAAAAGCTTGTCTCGCTCACCAACAGAAGTTGATCCAATAAAAGATATTACCCTCACCCACCTTATCTCTCAAATATGCATAGTCAGTTTTTTGCATCATCTTCAGCTTTCAGTGGTTTTTTAAGAGCCAGCATCTACTGAATGGAAAGTTGACTTGTCTGACTTTATACCTGGCATAAAGCTAATGCAAAGATACTAGTAAGTGTTTGCTTTTCCCCACATGATATAGATGGCTAGCATAGTCATGTTGCCTCTTGTTGACAGAATGAAAATCAGGAACACATGAGTAATCCTTAAAGTGAAGCAACAGCAATTAATATTAAATAACATTAGCCCAACATATTCAGGGCTTCACCATGGGAAATTTACTGGTATAATTACATGTGTATAATTCCCTGTATCAACACACTTAAAGGCCTGGAGTCTACACCAGGAGTTTAGGTTAAACTTAGCAGCATTAGGTTGGTTTTCTAAACAATGAGTCCACATGACCATGCCAATTCCACTGACTTTAAGGGCTGTTAAAGTCTACTTCTGTACTCCTGGTTGTTGAAAGGAGTAACGGTAAATTCAACCTTGCATGGTTCACTTTACAGTAGTGCACATGCAGAACTCTGAAAGTTGACATTATTGGACTCCAAGAGATGTCCCACAGTGCCCTGATGTGACAACTCTGGCCAGCACTTTCAACTCCGCTGTTCTCCAGGTGCACAGGAAATGCACCAGGAAAAAATTTGTTTTCTGTTTGGCCACCATGGTGAGCAGAGTAGGCAGCACACCTGATCACGAACGTCCAGTATCACAAACAAGCTCCAGCATGGAGCACGAAGGAAATTCTGGACCAGACTGCTGTGTGGAGAGAGGACTCTGTTCAGGCAGAACTATGAAGCAGCAAAAGAAATGCTGATATCTATGCCAAAATCACATAGGGCAAGGTGGAAAAAGGATACACCAGGGACACCCAGCAGTGCTGCATGGAAATACAGGTGCTCAGGCAAGTGTATCAAAAGACAAAGGAGGCTAATGGACAGCCTGGCTCAGTGCCACAAGCATGTTGCTTATATGAGCAGCTCATGAGATTTTAGGGGGGGACGGACCAGATCAGTCCGTGGATACTTCCCAAGAGACTCTTCAGGCAGCCATGGGTAACAACAGGGAAGATACTGTTGAAGGTTATGAGAAGGAAAATGCTCACATTTGTAATCATGCCAGAAGTGGGCTAAAGCAACTGGGTGTCATCTGTGGCAGCCACTCTGACTATACAGCAGGGGCTCCCCAGAACAGTTTGTTAATGTGTCTGCAGACAGAGTGGGAAACCTCCCTGCACAACTCCATAAAGCCTCCTAGAGGAACTCTTTCATCCTTCTCAAAAGGTTTCTGGGGAGGCTGGCCTTATTCTGAAAGACACTTTTCCACGCCAAGCCAGCTGTAAGTCATCTGGCATCATTGGAGCCCAAGGTCCAGGTTCTTGGCCACATTCAGTCAGCATCCGCTCCTTATCACTCCGAGATTCAGAGAAGACTGATACTGAACATGGCAACCTGGATGAAGCAGGGGAAGCTCTGTACCACAACAGTAAAAGCATGGCCTGTTGATGGCACAAGCCCCTGCTGCCCTGCCCAACACCGCCACCCCCTTGTTCTTCCCCTTTGGCCCCTGTGGGAGGGAAACGTTGCATTCTCCCAGCAAATGGGAGGTGCTGAACACATGGTGACTGCATGAGCCCCTGCCCCCACAACCACCTGCCCTCTCCCAACACAGCCCATCCCAGCCATGGCCCCCTTTGCAAATGAAGATGTTTGACTAGCCACAGCAGTCACAATTTGCAGCCACTGTTTCACACATGCTTTCAAAGCAGAAGCAAAAGAGCAAGAGCCCCAACCTGTCCCTTACCCTGTTTGCCACCAAACTGAGTCCAACTCCTCCTTTAAGATCTGTGTTTTATGCCTGTTGCCTACTAGATGCTTAAAAGGATAACTGAGGCCTTACACAAAACACAAGCCTATTGTGTTGGGTGGCTCTCACTACATTTAAAAAGCAGAGCTGCAGCATCTGGGACCCAGTGTGAGCTGGGACAGCTGAGTCCATCAACTACTCGATTAGCTGCCTAACCGCTATTTAACATCCCTATACAAAACTGGTTTTTTAAAGCTTGGACCCCGCACCGAGAGGGGCTGCTGCCGCAAAACAGCCTCTGCCCACGGTGGGGCCAAGTGGCACCAGCTCCTGCTTTCCCCACTTGCTGCCTCAGATCCAGAGGCAGCACGGGGGGAATGTGAGTAGTCGAGAAGATTAACTGATATGCTTAGGCCTATAGGTTAATCAGATACTCGACTACTTGTTTACATCTCTATGCCTATGTACAATTTCATGAGCCACAGGAGCAAGAGACTGGGTTTCCAAGGATCACTAGTGGCATTTTAATGCCTCGATAGTAATTTTCTGCTTTAGGAAGGAAATTCCATCTTGCAGCTTTCTGAAGAAACCAGAGTTCCTAAAGATGTGCGTGCCATGCACCTTTCCTGACCACCCCGTTGGTATCAGTGAAATGGCCCTGGTGATCCACCAGCATCTGTAACACCATCAAGAAGTGCACCTTGTAGTTTACGTACTCTTTGACAAAGTGGTTAGGTGCTAAGAAAGAGATGTGTGTTCTATATACCACTGCACCACAGTTAGGGAACCTCATAGTGGCAAGAGTATTAATCGGTAGGTTTATCAACTTTGAATTGATTCCCAAATGAGCTGTAACTGTCTGGCGTTGAAAGCTTCCACAGAGCTATTGGCACTCAACTGTCAGAGCAGGTTTCATTCTGGTACTGCTGTGCTTCAGAGTGGGGAAAGCAATTCGCAAAATTCCACTGAAGTGGCCTTATGCATGCGAAAGTTTTGCAGCACTGCTCATCATCCCATAGTTGCATATGCGGTCCCACCAGTCTGTTTTTGTCTCTCAGCACCAGAGCTGGCATTCCACTATGTCAACAGGACCAAATGCCGCCAGTATCTGCCAACTGCTCCACTGAAGTGTTTCATACATATCTGTGTTGAAATGACTGCTTGCTGTTGCTTTCAACTGGGGGAAAGGGAGGGACGAGATAAGTGCACCATGGCAGGCTGATGACATGTAGCCAGAACCACTTTCTGTATTGTTTTTGTCCCCTCAGGCACTGGAAACCTATCTCAGTATCCAAAGGGGCAGCAGTAACTGTGGGACAGGTACAATGCATCACTGTCAAAGTCAACGGTAGCCACCCTACTGGGGAAGCACGATGTTGAACTTTTGTGCACAGTGGGGACATGCACAACTCACTTTAAAAATTGGGTGCTAAAAATTTGACCTTAATAAAATTGACTTAATCTCACAGTATAGACATGGCCTTATTTGGAGAATAAAAATGCCCTCATGGGAAGTTATATTGAATAATTATAGCAGAATAATTATGTGGGTAAATTTTCCCATGCAGACAAGCTCCAACAGGCTAGTTAGTAGATTCTAATGCCTTTAAAATACAACCCCCTAATTTTAGTTGGAACAAATGGACGTTTTGCATATTTTGAAGTGAGAACAATGGACATAAGCATCAGAGGGGTAGCCATGTTAGTCTGAATCTGCATAAACAACAAGAAGTCCTGTGGCACCTTCTAGACTAACAGATTTATTGGAGCATAAGCTTTCATGGGCAAAGACCCACTTCGTCAGATGCATGTTAAGAAACCTTAACATGGAGTCTAAGGGTAGATCTATATTAGACAAAAAGTGGTGCAGGTTCGCTATAGTAGACGAGAGATGTATAGCAACTGAAGGAGTTCTTTTGTTGCTGTAATAAATCCACCTCTCCAAAAGACAGCAGTTAACAGAAAATTCTTCCATCAACCTAGTGTTGTTTACACTGGGGATTAGGGCAGTTATGTCTCTTGGGGTGTGAATATTTTATACCTCTGAATGGCACAGCTAGATCAACTTAAATTTTAGATGTAGTGCTGGTCCCAGCCAGATCCAAAAAGCCCAATGCCGCTACGCTAATTACTTGTCAGGAAGAACAGCATTGCGGAGGAGGGTTTTTGTTGCGCAAGAAGGGGCAGTGTAGACAGCTCCTTCTGGCGCAAGAGCCTCTTCTGCAAAAATGGCAGCTCATTAGGTATGCAAATGAGGCTCGACACTATTCCACACTTAGCCTCATTTGCATACTTTCTGGCACAAGAAGCCGCGAGTGTAGACATAGCCCAGGAGTTTAAAAAGTCAGGAGTCTGTCTAAATATTGCTTCATCACATTCTCATCCCTTTTTCTGTATACCGACTAATTGGGACAATGCCATGGTTTCCAACACACTAGCCACATATGGCTATTTGGACAGTTGAGTGTGAGTAATCCTCTTCAGAACTAACTGGACACTGCGGGACTAGATCCTGCATATCTTTATTCACAAGAATAGACTTAAATTATGCAACTCGTCCCACTAAATTCTCTTGTGAGGAAGGGGTATTCATGGGAGAGCTTGCAGGATCATACTCTTTGGCCTTGATTTTGCACTTGCATCTCCTAGAATGAAGAGATTCCTGCTAACCTGCAAGTCTCTCAAGACAGTGATTGTGGCCTCATATATAAACTAGGAATGTAAAATCCCAGTTAATAAATTAACTGGTTAAAACTTAGGAACTGATTAAACAGGATCATGCTCTCTGTGCATGGGACTGCTGCTTCCAGCAACCCAGCACTTGGAGCTGCTGGCTGCCGCATGCCTGGGGCAGCCAGCTCCAGTTCTTACCTCTCCCGTCATGCTTGGGATGCTTGGGGCTGCCGGCTGCTGGGCCCCCTGTGCTTGTTAACCAGTTACCCATTCACATCCTTAATATAGGCTTAGAACAATGATTTTCAACCTTTTTCATTCAGGGACTTCTAAAATATTTCAGCTAGAGGTTCAGACTCCTTTACACATCTTAGATATAGTCTGAAGACTATACGTTTAAAACCACTGTTCTATGGTAATGCCAACCTGTTGCTGACTCCTTATAGTCTGTGGATGCCCAAAGAGTCTGCGGACCGCAAATTAAAAACAACTGGCATAGATAGACTGGATTTTTATCAGTAAAATATTTCCATCCATAATAATCAAAATGTATACCTAAAGAAAGCAAGGAAAACGCTGCTATTTACTTTCCACACTTTGACATGTGTTGTTGACAATCTGTGCTTTAGCTTTTTGAATCTCAATAGCTACATTAAAATAATCATTATCCAACTACTCCCATAGTTTTCGATAACTTTGAAAATTTAAATACAGAAAAATGTTTTAAAGTAAACACTGCTAAAATCCTTCAGGATTATATACTAAACACCCAAATTCAGCCAAACCCACATCTGTAATCTCTACTCTCACACACAAACACGCGCACCAAATGGCTGATACATTTTGGAGGACCCACTCGTCCGATGACAAGAGCAATGCACGGGCCAAGCCTCAGCCCTACAACTGTACCTTACTTAGCACCCGATCAAAGTTGGGTGAGCTCAGCAAGGTTTGCATGATCTCCCGGAAGGAGTGCATGGTGAGCGAGCTCATGGTTTCAGCAGAAGCCGGGCTGCAACGTCCTTCTTCCGTAGCCTTTGTCCTTCAACCGGCCTGGGGCAGCGCCGCCTGCCAGCTGCAGCAAGAAGAGCCCGGGTGACTTTTGCCTCGCCCCCTAGAAGCCACAGCGGCCTAGGCTCGCCCCTCCCCTCGATTCACCACGTTCTAAGGGCCGAACGATCCGGGCCCTTGTGCCCCCCCCCCCCCCGCATAGGTCAGGCGCGCGCCCTGGGCGGGGCTTGGCCTGGCCTGGCCCCGCCTCAGCTCCGCGCCCGGAACGCGAGGCGAGGCGAGGCGCGCCGCTCAGGGGCGGGGTCGCTACTGCGCACGCGCGCTGGCTGCGTGGCCGCGGGGAGCGTTTTGTGGCGGCGCCGGCGCCATGGAAGCGGGGAGCGCGGCGGCGGCGCTGGAGTCGCGGCCCGAGGAGGAGAAGCGGCCGGGGCCGCCCCAGGAGGAGCCGGCGCCGCAGGCGGGGGGGGGGGGAGGAGGAGCCGGCACCGTCCGGGGCGCAGCGCAGGAGGCTCCTGTGCGCCGAGTTCGCCTCCATCGCCAGCAGCGACCTGGGCCTGGCGCGCAGCTACCTGGAGGGCAGCGGCTGGCACATGCAGGTAGGGCCCGGCCCGGGCGCGGCGCTGGCTGGAGGGGAGAAAGCCGCGGTCGCCGCGCCGGGCCCCCTGACGCCGGCTCCTTTGCCTTGCAGCGGGCGCTGAACGCCTTCTTCGAGCCGCCCCTGGAGCCGCGGGACGTGGGCGAGAGGCGCCCGCCGGAGCCCTGGTGAGCGACGCCGCGGGGGCGTGGGGGCAGGACTGAAAGGCGCCCTGGGCGCAGCACCAGCATCTCCCCCGTCTGCCGCGCTCCCCCTTTTGCCCAGGCGAGCGCGCCTCAAAATCAATCAGCGCTGTGTGAGGCTGCGGGGCTCTGATTGCTCCCCCCCCCCGCCCCGGTCTGTGCATCGCGCGGTGTGTGTGTGTGTGTGTGTGTGTCTGTCCGCGAGCCCCTGCTTGTTTGTTCTCCTCCTTCCCCCGCCTCTGTGCGGACTCCCTTGTCCAAAGGAACACATAATAAAGGTACCCAAGGTGCCTGCCCTGATGCGCGCAGGGCTTAGCGCCAGCAAAGTCACCCCTGTCTGCCTGAGATCACCTTTTAAACCAGGTCTGAAACTGTCCCTTAAACCGCCTCCCCAACATAATATCCGAGCTGCACCGCTGCTCTGCGCCTGGATCAGCTCGGCTGTGTTTTGCAGTGTGTGGAAATGAGAGAGGCTAAGTAGCAGTCCTAGGTTCCTGACCTGCACTGCATCAGGGAGCCCATCACCACGAAGTCTGCTTAGGTCCTAAGGAGGATGTTTTGCATGCCTTCAGCTGGGTGATAGTTCAGTCATGAGCATGCAGGTATGATGGACAACTGTGCACACTTGTTGCATATGATCATAACTAAGTTGAATGCAATTAGGCAGTCATACTGTCCCAGACTCTGTGATGGATTTAGTATATGTCTGTCAATCAGCAAACTGTACCCTTTTTTTGTGGGATCTTTACGTCTAGCACAGGAGCGTGGAAATGTCCTCTCTTCATTGTGGTTTTAATTTTGACATAAATGTACTGTGATTAACTTGAGGCAATGTTGCCAGCCATTCATTGTATGCTTTAAAAAGTGTCTTGCTCAACTAAGTCATAGCACAATATGGCCTGCTGGTGTGGACAGTTGAGTTTAAAATGGTGGGGAAGAGCTACAGGCAGCCATCTGTACTTAGGATAATGGATAGTTAAACCACATGCTAACTTAGGGTTTGTGTACACTTGCTGGTAGATTGGCACTAGGGATGTGAAAGTTTAACCAGTTAATGGATATGCATCACCCTAAATGGGTAATGCTTACTGGTTCCAATTAACCTGTAACTGGGTAGGGGGCTGGAGCATCTCCCCGACCTGACACAGGCCGGGGCTGCTCTTGTCCAGAACAGCTTCTGTCCATGGGAAGCCTGGCCCCACCATTGGTGGGGACCAGGAGCCGGCAGTCAGCCCCAGGAGTGGGGGGGGGAGGGGATGGACCTGAGAGCTGGCAGCCAGCCCCAATGTGGGGCCTGGGATCTGTGAGCCCTGTGGGCTGGGAGCTGTTCAAACTGGGCTGGAGCAGTCCCCAGCCCGGATCTTGCTTAGTTAACTGGTTCAACATTGGGGCAGACTAATATTTAACCAGTTAACTGATTAACTGTGATTTTACATCCCTAATTTCGGCACCTGCAATCAATGCAGTGAGAGTAGATTCACATAGCTGAAGTTGTGCAACTCAGATGGGTCTCTCCTCGTAGTGTAGACCAGTGTTTCTCAACCTTTTTTTTATAAAGTACCCCTTTTTCAAAAAAATTTTTAAAAAATAAGTACCCCCAGTACCTACAGTTTTCAGACACACATAATTTTTTTCTGCCATTGCAACACATTTGTTTAAACAACTTAATTGTAGCCAGGCAGGCAATGAAATTTTTGGGTGTAAAAAGTACAAAAATAATGAAGTGCTGTAAAACTTAAAACAAAAATTCAGTTTTCTCCAAATTTCAGTTGTGTTGAAGTACCCCCCAGACTTCTCTTGAGTACGCCTGAGGATACTTGGACCACTGGTTGAGAAACACTGGAGTAGACTAGGCGTTAAGGAGTATTTACTCTACAATAAAAAATTCGCAGCTGACCTGTCAGCTCTTTGGGCTCATGGGGTTTGGACTATGGTACTATTTTAATTGTGATATAGACATTTGGGTGGGGTCCCAGAGCCCAAACTTTGGCTCAGCTGTCTTCACCACAGTTAAACAGCCCTTTTGCAGCTTGAGTGAAGTCAACTGACAACAGCCATCTGCAGGTGTCTGATCATAGCTGGCAAATCATACTGGCTATTCGAACTATCTTATTTAAATCACTCTAAAACAATATCATTTAGCACGGTTTTCCTAAGGTAAACACTTCTATATTTATTCATACACAGTTTTTGAACCTTTTTCAGACTACTGCCTGTTGTCTCCCCAACCTCTACCACCTACACTGTTGTCTAGAATGCAAGCATTGCTTTCTAAAAAGCTATCCTACTGACAAACACTTAAAAGTTTAAAGTAATTGCACCTATTAAAGTTGCACACCCTTGTACGGATGATCTTATTTTTGTGTAATAGCAGCTTATTTCAGTTTAACTGCCACCTGTTCACAGTCAGTTTAGGCTCAACTGTACACAAGCCATTCATACAGAAATAAGTGTGTGTATAACTTTCCCATGTAGACAAAGCCTGATACTTTTTTGCTAAAATTTCTCACTGTCACCAGTTTAGTATTGATAGAGTAGTGTACATGGGGCACAGGTTGCAAGCTAGAGCAC
The DNA here is from genome assembly GCA_032595735.1 of Pelochelys cantorii. Lineage (NCBI taxonomy): Eukaryota > Metazoa > Chordata > Testudines > Trionychidae > Pelochelys > Pelochelys cantorii. The sequence goes on from CM064327.1 coordinate 103,740,389, forward strand.
AGCATACACTTAGCTTCCACTAGTGAATTGGTAGTGGTAATACCAATCCTATTTTAGACATGGTCTGTATCTGGGATAATCTCTCTCTTCCAAGACGTTTTAGAAAATACATTACTTTGCTTAGCTTTCCTCCACTAAGCAGACACCAATGTTCTTACAGCTACATGAAAAAGATGATGTGAGTTCACAACCATAAAATTTAATCTTGGCAGGAAAGTCTTGAAAATGCATGACCAATATAGCTCTCATTTACTTTGTTACATCCCTGGGGCGCTCCCTTTTCTAGATCTCTTTGTCCAGTTTAGATTGAAGTTGCTTAAGGCATGGAGCTTTCCATATTTACTCTAAAGTACCAAGCATAGCAACAGTGCCATAAGTAACTTACTACTGTTTAGCAGTTAGAGAGAGGAAATGTTTGGTCATCGGTTCTATCTTCACTATATATTTGTTGTGCCTTAGCAGTACGATTAAATCCCAGTGTCCCGACTTTCCTTAAAGACCATTTGAGCTTGTCTTGCCAGTTTTGATGGTGCCAGCTACAGCCTTTTTCTTTACTATAGGAACTTGAACTGGCACACACCTCTTCAAGGTTTTGAGCATGGCTTGCTCCCATCCTCTCAAGAAAACTGGTCATCTGGCAATACAATCTGGGTACATTGTAGAAGTATGCTGATTAATCTGAGAAAAGTTTATAGGGTAGACAGGACTTAGTCTGTGAAACACTGAAGACTGGGGTGTTTCTTCTCAAAGAAATATGGCAAAATAGAGGCCACGTCTAGACTACATTCCTCTGTTAAGAGGGATGTAAATGAGCCCGATTGAAAGTGCAAATGAAGCGCGGATTTAAATATCCCGCTCTTCATTTGCACGTTCGCGTCCGATGGCTGTTTCGAAAAAGGGTATTTCGAAAGTGAAACCGCAGTCTAGACACGGTTCTTATGGGGGGGGAACCCTGTTTCGAAAGAACCCGTACTCCTCATTTTTTTTTAGGAGTACGGGTTCTTTCGAAAAAGGTGTTCTTTTTTTGTTTTTTTTAAAGAACCGCGTCTAGACTGCGGCTTCACTTTCAAAATACCCTTTTTCAGAACAGCGATCGGACGTGAACATGCAAATGAAGCATGGGATATTTAAATCTGCGTTTCATTTGCACTTTCAATCGGGCTCATTTACATCCCTCTTTCGACAGAGGAATGTAGTCTAGACTTGCCCAGAGTCATTAATGTTTTAGCAGCGGTGTATATGTACAGAGGGGTCACAGTAGTTTCAGAACACAGGTTTATAAAACTAAGTGCACATTATTTTTGTATATGTTTATTTCTCATATCAAACTTGCTCAGATATTTTCATGTATCTTCACATTCTCCTTGGTGATTAAAAGGTGTGGAGAAAATTTTAAATTAGTTTCTATCAGCTTAACTTAAAATCAGAATCAGGCCCTTTGTCTTGTGTGTGCAGTGAAAAAAACCTATTAATTACAGCTACATACTAAATACACCAAGTGACTGACACGTGTTTTCATTGTCTATTTTAAATGTTTCTTAAATTGGCTATTTAATTGTTAATTTTTGTGGTATTTTCAATAAGGTTTTTAGTTGGGGAGGTCTAAAAATGTCTTACATTAGAAGATAGAGCATTTCCCCTGCAGAAACTTCCATCTACTATAATTAAAACTTTTAAATATTTTTTTTAGTATTGACCTGACTACAGATGTTACTACTAGTAGTGCTGATGCCAACAAGGCAGACTGCATGCAACAAGAAGATGACAGCAGATTCTCTTTAATTACCTGGAATATTGATGGTCTGGATCTAGGAAATCAACAAGAGAGAGCTAGAGGAGTTTGCTCTTATTTAGCACTGTAAGTACTGGTATTAGGGATGTTAAAATGTGTTTAATTCTGTAAACATGTAACTGCTGAAATTTACAATGGTTACACATTTACGTGCCGGGAGCACCCCTCCCACGCGCGCGCACTGCTGCCGAGACTTAGGAGAGAAACGGCCCTTTACCTGTCAGTCTGGGGGAGATGGGGTGTTTATCACAAAGGTGATAGGTCTTACTTGGACACTTAAAAAAGGTGGGTCTTCTATTGGTTAAAACTAAAGCTATATTTTCACTCAAATTAAATTCCTCCACATACATGAAATTAGAAATATGCATAGTTGTTTGCAAGATACAGATCTACATGAGGAAATTAGGCCCCATATTAGTAACTTGTTGGTAAAACACAGATTTGAATCTTTTTTTTCCCTCCAAATATGGTAGCATGTTTATATGCCAACAAACACGACAGATTCTTTGGAAACCATCATAGACGTTTTAGATGCTTCAAAAAAAACCCTCACCCCTAGGCCGAAAGCCTTAGAGTGTGTGTGTGTGACATTACAATGTGAGAAACTTAGTCTCTTTTAAAAGTTATATTGTAAACTTATCGTCCTGATTTCAGATACAGTCCAGATGTGGTGTTTTTACAGGAGGTTATTCCACCATACTTCAGTTACCTACAGAAGAGAGCAGTTAGTTATACAATCATTCCAGGTAAAAAAAGGAAGCTGTAAACATTTGAGAAATCTGCTTCAAATGGGTAGAAGAGTCTAGAAATGTTTGTTTACTACTCAGTAGCTTGTTACCCCTATGACTATTGGTAGAAGCTGAAAAGGAAAAAAAGGAGGGGAAAGAATCCGTGAAATGGATTTCCCTGGCTTCTGAATTCTGGAATTCAGTTTGCAAATTATAAATGAAATACCAACTTTACCGTCACTTTCTTCTGGCTTGATTCTTTTAGAACGACAGATTTTAAGATTAAAGACAGAATAAAAATTAATTCATTTTACCAACTAGGGATGTAAGCGACTAGTCTGATAAGCAAAGTCTGTCTGATAAGCAAAGTCCCTCGATTGGTTGCTCTCCCCCCCCCCCACCTCTGTGAGAGGCAGCCAAGGTGGGGAGCAGGAGCTGGTGTTGGGGAAGCAGTCTTAAAAGCCAGTTTCCCCCCCTTCACCGTCTCTGTGGGGAGGCAGGGGGCTAGTGGGGACAGGGTGTGAGCTGACCATCAGCTGATTCCCAGCTTGTGCCTAGTCCCAGAAGCTGCGCCTCTGCTTTTTAAATGCCAATAGGCTTTTAATACATTTAAAAATCAGAAGCTCAGCGGAGGGGGACTGGGCGCAAGCCCAAACAGCTGATTCCTGGCTTGTGCAGGGTCCACACCACCACCACCCCGCCGCTGTGCCTTTAGCCTTTTAAATGTATTAACAGCCGACAAGTTCCTAATACATTTAAAAGGCTAAAGTGCAGCAGGGGGACCCAGCGTGAGCCGGGACAGCTGATTAATACATTTAAAAGGCAGAGCCGCATCGGGGATAGCTTTGGGAGCTAACCCCGCTGAGGTTCTCCCACTTATCGACTAATAGGCTAGTGGATGGAAAATCCATTGGCTAGTTGATTGAACTAAATTAAACTAAATTTACCAACTCTTTACTATTAGAAAATAACTACATGTATGGATTAGGATACGGAATATGCACACTGGAAAGGTCTCTGAAAATATATAATTCTTCTGTGTGAATGAATGGATGAATACGTTACATGCAGCACTGAACTTTTCTTTTCTCTTTTTAGGTAATATAGGTGGTTATTTCACTGCCATAATGCTGAAAAACTCAAGAGTTAAGTTTTTGAGGCAAGAGATAATACCTTTTCCAACAACCTCCATGATGAGAAACCTATTAGTTGTATATGTAAGTGGGCCATTATATATTACAAAGAAGTTAAATGTATAATTTAAGGACACAAATCACTTTGTTAGTCTGGAGTTAAGGTTGTAAATGTGGGTACTAATTTGAAGGAAAAATGCATCTGCAGAACATTATGGTATAAGAGGAAAACATAGCATGAAAATGTAGGGCATTTCGATTTAAATTCTCAAATAAAAATACTAGAAAGGATGCATTAAACAGTTTTAACTGTATTCTTATACATACCCATGCTCTTACCAAATCATGTTACCCCAAATTATGATACACATTTGTTGGGGGTAACATTCTCAAACCCTACCACACGTCACCTATTCATATTATCCCTCACTTCACCCTTGCACAACGAGAGTGTTGTATCTCTGAGGTTTTATATGCATACCAAAGAACTATGGAATTCCACTGAACCTTCTCATTAAATTTTTCTCCACATTACACTGCTTGTTGTCTAATCATTTAAATGGTTAAATTCCTGACCTGTTACAAGTTTGTTCTGCAGCAGCCTTCGTAAACCTCAAATACTCAAGTCTGTATATTCTTCAGTAAGCCCAAAATGGGTATAGATTAAGTTCTCCGCAACTCCTGGTAGAACTGCAAAGTGTCCCGGGATATTGGAGACACAAGGTAGCTGTGGTAATATTTATTGTTAGATCAAGTTTTGTTGGTCATGGAGACAAGCTTACATAGAGCTCTTTTTCAGATCTGGCAAATATACTCAATGGGTGTGTCTGCATTGAAATTAAAGCCCCATGGTTATCCCGTGCCAGCTGACTCAGACTTGCAGGGCTTGGGCTGTAGGCTCAGACTGGAGCCAGGGCTCCAGGATTCTGTGTTGTGAGAGGATCCCAGAGCTTGGGCTGAAGCCCAAGCCTGAATGTCTGTATCTCAGTTGAGTGCAAGTCAGCTGGCATAGGCAAGCCATGGTTTGCTACACAGACATCCCCAGAGTGTCTTACCTAAATACAAAGTGGAACAGATTGTTTGGCATAAGTACTTGATGCATATTTCAAAGGACCATTCTTGGTGAAGTGGCCTGTTAATAAGCCTTCAGTCATAGGAGGCAAAGGAAGGGCAAGGGGAAAGGCAGTGAAGGGGGACGGGTTGTTGATGGATTATAAATAGGGATGTTAAATATCGATTAATTCAATTATCATGTAACCATATACAATCTTAGCGATTACACAATTATTCTGTAATACCTGGAGGCAGGGCTGGCAGCCAGTGCTCTCCCAACCCCACTCTGGGGAGTCCCCTGCTACCCTGCACTGCTGCCTCTGTATTTAAAAACTGTTCCTGCACAGACCAGCTCCTGCTTGCTGCCCTGCCCTGTCAGAGGCATCAGCATGGGGTGGCAGCAGCCTCTGTCTGCAGGAGACCCAGGTCTGCTGCAGACAGAGGCTGCTCTGCAGCAGCAGTCCCTATCGGCGGAGGGCTGCTCTGGCTCCTGCCCTCCCCCACCTTTGGGGGGGGGAGGTGACTCTGCAGAGCTGGCATGTGCAGAGAACTGGCTTAAAAGAACTGTATCTATTGGCTCTTGTCTGCCACCTTCACCGTCTGCACTGCTGCCCTTCTATCAGAGGCAGCAGTGCCAAGGGAGAGGGGCCTGTGGCTCCGCAGGATCGGGTGCTTGTGAGGAGCTGCCCACGGGCATAGTCTCCTGCCTCCTCCTCCTGCTGCTTCTGATACAGAGGCAGCAAGGGGTGTGTGTAATGCATAGGATTAACCAGTAAGCCTAGTGTTATCAGTTAATTGTTTTCTTGACTGTACACTAACATCCCTAACTATAAATAGCTGAAATAAGCCATAACTTCAGTGTCCATGGTTCAGTCTGTTTCTTTTAGTGTCTAGCAAAGTTATGCTGCAGTAGTTTTTACCAGCTCATCAGAGTAAAGGGTGTAGCTATCGTACTTGTCAGACATTAAGTTTTTTTACACAGAGAGAAATAGGATGGTAGGATAAGAAAGGCAGAGTTATTTGGGGTACCTTATTACTGCATTTATATATTTTAAAAAACCCACATACTGTAAACTAAACCTAAATTTCCTGATAAGTAGTTGTTAGGTTTTTTTTTTTTTTTTTTAAATACAACATCCTGTTAATTTTTCCCCTTCCATTATTGGTGCATATTTATCTTTGAAATATAAGGTTGTATTGTATACCTTATGGTTTTCAGAAATGTATTCTACCATAGTACAAGATAATGCGCAGTAACTTTTGGGCAGACTTGTTTCATTTGGTTGGAGTAGAGGTTAGCTTTTAACTAAAAGCCACCTTAAGTGTAGAATGGTAAGCATGTCTCTTAAATAAAGTTGAAAATTCTGTCTTCGAAAAGGAACTCTAAAAAATGTTGTCCTTGTCTTGTTCAGAAAAATGGCCTGAAATTTTGTGGGATGAGGAGTATTTCTTGACAACCACAAGCTGTGGACTGAACTGGATTTGAATTCTTAGTTAAAAATCCACATTTAAACCTGCTACTAGCAGCACATTCACTGTCAAAAGCCTCACTTTGACTGCAGAAATAGATGCCCAATATCAAGTTGTAAATCATTCCTGTTGTATGTAATAGCGGTTTTAACAAGCAGAACATACCTGCTCAGTATTTGAACGGTATATTTTGTGTTTGGCCTTCAACTCTATTTCATGGTGTATGATTTAATATTTATCTGTGTGTCAAACAGGTTAATATATCTGGAAATGAACTCTGCCTTATGACTTCCCATCTAGAGAGCACAAAAAGTCATGCCAAGGAACGCCTAAACCAACTGAGACAGGTGTTCAAGACAATGCAGGAGGCATCAGAGTCAACTACTGTTATATTTGGAGGGGATACAAACCTAAGAGACCATGAGGTGAACATCAGTAAATCACTTACAATTACTCTGAGAACAAATCACCATGGTGAACTCTGCCTGGGTTTTTCCTTTTTTCTTTTTATAGTATACAGTGATTTTTTCCTGTGAATCAGTTATGCACGACAGAAGTTGAGATTTCTACCCTCATGTGCACAGACATGCCTCTTAGCATATGTCTACACATCAAAGACAAACCTACAGCTGGCCCATGCTAGCTGACGGGTCAGTTTGTGGGGCAATTTCATTGCTGTATAGACTTCTGGGCTCAGGCTGGAACCTTCCCACTTCATAGGGCCCTGGAGCACAGACATCTACAGAGTAATGAAACAGGGACAAGTAAGTGGCACGGGCTAGTCACTAGCGTCTAGTTATTGTGTAGACATACCCATAGTGTTCCCATCTGTTAAATGAAAGAGTTGAATCTAGGAGAAGTGAGGTTGCTACCAAGTAGAAGTTTATGCTTGATTGTGCATTTCTATTTTGGAGCAGTGTTACGGATAAAGTGACTTCAAAATTAAAAGATGGTGGTTTTTCCTCCCCTGTGGGCTTTGTGTAAAGAAAGAGAGTCTGTTCAAACTGCAACGTTCAGAACTATGCTAATTCTGGGTAACACGTTACTAGTTGCCCAGCTTTGGAAACCTAGTGCTCAATTTTCAGAGATGCAGAGCATCAGCATTTCACATTGAAATTAGTGAGAACTGTTGGTGCTCAGTACTTCTGTAGAGTGAGATCTCACATTTTTAAATTTGAGCACCCAAAATGAAGGGACTGAAAGAAAGTCACTTCTGAAAATTTGGTTACCAGCGTTCCAACTGGGGATATTACAATTTATTAAAGGCCCAGTCCTATAATGTCCGGTTCAGTCACTTAAATGCAGTGGTTTCTTATGCATACTTTTTGTTTGGAGAGTGCAACATGAACAGTCAGTGTCTTAAGTGGCTTATCTTTCTGAAATTCTTGAGAAGCTATCATTTTAAGTGTTTTAATATTTATTTTCTGTTGTGGCTGTTGCTGTGAAGAAAATCAATATGGTGTAATATCTAAGTTCTAGGTTCAATAAATGATTGTTATATATATTACATTAAAGGAATTAGTTAATAGAATGCTTTTTGTTCCGTTTTTCTCTCTTCAGGTTACTGAAGTAGGTGGCTTACCTAATAATATTTTGGATATATGGGAATTTTTGGGCAAACCAGAGCATTGCCATTATACATGGGACACAAACTGCAATAGTAACCTGGATGGAAGGTACAAATGTAAGTTCCGATTTGATCGCATATTCTTCCGAACTGCAGCAGAAGGGGGACAGATTATTCCACGGAGTCTGGACTTAATTGGACTTGAAAAATTAGAGTGTGGCAAATTTACCAGTGATCACTGGGGTCTTCTGTGTGATTTCGATGTGATACTATAAAGAAAACAAAGCTTTTAATGTCTGTGTATTATTGCAAAAGCTTTTACATTTTTTAACCTTTGGATTTCACAAAATTTAAATTCCAAGCTTACATAAGATTCATTTTACAATCCTAAGGGTTATCCATTCATTTAACATCTGGGATGACTTCTTATTAAAAAGGCAAAATCTTTTAATTTTTATATGCATTCTAGGAGATTTTTTTTATTTATTTTACTGTGGCAATAAAGTAGAGAAATACAAAACAAAATCCATTTTAAAATGGAGACAAAATCTCAAATAGAATCCGTCAAAGAATTAAAGTATTGTCATTCAAACTTTTCTTTTAGTACTTTTTGTTGTAATAGTCTTAATAAATATTGATTGTAAATTACTTTTAGCATGAATGTCTGTTTCTTTCATGGTTAATGCTATATTCATTGTTGTATTTCTCATGAGGCACCATGTATCTCAGGACATTTCAGTGTAATTCAGAATTCAATCTTAAAGGATAACTGGTGTTTTCAAAAGGATAAGTAGTTAACAAAACAGAAAAAATAGTTCAATAAACAACTGAAACATTACAGAATGGCTTTAAGAACAACTGAGACTATTGGATGATAAATGTTTTCAGTCATCTGTTTTATAGTAGACATATGGAAGTTATGTTCTTGGGCTATTATAGCTTACTTTATCAATCTAGTTTTGAGGTAGAGATGCATGTTTTTAAAATTCATGTTCATGTACATTTAAATTTAATTTTTTTGTTCAATTAATATTTTGAGACTTTTAAAAAATCCCCGGGAGTGAATTTATCTTCTTAAACATTCTTCCTTCATGTTCTCTTCTGTGCAAAGCTGGAGCAGTCAGAAAGTGTAACTGAATTTTACTTCATGCTGTCCTAAAGAAAGAGCACACAGAAGTGGTTTGTTTTGGTTGTAGGTAATTAACCACTTGGAGGGCATTTTATGGAAGTGTAAAGTATCAAGCTGTGGGATGTTTAAGGGCTAAAGTTCAGAAGAGTATCCAAAGATAAGGGAAACTTTAGAGGTGGCAAATACATGCAACATCTCAGAAAAGAGGGTGGAGAGACATCTAAATTAGTGTTAACATACTGGAAGAGGAAAAGAATCAAGGGCCAGATTTTCAAAGGCATTTAGTTGCCTAGGCATGTAGGTTCTCTGCATGTTTATCTGCATTTCTGTAAGCAACCAAATACTTGAAAGATCATTTTCATATGTCTCAAGATATCTATCTCCCGGTCATCTTCCCTAGACCACATGCAATGCCAAGGGAGCAATCCGTGCACTCCTTAAACGTGAGGAGGGCCTTAGCATTCTACATCGATAGGACAAGAGAATTTAGAAGGTCACCAGAACTCTTTATTTCCATAGCAGAGAGGATGAGGGGTCTTCCTGTATTGGCCCAATGCTTGTCCTCATGGATCACCTCCTGTATCAGGACCTGTTACAAGATGGCGGGGCGAGAGGCGCCCCTGCTCACGGCTCATTCCACAAGGGCACAGGCCTTGTCGACGGCGTTTGTAGCTCAGGCGCCCATTCTCGATCTGTAGGGCAGCCACGTGGTCCTCTATTCAGACACGTTTACAAGCCACTACACTATTGCCCAGCAGGCTAGGGACGATGCAACAGTCGGCAGGGATGTGTTGCAGTCCATTGCAGATTAGGTTTCTGACCCCACCTCCTGAGTTATTGCTTGGAAGCCACCTGACTGGAATAGACATGAGCAAGAATTTGAAGAAGAAAAGGTTACTGACCTCGTAACTTGTTCTTCGAAATGTGTTGCTCGTGTCCATTCCACATCCCACCCGCCTCTCCTCGTCAGAAGTATCCAGCAAGAATGAACAGAGAGTGGAGGGCCAACAGGGGTATATATGCACTGGTATACCGGCGCCACTCCAGGGGCTCCTTGGCTGGCCCAACGCTGCTAAGGGAAAAAGCTTCGGAATCCGTGCATGCCGTGAGTGCACACCTAACTGGAATGGACATGAGCAACACATCTTGAAGAACAACAGTTACGAGGTAAGTAACCTTTTCTTTCCCTAGTTTATTGATTAAAAAGCCATTCTCTTTCTTTGGGAGAGCTGGAGGGACTTGATTCATGAGTTTTGAACTCTTGGGATTAGGGGTGTGAAAGACTAGACAACTATCCGATAAGTAAATGCTTATTGGATAATCGACTAGTCACTTCCCCCCTCCCCCTTGCTGCCTCTATCAGAGGCAGCAAGGGGGAGAAGAGGGGTACTTCAAAGCGACAATGCCGCTTGGAGCCCAGGATCAGCTGGGGCCTCCCCAGCTGACCCCAGGCTCCACGCAGTGTTGCCGCTTTGAATGCCGCAGGGAGCCCAGTGTCAGGCTCCTCCACATTTCAAAGCGGCAGTGCCACGTGGAGCCTGCGATCAGCTGGGGACTCCCCAGCTGATCTCAGGCTCCGTGCGTGTGGGCACTGCTGCCTTGAAATGCAGTGGGGAGCCTGCCATTGCACTCCTCACAGCATTTCAAAGCGGCAGTGCCGCACAGAGCCCGGGATTAGCAGGGGAGTCCCACAAAAATGCATTGACTATTCCATTTGTCAATTACCTGATACTTGGGATTGGCAGTATGCCAATACAGTACATGTAAGTTGATACATGTAAGTTGATAGTGTTCCCTGTGTATCCAGGAGCCCAGATCCTACAAAAGACCCAAAGCTGAGTCCTCACTTTGACACTTTCATGTCCTTGCACTGGTGTGTCCCTACTGCTAACATCTATGCCCTACCTCCCCTGGCCTCCTTATGCTGGGATCCTCTGCCCCTACCTGAGGTAACTGAAAACAGAATGCAGCAACTATGTCCTGCCCTGCCAGCTGAGAAGCTCAGGTGGCTCCCTGGCCAGCTCAGTTCACATCGCAGTGAAGGCCACCAGCATAGTTTCCCGGACCAAGCAGCACCCTCTGCAGGAATGACTATGTGGGTTCTAGAGGCTTGGATGCTGCTAGGAGCTGTGCGCTCAAGTGAATCCCTGTGTGCTGCCCACTTCTCACTTCCCCCAGGCCACTAGCTTCCATAGTCCTGATTAAATAACTTTTTCAAAATATTTCACGGGCCTGATTGGGGAAGCTCTTGGGTGGTAAATGGCCCACAGGCTGGGAGTTTGAGACATGTGCATTAGTGTGACTAGTAATTTTCTCCTTATGCAGCATCACACCAATTATTTTGACTAGGAAAACAATTTGTAATTATACATCTGCCTTGCTGAAGATATTATTTTATGGAAGGAATGTACTATGTCATTCTAACCTAATATATTAGAATTCTTTGACATTAGTGCTGGACAAATAGGTAAGAAGCTGCCTTTAGTATGTATTCAGAAAATACTTGTTAAGGTAGAAGTTTCATCTGAACTTTGAAGCAGAGCTGCAAGTAATCCCAACAACTGAAAGCAGGCAAGCTTGATAAAAACAAAATAGACCACCTGAAATACTGCTTAGGGGCTTTCAGAAATTTCCACAGCCTCTGGAAAGTCAAAATAAGACTATATCAAATGTAAAAATTAACTTTCAATATCTTCCCCAATGCTCATAGCTTAGCTCTTCTCAGCAGTACCAGTGTACCACTTAGTTGTGATGAGAGGTGCATATCAGAATCAAGATTCCCTTGTAACAGTCTTTTGCAGACTGAACTGTATGAATGCGATATCCTGACTCAGTAATTCATTGTGTAGATTGAGCACTGGTAACCTGACCAAAATGACTCAAAATGTTCCATTTTAAAGCAAGCTTCTAATACTATCACTGCATACAGATCCTCTTATTTTATCACAACTTTGCTCAGCAAGGAAATGCCAGCTTCTACCATCTTCATCAACATTGTCTCTGTTTTTCCATTTCACAGCATTTCTGGAGCTGCAAATTGTGTTTGGGCAATAATTGCTGTAACTGGATCTTTGCAATCAGCACAGTTTTCTCTGACACTCAGGGCAGGCTGAATCTGAATGTGACCAGCTGCAACTTGTTCCTGTAATAGAGGGGGGAAAAAAACCCTGGCTTTTTGGGAAAGTTAAATGCACTGAACCAGATTCTCCTCTCTGGAGGAAGAGAGGACATAGCAGCAGGAAACTTGGGAATTTTCTTTTTTATTGTTCCATTAGGAGGGTGGGATTTGTCCATTTGAAGAACAAATGGAGAGTTTGTTTCCCTAACCCTGTGGATGTCTTGGGAGCACTAAGCACAGCTGCTAAACTGTCCAGAAAATGGCTGAGCATATAAGTGAAAAATCTACTTTCAAATAACAAGGCAGGATTTATGCACATTTATTAGAGGGTGCACTGAGCTGTTTCAGGTGGTAAAGTCAGGATTTCATAACTATGTCAAGCAACCAGTGTAGCAACACCTCTCTCTCCCCCAAAACAAGCAGAAGGGTTATGAGGCATTGAACATTTTGTTGCATCTAAAATCTCATATTCTCTCTCTCTCACACACACACACACACCTTTCAAGATCAAGTATTCTATATCATCCTCTTTAAACATACAAATTATTAAGGCATATCAATGATACTTAAATTTTTTTTGCTTCTACAGTAAAGGTAAAGGGGTCATGATCAGTGTTCCCTCTAAGTTTTTTCCACCCATGAGTGGAGTGGGTTTTGTCTTGTGCACCAATATTGAGTCCATGTCCGCTTGTTCGGATGTGTGGCACCCAAGTTATTAATATATTTTATAAACCTCTCTCTTTTCCTCTTTGCTGCCATGTCCCCCGCCTCCCCTCCCCCCATCTGCTCCCCTGTGTCTCTGCTGCCCCTGAACCTCCTCTACTGTCCTGGCTCCTGCCGTTCTCACTCCTCTCAGCCCTTTAGGGACCTGTCCCCCTCCCCTGCACCAGCCCTTCTTTTCCCCCTGTGCCCACTCCTCCTCTAGTCCCACTCTGTAGCTACCCCTTCCCATCCCCTCTCCTAACACCTCCCTCTACCCACCTTCCCTACCTCTCTCCTCTGGTGCCTGTCCCTCCCCTCTAGGTGTCTGCCCTTCTGCTTCACCCCCACAATCCACCTGGCAGCTGTACCTTCCCTTACCCCTGCCTCTTGGTGCCTTCCCCTTTCTTCTGCCCTGGCCCCCTCAGCACAAGCCCCTTCCTCTCCTCACCCCACCTTCCCCTTAGTTCTCCCCCTGCCCCTTAGCTAACTTTCTACCTGCAACATGGAAAGCTGTTTGCTGGGACTGAAGACACGGCCACAGTGCTGTTTTTAATAGTGCGGTCCCAGCCCCAGAAACTCCCACAGTGTTGGCCCCAGCTGTTCCCGGGATTGGAGCAGAGGTGTTATTTTTAGTACCGTGGTCCTGGTGTCTGTGGGACCTTGGTACTAAAAATAGCACCGCAGGCGGCCCCAGCTCCAGCTAAAATAAAGTAGTAGCTGCAAAAGGCCTGTTCCAGCTGAGGCAGCCTCATCATGAAGTGCCTCAGCTCCAGGCAGAGCAAAAGTGCAGTTACCCGCCACCAGGAGCTAAGGCCACTTGCTGCTACCACTGCTCACCTTCCATTCCAGCAGGAAGGTAAGCAGTGAGTGCTGCTGTGCGGCTCTTAAAATGACGTGAGTGGAGCTAACATTTTTGGTGCACGACTGCACAGGTGCGCAGCTTAGAGGGAACACTGGTCATGATCATTTTTGACTTAACATATGGAGCTGTCAGGCTGGAGAGTCTGAAAAACACTAACCTGGACAGACAGTATAGAGAATCTCAGAACTAAGAAGCAATACCGGCAGCACAGCATATTGTGTAGTGCTTGTAATTTTACTGAAAGATAATTGCTTAATCCTCTTAAACCTACTCACATGTTTTAAACAATTCAGTATTTCAGTATGGGGACTTGTTTTCCTAACTGTCCTCCAGAGCAGGCACCAGCCTTAGCTGGGCCTCTGGAAAAGCTGCTATGAAGGCCTAAGAAATGGCATCTTCCCAGGACCAACCTACAGTTGGGAAAACTGAAAGAGAGGAGATAGAAGGAAAGGAAAAAAGGTAGAGAACAATTCCTGTACACTGACAGGTGAAAATTTATTTGCCTTTGAGGACACTTTGGCTATGTTTACACTACAGAGTTTTTTTGGAAAAACAGCCATTTAAAAAAAAAAAAATCACGTCCACACTGCAATCACGTTCTTTTGGGGAAAAAATCGAAAGAACAGAGGGTTTTTTTCTGACATTACTAAACCTCTTTCTCTGAGGAAGAAGCCTTTTTCTGAAAGAGCTCTTTCAGAAAAAGGCATATGTGGATAGGGAAGAGGGAGTTCTTTTGAAAGAAGAGGAAAGAGGAAAAAGCACAGGTGCCCTGGTGGCCACTCCGTCCATAGTAATCACAACTTAAATGCGAGATAGCGTCCACATTGACTGGATGCTATCTTTGAAAAAGCAGATGGCTTTTTCAATACTCTCTGGCAGTGTGGATGCACTCTTTCGGAAGAAATTTTTTTGGAAGATCTCTTCCGGAAAAGCGTCTTTTGAAAGAAGCCTGCAGTCTAGACGTAGCCTTTTTTCAGTGTTCTACAGTACCTGTGTAACAGTGAGTGGTTACAGGTGCCTTAGAGCAGTGTTTCCCAATTTTATTTGGCCACGGAACCCTTTTAAAAAAAAAAAAAAAAAAACCCGGGAAAACTGGTTAACCAAAAAAAATATGGCAGCCCCCAACTGGTGGGTTCTCGCGAAACCGTTACTTTCACTTTGCGGAACCTCAGGGTTCCGCAGAGCACTATTTGGGAAACACTCCTTAGAGAAATTATAGCTGTAGAGCTAGGGGTAGAAGGGAGGGTTTGGAGCAGAGTTATGTATTTATAACTAAATATTTGAAATTGAAGTCTTTGCACTGTGTTATTTAAAAGTGAAGATACTTGCTTAAAATGTTACACGTGTGGATTTCTTTGAGCAAAACCAGGTCTATTTTTTTGTGGAACCTGGTGTTGAGCAGAAATAGATCTACTTAAGAACGTAAGAATGACCATAATTTTATAGACCTCTATCACATCCCACCTTTGCAGTCTCTTTTCAGAGCTGAAAGGTCACAGTCATTAATCTCTCCTCATATGACAGCCATTCCATACTACTCATTGTTTTGTTGCTCTTTTTTGAACCTTTTCAAATTCCAATATTTCTTTTTTGAGATTCCAATATTTCTTTTTTTGAGAGGAGACCACATCTGAACTTATATAAATCCATGAGACATCCATATTTTAAATAAGAGGCAGTAAGATATTATCTGTCTTATTCTCTATCCTTTTCTTAATGATTCCCAGCATTTTGTTTGCTCTTTTGACTGCCGCTGCACATTGAGCTGATGTTTTCAGAGAACTATACACAATGACTCCAAGAACTCTCTCGAGTGGTAACAGCTAATTGAGTCCCCATCATTTTATGTGTTTGCTTGGAATTATGTTTTCTAATATGCTTTGCTTTCCATTTGTGAACATTGAATTTTATCTCCCATTTTGTTGCCCAGTCACTTAGTTTTCTGAGATCCTTTATGATTGAAAATGGACCACTTATTAATGCCTAGGCACCTAGTTTTGTGAAATCTTTTTGAAGAATGAAAATGGATAAATTATTTTGGAGTGAATCTGTGAAAATTCACTTTTCTGCAAATTTTCAATGTGAACATGCCATAGCCATTGAGATGAAAATGTAAACAAAGCAACATTTAGGGAGTATGAAATCTCATGGGGAAAAAAGTGAGTATTTTAGTGAGAAACTCTGCAAAACCAAAAAAAAAAATGTGGTGTTTATATAGGTATTAGTTGGAGGCACTTGTCCTGTGACACCAGGGATTTGTCAGTTGGAAGGGAACAGTCTAATCACTGTAGTTGGGAGAATTTTGGCAGTTGGTGAGGGAGATTTGGGTGGGTGGATAGAGTCATCCTGGAGGACTAAAAAGATTTGGACCCCAAATTGATCTTTCTAGGGTGTGGGAGATTGTAAGTGCATGCTAGATGTCATATATGAAGAGACTGGTCTTCAAAAGTGTTGGACCTTGGGCAGTAATATAGGTGACCTGTATGTTGTCTTAGGTAGGATCTTAATTGGCTCCCAAGCTATCTCTTGGTGGAGGTGTTGGATATGACATCCCAGCACCTTTCAAAATGGTCAAGTCATATTCATTCCTTTTTTCAATACGTGGCAAAGTTAGGCTACTAATTCCCACTTTCCCTGAAGCCACATTGGGAATTTGTCAGATGCTTTCTGATCCATTAATTCTATTCTAAATTAATGCATCTGAATCATTATTACAGAATTAAAATTCAGAAGCTCAGTACCTTAAGATTTTTGCTGTATGTGTTTCCTGCTATTTTATCTGCAGCTGCAGAAGCTGGGTCCAGTCAAGTCTGTGGAAGCATAAAACTCTTATGATAATCCTATACGGGATAAAATGGCCCGCTTGAAGCTTGTCTGGGGCTAGAATATTTACTGGTGCTGATAATCATATACTAAATGCAAAGACTCAATAATACTAACTCATCCTAGCCAGGGCTTTAACAAGCTAGGACTTAAAAGCCTCTAGGGATGAGATTTGCTATATTATTTCTAATAATTATTTAATGTGACAAATTTCAAGTGTTGTCATGTTATTGGATTCTAAAGATCATTGCTGCACCCATGGGGCGGGATGTTTGCCCCAAAAGTCTGTACAAAGGGGATCATGTGAGATGTTGAATGAAAGCTTATGTTCTACTGATTCTGTATGTGCTACTCATGTACTTGTATAATATCTTTATGTGGAGTTTATAAATACGTACTCTGCGCTGATGCTGGAAAATGCTCTGTCTGAGGCAGAGCAGTGTGCTAGGAATGTTCATTCAAGTGGCTATGCTAATTAGTGAGGCTCCATGGACAATAGATCTCTAAGTGACAGAGACACACCTGAAGGAATGAGTCTGGCCACCAGAAAACCAGCCAGGGCATAATGGCTGCAAGCATGTGAAACAAGGATAGATCCCTGACCATGTGACCAGCTACAGCTTGGAAGAGACCAGGGATGGATATATAAGTGCCATGTGGCACCCTCCATCTTGTCTTGAGTTCAGCTCCTGATCCCAGATGCAGCCTTGCAGAGAACAACAAGCTGGGAAGAACCATGGACCCATCCTGACATAGGATGTACATCAGAGACTTTTAAGATAGCAGTTTATAACATCTCTGCTAAGAGCCTGTATCAAGAACTTGGTGATTGGTGCATGTAATGTATTTTCTTTAACAACCTTACTCTGATGCTTTTCTTTCTTTTAGTAATAAACCTTTAGATTTTAGATTCTAAAGGATTGTCTCAGTGTGATCTTGTGGGTAAGATCCAAGAGGGGTTTTGCTCGTGAGGCTTCTGGCTGGCCAGATTGGCAGCTGAAGCACTCGGTGTGACTGGTTTGTGGCCTGTTTGGGAAGGTCCCTGGTCTGGGGCTGTAAGGAGCCCTGAGTTTGAGCAATTCTCCCTGAGCGGATGCCCTCAGTGGTGCCCAGACCCAGCCCAGTCCGTCACGCTTGCTAAAAGCAGGACCAATCCCAACTAACTCATCCTAGCCAGGGCTTTGACAAGCTGGGACTTAAAAGCCTATAGGGATGAGATTTGCTATATTATTTCTATTACTTATTTAATGTGACAAATTTCAAGTGTTGACATCTCTTGCAAATTTTATAACAAGTCTTGTGCTATGTGGTGGTTTTCTTTAAGCCTCATTTTCTGGAGTGATGTTAATTTGTGAAAAAATCAGCTTTCATTTAATAGGAATAAGTAAGCTTCTTGCCCTAATAATTGTGGAGAAAAGGTTGAAGGGAACTAAAAAGAACCTCTAAATGTATTTTTTTTTAAATCTCATGATTTGGGGTGAGGCCTGCCTCATGCCTTTTGAATGCCTCAGGTTGTCAATACTTTTACAGATCATTGCTCCCAGAGTGCATTTAGCCCCATGTACATTATTGGACAGTGAAATAATTTACTACAGGTTGAACTTCTCTGATCTGGCACCCTTGGGACCTGACTGGTCCAGGACAAAGGGATTTGCTGGACCAGGGGAGGTCCCTTCCCTACTGGCCCGCGTTAAACTGGTGCCCCTGTGATGGGCTGGACTAGGCCCCAACACACCCTACAGGAGGCTAGCGGCCTTGCTGCCCCCCATTCCAGCAGGAGGAGGGGAGAAGAAGTCCTCCAGACACCATAGAGTGGCTGTCTCTGCAGCAGCCAATCAGGAGCCAGCAGAGGGGTATAAAAGAAGCTGCAGGGCTATGGCCTGCCAGTTCCCTTCAGGAGCTCTACCCAGCCAGGTCTATACCCTGACTGGGGGATCAGCACTATGGCTAGCTCCCAGTGAGCCTAGATCTGGGTAAAACCCAGGCCCACTGGCTAAAGATCAGCTACAACCAGAGACTTATTAGCATCGTGGACAGGGGTAGTCAGGCCCTCGTTCCAGGACTTTTGAGGGCAACTGGACAACCAGGCAAGAATCCTGCACAGCACCACTTGGCCACAGCAGGGCGCTCACCAGCGGGTGGACCCATTATACCCCCCCCACTGCTGCCTGGCCAGCCATTGCTCCCTGGGCTAGAGCTCTCCCACTCCTGCTGGCCCTGCTGCTGCTGGGGTCAGCTGTGTAGCTGGAGCTCCCTGGCTGCAGTTGGAGCCAGAGCTGGAGGTTTGTGGCTGTTGCTGGCCCCCAGCTGCTGCCCAAGTTGCTAGGGCCAGATCTCCCTGCTGCAGTACCACCCCATGGGGCTCCTTCCACCCTGTGCTATTGCCTCATGGCCAGATCTCTCTATACCTGGACTCTGTGGTCCAGAAACATCTGTGGTCCTGCCGGATTAAGGGAGGTACAACCTGTATTAAGACTGAGATTTTACATGTATGAAACAGAGATTTCACATGGGGACCCATTCCCCCTTTCCTTCCCACTGTAGTTCTAGTTACCAGACAGAGCCACAGCCTTACCCTTCCTCTAGATACCCAGGCTGCCTCCTGCTTTCCTCCCAAAAACCTATCTTCTTTAAGCAAACTGTGGAAACCCCTAGGGATTCCTGACAACTGTATTAAATTAAGCCATTTTGCCCTGAGCTTAGCATAAAGTAGCAGTGCAATGGGCATGGAGGAAGACATTGTTCTGCCTGGCTGACATTAGCTATGGCTCAGGCAAAATATGTCCCATGGGCCACATCCCACCATGATCCGGTGTGGGTCGCCAGTCTCCCATGGCCCAGTGGGATGCTCAGGCAGGCTCCATGCTTGTCGCACCCCCCATGCCACTCAAAGCAGCCAGCTGTTGGGGCCAGCATGTCCATCTCTGCATGGCGCATGCCCCTTTGGGGGAGGGGGGATCTGTGTGCTGCCCCCAGCATAATTCTTGCAGTTCCTGTTGGCCAGACATAGGCCAAGGGGCGCTGCCTGGGCTGTGCTTGAAGGTGCGTGCAGCATGCGGAGACACTCTCTCCTTTCCCTGGGGGCACACAGCTCAGAGAGACACATGCTAGCCCCAGCAGTGGACTGCTGTAAGCAGCATGTGGGGCTGTAGCAGCCAGGGACCCTGCTTGAGAGTCACCACTGGCTGCAACTGCCATAGGTAAGTGCTTCCTGGCCAGAGCCTGCACCTGGCCCCCCACTCCCTCCTGCACCCCAGTTCCTGCCACAGGTTATAACTCAACCCTCTACAGCCCCCTCCTGCATCCCTGCTCCAGGTCACAATCCAATCCCTAGACCCTCAGCTACACTCAGTCCACAGTTGCCACTTCTACACCCCTCCTCCAGGTCAGAATACTATCCTTCAGCCAACCTCCCCTCCCCCCTAACCCACACCCCTTCCTGCATCCCAGTCCCCTCCCCAGGGCTCCCTTCTGTACCCAACTTCTGTCCCAGATCCTGCACCCCCTCCATTAATATCATAAAAGACTGTGTGGCCTTTCACCACTTACCAAATTCTTGGAGTTAACCCCTCCCACACACATCAAAAATGATTGCTCACCCCATGCCCTAGCAGCAGATCTGGTGGAGGAACTCAGTCTCTGCTCCTTCTCTCACTTCTTTCCCAAACTCTGACAGCCCAGGGAAGTCAGCCATGGTAAAAAAGGCAGGCAAAGAGGATATAGAGCCAGGGCTCCCCTTGAGCTGTGAATCCCAGGTCTTCCAGCTTCCAAGCAACCCAACAGTGGTCATTTCCCTGCCACTCCCCTATGGACCTCTGCTCACACAGCCCCTGGCATTATTCACCACTTGCCCTTGGCGGATAGTCACCCTTAGTTTCCCTCCCTGCACCCCCACTTTGCTGCAGACTGAGCTCTGGGGCAAGCGCCTTTTGAAACGCGTCTTTGTCCACCGCACGCCCATTTTGTGTTTCTATTCGTTAGAGCAGGGGAGTGGAGAGCCAGGCGTCGGGGGGACCACTCCTGAGCGTGCCCCAGCGCTGCCCTGCTGCGCCTCACGCGTGCCCGCTTGTGAAAGGCGGGTGAGCTCCCTGGAGGAGAAATGCAGGGGCTTGTCAGCCCTAAGGGCGCGGTAAGTAGCGCCGGGTCTGACTCGCTGCCCCAGGCAGCGCATGCAGACCCCGCACTTCCAGGGGTGTGGGGCGGGCCCCTTTCTCTGGGGCTGTTCCAGCTCCCCCCCTCGGGCAGCTCGCGCTCTGCCCCCGCCTCTGCCTGCCGTGGACGAAATTGGTAAGCGCCCGCTTTAAGGCGCTGCCGGGGCGTGTGGCAAACCCTCCCCCTTGCCCGCCCCTCTGCTCTGTGCAGCTCGGCCCCCACCCACGGGCTGGTCCGCGCTACGGCGGGAGCCCAGGGCAGGTTCCCTCCGCCGCTCCCCGAGCCCCGCCTCCCGAGCCCCCGGAGCAGGGCTGGGCTGCCTATGGCGGGGCGGGGAGGCAGCTGGGGGCGTCTCCGGGCGGTGCTGCGCGGTAGCATCAGCGGCTGCTGCTGGGCGGTGGAAGGAGGAACCGCTGCCCGTTGCTGGCTCGCTCCTGCAGCCGCCGCCGCGCTGGAGGTC
Source organism: Pelochelys cantorii (assembly GCA_032595735.1). Classification (NCBI taxonomy): domain Eukaryota; kingdom Metazoa; phylum Chordata; order Testudines; family Trionychidae; genus Pelochelys; species Pelochelys cantorii. The sequence continues at coordinate 103,761,378 of CM064327.1, forward strand.
CGGGCAGAAGCTCCCTGATTCAGCAGCAGGGAGAAGACATTAGGCATCTTGGCCTGGCGCTTTGCTACTGCCCCCCTCCCTGCGGCGCACACGCGCCTCTCCCTCCCGCCCCCCAGCTGGCTTCTGCTCCGTCGATGGAGCAGTGAAGGATGGTGCCAGGCCCTGGCGAAGCGACAGCAGCAGCCTCGTTGGCTGTCTCACAGGTAAGGTCATCCTACCTGTCCCGCTTCCCTACAGGGGCTGGCGAGTGAGTTAATTCTATACAATTCAGGTGGCTATGGTGTAGATCAAACAAAGGATGCTTTAGAGACTAGCACTTGTTTGCGCTTGGGAGCTAGTGCGACAGGTGTAGTTTGGGTCTGTCTTGGTGCTGTGCAAAAATTACCTCCTGCTGCACATGCTAATTGCTGCATGGATCCATTATTTATTGTTTGAAAGGGTCAGGAAACCCTGGTATTCCCTATCCCTCTCTGGCTGTAAACATATATTCAGTAATTTCCCAGCCAGAGAATGTATGTTCTCCCGTGCTCTGTATATTGCCTGGAAATGTGCATTACTTATTAAATATATTATGACAACCAGTTTACGTTGATTGAGCGCATGAGGTGCTGTTATGGTCTGCGTCCTACAAGAATTTCACAATTATTGATCTAGATCTTGAAAAGATTAATTGCTCCTGCTTGCATGCACTTGTGCATCTCACAGAGACAAGGAAGGAAGGAAATATATGCCCCTTAGCAAATACATGTTTATTCGTTGCTTTTAAGAAAATATCTCCCTCTCCTGTAGAATTAGCACAGAATGATATAATGCCTATGTGTAAAGAAATACTGGATGAAGTAGTTTTACTATATGACTGTGAGGATCATTAAAATAAAATAAATGTTACAGCAATTGCTCAGTGTTAATATTTTTTTCTTTTCATAATTGTCTAGCAAATGTGTACCACCTGTTGGTCTGGGAAGAAAAATTATCGACATAGATTCACTGTTGTAATGAGGGCATTTCTTTTCAATTTTCTACTTTGATTAAATAAGGTCAGAAATGGGAATGTCTCTTCTTAATGTTGCTTTCGAAGTATACAGATGTGATGGTCCTGAGAAATCTCAGTACTGGGAATGTTAGTTACAAACCCTATTGAAATTAGTGATTTGTGACTGAAGTGCCTGCTTTTATTATAAATACGTATTGACATTATGTGCTGTTGGTGATCACTTTGGTTTGCTCAGTTAAATGTTTTATCTCATTTCAATAAAAGGAAAACAAACATTATCAGTTTCACTATTTGCAGAGTTTTGGGGGCTGAGTAAATACTAAGTACTTGACAAACACAGCTTTCTGCTCCAAAGAATTTACAGTTTAAATCACAACCTATAGATGAAAAGGGGAGTTGCAAATTCAATGCAATGCAAACTGATTTGTTTCTTCTCCCAATCTGTGTGTGTGTGCATTATTTATAAGACAGTAATACTGATCAGGTCTCTTCTACTATATGCTGTACAAAGACAAATACATACATATATAGTCCCTGTCCTGATGAATTTACAATCGAATCCATTTATGGATTAAGATTTCTAGGACAGGGACTGTATCTATCTCTGTTTGTATAGCATCTAGTGCAAGAGGTGTGAACCTGAGCAGCATAACTAATCCATACAACAAAAACCCTGGATTGTTGTACTGTATGTCACCCTGGAGCCTATGTTGTCTGTATGGTCAGTGTGAAGTGATGGAAACAATTAGAAGCATGGCTGAGTCTGAGAGCAACTTTTGTTGAGAACCTCACCAGTTTGAACCATCATTCTGATTTACCATCATTTAATGTCCAACTTTTAAGTTCTCAACTATTTTGACTTTATGAATTACACCTGTGTGTGTTTCAGCTACAGCAAGGCATGTATCTTTGCCTGCCCCGAGTCCTAGGCTATTGTGATATCAGAGGTAGCTTGACTTATCACAAGTCTTACTCCACAGCTAATTTATGTGCAACCATTTCACTGAGTGTATGAGAGACTGATGGATAACTTGGCTCAGCTGCCACTCCCATGTGCCTATATACCACTTTCACAAATCAACAGAAATCTCCCATCACAACTCCCCCTAGACACAAACAACAGCCACAATAACCTCAAACATCCCTATGAAGCCTAGAAGGTCTGTAGCATCTGTGTTAATCAATGGAAATCATAGCATGGAGAACAACTCATTTTATTAGAATATCACCACAGTTCAATCATCACTGAGATTCATGGTCTTATTGCCCAGTTTTAAGTTCTCAGTAATTGTTAGCTTTTTTTACACATGACTTTATGAATTACACCTGTATTATGGCATGGGCTTTCAGCTACGAGCACAAATATGTTCTTATTTGCATAATACCCATTAATTTTTATTAGTTTTTCCATTTTGGGGATTGAATATGCAAATGGCCATTCCACCATTTTTGGCCTGGCTCAAGACAATTGTAATATATGATTAACCTTGCGCCACCCTCATCTTTTATACCTAATATTCTCTGTAAAAAGGAATAGATTGAGTAGCTTAGACAATGTGTGCAGAGCTGCACATGTCACAAAGTATAGGAGATGGAGCAAATTGTGTGAATGGGTGCTGTCAGTGAGAGGAGTAGAATATATAAACAAAGCTCTGGGCTGATACGCTGCCTCTGAGTGCAAAGGAGAGGACAACCTAGTAAGGCAGGGGTTCTCAAACTTTGTGATACCACGACCCCCTAAAATGCTAAATGAATTTGTGTGACTCCACCCTCACTGCCCTGGGTTGCTTCCTCCCCCGTTCTCACCAGATTCCTTGCCCTCCTGGGGTTCCTTCAAGGCGTTTGCTATCCTTAATGCCCTTCCCCCCCTGCAGGCTCTTTCCCCCGTCTCTTTCTCCTCTGTGCCTCTTTTCTACTCCGTGTCCCTTTGGTTCCTTCTCTCTCTCCTCTCCTCTGTCCTCCACTCCTCTCCCGTGTCTTCTCCTCTGACCCCCGTGTGCCCTTGTTTACCTCCGGGTTCTCTGCTCTGACCCAATCCCCCAGCCCGCTGCCTGAGGGACCCCCGCCCTCTCCCAGCTGGGGAAGCATTCGGTCGCCCAGCAACCATGCCCCGGCCGGCCCCTCGCGTGTCCGCTCCTGCGCCGGCCTCGCTCTCCCACTGCCTTGCCTCCTGCTGCCGCTGAGCTGCGCTCCTGGAATCCTGTGGCTCCAGCCACGCTGCGCAGCTTGCCAGCGGCTGTCTCCTGCTGCTCTTCGTGGTCCGGGAGAGAGGGGTCACAAGTGGAAAAACTGAATCCAGCTGCGACCTGCCTCTAAGTTGCTCGCAACCCCCCTAGGGGTCGCGACCCACAGTTTGAGAAACACTGTAGTAAAGCCTTAATTCTACACTAGGGTTGGGGAACCTTTTTTGGGTTTGGGGGGGCTGCTAACCCACAGAAAAATCAGTCAGGGCCACGCACAAGTGAGAAGCAAAAAACAAAACAACAAGAAGTCCTCATTGATGTGACCCTGACTGAGAAGGAGAAAGACACTCCTCAAATTCCCCTTGCTCACCAGAGCCTAGGGGAGGCTCAGGCTAGTAGATTTTGTGTGCTCCAATCCCAGGAAGGGCTGGAGTGCCAGCCTGTCCTTCTCAATGCTGGGGAGAGCCCTGAGCTTCAGAGGCTAAATCCAGGCGAGGCTCCCCACTTCTATTCTACGCCATCGAAGTCAATGGGAGCTTTGCCATAGACTGCAGTGAATATAGGATCAATCCTAAAAAGGGGTAGGGATAAGGCAGAAGGATGTGTTTTGGAAAGCGTAGTTTATCCTCCTCCAACAATGAGTATTAGATGTGCAAGCAGTGAATAAAGTAACAGCCACTGGATGGTCTAATTTCTGCAAGGAACATGGCAGGATGTGGTTCTGTCTTACCTCTCTTGTATGGTTCCCTAATCTGCTGTGTGGAGTGCATGTCTATTGGTGACTTTACCAGTGCTACTTTGTGTGACTTAATATTGCTGTGTGTCCAATGGAGTCCTTGTCATGACCTGTCTCCTCTTGGGAGAGTGGCTGCCCACAATGGGGAGGGTACAGCTCTTGATTATGCTGGACATTTGCTGCTGGCTCCACTGCGTATTTGCTGTTTTCTGAGGGTATGTCACATTACTTGGGGTGGTGTGGAGTTGGTTGTTTCAGGATTCTTAGAATCATAAGGGTTGCCAAAATCAGGACAATAGTCTAATATCCTGTATCCTACAGTCTTCAGTACTAGACGCTTTAGTGTAGAGTAAGGAACAAAGCCCCCATAATAGACTATATCTATGCAGAAAGTTTCTTCCTCAACTGAGAGTTAGTGGCTGGCTTATTCTTTGATAAGTTTGTATCCTTAGTTTAATGGCATATATTCCTGTTATTTGTATAAGTGTCTAATCCCTTTCTGAATACTAGTAAATCCTTTGCCCCAATTACATAAAATAGTGGTGAGTTCCATCACTTGTGTCAAGTAAAAAAAGTTTCTTTTTAATTACTGCCAATGGCACACCCCGCTCTGGTTTTGGCTCTGTGTATTGTACCAGTGTGTATAGCCCTCCCTTTAACTTCATTATTTTCACATAAACACTTCTGTAAATCCTGCATGCCTGTAGCTATTTGTGCTATGACTGTTTTTGCTTCAGACTGTGGATCAACTGCTTCCTTCCTTGCCTAATCTTTGAACACTCATATTCTACATTTTGCCCCTCCTGAATGCTGTTGTGATATGCACCTCCTGCCATGCAAGACCAGTGCCAGTCAAGTCAAATTTATCCTCAGTTCTTTGTACAGCACTCCTGAAACCCACTGGTATTTTACTGCCTCTCTTATGCTACTACTGGAACTGCTTACTGCTGACATGTGGGGCACAGCTTCTTTTCCTGTGCTGTGTCACTTATTGATAGTGGATGGTGCTTTGTATATGGCCTGTTAATGAAGCCCTGGACACCATGGATTATTTTCAATCCCTTAAAACATTTTTCTTTTTGGTTTGATTTTGAAAATTGGAAACTGTATTTCCCTTTTAGAATGGATATTGAGCAAAGATACAGAGAACTAATAGGAGGCCACAAGAATGTATGGAAATCAAAAGATCTGTTGATCAAAGTCCCAGCTGATCACAATAATCCATCATTCTGCCTTCAGGTGCTTCCCTTTATAAAACTAGGATTTACACTCTTTATCTGCCAAGTGAGAATTTGAAGTGCTGAGATGTTTGGCATCTTTGAATTGTCTTATATTGGTGAATTTACTGAGTTCAGCTCATTTTTAGCACATTGTTCTGGCATGTGCATACAAAAGTACTATACAAATGATATTTGTATTGCAATTTAGGTGGCAGTAATCCTGAGTGATTTAATCTTGTTTCCAGTCACTATATATGTCACAGCTGGAGTAAATTCTGGCACTGATGATGGTGCAATAATTTTTCATCAGAGCAATTACACTATTCATTGATTTTTATGTAATTTTTCCTGTAAATTGCTTTTGGTTCTGTGTAAACTTTTAAAATGACTTACTGTTAGGAATTCATTTTTTGTTTGCTGTATCGGCAGCAATTACAACAAAGTTATTTGTTCAGGTAGCTATCCTATCTTCTTAAGTATTGTACAGTAAAATGATGCTTTACATGACTCATTACTTCTCTGTTTTAGCTGTGTTACTTGCATTGGTTAGCAGTAATGAGTGTTTGGGCATATCACACAGACAATTGACTTTTCAATCCTTCAGTACAACATAATAGGTGTTTTTTTTTTTAAATGGGTAGTTGATTTTTTCATAATTATTTCTTGTAGTAGTTTCTGAATTTTACTGACAAAATTTACTAGAATTAGGCTATAATAACCAACAGCAGTTAGTAAGCAAGGCATACAGAACTCCATACAAATTGAACAGACAGGATCAGAATCACAGGTATATGCGGGACTTGCAATCAAGAGGGTTTTATCTATAACCACAGGCCCCCATTTTCAAAAGTGGTGCCTATTGTCAAGCACCTACATAAGGGAGCTGATTTGCTGAGGCTGAGCACCAATAAATCTCATTGTCTTCAGCAGCAGTTGTGGATAGTCTGAAAATTAGCTCCTTTATGTGGATGTTAATATTAGACTGTATTGTCTGGAAATGTTTGAAATGGCTTCTGCTGTTATACCATCCTTTAGCATTAGGACTATGGTGCCTGCTTATGTCCCTGGTAGTTTCCTTATGTTACTAGCGGCGAGTGCTGCTTTCCTGGGTTTTTCTGCCTTCTCTTATGTGTTAATCAGAGATGCCAGGGGTTATGTAATGGTGTAATTGGTAAAGTTCTACTGTGGTAAGCCTTTTTTCTGATGAGTTTAATGCTCTATTTAATGGGAAGATTCAGCTTGAATTTTTTTTTTTTGTTAAAGCTATCAGGACAGTCTAATAAGTAGGATATTTTGTTTACTGTACCTTTCAGTTTTGGGGAAGGGACATCATCAACATAAAATCTAGCTAGTTTAAAAAAAAAAAAAAAAAGAGTTTTAGGTATTCTCTTTACTAGTTCTTCTGGTACCATAACCCAAAATATGCAAGTTTCCTGGCAGTGGAAAATCTTCCCTGAGGTAATGTTATTCCTGAAGGAATTCTGTGTCACTGCATGTGTGCAGAATTCAGGTCTGCTGCAGATTTCTTTGCTTCCTCATAGAAAAATGACAGTATGGCCTTACAAATGCTTATGATATTTCAGTGATGGGAACTGGTCTAAACTTTTGTACTGAAAAAATGTCCTTTTAAAATGTGCTCCATGAACTGTTTGCTACTGAGCTATCTGGAGGTGGTCAGTAGCCAATATAAATGGTGAGTTTGATACCCCAGCCCTCATTTGCTCTTCAGTTGCTTATGATGTAACTCTGAACACATGGCTGCATAGATTTGACTAATAACTAGAAATAAAGAGCTAAATTTAGCTGCATTACTATTAGATAAGGGGTATGGGATCTTCCCCAATATTCCCGGTCCACATTCTCCATCCATTGTATTGTAGTTTAAACAAAATAATTGAAACCAGTGTAATTATACTGTTATTTTGACAAATAAAATATGCATAGCCTTTCAGACTCTTTAAAATATTTGCAGAATTTTTCATTTTTTCATGCAAAATTCACTCAGGAGTAGGTGTTGCTAATGAGCAAAGTTATTCAGACTACTGTCACACTACTAGCCATAGGCACCAACTTCCCCTCTAGCTGTGGAGGAGGGGTTTGCTCAGTCCTCTTCCCCCCCCCCCCCTTCTTCCCAGGCCATCCCTTACCCCATGCTCTGCCTCTTCCCCAGCTCTTCCTCCAAGTGTGCCCTGTCCTCGCTCCTCCCTCTCTCTCCTGAATGCCACAAATCAGATGTTTGCCGCATTCCAGAAGTGGGGGGAGGAGGAGCTGGTAAACAGGGCCACCAGTGAGTGAGAGGCACAGGGAGAAAAGGCGCCAAAGGTGGAGCTAAGCTGTCTGTGGGTGCTCAGAACCCATTAATTTTTCCCTGTGAGTGCTCCAGCCCAGGAGCACCCATATAGTTAGCATCTATGCCATGGGCGGTCAGTCTGCAGCTCTCCAGCACTGCTCTATGACTATCCTAACTACCCGCCCTTTCCAGTTTTTGATTATTTTACCTTGAAGGTCACCTGCTCTCACAGCTGATGCAGGTATCTTGGTACCAGCAGTGAGCTACATTTGGAGATTCTGAGGTTTCCTATATGGGCCTGATTGAGCCATTGGGAGTTTCGCCATTGATATAAATGGGAGGAAGACAGGGCCCCAGATATGCTGCCTTATGATATATTTGCCACGCTGCAGACCAAGGATTTAGATGTACACTCTAGTCTAGCTAATCCAATCTGTGCAATATTTTATTGTTCTAACCCTGAGGTAGCTTTTATGTGTAGAGAATGTTAATGTGTTGATGCTTGGCTGGTCCTTTTCTCTCTTTGACAGGGAAAATGACATTAATCTATATTAAAACCCAGGTGGACTGAAATACAGAGAGGTTCTGGGGGAAATGCAGTTATTATTACTATTTTTTTGTCCTCTGAACAATCTGGTGCTGGGGGCCTGTCCTGCTGCCAAACATGTTAAAAATCATGAAATGGAAACGTTTCTCTCAGGCTGCCAGGTACAGAATTCTACTTGGCTCAAGCAAAGCTGAAAGCTGGCTTAGGAAGAAAGAAATGGTTTTCAACATAAGGCAACATATAGTTTTATTACTGACATACAAACGTGCATACAGTCCATTCTGAGCAGCTCTCCCTCTGAAATGTGAATAAGATTACAGGTCTGACTTAAACTGAAGAAAGCCAAGAAAATTCAAATGTAGTGCTGGCAGCATTATGTCCTCTGTTCATCTGTATATTTGGAGAAATTGGGCATCTGCCTCTCTGGGGCTACATCGACACTATGAGTTTTCTTGGCAAAAAATATGCAAATGAGGGACTCATTTGCATGAGTTGTGATCTCATTTGCATATTTTCTGACGATCCATTTTTGCACTGGGGTTTTCGCACAAAAACAAGCAGTGTGGACGTTTTCTTTTTGCGCAACCAAAAAAAATGGGTTTTTGTGCAAAAAGAAAACGTGCGCACTACTTGTTTTTGTGCAAAAAACCAGCACAAAAATGGATCGGCAGAAAATACACAAATGAGATCATGACTCATGCAAATGTGTCCCTCATTTGCATATTTTTGTGGCAAAAACTTGTAGTATAGACATAGCCTGTGTGTCTCTTTTGTTCAAGAACTCCCCCTAAATGGTAGGAGCTAGGACCCCCAAATATGGTATGTAACTTCCTCTTAACATAACTTAAAGCAAAGTCAGGGTTGGGTTGTGCCAGGACCATGGGATGTGCATGGAATATGATTGCTTTCCATCAAACAGAAAGGGAGGAGTGTGATAGCAGGGACACTTATACTCGTGAATGGAGACAGGGGCGCAGCAAGCACAGGGAACAGTTTATACCCCAGAATGACCACAGGGAGGCAGCAAGCACCCCAGCCCTGGGGAGGAGCAGCTTGCTAGCATTCTGGCTCCCACTGCCCCGGCCTGCCCCTGGGGACCAGACAGCAGGCGGGCAGAGGCCTGGCCATCCCTGGGCTGGCCGTAACTTCTGTGCCAGAAAAGAAAATGGAGCAAATAATTAAGAAATCCACCTGCAAGCATCTGGAAGATAAGGTGATGTGTAACAATCAGCATGGATTTGTCAAGAACAAATCATGTCGACCAACCGGATAGCTGTCTTTGATAGGATAACAAGCCTGATGGATAAGGGGAAAGTGGTAGATGTGATTTACACAGACTTCAGTAAAGCATTTGATAGTCTTGCATGACCTTCTTATCAATAAACTAGGAAAATACAATGTAGATGGGGTTACTATAAGATGTGCGCTTATGTACTATAACTGGCTGGATAATCCTTTTCGAAGAATAGTTACAAATGGTTTATAGTCATGCTTGAAGGGCATAACAAATGGGGTTATGCAGGGATCAGTTTCGGGACTAGTTCTGTTCAATATCTTCAACAGTTTAGTTATTGGTATAGAGAGTACACTTATAAAGTTTGCAGATGATACCAAGCTGGGTGGGGTTGCAACTGCTTTAGAGGATAGGGTTTATAATTTAAAATGATGTGGACAAACTGAAGAAATAGTCTAAGTAAATAGGGCAAAATTCAGTAAGGACAAATGCAAAGTACTCCACTTAGGGAGGAACAGTCAGTTTCACACCTACAAAAAGGGAAGTGACTGTCTAGGAAATACTACAAAAAGGGACCTAGGGATCATAATGAACCACAAGCTAAATGAATGAACAGTGTGACATTGTTGCAGAAAAAGCAAACATGATTCTGGGATGCATTAACAGCAATGCTGTAAGCAAGACAGTAGAAGTAATTCTTCTCTACTCTTCGCTGATTAGGCCTCAGCTGGAGTATTGTGTCCAGCTGTGGGCACCACATTTCAGTAATGATGTAGAGAAATTGGAGAAGGTCCAGAGAAGAGCAACAAAAATGATTAAAGGTCTAGAAAATATGACCTATGAGGGAAGACTGAAAGAATTGTGTTTGTTTAGTTTGGAAGAGAGAAGACTGAGGGGTGGACATAACAGTTTTCAAATAACTAAAAGGGTGTTACAAGGAGAGAAAAAAATTTGTCCTTGACCTGAGGATAGGACAAGAAGCAATGGGCTTACACTGCAGCAAGGGAGGTTTAGGCTGGGCATTAGGAAAAATTTCCTAACGATCAGGGTGGTTAAACACTGGAATAAATTGCTTAGGAGGGTTGTAGAATCTCCATCACTGGAGATTTTTAAGAGCAGGTTAGATGAACATCTATCTGGAATAAGGATGTTAAGAGGCCGGTAATTCACTAATTGTGTAGTCGATACAATTTGTATTGTCTACACAATTGGTTGATAAAGGAAGATGCTCTGTCCAGGAGCTACCCCTGCTGCAGCTCTGCAGTTTAAATGTAGTAGGAGCTGGGCGCACAGGCAGCCTGCCTCCTATTACATTTAAACTACAGAACGGCAGCTGGATGAGTACCCGACCAGTGCAAGCCAGGACAGAATTGGGACTGCTGTAGCTTTGCATTTTAAATGTAGTAAAAGCCGCCTGGCTCTTTAAAATGCAGAGTTGCAGCAGTCCCAGACCGGTGCTCGCTGGGACTGAGCTGAGCTCGCCAGTCTGGGCTGCTGCAAACGGGGGCTGCTGCTGGAGCCCCACCCTTCCCCACTGCCTCTGATAGAGGCAGCAGTGCAGGGGTGGCGGGGCAGGCAGCATAGCGGAGACAGTGCTGGGGGGAACTGGCTTTTAAGCTGGCTCCCCCCAGCACCAGCTCCTGTTTCCGTGCCCTCTTGCTGTCTCTGATACAGAGGCAGAAAGGTGTGTGGGGGGGGGGAGGGGGCAGAAGGAGGAAGTGAGTAGTCAACAGCTCGCTTACATCCCTAGTCAGGGATGATCCCATTCTAGATGGTGCTCGGTCCTGCCATGAGTGCAGGGGACTGGATTTGATGACCTCTCGAGGTCCCTTCTAGTTCTAGTTTTCTGTGATTCTATGACTCTATATTTTGGATCTGATATTTCTCCCACTGACCTCAAAAGTAGTTCTGCAATTGACTTCAGTGTCTTTACCAAGCTCGGCTTACAGTACGCCGACTCCAGCTACGTAAGCTGGAGTCGACGTACCTTAAGCTGACCTTCTGGGTGTATTGTAGGCTTGGCCTTAGAGATCAGGATTCTTTTCCCAGTTCTGTCTGGTACAACGTTGTGGATCCTTACTTACTAATTCTGTAAAAGGAAAGGACTGATTACTTGCCTTCCTTTGGAGGCAAGGGTATACCTTGCTTAACAACTCTGTATACTTCGCAATTCTTATTATTAATGCTAGTCAGAAAGAGGTAAAACTTGAACCTATGATGATTTGAGTCCCAACCCAATGCACCCTCCTCTTTCAGCCAGCGGAGCATATGTGCTTGATCCATCCTAAAGAGACACATCTGGTTTATGGGAATGCTTCTGAAAACACTGCTCTACAGCCAAAATGCTTCTGAAATAAATGTAGTCAAACTTTACTAATTCTGGGTCACTGAGAACAAAAATGCTTAAAATTGTTGATTGGCTCTAGTTTTCAAGATATGCTATTGGGTCAGTATATACGACCCTTGACTTGGGAATGGCGGAGGATAAGTGAGTTATAAAGGGAAGGGATCTCAATTTAAACCAGAAATGACTAAAATACATCTTTGACTGGATCTATGAATAAATCTATGACTGGGTTTGGACAGTACTTGCTTTTTAGGCAAAACAATGAATGATGCAATCTGAAGCTGGTATTGCGTCATACATGATATGAATTGCATCATGTTATTCCTAGAAGTCATGGATGATGCAATCATAACGAAGCTTACATCACTCTGCTGAACAAATTGCCCTATATCAGCTCTAGAAATCATACAGTGTCGTGCTCTTATTTGTCAGTGTTTGATTTTTGCAAAGGGACACATTTCTGTTTAGCCAAAGTGAGCAGAGATGCCTCATACTTGTGTGAACAGTGCAGATAACTTCTGCTATGTTTGTGGTGAAGTGACTTTTGCATCACAAAAGCGCAGTATAACCACTATGGTTAAGAAAGCCTATCACCTTTATTTTGGCTGCAAAATTGGAGATCAGGACAAGAGGTGGGCCCCACACAACAAAGATTTGTGCAACAAATCTTCGCCAGTGGTTGAACAGGAAAAGGAAATCTATGCCTTTTGCAGTGCCAATGATTTGGAGAGAGCCAACAGATCATACCAGGAATTGTTACTTCTGCATGGTGCCTCCAGTTGGGAAAGGTGTGTCAAAGAAGAAAAAGTGGACTGTGCATTATCCAAACATTCCCTCAGCTATATGCCCAGTACCCCATGGAAAAGGACTGCCGGTTCCTAATGCACCAGAATCATTCTCACTTGAGTCAGACGAGGAAGAGGATGAAACTTCTGGTCCTGAACCATCAATGTCACAGGACCCACATTTTCTCCCATTCTCCTCCTTTGAACCACACCTCATAACACAAGGTGAACTGAATGACCTTGTCAGGGATTTGGAACTACCCAAGAGTAAGGCAGAGCTGTTGGGCTCCAGACTACAGCAGTGCAATCTCCTGGCAGGTGATGTTAGGGTTTCCATGTTCCGTGACCGTCAAAAGGATCTTGTCCCATTCTTCTTCATGGAAGGTGCTCCATTTAATGAATACAAGAGACAAGCCAAGAAGCGCCGAGTAGACACTGAATAGGACTAAACTATGTACATAATAGTTTTTTGCCTTTTGTTTCATAATAAATTTTATTTATATAACCCTTTTGCTGATTTTTAAAGTGTTACATAAACAGGACAGGTGAAATATTATCATGTAAAGCAACCATAAACACATGAAAAGACCTAGGTTTACAATTTATGATTAAAACTCTACTATCTGCACAATATACATAGACGTAAAATGTAAAAACTTAAATATCTTGGAAACAGTAGCCAATCAGTTGCTTTAATTGTCATATTTGAATTCAGCACATCAAAATACATAATAAATAGCACATTTTATCTCTGAAGCAGACGACTTCTAAAAAATTGTAGACCAGTGAAATCTGTGAGGGAGAGAGACCATGGCCAGATATTAGACTTTTTTTTTTCTAAGGTCAAACTCCTAACAAGTTCTGTGGCACATGCACAAATGGCAGCTTTCTGTGGCTCATGACTTGTCCATTTCTGGATGGTTTTTTTACAGGCACAAAAAAATCTCTCTCTCTCTCTCTCTCTGGTTCTACAAGCTTATCCCGCTGCCACATTTCAAGTTTCTGTTCAAAATCTGAGGTGCTGTTTTTTTTAAGTTAGAAAAATTGGTTAAGATTAGGAAAAAGACAGCAAGTTTTGCCCATGTTTTTCTCAAGAACAGCTGAAACATTCCAAAGAAATTAAACCTGAAACAGAGACCAAACATGGAGGCTACGTCTACACTACAAGGTTTTTGCGCAAAAACCTGGGGAGTGTCCACACCTCAAATGAGCTCTTGTGCAATTAAATGGGCAGTTAAATGGCGGAACAGAGGGCTTTTTCTGCTGTAGGTAAACCTCCTTTTCTGAGGCATAACTGCTTTTAGCGCTACAGCTATTGCACAAGAAGGCAAGTATGGATGCTCCAGAGCTATTGCGCAAGAAACCCCTATGGAAAAAAGCACAGGTGCTCTGATGTCCATTCTGTGAATGGCTGTCGGAGCTTTCTTGCACAAGAGCATCCAGCAGTGTGGACACTCTCTTGCACAAAACAGATTGCTTTTGTGGACGTGCTCTTGCGCAAAAAATCTAACGCAAAAGGCTTCTTGCGCAAGAAGCCTGTAGTGCAGATGTAGCCGGAGCGTTTCTGTCCCAGTAGCTAAAGTTTGACAAATTTGTAAGTGATTGAACCTTGGTGTTAAAATGGGAAATGGTTGGCAACTTTAATAATAGGAGTTGCTATCACCAACTCCTAAAATGTAAAATGGATTTAATAGTATTTGCTTTGCTAATACTTGTGAGCTTGTGTTTGGAGATCTCTTGGGAAAAGGTGTTGCATAAGAACAAAGTATAACTATTTTCCTTCTCGCTTAAGCATGCTGAACCAGATTAATTCCTAATGTGACTTTATTAACCTAAGTCAGTGGTCACCAATCAACAGATTGGGATCTACTGGTAGATCTTTGGAGCCTCTGACAGCTGATCCTAACTGGTTTGGCCACATAGCTATCAAGTGCCAGTGCTTCAGCTGCTCCTCCTCCCACTGCGGCGGATCTCCGGCCCTTTGCCTTGGAACTGTTCCCCCAGGAGCTTCCTGCTTTCTGTGCAGGTCAAGGAAGAAAGAGGAGGATGCTGATGTCAAGGTGCCCCCTTTTCCCACCCTGTGTCCTATCTCCACAGAGCAGAGAAGGGGCACAACAGGACTAAGGATAGGGCAAGTTTGCTGGCTGCTTTTGGGAGTGGTGCAGGGCTAGGGCAGGGGTGAGCCTGCCTTAGCCCCACTGCACCGCCACCTAAGGTAAGCAGTGCCCCATTGGAGTACACATCCTGAACCCCTACCAAAGTCATGAACCCCCTCCTGCACCCCAACTGCCTGCCCCAAGCTCAGCTCAGAGCCCCTCTCACTTCAAATCCTTTAACCCATGACCAGAACCTGCACCCCAACCCTCTGCCCAAGACTGGTGAAAGTGAGTGAGGATGGGGAAGGGAGGGGGGATGGAGTGAACAGGGGCGGGGCCTCAGAGGCAGGGCAAAGAGCACAAAGGAGGTGGGGCAAGGATATGTGGGTTTGAGGTAGATCTTGGATTGCACTTAAATTCAAAAAGTGATCTTGTGCTTAAAAAGGTTGGAGACCCCTGACTTATGTGAAGCTACATCCAGGTTGAATTTAGTCTATTTGAATAATTACAAAAACACAAACACTGCAGCATTGCATGAGCTTCAGTGCTAGATTAAAATAAAAGATTTTATTTGTTCAATAGTTGACACTTACTTACAGAGGGTGGTCAGAGTGGGAAGAAATGGATTAATGCATTTTTCATCCTGTTTCTAAGAATTTTTTTGGAGGGGGGAGCTGTAATTGCAAATATCAAAACCTTCTTAGGTATAAAGTAGTGTTGTTTTGTGATAAATAATTGTTTTTGTATTACTTGAATGAATCAAGATAACCATTTTGATGCTTGGTGCCATGGATTTTCCATAATAGTGTGTGTGTCAAAAAAGGAATTTTATTGCTTGTTGAGTAGAATTAGGCATATGAATGTCAAACTGTATTTTAAAATGTGTGTCAGACTTCTGAGAAGTGAATAAACTCTCACAGTTTTGCAGATAGCATTCCTAATTCACCATTTTTGCATTAGGGATTTGAGATTCTCAGCAAAATACTTTAACCTTCCCCTTCTCCAGAACGGCAGGTTGTGTGTAGGAAGGGAAGAATCTCCAAGGTTCCTGATGAATTGGTGCTGCATGGTGACTTGGACTGTATGTGCAGCAGATGAAGTCCAGCTGGAATCTGGAGCTGTTTCAATATCTACCCTGTTTAGATTAGCCTGTGTAAAAGAACTGTGTCAAAACAGCTCTCTTCTTCTTGTATTTCTCCTGGTTTTCTAGTAGGCCAGTCTCTTGTCATAGAAAAGACCACGCAGTAAGGGGCCCAGTACTAAGCCAGCCAAAGGTTCCACTCCCTTCCCTCTTAGGGTATTCCTCTGTATCTTTTGTACGCATGGTACATAGTAGCTCTGTAGCTGGTTAATTAAAGCTTGTGGGGTTTTTTCCTTCTCAAAAGGGATGTTGGAATTAGTTCTTCTCCATTAAGCCCATCTGTTCATTGCTCAGGTTTACTGGAGGCACACTGATTGTCCTGAGGAGAAGGGAATTTTCAGGAAGAAAACCTAAAAGGCCCTTGTTTGCCTTACTCACAAAAGTAGTCTCCTAAATTAACAGACTTATCTTTGAAGCCTGGGATTTTAATATTGAAGGTTTTTTTTTTTTTTTTTTTTTTAATGGATCCATAGTGAAGGTTGCATTTCACTTTCCACTTAAGCAGAATAATTGCAGAGAACTGGGGATTTGTGGGTACAGGCACCCAAGGGTGTAGGCTATTTCTGTTCCTTCAAAGCACAACAGTTACAGGTAAGTAATTTGTTCTTTTTGCCCTACCTCTTATTTCATCCATCACACAGGAGCTGGGGAAGTAATTGCAAAGCCTGCATTTATCCTCTCTGCTTGTGCTGTGACAAGTCTAAAATGCTAAAGTCTGACCTATTTCTCCCTCTGCTGTCTATTACAGCCCTTCAAGGTTCCTGCTAGGTACTAAATTAATAGAGGAAACCGATACTAGAGTCATATCTTCTACGAACAGCTGGTCGGAAGCCTGGTTGTCACTGCCTGCCTGGTGTAGAATGGCATTTGAGCTCAGCACTCAGTTCTTGTTGCTGTGGGCAATCACAGGTAGGAGTTTACGTCATGTGTTAATGTCTGAGTTGAGCACTGCAAATGAAGCAAATGCTATTTTTTTTTTTTTTTTTTTTTTTTTGTAAAATAAGACTAGGTTGAGAAAAGGCAATTGTTATTGCTCATTGCTAAGAAGAGTTCTTGTGACGTAATAACTTTATAGCTGATAGCAGAAAGGGGACTTTAAACAGAGGCTATTCAAAACTGATTTCTGATCCATCCAGGTGGGGCTGGAGGAACGGTTCCTAGAACCCTGCCCTGGCCCTAGCTTATCTATTCTGGGTCAGCCACAATTAGGTACAGATGCTGGGGAGTACAAAGGGAATGGAGCGTTAAAAGAGCATATCTAGGTAGGGGCAAGGCCGTGTGCTCTGGGAGCAGGTCTTGAGTGTCTTTGAAAGGTACAATACTTTGAAAGATAAATACTTCAGGCATCTGAGCTGAGGCCTGATCAAGCCACTAGTATAAGAAAAATAAAAATGAATTTTTTTTCAGGCACGTAGAATTTCTTTTCACAAAGACAATTTAGGGAAATTCTACCAATTCTCCCCTCACTGCCACAGCTAACTTTAACAAACAAGTGAAAAATAGTGTAGATTCTCTGTACTACCTCTTTATCAACAGTAGTTTTAATTCTAACATTGGCATTGTTAACCAAAATACTGCAGAATGAAGGTTTAATGCACATATAAGGTCTTTATTTTTGCCACAGGGAGTTGTGGGTACAAAAATACTGGCAGAATCTAAATGATTGGAATTCAATAAATTTAATAAAGAATTATTTGGACTCCATCAGTCCTTTGAGATACAAGCAGTATTAGCTGTTTAATAAGAGAGATTCTTTCTAATATGTCTAGTTCAAAAAATCCTGCTGAATTTGGAAGTGAGATGGCATTAAGTCCAGGGTATTTCGGTGGCAAGTTTAGAAACAGTGTTCTAGAGGACAATCCTGTCATACTGTATGTCTGCTGAGGGGAATTTGTGTCAGTTTTTGTACAGTAAATAGTGGATGCATGTGTCTTATATAGTCAGTTTTGTTCAAAGCCATATTTGAGGTCCTTTGGTGAAGACCATTTCGGTGTGAGCTCTTTGGGTTAGAGATGAATATTCTTAGCAAAATTCGTAGGAAAGCTATTCTTATCTGTAAAGTAGGCCAATACAACTTAGAGGAGGCTACTATAAAGTGGGTGCATAACTGTCTGGATAACTTTTCTCAGAGAGTAGTTATTAATGGTTCACAATCCTGCTGGAAAGGCATAACAAGTGGGGTTCTGCAGGTGTCTATTCTGGGACCGGTTCTGTTCAATACCTCCATCGATGATTTAGATACTGGCATAGAGAGTGCGCTTATTAAGTTTGCAGATGATTCAAAGCTGGGAGGGGTTGCAACTGCTTTGGAGGATAGGGTCATAATTCAAAATGATCTGGACAAACTGGAGAAAAAGGTCTGAGGTAAATAGGATGAAGTTAAATAAGGACAAATGCAAAGTACTCCACTTAGGAAGGAACAATCAGTCTCACACATACAGAATGGGAAGCGACTGTCTAGGAAGGAGTACTGCAGAAAGGGATCTAGGGGTCATAGTGGATCACAAGCTAAATATGAGTCAACAGCGTGACGCTGTTGCAAAAAAAGCCAACATGATTCTGGGATGCATTAAGAGGTGTGTTCTGAGCAAGACATGAGAAATCATTCTTCCGCTCTACTCTGTGCTGATTAGGCCTCAGTTGGACTATTGTGTCCAGTTCTGGGCACCACATTTCAAGGAAGATATGGAGAAATTGGAGAAGATCCAGAGAAGAGCAACAAGAATGATTAAAGGTCTAGAGAACATGACCTATGAAGGAAGACTGAAAGAATTTGGCTTGTTTAGTTTGGAAAGGAGAAGACTGTGGGGGGACATGATAGCGGTTTTCAGGTATCTAAAAGGGTGTCACAAGGAGGAGGGAGAAAAATTGTTCTCCTTGGCCTCTGAGGATAGGACAAGATGCAATGGGCTTAAACTGCAGCAAGGGAGGTTTAGGTTGGACATTAGGAAAAACTTCCTAACTGTCAGGGTGGTTAAACACTGGAATAAGTTGCCCAGGAAGGTTGTAGAATCTCCATCTCTGGAGATATTTAAGAGCAGGTTAGATAGACATTGGTCAGGGTTGGTCTAGAGACAGTAGTGGTTCTTGCCATGAGGGCAGGGGACTGGACTCGATGACCTCTCAAGGTCCCTTCCAGTTCTAGTGTTCTATGATTCTGTGTGTTGCTGGGGTGGTTGCTACACTTCAAAGGCGGAGGTGCCCTTATCAACTAATTGAATATTGAAGGCAAATTGCTTCGACTATTTGATTAGCCAATTAATCTAAATTTAACATCCCTATCACATACAAGAATGATACATGCACAAAAATAGGATATACAGATTCAGGGAGTTTGTAACTGTAAAACTGATATGTTACATGACCTGTTTTGCATAAAGCATCTGAGTTATGCATATTCACGTTCATAAGCCAATTTTCATAAAGCATGGGGGGGGAATCTGTGACTGTATGTATGAGTCTCCTATAATGTAGTGTATTGCCACTGATAAATCCATTAACTGCTAAAATAATTTTGTGTTGAATGTGATCTAAATTAGAATGGTCAGAATAACTATCAGTAGTGATGGTGCTAATGTATTCAAAAATTGATTTTTATATGTATTTATATTTCATATAAAAAATGACAGTCCAGTTGAACTAAAGTGTGGGGTGTACAGCACTCTCTCATCAATAAAGGCAGCATGCATTGGTTACTATAGACACAACTGTTTAGTTGGCAGTGCTATACACTGGATTAAATTCAGTATGGCAGGCTTACAGAGATGTATTCCAACCTGGTATCACAGTGATCTTACAAAATTATTTTATTGTAATACATTTCTATTCCTGTAATAAAGCTCAGCATGCCATAATACCTGTCTCATAATATTCAGCTACTGCATATTCATGCTGTGGTACTTCGTGCTGAGAATAGCCTTTATAACAAAAACACAAAGACAGTTTAGTGTATAGTTACAATTACAGGTGATGTAGCACTCCCATCTTTGTGCTCTGTGCTAAGCAGCCCTGCAGGCATAAAACAACCTCCCAGTGCCATTTACGAACCTCCCACTGCCAGTCCTGTTTCCCTGTTTAGTAACACGCTTCTGCTGAGATTCCCATAATCTTTGATTTCTGAGCACACTGTTGCCAACTTTCTGGTCAAAAATCATGAGTTAATCTTTCTAACTCACTGTTATCCTAAAAATCTGATTTATTTTTCTTTGCTTTCTGATTTTTGACTCTTTAGTGTTCATGGTTTTTAAAACTTCTCTTGACAACCACAGAGGCTAGAAACTTTGTTTTAAATGGAAGCCAGGATTTTAATGGAAACACATGACTCCAGGTGCTGGGGCTTTACAAAAAATTCCAAATATGCTGATAGTCACAATAACATCCTGAGAGTTAGCAACACTGTAAACAAAATGTGTCATTCTCTTCTGATCCGTTATTTTGTAAATATGGCACTTTCCTCTGGCACGCGCAAAGTCATAGCCATTGACTCTAGTGACTAAAGTACATTTTTATAGCTGTTAGCATTGTGGAGTCAACCTAGCTTATGGAAAGGGCTCGGGAGTCTACTCCTTGGGGAGATCATCAACAGAATTGTTTACTGAGATCTGATCAGATACAGCTGTGCAAGCCTACTGATTGCAATGAGATTTCACTGAGGGCAGAATTTAAAAATAGTGGGATTGCCCAGCACAGCAGAAGGTATAATTTGACCTGAAAAACTCTTACTTGTTGCTGATGATTCCTAGAGAGGACCCAGCTTGACTTTCAGGGTCAAGATAAGGGGTGGGCAATAATTTTTGGTAGGAGGGGGCATGCCAATTCTTTGGTACATGGTCAAGGGCCGCACTTTTCTGTGGAGGGGATGCGGGGTCTAGGTTGGAGGTTGAGTGCAGAAGGGTGCATGGGGTAAAGTACTGGGGTGCAGGAGACAATGTGGGGTCTGAGAGGCTGTTTAGGTGGAGGAGGGGGTTGTGACCTGGGTCAGGGGATTGGGGTGTAGGTTCGGGAGGGGGTCTGGGTGCAGGAGAGGATTCTGGCCTGGGGAAGGGTGTAGGAGGGGGTACAGTGTCTGGGAGGTAGTTGTGACCTGGGGCAGGGGGGCAGAGGGTTTGGATAGTGATCTGGGGGAGGGAGTTGAGATGCAGGAGGGGTTGGGGTGCAAAAGGCCAGCACTGGATCGGAGGAGTTTACCTAAGTGTTTCCTAGTCAGCAGGCTGCAGCACCACCAAGGCAGGCTGGGCTCCCTGCCTGCTGCAGCCCCAGCCCACTTGAAAATACAGGCTGCTCCCTCCACATGGCTCTCGACTCTGAGGCGGGGGGGAGGGAAGAGGCTTGCGCAGCCTCAGTCTCCCAGGACAATCTCTCAGCTCCGATTGGTTGGCTGTTTCTAGCCAATATGAGCTGAGAGAGTGGCTGAGGTCAGTTCTTATTGGCCGGTTATTTCTGGCCAATAGTAGCTGAGGATTGGGCTGGGGATGGGATGATTGCACGAAGCCTCCCCCTCCCTGCAGAGCAGAGAGTCACAGGGACTGTGTTTTAAACTGCGCCGGCTGCGTGTGCCTGAGGGTCCTGGCAGGATGGTCCATGGGCTGGATCTGGTGACTTGGAGGTGGCTGGATCTGGCTTGGACTGTATTTTGCCCAGCCCTGCTCTAGTTCAGGGGTGGGCAAAATCAGGACTGAGGGCTAAATTCAGCCCATCAGGCATTTCTCTCTGGCCTGCCCACCTGATTAGCAGAGGTGCATGCTTACAGCTGGCAGCATGTGTTCAGCCGCTACTCCCCCCACCTTGCTCCATCCTGCAGACCAGCTGTTCCCAGGATTCTCTGGCTAGCTGTGCAGAGGGGAGTGCTAAAGTCAGAGTGTCCCCCTGCCCTTGTACCCCTTCTCTGCAGAGCAGGGATCGGGAAGGAGACACACACAGAGCAGAGCTGCTCCAATCTGAAGTGTGGATGGTAAGTGACCGAGAATGGTGGGGAAGAGGGAGACAGCAGAGCAGAACAGATTTCCCTTCAAGATGTTTTCTCTTGAAGTTACCCAGCAGCAGGTAGCGCGCACACTGTGTCACTGTCACCCCCTCCACTCCGTGCCATCTGTCTCTGTGCCCCACACACACAGTGTCACACACACTGTCATGCACACTCAATCTGTGTCACACAGTTTGTCTCTCATTCATAGTGTCTCTCTTTCTTTCACATTCACACACTCTTTGTCTCTGTCTTTAGCCCCAAGTCCCACCACTTCTGCCTGAGGCCCCACCCCTTCTGGGGGGGCTTGGAGCCAGCACACAACCACGTACCAAAATTTGGGAAGTGGCCTCCCTGCAAAAATAATTGCCCACCCGTGGTCTAGATTGTACGTGCAGCCAGGGCAACTTTTCAGTTATTTAATATTACACTTATCGAGAGAGTAGAAGCTGAATACCATAATACCTTTTGTAGTGTCACTTTTCAGAATAGGACTGCATGTGAAGCTGTTTCCTCCTCTGGATTTCATGGTGAGTCCTAGCTCTGTAGCATTGGCCCTTTTAAGCTATCAGATTTCTGGGTGGCACTGTGTTTGTCTATGGGCTTTGTACAGCACCTACTGTAAGAACATAGGTTAAATATGTTTCAAATTAAATGAGTTACTGACAATTCAAAAAAATTGCGAGATCCTCAGATATTGCATCTTCACACCACGGTGAGTTATGGAAGTACTGCTAGCCATAGTTCCCTTTAAGGTGTGCGCCTGTGTGGGTGTGCACCAACAATTTGACTCCCATGCATCTCCTTAGCAGAGCTGTGCAGTGGCTGCTCAGTTGATCCGGAGCAGGGCTGCGTAGTGGGCAACTGCCCTGTCTCAGCCACAATACAGCCCTGGTCCTGGTCCTGGTCCTAGCTACAGCCCTTCGGAAGGGCTAGGGCTGGAGCTTCAGCCAGGGCAGGCTGCGTGGTGGCTGCAGGAGCTGGAGCCTGGGCCGCAGTACTAAAAATAGCACCATGGCCAGGCTCTAGTCCTGGCACATGTGGTAGCAGCCACCTGCCATGCAGCCCTGCCCTGGGAACAGCTGGGGCTGCATGGCAGCTTCTGAGGCTGGGCCCGTGGTACTAAAAACTGCACCATGGCCCAGCTCCAGTCCCGGTACATGGGGTGCGGCCACATGGTGGGCAGCTGCCCTGTGTGCCGGGACTGGAGCTAGGGCCGTGGTGCTATTTTTAGTACAGCGGTCCCAGCCTCAGAAGCTGCCATGTAGCCTTGGCCCCAGCTATTCTTGGGCCGGAGCCTCATGGTATGTGGCTGCTGCATGTGCCAGGACTGAAGCCTGGGTGCAGTGCAGCTGTTCTTGGGCCTGGGATGCAGTACTAAAAATAGCACCGTGGCCCTGGCTCTGGCCCTGGCTCCAGTCCCGGCACACAGGGCAGTCACCTGTCACATGGCCGCACCCCTGTAGGTGCAGTTGTTAGGGAGGCAGAAGGTAAGTGAATGGGCAGAGGTAGAACTAAGGGGAAGGTGGGTGAGGAGAGGAAGGGTCTTGTGCTGAAGGGAGAGGTGGGGGCTGGGAAAGGAGAAGAAAGGGGAAGGCACCAAGGGGCAGGATGGCTGAGACACAAATGCCAGTGGGCCAAGAGGAGGCAGTGAGGGGGAAAAGGGAGGAGGAGGGGTAGGGGGAAGTGGGATGGGAAGGTGTCAGTGGGGATGGGAGAAGGGAGAGGACAAGGTGGTGCTGGGAGAGGAAAGGGGAGGAACAATGGGGGCAAGAGGGAGGAAGAGGAGAGGGGAGGAGTGGATGCCGGGAGAAGAGGGGTTAAAAGGAGGGATGGGCATAAGGAAGGCAGGGGATGGAGCAAGTCATGTGTGAGGGCACAGAGGGGTGTGAGGAGAACTGGGGCAGAGGATGGTGAGGGGATGGGCACCAGGGGGGAAGAGGGCAAGGGGGGCAGACGTTGGGAGGGCAGAGACCAGGAAGGTGCATGGGTAAGGGAAGGTGCAGGTGCCAGGGGATGGTGGGGGTGAAGCAGAAGGGCAGACACCTAGAGGGGAGGGACCGGCACCAGAGGAGAGAGGCAGGGCAGATGGGTAGAGGGAGGTATTAGCAGAGGGGATGAGGAGAGGTTGCTACAGATGATCAGAGTGGGGCTAGAGGAGGAGTGGACACGGGGGGAAGAGAAGGGCTGGTGCAGGGGAGGACGACGGGTCCCATGAGGCCTGAGGGGAGTGAGCAGGGCAGGAGCCAGGACAGCAGGGGATTTTGGGGGGTGGGGGCAGCAGCAGGCACCAGGGGAGTAGGTGGGATGAATCGAAGGTGGGGGACAGGGCAGCAGAGAGGAAAAGGGAGGATTATAAGATATTTATTAATAACTTGGGTGCCATGGTGGCACAGCCAAACAAGCCACATGAACTCAATATTGGTGCACAAGACAAAACTTCCTCTGCTCATGGATGGGAAATCTTAGAGGGAACACTGCTGCTAGCCCCAGTTTTACAGCTGAGAAACTGAAAGGAACAGCAAGTGATTTATCCAGGGTTATTCAGGAAGGAAATCAGTAGTAGAGCAGAGAACTGGACCTATGTCTCTCAAAATCCTGCCCAGTGTTACAATGGGTTACTGGGGATAAAGCCGATAGGTAGCCTCTTCTTTCCCAGAGCATGAACATAGTCACAGGGAAAGATTCCCTCCAAGGGCTCTAGAGAGCTCTGGGCAGAAAGCAAATCCATCTACTCCACCCATCAGCACATCTTGATTTATCAGCAATAAACAGGGATCCTGGCAACAGATGAAATGAAGATGAACCATCAAGATCAGTGAACCAATTAGAGAGGCTCAGCTGATCCTGGGCCATATAGCAGAACTGTAAATATCCCACAGACTCCTGCTCTAATTGCTGTAAAAGCTTTGCAGGCCATTGTTTGTTTGTAAATCCAATTGCAGTTCTCTTGGATTTGTCCCTGCGTCAAGGATTTGCTTTTATGTAATTTAGCATTTTTCTCTATTTGCTCTTCCCCGCCCCCAGTGTTTAATCTTCAGTTAGAATGGTCTCTGAGGCCAGAAGCAGGCCTTCTGCTTTCCCTGAAGTGTGTCTGTGTAAAAGCTTACAGGATTTCTGGGACAGGGAGGCTCTAATTAACATGGAAGCAGCCTGTGGAGAGAGAATGAAATCATGTGTCTGATGTTCAGAGGTGTATCCCATGCCCTCAGAAACTGATGCAGTGACACTTTAGATTTTGATGAACTTCTGGCTAATCTGGCTTCACTGGGTTTGAAGATAGTGATTTTTATAGATTGCTGCTAAGACTGCTGGAGTTAAGCCTTTGTCAGCATTTATGTTATAAATCCTGTTCTTCAGAGGTTTATAACTCGGCTGTGAAAATTGGCTCTGGCTTGAAAGTTGGAATTAAAGTTCTCATCTTGGGAAACATGATTTTTTCTCCCCCCCCCCCCCTTCCAGAATGTCATCGAAAGTGTTTCAACACTTGATGATGCTGGGGGAGAATTAGGCTATGTCTAGACCGCAGGCTTCTTGTGCAAGAAGCTTTTTGCGGAAGAGATCTTCTGAAAAAAATTCTTCCGAAAGAGAGCGTCCACCATGCGAAAGAGCATCGAAAAAGCAATCTGCTTTTTGAAAGAGAGCGTCCAGACTGAATGGACATTCTCTTGCATGTAAGCTGTGATTGCTATGGACGGAATAGCCACCAGGGCACCTGTGCTTCTTCCTCTTTCCTTTTCTTCCAAAAGAACTCCCTCTTCCCCGTCCACACACGCCTTTTTCCGAACGAGCTCTTTCACAAAAAGGTTTCTTCCTCATAGAAAGGTTTCCAATGCCGGAAAAACCCCTCTGTCCTTTTGATTTGCTTGTGGAAGAACGCGATTTCAGTGTCGACGTTCCTCAAGTTTTGTCGGAAAAATGGCTGTTTTCCCGACAAAATTCTGTAGTGTAGACATACTCCCCGTGTTGTTCTGTAGTGTAGACATACTCCCCGTGTTGTTCTCCTAATTTACACTGATACTAGATCTTTTTTTCCTTAAAGACTCACAAAGCACTAAACAAAATCAGGTACCTAGAACACCTCTGAAATACAGCCAGCCCACATCACAGCTGTGCGGGGGGAGCAGATTTTGGCCCAGCATAATGGGGCATGCCCTACCCTTCTCTAGCCTTATGAAAACTACCATTGGATCTTCCATGTTCATGTAGAGAAACCCATGTGACCTTGCTTAAGGTCTGTTTCAAAAGTTGCCCATGTAGTAAACTACACAGAATTCAAATGATCTACCTTGGAAGAACAAAGAGCTGAGTCACTCCTTCAAGGATTTGAACTTGTGACTCCAGAGAGTCCTAGGGGTAGAAAAACCAGCCACAGCATAAATGTCTGGAAATAGCTCTCTGGCTAGAAATATCTGCTGGCAATTCCAGCTTTTTTTCCGTGGGAAATAGCAGAGTTCCTGCCTACAACTTTAAAAGAAAATTTGGACTAGCCTGACTTAGTAGTGGCAGCATCTCCAAGCTTAGGCTTTGAGCCTGCCCCAACTCCCACAGTGGCTGAGCCAGAATGAGCGGTGTGTGTAGATATGGGCATCCTCCAGGAGAAGGAACTGCTTTGAGTTGTTCCCCTTAATACCTCCTCTTCCACAGCCAGTTCTGAGGCAAGAACGCTGGAGAAGGTTGTAAGTGGGAGGAGGGGGGAAGAATCTCAGTCTATCTGCTTGACATCAGATCAGTTTCTTAAAGGGACAGGGGTTAAAATTGGCCTGCTTTCCCTTATCAGTGCTTCCATATTGCAGTCCTCAGTGGCTGGATTAATTCCATCTGATATTTGTCACTTAAAATACAGAAGTCCCCTGTTGCACAGCTCATAGCTAGACCCAATGACCAAACCAGTCCTTGTGACTTGTTGTCATAATCACCTAGCGCTTCCATCTGCCATATAGACAACCAGATAACCCCCAATATATAACCATCTGATGCCTAGTAAATTACCTCAGTCTCCATGCTATTCAGGCCTTGGTTGGCTTATGACCCTGACAATGAGAGAAAAGGAAGCCTCCATTATTTTTTGTTGTAATGTCTTTTTGAACCCCATCATTTCTGTTCTAGTGTTTACCTTTTTATTATTATTTTTTTAAATGAAAGCTTTTCTTTCTAGAGCCATTTTCAAGTGGAAAGCAACATGGTGTAGTCTTTGGGCTTGATTCTCCATCATTCTGCAGTCATTTATGCCTAGGAGTGTGAGTGTAGAGTGCAGGGGGGGCAGAGAAGTAAAACAAGGGAGTGTGTGGTGCAGGAAACCCTTGCAGCTCAAAGAGGGCTTTGGGTGATTCCTCATAAGGAAGAACTTTACTCCACAAAGTGACTATGTAAGTGTCGTCTTACCCAGCAGACATGTTACCTGCATCTGTAAGAAGAGGTATGTCTGCCGACTTTAGTGGGGAAAATTGTCTTCATTAATTTTTCCTAACACTAGTGGGAGCGTGAGATTATTTTTACCAATTTATATATTAGCAATAGAATTATTAATATCCAGTAACAGGGCCATTTGTGCAACTCCATTATCTCCAAATTATGCATTCCTAAAACCATCTTTTTAACTATAAACTGAACGCACATGATCTGCAAGTCAGGCACTATAAATGTGAAACTGCATGGTGCTATTTTTGCACAGTCACTTTCCAAAATAAAAGGGTGTGTTAATTTCTGACCATAGTTGTTTTAAACAGTGCCTACAAACAACTGCTTTAATTTTATGCCTGCAGCTGGGGGGGTCACAGTTGTGCAGACAAAAAGTGTTAAAACATCATCATTTAAGTACCTCATTTTTCAGCAAGTTTCCCACAAACCAGATAGATGGACATCATTTTTTTTCTTATTTGGGACCGCAGAGGAATGCAGCTGGAATACCTGGAGATCAGTCAAGTCCCTTCTGGATGCAGGGCTTCTATATCCCAGCTGAAACCAACCAACCAATAAATGTAGTGTTCAGGCTGAAATTTCTGCTTCAGACTCTACACTGGACCAGCTGAATATCCTACTGAATTTAGTGGCAAAACTCTTATTGACTTCACGGGGCTTTGGCTTATGCACCGTGGACTCAATTGATCTTGGCCAGAAGAGATGCGTATCACTGCGCCTCCTGAAAAAGCAGCTGCCATGCATCCATATAAAAGTGCAGTACCTGACTTCAAGATACTGAGGCCAGATGTGCAGTACGAATTCACATCATGAGCAACGCAGTTATACCAACCTATTGCCTGACATAGACACCCCTATGTTGACTGGAAGTCTTCTCCCGTGGATACAGCTACTGTCTCTTGTGGAGGTGGGTTAACTCTGGTGTCGGGAGAAGCATCTTTACTGTAGGGCTACAGTGGCACAGCTGATCTAGTGCAGCTTTTTAAGCTGTCCTCAGTAATGCATGTTGGTCAATGCTGGGCACCATTGTATTTCTTAAGCTGATTTTCAGATGGCCAGATTTGACATCCACAGGAGTGTTGGAAACTTTCCACATCTGAAAATCAAGCTACCTTCTGTGCTATAACGGTTCGATAGAACTGAGTTGAATGGCTGCATATGCAAGGGAAATTGTAAAAGAGGTGAGACATAGGTGTTCACGCAGGAGGCTGGGAACAGGTCTAGGATGGTCATTGCTACTCTTGCTTTCTGAATGAGTGTACAGAAACGGATCCTGAAATTCTTGCTTTTGTGACATGGAGACACAATATAAAAAAAGGTGAGAACCACTGATCTGAAACAATTACTGCCCTTTGAGAGACTCATGGCTGGTGAGGGAATGGAGACTGAGTTATATTTTGACAGGCAAAACTAATCCATGCTGTACTTTGGAGGTAAATGGAGGACTTCAGTCTGTTGGAATGGCAATCCACCACATTGCATCAGCATGAAGTTCACTTATAAAAATACGGGCCACAGTTTTTTCAAAAGTGACTAGTGTCAGGGGAGGCAGTATCACTGGCCTGGGACTCAGGGGATATGGGTCCTGTTTTCAGCCCTGCCACTGATCTACTGTGTGACTTTGGGTGAGTCATCTCGCTTTTCTGTGCCTCCTGTCCTCTTCCCTCACCCCCAGTAGAGTGCGGGAAATGATACTGAATTCCTGGGTAAAATGTTGGTTACCACAGCTACATAAGAGCTGGATATCATTGCTGTTACTCTTTTGGATGCCTGAATATTTGGGTGCCCAACTTTAGAAACGTTAAAGAACCCTGGTTCACAGAAAATGCTGAGCATCCAACAAGTACAGGGGTGGTCAAAAGGGCCTCTGCAGGCTGGATCCAGCCCGCCAAGCAGGTTGATCCAACCTGCAGAGGCCATGCTGCTCCTCTGCCCCCAGGCCAATCAGGGCCTGGGGGTGGGGGGAAGCACACAAAGTTTCCTCCGCCCTGTCTCTGCCCTGCAAGGAGTATGCAGCACTTAAAAGCGCCACGTGCTCCTGGGAGGATAGGAGGAGACTTCGCACGCTCCTCCCACCCCCAAGCCTTGATTGGCCTGGGGGCAGAAGGGAGAGTGCACAAAGTCTCCTCCCACTGCCAGGGGCATGGGTGTGTAGGGGGAACTTTGTGGGGGGGGAGGCAAAGACTTCATGCACTCCCCCACCACCAGACCAATCATGGTCCGTGGGTGGGGAAGCAGGGAAGTATCCTGACCCCGCCCCTTCCACCTGAGGCCCTTCCCCTTCTAATGCGGCTTAGGACCACTTCAAAAATTTCTGAAGTGGCCCTGGTAAAAATTATTGCCCACCCTGAACTAGTAACTTTTGAAAGTGTGGGCTTAATACCTCTCTTTAATTAAGAGGTGATGACTTTGTATTGTACATGTACCTGAGTCACACTTTTGTGTTAGTTACCCTGTGAGAGATTTTGTTTCTTCAAGTTCCCATTTATTACGTTTTTATTGAAGTGGTAAACGTCTAAATCACACAGCAGTTAATCTGGTCTCTTAACTGCCGGACCTCTCCTTTAACGGTGAGCTCCTGCAGCTGCCCTGTCAGAAGTTAGGCAGCACATTCTAAAATAATGCTTTATGGAAAGTATTTTCAGAGACCTCTACTGCAGCCCCTGATATTCTCAGAGTGAATGGGAATATGGAAGAACTAATTATAGTATATTTGATGTGGAAGAGAAGAATGAAAATAAGTGTCTCCTGGGGCGCTGCTAAGCTGAAGAATCGCACGCTGTCATAGTTATGCTGTACAGGAGCTGTTTGAGTTCCTGTTCCCTTGAATGGTGGTCTTGCTGGAAGTGCCAAATACAGGAACAAACAAAATCCCAGCATTGTATTAAACTGTATTTGTAGTCAGAAAAATGCTGCTGTAAATATGAGAGGGAGGCATTTTATGCTCTGGTAGTACATTATTTATTGTCCATTTGCAAGTCAAAAGACTTTTCTGTCAGTGCCAGCACTACAAACTGAGGTTAGATCCTGCTTTGCTGCCCCCGTCATGCTGTGAGGGGAACAATAGTGGTTGTCAGAGGGTCTGCCTGCCCAAGGGCCAATGCTGGCTGGAGGCAGGGGTGACCTGTCCATATAGGCGAACTAGGCGGTCGCCTAGGGCATCAAGCTAAATGGGGCACCAAATGGTGGTGCGATATCTTTGAGGGGTTTGGCGGTGGGGGCGCCAATTGCATGGTTCGCCGAGGGCACCAGTTGCTGGCGGCTAGTCTAGGGCCACCTATGGCTGGAGGTACCATGTTTTGCAGTGCACATTATCACTGCTTGTTCAGAGCCAGTTTGGGGTACCTTACTCCCACTGAGCAGCACCATACTTCACAAGGAATCCCTAATAAAGTCAATGGGGCTGCTTCTGAGATAGGGTGCTGTTATCTGTCGTAAATAATGGTATCCGAATCAAGTGCAGAAAGAGTTATGGGCAGTTTCTCTGCCAATGACAGCATGTTTTCATGATGGCTTGGGTCTAGACAAGCTGACCGTTTCTCCTTGGAGATATGAAGTGTTGTCAGGCAGGATAACAGCCCTCTTGCTTAGCACTCAGGGAAGTGCCAGGTTTACATGCTGGCCACTGCTTGCTCCTTTTTCCCCCACTAGTACAACAGAGGGTAGGATTTTATCCTTAACCAGGGATCTGACATTCAAGCTGTTTGCTTTCCTCCTTTTACCATCACCAGTAATAAAGCTTCTGTCATCGGAACTCAGCTGACACTATTGTCAGTGATGCATGAGGCAGAATAGAATCCAGCTCACTCTTCCAAAATTGTTAGCTCTGCACTGCTAAGTCTAATGTCTTAGCTGATGAAACTAAGTCGGCAAATATGACTCAACCATCTTAAGAAGAATGTGCCAAGTTTTCCTTACAGTTTTTCTAACTATGGCTGGATATTTGAGGTGACTATTTATACACATGATCGAATAATTCTGAAGAGGAATTTTTTTCTACATTGAAGCAAACTTAAAACTTGTGCTTGATTGAAAGGTTCTCTCCCCTTCCCTTTCTACTTCATCTAACAATGATGTCATAGTCCTGCATTCATTACCTAACTTTTTCTTGTCAAGGAAATAGATGTGATTTCACACATGCAGATCATGACTTCACTGTAAGATCCAGGGGTTAGAAAATATTATATTGGAAGGTGAAGCCCCTGAGAGGCAGCAGGAGCTAATGATTAAAGCAGATTTAATCTGACTAGGAATCAGATTAAATTCCATCTAGGTTTTTGTGCCATGCCCACCACTTTGGTACCTGAGCACCTTCCTGTGGTTCTTTTAAGTCTTGTGTGGCTCTTTCTTCTTTCTTACCAGAGGGAAAATGTGTGTGAGACTTTTTAAAATTTAAAATAAAATTCAAAAAGTATGTGTCCCCCACCTTCTGGAGTGGTTCAGGGCCATGCTGCCAAGCTCAGGGCAGACTGTTGAAAAGCAGAGCTGACATGCCAGACTCCTTATATGTTCTATAATTAGATTTCCTAAGCCAGGTAACAAATGTGAATCCCAGAAGCATTCTAACGATCTTGTAGTGGAGTCACAGACAATTCTCTTGGGCCCTTCAATCTATCCTGCTACCTAGAGGGGTGCAGGGACACATGGAGACAGGGGGAGGGAGGTAGTTGTAGGTGCAAGGACACATGAGGATGGGGGGGGAGGGGGAAGAGGAGGAGGAGGAGGGACTGAGTAGAAGTGCAAGGACAACTGGGGAAGGGGGTAGATGTGCCTGATTGACCTCTAGCCTTTCCCATTCAGTCAGGATCTGCATGGGAGAGATTGCTAGACTCCCTAATAATCCCATCTCTTTCCTCCCTCCCCAAAACGCCCCCCCCCCCCGTTCCCTACTTCTACCGACACCCAACAACCCTCCAGGTTCACTCCCTGACTCTTTGCATTAAATTGCCTTTGCATTGCTTCTGAGGGGTGCAGGAAATATGGTTCTGTATTGTGGTTTAAATGAACTATTACTCAATAGTTCTGTATTATTATGCTGAGTAAGGAATGTATTTGTCCAAAAAAAAAAACCAAACCAACCCTGAATCTTTTTTGTTGTCTGTCTTGTTAGACATATTTGCTCACAGGTATTTTGAAATAAATGAGCAAAATTTGAAACGGGTGTGATTATAGTATTTTGGTAAATAAAATATTCAAAAATTGGAAAATTTTAAAATACTGTGTGGAATTTGTAATTTCTTTTAATGCAGAATTCTCCCAGAAGTAAGAGTCCTAGTAACCTGTCAGCACTGAATGACTTTCAGGCCTAACCCAGGTTGACCTTAGGGATTCCTGCTTTTGTTTCACAGTTCCAGTTTTTGAGATTCCAGACAGCAAAGAGATGAAGAATTTTCATGTCTGCTCTGTTTCCTTCTTCCAGAATTCAAGCTGGTGGGATGAGCTTTCTTGTACGTAGCACTTTCTGGGTGTGAGAGGGCCATTAACCCAGTCTCTGTATCATGATGTTTTACAGTGGTTTACTTAGTTTTGATAATTCTTTTTTATGGACAAGTGAACTACTCCTCCTGCCTGGATTCAGAGTAGGCATTATTTCAGTAATAAAGCAAAAGTGTCCTATTACCTTATAGCATAGGATACAGACATTACAAGTAAAACTAATGCATGTAGTAACTTCCAAGCATTTTATATTGCCTAAACACTGAACACATTGAGAAGTCTAACACCTGTCTTGAACACCACTAACAAACACATGCACTGCTCTAGTTTCTAGCTATGTATTTGTCAGTACTCAGCTGACTACAGCCTTGGCAACAGCTGGCATCTGGTCTACTAGTGTCAGAATATGTATGCTTTGCCATTAGGGTTCTTATTCCCTGCTCTGCTGCTAGCTTGCTGTAGGATGTTCTGGCAAATTATGTAACTTCTTTGCCTCAGCATCTGTAAAATAGGATAAAAGGTATTTTGTAAGAAGCTTTGAGACCATCAGATGAGAAATGCTATCTAAGTAAAAAATATCACTCTTAATGCACGCAAATATCTTCAAGGATTAGCAAACATTGCAAGAAAAATCTTGGAGAAACTTGTGCATGGTAAAAGGATTTGTACTTCAGCTTAATGCAGCTTACGTTTTTGCCCTTGTATGAAAAGTCCTTCGAAGGCATAATGGCAACTTATACAACTGTGTGATTTGTCGTTCTCTGCCTAACATCAGTGTATGTTGTTTCAGGGTATTTCTGTGAACAGTGCAGGGAAGGTGCCACGTACTCGGATGCAGTGATATCTCCTAATTTAGAAACCACTAAAATCATGAGGGTTCCCCATGCCATGTCAACGTCAGACTGCACAGCGGCTTGCTGCGATCTTTCAGGTTGCGACTTGGCCTGGATGTTTGAACGGCGCTGCTACATTGTGAACTGCCAACATAAAGAAAACTGTGAACCCAAGAAAATTGAAACAGTGAAATCGTATCTTATGTTCGTTCTTAGGCCTTCCCAGAGGCCAGGTGCGTTGCTAGGGTACGGGGAGGTGCTGCCCAACAGGGTTCACTCTGTGGGACTGCAGGGGGAGCCCTCTGAGGAAGTGAGTAACCTGAAGGAGCTGTCTTTGCTGAGTAAAGATCACAGGGTTGAGGAGATGCCTGAATACACTGATGACTACAGGGACTTGGAGCAAGACCCCTTTCAGCTGAGCACCAAGCACGAGCCGAAAGAGAGCTCTGATTACACGGACTGGGGCCTGATGGTGGCCAGTGAAAATGGCTTCAACTCTTCAGTCGCTGATTCCGGCGACAACCCTGAGGGTTTGTCTGAAGAGCAGAGGGAAGACCCACGACTGGAAAATCTCAGGACTAAAAGCGGGTCCGAGTCTAACGCTGTCACTGTTGAACACACCAAGGAGAAGCTGCCATCTCTCGCTGAGGTGACCTGGTCCCCAGTGGAGTCCATGGAAAGTGAAACAGCCAGACAACCAGTTGTGCAAGCCAGTGACAACCTGGGGAAAGAGGTAGGGGTGCTTCAAGATCCTAGAAGTAGTGAAGTGGGTACTATAATGTTCTGCTTTGTAGGTCTTTTTCAAATCAAAATACATTACTTATGGACCATAGGGAAATCAGCAGTGGACCATGAAATGCTGTCACAGAAAAGAAGCATGTGCCCTTTAAAACCACCAGCCTGTCATCTGGCTAACTTAGTTGCAGTGCATGCTAGTTAGGTCAAGGGATGGCACTCAGATCTCTATCAGACAGTAAAGCTTCTGGTAGTTGGGTATAGGAATCCCAGTTTAAACTTTCAGCTTTTTAGACATTGATCTGGATTATGTGACTCTCTGTAGTTTGGCTTTCTGACTTTCGAAATGTGTCATCCCTTAACAGCTCAGCATGCAATGTGCATTCAAATGTGCACTAAGGTCATGTGGTCCGGGGAGGAGGTACAGCGGTGGGACTCAGAAATTACTGCATTTAAATCCTGGCTGTGGCACTGTGTCAGTGTGTAGTCTTGGTCAAATTATTTCAAGTCCCTGTCTCTGTTCATTAGATTGAGTGTAGTGGGGTTACTACAGCTGGTCCCCGAGTTGCGAATGGTCGACTTACGACCATTCGCAGTTACGACCGAAACTGTCGTAAATGGCGGACCCCGAGTTACGAACGCCATCCGCACTTACAAACAGCGCGGATCGCGTCACTCAATGGGGTCCGACTTACGAACAAACCGAGTTACGACCAATTGCTTGGTCCGTAACCAGTTCGTAAGTCGGAGAGAGGCTGTAATACTTACCTCTGTCCTAGGTTTGTTGTGGGGTTTATTAGTGTTTGTGAGGTGTTTTGAATATGTAAAGCACTATATAAATGCTCAGTATTATTCATGGACATTACATGGTCACAGGAAACACTGCGCTTCACCCTAGAAGATCAGTGTTCAGGTACTTATCAGTAGATAAGGACCATTACCCAAAAAGGTAGATAAACTCTTCAGGGCAGAGGTATATAGTATAATTTAAGATTAGATACAAGTCAGTGTGTCAAACTGTATGTTAGGCCTTGTCTACACTTACTGGCACAGTCTATATACTTCAGCTACCCAAAGAGAGTCTTACGTGCAGTCAGGTTGGACGGGGTGCTCTCATGTCAACGCTGGCTACTCTTCTCATCTTGGTGGAGTACCAGTGTTGGCAGGAGTGGACATGGAGATCAATTTCTTGTCTAAGCAGACACAATAAATCAACGGCTAGTGGATCGATTGCTGCAGCATCGATCTACTGTGTAGTGTAGACTTAGGATGTTAAATAATGATTAATTTACTAGTCGAGTAGTCGATGGAATTTCCAAGGACTAGTCAATAGGCTCCACGCATCACTGCCATTTTGGAGTACCCCCTCTTCCCCCCTCCCCTTTGCTGCCTCTATATAATAGAGGCAGCAAGTGGGAGAGGAATCAACTAGTCGACTCGACTATCTGATAAGCATTTGCTTATGGGTTAGTCGACTAGTCCTTAACATCCTTAGTGTAGACAAGGCCTTAACAGCTATGTCTTTGCATTGTTGTCCATGTGTTGCAAGCAGTTTTTTAAAAATACAGTGGGAGAATATGGGCCTTGATTGGTAACCTTTTCTTCATGTTCTGATAGTCCAATGACACACATCACTGGGCTCAGTTTATGCATTATGGGTATTTGAATAGGAAAAATGATTTGGCTCACAATAATTGTGTCCTTATTGTTCCTCTTCTAGGATCTAATGCCTTCCCAGAACCCTCTTTCAGACAATCTGGAATCTACCCAAGCTATTTCAGAGAGAACCCAAATCCCAACAACAGCTCCGTGGAGTCTGACACAAGATGGGTTCACACCACTTCCAGCTAGTGCTGTCCTCTCTCAGCCCACTGTCATGCAGCCCTTCTCATCTCCTACCCCTGCTGCCAAAGCAGGTAACTTTTTGTCAAGGCATAACTTCTTAAAATAAACAGTTGAGAAATGTTAACTTGAAGGTAGTGATGCAGGTTGCATGGAAAAAAATCTGAATGCCAGAGTTCATTGGTTTATCTTCGGTAATGGAAAGTATGGAAAGGCTTTGATGGTGCTTTCAGTTGAGAGATTGGCTGTGAAATGAGCCTCCAGACAAGAGCAGGCTTATCTAGAGACTCGCTGCTTGTACAGTAATTTCTCATTTAACACGTGCCCGCTTAACACGTTTTTGCAATAGCACGATTTTTTTTAGGGAACGTTTTTTGAATTACACGACCGTTCACGGAATAACACGATTTCCCCAGCCAGCCCGTTGCCGGCAGCTGCGCGGGGCTTCCCCCGCCTCCCTGCAAAGCAGTGGAGGGTTCGCCGCTCGCCGCGCTGTTCCCTGGTGGACTCTTCCCCCCCCCCCCCCCCCGCTGGACGCAGTGCCGGTCCTGGCAGACCCGTCACAGGGGCATACTCCCAACCCAGTTCCCCCTCCCCTCGCCTCCCCGTCTCTTCCCCAGAGCCAAACACCTCCCTTCCCTGCTGTAACCCAGTCCCCTTTCTCCCCCAACCTTATGTCCCGGTCCCAACAGACACCACCGCTTGAAACACAACCCCCACCTTTTCCATTATTTTCAATGGGAAAACTGACCCCGCATAACACATTTTCACTTACCACGATCATTTTCTGAAACCTACCTATAGTGTTAAATGAGGAATTACTGTACTGCAAGACTGGCCCTATTTGATAAAGCTTTCTCACTCCATGTATGTCCACACTGCATTCTGAGCATGGTGTTTCCAAACCCACACTTCAGTCATCCTGGACTTACACTTGCAGGACCATGTTTCCCAGCCATCACGTCCACACTGCACGATTCAGACCTTCTGACTTGGGTATGAAGCTTGAGCTGCACCCATGTTGCAGAACGACAGGGCTTGTCCCCAAGTCACAGCAGGACTCGGGCTCTGACCCACCCCCTTGTAGGGCCCTAGGACCCAGTTCTGAGTGTTTGCTGACCTGAGTCAGATTGGTTTGCATGTGGGCAGCAGGGGGACTTGGACTCAGAGCTCAGGCCATTTTATGCAGTGTAGACATTC
The DNA here is from genome assembly GCA_032595735.1 of Pelochelys cantorii. Taxonomy (NCBI): domain Eukaryota; kingdom Metazoa; phylum Chordata; order Testudines; family Trionychidae; genus Pelochelys; species Pelochelys cantorii. The sequence continues at coordinate 103,798,380 of CM064327.1, forward strand.
ACACCTTCCCTGCAATGGAGATGACCACGGCAATAACGTCTGTGTGCAGATATTCCCAGAAGTCAGTGTTTTGCTAGACTGTTAGTAAAACTCGAGTTCAGCATAGAGGAAAACGGGAAGAAGGGACAAACTGTTTGCTCCACTCTGCTTATGGCGAGCCGGGCAGGGGGCCTCTGCATATTCAGTGACCAGGAACCCTGTACATCTCAGCAGTGCTATCCAGGGCAAAGATCTTGGCAGAATTTCTCTCTTGAGCCAGGAGCAGCGAGCCTGGCCTGAAACCCACAGGACCCTGAAGCAGGTATCACTCCCCTCTATCATGGCAAACGGAAAAGAGGTACAACAGGGCCCCTGAGCAATGGAATGAGCCCAACTTCAGGTAATGGTGTGTGGCCGCAACCACAGGCCAGGCAGTTGTTTCCCTGCTCCTGCCTGCCTCTCCTCAGTAGCACACAAAGAGGGAGAGGACTGAAGAGGACTCAAAATGGGACTTGGGAAAAGGCAAGTGACAGGCAGCACTAAACCTCTCTCCTCCAGTGTTTTTTCTTGGAGCTGCATTTTTTACTTCACCCTCTTCAAATTAATCAAGTGCTGCTATGGAACCACAATTTGGTTCTTAATGCACTGACTCTCTATCCTTTGGAGAGCTTCCCAAGGGGCTCAATGTATTTCCTTTCCACCAAGGACACCTTCCTGAGAGCCATCACCTCCATTCAGAGGCTGGGGCTTGACCCATGGAGGAACACTCTAGCATGTGCCACAATGATAAGATGTTTTTTCAAAAAGATGCAACCTAGATCCCAAAAACTAGCGCGCTCTTTTTTTTTTCACAACTGAAGTTGTGACCCTCTTCATCCAAGAGAGGATACACTGGATGTTGGTGGAGACTTCAGCTCTAAATCAATTGCATTCAAGCCTTTTGCAAGTTCAGCGCTCAGTCTGTGCTCTGTCATCCAAAGAAAAGAGAGCATCCATATGTACTATTTCAAGATGGTTGGGATAGTGCATATATGAAGCCTTCAGTACATGAATCTCTCCCCAACAACCAGCATCAAAGGCCACTCACTTGCAGTGGAAGTAGCTTCCTGGGCTGAGATCTCTCCTGCACCAGAAGGTGAGATCTGGTGGGCATACCTATTCAAAATTCCCAAACTGGACATTTGGGCATCAGCAAATGCAGCCCCTGGTAGCAGGCTACTCCATGTTGTGCTCTCTCAGTAGTGGGGAAAGAATCTAAAACTCAGGGTGTATATATAGTTGTGTTTTACTGAACTCTGCCTGAAGATGCACTGCTATAAAAATGCCATTGGTTAAAGGATCTGTGGACCTTGTAGATGGAAGAGTGGCTTGGAGGAAGCGAGAGAGAGGACTCTTTATGGCCCTGAAGTGGAAGATTGTTCCTAGCAGGAGGGCAGCAAGAAATAAGATGCAAAGCATGTGGCTGCCTTTTAGCCAAGCTGCATTTTCTATGTTCTCCTGCTATTTTCATGGACGCCAAAATTGTGACACTATGAATAACATATTAGTCATGTCAGCTGCAGCATCATGCCAAGGTGTAACTAGTACACAGTTGGTGGAAAAGCGAGATTCTAGTGCGTTAGTTAAGGGTTGTTGTGTTACTTTATTTGGTGTAAACTTTTTTTAGTTTTGGCTGTGATTTCTTTGGAATGCTTCCAAGAATAAAGCCATTAGAAACTGTTCAGAAGCCTGTTATCAGAAACCCTGCGAGTTGTCTGACTTCTGACTCCGGAACACACATGATTGAATTGAGGGCTGGGTTGTGCCATTAATCACAACAGACAAAGTTGGGTTTGGTCGTCTGTGTAGAACTCTCTAGAGGCTGAGCAGATGCAGTCTGGGATGTTCGGTAGAAAATGAGACTGCCTTGAGGCATGCTAGAGAGAGTGCATGTAGCTCTTCTTACCCATAAAAAGAGTCAGCACCGCTCTCTGGGTGCTGGCAGGTCTGCAGGCACTAACTGACTTCTGAGTCTACATGGCCATACTTTGCTTTTTTTGAGAGAGAGCGAGAGAGAGAGATTTAGACCGCTTCTGAATTTGCTCACTGGTTCCCGGTCTGTACTCAGGGAACATAATCTATGGCATTCTGGAAGCATCTTGTATGTGGCATTTGGAAGTTGGAGTAGGCTTCCTCTGCTCTCTTCTTTCTATAGTGCACGTTGACAGGGTTAGCCAAAATACAGCCCTTAGTTTGCTGTATAGATTCCCTCTATATGTATTCGATGGAAACTAGTGACTTGGAAACTTGAGAGAAACTACATATAGATTGAATGCAACCCTGCTCAGGTTCTCATACATGGCTTTTCTAATTCACCATTTTTACCCTTTCGTCTCCCAAATGTTCATCCTTTTAAGAAGGAAAAACACATCTGTACCATGGGATTTTTATATGTGTGGTGAAAGCAAAACTAATACAGATGGTGGACTGGAAAAATCACAAACGTTGATTTTTTTTAAAAGAAAAAATTAGTTAATTCTGATTTCAGCTTCTGTGGGAGCCATTCTCAACTGTGCTGGCGAGAGAAGATTCACCTGTAATCATAGCTGTTCTTAATAATTTATCAAGAAAATGTAATTCTCCCCATCTTTTCCCAAAAAATTGCCAGATGATGTACAATAAATATGCAATCCCAATTACAATTTCTTTTTCAAATCCATTTCTTCTCTTTCTATTTTGTAAATGTAATACTTTTATCTTCTTTTAATACAGTAAAAGAACTCATGGTGTCCGCTGGAGAGAACCTACAGGTGATTCTACCGAAAAATGAAGTTGAACTGAATGCCTTCGTTGTGCCACCACCCCCCAAAGGTGAATTTAACAATCTTTTCAACAAGGAGACACCAGATATTGACACATGAACACAGTTTGGCTTTGAGGCTGTATTTACAGCCACAGCTAGGAGGCATCCATAGACCAGAGCTTCCCCTTCTAATCTGTGGAGACACTTCTCTGTGGTACCAGATGTAAAGTGGCATTTCAAAATGGGTTTTAGAGATAAATAGGTGTAGTTTTGTGTAGGGCTGTCAATTAGTGGGCGTTAACGCAGGGCAGAATTGACCTAAAAAAATTAACTCACGTTAATCACAGAGGTCAGCAAACCAACCAGCATGAGCTGCTTCAGAGACCGTCTCTGGTAAGGCGCAGTAATGCAAACCGCTACCAGAGGGCGCATGGAAAAACCAAGCAGCGAGAAAGGAAGAAAAAAACTGAAGATGTGGTTCCAGCTCCAACAGAGAAGTAAACAAGAAAAGTAAATACCCTGACACCTGTCCCTCTCCCTTCCCAGGTGACCATATTTTTTTAAAATAAAACAGCCTGGGGAGTGCTTGCCCAAGCTATCTTACTCCCCCCCCCCCCCCCCCCCCGGGCAGGGCTCACCCAGGCCACCCTCACTTTGGCTCCTGGGACTGACCTTCCACCCCACCCCCCCATCTGATTCTGGAGGTGAGTCCCCCCTCCCGAACTCTGCACTGCCCACAGCAGAGTCTACCCCCCTCTGGCCCTGTGCTGCCCACAGCTGGGGCTGAGCTAAAAAAGGACTCTTTTGAATAGGACACAAATATATTCATTATATAGAAGAATTTAAATTCAGCTTTCATGATAGAATTTACACTACAATACGTCAGTGAGGTGAACTGAAGGGGTTTTTTTTACGGTGTAAAGGTTTTGTAATCAAAAATAAAATGAGCACCATACACTTTGTATTCTGTGTTGTAATTGAAATCAATATATTAGAAGATATAGAAAACATCCAAAAATATTTAAATAGATAGTATTCTTATTATTGTTTTACAGTGCGATTAATCGCAATTAATTTTTTAATCGCTTGACCCCTAGTTTTGTGTGTTTAGCATGCACATTAATTAGCTGGCTTCTCCTTTGAAGCTACATGGATTTACGCCAGGGAGGGTCTAGACTAGGGATGTAAAATCCCATTTAATCAGTTAACCAGTTAAATGTTAACTGCTTAAATGGGCGCAGGCTGAGGTGCTCCCCACCTGTGGCAGGCTCCGCTGGACTGGAGCAGCACCCTGCCTGTGGCAGGTAGGGCACTGCCCCACCCTATGCCAGTTAACTGTAACAGGTAAGCATCACCCAGGGTGCTTAAGGGTGATGCTTACTACTTAACTATTCATATCCCTAACCTAGACTGTGTCCACTTACATATCTGTTAGAAATAAATTTAGGCCGCAAACACTGGGTTGAACTTTTCTTAATGCTGTTGATTCCTAAGTTCCTGACGTAAAGAATTCTTTGTGCATGAGCGTTTAGCACCGGAACAGTTCAGGAACTGATGTCGGTGATGGTGAGGAAAGTATGTACTCCTGCTAAAATATCTGCAAAGTCCATTCATTTGCATCACTTTTCCCTCACCACCTTTCCTCTCCCTGAGTTACAGAATGTTGCAGCATCTTGACATATTATGTGCTGCAGTGATTCAGATCACAGATTCAAACATCAGAAGTTTTGACAGGAGAAGGAGGAAAATAGGGGTGTTCCAGAAGGATTTGAGCTGGTACCATTGTGATTCAATATATTCATAAAAGATATGGAAAAAGGGGTAACCAGTGAAGTGGCAAAATATGCAGAAGATACAAATTACCAATGATCGTTAAGTCCAAAGCTGACACTCAAGAATTACAAATGGATTTCACAAAACTGGGTGATGGGATAAGAAAATGGCAGATGAAATTCAATGTTAATGCAAAATAATTCACATTGGAAAATACAATCCTAATTATCCATACAAAACAATAGGATCTAAATTAGCTGTTACTTCTCAAGAAACGGATCTTGGGGTCATTATGGATAGTTTTAAAATCATTTGTTGAATGTTCAGCAGCAGTCAAAAACCATTAGGAGTGTTGGGAACCATTAGGCAAGAGAGCTTTAGAAAAAGAAAATCCATGATCTGCCCAAAGCTTCAATACTGAGTGCAGTTTTGGTCACCCCCATTTAAAAAAAAAAAGAAAAAAAGAAAAGAAAAGGATATACTAGAATTGGGAAAAGTTCAGAAAAGGCAACAAAAATGATTAGGGGGATGGAAGTTTCCATATGAGGAAAGATTAAAAAGCTTGAGTCTGTTCTGCTTAGAGGAAGATGAAGGGGCATAAAATCATGAATGGTGTGGAGAAAGTGAATAGGGAAGTACTGCTTATTCCTCCCATAACATAAGAATCAGGGGTCACCCAATGAAATTAATAGGTAGCAGATTTAAAAAAAAAAAAAACCCACAAAAGGACAAGGCATTGTCAATCTGTGGAACTCATTGCCGGGGATGTTGTAAAGGTGAAAAGTGTAACTGAGTTTAAAAAAAGAACTAGATAAGTTCATGGAGGATAGATCAATCAATGGCTATTCGCCAAGATGGTCAGGAATGGAATCCCATGTTCTGGGGGTCTTCATATCTGTGACTGTCGGAAGCTGGGTCTGGACAAATAGGACGGATTTCTCGATAAATTGCCCTTTTCTGTTTACTCTCTCTGAAGCATCTGGCATTGGCCGTGGTCTGAAGACAGGCTACTGGGTTAAATGGACCATTGGTTTGATCCAGTATGATCATTCTTATGTTTTTATTAAGTCGCTATTTGACTACTATTTTGCATTGTAGACATTCAACCATGTGTCTATATTGTTTATATTGAAGGCAAGGCTCATAATTACTACACACTTTTTTTTTCTTTTTTTTTTTTAACTCCCAGAAACAAGCTACAACTATGAGTGGAGCTTGATTAGTCACCCTGCTGACTATGAGGGTGAAATGGAGTGGAAGCATACACAGGCACTGAAACTCTCTCAAGTAAGTGGGGTGTAATTTAGTCTTGCTTCACTCTCCTCATCACAGCATGAGATTTTGCAGTCTGCATTGGAGGCATCTTTGACTTGGTACAAGGACCACAGTTGTGCTTCCCTCAGCATGCTATCAGACTGGCTGTAGTATTGGTGGTTTATAAATCAATTCTACCTGCAATCCAAAAGGCTACATCTTCAGCTAATGTGAATCCACATAGCTCTGCTGAAGGCCATGGAGCTGTTATGTGCTCAGTTTACACCAGCCGAGGAGCTGGCCTAACATTCCTCAGCAGAAAGAAAAAGTTGGTGAGCTGTAGCGTTAGTGAAATGGAACCCTCCAGTCCTTTTAATTTACACGTTATGCATCTCAGATAAGTTTATTCCTGTGTTACTGACTGTCAAGGCTCCCTTGTTTCCTCTGCCCACATCAGAGTCTTCACTTGGCATATCATGGTTTTCAGAAGAGTCTGATGATCTTTTAACAGAATGCAAATGTGTTTTATGTGGCTCCATCTCCATCCCCACCACGGGGCAATAGTCAGCACACTTTGTGCATACTTTTATAGATGGAGCCCTGGATTTCAAGTCGCTTGCTGGGCAAATCTTGAAATGTTCATATGATCTCTGTGAAATTCCTACCTGTAATTGGAAAAACTCTTTTGTGTGCTTCAGCTGTCAGTAGGCCTCTATGCCTTCAAAGTGACCGTTTCCGGTGAAAACGCATTTGGAGAAGGATTTGTAAATGTCACTGTCCAACCAGGTAAATCAGTTTGCCAGAATAGTAACTAAAGTTTTTAACACAAGGGCTCATTCACCACATTTTTTTTTAAAGATTCATTGGTGGTTCTAAAGAATAACTAGTTGCCTGGCCCCACACACACATTTTCATTCAGTCCCAGACATTCCTTCAGGGAATTTGTTATAAACTGAACTAAGTGCAGCGTGTGGGGTCCCAAGCTGTCCCAGAGCTCCCTGCACCTATGGGAAGAGGTGAAGGTGGCATTTTTTTCACCTATCTCCCTGTAGACTGCTGGAGGCTGAACTGGCACCTGCCACAAGGTAAAGCAGCAACAGGGCTGACCTAACTTAGGCCATTTTGAACAGTCCCCAGCAGTGTGCCGTCTAATTTTCCCCATGTGTCTGCGGAATTCATTTTATTATGTGCATAACATGAAGGTGATGTGTTGCAGGTTTGGGGCCAAGAGGCGTGGAGTGTGGGGGGGTTGGCATACAGTGAGGACACCAGATGGGGGTGCAAGCTCTGGGGTGTGACTGAGGATGAAGGGTTTGAGATGCAGGCTGCCCTGGAGCTTCAGTGGGGAGAAGGGGAAGAACATTTCTTGCCATGTCTCCTGAGTGGCAGCAACTCTGGGCTGGGGAAGAGTGTCCCCAGCAGGTCCAGGTGTATGGCCAGGGAGAGGCACCACTCCTGCAGCGGTGAGTTTGGGGCTAAGGAAGAGGCATCTCTCCCTGACAATGTCTCTCTTAATATGCTGCTGTGTGGCCATGCAGCTTAGAAAGGAACTTAGGTTACCAGCCTATGAGTGCTGGAGCATGGAGCATTCCTATCCCTTGTCCAGCCTACAGTGCCCCAGAAGGCACAGCAGGTGTTCTAACCCTGCCTCTGCTGACTTTTTGCCACTTGGGCATTCCCTACATCAGGGGAATTCCTCAATACTCCAGCGACGTGGCCTGAAATCCACTTTGTGTTGGTAGAATGGCACAAATAGGACTTAACCTGGGATAAGGATTTGAACCAATAGTGGTATATGAGCATGTCATTCTTTCTCCCTAATCACCTGCAATGTGGATCCTAAATTTAAAATTAGAAGTATTGTTGTTTTACAGCTCTTCAGTAGGGCTCCAAAACTGCATGGAATACTTGAGGTATCCAGGAAACTTAATTGCAGGTCTCAAACTTTACAGGAAATGAATGTTTTAGTGGTGCTAGATTATATATTGAGCAAAGCTGAGCAGCTTTCTCCTGTTGAATTATCTGGCTCATAGTTTTTTAAGAAAGCACCATTTTAAGTGCTGTTCTGTAGCTTCTCAGCATAAAAAATAATAGATTGTTAGGTGCAAAGTTGCTATCTGATTACACACAAAACTTCCATTATTTTCCTCATGCCTAAGCATTAATCTTCCTGCTTGGTGGTTGGAGGTTGATTTGCCTCTAGATTTGGCAGATAGCTATCTCAGCAGAATAGAGTTCTATGCACAGGTCATCTTTAACATAGTTTTCTGTTCCTCTTTTTTACACAGCTGTCAGAGTGAACCAACCCCCTGTAGCAGTTGCTTCCCCCAATGAACAGGAGGTGTCTTTGCCCACAACTTCTACCTTCATTGATGGCAGTCGTATGTACTGGGCAGCTCTCTGTTTTTATGCTATAATCCTTATAAAGTTGTAATGTTGTCTTAGTTTATGGATGGTAAATTTAATTGATTACCACCATCTCCTATGTATCATATAACAGCCTCTATACTATATGTTTATAACATTACATCCTTTGTCTCTGTCCTGCTGATGAAGTGACGTTAGGTTATAATGTTTGTTAGGAAATTTGAGCCCTGTCATTTCTGTTCTGGTTTTTGTTTGCATTTTAATATTTAAAAATATGAAAGCTTTTTTTCTCTAGCTCCATTTTCAAGCAACATGGCATAGACTTTGAGCTTGATTTTCTAACATTTTGCAGTCATGGGAACGTGAGTGTAGAATGCAGGGGCAGAGAAGTAAATCAAGGGAGTGTGTCAGCACTCATTCATTCTTACTGGTGGCAGTGTTTTACATTCACTTTTCACAAGGGTAAGCTCTTGATACAGCTAGGTAGTTAAGAAGTGCCTAAGCATTTGAGTGGTTTCACTGACATGGATGGAACTAGTCATGTGGTTAAAGTTGGGCATGTGTTTAAGTACCTTGCTGAATCAGGAGATATATGACTAAACAAAGTGCAAGGCAGAAGATCATCAGGCTAAATAGGTGTAAGAGGTAAGTCTGAATGAGGTTCATTATGGAATAATCCACTCTTGAGCTCTCACCCTCTGTGTTTCCTTCTACTCAGACTTCACATGATCAAGTTGTGTGGGGGGGTGGGGAAGATGAAATGCATCCAGCGGGCAGGGTTCAGGGCTCTGATGCAGCTCCCTCAACTGCTTCTCCACTTGAGCCATATGCTAGGGCCATTTGATCCATGATGATCTCCTGTCCTCTCCTTCCTGCAATTCCCACTGTCATCCTTCATGTCCAGCTATGCAGGGCCAGTATGGAAGTCTCTCCATGTTAGGTTGGGGATGCTGGGGCCTCTTGTACAACCACTTCTCTAGGTGCTCCTACTTTTCACAGCTCATTATGGGGTTAAGCTTTTGGAAGGCTCCTTTGTGCTTTGTCTAGGCTTTGTGTTGAATATCAGTCTCGTTCTTCATCATCACCTCTATATCAGAGGCAGCAAGTTGTGGGGGAAGCAGGAGCCAGTGCTGGGGGAACCGGCTTAAAAGCTGGTTCCCCCCAGCACTGAGTCTGTGGTGTGGGGAGATGGACAGGGGAGGCAGAGGCACAGCAGGGAACCCACTGCGAGTGGGGACTGAAGCAGTCCCCGCTTGTGCTGGGTTCCCCACTGCGCCTCTGCCTTGGAAATGTAGCAAAAGCCGCAGTCAGCTCTTACTACATTTCAAAGGCAGAGGCAGGGCGGGGATAGTGAGCAACCCTCCCCACTTATCGGCTAATCAAGTAGTCAATAGAAATTCCATTGTCTACTCAATTAGCTGATTGATCAAAATTTAACATTCCTAATTAACTCCTGCTTATGTTGCAGTAATCTTATTTCTAAGTATAGGAAAATGCTGTTGTGGTTCAGATGCTGTGACTCAATAGATGTCAGTGAATGAGCTTGCTGTGTGCATTCTGTGTGTGAACATGTCTGAAAAGATAACTATAGAAAACCAATTAAGTTTCTTAGTATGAGAATTTTTAATATTCATACTTTTAATACTGGACTCTGATACTTTTCTTTAATTTGGTATAGAAAGTAGAGATGACGCTAAGATAGTGAGTTACCACTGGGAGGAAATTAAAGGTCCCTTGCGAGAACAGAAGGCATCAGCTGATACGCCCGTTTTGCACTTGTCTAACCTTGTTCCTGGAAACTATACTTTCCGGTAAGTAGGTTGCTTTCCCACTTTCTGTTTCAAGCTTCACGTCATGACTTCAATTCAAGATCTTTTTCTTTTTGTATGTCCTTTGGACCAGGGACCATTTTTTCATTCTTTTTGCATGGTGCCTGGCACACTAGGGTTGTGGTTCATGACTAGTGCTCTTAGGTGCTACAATAATACAAATAAACAACCAAATTCTTTGTGGCGATGTTTGCCTCCTCAAACAGAGGGCTATGTCTCTTGCAAATTATTGCTCTCAGTTTAGCTTGTTGCGTTATCCTGCTGCCTCAGATTCTGCATAAATGCACGGATTTCACAAGACTGGCATGTTGCATCACATTTTGCTGTGCAGCATGATGTTCTGCAAAACGATACATCAGAAATTCAATCTCCTAGCCCTGTTTTCTGTAATTGAGGAGAAAATGTTTTCATTTAATTATTTTTCATTCCACAAGTTGGCAGGTGTCCTTGTTATCTCTATGTAGTCAACTGTTGTCATGCTCTAAAATTAACTGTAGACAGAATGGGATTAGGCGACTTCTCACTGCAAAGCACTTGGGTGAGTCAATATTGCAAGAATCATTAACTTCTTCAGTAAAGCCTTTTGACTGTTACCATTTGCATCCCGGCATAGCCTGCTGAATCTGGAACCAGTCCAACAGAAAAGACTTGTGTTGTAATTTTGAGTGCTTGTTCAGTAAGACAAATTCTCTTTTTTTCTTTTTTTTTTTTTTTTTTTTTTTTCCTCTAGCTACTTTTAGTGTAGGGCCCAATCTTGCTCTCTTTAGGATGCAGAATGGTCACTGACTTCAACAGGTGATTTGCTTGTTAATGCAAACCCTAAATTTGATTCAAAAATCAATTTAGTTATGAAATAGCCTAATAGCATAATGTCACTGAGGTGTTAGAACTTGACAGGATTTCACATAAATGTGTGGAAAATGCGGTGCTCTGTGCAAGGTTTGTGTGCTAATGCTTGCTGAGGCATACAGGTCCATACTGTGTTCTCAGTTATACAGATTTAAGTCTGGAGCCACTCTAATGACTTAATGAGTTCCTCCATATTCACAGTACTGTAAAGGAGACTGGAAATTGACCCATTGCCCCTATTGGGGATGCTAGAATGCCTTCCAAGCAAGGGTCTTGAGCAAGCACTCAAAATTACAACAAGGGCTATGTCGAAACTGAAGCTCTTTTCTGGGATACCGGAGGTATTCCGGAAAAGCTCTGCCATGTCCAAGGAACGCATCTGCTTTTCTGAAAAAAAAATTTGGAAAAGCAGACGTGTTCTGTCTCCATCCCTGTAAACCTTGTTGTATGAAGAAGGGATATGCTGAAAGAGGAGATTTTTCCAAAATTTGGTGCCACAGAAATGTGCCAAATTTTGGAAAAGCCTCTTCTGAAAAAAAAGCGGGAAAAAGATGCAATTTGCATATCTTTTTCCGCGTTTTCTTTGTAGTGTAGATACAACCTCAAAGTGCTATTCATACACTAATGATTTAAGTCTGTCAGGTAACCATTTATTATATCCACCTACAGATAGGTCAGTCGAAGTATGGAGATCTTAAATGATCTGTCTAAGGTCATAAAGGCAATCTGTGGCAGAAATGAGAATAAAACCCTGAGCACTTACCTTCCAGTCCTTTTGCTTGCTTTGTAATACTTTCCTTCCCTTCATGATAGAATCACTTTTATACTGGCTGTGCCCAATTTTGTGGACTGCTTCAAAGTGCACTCGCTCCAAGTGTTCTGTTATATACATTAGGCACAACAGAGCTCAGTTAAATCAAGATGAGTTCAGATACCACAAGGAGCAGCACAGTGTAAACACTTTAACAGATAGCTTTACCTGAATTTAATTCACTTGTAAATAAATATTGCAATCTTAAAGTGTAAGGGGATTTCCATTTTGTTTATTGTTAGCAGTAATAGTATTTTGCACTGCATTGTTTTGGTATTGGGACTTTGGCCTCCATTAACAAAACTTCAAAATTTTTGGGTGATGCTAAGCCCCATTAAAGTAAATTAATTTTAATTCTACCAAAGGAAAAAAGAGGACCCAATGAATGTTAAGTATCAGAGGGGTAGCCGTGTTAGTCTGGATCTGCAAAAGCGACAAGGAGTCCTGTGGCACCTTATAGACTAACAGATGTATTGGAGCATAAGCTTTCATGGGCAAAGACTCACTTCGTCAGATGCATGTTATGTCAATTACTTTACAGTGAATATTAATTACTTTACCTCTGCTATCTAATTTGAGAACTTCTTAAGCAATCTTTTCCTCAGGCCAGGTCTACACTGGCTGAGAAAATTGATGCAAGATAAAGCAACTCTAGCTACGTGAATTGCATAGCTGGAGTCAATGTACCTTGCATCAATTTTTCTGGGGTGGCCCCGCAGTAGGAGGTCAATGGGAGAAATGCTCCCATCAGTTTTCCTTACTCCTTGCAACGGCCAGGAAGGAGTACCAGCACCCTCAGTGTTCGATTTAGCAGGTCTTCACTAGGCCCTCTAAATCAAACCCTGGAAGATCAATCGCCAGAGCGTCGATCCTCTGCTAAGTGGAGATATGGCCTCAGTTTTTAATAGGAATGAGTACGCTTTAGATGGGGAGCTAAATCCTTGGGGTTTTACTCCCTTTTGATAGGAATTTTGGGACTTGGAATGAAATGTTGTCTCTGTTTGAAGTCAACTGGAACTTTGCCATTGACTTAAATGAGGAAAGAATTTCACCTGTGGTCCAGAACAGGTAGAGTTAAAAATTACGAGTATATTTTCAGTGTAGTGTAAGGCAGTGCTTGGAAATAATTTCCTCATCATTTATTTAAGACCCGAGTTTAGGAATCTGGATTTCCCTTGTAGCAGTTGATCACGTCAGAAACCCCTTACATCAGAGCAGGAAAGTGTTCTTGACTTTGCTGTGTTTTAGGTGCTATTTTTTGCCATCTCCTGTTGCAGGAGGAAAATAGGCATCTGACCTCAGAATTGGGCAGAAAGCCAGCTTAATGGATTTTCAATATCCTTCTTCCTCTTGTAGGTTAACAGTAATCGATTCTGATGGAGCGGCTAACTCCACAGTTGCATCTCTGACGGTCAGCAAACCAGTGGATTACCCTCCCATTGCCAACACAGGACCAAATCAGGTGATAACTTTGCCCCAAAACTTCATCATATTGAATGGAAACCAGAGCAGTGACGATCATGAGATTGTCAGCTATGGGTGGTCGCTTAGCCCCAAAAGTAAAGGCAAAGTAGTAGCAATGCAGGTAAGCTGATTTCTTGCTTAATATCAAAAGCTTGTTTTATCTTTTGCTTCTCATTAGAGCAAATATGTGCCTAGAAACTGCCACCACATTTGCTAGTTATTTAAAATGCATTGTTACTCCCTTTTGATACAGGTAAAGTATACACTTCTTGTTTTAAATTCTTTTGAGAGACTGTAGATGTTTTAATTCCTTTTGTTGTTTTATTAATTGATTTTGTCCATCTTGATTTCTGCAAGCAGCACCATTACCTGTTCCCTTTGGTTCAACAGGAATACCAGCCCCCAATTTCTTTCCTTGGATCCAGCTCTTAACAGCTGCATTATCCCTTCTCACTCAAGCTTTCAGGGTTATGCAAGTTGTTTCCATTAGGAGAAGAAATTGATGGTGGCGTGTTTCTTTGTACATAAAACAGGTTTGTATCAAAGAATGTGCAGAACCAAGTCCTGTTTTCCTGAACACAGGAGGAACACATCACGGAGGGAAGTTTCTTTGCTCATATTTCCAAAGCTCTTTCCAGCCAGCTCTCTGCCTCTAAAGCTCTCTCTGGGCTTTCTTTCAGAGCCATATTATAAGGTGATGAGTCATCCCTGAACTAGAGTTCTGATCAAGCCACGAGCACTGATGAGACATTCTGTTGCTAGGTCCAGCCAGACCCCAAGCCAGGAACTGATCTGGTGACTCTTAGGGCAGGTATATATGTCTCATAGGAGAAACAGTACCTCAGTCTGCTCAATGTCATTCCAGGGCTTAGAATTCTCCCCTACCTGCCTTAACTTGTTCCAGCTGTGGTCTTGCTCCATTGCTGTTTCTAGTCCTGCTCTGGCCTTGCTTTCACTCTGGGCTTGCCCTGACCCTGCTCTGGACTTCTGATTCCACTGCTGAGCCTCCTGCCTCTGACCGCTGGGCCTGGCTGCCACAGCTTTGTCTGTGAGGCATGATCATCCCCACTGTGGTTTCTGACTACATTACCGGAGCTTCCCTTGCTGGGCACCTGGGCTTGTCCATTTGGAAAATAAGGCTGTTTCAGGGCTTGCAGACACTGTTTCTGCACCACTATTGTTATTTTAGTTCAGAACTGGTTGTATTTCAATTGATACAAACCCTTAATATGGACTGAGTTATTCCTATTCCTATTCTCATTCATAGCAGCTTTCTACTGCTATAACTGTTCATAATAGAAGGTTGCACTGATGTTAGCTATATTGGTTTCTAAATTGATACAGAAACTGTGCAGACAAGCATCTTATTTCTCTGTCTCAGAGTCTGCACAACCTGTAACTATAGCTCTGGCAGTTACTACAGCCCAAAGCAGCTCTCTGATGCGAATGGGACAATGGCTCAGAATGTCTAATGGGCTTATCAGCTGTCCGATGCTGAAATGAGAGGACATGTTACAATTCCTGCTCAAGAATTGGAAATAGTCTTTGTGGCTACAAAGCTGAGGATTGTAGACTGTTGCATTTGCCAGTAGCTAATGTTTAGTACAGAAATGAGTGCTGATGGTTAATTTAATAATAAAAATTATACATTAGCTAGCTTTAAATGACATATTTTATTCAAAGACACAGGTGGTATTGCATCATAATTTGCTAGGGGGGGATATGCATTCTTATGATGCCATAAATGATCACTTATTAATATAGTTGATAGGTGGGCTACATTGGGCCCATTATATTTAAATATCAGATTATTATGTTATTAATTGTATGATAGGCATTATGAGAGAATACCTTATGGGCAGTATACCTCTAGAACAAATCCTGATCCACTAAAGTCAGACACATAACTTATTATGATATTAACTTCATTGGGCCCAGGATTTGGTCCCTCTGTATTCTAAATATTTTCTTTATTGTCTTCTAATGAAAATGTCAATGATGAATACACAATATAATGTTATAAGATGTCTTATGGATCTAAAATAGCTGCCCCCATAAACCTATACTATCTTTCCTATATGAATACAATCAGAGGGGGGGGGTCAACAAACATGTGGACAAAGGGGATATAGTATACTTAGATTTCCAGAAAGCCTTTGACAAGGTCCCTCACCAAAGGCTCTTAAGTAAAGTTAGTTGTCATGGGATAAGAGGGAAGGTCCTCTCATGGATTGCTAACTGGTTAAAAGACAGGAAACGGTAGGAATAAACAGTGAGTTTTCAGAATGGAGAAAGGCAGTGCGCCTTTTTTTTTTTTTTTTTTTTGAGACAGTACTGCCCAGTGTGCAGTACCGGCACCTCCAGTCAGAGCTTACCTGGAAAGCACGGAGCATACCGGCACCTCTGTAATGAAATGGCTGTCTTAAAGGGGCCGTGTCTCTTAAAAGGGCAATGCCAGGCCCCTTTTTTGCTCAATAACTTTTCCCCTGGAGTACTGGCACTTTTTTTTTTTTTTTTTTTTTAAACAAAAAAAGCACTGGAGAGAGGTAACTAGTGATGTCCTCCAAGGGTCTGTACTGGGACCAATCCTATTCAACCTATTTATAAATGATCTGGAGAAAAGAGCGAACAGTGAGGTGGCAAAATTTGCAGAGGATACTAAACTGCTCAAGATAGTTAAGACTAAAGCAGACTGTGAAGAGCTTCAAACAGATCTCACCAAACTAAATGACTGGGCAGCAAAATGACAAATGAAATTTCATGTTGATAAATGTAAAGTAATGCGCATTGGAAAAATAATCCCAACTATACATACAATATGATGGGGACTAATTTAGTAATAACTACTCGAGAGAGTCACTATGGTGGAGTCATTGTGGATAGTTCTCTGAGAACATCCACTCAATATGCAGCGGCAGTGAAAAAAGCAAACCCAATGTTAGGAATCATTTAAAAAAGGGATAGAGAGTATGACAGAGAATATCTTATTGCCTCTATATCAATCCATGGTACTCCCACATCTGGAATACTGCATACAGATGTGGTCGCATTATCTAAAAAAAGAGATTGGCATTGGAAAAGGTTCAGAAAAGGGCAGTGAAAATGATTAGGGGTTTGGAATGGGTCCCATATGAAGAAAGATTAAAAAGACTGGGACTCTTCAGCTTCAAAAAGAGGAGACAAGGGCGGGGATATGATAGAGGCCTATAAAAACATGACAGGTATGGAGAAAGCAAATAAGGAAAAGTTATTTACTTGTTCCCATAACATAAGAATGAGGGGTCACCAAATGAAATTAATAGGTAGCAGGTTTAAAACAAACAAAAATAAGTTTTTCTTCACACAGCACATAGTCAACCTGTGGAACTCCTTGCCAGAGGATGTTGTGAAGACCAGGACTTTAACAGGGTTCAAAAAGAACTAGATACATTCATGGAGGTTAGGTCCATCAATACTTATTAGCCAGGATGGGTAGGAATGGTATCCCTAGCCTGTGTTTGTCAGGCGCTGGAAATAGATGACAGAAGAGGGATCACTTGATGATTACCTGTTGTGTTCCCTTCCTCTGGGGCATCTGGCATTGGCCACTGTCAGAAGATAGGATACTGGGCTAGATGGCTCTTTGGTCTGTCCCAGTATGGCCATTCTTATGTTCTTACTACATGTAAGCAGCTTTGCTTTGTTTAAATAAAAAGACATTAAGGAAATGAAACAAGTTGTAATAATGTTCATAATTTAACTTGTTAGTTATGAATGTAAATGTCACGTGCTCTACAAGAAATTTTGTTGCTCATTACCATTTGTTTAAAAAAATAATCTGCCATTATAGCAAATAAGAAATCTACATTTGGCACCATGTGAAACAGTACTGTTTGCGTAACCGTGTGATTAGTATAACTGAGATTTGCTTTTAAATTGATTTTTCCCTTGAAACACATTTGATCTGACAAAATGTTTGTTCATGTTGTTAATTAAAACTGTATGTTGACTACTATACTAAGTTGCATTGTTTAGGCCATTTTGTGCATTTTATTTCTTCATCTCTTGTAATCCTCTGTTATATCTAATAACTAGGGAGTGCGGACACCATACCTCCAGTTATCTGCAATGCAGGAAGGAGATTATACATTTCAGTTGACTGTTACGGACTCAGCTAGACAGCAGTCCACAGCTGAGGTCACAGTGATTGTACAGCCTGGTATGTAGACTGCAGGTTTCGCTTCATAGATGATAGATTGGCATCATAATTACAGCTGTTCTTGAAGGCCCTGCTTATTTGAGTCGCTTCTGCATTGAATCTCTCAGCTGGCAGACAGAGTATCCAATGATTGCTGCCTCAGAGACACTCTCTTGCTTTTGTCTTTTAAAGGTGAACAGCAAATTTAAAAATAAAATTGACTAGAGCATGTCTGTCTCTGCTGGCAGCTCCTGCTAAGCAGATAACATAAGGCATTCAACACAGAGGTACACTTGGACTGATTTTTTTGAAATGTAGTTCTGTACTGAATTTCCTGCACAGCCAGCCTGTTTAGCGAAGTCGTTCGGCACATAAATCAGTGATTCATTTTGCTCTGCATTTCATCTTCAGGATTCCTTTTGTGGTTTCAGTTCTCAGTAGATGGCTTGATAAGCATTGGTGCTGGTGGAAGTTGGTGGACTTCCACAGCGGTGGATGGATCTGCTCACCTATGCCCACTAGGAATATAGTTAAGTGGAACACAGAGATAAACTAGAAAAAAGTACCCTGATGGTACAAAGCATTTTTAAGTGTTGTGTATGAGAAGATGCAAAAGCTCTTTAAGTGTGATTGTATCATGAAAAGTGAGTGTAAAATGCTACTGTGGGGAGGGATTAACTCCATACTTTGTGCCCCATTCTGTGCATACCCTTAACTGCCAGACAGAATCTGTCCCACTCTAGGGAGTAAGTAGTTCTTCGGAAACCCACCGTGGAAGATCTTACACACTTCTATAAACCAGACCTTTGTGATCTTTGCCTTTATAGTCTTCAAGCAAATGTATGCCGCTTATCTTTTTTTAAATCGAAATGTCTGTATACATTAAAAATAGACTGAGAACTCTCACCATGATTGATTAGGAAATATGTTGTATTTTAAATACTGTTTTTACAGAAAATAACAGTCCTCCAGTAGCGGTGGCTGGTCCAGATAAGGAATTAACATTTCCGGTAGAAAGCACTATGCTGGATGGAAGCAAAAGCCATGATGACCAAGGCATTGTTTTCTATCACTGGGAAAATATCAGGTATCTAGTAAAAATGAGGTTAGTCTCATTGCTTGGCTGAAAGAGTATCCAACACAATTATCAAGGAGATGCAGGACTGAAAATAGCTTTGGGATTCATGCTGCTTTGCTTGATGGGATAGAAACTTTATAGCAGTGAGAATATGTAAAGGGTTTAAACCAGGGGTGGGCAATATTTTTTGAAGGGGGCCACCTCACAAATTTCTACAGTGGTTGTGGGCTGCCCTGGAAGGAGTGGGCCCTCATGAGGAAGTGGGGAGGGGGGACAAGAGGCTTCCTGTGCTCCCCTTCCCACAGACCCTAATTAGCTTGGGGGAGAGGGAGCGCATGAAGTCTTTGTCCCCCACTCCTTTGGTGTCTAGAGAGAACTGCCAGCTGTTTTGAACAACTGGCATTCCTTCTAGGTGCTGCGCTCCCCTGGCAGTGGGAGGAGACTTTGCATGCTCACCAAAGCCAGGCCAATCAGGGCCTGGGAGCAGGAGATGAGTGAAGTCTTTGCCCCACCACCGCCCTGCCAGGGGTGCACGGTGCCTGTAGTGAACCGCCAGCTGTTTTGAACTCGCCCCACCTAAGCTGTCTTGCTCACCCCTTGTTTAAACAGAGCAAACTGGTGCCCCACAGTGTTGACTGGAAAATCTTTTAGCTCATTTATTTCACTGTAAATGAGCCCTGGTCTTACAAACACAAATCTGAGTTTATTCCCATGAAAAGTACTGCTGTACGTACACAGCCAGGAAGGCGATTGGAAGAGAGGAAGGGTCATGTCCTGATAACTGTCTCTCTTTGTGTCTCCATCCCCAACCAAAATATGAAAGCAAACAGTGTTGGATTTCCTGGATGCCATGTTAGGCTGTTGCATGCATGTGCCATTCTGCTAAGTGTGATTGAGCTGTGTGTCCAGTGATCTAAAGAGATGTCAGTTTCAACCTGAAAGCTTGTGAGATTTCTGCCTGCCTCTTGTAATGAGACCTGATTGATCAGTACATAAAAATGTTTGTAAAAAATGGCATGAACTCACAAGGCCTCCATTAAAAAGTGAATAAGAGAGTTGCACATCAGTAATGTATACAGTTGTGCCATATGTTCCTAGATTAGTCTTCTCAGTGAATACAGTGGAGTGAATGATTGCTTAAATTCCCAATATGTTTGGGTCAGGGTTTTCAACAACATACTGGACTGGATTGTTTCTATGTACGGATTGTGTATTTAACTTTAACATCTTTGGACAGTGATTTACAATATTTTATAACTTTTGGGTTTGTATGTACAAAGTCACTAAATCCTTACCAAAAAGTACCAGATGCGAAGCCATTCAGCTATCACATTTGCCACATAGCAGGCCCCTTGTTTGCTGACACGCCGTATATTTAGTGACTGTGTGTCACTCCTATAATCAAAGTAAATTTGTCCACAAGTATTGTAGACATATTAGAGCAGGAGAATGGGAATCAGTATTCCCGGATTCTTTTCCTGCTCGGGACTTGATGTGTGACCACGGGCACCTCTGTTTGCCTTTCTTTCACTTGAAGCATCTGCAGAAATGAGTTTTATTTCACAAAAAGTTTATGCTCTAATAAATGTGTTAGTTTTTAAGATGCCACCAGGTTCCTCATTCTTGCTGCTTGCCTTGGTTTATCTATAAACCAGGTATAAAAATTCAAATTCTGAGAGCCAAATTTTTGTCTGGAGTGGTTCCAGTGCTATCAGTGCTTAGACACTGCTTCATAAATGCAAATGGAATGAGTGACAGAGTAACACCAAGGGGAGAATTTGTCCTGTTGTCATGATTGTTTGCCTGTGGTGTTTTGTTTCAGTGGGCCAACCCCTGTGCAAATGGAAAACATTGACAAAGCAGTGGCAACTGTAAGTGGTCTGCAAGTTGGTACCTATCACTTCCTCTTGACTGTGAAAGACAGCCAGGGATTAAGCAACACAGCTACACTCTCTGTTACTGTTAAGGAAGGTAAGCCAAACTGCCTCTTCATGTGCACAGCAATGGGACTTGCCAGTTATACTGATCAATTAGGAAATTAGAACTAGATGACAGATTGGATTTCAGGGGAATTCGGAGAAACCTGCTGGACTTAAAATCAAGATATATCGTTTCGTATGTGACCTATAATAGAATTACTTCTAGGACTTCCTTTTAACTTAAATTACATATTCAAAAAATCTTGTTCCCTCTTGGTATGGATATCTTGGGGCCGATGGTCTCCATGGGCTAGCATCGCTGTGTTAAAGATGTACTCTGTTCTACTGCATGCAAATCAGCTGAGGCACTTATTGCAAAATCTGCTTGTGTGTAGAGTGTCCTCGATATAAGTCGCCCCAGGATACATCTGTTCTGCACTAAAGTCATTGACGCTTATAGGAACTGATGCATTATTAAGTCCTCCCGTTCCCCGCTCTTAAGTTGCACTGCCCCCCCCCCCAAAAAGCGCAAATGGAAGTCAGCTGCAGGGGGGAGGGGAGGGGAGTAATACATCACTTGAAGTTGTTTTGCTAGAAGTCCAAGTTTTTTTGGAACATATCTTGGACTTGTAGCGAGGATGGCCTGTATTCTGCCAAGTTATTTAGTTGTAGCCTTACATGCCATTCCATTCTGTACAGGTGGCACTTTCTTACTCAACAGTACTGCTCTGTGTACTGTGTTTTAATGTTTTTTGCCCCTGTTAGTACTGAAGGGCCAGTACAGCTGGGGGAAAAAGCTGGTCTCTATATTCCTTCTTGTGTATCATCAGCAGAACTGTTTACCAGATTCCAATTAGAGGTCCAATGTGTGACACCAGTGCAAACCCACTGAAGGCAAAGGACTGCACAGGTATTGCTGAGGGCATCATTTGAAGACAACCTGGCTGCACGGTTGCCCCTGAGGGCCTCCTTTGAGCTGTGGAGGCTGTGCTAGTGGTGATCAGGAAGAGAAGAACTCAGCTTGTCTCTCAGATCCTTAGTTGAGTTTGTGGGGCTAGCGCTTATGAAAAAAATCTTCTCATTTGTAAACTGAGAAAATCTGATCTGGAAATTGAGAGATAATAAGTGTAGAATCTCTACAATGCCATGCTTACAGGGTCACTTTCCAAAGGTAATGCAGCGATGTTTCTCTTGACTGTAGTATGGGGTGAAATGCCGCTCAGCCATAACTGCTTCCTTGATTTCAGTAGAATCATACACCTTCTCTTGATAGGGCTGAATTTCACCTATTCTCTTGCTGACACTTTTGAACAGAATTGTTTTCATTCTCTTTGGCTGCCTGAAACTCAGAGGATTTATACTACAGGCACACTGCATGCGTTTCTCTGTAGCCATGTGTCCATTTAGATCTTGCATCTTTTAAGAGAAACCCCTCCCTATTTTACTGTCTTTGTGGTTAGAAAACAACAGTCCTCCTTGGGCTCATGCTGGAGGCAAACACGTTCTTGTACTTCCCAATAACTCTATTACCTTGGATGGCTCCTGGTCTACTGATGACCAAGGAATTGTATCTTATCTGTGGATTCGGGATGGCCAAAGCCCAGCAGCTGGGGTAAGTGTTTTGAAAGTATTTAATTGGGGACAAAATCTGCCCTCTCTTACATGCATACAAGCACTTTGACTTCATGTACCGTGCTGGCAGTTGTGTCCCAGTCAGTCGCTGTAGTAAGGATTGGTATTAGTCTGGTTTTATTTCACAACTGTATTCATGAATGATACAAGGGGTAAATGGCACTTTAATTACATTTGTGGAGCATGCTCTGTTTGGAGGGATAGAGCAGTAAGGTTAGAGATGCGAAATACACTAGAGAGAGAGCTTAAAAATATGGTCACATGATAGTAAAATGAGATAAATCTGGGTAAAAAATACAAGCTAATGCACCGGAGGGGGGAATAACATGAAACCCAGATATTCAAAAAGGAGGAAGCTCATTGTAAAGCAAAAGGCTGATAAAGCCCAAGGAACTTGTAATGTGAGGTGATGACAAAGAAACCAATATGGTTTTGTCATAGACCAAAAGAGCTGATAATCTACTTCCATAGGACACAGGTGGAACTACCCCCAGAATGTTGAGTGTGGATAAGAGCTCTTCAGTATCACAAAGATGATGACAAATTAGCAGGAACTGGAGGAGGGAAGGGGAGGAAGAGGAGCAAAATGATTATGAATCAGAAGGGAGTCATTTATGTGGGAACATTAAAAGAACTGAATACGTTTAGCACAATAACAATACAGAGAGATAAGTCTGCATATATCTAAAAGGTATAAACATCCAAAGGAGAGGAATTGTTCAGAGTTCAAGGAGGTAGAACAAAGAATATTGGGATAAAATTGAGAAACAAAAATGTAGACCTACTCCTATATTTTTAAACAGATGTACATCTAAGTATGTCTGCCTTGAACACAAGTTTTCCTTTTACTAGCTTCATGAAAGGGGTGCACACTGCGTGGGCATGTACACCTCACTTAGGCTATGTCTGCTGTAACTGGAGGGGTAATTTGCAGTTTGTGGTGACGTACCCACACTATCTCTAATCTAGTTCGCTGCATCCTCACTGCTATTTTTAGAGTTGATTAGACTAAAATTAGCATGGGTATGTCTGTGCAAACTGTACATGACGGCTCCCAGTTGCAAATGGAGACCGAACCTAATTAACACTCACATACTTGCACTGGCCCATTGCAACCCCTGGCGATTCTGGGAAGGATTCTTTTGGGATGGACTCTGTTGTTTGCTTTTAAGGTCCGAGGGCAAGCGTTGTGCTGGATTCCCCTTGGATGACAATTGTTTAATCAAGACTGCATGTTTTTTCTAAAAGATCTGCTCTAGGAAGTATTTTGGAGAAGCTCCATGGTCTGTTACACAACAGCTCGGATTGGATGATCACAGTGACCCGTTCTGGCCCTGAAATCTATGGATCCACATTCTGCAGCCAGATGGATGTACAGCTTGCTAGCCTCAGCCCTCTCCAGAAATATAACCCTCTGCTGCTTTCTTTTTTTTGGGGGGGGACAGGATGTGATACATGGCTCAGATCATGAGGCGGTTCTGCAGTTAACCAATCTTGTGGAAGGTCTCTATACTTTTCACTTGAAAGTCACAGATGCTAAAGGAGATTCAGCTGTTGACACTGCTACAATTGAAGTGCGGCCTGGTATGATCATTAAAAAGTCCTCTATAAGCTGTGTGTATCTTCACATTGCTTTGCTTTGCTTTGCTTTGCTGTGGGCAGTCTCCTGTCAGGTTAAAAATCATGGGTCTGATTCTCCACCACTTGTTCAATGGGTGCAAAATACTGTTATGTAAGGTAGAAACTGTGTGTCTGCTGAATGCAGGACACCTGATAAAATCATTCCTATTCAAGTGAGTTTAACAGCAATCATTCATGCAAGTGTGCATATTACCACCAAGTTGACTGAGCCCCGATTAAAATATTAAAGTAGCAGGATCCTCTTTGTTTACCTTTTTTATCTTTAAGGCTTTAGGGTTCAAATAGGAATAGGTGTCACACATTTCCGTATACCGCTCTCCCGTAGAGGGGTGGCCGACTGACCTGACCCTCTCTGCCTAGCTAGGCCCCCAGGGCAGACCTGCCTCTCCAGGTATCCTGGCACAGCGCCTTCCTGGGCAACATGTGTGGTGGGCATACCGAATCATATGCTCCCCTGCTTCGATTTCTGCCAGGGTTCATACCGGACTGTGGCCGGCAGCAGCCGGGTAGTGGGAAGGGATGATATTGCAGAGCTTATCTCTTCCCCTTTCCTCCTCCCCCGCTCACCGCTCCTGTGTGGCTGGCAGCAGCTTGTCCCATCCTGCCTGTGCAGTGTCAAAAGGCAGGTTACATCTCCAGGCTGCTGCTGACCACCAACATAACTCAGCTGCTTCTTGTTCCCAGGCTGCAGCGTGGGCAGGAAAGGATTAAGCCATACGGCTGCATTGTGCACCGGGGCCCAGGGAACCTAAAGTCAGGGGCTTCAGCAAATCTGGCCAGAGAGGTGTCTCGGCAGAGGCGGGTGCCTACGGGATGGAGCAACCCTCCATTTCCTGGGAATAGGACCTGGGATGGGGTTGCTCCATCCCGTAGGCACCCTCCTCTGCCGAGCCACCACCTCGTGCCTGCCCGCACTCACCAACCACTGTAGCCTGTGCCAGCTAGAAGCAGTATGGGGGGACTGGGCCAAGCTGGCTGAGAGCCAGAATGCAGTGGTGGCTGTGCTGACACACCAGCAGGAGGAGCAGCCAGCCCATGCACTGCATCTTTGATCCTTGTACACCCACCCTTATTGTCAGTCACTGATGAGCAGGCAGCTGGCATGCAGGGATCTTGCCAGTACTGATGAGGGGGAGACTGAATATTTGTCTGTTTTTAGGAAAAAGTTAGGACACCTGCTACAGGGCTTAAATATGGGACTGTCCCTTTGAAAACAGGATGTCTGGTCACCCTAGTCTAATTATATCTCAATTCTCTGTTTACATGCTTTTGTGATACTATTTTACGCCTACTTTGCACAGGTGTAAATGCCCACAACTTTTTCAGTTAGTGGAGAATCAGGCCCCCAGGTTTTAAAAAATCACTTTCTTGACTATATTACAAGTAAAACCTTTGCTTTTTAAAACTGAAAGGCACATTTATATTACTTATTCTTCATTATTTGTTTCAGTTTTGCGTTTCAATCAGTTGGGACAATGCAATTAGATAAAGCACTTTTCTCTTTAGTCACTTACTGCTCAGTTACGATTCCTGCTCTCAGGGCCATGTTGCAATGTGGGGGTGAAAAAATGCTTCCACAGATTCTTCATTTGTTTATTATATGAAATGAAGTGTCTGTCTCTCTTTTTTCTTGGTTTTAAGGTTTTTTGTTTGTTTGTTTGGTTTTTTTTTAATAGAATTGAGTGGATAATTTTGTGGTGAAGACAACAAGGTGTGTATTTGGGAGATCTGAATACTAACTGGGGTTCTTCCATGGATTTCCTGTGCGATATCATTTGTGGTCAAGTCACTTTACCTCTATGCAATGTTTTATTCTGCATAGTCAGGATAATACTTACTGTGTCACTGGGTGGTTGTGAGGCTTGTGATGTTTGAAAAGATCCACAGAAGGGCAAAAATATCATTACAATATTTAACAAAACCCACATTATAAAGTCAGATTTGCTTAAAAATGTCTAACTTTTTTTCCCCAAATATGTATTCCTTCATTTAGATAGACTCTTGTAAAAATGTTCTGTCCCATGAGTGCTGGATTTAAGCACATATTAGTTGCAGCATTGAGGGAGTCTTTTAGGTCTGGAGAAGGTGAGATCAGCTTGTTGGTGTGAACTCACTCTCAGGCTTTTAAGCACTGAACTCAAGCACTTAACTGGGTCTGGCCTCTGTGCATGAGTGAGCCCTGCAGGACAGCTGATGAAGAGACTTACAGCATTAGCTGTAAAGTTTCATTGATTCTCATTCTTGTATGTAGACCCAGTGCTGGATTGTAACTAACTGGGGCACAGGGGAATGAGCTAGAAACTTAGTCTGGCATGCTTCAAAATTAACTAAAAGTCAAGAGAAGCGGGGGGAGTACCTGATTTACTAATCATTCCCTTCAGTCAGTACTGAAATATTTGTCAGTGTCTGAAAGTCAGTGCTCAGGTCTACACTGGCACTTTACAGCACTATAACTTTCTGGCTCCGGTTGTGAAAAAACACCCATCTAAGTGCAGTAAGTTACAGCACTGTAAAGTGCCAGTGTGAACCAGGCTAGAGTGCTGGGAGCCCCATGCCCAGTACTGTGAGCTGCTCCCCTCGCGGAGGTGGGGTGTTTTTTTAGCGCACTGAGAGAGAGGTGGTTTATGTGTAGAGCGCTCATTCTGTGGCTACACTTTCAGTTTAAAGCGCTGCTGTGGGAGAACTGTGGCAGCTGCCCGTTAAACTGCTGAGTGTAAACACAACCACTATGTGTTTGTTTTCTCAGACCCTAAAAAAAATGGCCTGGTGGAGTTGATTTTGCAAGTTGGAGTTGGCCAGCTGACTGAGCAACAAAAGGACACCCTGGTGAGACAACTAGCAGTGCTGCTGAACGTCTTGGATTCAGACATCAAAGTTCAGAAGATACAAGCCTATTCAGATTTAAGGTATGTAGCTGTCAGGATGTATGTGATTGTGGACATGACAGCTGCCCTGTGACAGCCTAAAAGGTACTAGCGGGTTGCATATGAGTGGTCACGTGTACAGGCACCTAGGGAAACTGCGGTAAATGCCCTCAGAGAGTCATTAAGGGGTATTGTGTGGTTTAACACACTCATTCTTTGTCTGGGCTGTTAGACTTTTCTGAGTTTCTTTTGGGTTGCAGAGAAGCTGCCCAAAAGAGGGTCAATTATCTGCCCACCTCTTCCAAATCTTGTAGTTCAAGGGGGAGTATTGGACTAGGACTTTCCCAGGTGAAAAGTGATGAAGCAGGGAGAGAGGCAGCCCAAGGCGCTAGCTTCTTGGGACAAGGCAGTTGAGCCTTACTAGAGATTTTTGCAAAAGGGAGCTCTCTAGGTGCCCTTTTTTGAACCAACTTTGTTCAAAGGAATAAGACAATGCATATACTTATAAATAAATAAGCTACACTGAGGCCAGATCTACACTAGAAACTTAGCTGGTTTAGCAGTGTCAGTCAGGGCTGTGTGGTGGGTTTTTTTTTTGTTTTTTGTGGGGTTTTTTGTTTTTGTTTTTACATTTCTATATCAGCAACAGCCTCTCTATGGGTGCGTCTAGACTACATGGCTCCGTCGACGGAGCCACGTAAATTGGTTTATTCAGCATAGTCAAAGAAGCGGGCATTTAAATAATCCCCGCTTCATTAAAATAAATATGGCCGCCGCACTGTGCCAACGATCAGCTGATCTGACACAGCGTGGCAGTCTAGACGCGGATCTGTTGGCTGGGGAAACCTTTGCCGACCGATCCTGTAAACCTCGTTTCACGAGGCATAAGGGATCGGTCGGCAAAGGCTTCCCCAGCCAACAGATCCGCGTCTAGATTGCCACGCTGTGTCGGATCAGCTGATCGTTGGCACAGTGCGGTGGCCATGTTTATTTTAATGAAGTGGGGATTATTTAAATCCCCGCTTCTTTGACTATACCGAATAAACTAATTTACGTGGCTCCGTCGACGGAGCCATGTAATCTAGACACACCCTATAGGTGCAGTTATGGTGACATATGTGCTTTTACCAATATGAATTATTATGCTTGAAGAACTGAGAGAAGCCGTACTGGCAGAATACCATAAACAGATTTTTCCTTTTAAAATGGCTTTTTCACTCACAGAATTTCATGGGTCTGCAGGATGGCAGCAGTTAGATTTGAAAGAGAATTTTTATTTTCAAAAGTAGTAAATGAACTTTGTGATTCTTCTCAACTCTGCCAAACTCATTTCAAGTGGCTTTTTGTGCCTGCTACGTGGAAGAGTAAAGAGAAGTTGAGAGAGCTTTCCCTGGAGCATGTGCTTTAGCAATATAGCAGTTTTTCTACAGGCAGTAATAATCCATGCGGCAGATCTATGGGGCTTAGGAAACTGGAACTAGAGAACCTCATTTTTTAAAAAAATTCCCTGCAGACGCTTCTTTCCCTCTGTTAGACAGAGATTGTATTTACTTATCTTGACCTCTTTATTTCATTTGCTGTCTTTGTCATTCCAAAAATTAGATGGAGTGAGGTGGACAGACCGAATAAGCAAATGTTCATTAAGTAAATGTAGTGTCTGTCCCAGGTCTCTGTGATCAAAGTTCCTTTTTGTCCCCTGCCCCCGACTCAAAACTGTGGTGTCCAGGTGCTGCTTTTTCCATAGCAGTATTGGAGATCTCATCTCCTGAGTAAGTGGAGAGCAGATGGTCACTGTGCATGCTCACTGTCTACCTGCTTCTGAGTAACGTGGAGAAGTATATACAGTGGATGCATTTGAGTGGCAGATTTAGAGAAGAAAGACTGGAAATTGTTGTACACAGCTGATCTTACTACAGATTTCTGTGTAGCTTGCACATAAGACCTGACAATATGGTTGATGGAATCAGTTGAGATGTCTTCCTAAATTAACTAATTGGTTTCTTAAAAAATCATTTTGGGCATGTAGAGCCCTATGTTCCTCCCAAAATGTAAAACCTATACTATTATCAAATGTAATAGTATCTCTACACTTTTAAATCCCAGGGCATGTCTCTACACTGCAGCGTTATTTCGAAATAACAGAGTGCACATCTACACAGCAAGCCTGTAATTTTGAAAAAACGGGCTTCTTACTCTGACTTCTGTAACCCTTTTTTCACGAGGAGTAAGGGAAGTCCAAGGAAGAGAGTCCTTCCTTCAACTTACTACAGTGTGGACAGCACCAAAAGCTAAGTTAAGGTATTTCGACTTCAGCTATGCAATTAATGTAGCTGAAGTTGCGTATCTTCACTTGACTTTAGCCTGCAGTGTAGATGTACCCCCCGTGACTAATTTCCAATTAAAGGATTCATTCCCCAAAAACCAAATCCTCCCACGCAACTGCAGCATAACATGGCATAAGGATTTTATGCTGGAGTGTCACACATTCATTGGTTCAACATTGGCTCTCTTAATTGCCAGTGTCCCTCAGCTGTGAACAACCACTCTCTCTCTATTGCCCTGATCCTGTTTCCTGCAGTGGGTTTTGGATTAGACCATAGATACTTATGGGAAGAGAGAAGGCTTTGCAGTGTGCCTGGAAGTTTAAAAAATCCAGACTTGGGAGGAAAGTGTGTGTCCTGCTCCCTCAACTTTTTCCCATGAAGCTGAGGTGCTAGAGAACTGTTATTGTTCCTGAACTGCACAGTAGTGCAACAGCTATGTCCCTCTGATGAATGTGGTTAACCCAGTGGCAGATTAAATAAAATATAGACACCAAAGAGACTGATTTTACATTTCTGATTTCCAGAATATGGGCTCTTGCAATCAAACTAAATCTCCATTTTGTTTCTGCGTTCTGTCTGCAGCACAGCGGTTATATTCTATGTGCAGAATGGGCATCCTTTCAAAGTAAGAAAGGCTTCAGATGTCACACGGATGCTGCATGTGCAGCTGCTGAAGGAGAAGGCTGACTTCCTGCTTTTTAAAGTTCTGCGGGTTGACACAGTTGGTATGTTCTGCCTGCTGATTCCTGTTTCTTGAAGTTTACATCCATCAGAATATTAATTCACGTAGGCAGCAAGGGAGCAGAATGTAGTGGCTTTCTCCCTGCACTGTTTTGCTTCAGTTTTCTGAAGGATGAGGCTTGAAATACCTGTTTATTTAGGACAGCCTTTTGCCAGTTTCTTGCTTTCCTTTTAAAGATAAAAGTGGCAAAGAGTATGATGGCTGTCAATCATTTTGTAAACTAAGGCTAATTTACTGTATACTAGGAAATGTACCATGGTGGGGAACTATGTTATAACACTATACTATCCCAGCTGAATTATAACATTGTTTGTTCTTCTCTGCGAATTGGACAAACCTTACTGGAACCTTACTGCTATAATGTAACATAGCATTTGTGTTATATCCCTAGTGCCTAGATGTTATGCTGTTCCCTAACAGGATTATAATTAATTCCTACCTCCCTCCAGGCCATCAAGGCCATCAGTTGTCTTACTGGTTGGACCTCTCTGGTCCGGCACCCTTGGGACCTGACCAGTCGCAAACGAGGGAATTTGCCAGACCAGAGGAGGTCCCCTGCTACTGGCTCCCCAGACTATTCTCCTTCCCTGCTGCCAGCCCCAGCCACATCCCTCCCCCTCCATGCCCCAGCCCTGCTATCAGGACTGCCATGTCTGCCACGTCTCTGGCCCTGGCTCCGCTAACGTGGTTGCTGTGCTTGCCACATCCCTGGCCCTGCTACTGGGACTGCTGTGGCCCCTGCTGTGCTACTGGGGCTCCAGAGCCAGCCCCAGCTCTGCTGGGCTCTGAGCCGCCAGCCTTTTTGCCATTGGGGCTCCCAGCCAGGACTCCCTGGTCCAGGAACACCTGTGGTCCTGCTGAACCGTGGATGTTCCTGGATGAGGGAGTCCCGGTTTTGGGAGGTCCATACCCCCAGGTGGTAAATATTGTAGTGTAGGCAGACCCCAAGTGTTTCTTCATAATCCAAGAGCTTTTCACAGTGATGGTTGGGCTTCCAAGCCAAGTTTCAAGTTTTAATTTGCCATAAAGTCTCAATGCTGCTGATAATTGGAACTCTGCAGGACACTGGGGCATTATAGAAAGGAATTTATCATTTACAACCCAAGGGGAGTTATGCTCAGGATCAGAATGCAAAGGGATAGATACAAGCTGTGGCTCTAAAATAATCATTGATGAATATGGTGTATTTTGCATTTCCTCTCTGAGGGGAAAAAAAGACAGTTGTTACACTATAACAATTAAGGGCTTTTTCCCACTTCAAAATAGAAAATTGGAGGTAAAATTTGCAAATTTGCCTTTATTTTTATTCACCTAAAAGACCAAAAAAATGCTGCAAGTTCTATGTATTTTGGACAGTAATTTATTGCTTAAAATGTAAAGTATATGAATGCCATGCCCTCGGGTTGTGATGGTATATTTCTTTCAGGCATTTGTATGATATTCATGATAGTAGTGTCTCAGCACATTAATATTTCTCTAGTACTCAGCTATTATGAAGACTATACCCCATTGAAATACCCAACAATACACAAAACTGAACTCCCTGACTCAGGTCACTCCCGGGAGTGTCAATTAACACCTTTGACTTGCTGACTAATTCAGACCCCCAGCAAATGACTGGAAGATTAGGAACCAGCAGTGATTCAGTTTATTAATAGCAATAAAAGCAATGGTTGGGGGGGGGAATATATATTTGTCTACCAGTGATGCATGGAAACACCTCAGTGAAATTCCTGCAGTTCAATTTCTAAGTGACCTTTTTGTTTGTTACCCTCTGCACTGGAGTTGTGGGCAAGAAAATGGGCCATGCATCACCCCTGCGTTAGGGTCTCAGCAGAGTGTGCATTACACGGTGCCCTTCTACACAGTAATTATTTTCACATTTGGTTTGTTCTTAGTCTGCCTCTTAAAATGCTCTGGACATGGTCACTGTGATCCCATCACAAAGCGTTGTATTTGCTATCAGTTATGGATGGAGAACTTGATCCAGCGTTACCTAACTGATGGAGAGAGTAACTGTGGTGAGTTTAGATGGCTTTGTGTGGTATGTCCCAAGAATGATTTCCCTTTTCTGTGTAGAGCAGTTCTATAAAGGTATCTATGAGTAGTACACATGCTGAAAGTGAATTAACAATACATACACCTGTCTTCCAGAACCAACCAACAAAACAAAGAAATGTAGTCATATGACATGAGAAGCAAGTCAGTCTGAGCATGATTCTGCAACTTGCAAAGCACTCTAGCCCAGTGGCTCTCAAACTTTCCGGACTACAACGAACCCCCTTCAGGAGTCTGATTTGTCTTGCCTACCCCCAACAAGTTTCACCTAACTTAAAAACTACTTGTTTACAAAATCAGATGTAAAATACAGACGTGTCACAGTACACTGTTATTGAAAAGATTGTTTTTACTTTGTCA
Organism: Pelochelys cantorii; assembly: GCA_032595735.1. Lineage (NCBI taxonomy): Eukaryota > Metazoa > Chordata > Testudines > Trionychidae > Pelochelys > Pelochelys cantorii. The sequence continues at coordinate 103,830,283 of CM064327.1, forward strand.
TTGTTACCATATACTTACAAATAAATCAATTGGAATATAAATATTGTACTTAGATTTCAGTGCATAGTATACAGAGCAATATAAACAAGTCATTGTATGAAATTTTAGTCTGTACTGACTTCAGTAGTGCTTTTTTATGTAGCCTGTTGTAAAACAAGACAAATGATTTGATGTGCCCCCTGGAAGATCTCTGTGTACGCCCACTGATACATGTACCCCTGGTTGAGAACCACTGTTCTAGCCTGATCCATCAAAACAGTTAGGCACTTGCTCATCTTGAAGCACACTAACAGTCTCATTGACATCCATAGGACTTCTTGTGTGCTTAGCTTAAAGCATGCGCGTAATTGCCAAATGGGATCCAAGTGCTCAGCACCTGGCAGGATTGACTTAGATGTAACAGCTTCTTTAAAGGGGAAATTATTTTCATGTAACAGGCAAGATTCAGAGAGGAAAAAAAGAGAGAAGTAAAGTTATTGTAAACCTTTATTACTTGGTAAAACTGTTGCTGAGAAAGTAGACTGAATTTTCTGGAATTCTTTCCCCCCTTGATTGTTTACTAAGACTTCTTTTCCCAAAAAGTTTGCTAGAATTCCATTTTGTAAGGTGCAAAATACCTCACTAGCACTGACTGCAGTCAGAGTTGAGGGCATTCAGCAACCTGCAGGACATCTCGCAGGCCTGGCACTTCCATGGGTGCTGTGACCCCATTTCTGGCATTAACAGTTACATGCAGAGAAGGAAGGAAGGAAGAATACGCCCCAGAGTTAGAGTTGTATGACTTGTGGAAATGGAGAAAATAAGGAAATTAATAATGACAGAAAATTAGGAGACTCTCTGATTGCCCAGCCCATCAATATTACACTCTGGAAAACATGCATGAAATTTTAAAGTGACTGAAAGCCTTCTAAATAATACTAGACATTGCCATTTTAAAATACTTTTTTTTTCAAATTTTGCATCGTGGTTTTAGGAGAAAAATATTAAAAATAGCTAAGTGTTACTTCTGGGACACTTGGGAATTATTTTGGGCCTGGTTGGATGGCTCCGTAGATAACCTTTCTATTGTACCTGCTGTTGCTTGGCAGTTTCTGATTTCCGCAGAGGTTCAGAGAAACAACACAGAGATAACACCTTCCCACTGCATGTTGGCAGATGTTTCATGTTTTAAAATGGTGGCCTAGAGGTTTTTAGCAGTTGCTACAAAATACTCATGTTTTTATATGAAACTGTCTTGTCAGTTAAAATCATGCCTTTTTTATTTGACCATCATTTTCTTACCTTACAGCTATTACAACTATCCCTGGAGAAAATACAGTTTAGTTGTCACTGGTTTATATTTTGTTGTTTGATGGGACTGTCAGTTCTTTGTTAGGCATACCCATTTGACACCCTAATGCTGTGGTTCTCAACTGGTGGTCCATGGTGACTTTTTCGGTGGTCCACAGGAACATTGTCCAAAGTCACACGGTGTGAGCAGGTGCTGCTGTTAGGCTGTTTTACGCCATGTTCACAAGTACGCGGCGCATCATCCGTAGCATCACCTAGGACGCAACCGCGTTGTGTTGCCACTAACTTCTGTCTGAGGCTCTGAGCATCAGCGTAGCTGCCGCCGTCGTGCTGAGCGGTTGCTGTGTCCTTTGCCCTGTGCTACATGTGCTGGAGGTGGTCCACGAAAATTTTTTGATTGGCCTGGTGGTCCGTGGACTGAAACGAGTTGAGAACCGCTGCCCTAATGGAAATCTCCTCTACTGTACTTAGTTTTTAATAGCCTTAATTTAATTAAATATTTCTAATAGCATTAGTTTAGCCGGAATAACAGTCCTAGTCTTCATATGGGAAAGTCACTCTTAAGTTGAGAAATACATTACTCCTCGGCCGTCTGATTAATTTTTATAGGATTGCTATCAGAAACTGGACCCATGTGTTCTAGCAGAAATCCAAATAAATAAAAATAGCACAGTGGTACCCAATCCTAAGTGCTGCTGCAGTTAATAATAATAATAATAATGAATAATAGTAATACCCTAAAAAGTGACTCTAAAGATTAGCTCGTTGGGCTTCATATTTTTTGTCTCCCTGATCCCATATGATGATTTTTCAGTTTCTTCATAAGAAGGTATCCTTTTTCTAACAGCACACTGTCACCAAACAGCTCCCCTGTCAGAGCTGCACTGTGCAGCTCGTGCATAGAGGTTCACACCTCCCTGGAGTGAGATGCCACGCTGGAAAGAACCCAGTTTGACTTTCAGATCTCAGGCTAACTTTGCTGGGCTGGCAAGGGGCGGGGTTTACATCTCAGCAATGATAATTAGGGACCATTGTGATGTCATTTTTACAGATTCCCTTCTAAGAGAACTACTCTCAATTTCCAATCAGACTAAAGAAAAATGAAGCACACTCTCTGCATCTTGGGATCAGTTATTAAAGCCGTGACATTTGTGATTCCTTTGCACATTGCTCTCTTGTTTTATGTTCTAGAATGGAGCATACTCTACGTGATGGTATCCACTTTCATTCTGATTGTGCTCTTGGTGGGCTTAGCATGGCTCTGCATCTGCTGCTGCAAAAGGTACGTGTGGGGTAAACGTGACGTTGCTGAACTCTGTCAAACCAATATGGTCAGCTTTTCAGCATTAAACCACTCTGCTCTTCTCAAACGCAACTGTCCTCTGGAAATATTTTTTTCTGTCTTTCGAATTTATATACTTGTCCAATGAAAAAGTAGTATCTGTCCTTTGCCTGTGTTGTTCCTTGACACTCTTTAAAAAAAAAAATTATAAAAAGAGACTACTGCTGGAACCTCTCCACCTATAATTAACGTATATCCCAGCCCAACATCTGAAAATACATTTAAGATCTTTACAATCTTCTCTCTAGAGCAGGGGTGGGCAAAAGGGCCTCTGCAGGCTGGATCTGAGCTGCAGAGGCCTTGCCTCTCCCCCGCCCCCAGGCCAATTAGGGCCTGGGGGTGGGGGAAGCACACGAAGTGCATGAAGCACTTTGAAGTGCTGCGCACTCTTGGCAGGGGGGGAGGAGGCTTCATGTGCTCCCCCGCCCCCAAGCCCTGATTGGTCTGTGGGTGGGAGGAGTGAGCGAAGTTCCTTCCACCCTACCCCCGCCCTGCGAGGAGCGCGTGGCCCTTCAAAGTGCTACATGCTCCTGGCAGGGTGGTGAAAACTTCCCACGCTCCCAGCCAATTGGAGCTTGGGGGCGGGGAAGCGCACAAAGTTTCCTCCACCCTGCTAGGAGCACGTGGCACTTGTCTAAATGCCGCGCGCTCCTGGCAGGGCAGGGGCAGGCGGAGGAAGTTTCGTGCACTCCCCCACCCCTAAGCTCTGATTAGCCTGGGGGCAAGGAGCGTGCAAAGCCTCATGCCGTGCACTCCTTGTAGGGCGGAGGAAACTTTGTGCACTCCTCCCGCCCCCAGACCAACCAGGGCTTGGGGATGGGGGAGCATGTGAAGTCTCCTCCCGCCCTACCAGGAGCACACAACACTTCAAAGTGCTATATTCTCCTGACAGGGCAGAGGAAACATTGTGCACTTCCCCCACCCCCAGACCCTAATTGGCCAGAGGGTGGGGGAGCATGCAAAGCCTCTTCCGGCCCTGCCAGGGGCATGGGTGCTTAGTGGGAAGGGAGGGGGAAGCTCGGAAGCATTCTGGCCCCATCCCTTCTGTTTTAGGCCCTGCCTCTTCTGCCCCCCAAAATTATTGCCCACCGTCATCTTTGTCACACACCAAGATGAAGCTGTATGTCCTGGAGATCACTTAACTAGGGAGTTCTGGAGGGAATGAAACTCTAAAGCAGAGATGACCTCCTGGAAAATGGACATAGCTCGGCAGGCTGGGTCTGGCTTAGGTCCAGGGAAACTAGTCTGTACTTTGTATGCTAACGCTGTGTGTACCAGGAGTCTCTCTCTGTTACCAGCTTTTTTTTTTTTTTTTTTGTCTGCCTCAATATACTTTGTCTGATCTCAGGTGTGTCTTCACTGCACAGACTACACTGATTTCGCTACATCAGCGTTGCTATGCCAACAGAAACTCAGTGTGTAAAGCAGCCTACTTGTATGGAAGGGATTTTTTTCCATTCATGTAGGAACTGCAGCAGCTATGAATGACAGTAGCTATGGAGACAGAAGTATTCTTCCGTCCACATACCTGCATCTGCACTGAGGGATAGGTTAAAATAGCTGAAGTGGTTCAGGGAAAGTTTTTATTCTCACCCCTCACTGAGGTGGCTCTGATGACCTAGCTTTTCAGCGTAAATCACGTGTCAGCAAGACCATCAGTAGTTCTCTCCCAAGGAAAACATGTTTTTTCTATTTGGTTCTCGCTGGCGCTAGTCATTGGAGTGCGTGTTTTGTTGCTTATCAGACAATCCAACAGAGAGACAGTTTGTTTAGATGAAACAAAAAAATGAGTTGTTTGGGTGTTTAATCTTCCCCACAATGATGTTTTGGTGAGACACACAGGATGTTGGTTGAAAAGCCGTCCCTCTTGGACTACTCTCTCTGACATAGGGGTTGCCTGTGTTGAACATTCCAGACTGGCATGTGGCAGGAACTGGGGTAACTCTTGCCTGGCACCGGGGCTCAGCTGCCTTGTGACTCTGTCCTCACTTGCCTTGGACTCTACAGAGGGCATCTGACTGGTCCAGACAGAGATATGGAGAGAAGGGGTAGGGACTGTGGAGGGGATACGGGGTAGGAGATATTCTTGGCCCCTAAGGCATTTATAAGAAAAAGATGTATGTGTATAAAAAGATGTATGTGTACTGTGCATGAAAACTTCATTTACTGGTGTCACTATACTTTTAGCAGAAAGAGGACAAAAATAAGAAAGAAAACCAAATACACCATCCTAGATAACATAGATGACCAGGAGAGGATGGAGCTAAGGCCCAAATATGGTAAGATTTATTTTTAATTGGGATCTTTTTAGCAGTTGATCATTAAACTCCTATGTTTTTAGAAAGTTCTCTTCTACACACACTTTAAAAGAAAACATGAAAACAAGCTTTTTATGTTACAAAGTTAAAACTGCTTTTTCAAGCTTATGCACAGCAATGTTGCATGGCCCAAATATGTCCCACTTAATTTCATTAGGCTTTAATTATTCCCCTAGTTAACAGCTTCCATTCACAATGAAAGAATTTTGATTTCCCTCTAATGGGGGGAAATTTCAAGTCCAATGGAGGAAAACTTCCTGAACAGCAGCATCCTAAAAACTAACAAGTTTGCCCAGGAGCACAGACTTTTCATGGTCAGTTGGATCAATCATAGAGCTGTCTTTGTGGATAGATTTAATTGGCTGATTTAAGCTGTTAGAAATGACTGTGCTGCATGATGAGGTGCTTTAAATGAATTGAGCATGTGCAGTTAAACAGAAGCAGGAGAAGACACGAGGTGGAAGCCACTCAGTATCAATGGGAGAAGCTCCATTGGCGTATCTGGCCCCCCAATATTTAGTGTTTACTTGTATAGTTGTTAATATGGATAGTGGTCTGAATAGTTACTCTCAGAGGCAGGGTAGCACAGTATCACTGATGTTGCGCAATGCTACCCAAGAGACAGGTTACTAAATTTAAAAATAAAACTTTCCAGAGAACCTTTTGGCTTGATTGTTTATTTTCAGGTATAAAACACAGAAGTACGGAACACAATTCCAGTCTGATGGTTTCAGAATCTGAGTTCGACAGCGACCAGGACACTATCTTTAGCAGAGAAAAGGTCGAAAGAGAGAATCCAAAGAGCATCATGAATGGGTCCGTCAAAAATGGAGTTTCCTTCAACTACAGCTTGAAAGACAGATAATTGAATGAGTGTAAAATGAAAAGATGTGCTGATCTGACACACCAAGAAAGAGTTGATCCACCTTTTGTTTTTCAAAATCAAAAGCTTCCTAAAATATATTCTGACAGTGGGTGAAGTAAATTTCCAGTGCCATGGAGGGGGGATTAAACAAACAACTAACTCTTGTCATTGGTGTAAGAAGTACATTTAATTGCTCGTTTACTCTGTGCTGAATATTTATGCATAAATTTCAGCAGACATTTTCCCTATAGTAGACAGATGAATCACTGCTGTGACCCCAGTCAGGAGTGTTATGTTACTAACAATGGTGCCTGAGGCTGTGAGCTATATTCTGGTTGTGTCTTTACTTTGTTTCTGTTACTTGGAGCTCTGTTACATTATGTTATGTATCTAATGTAAAACAGTAAAAGCCAGTATTCAGAGTTTCCCTGTTACCTGCAAAAAGCAGAGTTTGGCTACAAGCTCCATCTTCATATACAGTTCTTAAGTTGAATACAAAAAGGGGAAAGTTCATAGGGTAGCATTTTTAGTACACAGTATTTATCTTTATGCCCTGCTTTGACTGGTTTTTAAGGTAGCACGCATAAGGTGAAAATGATTCTGTTTAAGGGACATTTATTTAGCAGTTTCACTTAATCAGCTGCAAGCTAATGTGATACAAATGTATCCTTTTGCTTGAATATTAGGGGTCATCTTGTTTACTTTTAGTTCAAGGTTTGGCTCTCTTGGGCTAGGGGGGAGGGCAAGACTGTCTTGACTTTTGAGTTCCTGTTCATAATTATTGTTCAGCACCCAGAAATTATTGCTCCATCACCTCCCTGAAATCTGCATAAGGGGACCCAGTTTATACGTAGACTTCATTTGTTCATGGCTACAGTGGTGGGAGAGACCGACCTTTTCAGCTGAACTTCAGTACCTGGAAAGTTAATGGAGTAAATAAGCAATTTGCCAAGACCTTGAACAACATAAAGGTGGCAAGTAACAGTATGAATTTGTCAAGAACAAATGGTGTCAAACCAACTCACCATCTTTTCTTTGACAGGGTACCAAGCTTTGTGAATAGGGAAAGTGATAGATGTGGCATATCTAGACTTTAGGAAGGCTTTTTGTCTCACATGACCTTTTCATAAATAAGCTAGGGATATACAGCCTACATGGTGCTACTGTAAGGTGGGTGCATAACTAGTTGGGAAAGTGTTCTCAAATAGTAGTTAGCTGGGTTCACAGTCAAGCTGAAAGGGCATATTGAGAGTGGTCCTGCAGGGATCAGTTCTGGATCCGGTTCTGTTCAATATCTTCATCAGTGAAGATAATAGCATAGAGTACACTTACGAAGTTTGCAGAGGATACCAGGCTGAGAGGTTGAAAGTGCTTTGGAGGATAGGATTAAAATTTAAAAATGATCTGGGTAAAGTAGAGAAATGATCTGAAGTAAATAGGATGAAATTGAATAAGGATACATATAAAGTACTCTTCTTAGGAAGGAACAATTGATTTGCCCACATACAAAATAGGAAATGCCTAAGAAATAAAAAGGAGTACTGCAGGAAAGGATCTAGAAATCATAGTAGATCACAAGCTAAATGAGTCAACAGTGTAACACTGTCACAAAAAGAGCAAACATCATTTGGGATGCATTAACAGGCATGTTGTAAGCAAGACATGAAAAGTAATTCTTCCGCCTATCTCCATGCTAATTAGGCCTCAACTGGAGTATTGTTCCAGTTCTGGGTGCTACATTTCAGGCAAGATGTGGACAAATTGGAGAGGATCCAGAGAAGAGCAACAAAAGGGATTAAAGATCTAGAAAACATGACCTATGAGGGAAGATTGAAAGAATTGGGTTTGTTAGTCTGAAGAAGAGAAGATACCATGAGAGGGGACATATCAGTTTTCAAGTGCATAAAAGATTGTTATAGAGAGGAGAAAGAAAAATGGTTCTTGTTAACTCCTGATGATAGGACAAGAAACAATGGGCTTAAATTGCAGCAAGGATGGTTTGTCAGACATTGGGAAAAACTTCCTGTCAGGAGGGTTAAGCCTTAGCTGGTTGTGGAATCTCCAGTGATGGAGGTTAACAGCAGGTTAGACAAAGACCTCTCAGGGATAATAGTCTTGCCTTGAGTGCAGGGGACTGGACTAGGGCAGTGGCTATCCACTTCTTGAAGCGGGGGGAAGGCTGAGCTAGGGGAAGGGTATGTCCTGTGCTATGGAACCTCCCATTCTGGATTGTTTTGGAGACCGTGATGAAGGAAGCCTGAGTAGTGTGGTATCAGTGGAGGTTTGGAGGCACAGGGTGTCTGGGTGCTTCTGGGAGTGGAATCCCATAGATCAAACACCACAGGATTTGGTACAGATCCTAGGGGGGAACAGTCTGTTTATTTCTGCCCATGATGAAAACTGACCATTTATTCTCATCTTTTTGTTTCTGATCCTGTAACCAGTTACTGATCCATAGCAGGATCTTCTCTTACCCCATGACTTCTCGGGCTTTGTCTACACTACAAGATTTTGTTGTCAAAAACTGCCTTTTTGGCGACAAAAAAGTGAGAGAGTATACATTGCAATGCAACTCTTGTCCAGAAAAACACCTAGTTTTAATGACAAAAAACTTCCACCCGTAGGAGGTACTTTTTTCTTTTCCTTTATTGTCAACAAAGAGCCACTGTAGACTCTGTTTATTTTGTCGACAGAACTAGCTTCTGCCAGTGTCCCACACTGCCTGCCCTGATGGCTCTGCTCAGTGTTTTGATCTCGGCTGCCTACAGGCATGTGTTCCTCCCCTTTCAAAGCTCTGGGAAGTATCTGACAGCTGAGTGAGCTGCTCCATTTGGGGAACAAAGAGCAAATCATTGGACTGCTCCTGTTTAGCCCTGTATTAGGAACACAGTGGTAGGTAGATTGCTGCTGCAGGGCGAGGGGGACAGGGTGTCTGTGCTGATTGACATTCCTCACAGAGCTACTCTTGGGTGCCTCTCCCAGCAGCTGAGGAGGCCATGGGAGTTGTGCAGGGATTAGCTCCGCTGTTCCATAACATTGCACTATGGGAAACAAATGCATGGTGCATTATATGTACCCTCTAGCAACTTCTTTTTGTTGACTTTTGGGTGTTGACATAAGTTTTGTTGACACAACCTGGTAGCGTAGGCATACCCTTCGTTTCCATCAGAGCTTTTGGTGAGGGACCTTGTCAAAGGCTGTCTTAAAAATCCAACTACATTATATCCACTGGATCTCCCATATTCACGTTTGTTGATACCTCCGAATGCTAACCGATTGATAAGAGGTATGACTTGCCTTTACCAAAAGTCTGTTATCTCTTCCATAACAAATCATGCTCATGTGCCTGATATTATTATTATTATTATTATTTTTTTTTTTTTTTTACACTATAGTTTCTACCAGTTTGCCTGGTAGTGCCATGAGGCTCATTGGTCAGTATCTTCTTGGGAGCCTTTTGTTTAAGTATCCAGTCAGCAGGTACAGAGTTTTGTTTTCAGTGACAGGTTCCATACTACTTTTGGTTCCGCAATTTCATATTTGAGTTCCTTCAGAACTCTTGGGTAAATACCTGCTAGTCCTGGTGACTTATTACCATTTATCTTCTATTGACACATCACTGTGGGATAGTACTTCAGATTTGTTGTCCAAAAACAGTAGTTCTAGTCCTTATTGTCCCCATAACCTCTGCAGTGAAAATCGAGACAAAGAATTCATTTAGCTTTTCTGCAATGGCCTTGTCTTCCCTGAGTGTTCCTTTAACATCTTGGTCATCTATCATCTGTTATCTGTTTAGAAGGCTTCCTACTTCTGGTGTACTTTCAAACATCCTCCTTACTGTTAGTCTTTTGTCTTTAGCAAGTTGCTTCTCAAATCCTTTTGTGGCCTGCCGCATACTTGAAGCCGTAATCTGCCAGAGTTTGTGGCACCTTCCTATTATCTTCACTAGGATTAGATGTTCAAAGTTTAAATAAAGTCTTTTTGCCTCTATTGACCTGCACTGCTCTGCTGTGTAGCAATGGTGACATTCTTTTGGTCCTCATACTATTTTTTTCAGATTTGTGGCATAGATTTAGCTTGAGCCTCTGTTGTGGTGTTTTTAAATAGCCCCCATTCTGCTGCCAGGCCTTTGGCCCTTGCGACGGTGCCTTTTGACTTTCATCTAACAAGCATGCTTATTTTTGTGTAGTTCCACTTTTGAAAGTTAAATGTTAATACCTTTCTGGCTCTGAGAATTTGTGATGTGATATCAGTGGTCCTTAAGTCTAGCATGACTCTCTTGTGAGGCATTCAGGATTGAATATAGCAAGTGCCAGACTTTGAATCATTGTAATTTTTATTTATGACCATACTGAATTCTTGGAGTCTTTGCCCAGGCAATACCCAGAACTGGGAGGGCTAGGCTATTAACTAGGAGGGTTGAATGCATGGGTGGAATTGAGTGAAATCTGCCTGTTTTTATGGACTGTGCTGGGCTTGGAGCACTCCAGGTCCTTTTTGACAGACAAAATACAAATATTAAAAATGCCCCAGGATGCTGGGGACTACTCAGAAAATTCTACTATGTACTTCCTGTACAAGCAGCTAAGGGTTGAGATGCTAATGCTCTACACGAAAGCATCAATATTGTGGGAAGGACAAGCATGGCAATTCTATTCTTATGCGCATCCCTTCAAAGTTAAGCCCCGAGTACAGTTGATATATAGAAGATTCTCATATTCATTGCTGTAAGAGGCATTTAATTAATCCACACTAATTGTTGCAGTTTGGGGACATCTGTACTTACAGAACATAAAACTACACCCCTATAAGCAAATCAAAACCCTTTTTTCACCGTGGCAGAGGAAGTGCTACTGCAGTACGATGTGAAATTTAGCTGGACATGTCTGACAAGAACAGGAAGAGCAAAGCCTCTCTTCTCATTCAGTCACCATATTAACTGAGTTGTTGCTGTTATTAACTGTTGTCTGACAATCATGACCAAGTTGCATTTGACAAGATGCATACTTGTTTCATACTTGTCAGATGGGTGAGGACAACCTCTTTGTCACCTGTACCAGATAAGAGCTGTAGTCGAGGGACCCACCCCTTGCTCTGTGTTGCCAAACATGCTTGCCTATGGGATGTTAATTTTATTTTATTCAGTCGTTTCAGGTCAAGCTGAAGTGCGTACACCCATGCAGGGGGAGTTGTGTGCAAAGGGTTAACAGCACAGTGTGTATTACCCTTCAGAGTAGGTAAAAAATGCTACAATTTAACTTTCCTCAGACAACTCACAAGTCAAAACCTTTAAGGACCCCCATGTAAGCAGAGTTCCTGCTAAAATTCATAGGCATACTGCCTGCATATCACGTGCGGATTTTGGTCTTTGAGATGTTGGGAAGATAAGAGACTACATTATAGTGATCTTCAGTTTTTGGGGGCTGATGGTATGGAGAAAATGACAACTATCACCCCCTGGAGAATGTATGGAACCCTGGAGAGAGAGAGATATGAAGTGTAAGCACCCCTCTGCAAGAAGAGGGAGTGGAATAAGGAAGTGTGGAAGGGAGGTCCTAAGGGATAAGAGTTATACTTTAGGGTTCTGGAGACAGCTCAGTGTCAGATCCAGGTGTAGGAAGGGAGAAGCCAAAGGTTTGAAACTGATAGTACTTAAAATGAGAATCTATTTCCCTGTAGCATAGGTAATGAATTAAGTACAGCTTAGCCACAAGTTGGTATTTTACCTTGGTACAGAAGCATTGCACTCTGCATTTCGGGGTGTGAGCTATTGCAGACATTCTAACAGGAATCGGTCTCTAGAAAATGTTAAGGGTTGCAAACAATAATATATTCTAACTGGAACCATTTCTGAAGTGGTCCTATTAAATTTATGTATTCCTTCTAATAAAGATTTCTCTCTTTTATGAGGCTCAATCATGTGTCTTCTTGTGGATGTTGCATTCTTCTGTATGCGGCTCTGTCATGTCAGATGTTCAACTCTGATGTCAGAACAGTGTAGTAAAAATAAAGATATGCTTTAGCTTTTCTGTTCATACCACAAACTATAATACCCTTCTTTGCTTCTATTTCCATGAAAGGTAGGAATGAGTTCAGTATATTGAAGAGGAGGACAAAAAAGACACACTCAAATAATAATTGCAGCTCTCAGAATGCAAATAACTAGGTGTTTTGTGTGTGTGTGTGTGGTAGTGGTGTGGTTTGTTTTGTTTTGGTTTCCTGGCAATTACATCATAATGGGGAGGAGGGAAGGAGAAATGTTTTTGGGTCAGCCTGCCAGGGAATTGTAATAAAGATTTCATTTTGTTAGACTGAACATTTTAGGGGTGGAGGGAGCAGCAGAATGTTTACACTTTTAATAAAACTAAAAAACACTTCAAATAAAATGCTATACTAGCTATTTAAATATAACCTGCTTTCTTTTTCACAAGCTAAGTATTGTTATTGCAGAGTGCCCTTCTCAAATAAATGGAATAGCCCAACTCTGCAATACCTTTTCCACGGACATGTGGATAGAAGAAGTAGCACTATGCCATCTTGTAAGTAAGAAGAATCAGTAATACATCCTAAGTGTTCTGTATAGCTGCATGGGTTATAGCTTTCAGAACTGTAGTACATTGAAAAAAAGCATAAGCCTGCTTTTCTATTTCCTCACATACTAGGCATTTCCAACTCTTCCAGCAGTTCTGTACTAGGGAGCCAGCTGCAATAGTTTTTTTTCCTCATCCTACCTTTGGAAAGTGACTTAGATCAAATTTGTTTACAAGTAAAATGTCCTATTTGCCTGTTGTGTAAATTCAGTCTGAAATCTGAAAATCAAGCCAAGCTTTCCTTTTCCATATACTGTCACGTTTAAAAAAAAAAAAAAAAAAAATACTGTGGGCCCTATTGTGCTTTCATTTACGCTCCAGGCCATCTCCATTGTTGTCAATGACGATACGCATGCAGTTAATTGCATTCCATAGGGTTGCATTTGCTCCTGTGCCTATAACTTAACAATTCTGATGAACAGAAAGGAGTAAGACAGCTTTGCCCGAGCTGCTGTATCTTTGCAGCACTAAAAAGAGTAAATAAATCCTCCACTCCTTTCATTCACTACAGCAGGCAGTTATGATGAATACACATTGGCTATGTCTACACTCGCGGCTTCTTGTGCAAGAATCTGCAGAGCATCCACACTGCCCACCCACTCCTGCACAAGGGAAATTTACAGTATGGTGTGGTAAGAGAGGGCTTCTTGCACAAGCGCTGCGCTCTTTTTTTTATCAGGTGTAAGCCCTCTTGCGCAGGAGGGCAGTGTGGACGCTTGGCAGGGCTTTCTTGCGCAAGAAAGCCCTATGGCTAAAATGGCCATCAGAGCTTTCTTGTGCAAGAGAGCATCCACACTGCCATGGGTGCTCTTGCACAAAAGCACAGCTCGCCCATGGCAGTGTGGACGTTTTCTTGCGCAAGACTTCTTGCACAAGAACCCTTGCGCAAGATGTTCTTATGCAAGAAGCCCCCAGTGTAGACATAGCCATTGGGAACAGCACTGCTCGGTAAGAAGGAACTACTGTACTTTTACAGTTGCAATTCAGAGCAGAACTGTACTTTCACCTCCCAATATGCTCAAGTCATCAAGACTGCATGACCTGATCAAGTCCTTTACCTTACCAAAGTTTCCAGGAAAAGGGATCTTGTATGAGATGCTACAAATAAAAGCTAAACTACCTTCTTTGTATGCCCTACTTAATTCTCTATGAAGTTTGTTGTCCAAACATTTCAGCTGAGGAAGAACTGGAATGTACCTTATGATGTTAAGGCTAGGGTCAAAGTCATTTCCAAGTGCTACCCTAAATGGAAATGGCCATTATAAGATGGAAGAATATCCCAGTGCCAAGTCAATGATTACTAAGAGCTCCTTACTCAAGGGATTGCATGTTTTCTCACCTGGAACAGTTTAACAATGGGATGAAGAAACATACCATAGCATAACGTACTGGTAGCCTCGCAGATAAGCCCATTAGAGAATTGAACAAAACTAAATTTTAGAAACTAAAATGTGTGCCAAGGCAGAGGGCAGATTTTCCAAGTTTTCTTAAGAAGTGAATATATAGCAGAGCAAGCTACTTTACTTGCGTAAGATACTTGTACATCTCACTGGGGTGAAGGAAAAAAAAATCAAAGTGCTACTTCTTTCTCCAAGCAGGATAAATGTTCTGACAGCTACTAGGCAAATTTTACACATTAATGACTGCAGATGCATTTACTACTGAAACACATGCTGAATGCCACACTATGTATAGCAATGCACTGTTTTATTGCCTTTGCAGGACCAATTTTCTGAGATGCTTTAGTTCAATTGAACTAAAGCAAGTGAAGGAAGCTCTTGATGCGAAGTTGGTCAGGTGTGCATATTGGTAGGAAAATGCATTACTTACTGAAAAAGCATTCCTACAGTGGTCAGAAATGTTCTTGTACCCACTTGGGAGAAAAACTATGCAAAAAGCCTAAAAAAACCACTGTCTGTCATATCTATTCTGAAAGGTCCATCATCCTGATTTAAGAATACTTGATATTATCAGTTGCCTAGCATGTGGGCTATGAAGAGACTTTATTATGTACTGCTTGTAAAATGCTTGAAGATGTTCAAATGAAAGACAACTGTGCAAATCATTATCTTTCAAAGTGATGTAACTCAAATTCAAGAGATTGCCGTGTGGTGGTCTAAACTCCAACACCTCCTGTTGAATATACACAGCAAGCAAAAACAGTGGAAGACATGCAAATCTGCAGAACCTGTACTTAAAACAGCAATTGATTAACAGCCTAATTGACAATCAGTTTAGCACACGAATGTCTGCTTCACAGCTGGTAGATATTTATTACTTAAACAGTTAAGTCTTTGCTAAGTATGCATTATTTGAACACTCCCATACATTACATTAGAAAAAGCTAGATAAACTAATACACCAACTGAATTCTAAGAATTCAAGTATCAGTATGTCTTTTATTAAAGGATCACAGTTTTTGCTAAGAGTACAACATCTGTAGGAAAGATCAATCTGTGCTCTTTGATATCGATGTTATCTAGACAAACACACACAGGCAAACATAGGAATCCAGGCATGGAGGAAAACTTGACAAATATTTTTTTCAAGGTAAAGTTATGCAACAAAAGTTTGTGCTTCCTAGACACAGTTAAAAAATATCTTGTGCTCGGTAAACTGTAAAAATTTACTAAAGTTTTGTTTAATTTTATTCACGGAAGAAAATTCACTCATAAAACATGACACCCAGATTTTAAGACAAACAGTGTTGCATCTGTCATGGGGGCAACTGGTCAGAACAGTACAATTGAAGTGACAGATAGGCCCACCTGCTTAAGATACTTCTAAAAGTGCCTGTGTGCTTGCTTTATACAAGCAATAGCACTTTGGAATGGGTGTAGCGTGACAGTACTGGCTGTCTGCAACACACTCTGCTGAATAAGAAATGGATAAGAAAAATATTTTGTTTTAGCTGCTCTACTTTCATATAAGCCATAACACAATGCTCTCAAAAATCAGGGCATTATATATGTTTACCTGCAAGAGTTTAAAACTGGTTAATATAAACAAGTCATCTGTGTTCTTATTAACCCCAAAAGCACACACTGCTGTTGATAAAGTACCTTAATTTGTGTATGTATTGTATTTGGGACTTCTGTAAGGGCAATGAGTGTCCTTTCCAAATCCCTTTTGTGGCATCACTTCACCACAATGCACTCATGCATTTTACCCTGGCAATAAAAAATGAGCTCCAGTCACACTTAGGCTACGTCTACACTGCAGGCTTCTTGCGCAAGAACTGTTTTGTGCAAAAGGTCTTCCACAAGAGTGCATCCACACTGCCATGTGCTCTTGCGCAAGAAAGCTCTGATGGTCATTTTAGCCATAGGGGTTTCTTGCGCAAGAAATTAATGTTGCCTGTCTACATTGCCTTCTTCTGGAAGAGCTCTTGCGCAAGAGGGCTTATTCCTCGTGGGGAGAGAAAACTTTTCCGGAAGAAACCCTGTTTTCCAACACTGTGCTGTAACTTTACTTGTGCAAGAACACGTGTGCAGTGTAGATACTCTGCAAGTTCTTCCGCAAAAAGCCTGCAGTGTAGACGTAACCTTAGAGTAATACAAAAATCATCTAAACATGTAAAATGTTGAGTAGCAATCAACACTACTCTGTGTGCGCATACATTTCTTCTTATCTTAGGCAATTGTATTCAATTAAACCATTTGATAAGGTACATTCAAATAGTATAGATGAGAGAGACAGGTTGGCTCACTTTCACTCGGTAATTTAATGTAAAAAAGTCTGGCTATATAGGAGTTAGCACTTTCATTTATGGTTAACTTCTACTTCACCCCTCCAGTTTAAAGTTTTCTATAGGATGTTCCAAGGAAGATTCGTTTAGTGAATAAAGTGCTTATTTTAAGTCACAAGAATGTTAATACACCATCATTTGCTTCATACTAAAGAACTGTTACATCATCTTTTAATGATGCTTTCAACTGGGCTACACCGAGTAATGGGGTGATGTAAAAAGGCTGACTCTAAAGACCTATACTGTCCTTAATACTTTGTAAATTAGATGTGTTTAAGTCCCACTCCGACAGACATCTGCCAGTCCAGACCCTGGTGGCATTCACGGCCAAAGCCTAGGAAGAGTACAGCCTGATGAGTCTCGGTCACTGAGGAAGCTGAAGTAGCTGGTAGGGGAAAGGTCTCCTTGACGTCAGTTGGCAACACTGACCCTGATGACCATCCTCTTCCCTTTCCCATATAGGGTCATATTGGTCTTACACAGGGGAATGAATGGATCTATATTGTCATGTAGAGCTCATTTGCATGATTCCTCTCTACATCAGTTTGGCAGAATGTCCCTGCAATATGCATAAAGCCCGCTCCGGCTATATACACTAAGCTAGCTGTTCCCCAAGATCCATTGACTCATTGTGCAACCAGTTATACAGACTGCTGGGATGTACCCAGCCTGTGCTACCATGGAAATAAGGTCTGTATCTGTTCCCCAAACTATTAAGTTTCTTGGCATAAGTTAGGACCTCTTTGCACTGGAGAGGCTCAAAGCTGCAATGGCAGGTAGTGTTGCAATCAACACTAACTACTGACACAGCTGTGGACTAGCAGTTCCAGCCATTACTATCAATTCCTCTCCTTCATCGGCACCACATTATTTTCATTAAACTTTTCATGAGAAATGATCTGAAGAAGTCCTACCCCCACCTAGGTGAGCTGAGAATTAAGTGCATATTTGGTACAAAACCATACAGAATAAGCTATCCTCCCCATTTCCACCTGCTACATCAATGCATGAATATTAGGAGAGACAGCAGGAAAAATAAAAATCTGTCTCCTCCAGAACAGACATTATGATGTTCATTGTGCACAGATTTCCAAATCCTTCCTAGTTACAGAGAATAACTCAAACAACATAAGCTATTCATCCCTCCCTGCTCTCCCCACCACCTGAGGCACTCATATATTGGGTATTAATTAAAACTATGTAACTAGTAGTATTTGTGTTTTACAAACATCAGCACAGAGCTAAATGAAACCTCTCTCTCTACATTTACACAATAGCATTACTTGGATTTGAAGAAGGTAAAAGTCACATTAATACACGGATAGTCCTGAATCAAGTCATTATTTCCAGGCCTTTGTGGATTGCATCATTTTTGCAAATTATAAGCCCCCAAAGCAGACATACTTTATTTCTAGGTACTCATCAATACCATATTTTGAACCTTCTCGTCCTAAGCCAGACTCTTTTACGCCACCAAAAGGGCACTCCACTGAGGATAGCATTCCTTCATTAACACCAACCATTCCAACCTCCAGCTGCTCTGCAACTCTCCAGATCTGCGCTGCATCTTGAGAATAGAAATATCCTGCCACACGAATGTAAAAGTGCATTATTAAAAATAGAACAAAAATCAAAAGGTCATGGTGGCAGAAGGTTCTGGGGAAGGTACTTATTAGCAAACAGAACAATCAAAATTAAATTCTTCATCTCATGCAACATTAAGCTCAAGCCTGTAGCTGCACAGTGGTGTATCTGCAAAAGAAGAACATACCTGCTAAACCCACGCTGGCTGAATTTGCTATAGCAACAGCTTCTGCTTCAGTATCAAACCTGCCAATAGAAAGAAGCAGATACCAGTAAGACCTGTAATCAATGCAGCAGGGGGAAAAGAAAGTAACCCTTACTGCCTTCCTGTTCTCTGGACACTGAGAAACAAATGGGATAAAGTGAATGTAGGCTTGCTCTCTGTGGTATTTCCAATGTTTATAATTTAATTTTCAGCCTCAAGCAAGGGTGCTTTTGCCATTTAAAAATGTGCTAATTTTTGTCAACTAATGTCTGGACAATATCTCATACCTGGGAAAAATTTATTAATCTTCCCCTGCACTGAGTCCTATCAGTTTCAATCATGCTGAAAAAAAACTCAAAGAGAGGGACAACTGTCCCAAGTGTATTTTGATCAGATAAACATAATACTATTAGGTCAAGTGGCATGATGAAAAAGCTTCCGTATCCCATAGAGGAGCATGAAAATTGATGGCCTTTTGTTATCCTCCCTTGTTAAACTACAGGTGCCATTTAAGAAAAATCATCTCATTTAATAAAATAAAGCTAACAAGTTAAATTACAGGAACAATTTTAACAAGTAAAAATCCAAAGGAGAGATTTTATTTGTGTGTGTGAGCGTGAGAGAGAGAGAGAGAGAGAACCGTAATCTCACAAGAAGCCTGAAGGACCTAAAAAAAATGTGGTGTAAAAATTAAAAATGTAGATTGCATACTTATTCACATCTCAAATATTTTTCTGAAGTTTACTAAATTCCCTCTATACTAATCTGAAGAATGGAATATCTTACTTGATAACTGGTGCTAATGGACCAAATGTCTCTTCTTGCGTGCAAAGCATTTTTGTTGTGACGTTGCTGAGCAGAGTAGGCTCAAAGAAATTCTTTCCAAAGCTGTGTCGTTTCCCTCCTGTCACGATGGATGCTCCTTGAGAAACTGCATCGCTAATGTGTCTCTCCACCTAAGATGAACACAAATAAGATACTCAAACTAGCATTTAGCAGAAAAGGTTCGGTTTAGTTTTCCTTGAATACACAATAAGATTCCCCCAAATTAAACAGGACATTAGACAATAGGGGTTTAGTCTCCTCCTTCTTCAGAGGACCGAGACCCTGTTTAAAACCTCCCTTTTTGATGAATTTTCATCTCTCCTTCTCAACATCACCTGAATTTTAGATACAGACAAGGATAACTTTCAATGAAGGGATGAAATTCAGTAAAGATTTACGCACAAGCTTAACATTATGGATGCTTATTAGTCCTGTTGAAGCCAAGGGAAGTACTCACATCGTGTAAAGTTAAGCACATGTGTAAGTCTTTGCAAGATCAGGGCCACACATTCACGGTCAGCATTTTCACATACAGACAGAGAAGACTATGTCGGCTTTACCTACTGACAGAAAAAACTATCTTATCTCAATAGCAAGTCTACAAGATGGTATTCGAGGAACCATATCTCAATCAATACTCTAATGTGGACAGAATTCACATTAAAGTAACAGCTATGACCACCAGCATGGATGGATAAAAATTGATGATTTCTTTTTAATGGATTTTTAACTTTTTTTAAAATAAGGCCTTAAAAATAAATCTGAATTTATGGTAATCTATGGTAAGGCCTAAACTTGCTATGATCTATTCAAATCATTTCAATAAATGAATTAAAAAAACCCTGCATTACATCAGTGAATCTTCTGCAAATTTTTATAAGAGAGTACATTTTTTTAAGTATAAACATAATCGGGCAGGGTAGTGAATCTAAGTATGTCACAATATCATATGATGCACTAAGTATCTACATTATTTTCAATCTTTACAGCAGTGTGAATGGTGGCATTGGTACCTTTCCTAATGCAGGTATTTTCAGTTTCTAGTATGGTGAAAAGTTTTTGTTTTTACTTTTGAATTTTACTTTTGAATTCAGTTTAGCGAGCTGGTGCAGAGAAGATATTTTCTTCCTCTGAATTAACTCATCCAAATTAAGAAACCAACTGGGAGCTGGAAAAAGTAGGAAAGCTTGTTTCCCCCTTCCAATCTATGACCAATAATAATAATGATGTAAAAAAACCCCTTCAGGTGGGAGAAGAGGAACTCTACTAATTCTAAACATCTGGAGGAGATGGGGTCAGATTTTCAAAGATATTTAGGCACCTAAAGATGCAGATAGGCATCTAGTGGGCTATGGCTTAGTGACAAAAATTAGGAATAAAAAATGATCATCTAATAAATAAATGTCATTCTCATTTTCCATAATAGAAATGAAGAATCTGAGTAAATGTATGTTAATACATATAACTACTTCTATAAATGAGAAAACAAAAACTCTATCATGCTACCTAGAGATATGAACACTCCCACTATAACTCCCACAGTCTGTTAAGCTTTTACAAATGTTCTCCAGAAGAATACCTCTCAGAATATAATTAGGAAGAAAGGATTGATCGTGGTAGATTATTCCTTTTTCTGTCCCTAGTTTAATGAAGCAATGATGGCTGTAATTACTCCTGTTCACCTCATTGTGGGCTTTGAGTAGAAAATACTTTCTGCAATTTCAGAGACAAAGTGGGTGAAATAATATCTTTTGATGGTGAGACAGTCAAGCTTTCAAGCCATTCAGATCTCTCTTCTTGAGATTTTACAAAGATCACCTCAAAATGGAAGGTGGAAGAGATTATTTAGCATAAGTAAATAGCATGTATTATAAGGGACCATTCTAGGTAGAGTAGCAAATATAGCTTTACAAAACAGGCATTAGACAAAACTGAGTATACCTGTTTAATACTTTATAAAAATATAAATTAAAATTTCAAAAGTGAAATTCAGTATATTTTTATTTATATGTACATACCTTTTCTACTGCTTTTTCATTAATTAATGGCCCTTGAGTAGTTCCTTCATCAAATCCATTTCCTACACGTAGCTCTCTCTCAATGGCTTTAGCAAATTTTTCCACAAATGCATCATGGATCCTTTTTTGAACCAAAAATCGGTTTGTGCAAACACACGTCTGCAAACAAACATGAAAGAATAACAAAACATAAAGCTTAGTGCTTTTTCACTTTTTTTACAGCACAGAAACTGCTTACCATTACAATTCCTTCCATGCCTCCTCTTCACTCACATAGGCTGTTCCCAAAGTTTCCACTTCTCTCATTACAACACCCTGAATATCAAACACTAAGGCTACGTCTACATTGGCAAGATTTTGCGCAAATACCCTTTAACGCAAGAGTTTTTGCATTAGAATATTTGAGAAAGAGAGCGTCTACACTGGCATCTGCCTTTGCGCAAAAGATGTGCTTTTGCGCAAGAGCATCTGTGCCAGTGTAGACACTCTCTTGCGCAAGAAAGCTCCGATGGCCATTTAAACCATCAGGCTTTCTTGCGCAAGAAATTCATGTTGCCTGTCTACCTGGCCTCTTGCGCAAGAACAGTTGTGCAAGAGGGCTTATCCCTGAGCGGGAGCGTCAGAGTATTTGCGCAAGAAGCACTGATTTCATACATTAGAACGTCAGTGTTCTTGCGCAAGTACTCGCGGCCAGTGTAGACAGGTAGCAAGTTGACAGGTACATCTTGCCAATGTAGACGTACATTGACAGGTACATCTTGCCAATGTAGACGTAGCCTAACAAGCTGGAAGTGTTTCCCTGAAACACCTCACCACGGTATCAGGTGTGGTTCCTGCTAGGAAAGGGTTAATTGGGTTCTGGTGACTTTCTAATTAATAGCTATAACCTCCAAGATATAAAGGAGCTGGGCGTTATCCTCTAATAAAAGGCTAGAGGGGGTGGGTTCAGTAGCAGAGTTAGCACCTAAGCTGAAGAGAAGGTAGGAACAGATATTTCTGTTACCTTATTATGTTTCCCTTTGTTAAGATGGTCAAATCTCATAGAAAGGGGAGCCTGGATTTTTCAGGTTGGGTTCGTAGGCTGGGAAAAGAACACCTGCTCACACTGGCCCTTTGTTCTAGTCACATCCTCCTCTCTTCCTCCCTTGATTGCTACAACCTCTTATTGTTTGATGTTCTCCAACAAATAACTGCTAAAATAATGTTCTCTTGCAGGTCAGGCTGTTATCTACCTTTGAATCCCTTTGGTAACTTTATACATCAAGTCTAAATACCTTACTCTTGCATATAAGAGCTTATAGACTAAGGATGTTAAGAGGTGGCCTGGGCCACCATGAACAGGGACTGCTGCTGGAGCTGCCAGAGTGGCCGGCCCCAAACAGAGTGCTGGGCCTGCCACGGGCAGAGGCTGTTTTGCAGCAGCCTCCCCTGCCCCTCTGTTCTGCTGCCTCTCATAGAGGCATCAATGCGGTGGTGGCAGTGGGGAGGAAGGAGAGAGGCACTGAGGAGATGCTGCTGGGGGGATCCGGATTTAAGCCGGCTCCCCCCAGCACCAGCTTCTCTCTCCTCCCCGCCCCCCAGCCTTGTTGCCTCTGATACAGAAGCAGCAAGGGGGAGAGAAGCAAGTAGTCGAGTCACTTACATCCTTAGCCTAGACAGGCTCTGACTTGGTTTATGTCTTGGGCCTTATTTCATGTTATTTCCACATTCATTACTTTTCAATACCAAAGATTTCAGTCTCATTACTTTATTCATTTCCTTCTCCCACACCAGTCTTTGCAGTTTCTCTTTTGCTATCTCCTAACTTTGGCGAAATTATTTCATACTAATCACTTTCAACTTCCACTTTCAACTTGCTTCTTTTGCAAGGTCAATGACTATTAACCCATATAATGGGGTGCCTCCCAGAGTGGGGACAAGGCTATTGCCACTTGCCTTCCTGCTCTCTGGGGCTTCTCACCACTCTGTCCTGCTGGGCTAGCTCCCTGGTCTCCCCCAGCCAAGGCACAGAGCTGAGATCTCTCCCTCTCCTCTCCTCCCCCCCCCAAGCAGTACAGACACTGAAACTCTTCAGGTCCAAGGAAAATGCAGTTTTGAGCCCAGCTTTCTGGGATACTCCTCCCCAAATGGGATCAGAACCCCAAATGAATTATTTAGGTAAGCCTCCGCTAACAACGAAAGGGAGAATGTACACACTGCTTGCTCCCCCAGGTAGTCATTATTTACCCAATTATTTACACTGGGCTTGATAATAAACAAAAGTGATTTTATTAAGTACAAGCGCTAAGATTTAAGTGGTAATAAGTAAGCGAGAACAGGGAGAGCAAAACAGATTACAAACTTAAAATAACAGAAAACGCTTAGCTAATTCTAACACTAAAATCTCAGTACAAACTTATTACAAACTCACCTTAAAACTGTTCCTTTTCCAGCTAAGCCTTCCAAACCAGGGAAGTCTCCTCTTCCCTGGGGTCTTTGGTTCACTCTCCTGGGTATGCCAACCAAAGACCTGCTAAGCTTCCTATTGTTTTATGGATTCCTTTTTACATGGGGAAGTTACCTGTCCAATCTGTACCAGTTAGGGAGGTAATGTGACTTCCTTAAGACCAACCACTGCTAAGACTTAAAGGACAAAAGAGGGTGTTTACATATGATTGCCCAGACATTGAGGTGTCTCAGCATTGGAAACACCCTTGATGGCTTTCCTTTGCACATTTAAAACCATAAAGTATTCCATATCTCAAATATCTAACTTTACACACAAGAATGATACATACACCAAAATAAGATATTTAGACCCAGTGGATTAAGACTGATAGGTTACATGAAGCAATGTATCCAAAACATCTTTGAGTTATGCATATAGTCCATAAGTCCATGTCACAACCCGCATCTGTCATGTGCCTTCTGCACATTTTCTAGGTCAGAGGTGGGCAACCATGGACTGCATGCAGTTCATCAGGGTAAGCCAGTGGGAGCTGCGGAAAGCAGTGGCAAACAAATCCCCGCGGCCTGCGCCACTTCCCGCAGCTCCCACTGGCTACAAAAAGCAAACTGAGGCTGATGGGTGCTGTGGGTGGCTATACCTGCGGACACAAGATAAACAACCTGCCTGGTAGCCTGCCAACCACTTACCTTGATGAGCCACGTGTGACCCTGGGCTGCGGGTTGTCCACAACTGTTCTAGGCGGTATGCATCTTAGGACAGTGATTCTTTAATGGTGCCAAGTGCACTGAACTCCAATTTAAATGTTAACCACCCTAAAAATTACTCTAAAATGGCAGATAGGTTTTTATATTTGTCTTGCAAATATTTTCATAATAAAATGTGCTCCGTATACAAGCAGAGATGCATTTTTGAACTGCCAGAGTTGCAAACTCGGCTTGGGCACAGAACAACATTGTTTTAACATAAGAACAGCCATACTGGGTCAGACCAAAGGTGTATCTAGTCCAGTATCCTGTCTTCTGACAATGGCCAATGCCAAATGCCCCAGAGGGAGTGAACAGAAGGTAATCATCACGTGATCCCTTTCTTGTCATCCATTTCCAGCCTCTGACAAACAGAGGCTAGGGATACCATTTCTACGAATTCTGGTTAATAGCCATTGATAGACCTAACCTCCATGAATTTATCTAGCTCTTTTTTGAGCCCTGTTAAAGTATTGGTCTTCATCACATCCTCTGGCAAGGAGTTCCACAGGTTGACTGTGTGCTGCGTGAAGAAAAACTTCCTTTTGTTTGTTTTAAACCTGCTACCTATTAATTTCATTTGGTGACCCCTAGTTCTTATATTATGGGAACAAGTAAATAATTTTTCCTTATTCACTTTTTCCACATCAGTCATAATTTTATAGACCTCTATCATATCGCCCTTAGTCCCAGTTTTTTAATCTATTTTCATATGGGACCCATTTCAAACCCCCTAATAATTTTTGTTTTCCTTTTCTGAACCTTTTCCAATGACAATATATTTTTTTAGATAATGCAACCACACATCTGTACGCAGTATTCCAGATGTGGGAGTACCATGGACTGATATAGAGGCAATAAGATATTCTCTGTCTTACTCTCTATCCCTTTTTTAAATTATTCCTAACATTGTGTTTGATTTTTCACTGCTGCTGCATATTGAGTGGATGTTTTCAGACAACTATCCACAATGACTCCAAGATCTGTCTCTTGAGTTGTTATAACTAAATTAGTCCCCATCATATTTTATATATAGTTGGGATTATTTTTCCAATATGCATTACTTTACATTTAGCAACATTAAATTTCATTTGCCATTTTGTTGCCCAATCATTTAGGGTGTGTCTAGACTACAGGGTTTTTTCGAAAAAACTTCCCCTGCATCTAGACTGCTGCTAGACTGTTCTTTCGAAAGCAAATAAAAAACCTGGCAGTTTTTTTAACCATGGAAAATCTCGTGTTATGAGGAACAACACCTTTTTTCAAAAGTGCTCTTTTGGAAAAAGGCACTATGTAATGCAAACTGTGCTTTTTCAAAAGAGAGCATCCAGACTGCCTGGGTGCTCTCTTTCGAAAAAGCGGCTTGCTTTTTCGAAAGTACGGTTGTAGTCTAGATGCTCTTTTTCGAAAAAGCCTCTTTCGAAAGAAGCTTGCAGTCTAGACGTAGCCTTAGTTTGGTGAGATCTTTTTGAAGCTCTTCAGAGTCTGCTTTGGTCTTGACTATCTTGAGCAGTTTAGTATTATCTGCAAATTTTGCCACCTCACTTTTCGCTCCTTTCTCCAGATCATTTATAAATAGGTTGAATAGGACTGGTCCCAGTACAAACCCTTGGGGGACATTACTAGTTACCTCTCTCCATTCTGAAAACTCACTGTTTATTCCTACCCTGTTTCCTATCTTTTAACCAGTTACCAATCCATGAGAGGACCTTCCCTCTTATCCCATGACAACTAATTTTACTTAAGAGCCTTTGGTGAGGGACCTTGTCAAAGGCTTTCTGGAAATCTAAGTATATTATATTCCCCTTGTGCATGTTTGTTGACCCTCTCAAAGAACTCTAGTAGATCAGTAAGGCATGATTTCTCATTATAGAATCCATGTTGACTTTTTCCCAACAAATTATGTTCCTCTGTGTCTGACAATTTTATTCTTTACTATAGTTTCAACTAATTTGCCCGGTACTGACATTCGATGTACCGATCTATAATTGCCAGAATCACCTCTAGAGCCTTTTTCAAAATTGAAAGCTGTAGCTGATATTAACACTTAAAGCAACAGAGAGAGAGCGAGCATTTTTTTTTCTTGACTAAGATCTTGCAGAATTGGCTCTACAACTGTATGCAACCTTTTTTAGGTGTTAATGGTAGCAACTGTGTTTGGGGAGAAATACTGAACCTTTACAAGTAAAGGAGAAATTATTTCCAGCGCTTTATCTTAAAATGTTTGTACCACTTATAAACTTAGCCTGAACACACATGCATAGATAATGTTGAGTGACAGAGAAATAGATTTTTAAAAAACTCTTTCCATCTGGCTAAACTCTCTCACTATGTGCAACTGGTCATCCCTCCCTCATTCCGATGGAAGTTATTGGCTCCAGGAAAAAGGTTATGTGGAAGTGTTGCTATGAAAAATGACATCTGCATAAGGATGTTAAACTGCAGTTACCTAGCTAATCATAGTGTCAATATAATTTGTATCGATTATACAATTAGTCAATAAGACTGCTCCGCAGAGCTGCAGTGGGAGTAGCTCCAGGAGCCAGCTTGAGCTGGGACTGAGCAGTCCCGGCTTGTGCTTGGTCCGGGAGCCACCCACGCTACAGCTCAGCATTTTAAATGTAGTAAGAGCCACTGGGCACTTACTACATTTAAAATGCAGAGACGGAGCATCCTCACAAGCCGGGACTGCACAGTCCTAGCTCACGCTGAGTTCAGCAGCCCCTGTTCGTGGCAGACAGCCTTGTCTGCCACAAACAGAGGCTTTTCTGGCAGTAGCCCCAGTCCGTGACCAGTCCTGGCTGCTGCAAACAGGGGCTAGTGCCAGAGCAGCCTCTATTCATGGTGGCCAGCTTTGTTTGCCATGAACAAAGGCTGCTGACAGAGGCAGCAAGGGGAGGAAGTGAGAGTTGAGTCAGTACTCGACCATCTGATAAGCTTTTGCTTATCGGATGGTCAACTGGTCGCTTACATCCCTACTCCTGCATTCCTTGGACGTCCTCAACTACCACTAACTCCAGGCACCCTATGGGCACAAGGAATATAGGATTAGGTGCACGTTCTTACAAACAGATTTGGTTGCCCAAAAACTGTGAACCACTAACTTAAGACAGAGCTAAATATGCTTTGCTGTGCCTACTTCAATGGCCTGAAATAAGAATGGTCTTAGCTCAATTCCCCATTCAGTTCCCATTCTTTGGGAATTCATGTGAATTTTTTGCTTGTGAAATGTCCATATGACAAAATCATCTATGTTGTCAGTTTCAGCAGGACCACCACTGAACTGGCAATGTAGACTCACTTTCTCAATACTACAGGTAATGACTGAAATGCATTGCCATGATAATGCTGCTACCTACGCTTTATTTGTTCAGTGGATAGGGGACTGGAAATCTGCAAGCAAATAAAATTAGTCAAATCCAGCTTAATCACTACCCCCCCTGCTGCAACAAAAAGGCTCTCATGCTCCAAAAGGTAAAACAGGCAAGGTAGAAAACAAGTCAGCTCACCTGCCCTGAGTTTCTGTATTTAGAAGCTAATGCTCCTGCAACTGCTCGGTCCACATCAGCACTATCAAACACTATAAATGGAGCATGCCCTCCAAGCTCCATGGAAACCCGCTTCACAGTCCCTGCAGCATGGTGCAGCAATACCTATAGACATAGAACAGGATAAGTGTGTAACTGATTAGTTATCTGAAGGATCAGAATTTAAAGGTGGAGGGGGACTAACTTTGGCAGGGGATGAACTCCCATGATGAACCTACAAGATCACCACAGTGTCCGTCTGTCTTTTCCATTCCCTTGCCAATTGTATCCTCTGTTTTTCCAGTAGGAAAAATCCCATTAACATTAAGAGGGACAAGATTTCACCCAATAACTTTGTCCAGCCTTTATTTAATTAGAACTTAAGGAATAGCTTTTCTACTTTCCCTTTCGAGATTTTTCCACAATACAACGGAGCTTGCTGTTAGGATTTTTCTCCGGATATCCAGCTTAAATTTTCTCCTGATATCCAGCTTAAATTTTCAGCTCACTGTCATTACATTCCTCCTCAGACCATTTTAGAAAATGCCTCTTCCTCCTACAGGGAAAGATTCTGCCATCTTACCCCACACTTTAGTGTCTTATTCCTCAAATAGTCCTGCTGATTTCCATGACACTACTTACATAGTAAGGCGAATACAATCTAGTCTTACGTAAAGATTTCATTTCATTAACTGCCCTCTTTCAGTAATGCACTTCGTTATTGAGCAGCACGTTGTAAATTGTTCCCATTAGAGTTCAGTCATCACATAACCTGAAACAGCAGTATTTGGAGCTGAACTTCCCTAAGTAACTGCTCTTTGTCAAATTACAAACTGAAACAATGCACATTAGAAAAGGTATTAGTTACCAGATTAAATGGACAGCAATTCAAGGAAAAGTACCAAACACAATCAGGAATCTGTGGGGAGCCCTCAGCTGTCATAGGAAAGAAAGTTTGTTACAGTATGGGGAAGAACCACCCCAAAGGAAAATTATGCCTCTCTCACCTCAAAACTCTTCCCCTTGCTTTTCAAACATAATTACAGTAAAAACCCTTCAAACATTCACTATTTTATCATGTACCTTTCCTGTAGCAGTGGAGCCAGTAAAAGAAATTTTTGCTACTAAAGGATCAGTGCAGAGAGCCTCTCCCACAGCTGGGGTTTGTTGTCGGGAACAGGGGACAACATTATATACTCCTGCTGGAATTCCAGCCTGGTTTGCAAGCTGAAAGGAGAATGGGGGAATATTCAGTTACAAAATAATATACTTTGTACAGGATTAGTTGGGTAATATTTTTATGTGAGCATATGTTTCTAATATTTTCTCTGAAGATATAAGCAATGAGTCAATGGGAGTTGAAGATGCTTCAGTATTGGGCCCCATTAACGTTACATGTTGGCGTTGCTATTTACACACAAATAGGCTGTTGCCCACATGAACTAATGCAATGATATTCAAAGTTAAAATTGTCTTTTTACAAAGCACTTCAATAGCTAGTCTAATGTTGGAAATGTGGCCATAATATATTCCATTTATTTTGTTTATTTATTGTAAAGGTATTAAATCTAAAACCGCAGATATTACATTGGCAATGGACTATACCAGGACAAAAGCTCACCTCAGCAAGCGCCAACGCTGATAATGGTGTGTCTTCTGCAGGCTTCACCACCACGGTACAGCCTGCTGCCAGAGCTGCACCAATCTTCCGTGTAATCATAGCACTGGGGAAATTCCACTAGGAGGAGAGAAATACGCAGTGAAAAAGAATCAGAAGATACTTCCCTCTCTGCTCAAATAACTGGCTATTCTTGTAGCTTCTAGGAAGAATCAAAACAAATGTGATATAAAAACAAGCACTTACTTTATTTTCACAATTAGATACTTTTCAAAAATTGAAAAGGGGAGAACAGGCAGCACTTATAAAAGATCATGTATAATGACTAACAATTATCTCGTGCTCTTAAAAATTCTAATTAAATGGCAGAGAGATGTCTACATCAATGAGAAGCTGGAACTGCCTATATTAATTCAACCATTTTGACCTTTTCGGGGAGCATCTACCACTAAGAGTAGGTGGAAAAAATAAAGAGTTGAGGAAACAAATCTGCACTCCCAAGGACATGAAAACCAAAATCACGACAAGTATTTTCAGTATGAAGACACCATTATTTGTCTCACAATACGTAACTCAATGTAGAAATGAGTAATCCTGTGGCACCTTAGAGACTAAGAAAAATATGTATAGTATCCTGAGCTATCATGGGCAAAACCCACTTCTTCAGATGAGTTTTTCCCATGAAAACTCAAGATACTATATATATTTTTATTAGTCTCTAAGGTGCCATGGGACTACTCATTTTTAAAGTTAGACTGACATGGCTACCCCTTAATGTAGAAATATATCCAGATGAGTGCTGTATCTTATCAGACCTTATATAGAGCCTATGCTCTGCCCTACATGGCCATACAGGGGAGGACAACCCACCAAGAACAAATAAGCGGGGACCATTTGGGGTTTTTGTTTTGTTTTTGTGGGAGCAGGAAAACACCCTCCTGAATCTCCTCTTTCTCCTGGGCAATGGTGGTATACAATGCCCCATTCTCAAAGCTGAGCGGAATGCCCTAAGTTAGTCCTTAATCAGTCTGATAGATCCAGCTGAACTTACAGGGGTTATAATGGCTGCCACTCCAACAGGCTGCTTCAGTACCAAGATCCTTCTATCTTTCACAGAAGGTGGGATAATGTCACCATAAACACGACGAGCTTCTTCTGCAAACCATTCCAGGAAGGCAGCAGAATACAGAATTTCACCTTGCGCTTCTTTCAAGGGCTTTCCCTATGATTAAATCACAGTGCATAAATATTTTAAAGAGCCCAAAGTGATCGGAAAAAAAGTCATTTAGGTAATTTTTTTTACTCTTATTATTATTATTATTTGTATTACCATGGCACCTTGGAGTCTTAGTCATTGTTCTAGGCACTGCAAATGGCACTATGATTCCAGGTTACAAAAATTTCAAACAGAGTCTGAGCTAAGGATTTATAGACATCTTCCCACTACTTCAATAGGTGCTGCATGGTAAATTCTGTAGTTGAAGTTCTGCTAAATGAGACTTTCTTGCTTAAGGTCTGGGAGTTGTGGGTGCACATCACCACTCAGGATAAGGCTCTTTCTTGCCAAAGGGGTCCTTTGCTGTCAAACAGGCCTGAAAGATGCTGAAATGAGTACATTTTTATAAACGAGTAGTCCTGTGGCACGTTATACTACCCAATATATTTTTAGGAGCTTCAGGGGGTAGTTAGAGTAACGTTAGTTCGAACCAAGGGGTTTGGTTCGAACTAACGCGTCCCGGCACGCACTTTCACTTTCGTAACAGCTGTTGATCGGAGTAACGCGTCAGCGAGATCATGCTAATGAAGCACGGGATATTTAAATCCCCGCTTCATTGACTATTTCGAATGCCTACATTTGCATCCCTAGTTCGAACTAGGGTGCAAGTGTAGACATACCCTAAGGAGCCACAGGACTATTGTTTTTAAAGTTACAGACTAATATGACTACCCCTATGGTAAATTTTTTATGTTATACTCACATTCTCTGCTGTAATTATCTTAGCAAGGTCATCTTTATTATCCATCATCAGATTGTACCACTTGCGAAGTAATGCACTTCTCTCCTGGACAAAGAAAAAAGGTATTTTAGCAAAACTACCATTGTTTTGAACATAGATAAGAATGTTACCATACTGAATTAAATTCATACTTCTCATATAAATGAATGTGTGCTATTCAAAACTGTATTGGAGGGATAATTATTTTATTTATTAGTCATTTTTTAGTTAGGTAACTTGTCCCTGACAGCAACAAATGCTTCAGAGAAGAATCTTTCTTAAGTGGAAGTTTCATCCTCAAGATAGCTGGTAGAATATACCATCAGGCATGAATGTTTCTCTCTCTCTATATAAAAAAGGTTTTCCTGCTGGACAACAGAATGTTCCTGCCGGGTGTCAGAATGATGTCATCACATCGTCTGCGTCAACAGGCTCTGAGGGGGATTGGCACTGGGCAGGGGCCGCAGTGGGAACAGGAGTGCAGTGGCCCAGAGTGTCTGATCCATCTGTGAGCACTTGGCCCCCACGCTCCTCTGGCTCCGCCGGGCTCCTCTCTGAAGCCTCCTGCTGGATTTTCGAGGCTCTGGTCCCTGATGCTGAGCAGTCACTGCTGCTCTTAGCTTCTGGGGACTTGGTTGGCAGAGGCTTGGTAACCAGAGAGCAAGTGTGGATGGGTTGCGAGGTAATGGGTGCCTATGTCAGATAAGGATGTTAAAATGTGGTTACTTTCCTAATCGAGTAGTCGATAGATTTTTTTTTTATCAACTACTCAATTAGTCGATAAGGATCACCATTACAGCGCTCAGTCTGGCTTGCACCGAGGCCCAGCATAACCTCCCCTGCTGCCACCCTCCATTACAAGGGACAGGTGAGTCAGTCAGCGAATGCGCTGGCTCAGTCCCTACTCCCACAGGTCATTGGTCAGTCCGCATAACTAGCTGCCCTTTCCCTTACAATGCAGAACGGCAACAGCGGAAGTTATGCAACCTGACCAATGACCCACAGGAGCAGGGACTGAGCCAGTGTCTTTGCACACCAACTGCCCAGTCCCTTGTAATGCAGAGTGGCAGCGGGGAAAATGGGATTAATGCTGACAAATGAGAGTCCCAGGACCAGGGACTGAGCTGGCATCGTCACGTGACAGCTCCCGTTCCTTGTAATGCAGAGCGGCAGCGGGGGACATAGAGGTGATGCAACTAGTCGAGAGTGCTAACCAATAAGCTCCTGCTTATCGGTTAGTTGACTAGTTGCTTACATCCCTATTGTCAGACACAGGCCTGAGTATTGGGAGCATTTCCATTAAACCAGGACATCTGGTGTGACCCTTCCCTGGTTGCAATGACTAGGAAGCTCTTCCAAGTCAAACCAGGTGGAGGGCTGGGATCCCAGGGATCTGAAAAGTTCTGCTTAGATTCATAGCCATGCACATCTTTATTAATTGCTCTTTGTTGTGTGTTGCTAATACCCAGCATTTGGAAAAATCTCTCGGGACATTTCATAGCTAATCTCCGCATCTGAGCGAGGTGCTGGGGAAAAGTTGGTGAATGTCTTCAAGAAGTTGGGTTGTGCGCCAGAGTGTGGGGGGTTGGCCAGCATAGCAAGCAGGGAAGCACAGCCCCCTAGTATTTTATAACGTGTGTGTATTCTTCCCACTGTTATTTGTATACAGGTCAATCTCTTTTGAAACTAGTAAGCTCTTGGTCTCAAGATCATGCGGCAGCCAGTTTTACATGCTTGTTTAGATTTATGTAAAGGACTACTTGCTCATAAATAGTTAATGAGAAAAGGAGGGCATTTTTTAAAAATCACTTTTTAAGGCAGTGGTTCTCAATATTTCTGATTACTAGACCCCTTTCAGATGTCTGATTTGTCATGTGTACCCCAAGTTTCAGCACATATAAAAACTACTTGTTTATGAATAAAACAAGTATACAAAAAGACAAGTGTCACAGCATACTACTGAAAATTGCTTGCTTTTTCATTTTTATTATACAATAAATCAATTGTAATATAAATATTGTCCTTCTATTACTGTGCATAGTATACAGAGCAGTAAAAACAAGTCATTGTACAAAATTTTAGTCTGTACTAACTTCACCAGTGCTTTTTTATGTCACCTGTACTAAAATCAGGCAAAAAACTAGATGAGTTGATGTACCCTCTGCAAGACCTCTGCATGGCCCCCCAGAAGTACATATATACCCCTGGCTGAGACCCACTGTTTTAAAGTAAATGACTTGTGGCTTTCAAGTCAGCTTTTAAATGTAAAGCACCATCTACTGTCCCCATTAATCCTCCTTTTCTATGTTACATTAGTGACAGATGAATTAGTAGCAGTGCCTAGAGGTGTCAGAACCTCAGTGAGCTGCACGCTGCACTCCACCAGTTCCTGCCCCAAAGCACTTACAGCTGCAGTATGGGGTTAAATAAATCACACCCACTAATAGAGGCAGCTAAATCAGGCCCTCTTGAGCTCTTTTAATGTAGTCCCTCCATGCAGCATTTTTAATAGGTATTCCCTGTAAGATGAGCGCTTGGGAGGCTGCCCCTGAGCAATTCAAATGCCAGCCAGCTGATTAGCAGAGCTCCCATAGCCAAGAGCATGGCTACGTCTACACTGGCGCGTTCTCACGCAAAAACTCTTTTGCAGAAGAGTTCTTCTGGAAGAGTTTTTGCACAAGAGAGCGTCTACACTGGCATGTGCTTTCGTGCAATAGATGTGCTTTTTGCGCAAGAGCATCCATGCCAGTGTAGATGCTCTCTTGCGCAAGAAAGCTCTGATGGCCATTGTAACCATAGGTCTTTCTTGCTCAAGAAATTCACGTTACCTGTCTACATTGGCCTCTTGCGCAAGAACAGTTGCGCAAAAGGGCTTATTCTGAGCGGGAGCATCAGAGTTCTGGCGCAAGCAGCCCTGATTTCATACATTAGAACGTCAGTGTACATGCGCCAGAACATGCGGCCAGTGCAGACAGGCAGCAAGTTTTTGCGCAAGAGCGGCTGCTTTTGCGCAAGATCGCGCCAGTATAGACACAGCCCATGTGTTTGTCCTGCTGGTGTGCATCTGCACACGCCTGGTAACAAAATTTATTCTGCACCGGGTGGGAACGGCGGCCCCAACCCTGCACTGGTGCTGCGGGATCATACCCCCAAGGGCGAGGAAGCCATGGGCACCTGCAGAGTACATGCCTCACTGACGAGGCCCTGCCTGGCCCCACTCACCCCCCGGGGGCGAGCCGTGACCCTCTCCTAAAGCTCAGGGTCCCTGCTCCAGGGGGCTGGCTCTCCTCCCCCACAGCAGGCGGGGGGGGGGCTCCCTAGGCCCGGACTCCTCCTTCTCCCCCCCCCCGGGCTGTCCCAGCGCCCGCGCCTCCCCGCTCGCCTCCTCCCGCCCGGCGGGGCGCTCACCTTGGCGGGGGCCGCGCTCCAGCCGGGCCCGGCCTCCCGCGCGGCTCTCACCGCAGCCCGGGCCTCGGCCACGCCGCAGTCCGCCACCCGCCCCAGCTCGGCGCCGCTGGCCGGGTCCAGCACGGGGAAGGCGGCGGCCGCCTCCACCCAGCGGCCACCCACGAAGCCGCCCAAGCGCAGCAGGGAGCCGGGCAGCCGCGGCCGGGCCGGGCCGGAGCCGGAGCCGGAGCTGGAGCTGCTGCGCCGGAGCTGGGCCCGGAGCCGCCAGAGCAGCCGTCCCGCCATGGCCGCGCGCAGCCGAGCAGGAAGCCGGGGGCGGGCGGAGCTGTCGGCGCGCCGGGCTGCTTCCGAACGGGCCTGGGCTCCTGGGGCCAGGCTAGGGGGCCCCCCCCCGGGCCACGTTTCCAAGCTTGTCTCCTCAGGCGGGCGGGCTAGAGGCGCAGCAGGGCGCGTCTACACCCCCCCAGGTGCCGCAAGGCAACGGGGATGCCGCCCCCTTTGGCTTGCAGCCCTTTCCATCGCCCGCAGTTTACAGCAGGGGTGGGGAAGCTTTTTTGCGCATAGAAAAATCAGTGGGGAGCGACACGCAAGTGAGAAACAAACAACCCCCCCCCACCCCCCACTCTCTGATGTGGCCCCTACTGAGAAGGAGAAAGACGCTTCCCACATTCCCCTCACACACCAGAGCCTGGGCGGAGGCCCAGGTTAGAAGATTTTGTGTGCTGGGGGCCTTGAGCACCAATGCAGGCTCCCCAATCCAGCTTTTCAGCACCCCCTCCCCCCCACTGGTGTTCCAGTGCCCTGTGTGGGAGAGTTAGTGACATGCAGGTGTGTATGTACAGCGGACTAACTATTAAAAAGACCACTGGTTTGGTTCCAGACTGGCTGGTCCTCTGCTGGGGTAGCTCTTCCCCTGTCTTGGGACGTGGTGTTTGTCTGTTGGGTACAAACACCATTGATAAGAGTATTCTGTTTTGCCTCCTTTGGCATGATACATAAGACTGGATGGGCAAGGTCATAGCAATGAGGGCCAGTTCGCCCCCACGAGCAGAGACCCATCCAAAACGTGTGTGCACATCTGCAGAAATGATCCGTTGATCGATGCGAATATAAAGCAGATACCTGCCCATTTGTATCTGCATCCATAGCTGCAAAAATGATCTGTGGATATCTTCAAATTTGCAGGGCTCTACCCATTCATGCTGTTCCCAGACCTACCAGAATGGCCTGTATCCTAGGAGCATGTGAGTGGACACTTTAGGAGCTATTCTGCACTAGCTGTCCATGTGGATACTCATATTTTGAACTGAAAGTGCTTTTTTGTGGCTAAGGCTAATCTATTTCCAATACCAATAGCTAGTGTCCTGTCTACACAATACCTTAACTCTTCAAAGAAACCAAAGTTCAGTGTTTCAGCTGTATTACCTGACTCCAGGAGCTGGGTCTTAACCCCTCCCTCCCCAGTCACGTACTATGATGCTGGCAACAGTGGCAACACTGATTGAATGCCTCTACCCTCAGTGTTCATATGCAGGCCCATATGCAGGAATTTCTGTGGGGGTGTGTGCTTTTTTTTTGTAAATGTGGACCACACAGGTGTGAATGCGTCCCCCAAGTAAGTGTAGAAATCAGCCCCACTCTTCCCTCAGCTGGTCAGAGCATGGGGGAAGGCGGCTCCTGCAGAGCACTGCTCCTGCCTTCCCCTAGCAGGCTGAAGCATGCTTAGAGGACCATGGGGGTGCTTTCACACCCTTTGCACCCCCTACGGACAGGCTTGATAGGAGTTTGATGTTGCTGGGGAGTAGAGCCACAAAGCTGCATTGATTTAACTTGAGTTGTTCTGCATTGTCCTGTTGAACTTGTGTGTAATGTTAAGCATGCATGTAAGATCACTGCAACATCTGGTGCTAAACGATTTTTCCTTAGTTTTCAGGTTTTGTGACAGATTTTAAAATGGGGCCAACATTGCTCAGAGGTTTGTAAAACTTTTGACAAACCTGAGCCCCAGACTCCATGCAGGCAACAGGAGCTGAAACCCCTCCCCCCCCCACCTAACAAATGCTTACAAGCGATATTACAAGAGCCCACTCAACTCTTAACGGAAAACAGCCTAAGCACTAGTTTTACAAACTTCCATGGGTTATATGGGACCTAAACTACAGACACAACATGTCCCTTGTTGGTGGGAAGAGTGGTAAGCTCTGTGGTTAATCACCTCAAGCCTTGTGAAATTGTTTATGTTGATTTTCAGCTAAAACATAACGCCACTTTGTAAGATTGTGTTGGTTTTCTATAAAATCTGATGTAGCTGCACAAGACAGGTGTATGCCATACTGCAAATATTTTTGAGTGACATGCTTGATCTTACAATATCATCTACAGAAGTATGGAAGGTCAAGTAATAGAAATTATCCTTGTCTCAGATTTCAGGATGGAAAAAAATCATATAATACAGATTTCTTTTTTCTTTGGTCATAAGATACATTCACTCTGATGTAAAAGATAAATGCTGATAATGATTAACATCAAACTGGAAATCAGTGGCATTTCAGATAACCTGATAGGTTAGCCTCTATGTCAGTGACATGCTTTAAAGGAGAGAAATATATTGTAACCTAGATTTCAAAGGTCACTGTAATACTCCCCTAAGCATTTTCAAAGCCAGGATTTATGTGCAGTATGGATGGTTTCAAGGGTTGGTCTGTTCTGCAGCTGATTATAGTTTACAATCTCTGCCAAAGATGTATGCCGTGTGGTCTCTCAACACATATTGAAATAGGTAAGAGATACAAAATATTCATTTTAACATATTTTAAATTGCTTGCAAAGGAAAGTGAATACAGGGTTTGGTAGAAAATTGGATGACTGGAAAGTCAGGGACAATGATAATGCAAATTCATCTTACATTAAATAGCAGATATGAATGGCTGAGCATATATCCTATCTAGAGCTTGTGCTGTATCACTAGTTATCCTGTTTGTTTTTATGTCAGGTGTTTAAACCAATGTCAATTTTTCCATCTTCTAAAATGTGCATCATGCAGTTGGAATGTTTGTATTTGTGTCTCTGGATATTATACCAAAATGGCCTGGTTTTGCAGAAAGAAGAGAAATAGCCAAGTGCTTAACTTCACCAATACTATCACCTTTCTAATCACCTGAATGTGGGATATTTAAATTACAACTAATTTTTCAGGACATAATTTATGGCTTATCTATATTGTTAATGTTTCTTGTTGCTACAGGGGTGTCTTCTTATCTCAGCTATAAGATTGAAAGTATCAGAGTCTCTGTTGTGCTTGTATTAGTGGTAGATAAGGTATTCTGTTAGCTAATCCCAGATAACATTATGCAACACAGAGTCAAGGAGAGATGGGGCAAATTATGGCAGAGGGCAGGGAAGAAGAATTATGGATATTGTTGTTTGAATTTGTAAATGAATTCGTTTTTGTATTTGTTTTCTGTAAATATGCTAAGCAAATGGGTTTGCTTAATAGCAAAATATTAATGGAAACAGTGAATTTTAAGTGAATGTTGCAGAATGTTTATTCACAACAAATTTTACTTCATAGTTGTA
The DNA here is from genome assembly GCA_032595735.1 of Pelochelys cantorii. NCBI lineage: Eukaryota > Metazoa > Chordata > Testudines > Trionychidae > Pelochelys > Pelochelys cantorii. Next base: position 103,868,386 of record CM064327.1, read on the forward strand.
TTTGACCCAGAAACCCTGACTCTCAGCGCTCATCTTAACCAGATGGGGAATAAAAACATAGCATGTGGCCTTTGACCAATCAAACTTCTCAAATGTTAAATATTGAATACTTGCTGTGAACAAATTATAGACTAAGATTATGCACAGAATTTATTCAGGGCCAGTATGTCGATGCTTAACTTTATATACCCATGAGTAGTCCCATTGAAATGAATAGGACAAAGTTAAGTAGGGGCACACATCTTTGCAGGATGTAAGGCCTTTTAGTCTTAAGTGCTTCTGTGAGGAAGGGTGGCAGAATCTGGCACTCTGTCAATAATTTGAAATAACAATATGGGGAGAATTCAGATCTCCTTACAGAAAATTTAGATTTGGGCAGATTTATTCCAAATTAATCAACTCATTTTATACAAGGACATAATTGATATATTTTCCTTTTTTTTTTAAGGGCTACATTTATTTAATCTGTTGATCGTGATTACCTAAGTAATATTCCTTATAATTTGCTATTGGGTCAAAGTTTATAACCATATGTTAGTTTTTTGTCTGAAATTACCACTTGTTGGATCCAATCTTTCTCCCTCTGAAGTCAATCTGTTTCCACTGAAGCAAATTGGAGTTCTGCCATTCACTTAAATGGTGGTAAGACTAGACTTATAATAAAGATATCCAGTGCTAATGCAGGTAAAGACATTTAATTTCATACACCATTTCTAGTTTACAGTATGATCCACGAGTTGCACATTATGGAAAACAAACATGGCAGAAATGGAATAGAATTTGATTTTATACAACACCTTTTATGTTCATGTTTCTCAAAGGATTTTCAAATTAATTATATAGTCAAAATGTTGAGTTTGGTGTAGGTAGCAATGCTTCTTTCTATTCTATTTGCTTTGGCCATACAAAAAGATTTGCATGGACAAACATTCATCACTGTTGAAATCTGTCTCTGAGGTTCTACCATTGTAAAGATCTGCATGCACAGATCAACTTGCAGAATCAATATATTAACTGATAGTGTGTATGGAGAAATAGAGGAAATCAATCTCCAATCCAATAATTCCAGGCACTGGAAATGTATATCCCTTCTCTGTTTAAAATAAAGAACTAAGAAGTGGGAAAGGCTTATTAAGTCATCTTGTTTGTTCAGTTGCTGATACAGGACTGTTTCCTAAAGTGCTTTGTATAATATAATTTTAATAAACAAAATGAAACCAGTAACCATAACAGGAATTGAATAGCTGGTGGGTTTGCAGTTTGAACCCAATCCTTTTACAGAGAGAATACAAGTAAATAAATTGTCTCTGGGGATTGTCACATTGACACAAATCAAATGTAATCAACATTTAAACAATATTTTATTTCACTTTAAAATAGTGATGTCCATTTATTTTATGTAGTGTGATTTTTGCCTTGCAAATACTACTTGGCAATGTGCATGCGTAACTGATCAGTGAGTAAACACCTTATTTTCTTTGCTGACTTCAGATTTTTGTTTTTCATGTATGATAAAAATTAATCATGTACTTAAACATTACCAATGGATCAGAGGTTATATCAGCTTCAGTACTATAGGGGAACTTAAATACTATGTCTTATAATAAAAATAAATTAAAATTACAAGAATTACTTTCAGGATCGAACTCTGAGTAGTCTTTCTAGTGATACCTAGAATTTTGTGGAATATACGGCATATGAGCTCAGTGAATCAGCATTCCATTCCGTAATTAGCTATAGCCTGGGTTAGGACACCGGGGGACCCTTTGTAGCATTACAGTATTAGGCTGGTCAACGCAGCTTGTGGTTTCTGGGAACTGGAGAGTCAAGGGGAACAAGGTCTCAGGCTGTCTTCAAAAGCATATCATCTTTGCCTGTATTAAAAACTTTGCCTGCCGTTCAGTATGAGGAGAGAACATTTCATTTATTGCCACATGGGAAATGTCACGAGGATCAATGTGCTGTATGTCAATGCCACTTGTGTTAAAAGTATACTTACATTCATTTCAGTGCCCAACTTTTGATAGTATGTACTTCTAACTAAAGATGGGTCGAGGCACAATACTTTTAAGTCAGTTTTTAATATTTTATGTTGTTTTCAGCACACAGAGCTGTGGAATTTTTCAGTGAACCCAAAGGGAATATTAACTATAGAAAGGTAGGAAGTGTATGGTTGCTTAATTGCATATATGTTGTGGTGCTTTCCTCTGCTTTCTTTTTATCTATTTATCTATCTTCAGATAGCGAGCTTATCAGTCACACCTTTTCTGTGTGAAAACTGCTTTGCCTATGTTGTGAGCAGCCAGAAATAAGTGCTTAATAATTGCCATTAGGTATACACTGTGTAGCTGCGCAGATTTTTTTCTTCTTATATTCTTACCAACTATATTAAATTAATTTGCATTCTTCTTTAGGTAGATGTCTGGAGGAATTAATAAATGACTATTGGAATGGAGATTTTAACAACAAAAACAAGTAACAGAGTTAAATTTGTGTTTTATCAGCCACATGTAATATCAGTTCAGATGAGAAAAAAGGTTTGTGTAATTGGATCCTACTTCAGCAGTCTTACTCAGGCCAGAAAAGTACTTTAAGCTTGTGCTTCTCTTTCCGAGTAATCCCATAGAATGTGTACTTACATATATATAATGTGTTTAAAGGGTTTTTGATGTCCTTCAATGCAGTATAAAATTATTATTTATATTATTTGACCTTTCCTCAGAGTACTGGTTTTACTTAAGAGTCTGTTCAATATTTTATGCTTTTTTGTTGTATGTGAAAATTGTTGATTTATATTCTGTTTTGTTGGTTTATATTGTGATTTAAAAAAAAAAACAAGTTACTTTAGACTAACACTAACACAAACATAGAGTATCATGAGCTTTTCTGGGCAAAACCCACTTCCTCAAATGAGCAGAGTGAAAACTGAGCTCATCTGAGGAAGTGGGTTTTGCCCATGAAAGCTCATGATACTATATATATATCTCTAAGGTGCTACAGGACTACTTGTTTTTTAAAGTTACAGACTAACACAGCTATCCTTCTGAGACTTTAGTTTAAACTGTTTTTCTTTCCCAACTCCAACTGGGTATACTGAAGTAATGTATTTGATTTTTAGTTTTACTTTGGCAATATCTTGCTGACAGTGTACACATTATCTTTGATTCATTGCATCTTAAGTACTGACAATAATTTTTTTCTATCGATATTAATTGTATTCTGATTTCTTGTTCCCTCATCCTTTCCTGTCCCAGTTGTTACTAAATCACCAGGATGCATTTCAGGCTGGGAGCCTTTATCCTGATGCCTTTTATCCTTTTGTCTGCAGGAATGGTAAGAAGAGAATTCAGTATAGTAGAGGTATAGTTAAGATAGCCTCGTTGCATGGTTACTTGAAATTTTGTGCTTTCCTGGAGCTCCAGGTTGGGTTAGTAATCCAAAGGGTTCTTTCTCTGAAAAAGAAACAAAAACCCACAACCAAAACAAAACAAAACAGCTTTTCTTAGGTTGACAGATTATACAGGTTGCATCTCCCTAAATTTGGACTCTCTGGTTCATCAATATCCTGTTCCTGGGTCAGAGAGCATGGGTAGTTGGGAGTCAGGCAGCAGGAGGACCAGCAGCTGGGAGCCCTGCTGGGCTGGGAGGGCTGCCAGCATGGCTGGCAGCAGCCTGGCAGAAGAGCCGGGGCCACTGCAGTCCAGCAGGCACGGGGGCCCAGAAACAGAGCCGGTGGCAGGCTGGGGGTGGGAGGATGGTGGCAAGGGACCTCCCCTGGTCTGGCAAATTCCCTCGTTTGGTACCAGACAGGTCCTGAGGGTCCTGGACCAAAGAAGTCCAACTGTACTAACTTTTTGGGCACACTTGTCTTTTAAACTTCTGTTGGCTTAATGGGACAGGAAGGGGAAGGTGAAGAGGAAATAGAGGCATAGGTGAGGGGAGAAATACAGACCAGTCTTCTTCTAGGTCAGGGGGTCAGCAGTCTTTTCAAACTGAAGAGCCAAACTACATCAAAATTCAGAACAAGTGATCAACAAAGAGTCAGTATAAGAATGCCCATTTTCATGGCTGAAAATATGCAACTTAATATGGTTGATATTTGACATGATGATTAGTAATAGCATAAATGAAACATACTCACTGACTTTATTTAATGGGACTTCTGCTGCTGCGGGAGGTTGGTACTTCAGATGAAGACCTAATCTCCCCACACATACTGATAATATACCATATTAGTTTTGCAATCTTGTACACAGAGATGATGACAGTTTTCTTCCAGACCTCTGTGATAGTAAGCTCATGTGCTGGAGCATGGGATTTTGATTTGCTTGGATTCCTCACCAGCTTGTGTCACCATAAAATCTGGTGCATTCATATGGTCACCAGCTTCTCCCTTCACTCAGTTAGACTTCTCCACTTAAGGTGTAATATACTTTTCTGTATCTCATCTACTTACAATCCCTGAGGGCAGAAGGGGAGTTTGGAATGAGGTTCCCACATCTTACATAAAAAAATACAGCAGGTAAATGTAGTATTGGTTTTGACATTTAAAATATGCACAAATGCTTTTCAGTGATTTGGTACAATAAAATATTTCAAAAGTAACATTCTTTGAACATGCTACTAAGCAGAAATCTAACCTGTGGAACAAATCATACTGAGGTATAATTTTGTCTTTTGATGTTGCAGGCAGATTCCATCATGTTTCTGAAGATACTCACTGGGCACCATTTCTTACCACTTCTGTCCATTACATCAGAAAGAACTACCCTCAGCCTTGGGAGGAGGTAGGAAAAGCCCTTGCATTTGCATGGGCTTTTTAAAGCTTCTGCCAACCATCTTTCACACCTAAACAGTATTGCCAACTTCAAGAGATCAAAAATCGTGAGTTAGACACCCCGAAAATCTCAATTTAAAAAAAAAAAGATGATACTGAGTTTTTTTAGGACTGACTCTTGGTATTTGAATTCTCCTGCCCATTGCCAGGGTTTGTGCATGTGACAGTGTTGCCCACTCTAACATATGTACTAGATAAGATGATTTTGGCTCCTGCTACAAATACTCTCACCCCCACATCTGCCTGTCTCCTGCCCAGCAGTCAATCCTACCCTCCTCCTCCCATCTGTTCTGTCACCACCACACCATCGGTTCAGCCCCTCTATGGCATTAACCCCCACCACCCACAGTTCTCCTTCCCAGGACTTACCTTATCTGCTCTGAACCTACCATCTATACAGCTCCCACTCTCCTCACTTCAGGCCCCCTGCAGCCTCCAAGCCATAGTTCAACCTTTCCATCCTCACCCCTGTTCTTCTTAAAGTTCCCCCCTTCCTTGGCCTATCAAGGCTATAGTGGGGTCCTCTCTCCGATTTCCCAGGCTTCAGACAGAGCCCATCTGCCCAGGGCTGACAGTGAACTCTAAGTAAAATCAAGCCTCATTTATGATCTTGGGGGGGGGGGGGGGGGGAGGGAAACTCTCAAATATCAGCTGAAAAAACCAAACCAACATGACATTTTGAAAGTGCTATCCTGAGATCATAAGTGAGACTTGACTTGACTTAAAAATTGTATCTCTTGCGCTAAATTTGTGAGAGTTGGCTTGTCTCCCTAAAAACTTTTGTGATTGAAATTTCATCTTTCAACTCACGGGAAGCAAAAATGTCTACATTTTAAAAAAAATTAAAATCTGCTGCTGTCAGGTTGATTTTTTTTCTTATGTACACTTTAAATGGGTTGGTTTCTAATGGAATGCTCACATAGGACATTTTCAAAGCGATTAATGGGTACCCAACTTGATTTTTCATAATGTGTTCAGCACCTTTGAAAATCCAGCCCCCTTGTAAGGGACCCAAACACTATTCACTTTTGAAGATCTTGACCATACCTCTTATTTGCCTTTGGATTTTGTGTGGTACATGCACTACACGGGGGTGGACTTGATAGTCACAGGTGAAAACGAGTTTGAAGATCATATCCTTGCCCCCTGGAGAGTTTGCCAGTTTTGTTGAATTTTGTCAGCCGTTGCTCAAAAGAATCCAATAACTGCAACAGCAATTCAGGGCATTTTATAGGTCAGCTCTGAAGTGCATTCCTATACCAGGGATATTTAAGAAAAGCTTGTGTACAGGCTGCCTGAATTTTCTCTGGCTCTGGACAGTACTGTTCATCTGGACTGTAACTTTCATGAGCAGTAGAATCATTGAGGGGAAGAGTGTCAGTTTTATATTTAAAAAAATCTCTAAAAGCAATCATGGTTTAATGATTAGACCAACCTTTGAAGAATCTCAACAGGTACTCCTTAGCAATGTGTTCACAAATAACTTCCCTACCTTTTTTGCCTGTGAAAGTTTGAAAGAAATTTCTAATTAGACATAAGGTGGGACTTTCTAATAAGACATAGAAGGGGATATTACTATTCCGAAACAACAAAGGAATTCCTCTGAAATTATTCAGGGCTTTATTCTACTACCTTTATGTTGAGCTGTGTTTGCCCAGGTACTCCATTGTTGTCTCCTAGGGTATGTCTACACTAGCCCCGTAGTTCGAACTAGGGAGGCTAATGTAGGCATTCGAAGTTGCAATTCAAGCCCGGGATTTAAATATCCCGTGCTTGATTTGCATCTTCCCGGCTGGTCGCCATTTTTGAAATTTACAAGTCCGGACTAACTGCCCGTGTCTACACGTGGCAGGGACCCAGTATTTTGAATTAAAGCCCTAAATCGAACTACCTGTTAAACCTCTTTGCAGGAGGAATAACTTTGCAACTTCGAATGCCTACATTAGCCTCCCTAGTTCGAACTAGGGGGCTAGTGTAGACATACCCCATGAGGCTACTAGCATAAGTATGGCAAGATGGGCTCAGTCTTGAAAGATGCTGAGTGCTCTGTCCCAGATCCAGCACAGCTCTGATATGCTTAACTCAAAGCAGATGAGTAGGCCTACTGATATCAGTAAAGTCAAACATATAACTCCATAGTCTTGGACCTAATGCAGTGATTAATGTTAGAGTCATGCAATTAAATGCCGTGATGGATCAGGAGCAAAGAGGATCCTCAAAGGTATGTAGGCTCCTAACCTCCACTGAAAATTGAACCCTTAGTGAGTAACGTCTTCTGAATTGTATCCTTATGTAATACACTGAACAGAAGAAATGCTAATCATCTTTTTAAAGACTGTGGGGCTGTAGTAAAGTAAATGGGCATTACTATGTAAATATTGTTGTTGTTTAGGATACAGAGAAACTAGTGGCTTTCCTCTTTGGAATTGCCTCACATATGGTGGCAGATGTGAGCTGGCATAGCTTGGGCATTGATCAAGGATTTCTAAGAACCATGGCAGCAGTAAGTGTGCATCATTCTGTTGGTTAATCATACCTGTAGATAGTGGTATTGTTAATTTTTTATTTACAAATAGGCTTTTAACCCAGGGGAAAAAAATTAGTTCTTTGACCTTGGAAAAACTTAAGCACATATACTTAACTTCATACACTGATTTGGCAAACATTTTTTAGAATAACATTGGCCACATTTTGGGACTATCAACATTAGTGTAACTTTAAATGTCCTTTTCTGTTTGTGCTGATGGATGAGCAAAATTGGATTTTTATCATTTGTTTTCTACATGTTTTTTTTTTCATTTTTCGCAGATTGATTTCCACGGCTCATACTCAGAAGCTCATAGTACTGGGGATTTTGGTAATTTTTATATTTGTTGATATGAACCAATAAGGTCCCAGTCCCTATGGCTACGTTAGCGCTGCAATGCTATTTTGGGATACTGGGGTATCCCGAAATAGCTATCCTGCATCTTCACAGCAAGCCTGTTATTTTGGGCTTGCTATTCCAGCGTCCCTGTAAACTTCATTCCACGAGGAATAAGGGATGTTTCGGAATAGCAGGTTATTTCAAAATTATGAAATAAGCTATTTTGAAATAAAATCGAAATAAGATACACAATTTGCATACCTCAAATTGCATCTCTTATTTTGAAGTACAGTGCAGTGTAGACGTAGCCTATGTCAATACCAGCCTAGTGTTCAGCCAGATTTTGAGGCTGATTCTGCTCCATGTGTGTTCATCTGATGGTGTATAGAAGTCAGAAAAGAGCCAAAAGACCCCTATCCTGTCTCCCTTTCACCACCCCACAAACCCTGGTGTAGGACCCATGCGGATGATGCCTGGGAAGGGTGATTGCTAAACTGTTCAGCACTATGTAGATTCTGGACAGTGGAACCATTTTAAATTAAGGCAGTGCCACTTCTCCCTCCTAACTGTTCCCCCATATCAATTGAGCTCCCCTTGGCAACAGATCCTGGATGGCCAGATTCTACATAAAATCACCTTTGCCCTCCCACTCCAGAGCTGCAGCTAGCTGCTCTGCATCTCTCAGAACACAAGACTGAAGCTGGTCATTTATGCTTAAAGCCAAAATCTAAGCAGGGTTTCAAAGTTAAACAATCAGTACTCTGGCTTTAAAAGTGATAATGCTTTTATCATGTTCTGGAACTGCAGAATGTTCATCCTCTCTTTCTGTCTCTCTTGTATGTGTACCAGCAACATATTCCAAGTCAGAAATACCTATTTATTTAAAATGGAACTCTACAATGTTAACACACACAGTAGTCTCATGGAATACTGCGGAGGCCTAGTGATTTATACCTTTTAAAAAAATTGATGCTTTGTGCTAATATGGTAAAACTGCCTTTTTCCCTTTCTCTAAATGTAGGAGGTGACGTATTGAGCCAGTTTGAGCTTGATTTTAGTTACCTGAAAGCAGACTGGTATGAGCAATGTGTTTATGCTGTCAATGTTTTGCAGAAATACTTTCATTAATTTTTGCTGCACATGTAACATGTAGTGTAGATGCTAATTTCAGGATGGTGTTATAAAATATTATTTATTTGAACTATTGTAGCAGCCAGAATGCTGAGATCAGAAAATCATTGTGCTAGATGTAATACATATGCGCAATGAGAGACAGACCCTGCCTTGACCAGCAGATACGGGGTTAAGTTGTAGTATCCCCATGTTACATCTGAGAACTGATGCACAGAGATGAAGATATTCACACTGGTCACATAGGAAATCAGCAACTAAAAAAATTCAGATTTAAAAAAAATAGCTTGTTGGAATGTCCTAGCAGTTCTTTATATAACTCAGTGGCAGTATCTTTATATGGGATACCTCTCCTTAGTCTAGCTATTTTTGGTGTTTTTATGCAAATGTGTACTATTTTTTTTTAGACATAAATGTTTGTGATTGTGAGTATAAATACTTTATGTAATAAACCATATGTAATACAGCATAAACTAGTAGTCCCTTTTGGTTATTTTATGTCCCATAAATTGAATATCACTAAGACAAGATTTGAAATTAATATCAAATGGATACTTGCTTCAATTAAACCCCAGCATTGTGAATTAAGAGTAATACATCATCATTAGGTACATTTTAAAACAGTTTTAGATATTTTCTCATAACTGACAATTTTCAGGTACAGTATTCTTTTTTAACAATAAAATTGAAGCATTGGTAATGTTTCATTTTGTGTGACTAGGGTGACTAGTTCATCCCAGTGCAGAAGGTCCTTGTTACATAGATGTAAATCCTGTATAGGTCTGTGTTGAAGGCGGGGTAGGAACAATTGTGCTGGTTATGAATAGGCTGATTCCAAAAGGGAAAGGGAGAGGCTGGGGACAGATCAGAGGAGAGGACCCAGTCCAAGATTAGGCAGGTCTACTAGCCAAGAAGCCTATGGAGGGAATATAAAATGAATTGTGTTTTATTAGATTTAATGAAAAATACTAGTTATAATACTCAGTATTGTTTTTAGGTATGTACCAGTCAAAGACCTGCTAGCTATCTATAAGGAATATTATGGCCAGGAAGTCATAACTGAAGGCACAATTATTGACTGCACTTACCTGCTGTTTCTTGAATTGTAAGTCACTGAGTTGTGAACTTCTCATTTCATAGAACATATGGGGAAAATTACAATAACTCACAGATGAAACATCTGAACCTGCATTGCTATATTAGAGATGAGGCAAACCCAAACTTCTCTCTGAAACATCACTGAGCTTTGGGGAAATTTGGAATGAAATTGTTATCTGTACTCAAGTTTTATCTGTATCCAGTTGTTACATTTTATAAATAGATGAATACAATAGCTAGGCTGTATGTGTTAACAACACAAACAGGCCTGTATTGCAAGGCTGTGTCTAAACTACATCCCTTTTTCGATAAAGGGATGTAGATTAGGCACGTCGATATTGCAAATGAAGCTGGAATTTAAATATCCCACGCTTCATTTGCATAATGGTGGCTGCCGCTTTTTTTCTAAATGGGGCTTTTTCGAAACCCGTCCCCCCCCCTGCATTTTAGATGGGGCATTTTCGATAGAAATGCCCTGTTTTGAAAGATTCCGTACTCCTGTACCCTTTTCGAAATGGGGCATTGCTGTCGAAAATGCTCTGTCTAAACTGCCGTGGTTTTTTTTGAAAAAGCCCCATTTAGAAAAAAAGAGGCAGCCACCATTATGCAAATGAAGTGCGGGATATTTAAATCCCAGCTTCTTTTGCAATATTGACGTGCCTAATCTATATCCCTTTATTGAAAAAGGGATGTAGTTTAGACACAGCCCAAGGTAACAGCAGTGCTTGGAAGCCTGACCATGTTATAGCACTTCAGCAGTAAAACTCTGACCTTCAATGAAGAGTGCAATATAGATGCACAGCTGTAGCTAGTTCACTTGCCCAGAGACATTTACACCCAGGCAGGCACTTCCAGAATACCGCCGGTCTGAAGGATAGTTAGGGAGGTTTTTCCTCTTAGCTAAGAGAACCTGAACTGTGGTCATGACTACTTTATAATATCTTAAGGCTCATAGCCATGTTCATTATTCAGTTATTTTCTGATAGGCTATGTCTACACTACACACCGGTAGTGGCAGCATATAGAGTATATGTAGCTTACATGCCACAGTGAAAAGCAAGCAGCATCTACCATGCTATGTGTCGCTACGTGTGTCAGCCAAAGGCTCTGGCAGTGAAGAAAGGTTTCAGCAGCTCCCTTCTGCCAGAAGCTTGCACTGCAGCGAGCTAAGGCTCTTCTGGGAAATGGCAGTGGGGAAAGACTGAGCTTGGTGCTGCTGTGTCTTTCCTCACAGCCTCCTCCCACCACGGACTTTCCCCATTGATAGTCTATTCCTGAAGCAGGGAAAGATGTTAGCTGTGGGGAGGCAGCAGAACAGTATATTGCTAAAAATGGCAGTGTAGCTGGGGAGGCAATGCTTTGGCAAGTAGAGGGCTTGGTAAGTTATGTACTTGGGTACCTGTCCACATGCTTCAAGTAGGTCTTGTCTTTATTGGTTTAAAGAATGCCTCACCCCACACACTGCTATGTATTCCTGTGCTGCCAGCAGTATAGGTGTACCTATTGTTGTGCTGAGATACAGAGCAATGTAGAAAGCACACATATCATACCATAAAGAGCCCTATATCTGGTGTTATAGGTCTTGTTATGGTATAGTAACAAACAAGGAACTCTCTCAACATTACCGTCCTCAATGTCTGCTAAGTACTGGGCTATTATGTAGAGTCCACAGAGGCTTTGAAATAGGTTATTTTATATTATTTGTCCTTGATGCTCATTTATCTGAAGATTACTTTTTTGCAGGTATGGAGAAATTCTTGCTGTTGCCAAGGTAACTTATTTTTGTTCTTGTTAACAATTAGATACAAATTAATGTTAGATAAACTGAACCATTCTACTAATTATACTACATTTTATTCTGTAGCTTTTTCCATCATATGCTAACAAGTCTCCATTTTTGGTGGAGAGATTCCATGAGTATTTTCTTGGAGGAGTGGATGACATGGCATTTTGGTCAAATAATATTTTTCAGCTAGTAGGCAACATGTTAGAAAATGGGACCAGGTAAGATATTATTTTATGTACTAGGATGCACCTCTTACAAGTCTACAGTAAAATTACCTTTGATATATTTAAGTTATGAAATCTGTTTACATGTTCTCCAGGAAGCAGACTCTATCCCAGAATTGGAGTCTGAAACTGAAGACCTTACTTACTCAGAATTTGATGAGACTAGGCCCTGGTCTACACTAGGGCTTTATTTCGAAATAACCCCCCTTAGGTTGAATTATTAAGCAGAGCATCTACACTACCAAGCCCGTTATTTCAAAATAACAAGCTGCTTATTTGAAATCTGAAATTCTACTTTCCTTGAGGAATAATGCCATTTTTGAAATAGTTATTTCAAAATAGCAGTAGTGTGGATGCCCTGGTGCCACTTTTTTGAAATTACTACTTTCCAGAGTAATTCAAACTAATTACTCTCCAGTGCTTCCTGGGGCTCTTAAGTCGAGGTAGCGCATCCACATTAACGGAGCCTGCCATGGACAAATTTTGAGGTTTCCCCATAATGAGGACATGCTATTTCGAGTTTGTTATTTTGGGAGTTATTAAATCAATTTTAGTTATTTCAAAATAGTTTCCTAGCGTAGACGTGCCCTAAGGGTCCAATCCAAATCCCAGTGAATAATCTATTGAGTTCATAGAGAGTTAAAATGAGTCATAATTGTCTGAATTGCAAGTGTAGGCTTATACTTAGCTCGTATTATTTTTATAAAAAATGTTATCGCTATAACCACTTAAGTAAAAATTTCACCTTTGCCTAGATTGCTTCACAACCCCATCTGTGAAGGGCAAATCTAAAGCAATTATATTGTTAGTCTATGTATTGGAAAGTAGCTTTGGAAATATTGTACCATATAATCTTTGTGTTGTGTGTTCCAAAAATGTCACTTTAATTAAAAGCACTTTATCTTATAAGGATTAGCAGGTTATTAGTGCCAAAATAAGTTGTTACATAAACACAAAATATTCTTCTGGATTCTAAATAATTGATCAATCATTTTAGAAAAATAAAGGAATTTTTAAGGCAGGACTACTCGACACGGGGCCCGTGGTCCGTTTATTTGCAGTCTATGTTGTGGTTTGGGTTTAAGTGGGGCTCAACACGCGGCCTGCAGGTGAGATCATTTGAACATGGCCTCTACTGGGAACACAGTCCACAGCGGCAAGATGTCTCCCAGGCAGGGTGAGCACTGAAAGACACAAGCAGATGGGTTGGCTGGAACAGACAGTACAGGGTGTCAGCGTTTCTAGCCACCAGAGAGGAGGTGCTGGGAGCACAGTGGCATTGTGGGAAGTGCTTTGTATTCATGCCTGTCAGTGTAAAAGAAGCTATTTGCATATATTTGCACATATATTTGCATTTATATGCAACCACACTTAAATTGCAGCCCCTCAGCATGTGCTGTATCATTGTGGCCCCCGGGGCTTCCAAGTTTGAGTAGCCCTGTTCTAAGAATGTAATGATACCTTAATTTTGAATAAGCAGGGACCTACTGAGGTAGATGACCGCACATCCCAGATTTTCATTTGATTTAACTTTCATTAGAATAAATATTCAAAAGAAAAACTGTGTTTTCAATATTTCTCCAGTGGCTGCTTCATACCTGAGAACCCTCTGTTTATAGAGTGCAATGGAGAGCATAAGAACAGTGACATGTGAGTATAATCCTGAAAGCTGCAAAGATTTACCTCTGAAAGAAAAAACATCCATGAGTGTGGAAATCCAATTACATGGGTGAACTGTCCAGCTCCCTCACTTTTCCTTTTTGGAAAATCTCTACTCCAGGACTAGATTCTCAGTTAGCGTTAACTGATACAGTTGCACTGATTTCAATGGAGCTAAACTGGTGTAACTCAGAGGTGAACCTGGTAATACAGTCTTATTATCTGAATGGCATGTGGCATGATCTTCAGCTTTTTTTGTTGTGTCATCTTAGTCAGCCCAGTCATTAAATTGCATTTAATGGGTTTATCTTGTTTATCTCAGAAATATTTCTAATGATTACTGCCTCTTTATCTCAACAGAATTAAACAGTCTAAAAAGGAACAGCATAAGAACATGACTTCTTCGCTTACAAAGACAATTGAAAAGAATATAAACTATACGGAGAAAGGTGTTTATTTCAATATGCAGTCCTTGGCAACGGTAAGTCTTTTAAAATTGATATTAGAAGGGGCGATAGATGGACCATGCAAAATTTGGATCTGCCATAAATTGTTTCAGTTCCTTAGTCTGGTACACCGGAGGATGGAGCAGGGTCCCCAGATGGGATGACAGTATTTTCCACACCTGGGAACAGCTGTTGTATGGTTATAATGATGATATAACGATGATGATGATGATGATGATGATATTGTAATGATATTATAGTATGTCTTTAATATTCATGGATCATAGCAACAGCTGGTCACCCTCATGGGCTAAGAAGGAACCCTACTCATAGTGCAGTAGTGTATTCTTGGTAAGCTGTGCTGGGATTTATTAGGGTTCTGCCTTATTCTGAAGCAGAATTTAGGAGCTGATCCAAAGTCCACTGAAATCAATGTGAAGACTCCAACTGACATGCACAGGCTTTGGATCAAGACCTTATTTGTTCAAAAAGCCCACTACTAAGCAAAATATACTGTGTGTGTTCGTGTATGTCGTATTACTATTCTCAAATTTCTTGAATTCTTTCTTTCTTTCTTTCAGAAGTCTCTTCACTTTATCAACAGTGCTTTTGCAAAGAATATCAGGAGAGTGTTAGCAGTTGCTTATCAGCAACCTTCTAACCACATCTCCAAACCCACAGCCTCGTACTTTCTGAAATCACCCTATGCTAGACTTGGATGGTTGGTGCAGTTTTCTTTCTCCTTTTGCTCTTCATTTGTGAATGTGTTAAACAGCAGCTGAAGTGTTATCTCTTTGTTCCTTGGAGAGATTTTAAAGGTACAGCTATGGGCCACATTAACCAAAATGCTGGCAGCTGAAGAACAACTTACTTTGGGTTGGCGGTGCTGTGAGAGGTTTGAGATATGGAGTCTTTTTTGACTGTGGGGCTCTGGTTTACAGCTGTCCACATCCATACTGATTGAAAGTCATGATCACCAGGCCGGACAATGGTTGCTGCAGGGCCCAGGGCTCTCATTGCCGTTACTGTGGTAGTGGCCAGAGACCTAGGCACCTTTGAATTGCTGTTGGAGCTCTGTGCCAGGTACTCAGCATAGCACTAAAGGCTGGGAGGGGCACACTGCATTCCGCATGGTGCAGAGGGCTGGCTACTTGGCCCTACCCCTTCCACGTGAGGCCCTGCTGCACTTTGCCGGAGGCCCCTGGTAGCTGCCAGCCCTGCTGAGGATCACAGTTTGATCCAGAGCAAGAATCTGGGTTCCAGATAACCCTAGTGCTTGCAAATGTTCAGAACTGGATCCAAACTTTGTGGCTAGCCCTGTCTAATGAACAAGACCAAGACTCTAAATCTGACTATGTACAAATGGTGGGAAAGCTTGGATTCAGATTTGATTTGGATCTGAACAACATGGCTTGGAACCATCTGATGACCATTTTATAGCCTATGTGACATGAATGGATTGTCCCAATTGATGCTAATTGGTGTTCTTGATAGTATTTTTAGTGGAGAAACCAACAGTTGTATCAGCACGGAGAATGATACCTACCCTCTCTCGTCTCCAGAAGAGAATCCATCCTCATTATGGCAGTCATGCAGTGGAGGAGAGAGATGGAAGAAGTTTGCTATGCTGCTAGTCTTGCTATATCTGCTTCGAAGCAGTCTCTAGGGCTTTTAATCTGGCAATTTTCCCAGATATTAAATTAATTTGGTAAATATATGCCAATTTGTTTTTTCTCTGTCAACCTCTGCGAGCTCCATCAAGTAACTGAGAGGCTCATCAAACCAAGTCAAGTGACCAGAAATTGTGCGCAGCAGTCTGTTGTTCTCCTTTGTTTCTGTGTTTAAGGTTGCTTGGTGGCTGCCCAGTGCTACAATTCAGTAAATAAGACTTTTTAACGGCTCTCCATGCAGATCACAGCAGTGTTAATTAATGGAAGCTGGACCTCACAGGCTCTGATTTGTTTAGTTCAAGAGAATTGTTCTGAGAGTCAAACTTAAATCACTTGGAAAATAACTTTGTAGAGTCTTAGGATCCAGAGGTGGTAAAAGTGGCCAGTTAGCTTTGAAATGTCAGTGGTTCAGCAAATATAAACACGGTGGTTATTGGTGCTATGCTTTTGTTTTCTCCTTTGCACATAGGGCAATGACCTCAGGTGACTTAAACCAAGATGGTTATGAGGATCTAGTGGTTGGAGCACCAGGATACAGCAGATTGGGCCATGTTCAGATAGGAAGGGTGTACATAGTCTACGGTAATCTATCAGGTTTGCCTCCAGTAAACATGGATCTAGACAAGGAAGCGGATCAAGTGCTGGAGGGTTGTCAGGTGGGGAATCAAGTCAGACATTTGTCATTTAAAACAATTTTACCCTTTTTGTGTGTGTTAAAACATTAGTGCCCTTTATCCCTCCCTTCACTGATCAACGGTGCCATTAATTTTTTCTCGCGTATAGTTTTCAGAGTTTCTGAAATGTCTCTCCTATAAACCAGGATGTTATGTGCCTTTAAAGGAAAACAATCCCTGTTATTATAAAAGGTGCATGTGGCTGAGTTAAAGATGATCAGTTTATTCTTCTTTTCACCAGTCAACTTAACACTAACATAAACTGAGACCCTTAACTGACACTGATATGGAGTTCATCCATGTCTTGGGATTTGGAAATGGCTACCAGGCCATCCAGAAAACTGCTCTTTGCTTCTTTTTGCACACACTAGAGCTCTTTATCTTAGTTTTTGTTATGGTGCCTCTCTCTGTAGTATCTAAAATAATACCTAAGCATAGGTTAGAGGAACCACAATTTATGAAGTTGGGTCTTGAGAGCTCAGTGCCTATTTCCCCAACCCTGATCATGGGGAGGATTGTTTAAGTGCAGTACGTGTTTAGGAAAGGCAGGAATTCTCCCACCTACCTATTCTGGGTATTCTTTGTGGATTCACATCTCCTTAGGATACAAAACAGAACAGGAAGTTGCATCAAATTAATTAGTTTCTGTTAGGCTCTCTAATAGGGCAGTTTATTAACCATGCAATTGGTTTATGTGAAATGCTATGCTCGAATGTGACAGAGGGCCATGACTTTGGCTTCAGCCTGACCAGTACAGCTAGATGATACACTGAGTCATATCTATATCATGCTTTGGTGTAAGCATCTTATTAAGAATCTGAAAAACACAGGCACACTTTAAGTAGAATTGTTTGTAAAGCAAATGTGTTTGTCATGAGCTGTCTAAGAATCATTTAAATGACAAACAAGATCTGAGAAGAGGATGTGGCAAAACACTGTCATAAAGAGACTGTCATAGCGAGCTGAAACCAAACATAAACCAAACATGTAATTTTAAAAAAAAATTCCCCTCTTGCTCTCAAAGCAAAAAAAACCCCACTTTTGCATGTACTCGCTGCAGATATTGGTACTGAACATTTGTACAGTACATCTGCTTATTCAGCTGCTCTTTTAAGAATAAATAATATTGACAGTCTAAGAATTGAGATTGGTTTTTGTCAGTTCTGGATTTTCAGCTATTTCATACGATGTTTGTTCTGCACAATCGTCTCAAAGAGGCAGATGCAAAGATTTTATCTTTATTGTTTTTAAATGTCACTTAGCTGCATGAGAGTAACATGTGATTTCTCAGCCTTCAGGCAGGTTTGGTTCTGCCATAGCGATACTGGACTTCAATGAAGATGGAGTACCAGACATAGCGGTCGGAGCACCTTCTGTAGGATCAAGGGATCTCACTTACACAGTAAGAGCCCTTTATTTAAAACATCTTGTTCCACGTAATAGCACCGAGGGAGAACCTCTCACATTATTCAGTGTGAATAAGGTAGAAGGGGGCTTGCTGGCAGTTCCCATATGGATCTTGTTTTCTGAACTCTGGTATGTGTAATACTTGGGTCCATTGACTTGTCGATAGCTGCGTATCAAACACACCCACGTCCTAGGCATTTCCACGCCTAACTGTTCTAAATCGGAAACAGATTGGCAGCATTGACCTGGTGTAAGGATGAGGAATCTTTTGGGAAATCTGTTTGTGGGTATATGTGAGAAATTGGAGACCTCTTGGCTAAGGTGTACCTAATCTACAATACTGAGGTTAAGTCTTGTTTAGTCTAAGAGGGTTTGGCCTTCAGATTAGCTTCATTAGTGAGATCATCGTATGACTGAAGAGCCTGAGAGACAGATACTTTTAATCTTGTTGGCAATTTATTAACAAGCCAAACAAGATCATACAGGCTACAGGATAGCAAAGGAGAGAGACATGATACAGAATGTCCAGCATTTGTACTGCTCGCATCATCTTTTTCTGGGAGTCCTGAAGTAGGCAAGCTACTGCTTAATAAGGTGTTAATAGGTGGTCATATTCATGCTGGTGTCTCTCACAGCACACAGGCAGGGAAACATCTTTTGTATCAGGGGTTTTCAAAGCTGGGTCGTGGGTCCATCCGGGTAAGCCGCTTGCAGGCTGCAAGATGCTATGTTTGTCTAAGTGTCCATAGGATGGAGTCTCCCATTGGCTGCAGTTTGCTGTTTCCAGCTAAGGGGAGCTGCAGGAAATGGTGTGGGCTTGGCTGACGCTTCGCACAGCTCCCCTTAGCTGGAAACAGCAAACTGCAGTCAATGGGAGCTGCAAGGCTCTGTGCCTATGGACACTTAGATAAACAAAGCATCTTGCGGCCCACAGAGGCTTACCTGGGTGGGACTGTGATCCAGCTTTGAAAAGCCCTATTTTATATGAATGCTTTATTTACATTAATATTACCTATTAATATTACCTATTATCCTTATTGAGTAACATAACAAAAACTTCCTTACTTGTTGTAACAAGCATGCTGGTTTCCCCCCTTGCGCCCCAGATCTAGATCAATTATTGGTCATTGAATTTAATTCTTAGGTTTGGGGTAGAAAACTCAATATACTGTGTGGGCTCTGACGGTTAGAGAAATACAGCCTAACTAATGGTCCTTACAGAGTTAATAGGTTCTCTAACTTGTAATATTAAGTCCATATTTGACACTGACATGCGTTTTCAAAATGTTTCCCCTCCACTGTTTAGGGTGCTGTGTATGTATATTTGGGCACTGCAGGAAGAGGCCTGTCATCTTGGCCAAACATTACCATAACTTGCCAGGTACATTAGATTGTCCTTCCTTCTAGTAAAAGTTCAGAATTGGGTACTGAAGGAGTGGGGCAGGTCACTGTACCATTTTATTCAGTATGGTCCCATCCCTTCAGACTATTCTCTGGACGATGTATATGAGATAAGCAAACTAATTTTTAGTTACACTAATTTTTAGTTTCTACAGCTGCAGTAGAAAGCAATCACGGCATAGTTCACATGACAAGGAAACTGTTGTCTTAAATTTTTTCTGATAGGTGTAAATAATAGCTGTATACAGCCTTTTTCATGAAACTTGTGTTAAGATCAGCTGTTTACACTCTGCAAACCTAGGCTACGGCTATACTGTGTGGCTTTTTTTCAGAAGAGGTATGCAAATAGTGCTTGTATTTGCATACCTTCTTCCGTTTTTTCCCCGGAAGAGGCTTTTCTGCCATTTGGCCCCGTCTACACGGGGCCAAATGTCGGAACCCCCCCCCCCTCTTTTGAAAGCCCCCTTCTTTCTTGTAAAACAAGGTTTATAGGAGCTTTCGAAAGAGAGGTTTTTTCTGACATTTGGCCCCGTGTAGATGAGGCCAAATGGTGGAAAAGTCTCTTCCGGGGAAAAAAAACGGAAGAAGGTATGCAAATACAAGCACTATTTGCATACCTCTTCCAACCCCTCTCCTCCCCCCAGTGTAGCCGTACCCCTAGAGTTGTCCAAGAGCAGAGGTTCAGTTTTACTACCATATACTTTTGGATAGTAGATCGAAAGTCAAATGTCAGAAAGAGGCAGAGCCGGGGAAAACAGTGTGTCTACAATGCTACACTGAAGCCACCATTAATGGGGATAATGCTTAAACTACTTTTAAGGATCTGGGGCATTGCTAGTCCCCTATTCATCAGGAGAAAGGATGTCAAAATCAGTCCCTGTATCTAATTTTGCATTTGTAAGAGGCCACAGATAAAAACAAATGCCTCGTTTTACATCTGGCTTGTCTCTTTGTGGAATGTCAGTTGTGGGGGGGAGGGAGCACGTTCTCCAGCAGAGCAAGAAGGGCTAAGAAATGGACCCCCTGTTCTTCAGTTGGTTTTTATAAAAAAACAAACAACTTGGTTACAAGATGGAAGCATGTTTGATCAGGAATATTCAAAATTAACTCTTAGAAGGGATTTAAAGTAATGTAACAAAGCAAGAAGACAATTACAATGCTGCCTTCCCCTCTGAGTTTTGATTGAGATATTGCCTCTTGCAGCACACATTCTGTAACCTTGGCTGGTCACTGCTGGCTGCTGATCTTAATGGGGATGGAAAGTCTGATCTGGTTGCCGGTTCTCCGTATGCACCTGGCGGTGGAGAGCAGAGAGGATTTGTAGTTGCATTTTATTCACACTTCAGTTGGAGTGACAAAGGTGATACTGAATAAAATTGACATGTCCATATTTTACATGGCTATATTTGTGTTCTTACTGTGACACTTTTAATTTGAATCCTTTGTTATGTGAAACCCAAGCAACCTATGAATTGTCTCAGATTCTTGGAAGGTTTGTGTGCACTTTGGAAGTAAAGAAATAAATATGTAAAACTAGTTTCTAGTATTGTATTGCCTTACCTGGGTATCTACTGTCCCAGCTGAAGAAAATGTAAAATTAATTTGCTCCTGTATTTCTGAGGATTTGATGATTGATTAACAAAAGTCAGTCTAGTAATGCAATGATTTTGTATGTGCCTTGTATGGTAGGTAAACAATTTTGCACATACCTCAGCCTAATTGTATGAGTATTAATTCCAAGGTTAGTGTGTATAGTTCCTAAATCACGGTAAACAGAACTGTTCCTCATAAGAATGGAGGTAGGGGAATACAATTCTCTTGTAAACATTTAGACCCTATATCTGCAAACACTTGAGCATGTGTATAACTTTACTCATGTGAATAGTAAGTGCTGTTAAAGTCAATAGTAAGAACTGTTTAGTGCTTTCAGAAAACAGAACCTGGCTGTGAAACAGAAATGAATGGCTGGCAGTGTGGAAGAAATATTTAGCAATGAGTGCTACCAGGCAGTGATAGTCTAATTGTTTTGTTTTTTTCAAATTGGCAAGGGCCTGAAAGTATCACAAAAGACTTTATTTATGCCATACTAAGAGCTCCTAAAATTGGAATGCTGCAAGTGAGCTCTGTAACGAAAGGGTAAGAGTCATACTGGATTACTGTGGGGTGAGAGGTAAGGATGCTAAAAAGCGGGTATTTGACTAATCGTGTAGTTGATACAATTTGTATTGATGACATGATTAGTCGATAAGGGGAGGCGCTCTGTCCCGGCTCACGCTGGGTCCTGGACATACCCCTGCTGCACCTCTGCCTCCCCTGCCTTCCTTTTCCCCCCTTCCCCCCCCCCACCACCGAGAGAGTGCTGGGAGGAACCGGCTTTTAAGCCAGTTCCCCCCAGCACCGGCTCCTGCTCTCCCCCCTCCCCCCCCATTACTGCCTCTGTATCAGAGGCAGCAAGGGTAGGGGAAAGCGAGTAGTCAAGTAGTGACTCAACTACCTGATAACTCTAGGTTTATCGGGTAGTTGACTACTTGACTAATCACTTATATCCCTCGTGAGAGCAGAGGTGACCTAGAAAAAGAAACTGGAGCCTAGAGTTGGAGAAAATAAGAGTGAATATGTTGAGCTTTAAAACTTCATCAGGTGAGGTTTGGTTATTGCATAATCCAAGAGTCTCATTGTTTTCAAAATTGGTGTTTGTGGGTGGGGAAAGCTTTTAGTTACCTTGTACTAATTTTGACCTATATCTATATCAAATAAGGATGGAAGCAATTGGGAAATGCTTTTGAATTCACAAAACCTTGTCAGCTGAAGGCTGTGTAAAACCAAAACCCAGGAGTGATTTGAATTAAGATCGCATTTATATGAACTCCCTAAGCATTTTGGGTTCTGCTAAATGGCTTCAGTTTTTTCTTAGTTCCAGTGAAGACATTTCAATTCCACTAAAACTAGTTCATTATCTCCTGTGTATCTGCTGTTAGAAGTTGAAGCATCCCATAGGTTGTGTTTGGGTGACTTAGTGGCAAGATTTCACCACCAAACCCAGCTTTTGAGTCCTGCTTTGCCACCAAACATAGTGTATTATGAAATTAGAGGTAACTGTACCATACCATGGGACAAGTAACCAGATCAAAACAGAAATGTCTATTGCTAGATTGAAATGTGGACTATTCCAGAAACTGATAATGAATATTCTAGCTTCAGTGAACATCCCAACTTAACCCTTGTCTGATTTGATTCTTTCTGGTAGTGCTGATATCAGTAGAGGATGCCGATTGGATGGTGAAGGGGGAAAAGAACCATGCCTGGTTTGGATATTCACTTGTCAGCCATCAACTAGAGAACAAAACCTTGCTGCTGATTGGCAGCCCTACCTGGAAGAGATGTCTTGGGTGCGTTGTCCTTTTATTTGGCTGTTGTACATGTTTGTAACAGTTCCTTTCACAACCTATAGGGTTTTTTTTTAGTCTTTAAGATCTACAATAGATTAATATTGTTTCAGTAATTAACTATGTAACTCTACTCTTTGTGGACAACAATATGTCATATTAAGAGAAAACCTCACACCAAGGCTGTGTCTACACTGGAAAGCCTTGGTGACAAAAGTGCTGTCGACATGCAAAAGTCACCAAAAGTGAAAACCAATCAAACCAGTTTTCCTACCTCCCATTATTGACATTTCATGGCCACATAGCTAGTTCCCTGACAACGGATAAGAACAAAGCTATGTGGGTAAGCATCCCATAGCACAATGTTGTGGGAAGGCAGAGCTGATCCCTGTGCTTCTTGGGATTCTTTCCTAGTTCTGTGAGCTCTCCATGCTAAGGAATGTCAAAGCAGCACAGCAGTCTCTCCAGCCCTCCCCCTGTAGAAGCAGTTGGCCTGACTCTGGCAGAACAGAACATTTCAATGGTTTGTTCTTTGTTCCCCAAAAGGAACAGCTGTCAGATACTTCCTGGAGCTTTGAAAGGGTAGGCATGCATGCCTGCAGGGCAGCAGAGATCTCACAACACTCTGAGCAGAGCCATCACAGCAGGCATTGTAGGATACTAAAGGAAGCCAGGTCTCTTGAAAAAACATAGTGCACACTGGCTCTTTGTCAACAATAAAAGGAAGGGAAAAGACAGAAGTATATTGCAGGAGTGGAAGTTTTTTGTCACCAAAACTGGGTGTTTTTCCCCACAAAAGTGGCATTGTAGTGTGTACTCTCACTGTTTTGTCAACAAAAGGCAGTTTTTGGCGACAAAATGTGCCAGTGTAGACAAGGCCTAGTAAATTCAAAATTCTACCTCCTTTTTCCTTCATAGCTGTTTTGCAAAAGTTTTTTTTCCCCTGAAACATGTTCTGCATATAAGCAATGCTGTAGGTATCTACAAAATATATTACAAGTTACTACTTTGACTGAAAATAATATTGTGTGTTCTAGTCTAGGTGGTTGCATCTCATTGGATACCAAACAGAATGTTGGAAAGGTGTATGGATACAACCCACCAAGCACACAAAGTTGGTTTGCTGTAACTGGAGCCATGGTAGGACCTTTTCTTTAGAATGCTGGGAGTTTGCAAGGAGGCATTATGTGAAGAAATTAACATGTTTAATGAATCGACAGGAGAGGGGCAAACTGGGTTCGTCACTGGCCAGTGGCTTCGTGTCTGTGGCTGGAATCCCAAGAGAAGTGTTGGTGGTGGGTGCACCTACATCTGGTATGTTATTCTGGAAACTGGAACATTTCAGCTATGGATTTTCTATGTCTCGAGTGAATGACAAACAATGCAACTTCTTACAGCAAGTTAGAAAACTGACTTAATAGCCACATTGAATTTATGAATGTGCTGTATGATGGTCTCCCTATAGATGTCCTAAACTGCACAGTATACTTTGCACAGCCTCATCTGCTAGAACCTCAGACTTGTTTAAGGCAGTGGTGGGCAACCTGGGCCATCAGGGTAATCCACTGACAGGCCAGGAGACATTTTGCTGATGTTCACAGGCATGGTCCCCTGCAGCTCCGACTGGCCACAGTTCTTGGCTAATGGGAGCCACAGGAAGCAGTGGCCAGCACGTCCCTGTGGCCCACGCTGCTTCCTGCAATTCCCATTGGTTGGGAACGGCAAACTGCAGCCAATGGGAGCTATTTGGGTCATGCCTGCAGAGGTCATTAGCAGCAAAATGTCTCCCAGCCTGCCAGTGCATTACCCTGTGCAGCAGGCTGCCCACCCCTGGTTTAGAGTAAGATCTTTTTATATGGAACAGACTTTTGTTAAGTGGTTTTCATTTTGTTCATATATTTGATAATGTACTCTACATGCCTATTCCTGCGAGTGCATACATCTGATGGTCTAATTCTGTCACCCTGGCTTCTTTCAGACAGCACATCCAGGATTGCATTCATATCCTCAGTTCTGCACCAAGCTGGAAATGTTCTGATGTATGACTTGACGCATGGTGCCAACCCTTCTTTGCTCAGTACTTTCAGTGGGGACAGGAGGTTCTCTCGCTTTGGAGGAGATGTGCACTTAAGTGACCTGAACAATGATGGACTAGGTAAAACAAAGAGATTTTAGACTGTGTGGAAGAGTTTTACTTGGAGCAAGAGTAGACTTGCCTCCTACATTTTCATATAAGCTCAAAACACAACCCGTTTTATAGATGGACATAAACATTCCAAGAAGCTTTATAGCAGAAATCAAACAATTCAGTCATAAATTATGAAAACTTTTTCACTTTATCCTTACACTATGGACAATCAGTCATTAATGTTCATATTGTTGCATATACAGACCAGTAGAAATGTTAGCTCTTGTGTTTTGGTCTAGTACTATTTCATCTTCACAACACATATCCTCTTTGTGATTACTTACAGATGAAATTATTGTGACCTCTCCTCTGCGAATGGAAGACATCACATCTGTACTATTTGGAGGGGAGGCTGGACGTGTTTACATCTATAATGGAAACCAGACTACCTCAGGTCATGTGACAGACAACTGCAAATCATGGATTTCTCCTTGTCCTGAAGACTGGGTAAGAAAAGAGTAAAACTAGGAGACAACATAATTACAGTGCTGCAAATCCACGGATATCTGCAGCTCATTTTTGCACACCCAGCTGTGTCTAGTAAGCTTTGTACCTGCGCAGGGCTCTAAACAAAACGACAATTAATTGTGTACATTGAAAAGAAAATAATGGACTAATACCTGAAGTTTAGTTTAAGTAAAAACTCCATCTTGTTGCCTTTATCACACAGCAACTTACTCAGGTTCTAAAATCCATGTAATTTTTTTGTGTTTGTGAGCAACTTTGCATAGAGTTCTGCAATATCGGAGCAAGGCAGTTTTAATGCATGTCTTTAGCCTGCAAGTGAAATACATTGGTGGTTCTACTAATGGTCCCTCCACTTCTTTCTTTTGTTTCAGGCACAATATGTACTAACTTCTCCTGAAGTGAGTAACCAGAAAATCAATGGCCAAGAGTATAAAAAAAAACACTTTTAAATTAATCTTCTCAGAGCATAATGAAGAATCTCATTTTACAGGAAGGATCAAGATTTGGGAGTGCTATTGTCACTGTGAAATCTCAAGGAAAGGTGAGAAAAAGGAATTAATGACTCGTCTGCCAGTTTGTTTCTTGCCAACACTTGTCTGTGTCATTTGCATTTACTACTTAGCGCCTTTGCATAGCATCGTTCCTCTGCTGATCCCATAGTGCTTTTCAGAAATTAATCAAGCTTCCCTATTAAGTCACCCTCTGGGCCAATATTTAACCCCTTTTTATAGGTGGGTAAAATGAGGCAAAGAGGCCATCGCTATCTCAATATGAGCAATGGAAATTAGAAGCCATTTTTAAAAAATCCAAACTTGCTCTTAAACAATTTGTCCCAAGTCAGTTGCAGGCTTGACTCTGTCTTGTGTTTTTACCACTAGACTATACTCTAAGGCTACATCTGCACTGCAGGGTTTTTGCACAAGAAGTCTTTTGAGGAAGAGTTCTTGCGCAAAATCTTCTTGCACAAAACCATGTCCACACCTGCACGGACGCGCTGATTGCCATTCACTGCTTTTTCGGATAGGCTCTATTTGCGCAAGAAACCCCGGCAGAGCGTCCACACATGCCTTTTTGTGCAACAGCTGTAGCGCAAAAAGGAGTTACGCCTTGTAGAAGGAGGTTTACCTACATCACAAAAAGCCTTCTGTTCTGCCATTTTACTTGTGCAAAAGCGTGCTTGAGGTGTGAACGCTCCACGGGGTTTTGCGCAAAAATGGCTGTTTTTGTGTAAAAACCTTGTAGTGTAGACGTAGCCTAAGGGTGCATCTATACTGCACCGTAGCTCGAAATAAGATACACAATTTGAGCTAAGCACATTTTGTATCTTTTTTCAATCTTATTTCAAAATAAGTTATTTTGTAATTTCGAAATAACCCGTTATTCCAAAATGTCCCTTACTCCTTGTGGAATGATGTTTACAGGAACGTTGGAATAGCGAGCTCGTTATATTTCAAAATAACGGGCTTGCTGTGAAGACGCGGGATAGCTATTTTGGGATACTCCAGTGTCCCAAAGTAGTGTTGCAGCGTAGACATAGCCTAACAGCCTACGCTCAGTATTTATGTAGTCTTGCGTTTTAGTACAGGTTTTTGGTAGCAAAAGCCATATGCTTAGTTCTTGCCAAACATTAAAAAAGGCCCAGTTCTTGCCCTGATGAGCTTGGAGGGCCCTCATATGCCTCACTTCTCTCTGGATGAAGATATGGGCCTTTTGGAGGGAGACAAAATCTCTGCCTAAATGCCTCTGACACAATATGTGTTTGTTTTTCATTTGCCTTTACTCTGAGTTGGTCATGTGAATAGACTTCAGGACTTTATGTTCTTCCCATTTTCTCTCCTTGTCCGTAATCAGTTGAGATCAGTGCTCATCTCTGCAGTGGTCCTTACCTAAATGTTGGTTGACCTCACACAGCCAAACAGCCTTTAGGAAAAGTAGCTGGAATCTTAATTGCTTTCAGCCTAAAAGAAGGGGGCATTTCTCATATGACAAACTCCTTATGAAGCAAGCACCATTTCTGGCTGCCATGGTGTTGATTAGAGAAGGTTGGTCTACAAGCAAGTGGTTCCCTTTTCTTTTTCAGGCCTTGTGTACACTAGAAAGGGTTTGCTCCCTTAATAAATATGCTATAATACCAGCTATAGGACTGGTCTGTGGTAGGGCTTTCAGCTGGGAATAGCTAGATTGATTGGGGGGCAGGAGCGTGTGATTCTTTTGTCTTGCTGCTTCTTGATCCTCCTGATACAGTTATGCCAGCAAAGCCCCCTTAGCGTTGAATTTTGCTAACCTCTCTTTTGTATCTTTGCAGAGAGAAGTTGTAGTAGCGGCTGAGAGAAGTTCGGTGAAAGCTAGACTTAGCGGAAGGCTTTTTATGTATACCCTTTAACGTTCTTTGCTGAGTTTGGGTACGAGTCTGTTTTCAGTGGTGGTCCCCCCCCCTCCCAATATCTATGGTGTTCTCCCTCACCCCTACCTGTGCCATGCTAACAAACTAGATGCTCTAACAGGATGTAGCTAAAAAGAGGATGTAAGCAGCAGGGAAGTAATTGGGGTTGTTTGGAAAAAGAATAGAGAATACTAACTGTCATGGTCCATCTGTACAGCTTTAGAGTTGGAAACCAACAAAAAAATCCTCTATTCAAGGAAGTCAGATGGCTAAGTAACCCCTCCACAGGTGAAGTAGCATGAAGAGAACCAAAACCACCATTATCAACCTAGCATCACTTTAGGCAACTTATGAGGCAGGCTGGTTTCAGCAGATTTTTGGCAACGTAAGGAGTAGTGCAGCACTCCTAGTTTATACAGTCACTTAAATAAGTGCACGTGTACAAACACTTTTAATTCTGTTGTCATATTCCTGCCGACCAGAATCCCCCATATACTCCCCTCTCTTCTATCACGTACATTTCTAATGCAGCCAACAAGCTCTCCAGTCAGCACCCATTGCTCTTCAGCTCAGCCACTTATCATCTAGACACACTAACAGCATGGGTCAGACATCCTGTTCCAGACACTCAACAGCTAGAGCAGGTACGAAGGGGGTGCATAGGTAACTAAATTCATCTTTGTACCACACTTATTCCTTGCTTCCAGCAGCCTTATATTGGCTGCTAAGTGCCCCCAAATGACTAAACCAAATCTAAGGACCAACAAAGCAGTGCCTTGAGCTACAACTTTTATGCGAGCAGAAAGGATAAAAACTTAGCATAGGACTCTCTGCACAATAAATGCAATCCTCTTGTATTAGGGCAATGCCCTCTGGGCTAGATAGACTGCATTGCAGTGATCTGCCTGCCATCAGTGTTGCACTAAGTGGCTCTGCTGTACCAGATCATCTGCTGTCCTGTTACCTTCCATGGAAAGACTTTGCCCATTATCTCATAACCTTGTGTTTTATTTTCCAACTGCAGCCCAGAAACCACCAGTCCTGAAGCTGAAATATAATCCCCTGTCTATCTGGGACTAGAAATTCTTTGTACTTTCCATATTCCAGTGGTGCTCAATATTTTTTAATTCGTGAAAAAATTTTGGTTGGGGGGGCGGGGGGAAAAAGGCGCTGGGAACATTTTGTTGTGGCCCCTTTAATTTAAAGCACTGGTCCACTCCCCTGCCATTCTCCCTGCTCCTGTCAGGCACTGAGTCAGGAAAACAAAATGGCAGCTGGCCCAGCACGGTGACTCCCCAGGAACACAGCCCATGGGTTGCGCACCACTGCTATATTCAACCACCTGATACAAGTGGGAGATTCCAATTAGTGCAAAAGTCCACATGGCCATTTTTGTCCTAGCCACTCTACACAGCTCATTATTTATTATCGGAGAGGACAAAGTAGGCTACGTATCTACAGTGTTACATTGATATTGGGTGTTGACTTCACTACAGTTGAAGTTGTGCTATAAATGGATGGTGGGCTAACAGCAGCTGAGTGGTTCAGAGCAGGCCTGGGGCATCCCTAAGACTAGCGCATGTCTGTTGTGAGTCTCAAGGCAGGTGCATGTTAAGGAACTCTGGCTTCAAGGGGAAGGGACGAGAAGGGCAAACCGTGCCTGTCTGGAGAAATTCTTTGCAGTTCATTAACTAGGAGCTCAAGGTTGAATTCCACTGGGGATTGTTCCTTACACTTTTATGTAGAACTCAGTGGCTGTGGTAAATGTAAAGCCCTGCTCTTATTGTTAATTGTATTATGTGCTCAACTCATGAGTATTGTGGTTTTGAAGGGGTAGGTTAATTCTGTGTGTGTGTGTGTGTGTATCCATACACAATTAAAGGACATACTTAAACAACAGTGTATGAACTCCTTGTTTGTGGGCTAGGTCTGCAAGCACTGGTGAGTATATATGTGGGGAGGAGTTAGAAGTTATGACACTATGAAATTTTTTTTGTGATACAAGCAAGTATCAAAGTATTGGAGAATTTTAAACCGTCATCCTCCTCTTTGGAAAATACAGCTACATCAAGATCTTTCCTACTTTCAGGAAGCAGTTTTAAAGACTCTTCCAGCTCTTGATAATTCTGGCTTTAAAACAGAAGATTAAGATCTGAATTTTAGATGTATGCTGTTTTAAAAACAACATAATTTACCATGGCATCCATACTAGGCATAATCATTTTAACCTATCTAAATAATGTCATAAAAATCAGAGCTGGCAAGAACCCAGTATCTGGACAGCATAAATGAAAAGATAGGGTAGAAGGGTGAGGAGGAGAAAGTATTTGAACAAAGGCTCTGTGTAAAAAAGTAGGGAGAGAGCATGTTGTGTTGAATATTACACCCAGGAGCTGTTTGGATAAAATAAGAAACAAAAATGACACCCACACTTTAGGGTTACTCCTCTTCCTCCCCAACTGCCTGTAAAAATGCCCTGTGGATAAGTGATAGAAGTCAAGGAGTAGTGAGAGAACTAAAAAGCATCAGGTGAACACAGTACACTTCCCTCCGCCCTGTGGCCAATATTTTCCACTTACTCCTTCTTGACTCTTGCTCTTTTCACCTTTCATCCTGAACCATACTGTCTGTGCCCCCTTTTGAAAGCTTATACCACTCTCAACAAGCCTGATCAAAGCAGTCAGGTGTAGGAGAGCCCAAATGATTTTAGGAGGCAGACTAAGAAGCTGGACATTGCTTTATTTAGGGTTTTCACCCTCAATGCTAGAAAATACTAGGCTCTTTTTGGCAAACTGTGTTGTAAAGAAAACAACTGACACCTAGCCACACTGAACCAATTTCTTTTTCTGTTAAGTCAGCAAAACCAAAGCAGTCTATTTGCCACATGTGAAGATAAAACCAGCTGGCATTTTATTTGAGAGTCCTGGGTATTACAAATGAAGTGCAGATTGATCAATTACACTTAAGGAGTCTTATCAGCTGAGAGTGAGGTTTACAGATCTGGTTCAGTGGCAATTCCACTTAAACCCTTTTCAACCACCATAGGCTTCAGTGTCTCACTTCTGAGGTCAGAATTATGTTACCACAGCTACATTTCACAGTTAGAATGAGCTAGGTATGAAACTTCCAATGGTTTTCTGGACTTTTAACTCCCATGAGTTAAAGCCCTGTAAAAGAACTATAGAGGTCTTATTTTAACACATTTAAATACAGGCGTAAGGAGTCCAAACAATGCCCTACAGCTGCATAGAAAAATACAGCGTGGGAAGCAACAATGCAAGCTTTTCCAATGGCCCTGCCAATGTATTTCAAAACCTGAAGCAATCATTTCCTGACTCAGAAGATCAGTATCCACGCCCCTTCACTCATTGCCCTTTCTGAGTATGCCCTCATTAGTCCTCAACCTCATGGGTGTTTGTATTTTGTGAACACTTCCCCCATTAGGAGCTGGATCAAGACCAAACCACTTCCTAAAGGTCACTTAACCAGTAGATGGTAATTACTTAGCCACTGGGGATTTCAGCTGCCATCCAGTCCCCTACTACCTTTTTAAAGTAGAATATACAGACAGAACAGTGCATTATCCTGTAAGATGCTACGCTGTGAAAGCATGAGGGCACACACAGTTAAATCTGTTAGTTGATAATCTAACATTAGAAGCCACACAGGATTTTACTTTGAAAAGACAGCAGGCTTGCAGAGGTATAACAAGTTCTAAACTCTTTGGTTTCCATTTTCTATTCACCTAAGTACTTAATTATGGTTTTGTTGCTACAGTAATGAACTTTTCAGCCTGGTATGTGGGTAATAGTTTACACAATGTTTAAGTTGCTGGCTAAAGAGCTACCTTACTGTACTTGGCACAGGTGTGAGAGTTCTCATTCTAATCTAGAAGGGTTTACAGACAGTTTGCACAGGGGGGTACTTAAGTCCTTTGGAGAGACAAACAGCAGGTATTTAACTCTCTTCCATCACCCCAGAAAACAAATCAACACTTTTTCGATAGTCAAACCTGATCTTTGTACCCCTTACTTTTGTAATTTTGCTACTACCTCCATTCCCCTGAGGTGCTGATAGATTTCATCCCCAAACTCACCCCTAATGAAACCAGCTGCAAGACTGCTGCAGTATACATCATGATCCGTGTCTTTTATGTCAAGAGATGAATGGAAACACATCAGGTCAGGGAAAAAGTCAATTTCAGAAAGTCTGAAAAGGTGAGCATTGGACATTCAAAACTTGTTAATTTTTATGTAACAGAAATGAAGCAGTTTTATATATCTGTTATTTTGTCTGTGCAAACTTAGTGATCATATTCTCCAAGAAACAGGAGTTAGGATACCAGAAGCAGGAATCAATTAATGGAACCTTGACAAACTAAAAAAGGGGGGGAAGGGAACCCCAACCCTACATTAAAACAAAAAGCCGGAAGCTTGGCTCTTATCTCTCTGCTCTTGAATGAATAGCCTGATGTTCAAAAATCAGTTCCTACTGAGGACAAATATAGAGGCTTACATTTAAAACAAACACACCATATTTGGCACGACTGCCCTAGACTGAAATCTTGTCAATAACTAATGAAGACTGGGCCTTAGCAGTCCTTGGATGGAAAATCCAATCAGTAAGAGCCTGAAATTGCAAGCTGTGTAGTCGTCCAGTGAAGTCCTCTTGTGTAACACATGAAAATAAGGAACCTACATGAATCTTCTCTCCGTATATACTGTCTTTTGTGCCATTAAAATATAACTCTAAAAATAACTCAAACAAAGTTTTGTGCATAAAATATACGTTGACATTCTATGAGTTTAAAAAGTCTTAATATTTACTATAGGAAAACAAGTGTGGAGTTCACCAAGTAACAAAAAAGTCCAGATGCAATCTCCTCTATCGATTTGTCAGCGTACTTCTGCTTGAACCAAAAGCTTCTGTTTTAAGGTCATTTTTTATTTCACTTCTTCCAGCTGTTGGATGAGTTTTTTTCAGTAATGCGGGTACCTAGGCAAGTCACATAACAGCCAAAGATTATTTAAAAAAATAATGTTATTGGGGTATACAAATGCCTGCCAGTTTTCAGTAAGCCTCCTTTGAAGTCTTATCAAGCTTTACGGGGGTGGGAAACTTTTTTGGGGTTGGGGGCCACTGACCTACAGAAAAATCAGCCGGGGCAAAAGAAAGAACCCCCCCCCCCCCCAACCAAACCCTCACTGACATAACCCCTGACTGAGAAGGAGAGACAGACACTCCCCACATTCTCTTCATACACCAGAGTCTAGTGGGCCTTGGCTAGTAGATTGTGTGTGCTCCAGCACAACATGGGGGCTGCAGTGCTAGCACAGGCTCCCCAATGCTGGGGGATGGGGGAGCCCTGAGCCTCTGGGGCCAGATCCAGGCAAGCCAGGGGCTGCATCTGGCCCCTGGGCCTTAGGTTCCCTACCTCTGCTTTAAAAATAGATTTTGGAGTGCATCTGAGGAACAGCAGCATGTGTCTGAAGGATCAGACTATCCCCCAGGCACCTGTACAACTGCCATCCTCTCTTCTTTTTTGTGCTTTAGTCTTATGTTCTTATTCCCCCCCTCCCCCGTGATCTTTTCTATCCTGGACATGTTTGTTTATAGCTCCCTCTCTCCAGCACCAAGCTACCTCCAAGTTTTGAGGGTAGGGAGGAGTGAATGGGGGGGTCAGGTGGGGGGAGTGGAAACAGCAGTCTGGCTGAGCACCTTGGAAACAGAGAAAGGATGCTTATTGTCATGTACATGTGAGCAGCTCCTGTTACACTGAGGACAGCTTTCAAGGGATTGCATGCCAGATCACTTCTGGCAGCAGCAAATACTTGCAGCATTAAGCAGTCTTTCTTGGATCACACAACTTTCCTTTGCTGTCCTGTGATCCCTCTGCCAAGCCTGCCTAAGGGAAGACCACCCTCCCAATTTGTTGGCATGGATATAACCAATTACTTCCATAAAAGTGGAAGTCATGTCCCAGCCAACCACCCTTGATCACATCCATTACAAATTCTGTAGCATACACCAAACACAGGAATTAGGAGTGGTCTGCTGCACGTGGAATACAGTAGACCTCTTTAGCCAGCCATACGTACATGGGGAGGTAGTGAAGGTTCTAGATGCCGTCCAAGGAACGAAAGCAAACGTCGCCAGATAAGGCCACTTCCCAAAAACATAATTCCTGTCACCAGCCAAAATGCTCTGTGGTCCTAGCAATGGAAACAAATAGCCATTAATCAGCCAGCTCTTTCTGTGGAGGAAGGGTCCTCAGTGGATTCCCTCCCACAACTCTAATTGAAACCTTTCATTCCCTGCATAGGCTCCACAGTGTAGTGAATTTCTTTGGCCGGGGAAGGTTGGCTGAGACTCTCTGAAGTCCATCAATACCACACTCTAACTTAAAGGGTTACTGCAAGGCAAAGTGATCACTACCACACTAGCCCATGCATTTTTCCTTTCAAAGATAGTTCTTTTTTTACCAAGAATTTAGATATTTCCGCCTCAGTTTTTTTGATGGCAGTCACTCTAAGTGTAATTATTTAATTTACAATGAAGTCATGGCTCCACCATGAAATCTAGACAATTCTTTAACCCACTTACACTTTTGTATATGTCAATGATTCTAATACAAATTCAACACCTTTCAGAAGTATGAATGGCTGAACATCACCATACCTATGTCAGCTATTACACACAAGTACAATCCTGTCCTTCCTTTTCCTTCTGGAGTACTAACTTTTCCTGGTCATCCAAAAAGATGTCCTGCAGCAGTGGCATAACTGAACAAGCCAGGAAATAATTCACAAAAGAAAATCATTGCACAAAACTGGACTCGGTGGGCCTAATTCTCTCACCATACACCACTATAAATATGGAGTCTTACCAGTGAAAAGTATTAGTATTAGACTTCACAGAAAACCTGAGGTAAGTCAGGTATATCAGTACCCGTACTGTAGGTCAGTAGCTAAAGCAGCACTGGTTCTTACCTCTTCAAAGGAGGATTCCAAGTTCATACCAAAGGCTACTCCAATCAGTCCAAACAGAGAGAGAGAAAAAGTACCCATAGTCAGCTGTAAGTTTAGTCTCATCATCACATTACGGTGGCTGAAGAGGGAAGAAAGATTTAGGAAATGAGTACAGCTGTTCACCTGCTGTCTATTAGTAAAGTCTTATGCAGCATGCACGACACCAGAACAGTTGACGGAGCAACTCCCACCAGTATTAGGCAACGCAGAAACAAAAGCAAGTGTATCAGGCATTTTTTCCCTCCAAAGAGAGCTGCAGCAGTGCACCTCTCAGGGAGCAGATTCTGCTTTGCAATTAGCAGGATTTATGACATCTGTCACTCCTGTTATAAGTATATGTTGTAAAGTAACAATAAAAGTTTATGGAAACTTACTTTTGTTTTCTTACCATTAACTATAGGAATTTATAAATAATTATTTAAAAGAAATATTTTCTGTTACTTTGCAAGTATAGTAGAGAGTGAGAAAACACTATGGACTGTAAAGCAGAGTATACTTTGGTGCATTCCACATCCACATTCTTCTCAATTCTTGCTGGCCTCCTCATGGAGTATCCACCGTGAATGCTTCTAGAGATAACTCTCCATTTAAGGAGAAGGAGAGAATATCATACTCTGCTTTTCAACGGTGGCTTAGACACTTCAAGATGTTAGGCCGTTTATTTTTAAATACAGAAAACCTTTTATCTACAATAGTTTAATCTTAATAAAGCTAAATACTTGATGCAAAGTAAGCTGATTACTCTACCATCATACTTAGTGCTGATGCAACATTTATTGGATGGAAAATGATCCAGAAAAATTGAGAGCATGATCTTGAAGGCATGACATGAACACTTAAATGCAGCGTCCATTTAAAAATCAATTCAAGTTTCAGTTTTGCTGTATTACATAGCAATTCTTCATAAATAAGTTATATTTTCCCCATGAACATCTGGGTATTTCCTTAAACTATTATATCCCCAGAACCACAGGGAATAAGAGTCTCCCAGTTTTTGTTCCCAATGATATTAAAGAGCAACTAGGGGGCTGTGCCCCCAGCTCACTAGGCTCACCAACCCCCCTCTCTGGGGGTAGGTGTTTGGCCAGGGGGTGTTTGGATGGAGTGAATGAGGGATCTCGGTGGAGGGGATGCGTGAGGGGGCTAGGTATATGAGGTCTCAGCAGGGTGGTGAGTGAGGGCAGGGGGTACAGGGTCTTGGCTTGGGGGGCGTATGAGATAGAGGGCTGGGGGTGTGGGATCTCAGCGAAGGGTGTGTGAGAGCGGGCTGGGGGTGTGGCTCCCATGCCCCACATCCCTAGAGCATGGGGGAAGGGTGAAGGAGGAGGCTGCCGTGCATGGCTGAGGGCGGAGGTGGGATGTAGAATGATGTGATGATGTCACTGTTGTTCTGTAGGAATTTATTTTTTTTTAATATATATCTATATATCTTAGATATAGATATAGATAGATATATATATATAGAGAGAGAGAGAGAGAGAGAGAGAGAGAGATGACTAATCAAGCGGCATTGCAATATTTTAGTCAAGTTATTAAGGTGTTATGTATCATCCAGTACATTCAACAGGGAAGCAGGAGCAACTTCCAAGTGTGAGAATCCACGAATATCAGAACTCACGTAAGAGATGTCTGCGCTCAGACTAATTCAGAAAAGGACGAAACAGCACTAATTTCTGTAAAGTTTCTGACAATATAAAAAATAGTATATGTCATGAGGATAGGTAACCTGTCCAGGTTGATGAAGATGATACTTTCGGAATCATCAATCAATACTCTGAGCTCACGGGCTTCATTAGCGAGATCTTCAGCTTGTCGGTAATAATTCTCCAGCAGCAGCTCCATTTCCTCTGCATGGTCAATTCCAGACATGCTCTTCTCACTGTGAGCAACAATGTGTATTTTCTAGTTAGGTGCCAGCAATGCACTTAACAATATGTTTGCATCTTCTGAAGCATGGGCCCAGAATGAAATGATGAGGAAAAAACTCTCTACAAGTCCTATCTGAAAACAATGCTGCAAAATCCAGTTAGGCACAAGGGGAAATTCTGCTGTTACAAACAGTGTTATGGAAAAGAATGTATGTGCTTTTCCAATTCCTATTAGCTGAATGGCAGAGAAAGGCAATTACTTTGGTCGGTATCATAGGTAACTTTTGCCTTGCTATAAACACACACAGGCAATGTATAAATACTAGTTTCCTGCATTACACTGTGCTGTTTTAAAGGGAAATGGTTAATTTTCTGATGCCCTCAAGTGGTGGAACTTGACAATGATGTTGCAACACTCCCCTCTGTTGAGATCTAATATTAAATAATATTAAAATCTATTTGGCACTTACATGTGTTTTTAGCTGCACAGTGACAATAACTAAAGCATTCTCAGTCCTACTGCGGATGAATCACAGGTACCTGGTAGCATCCACAAGGCCCTGAGCACCTAGCCATTCACCTTCTCTAGAACACAGGCATATATGTTTCGAGAGTTATTTTTTTAGAGCTTTCTTTTGACTAGGCAAACAGTGAGGGTTTGAGAGTCATAATGGCCCTCTCGTATTTTTAAGATATCAAGGAGAACTTGGAATTAACTCTCATCCCTCTTTTCACACAGTGGCATGACCTTAACAGCGTTTATTTGCAAGGAGAGACTAGATACTAGGGATGTTAACTAGTAAGCATCACCCATTAAGGTGATGCTTACTGGTTCTGGTTAACTGGTGGAGGCTGGAGCAGCTTCCCGGCTGTTGTGGGGCAGGGGGCTGTTCCAGCCTCATGGGGCCCGTCCCAGACAGGAGCTCCTCTGGGTGTCCAGAAAAACCCGTCTGCAGCGGCCTGTGCACATTGCAAGCAGAGGCTATTCCAGGTGGGCAGGAAACTTCACGTTTAACCAGTTAACCAATTAAATGGGATTTTACATCTCTACTGGATATCCTCCAATGGCTCCTGTGGATACTGTTGAACTTGCTTACCTTATCAAGGAGCAATTTAAATAAATCTCTCTGAAACTGCTTTCCCATAAACTCATCTCCAGACTCATGCATCTGAGGTAATTAGAACCACTCGAAGGGGTGGGATAAAAGGACCCTAGTCTCTATCCTGAAGAGAGGGTCCCTTTGAAGCAGGCTATTCCCTTCAGAACCTTCCAAACCTAGAGATTTCAGCTGTATATTATGGGGCATAGGTGGGAGGTCTTAGAAGTTGTCAGTGCTAGCTGGCTTGAGGGTGAATGCCTTTACATTCCTCTATAGCCACAGAAAAAGAAGACTGAACAACAGACCCAAAAGATTTAAAAAGTAGCTTCCAACATTTTTGCTTTTCATGCAATCTACTTCCCTCCACCACCTCTCCATGAAAGGCTCCTCCTTTCATACAAGTCAGTGACATTTGGCTCCATCTCCATATGAAGATACAATTAACAAAGCTTTCTGTCTACAAGCACCAATGCTGGGGTCAGTGTGTGAAAGCACCCCTCATGACTGGCTCCCTCCATGCCTTCTCAGGTACACTTCTTGACTTCACACATCACGTCCCTTCACACCCCACACCGTAGTTTGGATAATGATGGTCTACTTAGATTTGCAGCCAGGCAGGGAATTATACCACATGCTTGGTGCTTGTAAAGCAATACTAACTGGCCATGAAATGTGGGATGTAACTGTCATTTGACAGTATTTACATGGGGGCAGGAAGCCGGTTTGCTCTCCGCTTCAAGTCAGATATACCAGTCAGTCAGCCCTGGATTTCTAAGGAAGGGTCAGGACAGCAGCTTGTCATCAAGATGGAAGATATGGTTGATTATTTTTGTAGTTGTTAAAGTGGCCAGCATCACTGATGTGCACATGATATTGTATCAGCACACAAGAGGGCTATCTTATGGTTATTCCTCACATGTTCAGCTCTTCTCTTGGGATGTTATACCATAGTGTTTGTTTATGTACTTATAGTGGCTATGAAAATATGCTCAGTACTACTGTCTTGAGCTTACAACGCTCTGCTAGTAGGCAAAGTAAGCCGCAAAGATAGCGGACAGCTTTTATATAGGGAGACAAGGAAACGGAACCACCTCAGACACATTTTAAGTGTGGTTTATTTCATTTGTGAAATATTAGTTTCTTCCTCCCTAAAAACATATCTGAAAAGTTTTGGCTGAACTGTAAATGGACATCTCCATTTCTCCTTCTGTTTCCCCATTCGCTGATGATTGTCTTTTCCTTCCCCCTTCCATCTCATGTTCACCAAGACTGTCCAGCTAAATCAAACAGTGGATGAAGTAGCACCTTTGATGCTTCCACCCTAATCTCAGTAGTGCTGCTAATATTATGCCCATGCTGCGATGATGGGATACAGCACCTTTTCAAAAGTAGTAAAGTATTATGGTTTAAAAACACTGGCTAGGTCTTTTTTTGGGGGGATGGGAGGGAAAAGAAGCAATTTAATCTGGTATTCAGGTTTTCCTTGGACAAGGCACGCGTGCGCGCGCGCGCACGCACGCACACAAAAGCCCTAGATCACCCAACTTGACTTACAACACTTGTGGATCCGTCCATTTAGTTAAACAGAGCTCTTCTATTAATTCCTCTTCATCCAAGATTTCCAGGATCGTTTCTTTGAAAACTTTAAAATCTGTTTCTAATTCTGACAAACTAAAGAAAAAACAAGCAGGCATAAACAACCAGGCAGTCCAATTTGCATTACTGCAAAGAGGTAATATTTTCTTACCAGAATGAGTCACTGGGAAAAAGTTTCTTAGAAATTTGCATTTAGCCACCGTTCTGGGACCAAGTCAGCAAAACCTTCATTGACAAGCATTTATTCTGGATATATTTCAAGGGTTCATGGGCACTTGGAGACAGAAATAATTTGATTCAGACAACTGTATTGTCTGTTGTACTGACACATAGCAAGAGCCGAATAAGTTCGTGTGCACTCGAGTGGTTTGAAGAATGTGTGGAGCTCCTGATTTTACATTACAATGAACATATTAAATTGCCTGGTTTTTTTTTTTTTTTCATTACACACAGTTTTATAAGGTAGACTACCATTCTATCAGCACAAAGTGGGATTTCTTTTTTCCCCAACTAGAGCTCATACATTTGAACTTACAATTACAAATAAGATGCACAACTCAAAAGTAAAGTTTTCTAGGAAATTTATATTGTACACAATTTTCTGAAGTTCAGCTATACTCTCCATTGCTTACTCTTATTTACCTCTTGCCATTTTGTAGCAAAATGTGTAGTTTACTTCTATCCACAGACAATAGCTTGGGGTCAACTAGATCTTCCAGCGTGTCAATGATCTGAGGTTGCAAAATGTTAAGTCTCCCTTGCAGATTGCTGATCTAGATAATAACATGATCCTTCATAAGAATTAAAATAATCCTTTTAGAACCATTTGGGCAAGTGATTCCTCTCACTGAACACAGAATGCAATCTACTTTTTCAATACACAGAAGATATCAGGAATACAGCTAGCACTGACAAGATAAAGTTTATCTGGATTGCAATAGTTTCTGAACAAAATAAACTCTACATAAAATTAATACATAATGCTAACTGTACCCAAGAAATTCAATATGAAATTAATATGTCTAAAATGTAGCCAACTTTAAGGGCATCATAGTTCCATTAACGTTCATAGACATTTAAGGCCAATAAAGACTATTATGGTCATCTAGTTCAGGGGTTCTTGCAACAATTTTTTGGTGGCCTCAGAGTACAGCCACTAACTATGGTTGGTGGCTGCTCTGATACATTTTTCTAAAATAATTAACTTTAGGAAAAGCATTTCAGTATGCACATATACATGTCAAAATCTTTGTTCTTTATTTAGAGAGGGCTATTTTTAGATTCAATAAAGAAAAAAAAAACCAATGTACACTTGTCTCTTTTCTTTATTCCCTTTACAGAAGAGAAACACAAGGTGCCTGGCACATTTCTTGTCTTTTATCGTTGTTTCTTTGGGATTTTTTTTTTAAGGCTTGCTAACTGGTAAGTCTGATGCTGCAAAAAGTGATATCTGGATATTTGTTCATTTCATTTTTCATAGCAGACTTACTAGCTAGTTGAGAACTAGTAAAAAATTATATTAACACATAAGTATCAATTTTCACAGCAGACTTACTAAGCCCTGGCAAACCAGGGGACAAATTAAACCTGGATATGGAGGTGGGTAGGGAGGCAGTGGGGGCCAGAGATGATGGGGCCCAGGGCTTGCAACCAATGCTGTGTGGTGAGCATCCAGGGCTAAAACCCAAAGTCCCATGATTGGAGGCAGCTGCTTGCCACCCTAGGGTTGAAGCCTGAGCCCCACAGCCCTCTGCTAAGTTAGGCAACTCTCTGGCTATCTGCTTTTCCAGCTTTCATAGACCCAGAGTAGGGCAGGGCCCAATGGCTGCTGATGACCCTGGGGGATGGGCCACGGCTTTGCCTCCCCACCCAGTCACTGCCTGGGAATCTGTGGCCACAAGGAAAGTCCTTGGTGGCTGCATTTGAGAAACTCTGATCTAGTTTGACCTACTCATAACTCAGGTCAGAGAACCTCTCCCAGTAATTTCAGCATCAAACTGTCACTTTTATGTCTCAGCATGTATCTGTCAATCTTGATTTAAAAACTCCAAGCGATGAAGAATCCATGTCCCTTGGTTAAGTTCTTTCAGTGTTAATTCTCCTCACTGTTAAATATTTTTCCATATCCCCCATAACCCAAAGAAACAACCACACAAAAGAAACCAAGCCCAAAGCAAACCTAAAATATTCCTAAAAATGTAACTAAATAGTTCTAGAACAGAAAACTGTACTGTCATTTCCATGAAACAACATTTTCAAAAGTAGCTAAAGTAACTCACCCAGTATTGCAGTATTGCTTCTATGGCTCTAAATTCAAAGGGCAAGGAATAGGTAACGAGCTGACCTTCTCCAGCCAGCTGAGATGCTAATTCTTGGAACAGCCAGTGCTCCATATTTACATTGCGATAATCTAGTATCAGAAGAAATTCCGGTGTTACCACAGCCTTCAAAAACTGAAACAGAAAATGCAGTTAGGCAGCCAGCTAATACTTTATGAAGGTTTCTAATTTTCTCATTGATACTTAGTGCCTTTCAGAGTTCTGTTTGCAATAAAACCACCTGCCATCAAATTACAGGTAGGAAATCTGAAGAGTTTTGCGCTGACTGCATTCTAACCTGCTAACACCCAAAGGTCTCAGGTGCAGAAGAGGTGCAATACTGCACTAGCAATATTATGGTTTAAAGTGGCTCTTATACGCTTTGTTTTTATTTATTTAGATTTTTATGCCACACTTGTCCAGAGTACAGAAGTGCCTATCTTCCATTGTCTCTCCCCTCTCCCCAAAGTATATGGATCTGACAGACAACATCAGAAACATTTCCTTTAGTGAACTCCAGGTAGCCTCCGGTGTTACTGCATGGACAGGAAGAAAAAAAGATTCTCCAAATACATGTCTTCATCCTAGGTCTCTAAAAATTCTCATTGTGCCAACCAAGGGAAAAGTTTTGGCCTTCTTGAACAGACACGGCCATTTTGCAAAAGACAAGGCTCTCGTTAACATTAATGCAACATAAAGTGCTTCTGGGTCAGTTGGTAGTTGCTTGCTAGATATTCATTCTCTGGATTAGTTATAAGGTCAGATGATTAATTTTATATGCAAGGTGAGAGATAGCTTCCCCAGGGCTGGGAGATGTCCCATTTTTAAAGGAACAGTCCTGTATTTAA
This sequence comes from Pelochelys cantorii, assembly GCA_032595735.1. Lineage (NCBI taxonomy): Eukaryota > Metazoa > Chordata > Testudines > Trionychidae > Pelochelys > Pelochelys cantorii. The sequence goes on from CM064327.1 coordinate 103,910,768, forward strand.
ACCCTCCTGCAGATATCCCAACTTTTTCTTAAAAATAAGCAAAATGTTCCATATTTTCTGTCTTCTCCCCATCAGCACCAGTGGGTCCCGCTGCTTGCCAGATTCCTACATGCCAGCCACCTGCCCCCCAGCAGTGAATTGAGGGGGTGTGTGGAGTCCAGAGACTGACAATGGGGGTGGGTGTGCAAGGCTGGAGGCAGGGCAAAGCTGCAGCACTTGGGGCCAGCTGCTCCGCCTACCTGGTCAGAGCAGTTCCCACTGTGAACCAGCTCTTGGCCAACAGGGCAGGCCTTGGCCTTCTCCTCCCCCAGTCCCATTTCCAACCAACACTCCTTGCGAGCTGTGGTGGCTGGTGAGTGTGGGCGGATGCCAGGTGGCGGCCGGTTACATGTTGCCTCTGCTGCCCACCAGCTGACCCTTTGCATGCTCCCCCTCTCACTGACTCTCTGTGCTTTGCCTTTCACCCCTCCCAGCTTCACTGCTCTGCCATATCCCCCGCAGTGGGGCACATCCCATTCCCAGTGCTGTGTAAAGAACAGCCCCTGGTGGAAGCACTCAGCTCACCAACAGCCTGGCCAGCAAGCTCCTATCTTCCCCCACTGCCTCTGGCTGAACTGGTGCCCCAGGAAACCCCAAACCCTCTGCTCTGGAGCGCTGGCCAAGAGCCAAGCCCTGCACATGCCTGCCCCACATAGCCCTGTCACTGAGAAGCATCGCTGCCCCTCAACTAAGCTCTGGGGTGGCAGGATGAGGGGAGCCATTTCCAGCCAGTTCATGGCCCTTGAGCTCCACAGCAGCTCCTTGCGCAGGGGCTTAGAACACTCTTCACCCATCTTCTCTGCACTGGGTCCTACCCTCAGGGAGCATGAGGCTGCCCTGTCCCCTAGGTATCCTCCCCTGCTGAGCCACCTCTCTGGCTGGGTTCACAGAAGCCCCTGCCATCGGGTTCCCTGGGTCTGGTACACAAGGCAGCCTTAGGGCTCAACTCCTTTCTGCCTGTGCTGTAGCCAGGGGACAGGAAGTGCCTGAGTTATGTTGGTGGCCAGCACCAGCCAAGCAGGTTAGCTGCTTTCTGACACTGTGTAAATAGGAAGGGACGAGCTGCTTCCAGCCACAGGAGACTGGGGAGGGATGAGCTCTGCAAAGACACAGGCCAGGTCATCCCTTCACCGTCACCCCTCATGGCTGGAAGCAGCTCTCATCTCTTCCCTCCCACACAATGCAGAGGCTGCTGCTAGCCACATTCTGGCATGAACCCTGACAGAAATCTGGGGAGGGAGGCATGTGACCTGCATGCCCTCCACATGTTGCCTCGGGAAGATGCAGTGCCAAGTACCAGGAGAGGTGGGTCCATTCTGGGGACCCAGCGAGGCATGGAGGGCAGAAAGCACTGGGCAAAGAGGAACATGGTAGCTGTGAAAGATATATGGAAGTGTGTGCACGTTACTTCTCCCCGTGTGAACTCTAAAGCCCTAAAGATAAGGAGGTAAATAAAAAGAATCCAAACTACCAATATTTCTTTTTAAAGGGGGCTAGGTCAACTTGATGTTGATTTGAACATTTTTACTGCATAGTTCTGACTGAATGCCACTGAACTTCCTTTTGAATACAAGTAATTTACCAGATGCCCCATATTCGGCATCAGGAAATACGATCACCCTATAGATAGCCAATATCAAAAAAACCCCTGGGCCTCACTAGAACATGACTATATTGGCAACTGAGACATCGTTCAAGTGTATTCTAACATCTGTTGACATTCATAAAAAGATTTAAGCCCCACTGAAGTTAACAACAGTACAAATATCACTTTACCTCCATTCTAATGATAATCCTGTTGTTTCTAGTTGCAATGCTCATTAGATGCTGAAATCGTAGATCTCGAGCTTGAAGTCCCAGTTCCTGGTACAATTCTGTTTTCTTTTTTTCTACCAAGACATTTAAAAAGAAAAATCTTATCTGGGAAAATGATACAATTATGGGTAACTTTTTGTTTTGCAGTTCCAGGAAGAAAGTAACTCTTTTGTGCTTCCCCTCTTGATCACCTGATATAATTCTAACATAGCAAAATAGCATAACTTAGATGGAAAGAGAACTCCCTTTGTTTATTAATAAAAAAGTCTAAAAATAACCAAAATAGCAAGCAAAGACAGAATGTTTATGTTCGAACACATCAGGAAAGCTGAGTTGAGGAAGCGTGTGTTTTGCCACAAAGATAGCCTAAGAAGCAAGTGGTCAATCTGGACAAAGAGGAAAACGATGAAAGCAAAACGGCACCCCATGTGACAGATGGTACTCATGTTGATTAATGCATTACTGGAAGGTGCTCAGATACAACTGTGGTGAATGCAGTAAAAGAACTTGTGTAGAATAGATAAACAAAACCACGGAAAATGCTGCACCATCTAAAGATAACTAAACCAATAAAAGCTTCTTGAATTGAACACTATGTCCAAAATAAATTTCCACTTAGACATATACACAGGAGAGTAAACAGGAAAACAAATGAAAACTCTACCTACCAAAAGAGGTAATGTTTCCTTCCTTGTCAAATTTAATCTAAAGGGGAGAGGAGAAAGAAAAAACAACAGAAGTAGGTATTTTGTTTTAAAAAACTGCTATAACATACAGGAAAGGGGTTGTGTGAAATTGCTTATATTTGTTTTGAATTCTAGTGGGGGTGAATCACTCCACTTATTAAGGAGGGGCAAGTTATGCTATACCTTGTCTCTCTAATACTCAAGTAATAATTAATGCCTTAAAACAACACATTTCAAGTCATTTGAATATGTGGATGCTACACATGGTATCTGGAAAGCAGCACCTATAAAATATTTTTCAGACATAGACCAATTAAGTTCATAACAATGTATTTGGCTCACTCTAATATCTACTTTCCAGGAGGATTTTTTTTTAAACAGAAAATGAGATTTTTGTGTTGGCACAAGAAGGGCTCTTTATAGTTTGTGTTTCAGATTTTGTTGCTTCATCTTGTGTTATTTTAGCTGAATAATTTACAAGGCAAAGGGCAAAAACTGAGTGCAGAGGTCTGGCTTTTCCCTCACTGATTTTTGAAAGCTATTTATTGTGTAATTCTACTGTGTGTAAGAGAAAGAATTGATTGCTAGGTTAGACTAACAAGGGATAATTTACTTCAAACACCTTATTTACTTTTAATTTATATTCCAAAGTATTACTATAACATTAATATTTCCAGTATGCTTAAAGTCATTTTACTGGAAAAACTGCAAGAATTGATTTGATCAAAACTTTTGCTCTTTTGTCTTGAGATATATAGTTTATTCAAAAGTTATTCATAATTTATTTTTAAAACTGTGGTTCTCATTGTAGGATTAGGACCTTTGTGCATACCAATGCCCTCTACTAGCTGATGTGTTACATCTGCTTTCACATGTGATCACATCATCTTCTAGCCTAGTGGGAAACAAGGAGGTTGTGAACAGACTGTTCACAATGAATAGCTAGCCTAATTCTCTCAGCTGCATAGCTACAAAAACATATTCTTCCTTCAACTATTGACTGCCCGGCATTTCAGCTGCCATATTCCATGGCATTATTAAGCAAAAAAAAGGCAAGAAGAGTGTACTTTTAATAACCAATGTGTATGTTTTACAATTCTTCAAGAGTTAAACTGTGTCTTCATGTTTACATTGTGACTTAGCAGGAATTATCTTCTCGTACAACAACAAAAACAAAAAGAGTGATCTTGGAGAACCTTACAGCCCTAGCAGGGACTCTTGTACATTTCAAAGGTGGAACACCTCTGCTGTGCTCCTGCCCCCTCCCACGGAGCCGAGCTGGGGAGACTGGCTGTTAAGCCAGCCCCTCCCGAACACCTCTCCTCCTCCCCCCCCCGCTGCCTCTTTCTGATAGAAAGAGCAAGTTGGGGGAGGGAGTGACTAGTCAACTAGTGTGTCAACTATCCGATAAGCTTTTGCTTTATCGGATAGTCAACCAGTTGATTAGTTGCTTACGTCCCTAATCTCACTTCTCTACTTGGATCTTATCCCCAGTGTAGGTTGGGAATGCTCTATCTTCCTTAGAGGCAATGAAATGGCTCTGTGATGTCATCCCCCCATATAAAGCTCCCATGGTAGGGGCATTTTGGAGGAAAAGTAGAGCAGTGCTGCACTGTGCTTATTCTTGGCCTCCTATGATTTCTATGGGCAGTGCAGACTTAAGAGTAGTCTTGAGGCTAATCTAACATACAACAGCAGCTGGATTAGCTTCTATCAAGGTGGAAAATGCAGACGGCACAAAGGGGGCTTAGATAAATCTTTCGCTCTTTCAGCATTCCTGCAGTGATGCGCTGTGGTCATGCCTTGGTATCCTAATAAAAGTTGAGAGATGCTGTAGTTCAGTCTTGTCTGCTGGATCTCCTACTTCTGATATTGCTAGTAAACCCTCCAACATCTTTTTGGTGTTTAGAATTCTAACAGTGGTCACAGAATCGTAAGACTGGAAGGAAGATCATCTTCTCTAAATCTAGCTGGTGGAGGGTCAGGGAGAGGGCTATAAACAGAGGAGGTTGGCTACGGAAAATTTTGCAGTATTAGTTTTCTTTTTATTTGAATTCATATTAAATAAACATTTAAAGTCATGCACCTTCTTAATTATCCCTTGTTTTAGCATTCTTTCTTCCATAACATTTTACAAAATATATATATTTGTTGTTAACTTGGGTGCCACAGTGGCACACATCTGAACAAGTGCCCATGACCTCAATATTGGTGCACAAGACAAAACTCACTCCGCTCACGCAGGAAAAATCTTAGAGGGAACACTGCTTGGGAGACAGGCCAATCCTCGCTTACAGACAATCCCCTAACCTGAAACAACTTCCTTCCAGCAACTAGGCATCACACCTCAAACACATTCACCCAGGAACCTACCCCTGCAATAAACTCCATTACCAACTCTGTCCACACATCTACACAAGCAACATCATCACAGGATCTAACCACATAAGCCACCACATCAGAGACTCACACAACTACACAACTTCTAATATGATCTACACCATCAAGTGCCAGCAATGCCCCTCTGCCATGCATATTGGCCAAACTGGACAGTCTCTACAACAAAGGATTAATGGACACAAATCAGATATTTAAAATGGGCACACACAGAAACCTGTTGGAGAATATTTCAACTTGCCTGGACACTTACTAATAGATCTAAAAGTGGCCATTCTCTTACAAAATTTCAGGAACCAACTAGAGAGAGAAACTGTGGAACTGGCCTTCATATGCAAATCTGACACATTTAGCCAAGGACTGAACAAGACATCTCTTAGATGGGCCGTTATATTCAACACCCAAATGACATCAAAAGCTAAGTATCAGACACTTACAGCCCACCCTATTAGCTTCAGTTTAACATGGACACATCTCAATTGACCGGTTTTTTCCCTCCTTCCCTCTTTTTCTGCTTTATATTTGTGCCTCTTGCTCCATATTTGTCATCTGAAGAAATGGGCTGTGCCCACAAAAGCTCATGATGCTATCTATATTTTTTGTTAGTCTCTAAGTTGCTAGAAGACCACTCTTTTTTTAAGGGTGTTTTTTTTTAAGTTGCAGAATAATACCCCTACCCTTGAGACTTCTCATCTGAAGAAAAACATCTTGGTATTTTGTTAGTCTATTATAATGCTCCTGTTGCAAATATATTCACATAAACATAGCTTTCCCTCAAATTAGGATTTTTAAAACAGTCATTTAATAATATCCTCGCATTAGCAATACATAATGGAGAATGACCAGCTCTGTCCAATCATAGTTCGAGAAAAACACATGCTGATGATCTTGGAAAAATTGTCCTTTGTTGAAGCTTTTCAATACACTTACCACTGCAAACACAGGGGCTACACTGGCTAAGGTGGCTTGAGAGGCCTCTGTCGCTGAATGTCGAGCCAGTTCATCTAAAGAAAGATACACAGCAGTTACAATTTTCTATTATCAGCACACAGTCTTTTGATAAATGCATACTTTTTTCTTCTCTTGCACAGTAGGTAGAAAACTGCCATAAGGAATGTGGTATAAAAGATCCAAACTGACAAAACAAAGGCAACAGTGAAACTGATTACACTTAAAGTGCCATCAAGGCTGCAAAGTATAGGTAAAAAAAAAAAAATTCGATTAAATTGGAGTATCTTTTTAAGAGCCCAAAGCAGTTGCAATAAAGAACAATACTCTAGTCCTACAATGAGCTCTGTGCAGCTGTACAAGTCTACCTGCATGAAATTCACTGTGGATACTGGGGTCTACATTTGTTCAGTGAATGAATCAATTGTGCAATGTGGCAATGAATAACTATTATATAGTGCTTTTCAACAGTAGATCTCAGTGCTTTACCTAGGAGGTCAGCAACATTATGCCATTTTACAGATGGGGAAATGGACGCATGAAGAGATGGAGTGACTTGTCCAAGGTCACTCAGCAGACCAGTGGCAGAATAGGATATAACATTCTGAATTCTTCCAGGGATCTATTTGCTAAACCTCCCTGTATAAGAATAAGTCCCAACAAATGTTCACATGCTTAACTTTGTGCAAAGCAACCACACTAATTTCAGCAATTTGTTTGAGTCTGAAAAAATGAGTATTTGCGGGGAGGCCTTAATGTGTTTCATACTGCATGGATTATAAATGACTGATCAGCTCAGCCAAAATGTCAAAGGAGCAGTGTGTCCATTCCACTGCCTTAGTTAGCTGTTAACTAGGTATACATAAAGCCACTGACTGCATGGGATCCACCCATATGCCTTAACAGGAGCCACAACACAACTCCCAAGCAGTCAACTGCAGGATCCAGGGACACTATTTACAATTAGGCACCTAAATAAAAGCAGCCTGCTTTTCAAAGGAGCCAAGCACACACAACTGCAAAATTCAGGTTATTTCTTTAAGAGCCCAGCTTTAGGCACCTAGATATGGCATTGTGGCCTAATACTTCAGGAAAAAATAACAAAGCTCCAATAAATTGCAGAAACAAACCAGGTTGACCCAGACGTTCTGATCTATCACCCAGGTGTGTAACATCCTCTGATTTTTCACATTAGGTGTACATAGGACTACAAGCCTCTTTTGAAAGAGATCATCTAGACAGCCACAAGACTTTCGAAAACGCGATCTGCTTTTTCGAAAGAGAGCACCCAGGCAATCTGGACGCTCTCTTTTGAAAAAGCCCTGTTTGTGTTCCTTCCTCGTAAAATGAGGTTTAACGCGGTCAAAAAAAACCACCCCGTTCTTTCGATTTAATTTTGAAAGAACGCGACGGCAGTCTAGACGCAGGTGAAGGTTTGAGAAAAGAGGCCACTTTTTTTTTTCGAAAAAACTCCGTAGTCTTGCTCTCCGGTTGCCCTACAACAAACACAATGACGCACTGATAACTACCTATTTCCTGGGGCCACTTCCAGAGAGTAGTACTGTAACTGGGCCCTCCAGAGAGCAAGTGTGAAAAAACTAGGGTGTTGGGGAGGTGAGAGATAACAGGGGCCTATATAAGACAAAGCCCTAAATATCAGGATATCCACCCGCCCACCCTAGCCCCCAGCTTGGGCCGGGCAGTGGAGAGGACCACTGTGCCGGTAGACGGGCCGTGGGGCTGAGCCGTGGGTCTATAAAAGCCTATGCCCCGCGCCCTGCAGCTCTTGCTCCGCGAGGGGAGCCAAGCCCCGGCCGGCCGGGGAGCAGGAGAAACGCCCAGGGGAGGCGCAGGGAACACGTGGACCCAAGGTCCAAACACGGGGCTTTCGCTCCTGAGCCGACCCGCCTCCCACGCGCCGGCCGGGCTGCAGCAGGGCCCAGCTCCGGGCGCCTCGGCCGGGCTCCCCCCTTCCCCGGGGCGCCACTTACTTGCCCAGCGCCCCGGCTGCCCGCGGGGAACTGCGGCCCCCCGGCGCGGCCCAGGCCCGGGCGCCGCGCAGCAGGGCGCCCCGCTGCCGCCCAGCAGACGGGCCCGCCCCGCTGCAGCGAGCAGGCGGCGGCATCCCCCCAGCTCGTAGCGGCGCAGCGAGCCGGGGAGGAGCCGGCGGCCGAACATGGGCAGGCGGCGCGGGGGGCCTAGCCAGAGGCTGTGGGCGGCACAGGCGGGACGGAGCCGGGGAGAGGAGGAGGAGGAGGAGCCGCGCAAAGCCCCTGCACAGGGGCGGGGTCGCAGCCGGGGGCGGGCGGAAGAAGCCACCGGCGGGGCGGCTGGCAATGCAGCGCCCCCGCCTTGCTCCCCGCTGCGCCCTGCAGGGCAGCGCGCCCGCGGCCTTCGCCGCCGCGCGGAGCCTTTACTGCTCCGTAGCCCCAGGCAGCGGCCCCCGGCCCGCCTGCTCCGGCAGGTAAGGGGCTGACTGGAGCCCTGCTGGCCGGGCGCGGAGCAGTGGAGTGACTCGCACAAGGTCACACGAGGAGGGCGTGGAACCCGCTTCTCGCTCTTGTGCCCCACCTAGCGAGCTACTCAGGACCTGGTCGTGGCAGGGTTGCCCCAGAGACGTCTGGCCCATGGAAAGCCCTTCTGCACTAGCTATTCTCATGGCACATTTGGCCTCAAAGTTGAGATTCTTCTCCCCTCCCCTTCAACAGAAGCGAAAGCTGGAGTGAACCCCCCCACCCCCCAATTATTTTAAAAAGAGAGATCTGTAACTCTTGTTTGTAAGCCAAATATCGCAGCATCAACTAGGGTCCTCTGGGTGGGTCTACAAATTGGTCCCTGCAGGTGCAGGGTCTGCCTATGTGCATAGTATTGGGATCTGGGACATGGGATGTCCCCAAATTGAGTTGAACACAGCTGTTTTGCCCTAACCAAAGATTTTGTAAGCATATTGACCAAATAATTTCTAGCAGACATCTAAGGACCAGGATGAACTGGTCAAGTTGAGGCTAAAGTTAAATTAGGGTCTGTCTGAATTTGTGGGTGGCAGGCGAACTGTTGGGTTTGCTTGTTTTTTCTTTTAACCATCCATTTTTCTGGGTGCTTTCCTCACAAACTGTCACAACTAAAATCAACAGTAAAAATAACATTTGTCCTCATGAATTTATACAGCATATTTACTCATTATAATTATATTACTTGTAAGATCCCTATATCTCACCAATGACTTTAGCAACTCCTCTTAAAGCTTGCAGACAGGTTTTACTGTGTCTACAAGGTTAACAAATCTGGGTTCTGATGGACTAAGTAAATCTAGCAACATGGGTAATGAAAGTTCAGCATCTCTCTCATCACTGAGGCCCTGGTCTTACAACTTTTTCACAAGGTACCCTGTTACCTTGAATGGGGTTCTACACAGGCATGGGGTCCTCCCACAAAGAATGAATTGAAGAATGGCGCTTGAACAGGGGTAGAGGTAGCTTGAGCACCTACTGTGATTGCAGCCTTGGCATTCTTGTCTGAAGAGGTTTCTTCTCAAATAAACCGGACCCATTTATGGCTTTATAGGTGAAGCCAACATGTTGAAGTCAATAATAACCAGTGGAACATTATTGTAATCTACCATATATTTTAGAAACTTTGTGTGTGTGTGTGTGTGTGTGTGTGTGTCCATCCATCCGTCTGTGAGTCTGTTTGTTCAAGAACTCTTCCTAAATGGCAAGAGCTAATACCACCTAATTTGGTATGTAGCTTCCTCTTATCAGAACTTAAAGTAAGGTAAGGGTTTAGTTGTGCTAGGACCATGTGATGTGCCTGGAATTCAACTGTTTCTCATAAAATGGAAAGAGAGGGGCCTGTTAGGAGGGACAGTTATACTGTAGAATGACCAGAGGGGTCAGCAAGGGGTCAGGGATGGGGTCCAAGACAGCTATAACCCCATTGGGCCAGCATGGGGTAGGGGTGGAGAAAGGGACAGTTATCTACTATATATTTCAGAGAGTTTGTTTGTATGCCTGTTTGTCTATGTGTGTGTCTGTCCCCCAGCCAGGGGACATGTGTCTCTTCCTCCTCTTCCCCTCCCCCCCGCCCCACTGTGCCCACTGCAGCAGCTATGGATAGGCACTTCTCACCTGGCCCCAAGATGCTGCAGTGAGAAAGGGCTATGGTTGCCCTCTTCTCTGGACAGCCTGCATACTGAACTTCTCATCCCCCACCTCACTCCAGAACAACAATTTAAATAAAAAAAATTGAGTTAAGGACCCAAGCAATGCCAGGTAAATCTTCTAGTGTGTACTCTCATGATGTATTGAAATGTTGCTGTGTAGTAGAAATAAATGGAGCTCTTTATATTTTCACAATAGGCATGCACTGTTGGCTTAATTTACTGATGTGCTGACTCCAGCTTCTTTTTTTAGTATTCAGAACTGTATGCAAACCTGTCAGGTGTTGCGCATCTAATACAATTGCCACACTTTTGATAGGTCTATTGCATAGGAATTTTTAAAATGGAATGCACCAGATCCTGTCAAATAAGGAAAGGGTTCACCTCAAAGCTCCCCCATAGTATAATAACTATGACTGCTTGTGGCTTGCAGAACGAGGACCTAGTGGATGAGCACAGAATTGATGCCCTGCAAAGGGAGAAGAGAGGAAGCGGGGGGAGGAGGGGGAGGGGGGGAAGGGAGATATATATAGATATATATATACCTCAACACTGTAGAAAATTAAAAATATATTTAATTAAGACTTATTTCTGTTAGGTGAAATAGTCAAAAACTACTGATACTGCCTCAGAAGCCTTGATCAAATTGGCCTCACTTTTATTGCTGCTACTCCTTATAACTGGATGAAAGAGATTTTTACCTTTCCTATCTAAGCTGTCCATCTGGGGTTTTTGCCTAAAAGTTTATAAAGTTTTTCCTGTACACCTCAACTGTCTCTTAGGACTCTTGACTGCACATAAAAAACCATGTTGCTGACAAGTGGTATCAGCAACAGGTATAGCTTAAATTGCAACATTTCAGTGAGGATTTTTAGGAAAAAAAATTGTTGTTACATATTTACAACATTAATTGTATTTTAATGAAGCTTTTGGTCTGGGAATTGTATAACTGAGTGAAATTGCTATGGTGTAGTTTTTTAAAATGTACAGCCCCATCAGTGTTTTATTTCTTCCAACTTGTGTGTGTGAGTCAAAGTACCCCATAATGTGTACTTCAAACTGTCAATGAAGACAGTCCAATTACTGCAGAATTACAGCTGTGAATACTGACTGATATCCCTTGGACTGATTTTTAGATACCTTACACAAAGCAATGTGCGTTTAAGAAAGGACTATGGACATTCCATTTAACAAAATAGAGTGCACTGAAATTAAATTCTCTTTGGTTGGAAACTTTACACAAACTCTCTCCATACATCTTGTTGTCCATTTTCATTATTAGGCGCAAGCTCAGAGTTAATGTAAGTGAATACTAGTGCACTGACTTCATTTGTTTGTCTTGTATTAATGTATTTAAACCCTTTGCATCAAGGTTGGCTTTTGCAGTCTGATTTATTCTATACAGCATTCTACTGTATGTCAAACACATCATAGTTAAATAACGGTAATGTAAAATTTAGACTCCGACCATTCATAAGAACAGCCATTCTGGGTCAGGCCAAAGGTCCATCTAGCCCAGTATCCTGTCTTCTGACAGTGGCCAATACCAGCTGTTCAGAGGGGATGAACAGACCAGTGACACCCATTCCCAGCTTCTGGCAAACAGAGGCTATGATACCATACCAGCCCATCCTGGCTAATAGCTGTTGATAGATATGGTCATGAAAGATAGGTCCATTTCTCTTTTCAGAGCTATCCCAGCCATAGGACGGTTTGCTGCAACAGCCCAAGGCCCTACACTTTGTGTGGGGGCCTCATGGGGCCTAGTGTAGCCCGGGGGCTAGCCTGGTGCCAGCAGTAGGGGTCAGCCTGCCGTTATACTCACCAGCAGTGGCGGGAAGCAGAGCAACTCAGCCCTAGCCTGCTCTGCTCCCCCAGCCATGTCTCCTGGGGGACGGGTGGGACCACCCCCTGTACTCACCTGTGGCGGAGTGGAGCTATGAGGCCATGAGTCAAGGGAGTGGAGTGAGTTGTTCCACTTCCCACTGCTGCTGGTGAGTGTGGGGGCAGGCCCAACCCCAGCTGCCAGTGCCAGGCCCCCACTAGTCTGCCAGGCCATATCCTTTGAGGGAGGAGACTTGGGAGAAAGGGTGGAATGGGGGCAGGGATGGGAATGAAGCAGAAGCGGGAAGAGGTGGTACAGGGGTGGGGCCTTAGGAGATGTGATGGAGTGGGGGTAGAGCAGAGGCATAAAGAGGTGGGGCAGGTTGTCCCAGGCTGTGCACCCTGATAGGGTCTTTTTTGTCTCTTTTTGAATCCTTTTATAGTCTTAGTCTTCATAACATCTTCTGGTAAAGAGTCCCACAGGTTGACTGTGTGTTGGGTAAAGAAAAACTTCCTTTTCTTTGCTTTAATCCTGTTGCCTATTCCATATCCACCAATTTCATTTGGTGACCCCTAGTTCTGGTGTTGTGAAAAGTAGTAAATAACACTTCCTTGTTTACTTTCTCCATACCAGTCATGATTTTTTAGACCTGTATCATATTGCCCTCTTAGTCATCATGGTTCTAAGCTGAAAAGTCTCAAACTTATTGGTCTCTTCTTATATGGAAGCTGTTCCATACCCCTAATTACTTTTGTTGCCCTTTTCTGGACCTTTCTAATTTCTTTTTCTTTCTTTCTTTCTATCTATTTTGAGATGGGGCACATGTACATGCAGTATTCAAGATGTGGGTGTACCATGGATTTATATAGAGGCAATATATTTTCTGTCTTATTCTCTATCCCAGGGATGGGCAAGACAGTAACTGTGGGCCAGATCCGGCTGCAGCTGCCCTGCTGCTGCCCCACCCCCAGGCCAGTTGAGACCTGGGGACGGGGGAGCATGCGAAATCTCCTCCCACTGCCAGGGGCGCGCAGCACCAGAGGGAACCGCCAGCTGTTCAAAATGGCTGGCGGTTCCCTCGAGGCACCGCGAGCCCCTGATTGGCCTGGGGGCAGATGGAGCACGCAAAGTCTCCTCCCACCGCCAGGGGTGCATGGTGCCTCGAGGGAACTGCAAAGTGCTTAAAACAGCTGGCGGTTCTCTTGGCACTGCACTACCCTGGCAGGCGGGGCAGGTTGCAAGGACTTCAACATGCTCCCCCACTCCCAGGGCCTGATTGTTTTGAACAGCTGCTCTGTCCCTTTCCTAATGATTCCCAACATTCAGCAATGATTTCTAAGTACAGGTTGAACCTCTGAAATCCAGTATTCTCTGGTGCGAAACATCAGAGAGCCCTGGTGCCTGGGAGTGAGAACCCTCTCCCTGGAAGGGATTGTCGGTCGGGCAAGGGAGAAGCGAGTCCAAGACCTACAGGCTAGAGCCCAGTAGCTGTGGGGCCAGAGCAAAGCCAACTGCAGGGAGGGAGAGCGTCCTGGGAGGCCAGTGGCAGGGGAACTCCCCATCTCCTGCAAATTCCCTCATTTGGGACGGGTCAGGTCCTGAGGGTGCTGCACAAGGGAGGTCCAGCCTGTATGCACAATATGCCATGGTGCAGCCATTTGTCCCCCAAATATTATCTATCCAAGAAGCCACAGATCAGATAATCCTGTCTTAATTATGCACCTGGGAGACAGATTCTGTTCTTGGTTAGAGAACTGGGATTACCAGGTGTAAATGAGGGCAGAATTTGCCTGATGAAGGAAAACATATGGATGTGTAAGTAACTCACTACATTTGTGTTGTTGATCATCAGCGGTAGGAGAGAATCTTGTATATGATACTCATATGATGAGTGTGAGGACAGGGGGATGCTTGTAACGCTTTTATGAATATTATATGTGCTCGCTATTGTTTTGAATGCTGTTGTTACATTTGCTAAATTATTGCCAGGTCTTATTTCAAACAAGGGTTACTTGCATGTATGCAAGGAAGTGGATGATACTTTCAAATAACTCACTGATATATACTCATATTTATATATGATATATATATATATATATATATATAAGTTTATATTATACTGATATTTAAAGAAGTGGTTATTTCCAGACTACTGTACTCCTTTCATGAGGTTGACAAAAATAAAGAAGTGTCTCATGCACTGTTACTGAAACATTGTTTCCTTTCTCATTTTTACCATATGATTATAAAATAAATCAATTGGAATATAAATATTGTACTTACATTTCAATGTATAGTAAATGGAGTAGTAGAAACAAGTCATTGTAGGACATTTTAGTTTGTACTGTACTGACTTCACTAGAGCTTTTTATGTAGCCTGTTGTAATACTAGACAACAATCTAGATGAGTACCCCTGGAAGATCTGTGTACCCCTAATCCCTGGTTGAAAACCTCTGACTTAAAGGACAGTGCAGATGCCATTCTCTTTGCAGTTTTACCTGCAACCGTGCTGGGATCAGGAGTGTGGCTTGTAACCATAGGATGGGGGGACAGAATCTAGGTAGGAAATCGGAACAAAGAACTTTGGGGTGGATAATAAGACAGCCCTTTGACACACAAGCTGGGAGAGGTGGATGAGGTGCTGATCAGAGGAGCAGACAGAGATGCAGACAGGCCTGAAGTGGGGGTCTGAAGCAGCTGGGGCTTTCTTAGTTTCTGTGGGATGCTAAGATTTAAGCAAATTAGATTATATGTTGACTTTTGGTTGTGTTGAAAATAGGACATTTGAACAATTGAAAAATTGATTGCAGTTAATTACAGTTTTAATTGAACTGTTCAACAATAATAGAATAGCAATTTACATTTATTTCAGATATTTTTGGATCTTTTCCTGCATTTATATATTTCAGTTACAATGTAGAATGCAAGTTGAACCATGAAGTGGCAGATGAATGTTCAGCATATTTAGTATGTAAATATCTTACATCGGCAGCTAAAAAAGTGCTCTGCAAACACCTATTCTCACTTTCAGGTGATTTAAATAAGAAACAGACAGCAGTATCTCCTGTAAATGTAAGCAAACATGTTTGTCTGAGTGACTGACTGAACAAGAAGTAGGAGTGAGTGGACTTATAGGCTCTAAAATTTTACATTATTTTTGAGTGCAGTTATGTAAAAAAAAGTCTACATTTGTAACTTGCACTTTCATGATAAAGAGAATGCACTAGAGTGTGAGGTGAATTGAAAAATACTGGTTTTTTTGTTCTTCACGCTGCAAATATTTGTAATACAAATAATATAAAGTGAGCATTGTACACTTTGTGTTCTTTATTGTAAAGAAATCAATATATTTGAAAATGTAGAAACACATCCAAACTATTTATAATAAACCTCAGTTGGTTTTCTATTGTCCAACAGTTTGATTAAAACTGTGAGTAACCATGATTAATTTTTTAAATTGAGTGAATTTGTTTTGGGTTAATCGCTTGAGTTAACTGCATTTAATTTACAGTTCTAGCTGAAAACTCATTTCTGTGGTTGTACTTGGTTTCCACTGTTTCCACTTTCAGGACCTCAACTCAGTCAGGTCTACTGAGTAATCATTGCTAAGTCAAAGGGCTCTACAGCCTAGGGTCCAGTCTAAGAGTTGGAGAACTGCAGAATTCTGTCCCAGAATCAGTGAACATGTGAGATTTGACACCGGAGGGGATGTATGGAGGCCAGAGGGGCAGCTTGGCAGGAATGTTAAATCTCTGAGGTATTTATTTTTGCTTCATTCTTTGTTTCATGAGCTCCTGTGAATCAGACAATAGCTATAGCACAGTGAGCTTTTTTATCCCTTCTGTTTCTTACATGGGGAATCTGGGAGCAGGGTCTGTGCAGAGCCCTTAAGAGTCTGTGTTGCAATTCTGAGAGGCTTAGCACAGAACTCACAGTCCAGGGGAAAAAGGTAAGATGGCTTTTCCTATCTTTGTACCACCTAGTCCTGGGCTGTGCCTAAGGGTGCGAACTTTTTCATTGCACAAAACAGAACACACTTTCCCTGAGGCCCTGCCCATGCCCTGCCCCTTCTCCAGGACCCTGGCTCCCAG
Organism: Pelochelys cantorii; assembly: GCA_032595735.1. Lineage (NCBI taxonomy): Eukaryota > Metazoa > Chordata > Testudines > Trionychidae > Pelochelys > Pelochelys cantorii. Next base: position 103,926,729 of record CM064327.1, read on the forward strand.
CTCCATCCCTCTGTCACTCACCCACACCCTCTCTCACTTTTACCAGGCTGTAGCGGGGGTTGGCATGCAGGGGGAAGGGAGGGCTCCAGCTGGTGTTGTAGACTCTGGGTGGGGACAGAAATGAGAGAGAGAGAGAGGGTGCAGGAAAAGGCTCCAGGCTGGGACAGGAGGGGAGGGCAAAGGGTGGGGGGGCTTGGGGTGCCAGCAGCACCTACCGCAGCTCCCATTGGTTGCAGTTCCCAGCCAAGGGGAGCTGCAGAGCCAACACTTGGGGTAGGGGCAGTGTGTGGAGTCCCCTTTTGCCTAGGGGCTGCAAGGACCTGCCAGCCACTTCTGGGAGCTGCATAGAGCTAGCATAGGCAGGGAGCCTGACTTAGTCCTGGCTGCCTGCTGCACCTTCGACCAGACTTTTTGGGCCCAACTGCAGTTGCCAGGGAAAACTGAATGCCTGGCAGCTCTAGCCACCCTACTGGGTGGTGCTCCCTCTTTGCCCTCTGTGGAGGCTGGTCTGGGCCCTACTGTGCCCAACCCTCTGGGATGTGCCCCACAGTTTGGGGACTACTGGCCTATGGACTGCGGCAGTGCCCAGAATCTCTGCAACACGTCCATACCATGTCTCACCTCCCCCAACTACCATGATCATGCTTGGCATGCCAGGATTTGTGAGGAGTCCTCAGAATACAGCCTTATGGCTGGCTTTGGCAAAGTCTGCACTGGGCAACCTTCCTTCACCCAGGGCCCCTTTATGCAGCTCTGGCCCTTTTATCTGATGTAATGAGGCTGGAGTAGATGAGACTCTTACATCCCTTATGTCAGCTTTGTGGCAGAGGTATTTTTGGGGCTGTTGCTCCTCCTTTATTTTGCCAGTGCGTTGTTAAAGGATATCTTGTGACTGTGAGAATTGGGTCTAAGGTCAATGGGATGGAGTTGTGAATCTGGCAGTGAATAACTGACAAACTGGTTGACAGATTATACCGCACTACCTGACTTTGCAACAGTACTAAGGTCATCACCCTTTTTGCCTTTTACAGACAAAATCCTAAAATGTTTCTTTACATGAGTTTTCATATCTGGCTGGACTGTCTGATTACCTAGAGAGCACTGGATAAGAAAGCAGAAATACTATTACAGTGCAGTTGTCCCCTTTATAAATTACATCAGAAGTTGCAAGAGTGGAGGAATACAACTGTTAACCAATAACACTAGTATGTCTGACATTGCTCACCCTCAAATTACTCTCTTGTAATGGTTAACTTCCTTCCTTGCAATTCACAGCAGGGGGTGATTTTTCCTTCATAAAAGGTAAAGATAAAAAGCAAGAGAAAAATTCCTGTATGTTTGGATCATCATGTGTGGTGAAATCAGTTTGTTCAATGTAATCATCATTTCCTAAATGCCTGGTATAAAAGAACAGAGCAGTTTTGATCTTGCAACAGTCAATGAAAAAAACAAACCAATAAAAGAAATTAGAAGAAATGTAATACATTTTCTGTTAATCTTCTGTAAGGTTTTACAATTTCTACTAGACGTAGTTTGGAGAAGGTCCAGTGGGGGTCAAAGTTTTAACTGACTTATAAAGTGTCTTATTGTGTAGTGCTCTGGGTAGAGCAGCACGTACAGTGTTAAAAATGTAATTTTTAACACTGTACGTGCTGCTAGCAAACAGCTATTTTCAAGGTAAGAAAGTCATGCATTGCTAGCAAATAGAAAGTCATGCATTGCTAGCAAACACTATTTTCAAGGTAAAATGTTGCTGTTTGTCATTAAAATGTGTCCAAATATATCAAAGAATTTACATTCATTAAGTCCATGTGATATTTAAATGTTGTTTTCTTTTTAAATTTGAGTAATCAGAGCACAAAATATTCTTCTTATAAAACACTTTTTGTTCTGATTGGATAATGCAAAGACGTCTATAAAGAATTTTAGCAAATTTTGTACACACCAGAAATCACCTTTGATTAAAAACAAGAGAGAAAATTTCAAGAAAAAGGATAATTTATTTATGAAGTGGCATAAATAATTTAGGGTGAATGTGCCACACTGCTGCTGTTTTAAGGTCTGATGTTAGATCCATGGAGGTCTATGGGAGTCTTTGTTATCTTTAATGTAAGTTGAATTTGGCTCTTAATATATGTGTTATATACATCACTGTTTTGTGTCAAATTATATGAATTGTTTGTCAAAAATATTCAAAATTAACAGGCCTGATCTTAAACCATTGATGGTTTATAGACAAGGTTCGTGTTTATTCATGGAGTGTTTTCAGTTCAGTCCTGGTTTAGAAGGGTAAGCTAAGTTGGGCAAGTCTCATGCTTTCTTCTGTGTTTCTGAGTGGCTGATATTATCCCAAGGCGGGTCAGTCTCCGGATCAGCAGCAGCCATTTCAATTCTTATGGGAGCCAACTGACATCTCGTAATGGAATGGTTTTTTTCTGGTATTTAGGGCAACTGTGTGCTAGCGAAGGAGTAGCTACAAAATTCTACACTTAGGAAACACAAGTTACCCAAAATGAATTCAATTTGCAGGAATGAGTTTACTCCTGCCTTACTTGATCATTGTAGGAGTGGACTTTATCTTTGTGTTATAACAGACCTTGCCCATCCAGGCACTAGAAAGACCAAAGATGGTGCGCACACACACACACACACACACACACAATATGTATAATTTAACCAGAAAGACTCATATAGGCATATGTATGTGATTATATATATTGTTCATTTAGGCAACAATCCAGTGCACACTATGATTTTTTAATTTGTGTATTCAGAGAACTTGATCACAGCCATACTGATATCTTGACTGTAGCCCAGTCAGGTTTTTGAATTAAAATGAGGAGTAAGCATAAAAAAGATACTAAGATCTAGCATTCATGTGAATGTTCTTAATTGAAGACAAGGAAAGGAAAAAACAGAAAATATATGTTTTATAAATACAGAATAGTTTTCAGTGTGACAGTTGCTTTATGGACTGTCCATGTCATATAAAAAGAAACCATCAGATGCCAGCAACAAATGAAAAGACTAACATTGGCACCAAATAAATATTGCCCTAATTAAGAACTCACGGATTAGCTTCAGTTAAAAAAATGCTTGTTAGTCTTTCATACCCCAGGAATACTTCCCATTCCCCATCATTTGTTGTGGCTTGTTCTTGCTTTGGTGCTGTGTCAATGGAGTTTTTAGTGAATATAGTTTAAAGGAGACCAATAAAAGTCTATTTCATTCTTGAGATTGAGTAAACTAATCTCTATAAAAAAGGAGTCCAGGAAGAGTTACCAGATTCAGAATGAAGGGGTTGTTTTTCAGATCTCTTGTTCCAGCAAAGTCTTTCCCCACTATATAGATTTTTAAAAGAGATAGCCAGGTTTCCATGGTGAAGGGAATTTCCTCTGACCCTTTTAAACTCTAATTATCATGCCTACCAATTACATGGCACTTCATATCTTTGAATCAAGGTATAAACTCTAAGGACCAATCTTTCCCTAGGAGTATTGCTTGTATACGTAAAAGTTGCAGGGTTGACCGCTAACTAGTGAATTCTCCAATTATAATTATTTATGGCACCTAGTCCTGGACCAGGAACCCAAAGCAGTGAAGATCTGCTGAGGACAAAATCCTTCTTTTGAATTGAGACTTTCCAGCGGTATTTTATGTAACTGAGTGTCTTTTATTTTCAAGACATTGAAACAAAGGGATAGAACTAATGGACATGTCTCAAGACAAAATAGGCATTTTAATACTATCCTGGAACAGACCCAAGAATAAGGAAAGGCCTTTCTTATCAAAGCAGGTAAAGAATAGTAGCATCAGTGAGAAAATAGTAGTGCTTCCCTAGTTGGTGTATCCATGCACCGTTCTAATGCACTCAACATCTTTGCTTCTAGAGACTGGAGGTCAGCGATCCTGGCCCCATTAAGGTCAAGAGGGAGTTTTGCCATTGACTTCAGTGGAGGCAGGATTTTAGCCCAGACACAAGAGTAAGCAGCTCCCCCCTTCCCCCCCCCGCCAGGGTAGGGGCAAAGGGGGCAATTGCCCTGGGTCCAGTGATTCTATAGGGCCCAGGGTTCCTGGTCACCGCGCCTCATCATCCAGGTGGCACTTGCGGCTGGTTTCTCCAGCTCTGTCCCATTCAAGGAATGCAGAGCCAGGCCACCCCCCACAACATTGCCCAGGGTCCCAGCCATTCTGTTGGCTACCCTGAGAATAAGTGTTACATCTTACTGGAATATTTGAAGGTAAATTGTCCAGATAAGTTTAACACACATTAATAAGGAAAATGTACTCTGAGTCTTTTATTGTGCAGTGTATCCTGGGTATTTTAACTATTATTCATGGTGGCAGAAGTACTTTCATTCTAATTAATTTCTGTAGCATGAACAGCTGTCAAAAAGAGCAATGGATGTGTACACCTGGCTCTTGTGCACATATGTGGAGAGGGTAAAAGGATCCTGCACTCCTCTCTTGTGCACCTTGTGTGATGATCGGAGAGTTTGTGATTTAAATAACAAGAAGATAATAATGAAGACCGTAAAACAGTACTTGATCTGCTGCATTGCCACAGGGCTGCATTATCTGCTTCAGTTTCCACAACTGCTTCTTGATGCTGTGTGCCATAGCATGAGAGGCCATTGGGAATTATGGCATTGCATAGTGTGTGGTGTAGGAGATGTGGTTTAAAACTTCTCCCTGAAGGTTAGCCCTTAGAGTTCATCTCTTTACCCCCTTCTCTGCTTCAAATGCATACAAGCTCTTCTCCGATCTTCCCCCACTCTCTTTCGGGCTCTCACAAGCTTTCCTCTGTCCCTTCAGACTCATTCTAGCTTCCCCTCACTCCCAGGGGGGGTGGGGGGGAAGGAATCTGCACCTGTGCTTTTTTCAGCCGTGCGTTCTCAGCAGTGGATCAGTGCTCTCGAGCTACCTGTGTTGCTAAGGAAACCATGGCAAATATCAACATTCTTACCCCCCCCCCGCCCCCAGGAGAAGCTCCTTGTGCAACAGCAAGAACCAACTGCCACGGCTTGTGCCTCGCCCTTCTCATCCCATCCTCCGGAGCCCCAGAGAGGAGAATGAGGCACACTCAGCAGCAGGGTCCAGCGTGCAGCAGCGCGATGTGCCAGGTGGCTCAGAGCTGGGTGCTAGGTGGAGAGAGAGAGAGACCCACTCGCACGCTGAGTGTGAGGGTGGGAAATGGGGGACCTCTGCACTCCTAGGAGGTTCTGACTGTTTCCATGTAATTAAGTCAATACAGAGATGGGCGAATGAAATGCACCAAATAACTTACTCAACCTGTTTTCTGCAATTTTTCTAAAAAATGTCCACCCTCCCCATTTCATAGGGTCAGGCAAATAATTCTGAAATAGTCACAAATTGCCTGCCATTTTTTTCCCAAATAAAATATTTGTGACTAACTCCCTCCGTGCCCCGGCATTTCTCATTACTTGCCCAGCCCGATATGGTTGGTGTGTTTAAGCTTAATCTGTAATTTGTTGCAGTCTGGCAGCCTTCCTCGCTTGGCTGGCTTTCTTCCTTTTTTTTTTTTTTTTTCCTCTTTTGAGGTGGGAAGGGGAGGGAAGAAGCAGGATAAAGTTTCCAGAGCAACAGAGTGAAACCACTTGTGAAAGAAGAGAGCTGCAAGTGCAAAGCTAAGCTGTAAAGATCCTGGCAGAACTATGGGTTTCTTACTATGCTCAGTCACTTTTTCTCCTCCTTTAGATCTGTATGTGTGTGTTTTTGATATGGTTTAGTATAATCTGTGTTAGCCACCCCAGGCTCCAGGGAGCAACGAGAATCGGTTGCCTAGCAAAGGTTGAGCTTTAAGGGCTGAACAGAATTGTACTGGAAACCTTAGGGAGGCTCTAATCCCTCCTTGGTTGCTTTAGAAAGGGATTTGCTTATTGGAGGTGGTCCTTGGGGCAGGTATGGTGTGCGTGTGTGTACACAGTTCATGCCTCACAGGTATTTGACAGTGTGTATGAGAGAGGAACATTCTTGTTGAATAAATAGGTGCAGACACTGCCTGGAAGGCAGCACTGATTGTCCGGCCACAGCAAGAGGAGGTGAACATGAGTTGCCCTAGCACGAAGCCGACCTGGTTGTCACAGCCGATGGTGAAGAGTGTGTTGGTGTATCGCAACGGGGATCCGTTCTTCCCGGGGCACCGGGTAATCATCCATGAGAAGAAAGTGTCCAACTTTGATGTCTTCCTGAAAGAGGTGACAGGTGGGGTGAAGGCGCCTTTTGGAGCTGTGCGTAGCATCTACACCCCACGAGGCGGGCATCGTGTCCAGCAGCTGGAGGAGCTCCAGAGCGGAGAGCACTATGTGGCTGGTGGCAGAGAGGCTTTCAAGAAACTCAAGTGAGTGATGAATAAACAAGAAATAATTAGAAAACATAATGAAACATTCACATTTAAGCTATTATAATTATTATTATTATTTGTATCGTGGCAGCGCCTTGGAGATGGACAAGGGTCCCGTTGTGCTAGGCACTGTACAAACACAGAATGGAAGGATGGCCACTGTCCCCAGTGAGTTTAAAATCTAAGTAAATGTGAGAGAGGAAATTTCAACACAGCTTTGCACTGTGGGGACTGTTGGGTAGGAGGAGGTTTCTTTTTTTAAGGTTTAACATAAAATTATCACGTTAGTATCTCTGCCTGGCACTTTACAAAAATAAATGAAACCGTCCCTAACACCAAGAGAGACACTATCCTTGCAGCATAATGTTATTTTTTTTTAAACTGCATGGTAACTGCCTGCATTTAGGAGAGACGTTTGGGGAAGTAGCTCTGGAAGAGCAGAGTGTGTATGGTAAAGTTGGAATAGCCTTGCAGCTGATTAGGCCTTCCAGACAGTTTTGTTTCTTGCTTGGCTCTTTAAATGTTTAAAATATTCTGTTCAACTGAGGCAGGTACATGACTCATTCTATAACCATAGTAGCTGGGTTTAGGATTAGCGGTTGTTCTGATTTCTTCTGACAGTGAGTTCCATGTTTTTGGGCCTTTTTAACAGAAGCAATGTGTAACTGTTGATAGTATGTGTGGGGAGTACAATTCAAAGGTTCAGATGTGAACCCTGTCGGCACAGATTATATGAGAGGAGCTGGGGGGAGGGAGGGGGGAGGAGGAACAAGCCATGTAGCCTTGGCCTCACAGTCACTCACTGTGCCTTTTTCAGTGCAGTCCTTTCCTCACCTTTGACAGGTAGCTCTGGCTGTCTGGGATGAGCAGAGATTCTGTGCCCCTCTGCTTTGCAGCTGGGGGCATGTGCAGGAGACTGCCCTACCACACCAGGCTGCTGCTACTATTTGTGTGGAAGCCTGGAGAAGGCAGGAGTTGCCACCAGGCCAGGATGGCATTCACTGTGACTGGCTGGGAAGGGAAGGAGCCAGGCTGCACTGGACACCCTCACAGCTATCTCACTGGGGTGGGGTTTGGTGTCACTACTTCCTCCTTATTTCTGCCACATCCCAAACACTCCTGTAGATTCCTGAGGCCACAATGCATCCTTTAACCCCTGCCTGGCTGCACTGCAGCCAGGGGACAGGAGGCAGCTGGGTTATGTTGGTGGCCATTAGCAGCCTGGATATATTAGCTACCTTTTGGTGCTGTGTGGGTGGAAACTGACAGAAGCTGCATCCAGCTACAGGGGGGAGGAGTGGGAAAGGGATGAGCTCTGCAAAGACATGGACCAGGGACAGCTCCTGGGCAACTAGGATGACCAGATAGCCATTGTGAAAAATTAGGACGGGGGTAATAGGAACCTACATAAGACAAAACCCCAAATATTGGAACTGTCCCTATAAAATCAGTACATCTGGTCACCTTATGGGACAGTCAAAGGGAATGAGGGCAGCAGCCCTCACTAGATGGTTCTGACATTCTGGTGTGAATTGTGGCAGAAATCCAGAGGTGAGGGGCACATGAATAATTGGGACTGGGAAAGAAATGGTGCTTTCTATCACTGCAGAAGTATATAGTTAAGGTTAAGTAGCTATTTACCCTTTTTAGAACTTTATCTTCAATTCTCCAAACTCTGCTTAGATCCCATAAAGTAGTGCCATTACTTCTGAGGGAATTCTGCACCAAAAAAGCAAAAATTCCAAATTAAATGTGAGTCTCCAACATGCCAGTGGGGAGCACATGCCACTGAACAGACAGAGATGGGAGATTGCCCTGCATTCCCCCTGATTCCCAGGACACTGAATTGGTGGTGAAGCTGCACCCGACTCTGACACAGCGCAAAGGCCAGGCCTGGCATAGAAATACCCCAGTACTCTGCCCCTCCTTGCCAGGCACACCAGGTGTGAACAGGCAGGCTTAGCCCAGCAGAATCCAGGTGTGGAGGAGCTTAGTTTGCAGGGATCCAGATATGGTGTGGAAAGGTTCTGGGTGTTCATTCTGAGCACAGGTGACTCAGTGGGTATGTGTGGGAGATCTGGATTCACAAGGCCTCGGGGGAAGGGTTCTGGTTGTGGGGGAAATGGAGCTCTGCAAGTGGAGACCAAGTGCTGAGGGAATGGGGCTTGGTGGGAGGAGGTCCTAGGGGCTTGTTGGGCTGCTCCAGGTGCCCAAAATAATGCACCCATGCTGCTTGGGAGAGGCATGTGATCACTTTTGTATCCCTGTTGGAAGTAATTTTTCTGTAGGGAAGCAAAGAAGTCTGTGGGAGACATGAATTCTGCAGTGGTGCAGAATTCCCTCAGTAGTATGCCATCTTCAGATCTTCCTCTTCTGACAATATACATTCAAGGAAAATATGCACCCTCTTTTTTAAAATGGTGCAATAAATATAGTTTGGGATTTTTAAAAGCCCTCCACATTGGCCTAGTCTTACTCCTCTTGAAGTCAATTGAAATATTACTGCTATCTTCAACGAGAGCAGGACTAGGACATTGCTGAGAACTTTTGAAAAATCCCACTCTACTGTAAAGAACTGGAAAAGTTCCTACTTAAATAAAATAACTTTTCTACCCATACCAGACCTAATGTTCTACTGCTTTCCAGCTTGTGTGGTCATTTATAATTGTACAGAGTGAATGTATGCTATGTGTGTACATATGAACAGAGCCCAATCTTCAGTCTTGTCCTCATAGGGTATGTCTACACTACAGTGTTATTTCAAAATAGCTTATTTCGAAATAACACGTCTACACACAAAATGCATTTTGAAATAGCATTTTGCTATTTCTAAATAGTGCATCCACACTGAGTGGACTCTGAATCACATTTAAGGCTGGCCGGAACCAGTTCCGGCAGGGCACCAGGTCAGGACTTACTGTGCGGGTCTGCTGCCTGAGGCTATCTGAGGTCTGTGCTTAAAGGGACGCCCCCGGACAGCCAGTTCTCAGGTTTCCCTGCTTGCTTGTCTACCTCGATGAGGGACAGCAAAGCATTTTGTCTCTGCGTGCTCTGGTTGCCATCACTCGGGACACCACAGCACTCGGCAACATGGACCCAGAGCTGCCCCTGGGCACTCTGGTGCTTCTCTTGGATGCGTTGCTGCGAGCCTGACTGCACTTTCTGCAGGCTGCCATCCGGGAGGTCCATCGGGGGGCTGTCAGAATCCAGGAGGCCCTGAGGGAGAGCTTCCATCCTGAGGAGCACTAAGAGCCTCCCTGGTGTGCCCCACTGGGGGCTTGTGCCTCATTCCTCCCTCACGTCCTTCCACTTACCCCTCCCTAACCCCCCTTCCTGATGTCAAATAAAATACACGTATTTTCATGAACACAAACTGTCTTTATTTAACAAAACTCGGGGGGGAGGGAATGAAACTCTGGTGAGACTGGGGAAAGGAGGCAGGAGAGGGGAGAAGAGAGGGTGGGAGAGGGGAGGAGGAAACCTAGGAGGAGGGAGCTGGAAGGGGGAAGCAAGGGGAAGAAGGGGGAGGGGAAGCTCAGGGCTCAAGGTTGGGGGTCTCGCCGGACCAACTTGATTGTCATGCAAACCTGCTCCTGGGTTCGCATGTGGCCTTTGGTGGCCACACTGGCAGCTATCCTGCCATAGACGGCCGCATTCCTCCGTCTAGCGTGGAGATCATGGACATCAGGGGCATCCCTCCCAAACCTGAATAAGGTCCATGATCTCCACCCTGGACCAGGAAGACGCCTGCCTTCTCCGGGCCCTGGCAGGCTCCTGGGTGCTGGCAGACTGCTCCTGGGGAGTAGTGGGGGGCTGGCAGCCAGTGGCTTGATAGCTCATGTTTTGGGGCCACTGGGTCAGGGGCAATGACTGCTGGCTCTGGACTGGCAGGCTTGGTGCTGGCACAGGCACTGTGGCCAGAGTCTACCCCTTTAAGGGTTCCGGGGAGGGGGGAGGGAGAGGCGTGTTCTTGGTTGAGCCCAGAGTGGCCACCAGGGCACCCTGGGAAGGCTGGAGGCCCCCTATTTCGAAATAAGTGTCTACACAGCACTTATTTCGAAATAGCTATTTTGAATTTGGTGTTATTCCTCGTAGAATGAGGTTTACCAAATTCGAAATAAGCACTCCGCTATTTCGATTTAATTTCGAAATAGCGGTTTGGCTGTGTAGATGCTGGTAAAGTTATTTTGAAATAAGGGCTGTTATTTCGAAATAACTTTGCTGTGTAGACATACCCATAGAGACTAATAGCGAGTGGCAAACAGGTGTGTAAAGCTATAGTGCCGTAGCCTACTGCAGGCTAATTAGCTGTGTGGACCTAGCTACCACACACTATAAGTTCTGTAGTATGGTGGCAGGTATCATGCAGTGATGTAGTACATGGCTTATTCGTGCACAGAATCCACAGTGCACTAATTTTGCCATCTGCACAAGCCTTCAGTGATTTGTTCTCAGCTCTTGACATTTTCTTGTGAGATTCCTATTCCTTATGTATCCTTAGGGGCAAAACTGTGACAGTTTATTTTTAGTAAAAGGGACAGGTCACAGGCAATAAACAAACATTCACAGAGCCCAGCAATGTTCCCTTTAATCTTTTCATAGAATCATAGAATCCTAGGGCTGAAAGAGACCTCAGGAGGTCATCGAGTCCAGCCCCCTGCCCAAAGCAGGAGCACCCATGTGTGGATTTTTTCCATTCATGTGCAGAACAATTTTTATGTGCACCGAGGCGTGTTTGAATGTGCACCACCAGTAGAAACAAAAAACCTAGCTATGGGTGCTCTGCTAATCATCTGGGCACCATTTGAATTTCTCCTTAGAGACACAACTTAAAGGGAACAGTGGAACCCAGGACCTGTCCATGACTTTACTAAAAATAATCAGGATCAGGGCTCAGTAGGGAGAGGAATGGCATCTTCTGGGGGAAGAGCTGACAGGCTGAGCCCCCTCCATCGTCAGGGGGCACAGCCCTGGTTTCAGTGGCCACAGCAGGGGGGGTACTACCACGAGGTGGGGTACACAGCCCTCTTTCCAGAGCTGGTCTCAGCTGTGGAAGAGGGGTGCACAGTCCCAGCTGCAGGCTCTCTTTGCCCCAGACACAGCCCTTGGAAGCCACGAGGGGGACACATGGTCTTCACTGCAGCTGCTGGGCAGGGGTGTGCAGTCCCAGCTTCAGCCCCCAACAGAAGCCATGGGGCTAGGGTGCATTGAGGAGAGGGACACAGCCACGGAGGATCTCACTTCAGAGCTGCCACAGCTGATGGACAGGGATGCATGGCCCTGGTGGCAGCCCCTGCCAAGCCCAGGCCAGAGCTGGAAGGGAAAGGGGCACATGGCCCTGAGATGCCTTGAGGGTGGTGCATGACTCCCACTGCAGCCCCTGCTGCAGTCCCCACCATGGGACTGGGGTGCGTGGCCCTGACTATAGGCTCCTGCTAGAAGTTATGGACTGGGATACGTGGTCCCTGCTGCACCCACTGGTGAAAGCCATGGGGCTGGGACACAGCAGGGGAGGCAGCCACATGGAGTGCACAGCCCCTGCTCTGGAACTGACCACAGCTCCTGAACGGGGTGCAGAGTCCTTTCTCCAGCCTCAGCTTCAGCTGCTGGTAGCTGTGAAGCAGAAGGAGTCTTGGAGCCCAGTAAATTCATGGAATCTGTGACTAAATTGTCGCTTTATGTATGAGACCTTTTTCTTTTTTAGCCTTGTAAGTTTTAGGTTGTCCCCTCCTCCTTTCCCCAGCTCCCAGTAAGCCTTGGCATCTGTATACCTGGAGAAGCCTCAGCAATTTGTGAGATTTGCTCACTTTGCTTTGAAACCTTGGCCTTTATTTTGCACAGTCTCCACATTTTCATCTCTGATGGTTTGGTGTTTTGTCTTGGTGTTGGACCTGTTGCCTGGAAGCCTGGCTGTTCCTCCGGCGCTCTGAAGGCTTCAGTTCAATCCTCTAGAGCCTGGGTACTTTGGCACCTTTATTTTCAGGTTAGTGGTGTGTTTTTTCTTGCAGCATCATTTTTATTCAGGCTTCCTTAATTTGAAATTTTGCCACAGGAAGGTTTTTTGATGAACAGAAGCATCAGATCCCAATCTCTGGCCACAGAGCAATAAATGCTTTTAGTAGACTATGCTTGCATCCTGGATTCCCAGCACAAAGTGTGGATGAGAGATGTGTCTCAAACTCTGCTCATCTACCAATACACTTGTAACTGCTTTCAAGAAAATCCATTGGGGAGATGTTGTTCTGAACTCGGCTCCTCTGTATATGCACTTACAACTCCCAAAAGACAATGCCACTGGGTAGATCCTGCACTGAATGCTGATCCCCTGTGGATGCATGGGTGGCTTCCAACTGAAAGTGCTCACAGGCAAATCCCTGCATTGAGTGTTGCCTGGCTGAATCTGATGCTGCTGACAAAGATGGCTTAAAGGAGACTCCGTTGAACTCCAGCCACCTGCCAGCTCATCTTTAATTTCTGCAGGAAGTACCAAAATGAAGCGCTATGTTGAGCAGGGGTGGGCAGTAATTTCTGATGGGGGATGGCCACTCCAAGAATTTGGTAAGTGGTCACAGGCTGCACTTTTCTAAGACATTTATGGAGGAGATGCAGGGTCTAGGATGGAGGTTAGGTGCAGAAGGGAACTCTGGGTAGAGGATTTGGGTGCAAGAGGAGATGTGGGGTCTGGAAGGGAGTTTGAGTGAAAGAGGGGGTTGTGACCTGAGGCAGGGGATGGGAGTACAGAGTTTGGGAAGGGAGTTGGCTGTCATAGCTCCACACACTGCTCAAAGCAGCTGGCTGCTGGGACCAATGTGTGTATGTCTCTGCACTATGCCTCCTGGGGAGACGGAACAGCGGTTCTCCCTGTGCTGCACACTTGCAACCACTGCCTCTGCAGCTCCCATTGGCCACTTTCTGGACATTGGGGCTGTGTCTAGACTGGCCAGTTTTTGCGCAAAAGCAGCCGCTTTTGTGCAAAAACTAGCCAGCTGTCTACACTGGCCGCTTGAATTTGCGCAAGAGCACTGACGTTCTAATGTAAGAAATCAGTGCTTCTTGCGCAAATACTTTGACGCTCCTGTTCGGGCAAAAGTCCTTTTGCGCAAAAGCTTTTGCGCAAAAGGGCCAGTGTAGACAGCTAGCTAAGCTGCAAAAGCAGGCTACACGGAAAAAAACCCTTTGGACGCACGGAGACCCTGTAGCCACCCTGGACTTCCTGGCAACCGAGCTCCTTAAAGCAGACGCAGGGCTGCTGAGCTCACGCGGCAGGAGACCAGCACGGAGCTGTAGGCAGAGGTCTGCCATGTGGCCCCTGCCGTGCTCAGCAGCCACCCCGCAGCAGGATGGCAGCTCCGGGTGATCAGCCACCCGCACCCCCAGCACAGGAGGCCCCCAGGGGCTGAAAAAGACGGGCCCCATCCTGGTCCTCAGGGGAGCTGGACAGCCTGCTGGACCTGTGGCAGGAGGAAGAGGACCTCCATGACACCCACTCGTGGCGCCGCAATGCCGAGATCTTCACCCGCATGGCCCAGGCGCTCACTCAGCAGGGACATCCAGCCCGGACCCTCGAGCAAGTCCGGGCTAAGGTGAAGGAGCTGCACCTGGGCTACGTGCGGGCCAGCGAGGGCGAGGGGGCAGGAGCCGACACCTGCCCCCACTACGACCGGCTCCACGCCATCCTGGGCCAGCCAGCCCCACAAGCCCCGGAGGTCCCCGTCGACAGCAGCGTGCACCCCCCCGTCACCAGGACCACTGAGGCGGGGGGAAAGAGACAGCAGTGCATCGGAGGACAAGGCCAGCACTGCCACCCAGCAGGCCCCCTCCGGCAGCCCCGACGTCTCCCGCGCATCCTCGGAGGCCGGGGAAGGATCCACCGGTAAGTGTTGCACTTTGCACTCACAAGGGCGGGGGGGGAGCCAGGCGCCTGGAGGGGGGACGGGGAGAGCATGTCACTCAGGCCATGTGAGCTGCACACTGTGCAGCATTAGGCAGTAAGCAGCACGTGCAACCACGTGCAGCTTGGTGACCGAGCGGCATGTGGCTGCGGCAGGCAGCTCCAGGGCACGCCTGGGACCGTGCTGCTCACACACATCCAGCGGGACCAGGGGGAGGGTGGATGCCTGCTGGAACCATCCAGGGCTCCAGGGACTCAGGCCAGAGCCCGCACCTCCGCAAGGGTGCAGCACGCAGAACGGCACACTGTCCCATGCTTGGCTGTGAGGCACAGCCAGCTGCTCCTGGGAAAACCACAGCAACACAGCCCTGTGAGCATGGCCCCCACTGAGCCCCTCGCCTGCTCCTGGTGCCTTGGCTGGCCCCCCGAGGGAAGTCCCCACTGAGGCCACACATGTCTCTGGGCTACGTGTGTGAGGGATAGTGGGAGGGAGAAGGGGGGGAAGTGCTCGGGCCACCCCTAGGGCCGCCTGAGTTTTGCTGCAAGGATGGGACACCCCTCCCCCGCAGTCACTCTCCTGGTTCCGTCCAGGAGATATCCCACACGATGGGGATCTGAGAGCCCAGACCAACTCTGCCAGATGTGCTCCCAGGCACTGTGTGGGGATGCATCTCGCTCCCTGTTAAACACCAGTGATTAGCCCAAAGCCTCACAGCCTCCACTGGCAGGGAGTTCCACAGGTTAACGTAACACAAGCGCCCTCCCACCCTTCACAGGGCCAGGACACAGATGGTTACAATACATGGAGGAGGACCCTACTCCAGGGGTGGTCCTCCTTGCAAACATACAACACGGGGGGCAGGGGTGGAACCGAGTGGGCCCAAGCCACACTACTGCGGTGTCGCCTGGGCTCAGGGGTGGAGGGCATGAGGTGTGGGGACAGTGGCCGGCCTGCCTGACTGACCCATCCTTTCTTCTCTTCCCTGCAGCGGGACCAAGCAGAAGCCGGGGACCCTCCAGTCCAGCAGCAGCGACACCCCCAGCTGCGCAACCATGCAGTCACAGGCTCCACCACCGGGACCAGCTCTTTCGGCGCCACGTGCAGGCCGTCGAGCGCATCGAGGCATCGATTCGCCAACGCGTCGAGGGGGACCTGCAGTGGCGCCAGGAGGCCTGGGCCGCCTTCCAGGCCCAGTGCACGTGGATGGCTGACTCCATCGCCACCCTCACTGCCCACATAGCCCATGCCATTCACTATGGCATGGCCTTACCCCATGCCCCCGCCATCCCTCCCCTAGCACTGCCCATGCCCCCTCCTGCCCCTGCAATGCCCCCTCCCGCCCCTGCAATAGCCTCTCCTGCCCACCTCCCCGTGCAGCCTGCCCCGATGCGGCCTGCCCCGCATGTCCAGGTCCGCCCCCGCAGGAGCTCGCAGGGGCCACCCCTCCCAGGAGTAGCTCCTCCCCCTCCCCGTTGAAGGTCTCCTCCCCCTCCCTCTCCCTCTTGTAAATAAAAACATACATTTTTCAGTTGAAAACAAAACTGTGTTGGTTATTGTGTTACTCGAGGTAACTGTAATAAATGATTTGAGATGCCAATTAGCCAACTAAATTTAAGAGGATTACAAAATGCGGACACCAAATTCTGTATCTATCACCAGTGGTTCCTTTAAGTGGTCATTGGTTTGTGGCGCATAAATAAATACTGACACTTTTAAGTAAAATTTAAACCACAACTATATTAACATAGGTAACAAACAAGCAAGAAAGGTTAAAAGACGCACACAAAAGAATATGTACATAGTCTAGACGCAGGGGACGATTGTAGTGTTGCTGGCAACCTCAATCCTTTGGTCCTTCTGGGCCTCAGGAGAGGAACAGCCAGGAGATCCCTCGATGGAAGACGACGGCGAAGCTGGCAACCTCAATCCTTTGGTCCTTCCGGGCCTCGCAGAGAGGAACAGCCAGGAGATCCCTCGAAGACAACTGGAATCGGGTACGCTGACTCGAGCCTTCCAACACGAACACGAATCCTCTTCCTGTTCTTCGGGACAGCTCGGACAGGTGATGGTGGCCTAAACCCTAGCCTAAACTAAAAAGAAAAACCCTAGCTACATCCGACGCACCCGACGAACATTCACGATGACGGCCGATGTGCTTGGAACCGACGCTTTACAATGGGGGGAGGTAAGGGGAGGGCAGGGGGAAGGGTAAGGGATGGGAGGGAGTCGTATGGGGAGACCGAGGCGACCCTACTATGGGGCTTGTGCGAACATGTCTGTCAGGGCCTCTGATGCGCACCCCATCCTGGTGTGCCTGGCGGATGGCAGCTGTGTGGGGCTGTTCAAACGTCTGTGCCTCGGCTGCCATCCATGCAGGGAGGAAGGCCTCCCCACTCCGCTCCACAATGTTGTGGAGCACACAGCACGTGGCCAGTACCTCCGTTGCATTCTGCTCACCCATCTCGAGACGGGTGAGCAAACAACGGAAGCGGGTTTTTAAGCGGCTGAAGGTGAGCTCCACCTGATTTCGGGCCCGGTTGAGGCGGTCGTTGAACCGGGCCCGGTTCTGGTCCGGCCGCCCTGTGTAGGGCCGCATTAGCCAGGGCAGCAGGGGGTAGGCCGTGTCCCCGACGACGCAGATGGGCATAGGCACATCCCTGACAGTCATCTCCCGCCGGGGGAAGTAGGTGCCCGCATCCAGCCTGCGAAACAGTCCAGAGTTGCGGAGGATGCGGGTGTCGTGTGCCCTGCCGGACCAGCCCGCGTACACATCCAAGAAGCGGCCCCGGTGGTCCACGAGGGCCTGGAGAACAATAGAGCAGTACCCCTTCCTGTTCGTGAAATGGGCTGCTCGATGCTTCAGGGCCCGGACGGAGATGTGGGTAGCATCCAGGGCTCCCCCGCAGTTGGGGAACCCGAGGGCAGCGAAGCCGGCCAGCGTAGCATCCATGTCGTGCAGGCGGATCACTCTCGGTAGCAGGACATCACTGATGGCGTGGACGACCTGCAGAAGGGTGCAGAGAAACACAAGGGAACACATCACGTAAGGCAGGGGTGAGTGTGAGCTCCCTTGGGCCCCCCCCCGTGATTCCCTCTGTCCTCACGCACGCACACACACACGCACACGCACACACACACCAGGGCCCCTCGCCCCACAGCCCTCCCCCCCCCCCCACCAGCAGGCCTGTGCAAGGGAGGGACGGCCCAAACCCCTGGGTGACCCAGCCTGGAGTCTTGGCTGCCCCTGGGCACGGAGTGCAGCACCCTCCCCCCACCCCACTCTCCACTCCCCCTGGGACTTACCTCCATGACGATCACACCGACGGTGGATCTTCCCACCCCGAATTGGTGTGCCACCGATCGGTAGCTGTCCGGGGTGGCCAGCTTCCATAGCGCGATGGCGACCCTCTTCTTCACGGGGATGGGCGCGCACACAGCTGGGTGGGGGCTCTCTGGAGCACGGGGGTGAGCCAGGCACACAGCTCCAGGAACGTCCGCTTTCGCATGCGGAAATTCTGGAGCCATTGCTGGTCATCCCATTGCCCAAGGACCAGCCGGTCCCACCAGTCTGTACTAGTGTCCAGTCTCCAGAGTGGCCTCTCCACGGTGGGGTGGGGATGCCACAGGGACTCCATGGCCTCCCTGGTGAGGGAGTCCCAGGCGATCTGCGCCTCCTGGTCCTGGAACACGAGGGCACCAGCCTGGAGCACCAACTGCAGGCACTCGAAAATGGCCGACAGGGGCCAGAGCAGGCACATGGCCACCCCTGGTTCCATGGCAGACAAAGCAAGGCACAAGAAACCAAAACCAGGAAAAAGCAGTAGGGGGCAAAAGGCAGTGGTGCCCAAAAGGCAGAGGGCAACCACCAAACCTGCTATGGCTGTCAGTCCCTGCCAGAGGTCCTAACGCATGGAGCAGGAGACAAACGGCTGTCCGGACGGAGCTCCAGCCCCACCCCCGGAAAGGGCTGGTGCCCTTTTGCCCTCTTCAAAATGGTTCCGGGCTTCTGCTTTTGTGCAAAAGCGCGCCGCCAATGTAGATGCGCTTTTGCGCAAAAGCGCATTGTTATAACGATAACTCTGTGCCAATCTAGACGCGCTTTTGCGCAAATACTTTTAATGGAAAAACTTTTCTGTTAAAAGTATTTGCGCAAAATCATGCCAGTCTAGACGTAGCCTGGCAGTTGCAAGAATTGTGGCCAAAGTTAACTTAATTTGGGTGCTTTGTTCAAGGAGTTGA
The DNA here is from genome assembly GCA_032595735.1 of Pelochelys cantorii. Taxonomy (NCBI): domain Eukaryota; kingdom Metazoa; phylum Chordata; order Testudines; family Trionychidae; genus Pelochelys; species Pelochelys cantorii. The sequence goes on from CM064327.1 coordinate 103,945,224, forward strand.
ATTTCAAGTTCCTAAGTTTGAGCGGGTTTTTTAACTGATTTTCTTGAAAGGCAATATACGGTCAAACAAAGTGTACCGCAGTCCAAACTTCATCTTATCAAAGCTTTTTGCCTGGCAATATAGGTTTCAGTGTCCTGCAGAATGTATGAATGGAAGCATGTTCTTACAAGTGAAAAGTTGTGAAGGGAAGCTGATTCTACTACATGAATGCAAGGTCAATAAGCACTGAAAGTCAAAGGGACTTATACTCCTAAGTCATTTAAGTGCTTTTAAAAATGGGATTTTGGTTCCTAAGTAAATTAAATGATTTTGAAAATGTTACCTAATGGTTAGTCGAAGGAGAATGAAGGTTGTTTTCAAATCTGTCATATAGCTACTACCAGAGGCTGATCAGAAAGGTGGAGTCCTTGAGCAGGGAACAGAGTTAGTACCCTGACAGGAATCCTAGCACAACATCTATTTACTGGCCTTCATCACAATAGTATCTGAGCTTCTTCCTAATAACTGGAATAGTGAGAGTCTGTTTTCACCAGGGCAGGGACCTCCTGATTCTAGCTGGTGACTCCTGTTTTTTGTATTGGCCTCTGACTTGTAAGCACATAGGTGTGGGAAGCAGTGGTGGGGAGGTGCTACAGCATTCCCAGGTTTTTGCAACCGGCTTTCCGAAGGGAGACGGGCTACAGCCAGTTGTACCCGGCTGCTGCTTGCTCTTCTTTCCATTCCCTTGACTATCAGAGAGCGAAGGTAAAGTACACAGCTTGTGTGCATTCATCTCAGTCCCGGTATGGGAAGGGGGCAAAGGAGTAATTCACACAAGCTGTGTACTTTCCACTCACTCCCTGATTGGGACAGGGTCAGGAAGAAGAGTGAGCAGCATCCCAGTATGCACAATTACAGCCCCCCTAAAAGGGCGCCCTTGTCCCTGTGACAAGGCCCAGGGTTCATGCCACCAGCCCTAGAGGCTCCACTTTGCTCAGGGTCCCATTACCAGGCCAGGGCTCTGCAGCCACCTTCAGCTGTGGCCAGGGTTGCCAACTCTCCTGAATTGGACTAGGGATGTTAAATTTAGTTTAATCAACTAATCAATTAGATTTTCCATTGACTAGTCGATTAGTTGATAAGTGTGGGAGCTGCAGTGGGGTTAGCTCCTGCCCCCAGGAGCTAACCAGAGCCGTCAGGCTCTTAATACATTTAAAAGGCTGAAGTACATTGTGGGGGACCCGGTGTGAGCCGAGCCAGCTGATTCTGGCTTGCACTGGGTTCCCCCCCGCTGTGCACCAGCCTTAAATGTAAAAAGGTTGGAGCACAGCAAGGGACCTGGGACGAGCTGGGAATCAGCTGTCTTGGATTGCACAGGGTACCCCCCTGTGTTTCTGATTTTTAAATGTATTAAGAACCAGCAGGGTATTAATACATTTAAAAAGCAGAGGCGCAGCATCTGGGACTGGGCGCAAGCCAGGAATCAGCTGATTCCTGGCTTGCGCCCAGTCCCTGCTACCCCCCTCTTCCCCTGTCCCCCACGGAGATGGTGCTGGGGGGAACCGGCTTTTAAGCCGGCTCCCCCCAGCACTAGCTCCTGCTCCTCACCCTTGCTGCCTCTGATAGAGGGGGGGAAGCAACTAGTTGAGGGACTAGTCAACTATCCAATAAGCTTTTGCCATTTGTGGCAGTGGTGTCTGGTCCAGGGGAGTTGGCAACCTTACACGTGGGGTGTGAGGTGAACAGGGGTAAGGAGAGGAGGAGTGGAGTTTACCAGCCTCACCTTAAAATAGTTCCAGCACCACTGTGTAAGTATTTGGTAAGCTTTTTAATTAGAATCCTGAATTAAGGGCACTTTATGCTATTGTGGCATGGCTCCTTTTCAGTGCTGCAAGTGGTCAGTTTGTGTTGGTGTAAAATTTTGATTAATTATAGGTGAAGGCTCCCTACAGATTATTTTACTCATGATAATTTAATTAAATATAAGAAAAATATTTTTGTTGAGATTAAATGTTGCTATACGTAACCTATATCATTCTTTTCTCTTATCCCCAGCTATCTGGATATTGGTGAGACGAAGAAAAAGCCTGCAGACGTCAATAATGAGGTAATGAGACTTAACTATTTTAAAAAAATCTGGCATTAATATTAGTGTCATTTTTATATTTCTGATTGAAAATTTCGGTTTGTGATTGGGTATCTCATGTCCGGAAATGCTCCAAAGCAAGTTCTTCAACATCATGAAGATATTATTGAGGTAACCTTTAGCCCCACTCACACTTCTCACATTTTAATTCTGATTGTGATGAACTGGTTCTCTTCCTTTCAACTGACACCTGGCAGGTCAAGCAATAAAGCATCAACACAAACATTTTGGTTCTGTCCTCATCTGATCTGGTTAGAAAATTGAATTCTTTGTTGTGGAAAACTTGGATGAAATTGAAATAGGGTTTTTTTGAAAAAAAAAATCAAAGGTTTCCATTTTTCGTCTGACAAATATTAGGAAGGTACTTTGAAGTGTTCTGTGAAAGCAGACAGTTTTTTTTAAATGCGATGTAGTCAGAAATCCAACTATTTATCAAAAGATCATTTGGTGGAATCAGAAATCCCAACCAGAGCCTCCAGACTCACCTGTATCTTTTGAACAGTGGCAGTACAGTATCAAAGAAGGAAGGATATTTAGTTTTTAATTCTTCCAATATTGTGGAGAAGTGAGTGTGTGTTCTGCAGTGGTATAATCCTATTTTAAATGATGTATGTGAAAATGTGAGTCTTTTGCTTATTAATACAAGTAACATCTAAGAGTACTATACATGAAATAATTTTTCAGTTTACTTACATTGCACAGGAGCAGCCCTTTACGGGAAAGTATTTTCAGTATCTCCCCGTAGTCAGTTCTTTCCGCCTGCTGTTAATCTTAATGTAAAGAAGTGACACCCACCTCTCACGAGTGCCTTTCTAGGTTGGGTATGCCTGCAGTCTTTAAACAGTCCTATATATCCAGGCTTTCTACCTGGAGGCAATGATTTCACCCTCGTGGTCTCTTTAGGCCTCAGCTCTTCATCTGGGCCTCTGAACTGTTCAGTTCTCCTTCTGGGATATTTCTTGCTGGACAATTGTAGCTACTTTCCCAGTGGCCTAAGGGAAGGACTGGGCCCACCCCCACTCCAGGTTCTCACCCAAGGATCCTATGAATAGCAGCCACACTTCCCTGTTGTTCCAGCCTTCACTGATACATCACCCTTTCTGTAGGGCTGAAGTCTTGTATTCTGTCCGAGCAGCCAGCCAGAAGCTCCTTTTTGCTCCGCTGGTCCTTGCCAACACTGAGCTGTCCAGGGTGCTGCAATTCCCTTGGCTAGCCAGGAGCACCATCTACACTCCTCTGGCTCTAGCAAGGAACTGACTCTGGGCTGCCCTTTAGCTCCTTTTTATACTAACCTGCAACCTTCTGATTGGTTAGTCTTTCACAGTCTCTCTAGACTGCTCAGAGGACTCATCTTAACTGCTCCTTTCCTGGGGAGGGTGTGGCAGGAAAGGTGCAGTAAAGATCAGGCTTATTTTTACACCCCATCACAGCTTTACACAGTGAAAGGGAGAGTGAAGCATTTTTTAAAATAAAAAAATGAGATTAAACACTGACTTACCTTGCCAAGGACCTTTGCTGTGTCGCTAAGGGCAATAGAGAACTCTAAGAAACTTTGCATGAGAAAGAAGTTGCCAGAGTACAAACATGGACTGTGCAAACTTTCCCACAGCATTTGTCAATGAAGCCTGTTCCTGACCTGAAATATTTATATCATTCCAGTGCTGTGTCTCTTCTGAGCCAAGTCTATGAATCTGGCTGAAATGAATTGACTTATTTGTGGTACAGTAAGGTGGACAAATGGAAACTAGGGTGAAACCATCCCATCGATACTTAGTTGTGATCCAAATCAGAACGTAAATTTCTACTTAGAGGGGGAAAGACTTGTGCACTGACCCACTGCTGCACTTGTCTTAATCTCCAACTCATACATGCAACACAATGGGGAAGAGTAATGTGAGCTGAAATTATTAGTTCTCAAAAGAGTTAAGGATCTGTGTCATGCCATGTGTATAGTGGGGCACTGCAGGGAACAAAGAAGAATGCCTTCCACATCTCAAGGGTGAGCTCTGCATTGCCAGATCAGATAGAGTGATTTGTAATTTTCTCTGTGAATATAATGGGATAAATTTTCACTGAATTGTACAACCCCAGTTATTAATTGAAAGCATTGCATGCCTAATCCCCATTGTACATTGCTGAAAAGGTGCCGCAAGGTGCCCTTCTCGGGCTATGTACACACTACAGCTTAAGTTGGTGTGACTTACATGCTCACAGGTATGAATAAGCCTCCTCCTAAGCAATGTAAATTACACATCTTTAGCACCGGTGTGGAGAGCGCTATATCATCAGGAGAGCTTCTCTTTATGACATAGCTACTGCTGCTCACAGGGGCTGCAGTAATTAAGTTAATGGGAGAGCTCTCTCCTGGCTAAACATTTGCACTAGCAGTGTTACAGAGGTGCAGATGTGTCAATGTAGTTGCATTGCTGTAAGCTTTGTAGTATAGTCAAGCCAGTTTGTGGATGGCCTTTGGCCCTGGAATACACTACCACTGAATATCAGGATGGTTGCAGGTTTCATGACTCTTACGTCAAGACGCACCCCTTTAAGCAGGGCTTTTTGAAGTGGTAGAGTACTGTATTAGTCTTTGGAGACTGGACCAATGTGTGTAGGAAGTTTTAAAAAAGGAAGAAGCATTAGGTTCATTTTACAGCATATTCAGGTGTGCCTGAATATTCAGGTGTGCCTGAATATTACTGTATATATTACTGTATCTGGAGTGAAGTCTTGGCTCGTCTGAAGTCAGTGGCAAAACTCCAAGTGAGCTCAGTGGGGCCAGGATTTGACAACTCTGTAGTGTATCTTGAAGCAAAGATATTGTATGGATTAGACATGCAGATAGATAAACTGGTGACGCTATTTTCTCATTGATGCAGTTATTCTTTACCTACTGTTGCAAGTTTGATGATAAAGGCCTTTATTGTTTCCTCTTGACATTTGTTTAATTTCCTTATTATGTTACAATGCCTATTCTCAGCAGTCACATGTCTCTGACATAGGCCTTAGAGTTCAGTATTGACTGTAGGAGGCTGTCCAGAAAATAAAAATTCTGCTTTGTACATTAAAAAAAAAAAAAGTAAAGGTTTTGGAATTTGTTTTCATTCTCTTGGTGTCTCTTTGATTTTGATTAGGAATTCCATGCTGGACGTGAAAAATCTTCTAGGCAAAAATTTTTGGTTTCCTGAACATCTCTTAGAGACTTCCATATGTCAATTTGTATTTTATTTGCCCTTTGGATTTTGTTCATAATCTCCACAGTATCTAACACAGATATAACTATTAATCCATGTAATTAATGTATCTGAGTATGGGAGTCTAAAAATAAAATGAAATCAAATAATCTGTAAACATTCATCCAGGAATATAAAGAATAGCTATATGGCACAACTGTTTTCAATTCATTAACCTTTCATTTCTGAAAATCTCCTATCTAATGGTTACTACCAAGAACTTTAATCTCCAGGTTTGTTCGTGTTAAAATAACTTTTTGATTATGCAGGTTGGTTTTACTTTTTTCAAATACATTTCTTCATTTTTATGGAACTAAAAATAAACTTGAATATAGGGAGGAGGCAGAGCACCAAAACCCAATATTTTGTTTTTATTGCTATATGCTATGCATTTTTATTCCAAGCACCCTGTGGGACTTTTCAATGCTGGTACAAAGATGCTTTGGGATCATAAGACATTAATTTAAATTGAATTATATAAATAAAACCTTCCTAGTTTAATTGAAAATCAATATTTGCGAAAGAGAAAGAGACAAAATTGGTAAGGAAAGGTATTTATGACCCAGCTCATCAGGGCATATCCTTTCAATTTTCTGAGAGGTTAAGAAAAAATGCAGAGAAAACTATATTATAATTTGTTTAATTAATTAATTATTTGTATTACACTAGCCCATCCACTATACAGGGCTGTATAGTGCTAGATGTTGACCTAGGAGTTTCACAAGCGGCTCCAAGCCACCATCAGAATAAAGGAAGCTTTTGTTCTAAATACAGCTGCCACTTCCTTGTCTCTTCTTGCTGTGTTAAGGAGGTGAGGCAACATCAGTCCTCCCCATTAGCTCCATCTCTTCCTAAGCCTTCCTAGAAAGAAGAGGGCACCCTCATCCCTCAGCACAAAGGCAACACAAGGATTACTATACTGGGTCTGACCAGTAGTCCTTATAGCCCAATATCCAGTCTGCTATAGTGGCCAGTACCAGAGCTTCAAGGGAAGTGTACAGTACAGGACAGCTAGAATTCTTTCTTCCTGTCTTTAAGCAGTCTAGGATTTAGGGTAGACCTGAGCATGAGGTTGCATCCCTGACCATATCGGCTGATTTAATTTTCTATTTATTTTAGTTCTGAATTTATTTAGTTCTCTTTTGAACCCAGTTATATTTTTGGTCATCACACATCCCATGCCATTGGGTTCTGCAAGTTAAAGTACTTCCTCTTGTTTACTCTGTTTTAAACCTGCTGCTTAATAATTTAATTGCATGATCGTTGGATTTTGTTTTGTAGGAAAGGGAAAAATAACACTTCTCTATTAACTTTCTCCACACCAGTCATAATTTTATGGACCTCTATCATATCCCCTTCCCTTAGTTTTCCCATTTCTAAATCAAGTAGTTCTAATCTTTTTAGTTTCTCTTCATATGGAAGCTGTTAAGTATTTTAGATAATCTTTTTGCCCTCCTCTGAACCTTTTCCAATTCCACTTACCTTTTTTGAAATGGGGCAGCTGGAAATGGACATAGTATTCAAAATGTGGGTGCACCATGGATTTATATAATAGCATTATGATATTTTCTGTCTTATTTTCTATCCTTTTTTCTAATAGCTCCTAATATTCTGTTAGTCTTTATGACCTCGGTTATGTATTGAATGGAAATTTTTGGCAAAATATCCAAGGTGATGCCAAAAATCTCTCTGAAGTGCTAACAGCTAATTTAGAACACATCATTGTAAATGTGTAGTTGGGATTATTTTTTCTAATGTGCATTATTTTGCATTTATCAGTGTTGAATTTCATCTGCCATTTTGTAGCCTGGTCACCCAATTTTGTGAGATTCCTCTAACTCTGTACAGTCAGCCTTGAGCCACATATATACTCCTACTTATGTTGGCAAAACCTGTGTCACTAAGGAGTGTGAAAAAACCTCCCCCGAACAACATTAATTATGTTGCACAAGTAGTGGTCTGCACAGTGTGATGTCAGTAGGAAGGTGCTTGCTGCAGGTGGTTGACAGGGCTTTCTCTTTAGAGCAGTGTTTCTCAAAGTAGTCTGCAGAGCCACTCTGAGAAACCTGCTAACTGGCCTCTCTGGTTTGTTTATTTACTGGCTCCGCGGCAATGGAGCCTCACTGCTCCCATTGGCTCCGATTTGCCATTTGCAGCCAAGGGGAGCCGCAGGAAGTGGTGTGCCCGGGCCTCTGCGTCCTGTGGCTCCCCTTGGCTGCAAATGGTGAACCAGAGCTAATGGGAGCCACGAGGCTCCATTGCCGCGGAGCCGGTAAATAAACAAACCGGAGAGGCCAGTTAGCAGGTTTCTCAGAGTGGGTCTGCAGACTACTTTGAGAAACACTGCTTTAGAACCACATTCATTTTTTAAAAATAGACAAAAAATAGGGCAGTATTTCATTTCATATCCTTACAGTGACGAGGATTACCTCTTGGACTGGTTCATGTTCTCCAAATTTCCAGCTGATTTTGTGTGTGTGTGAAAATGACCGGGGAAGAAGTTTTTTATGTGGATCAGGATTCCTATTCATGCACAAACTGTTGTCTCCCTCCTTCTCATTCCCCACCATTTTCTCATTTATCATGATTGAGAAATAACAAGACACATATCCCAGCATTGTGGTAGCTCCTCCATTTTTAAGGTTGAAGCTAGCTTCCTATCAAAAATCTGATTTCAACATTCTTTAATTTCCCCAGCAACTAGGTGAATCCCTGGAATTGTCACATGGGGGATTTTCTGGGAAGTTTTGGGGAACAAGCCTGAAGAAGAATTTGATGGCACCAGATTCTCAGCTATGTCCAATATTAGCCAGACTCAGTAGCAGAGGTGAAGGAGAATGCAAAGGAGACAGCTGTGGCTCCCTGATCCTGGGGCAAATTGCAAACCTCAGGACTGCTGTAAATTATGCTGAGAGGCCCCTTATGGACTTTTATTCCAACACGGACAAAATATACCTTCGTTCCTCCATCAGTACTGATGGAGGAAAATATTGTAGTGTAATAACATTTTACCCTCAATCAGTCTACAACTTTGGTGCGACATATTTCCCAGGTCTCTTTCTGTCCTACAGTTCTTTTGGCAGCAGAATTCATTTTGAAGGAACACATTCCTTTTGTAGTTAAAATCATCTACCGTACATGTGCATCTCAAATGAGGTGTTTAACTAGCTAATCTCTGGGGGGAATGTGGGTCAACACTGTTACCATTTGATTAATATAAAGAAAGCCTAATTGTTTGTAATGAACAAAAAGGGCAATCAAGAGATCCATTCCCTGTCATCCCATCGTAGCTTCTATTAGAACCTTAGGGGCACCCAGAGGATTGAGTTGCATCCCTTACCACCTTGGCTAATAGCCACGGTGGACCCATCCTCCACAAACTTGACTAATTCTTTTTTGAACCCAGTCATGCTTTTGGCTTTCATAACATCCTCAGGCAACAAATTCCACAGGCTGTGTGAAGAAGTACTTCCTTATGTTTGTTTTAAAGCTGCTGCCTATTAATTTGAGTAACCGATGGTTCTTGTGTTATGTGAAGAAGTAAATAACACTTCCCTATTCACTTTCTCCATACCACACATGCTTTTATAGACTTCTATCATATCTTCTCTTAGGCTTTGTCTACACTACGCAGCTTTTAGTGTGTCACTAGAAGTTAGACAGTGTAAATGCTGTTTGTCAGCACTTTTGCAGATAAACTTCCACTCCCTAGGAGCGAGTGCTGTGGCAAAGTTTTTGTTGTTCAGGGTTTTGTTTTTGTTTTAAAGCACCAGAGAACAACCTTTTGTTGCTCAATTGCCAATGTAGACAAAGCCTGAGTAATCTCTTTTCTAAGGTGAACAGTCTCAATTTTTAAAATTTGCTTTTGAGAAATATACTCAATTGAAAAAGAAAAGAGATGTTATGGAGGACAGATTTGAACATACCAAAGTAAGCATCTGTGAAAAGAGTCATAAGCTTTTTTTTGAATGAGAATTTTACTGTAATATTGAAGCATCAGTTTGTTGTTACTGATAAGTGCAAATGAAGATTATAAGTGTTTATATGGAATGACATCTATTCTACAGAGTTTTTAGGTGATCCTGTATTAAGGCCTGATCGTATTGTTATATTTGTCCCTAACAGCTAATTGATAGATTTTTCCTCAACAGCACAACCTTCAATTGTTTTATCAATTGATCACTTTTTGACATGGATTTCAGGAGTCAGGTCAGATCATTGAGTTTGACCTCCTGCACATCACAGACAATAGAACCTCACCCACTCACAACTGTAGTAGCCCATAACCTCTGGCTGAGTTACTTGAAGTCCTCAGATCTTGATTTAAAATATTCAAGTTACAGAGAAGCCACCATTTAGCTTAGTTCAAATCAGCAAATAACTTGTGCCCCATGCTGCACAGCTCAGTTGTAGGTTCTCATTTTGTGAGCCCTAATGCAATGATGCATTTTCTTTCAGTAGTTGTTAATATTGTGAACAAGTATCACTATTTGTTGGTTATGATATTTGGAGGTGTGTCCATTGGCACATAATAGTTTGAGGCTTTCATTGAAATAGGTCATAGGATTTCTATGAGCTTTCATGTGCACGTCCAGAATGTGTGGGTCTGGGGGCAGGTGGCCAGTATGCCCACAGATTCTTCGGCAGAGGTTAGTGATTGCTAGAGTGTAGAAGAAACATTTTGATATATTTCCATGGGAATTCTCTCCAAAGCACAGTGAGGAGGTAGGCATATGGGCATTTCGGAGTATGTCTGCCATTTTCTGCAGTATCCTGGAATTCTGCTCCCCGTTTTTCATTTATATGTTGCAACTTAATTATTTTAGAATTCCTAAGGACTACATAATGTTTGACATGTAATTCTCTGGATCTCCCTGTCTGAGCATTTTCAGTTCCTCTTTCAGAATAGACATTATCGATGGTACAATGTGTCTGTCTTGTCTACACTCACATGTAGATAGTGTTGTAACTGGGTGAATTTGTAATAATTTGATTTGGGAGTTGATATTGGGATATCAACTGATATTGATATTGATATTAATCTCATATGATTAATTCCTTAATGCTTGGTAGACCTTTTGTTCTGACATGATTGCGTGTCTTGTATATGTAAACAAACATGAAATATTTATAATAAAATCCAGTATTCATGCTTTCTGTGCTTATTGGAAGTTTTCTATTTAGGGTTACCTGACAAATAGCTCCCATACCTAGCCACTGAGAAGAAGTTGCTATTATGTAGACACTGTTAGGGAACTTTTGATTTGATTCTTACATTTTTAGCCATTGAGAATTGAGAATTAATTTCCATTTCTTCTATAGAGGAAAAAATATTTAAAGAGACTTCTGAGAAGAGCTGAGAAATGGATGAAATATTTCATTTTTCAGTGCTCTGAGGATGCAGATGAAGATGGGATAGGCTTTGCCAGGCCAAATTAATCCACATGGAAGCAAAATTGTCCTGATTTTCAGATGTAAACCATTACAGTTTGTTATAAAAAATATTATACGCAAAATATTGATGAATGTTCTGAAGCAATTTAGTTGTATGCTTGACATCCATTTGACTGCCATACAAATATGCCAGATAAAGACTCTTTAAATATTCAGTGTTGATCCACATCTTAAAAGCTTTATTTCTTTCACCATTTGCTTCAGGAAATGAAGTATGAAATTCCTCATTTTCTAAAGCTAGATATTATTATTTTAAAATATTGTTGTTGGAATACAGTATTAAATTGTTAAAATATAGGGTACAGATTGTGCCAAGCTTGCAAAATGAAGCATTTGATATGTTTCTTAAACCTCTGGAGCAACATCTTTATAAGTAAAATTTTGCATGGCATTGTTTGGTAGTTAGTATCCTGGTAACATAATTAGCACAACAAGCCATACAAACATAGCTGCTATTCCGAATGTTCATAATCAAGCTAATACCAGTAAGAATCAGTATGGAATTGACCAGATAGTATCTTTGGTTTGTACATGCTGGCAGTTGTGATTATATAATTTGGAAAGCTAATCACTCTGCAGCCATGCGCATTAGCAGTGCATATGCAAAAAAAATTATCTTAATTTTTAAAATTCTATGTATCTTTGAAATGAGCTGACATGCAGACTGGTCCAAAGCCCTCTGAGGTTGACAGAAAGACTCCCATTGACCAAAATGAGTTTTGAATCAAGCCCATGCAGATTTTAGATTTAGTACTGATTTTAACACTAGGGTAACTAATTAGTCTTCTAGGTAATTAATGTGGCTGATTTTTTTTCCCAAGAAGGGAAACTATACTTTCAACGTTGTTTTTTTTTGGGGGGGGGGAGGAGGAGGGTGTCTGATCCTGCAGTCTGTAATGTGGTACAACTCCAGTAACTGCATGTTAATATTGGCCTTTTCTGAAAGCACCACGGTCTTTCCCAAGTGTTCAAAATCACAAATCCGGCACATGCACACGTGCACACACATGGACACTGGATTAAAAATCATGAAATTTAAAAAAATACCTTTTTAAAAAATTTGCTTTCTTGTTATTGAACCCTTATGGGTCACATCTTCAAGCTTTTCTCTGCAGTCATAGAGGAGCACAGACCTTTCTTTTATCTTAAATGAAGTTCAAACCTGATGGTGCCAGAAGGGAAAAGGGTGAAATACGCTGTGTAGAGGACACTCCAAGTCTGTCCATTCATTTTGAATGAAGAGAAATATCAGAGTGAATTTGCCAAGCTTCTTCTGCTTGTTCCTCATAGCAGATCCTCCCCATGCATTTAGTTTCTGATGAGGTTTCATGAGGTGGTTATCGTGATCATTATTTAAGCACCCATAACGAATGTGATGATGGACAAGACAGAGTCATATCCTTAGCTGATATAAATCAATATAACTATATTGAAGCCGGTGAAGCACCCAAATTTATACCAAATGAAAATCTGGCCCATAATCTCTGCCTTGGGGAGTTTACAGTGATACATGTTGAATATAGTAGAGTTTTCCCTCCAGAACTTGCATATATGGGGCTAGATACACCCCCACAGGCACAAGGGTACAAATGGCAATGCCCTTCTATTAACATAGGCACCTGCTGTACAGTAAGATTTATTCTGGAGGTGAGTGGGGCACAGGAAAACCTTCTTTATGGTTTTCAGTGGAAGAGGGCAGCTTTAAATGCTTTTGGGGGCTCCCTAGAAGCCATGCCGTCAGAAGCTGCCTGGAAGATTTGTTTAATCAGCAAATACATTTTGGCCTGGCACTGCTTCTTTCCTGCTCAGCTATGCTCAATATGGATTGTGCTGATAGACTGAATAAAAGATTGTGTGTAAGCTGCCAAATGCCAGGCTCTCCATGGAAGCTGAGGGAACCCAGTGAGTTAATATGGCCCATGGATGTTAAGTGTTTCTTTAGCTAGCAGTTCCAGCCATCTCTAGGAATGCTTTATTTCTATGCCAATAGGGGTAAGCCTCTGGCTAAAGATAGATAAATTGTGGACAGATCCACTGATATGTTGTGTTACATCCAGGGAAGTAATACAGCTGTAAACCTAATTTAATTGATCAATCATTGGTTTGGGTCACTGGAATGGTACAAAATATTTAGAACATGCTCGTGAATCTGGTCCTGTATCTTTAAGAAGCATACATAAAGAAAAGGAGTAATAAAAATCTGATATTTATATGGCAGGTAAAATTGTTTCATGTTCTTTGATAGCTTTTAAAATAAAATAAATTGGCATTTATCTTTTTTCTTTGTTTTTGACCATTGAACCATGAACCTGCTTTCATTTGCATCACAAGCTTTGAACATCAAGATGTATATTAATGAGCTTTTGGTTATTTTGACCCCAGTTCTACCCTTAGGGAATGCAAATGTACTCTCACTTTTCCGGGGGTTAATAAACATTGTACAATGAGCCATTGTAACAAACTGGCCAAGCCATGGCTCATTATATGAGCTGATAAGTTTGGAATGCAACACTGTGTTGAAATTTTTCAGATTTCCGAAGGTTTAGCTATATTGTAACATGAGTAATGTGACAAACACTAGTTTTCCCATAGACCTATAGTAACAGCTACCACAGTAGCAGATGGGCAGATCCTTTGCTGCCATACATTGGAATAGAGCATATCAATTTTAATGAAGCTATGCTGATTTACACTAGCAGAGAATCTAGCCCAAAGAATGGCTTTTAGCAGCCTACCAGAATGTCTTCATACATACATGTGGGTATGTGAAGGAAGGCTTTAAATTGTTCAGGTTAACCTCTTTGCTAAGGTGTTTGTTTCTAACAGGACCAGGCAACAGAGCACTTTAGTCATGTCAGGGTTTAGCTAGAGATTAAATTAATTCAATCAGTATAGCAATCTGGGTAGGTGCTGCCCTACTCTCATCCTTTGGCTTAGATTTCTCTTTTAGGCTATATCTACATTGCAACACTATTTTGGGATACTGGAGTATCCCGAAATAGCTATCCTGCATCTTAACAGCAAGCCCTTTATTTTGGGCTTGCTACTCAGAAGTCCCTGTAAACCTCATTCCACGAGCACGTTTCAGAATAGCAGGTTATTTCAAAATTTGGTGTTGTGTAGACTAGGGATGTGAAGGACTAGTTGATTAGTCAACTATCCGATAAGCAAATACTTATAGACTAGTTGCTCCCCCCTGCCTCTATCAGAAAGAGGAAGAGGGGAGTAGAGTAGGGGGTACTTCAAAGCGTCAGTGCTGGTTGGAGCCTGGGGCCAGAATTGGGCTCCACGTGGCACTGCTGCTTTGAAATGCCATGTGCAGCCTGGGGCCAGCTGGGGTGACCCCAGGTTGCATGCGGCATTTCAAAGCGGCAGCACCACATGGAGCCCGGGATCAACTGGGGACTACCCCACTGACCCTGGACTCCGTGCAGTGCTGCCGCTTTGAAATGCTGCGGGGAGCCTGGTGTCAGGCTTCCTGTGGCGTTTCAAAGTGGCAGCACTGCACGGAGCCTGGGATCAGCTGGGGACTACCTCGCTGACCCCAAGCTCCATGCGATGCTTTCGCCTTTGAAGTGTAGCCCTAGGGCCATTGCTACACTTCAAAGGTGGAGGCGCCCTATTGACTAATCAAATAATTGATGCAAAATGCATCGATTTTCGATATTTAACATCCTTAGTGTAGACAGCACCAAATTACAAAATAAACTATTTCAAAATAAGATCGAAATAAGATTTGCAATTTGTGTAGCTCAAATTACATATCTTATTTCGAACTACAGTGCAATGTAGATGTATCCTCTGATGGCAGATGTGCAGTCTTCTGGGATGCTTGCTGGACGGAGAAGACAAGCTAAGAAGAGTGCTTTCATTCTATTTTTAACTTTCCTCAAGGTTGATGAAAGTCACGTAGACTTTAGTCTGTCAGTTTTCCCAGTGTTCCTTACACACAGATACCTCTCCCTTTGCAGCAATCCACTCCTTCTCATATCTGGTTAAATGATGATGTGTGCTACCACAGAGTACAATGATAATAGTACATAATTAATTATGTAGTTTTCAAGCATCATGGGCTTAATTCTGCAAAGTGCTGGGAACTTTCTGCAAAGTCCTGGATAGTATATAGGTTTGTCAACTGCTGAAAAGGATTTTTATGGACAGTATAGAAAAAAATTATGGACAACCAAACTTTGTGACAGACACATTCTTATGTAATATAAAGATGGCTCAAAAGGGCAAAAGTGAACAAGATTCAATGTTTTTATTCATACATCACAACACACCTGCTTCTCAGCTGAGCTTACAGTAACAGCACCTGTAAAAACCCAACATAGCCACACATCGAGCCAGGCAGCAGGCAGGCGTCTGGAGGAAGGAGAGGACCACAACACAGGCTATGTCTACACTGCAGAGTTTTTCCGGGATACTGAAAGTATCCCGGAAAAACTCTGCCATGTACAGGGAATGTGTCTGCTCTTCCGAAATTTTTTTTGGAAGAGCAGACGCGCTTTTTTGACGTCCCCGTAAACCTCGTTTTATGAGGAAGAAGGGATGTTCTGAAAGGGTTTTTTTCTGACATTTGGACCAGTGTAGATGGGCCAAATGTCGGAAAAGCCTCTCCCAAAAAAAGAAGCGGAAAAAGCTACACAAATTGCAGTTTTCAATTTGCGTAGTTTTTTCCGGAAGAGCAGTGCAGTGTAGACATAGCCACAGGCAGCTGGGCCCCCCACATGTTCATCAAGTGATCGTCATAAGTGGTGTGGAGAGGGCGAATAAAGACAAGTTATTTATTATTTCCCATAATAGAAGAACTAGAGGACACCAAATGAAGTTAATGGGTAGCAGGTTTAAAACTAATAAAAGAAAGTTCTTCTTCACACAGTGCGTAGTCAACCTGTGGAACTCCTAGCCAGAAGAGGCTCTGAAGGCTAGGCTATAACAGAGTTTAAAGAGAAGCTAGATAATTTCATGGAGGTTAGCTCCATAAAAGGCTATTAGCCAGGGGATAGAAATGGTGTCCTTGGCCTCTGTTTGTCAGAGGCTGGAGAAGGATGGCAGGAGACAAATTGCTTGATCATTGTCTTCTGTCCACCCTCTCTGGGGCACCTCGTGCTGGCCACTGTTGGCAGACAGGCTACTGAGATAGATGGACCTTTGGTCTGACCTAGTACGGCCATTCTTATGTTCTCCTGTCACCCATTCCCAGCCTCTGACAAACAGAGAGTAGGGACACCATTCCTACCCATCCTGGCTAATAGCCGTTGGTAGACCCTAACTTGCATGAATTTATCTAGTTATTTTTTGAACCCTGTTAAAGTCCTGGTCTTCACAACATCCTCTGGCAAGGAGTTCCACAGGTTGACTGTGTGCTGCATAAAGAAAAACTTCCTTTTGTTTGTGTTAAACCTGCTACCAGTTCATTTCATTTGGTGACCCCTCTTTCTTATGGGAACAAGTAAATAATTTTTCCTTATTCACTTTCTCCCCTTAGTCTCTTCTTTTCTAAGCTGAAAAGTCCCAGTATTTTTAATCTCTCTTCATATGGCACCAGTTTCAAAACCCTATTCATTTTTGTTGCCTTTTCTGAACATTTTCCAACGCCAATGTATCTTTTTTGAGATAAGGCTATCACATCTGTATGCAGTATTCAAGATGTGGGCGTACCATGGATTTATATAGAGGCAATAAGATATTCTCTGTCTTATTCTCTATTCCTTTTTAAATGATTCCTAACACTCTGCTTTTTTGATTGCCACTGCATATTGAGTGGATGTTTTCAGAGAACTATCCACAATGATTTCAAGATCTGTCTTGGGTGGTTATAGCTAAATTAGTCCCCATCATTTTGTATGTATAGTTGGGATTATTTTTTCCTATGTTCATTACTTTGCATTTATCAACATTAAAATTAATTTGCCATTTTGTTGCCCAGTCACCTAGTTTTGTGAGATCCTTTTGAAGCTCTTCACATTCTGCTTTGCCCTTAACTATCTTGAGCAGTTTGGTATCATTTGCAAATTTTGCCACCTCACTGTTTACCCCTTTCTCCAGATCATTTTTAAATAGGTTAAATAGGACTGGTCCCAGTACGGACCGTTGGGGGACACCACTCGTTACCTCTCTCCATTCTGATAACTGACCATTTATTCCTACCCTTTGTTTCCTGTCTTTTAACCAGCTATCAATCCATGAGAGGACCTTCTCTCTTATCCCATGACAACTAACTTTACTTCAGAGCCTTTGGTGAGGGACCTTGTCAAAGGCTTTTTGGAAATCTAAGTATACTATATCCACTGGATCCCCCTTGTCCATATGCTTGTTGACCCCCTCAAAGAACTCTAGTGAGGCACGATTTCTCTTTACGGAATCCGTGATGACTTTTCCCCCAACAAATTATGTTCATTTGTGTGTCTGACAATTGTATTCTTTACTATAGTTTCAGCTAATTTGCCTGGTACGGATGTTAGACTTACTGGTCTGTAATTGCTAGGATCACCTCTAGAGCCCTTTTTAAATATTTGGCATAACATTAGCTACCTTCCAGTCATTAGGTACAGAAGCTGATTTAAAAGATAGTTTACAAACCACAGTTAATAGTTCTTCAATTTCACATTTGAATTCTTTCAGAACACTTGGGTGAATGCCATCTGGTCCCAGTGACTTGTTACTGTTAAGTTTATCAATTTGTTCCAAAACCTCCTCTAAGGACACCTAAATTTGGGACAATTTCTCACTCAGATTTGTCACCTAAAAAGAATGGCTCAGGTTTGGGAATCTCCCTAACATTCTCACCCAAGACCAAAGTAGAGTATTCATTTAATTTCTCCACAGAGTCTTTGTTATCTCTGAGTGTTCCATTAGCCTCTCGATTGTCCAGTGGCCCACTGGTTGTGTAGCCGGCTTCCTGCTTCTGATGTACTTACTTTGCTATTACATTTTTGAGATTTTGGCTAGCTGTTCTTCAAACTCCTTTTAGGCTTTTCTTATATTTTTACACTTAATTTAACAGAGTTTATGCTCTTTTTCTATTTTCCTCACTAGGGTTTAACTTCCACTTTTTAAACAATGCCTTTTTCTCTCTCTCTGCTTCTTTTACTTGGTTGTTAAGCCATGGTGGCACTTTTTGGGTCTCTTACTGTGTTTTTTAATTTGGGGTATACATTTAAGTTGGACTTCTATTATGGTGTCTTTGAAAAGTCTCCATGTAGCTTGCAGAGATTTTACTTTTGGCATTGTTTGCTGGCCAGGCATGTAGACACAATCCTATTTCTATTACAGTCCCACCTCACTCTCCAGCCCAAACCATCCCCCCACTCTGGGCCTTTCCATTCTGAGTGGGGATGCCCAGGCACTGCTCACCCAACTTGGACCAGAGACTGCCACCAGTGACCACCCCTCTGTGTCTTACTGTTGGGGAGCCTGTGAGAGATTGCTATGCCTGGCTCACTGTACCCTGTCCCACGCTGCTGCGGGGAGCCCGGCAGGGGTGTGTGTTGCACACATGCTCACCAAAAGTTGCTCCTCTGCTGACGCTCGTGGAGCCAAAGTAGAGTTCAAAGCCGGAGGCAGAGAAGAGCAGCCCTCACCAGCGCTCAGCAGGTTGGAGGGAGTGCTTGCCAGGAGAAATCCCCTCTCTGCCCCATCCTGGGAATTGTAGGGACCTTGGAGCTGCCCTGTGGCATGGAGTTCTTCCCGAGGCCACTGGGAAGAGACTCCTCACATCCAGTGGAAAGCTTTTTTGTTTGTTTGTTTGTTTACTGAAATCTAAATGTTTTTTATAGATCATGCAGCTCTTCTCCCCCAAAAGTGTGGTTCGTGAAACCGCTCTTGCACCCCCCCCAAAATGGCCCCCTCCCCCCCATCCCTTCTATGCTCACCAGGGCAGCAATTCAAAATGGCGCCCAAGATGGCGGCCATCTACAGGAGCCTGATATGGCCTAAAAGCCTAAGCTTGTTTCTTAAAGGGGCAGCCTCCTTTTTTTTTTTTGCTCAACAATTCTGATGAGGCTCATTTTTCCCGCCGCTGTTTCAGCTCTCTTTGTTAAATGGGGTGGCCACCCCTGTCCTGCATCTTTGGTTTTATGACTCTGGCTGTAAGAGAGACAGTTGTAGCAAGCATACGTCAGCTCCCATTGTAGAGAGGATGTTCTTTTGATTCAAATGTCTCTCTTAAATACTTCTTTTTTTACCCTTTATGGTTATTACAATCAAGAAAATCTCGGAATGTGTCTGAGTTCCAAGCCAATATAGCTTGTGTCTCTTCAATATTGCTGAAAGTCTTCATATCAGTAACTGCCAATGTTCCTTCTAATCTTTTCCAACCATGTGTGGAATAAATTTTATGTGTGCACTGAGGCATGTGCCACATAAATGTATACCACCAATAGAAACAAAACATTACTATGGGTGCTCAGCTAATCTGCTGGAAAGCATTTGAATCTCTCCTGAGTGGCTGCACAAGTGCACTGCTTATACAAAACACTGTAATTTACCGGTATTCATTTGTGATTTCAGCTGAAGGCATTGAATTGTGTTTAGAGCTATTGCATGCTTCATTTTCACAAGTGGTGCTCAACCCAATGTTGTCAATTTTTCATTTTTCATGAGCACTAAATTCATATTAGTTTTAATATAGTTTTAATATCAGCATGCTTTAATTTTTTAATTTACTGCTTTTAAAACTTAAAAACCAAAGCAGATTTAAAGTGTTTTTATGCTGAATTTTTGTCTGATAGACAGAAACTTGTTTATGTTTATTATACATAATTTGATTGTATATTTGAGTTAATTATTTGGTTTCTAAACACGTTGTCTTTGTTTTTTGCCAACAGTTAACAGTGGAAGATGTAAGTACAAGTATTAGTTAGCAGTGTGTATTTGCATATTGTTGTCCAATTTTGTGAATATTAAACAAAGACCTGTAAGGATTATAGTACACAGATAAATGCTGTATATAACTTTGTTGTGGAATGACAATTTTTGCTTTTCATGTTTCTATTAGAAGTTTAATGCATATGCTGACTGAGATTTTCAAAGGTGTTTAAGGGAGTTAGGCACCCTCCTCCACTGAAATTAATGGGATTTGAGCACTTGGCTCAAGTAGAAACCCCAGCCTTAGTATCCTACATTTTGTTCTGAGCTTTGGTCATGCTGCAGACAGCGAGTTTGGCTCAGAGACACATTTTAGGGGTGTCAGAATCAAGTGTTTTGTAAATGCTTGAGTTTCAGAAGCCATGACCACTTGGGGCTGTGATCTCATCAGATTTCAGAAGCTAAACCGAGTTGGCTTTCTTTGTTTGGGAGACCTCCAAGGAAATCCCAATGTGCAGCAGAAAGTATTTTTGTTGATTTGGTGTTAGTATTCTTCTGACTGAGTACTACTCAAAAATGGCATTAGAAGGAACAGCAGTGTTGAAGAGGCCATCTTTTTAGATGGAATATAACTAGGGTTGCCAGATGGTTTCAAAAAAATACCGGACAGACTTGACATTACATCACAATCTATATTACATCTTATTTAGAAAATACTGGACATTTATATTTTCTCATTTATATTTTCTCAATTTGTTTCCCGAACAGAAAGCTCAAATACTGGACTGTCCAGTTCAAAACCGGACACCTGGCAACCCTAAATATAACAGAGCCATCTATGATAGTTGTAGGTGTTAGAACTACTGTACTGTGTTTCACAAGACTGCTGGGGTTGGCTCCTCTAGACTGACAAATTCCAATATAAGTAATTACATAAAACTGCCCCAGAGGTTTAAAATGGATACAGTGCTCTTCACTTTCTTTCTTAAAATTGTGCAGTCCTGCTGTGTGCTATCCTGTGTAACATGACAAGCTGGGAATCCACACAAGTAAGAAATTATTACGTAGGCAATTTTCACTGGGTGGTAGGAAACTACCTTGAAATGGCCCATTTGAAACAAATTGTGGGAGCTTGGATATGAAAGCATAAGAGGGACAGATTTTTATGGAAGAAAACTATGCTTGAAAACTATGATTAAAATGAAATTAAACTACCTTAGAGGATTTAGGTTCTAGTCCTGCTGGCTTCTTAACATAAGGGCAAATATTTACTCAAGGCTTTACTTGGGTTAACATGTAACTTTGTAGCCCCTGAGGGGTCAGACTATTCCAGACACTATGCCATTGTGGTCTCTCCTGCAAAGGAAATCTGAGCACATCAATGTATGCCTTAAGTAAATATTGAACCAGATATTCAGCTGGTGTAAATTGGCATAGCTCCACTGACTTCAATAGAACTGAGTTGTTTTACATCAGCTGAGCACCTAGCTTTTTATTTGTGTTTTGTGTATTTAAAATATATCGCTCTCTTGGAAAATACAGCTGTTTTCATACCTAGAGATGGCTTAGTATTGGCAAGGCGGAAATTGGTCTACTGTGTGAACTGGTAACTGTGAAGACTGTGCTGTTGGGAAAATATGAAACAGAAGAGTAATGTGGACATGAGTAATGTGCTTATGAGGCGTTAAGGGTCTGTAGTGCTATATACATTTTGCTTTGCGTAAAATGGTAGCACTGTAGTGAGCTTGTCTGTGTGACTATGTTGTACTTATTGACTTGAAAATTTATGGTGTGCAAAACTCAGGTGCAGAACTCCATAATATTTCAGCAAGCATTTCTTTTTGCTGTTTATTCTTTTTTCCTTTGCCCTATATCTATACCACATGTACAGGGTCAGATTATGCTTGGTCTTTGGACATGTGCACAGTGTGGAGGTGGGCACAAAGAGTCTTGCTTGCCTTTTGCCACCTGAACAAGAGGTAGGCCTAATAGCAGTGGTGTCCTCAAAGGGGTAGCCACCGCAAAGAGCTGCTTGCTTCTGTCAGATTTGCCAGTGCAGCATTAGGGGGAGAGAGAATCCTAGGAGCAGAGCAGCAGAGCTGTTCCTATTGTAGATGGGGAATGCTGCAGGGACTCCCTATAGAGCAATGCAGACCTGCTTTGCCCCCACAAAAGGTCCAGTGGTTGTTAGACAAAGTCTGAGCCACTGTGTGCTGTACTGTCCATTACTAAAGCTTCTGCTATTTGTACTAAGGCAAATATTCATATGCAGTTTGGGTGGGTTAATGTTTTCTGGGAACCTTAACATTTTCTACTTTCTAATTTTTTATTTTGGAATGTGGAAATTTAAGCTGGCAATCTTTAATTTTGTGCTGGTGTAGGGATTTTGCCTTTTATTTAAGGCACATTTGGTTTTAACAGTTGTGCAGAACTGTGGGATTTTATTTTGTTCTTATTTGTGCCATGTTTGGAGTGAAAAGAAGTGTCTAATGGCTCTGCCCAGACTGTTCCCACTTGTGTTTCCCTAATGATTTGCTCATTTAAAAAAGGGGCTATCTTGTTGTCTAGGTAGACCAGAGAAGGCTGCTGGGAATATACATGGTTCTTTGTTTAGAGAGTAACCCAAAAGACAGCCTCACAGGCTGAAGCCATCGTGTCTATTATTGGCAGAAATACAAACCATTTAATAATAAATGAGCCCTTAGCAGCTGTCAGACTGCATCTTTCCCCAGGGCCAAGTGCAACAACATAGTGGCCTACTGAGAAACTTGGCTAAAAATTAATGGTTTCATCAGCTTGCCGAAACAACTGCAGGGATTAATTGGACACACCTGGGAATAACCTAAATGGCTTGTTCTTTATGATTAGAGAGCACTTCTTTAACTAGCTCTCCAATGAAGAGTGAGTCACTGAAATCTGGGTGCAATAGAATATACTGAAGAATGTGGCTTTAGTAGGTTATTTAATGTCGGGGGGGGGGGGGGGGGGTGCGTGTGCGCATGCGCGCACATGCATATGATGTTAATGGGCCCAATAATGTTCTTGCCTGAAGAAACTTTCACAAAGGTAGATGAGAGACTGTGAATGCATATCAGATACAGGAGTTAGACTTGAAAATGACGAACAGCCATGAACAAGGTGTGTAGGTGTTACATGATGGGAAGGGTTTGGTGTGATGAGGTGAAACAAGCTGATGGAAGTTTTATTTCCTAAAATATAAATAATAAATATATGTTTCTAAATAGTTTAAGCATTTTTAGCGAGTGAATAGGCAACCCCGGTGCTTAGTTTGCATCTCATCATAAATAGTATTAGCTATTAGAAGCATTCACCAATAAGTTTTTGAAGCTTTTATGTTTAACTCTTTAAGATTGCTGCATAGAACTTTCGCCAATCAGCTCTCACTAATGGTTGAAGAATTGTGTTGCTAAAGCTTTGCATATCCATTTGGGACTGTAACCTTGGGGAAACATTTTCAAAGTTGGCTTACAAAATTGCACCTGCAAAATCGTTGTGCAAACACACAATTCTCATTTATGTTCAGAAGTAGGATAAAGGTATAATTATCCCATTGTTAGATAGTCAAAAGGCTCATAGTTGCAATGTTTAGGGCCTTGGAAAAAATAATCTCTACTGTCCATTGAAAAGCAGCAGTCTATACAGATTTTTTTAAAATATACCCACTTCAGGATTAAGCACTTTCTGTACTTTTTAAATATCTTTGTATCGACTACATGCTCTCTCCCACCTCCCGCTGCCTCTGTATCAGAGGCAGCAAGGGGGGGATCTGCTTCCCTCCCCACCCCGTGCTGCTGCCTCTGATAGAAAGGCAGCAACGCAGAGGGTGAGGGGGGGCATGTGGGACTCGGTACATGTGGCTGCCCATTTGTATCAGTTCTTTCAGAGCTGAACCGCTTGCCCCCCCGCCCAGCCCAGCTGCCTCTCTATCAGAGGCACCAGTGCAGTGGTAGGGGGTATGTGGGAGCTGATACACATAGGGAGCCAGCTTTTAAGCCAGCACTCTGAGCATGCTGGCTCCACGGAGACGACTACTCCCCCCCTCCACATTGCTGCCTCCCACAGAAGAGAAGGGGGCAGACAGGAGCCAGTGCTTGGGGGGGAGCCAACTTAAAAGGCAGCAGCGCGGAGTGGGAGACAGGGGAGGCTCCCTTTTTAAAGTGACTCTCATCGCAGACTGGCTCCCACCTGCCATCCTGCACTGCAGCCTCTGATACAGAGACAGCATTGTGGGGTGGCAGGGGTCTCCCTGGGAGTGGAACACAGTGGCTGCTGGCCCTGTCCCCAGGGAGTATCGAATAATGGTGTAACTGCTAAGATTTGATTATTAAAGTTACATGATTATTACAGTAATTGATATCTAAAATCCCTAGTGTGGACTAAGTTTTGTCCACAAAATTTGGTAGTGTACACAAGGCCTAGTATACGTCCATGTTTTGAGAGACAGTGGCAGTGGACAGCCAATGCTGAAAGTGAATGATTTCATAATATAAGGCCAGAGAACTGCACATAGTCTGTTCATGCTGATGTGCCTGTGGCAGGTAGCCACTTCTATGAAGGTAATATGGATTAGGGACTCAGGAGTCTTGGATTCTGTTCCTGGCTCTGCCTGAGGTGTGCTGGCTAGTGTAAATCACTTCGTCTGTCTGTGCTTCAGTTTCCTCATCTCTAAATGAGGATGATGAAACAGCCCATCTTTGTAAAACATTTTGAGGAACATTGATGAGAAGACCTATATAAAACTACTAGCTGGAGTTACCCAGCATTGCTTGGGAAACCGGAGGAACAAAATGTAGAAAAACACTAATCCATTATCTTTTTTTGAATGGTAGAAAAGTTGCACTGATTTCTATAGGGATTAAAATATAGGTCCGCGTCATCCCCGAGGGGGGAGGTGCGACCCTGGGTGGAGGGGCGGTTACACGCAGGAGGGGCGCCCCAGCTCGCGCCCGGTGCTGCAGGTGCCACGGGGGACAGGGCAGGTACCCGAGCTGTTGTGCGCGTGGGGGTCAGGGCACTGCGTGCCGGCGCGGGGAGGGGGGAAGAAGGTCGCTTATGTAACCTCGTGGGCGGGAGGGGGCGAGTCCTGGACAGCGCTGGGGGCCGCAAGTGGCAGGCACGTGACCTAGGATAGGCGGTGCAGCTCCTGAAGCGCAGCGGGTTACTTTTTGATTTTTACAGCTTGAGCTCGGGCCCGATTGGGTCCAAAAGTACCTTAAAACCTTCTCCTGGAGGAAAGGTTATCCCATGCAAAGGTTGGTTGCGGTAGCTCTTATAGTGCCCAAGTTATTAGCACACAAACATACAAACATTCCCCTTTATATATTAGATTATTATTTGATTAGGTCTGAAAAGTGGTTGCCTCTCAATCTGCATCTTCTGGTGCTTTTGAAGATTCTGGAACTGCATTCCTTGCTGGCCTTTCATTCAGTGGAGAAAATCTGTTCCTGAATCAAACAGGAAATATAACAAGTAGCATGTTGAAGGACATTACTGGGGAGAAGGAGGGATATCCTACAAAAAAGCCCCACAGTGTGGAACATCTTTCCTTCCTCCTCAGCTCGTAGGGATGTTGCTGGATAGGAATAGTTAGCAGTGACTTAGGGATCAAGTTTGGAGAATCTGAGCCATAGGATTGAATCAGTCTTTTAGATAGACAAGTACACTATTGTCAGTGTTTCACAAATGTGGCCACCAGTGGCTTTTCTTGTGGCCACAGCCTCCTGCGCGGTTGGGTAGCAGCAGGAAAGCAAAGTGATTTTTGCCCAAGAAAGCTTATGCCCAAATATATCTGTAAGATGCCACAGGATTCCTTGTTTGTTTTTCCCCTTCCCTGTTGCTCCTGGATGCACTGCCTTGGCATTGGTTGCTGGAGTTGCTAGCAGGGGTTGAGCCCTGCCCCTCTCTGGAGACACCTGAGGCACAATGCTAAATGAGCAGGCAGCTGGTGATAGCCCTACCTTCCTAGGGTTGGTGGGGAGCAGGCTTTGTGCTTCAGCCCAGGGATGGTGGGGCAGCAAACGCTAGCTGCAGGGCTTCAGGCTTTAGCCCCAGGCTTTGCCTTCATGGTAGCAGGCCCTAGGGCCTAGGCTTTGGCAGCAGGCCTTCAGATTCTAGACCACTGGTGCCTCATCTGGCCCCCCCCCCATCCAGGGCTTAATTTGTGCTCAGGCTTGCCGGGGTGGAGTAAGTCTGCTGTGAAAAGTGCTACTTGTGTGTTTGTCAATCTCACTTTTACTTAGGGTTGCCAGGTGTCCGGTATTCACCCGGACAGTCCGGTATTTTCTCCTCCTGTCCGGTAAAAAAATTCAGAGAATACCTAAAATGTCCGGTATTTTCTGATTTTTTTCCCTGGCCAGGAGGCGAAAATGCCGGGCACCTGGCAACCCTACAAACACTCAGCGCCCGGCCTTCCCCCCCTCCCCCGACCGTCCCTGGCTCCCAACACCCCCAGCCCCTGACCCCCAGCCCCCATGCTTACCTGGTTCCGCAAGGCTGCCGGCACAAAATGGCTGCCGACTAAGGGGAAGCAATGCTTCCCCTGGGTCTTAGTGCTCAACCGCTCCCCTGTTCCTATCCCTGCACTCACTCTTAAAGGGGACATGCTGTTTTAATGCTGTTTTATTTTAATTTTTTTTTGCTTAATAAGTCTTGGTCTCCCCCCCCCCCTTTTTTTTTCCCCCTTCAACAGAATTTTTTCCCGGTGTTTTTTTTTGGGGGGGCGGGGGGGGGGCGTGTTCGGTATTTTTGTTTCAACCATCTGGCAACCCTACTTTTCACAACAGATAGCAATAAATAAATTACAGTGATTTGGATGTGTATATGTGCGTACAGGTTGGGCCTTCCTGGGCTGGCACCCTTGGGACCTGAGCAGCTCTGAACAAGGGAGTTTGCCAGATCAGGGGAGATCAAGACTCCCCTGTTGGCTGTTGGCCCATTTCTGGGTGCCAGCGCTGGCCACTAGGCTCTGCTCCCGGCATTGGCCAGGGCTGCACTCTTGCCATGCTGGCCTTCCTGTCTCTAGCCCAGCATGAGCTGTGCTCCTGACCCTGGCCAGCCAAGGCTCTCTCGTCTGGCAATATCTGTGATCCTACTGGACCACAGATATTGCCGGACCAGAGAGTTCCAGATTTCAGAGATTTAACTTGTATTTGTTTTTCATAAAGCTAATTAAGTAATTTAGGAAAAAGTGTGAGAGCAGCCACCAGCAAGAGTTGGTGGCTGCACTTTGAGGCCATCAAAAAATTTAACCTCTGTGTTAAGTACTGAAGCCAGTCCGCTTTATGATGCAGATTGGACAGATAGCCCCAGCATTGCTTGGACGGGGTATATGCATGGCATCAGTTCTTCTTTGAACACAGCCCAAGATCTGGGTCTAAATATTCAGACTAGTGACTACTGATAGAATAATTATTGTCACCCTAAACCTCAGAAACACTCTTTTCAAAATGTTTCCTTGCTTGCTGGTTTTGAAGCTCTTTGCTACACTGATTACCAGAGCCATCCCATCCATAGGATAGTTCAGGGCAACCATCCCAGACCCCTCAATTTGGGGGGGTCCCGCAGCAGCTTCCTTAACTGTCCTGTGTACAGCCTGCGGGATTATTGAGAGGCCTGGACCAGGGTAGCAGCAGGGGTCAGGCCCTTCCGCACTCAGTGTGGGAGCTGGAGAAACTTGGCAGCCTGCTTTGCTCTGCTGCCATCTTCCAGCCTGCTGCCCTCCACTTCACCATGGCAGTGGCAAGTGAAACACTCTGGCTCTGGACCCAGAGTGTTCCCTTTCCCACCACTGCAGTGAAGCATAGCACAGGGTTTCCAGGAATCCACCTGTCAGCCCCCTCCACAGCCATTTCTGGAGTTGAGGGCTGCATTAACCTCCTCAGCCATTCCATTTGTCCCCCTGTAAATGGTGTAGCCTACAGCCTCCTGCACACAGGAGCTCAGCTAGGCCCCACAGATTGCAGCTACCCTGTGCCAAAGGATGCAGGTTCATTGTGTAGAATCCCAGAATCCTGCCAGACTTGTGTAGTGGGGGCCTGTTTTGCTTCAGTGGACAGAGAGTATGTTTGAGCCTAAAAGCGCCATTACTAGTGAGTTTACTACACACTACTGTGGAGCACTTCAGTGGGCCTACTCACAGTAGTAAGCACTACTCTCAGTAGTGTTGGCAGGATCTGTCCCTTGTAGCATAGGACTGTCAAATGACTATTGTTCAACATCTCTTTAATTTGGTACCATTAATAGTATTTAATAAAATTGGGTATGTCTACATTACAGAGGAAGATCGAAGCTGCTGCTTTCGATCTTCCAGGGTTCGAATTAACGGTCTAGTTAAGACAGCTAATTCAAAGTGAGAGGGGCACTCCCATTGATGCCGGTAACCCTGCTTTTACAAGAAGTAAGGGAAGACGAAGGAAGACTGCTCTTCCTTTGACTTACTGCAGTGTGGACAGCGCCAAAAGCTGAGTTAAGCTACTTCGACTTCAGCTACATGATTAATGTAGCTGAAGTTGCATTTCTTAATTCAACTTTGTCCTGTAGTGTAGACATACCAATTGAGTGTAGGCTGAATGGGACCTGTGCTTAACATTTGCATGGCTATTTAATGTATCTCACTTTAGTATATTCTATGATATAGTATTAATTTTTTTTACCATGTAAGTTCCTAGAATAGATGGCTATAGATTCTAATTTGTTTTTTAATTCTCATTTTTTTAATTTATTTTTTAATATTGCTTTAATTTTAAACCTATTATTATTCCACCTTACTTTTGGTTCTCAGATACTACAATGCCAGCTTTAAGTCCATTTTGGACATACATATTTCCTTTTTATATTATATTTCACTTTAAGTGTTATCAATGTTACCACTTTTTTTTATGGTAGTTACTGTGTAAACCAGGGGAGTTTCGTTAGGGAGTTGCTACACTCACCCACCAGCTGAGTTCTCTGACATGCATCATTGCCAAAGGGTGGAAAAATCATCATGTTGGAAAAAAGACTGGAATCTAGAAAGACATAAATAGGTTTTACAAAAAAATATATTCAATGACTACAAATACATTTGGAACTTTAGACGTTACAACAAAATAATACTTTTTAAGAACACCAGAATGAAAAGGAAAAACTAAAGTGTTCCACCCACTATGTTAAAGGCCAGCATTCCTGCCCACATTCCATTCCTCTGTTGTGTACAGATAAGTCATTTCATGCACATCTGAGGTGGGGAGATGTTGTTCTAAATGGGCAGCATTTTGCAGTCTGTTAAATTCTATCTCAGCCTCTCCCACACCAAAGTACCATCAATTACGGCAGACAGTTTGAGGTCATTTACACTGCTTATTCCTCCAGGGTGTGGACATACTCTTTTAGAGCAGTGATTCACAGATTTTTTTTGATTGGGTCCCCCTTCTTTGTATCTTTAGTTGTTTACACATGTCTTCCCCCTACCCTCACCAATGGTACATATACTGCCACCAGCTCTGAAGGCAGAGTGCAGAGCACTCTGGAGGCTGCACCACACCACCAGCAGCACAGAAGTAAGGATAGCAATGTGAAAACTGATATTCATTGATATCACTTTTCACAGCAGCCTTACTGCCCTCATTGAACCCTTATTTCTGTGCTGCTGCTAGGGTTGCCAGGTGTCTGGTTTTGAACTGGACAGTCCAGTATTTGAGCTTTCTGTCTGGGAAATAAATTGAGAAAATATAAATGTCCGGTATTTTCTAAATAAGATGTAATGTAGATTGTGATGTAATGTCAGTGGTGTCCAGTATTTTTGTTGAAGCCATCTGGCAACCCTAGCTGCTGCTGCCACATTGGGGACGACCGCCTGAGACCCATCACTTCCAAGTGAGGGACTGAGGTGGGGAGGGGAAAGGAGAGCCTGACTGGGCTATCTCCTGGTGAAGGATTAGGGGTGAGAAGAAAGCTTGGGTGTGGAGCTCTGGCTGTCCCATTTATCTTTACCTCTTAGTTGCCACTTGGGGCTGACAGCCAGAGCTCATAAAAATCAACAACAAAAGCACACAATTCACATCTCCCTTTGGAGATCTGTCCCATATTCTGCAAAACACTGCTCTAGGGAATTTCTGGGGCAGCAGTGGTTGTGGTGAGCAGACACTGTCAAATGAGCTGAAGGAGGCAGGAAGTTTACGAAGGAGAGTGGTTATTACACAGAATACCCCCTCTGTGGTGTATCCCAAGAGTTCTGCAAGTTTGGGAAAATGAATCTTTGAGCCCTCATAATTCGGCTATGGAGAGAAAAATTCTGCTTCTCTTCCACCCCTCCACCCCCAATGCAAAAAAAACCCCCCCAAAAAACATAAGCTTAGTATCTCTGTTGAAAGGACCCTTGGTGACTAGCATCCCAAGTCTCTTTCCTTTCATATCAAAACATGCAAGTCTGAGCAAAGGGCCACCTGAAAATGTGCAGAGGTTGAGTGATAGTACTGAACTGATTGATTGATTCAACATAGAGCCTAAAACAGGGGTGAGCAATAATTTTTGTGGGGGGGCCACTTCACCAATTTTGGTAGTGGTCACGGGCTGGCCCCAGAGCCTTAGGCGGAAGGGGCATGGCCTTGAGTAGAAGGGGTGTGCCCCAGGTGAGGGGGGAGACTTTGCACACTCCCCTTTGGGGCAGTGGAGCATGCAATGTCCCTCACCCCCACCCAGCCAGCAGCGCACGGTGCCAAGAGGGTACCACCAGCCATTTTGAGCAGCTGGCAATTCCATCTGGTACCACATGCCCCTGGTGGGGGTAGGAGACTTTGTGCTCCTCCCCGGTCTCGATTGGCTTGGGGGCAGGGGCGCAGCAGGGCGGCTGCAGGCTGGATCAAATGGTTTGGCGGGCCAAATCTGGACTGTGGGCCATATCTTGCCCACTCCTGGCCTAGAATTTCTAAATTCTGTTCCTAACTCTGCCATTGATTAATTTGGCTGAGAAAGGTAACAGTGTACACATAACATGCAAATACACAGCATCAACAAAACACACATTATATGCATTAAAAACTGGCTAACTGATAGAACTGAGAAAAATTATTGTAAATGGGAAATCCTCATCAATAGGGGGTGCTTCTAGTGAGTTTTCTCAAGCGTCTGTTCTTGGCCCGATGTTATTCAAAATCTTTATCAGTGATCTGGAGGAAAATATAAAATCATTGCTGGTAAGGTTCTGCTGATAACACAATAATTGGTGCAATAGTAATGAGATGGCCAAGTCAGTTTTACAGTATTATCTGAGTTGCTTGGTAAAGTAGGCCAACCTGAACAATTTATATTTTAGTATAACCAGATGCAAGTTTATACATCTGGAAATAAAGGGATAGATAAGATAATGGGATTGTATTTTGGAAAGTAGTGACTCTGAAAGCAGTCTGGATCAGAATCAATAACTGCCATGAACTCTGTTGTGATCATTGGGCCTACAACTGTAAAAGCTGAGAG
This sequence comes from Pelochelys cantorii, assembly GCA_032595735.1. Taxonomy (NCBI): domain Eukaryota; kingdom Metazoa; phylum Chordata; order Testudines; family Trionychidae; genus Pelochelys; species Pelochelys cantorii. The sequence continues at coordinate 103,976,316 of CM064327.1, forward strand.
AGAATTTATAAAGTGCAATAAAATGCAGTAGTGGAAGTCAAGAGTCATGGGACCTTCTGAATCACTGAGTTCCAGGGCAACTGCTGCCTTTGCCCCCTCATGTTTGCAGTCCTGGATGTGGTTATTAAGAGAGCAAATGTGAACTTTGGATGTCTTAGGGGAATTTCAAGTAGAAGCACCGAGATATGTAATGTATACTGCCTTAAGGAGACCGTTACTGGAATGCTGTGTCCAGTTTTGGTGGCCATACTTTAGACAAGTTGGAAAGAGTTCAGCAAAGAAGTATAAGAATGATTCAAGGTTTGGAAAACCTGCCTTATGGGGAGAGAGAAAAAGGAGATAAATCTGGTATATCTAAGAGAAGGTTAAGAGGTGACTTGTAGGCATTTATAGAAAGTGATCATCGGGAGAATATTTCTGATAGAGAAGGGTCTTTAATTTAACAAATATGTAACAAGAACCAATATCTGGAAGGTGAAGCTAGAGAAATTTGGAATAGAAACAAGACGCACAAATGGTCAGGGTAACTAGTCATTGGAACAATTTACCTAGCAATGTAGTGGATTCTCCATCTCTTGAAGTCTTGAAATCAAAACCGGATGTCTTTCTAAAAGAGATGTGGTCGATCAACCAGAAAATATTGGCTTGATGCAGGAATAACAGGATGAGATTATCTGACCTGTAATGCAGGACATCAGACTAACCTCACCCTAAAATGTTTGACTGACAGTTCCCTTAACCTCTTTGTCAGTTTTCCGACCTGTACAAGGCAGACAATAATACTTACAGGGGTGTTTTTCAGTTTGAATTAATTAATTAGTTTGTAAAGCAATTTGAAGATATAAATGGTAATTTTCCCCAAATTGAAATGTGGTTGATGAATTAAATTGATGCAATTTTTATGTATGTATGAGGACTGATTAAAAAGTTGTAAGGGACTAAAGCATGAACTATTTTTCATCCAATGATTAGGCATGTAACCTATGCTAACTATTTAAAGTATTGCAAAGCATGTTTCTACTTGTGTGTTCAGTGTGATGAATCCTTCAGTTGTGTTACACTTTCTTGGGGTACTGCGAGATTGTAAATACATTTTTTTCTTATATTTTTCAAGGGTTTTTTTGGGGGGGGAGGGGAGGTTAGCCCACCTGACTCAATGATTTGTGAATAACAGTATATTTAAAGTCTTCCCTAGTTGATCTTTGGTGAGGAAGAGGATGCATTTACATTTTATGTGGTTTTTTTTTTTTTTTACTAGAAAATTTGCAAGTATGTGATGAATGCCATATGGAAAGCTAGCTTGATAGCGCAGGATAACTTTCTATTCAATATTAATGTCATGGCTACTGAGCACTCTGAACACAGTGCTTATTAAAATGGGAGGCAGCATGGTCTAGTGATTTAATGCTGATATCTGGGGATCAGGCAGCCTATGTTCAATTTTAAATGCCACAAACTTCTCCTTAAGTTATTTAATCTCAGTGTGCCTTTTCCGATCTGTAAAAGGAGGCTAGTATTTTACCTTTGTAAAGTGCTGTGGTAATAAAAAGAACTGGATGAAAAGGGCTGTAGAAAGAGCAAAATATTTATTAAACTTTTGTAAGGCCTATAGGTACTTAACTATTACACTGAACTGAAAATGCAGGTTTGACGTTCTGAACCAGTAACCATGAACTATGAGAACTCAGACAGAAACACTGTCAGAAGTCCAGGTGAAGTTTGGGAGGTGAACCCCAGTGTGACTCAGTCGCACTTACTGACGAGTCAGTAATGACATCTGCAGAGCTCTGAACTTCAGTACAGGTTTTTGTAGCAGGTATATGGTTAGGGTTATAATAGTGCCTGCATTTGGGAGGCATAGAGGAGGTAGGGGGGAGTGAGATCTTCATGAAGGCACAAGTGTAAGGTCCAAACTTTATAACCCAATGTAATTCCCCCAAGAAGGTCCCTAAGTATGCTGCTTTGCCACAAAGGCTACTTAGTGCCAGGTGGCAGTAGTGTGAAGTTAGTTAACCCTACTGCTGGAAAAAGATGAGTTAAGTAGAAATAAAATGGAATAAAACTTAAAAAGCTATCCTAAGTTAAAGACAAAATAAATTACTATCTACTTTTGTCCTTCCAGGTGAAGCCAATTACTCACTATAGAATCAATGTGTCAGCACGGTTTCGAAAACCACTTCAGGACCCATGCACTATTTTGTAAGTAGGATTTTCAGTTAGGGGATGTACCTTCTTGTTTCAGTTGAGTTTTATTTAAACACAGCTACAAATTATTTAATTTTTCTTTATTCTTCCAGTCTGATTGCTAATGGGGATCTTATAAATCCAGCAGTGCGCCTCTTCATCCCTAGGAAAGCACTAAATCAGTGGGAGCATGTTCTTGAAATGGTGACAGAAAAAATATCTCTCAGAAGTGGAGCTGTGTTCAGGTAAGGGGAAGCTGTATATTTATAATATAAATTGACATATCTTTAAATCTCAATAAAAAGAGCTGGAATGAAAATCTAAAATTTGTAATTTCCAGTGAAATGGAAATTAAAAAAAAAGTCAGTACAATAGAAATGTTTTATTTTGGCTTTATAGTTTCCACTATTTTGTTTTGACATCTATAATTTTAAATATAATATATAAGGACCATATAATATTCATATTAATATTTAATGTAACAAAATCAAAACAGTAGACAAAATATAATATTTTAACATTGTTGAAATGAAACTGTGATGAATTGGGGGTCAGAGATTCCCTTGACAGTGTCACTTGATGGGCTGAAATAACTCTGAGCCAACCTAACTGCCCTTTGGGGCTCCCCATCACTCTGTCTTGCTGAGCCAAACACTCCGGTCTCCTTCAGCAATGGCATATAGTTGGGTGTCACAGCCCACAGCAGAGTAATACAGACACTGAGATCAGATCAACTCACTTATGAGGGCTTGCCATAGCACCCAGGTGCATAGCCCAATGGGACCAGAACTCCAAATAAATCTGTCTTACTCTGTACAAAGTTTTACACAGGGCAAGCTCATAAAATATTCACCCCTTTTATCAATGAGAGAGATGCACATCTGTTTCGACCCAGATAACAATTATTTATATTGGGTTTATTAATAAGCAAAAGTGGCTTTATTTATTAAGTATAAAAAGTAAGATTTAAGTCAGGGTGGGCAATAATTTTTGATGGAAGGCCACTCCAAGACCTTGGTAAGTGGTAAAGAGTCACACTCTTTCATTATATTAATGGAAAAGGTGTAGGGTCTGGGATGGAAGCTGGTGTAGAGGAAGTGCAGGAGGGAGTGTGGAAGCTTGGGGTAGAGGATTGGGTGCAGGAGGGGGTGTGGGTTTGGAAGGGAGTTTAGGTGAAGAAGGGGGTTGTGACCTGGGACAGGGGATTGGGGTCTGAGAACTTGTGCAGGATCTAGGAGGGGGTATGGGTGCAGGAGATCTGGAGGAGTGGTGTAGAAGGGAGTGCAGGGTTTAGGATAGGAATTGTGACCTAGGACAGAGGTGCAGGAGGGAGTGCAGAAGGTTTGGTTTGTGACCTGGGGCAGGGCGTTGGAGGGAGGGAATTGGGTTCCATGTGCAGGCTCTGGCCAGAAGGCACTTACTTTAGGCAGCTCCTGACCAGCAGCCCAGTGAAACTCTAAGGTAGGCCCCCTGCCTGATGTGCCTCTGCATATCACTCAGAGTGGTTGGCAGTGGGGCCCATGTGCTCTCTGCATGCCACGTGTCCTGGGGAGGGGGCATCCTTGTGCTGTCTGTGCTGCAAGCACGGCCCAGGCAGCTCCCATTGGCCCTCTGATGTCTGGACTTGCAGCTGCCCCTATAGTTTGATTTCCCACTTTTATATAGATTTTTCCCAAGGTGGGAATCCTTTGTATTCAGTTCAAGCTTTTCTCACCTTTGGTGGAAAAGTACAACATTCAAGATGGATTCCAGGGGATGGTTCAGAGGAAAAACATGAAACATCATTGTTTCTTACTAAAAAGTTATTAAGTTCCTGAAGTATTGTCAATGGCTCTCACTTAATTTGTGTTACTAGTGTAGTTATGCTTATACTTCACATTCCTAACATCAGATATAAAAATAATACACGCAGAGAAATAGAACAGACACACTCAGCAGATTATAACTTTTCTGATGATATCTTACATGAAATATTTTGCATCATGCATACTTCAGTTAGTTCATATTCATAATCATAAACATATTTCCATAAAGAATATGTAATGCAATATCACAGAAACATTTTTACTTTTTGTCATAAAACATTTTATTATAATTAATATGTTTCGATAAAATATTTCAATTCCTCCCCTCCCTCCCCCCAGCATTTTTCAGCTGGGAACTGGTGCATCAAATTTCTTTCAACCTGCTCTCTTCATGGCTTGCCATTTTCTGTGACTTGGGCCCTGCAGTATGCTCAGAAATCAACCAACTTGTTCTGTCAGACCAAGGTGGGATGCAGGTAGTTACACAAGCATCTTGGCTCATCTCGTTTGACGCAGTATCCATTAGGAAATAGATGATCTCTCAGGTCAGTAGTTCTAAATGATTTGAGGGATTTAAAGCTTAAAATCAGCCACTTTAAATTGTACTTGGAAACAATTTGAGAGCCAGGTCAAGTCCTTGAGTACAGATGGAATGTACTCTCTGTGGGAAATACAGTAAAGTAAGCAGGCTGTCAAATGCTGCACTAAAAAAGTGTGTTGTCTTCCAGTAGATCCCCATATAGGACCCGTTATAATTATTCACTTTCCAAGTGGGAAAGGCATGGTTAACTGAGGTAAGGTCTGCATCGGAGAGAAAAGGTCACAGCCACATCGCTCTATACTGGTGAAGCACTCTTTGCAACTGTTGCTTACTAGGCCATTCTGGAGCCTGTGGGAGTCAGTAAGACCCCCAGGTTGTAAAGCTGTATCACAAAAAGAAAAACTCCCGCCAAATAATAAGAGATGAAACATTCTCTCTCACAGTGTAACCTGAATCTTGAGTGAGTTGACTTTCCACTGGCTAGCTTCCATCCAATTCCCTCATCCCCATTGCCATATATGGCACCACACCCGTTATTCTTCCTAGAGATGTGCTTATGATAGAAATATGGCATAACTAAGATATATTTTATGTAAGATGGCTCATATGAGATATCATTTAAAAGGTTATGATTTACTGAATGTGATTATCCATTTGTATGCATGCATTCCTGTATCGGAACTTAGGAATATTGACGATGTAACAATTACAACTGTGTTACAACTGGGGAATTCCTACCAGACAGCATGCAGACAAGCTGGATGGGCATTGTGGGAGGGGGAGGGAGGAGCAATACTTATGTCAGCATCACAGGACTCACCAAACACAGTGTTTTTGGGACATCTAAGCTGTAATATACAGTAAAATGGATATAAACATACACAGGCCTGCCAATGGGAGGTGGGGAGGAAGGGGCCCAGAGATTCAAAGGGGCTGGGGCTCTGGTGGTGTCCAGAGCCCTGGGCCTTTCAAATCGCTGCTGGAACACTGAATGGTGTGCTCCAAGTGGCTGTGAGGGCTGGAAGGGGCAGAGGGGCCTGCAGCGTGGCATGGGGTGGTGCTGAGGCCTAGCAGTCCCCCACTCCTTCTGCTTGAGGCCCCACCCCTTCTGGGAGCACAGAGGTGGCCCCTCCCACCTTGCCCAGGGACCTGGCAAGTCTGTTGACCCCATTGAACACACATGACAACTCTTAAGTCAGTTCCTCAGCAAGTGTAAATTGTAGTTCCAATGAAGTGGTACCATTTTATACCTGCTGAAGATCTGGCACTGTGTTTCCACCTCCAGATCATTTTGAAATTAATAAACCATTAGAGCTTTGCTCCCATAATTTGATATCACATCTCAGTGTAACAACCAAATTATGTACAGTCAGGTTCAAATTGTTCTGTAGGTAACTATGGTTGCATTTCAGTGTTTTGTGTTATTTTTGAAGATGAAAAAATGTACATGACATTTGAAATGTCCAGTGTTTTCCTTTTCTGGCTTCCTAATCAGCTAGTTTCCATATTCTGTTCCTTAAAATAGTAGGAGTACATATTAAATAAGTTAGTAAAGTGATCATTGCTCCTTAATAAGTTACACATTCATTGCTGTGGTTTATAGTCACTGTGTTGTCTTCCTGTGAGATCATTCATGCCTTGTTATTAAACAAAGAAAAACAGTTACAAGAATGGCACTAGATGTGTGGTGGGTTTTTTTTTCTGTTCCACATCATTAACAGCATAGCTGCCAAACTTTGTGATGCTCCATGCGTGACATTTATCAAGCCATTGATTCTCTGTGCCAAGCTCCCCAAGAGTGGAGTCAGGCACAGGAAGGATGGGGAAGCACAAGCAAATACATCCAGAGCAATGGAAGAAAGGGAGTCTGAGAGAGGTAGAGGGGAGCTGTACCTTGAATCAGGTATTGCTTGGTCCCTGAGACCATGGATGACTTGTGCCTCCCGATGTTAGTGGGGGCACAATCTAATGGGGAGGAGATGGCTACGTCATATGTCTCCTGTGCCCAGCAACTCCTCCAGCTCTGAGCTCAGCCTGATGCCACTAACCTCTGCCTGCTCCACCAAAATTATCTGTGGGAGGCCTGCTGTATTCAGCCCCTGTCCTCAGGCTTGGGTAGTGGAGGTAGTCCACTGCCCCCATCTTCCTAGGTGGACTCTTGCAGACAGCCTCTGTGCTGCACAGAGCAGTGACCCAGAGTGGTAGGTATGAGAAGTGGCTGGTCCTGCCTCCTCTGCTCCCTGCTTGGACCCGGCTGGCAGGGAGAAGACCGAGCATGCAGGAGAAAGACAGAACCCCTCTCCTTCTATGCAGTGGGCCAAGCAGAAGTCTGGGAGGGGCCACTTGATTCTGTATGTCCCCCTACATGTCCAGCTATGCCAGAGGGACGTGTGGGGAAGGTACAGGGTGCTTGGAGGTGAGACATGAGGTGTGGCATTGGGGTCTGTATGTCAGGACAGGTGAGTTGGTTGGGGTGTTGGTGATAATGTGGAATGTGTCTAGGCAAGGTCAGGGGTAGAGGGAGCCGGTAAGTGGGAGCCTGAAGCAGCTGGATGGGTGGGCAAGGTTGTGAAAGGCCAGGAGCCTAGCACCAGCCTTTCATGTTTTATCCCTGCCACTGCCTCTGCTCTTGGCTCTCCATTTCTGGCTCTGTCAGGAAGAGAATCAGAGAGCGTGGCCCCCCTATAGAATAGCCACAGCAGCATCCCCCAGAAATAATCACTGTGCGGGTGTCTCTGATGCCTACCAGGGATACATAAGAAACCAGCAGGGCTCTGGGCAGGTATGACTGGATGGATGGAGAAAAAGCTGTAGGCATGAATGACACACAAAATATGTGTTACTTGTCAGGGTTGTTATTGTTTTCACTTCAAACAATTGGTTATGTTTAGTTCAATCTTTAGGTTTTATTATTTTTAGTGAGAAACTTAGCTGGGGGCAGCCAGATATTTATTTGTTAAGGATTTCAGGTGATCTAGTAGGCTGACAATATTAAAAAAAGAACAACAAAAATGGCATTTACAGCATCGAAAGCATACATTAGAGAGAGTTAAGGGTCTGTTTAATACATCCATAGCCACACTCACTGACGTTTAGATGGCAGAATTCTATTCCTAAACTACATTAATTTTCCTATTTTCCAGGGTTTTCCAAATAGTGTGGTCTAGCAAACACAATGAGGTGAATTCAGAAATGAGTTTCCTTATTGACTTTAGGTTTCTTGTTTTAGTGGGATTGTTTGATTTTTAATGTAGTTTCATCATTACTGGTGGCTTTTATGTGGCAATGAAACACAAATGTTTTTTTCAGGTACTGCCATTACCATGAAATGTTTATAGTTTAAAAAAAAAAACACTAAGCATACATTGTCATAGTGGAGTGCATTTGGGTTGCACTAGCTATGCAAGGAAGCAGCAAAGTGATTCTTATTGTTTAAGCTGAGATTGGTATTTGTATAAAATAAGAACAAAAATGTTATCTATGTTAGTATACAGCAGTGGTTCCTGAACTTCTTGGCATCACGCCCCCGCTTTTTGATTTTTGAAAAACCCTCACGCCCCCCCCCAAAATAGCAGCAAAACTTGTTGAGCAAAAAAAAAGAAAAGGAACTGAGCGGGGCAGCAAAACTTGATGGGGGGGGGAGGCTGGGTCCCCTCGTGCCCCCCCTGGAATTTCTTCACGCCCTCCCAGGGGGGCACGCCCCCCAGTTTGGGAACCCATGGTATACAGTTTATTGCATCTAGAAAATTGAGGATCTTCTGCATCTGGGGGATTAATTGTGCATTATGGGTTAGAAAACTGTCAGTGTTTTTGTAAATTGTGCTTTTAAACAAATTTCTTGCAAGATTAAATCAAGTATTTGAATGGCCTCAAAAGGCAATGGATTCTTCTGACAATGTCAGAAGTTAGTGTAAAAAGAATTAAAAAGAATTATGGGAAAAAGTAGCTTTTTCTCTTTTATAAAATACAGAATTTTCTGACTTTGTTCAGCTCTGTCATCTTGTACATATCTTTATATATTGTTTGGGAAGAAGCTTGTTAAGGTGGACTTATAGAGAAATTAATATTTGCTTGTTTGGTATACTATGCATCCCCTTGCTTTACGTGTACTTTGGATAACATATGCAGCCCCTCTAGAAAGCTTCTAAATGCAGATGTTTGCATATTCAATTTAATTATGTAAACACGCTCCAGTTGAGTTGTGGAATGTGCTGCACAGGTTGGAAACTGTACAATATAGAGGGATCCTTTCACCTCACCTTGTGATCTTTGTATAAAATCAGACACTTTGAAATGAGATGATTATGGCAGAAGAGAAATAGAAAACCCCAAGCAACAAGTTTTTTTCCTGTACTGACAGTAAATGCATGTGTAAACACAATAGTCTGTTACTCTGTATATTGAGATTATTATGGTAAAGACCTCTCTTGTGCAGCACAGACATTAGCTCTCGGTATTTTAATTGTTTTGTACATATTTTACCTTGCTATAAAGTAAAAGCAATCTCACAGTATCTTAACACTAACTACCACAATAAAAGAAGCTCAACCCAGAATAGATATCCTGTGTGAACAAAAGTACTATGCATAATTATGTTCAAACTTAAAATAAGATAAGTTCTGAATCTTGGGGTTATGACCTAACCGCCTTTTCCATATAGCAGGACAGGAAGTGGATCCTGATATGGAAAAGAGGGTCCTAGTATGAAAAGGTTGAGAATCAGTGGAATGGATCGCTTGTTGCTCTAGAGAGCAGGGCGTAGTGAGAATAAAGTTTTTGTGAGTACAGAAATCTAACAGTTCTTATACTTACTCCAGTTATTGGATAGAGGGAGCCCTTTATGTGTCTCCCAACAGTTCATGTTTCATTAGCTGACACAATTCACCAGGACAGTGAGAGATCAGTCCTAAATTAGATTTCTGTGCTCGCCTGCTTGGATCCCAGGTACCATGAAGCTTGAGCCAAGCTGTGATGTGGATGGTTCATTCTTGATATGAGTCTTTGGGTGCATAGGGTTTTTGTATGACAGCTGTTATAACTCTGCATTTGAAGTCCAGGAAATTAAGGACCAAAAAGAACCATTTATGATTTTTAAGTGGACAGTTACTCCACCTTTTCAATGCACTTAGCAAAGCTAATTAAAACTGCAATTCATGTTTTGCCAGGCTTTATACATTAGATGGAAAACTTGTTCAGAGTGGATCAGATTTGGAGAATGGACAGTTCTATGTTGCAGTGGGCAGAGACAAGTTTAAGAAGTTGCCTTATGGTGAGCTACTGTTTAGCAAGTCTACAGTAAGAAGACCTCAGGGGTAAGCTGTGTGTGTATTTGTTTTCAAACTATTTGTATATTAATCATTGTGGCTACAAACCAAACCCAGTAAAACACAAAATTATTATCTGAGACACACAACATGTAACACAGAAGCAGCCCTTTATTTATAATTTTGAAAAACCTGTGCTGATACCCATGAAAGAGAAAAGAGGACAAAAATATTAGCGGAGAGGAAAGAAACTAAGAGGATGTGTTTCTCTCATAAAAGCACCATTAAAGTGAGAGATTATGTACCACAACATGATCAGTGTGAGAGATATTCAATGCCTCCCTGGCTCACCCCTCCCCATCTAGATTTTTCCTGTAGTTGTGCTAATTCAGACAGCTCTATGGTCTTCAGTGGAACTGTGCTGATAATGTACAGTGGCTGAGGACTACTATATTTTGTATGGTGTACAGAGAATATATTTGTTTTAAACATTCTGTAAACCACTTCTATGACCCAGGAGTGGAGCATGACCTTTCTTAAAAGTATTCTCCCCTCCCCCCCACCACTCTGTTTCCCAACTACACACTCTTCCAGATCTTCCCCTGACTACCTGTGCAAGGAGAAAAGTGAGCTAAGGTGATAACATCTGTTCACCTGGGACTAGATCAGTGTTTCTAAAACTTTTTAAGACCGAGGAACACCAAACAATTTTTTTATGACAACACCAAGGATTTTTTTGTTGAACAAAAAAAAAAGGGCTGGGGGAAAGTTATTGAGTAGGAAAAAAAAAGGCCAGGGGAAAGTTATTGAGCGAAAAAAAAAAGAAAAACCGGTTGCATGCCGTGGAACACAGTTTAAGAAACACTGGACTAGACGATGCACCTGTCACAGGAGTATTCTTTTAGGGCTGCTTGATACTACAAATATGATTGGGCCTTCTGTTCATTACCATTAGTAGTCCCATTGAGTTCCATCATAAGTACTACACTGGTAGTATTTGCAAGATTGAGCTTAAAATGGGTATGTGATACATCACTATGATTTGAAAATTGGAGTTATCTGTTAAAATTCTTTAGAAAATTTGGGCTCAATTCCCTAACTTTCTCTGATGTAGATCAGGAATAATTTCTGATAATTTGTACAATATGAGACAAACTCTGGTCTCACATCAGTTTCTCTCTGCCATAGCTCCAGAAAATTACCTCCAATGCAATACATGCTGGTTTTAGTGATCTGTATACAGAGAGACTTAGTAATGCACAATATTCTGGGAAAAACATTTTTAAGGCACTAATGGTAGTGCAAATCATAACTAAGGCTATGTTTGTGTTACGAGCTAGGTGTCTGATTTCCCCGTTTGTGTACCTGTATTTGAGCTAGTTCTCATTGCTCTAGCATGAGTGTAAATAGTAACATAGCTATGATAGTGGTAGCTGTGCCAAGTACATACCCACCAATGAGAGCTGGAATGAGTGTGTGCACATGAACAGGGGAAACACACCCCAACTTCATTGTGTAGCCTAAGAACTGTTGAACTAGATTCTCAGCTGGTATAAATCGGCATCACTACACTGAAGTTAGTGGAGATAGGAGGATCTGGCCCAAATTAACAAAATACCCTCCTCACATTTTTCAGTATATAAAGTCTGTCGGTGGTTCTCAACATTTCTGGATTTCTGTATCCCTTTGGGAGTCTGATTTTGTCTTTGTCTCCCCCAAGTTTCACCACACTCAAAAACTACTTGCTTACAAAATTGGACATAAATACAGAAGTGTCACAGCATACTGAAAAATTGCTTCCTTTCTCAATTGTGCCATATAATTATAAAATAAATCAATTGGAGTATAAGTATTGTACTTCCATTTCAGTGCATAGTATACAGAGCAGTAGAAACAAATCATTGTATATATCAATTTTAATTTGTACTGACTTTGCTAGTGCTTTTTATGTAGCCTGTTCTAAAACTAAGCAAATATTGACATGAATTGATGTACTCCCTGAAAGACCTTTGCATACCTCTGGTTGAGAATCACTGAAGTATACATTATAGGAATTACGATACATTTATTTGCATCAGCTAATGATTAGGCATTTCACTGCAGCCTACTACATGTGAAATTGATGTTGCTATCAGTGGGATTTCTTAGTAGAATAGTGGATTGGGTGAAATAATTAACTACATTGCATAGTTAGGTAAACAAACCATTGTTTGTTATAATAAAGGCACATAGTGTTTACATTACAGACTGTGTTTAAAATCCTAAGATATTATTTGTTTCTGCAGTTCCAAAGCCTCTTCACTGCCTCCTCTTGTGGGATCCCGAAAATCTAAAGGGAGTGTAAGTAGCAAATGCCACAATAAGAGTTTTTGCTGTTAACTGTGCTAAATTCCAACAGATGGAAAGTCGCTTTCCTTTGGATTTCAAACAAACACGATATAATAAAATCCAGAGCCACCTGGTGGTATGTTCATTACTGCTTGAAGAATATGGAGCTATTCACATGTCAATTAGAAAAATGTAATCTCAGAAAATATTCTTGCTGTAATGGCTTCTTTATTTTGTACAACATCTCTGAAACACAGCCAAGGGCTTACTGTTGCTTTGAGATATTTCTCATAATTTTTTAGAACTATACTTGTTGGTTTGTGCTTGTCAAGGCTGTTCCTTTCTCTGGCACTCTGAGTGCAGATGGTGGGGGCTCACAAGAGACCTTCAATACCTTGTCTCTATAGGCTTCTGCTTAAAAAGCTCCCCAAGGTCACAGATCCCTTAGCCTTGGGAGGTAGCTGCCACCACCAAGTGAAACAAAAGAAAACTCCTTTCTTTTTGAACCCAGGAAGAAAGCACTTGGACTTCTTCCAGAGGGGCCCCCCACCCCCTGCTCATTTACCACAAGAGAACTGGGAATAAAAAAAGAGAAAACAATCTCTGACAGCTGACCTCTCAGTCTTAGGCATGCATACACAGACCTCCTATTACCTTCCAGGATACAAGAATCAAATCATTGCCCTAAAAAGGTGATTTTATTAACAAAACAGAAAGATATACTTAATAAAGCATGCTTGGTTGCTAGGTGTTATAGGGTCAGGGCTGTTGCTTGCTTTGTCACTCTGAGTGTAGAAGATGGGGGCCCACAAAGACCTTAAATATCTTGCCTCTATAGGCTTTGCTTACAAAAAAACTCCCCAGAGCCACAGATGCACTGGCTCTGAGGGAAAAAAAAAAGCTGCCACCATCAAGTGATTTCATCCTGAGAAACAGAAGGGAGCACTTGAATTCCTTCCCCAAGGGTACCCCAAGCTCTTCTGACCCAAAAGAGCTTAAAAAAAGAAGAGCGAGAAACAAACTGCAGTTTCTGGTAGCTGACTGCCCAGTCTTAGGCAGGCAAATACACAAAGAGAGCCCCTATTACTTTCTAGGACACAAGAATCAAATCATCACCTTAAAAAAGTGATTTTATTAACAAACAAAAGATATACTTGATAAACATACTTGGTTGCTAGGTGTACAGAGCAACTAAGTAAAACAAATTTAAAACAGAGAAAATCTCTGGAAACAACTCCTAGTGAATGGGGAAGGGAGGGCATAGGTTCACATAGAGAAGGTTACACCAAACAACCAAAATAAAGAAAAATACCCTGATCGTGACTAGATACACTTTTCCTTATACTCACGATACATGCTGATCTGTACTTCAAGATCCAGTTCACTCCCATGTCCAATATTTCTTATAGACATGGTCATTTTGATCCCTGCATCTGCTCTCTCCAGCCCTTTTCTTAGAAATTCCCACAAAGGACAGACCAGGTATCTATATCCAATTTGGATTTCAGAACTGTATCCCCATTGGTTCTTGTGGCCCCAATGCAACACCCTTGCTAGCTACCTGAATTCAGCCCCTTAGTCACCAGGTGCTAGCCAGCGCTCCTCCTATCTGGCACACAGAGCAACTGAGACACGAATAGATTAAAACAGAGAAATGGTATCTCTGGGATACACTTTAAAATACAATGTATGGGGAGGGGGCACATTAGCACAGAGGGGGATTTAGCACAGAGAAGTTTAACCAAACAACAAAACAAAGAAAATAACTTGATCACAACTAAATAGACATTTTCCCATCTACTTAAAATCTGTGCTTCAAGATCCAGTCCATTTCATGCCTAGTACTCTTTGTAAGCATGGTAGTTCTGCCTCTTTCAATTCATCTTATCCCCCCAACTTCTGGCTTAAAACTCATACAAAGAAAACAGCAGGCAGGTATATTTTCCAATTCAAATTTCAACACTTTTCCCCATTGGCTCTCCTGGCTCCCTGCCAACACCCTCTAGCTATCTGAGTTTAATCCTTTAGTCGTCAAATTCTAGCCAGCATTCCTCCTTTCTATCACAGGGCTTTTTTTTTAAATTCAGTTAATATCACAAAGGAAAATAAACAATCAAGACCTCATGCAAAGTCCACTAAAACAGTGAGAGTCTTTTCAGGGTCTTCAATGGGCTTTGAGTCAGGCCATAAAAGAGTTGCCTATCCCATTTTCTAGGAAACCTTGACAGCCTGATTCTTTATTGCCTTACTCCCTGTATAGCCACTGACACCTCACAGACTCAGACTTAAAAGTCAGAAGGGAACTTCATGATCACCTGGTCTGGCCTGCATACCATGCAAAGTGGGTATAAAATGTTGTCAAATCAGTATGGTAGTATTTTATTCCCTTCTTGCATTCACTGTGCACAGAGATAAATGACCACAGAAAGGGAAGGGAGTGGAGAATGAGGCTCACAGTCTAAAAGTATAAGCCCTGTTGTCCATTCCACCCACCCTGCTTCCCCAACCAATCTTTATCTCCCCCACCCCCCAAAAATGGAATAAGAACAAAATATGAAACAATTGGGGAAAAAAGCTTCTACTCCATTCAGTATAAATTCGATAGATAATACAAGCATCAGTATAAAGTTGCTTCCTTGTTCTGTTCACTGTATGTGAATTTCAGCATTTTAGATTTTTTTAAAAATTAATTTCTTTTAATCAAGAGAAAAGTCTGGGAAAAAGAAGCAAGAAGATAACAAGAATAATGGTTAACATTCAGAATTTGTCTGCTGTTTGGTTGTATTCTTTATAGAGAAGGAATGAAGACAAAATTAAAAAATGAACAATTGATGCACTGATGCATGGTAGATATTTTAATATATGTACAGACTTTTGGGGAATATGTAGCATTAATACAGTATTATCTATCTGGGATAAGATTCTCAGTTAGTGTAAATCAGTGGAATTCCATTGACCTTAATGGACACCTAAAGTTTTACTGCTGCTGTCCATGTGGACCAGCACTCTGATGTGTTATGAATTTTAGAATTTGTAGGCATTGAAAGAAAAAGTTGAAATGTGGCCATATCCTCATTCCTGATTACACAAAACAAATAAAAACCATCTTTAAATGTAATGAGGTGACATATCTATTGACTGTATAAAAATCAGAAGAACCATAATACAAATGTTGTTTTTATTTATAAAATGGCAGGATGTATGATACATGCAGAATTTTTGGTTAAGCAAATGTTATTGTAGTGAAGCCAGTCATGAGACTTCTGGTTAAAGACAGACATTGCCTCTCACCTTCAGCAGCATGGGGGTGAGGCGGGAAAGGGAAAATGGTGGGGGAGGCTTGCTGTCTTTGTCTATTCTGCCCACATTGGCACTTTGTAGAATTACAGGGCCCTCTAGTGTTCAAGATTTAATCAAACAGCTTCACCCAGTGAAAGTACCAACTGGAAATTACCTGCCCTTTGTGATTTAACTAAACGGCACTGTCTGTGTCTGGGATATGTAATCTCTTCTGCATACATATTTATGGTGTAACTTTTAAAAAATTTATTGTGAACCAGTTTAAACTAAGAAAAAAACACCTGGAAGTCACGTTTTCTTCAGGTTAAATATTGTGTTAAGCTAAAATGTGGTCAATTAAAGGGAAAAAGTGCATGCTGATTATTAGAGAAAATTATTATGTCGAAACAGTGAACAGCCGCAAGTCCAAATGAAGTCAGTGGGAGCTGTGGGGGACTGGGCGCCTACGAAAATCAACTTCTACATATCCTTTTAATATGCATTGCCATGTCATTTTGCCTTCCTTTATCAAAGATAGCTTTCAGATCTGTTCTTATGAATTTGCCATGGTGAGTTTCCATAGGGAGATATGGATTCTTGGGCTATTTTAGGTGACATCTGCAGGTAACATGAAAAAGCACTGGTGGCTAGTGAATATATCTGGTTTTATATTTGCTGTATAAAGTATGGTAGGCTACAGTGAAACTTTAAAATATTATCCTATATTTACCAATGAAAATGCCAAATGATTTTTCTTAGGGAAATGATCGTCTGTCTAAATCTACTGTTGACTACAGTCACACAGGAGACATGTTGTCATCCCCTCAGCCTCCAAAGAGAAAGGAAAAGAGAGAACAGACTCAAGGGAAGATGAGTTTTTCTAACAAACCTGCAAAAGTGAAGCAAAATATGCGAACAAGAACTTACATCCTTCAAAATAATGGTGAGTACTTAGAAATATATCATCATGTATGTTTCTGAATGTGCAGAGCCTGATTCCGGTCTTGGTTATGCTGTGAATGTCTGGAATAACAGATTGGTGTAAATCCCAATGAGGTCATTAGATTTTCAGTGCACTTTGCCACATTAATTTCCAGATCAAATGTATCTGTACGCTGCATTCACAGCCTCAGCTCAATTTATAAAAGACAGTCTGAGGTGATACATGCCATGTATAATTTAAGCTAAATACTTTGGGGTTGCCCAAGCTTTTATGCTTTTGGTACAAGCATAACCAATGAAAAAGCAGAGGCAGAACCACTTTGTCATTTATCTGTATAAAAAAAAAGTGAGTTTGCTCCAAGGACATTAGTGTCCCAGAGGATCCCATGCTGGCTGCCCGATTTTGATAAAACAAAATGACTTAGACTCAGAGGGAATAGAACAAATGTAGAACTCCAATTAGCCAATAGCTGCATAGACTAATCACACTTCAGACTTGCTGGAGGCAGCTTCTGATTTGCTTTCCCACTGTGTCATGGCAGCAATTTAGAAGTGTAATAATAAATGTTCTTGTTGGGAAATTGCTTTCCTCCCCTTATGGGCTAAGAATTATTTTTTATGTCTAGATAAAATATCCACTCTGTACAGATGATGTTGAGACATTAGTGTGCTATTTTTCTTATTACTAATAGTTCAAAAATTGTTAATATGGTGCAGTTAATCTGTCAGCAAAAATGAATTATAATTTTCATAGCTTCTGATGTTTCCCTAAACTGCCATTTAAATGTGTTATAATTATGCATCGTGCTTTATAACTTGAGCATGTTGGATCCAACAGTGCATCTGCAATGGTACCATATTGTGATTTACAAATTGTACATTCTGATTCCAAGGAGTAGATTTGAAAATTGACATTTAAAGATCAATGAAACCCTTTACTCTGAATCAGTGTGTAGTAGAACTGTATGGGGTGGGGTTTTTTAGAAGAGGCATGTAGAGTTGCTGGTTTATTTTTGTTATGAAATGAGCGGTCTTGATTTGTAGTGCTGATGTTCCTATACGTTGACACTAGAGATGTAGAAAGTCACTTAAAAAGGTAACTGTGCAACCTCTAAAAATTTTGGCGGTTACATGCGCTGAGGGCTCTGCAGTATAAAGCTTAGTTTTATATTGCGGAGCCTGCAGCAAAGCTGCCTCCCTGGCAGCAGGGCCAGCAAGGGCTGTCAGCTCCCAGGGGAAGGTTTCGCTGCCACAGTGAAGCCACCTCTCCAGGAGTGGGACTGGCAAGGGTTATCGGCCTCGCAGCCACAAGGGAAGCTTTGCTGTGGGCTCTGCAGCAGGCTCCCCTTGCTCTGACCCCTCTCCCGGGGAGCCACACTATGTAACTTGCAGTGGGTGTGGGGCGGGGGTGGGCCCAGTACAGACAGGCTGCTGCGGCAGGCCAAACAGAGCTGGAGCACTCTCCTGCCCAGGGCGGGTGGGGAGCTGCTCCAGCCCCTAATGGTTAGTCTGAACTGGTAAGCCTCACCCCCTGAGGCAGGGCATTACCAGGGGTGGGGCAACAGCAAAGGGTCGCCGATGGGTAGGACAGCTGCTCTGGGTCCCAGCAATTCAAAAGGTAGGCAGCCAGAGCTCTGCGTGCTTTAAATCACTGCTGGAGCCCAATATGGCACACTTTAGGGAGCTGAGCAGGCTGCTGGGAGTGGGTGTGTCATGGCACACTGTGGGTGGTGCTGAGGGCTTGCTTCCCCCATACCTGCCCCTTCTGCCCAAGGCTACATCTCTTTTGGGAGCACAGAGCCACACCTTCCGCCTTGCTCAAGGGCCTAGCAAATCTATTGTTTCCCCTGCATGCAGCCACCTGTGCCCAGCCTCCTGACCATTCTCCCTCTGTCTGCTGGCTATGTGGGCTCTTCCCTGATTGGTCATGCAGACTGCAGACAATTTGAGATAGCAAGCTACACCTCAAAAACTGCCCCAAGTGCAAAACGATCCATAAAACGTAAGCTTCTTCAGAGGTCTATGCATGGTTAAAATGACTCGCCAACTCTTTTTCAAAAGTATCCTGTAATTTTTTTTCATGCTGAAATTAAAATCTGACATTTAATTAAATAATAACAAATATTTTGATTAGTATATACAGCTTATCAGACAATAGTGTCATTCAGATGTCAAGCTGAATCCTTTCTAACAGTCATTAGAGTAAAAAACCACAATGTCTAAGGTCCCTTTCCTGCAAATTCTTGCACTCTCATGGATCCCCATTGACAGGGGAAAAGCATACCTCTCTCCGATGAATATTTGCTTTACAGCAGTTCAGAAGCAGTCATGCCACCACCATGGAATATCCAGGAAGCAATTGCGTGATTCTCATTGTTACAGCTAGTTCAAGATAATTTCTAAGCTTGCAATGTATTTTAACAAGGATTATGTTGTTATTCCATTTTATATTTTTATACTTATTTTTCGATTAAGCTTAACTCTACTTTTTAGTTAGAAGATTCAGATTTCATTTTGGCTAGATTGCAATGCCAAAGTTTCTTTTCTTCTGCTTTCTTGGTACTTGGCCCCCATCCTGATGACTGCTCTTGACAGCAGAAAAGATCATACAGATAGAATGCCAGCATTGCTTGATTTTGATTTAAGATCAGCTGGTAGTTATGATCCCAGACATGTTGTTATATTGGAGTAGCTAATGGCAGATATTCTTTAAATTAGAAGGTTTGCATTGTTAGCTCTTGGAAAGTAGTGGTTTTACTATGGCTCTTTCTAAAGAAAAGGCTGTTCTTGTCATGTAGTTGATTTGATGTTACACAGGATTCTGAGCAGACTTTGTTGTAGTAAGATTTTCTTCTACCTGTCCTTTTTATTTTCCTTTGAATAACTGAAATGCTCAGAAAAATGCCAGAGAGCCCTAAAAATTAAAAGACTTATATATAATCCAGAGAAGAGGTACCACAGTGACTGTAGCAGTGCATGTTTAATCACATTACCCTCCCAATGTGCTTAAACTAAGTTTGGGGGTCTGTAGGAGAGAGGGTGATACAGTTTCTCTTGCCATTCATTTCCTGTATCATCTGATGGTGTACTAGGCTGGCAATGTTAGTTTGAAAAATCCCTTCTTGTTAGCAGGAGTTGATCCTGTGGGTGAGAAGTTCATTGGATTCCACTGAGTCTCAGAGGTGAATATCATCGTGTTTTTCTATTTAAATATAAGGGAAGTAGACGTACCAGCCTAGAGCAAATAACGGACCAGTGGAAGGTACGCAGGGGCAGGCTGAAGCTCAGGGGAACTGAGAACAGAACCTATCCAGGCCAGCAAAGATACTGAAATGGAACCTTCTGGTCAGGCTGAAGACTCAGCTCAGGGAGGCCTGTTGAAACACCACCAGCTGCATGTACTAAGATGAGCCTTCTTCTGGTTGAAGAAGGCTGTGCTTCAGGGAAGGAGCCTAAGAGCTACAGCCTAGGGCCCTGATAATATCTTAGGACTGTCTACCCAGGAAGAGGGACAGCATGTGTGGCTCAGCTGAAGGGCTGAGCTGCTGAACGCCACCTGAGAGGACCAACTGGTGGTGTGTGTGAGTGTACGCTTGCAAGAGGCAGGTGCCACCTTGATGTAAAACCAAAAAAGAGCAGGCTCACACCTAATTGGCAGAATGCGGCCATCCGTGAGAGATGGGTGCCCCTCAAGAAAAAACTGTGTTTGCAGAGATACCCAACCAGAGGGGGACACTCATGAGAGGTGGGCACAGACCCCTTAACAGAAAACTACTTCATTAATAAAGCTAAACTCCAGGAAATGATGTTTTTGACCCTCTACTGTGTGTGGATTTTGTTTCAAAGCAGCTTGGAAAAGGTATCCGCTCATATGCTGATTTCAGAGAAATGTTCCCATATTATCCTGGAAAATAAAGAAAATCCTCTTTCCCTGCATAAAATACACAATCAAACTTAGAGGAGAATGTGGCAGTACTTAGAGAAGATAGCATTAATTATACTACAGTAGCTCAGGTAAACATTGCAGTGTATAAACAACGAGAAGTCCTGTGGCACCTTATAGACTAACAGATTTATTGGAGCATGAGGTTTCGTGGGCAAAGACCCACTTCGTCAGATGCATGTCACATACATCTGACAAAGTGGGTCTTTGCCCACAGAAGCTTATGCTCCAATAAATCTGTTAGTCTATAAGGTGCCACAGGACTTCTCGTTGTTTATGCAGATTAGACTAACACAGCTACCCCTCTGATAATTGCAGTGCATATTGTTTAATTTAAACTTGGTGCATTCATTTTGCTTCATGTCCTCCAAATAAATCCTCCACACTGCTTGATGGTATGAACATGGCACATTAACATATATTTTGACATATTCTAATGAATTAATTAATTTGCTATAGACAATTCAATCTATTTCATCATCAACATTGAGAGGCTAAATGTATAAAATTGCCTGTTTAAAATGTATAACAATTAGCTTGCAGTCATATTTGAAATTAAGTATTATGATGTATTCAGTGAATATTTTTCCTGGATAAAATAGTGGTGTTCAGGGAGATAGAAAGTACTTAGAATTACAGATGCAATTATTTAGCTAAGTTGGAAAAATTCTGTTTTATCATAGGAGAGAGTCATTTTAAAAATTGTGCAATGAAAATGTTTCTGCTGAAGTGTGGCCTTGGGCAGCATACTAATAAAAGTATATTAGTTGTATATGCACTAACTGTTCAGGTTCCTTTAATTTTATATACATGTTAGGGTTTGTTTCCATTGTCTAATACATTAGTCCAGTGTAATACAATATGCCAAGTCATTGCCAAAAATCAGATAATTATTGGTCTCTTTTAATAGAGTTGAAAGGCAAGCTGCTTCTTGGAAATTCAGATGCATAAATAAATTGCACTCACAACATTTTTAGCAGATAACCATTTGCCCATGCAATTCAGGTACTTGCTGGTACCATTTGAGAGAGCTTCTGACAATCAGTATTACCTGAAAGAAGATGTACAGAACATTATAATACCATGGTTATCATATTTCTGTTTTATATGAATTCTTATAGATTGGTAGTGATAACAAACTTTGATCCATACTCCAAATCAGATATAAGCTCTTCTGCTCCTTGATGTGTTTTCTGCTGTTGAATATAATGGGACCCCGATTCACTGGTGCTTTGCATGTTTTATAGTCATTCATGCCAGTCAAAGTAAGGGTAACACACTATTTGATGGCCATAGGACTTTGTGCGGGCTCTGGACCTACATATGATTATGGCCTTTATCTGGGAAGCACCATGCACACCGATGGTTCTGCAGAGATGATAAATGTTAATGAAGTATCTCTAAAATATTAAGGTGGTACTTTAAAGACTAACAAATTTATTAGAGCATAAACTTTCGCGGGCTGCAGCTCACTTCATCAGATGCATGAAGCGAAAGCTTTAGTTGGCAGGGATTTATACATACTGACAGAAATGAGTGTTGTCAGTGCTAATGAGAGTAATTCAATCAGGGTGTATGTGACCCACTTCCAACAGTGATAAGAAAGTGAAAATACCTAAAGGGAAAAATTACTTATTGTAATGACATAGCCATTCCAGGGCCCAGTTCAGACCCATTCTGATGTATCAGATTTGATTATGAATTCCAGCTCAGAAGTTTCACAGTGCAGTTTGTTTTTGAAGTGTTTTGTCACGTATGGTAACTTCCAAGCCTTTAACTGTGTGTCCAGGGAGGTTAAAGTGCTTCCCTACTGGTTTTTGACTATTACTTGAATATCTTGATGTCTGATTCATGTCTATTTATTCTGTTGTGTAGAGACAGTCTGGTTCTGCCAGTGTACATGGTAGAGGGGCATTGCTGGCACATGATGGCTATATCACATTAGTAGATGTGCAAATGAAAGAGCTCCTGATTGTGTGGCTGATGTGGTTAGGTCCTAAGATGGTGTCACTTGGTTAGATGTGTGGACAGAGTTGGCAACAGGGTTTGTTGCAGGGGTCGGTTCCTGGGTTAGTGTTCTGTTGTGTGGTATGTAGATCATAGTGAGAGAGAGGGAGGCAAAGTGTTTTTTTGCCCACAAAAGCTTTTGCCCTGATAAATGTGTTAGTCTTTAAAGTGCAACAGGATTCCTTGTTTTTGCTGAGACAGAGTAACACAGCTAAATCTCTGAAACTTGTCATAATTTAAAATATTAACTATTCCAATAACAATACATTATTTTGTACTTTTATAGCATCTTTCTTCTGAGGCTCTCCTAGTACTTTGTAGCCATGAATTAATTAGACTTCATAGTACTCGTGAAGATGTTCCACCCAATTTGCCTATGGAGAAATGGGGGCACTTAACCTTTAAATCACTTGCCTCAGGTCATACAATAGGTCAGTGGGAAAACTAGGAATAAAACAAGACATTTATTGACATCTGGTCCCTTGCATTAACTATTATACCATGTAGCAATATGAATACTAATAACAAGGAATCGGCATTAATGCTATAAATGCTGTAAACAGTAAGTTACCATAAACTCTGTCGTCTTGGTCTGACCATATGACATCTCTCCATTTGCTTGTCTGTGTTTCTGTGCTCTGAAGGTGTTCATAGAAAATGTGTTCTGTTTGCTAAAGAACTAAATTAAAATCCCTTGTAGCTGTTCTCTCATGGAGTCTTTTAGGCGTTTGTTTTTATTGCAAAGGGTTTGTAGAAAGGGTTTAGATTTGCTGGGGTAATGTCTGCATCCAGTTTCTGGGTCTAGCCAACATGGTTGCTGCAAAGTTAAATGTATCTCAGTAATCTGCTAGAATTCTTTGGAGGTGTCAGTGTGGTAATAAGTACAAATAAATAGTGATGATAAAGTAGTGGATAAAGGAGAACTGACTCATAAATTCAAAAGGCTTTTGACAAGGTCCCTCAGGGTATGTGTCTACACTGTAGCTGGCAGCATACCTTGCAGCCTATAGACAGAAACTTGTGAACTCCGTGGGAACGACTGTGCTAAAATTCAATAGGGTGGACATTGTAGTGCAGGCAGTGTATGGGCTAGATGCCAGAGTATGAGTCCGAGTGCAAGTGGCTAGCCCATGCTGTTGCCCATGATGCAACATCCACATTGCTCAAGATAACACACTAAAAATAGCAAAGCGAGCATGTGTGTTTGACTACCTCAGCTGGAGGCACACTTCCAGCTGCAGTGTAGACTTACCTTCAGAAGAATGTGACACACTGACAGTATGCTGTAATATACTGAATAACCTTTATGGAATTAAGCTAGCCATATAGAGTTAGGGTTAATACATTTGGGGTCCATTGTGTTAACAATGCAATTGCATATGTAGTGTTGTGACATTGTTCAAACCTTCTCTTGTAGGACGGAGATGCTAATGTACTTTCTCTGTTATCTGTCTTTGGAAGCCATGCCTCTTGCAAGATTCATATACCAGCTCAAACTGGATATTGTAGGGGCCAAAGACAAAAAAGGATTTTTGGATAAATAGTCTGGTTTTAACCTGGCTCAAGGTCTTCTTCCCGAGCCAGCAAATAGACCTCAGTCCTTATGGAAGGATTGGAAAGGCATGACCTACTGAGTTCCCATAAGACTGGGTGCTGGTTCTCAGCGGAGGCTATTATGAACTTGTGACAGCAAAAAGAAATCCCTTGGGTGCGGTATTGAAGGACTGCTCTTGCCAGAACCCATGTTAGAGTTGGGGTGACATCTGGTAAGCTTTTTAGCTTATCTGTTGTTTTTTTGAAATGTTTTCTCTGTAGTGCTTTTATCTTATCAATAGGCTTGCGTAAAAACGTGCTGTGTGGGTAACTTAGAACTGTAGCAATTAGAGCTCTCTGTCTCTGAAGAGAAAGCCAGGCAGTGTGCTTGGGCAGCTTGTCTCTGCTGGCAATGGCACAGTAAAGGCAGAGAACTGTGCAGCCTGGAAATATGCCAGTCGGAAGGGAGTGAGACATAGTTTTTCCACTCAGGAAAGGCAACAGATGGGGAGCTAGAAGTTGAGAATTGGTGCCCTGGCTGGATCGCTGAAGGGACGTGCGGGTGCAGTTGCCCTGAACTGTGACAAAGACTACTGAAAAACTAAGTAATCCTGGAGTGAGAGGCAATCTGTTGTCATGTATCAAAAATGAGCAAAGAGACAGGAAACAGAGTAGAATTAAATGGTCAGTTTTCACCATGGCAGAAGGTTAACAACAGGCTATTAGGTTTGAGGGCAATTCACATATTTATTAATGATTTGAAAAGAGGGATGAGCAGTGAAGTTGCACCAATTGCAGATGACACGTTTTTTAGGTTACACAAGTGCATAGAAGTCAGAGAGAAACTTCAGAGGGACGCAACCAAGATAAGTGCATGGGCATTGCAATGGTAGGTTGCACATCCGCCTGTTGATACAAAGTGATGCAGATTGGTGGGGAAAATTTGTACAACTCACGTGCCTTACAGGATTCTAAGTTATCAAGTCAGGAAGAATACTTGAGAATCACTGTACCCAGCTCAGTAGAGAGCTCCTTTCATTGTGCAGCTGTAAACAAAAAGCAGGTCATATGTTAGGATGCATAAGAGAGCAGGATGGAGAATAAAATGGAAAATATTATGTCATCATGTAAGTCAATGGTATGACTTGGTTTTGCTGGTATACTATGTGTGCACAACTGGTTACCCTATATCAGAAAGGATATTAACGATTTAGAGCAGGTTCTAAGAAGGAAAAAGAATGTTACTTGGGACACAGAAAACCCATCTGAAGAGAGATTGAAAAGTTTGGCAGTTTTCACCTTAGAAAAGAAAGAGGGGACATGATAAAAGTGTATAAACTAATTTATGGCATGGAAAAGATAGATGAGGCACTTTTGTTCCCCCAATCTCATAACACAAAAATTGTGTTGGGGATATTGAGTAAAATTAAAAAATTGCAAATTCAAAACTAATAAAGGGAAATACTGTCTTTCACATGACAGTGGAACTCATTGCCATTGGATTTTGTTGAGGCCTAATATTTAGCAAGGATTAAAAAAGGGATCAGACATTTATATGGATGATGATGATGATAACTTTTACAACTCTGGATATTAATGCTAACAAATTTGGAAGGGGTATAAAACCTCATTTTTTCAGAGCATAAACCAGCCTCTAACAGTTAGGGATTAGGATGAAAGTATCATGGGGGCAGATTGTGCCACATCAGCCTACTGAGGGATTTCTTGCACCTTCTTCTAAGTCAGGGATGGGCAAAATATGGCCCATAGGCTGGATTTGGTCAATGGGACTGCGATGATTGTAAGGAGGCGGGGTAGTGCATGAAGTCTCTCCCATGTAAGGGACAGGTAGTGGCTAGAGGCACATTGCCCCAGAAGCCAGACACTTTGAGCAGTCTGGTGCTATGGCAGGCAGGAAACCTGCCTGAGGGTTCTGCTGGGCTGCTGGCCTGGAGCCACCTAGGTAAGCACCTCCTGGCCACAGCTTGCTTCTAGCACTCCCCCCCGCCACACTCCAACTCTCTGCCGCAGGTCATCACCCAAACCCTCTGCACCCCCCCTGCCTCAGAGCCTGCACCCCCCTACACCTCCCAGGCTAGAATCGCTTTCTGCATCCATACCCTCTCCCTGACCCTGCACCCCCTGCTATTCCCCAACCCCAGGTCATAACCCAAACTCTCCACACCCCCTTCTGCACCCTTTCCCCAGGCCAGAATCCTCCGGCACCCATACCCCCTTGCAGACCCCACACTCCAATCCTCTGCCCAAGGTCACAACCTTCATTCAGTCTCCCTGTCAGACCCCACACCTTCTCCTGCATCCCAGTTTCCTAACCCAAGCTCACTTCTGCACTCAACCTCTGTCCCAGACCTCACAACCCCTCCATAGAAAAGTGCGGCCCTTGGCCACTTTCCAAAATCTTATAATGCCCTCCCCGCATAAAAAATTGACCACCCCCTGTTCTAAGGCATCTGGTGCTGATCTCCATCAGGGACAAGATACTGGACTAGGTGGAAGATGAGTCTGACCCAGTAATGCACTTTCTATGTTCCTATTTACACACTGACTTTCTGAATAATATAGACTTTTAAATAGCTTTAATTGGGGATTTTAAGCAGTGGGTGGTGAAATGTTCATTTTATTTCTGACAGGAAAAAGTGTACTAGTTCTCACATAGCAATGGCAGAAGTGAATTAAGTTATTTTCCTGCTGTATCTCTAAAATGAGGCTTTTACTGCCTGCAGTGTAATAGTTTTCTTTTGCCATGTAAATGCAATATCAATCTAGTTTGCTATAGAAATGTTTTCCTAATGCCTTTTTTTTTGTGCTTTTCATGCTGTGAACAGCTGATAGGTGTTCTTGTGAAAGGTAAATTGTAGGAAATTCATATTTATAGGGATGCTGGCAGCAACTTAAGAGAACTCATGTTTGAATTGTAGCATCCATTTTTTAGTGCAAAACACTGGTAAATCAATAGTCTTTTTGAGGTTGGATGGGACAGTGAAATAAAAAGTAATCTTTTCCCCCCTTCTGATTTATCTCAAGTGAATTATTTAATATTAGTCTCCAGAGGTATTTATTGCTCCCAAAGGGGAATGGTAAATCAGTTTAAACACAATGATGAATCTAAACAAAATGATGAATCACAGGTACTTTGATCGTCTTTTTTGTGCTAAAACATTAATTTTTTCTTTTAAATATTCTATTATAGACTTTATCCTGAAGGAAACTTCCAAATATATTGAGTCAATTTTTCCCTTTTGTGCACCAGCAGTGGGGAATGATACTGAATTGGAAAGAAGAGACAGATTTATTAAATGGGTGGGTCAGTGCAGTAAAATACTGAAGCATGTGTTTAAACCCATTCCTCTTCAGGACACCACATAAGCACATGATTATATTTTTAAGGTTGTGTTTGTCATTGACATCAGCGGGAATTTGTCTTTGTCTATCTATGCACAAAGATTGTACCAATGTAATTACATCAATTTAAGACTACCTTACGCTGATTTAGCTTAAGTTGATAAGGAATGAACTTAAATGAAATCAGCACCAGGCACTCCTAAATTGATCTAAGCGTCTCCACACAAGACAGAGGTGCTGGTTTAACTAATTCAATTTCCAAACTACTTTAATGAAATCGGCACAGCTTTTGATCTGGAGGAGTGTGTGTTCAAGATAAGGGACTCCAAGTTCCTTCTTTCTTACTAGCTTCCTTCTACCTTTGTGGTCTGCCTGAATGTGTTAGAGAAACTTAAGATGGGAGTGGTGAGCAGGCTGTTTTCTCACTCTTCCCCTGGTCCACAAGCACTATGCTAAAGTGACTCTAAAACACAGAGCAATCTGTTTACTCCTCCAGCAGGATTTCTGTTACATGATGGTGCCTGTTCCCTTTCCCCAGTTTTGCAGTCAGACAACATGTTGGGGAGGGTCCTAATCATCATAGTTTGAACTATGGTTACCATCACCCCGGTTTCTAAAGGACCTGGGTGTTTTTTGTAGTGCCATCTTGGTTAAAAGATCTGTTGCACTGCCACCAGTGCAATTTTCCCTCTCCTTGGGATACATTAAAGCAGTGGTTCCTAAAGGTTTTATTAATGTGACACACCAACCTGGAATATGGCTTATTTTGCAATCTTTACCCTGCCCTATTGCACTTGGAGGATGAACTTGACCCACATTCATCCTGCAGTGGTGACTTCTGTCCTGTGGTGCTGGGCTTGCCTCTGCACTCCAGGCGTTGGCAACCTTGAATATGAGATCGCAGCTCCTGTGTGGCTCTGTGACTTCATGTAAAATGGGCGTCTCAAACATTTTAGCAATAATTAGCTTCAGTGGGCAGTAGGACCAGTTTTGTTGGTGAGGTGGGAGCCAGTAGATGAGTTTCCTGTGTCTTGGAGGTTGCCACACTAGTCTGAAGGCATTCTTCCAATTTGATTTCCCTTCTGCCTACCAAATTTATCTGAAAGCAGAGGCCAGGGAGAGCAGTCTCGTGCCATTTGGCAGTCTATCCCATGGTACTGGAGAACCCAGAGGAAGGGGGTGAGAGCTTTTCAGAGACTAGTTCTTTATTATAAAGATTTCAACACCACTGAGGAAGTGGTGTTTTCCATCTTAGATTTCCTTGGGGATATCTCCCAAGCACAACCCCCTCTCCCCCAAGAAATTGTCAATGAATCCTGGAGTGTACTAGAGTCTCATCCTATCCTAACAGACCACCTATTCAAGAGGCATGGGAAAGCCCATGTCTCAAGCACATAGACACGGAGTTAACTCCTCATTGAAGTTACCAGCCCTTTGATAGCTCAGCTAGTCAGGCCCGTATGCTAGAATTTCTGAGTGCGTGGGGAGTAATTTTTTTGTAAATGTAGACTGCACATTTTTTTAAATATAAAGAAGTTCAAAATAGTCGTGTAGTGTGCATAAGAGAGGTTAATGAAAAATTTGAGTGGAAACAGTGTTTGGTAAAATAGTTTTGTTATAACATACTAAACATTTATACAGTAATAAATGTTTTATAGAAATTACCTTCTAGGATCATGGTGGGCAGCGTGGCTGCCTTGGTCCCCCGCTCTCTCAGCTGCCTCTGCCTGCTGCTGCTCTACCTGCTCGATGAGGCCAGTGCTGGCCGGGCTCGGGGCCGCTTCATGCGTGTGGGGAGCACCGTTCTCCCAGCCCTGCCGCACTGCCACCGGCCCCACCCGCCCATCGCCCCGCAACACTGCACTCTCCCATTCCCCTAACACAGTGATTCTCAAACTTTCTGGCCTGTGGCCCACCTGGCTCAATGCAGACCTTTCCATGGACCACCAGATGCTAATGGAAACTTGCCATTAATTACATAATTATGCCCAAGCCATTTTGCTAGTGCTGCATCTAGGGAGAATGGTTTAATTTAACCAGCAAGAAAGAAAATATTAATTTAAATTATTAAGCCAATTAAGCACTTTAACTTTCTTACGTTAGTTTATCAAACTTCATTTTATATAAAGTAAAATATTAATTTATGTCCAACACAAAAGGTTCCCATATTTTTTTATTTATGGCAGGGGTGGGGAGCCTTTTTTTCAGATGGGGCCACTGACCCACAGAAAAATCAGTTGGGGATCACACAAGTGAGAAGCAAAAAAAAAACAAAAACAAAAAACCCCTCCAAAAACCCCCAGCCCTCACTGATGTGGCCCCACAACTGAGACATGTGACTCCTCTGGCACTCTAGTCCGACTGGGGGAGGAGGAGGGACAGGGAGGACTGAGGTTCAGGGCTTCCCATAGGCCAGATTTACTCTTCTGGGGTTCCAAGGTTAGTGGATTTTGTGGACCCCCCCAGGCTCTGGGGTTGGGACAAAAAACGGGGGTTTCAGTACGTGGGACAGGGCTGCCAGTGAGAGGAATGGGGGTGCAGGATCTGGGCAGGACGTGGGGTGCAGGACGGTGTGAGATCTGGATGGGAGGTAGGACGCAGGAGCAGGCTGGGAGTAGGGTGTCTGGCCAGGGGGAGGGGGCAAGAGCAAAGTGCAGTGTGTGTCCAGGAGGGAGAGTGAAGGAGCAGGAGAGGGTGCAAGGAGCAGGCTGGAGATGGAGTGTCTGTCCAGGGGGGAGGGTGCAGGAGTGGGCTGGAGGTGTGGGGTCTCAGAGGGGGTATGTGTGAGGGGACTAGAGGTGCATGGTCTGGACATGAGTGGAAGGGGAGTGCTTACCTTTCTTCATGCCCAGCACTTCCCTTGGGCATGGCCTCCCACTGCGCCCAGTGGCTGAATTCTGGCCAATGAGAGCAGCAGGGAAAACCTCCAGGCAGCATGCCTGCATGCTGCTGTTCCCCAGCCAGGGGAGGAGGAGGGGCAGTGCTTCTTCCCCACGAGCCAGATTGCACAGCAAGGCTTGTGGCTTTCTCTTCCTCTCCAGTAGGAAGCTAATGCTGGCATTCCAACCTCATGGGTGGGAGGGAAGCCAAAGCTGGAGCGCCAGCATAGGCTCCCCACTGCAGGGGAAAACAGGGGGTGAGCTTGAGCCATGGACCCATTGCCCTAACATAGCCCCCTCATGCTTACTTGGGGGATCATAGAGAGGTGTATTCTCACCCTTCACACTCCTCCTGCATACGGGCCTGCTAGTAGACCAGAGGACTGTAGCGGGCACTCAACAAGTGATCCTTAGTTGGCTAGTTTGACTCCAGCTCGAAGGAGAGCTTCTTTAATTTTCAAGTTGCAGTGGGGGAGGTCTGAGTTGGATATTAGGAAAAGCTATTTCACTAGGAGGGTGGTGAAGCACTGGAATGAGTTACCTAGGGAGGTGGTAGAATGTCCATCCCTAGAGATTTCTAAGCCCCAGCTTGACAAAGCCCTAGCTGGGATGATTCAACTGGGATTGGTCCTGCTCCTGAGGTCTCTTCCAACCTTATGATTCTCTGATTCTATGCTCTTGCATAGAGGAGGGAAGATTCTCTGAAAGATCCTTTAGAGAGGATGTTGAAATCCAGAGGAGTCTTGAACTGAACACAATGACTATTTTGGTGAATTCAGCCAAAATTTTATGCTCTGAAAAGACTCCCATCAGCTTCAGTGGGCAGTGTAGTAGGTCCTGAAACATTAACTGTTTGGCAGCAAGCTCTGGATGAGGATTCTCATTAGATCACAAGTAGGTGAAGTAGGCCTGGGCCAGCCTCCACTTCATTTCCAGTTACATTTTGATGTCTCCTTGGAAGTGGTCACTTAGGGTACGTCTAGACTACATGGCTCCGTCGACGGAGCCATGTAGGTTAGTTTACTCAACAAAGGGAAATGAAGCGGCGATTTAAATAATCGCCGCTTCATTTAAATCAAAATGGCCGCCGCGCTGTGACGATCAGCTGTTTGTCGGCACAGCGCGGCAGTCTAGACGGGGAGCTGCCGACCCCAGAACCCTTTGTCAGCAGATCCTGTAAGCCTCATTTCACGAGGCATAAAGGATCTGCCGACAAAGGGTTCTGGGGTCGGCAGATCCCCGTCTAGACTGCCGCGCTGTGCCGACAAACAGCTGATCGGCACAGCGCGGTGGCCATTTTGATTTAAATGAAGCGGCGATTATTTAAATCGCCGCTTCATTTCCCTTTGTTGAGTAAACTAACCTACATGGCTCCGTCGATGGAGCCATGTAGTCTAGACACACCCCTAGATATTTATGAACAGGCCCAGGAGAGGAGGTTCCTCTTGTGAAGACTAGAATTCCAGGAGCTTCAGAACAAATACAGGCTCATAGCTGCTCCTATTAAAGGTGAGAAATTTCTTTGGGAGGCTTTGCATGAGGCACTTTAGAGCTCCCATGAGGAAATGAGCATCCTTTTAGAGCCTAATAAGCTCATTATCTTTCCTGTATCAGGATCATCCAGCCCCTCTAAGTGATGATAGAAGTCATAGTTCCCAAGGCCTGACTGGGCAAGAGGAATAGAACTGTGCTTGGGAAGCAAGGCCCATCCCTACTTCCAGTGAGCAAAATTTCCATTTCCTATAAGCAATGGGGGGGGAGGATTACCAAAGTCAGCTGGGTGCAATCTGTGATCTCATTAGTATATTTATGGATTTATAATGTTTTCCAAATTTCCACTGATTTGTGTCATCTCTTATCAGCCAGAGATGCAAGAAACAGTGTGGCTAGACACACATCAAAACCATGTGCCAGTCAAGGTTTGCTTTGCAGCAGTCTGTGCTCTGTTGTCTCTGATGACAAAAATCTTTGATGGGAAGTTATGATTTTCTGCATCCAATCTTAGATCTGAAGAGGTTCAGCTCCAAGTGTAGAATACAGAAAAATCAGCATGGAATCACCCTGGAAAATTAGATCAGTGGTGGAACCTGGAGAATTGCTAATGTCCATAGTTCTAGCAGTCACCTGTCAGCATATTCTGATCTCCCTACCTGAATGTGCTCAGCTGAGGAGCACACAGAGCCTGTTTTCCTACAGGGACCTCGCTGTTGCGTAGGGTATGTCTACAGTGCATGGCTATTTTGGGATACCAGAGGTATCCCAAAATAGCTACCCCGCATCTACACATGTGGCCTGCAGGGCACGAGTTGAGTAGCCCTGATTTACAACATTTTGTATTAACATGTCCTATGACAGGGGTGGGGAACCTAAGGTCCAAAGGCTGGATGCAGCCCCCAGCTTTGCCTGGATCCGGCCTCTGAGGCTTGGGGCTTCTAGCATTGGGGAGCTCATGCTGGTGATGGTTTTTATTGTTTCTCACTTGTGTGCAGTCCCTGACTGATTTGTCTGTGGGTCAGTGACCCCAACCCAAAAAAGCTTCCTCACCCCTTTCCTATGGAAACATCCAAAATGCTGGCATAGAGGGGCTAGTTAAAAGAAAAATATGCAGAAACCATCTCTTTTAGAAGCCAGATGTTTGAGAGATCTATTTTATTCTAATAAAATTGATGAAAGCACCACTGGAGCAAATTAACATACTCATTAAGAATGACTGCCACTAATACCAAGAGATGTGAATTTATAATGTAAACATAGGGATAGCTGAATATCGGTCTTGTATTCAGAGTTAAAATTGTAGTTAACCATGTTTACATGATGTTGACACTTAGGTGTTTTATAAAAGTCTGTAGTTAAAATATAGTGGTATGACTGGCTCATTGGTGAGCTACTGTGCAGATACCACTATGCTAAAGAAATTGAAGCATTGACAATAAAGAAGAAAGTTGTATTTGTTTATTCATTTATCATTCATGAAAGAGAAATCATAATCATATTTATTTGCAGACATTTCCCTGCATGTGAGGTTTATTAGAGGTAGTCATTACTACTGATGAAAGAAATAAGAGGATTATTTTCAATTAGTTAACATGACAGTGCACGTGACACTGAATATAGGCTTACAGCTCCCACAAAACTTGCCACCTTTCTAGTGCAAAGCATACTTTTTCAGTTTTGCCTTCTATAATATAAATACAGAAGTATGTACATAAACAAGAAGAACCTTCCCTACCAAAACAAGAGACTCCACTGTACACACATTTCTGCTCGAGAGGAAAGGATGAAAGAACAAAAAATGTGTGTGACAGATTAGACACATTACTTAATGCACTCAGGGTATGTCTACACTACAGGATAAGGTCAAATTAAGATATACAACTTCAGCTACGTTAATTGTGTAGCTGAAATTGAAGTACCTTAATTCAGCTTTTGGTGCTGTCCACACTGCAGGAAGTGGAAGGGAGAACACACTCCCTTTGACTTCTCTTACTCTTTGTGGAAGCAGGACTACCGGCATTGACCGGAGTACCCCTCTCAGTTCAAATTGGTGTGTCTTCACTAGACCTGCTAATTTGAATCCTAGAAGATCGACAGTGGCAGCTTCAATCTACTCTGTAGTGTAGACATACCCCCAGATACTCCAGTGACAAACATAGAATAAAACCCACTATAGAGTAAAATGGAATAAAAGTTGCAGCACTTCATCTGCTACTGTATTACAGTTTTGCTATTATGAGAGATTAGTTATGCAAGGTACACTAGGGACCTAAGAGTGTTGTCGTTTAAAACTGACAAGAAATCAAAACAGATTTAGACAAAACAGGCAATGCTTTATTATTGTAGCATACTATATAGTCTTTAATGGTCTATAACTGTCATTTGAGCAAGTGAATAAATTAGACACCTAGAAGCAGAGAGAGAAAATACATGTGGGTAATATTCAAAGAAGGGGGGGTAACCTTAAGTCCCAAAATATCACATGTAGGTAAAATAGGATAAATAACATAATCCTTTCACAATGACCTATTGCACACAAGTAAGCACCCTTTTCTCTGCTTCAGCATTCACTACATTCCTATCAATAAAGTAGACTGCTCCATATGAGGTTAGCCTTCTGGAAACAGCTTTTGCCATTTCCATTGCGAGAGTCTGATGTCAGCAATCTATAGCAGAGTAATTAGGAATTCAGTACATTCTGAAGCAAGCAGCTAAACGCTTTAAAACTTGATCCTTTTGACCACATTAGCATCAGATGAAGAAAAGTTGGGTTTTTTTTTAATATTCAGATTCCCTACCACCAATTTTTGTTTAATTCCTTCTCTTTTCACACACAATGAATTACCTACAAATCCATTTAAAGGAAAAATTGTGAGTGTTCCACAGTGTAGCCTGGAGATATTTTCAAAAAGAACATTATGCCATAGACTGGCGTAAACTCATAGGTCCCCTCCATCCCTTAGAGCAGGGGTTCTCAAAATTGTGATACCGCGACCCCCCTCTCAGTTGCTCACGACCCCGCTCCCCATTGCTGCAACCAGCCTCTCAGTTGCTCGCGATCCCCCTCTAATTTGTTTGTGATCCCCCTCTAAGTTGCTCGTGACCCCCCGGGGGGTCAGGACCCAC
Organism: Pelochelys cantorii; assembly: GCA_032595735.1. Lineage (NCBI taxonomy): Eukaryota > Metazoa > Chordata > Testudines > Trionychidae > Pelochelys > Pelochelys cantorii. Next base: position 104,011,004 of record CM064327.1, read on the forward strand.
AGTTTGAGAAATGCTGCCTTAGAGTAATTTGTGGGATTTAATGAGCCATAGATTTTTTTACGTTTTATTTTGAATTTGACTTAGCATTTTATGAGGCAGAGTCTGGTAATTCACATTAATTTTTTTAATAGTCGTATTAACTTTATGCATGCATACACAGCTTATAGTTAATAAATGCCTCTGATTTCCATAAAATATTCAGGGCAGGCCATTGTTATAATGATTTTTTTTAATCCCGACTGCTACACTCAATCAGTTCTAGATATGCAATGCATTAAATAGCTGTATAAAATCTTGGTGCTACAATAAATTTTTTATAGTTAGGACTGGTTAGGAAAGGAGCTTATGCAAGAGGCGTTAATTGCCATGGTTAATTATTTAAAAATATATAGATTTCTTACTAGTTATCTGAATGTGAAACTCATTAACTATTTAATACATTCATGTAATAGTCTTGTTTAGCAAAGTGTACAAAAAGATTCCGATCAGGCTACACTGGAATATTGAATCACATCAAGCAAGAAAGGGTCTCGGCTCTTCTTATTTTGCTCAGAGGTTTCAAATACGCAGTTCTTGTGAATCTTTCTACAGAATAAATGTGTCCCAGTTTATTAAATGAAATATCTGCACATTATTGTGAGCATCCTTTTGTTTAGACAAATACCCTTTGGTGAATTATGTCCCACAGAATGTTCTGAGATAGTTATAGTCTAGGACATTTGTTACTAATTTATCTACAGTTTCCCTCTTTGGGGTTTAGTTGGCAGCCCAAAGCAGTTGGAGTGTCCCTCCAGAGGTAGTTATTCCCCTTGTCACAGATGAATCCTCAGGGCGCAAAGCCAGCGTAGCCAGCAGAGTGCAGGGAGGAACAGGGACTTTGACAGGTGCTGGCATGCTGTGACTGCTGGCTGCAAGCAGTGCGATTTAGAGCAATCCTGAAGCTGCCCTAAGTTTTTTTGGTGTTCCTTTCAACTCCACCTGGCTCAGGATCAAAGTTTTGTGGAAAGACACGTTCATGCCCTTCACCTTCCTTCCCCTTTTACTTCTCATCTGCATTGAGGGCTGAACCCCACTGAGTTTTATGAAATATCCATAACCAAGTACCGTATCATTCTAATATTTGGTGTGCTCTGTAATGGAAACTAGTCATTGTAGGAGGATAAACATGATCTAATTTCTTCTATAGCAATGATCCTGTGCCCTATGGCAGTGGCTCTCAACCAGGGCTACCTCTGGAGGTCTTCCAGGGGATACATCAGCTGATCTAAATATTTGCCTACTTTTACGACAGGCTACATAAAAAGCGCACAAAGATGCCCCAAAATAAAATTTCTTACAATAATTTGTTTATACTGCTCAATATACTATATCCGTGTTTCTCAGTCTGGGAACTGTGATATAGCGGTTTTTCAGGAACAGTGTACTGTGACATGTTTGTATTTTTATGTATGATTTTTAAGCAAGTACTTTTGAAGTGAGGTGAAACTTGGAGTTTCAAGACAAATCAGGCTCTTGAGAGGGATACTGTCATCTGGAAAGGTTGAGAACCACTGTCCTATAGGTCTGCTTTTTGAGAGAACTCCAAGAACCCAGAGCTAAAGAGGAGAGCTCCATCTAGACAGCATCAGGCGTTCTGAGGCAACAGCAACTAGACCAGGGGTGAGCAATAATTTTTGAACGGGGGCCACTTTTTAAATTTTTAAAGTGTTCACGGGCCACCCCGGAAGGGGTGGGGTGTTAAATAAAAGGGGCGGAGCTTTGGATGGAAGGGCGGAGCCTTTAAATAGCAGGAGTTGAAAGGGCTCGCGCCATCCCTGCGGCTCTCAGGCATCAGGTTAGCTGGAGACAGGAGCTGCAAACCCTTTCAGTTCCTGCTCCTTAAAGGGCTTGCTGCTCCCAGCCGCGCTGCTAGTGTGTTACCTGGGAGCCAGGGATGCAAGAGCCCTTTCAGTTGCTTTCAACTGCTTCTATTTAAAGGGCTCGTGCCTTCCCCAGGGCTGTTGCCTGACAGCCACGGGGAAGGCACAAGCCCTTGAAATAGAAGCAGTTGAAAGGGCTCACAAGTCCCTGGCTCCCAGGCAACGTGCTAGCGTGGAGCCAGAGCTGCGAGGCTTTCAGTTGCTTCTGTTTAAAGGTCTTGTGCCCGCTGGGTGGCTGCCAGGCAACCCAGATGCTTGGGAGGCGTGAGCCCTTTAAATAGAAGCTGTTAAAAGGGCTCACAGCTCCAGCGCTGCTGGTGCATTGCCTGAGAGCTGGAGACGCGTGAATCCTTTCAACTGCTTCTATTTAAAGGGCTCGCACCTTCCCCACACCTGTCAGGTGACACGTTGCCTGGCAGCCACAGGGAAGGTGCGAGCCCTTTAAATAGAAGTAGTTAAAAGGGCTTGCGCATGGTTCCCAGGCAATGAGCTAGCAGCTGGGCAGGAGCTGTGGACCCTTTTAACTGCTTCTATTTAAAGCAATTCACCTGGATAACATGGCTGTAGTCTCTTACTTCAACAACCAAAGGAGTACCTGGAGCACAAGGCTAGCTTAAGAAGTAACAGTGCCAAAGAACTGGGTGAAATGGGACCCTCTGCCAATTACGGTCAGTCACTTTACAGCTAAACTACCCAAGCAAATGTTATATGGGAATAGGAGCTGACGCTAGAAATTTTTCTGTTGGAGTGAAAATTATGGGTCACTTCATATGAATCTGGAAGTCCCACATTATGTGCAAGTTGTACTTTCAGAGTTGAATCCATTTAATTTGGAGTACCCGCTAAGAAAGCTGTTGCCTGGGGTTAGAATGGGAATTGCAAGATTGGAGAGTTAAGCATAAATCCTTTGGATTCAGAGTGGCTTTTATCTAGTTGGTAAGATAGAGCAGCCCTTTCTAGCTGGTGATTCCCCATGTAGAAACTAAATGGAGAGACCCAACGTTCCTTTTCACTCTTCAACTGTTCTTTCCTTTTTTATATTATACTCTCTCCACATGCCGTGCTATCGAAGCTGAGATCAACAGAAGCACTTGCACAGAAGCCTAGTTGGTGTAAACGAGGCTGATGAAAGGATGTTCTCTTGAGGGCCTTGCTGCTTTGAAATTTGCTCCTTGCCACACTCTGGCCCAAAAAGAGTCTGACTCTGATAACCTTCAGGGCATGCTGCAAAGCTCATATTTTCGCCTGCTTTAGGCACCTGACAGTGGAGCAGAGTACTAATGGGGTGAACTGATGGAGAAGTGTGGTTTTAGCTTTGTATTTGTGTGTTGCTGTTTATGGGCCATACCCATATTGAATGGCACTACTGCATTTGACTTAGGTTAGTGTGCTATTTTTCAAGGGCACTTTTAGGTTGTGTCACGGGTGTTTTGTGTATTAATAGGCAGCCTTCTGCACAGTGTGTGCGCATATCTAAATAAACTTTTAGTCTGTAATACTTCCATTTTTTCTTTCTAACGAATATCTGTAGCTGGCATACTCCACTGTTTATTAGTTTTTTATTAACTGATTAGTGATGTGTATACCTATGCACACTTTAAATTTCTCCAATAGGTCTATTGGATTTCATTTCTATTTATTGATGCATTCTCCTAACTTAACGTACCATATTTTGTGCCTATTTAGTTAAAATTTTTCTTACTACTAGCATGCTCTTTATACAAATGTTTTTGATCTCAGTCCATTATCACAGCACCTCTGTACTTATGCTCCACTGCTGCACATGATGCTATTACAAGATCTGGAGAAATTCTTCCTAAACGTGATATCAGTGCTGTACAGTCGGCACTTTGATATCCCATTTCTAATATACCCATCAATTCTGAATAGCTCATCAAATAGTCCCCTGTTGTTTTTTACTGCTGGTACCCATCATTCTTTGAGTGCTTGCTCATTTCCATTGCATGGTATGTGTATGCATACTGTGTGCACTGTTGCTGGAGATTTTCCCTAATGGGGCAGTGATGGGGTCAATAAAGACCCACTAGCAAACTCCTTCTCCTGCTCCCACCTCAAAGAGGACAGAGAAAGTATTATATACCAACAAAAGGATATGAATACCTGTGCTTACATTCCCTCCTTGGGAGTGTCTGGTGATGTCTGTAGTGAATGAAAGAGTCTGGCGTGGCTGGGCAAGTACTACTCTCAGTCAAAAAGATCCTACAAAGCAAGGTGTTTTTGGAAGCAAGATTTATTCCACAAGTAGCCACCAACTGTACATTGTCAATCAGCAAGCTTTACTGGGGAGACATCTTAATTAATGGGACTCCCTGAATAAATTCAAAGACTCTCTGACCAAAGAGTCAAGACAGGAGTTCATGACCCTCTTAGAAGAGAGTAAGAACACGGGTAGGATCTCTTTCCAGCTGGCTTTGGACTAGGGACGTTAAAATGTAAACGTGTACACAGTTAACTGATAAGCCTGTACTGTTTGCTTCACCTAAAGCCGCAGACTCTGGCACTCCCATCTATTAAGATTCATTTGGCAGCCATCTCAGCTTTTCACTCCTCAGTGAATGGAAGATCAGTGTTCTCCCTCTAATGATGGCCTGATTTCTCAAGGGGTTGGAAAGCCTCTCGCCTCAGGTTCTCAAACCGACACCCCCCCTCCACTATGGAACTTCAACTTGGTCTGGTTGAGGCTTATGGGCCCTCCACTTTAAATTGTTAGCATCATGCCTCTCTCCTGGAAGGCAGCCTTCTTAGTCGTGGTCAACTTGGCCAGAAGAGTATCTCAGATCAAGATGCTTATGTCAGAACCACCTTACATGGTGTTCTTCAAGGACGGCATTCAAATTCGCCCCCATCTGGTCTTCCTGCCAATGGTTGGTGTCACATTTCCCTAACAACCAGGTCCTTTTTCTCTGTCATCGACCAAAAACCTCACAAAAGCTCCGAGGAACAACTTCATACATTAGGTGGGCTCTTGCCTCTTATACTGAAGGGATATTCTGCAAATTCATGCAGATCTTTGTATCAGTAGTAGAGAGGATGAAAGGGATTCTTGTATAAACTCAAAGAATCTCATCCTGGCTGACTGCCTCTATTTGGGCTTGCTATGAGCAGGTGAATGTCCCTCCTCCAGCCATTGTGACCATTCATTCCACAAGAGTCCAAGCTTCATTCTTGCACAGGTACCAATGCAGGACGTGCAGAGCTGCAACCTGATTATTGATTCATATCTTCATGTCCCACTAGGGTTGCCAGACCCTGCCAAAAAACTGGACACACTTGATCGTGGGCGGGGGGGAGAACCGGCCGGGAGGGGGGCAGGGCTGGCCGGGAGGTGGGCAGGGCGGGAAGCAGAGCTGGTGGAGGGGGGGTCCGGGGGCTGCAGGGCTAGACGGGAGGAGAGGGGGGGGATGGGAAGCAGAGCTGGCGGGGGGGTGTCCGGGGGCCGCGGGGCTGGCCGGGAGGAAGGGGGGGGGGGCCGGGAAGCAGAGCTGGGGGGGTCGGGGGCTGCGGGGCTGGATGGGAGGAGGAGGGGCCAGAGGAAGGGGGGCGGGAAGCAGAGCTGGTGGGAGGGGTGCAGCCACTGGCCGCAGCCGGAGTCCTTTGGGCCGCGCCCCTGGCAGGCACTCCCTTTAGTTGCGAGCAGAAGCCGGGCGGGAGTGGGGGAGGGGCTGGGAGCCATTCCTCCCACCCGGCTTCTGCACGCGACCAGAGGCTCCCAGCTGGGAGGCAGGTCTGCGATTGGTGCTGGGAGCCTCTGGTCGCATGCAGAAGCCGGGCGGGGGGAGTGGCTGGGAGTCCCGGCCCCCGCCCCACCCCACCCCGCCCGGCTTTTGCATGTGACCACAGGGCTCCCAGCACCAATCGTGGCCCTGCCTCCCAGTCACTCCCCCGCCCCCGCCAGGCTTCCGTCCGGCGCCCTGCAGGGAATTCAAAAAATACCGGACATTGCACAGTGCACGTGTCCGGTATTTTCTGAATTTTTCTACCGGACAGAAGGCGCAAATACCGGACTGTCCGGTACAAAACTGGACACCTGGCAACCCTATGTCCCACCACACCATCACCCAACAGGCCCAAGACAGTGCCAGTTTTGGGAGAGTGGTATTTTAATCAGTGTGTCCATGTACCCCAAACCTACCTCCTGAGGTAGTGCTGGTGAGTCACCTAGCATGGAATGGACATGAGCAGCCACTCGAAGAAGAAAAAAGCAGTTACTAACCTTTAGTAATTGTCATTTTTTGAGATGTTGCACCTGTCATTCCATGGGCCACCCTTTTACCCCTCTGTCAGAGTTACTGGCCTGAACAAAAAAAGAGGGTATGAGGTCAGTAGTGCCTCTTACACTGGTGCTTATGCACTTGGCTGCAGACTGTTCTAGAACTGGCCCAATGGATATCACTAAGGGAAAAATCTCTGGCAGCAGTGCATGCGGCACGCACACACCTTGCATGGCATGGGCATGAACAACACATCTCAAAAAACAACAGTTACAAAAGGTAAGTAACTGTTTTTTGAACCCTTATTACTCTTTGAGGAGATAGAATACACCTATCATTCTGCTTCCTGATACAAAAAAAAAAGTCCCTGGCTAAGGCACTTAGAAGTTACTTGCAGAGTACAACAACAACTTAATCAAATAAAAGGAATACTAGTGTAAAACCATTGTGAACTAGAATAGGGTTAGTAATAAACAATCTGCTGGTGAACCTCTTAGTTTTGCCTAGCTGAATCAATCCTGGGCAGGTGCTCTGTAGTTTCTCAGTGCCCTTATAAAACAGATCTGTAGAGTTTCTTCTATTGTGCCAATAATTGGGAAACTGGAGTTGTTTCACAGGTTATCGCTGTAAATCCTAAACTGTAACATCACAGCTACGAATTCACTACATTTATTTTTTTCTTCTGAGCTTGTAATGTTTTTCTTAGCATTGGACATTTTAGTAGCTCATTTATCATATTTTTGAATATGTATGGATGTTCTATTGTTTACAAACCAGACTTATCACGCTGCATATAAACATCAGGTTCACATCTGAGCTTCTGCAAAGTTCAGGGGAGTTCAATCCAGGGTGTGTGTTCAGTCTGTCTCTCTTCAGCCTTCCTTCCCTAACGTAATGTAGCATGTGTATAACTGTAATTAGAAAACAAAGGAACCAAAATTGAACATAATGAGACATTTAAAATCCATTAAAAGGTCTGAACTGGAAATTATATGCGAGCTTTGAAAGCTATTCTTAGAAACAGAATTGAGATGCAGTTCAGTTGTTGCTCCACACGGTGTCACAGTTGGTCTTTTTGTCTACTCAGTATTTCTTTCTGCTTGTAGATGAAGGCATTTACAAAGCTGGTGGAAAACGGTGTGAAATGTGGGGGGCAGTGGAAATCCAAGAAGATGAAGACACTCGGATAGAGGTTCCAGTGGATCAGGTAATCTTTACATTTGAACAAATGACTAATCTAGAAAACAAATCTTGTATTATTGATTTTGTTGCTTCCCTTGATTCCTGTTGAATTTTTTTACAGGGTCCATTTGTAATGTTCACTGGCAGCATTGTACACAATGCCCACACACTGCCCTTAGCTACTCATTCCCTGCACTCTGAGCTACCCCCCCATCACACACAGCCCCTAGCTGCTCCTCTTTCTACCCCCTGAGCTACCGTCTCCCGGCACCCTGAGGTGTTTTCAAGTTTTTTAAGATGAGCCCTACCACCTATGAGTTACAAGTTTTGGTTAAGCCTCCTCCCTGCCAAAACCAAGACAGGCTGGGTGGCCTGTTAGGGTGAATCAAGGTGGAGTTCAAATTGTTTCCTCGAACCTGCCATATGGAGTTGGCTTGAATCCTGTTGGCCCCTGCCCCCCAAATACACAGCAACTCTACCCAAGCCCCTCTTGCCCCAGCCTAGACTCCCATGACTCCCCATTCCCCCACTAGGACCTAGAGTTTTTATAGCATATTTGGGGAGGGGCTACTGCATAGTTCTGATTGATTGCCATTGAACTTGCTTGAATTCAAGCAGTTTTACCAGGTGTCCCATATTCAGCATAGGGAAATACAGTCTCTCTAGTTGCAACTATTATTGTTGAGAGAGAAGCAGCCTTTGTGAGGGTTATGCTTTTGTGGATTTAATTACTGTTAGGATAGAACAATACCTCTTGCCCCATCTAGTTCATCTTTGTTTCTTGTGGCAGCCTGAATTATCCTGTCTTAGTCTTGGCCAGCTAATACTAAATTAGTGAGATCATCAGTCCATTTACTGACCTCCATAGAGGGTTCCTATGGGCATTTTCTGGAGCATTTGACAGCAATGCATTCAGTCATCAGGAGCTGTCTGGTTCTAATGTTCATGTTGAATGTATTGCTTGTGAAAGGTGCCAACTTGACAGCACTGAAGACTGAAGTCTTACTTATCCCCTATAGTGGTACAGTACAAGCAGCAGCTAGGTAAACTTACGTGTACTGCCCTACCCATGTGCCTCAGCACAACCTGATGGGGACCTTCTTTAGGGAGGAGAGAATAGTTTGTCTGATTTGCCAGTTTAGCACTTGGCCTCTTTGCTGAGGTTGCCAACTAGTGCTAATGGCTTTTTAACTCAAAAAACAAAAAACAACAACAAAAACAAGCCACTGAGTTTGTTTTGCAAAGGTTGCTGTACATCCATCAGATAATGCCACCATGTTCTCCAGCCACCAGAACTGAAGTGTTTAGGATGCTGTTTACTTGAGTCATCTTCTCTGTTTTATCATGTATAGCATACAGTTGAACAGATTGCCAGATTAGCCATTGACTAAACATAGTGCAATATGTAGACTAGATGCATGCTTTTATACTTCACTGCAAAATGTTGTATTCTAGCTGAGTGCATTAAAATGGCTGCCTTTACTTTACTCTCAGCTAGATGCTAGTGGGTATTGAAAATCAAATGAGAAAAAACAGTTTTTCCCTTAAACTACACATTTCATCTGTTTTGCTCTAATAAACCAAGACTGTAGGCTCCAAATGCAAAATACATGATGACTTTGTGTGGAATACAGGCTTTCTCCAAGCTTCACACTTTACTGTTTGCATCACTGTGCCAGCATCAGTAGGAGTCGGGGCAATGCCATGAAATCAACTGGACAAGGGGGTAGGGGAAACAGTTTATTTAGTAAGATGTTTTCACTACTCAGTGCCGGGGACCAATATAATAGGGGCTTTGTCAGGTAAACTTGAAATACTAACCTAATATGTGAACATGAGGTGCTCTTTTAAATGTGGCTATTATTATTAATTAACTTTTTCTGACAAGAGTTTGGATAAGGTTTCTTCACATTATAATGCTGCTATTGTTTAATATATGTAAAGCATACTAATACAATGTTTTGTTAAAAAACAGTAAAAGGAAAACACCTTTATTTGCCCCCCCCCCCCAGTCCATAAGCAGAAAGAATCTGGCTCTTTTGTCTACTTCCCACACTGGACTCCCTAAGGAGGTAAAATGGCGGGACTTAAGCAGTATATCAAATTAACTGTTCTCATATCCCAAAATAGGAACCAGGAGATTTCCAGTTACCCTTCTTGTTCTCTTAAATTAGGCAGTGTCCCCAGCAGGTGGCTCCAGCCCTAGTTTTTAATCAGGAAATTTAAGTAGGCGCTGGAGCCAGATCCTTAAAGGTATCAAGGTGCCAAACTCCTACTGAAATCAGTGGGTTTTAGATGCCTAAATACCTGTGAGGAAATGGATCAGGACTGCCTTCACTTTAAAAATCATTAAAAAAATCTGATTGGGAGGTTTCAGATTTTTGGTAGCTCCAGAGTGTAAAATGTGATTGTGATGACATAGAAACTGGCTTAATTTAAATATAAATAATGTGCAGTATATCCAAAAGATTTCCGTGTTGTGTGCACACTTTACTCCCCTATCTCTTTTTCTTTGAAATCTTCATAATGATGTGAAGGAAGATAGTCTACTTTGTCCTGACCTATGTGACAATGTCAGATGCTCCCAGAGCTGCAGTCTTTGCCACCCAACTATCCAGCTTTGTAAATATAGATGTGGCTTTTCATTAATGCTATCTCAGTGCCGCTAATGTCTTTACATTTCCTGGAGATGTGATAGGAGCTAAAAGTCTGTAACTCACTGAAGTATTATTTGTGGAGTAAAAGTATGTCATAAGTAACACAAGCATTGCAACTTCTATTCACTGTTTTAGTTCTAAAGTAGAAGTTTTGTGAAGGAGACCTGAATTTCACCCCAGTGAACAGTATGCAAAGTCTCTCTACCTGTTGCCAAAGGCAAAACCAGTTATTTTTGTGTTGGCAGCTCCGAGACATCCCTTGGTTATAAAGGCCAGACCTTTTCATGAAGAAAAATTTTACTTTACACTAGTTTCTCCCTATTCTCTAAGGGCATGTCTACACAGTGGGGCTATTTCGAGATACTAGAAGTATCCTGAAATAGCTACCCCGCATCTTTTGAATGCGCCCGCTGTTTCAAGATAGGGTGTCTGCTATTTCGAGATCTGTTTTGGCATCCCTGTAACTCTCGTTCCATGAGTGTTAAGGAATGTATCAAAATAGTGTGTCATTTTGAAATTTGGCGCTGTGTAGATGTGCCAAATTTTGAAATATGCTATTTCGAAATTCAATCAAAATAAGATACGCAATTTGCGTAGCACAAATTGCATATCTTACTTTGAGTTTAGGGTGCTTTTTAGATGCACCCTAAAATCAGCAAGCTTCTCAAAATGGCACTTACTCATAATCTTTCTAAGAGGTCATGCAGAGGAACGAGCAATGATGTGTTCAAATAAAAACTTTCACTTAGATCTTCTGTTTACTGATTACTGGACAGGTCAGCATGTAATAAAGAATCTTTATTCTCTTGCTGTTTTTGTTTTTTTTCAGATCCATTGACTTATACCCTCAGGACTGGGGTGTGTGCGTGCGCGTGTGCGTGCGTGCGTGAGAGAGAGTGAGCGAGAAAGCAAGCAAGTGTGTAATTGTCCTTTGGTTGATTGCTGCTTAGAAAGAGAACAGATTTTCCTTTGGCTCAGGTGGTAAAGACCTGTGATTATTATTTTATTTTATTTTATTTTTGAAGCTGTGGGACAAGGATTTGAGTCCTGGATTTATGGGTATATGTGATTTTATGTGTATGTGAGAGGCGGTATAAAATCAACTCTGATTTCCCCTTTGCAATGTACCCCACCTCTCACCCAGAAAAATCCTCAGACTTTCAAATTTGTAGATTTAATTTTCATTGCCTATTGAATTCTTCTTGAAAACTGTATAAGTAAAGTCAAACACAAATTTGTTGAGACTTCAAAGTAGCTCCTTTTGAAACGTTTGCCAGCTGTCTAACATTTCATTTTCCTGTGTCTGCCCAATAAATCACATTGATCCATAAAATTGGAGATTTAGATGTTTTAACACTGACTCAGACTGTCACTATTTAAAAATAGACACGATTCCCTGCTAGTGAAACAGATGAAGGAAAAAATATCCTTGACCCTCTGAGCTAGCATGGCTACTTCTCAAATGTGAAAGAACGCCAGTATGTTTTAAAATGGTTCTTCTATTCCTTACCAAAATGGTTTATTGGCCTAAGGAGAATGTGCAGAGATCCTTTTTCCATGTAACTGAGGAAGAGAGTTTGAAAGCCTTATATTTTGCAGTGGTACTGAGCACCACTGCTTCTACTAACTGCATTTGGACTTGTGGGTGTTGAGCATTTATGAAAATCCAGGCCTATATGCTTAAATACTGAAATTGGCATAACGAAATAAGATCTAAAACACACCCAAATGGCTCAGTTTCAAGTTATTGGCTTCATGATGGTAAACACATTTTTTTATACTCAGTAATAACAGCATACTTATTATGTGGGAAGTGTAAGACTTAGTCCTTAATGCTCATTTCCTTGCTTTTAAGTGCTTGGGTTTTGTAAGTGATGTTGTCACTTAGCAACCCTAACTGGATTTGGAACAAAGTGTTTTTGCTTTTGGAATATATGCTACATATCTACAAAGCACTGTTCACTGAGTAATAGTTATATTTTAAAGGTGGTGGTTGTCTCAAAGCTAAGTGGGCCTAATGTTGTATTCATGAGATGTGTATACCATGTTATTTGTGACCATTAAGTTTTTGTTGCCTACTTCATTGTCTGAGTAAACATTTGGAAATGGTTTTAGTAATGCAAAATTATGATTGACATTAAAATGGCTTCTACTTGGGGAAAAATCATTTTAAAATACCATATAAATATTTACCCTGAAAAGAATTTTTCTGATATTGGACTCTATAATATGTTAATAGCAGCTATGGGACTAACCAACTGATTGGAAGTAAAACACCTCATTGTAGAAAGTCTTTGTGATTTATTCTTTTTGGAATTTTGATGGCACTTGGTAACCATAGCACTTAATGAATGGTGCCCTAATGAATGCAATTGAATACCACCTCCATTTTTAAGTCCTTTGTGAACATTTCAAAATACTACTGAGCAATCATACTACTTGAATGTGAACTTAAATTTACTCCTGCTCTACATTAAGCTTCTGTTAGAACACCATCGGCCTGATTTGTAAACCAGGGGCCAGCTCTTCTGCCAGTGCAAACTGATATAGCACCGATAACTTCTGTGGCTCTCTACACAAGATAAGTATCTTGTATCAAGCCCCTACTTTTTAATGTAGGCAATATTTGCATTGACAATTCTCTAAGCGCATAGAATTGGGCCCACAAAAATGAAGATCTAGTCTGAAAATTGGGCTTTGTAATTCTCTATGTACAGTAATATTAGTGAATTTTGAAAATACTAATTTTTTAAACAGATAAGCCCATTTAATTCTAACATTTCTGTACTATTTGTGGTACATCTTTCCTTTGTCTTGCCATCATGCAAAAGGAAAACTCTTTACTGTGAGTTGCTATGACTGGGAGGCAAAAGAACGGTCAGTTATACCCACTGTAAAAAGGCAGAGTCCTATCCCTATCCCTTTCCCATCAGTTCTTTCAACATAATTCTAATTATGTTATTCAGTTCTCTTTCCCCACCCTCTTCTAATTTTTGTGTGCGCGCATTGGATGCTTATTAAAGGTAAGGCATTGACAACTCTAGTGGCTCAGTTGTTCTGCTTATCAAAGTACCTCAGACAGGCACTTTATTGGGAGTAGCAGTGAACCCCAAGCTTCTCTATCAGTATGTCCTAATTCTCACCTGAAGGGACTATCTCAAGGAGCACTATGGAGTAATTGTCTCCCTAGTTGTTTAATCCTTGACTCTTCTGAAAAAGGCCAACAAGGGTACCACTTGTTCTAGTGTTATTCTGTGATGTGGCTACCTGTCCATAGGGAAAACAAATAACATCAGCAAATTCATTTTACATGGGCCACTGCCCAGCTGCTAGTTGATCACAACTGTCTTTGCTTGCATCCTTACGAGGGGTGAGGCAACCCTTTCATCCTGTCTGCTGAGTAACATGGGTTTTACTCAGTTGTCTCTTGGGGTATATCTACACTGTTGCTGGAAGGTGAAATTTCCAGCTTTGATAGATGTGCCCACTGCAGCATTTTGACAGGAGCAGCATTACGTCACAATGCAGCTTGGTTTCAGATTGATGGAGTATCACATGCTGTGCAGACACCATTATCAATGGCCCAGTATTGTGGCACTGAGACATCACTTTGTCCACAACAATTGTGCATGGGAATGCTGTATGCTGGTTATTTTGAAGATTGAAGCTAGCCACCACTGAAAGGCTGGCAGATAAAACTAACTGAACAGGGTCAGGGGAGAACACCAACGTAGGTGTCGGAGGCACAAGACATCTCAAAAGCCAGAAAATAAATGTACCAAAAGAATGCATAGATTATGGTGTTAAACATAAACTATTAAAAATAAATGGAAAGTTGAAAAAGATTTGACAAGATAAGAAAACTTCTTGTGCCTGTTTCATTTAAATTTAAGATGGTAAAAGTAGCATTTGTCTTCTGCATAGTGAAGTTTTAAAGCTGTAAGTCAACTTTCAGTTATAAGCTTTTGAAAGAACAACTGTCACATTTTGTTCAGTTAGGGACAGTCTCCATTTCAGAGGGGTTCCTAAGGCAAAGGTTCTATTGTAATAGATTTATTGTGCACTGTAAGAGACATTTCATATGTAGTTGGGGGACCAACAGAATTGCCAGGCCACTGTGCAAGGTGACATGGGCTGGCTCTCTGTTCCTCAGCATTGCCTGGAGTGGGCTGCACTGTGGCCCATCTTTCCCCCAGCCATCAGAGCTTCCTGGAGCACACCGTATGGTACTCCGGCAGTGGCCAAGGACTCTGGCTACCTCTGCTTCTGTGATAGCAGCATCTGGGAACCCCAGGTGTCCTTTTGAATTGCTGGGTTGTGGGGCAACTCTACCCTTTGCCCCCTCCCCCCTGTTGACAGGCCTGTGTAGTATATTTTAGATCCGAGATCCCCAAATGGTGGGGCATGCCCCCTACAGGGGTTCCAAAGAATATTCAGGGAGGCATGGCTTGGACCTGGGTCAACCCCCATGGGGACTAAGGAGGAAGTGCCACCCAGCTTTGCTCCTAGTCCCAGCTGCTAGCCCTGTGCCTGGAGTCCTATTTGTGCTTCTATGCCTGGAGCTCTGTTCCCTGTGCCCCAGCTCTTGCCCTGAACTTTGGCCTTTTACCCCAGTTCATGTTCCCCCTTCTGAATCAATGGCCTCAATTCCAGAGGGTGGAGGCAGACAGTGGTAAGGGAAGGCTCAAGGTAAAAAGTTTGGGGTCCACTGTTTCAGACTTACGTACATCTTTGCATACACAAATTGTGCATGATAAAAAGGCCTTTTCCTTTGGGGTTGATAAGTTAAATATATACTATAAACATCCTTAATCAGGTATTGCCAGCTTGAAATATGATACACACACATCACTTTTCAGTTTCTGTAAAAGTAACTAACTATACTTTTGTTATTCGTAGTAACAATGAATGCTGTAATATACTTAAGCATTAAAAATATCCTATGAGTCTTTCAGTCACTATTAAAATATTTTGTTCACAATGATGGAATTTGGTTCCTTGTTTTGGACCATCCCAGTTCTCAACCAATATAAGTTCAAGCTTAAGGAGATGTGACCTGTTGAAAGTATCTGAGAGTGATACACTCACATTCTGTAAGTTTCTGGTCAGAGTTCAAGGTATTACTTCAGCCTCTGAACTGCTAAATAGAGTGGGATGTAAATCATTTAGGGCACGTCTAGACTACATGGCTCTGTCGATGGAGCCATGTAGATTAGGGTTGTAGGCAAAGGGAAATGAAGTGGCGTTTTAAATAATTGCCCCTTCATTTAAATTAAACTGGCTGCTGTGCTGTGCCAATCAGCTGTTTGTCAGCACAGCGCTGCAGTCTGGACGCTCCGTGGTCGACATCAAAGGCATTTGTCGACCTCCCTGGTATGCCTTGTGGGATGAGGTTTACCAGGGAGGTCGACAAATGCCTTTGATGTCGACCGCGGAGCGTCCAGACTACAGCGCTATGCCGACAAACAGCTGATTGGCACAGCGTGGCAGCCATTTTAATTTAAATGAAGCAGCGATTATTTAAATCGCTGCTTCATTTCCCTTTGCCGAGTAAACAAATCTACATGGTTCCGTCGACAGAGCCATGTAGTCTAGACGTGCCCTTAGAGGCCCAAAATTGTTAGGTATCGTCTCTCTATAATTCTGCTGCAATTGTAACTTTTAGATGCACTGAATATCTTAGGAATAGACAGGGTCTAAAGTAGACTAAGATTTAAATAATTTGGAGATCCACTGGTTAAAATATGTGTTTTCAATGAGGGGTACCTTATTCTTGGGATTCACTTTCTCCTCCACCCCTTAATAAATCTGGATCTGATGAACTAACTTTCTCAGTGTGCTCCAAAGCCCCCTTCACTCCCAGACTTTTGAAGAGAAACATGTATATAGGCCTATAAGACAGGTAGGCAGAGAGCAGAGTCAGGGTTTTGAAGCCTGGTGAGATAGCTTTCTTCTTCGGGCAGCTGTCTAAAGACTTTTGAAACTGAATATTGTGCTGATTTTGAAATCTAGTGGTTTCTTAATGTGAACATGGGAAGGGTGAAAAAAATGTCCATTGTGAGAATCTATTGGAATAAATTAATAAGTAACACATAGGAGAATGAATAGTAGGTAACTTCTAAGAACTAAGATCAAGGATTTTGTGTTATCTTAGATTGCTGGCAATTACAATAGTTGGCTCAGTTAGCTGTGGGTTGTTATACACCAGGCTCCTTTTACAGATGTATAAAAAGGCTTATGTTGCTTAGTTTTTATATTAGCAGTAAAAGGGCCAGTTTGATGCTATCAGATAAAATAGAGTCATGAACACACAAATAAGGAACATGTTAAGATCATTGTGCTTTAAAAGCCACCTTTTTGATTCTTTGTCTAGCTAGTCATGCTACAATGTAATATCTTTGGTAGCTGGTGATTCTGTGGCTCACTACAGTAAAATGACATGCTCTATATGATAGGGTGTCAGTGGAATATAATTGTATTATGTAGCTATATAAATGTTATGGCAAAGGTCAGACATTTAATCAGGAGACCACTGATCATTTAATAACATTCTTATAGTGCCTTTTATTAATGTATGCTTAATTTTTTTTGGCATGTTAGTGTTGTTGTAAGCAGCAAGGTTAATAGATTTTTCTGTGACTTTTATTTTATAAATTCTGCAGCAGTTATTGGCTTATCTGAACAATCGACTAATGACCACAAAATTCCAAATACCCTTGGCTGAGTGAGACTCTTCTGAAATGTGCTAGTTGCCTTTAGATTCTGATGAAATTCAGAGGAAGAAATGGGAGGCAGTCACCCCCTTTCACTCAAGAGGGGTAAGAAGAAATAAAGGATGGCAATCTAAGCAAAAATACCTAAGCCAGCTCTGTGGTGGGGACAGTGTGTGTAGTTCATTGAATGGCAAGGTGATTTTTCTGACACCTTGATTTTAGGGAAGGATTGACATAATCTAGATTGTATTTGCCTCAATCTTTAAACTCTTTGATTAAATTATATTACTTTATCAGCAGTGAAGACTTGCTTGTCCCTGAGGGCCCAGGACAAGATGCTGTACTTCTGCCTTGTGCCTTTCTTTGACCTTTCATGATCACCTTGCAGGTCATATTACATCTCCTTGTGATGGGTTTCCCCCTTGGGGTGTAACCTCAAACTAGGACACCACTGAGACCTCTGTCTTATCAGTCTGAATTTCCTATATCCTGAGACATTGTGACCAACTGCAAAGCCCTCCAATCTTGCCCTCACACAAACATCTGTAGGGTGGGGCCACACCCACCCAGTTCATGAATGTTCTGCAAGCCACTGCGTGAATCAACAGTAGAAAGGCTCCAGCCAAAACATCCCCCCAGGTTTCCAAACTCAGATTCCAGAGCTGTACTACCCTGAGCCTGACCAGTATGAATTTATTACCCAGTCTATCATTCCCTCAGGCTATGTCTAGACTGCCCCTTCTTGCACAAGAAAATATGCAAATGAGGTGAAGCGGTGAATATCGCCGTGCCTCATTTGCATGCTTGAGCCACAATTTTTGCGCAAGGGGCTTTTGCTCAAAAAGGAGCCGTCTACACAAAATCCCCCTCTTGTGCAAGAGCCATTCTTCTTGAAAAAAAAGTGGAGGAACGGCTCTTGCGCAAGAGGGGGTTTTTGCGCAAAAAGGAGCTGTGTAGATGGCTCCTTTTTGCGCAAAAGCCCCTTGCGCAAAATGGCGGCTCATTGAGTATGCAAATGAGGCGTGGCGATATTCACCGCTTCACCTCATTTGCATATTTTCTTGTGCAAGAGGGGGCAGTCTAGGCATAACCTCAGTGTGGAGAGGATAATGCAACAGCCTCTTGTTCCTGAGCAGATTTCCCTTCGTACTTCAACCACACCACACTGCTTTAGATAAAAATGTAATATTGATTATAGAAAGGGGTAGATTTAAAGTGATTTTTTCTTAGGAAATCTTTTTTGATCTGTACGGTATTAATATAATCTTATACACTCTATCAAAGTCTCCTATACTAGATAGGATTTAAATCAAGCAGTGTTTCATCCTGTTAGTACAATCAGGTTAGCTTTTGTATACACCAGCAGGAATCCTGTCTTCCTTCTTGGGACCAGCACTTTCCCAGTTCTGCCTTCTACTAAGGTGTTTCTAGGTATCCTGTTGTTTGAGGACTGAGACCCATTGGTGATGTCACATTCCCCTTTTATACATTCTTCCATAGGGCAGGAGCCTAGTGTCCCATATGTGAAAAGCATGCAGGTACAAAAATGGAGTTCAGTATCATGTGATTTAGTCACAAACCCTTGCATGCTCTGATGGGTCATGGCAGCCATTATCCCTAGGCTGACTGAAGCATTCCCAGTCAAGGATAAACATTTCCATGACCTGTTGTCTTTGCTGAGGGGCCATTCAACTTGACTAGGCCATTCATGATGTGCTGACTAGCATGAATGCAAACAGACATTTGGGTATTACCCAGAAGCAAACATATTTGAAATACAAATACAGAATCAATATTCATAACTCTAGATACAAAAATGCTACATTCATGCAAACAGGAGAATTATATTCAGGAAACCATAACTTTTCCATACAGGCCTCACATGATGAGATGCAACATAATTATATTATAGTGATAGCATAATCATATTATTATGGTGAATATGGGGTGCAAAGTGTCACAAAGCTCCCTTACTAAATTGGGGGAGTATGTTTAAATGAAGAATTTATTTGATATGGACAAAATTATATTTTGTTGCTGCCAAAATAGCATTTAAAAGACTAGGACCAGTTTTTTCCAAAGTTCTCAGTATCTATAATTGAAGCCTGTTTTTTCTCAGACTTCTGCTCCTGTGTAAGAACAAAAATTGATATTTTAGACATGCTTAGCACCTGGTAGCAGCCACTATTCTCAGTGTGAGTGGTTGGATGCTGAGTACTTCAGAAAATCTTCCCCATAGGTTTTCATATTTGAAGCCTATGAATTGGAATTAGATTTCTTCTTGAATCCTGAAAATGTGGATAAATGGTTCTGTATTAAACTCTACATTTCCCCCACTTAAAGTTGTGCAGCATAGTGGTTATGGTACCCAGATATGCCAGCCATCTGGAACAAGAGTATATGGTACCTCTGTTTTCAGGTTCATACACATTCTCTGGGGCATCTGCAGTAGATATAGCTCATCTGTTCAGAGGCCCTTTGCCTCAATAATGTCTTTGGAACCCCATGCACGTTCTTATCTCCTTTAAGGGTGGTGGTTGCACAGAAGAGATAGCACAGCCAAGGGCTGCTTTTGTTTCATCAGTGATCTCTACAGGCTGAGAAGTAGGTGATGTGTATGCCCTGTCCATCCCACTCACTGTTCTTCCTCCCCATGTAAATCCCAGCTCTCAACCCCCTAGAAAGGGGACAGTGGGCTTGTGGAGGTGGTTGATCCCTCAGTTATGACTTAAAAGTCCATCATATTATGACATTGCTTTGGGTGTTTTGATTAAAGATGTTTGAAAATGACACAATTCTGCTCTTCCTTTCATCAGAGACCAGCAGAAATAGTAGATGAGGAAGAAAATGAAGAGGAAGAAGAGGGAGATGAAAGAGAAATGAATGGAGATCAGGGAGAGGAAACAGGCGAGGCTGTTAATGGAAATAATCTTGAGAAAACAGATGAGAATTATGAAGAAGAGCAGGAAGAAGAGAATCTTGAACAATGTGAGGAAGAGGGGCCTTTCCACTTAAATGGTGAAACAAATGAAGAAAATGGTGAGAAAATGGAGCAGTTTAATGATTACAATGATGTTAATCCTGAAGAAGAAACGAAAT
The DNA here is from genome assembly GCA_032595735.1 of Pelochelys cantorii. NCBI lineage: Eukaryota > Metazoa > Chordata > Testudines > Trionychidae > Pelochelys > Pelochelys cantorii. The sequence continues at coordinate 104,030,806 of CM064327.1, forward strand.
CACAAGAGGACTTTGACAATCAAAACCAGGTAATAGCTTATTCTGTCAACCTTTTTTTTAAAATAGATATTGCCTCATTTATTCCAGCACTAGTTCTCTGTACTGCCAGTTTAGTCCAACTGAGCCACGATGGAGCCCTTACACTTGGAGTCTCATGGGGTTTCAACTCGTAGGAAAGCTATTTCCCCTCATATACAATTTTATGGCTACAACGACAGAATACTTTCTTCAACTGGCATACCATAGACTTAGAGAAGATTAGGGTTGGAAGAGACCTCAGGAGGTCATGTACTCCAACTACCTGCTCAAAGCAGGGCAAACCCCAACTAAATCATTCCAGTGAGGGATTTGTTAAGCTTGGCCTTAAAATCCTCTAAAGGAGGGAGATTCCACCAGCTCCCTAGCAACCCATTCCAGTGCTTCACCACCCTCCTGGTGAAATAGATTTTCCAAATATCCAGTCTAAACCTCCTTCACTGCAACGTGAGACTATTGTTCCTTATTCTGTTATCTGCCACCACAGAGATCAGTCTGGCACCATCCATTTGGTAGTTGAAAGCTGCTATCAAATTCCCCCCGCACATGGCCCCCAGCCCCACCTACAGCCCTGCCCCCTCTGCTGAGGCCTCGCCCCCCCCCAGCATGGGGAGGGGAGGAGGCGGGGCAGCGTGCCAAATGTGTGCGCCCTCTCACACAGGGAGCAGAAGAGACAAGAGGGCACATGCCCCAGCCTCCCCTGGAGCACTAGGGAAGAAGGAGGCCACGTGGCTCTAGCCTCCCCAGCCCCTGCAGCCACCAGGGAGGAAAGAGGCTGTGCAGGTCCAGCCTCCCCGGCCCCCGGGGCAGCAGGGAGGGTGTGACAGTCCTTTGGGTGCGAGCACCCCATACAGGTCCAGGATGAGGGCCCTGCAAGCCTGACTGTCAACTGCTGTTCACGCAGGGCAGTCCCTTTGGGCACGAGCCCCGCCTGAGTCTGGGACCGGGCCCTGTGGGCCCGGCTGCCGACCGCTGTTCACGCAGGGCAGTCCCTTTGGGCACGAGTCCCGCCTGAGTCCGGGACGGAGCCCTGCTGGCCCGGCTGCTGACTGTTCTTTCCCCTTATGCGAGTCTGTATCAATGTCTGTTCTCAGTGACCTCCCGGATTTCGCCCTGTCTCCTCCTCACAGGGGTGGGGGTGAAAGGGGACCCGGGCCCTCCCTCTCCACTGGGTCCCAGCCCGGGGCCCTAAGTGCAGGGTCAACCTTCACGGCTGACAGGGAGCCTCCTCATAATGTGTCAGCCCACAGGCGCCACAAGGACCCCACCCCGGGCTGCTTCCTTCCCCCCACGGACCCCTGGGGACCGGCTTCCAGCTCCCCTGTGCCTACCATGGTTCTGGTGGCCTGATTCTGGGTCGGTCCTCCGGTGCTCCTTCCAGGGTCTTGCTCCTCCGCGCTGTTCCTCTGCCAGGGTTCTGCCTCCACTGTCTGCAGATGTCCCCTCCTCCCCCAGTGCTGGCAAGCCCTTTTAAAATGGCCCGCCGGCCGTGACGTGGCCCGGGGGCTCCGCCCCCTTCGTGACGTGGGGGCTTCCCCCATCACTTCCAGGCAGTCGCCCGCCGCCTCCGCTCCCACCGGCCATACGCCGGGGGCAGGGCTGGCGTCCTTCCTGCCACCCAGGCAGGGAGGCAGGTTTCGGCTGCGTCTCTGGCCGGTGGTGGCATCCTGCCGCTTGAGCTCGCCGCCCGTGGCACAGCTCTCTGCTCGCCTCTCCCCGCTGGCCAGCGTGCAGGCCGTTGGCGTCCCGTCACAGAGGGAGATAGCTGCACAGCTCCAGCCTCCCCAGCCCCTGGAACACAGAGAGGGCAGGTGCTGGGAGCAGCAACACTCCACCCCCAGAATGCCTACAGCAGGTGTTCTGGGGGTGGAGTGTGGGTGGGGCCATGCCTAGTGGTTTGGGAAAGCAGAGCCTTCCCCTGCTTAGGCTACCAGATGCCCATGCTCCCTCGTTCCTCTCTTCATGTATTTGTTGCTCCATCTCTCTTGCAGGCCTTTGTCTTATCTTTGTCAGTAGGCAGGGTATTAGAGAAATCACGACTTCAAGAAGAGCAGGGTGATTGTATATTTCAGTCTTCACTTCCTCTGTCGGACATAGCCGGGGGACAGTGGGATGTGCACAAGCATGTCTACTGGTTCATGAAACCAATGCCTTGTTTGGTTGGTTGAGTTGCCCTGGACAGAGGCTGCATTTAAGAAGTGTTGCTTCCCTCATTTCAGGACAGTCTTAGTGATGTATTTAATTTTTATATTTTCAGATAGAAAATTACTGTTAAACAAAAGTCTTAAAGGCAGGGTATTTTTATTCATGGGATGTCAAAACACAAGTCTTGTCCCTTGGGGGAGGCATGCCACATACTTAGGGAAGGTGCCTGATGCTGTACTCCTCCATTTGCTGATAGGAGAGGGTCTTCAGCAACAGAAAATGGAATCAGAAATGCCTGTAACAGATGGACTACCCCAAGTATTGGGTAACCAGAGAAATGATAGATTTCTTGAGATTACAGGTGGCTGGGAGGTAAATGTAGCATGGCACTTCCTGACTGAATTCCTGCATCAGGTGTAGGACAGTTGGGGCCAGCTCTCTAATTGTCTCTTTCTCTGTATAAAAAACATTGTTCCCGCAGGATGATAGTGATGTCATCATGTTACTCTGTTGCCCTCAGCCTCCATAGACTCAGAAGTGGAAGCGGCAGCGATGGCTCAGGATTCTCCCTGGCCCCTCCTTGCGGGGGGGATGTCCTTGTCTTCCTGCTGATGCCTGGCTTCCCTGCAGGAGGGCCAGAGGGCAGAAGCAGCAGCAGCTGCCTCTGGCCCCACTTCTACTTCTGGGTCTGGGGCCCTGACGCTAACCACTACTACCACCTGCCTCAGGCCAGGCACTTGGGATGCTGCCTGCCTCACCTGCCTGGTTCTCCAGCCTCATGGCCCCCTCCCTTGCAAGCTTAGAGCACCAGTGCTGGCAGCCTGCGGGGCGGTGGGAGGAGAAAGCACCGAGGTCCTGTGATGGGTCAGGTTTGTGGGGTAGCCTGTGCACTGCTTTGAGGAGGGGAGCAGTGCATGTGTGCACTTCCCCGCAAGCCAGATCCAGTGCAGAGCCTCAGGACTTTCTCCTCCCTTTCCCCAGGAACCTGGAACTGGTACTCTAATCTTGCCGGGGGGGGGGGGGCACGAGACTGGAGCACCAGGCAGGCAAAGAAGGTGGCAGCCCAAGCCCCGGCCTAAGGCAGGTGGAGGTGGCAGCTTCCCCATTGGGGCAGTGCGGAAAACCTCCAGTGCCTGGGAGTGGCACGTGGCATGAAAAAAGTGTGTCTCCCAACCCGTCATGGCCAGACCCCGCACCCCAGTGCCTCATGCATCTCTTTCCCACTGCACCCCCACTCTGATCTTGCCCCTTCCACCCTGGCCAGACACCCTGATACCAAATTGCTCCCTCCCCCTGGCCAGACACGCTGCCCAATTGGGGCCCAGCCCCATCTGGCCACAGTGTCCTGTCTTCAGACCTGATCCTGGGGTAGGCGCCGTGGTTCAGTCCCCATCTGGCCACAGGAAGGGCTGATGGCAGCCCACATTCTGCTGTGGCATGGGTAGGAGGGGAGTCCACAATCTGGCTGTGGAGGATGGGGGGGATGGAGAGCAGGGGCTGCAGCCCCCTAGTAAACCATTAAGAAGTGAAAGTTCCTGTACCTTCCATGATGCTCAGGATAGTCTCTGAATACTGGGATTTATTTTGACCCATTTGTATGACACACATGAACATTAAAAAAAAAAAGATTACCAGACAGATATGCAACTGTAGCATTCTCATCAGATGTAGGGTTTGTTACGTTCAGAGCTTGATATGTTGATGGAATGTTTTTGGGAACGGGGTGGACAGTCATGTGGCTGGAGAGTATGAGAGGGTTTATGTCACAAAGCGAGACTACATCTTTGGGAGGTTCAATTTAGAAGGGCTGCTTGCTCAGATAGGGGTATAAACAGGAAAATATTCTAAATTGAACACTGGTTCTACTGCTTTCACATTCATTTATTCTTATGCTTATCTGGTGGAAGGACCCCCTGTTTGTATAAATTACCCTAGAATGTTATGTTGGCAAATGCCTCATATCTGTTGTTTCACCTGAAGAATTCTTAGATTCTGGTGTGGCCTCCTTAATTGTACATTGACATGCAACGAAGTCTCTTATCTGCCAAGCTTAAAATACCTATGTTTCTTATTCCTCTTTTTTCTCTAGATTGACTGTCATCTGGAAAAACCATCAAATCCAAGAGTAACTATCACCAGCCCACAAGGAAGTGAAAAAAATGACCAAACAAATGAGTACGCTGCTGTAGCATAGACTTTTAAAGAGTAGATAAGCAGAAAATGAAGGATTGTAATATTGGAAATTTAAAACATGTTGTTATCTGTGATTGGTAACTTATAATGAATGTGAAGATACAGCTGAGTACCACCTACTGAGTCTTGAAATGATAATGCCATATGGATTGACAGAGATAATGAACATCCTATTAAAGGGAAGATTGAATTATTTTTACAATATGTGGCTTACTGATGAGATTTTAGGGGAAAATGTAAGGACTTTTGTTTAGAAATACTATAAATAAGTGAGCTATTCCTTCTTTGTTATTAGATGATAGTATCAAACTGATGTGGTAGCATTTCAGTGTGCTCCAAAAAAGCATCAGATTTTTTCAGTAATTTTGTTTAGAAAAGCGTATTTTGTGACTTCTAATGGAAAAATGTATAATGCTTTTCTTAGATTAATAAAACAGCTAAAATATTAGGTATACTTAATTTCCATGCTTATAATTTAGAGATAATGGGCCAGATTCTCCTATTGATGGAGTTCACCTACATAAAACTGTAGTTGAGAATCTATCCTAATTAGATGTTCAAAATTGGATTGTGGCTTTCCAGGAAAGCAGCAGCATTAGTGGTGGTTCTACTAATAAAAAGCCCATATGTAGCATCATGAATAGAGAGGAGGAGAAAGAGACTTAATACTGCAACCTCATCCATGTACTCAGATCCTTTCTGTTGCAGGAAGACCCACTGCCTTGAATAGAACTCTGCACAGATGTAGGATTTCTGCATGCACATAAAACAGTTTGCAGGATTTGGGCTCTAGAGTAGAATTGGGCAATATTTTTCAGAAGCATAAGTGAGTTGCTGAAAAAGACGGTTTCACTTAACCACAAACTAGTCAAAAATCTGACATGAATTTGCTGAATAATTTCAGCCAAAATTTTTTTGGCTGGCTTAGGATCATTCTCAAAATGGTTGGAGTAGGTGATGTTGAGTAGAACATTTGCGTGTGATGTGAGAGGCCTGTCTTCAATTTCTGCCTCTGCCAGGGACTGGAAATCAGTCTCCCACATCTCAGTAGGATTCCTTAGCCACTAGGCTGAAGGATATAAGAGAACAAACACCACCACTCCCTCCTCTAGCTCTTTAATGACTTTTGATTCTGCTGAAATACTCATCAGTTTTGGTTTTGGTTGAACTGAATCCTTTTTCTTTGAACTGCCAGCAAAACAAAAATATCAGTTATTCATCCAGCTTTAGTATAAAAGACAGCTTCTTTCAAATATCCCCCCATATGCTAATATGTTCACTTCTCAAAACTGGAAAGTTTATCCAGTCACAATACTGAATTTTAACTAACCTTTTACAACAAATATTAAGAAATTTAAATCTTTGTGGTAGATTAATGAAAGAAAATGTATTTCTGTTTTAGTTTTGAAAAGTTGGGCTGAGATTGATTTTTAGACATCAGCCAATGAGAAACTAATTTATAAATGAAAACATTAGCCTACATCCTCAGCTGACATAACTCAGTTTAGCTTCACCAATGTCAGTGGAGCTATCTCTGTTTACACCACTTGATGATCTGACCTGTTAGGTTTTTTGCACAAAACTTAGCTATAAGTGCTCTATGTATTAATCTTGAGCATAGTCCTTAAAGTTTAAAAAGGGTACTTCATCTGGAGCAGTAAACTGGTTCCTGCTAAGCTGAGTTTTCATGTGCACTAGTATATAAGAGTATCATCCAGAATATTGGTTATCTTTATTACATTGATTTTTTTTTCTAAACCTCAACATGTAAAACCACTGTGTTTTGAGTCATAGAAATTAAAATTTCTCTAATCTTAAGCATTTTAAACTAATTATACGTATGTGGTAGACGTTTCTTGGCTTTGATTTTAAGTAGTTTTTGTGTGTGTTAATACTAACAAATTACTACTAAACATTTTCTTTTTGTGGTTATCATGTAGTTAATATTTTTAAGTTTATTGTAAGCAATTGAAACAAACTACAAAATGTAAAAAAACAAAACAAAACCCCAATCCACTTACAGTAATTGAAAACCACCTAACCTATATTTTCTCTAGCAGATATATTGATATTTTCCCCAATGGAATAGTAATGTTTGTTAACCGTCCAGTGTAACCCACAGTATTGGTAATATAGATATATCAAAGGTGACATTCAAAACCATAGGAACCAAGCCTGTACATGTTGCTAAAACTCAAAGTTAAACTTTTATAGTGTTTATGTTTGGGTGTGGTTTATGGAACTAGCCTGGAGTAAGCACTGGGGAGTATTCCCGTTGGAACAATTCTGCATTTGGGGCCACAATTCAGCAAAGCCCTAGCATGTGCTTAATGCCACCTTTATTCAACAGATCACATAGGATTTCATTAAGTACTTTGCTGAAGTCCCAATGATTTCCGGGAACATACACATATGCTTAAAGTTAAGCACATATTTAAATGAATGTTGTTTACATTTTAAGCAACAGTTAAACTCGTAGAAGAGCTATAGGCACCCTGACAATTAATCTTCCAGTAGTTAAACAGGAACAAATACACTGTTTGAATTTAGTTAATCAGCTGCAAAAAAGTAAAATAAAATAAAATAAAAATCTGTATCTTCTCTGAGTACATATGCTTGGCTTTCTGTAAAAATCCTAGGAAATAAAAGGCTGCAGTAGCATGCTTTGCTCAGTCAAAATTAGATGGTTCATATGCTTAGTTAGTATTAAGCACATACCTAATGCTTTGCTGAATTGGAAACTAGGGCACTGATCATGGCTTTGTGCCTATGTTGAGCCCCCAGAAGTCAGTGGGGTACATGTAGTGCAGAAATGCACCTCTTGATACAGGACTAAGGTCTAGAGACCAAATAGGTACTATATATACTTGACCATAAGCCCATTCATTCATAAACTGACCCCCCTCCCCAACTTAAAAAAAAGTAAAAATCACAATGACTTGTTCATAAGCCGACTCTATATTGGCAGTTTGCAAACTTCTGGTCCCAGCTCATCAGTGTAAGCCGCTGGCACGTCAGGACATTTTGTTTACCTGGAGTGTCTGTAGGCATGGAGCTTCTTATCTTCCTTTGGGTGCTATTCACTATTCCCAGCCAATGGGAGCTGCAGGAAGCAGTGCGGGTCAAGGGACATGACTACTTCCCGCCACTCCTATTGACCCAGAACGGTGAACAGCAACCACTGGAACCTAAGGGGCTCCATGACTGCAGATACTCCAACTACATAAAATGTCCAGGCGTGCCAGCAGTTTCCCCTGCTGGGCTGGGAACTGAAGTTTGCCAACCCCCCAAGTTAAAAAAAAGCTTGGTAAAATGCAATGACCTGTTCATAAGCTGACCCCCACTCTCTACTATGTCATTTTTTATAGAAAAAATTAGGCTTATCCATCTTCAGTACTTGTGATTTTTCCTGGTATTCCCAGGATCAACACAGATAGCAAACCTGAAAACTTTAAAGGGACAACTACAAATTTTGTCTGAAATTTTTTCTTATCTAACATGCTGTTTACAAATCCCAGTGTACAGTAAATACATTGATGTTGCAATATTAGTCATCTATAATTGGTTTAGTAGAAAAATCTGAGTTATTGTGATGAAAATAGTTTATCAAGCCTTGGTTTAGGAACTAATCCCCCCTTTATACCGTTGATTCCTATGGGAAAAGCAGTTTCAATTTACAACATTTTGACTTACATGCAATTTTGAGGAACAAATTGTATTGTACGTCTGAGGACACCCTGTACATAGTTGTATTAAGTCCACCTACCAAAGGTAGATTTATTACACAATATAATATTAAAGGAGAAAATATTGTAGAAGAGGGCTTGCACTTTGGTTTTAAGTCCCAAGACGCTTGATATTAGGCCAGATTTGGGACAGTTGACTTAACTACAGTCTTGTTGGTTAAAATGCAGTTGGTGGGGTCTTACTTTTTTTCTCAAAATCAAATTGCGTAGCTACATTATTGAAAATACAGCACTATATTGCTTTTCATGACATAGCTATGTGTGTGTGTGTGGGTGTATGCCTGCATGCATGTATGTGGATTTGTCAGGATTTTTGAAGGTGACTGTTCATGTTGGGTGCCTCAGCTTCTGTTGCCATCTTGACGCTCCTTGATGAAGCTAACTTTTCAGAAAGTGAATCCCATGTTTCCCAAATGAGAAATGGGGAAACTCTGTTTACCCTTGACCACTCTACTGAAGTTTATTTCCTTTGGACACAAACGTTCATGTATCACTGATCACCTTTGAAAAGCTTAGCTGTAAGGAAAAGAGGCATCTCATTAGTGTGCTTATACATGTACAAGACAAGACTTTATTTGTCTTTATGGACTTTATTCTGCATAGTTGGTATTCAATGAGTAACAACATTTTTATCTGTTCACCAGAGAGAGCCCAAGAAATTTTCAAAGCAGTTTCCTAATTTGTACACATTCTAGGCAGTTAAAGGAGGAGATTAAGCCCCCAATTCACAAAGAATTTAAGCATCATGCTTAAGTGTTAAGCTCAAAGTTAAGCACATGCTTAAGTGCTATGATGAATCGTGCCTAAAAAAAGTAAGTTTATACAAGGAAATGGAAATGCCTTTCAGCTTCAGTGAATGAAAAAGTAAAGACAATTTTTTTAAAATGCCATCTAAAATAAAACTAAATAAATACTCCTTGTCTGTTACCAGACAAGAGAGATTCTGTCCAAAATGAGAGCCAGTAAAAAATACTGAAAAAGATTGTTGGCCATGGATATCTTAATGTCTGACTCAAATGCTCATTAACGTGGCCTTTAGAATGACCAACTAAAGTACCTTGAGGAATTTTATTACAATTATTTTACTATACAAGTTACTTATTTTTTAAACTGAAACAGCCATAGAGGGCACAGGAGTGGTGATATCCTGCTAGTGGTTGGCTACGAACTGCACACGCAGCTAGCCTGTGCTGAACCTCACATTTTTATTGCTCATCTTCTTACCAGAATGTCTGATTGTAAGCTGTTGGAGACGGGACTGTCATTTACGGTGGGTGTACAGCTGCTAGAACAATGGGGGAGGACTCCAAGCACTAGTGCATTATAACCGTTAAATAATCACTCTAGGAGCAATTACATAGGAATATTTCCAATTATTTTGGATGGTTGAAAACCCGCTATTTAGTCTCTAGCCAAACAAAGCAGTAGACATGCCAGTATGCAGTAAAATCATTCACCTGCTTATAGGTTATTGTTTATGGGCATATCAGTGTTTGCCTCAAATTATGTACCGGTGTATTCATAGTATGTGATTGAAGTTATCTGTTACCTTGTTAATGGAAAGTAAGATATTATTGGTTTCAGCTGCTACTTAGTACTGATTCTAATGGCATTTCACATTATATCTTAGCTACTGAAAAAGAATTATGCACATATTTAAAGTTTTAAGCGCATATTTCCAGGCTTTGCTTCACTGAGATCAGAACCCTTGAAGAATTGAGCCCTGAATGCAGAGAAAAAGAGCAGCCTAGATTTGGCACTGGAACTCAGAAAGGGATGTAATTGGGCTGGAAAATTCTGGTAGATAATTAAAGCCTTTACAGCTACAGAGCACGGCCCTTATAAAATGATTGAAGCCAACTCCTGGCATATCCTGTATGACCATTGTTTTTATAGCAGAGTGCCAGCGCTTAATTTGTGTTAGGGCTGAGTCCCAGCACCTCTGGACTTGCTGGATCAGTTATGAATGTTTAAATAAAAAAAAAAAAAAAGGCTTGAGCCTCCGTGCCTTTTTCATACAAAATAACTGCTGCAGAGCTCCCCACTGGTTTCAAATCAGTGATATGATGTGACCTTTCCTTATAGGATCATTTTACTCTTAGACTGGGGTGACCAGGTGTCCAGTTTTGGTCCAGACTATCCAGTCAAAAAAGGATCCTGGCAACTCCGCTGAGCACCACTGGTTGTGCCATTGACTGTCCAGCTGGCAGCGCCACCGCACCATGCAGCACCTGAGTTGGAAGGCAGCCAGCATAACCTTTGGGCAGCCAGTCGGGTCCACATTTTACCCTGCCCCCCACCTGCAGGTGCTGCTCCCATTGGTGAACTGCAGTGTGTCTGGCACCCCAACACTGGCACCCAGGAGTTCAAGATATTTGTATCCCCATCTCTGAGGGCTAGGAATGGGGAAGCATCTCCATTGCCCTCACTGCATTCCTTCCTCTCTCACTCCCTGCACCCCCACCCTTTCATTGCATTCCTCCCCGTCCCAACCCCCATACACCAAAAGACCACCATCGCTGCATACCTCTCCTGTCCCATCCTGTCCTGCCCCCCACACCTACCCATCTACCTCCTACAGCTCTCTCCCACCCATCCTTCCACCTCCGAGAGCCACCACTCCCATGTCTCTCACTCCCCACAGTCCTGCATCCCATTCACCTCCATACACTGCTGTACTCCCATTATGTATACTCCATATACTCCTCTGCTCCCACCACATCCTCATATACCTGGAGACTTCCGCCTCCCCCTGCACCCTTATCCATATCTCTCTCTCTCTCTCTCTCTCTCTCTATCACACACACACACACACACACACACACCCTACCTCTCGCTCCTTCGCTGCCCCCTCTTACCTCCACCCTGCTCTCCTCCTTAGACTCTTTCCCACCCCATCCTCTACCCCCCCCCCATCTTTGCCCCTTCAGCCCACTCACTTTCCTACCTGGCTGGAAGCCCTTGGAAAAATATATGAAAAAGTGTCTCTGTGTAGGCAAGTGTGTGCGTTCATGCATTATATGTGTGTAAGAGACAGCGTGTCTTTGTGTAAGGAGGTGAGTATATTGCCATATGTGTATACCTGTGCGAATAAAATTTGCAGCCTAATTCTGACTTTTTTATTCCTTTTGCTGGCTTGCACTCACAAAAAATGACGACATAAAATAGGTGTGTATTCATTTTATAACAAGATTTTAAAAGGGAAGGAAATGCTAAAACAAATGCATTATTTCTTTAAAATGTTGTTGAACGTTGTTAACTAGTAATTGCAGAAGCAGCAATAAATCACACATTTTTCGCCACCTTTGTTTAGCTACGTTATAAACTCCTTGTTGCTGAGTCTTTTTTTCGGTGTATGTCCAGCACTTACCACCTGGGAGCTCTGCTCTTCATTGGGGTCTCTAGGCACTAAATAACAATTGTAATATTAAATAATGTGGAAGTATGTGTGTTAGTGTGTGCTAAATGTGTCCATGTGAATACATGTGTGTATCTGCATATAGGTGTGGGAGTCAGTTTCTACAGATTTATTTCTATAATTATCTGGACAGGTACATTTCTGTGGTTGTGCTCTATGGATCTGTGTATGCCATGGGCTTCAGGAGTGGGCCTATAATAGACCCACTGTAGCTGTGAGACTGTGTGGTCCTAAGTCCACACACAAAATTACAGTAAGTTTAATTAACAAAAAACATGGAGCTGGTTACAAAAAAATGGGAAGAGGGGAGAAAAGAATCATGAAAACCTTTTGTGAAATTTCATTTTTAAAAAATTACCATTTTTGATTCTTTTGCTGCTATCTCTAGTGACCTGTAACAAATAAAACTGGAGCTTTGCATAATACATCTGTCCACACAGTAAATAAGCCTGTTTGGGCTTTTCAGTGAAAATGACCACATGAGAGAGGGTGGGAATGGATTGAGCAGGGGTAGGGCCTTAGGAAGGGGTGGGGTTGTGCTCAGGGCAAGGGAGTTTGGTTTCTGGAATTAGAAAGTTAGCAACCCTCTTTTAGGCCTTAATCCTGGCAACAATGTATGCATGTTCTTAACTGGCATACTGGCAAGCCTCATAGAAGTCAGTGCAAAAAGTTAAGAAGGTACTTAATGGGCTTCAGGCCTTAATTTTCAGAATTTGTCCTTTGGTGTGTGCTTGTGTAACCCACTCACTCTTGCAGGGATGAGGTGTATGCTTGGATCAGTTGTTTAAATTACTTAAGTAAGCGTAAAGTAATCCCAGGTGTTTAATGCGAACTTTCTTCTTTTTAAGAGAAAAGCTCCAAACCCCTATATGTGTTTTCCTCCCCAAGTTATTCTGGCTTCTCAGGGTAGTCCACGCCTGGTGTAAAGCAGGGTAGCTCCACTGACATCCATAAAACTCTGCCAGTTTACAACAGCTGAGCATATGGCCCATGAATTTGTGTAGCATGACACCACAAAAATTTCAGTTTGATTTAATGTATTTTGAACTTGAGGTGGTGGGGCTTCCTAGTGGTAGGCTGAGAGATTTAGGTCCTAAATTCTAGCTATGACAACACAAACATTTCAGTCAGCCCAGGGTGCTGACACAATTCAAATGTTTGTTGTCTTATTTAACTTTTTGTGTCTGTCATGGAATTACATAGATATTATGGTTAACATTGTGGTAATGTTTTGCATGAGGGGGAAACTCTGGAATCCTAGCTCCATTCAAGTGTCCGATTTGGAATTTTACTTAAAGGTGTTTATATTTCCCAGTCTCCAAAGTGATACTACAAAAAATGCTGTTCAAGGCCAAACCCCTTCCCTCCATACCCAATGCAAACAGGTGGCCTGAGCATTTATTGATTATCTCCAGCAAGAAAAGTAGAGCAATCCTGCCCCTGGGCATGCCCTGCTGCACAAAGAATCCCACCTTCCATATGGCTTTCAGATCTTTTCGCCATCCCTGTTCAAAGGGAGTACTCCAGTTCTGATGCCCAGTCTCTGCATCTACAGTAGAACAGCAAGTTTTCCCTCTAAGACAAGTCTGTACAAATAACAAGCTTGCTATCAAGTTATAATAGATGAGAAATCCGGTGGTGTCAAAGAAATGGCTCAATATGTCCAAGAATATCTTTCACAGCTAAGTACCTTTCTATTTTCCTACTGTCCAGAGAGAAAGAAAAGCAGTGATGACCTATCTACACCACAATCTTATGGGTACAATATTTTTTTTTTAAACCGGCATTAAGTAAAATATATGTTGCAGAACAAATATATAAATCAAATACTATATTGTAAAATGGTAGAATGCTTTTGTTAACAGAAAACACCTATTTATTTATAAAGAATATTCTCTCTACATTCAGCTGTGTGTGTGTTTTCCCCCCCCCCCCTATTCTAGGCACAACATTGAGGGAAACCAGAGGTCTATGAGGCAACATATAAGTGTGAAAATTGCTCAAGAGTTTGACTACTTGAAGTCTATCGTACTTTCACAGCTCAATGAAATGCATCTGAAAGTTGCCTGAATATAAACAAAGGGGTGGACCCCTGATAGATTTAAGTCAATGGGCCAGCGTGCATGTGGCATGGTTCATAAGACTGAACCCTATTTGAGGTAACCAGCTGAAGACTGGGTGTATGAAGAGTAGCAAATTTGACAAGAAGGCCATAAGTCACATCAACAAATTGAGAAATAGTGCTTTCCAGTGACCTTTGACATGAATACTTGAGGAGTTCCAGTATGACTATTCAGCATCAGTATTGACTGACATGGTCATGACTTTGAGACAGTATGATCAGAGATCAAGCCAAGGCTTTTAGAATTACAAGGAGAATTACATTTCTTAAGGCACCTGGCATGATTAATTCTTCATAGTAGAAGGGTTTTGTTTGTTTGTTTTGGCAGTTCTGCCAAGCTACATCTACTGTATATTTGAGAAGTATCAGAGGGGTAGCCATGTTAATCTGGATCTGCAAAAGCGACAAAGAGTCCTGTAGCACTTTATAGACTAACAGATTTATTGGAGCATAAGCTTTTGTGGGCTAAGACCCACTTCGTCAGATGCATGTAGTGGAAATTTCCAGAGGCAGGTATAAATATGCAGGCAAGAATCAGGCTAGAGATAACCTTGCCTGCATATTTATACCTGCCTCTGGAAATTTCCACTGCATGCATCTGACGAAGTGGGTCTTTGCCCACGAAAGCTTATGCTCCAGTAAATCTGTTAGTCTATAAAAGTGCTACAAGACTCTTTGTCCCTTTTATATATTTGAGAGTTGGTCTGTCTGTGTGTCAGGAACTCCTCCTAAATGGTTACAGCTAGGATCACTAAATTTGTTATATGGCTTCCTCATATAACTTAAAGCAAGGTCAGGGTTTGCTTGTGCCAGGAAAATGGGGATGTGCCTGGAATTGGACCGCTTCTCAGAAAACCATTTAGACAGAATCACCTGGCAGGTGAAAGGAGCTTGCTGGGGGTGCACCCGCCCATCTTGGACGGCCCCAAACCTCTCACACACCAGGTGCCCTTTAGGCAGGATGGTGAAGGCTAAACTTCCCCCTCCCCCAATTCGTACAGGGATGTTGCTGGCTGTTCCCTTTAATCAGAAAGCAAGGGGAAAGTGCAGTTTGTTGCATTCCTCACTCTGGTTGTGGAGCACAGGGGGCAGACAAACCTGGACTTGCCCTAGCCCAGGGAACATGCATCCCTCCCCAGCCATGCCCACTGGAGCTGCAGCTGCTATGGAGAGGCACCTCTCACCTGGCCCCAAGCTTCTCTGGTGCAAGAGAGTAGTCCTTTCGCTAGGGCAGCCTACATACGGAACCCCTCATCCCCAGTCCCACTCCCAGACAATGATTTAAATGAAGAAATACAAAAATTAATTGAGTTAAGGACCTGAGCAACGTCTGGTCAATCTTCTACTAATAAGCATTATTCCTCTTTCAGAAACAATTCCCCTTTGCTGAAATAAAGTGTTGGAATCTATCTGCACGTAGAAAATGTACTAGGGTGGAATACTGAAACACACACTACCCTTAAATAATAATCAAGGTTAGTAAATAGACTTTTCTCTGTAAAAATAGTGAGTCATTAAAAAAAACCAGGCAAAACCATGTTAAATGACTACGACCTAGTCAGAGAACCTGGCACCTGACAACACTGCTGTCTGCTGTTCCAGTATATGGAACAAAATTAAATCTATAACATGATAGTTTCTGACTAGGGCCATTAATGTGCCTTGGCTTTATCCTGGATACAACTGAGTCCCAGTTATCCAGCAGTTTGGTTTTCCACCCAGATCAGGTAGCTACGGAAAGGCTTGCTGTGGGAGGGGGCCACAAGTATAAAAAAGAGCTCCCTTCATCTCAGCTGGAGCTGATCTTGGGGAAGCTCCCTTGGATTCCTGTTGGCTCGCTGTCAGAGGCTGGGGTGGAGACAGAGCTCAGGTAGGGGTTGGCTGAATAGATTGGGAAGAGGAATTGGAACAAGTGCCTGTTGGTGGGGTGCTGTATGCTAAGCTGAAGTAATGAAGTAAGGTCAGGGTTAAGGCCTAAGAAGTATGCAGACCAAAGTTGCTTTGAGGGAATAGTGAAATGTATGTCTGAGGCTGGAGTGGATGCCTTTGTTAGCACCTCAGGGCTATAGCCCTGAGTGGAGCGGGAGCAGGAGCTGGAGTGGGGGGGCCTGCATCTGAACTTCCTGGAAGAAACAAGAAGATGCCCCCTGCATCTGGGGGTGTGAGGAAGATTCTGCAGAGCCAGAACATGGAGACAAGAAAGTGGTGGGACTTTGGACTGTTCATCCCAGATGGGATGAACTTTGACTGGACTAGAAGGTGAAATTAAATTACATAACCAGTTTGGAGAAGTTTCTAGAGGAGGGAAACTCAGGTACAGCAAGGAATCAAAAGCACATCCCTGCACCTAATATCATAGGGGTAAGTAATCTCCCCCCTCCCCTGCCCTCTCCAGTTCACAGTA
Organism: Pelochelys cantorii; assembly: GCA_032595735.1. NCBI lineage: Eukaryota > Metazoa > Chordata > Testudines > Trionychidae > Pelochelys > Pelochelys cantorii. Next base: position 104,046,870 of record CM064327.1, read on the forward strand.
GCCAGACTTGTGAAGTGTTATTAACTTTCTGCCAAATGTTTAACATGTATTTGTACCTTGTACGCATCAGTATGAGCTTTCCCTTGTTTCATTTGCCCTTCCCCATAATTAAAAAGCTGGTTGTAAAGTTGCACTCAGATTTACCTCATGTATCCAGGGCCACAGCTTCACTCTCACATCTGTCTGTCCAGTTGCTGCAGCTCCCAGTTCTGTGCTGCTCCATATTTCATCTAGGTTGGGGTTTCTAAGATGGAAGATTTCATCCCTCCCTGACATCCAAGTGCTTAATTTATTTCAAGTGTTAGCCCTCCACCCGTCTTATGAACTTAGAATCCTGTTCATCTTCCTGCAGCATTTGTTTCTGATGTGAAAGCAATGTGCTAATTCTAACTCACTGGGCTAGTTTCCTACTAATTCTGTAAATAGGAGTCCTGATATTAAAGCAAATTCTGTTGAGAGGAGAAACAGAAATGGTGAAAGCCACTACTGTTCAATACTCTTCACACAAGCCAAGGCCTAGCATTAAAGAGCCAACTCATCCTTTTTTTGTTTTGTTTTTTGTTTTGTTTAAAAAAGATGATGGTTGGATAGGTTAAAAAAATCAGTTTAAAACTTTTCAGGTGAGTTTTCTAGCTGTTGGAAAGCCCATTACCTCCTATGCATACGGAGTGAGACTGAATGTGTCAGAGAATACTTCTTTCTTTGCATCACTCAAAACACTGACGTACTATAAGCATTAACAGAAATCATAATCTGGAACTTTGGGCAACTTTTGGCAGCTGTGCCTAGCATGAACACGTAGGAGCCCAGTTTTTCTTTGTGCATGTCAAGGTATCCTCTCAACCCTCTGGTTCCTCTCCTTTATGTCTTCATTAGTGTATATATTGCCATTGTGAGCATGAGCTCTCTCCTGCTGGTTCTGTCTCTGTTATTGCACAGCCTACCTGCCTCGACTGAGCGTTTTGGTTCCACTGAGCATGCAGCCAGAGATGGAGATGAAAATTGGATTCTTTGTCATCTTTGTTTCTTCACTCTGGAAGGGGCTGATGGTGGAGCCTGTATGCAGAATGCAGGAAGGACACCTACAGGAATCCTAAGCAGTATGGTCACTAGAGAAAAGCAGGAGAATAGGAACTGTGGAAGAGTCATCACAGCGTAGCTAAATAAATGGGATTCTGCTGCTAAACCTGATGGGTACGTCTAGACTATATCCCTCTTTCAACAGAGGGATGTAAATTACACACTTCAAAATTGCAAATGAAGCTGGGATTTGAATTTCCCACACTTTATTTGCATAATCGCTTCATAGCGCTCTTTCGAAAGTGAAACTGCAGTCTAGACTTGGTTCTTTCGAAAATAGAAGCCTTTTTCAAAAGATCCTGTAAACCAAAAAATGAGATTTACAGGATCTTTTGAAAAAGGCTTCTATTTTCGAAAGAACCAAGTCTAGACTGAGGTTTCACTTTCAAAATAGCGTTTTTCGAAAGAGCGCCATGATGGGATTATGCAAATGAAGCATGGGAAAGTCAAATCCCGGCTTCATTTTGCGCATTTTGAAGTGTCTAATCTACATCCCTCTGTTGAAAGAGGGATGTAGTCTAGATGTACCCACAGTGGTATGAACTACTGTAGGACATCTTGACTACAGGAACATGATGATTCTTCTGGAGGGAGAATAAAGCTGGGATTTTCAAAGGAATTCTAGGGATTTAATTGCCCAAATCCTATTGAATTTTGATGGTAATTGGGCACTTAAATCCGTTATGCTCTTTTGAAAAATCCCAGCCTAAATTTAGTGGCACCCTACGTTATTGCCTTGTTTAATTATTTATAGAGAATAATGTGTCCATGAAAAGTGCCTGCCAGCTCTGTGCTGGATAGATACGGTGTAATATGCTCAGCCAGTATGTGCTTTTTGGGATACTGAAAGGAGCTCTGCATTACTTAGAACTTGAGGGACATTCCTCTTGGCAGCAAACCAACTGTTTAATACTTGCCCGCTCAACAGCAGGAGGAATGCCTCCCCAAGAGAGGTGAGGGGAGAGCACGACTTCTACCAGACCTAGCTGAGCAATAATGGTGTCCAGCCACCAAGACTTCACCTTTGTGAAGCAATTCTTCTTTACATTTCTGCCAAGAGAAAAGACATGGTCCCAGCATAAGTGCCACCAAAAACATTTTAGTAGAAAGAACTCAGCTCCTGAACATGGAGGCTCCATTGTCCGTAGCAAGTAGACTGACATGTCTGGCTTATTTTAAAAAAAGCTTACACCTGTCCTCATCTGGCTGTCAACCAGTACCCCATCCTCCCTTTTTTGTTGCTCACACTGTTGAGCCTAGTTTTCATAGCTGCTGCAACTACTTCTGCTCCACTCTCCATGATAATCATTGAAAGATCAGTCTATGTGGGGGTCACAGAAGTTCAAGCAGGTAATGTGGAGGCACAAAGCTCCCAAAAAACACAGAGGGAGTAGGAGAAGGAGCTGGCAAAGGGAAATACTCTAATTTCAACCTGGCCTCTTTCCATCAGAATAGATGCACTGGGTGATACCAGGCTGGAAGGTGCATTTAGCTAGTCTAAACATAAGAGCATCTAATCTAGAATCTAATTCTTAGAATTACATATCTCAAATAATTTGGCTGTTTCATAGGCAGTGCTTAATATTCCCTCTTTATCTGCAACCCCCCCACACCAGTATAATAAATTGTATGCTCTAGAAAAACTGGGCCATTTAAAAATTTTGCAATATTTGCAGCAGCGTATTTCCTTATATGTGATTCTTTATTTGCATTTATGATACAAGCATTTACCCAAGTTGGTGCTGAAAAGAAACCACCTTGTAAATTACTGGAGCCTCAGCTTGTTTATTATAAGCCATCTCCCTTTCAAATCAGACCTGAAAATTAAGACACTGATAGTTGTTTTCAGAGAGCCCCATGAGAAACCCTACTAGCCTCAAAATGTCTGAAATGTGAGATTACTGTAGGCACACACAGTGCATTCCCGTTTGTGTCAATGTCACCGAGACACAAGCTGTACCACAGGAGCAAACTGGCAGAACCAAAACATAATTACCTCAAGCAGTAGGTGGCCTTCTGAAGTAGCTTAACCCCAAGAACCTATGAAGAGGATGTTCTCTCTAAGTGCACCACTGCTCTGAGCTACTAATGAAGTGGGATGAGTAGAGAGGGCCTTCAAGCCCTGCCCCTGGAAAACAAGGACATCGTATTCTATCATAGCATCTCACACATCAGACTTATAGTGACTAAGTTTCTCTGACATCCTAGTGTATAATGTCTGGGTGACCTGCTAACATTGAGTGGCCATATGCTCTAAAGCCTTCATTTTACTGAAATTGCTGCTTTGGCTATTAGCCCACTGGTAAAGAAAAGCTCTTGACATGCTTACAGCTTGAAATTTGCTATAGGCTTTCTTTCCTTTATATTACCCAGGATAAAGTTCCTTCCCCCTTGTTCATAGAGTGCTGCCCTTTCTGCAGTTGGGTAGGCCAGTCATAAAGTCGGAAGGTCCATCCTCCTGGCCTCTTATTGCCGCTGTTTGCAAACAAAAGGTTATTTGTGGAAACACACAATTACAAATGACATGCGGGGCTGCACCATAAAGCCTGTATGAGTCTGCAATCGTTCAGCTAAGGGTGAAAGGACATTTGGGTTTCCCTGTCTTTAGTCGGTGAGTCACCCAACAAAGGGAATGAAAGACAGATAAAGGGCATAGCAGAGACTGTGAGCAGAAAATACTAACACTGCGGTGAAGTCCCTATGGAATGAGAGCGGGAAAACAGACCCAATCATTGTGGGCATGTTCATCCAAATTAACCCACCATAAAAGCAATGATTGCCAGTCATACCACACACTCTGATTTCCTCCATGCAGATTGCAGGATGCATGCTCATATGGTAAAGGAAGACTTGTAATTCTAACTCTCAGAAGGATAGAAGGAAAAATGAAAATGGTCAGAATACACATAAGAGTCTGATAGACGGGCAGAGAGCAGGCAAGGTAGTGAGTATGGGTTAAACCTCTCCAGTCCGGCACACTCTGGTCTATCAATATCTGTGGTCTGGCATGACATTAGTTAGCCAGATGTCCACTTGTGTGGCCAAGTTTTCCACAGTATCATAAAGTTTGTTTCCAGTCACCAGTCCTGGCTCTCAGTGTTCTGTGCTGTTATTTAACTCTAATTTACCCCTAAACATCTTCTAAGAGCCCAGTAAGTAGTGGAAGTGTTGGTCTTGGTACTAGACAATATTGATCTTCTGTGGTTCAACAAATTCTCTAGTTTGGCACCAGTCAGGTCATAAGGGTCCTGGATTAGAGAGGTTCAATCTGTTGTCAGGATGGCTCTTATCTATACTTTAGACTTTCCATTCTACCTGTGAATGTGATATTCTCCAATCCTTGGGTTAGGAAGCCTTCCATAGACCCAGAAAGGCTGAATCTGAGGTTAATAGTTGGGCCGAGAGGGGCAGTGTCAGACATTGATGGGGTTCACAATGGGGACTGTAGAGCTGGAGGAAGCAATAGGAGGGTGGAGAGCAGTGAGAAATTAGTTTATTTGCTATCCTTTGTCTGCTATGAGACTGGTGGGTAGAATTTGGTTTAGCTCCAGCTCAAGTGGTAGCCATTATCCCCATGGGAACTAACCACAGTGGAGGGGGGAAAATTGCTCATTTCACTGGTGTTTCACAACTCTTTGCCAGATGGCAGAGGGACGCTGGAATCCTGTGTTTAAAACATGGATTACACTTAAGTTATATTGGCATAGCTGTGCTGCTCAGGCGTGTAGAAAAGCACATCTTTGACCTATATAGTCATCCCTACAGAACCTCCATGTATACACAGCCACGTTGATAGATGAGGGTGTCTCTCTGCAGCTAAGATTATTTGGGAGAGGTGGTGTCCCTTCTATTGGTGTAGGCTCCATCTACACAAGAGGGCTGTGCTAGCATGGCTATGCCTGCATAGGCTCCAGAGTATAGACATAGCCTAATTCCAGGTTGTGGAGGTGAGCGTGCTCTAGTGGGTGTAGAGCATTCTGTTCTCGCTCTCCTAACCAGTCCCTCTCTTCTCCAGTTCCCTGCATTTGCTCCGGTCCATTCTGTCTTTGTTCCTGTTTCCTCTTCCCTTCAGAGCTCCTATCACACTCAACCTTCCATCAATGTCCTGTGTTCCTTAACCCTCTGTATTGGTCATGGTGCTTTCTCTTTTCCTTCTATGCTGCCTGGATGCCAGCAGAGGAAGCAGCGCTTGGAGCCAATGCAGATTGTGTGGAAGGAGCAATTTCAGCTACCACAGCCTGCTCTGCTGCTCTGTGGATATGGTGCATGTGCAGTCTGGTCAGTACATAAGAGCTATGAGGGGATGGTGCACGCTCAGTGAAGATGTGAAATTCAGAGAATGTAGCTGCCAAAATCTAACCATCTTCTACTGAGCATGTATGATCTGACATTTATTGAGGCTTATAAATTGGCCATACATTGGTGGATTTTCTCAAAGATGACAAATAGTACATCCCTGGAGCCAGTGTGATTCTTTTACCAAAGCCAAATATGGAAAGACTTAGCGCTGCACAACAAAACAACTATAAGAATTACTCAACACCAGCAAAATGTTATTCCCTGACTTAGTTCTTGAAAATGACAACCATTGTTGCTGAAACTTTCCAAAAAAATTCGGTTGAGGCAGGCATCTATCATGGAAAATTGAGCAGTTTTTCATTTTGGCAAAATTTTAAATGACTGAAAAGAAGGGCTTTCAGTTGAAAGTGTTAGGCAAGCTTAGCTAGAGGCACTGTTACTCACTTCCCTCTTCAACATCCTTCACTTTCTGGGACCCAATCATGCTTCTTATCATGGCCGGCTTCAGTGATAACGGTAAGGCCTGCCTCTTTCTCTTATGTGGCTGCTGCACTAACTCAGCCTTAATGTGTCAAAACATATTAACCCAAAAAGGAGGATGTGGAAATATGGTAGACCGACCAGTGTTTGAACCAGCTCATCCCTACTGTAGCTCAGTGTCTGTTGGATCACCTCTCGTGGTCAAAGATGTTAGAAGATGATAGACGTGTGTGTTTCCGAACGTTCTGTGTACATGCAGCCATTATGGAAAAATATTCATTTGAAGCTGGATTTCCATTTTGATTTCAAGTGTAATTACAAAAGACCGGTAGAAAGATGGGACCCAAGCTAGGGATATTAGAACCATCATCTTAATTGTGTGTAGTGAGCAATATTGTAAGATCTGAAATGTCAGATTTTTCACTAGTCACAGTTTTTAATTAAACTTCATATGGAAAAGGTCGGAGTGTCTTGTCTCCCTGCTGCTCTCACACTCACAACCTGATAGCAGCGAAGGAAGGGCATAGTAAACAAGCCTCTGACATGAAAAGAGCTAGATTAAAGACATACGCTGTGTTGGCTATACTGTGTCGAATAAAGAACAAGCAATTGTGAATGATGCAGCAATTGTGTTCTGGTGTTCTTTATCACACAAGCAATCATCAGAATGCATCTCCTGCCAATGAAACATTTTCTGTCTCTGCTTATTTCATATAATCATAGAAACATAGTGCTGGAAGGGACCTCAAAGTTCTAGTCCAGCTGTGCTGAGGGGGGACCAAGTATACTTAGATAATCCATGACAAGTGTTTGTCTAACTTGTTCTTAAAAACCTCTGTGACAGAGACTCCTCCAGCTCCCTAACTTCACCTAAATCTCCCTTGCTTCATATTAAGCCCATTATTTTTTACCTTTAGTGACATGGAGGATTGTTAACCTCTCCTCTATAACAGTCTTCATATATGATAAAGGCTGCTTACACTAGAAAAAGACAACCTTCCTTATTGGTCATGTTCTAAACATTTTAAATTTTTGTTGCTCTCCTCTGGATTTTTTGCAGTTTGACCTCATTTTTCTTAGTGTGGCATGCAAAACTGCATCTGGTACAAACACCTGAGTCCTGCCTGTGTGTCCCACACCTATTATCCACTCACCCTCTCCTCCCTGTGAACTACACATTTGCACTGCAAGTTGTGAGTGCCAATAAATTGCCAAGTATACACAGAATTTGAGTCAGTTTCAGTCTGTGAAATGCCTTGTTTGTGATGCATCATCATTGTCCATCTTTCAGAATGTTAGTCCTTGAGCATTTCAGAGTTGTACTGCTAAGGTAATCTACTTTGCTGCATCTGGCTGGAATTTTTCTTATAATCATACACAATTTTCTTAATTCTATCACCATCCATACTAGTTATTCCTGTTTCAGCTCAAAAGAACCACCCCCCCCCAAGCCCTCCTTCTGGTTTCTGTACCTCCAATGTCTGGGAAAGGCTCTGCAGACCCAGGATTAGCAAAGCACGGAGTGCATCCACCTCCAGACTTAATTTGGCTAGCCAGAGTTGTCCATCCTGAATCTGTCTGTGTCAGTGTCATGAATTTCTTTATGCACAAAATTGACGATTAACTTCATAAACGAAAGAAATCAATGCAGATAGGTTCACTTGTGTTATGCACCTAGGTGACTTCATTTGCTGATTCCTCTTTGAAGCTGATATTTTATATTTTGAAAAGAAAATGGTTACTTGAAAGGACTCAACAAAATTCATGTTTAGCTTGTTCATATAATTTTACTGAATCCATTCAAAAAATAGACAGCACTATAAGGTGGATTGTGATATCAGAGAATACAAAGGTCACACTATTTTTTATACACCTTTAATTTAAATCCATAGTTTAAGAGAATGAGTTGCCTCGTGAACAAAATTAAGTTTCTTTAGTGAAAGAACAACTCTTCAGGTAAGCATCTAGACACATGTATTCTGGTTAAGGAGAGCTGGATCTACTACCTATAAAAATAGAACAACATTTTAAAATTTCTTTAGATAGATTCTTTAAGGTCAACTGATGGGATTGAGTAGAGACAGGACAGAGCAGGCTAGGAATTTCATTTTAAATCATAATCTGATTTCCATCCTGCCAAGGCCCACATGTGTTATGAGTTTTAAAAATGTTTGGCAAAGACTCATGATGAGAGACACCACACCAAACAGTGGATGGGGAAATGTGCAATTCTTTTTCTTAATCAAAATTGAGTGTTTCATAATCCTGCTTTTGTAGCTTTTTTAAATAAAATGTGGTGTTTTTAAAAAGGATGGGTAGTGGCAGATCTGTGTTGGTTTGTGGCAAATCTAGGCCTAAAATGATGTCTGTTTCCCATATGGAAACTCTGTTAGGTGGTATGCCTAAATCTTAATCGGGGAAGCACGGTTTCTTCTGTGTGAGAAACATAGACTATCTAAATTTATATTATTTTTATATAGAATACCAAAAATGACAAGACTACAAACATGAATCTTGATGAGGGCAGGATATATTATCCCATATACATCAGGACTGGGAAGTGAAAGAACGCCAACTCTAAAAAATGTTAGCATAGATTTAAAAAAAAATACACAACATTAACTTTAAATAAAGCGTAATTTTGAATGGCCACGAATCAACTAGTATAAAAGGTACCATTTTTCTCAAATGAAACAAATTATGTTAAAAATCTTTTATCCCCTCCAATATTGTAGCTGTGTCGGTAGGTTGACCTAGATCAACATAGGTGAACACTTGTTTACACTATTCATACATCTGTACATGTAAATACATTATTCAAAGCACTAAGCACCTAAATTTCCCTCCTTTGTCAACATTTAAATTCTGTTAGGCAAAATTTCCAATTAGTTCCCCTCTTACAGAGCAGAGCACTTGATGCTGTACTGTAAACACAAATTCATATGCTCACAAAAGCTGACCTTTTCAAATTAAATGATGTATAAATTAAAAAGGAAAATGTCAGGTTTCTGATAAAGGTTGGACATTGTGAACTTTAGACAAAGTGACAGGTATCTTCGATTCTCCTGGTGCTGGTGCTTTTGTGACTGGGTGAGCATGGGCTTTTATGTCGGCTATTCTCTCTTTAAACTTTTGCTGAAGGTACTTTTCTTCTTTGGAGTAGCTTTTAGCAAAAGCAGACATCAACAGGCATGCTGCCATCGTGGTCCCTCCAATACAAAATAAGATTGCTCCTGCCAGCTTACATATATCTAGGGCTCCATTAAACTGAATGGCATGGTTATCCACAACCACAAAATCTTCTTCCTCAAGGGCTTCGATTTTGGGTGGCACAAGAAAACCTACTACAAGAACGGTTAACCCAATCAGCATAAAAACCACCCCAGAGATGAGTCCGACCTGGAAAACAAACAGAGTTAAAATGAATGTGGCCTCACAAGTTTGTAACACTTTTATTGTCTAGACAAATATCTGTCAGACCTACAAGGAAGCAGACATTGTCTTTTGGGACCAGAGTCTCATAGAATTTGAATATGTGGCTGAATTGCCATGTTAGAATTATTTCTACAACTAATCTTTGTTTAGATCATACATTTGGGAGTTTCCCAGACAAAGAAAATGTATGTGTAGAGGGGCTATGAGTGTGTATTGTTCTGCACTTGGGGTTTCATTGCACAAAAGAGAACTTGATGATTACCTGTTCTTTTCTTTCCCTCTGGGGCACCTGGCAAGATACCTGGCCCAATGGACCTTTTGGTCTGACCCAGTACTGCTACTAGGTGAAAAAATGCTGCCTTTAGCATAGGTAGTGGAGGGCTGAGCTTTGGCATTGAAAGTCCTTGATTCATACCCTGGTGGCATCATTACATATGACCGCCTCTTGTTTTCTGTCCAGGAAATGTCTTCCTCTTGAAGAGGTTAAAGGGATGGTATGGTATAAGTCAAGTTTCAGTAATAAATGCCAAGATTGATTCCCACAGGATCCCTAACTTTTTAGTAAACCAAGGACTTATTGTTTCCCTGGAAATTTGATCATACACCCTATATGCTTTTATGAATGTCAATGAAAGCTTAGTGTGACTGTCAAGAGTAATTTCTCTATACTTTCGCAAATTACAGCTAAGATTTCACAAGAGTGATTTTTTTTTTGTGCTTAAATTTTTGATGCCCGACTTGATACACATTAAAAGGGCCTCATTTTCAAAGGGCGGGTGCTCAGCAGTGACTGATACCAAGTAATAGCTTCCATGGAGTGATGAGCTGTACCTTCCAGAATGCAGAGCTCCACCTGCTAGGTGACCTCTGGATCTGAAAATCATCCTCATGCTCCCAAATTGAAGCTGTGCAGTCCTCGTAAAATTGATGCAGATAGGACCGGACTCCATAGCGTTGATAACTTCCCTCAGCACTGCTCTGTGCTTGCTTGGAGCTGCAGATATCCGCATATGAGCTCATCCTTCTTACCTGCAATGGGAGATTTCACACCAGGCAGACCCAATTAGTAACCCTGTGGGATTTATAAAAAGGAAATCAAAATGGACTGCAAATAATCGCTTGGCATGAGCTCCGGAAAGAGAAGAAACCCTGTGGAGTCTTCTCTCCAACTCACGCTCCCAGACTAATGAACTGATCTTGCTAAGTGCCAAGCTCACCTGGCAGAGGTGAAGGGCCTTCAACTCCCACTGAAACAGTAGGTATTGAGAGCCCTTCACATCTTTCAGGATTACACCCTATAGATGGATCAGTGAAAACTCAGCAAAGCTATTTTTACACTCCCAGTGCCATAATTCATGATGGAATATAATTTAATTTCATGTAACTTTAAAGAGGCATTGCATTACTGCAAGACTGAGTGCCTCAGTCTCTGATACAAACACCATTTCTATTTGTCCTGGTAAGCATTGCTTGCTAGCTAGCTTTCTCTGTTAATTTGGAGCACTTCACAAACTCTTTTTGATGGCACATTTTTCTTAAATCTGTAAAACAGAAGCATAGCTACGGGAATATATATAATCATGACATCAAAAGACACAGGGGACCTGGTTATGAAGCCTAGCCTTAAAAATGAGTTTTTCTGAATAAAAATACATTTTGAGGATGGAACGTGTTCTAAAATTTGAAAATCAAAAAATGAAAATTGTTACAAAGCCTATTTTAACATACCAGATGCAAATATTAAATTTGTGAGATTAAAGTCTGGCTCCATTGACTACAAAAGGGTTAGGATTTTACTCACTGTGAAAAGTAAATCCAGTATTCTAAGTTCTTTCCATCATAATAAAGTACTGGTAAAACAAAGATTTTCTGGTTTAAATATCCAGGGCCAGACTCTGACCTCCATCCTCTCCTCTTCCACTGAGTGTAAATGAAATCAGTCAGGCCTTTTAAAAATGAGTGTACCACTTTAATATGCCATCTGTAGATGAGTACTTTGTTTGGATTTAGTAGAATTATATGAACCAAAAGGTAGGAGTGAGACCTAACATCAGCTTCAAGTAATGCACCTGACTTTTTAAAGCTGTGCAATGCAAGCATATCTAACCTGTTTGTTCTAACTCTCTCTCCAATCCCCCTTTCCTGCTTTTAGCCCCTCTCTCATTAACTGATGCAATACCCCATGATTGCAATGCACATGATTTCACTCACTACAGTATACTAGCTTCCCCCTCTGTCAAATGAGATGGACAAGTACTGCAGCACTCACACTGAAATTATGTAAAAATCTGGAGCCTGCTAATTAAACAATGGCAGAATTCAGCTCTTGCGAGGTATAGAAATTGGCATCGCTATGCCAGTAATCCATTGGCTGCTTTAATTCCAGGTTGTTTTCACAGCTCAGTGTTGAGAATGGCATGTGCTTTTCTCTGGTAGTAGTAACTTTCCTATTCCCCGGGTATTAATGTATTTTCCATATTCCTGCCATTATGGAAAGACAGAAAAGCATCTGATATATCAAGGCCAAATGGATCAGATCCAGTATCCAGGAGGCCTACAAACATGTAGATATTCCCTGTCCAATGCGATTAAAAGCACATTCCAGTAGAGCAGTGGTCATCTACCAGTAGATCCTGGAGCCTTGAGCAGGTGATCCTGACTGTTTGGCCAGGAAGCTCTCAAGCACTGGCACTTCAGTTGCCCCTCCATGCACTGTCATGCTGCTCCTGCCTTCTGCCTTAGAGCTGCCCCCCCGGGAGCCTCCTGCTTGCTGTGCAGGGTGTGGTAGGGAGACGAATGGGGTGCTGATGTCAGCGGGTCCCTCCTCCCCCCATTCCTGTACCCTAGCTTCACCCAGAGAGAAGGGGAGGAGGGAACTTGGCAATGCAAATCTGTCACACACACACTCTGTGTTTATCTGTCATTCTCACAAACACACTCTATCCTTCACACTCATCTCCCGACCCAGCACACGCGTGGGGTTGTTGTGACTTCTTTTACTGCTTGCAAAGTGTTATTTTGGGGTTTTGACTGGTCTGTGCATTTCATAATTTTCATTTTTCTCTCACACTTAAATTTAATTCTTTGAGTAGTGAGTTCTCAAATGCCTGACCTGTCATGGCTGGAGTCATTATCCCTGTGGTAACTGGTACTCTTGGATGTGGCTGGCATGTCCCCGCAGCCCCTGAGAAAGGCAGAGCAGGGAGTCTCCATATGCTGTCCTTGCCTGCAGACACCGCTCCTGCAGCTCCCATTGATCAGTAATGGCCAGTGGAAGCTGCAGGCTCAGTGCCTGTAGATGAGGGGCAGCACATGGCACCATGGAACCATTGCTGCATATGCCAGCTGCTTTCATGAGTGGTGCAGGGCCAGGGCAGGAATAAGCCTGCCTGAACCCCACTGCTCCACCACCCGGAAGCCGTCTGTTAGACCGTGCCCAGTCAGAGCCTGCTTCCTGAACCCGTCCCAGTCCTGAACTAACTCTTGCACCCAACCTCCTGCTCCAGACGTGAGTCTCCCTGCACCCAAACTCCTTCCCAGAGCCCCTTGCACACCCCAAATTCCTTGGCTCAAGACTAGAGCCTGCACCCCAATCGCCTTCCTCAGCCTGGTGAAAGTGAATGATGATGGGGGGAAAAAGAGGGATGGAGTGAGCAGGGTGAGGCAGTGGAAAAGGGGTGGAGAAAGGGTGGGAAGGAAGCAGGGCAAGAGTATCTGGGTTTGGGGTAGATCTTACATTGCACTTAAATTGATCTTGTGGTTTAAAAGGTTGGAGACCACCGCAGTAGAGGCATGACCACCTCCTGCAGGAGAAAGTGGAGGTGCTGGTACAACAAGCTTTGTGATGTTGCCACCCAGCATTCCTGGACCCTCTCTGTTAAGCATCCAGACAGAGCAGATGAAGAAGCCCTTAACAGGGGTTTCAGAGTAGTGCTTAGAGCAGTGCTTCAGTGAGTTCTCCTTTTGGGGAGTGTGATGGGAATCCAAAGGTTCCTTTCTCTCCCCCCTACCCCCAGCCTCTTGTTCTTCCTCCCTATGGTATTTCTCACAGACTAAGGCTATGTCTAGACTGCAGGCTTCTTTTGGAAGAAGCTTTTCTGGAAGAGATCTTCCAGAAAAACTTTTCAAAAGAGAGCATCCACACAGCAAAAGTCCATAAAAAAGTGATCTGTCCACAATGAATGGATGCTATCTTGCATTTAAGCCGTGATTACTATGGATGGAGTGGCCACCAGGGCACCGGTGCTTTTTCCTGGAGTCCTCTTCTTTCGAAAAAAAAACGCACTTCCCTGTCCACACACGCCTTTTTCCAAAAGAGCTCTTTCAGAAAAAGGCTTCTTCCTCGTAGAAAAAGGGTTTACTGCTGTCAGAAAAACCCCTGCATTCTTTCAACTTTGTTGAAAGAATGCAATTGCAGTGTGGACCTAAGTGTAGTTTTCCTGGAAAAATGGTCCAGTGTAGACATACCCTCCACCAAAGAAATATTATTTATGTTTTTCTGACTGATTTGCTTTCTCTTGATTGATTGAAATTACACAGATTCCCAGCCGTATGGTCTTCAACAAGAGACTCCCCTTATAGAGGTAGGTAGATTCTTTATATCAGACATAATAAAGCTAGAGGTAGCCCCTAGAAAGCAAGAATATTCTATATGGTTATTGGTCATTCTCCTTCCTGGCTGTTTTAAGGAAGACCCACACACTTGCAACATCTAGACTGAAGCACGAAAAGCAAAAGCTATTAGGAAAAGCACGAAAAGCTGGTACATGTCTTTTTCTGGAGATAAGAGTTGCCTGGATATCAAGATGCTTTCTTACAAATCTTTTGGGCAACTGCAAAGCATTACTAGACAGGCACTGCATATAGGATAATTTATATGTCACTGACTTTGATATTTTCCACTGCAATTAATACTTGGAAATTAATTTTATTGCTGAGAGATTTTGCTATACTATAAATGTTCATCTTTGTTTTCTCAGACAAAAATGACATGAATGCAAATGTATAAGGTGAAGCCTTGTGCAAATCTCTGAAAAATATTCTGCTCATGAAGAATTCTGCTTATAGAACATTTGTGGTGTTCAGGTTTTTATCGATTCACTGTGTGAAGGGGGAAGTCTTTGTTCCTTATGTGTTCTGTTCCTGCTGTTTCCATACCTGCAATAAAAGTCCCTTCTTTGTGGTATCACAATCTCTCCAGCAACTAGCTAGCTGTCATGTTACAGAAGACATTGACTTCAACTGAAGAATGCTTAAAAAAACCAACCCCAAATCTTCTTTCACACACCCCAAACATACTATTCTTATGCAAATACTCCTAGTAAACAATGAAGGAAAACAAAAATGAAAACTATATGTAACCAGACTTCTAAATGCTACAATAAAATAGTAATAATTCATAAGCAGAATGTTTTATTTGACAAACAATATTTTGCACACTCTGAAGTGATCTCAAAATCACAGACATTAAGCATCATAATAGATCTATGAGGTAGGTAAGTACTACCAGTGCCCATTTTATAGATGTGTGAAGCAAGTCATTGAGAAGTTAAATGATTTACTTGCCTATCACCACACAATAAGTTACTGGTAGAACCTAAAATGGACCCAGGTTTCCTGTAATCCTCTGCACACTGGACTATAAAGTGATTATATGAATTACCAGCGCTGATTTATTGACACAGCCATTTCACACCTATATTCATACTATCATATTGTCTTTCAAAGATCTGACTGCCTTATTAATATGCCTCCCTGTGCCTTGCACTGAGGAGTAAACAGCAATATCCCCATTTACCAGATGAGGTAGAGGGAGGCACACACAAATTATTATGAGGCCTAGTGTTTGCAAAGTATCTTGAGATCACCTGAGGATGTGCCAAAAAACCTGAGGCAAATACACAAATTAAAGAGATTGATTTAGGTCAGTACAGAGCATCACTGACAGAGTAGGAAGCAGATTAGCATCCCTCCCACCACATATGGGACTTGACAGGAAGTCAGCACCTTATATTCCACAAGCCAATGCTATTTCCCCATAAAAGTGGTATGAGTGAGTGCCCACTGTCTTGCAATTTATCTAATCATTTTTAACCTGTGCATAATGAGATCAGAATGGAAATATTTTACACAGGTGTAAAGGACTACACAAGGTCAGTGGTAGTGGAAAATGAGACCTAATGGGTCATGTTGTCTAGCATGTTTGGCAGCTTTGTGTTGCTCTGGTAGTGCAGAAAAGTCCTCGAGAGAAGTTAAGCCAGGCTGATAGCTGCTTTGCATCAGCAGAGTCATGCAAAGCAACTGGAGCATATTGGTGAATCTGGCCCAACATCTCCTGTGATCTTCATTCTCCTCTGTAATTAATTCAAGAAAACATAAAATAATATGGCACAGATTAACTAATTTGTAAAGATCAGCATAAATTAACTATGTACCACATTAAAAAGAGGTGCTTCAGAGTGTCTTGCACTAACTGCAGTGTGTATCAGGAGCTGTGTAGTAAGAGCTAATAAAACCATGATACCCACACAACCTGGGGTTATATATGTAATTTTTTTCCTATACTAAAACAAGTTTAGAGTGGACATCTAGAATGCTAATAGTAGTATTTGATCATTTATATGAGTGAACATATAGATAAGTGTGTCACAGAAGGAAGGGTAACAGACAAAAACATCTAGTCAAGAGTGGAGCAGAGTGTTGCAATTGTGATAGCTAATTCATCAAATCATGAATCATGAAAAGAAATAAACATTTGATTCAATGTAGCCAATGCTACTAGCTGCTTTCATGAACACCATTATAAGTCCTGACCATGCGTACTCTCTCCCCCTAACTGCTCAAATACACAGATAAGCAGTTACATGTGGGCAAATCATCCTGACCCCTGGTTCTTCATATGTAGAGATACTATCAATTCCTAGACTGAGAAAGGAGGGGTTGAACAAGTTTTTTGGTCCCAGTGGTGATTTGGAGTAGTGTACTTTGTCTTCTCAGCAGCAGCATGAATGTGGTTCTTGCTACATGAGATTGAGGAAGGGGAATGAAACAGAATGCTGAAAGTGACGTGAGGTAAAGGAATCCACAATAAATATGTGAGGGAGTATTCAAAGGCTCCCATTTGTACCAGAACAATATATATGACAGCTACTATGTTGGGGGTGTTGACAGATGCATTAGCATAGGCTTCACTTTTAAGGATCTGGCCCTTTGTACCCACATACATAAAGGTACCTAGGCACCTTAATCCCATTGACTTCAGTGGGAGTGAAGTGCCTAAATACCCTGGGCTTAAAAGCCAATGCTTGGGGATCTTTGCCTCTGAAGAGGGGGTAAACATTGTTACCCCATATCAGCATTCTGCTCTGATCTAAGAGCATGTAGAAAGCCATGGAACAGCTGTTTATTTTTAAACCTTTTCACAGCATAACAGAGGACCAGTGTAATCATTACCAAGTTCTAGAATAGAGCATTTTGAATCAGAACTTCAGAACAAGCAGCTGTCCTGTACCAATCCCCTAGCAACTTCATTCAATTGTTAAAAACTATTCAATGTTTATTTTGTGCTTTATTACACTGCATGGATACAGCTGGGGGCGGGAGGGAAGAGAGGCATGATCAGTGTTGTGAACAAATGGATAAAACATTGAGCATGTTTCAAGAGAAATTACTGAATGAATTTTCAAACTGCTTTGCAATATATTCAATGTTTACCTTTTTAGAAGGCTGAATTTGAAAGCTATGCTAAAACAGAAATGTGACGTTGCTCTCAGAACGTGCACATACATGATCATGAACCTACAGATGTAAAACACAAATTAAAATGGGTTCTTACGTTTGAAGTCCTTCTCTTCAATGTTAGACACTCTGACCTTTCTGTTTAAAGGCTCATCTTTCCAGTCTTTACCTACAGGGAAAAAAACCCTTAGAAATAGTGATTTCTGGAGTAAATAACATGGATGATAATTCATGGGATAATCTTGATGCTTAAATAAAACCTAATATCAATACCTAGTGTTCCCTTAGGATAGAGGCTAAAACAGGGGTGGGCAATAATTTTAGATGGGGGGGCCACTTCACTAATATTTGAAGTAACCCTGGGCCGCCCCAGAAGGGGCAGGACCTCTGGCAGAAGTGGTGGAGCCAGGACACTTCTGTGCTTCCCCTCCCATAGATCCTGATTTGCCTGGGGCTGGGGGAGCATGTGAAGTCTTTGCCCCTGCCCTCCCCTACCTAAAGAGAACCACCAGCTGTTCAGAACAACTGGCAGTTCCTTCTAGGCACCCGCCCCCTTGCAGAGCAGGAGGTGACTTTGCAAGCTGCACCAACCCCAGGCACACAAAGTGGATCCCTGCCTCCACATAGCAAGGGATGCATGGCACTTGCAGCGTGGGGACAGGGAATGAGAGCCTTCATGCCCTCCTCCTGTCCCTAGACCCTGATTGGTCTGGGGGTGGGGGAGTGGCAGGGTGTCCGCAGGCTGGATTCACCCACTTGGAGGGCTGGATTTGGCCCGCAGAGGCCTCTTACCCACCCTGGGCTAAAACAAGGCTCAAGGGCCTGATGCAAAGTTCATTGAAATCAGTGGGAATCTTTCCATCCACTTGAGTGGATTTTGCATCAAGCCCTCTGTATATAGGCCTCTTTTCTTGTTTGAGGAGTCAGTCATGACTTCTGTTAGCCATAATGTAAAGCACCCTGCTTTCCTGCACGGGCTACACCCTTTTGAGCACAGGAGAGAAAGCAGCTCCTCTTCCCTATTCTGTGCAGGTAGGTGGAGCCTGACTTCAGCTAAGGCAGCATAAAGGAGGAAATAAACTACAACAGGGAGAGAAATGACACAAATTACTTCCCTTAGTCAACAAGAGGGAAGTAGAGACCATACTATGACTGCATCGGGTCTCAGGTCTGCTCCCAGGTCAGTGCAACTAAGCAGCAAGCAATACTAAGGGCTCATGGCAATGCCACCGTCTCACACTTAGGGATTCACAACTTTTAAATAGGTTTCAGGAGGGTAATGGGTTTGCAACACGGTAAAGACATTGTATGCTGTAATTACAACAGGATGCACCATAGCAGAAAGGAAAGGCGACTTTGGCTTTGCGATCCTTACTTACCTTGAGGAACAATTAAGGAAGGCTGTTCTTTGCTGTTTTTCTTTGTTAGACAAGGTCGATGGCATTCCCCACCCCCCTGGAAAAATGGCGGAAGTACTCACTGTATAACATAGCTCCTGTGCATCTCTGTTGCAATGGAATTCAACCCCAGTCTAATCACCTCAGAAATCCCTACCCAGCACCCTTCCCCTGGCCCGGGAAAGCAGAATGGCGCCTTTGAAAGATACTTGTTTACAGTGAAGTTACTAGAGTTCTTCCTTCACCTGCTCTAACTATATTGCCTGAGAGCTGCCCGGGGCTGTTTGCTCTGGCGCGGCTGCGAACCATTCCCACCGCAGAACGCCCTCCCGCAAGGGCGAGGACCGTAGTTCCCTCTTCAGGCCACTCTACGGAAGGTACAAACGACGCCAGAATTTCTACTGGGGGCTGGAGCAGCGAGAGGAGCAAGTCTCCCCGCGACCCCTGCCGCAACTGGTTTCCTCGCACGCTCCGGCTCGGCAGGAGCCGTCAGCGCCCTTCAGCGCCGGCCTCTCGCTGCGCCGAGCGCGCTCTCCGTGGTGCTGAAAGCCAGCCGCGGCTCGACCGGGCGAACCAGCCTCCGAGGGGTCTGTTCCCGCGCTACAGCAGCAGCAGCAGCACCTCGCCAAGCAGCCGGCTCCCAGCAACTGGTGATTCGTTTTCGCTGTGCTCGGGCTCGGGTGATGAACCCCCCCCCCCCCCGCCCTTCCCCCGGCCAGACCCAAGCCGTGTGCTCCTAAAGACCGACAGCGCCCTCGGGTTCTTGCCCTCCGCTTGACCCAGCGGTGGCTGCCAGACGTGAAACCAGCCCAGCCTCCTGCCCCTTGCAGGGCTTGCGCCTACAGCAGCAGCCACACGGAAGCAGTCTGCCCCTCTCTGGGGCAGGGCTGGGGCGGGGGGAAGGAAGGGAGAGGAGGGCTAATCTTGGCGTGGGATACCGGTTAAGCGTCTAAAGATGAGGGCATGGGAGGAAACCTCCAGGAAGGGGTCCCACCAGAGGCTCTCTGGGGTGGAAGTGAAATCCCGCCCTGGAAAAACAGCGGCAGCTGCTGCTTCGGACTCACCCGATCAGGCGGCACCACGGGCGCAGAAACTTGCGCCCCGCGCTCCGGCTAGTGCTCAGATCAGCCCCTCTCCTGCAAATCTGCCAGGAGCAAGTTTGAAGACCCGCCCGGGCCAGCAGACGCTTGGCACAGGGACACTCACCCCCCTCCCCATGCAGTGGGGGGGCGAGGGGGGTGATGCCTCCGGCAGACCTGGCAGCAGCTGCCCGCGCCCGGCGGAGCTTACCTGAGCCTCCCCGCAGCCGTCTGAGCAAGTGCAGCCTGGCTAGCTGCAGATCTCTCTCGCGGCTCCCATCTCCGCTCTGCGCCGCTCCGGCCTCTCGCACCGCGTATCCCCCTGTCTCCTGCCCGCCTCCAGCCCGCGCCTGCGCACTCAGCAGCTGCTCCCGGGCGCTGCGGCGTGGGCGTGGGCAGCCAGCTCGGAGGCAGCCGGGCTGCTCCTTCCCGCCTCTCACCCGCTCCCACGGCTGTTGTCCCATAGGCGCGGCAGCAGCTGGTGACTTGGGGCACTGGTGTTATTGTCATTGCCTTTCCCATTGTTCCTAGGAAGCGGGCAAAGCGCCCTCCCTATGCATTAGTGTCACTAAAGCGGAGCGAGCTCTCCTCCCCCCCCCTCCCCCCCAGTGGGACGTGAACAAGATCTCTAGTCTCAGAGGGGTCGTCTTCTTAGTCTGTAACTTTAAAAACAAGGAGCGGTCCTGTAACCCCTTAGGGTGCATCTACACAGCAGCGTTATTTCGGAGTAACGGCTGTTATTCCAAAATAACAATGCAAGCATCTACGCGGCAATTTCATTATTTCAAAATAAATTGGAAATAACAGATGGCTTATTCTGACTTCTGTAAACCTCATTCCACAAGGAATAACATTTTTTTTTCCAAAATAGCGATTCGAAATAGCTGTAGTGTGGATGCTCCACTGCTACTATTTCAAAATAGCTGCTCCCCGGGGCCATTCAAAGTAATTTCGGTGCTTTCTGGGGCTCTTCACCGAGGTAGCACATCCACATTAGGGAAGCCTGCCTCCGACTAATTTTGAGGCTTCCCTGTAGTGTAGCCATGCTATTTTGAAATGAGCTATTCCTGAGCATTTCTTCCAGAATAGCTTATTTTGAAATAAGTGTGCAGTGTAGACTTAGAGACTAACAAAAATAGGGTATGTCTACACTACAAAGTTAATTCGAACTAACAGCTGTTAGTTCGAATTAACTTTCATAGGCGCTACACACGCAAACCGCTAGTTCGAACTTAATTCGAACTAGCGGAGCACTTAATTCGAACTAGGTAAACCTCATTCTACGAGGACTAATGCCTAGTTCGAATTAAGTAGTTCGAATTAAGGGCTGTGTAGCCACTTCATTCGAACTAGTGGGAGGCTAGCCCTTCCCAGGTTGCCCTGGTGGCCACTCTGGGCCAAGCCATGGAAACTCGTCTGCCCCCCTCCCAGCCCCGGAGCCCTTAAAGGGCCACGGTCTGGCTACGGTGCCCATGCCAGGTGCAAGCCTGCTACCACCCAGCCAGCAGACCCTGCACCTGGCACAGCACCAGCCAGCCACCCGCTGCCACCCAGCCCTCCCCCTCTTCCCAGGACCAGGCTGGCGGCTCCCAGGAGCCTGCCCAGGGTCGCAAGAGGCAGATGCCCGCCTGGTCTAGTGCGGAGATCGTGGACCTCATCGAGGTTTGGGGGGAGACCTCCAACGTCCACAATCTCTGCACTAGGCACAGGAAAGTGGCCGTCTAGGGCAGGATAGCTGCCAGCCTGGCCACCAAAGGCCACATGCGAACCCAGGAGCAGGGTTGCATGAAAATCAAGTTGGTCCAGTGAGACCCCCGACCCTGAGCTTAGAACATAAGAACGGCCGTACTGTGTCAGACCAAAGGTCCATCTCGCCCAGTAGCCTGTCTGCCAACAGCGGC
Source organism: Pelochelys cantorii (assembly GCA_032595735.1). Lineage (NCBI taxonomy): Eukaryota > Metazoa > Chordata > Testudines > Trionychidae > Pelochelys > Pelochelys cantorii. The sequence continues at coordinate 104,068,278 of CM064327.1, forward strand.
CAACACCAGGTACCCCGGAGGGGATGGACCAAAGACAACGACCAAGCCATTTGTCTCGTGCCATCCATCTCCAGCCTTCCACAAACAGAGGCCAGGGACACCATTCCTACCCCCTGGCTAATAGCACTCCATGGACCCAACCTCCATGAATTTATCTAACTTCTCTTTAAACTCTGTTCTAGTTCTCACTTTCACAGCCTCCTGTGGCAAGGAGTTCCACAGGTTGACTATTTGCTTTGTGAAGAAGAACTTTCTTTTATTAGTTTGAAGCCTGCTACCCATTCATTTCATTTGGTGTCCTCTAGTCCTTCTATTATGGGAACTAATGAAGAACTTTTCTTTATGCACCCTCTCCACACTACTCATGATTTTATAGACCTCTATCATATCCCCCCTCAGTCTCCTTTTTTCTAAGCTGAAAAGTCCCAGTCTCTTTAGCCTCTCTTCATTTGGGACCAGTTCCAAACCCCTAATCATTTTAGTTGCCCTTTTCTGAACCCTTTCCAAGGCCAAAATATCTTTTTTGAGGTGAGGAGACCCCATCTCTACACAATACTGAAGATATGGCATACCATAGTTTTAGACTTCCCCTCCTCCTTCTTCCCCTGGCTTCCCCCTTCCAGCTCCCTCCTCCCAGGTTTCCACCTCCCCTCTCCCATCCTCTCTCTTCCCCTCTCCCACCTCCTTTTCCCAGTCTCCCCAGAGGTTAATCCCCCCCCCCCACCCTAAGTTTTGTTAAATTAAGAGAGTTTCCATTTTTGAACACACGTGTCCTTTATTTTTTACATCAGGAAGGGGGGCTAGGGAAGGGTAAGTGGAAGGAGGTGAGGGAGGAATGGGGCACGAGCCCCCGATGGGGAGGACTGGGGTGGCTCTGCAGGCTCCTCGGGGTGGAAGGTCTCCTGCAGGGCCTCCTGGATCCTGACAGCCCCCCGATTGACCCCCCCCGGATGGCAGCCTGCGGCAAGTGCAGCCGGGCTGATGGCCGAGTGCTGTGATGTGCCGAGGGTGGGCACTCAGGGCACTCCAAGACAGGACTGCTTTGCTGTCCCTCATCGAGGTAGACAAGCAAGCGGGGAACCCTGAGAACTGTCTGTCCGGGGTAGGGGTCGGGTCCCTTTAAGCACAGCCCTCGGCTAGCCTGAGGCAGCAGCTCCACGCTCTAAGTCCTAAGCTGATGCCCTGCCGGCACTGGTTCCGGCCAGCCTTAACTTCGGTTCAGGATCCACTCAATGTGGACATGTTAGTTCGAATTAGCAAAACCCTAATTCGAACTAGTTTTTAAGTCTAGATGCGCTAATTCGAATTAGCTTAGTTCGAATTAACTAATTCGAACTAAGTTAGTTCGAATTAGTGCTGTAGTGTAGACATACCCATATATATGTAGTATCAGGAGTAAAACCCAAGATCATCTCTTCTGAGGAAGTGGGTTTTGCCCACGAAAGCTCATGATACTATCTATATATTTTTATTAGTCTCTAAGGTGCTACAAGACTACTCTTTTTTAGAAGATATCTAGCTACAGCTAGGGCCCTTAAGGAGCCTCACAGGTCTGCAGGAGAGGGGTCAAGCCTGCATTCTTGCAGCTGGGAGCCCTCTCCCACAAACTCTGTCACTTAGCATCCCATGTCTCCAGCCAGAAGCTCCATGAGAAATGCAAGATCAAGGCCTGCTGGGCTGAGAATCAGCAGAGCTGGGTTCCAGTGCCAGCTCTGTTCCAACTCACTGTGTGACCTCGGTCCAGACACTTCACTTCTTCTTCGAGTGATTGTTCATGTCCATTCCATGTAGGTGTGCATACACAATGTACATGCGTCATCAGAGATTTTTCCCTCAGCAGTACCCATCGGGCTAGCAGGGAGCCCCCTGGATATATACCCTTGCTGGCCCTCTGCCCTCTCAGTTCCTTCTTACCGCAGTGATGGTCGCTGGAATGTTTGCTACCCGTTGTCAGTTAATTATCTGTTAAGAGTTGTAAATTGAGTTAGAGTAGTATCTGTGTTTGTTTGCTGCTGCGGCGTGCTGTGTGCCCAAGGCGGGGCATGCCCAGACTGCAAGGATTTAAACCTTGCAAAAAGTACCACCAGCCCATGCCCTGCGGTGATCCACATTCATCCTGCCTGAAGTGCCTGGGAGAGGCTCACCTTTCAGAGGCCTGCAAGATTTGCAAAACTTTCAAGCCCCACACAAAGCAGGAGAGAGAATTGCGACTCAAGACCATTCTTATGGAGGCAGCCCTAAGACTGGCACCGGCGTCGGACCTGGTACCAGCTTCTCAGAGCTCACTGGCATTGGTGTGGGAGGCTTCAGCACGCTCTTGCGCCTCCCCGGCACTTCACAGGCCTCAGCACCGGTCGCAGTCCCCGGTGCCGCAGAAGAAGAAGATGCCTAACAGAGGTAGATCTCCTCCGAGGTGCGTGCCTTCCGTGTGCCCTTCAGTGGGGCATGTGGCACCATCAAGCTCTGAACCCCGACCATCTTGGTCGGGTGGATGTTTAGCTCCACACCGAGAGCCCAGCCCACTGGGGGACTTCCCAGAACCCTCCACTCCGGAGGCCTTCGAGGTGGCCAGGGACTTGATTGAGTTGTCCCTCTCGCCTCCCCCGACACCGACCCCCCCACTAGAGGTCATGGGAATGACCGACACCAACCGACATCAAGGGCATCCGACAACGTAGTCAAGGACGCCAGAAACACCACTCAGTGCAGCCCACAACTCTGGCACCGATCTCCGCACTGACCGTGGCAACAACGACTGACTTGACCCCGGTACTGGATATGGCACGGGACACAGCACCGGACCCAGCACTGATATGGTACCATCGTGTGGTATCATCCACGGCACCCAGCTCCATGGCTCCTATCTCCGCCCAGAGCTTACCAGCCCCGGGCCCGGCTATGTATCCCCTACCTCCCTGGCACCACGGCAAACCTGAGTCAATGGCCAGACACGCTCCGGCGTCGGCAACCTCGGCAGAACCCCGGTTGGCCCCGCCCTGGTTGGCTTTGGAGTACTCGACCAACTCAGAGGCAGAGTCAACTTGGTCATCAACAGGCTCCAGATCCCGCTCTCGGCACCAGTCCCACTTGTGGCACCGATCACGGCACTGCAACTCCTCTGCTTACCACCATTAGCAGCACTGGGCGCAGCCGGTTCCGGTGCTGATGATGCAACAAACATGGCTCCCGCAACCTTCGGGTCAGTGGCCATTCTGGACCCCCTGGTCCTACCACCAGAGCCAGGGTGTGGATCCTTCGAGGGCAGGGTCAGTCATCTCAGGGCCTCAGGCCCCCCCATTGGTGACTCTCCTGGTTCGATCTCTGATGCCGGTGCAGTCGCTACCTCTCGGTCAGGCATCTCCAAGACCATCGGGGTGTGGGGCTCCACCAAGCCAGCCACCACCACCTGGGTCTTCGCAACCCCCCTCGCAAATGGTGGCTCCCACAGAGGTGGCCCAAAAGGGGTCATCGTCATCCTCCCCGGACGAGGTCTTAGGGGACACCCTTCCATCCATGCCCTCTATGGACAGTAGGGCCCACCAAGACCTCCTTCGCCAACTGGCACAGAGCCTGGGGGTCCAAGCCGAGAAGGTGCGCGAGGATTCCGACCCCACGGTTGATATCCTCCAGTTCGACGCCCTCACCAGAGTGGCCCCACCGATTAATAAAACGGTGACTAATCTCCAACGCCCTCTGGCAAACTCTGGCCTCCATACCACCAACAGACAAAAGGGCCGAAAGGTGATATTTCGTGCCAATATTTTGAGTACCTGTTCTCCCACCCGCCCCCAGGATTGCTGGTGGTACAGGTGGTCAACCAGAGGCAGAGACAGGGGCAACCGCTGCCACCCCCAAGAACAGGGAGGCCAAAAAGACAAACCTTTTGGGCAGGAAGGCCTATGCGTCCGGGGGCATCCAGCTCTGTATTGCCAACCAGCAGGTCCTGCTGTCACAGTACACGTACAACATTTGGGTCTCCATGGACAAGTTCACAGACCTGGTCCCAAGAGACTCCTGTCCGGAGTTAAGGGCCCTCCACAAGGTGGGAAGCGCGATCTCCAGAGCAGCACTCCAGGCAGCCCTTGATGCGGCCGACGCTGCTGTCCACGCCACGGCCATGGGAGTAGTCCTGCGCCACAGCTTCTGGCTACAGGGGTCCAGGGTGCCCCTGGAGCTCCAAAATACCATCCAGGACCTTCCTTCGAGGGCTGCCCCCTGTTCTCTGAACACATGGACCAATGCCTCCACGGCCTCAAGGACACCCATGCCACACTGAAGTCCTTGGGCATGCACACACCAGCCACCGAGAGGCACTCATTCTCGGGCAGGAACACCCTCAGACCACCCCAACAGGCCCTGTGTCCTGACTTCTCCTGCCACAGGAGCAGGAATGGCAACTGGAGGAATGGTAGACGCTGGCCCTGACCTTCTCAGGACCAGGGCCAGGGGCTACCTAACAAACCCTCTGGCCCTTGCCAAGGATTTTGATGGGATGCACAAGAGCAACATACCAGTCTTCCCACTTACCTTCCGGGACCATTTATTCCCTTTTCACCAGGCCTGGTGCTCCATTACATTGGACCAGTAGGTCTGGAAATAGTGGAAGGGGGATATGCCATCCGATTCCATTCGGCCCCTCTTTTGCACCCCCCCAAGCCCCTCCTCCTACAGGAGGAGGTACTCCACCTTCTCACTCTGGGAGCCATAGAGCCGGTTCCCTCCGAATTTTTGGGCAGGGGTTTCTACTCCCAGTATTTCCTGGTCCCAAAAGCCAAGGGAGGCTTCTACCCCATACTGGACCTCAGAGACCTCAACTCCTTTATTATCAAAGCCAAATTTAAGACGGTAACCTTGGCATCTATAATCCCTTCATTAGCCCCCGGAAACTGGTACGCTGCCTTTGATCTGAAAGATGCCTACTTCCACATTTCCATTGCTCCTCACCACTGGAGGTTCCTCCGTTTTACGCTGGGCAGGGACCACTACCAATTCATGGCTGTTCCCTTTGATATTTCTACGGCCCCTCGAGTCTTTACCAAATGTATGGCAGTTGTGGCCGCCGCTCTAAGGAGAAAGGGCATCCAGATGTTCCCCCATCTAGACGACTGGCTCCTGAGAGGACGGTCTGAGAACCAGGTGTGGGCCCACATTACCGCGGCCCAGAACCTCTTCAGGGAGCTAGGCCTACTCCTAAATGTGGACAAATCAACTCTAATTCTGACCCCGATAATAGAGTTCGTAGGTGCCAACTTGGACTCGACATCGGCAAAGGCCTCCCTCCCCAAGACTCGCTTTCTGGCGATAGAGTCCGCCATCTGGGGACTGCAAAACTTTCCGGTGACCACAGCCAGGGCCTGTATGCATCTGCTAGGTCTAATGGCCACGTGCACGTACGCTGTGCAACACGCCAGACTTTGCATGCGCCCACTGCAAATGTGGCTGGTGCGAATCCACAACCCGGTTTTCTACCCATGGGACAGGGTAGCGACGGTTCCCGATACTGTCCTCCACTCGCTGAACTGGTGGACTCATCAGGAGGAGGTCTGTGCAGGAGTCTCCTTCTCCAGACCTGTACCACCCATCCGACTTGTGACAGACGCATCGGATACTGGTTGGGGAGTGCACCTGAGGAACATGCGGATGCAAGGTATGTGGTCCAGGGATGACCTCTCCCTGCACATCAATGTCAGGGAACTCTGAGCAGTCCGACTGGCCTGTGTGGCTTTTCTTCCCCACCTCAAGGGCAGGTCAGTCCTTATCTTATCAGACAACATGACGGCGGTGTTGTATATAAACAGACAGGGCAGGGCTCACTCTCCCCACCTGTGTCAGGAGGTGATCGGCCTGTGGGACCTCTGCATTGGGGTGGATATCCACCCAATGGCCTCTTATCTCCTGGGGTCCCAGAATGTCCTAGCAGACAGGTTAAGCAGGGCCTTTTCTGGCCATGAGTAGTCCCTCAGGAAGGAAGTGGCCCGCTCCATCTTCCAAGAGTGGGGGTTTCCCCAACTAGACCGGTTCGCTACCAGGCAGAACAAGAAGTGTGCAAGGTTCTGCTCCCTCATGGGATTGGGAAGGGGCTCTCTAGGAGACGCACTTCTGCACCCTTGGCCCAGGGGCTTACCGTACACCTTCCCACTGTTCCCACTAGTTCACAGGGTCTTCCTGCAAGTACAGGAGTTCAAGGTGTCTGTAATTCTCATCGCCCCAGCATGGCCCAGACAGCATTGGTTCTCAGCCCTTCTCAGCCTGTCATGCGAGAGGCCCATACACCTTCCATTGCTCCCAGACCTGATCACCCAGACTCCAGCAGGCTTCGCCACCCGGACCTGCACGCCCTGCACCTGATGGCGTGGAAGCTCCGTGGCTGACAGCAGCGGAACTCCAGTGTTCGGCTCGGGTTCAGGAAGTTCTGTTAGGCAGTAGGAAACCTTCCACTAGGGCTACATACCTGGCCAAGTGGAAGCGGTTCTACATCTGGGCTTCCCACAAAGGGGTTTCCCCGAGGGAGGCCCCAATTCCCCTGATCCTGGACTACCTCTTAGATCTCAGGCTTCAGGGACTCTCCTCTTCCTCAATTAAGGTCCATTTGACATCCATCTCTGCCTTCCACCCAGGAGACAGGGGAAAGACTCTGTTTGCTGATCCAATGGTAAACAGGTTCCTGAAGGGGCTAGATAGACTTTACTCACATGTACGACAGCCCGTCCCTCAATCTGGTCCTTTCCAAATTCATGGGACCCCTGTTTGAACCCCTGGCAATGTGTTCCCTAATACACCTGTCCTACAAGGTATCCCTCCTGGTAGCGATCAGATCAGCTAGGTGGGTGTCTGAACTGAGAGTGCTCACTTCAGATCCCCCCATATGGTTTTCTTTAAGGATAAAGTCAGACTACGACCCCACCCTGCCTTCTTGCCTAAGGTGGTGTTGTCTTTTCAAGTGTCCCAGGACATATTCCTACCAGTGTTTTACCCCAAACCTCACGCATCCGGGAAAGAGCAGGCACTGCACACTATAGACGTCAGGAGGGCCTTAGCCTTTTATTTAGACAGGACAAAACCCTTCCACAAATCACCACAACTTTTTGTGGCCATTGCGGAACGCTCAAGAGGACAGCCAGTCTCCACACAAAGGTTATCCTCATGGATCACTGCATGCATCAGAGAGTGCTATGCTCTAGCAGGGGTCCCAGCCCCACCTCTCACAGTGCACTCTACGAGGGCAATGGCTTCCTCCACAGCCTTCGCAGTGCAGGTCCTGATCCTGGACATCTTCAGGGCCGCCACTTGGTCCTCCATCCACACCTTCGCCAACCACTATGTGCTGTCACATCAGGCCAGAGAGGATGCCGCTCTGGGCAGGGCGGTCCTCCATTCCGTGGAAGGTTAAAACTCTGACCCCTCCTTCTCAGGTTCTGCTTTGGAGTCACCTACATGGAATACACATGAGCAATCCCTCAAAGAAGAAAGAACGGTTACGTACCTCGTAACTGTTGTTCTTTGAGATGTGTTGCTCATGTCCATTCCAAATCCCACCCGCCTCCCCTTCTTCGGAGTATTCTGGCAAGAAGGAACTGAGAGGGTGGGGATCCAGCAGTGGTATATATTGGCCGGTATACCGGCACCACTCCAGGGGGCTCCCTGCTGGCCCAACGGGTACTGCTGAGGGAAAAATCTCTGATGACGCGTGCACGCTGCGCGCACACACCTACATGGAATGGACATGAGCAACACATCTCGAAGAACAACAGTTATGAGTAAGTAAGTAACCGTTCTTTCTGTGAACCGAAAGTTTCAGAGGGGTAGCCATGTTAGTCTGTAACTGAAAAACGTAAAAAAGTTTCTAAGGTGCTGAAAGACTGTTTGTTGTTTTTTAAAGTTTATTCTGTGAACCAGTTTCATTTTCTTCGTCCGCTTGTATTCTTAGATTGTAAAATAAATCTCCAGGGCCAGGAGTAGTTCTTACTATCCTATAGTTTATAGCCTGCCTACAACACTGGGTTCCCTGTGGGGCTCACTGCTGCGCTGCAGGCAAATACATTTTGTATGTGCACCAAGGTATGTGTGAATGTGCATCACCAGGAGAAACAAAAAGCTTAGCTGTGGGTGCTCTGCTAATCAGCAGGGCTGCATTTGATTTCCTCCTGAGCAGCTGCTCAAGCACACATCTTAGAGGGAACACTGGGCAGTATTGAAAGTCAGAAATAAAAGACTCCAACTAATGGAGGAGCCATCCTGAAATAACACTCTTACAGATAGGGAGAAAAGGAAGGAGGTTGTGAAAATATATGGGAAGCTTTGCACCTGTGAACCACAAGCTATTTGGATTAAGAAAGAAATGGATTCTCTGACAGCAAAAGGATTTCAGGAGAGGAAATCTGGAGTGATTGGGTAATCTAGTGAAAGAGCTGTTAGACAGGGAGCATTAAAACCACTGGTAGCTGGGGATTTTTAAAATATGCCATAATTAAGATACAACAAATCTGGGGGAAAATGAGAATGTAAAGAAAAAGAACAGACAGTATAGTATCACAGAAAACTGCTAAAGGAGCTGAGATTTAAACACCCCCCCCCCCACACACTGAAACAGGAGAAGGATGCAGGGGAGTAATCAACCAAACAAAAATGCACAGCACGAGCCATGTCTAGTAGGAAAAAATATAAGGGCACAGAAACAAAATGAATTAATTCTAGCCACAGGGGAAGCAGGAAGGTTTTATAAATATTTAAGCACTTTTAATAAATGAGGAATAAGATGAAATTAATGATGCGTTTAAAATAGCTGGGACACCAAACTCCTTTTCTTTAAATATGTCTTAGAAAAGAAAGAGAAAAGAAGTTTAGAAATAAGGAAGTCTTTGTTAAAATAGCTATTGACAAAGTTTGAGTAAGGGAATGAACTTGGGGTATTCGAATGCATGAAAATTAGCTGGCCTGGATGGCATGAGTTGTAAATTAGTGTGATGTCTTTCATGGTTACATTAGCTACATGTAGAACAAGGTACTACTCAGTGTTAATAACGCAATCACAATCTGACTTAAAGAGAATTATGTAGTGAATTTCCTGCACTATTAACAAGTATTTGTGAAAAATCATGGGGAGCTAGGAAAGTGGCAAATAGGAAAAAAGCAAAAAAGCGTACTAATCTTCAAAATGAGTGAAGAAGAGATTTCCTGGTCATTTGTCCTGTAAATCTAACATCTGACTTTCATTCACTGCCAACCTTTCTGGACACAGAAATGAATGTTGTTCTGTTCCATTCCCAACCTTATGAGTCATCTAGTCCTCTATAAATAAATACTTGTGCTACTTTCACAAAGTAAGTTATTTCTGCTCATTTATTTTATTGACAAAAGGGAATAAATAGAAGAAAATATGCAGTACCTGTGAGTATATAGCAACAATCACAATGGTACTATATAAATACATGGCAAGCCCACACTTTGAATCCTTCATGCAGTTCTGGTCATCCCACCTTAAAAAAGATATATTAGAAATAGAAAATAAATGGAAAATGAAGAAGGGCAACAATAAATGATTAAGGGTATAGAACAACTTCAATATGAGGAGAGATTAAAAAGATGGGGATTATTCAATTTGGAAGAGAGACAACTAAGAGGGGTTATGGCAGAATTCTATAAAATCTTAAATGGTGTATATAAAGTGAAATAAGAATCTTAAATGCCCCTTCAGATAACATAAGAATTAGGGATCATCTAATGAAATTAATAGGTAGTAGGTTTAAAACAAACTAACGGAAATACTTCTTCACACAATGCACAGTCAACTTGTGGAACTCATTGTGGGGGGATGTTGTGAAGACCAAAACTATACATGGATGCAGAAAAGCATTAGATAAATTCATGGATGATAGGTCCATCATATGGCTATTAACCAAGATAGTCAGGGATACAATTCCATGCTCTGAGTGTCCCTAAACCTCTGACAGCTAGATATGAGACTGAGTGATACGGGATGAATCTCTTGAAGATTGCCCTATTCTGTTCATTCACTTTAAAGCATCTGACACTGGCCATGGTTTGGAAGACTAGATATTGGGCTAGCTGGACCATTGGGCTGACCTGCTATGGCTATTCTCATGAAACTAGTGGTACTATTTTGTTTTCTGACACATGAATAACACTCAGTGAACCAAGACAGCTATTGGTGTGGTATCAAATGGGACAATTATGTATGAACATAAAATCAACAATTATTATTAAGCCTAGGTATATAGAACCAATTTCTGCTCTCAGTAACACAAGTGTAATTCAGAAGTAACTCTACTAAAGTCCACATACCTTTACTGTTTACAAAGAGAAGTCAGTGGGGCACAACTCACGTAAAACTCACGTGTAAAGCTCACGTAAGCTGAGAACCAAATCCATGGTCTGACTCATGATGTGATTTGGGGAAGCTGCTTGCTATACAAAATGTTTTATAACACCAAACCTTTTCTAGCTTCAGCTTTAGGTGAACATTGAGGTTTAGGCCTTTCACACTGGGGATTTCAACCATCAGTAATCTAACTGAACAGGCAAAAAAATGCAGCTATAATCAGGCTATAGTTATCTTCACTGCAATTTACCTTTGCTTTCAATGGAGTAATCTGCACTTCATAACTTTTTTTGCCTGTCTGATTTGCCCTGGTCACCAATGTTTGTACTGGGGCAAATCCCCAGTGCAGCCAAGGCTTTAGAAATCTGTAGGCAGTGTGTTTCCCACAGCAGCTGTTGCTAGATTCTCTGGCATTTGCTGTTTTAGCTTTCACAAGCCTGTCTCTAATATTGTGAGGCAAAGGGATTGCAATTGCTGCCTATTTAACTTCTGTGAATCTTTATTCCTTCCTGCGTTGAAATGCAGCATCATGAGGCCGTGAAAACATTTTTCTCCTCTAAGCAAGAGGCCGCTATTGTTATGAGATTCATGTACACTGAGTTGCAGATGTCTGTCAGTATTTGCTGCTTAATGGCAATGGCAAGCTTCCAATGACCATTATCCCATTTTAGTGGGCACACGAGGGCTGAGCAGTTCTGCCATAATAATATTTTTGGCATGGATGTTTCATTTTCCGATGAGCCTTGCTTTCTAGGTGAAGGTGAATGGAGAAATATATTCGGCCCATAAGAGCCCAGCTTTCTGAAAAATTCTAGCATGTTTTTAGAGGCTTCTCTTGAAAACGAAAAGTAAACTGCAATGCTTTAAGTTCTCCAGTACCTTTCAGAATATGAGCAAGTCTGACACTGCAGTATCTTGGTGTAGGTTCAGCTCCCTTTGTGCATCTGTGTAGGATCCTGAGCACTCTCTGAGCTCTGAATCATTCCATCTCCATCTCCCCTGCAATGTTCCCTCTAATTTTTTTCATCCATGTGCAGAATACATTTTGTGATATGCACCATGGCATGTGCAGATGTGTACCACCAATAGCAACACACGCTGCTGGCTGTGGGAGGCCATGGGCACCTATAGTGGAAATGCAGAAGACGATTGTGAGGTCGAGGAAATTAGGTGGTGTACCACAATCATTCCTTTTATGCCTGCATCTCCTGTCAGGCCTGGATGCTCTAGGCCAGCGGTTCCCAACCTTTTCCAGATGGGGACCCATTCAGGCAGACTTGGTGACCCAAGGCAATTCAAAAACGGGGGGAGGAGGGAGGGCAGAGCCACCTGGAGAGACACTTGGCAACCCTTTTGAAATGTAATGGTGACCCATATTTGGGTCCCGACCCATAGGTTGGGAAACCCTGCCTAGGCAGCCATTTGTGCTTTTTGCTTCTTATTATTCTTTTGTTATTCTCAAAGAGTTAGCTGTTTGCTCAAGATGGTACAGTGTAGGAATGCACTGTTGACTTTCAACAAGTTCTGGGACAAGTCCCAAGGCCAGCTACCTGGCATGGGAGTGCAGGAGCGCTTGGGAAGATTACATAGCTATCTATGCTGAATGTTTCCCACCTGATAATGCTAATTAGTTGGCCTGGGAAAATATGCAAAGTATCAACAAGCTAATTATTGGATCTGGGAAAATATGCAATGTATCAATGATCTTGTTAGGTTCTCAAAACAACAGGTGTGATTACTGTAGATCCAACACTATATAAAGGCCAGGAATATTCCTAACATTAGAACTTTGGCATAGACTGAAGCTGCAGAAGGTGCTATGTACTGGCCACTGTCCTGCTTCAGGGAGTTCCCAGCAGCAGAAGGGATGTAGGCATTGCATTTTATTCTGAAGTTTGCTTAGGCTTAATGAGTATTGTATTTTTTTCTAAGCGTTGCTTTATTGTATTTTACTCTGATATTAAGCATTGTATTTTACCTTAATATTTGCTTAGTAAAATCTTTTAGCCTTCACCCAATTTGTGTGCTTATTGCCTCTGAATCCCTTAAGGGAAGAACCATTGCCAATAGCAATCCCACAGCACTTTGCTTATCAGCTGGGTGGCATTGAAATCTCTCCTGAGAAGCATCCCACGAACTTAGCTTACAGAGGAAACTGCTCCTACTGAAACTGAAAGGTTTCCCCATTCAAGCAGAGGTCAAGCAGCAGAAATTGCTCAGAACTGGTGGGCAGTTACAGACAGAGCTTCTCCCCATCCCCTGCCACCAGAAATGAAAGCTTTATCCTCCCTCAAAGTGGGGAGTTATTTAGACCCAGTGGAGATAGTATGGCTATGCCAGAGACCTCTATCTCTACAGTTCCACTTACTGGAACTGAGAATTCCAAGGAGGGGAGAAATATTGGACATGGGAGTGAACTAGGCCTTTAAGTACCTATCAGCACAGATTGAGAGTAGAGGGAAAAGGTGTATTCAGTTGTGATCAGGGTATTTTTCTTTGTTTTGGTTGGTTAAACTTCTGTCTATGAATCTATGCTTCCCTCCCCCGCTCACCATTTAAATTACAGCCCAAAGAACTTGTTTTTTATCTGTTCTTTTCTTAGTTGCTCTGTAACACCTAGCAACCAAGTATATCTGTTTGTTTTGTTAATAAAATCACCTTTTTTTAAGGCGATGATTTGATTCTTGTGTCCTGGAAGGTAACAGGAGGTCTGTGTATGTCTGCATAGTCTTGGAGGTCAGCTATCAGAGATACAGTTTGTTTTTTGCTTTATTTTTCAAGCTCTCTTGGGGCAAAAGAGCTTGGGGGTACCCCTGGGGAAGGAGTTCAAGTGTTCTTCACTGTGTTTTTTGGGGTTTAAATCACTTGATGATGGCAGCTTTTTTTCCCCTCAGAGATAGTGCATCTGTGACTCTGGGGAGTTTTTGTAAACTGAGCCTGTAGAGGCAAGGTATTTAAGGTCTCTTGTGGGCCACCATCTTCCATACTCAGAGTGCCAGGGTGGGGAATACCTCTGATGTTGTTATATTAAATAACACTGTAACTTGATCTGGTTACCATGCTGAGAGATACTCTACACTCCAAGAGCATGTGGTCAGCTGGAGTAGAGCATGGCCCATTTCAGTTGGCTTTCTTGAGACTGTCACATACTGGTGAGACTTGTGTGAGCCCTAAACAATGGCACCTTAGCCAGATTCTCAGATCAGTGTGGTATTTTTGGCATTCACTCCAGTACCATTCATGCATTCCTCTCTGTAAGACTTTATAGCCACTTGTTGCTCCATTCATTTTTATAATCTGGTTATAGAACATGCTGGGACTGCATGTGCTTATACTAGCTTTATTTGTTCCAGCTTCCTAGCTGACATGTGTTTGTGATGGATTAATACATGTCTGCATGTCTCTCTAGCAAACTCCATTTTGTTTTGTGAAGGGAATTTTGATTGCAAATTTGTTCTGTGCCTTCACCTTGGCTATGTACCCTCTACACTGAGCTGAAACATTCAGGTTGTGTGAGGAGACATTCTTGAACTTAGCAGAAGGTTAGCAGTGGAGCGTTGTTAAACCTTGATGACCTATCCTTCAAAGCACTTAGGGTTAGGACAAAGAGCTGGTTACCACTCATGGAAACTATCTTTCCCAGGAGAGCAGGTAATGAAGCAATGGATTGCTTGATGGGGGAATAGGTGGGGGGCGGATCTGATCACCTGAAAGGGACCAGGCTGCAAATGGATTTGAACTAATCTGATCCTATGCAATATTATGTGGCGTAACCAACCTAAGGACTTGATAGAGAAAACTTGCACCGCAGAACTGTTTCATTTCATTACCGAAATAATAGAATCTAGTATAGCGATAAGTTCCTGTGAAAGGAGGAATGTTAGTATCTGAGCTAGACTTGATGCAAATGGGATTTGAGAAAGGAGCTGCAAGAAGTATTTCAGTGATGTGACTGTGCACAGCAGCTGGTGAGTCATGGCCCTTAGGCTTGCTGAATTTAGGTAAAGATAATCAGTCAAACAAAACCTTTATTTTTCTTTCCAGGTCAGCTTCAAGGTGACAATATCTTCAGCCTCTTTTGAGTTATGTGACTCAGCAAGCCCCCCTGCCCCCTCCTACACCCTCCAATAAAGGTTACCATGAGGCCTGCATTTTCAAAAGTACTCAGTTCCCATTTAGGCACCTAATTAAGCCAGATCTTCACAAGTACTCAGCAGCTGCCACTGTAACAGGTGGGATTTTCAAAGGAGCTCATTGCATAACATGTTGCGACCTTTTGAAAATCTGGCCTCTTATTTTGGTACCTAAATGGTAGCTAAGCTCTTGAAAATTTGGTCCCAATCATGAATGCTGAGAGCTAGTCATCAGTGACAATAATCAAAATGTTACATAATGTTGATCAACATTCCAGAAGTCAACATGTTGTTACCTAGCAGCTCTTGATAAACTGGCCATGCTTTATAATATAGTGCAACTATGTTGTGATTATGCTTTTTATACCTACAGTTACCTTTCACTAGAAGGTTACCTCCATGAATGAGTGAAATATAGTGCAAATACAATTTAATGTTAATGAATTCTAAAAAAATACAAATCTTAATTATGAAACCAAAAAGTTAATGCAAAGTAATACACTCTAGTTCTGTCATTATTATCAACATTTATGTTGTGACCCTAACCCTAGGCTAACTAGGCTGGGGTCCCATTATGTTAGGTGCTGTACGGACCTATAGAATGTCAGACCCTGCTTGGAGCAGTGGGTTTTAGTTCAAATTATTGGTATTTAGTGATTAAAAAGCATAGCCATAATGATATTGTAATTGCAGTGTAACTACAGTATAATTGCAGTATCATAACTGACTAATCCTTTAATTACGTATATTCAATAGTACCATTGAATTTCAGTAGCTGAAGTGTGTGCTTGTTCTAAGATGAATTAAAAGAAAACACAAGGAGGAAAGAGTGGAAAAACAAAGTGCATCAGCCCTTGAAACAACAAAGCATAATTATCTCCTAGAGAGCATGGCAAATTACAAACCAAAAGGACAGTGCAGGTAAGAGAAAGGGGACTTTTTTTTTAACTTAACCTGTGTTTGAAAGTCTTGTCAGCAGAAGGAAGCACATGTTAATAGTTCACATGATTTACAGATGTTATGACAAAATAAATGTGTCTCAGGAGTCTGAAACAGATTGATAAGAGAAACAATATTTCTTTTTATTCTGCATTTTGTTCAGCCTTTATCCCCAATGGATTTTCTGAAGGCATTGGACCAGTGGGATTGCACACAGATACAATTAAAGAAAGGAGAATTTAATTGTTTATTTCTGAATTAAAAGAATAACTGAATTTCAATACTGGAATTATCATTGGTAATTAATTTACGCTGTTCAAACACATAGCAATTATATGCTGCATAATTTCATTCATATAGTAACCTGACACAATCCCCTCCCTCAAAAAAACAAAACAAAACAAACAAAAAACCCCACCCTTATACAGTGTGTGGCTTATTAAATGATGAGAGTCCAATTAGACTAACATCCTTCTGACATTGTCTCCAGTTGCTATTTAAAGAATTGCTCACATCTTTGAGAGGCGATCATGGGGATGAATTGGCTGGTATAAATCTTCTGCCTGTGCCTGCAGAGTTTAGAATTTAAAAATTCTCTTTTTGAGGTTTGTCCTTAACCATATTTCAAAGGGTCTGTGTTATAGTCAACATAGCTAAACTCACTGGAAATTCTTTTCTAACATTTTCTTTAAATATTCTTGAAAAAAATTTCAATGATTTCCCATATTGCTCCCAGAAGATGAATTTTCTCTGGCTTAACCTGAATGATATTTTTCATTTACAGTTAAGATGTGCAACACTATAAATTTCTGTGGACTGAGAAATGTAATGGATGTATATACAGCCTTATTAGGGGAATGTGGGCCGTCCTTACCCATACGCAGAATACGTAGCTGTGTAGGGCACCTGAAAATTTGGGGCGCCACTGGGTCTTAATGTCCACCCATCTCTTCTGATCCCTATTCTGTGGTTCAGCTTCCTCCAGAAAGGATCTGGTTAACTTAAAAGTGAAAGCCTGCCAGACCTATTAACAGAACACTGAAGTTGAGAGAGCCATTCAAGTGGTAATAAAGCCCTTGAACAGGCATTTGCCAGCCCCAGATATGTACTGTCAGTTTCTGAATTTCCTGTGTTAGTTGACAGGATCTTAGTTTAAAATTTCCTTTAAATTATTTCATTAGCATCTTGTTGAAGATTATAAAATCACATCACTAAAAAAGTGTCCCCCGCCCCCTCAGCTGCCATTGGGCACAGGAGCACCAGTTTAATAGTACTGCTCAGGGCTTCATAAGTCCTAAGGATGGCCATGAGGCGAATGCTCCCTCAAACCAAGTGGTTTCTTCACCACTTTTCCTTTTCCATTACCTCATCCACTGTATTATGAACCATTTGCTCATCTTATTTATACCAATGTGAATCCAGAGTAACTCTGTTGAAGTCGGTGTGGCAGTGTTCCCTTTAAGCTGAGCACTTGGGTGGTCACCCAGGAGAGATTCAAATGCTGCCCAGTGGATTAACAGAGCACCCACAGCCAGCAGCATGTGTTTCTACTGGTAGTGTAAATATACACACACCTTGGTGTGCATAACAACATTTATTCTGCACATGGATGGAAAAATGTAGAGAGAACTTTGGTAGCAGGATAGCTAATTTTACACCGAGGGAAGTGCAAGAAGAATTGGGATCTGTGTGTCTGTTTTGGATATAGAGAGTAATTCCTTATTCACTGTCATATACCTGTTTAGCAGCACTATCCTAAAGTTCTACTTATGAGTTCTACTTATCTCAGGTTTTCTGAAGCATATGAGAACTGGATTCACAAGGGGGACTTTGGTGCCTAACTGCCCCTTTAGGTGTCTAAGTCCAACATTTAGGCACCACTGGCATTCACAAAACTCAGCCGGTAGGTAACTAAATTCTCCAGGCACCTATGATGGGGTGTATAAACTCCACAGTGGGACAGAAGGGGTTATAGAGCAGCCCTGGAACCAGGTGACTGCACCCTGCTACACATGCAGAAGCAGCTTGAAAGGGAGCCAGGCAGTTCAGAAGGGGAGACTGACCTATTGAGTGAGAGTACCTGAGTAAGGGCATAGAAGCAGTCCTTAATGAAAGGGAGAAGCCTGCAAGCAAGCCTCTACTGGAGGCCCTAGAAGAGGACTCAGGGAGGAGACTCAGGTGAGGGGTAGGTGGGCACTTTGACACTGGGGGCTAAGAGAAGCCTGGGAAGCTGAGTCCTGAGATGGGAACCTGAGGAGACATGGGGCTTACCCGGAAGTGCAGCCTGCCTGAAACCCTGACAGACCTGGGAAGGGGGGAGGTGTTGTGCAGCCTAGGATCTTGCCTCAGTCTGAAGCTGTGGCTAGCCTGCAAGGAGGATGGCTACCAGCTGGGCTGAATGATTGATTGGTTTTTACTGTTTTCTATTGGACTTTAAGTGAAGGACTTGGGGCACGTTCATTTTAATGGTAATGGTGCCTAGGGGTCAGCCCACTCCATCATGTGGCGAGAGGCTTTTAAGAGTTTGGGGCGCTTAATATACCATGACCTTGGGAGACAGGAAACAGTCCAGGGAATACTTCTTGGAGAGGAAATCTTAGTACTGTTTCTTTAAGGGCCTGGGATAAGCACAGGAGCCTCACAGAGATGGTGCAACAAGGTTCTCCTCCCACTCTGGCAGTTGGGATGATCCTTAGGAAGGGGACAAGCCTATGTATGCTACCTCCTCCCTCATAGCAAGGTAGCCATCAGGAGAAGTCTGACTTGCTGAACCCTCAGGGGACTAATGGTGAGGAGGCCAGATGAACAAGAAGCTGACTCTGAAGAAGTGGGTTGTGCCCACGAAAGCTCATGATACCATCTACAGCTATGTCTACGCTTGTGGCTTCTTGAGCAATAATCCGTAGTGCATCCACACTGCCCACCCACTCTTGTGCAAGAAGATGTACAGTACAGTGTGGTAAGAGATGGCTTCTTGAGCAAGAGCTATGCTCTTTTCTTACAAGTGCAAGCTCTCTTGTGCAAGAGCTCTTGCCAAGACAGCTTCCACTTGTAAGAAAAGAGCGTAGCTCTTGAGCAAGAAGCACAAGTGTGGACACTCTCTTGCACAAGAAAGCTAATTTAGGTATAGAGTCTTATTGCTCAAGAATCCCTGCCATGCATCCACACTGCCATGGGCGCTCTTGCGCAAAAGCACATCTCACACATGGCAGTGTGGATGTGTTCTTGTGCAGGACTCCTTGCACAAGAACCCTTGTGCAAGAAGTTCTTGCGCAAAGAGCCACCAGTGTAGACATAGCCTACATGTTTTGTTAGTCTTTACAGTGCTACTAGACTATTTGTTGTGTGTAAAGTTTTTCCTGTTACAGACTAACTCAGCTACCCCTCTGAAGCTTTTAGGCCCTACAGTTAGCCTAATACAAGTTACAACCCCTGCTCCAAGGAGTGGAGGTGGGGCTTGTGCTTTAAGGAAGGAGACAGGGGGGTTGTGTGAAATCCATCCACAGTTCCAGAAAGAGATCTGGGAGAGACTCCTGTCTTAAGGAGGGAGACTAGCAGGACTGTTTGAAATACAGCCCAGCTGCTGCCCTAGAGATTGAGATTGTCTCTCAGGAGCTCTTCAGCAGCTAGCTGGGAAGGAGGTGCAAGCCATGGTGGGAATAGCTGAGACCGTAGAGACCCAGTGAAAATGCTGACAAGTGGAGAGAAGTAGGAGCAGCCCATGGAAGTGGTGAGGGATTAAAGAAGCCACCTAAAACAGAGTCTGTGGGCTGGAACTCAGTGGTGAAGCCTGGGTTCCTCTGTCTTCCCACAGGATCAATCAGGAGGGGCTGTGTTGACCTCAAGAGGGAAAGAGGCCAAGAATAATAAATCCCAGATGGGGGCCAAAGACCAACAGACTTCGAGTTTTCCTGGTTTTGGACTTTTTCTGTTAACTCTGGAAAGGGAGTGAACTGAGAGATGAGCTGGCCAAAGGGGCAGGCCATGCAAGTGGCCTACTGCCCCTATACCAGGATGGGCAATGGGATGCTAGTGGAAGATCCCTACAATGTTGTGTCTGGACACAAGGCGGTATCTGATGTGAGTGCACACCATAACAGAGGTCCAATGGCTGGAAGATGAGGCTGCAGCTAGAGTACACATTTTTAATTAAGGGTGAGAAACTACTAGCACAACTTCGGGGCCCAGTGGATTTGCCACTGCTTGAAGACTATTCACCAGGACTATGTGTATGATCCAAAAAGCAACTTGGGTGCCTCATTGCCAGAGCTAGAAGCCTCAGCTCCTGTACAAGGCACCACTGCAATCTACAAGATTCTCACTTGGCTGTTGCTAACCCCTTGGGGTGCCTACATTTACTCAGTGCTCAACTTTCCAGTGTAAAAACTCCCTCCCTGCTGTTGCCTGCCTCAAGATGGTCTGGTGCCCTTCTCCTGAAGCTGTAGAGCAGTTCACAAATGCAGGCAAGATTGGTGTTCATCTGCCTCAGCCATGTGCTGCAACCTGGTAGATGTGCTCAGAGGCTGCCTACTAGATCAGGTCCCACCTCTCAGGAGAGGGCTCTGACCACTTAGCTATGGGGCTATTAATACATGGAGATATACCTATCTCAGAGCTAGAAGAGACCTTGAGAGGTCATTGAGTCTAGTCCCCTGCCCTCACAGCAGGACCAAGTACCATCCCTGACATTTGCCCCAGATCCCTAAATGGCCCCCTGAAGGATTGAGCTCACAACCCTGGGTTTAGAAAGTCAATGCTCAAACCACTGGGCTATCCCTCCTGGGGGGGCTTTTTCACTCACTCCCATTGGAGCTGTTCCACTCTGGCTAAATAATGAAAGCATTGCTGGAACAGGGGGGCTAGTCACAGGGTTTCCCATTTCCCAGGTGGATGCCCTAATCACTGGCTTGCAGTGCCATTCTCTCTCCCTCTTCTGGCCCAGTGACTCTCAGTCCTGTAGAGCACTAAGCTGGGGGATATAAAACTTCTGTTCAAATCCTTTCTCCCACCCTCCCCCAATCTGAGGTGATCACTCTACCCACTGGGTTCCTTTTTCAGCTGTTTTTCCTGGAGGAAGGCAGGCACCTAGCTCTTTCCTGCAAGAAGTACTGCAGGTGCCCATGTTGCTTGGCTGCAGGTGGCTGGTTCCCGGTTGTGTGTGTCTAGTAGAAACAGCTGCCTCTCTCCAACCTGGACTTAGATGCCTAATTATGAGAGAAGGGAGGAACTTAGCACATGCCCTCTGGTCAACCTCTCCCATTTGCTAGCTTAGATGGCTCCCCACCTAGCATTGTGGCTTTTGTGGATAATGTTCTTAGGCACAGAGGTTCCCTGCAAGTGTGGGGAGAAATAGGCACTGAACTCGGCTTTGTTCACTGCACTGTTTCTGTTGCTGTGATTTATTTTTCTAGGTGCCTAAAAGTTAGGTGCTGTGAGAGGCAACATGGCAGCGTTATAAGTCCTGTTGTGCAGGGACTTGTAAGTCCCACTGTGAATTCCACCCTCTTGCTTTTTTCCTAAAAGATACACTCTGGCTCAGACATGTTGTAGACTTGATGCAGAAGTTACTAGCCGGGGTTCTTGGTCCTGTGTCATGCAGGAGGTTGCACTATTTTATTATAATGGTCCTTCCTGGCCTTAAAATCTGTAACTTTCAAACTATACTATGTGACATCCTGGCTCCATTGAAGTCAATGACAAAGCACCCATTGACTTCAACAGGGCCATGATTTCATCGACTGTTGCAATGGTAACTGCTTTCAACTGAGATGATTGTGTGGCATAAGAGCTGAGTTTGCTTTTGCCTGAAGGCAAATTACTCAAAGGGGCTAAAAATGATCCGGTTAAATGTTCAGCTTTCTGCAAGATTGCTTCAGGGAGGGGGTTTGTTCACTCAGTTGCTTTAACTGTGCTAAGTGAGATTCGTTCAACACCTGATCCTAGCACCCTCAGGCCTGGCACAGAAGCTCTCCTCAATCCATCTGATGCACAGTCCTTGGTACTTTACCAGCTAAACAGCTGCATTGCAAGACCCTAGAGTTTGCTACCATTTTACAGATATAATGACAGTCTCAAAGAATAGTCTTCCCAGAAATCCAAGGAAAGGGGCTTGCATTCAGACACTATTAGCACTAACTTCTCTTGCTTTAACCTTCTCCGTCTTCTCCTGCCACAATCTCTACTCTCTAACACCATGCAGCTCTTCATTACTTTTATTCCCTTTGGGCATTAGATGCTGAGCAATAACCATATTACACTCTATCAATGAACAAAATCCATTACAAAAAGGCAACAAGATTTTTACACCTCTTCACCAATATCTGTATATTGTAACAAATGTATTTGTAAACTAGATGGGAATTCTTTCCTTATCCTACATTTGTTGCATTTTCCTTTTATTTGATGCTGTATACAGTCTCGGTATTTTCTGACAAATGAAATGAAACACAGGTTCAAGCATAAATGTTTATTTAAAAAAAAATCACAGCCTTTCATCTTCAGCACCCATTTTCATCTCCAAGACATCAATGTAATTCAGGAGTAAGTCCAATAAATCAATTAGAATAAAACAAGTGTGTCAGAACAAAAATTGGGCCCAGAAACTTGATTCACATTCACAGCAAAAATTTTACAAGCTTCTTGTGAGTTTTGTCTTTAGAACAGGGTTCTACTTCTTCCACATGAGACACTGTAATTACATCTTGCAGGCAAAACTAGGAATTATGATCTGATTCTTGGTGCAGATGATGAAGAATAAACTCTTTCCTTGTTGCATAGTCAAATGAATGTTTTATCACGTTATTTATGGAGACATTTTTGAAGGAGTAAATACTAGTACCCACTGTTTTTTCATTGAAGAATGCTCAGTCCTGGAAGCAGTGAGGCAATTTTCTTTCAGAAAGAGGAAAACATCTTTCCAAACACAGGTATGAAAACAAATTCTCATCCTCACTTCAGATGGTTCATTAAACAAAAGACTAAAGATAATGTAACCAGGAATATAAAATTGCAAACTGAGAAGATAGTGATCAGATCTTATTTCTTAGTGTTGTGTGCTAGGATTCTTGATTCTTTAATCTTTATAAATCAAAATAATTTTAGCTATTGCAGCATTCATTCAGAAATAACTATAAACATATTAAAGTCTTCAATAAGATTTGAATGAGACAAGGTAATGCATATGGGGAAACCAATTTGTAATTTTCTGCTAACTGTAGGAGAGCTAGTGAAAAAGAGGCAAATGGGCTAATTCAGTGATCTGTTTATTTATATTATGGTAGCACCAGTATTATAGTTCAGACCCACAGCAAGACACTGCCCCCCCCCCCAAAAAAAAAGCAGAGCCACAGTATGTTGATGTCATAACGCAATGCAAATGGCATCTTACTTGCCAGGGTATTTTCAATGAATTAATAGTAATGCCTCACAACTCCCAAATGGTCCTTTCTACAGTTTTATTTGCTATATCAGTTTAGGCACATCTTGTCTGTGCATGGCATGGGCTTGGCAAATGGGTTAGCTGAAAAGTTAGTTCAATGAACCAAGAATTTGATTTAAAAAAAAAAGTCTTGGTGGACTCCAGGGATGCACATACAGCGTTTTAGAGTATTGCAGTGCATCTCACAAAGTTTCACTAACATAACTAGTTCAGAGTGGTGGGCAGAAGGACAAAAATCTGAGTGTCATTACCTAACACGATGCTTGAGCCAAAGATAATTAACCCTTACAAAAGAACGATGCACCAGGAATTAAAAATACTATGATAAAAATCTTCAGAAAATGTCTGGCAATCTGCCACGGTAACAGCTGTGTCATGTTATAACCACCCCTGAGAGTCAGTCCTATAGGAAGAACAGAACATGTATCAACTCCCAGGAGGATACTAGCTTACTGTTCCTTGAGGACATCCGACTGTGCTGACAGTAATAATGTACACCCAGTTCAGGCGTTAATAATGAAAACCACAAGGAAAAAGCAAAAATGGCTTTAAGTGGTGGATTCTCAATGGCTGAACTAGCTATGGCAGTCTGAACTGTTTCTACTAAGGAGTGTCCATGTGATTAAAAACCAGCTATCATTGTTAGTGAGTGTGCACAGATGTTGGCATTACATGCTACAGCTCAGTTTTTATATGTAAGCAGGGGGTCTTCTTCCATTCCTAAGCTCCTTGGGGGCATAGCATACTGCGGAGGGATAACTCAGTGATTTGAGCATTAGCCTGCTTAAACCTAGAGTTGTGAGTTCAATCCCTAAGGGGCCATTTAGGGATCTGGGGTCAATCTGTGAGGGGAGTGGACTCAATGACTTCATAAGGTCCCTTCCAATTCTATGAGATATGTATACCTCTATATATTATTAAAGTTCCTCCTGAAACCTAGCCCTCTTTTTCCAGTTTGTCATCCTGTTGCAATGTTCTGATCAAATTTCTCTTTCCTTTCATTGCTGTGCAAGGTGCTGTTTCCAGAGGCAGCTGCCTTTCAGAGGTGCAGTACATCAAATGCTTGCAAAGCGTTTTCATATCTTCAGGTGAAAAGGCACTCTATAAACACAGGATATTATTTTCATTGTATTGACGGCAACAAAAGGGATAGCATTAACCCAAAATATAATCCATTTCAAAAGGTGAATTAAAAGTA
Organism: Pelochelys cantorii; assembly: GCA_032595735.1. Taxonomy (NCBI): domain Eukaryota; kingdom Metazoa; phylum Chordata; order Testudines; family Trionychidae; genus Pelochelys; species Pelochelys cantorii. Next base: position 104,092,325 of record CM064327.1, read on the forward strand.
GATCTGGGAACTACATCTGCTGCAGAGGCCTAAGCCATTTTTTTTGCGATTTTGGTTTTTTTGCCGTTATATCTTAAAAGCCTTTTCTCTCTTCTGTTGCTTTGTTAGAAACACATATGAAACAATGAAACGGACTATACACAAAGTGCTGTCAAATGTACAAAGTTAAAAAAACTGAATTTTGTCCTTATTGTTAAAAATGTAAGAGTACTAGAACTCTCAAAGAGATTTATAGCATTCAACCTCTCTTTCAGACAGAAGTGTGGCTTTTAAACCTAAAGTCTTATAAGTTGTGATGTTTGCTGGTGAACTTGGCCAATGAATGTCAGTAGGAAGCATGACGCTAGGAGCTTAGCAATTAGGCCTCACAAGCTTCATGACATGTTCTGCATGGGCACTTCAGCAGTGACATGCCAAATAAAGTTGGCAACAATGCTAGAAATATCTGTTCAGGGCCAAAGCCCTAGCTGGACTACATTTAAATAGTTGCCTTGAAGTCAATGGAACTATGCTGATTTTCATCATCATCTGGCCCTATGTTTAGACTCCGCAAAAATTTTGGTATAGCCAAAATAACATTAAAAGTCTCACTGGTGTGTTTGACCTAACAGAGCACTTTATATTTCATGGTGACTGACTGAAGTTTTAGGAGAATCAGTCCAGAACAGGATGACGAGCCAAGAGAGAGGAATAGATAAAAAGCAGTATCTCTTGGCTAGAAGCTACTCTTCAAGAAATCTTTGCCGAGGAGGATTTAAGAGGGCATGAAATGAGCCAAAAGAGAACGCTATGGGAGAAATCAAGAGACAGAGGACATTTAATCAGATCTCAAAACATCTGGCATATGCTGGTGTCACTGCACAAATTACCAGCTGTTTGATCACTAAGGTGTCTGTGATCCAAGATGTCACAAGAATACCTGGACAGAATCCCCTGGAACTCTTGAGGCACTGTAGTCACGAGGCTGCCAGCTCAGCCATCAGAGAGCTAATTTCTTCACGTGCTCAGTTTCAGGTTTTCCGGTATCTTGCAAACTGTTTCATGTTTGTCAGTGAGGTTGCTTGTATCGGGGGTGTCGGAAAGAGTGAACAATAGCCAGCAGCAGCCGGTCCTCCTTATCGCAGGCCAATCAATCAGAAACAACAAGCTGCTATGGCCCAGGCGAGAGAGGAGGACTCATCACATTCTTCTTTGTGTGTCCTCTTGCATACTTTACAGGTGCTATATTTGGGGACTACATTCGCTATCTGCTGACTCACCCACATCCAAAATAAAATGAATATTTAATGTTTTCTAGGCCAAGGAAACTTTTTTTTTTTAATAGCACTTATCTCATGAAAATGAGGACCATTATCTCTGTCATTCCAGCTCTCCTACACTTCAGGGGAAAAACAGCTATTTTTTCTTGTTGGTACATAACTCAAAAAGCTATGGACCCAGATGGACGCTGTTCGTGTAGGTGGCAAAGCTCCTATTGACTTCAGTGTGGGATGATTATGCCTTAAGTGCAAACATCTGCCCAGTGGTACTACAGTTAGCATGCCGTACTCCCACATGACACATTGACCGAGTGCCTGTGTCTCAGCCTAGTAATACTGAGCCCAGGAGAGTGGTGGGCAGGAGCATTTCTTGTGGCTAGAGTGAGAACAGTGTTATGTTGCTCCAAAATGAGGCCCATCAAATCTTTCTGGGCCAATGCAAGTTGCTGTCAAGTGAAATGTTGAGGGGCTGTATGAATAGTGGTGGGAGTGCTCTGCTGAGGACACAAGATAAAAAGAATTGTGTTCTTTTGGTGTAGTGAGCCTAGGATCTATACTTTGTTTTCTCTTTATGTTCTCTTCTATTCACAGGTAGATATGTCACTGAATATCTTTTGAATTTGCTTTTCTTTAATCTCTGAAAGCCACATGCTCTTTTTTTTTTTTTATAAGTGATGTCTGCTATAGGTAACCCATACATATACATAGGGCAAGAGAGTGGCCCATCACATACATTTTTAGTTTTGGATTTCTCCTTTGTAGCCTGAAGGGTGTGGTTACACTTGTCATCTTAAACAAGTTTGTGAAGAGCTAAAGGTCTGACGCAGTACAACTGAGACCACCTCTTTCCATTACATAAATGGATAAAATAATCAGCCACTTAATGGAGTCACTCTTCAAAAGCTCAAGGGCCTTCATATTTCCTTTTATATCACCTGTCTGCTAGAAATCATTGTTAATCAAGAAATAATTGCTTAATTGCACAAAAAGTCTATTTGAGTTTTAGAGGCATTGAAGTTTTCAATTATCCAGTCCTGAATCTGCTGTGAAGTGATAATTATGCTTTAAAAAGCCAACTGGATTATTACAGAGATCTCTGCTGATGGGCATTAAACACCTCATCACATGCTGAGGCCACAAACTATGCTTTTCTCACCTTTTGCAGCATCTTTTAGTAAGGATGGGTAGGAATGGTGTCCCTAGCCTCTGTCGGAGGGTGACAGGAGAGGGATCACTTGATGATTCCCTGTTCTGTTTACTCCCTCTGGGACACCTGGCATTGGCCACAGTTGGAAGACAGGATATTGGGCTCGATGGACCTTTGGTCTGACCCAGTATGGCCATTTTTATGTTCTTTTTCTCAGTATCTGGCCTCAATTCACAAAGTTTACTTGTCTTAGCAATTTTGTGCTCTGAGAATATAGTGAAACTTATTTACAGGAGCTGCCCATTTAAAAGACTTATAATATGTGGCAGGCAGCTGATTGGTTTACAGAGCCATAACATACTATTTCACACCACGCATAGGGTACATAATGAGCATTGTCCCAGATTGTGGCATGTGAGTTATTAGGTGGTATAGAATAGGTATTTTGGGTATGCCGCCCATAGGAAGTTAATAGTCAGTGGTGGTAAAAAATGGATATGTGCACGGGACATGCGTCCCTCAGTCCATTGGTGCCTAGATAGGTTTTCTATAAAAAGATATGGTCCCACAGGGAGGAATTGGGCTCCTTTTTAGATCGTGTCCCTTGTTGATGGTTTTGCTTATGTGTCCTGGTATTGTGGTGTCCTGTGACATGTTCCCTAAACCATCTGATGGCATTAGACACCATAAGCTGCCTCATGAGCCAGGTGTCGTGTTGACAGACTCTGCATGCTCTCAGCACTGGTTTGTTGTTAGTGTCCCATGCACCCAGGGCTCCCATGATCAGGGTGTGGATTTGGGCCTCACAGTCCTGGGTGTGACAGTCCCCCATCCATGCCCTATGAAACAGTCCCCCGCTGGCCCCCCACTCCCAGTGGCACTTTGCTTTTGAAATGTACAAGAGCCCCCCCTGCTTGAATCCCCCACTGACCATGCTCCCCACAGCATTTCTGCCTTTGAAATGTAGCAAGAACTGGCAGGGCTCTTGCTACATTTCAAAGGTAGAGGCGCCCTTATCGACTAATCGAATAGTGGGTGCAAATTACATCAACTATTCGATTAGTTGATGAATCTAAATTTAACATCCTTAGCTCTGCTCTTGCTACATTTGAAAGGTGGAAGCACCACCAGTTCCCTGCTGCACCCTTGCCCTTTCTCCTCATGGAGACGGTGCTGGAGGAAACCAGCTTTTAAGCTGGCTCCTCCCAGCTCCGGATCCTGCTCACCTCCCACCCTTGCTGCCTTTCTCTGATAGAGGCAGCAAGGGGTGGGGAAAGTGACTAGTCAAGTCACTAGTTGACTATTGGATAGTTGACTAGTCGCTTACATCCCTACACTGCACCATAGGTCAAAATAAGATATGCCATTTGAGCTACGCAAATTGCACATCTTATTTCAATCTTATTTTGAAATACCTTATTTTGTAATTTGGCGCTGTCTACACAGCGCCAAATTTTGAAATAACCCACTATTTTGAAATGTCCCTTACTCCTTGTAGAATGAAGTTTACAGGGATGTTGGAATAGTGAGCCCATTATATTTCAAAACAACGAGCTTGCTGTTAAGATGTGGGATCTGGTATCTCGAAATAGCGCTGCAGTATAGACTTAGCCTCTGGGTGTTTGTCAATGGGGTGTATTTCTCCACCCTCTGAGACTGGGCTCTGTGGAAAGCTAGGGTCCTATTCTGAAAGGGCACCAGGATGTCTGTCACGAGGACCCGCTTTTGCTCCTTGTTGGTCACAAAGATAGCTGGTCATAGCAGGTGGGCTAGTCCCGGGATGGTGGAGTTGATGGTGATTTTCCACAGGAACAACGTGATCACTTTGAGCAGCCAATCCGGGATGGCATTGTGGCACAGCTGCCAGGCTTGGAATGCATCTGGGAACTACACAGGATGTGGGACAGTGTCTTGTTGGCACATCTGCATTTCCTGCAGCACGTGTCTCAAGTCTCGTGCAGATGGCTCTGTTGAGGGGTTGCAGTTGAGCCAGGTCCAGTGGATGATCCACTTGTCAGCAAATCAGGTGAAGCTGTTCCCGGGGAGGAAGTGGTTGCTGGTGTCCCACTTGCTGGTTACCTCAAACACTTTGCACTGGGCCAGCTTCTGCTTAAGGTAGTCTGCACAGTGACAGTGGTTGGTGTCCTTCAGGGTTCTTTTCAGCCTTGCTTTGGCAGTCCAGGTGATGATGGTGTGGTCAGAGTTCTTTATGCACTCATGGCACTCCTCGCACCACCTCCAGCGGCAGACGATATACTCTTTGCTAGTTGTGGTGAGGCATTGCGGTCATAGGACCAAAGTGAGGACCTGTCTCCATTCTCTTTCCTCAACTCAGTCTCCAGGGAGCTGCTGAGGTACATGGCAACATCTTGCTTAGAGTGGGGTGTTTTGTGACAATGTCCTACATGATGCTCTCTGCGATGCGCCTCACCGTCAGGTCTGGGCATATCAAGAGGCGGAAGGTGTGCATTATCACTGCCACATCGCACAGGCTGCTTAGCCAAAGCATGTTGGCACCACCCCGTGCAAGATGTAAATGATGTCGGTGCTGGCCCTGTTGGGAAGGAAGAGCCATTTCCTCATGAGCTGTCCTTATATGCATTTACGTCAACGTGTTTGGTTTGGAACAGCTTCTGTTGATGAGGGGCTAGGGGAGGGGGAGGGAAGAGAAAAAAGCTTACATAGAGTTCTTACTAGGACCAGGTCCAGTACAAGATTTCACTACACCTACCTTGTCTCTTAGGTATCCTAGGACAAACATGTATATTCAGTTTGGCAGTAGATATGCAACCAATGTGGCTTTCTTGTCTGAGCATGTTACTTTCTTATAGTAAGTCATACATTAGTTTCACTTTAGATTTTAGGGGTTCTTCTCCTAGTATGTCATCCCAGACTTCTGACATTATGCCATCGTGCTTGTGCTCCTTTTATCTAATTTAGTCTTTAGTTTTGCATTTACAGTTTTCACGCTGTTCTCTCAGATTTTTTACAAGACACCCCCATGGCATATACAACCAAAATCAGTGTCATTTGAATCCGTATTTAGCACATTATCTATTCTGCATTTCTGTACATGCTTTATGATAGATGTGGGCAAAATAATGCAGCTAAAGATGTTTTCTGACTCTGCTCGTGCATTTAAAAATACTCACTTTTTAATTCAGCACTGATGCTTTCTATTTAAGTTAGCTTGTAGATTGCCTTTTTGACAGAGTTTGGGCAATGCTAGACCATTTTGTTTTTATGGGTAAAACCAGATCTAGTTTGAGCTGGATATAAGTCATTTAGCATTTTACTGTGACATTCACACCCTCCCTGCCAGTCTACAGCCAGAGATTACAGAGCTAATCATGTCTTATTCTGCATTGGAAACATGCAATCATTTGGCATGAATAAAGGCATCATGCAGCTGCTCACTCACAGGACTTTACTCCTTTTCTCTGATCTGTTATCTATGCATCTATAGAATTTAGGCTGACCTCTGTTCTTCTTTTATATTAAAGACAAGCCGATTGTACTATAACTACTTTATTTGGATTAAAGTACTTGCCAATGCCAAGCTTCCTAGGTGTTTTCTTTTAAAAAAGATCTTTTTGTCTCTGCCAGTGATCTGAAAAGGGCTTTATGATCTAAAATATATTATAGTCTAAAATACCGAAATCTGCTGAAAGCTGATTTCAGTCCCAAAATGCCTTTCTCTAGAACCCACTCCCAGCATAAAGACTTTAAATTGCATGCTATTTAATGTTCACGATCTATTGTAGGAGTGCTCGATGACTTTGTCAGGAAACTAACGGTGCGGTGTGTATGATGCAATGGAGGGAGGCAAAAAATTGCCTCGAGGCCCAGGGATACAAAAAGGTCCGAAGCTCCCTGCTGCCGCCACTGCTACTGCGGCAACTGTGGTGGCTGGCACCCTGGGCCCTTTAAATCACTGCCAGAGTGCTGTGCTGCATGTTCTGGGCAGCACCGAGGACTGCTTGGGGGAAGTGTAGCACTCTCCCAGCAGCACTAAGGGCTGCTTAGCCCCAGCCACGCTCCTTCTGCCGGAGGCCCCTCCCCACCCTCTGGGGGATGCAGAGCAGGGCCCTCCCTGCTTTGCCCAGGAGCCCGATGTAGCTGTCAGCCCCACTGTTGTGAATGTCTAAAATAAAGAGTTTGGCATTCATAGAGACCCAGCACTTGCTGGGTGAAGTAACTTCTTCATGACATCCGAGCAGAACTGAGTAAAAACCCAACAGATCCCAGACACAGTATAGCATTTTACCCCCCCACCACATTTTGGCTCCTTTTATGCTTATTTAAAAGGGGTGAAGTGGCATAAAAATCCTAGTTCAAGCTGTGGGAAGATTCCCTTGACAAAAGCACTGTTGAAGACAGCCATAAAGCGGCCTTCTGAAGACCCCTTTGTAATCTCTGGCAAAGGTGGTTAGTTGCTTGCTTATCTCTTAGGCAGTAGATTATGGGCTTTTCATTGGTTTCCCAAAAAGATGAGAGGAAAGAGGGAGGTTAGTGGAAGCAGAGAATAGATACAAAGCTAAATTCATCTTATTGCAATATGGGTTTAGTTAAGACTCTTGTCCTGCATCCAAACCTGGCAGTGCACATGGAGAATGCAAAGAGAAGTAGATCCATTTCTCCTCCACCATAAGATACCAGGTCAATGGGAATCAACCTATAACCTGAAGGGGAAGGATTAAGTCCTTTATAAACATAAGTTAGGGTTGCCAACTCGACCGACAGACCAGACGCCATTGCTACAAATGGCTTCAGGTTGGAAGAGTTGGCAACCATAGCTTAAGTGCCGATGGAAAAGGTAAAATGGGAGAGAGATAACATGGGTCAGACTCATTTCCCTGGCATAAGTCAAATGGCCACTAAGGAGGGAGTGAATTAAAAAACAGTGTGCTAAAACTAATTTCACTCCACTAGCACTAGTTATGTCGTGCTACCCTCTTTAGGCTGAAATCTGCTGGGGAAATACAGCCGCATTGCAAGAATCTCACACATCCTCTATCAAAGTCACTTATGTTGGTAACCTCATGCACTTAAAAGGTGAATCATCAATCTTCTTAAGAGAATCTGAGTCAGCTGCAGTCCCCAACTGCTTCCAGTGAAGGTGCTTTTCATGGCATAGGCAAGGACCTCAAAACCTTGCAATTTTGCATTTCAAAGGTGCAGGCACGCCTGCTGTGAGTATTGGAAAGAAAATTAAGGAAGTGACCAAAAGCAATTATTTATCTGATGACTGTTCATGGAATTCAAGGTTAAATGAAAAGCTTTCTAAAACTAGAATAAATCAATTCCAAAACTTTCAGGGGCCAAACCCCTATGAGAATACACAAGCCCCAACCCCAAAATTTGAAAGAAAGACATTTTACTTGTAAACTGAAGCTTAGGTCTTTGTTATTGTTTTTTAACCGCAGGACCTAAATCCTGTTCCTCAAATTTCTGTGTTTTGCCTCACAACTGTAGGCCTTTGTAACATGTAAAGCTGTACAAGAACTTGCATCCTCATGTAATTTTCCATAAGGAATGTTCATCTTCCCTAACCAGAGCACATCTATTTCAGTTCTATAATGGCTCTGTTTATAGCAATATTAAAGAATCCGGATAGTGGCTGCAACAGTTTAAGCATTAGGATCTTAATTATATGGCTAATTTTTTTTAAATCATAAAAGAATCCTAGAACTGGAAGGGACCTCAAGATATCATCAGGTCCAGTCCTGGACCATCCCTGATAGATGTCTATCTAACCTGGTCTTAAATATCTCCAGTGATGGAGATTCCACAACCTCCTTAGGCAATTTATTCCAGTGTTTAACTACCCTGACCATTAGGAAGTTTTTCTTAATGTCAATCTAAACCTCCCTTTCTAAAGGAATATCATACTATATTTAGCTTTAGGTTTTTGTAAATGCAGTGACATCTTCACATTCCCTTTACTTCTATTTCAGGTTCTCAGGTGTAGGACAGTGCAGAATTAGTTTTTGTTCTTATTCCATTCCTGCATTGTCACTTAGCAAAATTCTCTTTCCTGACTGCTGGACTGGGTTTTGTTCTTCCAAATCCTTAGAGATCAGTTTCTTAGAATACCATGAAACAGATTTTAATTAGATCCTTTAAATTGTACTCGGTACTTCAACTCCTAAAGAAGTACCATGTTCTCTTTTGAGTCCTCAGGGCAAATTGCTACAGAAACATCAAGTACTGTGCAAGGATTCAGCTCCATTACCCAGACAATAATTAGCAAAGTACTAGAAACTACACCTCCCCATTCTTTGCAGTTCACTTGACATTAGTGTTTCTCCAGCTATTTCTAGGATGGCAGCTTAGCTAGTCATTAGGAGAAGTGCAGGCTGGTCTTGGTTAAAAAGGACAAAAAGCCAAGCTGTATTGTATAAAAAGCCTCTAAGTTATAAGCATTGCTTTTTCTTTTTTAATCTAGCCTATGCTTACATCTAGTGTCCACTATTTTCCTTTCTTCGGATGCTTACAGGGGAATAGAGGCCCTAGGTAAACTACTATTTACTGAAACAAAAACACGGGTATAAAGTCCCAGGAATGAAAAGATGTGCTACATATTGCTTCAGGGGTAGGTAAAAGGGCTTTGCTGTTCAATGGAATAAAGACACTCTGGGACACAAAGCTGAGCAGCTGGCTAAGTGATGTCATGTTGGCATCTCACAAGAGGAATCCGAATATAAAAATTAAAGGTGCAAGTCTGGTAGCACGCAGGAGAACTTATGTTCAGGGTAATGGTCCCAATTCACTATTTATAAGGCTACGATTGTGACAGTTATTTTAGTAAAAGGCACAGGCAGGTCACTGGTGATAAAAAAAACTTAACCGAGCCTGTGACCGGTCAGTGACTCTGCTTAAAATAAGCAGCATCAGGGCTAAGTAGGGGGAGGAATCGAGTCTCATGGCAGGAGGGAACCAACAGGCCAAGCCTCCACAATGGTGGGGCAGACAGCCCTGGCTGCAGCAGAGGGTGCAGCCATGATGGGCACACAGCCTTCTCTCTGGAGCTGGCTACAGCTACAGGACAGGGGCATGCAGCCCAGCTGCAGCATGACCTTTCCCCCCCAAGCTGCAGGGCAGAGGCTTCAGGGTACTGGTTCCAAACATTCAACCCCAGTTGCAGGGCAGGGGCGCACAGTCCCCCAGCTGCAGTCCTGGATTCGGCTGCTGACAACTGAAGCAGAAAAAGGTATGGAGGCAGGGAAGCCAAAAGCCTTCATGGGAACCTGGGCATGGGGGGGGGGTATGTGTGTGGAAAGGGCTCCATGCTCCCCGGAAGGGGTAGGCAGGGGCCAGCCAGCCCCAGCACCACTTGGAGCATGGCTCACCTCCCACCCCAACCCTCAGAGCAGCACAGAGCATGCAGCATGGTGCTCTGGCGTCGATTTAAAGGGCCTGGGACTCCAGTCGCCACTGCTGTTGCAGTAGCAGCGTTGGCACCGAGACGCCCAGGCCTCTTTGAATTGCCGGGCCCCTTTTGCCTGCCTCCCCTCACCATGGTTAGTGGGCCTGCATAGAGTCCTGGTGAAGACATGAAATTGAAGACCGCCGTGATGTCCATGACCAAATCACAGTGTAACTATATTTATATCAGGGCAAAGTAAGTGTATTTTACATTTATGTGGCAGGGCAAATAGGAATTGGGCCCAGTGTGCTCAGAAATGGTGGAGGAAGCTACTTGCCTTGCTTTTGAACCCCACAGATGATGGTGATGCACTAAGCTGCGCATTGCCCTCCATGTCACTGACTTCTCTGTATTCATCCTGAAAATGCAAGCTGGCAATATTCTCAGTCATGTCCTTTTCCTCAACTTTGTCTCTGTATGTTAAAACATGAAACAAAGACGAATCAGCACCACCAAGCTATGCTCATGACATACTGAGTTAATGCTTGTGTTTTTTGGTGGTTACCTGGTCCTTTGCTCTGTTACCTTCTATCAGGACCCAATTCTGTACCCCTTAAAGGGAATGGAAGACTCCACTTGTGCATTTATTGTGTATTTAGTTTTTATTTAAGGCACAAAGCCAGAGCTTTGGGTACCTCCCAAAATTAAAATCACAACGGGAAAGCATAAACCTTTTCAGTACAATACTTTCCAATTCCAAATTCCTAGTTAATAGACTTCCCCACAGAGGAAATGAAGGGCACTCAGTATCAGAACCCTTCCTCACCCACCCCACAGTGTGGCCAGATTTACATTGGAAGGGTAAGGGTTGTGTGTGTTATACAACTGGAGACAGGAATGACAAGTTTATGGAGAATTAAATTGACACTACGCCATTTTTAATCATAATTATTTATTAATTTTTTAATATCCAAAGTTGGTTTGCCCTTTTCTCCATGGGAAGCTTGCTCGGTATAATCTAAGGGAAATTGAAACCACATAGACCTTTTAAGGCCTACCGGGAAATCACATTTGAGAAGGAATCAATTTAATAATAAACTTAGTTATACCCTGAAAACTGTGAGCAGGACTAAAAAACCAAAAAGACTGGATATTTATAGGACTGACAAGAACACCTAAGATTATAGTAGCAGAGATTAAAATTGAAACATATAAACTAAAACTGAAGGCTGATTTACACGCACTGAGGATCTGACCTTAGTTGTTTTGAAAGGGATATAAACACTTATGCTTAACCTCTACCTGATGGTTGTGAAGGAAGCTTTTCCTGTAGGTAGAGTATTTTATAACTGTAGGTTTTCTTGCTCCTTCCTCTGAAGCATCTGTGCTGGCAGTATTGGAAACAGGACACCGAAGTAGATAGATAACTGGTCTGTTCCAGTATGGCAATTCCTGGATTCCTATCCTGGAACCTCTTACTGAAGGCATAATTGCGTTTAGAAATCGCGCACACACCTTGCATTCTAAATATAAGTTTGGCTCTCTTCCAAATGGTTGTGGGTCTGCAGCTCATTCTGATTCACCACTGTACATTCAATCATTCAGCATTCTAAGTAAACAAGACACTCTCGGATGCAATCAGTGGTGTCTTAAATCACTGCAGGATTCCATACTTACATTGTTAATTATTCAACATGTCCTGAAAAAGCTTAGAAAGAGGTGGCAATTGGTGAGGAGTTCATTAAATATTCAATTTCTGTTTTGAAAACTCTCCAACTTGAAACTGTTTAAATGTCCTCTTCAGTTTAAGGCAAACACAGATATCCGTTGCAGCATTAACATGATTTATGGACAATGTAATGGCTCAAATATTAGTTGATGGTTAATGCATAGGTTTCAATTGGGTGGAATTTATAGTCCAAGCTGCTTTGAATGCATTACCAAAAGATGCATCATTGTGTTTATGAAAGTAAATGGGCCAGGCAGGCATTTCACAATTTTCACAAATTGCTCTGGCTACCACTAAGTGTGTAGCAAATGAAAAGGAAAGAATGAGCAACTATAATGTTACATTGTTTGGGTGGTACATGCCTTTATATTGATGACAAATACTGGCAGGATTCCATGGGCAGAGAGGTTTGCAGAGCCAACTGCTTTATCTCCTGTGCCCATGGTAACGCCCAGATGGAAAGCAGTGCGTACCAATGAGAGAAGGCAGAGTGGGAGGGAGAAGGAATAAGATTGATAACAAAGACTAGGAGCTGTAACTGTTAAAATGTTATGGTGCTGTAGTTAAAAAGAAAGGCAGAAATTCTGTCCTTTTGGTGAATGATTTTTACTAGTGAATGATGTCCTTTTGGTGAATCATGCCACTGTGAGGGCACCATCCTGCCACACCTACCCATAAGAGCAGCTTTACACGTGACCTCGTCACAGCAGCAGAGGAGCAAACCGACCATCTTGTGAGGAGGGTGCAGAGGTGGCACGAAGCCACTTTCCTGCATGCTGGGGCTTGCCAGGCTGTAGGGCTACTCCAGCCACAATGCCTGTGCCAGCAGCCAAGGCTATGTGGAGCTGTAATGCCGGCTGTATGTCACCAAGGATTCCTTTGCACTGGGTCAGGGCTCCCACAGCCTGCTACGTTGGGAGAATCTAGGCCACTGAGCAAAATTGCTCTGGTGTGCCCATATTGATTTGCAGGAGCTGGCAGTCCAAGGGGACTGTGAAGACTAATCGGGAGTCTAGGATTTCAAAATGGAAACTGGTGCTTTTATTTAGATTTCCACTAACAGCAAAGGGTGAAGGGAAGGTGAAACTGAGTAACTATGCACCAGTCTAACTTCAGGTAATAGGGCGCAGCATGATAATGGTCACACACTGCGTCAAATCGAAGGTCCATCTAGCCCAGTATCCTGTCCTCTGACAGAGGCCAATGCCAGATGCTCCAGAGGGAATGAACAGAACAGTGATCCCTCCCTTGTCTCCCATTCCCAGCCTCTGACAGACAGAGGCTAGGGACACTGTTCCTACCCATCCTGGCCAATAGCCATTCATGGACCTATCCTCCATGGATTTATCTAGCTCTCTTTTGAACCCTATTCAAAAGCAACTATTTCTCCTACAGATTCCCTTATAGCAACACGAGCATAGGCCCTATAAGACCAGGCCTGAACTAGCTCAAGTACAGAAAGGCCACTTTTAGAGAGAAATGGGAGAAAACTGGATCCAAACAGTCCTTTATTTTGAAACCCTGTACAGATCCAAGCTGGATTGATTATGGTCCGGGCTGGCTCTGAGAGGCAGAATCATTTCCTTTCCTCACAGTGCCCACAGAAGCAGCTGTGCCAAGGAGTGACTGGGGATTCATGCCAGGGGAAGGAAGGTTTTAGTTTTGGCTAATGCTTCATAGGATATCACCTTGGAAGCTGCATAGGCAATGCATCGATCACCACATTGCAAAGCTGGCTGGGCTCAGCCAATTTTGGAGTGGTTCTGGGTGGCTCTTCACCTCCATTTAGTTTCAGCCAGTCAGCCCCTTTCTCCTTACCACAATCATTCTCTTTTTCCTTTCTAAATGCCTGTAAAAATGAAAGCCCCCTCCCATTAGTGAGAAGGAAAGGGACACCAGCAACCTGGCCCAATGAAATTGGAAGACAAGTAAATACCTAAAACAAACAACAGGCAGCCAACCAAAACAAATCAACCAACCTCAAGGGAAAGAGCATTTTAAAAACTGAATAAACACCAACAGGTAGTGTGTTTACCTATCCTTTTAATGAGAGGCTGCAGAACTGTATGTTGGTCCCTAAATTGTGCTGTGTGTGGCTACAAACAGCAAATTCTCTTTGCTTCATTCATGATTAATATGGTGCCTCCAACCTGCACAGTAAGCAGTCTGTGAGGTGTCCTTGAATCCTAAGAGAACTTAGAACAGCCTCTTTAAGAGATAAAATCTTAGAGGAGTAGCCACGTTAGCCTTTTAACATTAAAAACAATCAGTAGTCTTGTGGCACCTAAGCTCCTCTGAGGTGCCACAAGACTACTCATTCATTGTCTCTAGGAGATAGCTTACCTGAAGTAAGGGTGCAGACTGACTTTTATGACTATAGCGTAGTGGGCTGTAGGTTCTTTATCTATTTCAGTCCTGCCGGTCAGATTTTCATATTCCATCTTGAGAAAAGAAGTTCAGCCTCTGGCATGCAAGATACCACACTTACAGATCTACCCATTATTTTAATGTGCCTGCCTTTTCATACTGTAACAAGGGACAGTCGATACAGAGGGGAAATGGATAGGTGTGGACTGGAAAGGAGTGGTATCAGTCTTTTCCCCTGTCTTCCTTTTTCCACATACCCCTTCCAAAATGCCACCACAACCTTTCCCCAAATACTCCACTCCTCCCCTCCCCACCACACAGCTCTCAGATTTTCTCCTTTGCAATGTGGTCAACCTAAGAGACAATGACTGTCAGCCGGTGGTCAGGGCAGTGAGTGGTGTGTGTGAGCTATACACCCGAGACTTTAACTGCTAGGAGTGGGGTCCCTTAGCAGTGGGCAACCTGGAGGAGGTTGACGGGTGCCCCAAAGAGTTTAACGTCCGTGTCTTTACTGCTAGGATCGGGATCCTTTGCAGTGGGCAGCCAACAGGCTGACAGACGCCCCAGAGTTTAACAGGGAGAGCTTTACACCTCAGACTTTGACTGCTAGGACACAAAGTCCGTCGCAGTGGGCAGCCTGGGGAGGCTGAGAGGTGCCCCAACGGATCTGTCCCCTGGAAGCGACACGATCCAACGCTCAAGCTCTCCCTATATCTGTCCCTTATGACCAGCTGGAGTTCTTTTGTTTGTGTTCGGTTCGGGTACAGCAGCACGGGTTCAAGTCAGAAACTCAAACAACACTTGCTTATTTGTAGGAGAAAGAAAAGAAAGAAGAAAGAAAACTTGGTTCAATATATATATTTAAACTTATAAAGTGAATGAGGGCACAATCTTATTTTCTTGTTTACAATAGAAGTGAAACAGGTTGATTAGAGAAACTTATAATAGAGTAACTAAATTAAAGTGTACACATAAGAAACACATTGCAGGTATAATTCTCACCCCTGCGTTCCAGACTTGGCGTGGCCAGCGTCTTTCTCTCAATCCCTCGGGAAGAAGTAGGGCGAGGCTGGGCGTCCCACAGACCTCGGGAGACAACATATACCTGCCAGCAGGTATAGATAGATTGGAGCTCAAATGGGGTGGGCTACTAAACCCCTCTTTATACCCCTTGGGTCACGTAGGCTTCTTCCTGGTCTCAAGTGGCCAATTAGGAAAAATGGCTTTGAATGCCAAGTTTCCCACGGAAGGGTGCAAAGCATAATTCACACCTGGGAAACTGCAGACAATGGGCACTCTAGTATGTGATGGGCGAAGATTCCTCTCCTGGGACAGTGCAGGCGTGTCAATTACTGGTGCTAGCCATCAGGGCAGCAGGAGGTCCCCTGGTTGTCAGCTAGCCCATTTACTGTCTGGTTTCTGTTTATTAGAGTCAGGGACAAGCAGCACACCTGCATTCCCAGGGCATCAAAGGCTGACTGCCTTTCTCTTGCTCTCTGGGGGGGGGGGGGAAAACAAGATGGGGTTCATGTCTGGCTACAAATGACCCAATGTTTTCTTGCCCTACTCAACTCAAAACAAGTAGATAATGTGCCCAAATAGGAAATCAGTCACAAAATAGCCTCCTGTTTCACTCCTAGCACCTGCTGACAGAGCCATCCATTCCTGAGGAAGAATAGCTAAACGGGGCAGAGGAAACATGGAATGGATTGTCCCAGAAGAGAACCCAGTGTTATCAGACCCCTTCCATAGTAAAGTCCAGGGAGAGAGTGCCCCTTGAGTTTTCACTGAATCACAATGGACACACCTGAGACTGGTTAGTTTAAGCACCCTGAAAAAAAGGAACACGTGTTTCTGAGCTAGCTAGGGCAGCTAATCTTTCAAGATCACACATGCTTGCGATATTCACAGCTCTTCCAGTTTCTCTGGGTTTGTTAAAAATAAACTAGTCTCACAGGTTATCAATACTTCTGCTTCTCTACAAAAGGAAGTGTTGAGGTATATACACATTTAAAATTACAACAAGACAGCTAAGCAGATATTTCTGAACCTCAAAAAAAAAAAAAAAGGTTTGATTTAAGTCTGGGACAAAGTTTAATCTCTTCTTAAAAGTCAGATTGGTTCAATCATCCCTATACTTCAACTCAACCTTTTAAAAAATGAAGTCAGCTCTCCCCCTCCCTTGCAAAAAACCAACCCTCCTCCCCCAGCCTCTTCAAAACATCCTTACAGCTTTCTTTAGCCTGTGTTAAGGGTTTTCCAGATAAGATTACGGCATCTCTGTTGGTAGCCCAGATAGAGTGGGCCTTACTCTTCACTACCTTGAACCTTATGTCGTCATTCAGAAGAGCACAAAACATCACACTCACCTTGTGCTGGTATCAATGACTCCAAAATAGGTAGGTTAAACAATTACATTGTTTTGTTTTCAGGAATATTGTTTTATATTGAAAGTGTTCAAGTGTCTTCTGTGCCCTTCATCAACTGTCCAACATCTATTCATTTTTGTCTTCTTAAACCTGACAAGGAATATTTATGCCACTGGCTAGTCCCTCTTACCCCCATCTCTCTCTTTTTTTAATTTAAGTTTCTAGTCTGTCCTAGTGGGTACACTGCTTTTCTGCTGCAATCAATCACATTGTCTCACTTCTTTTCTCTCCTTTCTATGACTCATTCTCTAATTTATTTCAAGGAAAGTCAACAGAAGCAGAGAGATTTCTCCTCCTGATGGTCAAGACCAGACCAAAGAAGTGGATTAACTGGATTGTAATTAGCACTTCCTTCCTAAAAATGAAAGTATTGTATGTTTTCTCTGTGACTTTTCCCTCTGTGAAATGAAAACAAAATGCAGCTCCAGCCTGGGGGCTGGGGTAAGGGAAATTGCTGCAAATTAGCTACATTCTATCCTGAAGCAAATAAGGGAAGATTCACAAATTTTCCCCTTGGGGGTGTGAAAAGTAAATGTTGCAGCTGCAGTAGAAGGTGTATTGGCTGCTGTAGCATGTTTCAGTGATAGTTTCATGACAGTCTCAGAATTCTCACATGAAAACTGGTAACTTTACACAGCTCTGCTCTAGCTGCCAGCATTTCACTCACTTTTCATGTCTGTTTTTCCTTTCATCTGTTATACACTCACAGGCCGTCATATAAAAAATATCTCTGAGATAAAATTGCAGTTTCCCTTAGTCATGTAAAAATGTGTTGAAAATAAAGGGGGGGAGGAGATCTCTTCTGGCTCTGAATTGGGTGTCTGGTATAAGAAAGTGACCTTTTTGATAGTTCCTTTTCAGATTAACTCATTTTAAGTACCCGTGCCTTTGGATATGTTCTTTGTAAACTGTATTTTCTTCCTCTGAGGCTGGGAACCAGTGGTAGGACATGAAAGCTCAGAGCTGAAATGAAACAAATATATTGGGGGTGTCCTGTCCACATTACTGCCATACACTCGCTCACACTGATGTCTTTGGTGGCTTTCTCTTGCTGTGGCAGAGTGGAATGCAGCAGACCTGTGAGGACGTGTAAATCAACAAAACACAAGCTTCTGGAGAGCAGCTTAGCCCACACTAAAGGAAACCAAGGGGTTAATACAGGCCTGAGGAAATAGAGTGTGCAACACCTCTGTTGTGACATGCTATCCACTGGGCTTTCAGGGTATGTCTACACTGTAGGCTAAAGTCGAGTTAAGATATGCAACTTCAGCCACGTTAATTGTGTAGCTGAAGTCGAAGTAGCTTAATTTGGCTTTTGGTGCTGTCCACTCTGCAGGAAATTGAAGGATGAACACTCTTCCTTCAACTTCCCTTACTCCTCGTGAAATGAGGGTTACAGGAGTCGGAGTAAGAAGCCCGTTATTTTGAAATGATTTTGAAATAATGGTCTTGCTGTGTAGACATGCACTCTGTTATTTCAAAATAAGGGTGCAGTGTAGCGTTCTCTGAGGCTGAGAGATAAAAGCTCCTTCTGGAAGTGCTGGAGGACAGGGTTTAAGGCTACCAAGCTGTATGACTTTGCAAGTGATTGAGCTAGGAGTGGCTGGTTTACTTGTAGGATAAGTCATTGGAATAAGCCTCCATTTCTTTTTTAACTTTGGACTGGGCTGCAGGAAATACCAAGGTATTTTCCTTTCACTGCTCTTGCATACCCCATGAGAGGAGGACTCTTCACTTGAGTCAGAGAGCCAAACAATCCTGCTTATGACTCCAGCACACCTAATGGGAAGTTAAAGCAGTAACTACCCCTGAGATAAATAGGCAAGGCATTTGTCTTCAAGGGGCCACTGATGTCTCCTGACTTGTTTGCCAGGTTGATGGAAAAAGGAATGAGGAAAGGCAGGTGTGTCAGTCCAGCACCAGTGGGAATGACTATGGAGAAACAAGCATGATTGATGCTTTCTTTGACTGTGTAACTATGACACTCCTGTGGCTTGCTTGCCTTTCTAAATATTTTGAGGCCATCCCAGCTAACCCTGGGCTAGCATGAGAACTGGAATGGCCCTGGAATGTGTGGGGGAGAAGATCACAAACATACAAACCTCCTCTCCTACACTTAACTACCTCTCAGTTCTTACACAAGGCTTGGGCAGAATTGAGAGAGTCTCCTGCTGTACCCACCCAACTCAGCTTAGAAAATAGGAGCTGATGTGTAAATGAAGATGGGGGAGAAAAGGAATGAGAAAAAGAAAGGAATGAGCCACTAGTAATTCTAAAAGGGGAAAAAGAATGTCTAAGCCAGCTGAGGTGCTGGTGTGTGGAATGCTTGCAGCTGAAGGGCATAACTAGGACAGTTATTAGTAGATCTGTGGTGTATGGAAACAATGGTCAAATACTTTGGGTTTTCTTGGCACATATTTAGTGATCTAGCAATTCTGTGCTGCTGGCCTCCCTTCTTCCCCTCCATCCATCAAAGGAGGCTCATACCATAGTGGATTTGCAGCTCCTCAGAGTAGTAGTACATGTAAATGCATTTCACAATAAAATCTTCCATCTGTGTGGAAGGAAAACATGCTGTGCAGGGTGGTAGTTCTGTCTGTTCTCTTTCTCTCACTGAATTCCTTTGCAGACTCTCTTTGCTAAGATATGACCATTGGTGGAAGTGAGCATGGCAGGGTTATTGGTGACACAGCAGTGTGTGTGTGTGTGTGTGTGTGTATGTAGGGGGATGCTACTACCTCACACCTCTACTCTCCATGCAGTTGAGGTAGACACTTTTCAAAATTGAGGGTCCTTTGTTCCCATCGATGCTAGGCAAGGAAAAGGGAGAATGCTGACCTCATTGTGCACTGAAGTCAGTAGCTGAATTAGACTTTTACAATTGACTTCAATGGTAGCCGAATTATCTCCATGTGGAGGAGTGCATTGAAAATTCTACCCATAGCTTCTGTGATGCAATAAAAAAGTGGCAGCTTTTCTGAACACAAAATCAGGTCTGCTCCTTGTGGCTTTCTTTGTTTGTAATTTATAAAAGGGAAGAGATGTGAGGAAACATTACAAGCCAATTATAAAAACAGATGATTCAAGGGAATATGCTAAAGTTGTTTTGCGTAGGCTAGACAATAAAAACTGAGCCTGGCTATGGCTGGTGTTCCTTCAGTGGAGATGTCTGTCCCATCTTCGATGCAGATGAGGATATAGGGTGTTTCCTTAATCCTATCATCCTTGTCCAGAGGGGTTTAGGTGTGTCCTCCTCTGTCTTTCATGAGTACTGTGCCCTGGTTCTCCAAGAACACAGAGCTGGTAGGTAACAACATGCCTCCAAGAGCTGGCCCTTTTAAGAAAACCACCAAATACCATGTGAATATGCCTTAGCCTTCCCAAACCACCAGGCATGGCCCTGTCTACACTCCGCCCCCAGAACGCCTGCTGTAGACAATCTGGGGACGGAGTGTTGCTGCCTCCAGTGCCTGCCCTCCCTGTGCTGTTGGCTGGAACCACATGGCCTTCTTCCTCCCCAGTGCTCCAAGGGCCAGGGAGGCTTGGGTGCGTGCATGTGCCTTCTCCCATCTCTTCACCCTCCCCGTGTGAGTGTGAGGGGGTGCTCAGCATGCTGCCCTGCCTCCTCCCCTCCCCGTGGGGGGGGTCTCTGCAGAGGGGGTGGGTCTGTAGGTGGATCTAGAGGCCTGCCTCCCCAGCCCAGCTGCACCAACAACCCATGCATTTGATTCGCAATACAATGCTGAACAATTGACAACCCTCTGATTCAGTGTAAAGGGGCCATAAAGTGTGCCACAGCAGTATTAAAAGCACCTTAGTATAAATGGAAGTCAGAGCTCTAGTTTTTAAATCCTCACATTGACATATGTTTCAGGAAAGTGTCAGTACCTTCTCATTTCTTTTTGACCTTGAGCTTATTGGTTGGATTATATTTTCTGTGTTGCTGGAGGTATGATGGGCTTTTCCTCTATTAGGTTTATTTGATCAAACTGCATTAGTAATTGAATCCCCCTTATTTCAGTGCTGATAGACTAGTTTCTAAAATGCTGTTCATTTAAGTGCAAGTATAATAAGATTAGAGAAAAAAAACCCTGCAGTGTTTGCAGAGTGGTAATGTTATTCCTCTCTCCTGATAATTTTTGGATTTACATCAGCGATGTGCTCTAGATATGTTAATTTTTGAGCACCTAAAAATATAATTATCACACGAGTACCTGCACACATGAAATCTCTAATTCACAATATATTACCCGTCTGCTGTAGTTCTGGATGATTCTAATCAAACCTGCACATGAAAAGATTTGTCCAATACTTATATTTCAAATGGGAGTCATGTGCATGGTACTTAAACAAAACAAAACAAAGGTGTTAGGCAGCACACTGAAGAGAAGTAGAGGGTAGAAAGTAGCACAAGAAAAGATGGGTAAGTGATTCCTAGAGGATTTTGTGGTTATCACAATCATGTTGAAAGGAATACAGTAGCTAATAACCCTGTATTAAGTTCCATGAGAGTGACTGACTGAATTCCTTTCATTTTATTGTTGATGCAAGTCCCTTTATTTCAATGCAAGTTCAGCAATGACAGCTTGATCTTCCAAAGAGCTCCAAATAGGCTCAGGAGTTTGTCTGCATAGTGCTTGTTACAGGATCAGGGCATAAACTATTATGGACAAATGAACAGTAGCTGCTTTTCTGATATCAATGCCACTTATACTGGAAAAGATGTATTTTCCCACATAGTTAGTAACTGTATTAAAAGGACAGGTTATGCATGGGATTGCTTTTTAAAGTCCTCTGTGCTACAATGTTTTAAAACAGAATTTTACCAATTATTTTACCAGCTTACTTTACCAGCTTGCTATTCATTCTGTTTTACTTTTTGCAGTTCATCCTGGACAAAGAAAATGAATTAGTAATTTTCATGTCTAGGGACACAGGTAGTCAGTAATCTTCAGCCAGTTTGCTTTGAGGGTCTCATGAATCATCAGAATGCTTGGATTTCAGACCAGTGAAAGTCTTTGTTAATTTTAAAATGTTTCCATTAGGTTTCTCCCACACTCACCATGGTAATATTTCTATTGGCCTTAAGATTTAATTTTTTGTTTTTTTTTGTGTGCAAAATCTAAAGTTGCAACTTCTGTCAACTACATAGGCTTTGACTACAGCAGCTGTAGCACTTCTGATGAAGATGCTCTAAACTGATGGGAGAGAACTCTCTCGTTGGCTAAAGGCTCCACTTCTGTGAGAGAGGCAGTAGCTACATCAGTGGAAGAAGCTCTCCAGCTGGCATAGCACTCTCCACACAGGTACTTAGGTCAATGTAACTTATGTTGCTCAGGGGTGTGGATTGTTCACAGCCCAAATGGTGCAAATTATGCTGAAGTAATTTGTAGTATAAACACAGCCATAGGTTTTAAGGTGATGTAAATCCATTAAGTGAAGTTACTGCTATTTTACAGTGATGTGAAATCAAAACACGGCCCTGTGTGTCTGATCCTACAGTCCCTATTGATGATGTGAAGTGCAAAACTGGGCGTTGTAAGGACCTTGTACATAATAGGTAGAGCCTTAAAAACTACACTTTCTAGTTTTAAATCCAGAACAAAGGATGTTCTGTTATGGTTACTGGCTACTAGAGTATAATTTTACAGCAATCTAAAACTTTCACCATTAACAGCATTTAGTACTTGCATTGTACTTAGTGAGTGGGGGAAAAATGCTCAAATTAGAATCACTGCACTGATTAAAAACAGGTTTTGCATGTCATCTTTTCCTCCTGTCAGAGAAACAACCAACACAGTGACTGTACACAGCACTAAAATACGTAACTGTCATGCTTCAAGGGGGAAAATCAAATTAACTGCCCAAAGCTAGGAAGAAACCTTCTCTCTGGACAGATTTTTCCATAATTGTCTATCTTGTGAAGTATCTGGTGAGGAGTGCCAGTAACAGCAGACTATTGGGGAATGTCTAGACTACATGCCTCTTTCGCCAGAGGCATGTATTAGACTACCCGACATAGTCAATGAAGCCGGGATTTAAATATCCCTGGCTTCATTAAAATAAAAATGGCTGCTGCGCTGTGCCAGCTCAGCTGATCGTCAGCACAACGCGGCAGTCAAGACACGGATCGGTCGACACGGAACACCTTTGTCGACCGCTCCTGTAAATCTTGTTTCATGAGGCATAAGGGAGCAGAGGCATTCCCTGTCGACTGATCTGCATCTTGACTGCTGCGCTGTGCCGACGATCAGCTGAGCTGGCACAGTGTGGCAGCCATTTTTATTTTAATGAGGCCGGGGATATTTAAATCCGGCTTCATTGACTATGTCGGTATGTCTAATTTACATGCCTCTGGCGACAGAGTGTTCACTGTGGCCATTCTTATGTTCTTAATACAGTACGCCAAAAAATATGTTGTGTGTTTGGGCTCTTCTCTTTTATACCCATTAAGCAGGTTTCTTGTCAAAGGACACAGAAATTTGTGGCTGCCATTGCTTCCAGATAGCCAACAAGAGCTCTTCTAGCTTTTCCTGGCATCTGCGGACACCTATGCCATATGTCTGAGAGGCTTTGTCACTTCTAACATCTTTTCAGAGAGTGAATTGTCTCTATGAGCTATGGCTGCAGAAGGAGATGGTGAATGTTCTGTGAGATAACTAATGCTTACAGGCTTTGTTTGTTAGAAAGTAGTGACAACATAAGCAAATATGGCTTTTTTAACTGAATGATTCTGTAAAAGTGAACACATTTGTCGTCTATTTTTGCCTCCTCTTTTGAACCAATTAGAGCGTGATATTGTTTCCCAGTTAATGAGGCAGACACACTCTCGTTTTGGTTCAGCTGTGGAAGGGATCTTATTGCTCTGCAGGTTTCTGTACAGTGAGAAAAGCAGCTGCAGCAGCATTATTGACAGAAGAAACTGAATTAATAGCAACGATTACACAGTATGGCCAATAAGCCACTCTGAACAATGGAGGCTTTCAAAACTCAGCACCATCTTGCTGAAGAGCGTATCTTTTGTCACTTGATTGCTTTCTGTGGTGACTGCATGATTCTCTGCATTGAGAAAGAGGCCAATAGGGCAAACCGTGTAAGCCTTGTGGAAGTCAATGAGGCTTAGCAGGTGCTTGAGGGTTTTGCTGAACAGGGATGGATTTAATCACACGGGTAAATGCTTTCCTGAATTGGGGCCATAGTGAGCAGTGCTAATTCGCAGCAGCACATTGGGCTGTATAGCAAAGATATGTCCAAGCCTCACAAATGGGATTGCTACTGAGGGAGAAAAGCTTGTGTCAAAATAGTAACCAAAACCGTACACCTTTTCCTCCTAATAACTCATCCTTTTATGCGCGACAGTCCCTCTGCCTGTGGTTTAATATAACCTCTTGCACATTCAATAGTGTGCAGCTGAGGGAGAAAGGGAGTATGGTCAAGATGAGGGTGTCACTTAACTGTAGACTTGGGCATGTATGAAGCTATATCTGCCTGTTTTAAGGGATTGCAGTTCAGATACCCAAGGTTTGAGGGACAGACGGGCTCACTTCATTACTGTGAGCCTCCCTAATAACTTCAAACCCCTTATGTAAGGGAACTTCTCCTTCACGGTTCTTAATCTTAGACCACTGAACAGTCCCTATAACACTCATAGCATTGGAAACTGCCTTCTCCTTCTGTACATTGAACTCCCTTCTACTATTTCACAAGGATTGCGTGTTTTGTTTTGTGCCTGAACATAAGAATGGCCATATTGGGTCAGACCAAAGGTCCATCTAGCCTGGTTCTCTGTCTTCTGACAGTGGTCAATGCTAGGTGCCCCAGAAGGTGTGAACAGAACGGGTGATTACCATTGATCAAGTGATCCATTCCCCATTGTCCATTTCCAGCTTCTGACAAACAGAGGCTGGGGACACTAATAGCCATTGGTGGACCTATCCTCCATGAATCTATTTAGTTCTTTTTTGAACTCTGTTAAAGTCTTGGTCTTCACAACATCCTCTGGCAAGGAGTTCCACAGGTTCACTGTGCATTGTGTAAGGAAAATCTTCCTTTTGTTTGTTTTAAACCTGCTACCTATTCATTTCATTTGGTGACCCCTAGTTGCTGTGTTATGGGAAGGAGAAAATAACTCTTCTTTATTCATTTTTTCCATACCAGTCATGATTTTATAGACCTCTATCATATCCTCCCCCCTTAGGAATCTTTTTCCAAACTGAAAAAAATCTAGTCTTATTAATCTCTCCTCATATGGCAGCTGTTCCATATGCTTAATACATTTTGTTGCCCTTTTCTGAACCTTTTCCAATTCCAAAGGTCCTGCAGATAAAAGCAGCAAACTAAACCTTTTGTCAGGGGGGACCTGAGTTTTATTCCAAGTTATGCTGTAAGGGGGAAAACTTTTTTGCATATAATATTATACATGCACCATCTTGGAATCTAGCAAACAACAACCTGGCCTTCATTTTGGTTGTCCTTCTGTTCCCCCACTGCATACATGTTGGCATCCTTTTTCCCTATGGTGGGAAAGTAGACTGGCCACCAGAGCCAATTCTATCCAGCAACTACTTGGGTATATTAAGTATGGAAGAGCTGCCCATCAGAGTGACAGAATCCTGGTGGTGCTGCCTACTATGGGGAAGAGCACTGTAGCTGCCAGAGGTCTCCAGATTGCCTCACCTACTGGTTGAGGGAAGATATCTTACTTGCACGTGAGGGTGAGCTGCCAACTGCCATCCTTTGAGGACTTACTTGCACCCATGATGACACAGGGAGGAAGAATGGGAGAGTCATTGCTGCAGTAGAGTCAACACCTACCTGGAGTCCAGAGCCAGTCCTGGTCACAGGGTCCTCCTACAGTGGCATGATATGGTAGAGATCCTTTGATCATCCACTTCCTTTACTGGGGTTCTGTCCTGGGAGAGGATCATATCCTTGGTCACAGTCAGCGTACCATTGGTTATAGCCCTTATTTACCTTTGTTCCATCTGTGCTGGGAGTCCTTATAGTGTTACCTGTTCACGTTTGTCCTACCTCAAGTAACTGTTGTTTGGTTAGATAAATACACTCATTTGTTTGAACCCATACACCTTTGCTAGTTTTGTCTTGGGGCTGATGAACCCTGAGAATAGATGTGCCTTGGGATATGAATCTCTGGACTGATTCTCTTTCAGACAAGCAAACCAGTCAACTTCGCTACTGAGTAATTGTGTAATTTTTGACAAAAATAATTTCACTTCTGTGTCCCAATTTTCCTGTTTGTGACACGGACAGGATACTTACCTCATCTGTAAAGCAGATTGAGATCCAAGCATGAGAAGCACTGTATTAGGCAGGAGTGGGCAAATACCAGCCCATGGGCCAGATCCAGTTCCCCAGGTTAGCCCCTGGTGGTCCGCTGCTACTATATTTACCTGCATCTCCTGGGTGATTGCAGATCTTATTGGCTATGGATCACTGTTCCTGGCCAATGGGAGCTGTGGGAGGTGGTGTCCCAGTCTGCACTGCTTCCCACAGCTCCTACTGGTCGTCAAGGGTGAGCCACGGCCAATCGGAGCTACAATCATCTGTATCTGCAGAGACACAGGTAAATATAGTGGTGGCCTGCCTGGAGCTAACTCTGGTGAACCACTGCCATTTTATTACAGATAGGTGGTTAGTCGGAGAGTAGGTTTACACTACGGGGTTAAGTTGACCTAAGTTATGCAACTCCAGCTACAAGAATTATGCACCTGGAATCAATGTAGTTTAGGTTGATTACCTGTGGTGTCTACACTGTGCTGAGTCGATGGGATAAACTCTCCTTCTGACTTACCATAGACTTTTCATTCCAGGGGAGTACAAGAGTTGACGGGAGAGCAATCAGTAGTAGATTATTTAGCACGTCTTTGTTAGACCTGCTAAATCGACCCCCATGGATACATCACTGCAGCATCAATCTCTCTCGGTAGTGGAGACATACCTTCAATTCAGTATTTCTGCTGTTCCATTCACCAAAACCTCCCTGTGCTTCCATTTGACACTAATTCACTAAGGGTATGTCTACATAGCAGCATTATTTTGGAATAACTGCCATTATTTCTAAATAACATAGTGCATGTCTACACAGCAAGACTTTATTTTGAAATAATGTTGAGTGGAGGACTTCGTACTCCAACTCCTGTAACCCTCATTTCACAAAGAATAAGGGAAATTGAAGGAAGAGTGGGCTTCCTTCGACTTCCTGCTATGTAGACAGTGCCAAAAAGCCAAAATAAACTATTTTGACTTCAGCTACACAATTGACGTAGCTGAAGTTGCATAGCTTAATTCAACTTTAGCCCTGCTGTGTAGACATACCCTAAGGAACTAATACCTGATTAACAGCCTGCTCATGGAACCAGTGGCTTCAGGCCATGGCACTGTTGCTTTGAACCCGCTAATCTGCCTACCTTGTTATCTACTCAGTGAAAAGGTTCCAATCCTGTTTCATAATGGCAGGTTTGCACAATTCCCTAACTTATTGTTTTACTCAGTTGTTTTAATTCCTTCCCTTTATTTGACCCTATTTTATTTTCCAATTTTAAGCAATACGTTATTTTAATTTGTTGTTCTATCATTTGCGTAGTACTGGTGCACTCACTCGCTGTTTCTAATCTCTTTTTTAAAAATAATGTTTATTCATTAAATATACTGTTTGAAATTGAGTGTAACTCACTATTTTTTACCCTTCTGACACCGGATTCGCTGTTGTAAGTAACCAGGGTTGTCATGCCTATACTGAAATAGCATCTCTGAGCCAAATTTAGAAGCGCTGTATTAAATGTTAATTAATTAACTTTCACAATAACTTTGAAACTTTTGATCTATGAAATGGGCATAATAAGAAAGGTGAGGCACAAAGAAGTTAAAAGACCCTGTCCAATATCCCATGGTGATTTTGTATCAGGGCCTTGGGACTTGGGAACTCCGAATCCTAGATTGCTGCTCTAACTGCTAGACACACGTCCTCCCATGGGATAACAGAGAAGAAGAGCTGGTAGCCAATCTTTGCAAAGCACTTGAATACCGGGAAAGGTGTCGGTCTACTACTGTTAAGTAGTAAGGGCCATCCTACACTATTGTGTGAATTTTCTTTAGGGATCATGAGATTTGTCTTTCGTTACTAGCCTATATTCAGATAATGCATTCTATTTTTGTACTTAATGAGACAATATTAGTCATAGTTTCTAATAAGGACAAATATGGCAGGGGGAAAAAGATGATAACTTGAAGTTGGAAGCATTCATCACTGTTTTCATTGAGAGATCTCTGCATTTTTTGTAAAGCCAACAGCTGCATTGCTATTTCTCCTGATCTGCAAACATGCTTGCTGTACTAGAGCTTCAGGGGGTAACCGCAGCGGCGGATATAGGGCAGGGCGAGATGGGCGGCTGCCCTGGGCCCTGCGCTTCAATAGGCCCCGCGCACGCACCCCGTGCATGCTACTTCTGGTCAGCTGCTGCCGAGGCACATGCGCGAAATGCTACTTCCGGTTGGCTGCTGCCGAGGCGCACGCGCAAAATTGTGCCTGCCCGGGCCCCGCGGCGCAGCCCTGGGCCCTGCAAAATTATCATCCGCCCCTGGGTAGCCGAGTTAGTCTGTTACAGAAAAAAACAGCAAGCAAATGGTCTGGTAGCACTTTATAGACTAACAAAACATGTAGATGGTATCATGAGCTTTCGTGGGCACGTGCTAGTCTATAAAGTGCTACCAGACCATTTGCTTGCTGGTGAGGTGGGTTTTTTTTTTTTTTTTTTTTTGCTGTACTAGGACTTTTGTTGTTTTTATGGTAAATTGTTTTGATGAAGACTGGCAGTTGTCCTTCAAAAGTGTACCCTAGAATGACAGGGTTGCTTGCTACTAGCATAAGCCTGTTAATCTGATGCTACAGTCAGATTAAAGTGTTTTCTTTTTCTGAATCAAATTATCTCGACTTGTGTGCATCACCCAGGATGGGTGGGGGAGAAGTGTGTCAGTAACAGATCCATATTCAGTATATGGCATAGCAACACATGGGAAGCAGACTCTTTATATGTATGATGCCTTCTCTGCCTGAGAGATTCCATGACCTCTAGAACAGCAACATATTTTGTGGGGTTTGCTTGGGTTGATTCTTCACCAATTTCTATGTGTATATGTGTGTGTGTGGGGATGTATGAAATGAACATTTCAGGTGGACTCATGTCAGATATCACTTCTTGTACAGTATTCCATTTCAGCTCAACCCCCATGTTGTGCATTATACAACTTCAGACAAATCTTGGTCCCGTGTCTTGTAGTACAGGGATGTTCTAATGGTTTTTTTTAACAGGAGTTCAGTGGCTGCATTTGAAGCTCAGTGGCTTTTGCCATGTTTCTTTCTTCACTATCCAAGAGGCTCAGTCTGAGTCTTAGATCCTCAACTTTCAAAAGTGCTCCCTGCGTCCCTTCCAAAACTCCTTCTTCTCCCAAAACTCAGTCTCTAATAGCCATCTCCTTAATGTTGCTTCCCTGGCTATTGCAGGGACATGCTTTCTTTTAGTCTTCCTCCACCTTCTTTAGGCAGCTGACATTCAGGCACATAGTTTTCCCTTGTTTTGTGTGGTTCCCTTAAGAGGACTAGTTTTGGATCCTTTCTTAGCCTGTCTCTTCTTTAAGGCAGTATTTACTCCGGCCTTTTCTCTCAACCACTCCCTGCTCTGGCCAACACTAGTGCAGCTGCATAGGTGGAACAAACTGTGGGAATACAACCTAGGCAGGGCTGGAGGAAGCTGCAAGCACTGTGTTATCTAAACCTTTTCAGAGCAGCTCTACAGAAAGTATGCCCACTCCTGGTCTGTCCTTATGCCTGCTCTCACTGGTGGAGCTGGGCAAAGCCTGGAGTGGACAAGATCTTACTGTACTTGGCCTCACTTTGCTTGTCAATCATTTTCTAGCTTTGCACATCTGAGCTCTCCAGGAACTGGCACACTGTTCCTGGAATGCAGCTTGCATAGTAAGGACTTTAGGACCAGGCACCAAACTGTAAGTTTCTCATGAATTGGGCCCCGTGCCAGAGTAAGAGAAGCATTAGGGCAATCCCAGTGGAGGAAGATGGATTTTTTTCAATAATCTTGTAATCAAAGCTCGTGTTTGTAAAAGCTTTCATTTTTGGCACTGAGGAATTGTGCAGAATGTTCCACAAAACTCTATTGGCATCCAGTTCCATATTCTAACCAGGCTGAACTGGCTACTTTATGGGCCTGGTCGCCTTGCATTTTTGGGTTTGTCTACACATGAAAGATAATCCCTAAGGGTATGTCTGTACTGCATACTTATTTTGAAATAAGTTATTCTGGAAGAAATACTCCGAAATAGCATGTCTACACTATAGGGAAGCCTCAAAGTTAGTTTGAGGCAGGCTCCTTTAATGTGGACATGCTACCTTGATTTAGAGCCCCAGGAGGCCCTGGGGAGTAATTAGTCTGAATGGCCCCAGGGAGGAGCTATTTTGAAATAGCAGCACAGTACAGCTATTTCAGAAGAGGCATTATTCCTTGTGGAATGAGGTTTACAGAAGTTGGAATAAACCATCTGTTATTTTGAATTTATTTTGAAATAATGGAATTGCTGTGTAGACGCTCGCATTATTTTGAAATAATATCAGTTATTTCGAAATAACTCTGCTGTGTAGATGTAACCTAAGCAGGCAGGGTATGCATTTAAAGTGGATTAATTATTTACTAGTTTGAGTCCACTTCCAAACTGGTTAAAGTTAATTTGGGGCTTGTTTACATGAACATTTAGTCTGGGGCAAGCTTGGTACTAATCTCTGGTGGTTTAACTGTTTGCATGGACTGTGCTGAAGTGCGTTCACATTTTGTTAATGTATTTTGATCTAAACCTGTGTCAAAGAGGACTAGATCAACGTGGCTCAGCAGGATATGCACAGACAGTTTGAGCTGCAGCAGGCTAATGCAGGGAAGGTACACAACTCAATCTACTGCAAACTAAGGGTTTGTGAAGACCAGGGCAGTATTGCGGGAACATTTTTAAAAGTGGGGGTTCTGAATCCCCTTGCCCCGTCCACCCTCACCCCCCCGCTGAGGCCAAGAGCTCAGCCCAGTATGTGGGGCCAGCAGCTAGGACTCCAGGCACTGGGTTCTTGACTGCTACTCTGCTCATTGGAAGTTCTGCTGCCCCTTGGCATGTGGGGCCATCAGCTGAGCCCTGGCACTCAGGGCAGCAACAGGAATCCCTAGGAGCCTGCATCCCTAGTTCCTGTGTCTATTCTGACTCATATTCTGCAATAAGAACATGTGTTATGCTCGCAACATACCAAGAGAGAAGTTCCATGAAAACTTATGGTACCCTTGCTGGAAGGCTGCAATGTAACACTACTTTTATTCTTAGAAGCCAGAAAAATACTGCCCAGTGTCCAAACCCAGCGGGAGACAACAAAAGCCAGCCTGTAAGATAGTGAGGCACAACTTACTCATCTTGCTCTATGCTGGCTCATTCCAGGCTTTCCTACAGACCCCCTAACCA
Source organism: Pelochelys cantorii (assembly GCA_032595735.1). Lineage (NCBI taxonomy): Eukaryota > Metazoa > Chordata > Testudines > Trionychidae > Pelochelys > Pelochelys cantorii. The sequence goes on from CM064327.1 coordinate 104,123,148, forward strand.
GCAAGCAGGACCAGAATCCTTCTGTACCTCTCTTAAAATGAAAGCTTGCAATTCCCAACACCCTTCTGAATATACCACTGTGCCCTTACATGGAGTTAATCAGGAATAGCTATTCCAGAATACCTTGGCATTTAGATGAGCTCTGACTCATGTGAACAGTTCAGACTCAGTGGGACTGTTCACATGAGTAAGGGCTGCATGTCAAGACGCTTACCTAGTTTTAACAGGTCTTTCACTCCAATCGATGTGCAGTTTAGCTTGCATCAAATTAATGGCTTATTACTGATGGAATCAGTTCTCTCTCCTGCTGCAAGGAAGGGAAAAGAGCCCTCCAAAAACGTCCTCCTACCCACCCCCTGGAGCTTAGGATTGTGAAATGGAATATAGACTCATAAACTAGTGAAAAAACACAGTTAATTGGAAAGATTTATAGGCTTGTTAGTAGGAATGTTTCTTAATTTGAAATGTCAATGTATTCCCTGAAGGGCAACATTACTTCTGCTGAAGCCATAATTGGAGTGAGCTAAATTTTAGCGATAGGAGGAATAAAAACAATTGTCACCCTTGACAAAGAAGACAGCCAGTTAAACTCATAGGCCATAAAAATGTCAGGTCCATCACTCATTTTTAGGATTCCCTCTAGAGACCACAACAGAGACTGAATTATGTCCAGGACCAATAGGTAGAGGTGAGAAGAGAGATATTCTAAGTTGGATTCTGGACCACTTCACAAACTTGTTTTTCCTTCATGTGTAGAAAGTGATGCTGGCAAACCAATATGATCTGGACTGAGTTTGCTTGAAACTCTGAATGGAGAAGTATTACCACAGCATGGAAGGTGACCAACTTTTATTACCTGTGCAGTAGGTACAACAGAAATATCATATAGGACATGGAATTCAATTTGTGCTTCAAATTTGTGTTAAGTAGGCTTGGTCTTTACATTGTGAAGCAACACAAGAGAAGGAATGCCTGTAAATGGGTTGGAAATGGAACATAAAGGTAGTCTAAAGTCTACATGTTTACATGATATGAAATAGCCTTGTAGTTGAGTATTTATTTCTCTTTAATTTGCTCACCCCTTAATTTCTAAACATTATCCCAGAGTCCTTGTTTCAGGATTGTTTATTAAGAAGGTGTAACCTTTTCCATACACACTGGACCACTAAATAATTTCAGAATAAACAGCTCATAATGTAGAATAAAGGGTGCAACAAAATGTAATCATGATCAAACAGAATGGCTCTTAGAAAGCTATTGCTACCTTGGCAAGTTGGAGCAGCCCTTTAGAATACTTAGTATTAGGAAGGGATAGAAGGTGGAGGAGAAATGGAAGGATGGCAGAAAACCACCAGTGCAACCACTTCCTCCACTCACCTCTGCTGAATGCTGATGGGACACCTGAATATCTGTCCCCTGTTTTGTCTGAGGCTACATTGGCATGATTTTGCGCAAATACTTTTAACGCAAGAGTTTTTGCGTTAAAGTATTTGCGCAAGAGAGTGTCTACACTGGCATGCGCTTTTGTGCAAGAGATGTGCTTTTGCGCAAAAGCATCCATGCCAGTGTAGACACTCTCTTGTGCAAGAAAGCTCTGATGGCCATTTTAACTGTCGGGCTTTCTTGCGCAAGAAATTCATGTTGCCTGTCTACACTGGCCTCTTGCGCAAGAACAGTTGCACAAGAGGGCTTATTCCTGAGCGGGAGCATCATAGTTCTTGCACAAGAAGCACTGATTTCACACATTAGAACATCAGTGTTCTTGCACAAGAACTCCCCGCCAGCGTAGACAGGCAGCATGTTTTTGCCAATGATGCCAATGTAGACACAGCCTGAGTGTTTTCTTTTAACCTGGAACTGAAAAGTCTGAAGTCTTCTAGGGCTTTGAGAACATGCCTTGTCTTAATGTCTGCCAGATGAGGGGGTGATGAACAAACTTTAAGTAATAAAGCCCAGATCCACACAGGTTCTCAGGTGTCTAAGTCCCAGTTTTAGGCACTGTTCCAAACCACAACTCCTGCTCTCCTCGTAAGGAACATGGTCTGGTAACTATACAGTAACGACAACTCCAGTGTGGAAATATCTACTGAGGCCTCCAGTCTGCAGATTCATTCCTCTTTCCTTTGCTGTATTTTCAGAATAACTTCAGACTGATGTAGTTATTCTGGATTTACACCATTGTAACTGAGACTAGAATTTGGCTACAGATATATAACAAGAATAACAATTGGAGTAATGTGGGCAGCATCCTTTGAGAAAGAGGTGGAGGCAAGTTGCTGTTTGAATACAATAATGTGAAAAGTGCAACATGATTTTATACTTCATGGAGATTTTCTTCATGTAAAAAGATTGCTTTGTTCTAACTGAGTACATAAAAGGGCTATGATAAAAGAGTGACATTTTGTAAAGATACATGAGCCTTGTCTAAATTATTTTGTACCTGATTTTACAAAACAGCTTTAATGTGCCCTTTAAAAATTTCAGTAGAGTTTATGACTCCTCCTGCATACCACTTCTGACAAACTTGTGTTCCTGAAAGCATAACAACACATAACATCTAGGGTTTAATTTTAAAAGTACTGCCACATCTGGTATAAAATGCTTTCTGAAGCAATAAATCAAATCCTCCATAGCAAATTGCCACGCATCCCCTGATCCCTTCTCCATAATTTATAGTTTGAGAGCAAAATGGTGCTAGCATTTTAAATCAAATATGTATTTTAATTAAAGTCTCTCCAAAATCTGGTGAACAGTCACGGACTTACACGCGACTCGGAACAAGATTTATTGCTTAGAAAGCCTAGATGTCAGTATTTCAGTCCAAGATGATTCTTGATGGTTGGGATAGCTGTGTTCCTAACTCGGGCTAGGAAAATCCCTTGACAGTCATAGCTGTCAAAGCGTATATACCTAAAACCACCTTACATAAGGAATGTGAGGGGAAAGAAGAGAAAAAATCTTAGCCAGCTCCCACTTCTGCACTAAGATTCACCATAGCCACTAAGTCGCATTGCCTCTGACAAAGTTTTTTCATGTCAAACAATTTTGTTAAGCTTCTGGCCATGTGTCCTGAGTCGTGTCTATTAGCATCATCCTGTGAGTTTCCCTGGCAACTGAGCCAGTCAATTCAGTCACAGTTAGAAAGCTGTGGAAAAACACCTGCATCTACATCTACAGTGATGGACACAACTACAAAGAACAGGCAGGCTATATCCGCTTCTCTTTGGAAGACCTGTGGGTCTTCTATGGTCCTGAAACTCAGCATGACTCACTGCCACAGCACCTTCTGCTGGTCACTTGGGAATTAGCTCTTCAGTGCTGAAGTGCTTCCTTCAGGTCAGTGTGTTGCCTGCTGTTACCTGTTAATGGCTCCCAAACTATGGCATCCTCCCTTCTGAGTACTGCCCTGCCACAGTGCCCCCAGACTCTGGGGACCTCCACATTCTGGGGTCCTTCCTTCAGGGAAACCTCATCTCCCTATGCCACCTTGCCTCAGTGACCCATTCACAGTCTTCATCTAGCCCCTTTCCAAAGGGGCAAACTGCAGTCTGAAATGGTCCCTCATCACTGGCAAAGGGACATGAACCTGCTGCCTTCTTCTGTCCCGTCTGTCTCCTTGTAGCCCTAGTAGCCTCAGGCCTTGCTTCAGGCCCTGCAGCCTGGGAGCTTGCCTGGCCAGAGCTTCCCCACTTTGGCCTGCCTTTTCCCAGCCCTGCTCTATCTCAGAAAGCCTCTAATTTCCCTGGCAGCTAGGTCCCTCCTGCTCCCCAGCTAGACCAAGAGTGAGTCTGAGTCTCCATCCCTTCTGGAGCCCTTATTTATACAGCCCCAACTGGGGCTCTGTCTGCCTAATTGGCTGTCTCTGCCTTGGCTGTTGGCTCCTCTGCTGCAGCCCTTTCCCAGGGCTTGGTTTTAATCCTTAAAGGACCAGTGTTGGGCAGACACACCCATCACAGGCCCATTCTATTTTAATTCAGATCTAATCTCTTTAAAACAAGGCATATTATTAAGCATAAACCTGTCATATGCTCGTTTCTTGATATTGTCCCTAAAGATGGGGCCCAAGTCCAAAAGTCCAGATCTAGTTTCTCCTAAACTGTGGGGAAATTTGGATTTAAACTCTACTGTTCAGGTTCATTTCTAGTTTCTTCTCTAAGTTTAGTGCATTATTTGCACTCTTTCAAATTCATAATTAGAAACCAGAAGGCAACAGCAAGGTCACACCTTGGCTGTGGTTGCAAGAGAATGTAGAGGACAGAGATGCATGTACGTGCTTGATGTGTTTCCTGGAGATAATTGGCCTTATCTATTGGGCTCTGCCAGTACAAGGAGATAGAATCCAATCTGTTAGTCCCTTGCAGCAAAATCTCTGCCTGGAGTGGAAGCTACACAGCTACTATTCAGAGTTAGGGTACATCTAGACTATGCTGTATTTTCGAAAGAGGATATGTGAATTTGGGGGAATTTGCACATCTTTTTCCGATCTCACTTTCAAAAGCGGGTCTGCACGTGGTTTTTTCAGTAAAGCTCCCTTTTTCAAAAAACCACGTAATCCTCATTTTTAAAGGAAGAGTGTTTTTTTGAAAAAGGGGGGATTCCAAAAAAACCATGTCCCAGACTCCTTTCACTTTTGAAAGACCCACAGCATGTAGAAGAACTATAAAAGGCGCAATCAAGGACGATAAAGCCATTGCGGAGAAACTAAATGATTTCTTTGCTTCAGTCTTCACGGCTGAGGACGTTGGGGAGGTTCCCAAATCTGCACCGTCCTTTGTGGGTAATGAATCTGAGGAACTGTCCCGGATTGAAGTGTCATTAGAGGAGGTTTTGGAACAAATAGAAAAACTTAATGTTAACAAATCTCCGGGACCGGATGGCATTCATCCAAGGGTTCTAAAAGAACTCAAATGGGAAATTGCTGAACTATTATCTGTGGTTTGTAACCTATCCCTTAAATCGGCTTCCGTACCTAATGACTGGAAGGTAGCCAACGTGACACCAATATTTAAAAAGGGCTCTAGAGGCGATCCGGGCAATTACAGACCGGTAAGTCTAACTTCAGTACCGGGCAAATTAGTCGAAACAATAGTAAAGAATAAAATTGTGAAGCATGTAGAAGAACATAATTTGTTGGACAAAAGTCAACATGGGTTTTGTAAAGGGAAATCCTGTCTTACTAATCTATTAGAGTTCTTTGAAGGGGTTAACAAACATGCGGACAAGGGGGATCCAGTAGATATAGTATACTCAGATTTCCAGAAAGCCTTTGACAAGGTCCCTCACCAAAGGCTCTTGTGTAAATTACATGGCCATGGGATAAGAGGGAAGGTCCTTTCTTGGATTGAGAACTGGTTAAAAGACAGGAAACAAAGGGTAGGAATAAATGGTAAATTTTCAGAGTGGAGAGGGGTAACTAGTGGTGTCCCCCAAGGGTCAGTCCTAGGACCAATCCTGTTCAACTTATTCATAAATGATCTGGAGAAAGGGGTAAGCAGTGAGGTGGTAAAGTTTGCGGATGATACCAAACTGTTTAGGATAGTCAAGACAGAAGCAGACTGTAAGGGACTCCAAGAAGATCTCACCAAACTGAGTGATTGGGCAACAAAATGGCAAATGAAATTTAATGTGGATAAGTGTAAAGTAATGCACATTGGGAAAAATAACCCCAACTATACGTACAGTATGATGGGGGCTAATTTGGCTACGACAAATCAGGAAAGAGATCTTGGAGTTATCGTGGACAGTTCTCTGAAAACTTCCACACAGTGTGCAGCGGCGGTCAAAAAGGCAAATAGGATGCTAGGTATTATTAAGAAAGGGATAGAAAATAAGACCCGGAATATCTTACTGCCCCTGTATAAAACTATGGTACGCCCACATCTTGAATACTGTGTACAGATGTGGTCTCCTCACCTCAAAAAAGATATTTTGGCCTTGGAAAGGGTTCAGAAAAGGGCAACTAAATTGATTAGGGGTTTGGAACGGGTCCCATATGAGGAGAGGTTAAAGCGACTGGGACTTTTCAGTTTAGAAAAGAGGAGACTGAGGGGGGATATGATAGAGGTGTATAAAATCATGAGTGGTATGGAGAGGGCCGATAAAGAAAAGTTATTTATTAGTTCCCTAAATAGAAGAACTAGAGGACACCAAATGAAATTAATGGGTAGCAGGTTTAAAACTAATAAAAGAAAGTTCTTCTTCACACAGCGTGTAGTCAGCATGTGGAACTCCTTGCCAGAGGAGGCTGTGAAGGCTAGGACTATAACAGAGTTTAAAGAGAAGCTAGATAATTTCATGGAGGTTAGGTCCATAAAAGGCTATTAGCCAGGGGATAAAATGGTGTCCTTGGCCTCTGTTTGACAGAGGCTGGAGAGGGATGGCAGGAGACAAAGCGCTTGATCATTGTCTTCGGTCCACCCCCTCTGGGGCACCTGGTGCTGGCCACTGTCGGCAGACAGGATACTGGGCTAGATGGACCTTTGGTCTGACCCGGTACGGCCGTTCTTATGTTCTTATGTTCTTATGTTCACTTTCGAAAGTGAGATTGGAAGAAGATATGCAAATTCCCGCGGAATTTGTGTATCCTCTTTTGAAAATACAGCGTAGTCTAGACATAGACTTAGTGGCCCACAGCTAGTCTGTGTAGCCCCCAAAGTGGGAGAGGCTGGGTTGGTTGGGAGATGCATTCATTTTTGTGCATCACTTATGGAGTTCCTGTCAAAAAAGTAAAGCTGATTTTTTAGGTAGAATGTCTTCAGGAGACACAATTGGTGTCTGTTTCATCTAGGGAATGAATGCTGTCTGCAGACCTGCTGGTTCCATTTACCTTAGATATGTAGTGTGAGTGGCACCTTTTGGTATCTCTGGGGGTTAATTTGCATTTTAGTAAGGCTATGTCTACACTACCAAGTTCTTTTAGAAAAGCAGCCATTTTTCCAAAAAAACTTCATTTACATCCACATTGCAATTGTGTTCTTTCGAAAAAAAATTGAAAGAACAGGGTTTTTTTCCTGACATTGGTAAACCTCTTTCTATGAGGAAGAAGCCTTTTCCTGAAAGAGCTCTTTCAGAAAAAGGTGTGTGTGGATGGGGAAGAGGGAGTTCTTTCGAAAGAAGAGGAAAGAGGAAAAAGCACAGGTGCCTGGTGGCCACTCCATGCATAGTAATCACAGCTTAAATGCGAGAGAGCATCCATTCAGTGTGGACACTATTTTCTGAAAAAGCAGATTGTTTTTTCGATGCACTTTTGGCAGTGTGGACGCTCTCTTTCGGAAGAAGTTTCTTTCAGAAGATCTCTTCCGGAAAAGCTTCTTCTGAAAGAAGCCTGCAGTCTAGACATAGCCTCTGTGATGTCTTGAACACACATAGGCATAATGTACACAGTGATTTTTAGATCATTCCCTCTCTTCAGTTTGGTCTCTTATTTTGAACTAACAACCAAAAACCATCACTCTCCTTCTACAAAGTAACAGGAAGGAATCAATACCTCTTAGTCTGTGAGAAATTATCTGTTTAATCATTCAGGATAATCTGTAAACATTTGATTTTTTTTTAACTGGTTGCTAATGCTAATGAGTGGTATGGTTTCAACAGCACTGGGAAATGAAGACTTCTTTGTATCCCTGGAATACATGAAGTGGTAATCCAAGCTTCCTTTTGTTATATGGAAAGCTCTCCTATAAGAGTGAAAAATCCTTGGTCTGTCTTGCTGCTGAGGTGCCTAATGGTCCCAATGAATGGTAGTTGATGATTACCTGTTCTGTTCTTTCCTTTTGGGGCACCTGGCATTGGCCACTGTTGAAAGGCAGGATACAGAGCTAGATGGACTTTTGGTCTAACCCAACAGGATTGTTCTTATCTGTTTCAGAAAAGTGTGAATGCAGTAAGGTTCTGCACTGTTGTTGTTGTTGTTGTTCTTCCTTGGGTTCCACGTAGTAATAATTTACATACAAAAATCTAAGACTTCTGTGGTTTTTATCTGATTAACAGACTTCAGCCTTGGCTCCCATTTATTCCTTCTTGCCATGATGAAAATCATCTTCCAAATACCACTTGTGGGTATCACCAGGTTTATAAATTGATTTTATATTGCCACAGACAGGATGTCCTTTTATTGTCCTCTTCTGCGCTTATAATTAATTAGTTTCAGGGTTTTTTTTTGTCGTCCTTGTTTTCCTCTAGGATTGCTTCTCTTTCTTTTTCTGGGCTTATTTTCCTCCTCAAAGACATTGTCCAACCACTGCTCAGCTTTCTTATGATTTAGCAGGTTTCCCTGAGCTTATTCCCATGGTATGTGTTGCTTTTCTTCTCATTCACAGTTTTTAATCAATCAGTGAACCTCATGCACAGTTATACTCTGACAGTGAGTTGGAAATAGATTGGATATAATTAGCTGAGCAGAGAAATGTAACATTTAATTCACTTTAAATTTGCCAAATCAGTTATTTCTTGCCATAGAGGGCAGGGCAAGAGACAAATGGGTTCAACCTATAGCACAGGAGATTTAGATTACATTTCAGGACACACATCTTCACTATAGTAGGACAATGGAACTGACTGCCTAGCGAGGTTGTAGAAGTTCCTTCATTGGAGGTTTATAAGATAGCAATCCATGTTGGATGGTGTAGACCCAAGAAAACCTACATCTTGATGGGGGCTCAGGGTGGGCGGGCTTTAGGCTAGATCAGTGTTTCTCAATCAGTGGTACGAGTACCCTTAGGGGTACTTGAGAGAAGTACGGGGAGTACATAAACCCAACTGAAATTTGGAGAAAACTGAATTTTTGTTTTAAGTTTTAGAGCGCTTTATTATTTTTGTACTTTTCACACCCAAAAATTTCATTGCCCGCTCAGCTACAATTAAGTTGTTTAACCAAATGTGTTGCAAAAAGTTGTCTGAAAACTGTAGGTACTGGGGGTACTTACATTTAAAAAAATTTTTTTTTTGAAAAAGGGGTACTTTATAAAAAAAAAAGGTTAAGAAACACTGCTCTATGCAACAGTAGCTACATTTCTTCTAAATGTGGTTGCCATGAAAAAAAGGTAGCTTCATCTATAACCTGGGAAGCACAGAGCAGAGGAAGAACTGCCATTTAGGCATGAGTATTTGCTTAGACCACTGCTCTCCAACCTTTTTAACCACAAGATCACTTTTTCAATTTAAGTGAAATGTAAGATCTACCTCAAACTCAGATACTCTTGCCCTGCCTCCTTCCTGCCCCTTCTCTGAGGCCCCGCCCCTTCTTCAAGGCCTCACCCTGCTCACTCCATCCCCCTTCTTTCCTGTCATCATTCACTTTCACCAGGCTGAGGTAGGGGATTGGGGTGCAGGCTCTAGTCTTGAGCCAAGGAATTTGGAGTGTGGAAGGGGCTCTGGGAAGGAGTTTGAGTGCAGGGGGACTCACATCTGGAGCAGGAGGCTGGGTGCAGGAGTTCGTTTCGGACTGGGACGGGTTCAGGAAGCAGGCTCTGGCTGAGTATGGTCTAACTGAGATGGCTTCTGAGTGGTGGAGCAGTGGGGTTAAGGCAGGCGTACTCCTGCCCTGGCCCTGCACCACTCCTGAAAGCAACTGGTATGTTCAGCAGTGGCTCCATGGCACCATGTGCTGCCCCTCATCTACAGGCACTGAGCCCACAGCTTCTACTGGCCACGGTTCCCCATTATTGATCACTGGGAGCTGCAGGAGCAGTGTCTGCAGGCAAAGACAGCATGTGGAGACCCCCTGCTCTGCCTTTCTCAGGGGCTGCAGGGACATGCCAGCCGCGTCCAGGAACAGCAATTACCACAGGGATAATGATTCCAGCAACGACAGGTCAGGCATTTTAGAACTCACTACTCAAAGAATTAAATTTAAGTGTAAGAGAGAAATGAAAATTATGAAATGCACAGATCAGTCAAAAACCAAAACTAACATTTTGCAAGCAGTAAAAGAAGTAACAACAACCCATGTGTGTGCTGGGTTGGGAGATAGTGGGAAGGACAGCGTGTGTTTGTGAGAATGACAGAGACACGCACAGCGTGTGTGTGATAGAGATTTGCATTGCCAAGCTCTCTCCTTCTCTCTGTGTGGAGATAGGGTACCGGAGTAGGGGGAGGGAGGGAGGGACACCCTGACATCAGAGCTCCCCCCTTATCCCTCCCATACCCTGCACAGCAAACAGGAATCTCCCAGGGGGGCAGCTCCAAGATAGAGGGCAGAAGCAGCAGGACAGTGGCAGGAGGGGCAATTGAAGTGCTAGCACTTGAGAGCTTCCTGGCCAAACCAGTCAGGATCACCTGTCAGAGACTGCAAGATCTACCGATCCTAATCTACTGATTCGTGAGCACTGGCATAGATCTTTAAAGATAATAGGTTTGGATAAGATCCATACTGAACAAATTCAGTGAAAAAGATCCCAAGTGATATCAGGGGACACTGGATCAGCCAGTCCTACAATAAGGGTGTGTCTACACTACAGGGTTTTTCGAAAAAAGTGGCCTTTTTTCAAAAAAACTTCCCCTGCATCTAGACTGCTGCCACGTTCTTTCAAAAGTAAATCGACAGAATGTGGCAGTTTTTTCGACCGTGGAAAACCTTGTTTTACGAAGAATAACGCCTTTTTTCGAAAGTGCTCTTTCGAAAAAGGGTGCTATGTAATGCAAACTGTGCTTTTTCGAAAGAGAGCATCCAGACTGCCTGGGTGCTCTCTCTCGAAAAAGCGGCTTGCTTTTTCGAAAGTACCGGTTGTAGTCTAGATGCTCTTTTTTGAAAGAGGCTTGCTGTCTAGACGTAGCCTTAGAAACTTAGAGAATGATAAACAACACAGAAGGTGCTGTTAGGATTGAAAGTTTTATCCCTTTTATATTTGTATTTTTAGGTTTAATAATGCAGCAATGTAAAGTAACATATTATCATTTTATTAAATTAAGCCCTTTAGTAAGCCTTTTTGTTTTAAAGTTTTAGTGCGTTTAGTAAGTAAGGAAATAGAGTTTTGGTATTGTGTCTATGTTAATGAGACTAGAAGGATGTTGAAGGCTGAAGTTTTAATTGTTTGATTTACAATGCCTTTTGCTTTGCCCAATATGAGATACTAATGTTATGCTTTTCTTTGAAAGACCTTGTAAAAGATTGTTTGTGTAGAAGTGGTATGTATGCGTCGAGATAAAGGTGCAAAGGTTATTGGTCAGGACCAGATGGCCAAAGGAGGAGGGGTGAGCATGAGTGAAAACAAACTGATCGGCATCAGAAGAACCATCAGTCACCACCAGTGCGTACCCATGGCCAAGGGTGATTGGGTTGGCAGATTGACGGCTTTAAAGTAAAGCAAGCACCCCAAAAAGACAATTGATTACAGGATGAGCTTTGGAAATGTTTTGGGAATGATTGACATCAACAAGATAATATGCTGGTCACAGCAGAATCCATAAAACTTCAACAGAGAAAAGGATTATAAAAGCAGGGTGCCTTGCTATGGAACTTTGGGTTCATCTTGCCACTAACTCCAGAGGAGCATCGGATCGTGCGACCGACAAAGGCCCTGCTCTCCCTCTGTGATCGATCTAACTGGCCACTAGATTGATACACATTCTGGACTGGCAACTATAACATCGTCTGGCGGGACTGTGTGTGTGTATGGTGTTTGTGTGTGAATGATTGATTGAAAAGCATATGCAACTGTTGTATTCTCAATAAATGCGGCATACTGCCTTTTCCCCTATAAAAGATCTTGTGTGCTTTGTTTAAGCATAACAGTGCCTCATAAATGCAAAAATGTTGCAAAATGTAATTAATTTTCTACCTGACAACCTCTCAGCCAATGAACAGTGCAAACATGAGTGGCAAAAAAATGTATTGTTTTTGAGCCTAGTGGGCTGACAAATTCAGGTTGACAAGTCAGATTTTGTTCACTGTACACGAATGTCAACAGCAGTATTTATATGCCTTGAAATAGCAAGACATTAATGGAATGAATCATATAGGCTTTAGTAGGACTTTTGTTTCTTCTGGAAATTTCGTGATTTAGTTCATATCACTCCATTGAAGTAACTGTGAAAGAAGATACAAATGGTCATCATGTTAAATAATCAAAAGTAATTAAAGTGAAGCACTTATTTAGGCATCAGAATACCTTCCTTTTGGGGTAACTGAAATATTAGAAATTTGCTGAGTATCTGTCCAGCACTGTTTAATTTTAGTGGGACTCCAGTGCAGAGATTCCTCTTCCAGCTGGCTTCTGGCCCAAACAAGAGAATATTTAATTCTTGCATAAAAACACGAGAACAATCTCTCTCTCTATATATATATATAAACTTGTGTTTGACCATTTAAAGAGATTTGTAAATGAATTCTTTTACAATAGCTCTTTTAAATTTATATTTGCCAACAGCGTTTTTTATTTTGCTTCTGACACTCAGTGCATCTACTCTGCTATTCCATTTTCTTTGCCCATTTTGTGAGTGTGTGTGAGAGTGCATGTGCAAAATAGCTTACCACATAAACTGAATATATATTAGTAATCCAGCAATAATATGAACAAGATCAATTCATGTTCCTCTGTAAACATATTTTCTCTTTTATTTTTCATCCCTCTTATAAAGACACTGCCAAAACCCAGCACAATGGTTTAAAATAGCTGCCTCTTATGGGGAACAAACCATACAAACATTTCTTCCTCAGTTATTATTGAAATAAGAAATTGCACATTTTACAGAAAGATCCAATGTTAGTTTTCAAAGCACTATGACCATAAATAAACTGTACATAGCACAAATAGACTGTAGCCTAAAAGCCTAAGTACAGGCTTCTGTCTCAAGTGTCATGCATTGAATTAGGTGTTAGTGAATCAAAGGGTCCAGATGAGTTTTCTGGATGGTAGTTAGAATTTTTCCCTCCCTTCCCCCACATTTTTTGTAAATGGTTAACTGAATATACTTGATGTGCAAATCCCCGAGACACAAACCTATATTCCCACAAGGTTATTTTTGGTGTCACTTTTCAGAATAGAATTGGACTGCAGACATCTGAACCCTTGGTGCTTAACCTGAAAGACACAACTTTTGATCCTCTTAAAACCTTTGGATGTTTACCCATCATAAAGTGTTCACATTCTCTTAAAAAGATGGGGAGAAACATTAGAACCAAATGACTGTTTTGAGCCAAAAGCAATTTTCTTCTCCAAGTGGGTGGAACAAAGTACAGTAGCAGGTGTTTCCATCCAACTTAATTTCTGATTTTTACATTCCCCGTCTTAGATGGCTATAGGGAACATCTTGAATTTTATAGTACTCGTTGACACAGTAAGATAGTATTGACCAAAGCAATCTGGACATTTATATGAACATTTCCACTTGATGCACACAGGTGTTTTATTCAAGGCTACAGTTCAATGACTGTCACCAAAAAAAAATCTACACATGAGCTAAGATGGTTCTTGAGTTTAAATACAATCCACACACTTTTACATTTACACACACAGATTTTTAATAGTGTGCATTGCTATGGGCTTCTGACTTTAACAAATAGAGGGTGAAAATATGAATAGCATAATAGCAAATGTCTCAGATGGGTAGCCATGTTAGTCTGTAACTTTAAAAGCAACAAGTAGTCCTTAGCGCTCTTGAGACTAATAAAAATATATTGTATCATGAGCTTCAGTGGGTAAAAACATGATATATAGTATCATGATGAAGTGACTTTTACCAGCACAAGCTCATGATACTATATATTTTTGTTAGTCCCTAAAGTGTCACAGGATTACTTGTTGTTCATAATAGCAAATGGGAAGCAGTGATCATGAGATGGTAGATTTCAGGATCCTGACCAAAGGAAGAAAGGAGAGTAGCAAAATACACACTCTGGACTTCAGAAAAGCAGACTTTGACTCCCTCAGAGAACTGATGGGCAGGATTCCCTGGGATGCTTACATGAAGGGGAAAGGAGTCCAGGAGAACTGGCTGTATTTTAAAGCAGCCTTATAAAAGGCAGAGGAAGAAACCATCCCGATGTGCAGCAAGAAAAGCAAATATGGTAGGCGACCAGATTGGCTTACCGGGGACATCTTTAGTGAGCTTAAACAGAAAAAGGAAGCTTACAAGAAGTGGAAACTTGGACAGATGACTAGGGAGGAGTATAAGAATATTGCTTGAGAATACAGGGGACTTATCAGGAAGGTGAAAGCGCAATTGGAATTGCAGCTAGCAAGGGATGTGAAGGATAACAAGAAAGGTTTCTACAGGCATGTTAGCAATAAGAGGGTGATCAGAGAGGGTGTGTGGCCCTTATTGGATATGAGAGCTAACCTAGTGACAGATGATGTGGGAAAAACTGAAGTACTTCACAGAAAAGGTCAGTTCCCAGACAAATGCACTAGGCAACGCAGTATGGGAAGGAGGTAGACAGCCCTTGGTGGGGAAAGAACAAGTTAGGAACTATTTAGAAAAACTTAACATACACAAATCCATGGGCCCGGATTTAATACATCCTGGGGTATTGAGGGAGTTGGCAAATGTCATTGCGGACATTGGCCATTATCTTTGAAAACTGATGGACATCGGGAGAGATCCCGGATGATTGGAAAAAGGCAAATGTAGTGCCCATCTTTAAAAAAGGGAAGAAGGACAATCGAGGGAACTACAGACCAGTCAGTCTTACCTCAGTCCTGGAAAAATCATGGAGGGGAACCTCAAGGAATCCATTTTGAAGCACTTGGAAGAGGGGAAAGTGATCAGGAATAGTCAACATGGATTCACGAAGGGCAAGTCGTGCCTGACCAATCTGATTAGCTTCTATGATGAGGTAACTGGCTCTGTGGATATGGGAAAGTCAGTGGATGTGATATACCTTGACTTTACAAAGCTTTTGATATGGTCTCCCACAATATTCTTGCCAGCAAGTTAAGGGAATATGGATTGGATATATGGACTGTAAGATGGATAGAAAGCTGGCTAGATTGTCGGGCCCAATGGGTAGTGATCAATGGCTTGATGTCAGGTTGGCAGTTGGTTTCTAGCAGAGTGCCCCAAGGATCTGTTCTTGGACCAGTTTTGTTCAACATCTTTATTAATGACCTGGATGAGGGGATGGATTGCACCCTCAGCAAGTTTGCAGATGACACAAAGCTAGGGAGAGGGGTAGATACACTGGAGGGCAGGGATAGGGTCCAGACCTGGACAGATTAGAGGATTGGGCCAAAAGAAATCTGATGAGGTTCAACAAGAACAAGTGTAGAGTCCTGCACTTGGGACAGAAGAATCCCAAGCATTGTTACAGGCTGGGGACCGACTGGCTAAGTAGCAGTTCTGCAGAAAAGGACCTGGGGATTACAGTGGATGAGAAGCTGGATATGAATCAATAGTGTGCCCTTGTAGCCAATAAGGCTAATGGCATATTAGGTTGCATTAGGAGGAGCATTGCCAGCAGATCCAGAGAAGTGATTATTTCACTTTATTTGGCTCTGGTGAGGCCACATCTGGAGTATTGTGTCCAGTTCTGGGCCCCCCAGCATAGAAAAGATGTGGATGCATTGGAGAGGGTCCAGTGGAGGGCAACCAAAATGATTATGGGGCTGGAGCGCATGACCTATGAGCAGAGACTGAGGGATTTGGGTTTGTTTAGTCTGCAGAAGAGTGAAGGGGGACTTGATAGCAGCCTTCAACTTCCTGAAGGGAGGTTCTGAAGAGGGTGGAGAAAGGCTGTTCACAGTAGTGATGGATGGCAGAACAAGGAGCAATGGTCTCAAGTTACAGTGGGAGAGGTCTAGGTTGGATATTAGGAAAAACTATTTCACTAGGAGGGTGGTGAAGCCCTGGGATGGGTTACCTAGGGAGGTGGTGGAATCTCCGTCCCTAGAGGTTTTTAAGTCTTGGCTTGACAAAGCCCTGGCTGGGTTGATTTAGTTGGGATTGGTCTTGCCTTGGGGAGAGGCTGGACTTGATGACCTCCTGAGGTCTCTTCCAGCTCTGTGATTCTATGGTTTATTTTAAATTTACAAAGAAATGTGGAGCAGGACTGATGACATAAAATAAATAGCATGGAAAGATAAACAAGTACACAGACAAGTGTAGTGAGCTCATATTATTTTTAATGTTATGAAAGAAATGTAGCTAATGAAGCAAGCAATCAAAATACACATTCAGTTTCTTGATTATATTCTGCCCAGTGTAGTACTTAAAGAACAAATATGCACATAATGAGTTTTGCCACATTTGATTAGTTGCAGGGCCACTGAAGTAATGAATTACAAAAGAGGTCAATGGATTCACAAGGCAGCCAACCTAGTGGGCCATTATAGCTTAATGCAGGTAGGATTTTTCAGATGTGGCTATCATGACTGAGTATAGATCTCAGTGTAAGTCAGTGAGTGTTTCAAAGGTCACTTTTGGTTGTCCTTAAAAAATCCTTTGACTACTGGAGAAATAAGGTGATACTTGGCGTGGATAAAGGTGACAGAAAGCAGCCCTAATCTAATTTCAAATTCTATGACCTCAGGCATAGTCTGCTTCTAGAAAATGCAAGCAAAATGCTTTTTTTGTTGTGTAATATTTTGCTTTTAGAGAAATCTGTGTTTTAATAATGTTTTCTATCACATTTTCTTCTTTTAAAATCAGTTGAATTGATCATGTAAATTGATAGGTGGGTTTTTTGGTTTGTGTTTTGGGGAGCTAATTGCAACTGGATTCATTGGCAAGGGAATGACAATGAGCTAGCAGTGTTACTAACTCAAAAGTGAGCAGAAAATATCAACAATATTTAGGCAGCAGAGGAATTGGATTAAGAAAGTCTGCTGATCTGTCATAGGAAACAGTTATACCGGGAATTAGCCTGTAAAAAGTGATTATGTGTTCCATAAATGAAACGCAGTGTGCAAGCATCATCTTTCTGGGAAATGTCAGATACATGAAGAGACATAATTGGAACTTTCAGCTACAGAAAAGTGTTGATATAAGGTTGATGTTTTTGTTCCACACCACTAGCCTTTATAAACCATTCTTCTCCTAGGCACTACCTTAAATCTCCAGCAGGGTATAACATTACTTGTGTCAGCCAGCTCGCTGTAGATACTGTGGTAAGACAATATTGCCCTAAGTGCTTTGAGCAATCATCCTTAACACGAAAGGCTATGTTAACCATCTTGTGAAATGAGCTTGTTGGAGAAGAGTGATCTCGAATAGGGGCTGACTTAATTTTTGCCATCAGATCCAGTATTGAGGTGCATTCGGATTGAAATGTAGAAAAATACAGCTCAATTGTTTAAATAGCTCAACATGGGGAGAGCGGTCATTAGCAGAGCAATGATCCTGCAAACAGCTTTTCTCTTAAGCAGTCTCCCATGCTGTTTTGCAAAATACTGTAAAAAGGTAAAAATAGCAGGGAGAAAAGGAATTCTTATCCTCTTCTGAGAAGGTACTGCCTTGTAAAATTGAGTTATTGGATTTTGCTTTTAAAGAGCCTTAAAAGTGCTTTACTGCTGGGTGAAAAGCTGTGCCACACAACAGTACATAAATCTTGTCTTGTTTTTGTGCTCTGTGAGGATCTCAATGGCGTTCTATTTGCTGGCATATTTTAATTTTGACTTTCTTCCTCCCCACCCATACGTACATCAAAATAAAGCCCAAATATAATGCAGGAGAAGCAGGCTACCCACTGGTTCCACATCAATGGACAGCACTTCCCCAGAATCTATCATAATATCTAGCACAAAAAAACTTCAGGAACCTGATTCTCCACTGTCTTGCCCTGTGTGCAGGCACTTAATTATGAAAAAGTGGGTATAAGTAAAATCAGAACAATAGAGGTACGTAAATAACTCATTTGAAATGCAAGGATGTGGGGAATCAGACATGTGCTGTGTAGGTTCCTGTCTTTACTCCCTAACCCTGCAATCTCCACAGCCCTGGGCATATAAATATGATTTAAATCAGGGGCGGGGAACCTTTTTTTGAGTCAGGGGCTGGTGACCCACAGAAAAATCAGTCGGGGACTGCACACAATTAAGAAGCAAAAACAAAATACAACAACAACAACAAAAACCCAACCAAACCCTTACTCACGTGGACCCCACACATGCTAGAGCCTAGAGGGGCTCAAGCTAGTAGATTTTGTGAGTTCCAGCCCTGCAGGAGGATAGTGGTGGTGGGGGGCTGGAGCATTGCTGGGGGGAGTCTCGAGGGCCAGATCCTGGCAAGCTGGGAGCTGCATCCGTACTACTGGATTATCCAGCTAGGTATCTCAAACCCTATGCAACCAACACCCCCAGCTATCTCCGAGATACTACTGATTTCCTGAGAAAACTACAAAACATCGATAACCTCCCTGATAACACCATCTTTGCTACCATGGATGTAGAAGCTCTCTACACCAACATCCCACATGAAGACGGATTACAAGCCATTAGAAACACTATCCCAGAGGATACCACTGCCAATCTGGTAGCAGACCTGTGTAACTTTGTTCTCACCCACAATTATTTCCAATTTGGTAACAACTTATACCTCCAGATCAGCGGCACAGCCATGGGTACCCGCATGGCCCCACAGTACGCTAACATCTTTATGGCTGACTTAGAACAACGTTTCCTCAGATCCCGTCCCCTTTTACCCCTTCTCTACTTATGCTACATCGATGACATCTTTATGATCTGGACCCATGGCCAAGAAACACTGGATACATTCCACAGAGACTTTAACAACCTACATCCCACCATCCATCTCAGCCTGGACCATTCTACATGAGAGATCCATTTCTTGGACACCACAGTACAAATCACCAATGGTAAATTAGACACCACTCTCTACAGAAAACCCACTGACTCCTACAGTTACCTACATGCCTCCAGCTCCCATCCAGGACACACCATACGATCCATCGTCTATAGCCAAGCCCTTAGATACAACCGCATCTGCTCTAATCCCACTGACAGAGACCAGAAACTTCAGGATCTCTACCAAGCATTTTTAAACCTCAATTACCCACCCGGAGAAATAAAAAAGCAAATTGAAAGAGCCAGACGAATACCCAGAAACCATCTACTTCAAGACAGACCCAGGAAAACCATCAATAGAACACCCCTTGTCATCACCTATAGCCCCCAACTTCAACCCGTCCAACGCATTATCAATAAACAACAACCTATACTGGAACAGGATACTACCCTCCGAGAGGCTCTGGGAGACAGACCCATAGTCTCCTATAGACAACCACCTAACCTCAGGATGATTCTTACCAACAACCACAGGACATATCACACTAATACCAACCCTGGAACTTTCCCTTGCAACAAACCCCGGTGCCAGCTTTGTCCACATATTTACTCTGCTGACACCATTGTTGGACCTAACCATGCCAGTTACAAGATCAAGAACACGTATTCCTGTTCATCCAGAAATATAATTTATGCCATCATGTGCCTAACGTGTCCGTCTGCTATGTACATTGGACAAACGTCTCAGACACTTCGCCAAAGAATCAATGCACACAAAACAGACATAAGACTCTCTCACAGAGAGAAAGCTGTTGCCTGCCGTTTCAGCCAGACTGACCATTCCCTCAATGACCTTAAAACATGCATACTGCTTCAAAGAGACTTTATCTCCAGACTTCAACGTGAAGCTTCAGAATTGTCATTCATGCTTAAATTTGACACTTTATGTATGGGTTTAAACAAAGACTCTAATTATCTCACCCATTACAAAGATAACTTCTCCAATTATCACCCCTAATGTCATTACCTCACAGAAACTTCCCCTATTATCACCCCTATGTCATTACCTCACAGAAACTAACCTTCCCCCCTCACCCCCACTCTGTTCTAAAATTTGATTTGTCAATTTCACATGCGTTCATTTTTTTGATTGTATCATATTGGTATATATGGTTGTGCCGATTTTCTTCCACATATTGATCTGAGGAAGTGGGTCTGGCCCACGAAAGCTCATCACCTATAAACACCTTGTTAGTCTTTAAAGTGCTACATAGTTCTGTCTTTTGTTTCAGCTACACCAGACTAACATGGCTGCATCTCTATCAGGATTGTATAGGGTCTTTTTTAGCTGAGCTACTCTCTTTGAGGCTAGTGGAATAGTATCAAAATAAAATCCCTCTGCACTGTTTTACTGTGATGCTCTACTGCTCTCAGTTGCTCTCCAGGAAGAAATGTCTCTCCCCAAGTGTTATTAAATTAGCAATGGCGTAGGTACCTACTACTGAAATACGGGTGCCCAATGGGTTTAGTGGTAGAAGCAATACAACTAACCAGAGTAGCATGTGCTGATTTGAGAGGCTGGTGGGCCAGGCTGTTACCTCCCATACCATGAGCATAATCAGGCTTCTACCGTAGAAGTGTTCTGAAATCTTGCAGCTCTCATGGAATGGGCATCTGTGCTTATAATGTGAAGTCGAGCAAAGATGTGCATTAGGGGGATTGACTTCCCTGCAAATGTGTTTTCCTAATCCAGGGCTGAATAAACCAATGTCTGCTCTCAGTAAGTGCATGCATCATCCATTCCTGCAAGACCAGTTGTTTACCTTTAATGCAAGACCATTACCAAATGGGTGTTCCTTTGACTAGTCAGTGGCTCTCCGAGGTCTGTGTGTTTAGTTCCTCATCCTTATGTTTTCCTTGGAGACTAAGCCTGTGGGTTTTGGCTAATCTTGTGTAAACTACTCTCATAGGGTCAACTAACTGTATTATTAGGGCTCCATTATTTATGCATATTATTTTTCATTTTCAACTAGAAAAGGATTGATGAAACTGACAGCCATAAATTACCTTTCCATAACTGAAATAGAAGAGATAAGATTGGGTGATAGTTTATCTACTGTCTATTTGATAGTCATCCAGCGAAGAGAAATATATGGCAACATTTTACATTAATATCTTGACACTTAAAATCCTATTTGTCATATTCCATAGAGGAGAAACATGGATTCTCATTTCTACTCTGTTTATTAGTGTAGAATTGATATTTAAAGCATCTCTGGTAGGCAGAAACTGCACATGGAGGCTCTCTTTACATAATGTTTTGAAAACATGGTTATAATTGATGAATTCAGACTGCTAATTCATCATTTAATCACTGCAAGAGTCAGCATTTTTTGTTTCTGAGGTGATGGCTTTTCTATGTGCAGTGCTAAATTTAACATTCAGCTCACCAACTGATTCTCTAGTCCCCTTCAGGTCCTGCTGAAATAATATTGCCGTTTCACTGGTTTTTTTTAAAGACATATAGGCTGCATCAGAGGTAGGTCTAAGATCTAATATTTCAGTTTTGGTCACTCATACCTTTTATTATACACAAATGCATTAGGTTCATTAGAAAACGTGACAGCAGCTGGGTGTATATATAATATAAACACACACACACACACACAAGTTTACCTCTGCCATGTTGTTTTCTAGGAAGAATCAGCTCACATGAAGAATGTGGGTTTTGGGTAAGTCCTACTTTGTATTAATTTTAAATGTCTAGACATGTAAATGAAGTCAGAGAATGTGCTGGTGGCTCAACCAGATGTGAGAATTTTGTAGTGCTATAAAGTTTGTTAGTAGCAGTCTGTAGTCCAATGCTGAACATTATTTCTTTACTAGTACTGTGTTAAGACCCATCTGCATTTGTGAAGATCATTATTATGGCTGGTTGAACATAAGAATTAAGATGTTGTCTTTCCCCAGAATTGTGTGCTGCAATTATAACTTAAAATGAATAAAATAGCTAATGGAAGTCAATGGAATTACAAACAGTATGAGCTCAGAATCAGGCCCAATATAACTTGGTACCATCAAGATGCCTATTCTGCTGTTAATATTTATATGGCTATCTAGCAGTATGTGGGTTTTTGTTATTACATCTATCTTTAATGTTAAGAAAGCTGCAGTATTGTATTATAAAGTCCTCCCTCTTCCCACCCAAATAAAAGCCTATATATGTCTGAGCAGTTGTGATTCGTGACTGACTCATGCTATATATCAAATCTAAACAGATCTGTGATGTTTATACTTGAAAACCTCTTGTAAGAGCACCACATGCTTTGCTTAAACAAGCAAGAAATATTGTTGCACCAACTTCCACAGTAGCCATCCTGGCAAATGCTTTCCATAGCATCTAATTCATTCTCTAACCTCAAACTAACATTAAAGCTCCCTTTTCAAAATGTACTAGCCCTTGTAAGGTTGTAAGCAATTGCACAAATGCATCCAAGGAATGATTATCCCATATATTTATTTGTGGCTTTGTCTGTAGGGACACTGTAGCAAAGGTGACTGGTATAGCCAGGACATGTTCATCTGTGTAGTATGCTGCATGTTTGAGATCATGACACGCTGACAGGATTATGTGCACTTCCTCATGATATGGGGTCTTGGCACTAGTCTCCAAGCCTAACCATAAGGAATGAAGTGGATACTAGCAGAGCAGTCTCTTTCTGCTCACTTTGGTACAGGCCTCAGACTGGGATTGGTGGGTCATTTCACTGCCATCTTGGAATGCCAAGTCAGGCAGCCCTCTGCATCAGTTAAAAACAATTCAAAAGCTCAGGTATTCCTGTGCTGGGTAAATGATGACTCATGACATTCACTGTATGTTGAATCTTGATTTCTTTTGCACCAGGGTATAGCTGTGCAAGGTCAATGAAGAAACAGAATTCATAAGGGTTTATTCGAATGGATAGGGCATCCTGGCATTGGATTGAGTTTCACAAATGTTTTCACAAAGTTTTTACTGACTCTTTCTTCTTTAGTTACCCACACTTAGTTTTTCCAGAGATATGACTAACTACATGGAATATGTGCACTAAGAAAAGAATACAGATATGGACCAAAATAGTTCAGCGTAGCTGTTCTAATTTACAGTGACAGAGAATTTGGTACATATTATTCTAGTGAAATACCACAGGTTTAGACCCTAACCTTTAGTTTCTAGCTTCCTGTGTTTTTTTTAAATGAATTGACTAATTGGAGGCAGTTGGTCCTAGTGGATTGAACACAAGACTTCCACTTGTGATTTCTGGCTCTGCCACTGACCTGCCACGTGACCTTGGGCACCTCACACCACTCTTTTTCATCAGTTATCCCATATATAAAATGGTGATAATGACCTTTGTAGAGTGCTTTGATGTCTACTAATGGAGAATACTATGTAAGAACTAGGCATTATGTGAAATAAGATGCCACAAGAGTTGAGTCATATTTTGCCTGAAAATGCAAATGGCTTCCTTTAGATCTCTGAGTACATACCATGTATTCATGTATATGGAATGAGATGAAAATGTCAGGTAAATTAACTGTAAATTTCCATCCCAAGAAAAGGGAAAAAATGTGTAGGGTAAGAGCCCTGACATAGCTTGATGAATAATCACCTCAAAAAGATTATGAGTAAGCAGTGAGCCTACAGGGAATGGAAAAAGGAGTTGATCAACAAAAAAGCTACATCACAGAGGTTAGAAAATGTAGGCATAAAATGAGAGTTGTTATACATCAAACTGAACTAGCATTTTCTAAGGAAATTAAAATAAGCGGTAAGAGGCATTTTTAGTTTGTGTAAGTAAAAAAAAAAAGGAAAGATGGTTGTTTGGCTGCTATATTTGGCTTTTTCCTCAGTAATGATGATCATGTGGAACTTGCGCATGAAAGCAGTAGGGCTGAAGGAAATGAGTGCCTAGGGATGGACAATGCCACATTTAACATGTAAGAAAAACTTAAAGAGATTAACACACTCAAAGTGGGGGTAGGGGCACATAATTTCCATTCCCATGTAGTGAAAGAATTGGCATGTGAGATTGCTAGTCTAGTAGCAAGGATTTTTAATATATCTGTTTGGGGGGCAGTATCATAAGACTGAAAAGTAGCTAATTGCCTAGGGAGGTTGTGGAATCTCCATCTATCAGGAATGATCTAGACAGTGCTTGGTCCTGCTGTGAGGGCAGGGGACTGAACTTGATGACCTCCTGAGGTCCCTTTCAGTTCTAGTATTCTATGATTCCATGATGTATATTTAAGAAAAAAGGTTCAGGAATTGACTTCCGCTGTTACAGACCGGCGCTTCAAAGGGGCAATGCAACACAGATCCCAGGGTCAGCTGGGAACTCCAGCTGGTCCCAGGCTCATAATGCCCTTGCTGGATCAGTGTTTCAAGGGGCAGCACAGTATTAACACCTGTGATTAACGCGTTAAAAAATTAAGATGTAATCCTTCCCTGTGTTAATTGCAGGCGTTAACGCACATCAATTGACAGCCCTAAAAATAACTGATTTTTTTTTAATATGAGGAATGTGCTGTAGATCTAAAATACCTGGATTTTAGTAAAACATTTGACATGGGAAATTATTAGTTAAATTAAGGGAGATGGGGAATCAGTACAAACATAAGGTGGATAATGATTGGGCTAAAGAGAAGAAGACAATGGTTTATGCTAAGGGTAAGTAAGTGAACTGGAGTTAAGTTATTAATGTCATTCTTCAAGGACTGGTTTTGGCGCTAATCTTAGTCAATATTTTTATTAGTGAATTTAGCACATTCCTACTTTTTGTGACAAGAAAATTTGCTGATGATACAAAGCTGGGCAGCATTGTCAATATAGACATTTTATACAGGAAGATCTAAAGGACCTTGAAGACTGGAGTGACAGAAGTGAGAAGAAATTCAATAGTACAATGTGCCAGGTCATTCACGTAGGGCAAGGGTGGAGAACCTAAACCCCAGGGGATGGATGCAGTCCCTCGGCTTGCATCAATCCAGTCCCCAAGGCTTGGGGCTCCCCTCACAGTATTGGGGAGCCCACACTGGTGCTCCAGCCCTTTGGACACAATCTCCTACTCTAAGTCCCCCCATAGTTTCTGGTGTGCGAGGGGAATGTAGGGAGTGTCTTTCTCCTTAGTTGGGGGCCACATCAGTGAGGGTTTTTTGTTATTGTTTTGTTTTTTGCTTCTTGCTTGTGTGCAGGCCTGACTGATTTTTCTGTGGGTCAGTGGCCCCCGACCCAAAAAAGATTCCTCACCCCTGACTTAGGGTCTAATAATAATTTCTGCAGTAAGCTGCGGGCTCGTCAGTTAGAAACGGCAGAGGTGGAGAGAGATGTGGGTATGGGGGTTGATGACAGGATGATAAAGAGCCACTAATGTGATGCAGCTCTGAAAAAGGCAAATGGGTTCTTGGAATATATTGGGCAAGGCATTTCCAGTAATGTTAGAAAAATATGAATGCCATTGTACACCTGTATTGGTAGCACCTTATTTGGAAACCTGTGTACAACTCTGGTCATCCATATTCAAGAAAAATTAATTTAAACTGGACTAGGTCAGAACAAAGCTACTAGGACGATCAAGGGAGTGGAGGTCCTGTCTTTGAGGGAGATTGGAAGACTGTGGCTTATTTAGTCTATCATAAAGAAGGCTGAGAAGGGGATATGAGTGCTCTTTGTAAATACATGGAGTGGGGGGAAATGGGGATGGAAGGGAGAGGAGAAATAAATACCAGGGATTGGTTGAAGAGCTATTTAAGTTGATGAAGAATATTGGCGCAAGGACAAATAGATGTAAATTGGTCATGAATGAATTCAGGCTGGAAATTAGGAGTAAATTTCTGACTATCAGAAGGGTAAAGTTCTGGAATAGCCTCCCAGTGGGGGTGTCACGAGGCAAGCACTCACCCCCAGGGCACCTTCCACTGGTTGCTCTGGGAATCAGCACTCCTGCCTCAAAGTGCCCTCTGCTGGTTGGTGTCCTAACCTCTGGTGCGGGTCTTCTGCTGATCCATCTTTGTGTCCCCTCCTTGGCCACAGTGCCCTTTCCTCCTCAGACTGTCCTAGATCTGTGCCCCTGCACTCTGGGGTCCTCCGCTTCCAGGGAACACCCAATTCCCCTATGCCACCTTGCCCACTCAGTGACCTCAGGGGCAAACTGCAGTCTGAAATGGCCACTCATCTCTGGCAAGGGGGTGTGGATCTGCTGCTGTTTCCTATCCTGGCTGCCTCCCTGCAGCCCTAGTACATTCAGGCCTTGCCTCAGGCCTGCAGCCTCGGAGTGAGGTCAGGCCAGACCTCCCAGCTCTGCCCTGTCTCAGGAAGCCTCCAGCTTTCCTGGCAGCCAGGTACCTCCTACTCCCCAGCTAGAACAAGAGTGTGTCTGTTCTTCTTCCCTCCAGGAGCCCTTATTTATACAGCCCCAGCTGGGCCCTAATTGGCTGTCTTCTGCCCCAGCTGCTGACTCCACAACTCCAGCCTTCTCTAAAGGCTGGGTTTTAACACTTAAAGGGTTAGTGCAGGGCAAACAAGGGGCAAACAACCGTTTTAAGAGAGAATAGGGCAAATTTATGAATGTGGTTATATGACAAGGTTTCTTGTTATGGCAGAGTCAGGGCTCAACAAGCCCTGAGCTCTCTTCTAGTTTATGTCTTATATTCCTAGAAGTCACATTTCAGTGGTTCAGCTGGCCATCTATAAGAGGTCAGGAAGGGATTCCCCCCCACAATCTCTTCTGGGAAGGTTTTTTTATCTCCTTCCTCTGAAGTATCAGGGATGACCCTGGCTGGACATGGAATATTGGGTGAGGCGGGTCAGAGGTGGTAGTAAGAATTCTCTCCCTTGGGTGTCTGGTTGGCTGGTTCTTGCTCATATGCTCAGCATCTATCCAATCACCATGTGTGGAGTTGGAAGGGAATTTCCCCCCCAGGTCAAATTGGCAGCAACCTCGGGAGTCCTTTGCCATCAGTGGATTTAGATTACTTGCCAGGATATATCTGGGTGTATCTCACTCAGTCATCCCCCTGACATTGTAGGGGACCCTCAAGCATTGACCCATACCATCCTCAGGCCTGGCCTTAAGGCATGGAGAGCAAGATGATTGCCTGGGCCCTCTCACCTTCAGGTTCCCTGCTCGCTCACTGCCCAGGCTTGGAGCCGCCCAGCTGTGAGGTTTAGCCAACCACAGCATGCTACTTTGGGCCCCGCAAACTCTCTGGCTGGGCCTGCCTGTCCTTCTTCCTATTCTCTATCAGTGGCACATAATAGTCAGGTCTCCTGTGGGTTGTAATATTTTGGTCACATTTTCATTGTTGGCTTGTGATAGACAGGTCACATTAGATGATCTAGTGGTCCCTTCTGTTCTTAATCTCTGCTTCCTTTAATCTAGCTCTGCATATATTATACCTGCATATTTAACTTACAATATTTTTCTTTTCTTTTTTCTTTGCTTTTCAATTTGTACAGTTTTCAATTACTTCAAACAGGTAATAAACCCATGTAATGTACTGCTCTGCAAATCTTCAAGTTCTTGGAAGTCTTAACATACCAAATAGAGACCTAAATTTTGTATTTGAAGAAGGGGTTGAAGGGAAAAAAAGTTGTGCCCTTTATTGTGCTCTTTATAGGATAAAATGGTTTCAAATAGCCTTCAGATTTGTTAAGTCAAGACCTTTTCTTTTTAAAGTAAATTATTCATGTGGTAGTTTGTCTTTTCTTCAGCAACGAGATGCGATGCTGTAGAGGAGTGACTTTAGAATAGACTAAAACTGGAATTTTAGTGTTGGTCTATATTGGAAATATATCTTAGCACAGCTACATCTCCTAGGTGTGAAAAATCCACATCCCCGAGGGACATAACTATGCCAACTTTACTGCAAAGGAAGAATTCTTCCGTTGACCTACCTAATACCTCTCAGGGAGATAGATTACCTCCACCCATGGAAGAAACTTATGCATTTTTTGACAATATAAGCAATTGTTGAAGTGTGTATTTATGTGTGAATTGCTGCAGGAGAAGAGCAGGATGTAGACCGTGTATAATTCTGCTACATAATATTACAAAATGTCCAGATGTCCTTTAAATTACAATCTTCACACATCTATGGATAGAACTTTCCCACCTGATTATATGTATCATTACATTTATTCCGAGTCCTATACTTTTCTGGATTTGGATTCTCTCTCATAATTGTGATGTTTTCTGGTGTGTTTTTATAAGTGTACATGTTACTGAAAATGTTTAGATGCATAAACTGCAGTGGCCATATTTTGAAAATGATGTGTAAATAATCCATCACTGTACATTTTTTGTGTACCAGCAGGATTGTGTTAAACAAGATTGACTGTTTTCTCTTGTGCATTTGTCTTCTACAAGCAGATCAGTTTCTTGTAGCAGTGATAGGTCCACTCTTCCCTCTGAAGATAATGCAAGACCTTTCAGAATAATCATTAATCTATTTGCCACACAAAAACAAACTTGTAAATTACATTCTCTTATCCTTGAGATTTTTTTCTTTTGTAATTGAATTCAGTGTTGTTACATGTAGGTGGGTCATATGGAAATGTCTATAATGTTTGCAAGAAAGAATGCCTCTGGTAAATTATAGATTCAGAGAACTTGCTCTTTTAACATTTGGAATCATCATAGGGAAGGAACTGATCTTTAATCAGGCTATGGGTCATAAAAAGCGATGACATTTGATCTCTAAACAGAAGACTCATGCATAACTTTGCGAGAACTCTTCAATATATTGCAATGTCAACATGGCCACTGAAAATGCCAATCTGCATTCTATCATTTTAGCTCCCCTCATTCAGAAAATACATTCTGAAACTGGTTAGAGTGTATTTCATTGTGCTTTTCTCTCCTGTTCCTAAGGCTTCTTTGGCATTTCTTGGTCAGAACAGGATTACTCTTGCCTCCTGATGAAGGCTGGCAATATTGCAGGAATTTCAAATAGCAGAAGAATCTAGTTATACTTAGAACTATTTCATGTCCATCATAGACAGATTACTTTGGACTGTTACCATGCTGTAATGAAGCTATATTCTGCCATCAGCAGTGCTGCTTGTGGAACTTTACTAAATGGCCCGAGCAGATTGGTTCCTTCATTTGCACATTTAGCAGTGAAGAACCATCAGGGCACAAGAAAAGGCTATGTGGAAAATAGAATCTAACTTCTTTAATGCATTGTTTTCCCCCAGGACAGTACCTAATTATGTCTTATGTGGTCCCAATTTTTGTCTTCATAGTCTTCCTTTCCAACCCGCTACAGCTGTTTATTTTTATCCTGTGCATCATGTCCTGTACATCTATTTATAGATCAGCACATTATAATAATTGCGGCTTTCATTGGTTATAACCTGGAAGCATAATTTCATGTTACCTTCATTTGTAAAGATCTTAAGTGTTTAAAGGTATTATTCTTTTTCCCACAGAGACAAAATTAGCCAATTTGGAGAAAGTCTGGGTATCCAGACACTTCCTTCGTGTTTCACAGAGCTCACATAGTGTTCTTTTCTGAACTTAATACAAGATGACTTTTAAATGAGGGGATCATAGAAATAAAACTTTTATTAATAGTTTATGTTCTACACTTTATTTGAGATGAGTAACCTTCACAACTCTTTTCTCTTAATTTTCTAATAGTTCTTTTTACACTCTAATAGTCTCATCGGTGTTGATGTACCTCTACTGAAATATTTCCCCAGTGTACTATCAAAATGCCTAAATACTTGGTATTCACAACTATATATCAGGGGAAAAACCATTATGGATTCAGAAGAGTGTTTCTTTCAGTCATGCTTTCACCTTCTCATGTGGCACGACAGCAGTTGCTTGGTGGAAATGCATGTTGACTGCAAAATCTGAGATCCTCACAGCTGCTTTTGCTCCCCAATCTTTGCCAAATTTTACTTTTCATTCTTGGCATCTTGTCTGTGCAGTTTTATTGCAGTGGCACACTCCAATTCTATTTCAAAGGTGAAGCACAGAAATGATTAAATAGACTAATTTGAGAAACGGGTATATATCCCTCAGATAGTGTAAAAGCAAGTGTTCTCCGAGAAAACATGTTTATGGTATATTGTAACCCAGTGTGCATTCATCAGACCTTTCATACAGGTAAAACATGGGAGATTTTAAGGGATTATAACACTAAATAGGCAGAGTAGATTGGCAATATTTTGTTCATTTTAGGAGGATTCAGTTTTTGACTCTTAATTTGTATCCATTTATTTCTGTAATGGGCTAGTCAGTATATTAGGCTGTAGCATAAAATATTATGGCTAACTCGAGTCTTCTTTGTTACTCTGTTTTGTGGTTAAATATTTTGTTACTCCAGAGAGAATTATATGCTTATGATGGACGGTCCTTTTAAATATCTCATGGCTTAGGCATCACAGATCAGGTGAGAGTATAAATGCAGTTCTGTCTCATAGTATATTTATTTCCTGTATGCCATGATGCATCAGAAATATCTCTTGCATCTTACGTACGTATCACCTCAGTGTCTCTTCACATAAGCCCCTTTTAGAACAAATGAAGTAACTAGGAATGTAGGAGGCATAAGAATGAATTGAATTTACTAAAGATTACTAAGTCTTTTTGCATCAGATATTTGCTATTTAACTTTTGTTCAGTTTGACTTTTCATGAGTAAAAAAGTGCAAATAGCAAAGACAGACACATTCTTTCTTTGGTAACAGGAGGGTTGTGGTTATTAGAGAACTTGCTGGTAACATTCAGCAATGCCAATGTGTGTTAATGCAGATATGTAGTCTTTTATTCCATCTCTAATCACCTAACTTTTTCCTTTTTTCAAAAACTGGTTAATTTTTCACCTCTGCTCCAACACCTTCATGCCAGGCAAAAAGCAGAGAGCCCTAAAGGGATCTGGAAACTTCCAGATTCGGCTAGGGGGGTAGGATTCTGATTTTCCCAGGGTAAGCATTGTAGAAGATGCCAGAAAGCTGCCTTCCAATGACTCTCTTCACAAGCTGTGGTGCAGGGGGTGAGGCTGAGGTGGGAGTGGCATGCTGCATGCATGTCTCAGCACTGTGGAGATGCCTGGCAGTTCTGTGGCCTGTAGCAGGGTAGCTTGAGGATGCTTCTGTAAATCAAACAGGGCCTCCAGGAGTCGCTACTTAACTACACTAGAAAATTAGTATAAATGAAATCCTCTTACTGGTGGGCAGGGCTGGCCGCAGGGAAAATGGCACCTTGGGCAAACTTTTGTGTTTGGGTGCCCCTGACCCTTGTGGGCCTAGCACCACCATTGCCCCTGGCACCCATGGACTTTCCAACCAGTGCACCCCCATCCTGTGCTCTCTTTACCACTAGCCCCTGAATGGTGCCCCCTTTGCCTCTAACCTCTGCATGGTACCCTCTTTATTCCAACCCCTGCACTTTCCTGCCACCTGTGCCCCCAGCCCCAGCCTTGTGCTTCCAGCGTGCCTCACCAGACTGCGTTCCTGTCCAGTACCCTCCATGCCCTTTCCCCACCAACACCCATGGTCAGTTGACACTCGGGCTACAGTGCCCTGGGAATAGGCCTAATTTGCCCAGCCCTAAGGCCATAGTCATATTCTGGGCCATCCTGAGGAGGGTGTGGGGCCCTGGGGCAACACCCACCTCCCCATGCTCCCAGACATGGGGCCCAGAGAAACCCAACTACCACAGGTCTTGGCCCACCCTTCCCCAAGCCATGCCCCTACTCTGCTCCCACCCCACCCTCTCTCCCTGAGCAATGGAGCCCAGGGAATTATGGGGGGGCCTGGAGTGGCATCAGCAGGAGCAACCTCCCCTTCCCCACACTCACTGTGGCGGTGAGAGCCAGAGTGGCCTGGCAGCCTGCTTTGCTCTGCCCTGCCATGCCCTCCTCCTGGCCTACTACGCCCCAGCCATAGGAATGTTGAGGTGGCTACCACAGGGCCCCTGAAAGCATGGGGCCTGGGACAGCTGCCCCAAAATATCCTGTGGTCATAGTCACCTTTTCTTATAGCTCTTATTGACTGAATCAAAATCTGTATTTTATACACTTTCCTCACCCTGATGTTCATCAGTAGGGGTTAGCTACAAAATGTTTTTCTAGAACTGTACATATCTTGATCACACTTCACCTAAAACAGGGGTTCCCAAACTTTTTGACACGAGGACCAGTGTCAAATCCATTCAGGAGCTTTTGGAGGACCAGTAACATATATCTGCATATTCATTAAGCAAATGATGAATATGCAAATAAGTTGTTTCTGGTTCTCCCAAAGCCCCCAGTGCCAGCTTTAGCGAAGCTTTTGATATGGTCACCCACAATATTCTTGCCAGCAAGTTAAGGGAATGTGGATTGGATAAATGGACTGTAAGATGGATAGAAAGCTGGCTAGACCAGGGTTTCCCAAACTTTTTACTTTAGTGGAACTCGTTTTTTTTCAGTAGTTTTTTGCAGACCAAAAATATTAACACACATAAAAAAATAATGGAAAATGAATAAATGTTCACTGCTTCACCCGGCTGCATCCTCCGCCCAGCCCAGGCCAGATCTTGGGAGACCCGGCACCGCATGGGCACTCCAGGAGGCGGGAGCTGGAGTACACTGGGGGTAGGGTGTCTGGCTAGGAGGGAGGGTGCAAGGAGGGGACTTGGGTAGGAGTTGGACTTCCCTGGTCTGGCACCCTCTGAACCTGACTGGTCCCAGAAGAGGGGTTTTTTGGATCAGGGGAGGTCATTTCAGGGCTCCTGGTTCCCCCCTTCCCACTAGGCTTCTTTGCACCTCCCTCCCCTGCAACCCAGCTGAGCTGACCACCCTCTCTGGTTCCCTGCACCTCCCCCAAAACCATCCCCCACAATCCCAGGGTGTGCAGCACCAGTTCCCTGCAGCTCCTCCCAGCCCTGCTGAGCTGCCCTTCTGTTTCCTATGCCTTCCCCCATCCACCACAGCCCAGTTGAGCCCCGCACTGGTTCCCTGCATGCCTCCCCCATAGCACAGCTGAGCCCCATTCCCCTGCACCTTCCCCCAAACCCCACAAAACTGCTGAGCCCCGCTCTGATTTCCTGCCCCTCCCTCCCCTTGAGTCCAGCGCCAGGTTCCCGGCACCCCCCTCCTCCTGCAGCCCAGGTGAGCCCAGTGCCCCGCAGCTCCGCTCCCCCCTCCCGCAGCCCAGCCCGGAGCCCCTGCCCTCCCCCTGCTCCCCCCTCGCTACGCCTCTGCCGGGAGCCTGGAACACCCGGCTGCATCCTCTGCCCAGCCCGGCCCGGTGCTGCATGGGCACTCTGGGAGCCCGGAACACCCTGGCAGCCATGCTGAGGCCCAGTACTTTTTTCCCACGGACCGGTACCGGGCCGCGCCCCTTAGTTTGGGAAACGCTGACCTAAAATAACATGTTTTCCCACTGTTTAGTTTGCTATGATTTGTCATAATATGGACAAGTTTTGTCTGATTCTCCTCTACAATTTTTGAAAATTTCTATTATGTTCATCACATGGCATTTATCTCTTTACATAAAATATTAGAAATGTGTATGGAAAATGTTATCCAATGTTAGTGTTCTCAAACAGAGTTCCAAATACCCTAATGTCTGTGCAGTTAATTCCTATCCAAGTATAGCACTATTACCTTTATTATGGTAATCTCTATCATCATTAGAGATATACTATTAGAATTTTCTGCTGCTGTTTGCTATACTCTATATATCAGTTTGGATTGGCTGTTCTAACGCTTCTTTTAAAGTTGATTTTCAACATATTACTGTAATCTAGTTTTAGAGCCGCAAACATTCATGAAAAATTATTTAATTTGGAGCTACATGATTAAGTATTTGGTGGAATTGCTCACACAATTGTCTTGTCAAAGAACCCAAAGAAAGATCTGATTTAGATGGCTAATCCCATCTAATCACCACTGGATATTGAATACATGCAGAGAAATGGTTATGATCCATCTATAGACCAAAATTACAATAACAAATTTTTGTCACTTCAAATGATGAATACAGTAAATATGAGGAATTCGTGATCCAGCTTGTTGATATTTTGCAAACAGAAGTTAAATTATTCATGAATTACTCATCCCAGTTCTATCATAAGGGCTAATATAGGTGAGGTCTAAGCACTGGTAGGAAGTGTCAACATATATGGTTTATAGTCCATTTGATGTGTCTACTCCAGCATTCTGACTTCAGTCATTGCAACTGGTCTCTTATGGGTGATATTAGTGGGTATCTGACCAAAAATCAGGTACTATCAGACCACTTAAAAGTGGAAGCTATTTTGTGCCACTGGCCTTACACATCTGATAGGATATTGGCACTCATCTCCTCTAAGAGCGCACCTCTGAAAACTGTTATTTCGGACAACAATAATTCCGCCTGTACTCATCATATGATGTGATGTTCATTTACTTATCTGCATTGTCTGTCCTCCAGGCCCACCTACAGTGTATAATGATCCAGATCCTTTGTCTGGTGGCTTTTTAACTTTTTTTCGTCCTCCCAATTTTAATGTCATCTGTAAATTACCCGTTAGTAACTCTTATTTGTGAGAGTGAGGCTCCTAACAGCAGGAATAAATGCTGGATGTCCCATTTGTAACTGTTTTCACTCTCTTAATATTTTTCTACATTTTTAAGGTGCCAGTCAAGTTCACATTGTTTATACTTTTGGGGAAGTAGCATGTGAAAAATCTATTTGGCTTTCTTGATGCTAGCCTAGGTTTTTGAGTGTGATTTGGATTTTTGGATTTGACACCTATTCTGTATAGACTTTAGGTAGAGCTGGCTATGCTTCATAGATTCCAAGGCCAGAAGGGACTACTGTGATCATCTAGTCCTCTATAACACAAGCTATAGCTTCCCTCCGCCCCAAATAATTGCCAGGCCATATCTTTCAGAAAAACATCTAATCTTGATTTCAAAATTGTCAGTGATGGCAAATCCCCTAGAACCCTTGGTGTGAATTGTTCCAATAGTTATTCTCACTGTTAAAAAATTATATTTTATCTCCAATCTGACTTTGTCTTGTTTTAACTTCCAGTGATTGGCTTACATTACTCCTTTCTCTGCTAGATTGAAAAGCCCATTATCAAATATTTTTTCCCTATGTAGGTACATACAGTTTATAATCTATTTACTCCTTGCCATTTTCTTTAAGCTAAATAGATTGATCTTCTTGAGTCTATTGCTATGAAAGGTTTGTTTGCTAATCCTGTAGTAATCATTCTTGTAGTTTTCCTCTGGACCCTCTCCAAATTATTGACATCCTTCTCTAATTGCATACATCAGAACTGGACACAGTATTCCAGTGGTAGTCCCACCCATACCAACTATTCTGGTGAATTAAGCTCTCTACTGCTTCTTGAGATTCCTCTGTTTATGCCCACAAGGATCACATTAACCCTTTTGGCCACAAATGGGAGCTTGTGTTGAATGGCTTAATTATGGTGACCCCAAAACATTTTTGAGTCACTGCTTCCCAGGATAGAATCCCCCCATCCAGTAGTTATGGCCACATCCTGTGTACCTATGTGTGCATGTTTGCACTTGCCCATATTAAAATGCATATTGTTTGCTTGTGCCCAGTTTTCCAAGTGATCCAGATCACTCTGTATCAGTGATCTGTCTTCTTCCTTATTTACTATTACCCCAAACTTTGTGTCACCTTCAGATCTTATCAGTCTTGATTTTGTTTTCTTCCAGATCATTGAACAAAATGTTATATAGCACAGGGCCAAGAACTGACCCCAGTGGCACCCCACCTAAACCTTGCCTGCTTGATGATGGTTTCCTGTTTAAGATTAGATTACGAGACCCATCAATTAGCCAGCTTTCAGTCCATTTAATCTGTGAATGTTAATTTCATATTTTTCTATTTGTTTTATTCAAAATGCCCTGTGGTACCAAGTCAGATGCTTTACAGAAATTTAAGTATATTACATAAACACTTGTTTTTATTGATCAAACTAGTATCTCATAAAAAAGACATCAAGTTAATTGGACAGGATCTGTTTCACACAAGCCCATGTTGATTGGCATTAATTATAACACCCTCCTTTAATCCTTTATTAATCAGTTCCCACATCAGTCATTCTATTATCTTTCCCAGGAGTAGTGACAGACTGATAGGCCTATAATTTCTTGGGTCATCCCATTTTCCCTTTTAAAATATCAACACAACATTAGCTTTCTTTCAGTCGTTAGAAACTTTCCCAGTATCCTAAGACTTAGAGAATATCAACATTAACAGTCCAGAGAACTCATCAGCCAGCTCTTCTAAAACTCTTGGATGCAAGCTATATGGACCTTCTGATTTTAAAAATGTCTGCCTTAGATACTGCTGTTTTATGTCTTCTAGAGGGTATATCTACCTTACAAGGGTATTTCAAAATAAGTTATTTCAGAATAATAACTCCAAAATAACTATTTTGAAATAGCACGTCTCACTACAGGGAAGCCTCAAAATTAGTCCAAGGCAGACTCCTCTAATGTGGACACTGTACGTTGATTTAGGGCCCCAGGAAGCATTGGGGAGTAATTACTTTGAATGGCCCTGGGAGCTATTTTGAAACAGCAGCAGTGGAGCATCCACATTACTGCTATTTCAAAATAGCAATTTCAAAAAAGACGTTATTCCTCATGAAATGAGGATTTATTATTCTGGAATAAGATGAATAAATTTTGAAATAACGGGCTTGCTGTGTGGATGCTAATCTTGTTGTTTCAAAATAACGTGAGTTATTTTGAAATAATGCTGTAGTGTAGATGTGCCCTGAGATACTAGCGGACTGGTAAGAGTGTTATCAACATACTGGAGCACATCATCTGTTTCTCCTCCCACAATGTAGAACAGAAATATTTGCTGATCACTTCTGCCTCTTTTGCATTATTATGTGATTTGAAGTGACCCCTAATACCATTGCTAAGATTCTTTTTGTTTTTAATATACTTAAGAGACCTCTTTCTTGATGTCTTAACTCTGCTGGCCTTAGAGATCTCCTTGTGTCCCTTTGCTTTCCTTATACATTTTTTTTAGAATTCCTGGCTTCTGATTTATATTATTATCAACTTCTGCTTTCCTCCATTTGTTTCTATATAAAAAATTATTTTATAGCCATGTTCACATTCCCTCTAAACAAGGTTGATATTTTAACTAATATGGCTTTCCTTGATTGTGTGAACCTTCCCACATTAAGCCTCGGAAGTAGCAGTAATTTGGTTGCCTCTGTTCCTGGAGTGGGAAAGGAAGCTCCCTCTCTTTTGTAGTGCTCTTTAGAGGCTGCCATCACTTAGCTTAGCTCATGTTGTCTCAGAGAAGGAATTTCTCATAGACTTGGCAACAACCCATTTGAAGAATTCATCTTTGTTTCATCCCCCCCCAAAATGGAGCAAACCAATAAAGACTCCAACTGCTGGAGAAGCTGGGGTTTTCTAGCCCCTTTGTGCCACCGAAGCTCGTGATGCTGTTCCATGGGAAATGCAAAAATTGGCTCAGATTGTAAAATCATGAATTATCCTTTTTAAGTGTCCATGGGTTGTCCGCCTATAGAAATGACTGATTAATGTTGGGTAAAAAAGCACTTTGGAAATGCAGGGCTATGCTGCACTGCCCCAACTTAAAAACATTCACATTTCGGTTATTAACAAGAAGCTATTTCCCTCAGAACATCTGAAAGCTGAACAGCTCATTATCGTGTATTCTGTGCTCATTCTCATTTCTCTCTCTCATGCTCTCTCTCTCTCTGACTACCTGGCCAGCTAGCCGGGCACACTGTCACAGCTGAGCTGACTTTAGTTCAACCTCATTTTTTTTTCTGTAGGTGTTGTTTGGCTTCATTAATAACACATCTGTGGTTGCATGATATAATATTAGTGGACTGTAATTTGGTACCTTTCTATGCATGCATTGTCTTGTTTTGGTCCCTGTGAAAGGACCTTTCTTTCATTTCTGCAATTAAAAATGTTTGTGAGAATAAGATTAAGAGGCTAGGTGTTCTTTCCTGTCCTCCTTCTTGGATATTAATATATCATGTTTTCAGGG
This sequence comes from Pelochelys cantorii, assembly GCA_032595735.1. Classification (NCBI taxonomy): domain Eukaryota; kingdom Metazoa; phylum Chordata; order Testudines; family Trionychidae; genus Pelochelys; species Pelochelys cantorii. Next base: position 104,160,881 of record CM064327.1, read on the forward strand.
TGTGATGGGTGTTTTCTTTATTTTTGCTTGTACAGACACTTCTATGCTGTCACCTGAAGCCTAGTATTAATTACACGGACTTTAGGTTCTCCATAATCCTCAGTAACATGTAACTGTCTTCAGAGTCTAAGAGAAACTTTCTGTAGCATTCTAGGTCTGTCTACTGTAGAGAAAAAGCATAGTGTCGTTTAATTGAGGATCTGTACATATAGAATGACTGTATTGTTTTTATCCCTGGGAGAGGTGTTTAATCCCATTTTACACTGGGGCATAATAGGAAGATTGTGATCAAGATCAACGATTATATATTCAGTGTGTGGCAGAGTTGGGATTTGAATTTAGAACTCCTGAGACCCAGTCCAGTGCCTTAACTTGTCTTTCTGAATTGTTCCTAATAGGGCCACCAACAGCATTTGTGCCAGAAACAAATGTGCTGTGCAGAGAAGCAACTTGAAAAGACTGACACAGTTTCAGGATAACACACAAACCTTTCCCATGAGACTTGACTCAACTTCCATTTTTGGAAATCCATTTTTCATACTTTATTAAATGGCTATATTCTGCACTCCAAGGAAGTTACTTCTAGAGAAGTTGTGGCAGGAGCCCCAGATACTTTAAATTGCTGTTGGAGCAATCTGCTGGGCACTCTGCATGGCTCTGAGGGCTGTGTGTGTTGGGGGGAGGAGGGGAGGAGTATGTCATGGTCCAGGTGGTGCTAAGGGCTGGTTGCCTCTGACTTCATCCCTTTTTCCCCTGCCCCTTCCAGGACGTGGAGTCACACTCCCACACCTTGCCTTGGGCCCATGATGGCTGTTGGTCCCTGTTATGGGAACCCAGGCCTGTCCTCTGCACTGGGTTCCAGTCCAGGGCTCTATAACAAACAGTTAGGATTGGGGTCCTCACCAATCTGTTCACTTCCCTGGACTACCTCTCTTAGGCCTGTTAGATAAAACCCTCTTTATAGTTTCTGATCCCTCTTTGTTCTCCTTTATATCAGGAAGAGAAACTGCAAACCTCCTCTCAACTCATTGCCAGCCTCTTGGCTTTATATAAACCCCACAAGTTCCCTTTCAGGTAAGCTGCCTTCTAGTTATCTCCACACAGCCCAACTCTCTCTGATTTAAAGCTTAATTGGCTGATTGGGTCCATGTGGCACAATTCAGCTTTTTCAGGGCCAGTGTAGGGCATATATCCTTTCACAACGGTGGAGGAGAGAGACTGCATAGGCTGCATACCACACTTAGTAGCTTCCTGAGAGCCATAGAGCTATATGTGGATGGGCTTGGAGAGAGAAAGACAAGCTCCATGGTTCTGGGAGTGTTCAGCTTCCTGATCCCCTGCTGCTAACAGTGTCTCTGTTTTACCTTTGCATTAGGTTTTTGTGTGCAGAGAACCAGGATTTCATCTTGAGAAATTAGGATTGTGTTATGCTAGCTAATGCATGTTTGATGAGAGAACACTAGCCCAGGGTTACAGAATTAAGGTGGAGCTTTCAACCTTCACACTGCATTGCCTGACTTCAACGTGTTTGACTTCCCAAACTTAATGTTGGATTAACCTGAGAAGGCTGGTTTTGATGACTCAATCTCTTACGTACTCTCTATTTTTGGCTATTTTGTGCTGGTGAACTGACTGTAACTTAGGGTTTGGAGAGTTGAAAATCCAAATGTTCCTCTCCAAAAAGAGTGGCTTTGGAGAATAATATTGTTAGAATAATAATATTAGACTAATATTGTCACTGAAGAATGAGGAAGCTATTTACTTGCTTGGTGGATGTATTTTTTTCCCAAGTCTATTCAATGACTTAAGCTCATCAAAATGTGCATAATCTAATGTTTCGAATGAATCATCAAATACCATGAAATGCCTGAGCATAAAATTGCTCATAGGACAAATTATGAAACATTCTGCATATTGATTTGCATGACTATACATCTACTTGGATAAAAATATAGGAGCAAGAGGTTCATTCCTTTAAATCCACCCCCATGTACTAGAAGCGTATATCCCAAGCTAGAAGTGCATTGTCACAGATGTGGGTGAATCTCGTGCTGCTGCTTCCCCAAAACACATCATTGAGGTGCTTAAAAGTGGGTGGAGGATTCACTTTACACTGGTCTCCTTGTGGGGATTATTTTTGCACTGGTACAGGCTTGGTACTGTGATTACTATGGCATTACGCACCATCAAAGGAGGGAGAAGAGGACTGATGCTGAAAAAAAATTGGGTTATTTCCAAGGATTGTATATTAAGAAACAGTACACTAATATGTTTTAAAAGCCAAGATTACATACAACAAGCTGTTCTTGCACTTTGCTCTAACAACTCTGATGTCATAACTTGAACTGCGTATAGTACTCCACATACAGTGTTTTATTCTGTCTGGATCCTTAATGTCTCAAATTGACAGAGTAATTTTTGCCCAATTCTTTTTCAAAATGCTTTCCTGTATTACCTATTTTAAGATCTTCTTTGCCTTTTTTTTAACTACCTGCATATTCTGTGCATGTAGTTTAATCTGGTATTTTGATCACCTCTCATCCTGTAAGGTCTTTTTTTTTTTTCTGGTCTGTAATCTGTTTTGGGTTTCTGGGGAAGCAACTGCAGCTACTTGTATGGGTGTATATGCATGTGAGTGTGCATGCATAGCTGTATGTATATATGTACACACACATTTAATTTACATCGCATGGCATACTCTGTACGATCCACCTTGCAGAATTCTTAATTTGTTTAATTTCATCTTCAATATTCATATTTGTCCAAAATTGGACAATTCTTTTATGAGGATGTGTATCTGACTGCAAAGATATACTTTCAAAAAGGGCAGCAGAAGTTGGTTCAGTAAAAGATATTGCCTCACCTACCTTGTTTAGGTGAATATTCTGGGAGATGCTTAACTATGACACTGCATGAAGCAGAACAAAGTGCATTTGGGTTGCAGCTTTCTAGAATGCTTTTGCATCTGCTGCTGCAACATTTCAAAAGGGCAGGAAGGACCAGTGAGACTGCAGGTTCTGTTCATACACATTCAAAATTAGGTCTAATTTAGCTTTTTAAAACACTTAAATTGTGTTCAAGTTTGTATCCAACTCTTCTGAAAGCTCATATGAGCCTATTCTATTTGATACAGAATCTTTGTACTCAGCCCATCAGAGTACCTGAGCTCATTCCAGGAGTGCATTAAGCAACGTGACTAACATCTGTTTTATGGGGCATGTGTCCTTCCACTGAACTCAAAGGGAGATGAAATGAGCATGAAAGTGATATTTGGCTTCCTTTCTTGCAGGTGGGCTATGTAAAAAATCCTAGATGAAAAGTAGCTGGTTCCCAAGTATGGCCCACCTGGGAATTAGCCAGGTTCCTAAGATCTAATAACTCAATGTGAAAAATATTAAACAATGCAGAAGGTCTTTTTTTTCTCCCAAACATACTTTATGGCTGCGTGTAGACTGGCAAGTTTTTCCGCAAAAGCGACTGCTTTTGCGGAAGAACTTGCCAGCTGTCTACACTGGCCACTTGAATTTGTGCAAGAACACTGACGATCTAATGTAAGATTGTCAGTGTTCTTGTGCAAATACAATGATGCTCCCGTTCGGGCAAAAGCCCTCTTGCGCAAATGCTTTTGCGCAAGAGGGCCAGTGTAGACAACCCAGAATTGTTTTGCGCAAAAAAGCCCTGATGGCTAAAATGGCGATCGGGGCTTTCTTGTGCAAAAGCGCGTCTAGATTGGCACGGACGCTTTTCCGCAAAAAGTGCTTTTGCACAAAAGCGTCCGTGCCAATCTAGACGCTCTTTTCTGCAAATGCTTTTAATGGAAAAACTTTTCAGTTAAAAGCATTTGCGGAAAATCATGCCAGTCTAGACGTAGCCTTTGTGTGTTTTACCTGCTTCCCCTAAAACAAGCCCCCAGTAAAAAACTTCTCTAAGCTTGCATCTTCCATTTTTATGCTACTTTAATGTGCCAACATCTCAACAGAGGGTACTTTGGGTGGACATGTAGGAAAGATACATACATGACACTTTGTGCACAATAGCCCTTGTCAGTAATGCAGTATAGATTGAACACTCTAGTTCAGCACTGTCTGGTCCAGCAACATCTGTAGTTGGGCATTATTTTAGTTAGCTGCATGTCCGCTTATTACAGGTGTGGCCAAGTTTCACGCAGTCCCACCAAGTTTGTTTACAGCCACCAGTGCTGTTTGTTTACAGCTCTCAGTGTTCTGTGCTCTAATTTACCTCTAAGGGTGCATCTACACTACAGGGCTTAGCTCAATTTGCGTAGCTTATTTCGAGTTATGTCAACTGCGTAGCTTATTTCGAAATAGGGAGCGTCCACACAACACTTATTTTGAAATAGAGCACTCTTTCTTCAATTTCCCTTATTCCTTGTACAATGAGGCTACGTCTGCACTGCAGGCTTCTTGCAAGAGTTCTTGTGCAAAAATTCTTGTGCAAGAGTGCATCTACACTGCCATGTGCTTTTGTGGAAGAGATGTGCTTTTGCACAAGAGCGGCCATGGCAGTGTGGATGCTCTCTTGCGCAAGAAAGTTCTGATGGTCATTTTAGCCATAGGGCTTTCTTGCACAAGAAACCGCTGTTGCCTATCCACACTGCCTTCTTGTGGAAGATGCTCTGCAAGTTTTTGCGCAAGAACGGCTGTTCTTGCACAAGAAGCCTGCAGTGTAGACATAGCCAGTGGGTTACAGGAGTCGGAGTAAGAAGTCCTCCATCTTAACAGCATTTTGACACTATTTTGAAATAACTGCCTGCTGTGTAGACATGGACTAAGTTATTTTGGAATAGCGCTAGTTATTTCAAAATAGTGTTGCAGTGTAGATGTATCCTCAGTGTCTTCTAAATGTCTTCTAAGAGCCCAGTAAGTAGTAATGCTGCTAGACAATATTGACCTCCCTGTGGTTCAGCAAATTCTCTGGTTTGGTCCCAGTCAGGTCCCGAAGATGCTAGACTAGAGAGGTTCAACCTCTATTAAATGCTTTGAAGTACAAATAATGTACACTGATGTTCATTGAACAAATTCATAATTACTGTTCCCTAGGAATATTTTCAAGGTTTTTTTAACTGATATTTTCAGTATCTTTCCCATAGATATTGAGATGGACCTATGTAGTTCCCTTGAGCCTTTTTTCTTCTCCATTCCTCTGAAAAATCTGGTTATCAACTCTTTTGTCACTGTGCTATCAAAAAGCTTTACTCTGGCTACTAGGTTTCTTCTGAATTCTAGGATGTAATTCTCCTTGATCCAGCTCTTTGTCATACTAAATAGTTGTTAATCACCTTATTTGTCACCATACACTGCTAACTCCTTTTTAACCATTCACTAACCTCTGGAGAAAAGGGCATCTCAGTACTGGATATTTCCTTTTCTTTCATTTGTGCATTTTGGGACAAAATAGAAGATCATTTAAACCTTCAGGCTACGTCTACACTGGCAGTTTCTTGTGCAAGTACTCTTTTGTGGAAGAGTTCTTGTGCAAAAACTCTTCCACAAGAGAGCGTCTACACTGCCATGTGCTTTTGCTCAAGAGCATCCATGGCGGTGTAGATGCTCTCTTCCGCAAGAAAGCTCTGATGGCCATTTTAACCATAGGGGCTTCTTGCACAATAAATTCGTGTTGCCTGTCTACACTGCCCTCTTGTGGAAGAGCTCTTGTGCAAGAGGGCTTATTCCTCATGGGGAGAGGAATAACTCTTCTGCAAGAAGCCCTGTTTTACAATGCTATACTGTAAATTTACTTGCGCAAGAACGCTTGTGCAGTGTAGACAGCCGGCAAGTTTTTGCTGAAGAACAGCTGTTCTTCCACAAGAAGCTGCCAGTGTAGATGTAGCCTCAGTGTTTTCAATATTTTTGTCACTAACTTTCTTTTGTTGTTGTTTTTTTCATAGGTCCTATTGTTAGCTTGCTACTTCTGTATTTAATTCTTTACCATTATTGTAGCTGTTTTGGTCCCTTGGTACTTTAATATTCAGTTTTTGTCTTTATACTCACTTCTCGTCTCCCTTTTCTGATATTTTACATGACTGGTATTTATTTAAGGTTACCCTAATGTGCCCATAGTAGAACCAAAAATAATCTAACTAGGCTGTCTACGCTTACACGATGTGTAGAGAATAGACCCTGATGCCAGCTAGAATGGGTATAAGTGATGTAGACACTGAGCCCAGCCTAGGTGAGTAGAATTAGTGGCCTGAATGCCTGAACCCACAGGGTATATATCTTCCTTGGCTCACCACACCCAAGCAGTGTTTCCCATGTCTACAGTGCCGTTTTAGCAGTGTAGTGTCTCTACGCTCCCCTGTTGACAAGTACTTTTTACTGTGATGTGTAGCTACATGCATACTGCCTATATACTATACATGCTGCAGTAAGCACAGACATAGCCTGAGTGCATGTAAGTTGTTTGTACAGTGTAGCAGATACGTTCCTGGAATTCTATGTCCTTGGGTTAGTATTGTCTTTAAAGACATTCATACTTTAATAGATTTTTGCAAAGGCACAAGGCAATATTGTGATTAGGTTGGTGCTGCACGATAATTTCCAGGTATTTCTTGATGTCTGCTCTTTGTTGGCATTTTGTCTGAGGGGTAGTAAGTTGACTCCAATAGAAGTTCTACGTAGAGTTGTATTAAGCTACCTAAAAATTGGAAAAATTCAGTGAATTTAATTATAATTCGAACATAACAGCTCCTGAACTTAAAGATGACAGGAAGCTTAGTCTATTGGTTAAGGAACACAACTGATGTATTGGAAATGTGGGCTCAGTTCTTGACCCTGCTGCTGACTTCTTGTGTGACTTTGGACAAATTATGTAATCTGTGTGCCACGCCATTCTGTAAAACACTACCTTTGTATTACCTATTTAGATTATATGATCTTCAGGGTAGAGGCCATGTCTGTATATTTGTAGAACCTTTCACACTGTGACTTCAATCTTAGCTGCATCCCTTAGGCACTTTTAGAACCCAAGTAATGGAAGGAAGTAAAACCATACCTTTCATATGTTAATTTAGTTTTTCAGTATGCATTTCCTTGCTGCTTTGCTTGATATACTGTGTTACTTCCTCTCAAAATGGATGTAGGAACAGGATTTGTTGTTCCTTGCTAGCCATTTTAGATATACCTAACCTACAACTGAGCATAGATATATTTTAATATAGTAACGTCTTCCTTCTGATTTCTGTGGTATCATAATAGGAGAAATTAAGAACATTTTTTGCGAGATTACCCAGTTTCTTCTCTGAGAAATCTTAATTTAGGCAATTTTGAGAATTTGACAACTTTTTTTTCAGTGTGACAGTCACAATGCCACTGATGGCATTGATTGATCTGTTTTACACAGGTGCTTTATGGCATGAGATTTGGGGTAGCGTTAATTTGAGCCAGATCTGGCCACATGGGCATAACTGCAGTCTCTTCTCTAGACTAGATGTTGAGTGTTGTTTTAGGGTAGAGCTATGTGTGTGTAAAGTTTACAAATATGTGTGTGTAAAGTTTACAAAATGCCACCCTGTAATAATACCTACCTTAATTCAATATCTGTTTCCTCTCACTTCTATGCGAAATAACAAATTTGTTCACAGACTAAAAAATCCAGAACCTTCACTAACCTTGCAGTGCAACTAAAGAGAAAGTTGTGTGTGTGTGTTTGTGTGTGTGTATTTGTGTTTCAGAAGATGCCACCTTTGCATCCCCACACACAGAGGGTGATCATATGTGCTGTTTTGGCACCTGACCCGCGAGCTGCTTATTGCCCACTCGTGAAATATGGTGTTTTGCTGGCCATAGTAAATATTGAAGTTCAGTGAACAGCTGGACAAATCCTGCAATCTTGTAATCAAGCAAAAATTCTATCAATGTCAATGGATGGCTTTGCTTGAGAAAGAACAAAAGGCTTTCATGAACTGTAGGTAAAATGTTATATACCAGTCATTTAAAGTCATATTAGGTAGCAAACCACAGTGGCTTAGGGCAAGATTTTTTTTCAAGGAAGGCTTAAAAAATTGTGTGCTATTTGTGTACACTTGAGGAAACTAAGCATATCCATCAATGCCTTTTTGCATACAGAGTTAATAGTGTTGCTCATATAAATGCCGGTGTTTGTGGGTACACCTATTAGATCCTTCCTATTGTACCCATTTGTATTTTTAAAATTAGATGACTTCACAGTTTTGAATGCTTTCCTTGTCTGATCTTTTTTCATGAACTCAATAAGAGAAGCTTTGTGAATGATAATACAGTGATCTTCAGTCACTTTTGACATACAGCTAAGTTTAAAATTTGTTGCTTTTTAGAAAAGATGTCAGTTTCAGTGGAAGTCTTCTAGTCAGCTAAATACGCTGTTGACAGTCTGGAATGAAAATCAGTTTTACTGAAATTTATTGGTTGGGATGTTCACTCTTGTTTGTACTCACAGTATATTAGATTCACTGAACTGGGCTTGGTTTCACTAACCTGCATGTACTGAAATTGCCTTGAGTAATAAAAAGAGACTTAAGTAAGGTACATGTCTGAAATGACATTTGGAATCTGATATTAAAAAAACCATACAAATCTCTGTTAGGATATATCTTTCAATGATGTACTTTCTTTTGTCATGGTCATCTTGTTCTGAGACATGACCTTGTGGCTGAAATGGGTGCTTCTACAGAAAAATCAGAAGCATGTACTCATTGACACCCAGATGTGTACGCTCTGACCTTATCTTTTTATTCAGATAATCCCATTTTCATTCAGCCTTGAGCTTTGAGGCTCACTGCGCTTTAAAACATCCTGCATTCCCAGTGTACTGAAACTTGGCTCTCTGATGCATGGGGTGTTTTGTTCACCATGTAAATGCTAGAATTTTACTCATTCTGGGGAATGTGGGTGTGAGATGAAATTTCCCCCTAATAGCTATGTCTTCATTAACTGCAATTTAATTCCTCCCAACCACTAATAACAGATTTAAACTTAAAGACCAGGGATAGTAGATTCCCCCAGAAGAAACTCTATATATTACTTGTCCCTCTTTTCAGATTCTCTACAGAATTGCCCCTTTTGCTAGAGCTAATAAATAGACTACGGTGAGTAAAGTTCAAATGGTGGCAGTTTCCAGGGGGGAGAGAGATAGTAAGAATTTAGGATTGCTGCCCAATTTTTCCAGAGACATGGGACTAAAAAGTTATTGCGAAAGACCTGTCACTTATTTCTGGTGTGACTGTGTATGAGAGAGACGTGAATCTAAAACACTGACAAAGGCCAACAAATCTGTATGGCAAGTGCCCATGTTTATGTGGCAGCCACCTTAGGAAGCAAGATGAATTGAACTTCAGGAGGCCTCTCGCTCCCTGAGGTTAAACATAGATGAACTAATGGAAAAACTGGTTATTAAGCACCGAATTGCGTTCACTTTTTAGCAAGTCACCTTTTCATGACCTCAAAAACTAAGTCCAGAGGGGACTCTTATGGCCATCTAGTCTGATCTGCTCTTACCCGGGTCAGAGAATTTCATTTCTAGTAGTGGGTGGGACCTCTGGAAGCACCTCTTTTTTCAAAAGACATGCACACTTGATTAAAACCTTTCACATGAGAGAAACTTTTACTGCTTACCCTCACAGAGGCAGCTCCCAGAACCTTCCAGCAGATATAAAAAAAGATGGTACTGAATTCTGAGTGCTGAGTTCACAACTTTCTGCACTGTCTTAGCCTGGGCTGGGGAAGCTAATGTTGCAGCCAATGGACAAAGATGACATTTCGGGAGGGCAGGAACAGGGGAAGGGGAGCTACAACCATGTGTACAGAGATACTTTCATCCCCAAAGCAGTAACTTAGATTTCTTACAGGTACTGTCCTATTGTAAGTCCCCATTGAGAGGGTGTTTGGAGGGCGTTGCAATAGGACAGTACTTGCAATAAATGTAAGTGTGGGATGGAGTGCCAGGGCTTGGGGTGGGGGCTCAGGATGGGACTTAGGGGCGCAGGAGTCAGGGAAGGGGGGGGTTCAAGGCGTGAGGGGAGCTTGGGGCTGGGCATGCTGCAACAGGTTTTCTGTCCACTAGATACCTGGGGTTGGTCGGGGGGAAGGGACCATACCACCCAGGGTGCCAGCAGCATCCAGAGCCCTGTCCCCAGCCAGCCACTCGCTTATCAGTGCGCCTCAATAGGACGCTCTGGCTTACTTTCACCTTCACGCCCTTTGCTATTCTTTTCCTTCCCCTCATGATGAGGGAGCGAGGGGAAAGTGCACAGCTTCTGTGCATTCCCTTCTCTCCGGGCTGGTGAAGGGAGGGGGCAGAGGAGTGAGTGATGCAAGCTGTGTGCTTTCCCCTGGCTCCTTGATTGTGAGGAGAAGGGGAAGAAGAGGAAACAGTGTCCCAGCAGAAGTGGCTTTAGCCCTGCCCCCTCCCGCCCTTCTTAAATGATAATGGGCTAAATTTGGTGATGAATCCTGGTCACATGCCACATGAGGCATGTTACACATATGCTAAGAAGAATAAGAAGCAACGACTAATAGGCTTTGGAGAAGAATAGCACAAAGGCTCTGTAGAAAAGGGAAATGCCTATTGAGTCATCCTCATTTTACCTGCATCATCAAATGCATAAGGCAGAAGTTGAATAGAGCCAGTTGTCATCCTCCTGGGATTGTGTTTCTAGGTTTCCTCTGTTAAGATGGAATAATGCCACTTCAGTAATCATTGTACTGTGGAGGGGGTTGCTTTGTCCCTTGCCATCAGATTGCCAAATAAATGCTTGCTTAGGTAGCCCATTATCAGGCATTCTTAAAATGTCCCAAATATGTCCACCTCTTTCTCTGTTCTAATTGTATTGTCATTGGTAGTTGTGCCTATTCTAGGACCTTATTACTAAGTCTATCAGTCCATTTTACTTGGAGTATTCTGCACAGCCCCCTGCATTGAAAGTGATTCAGTTTGTTTTCAATGGACTTTTTATTATTTTTCCAGACTCTGTTCCTTGTAGGAGGACACTTGGGATGTTGCTTCAAAAGATTTTAAGTTTGGTATTTTTGCTAATTTTACACACCCTGTTAAGTTTTTGAAACACAGAACTTGCTTTACCTATTCTAGACTTTAAATCAAATGCGCAGTCCCTAGCAATGTTCCTGCCAATCTTTTTCATCCATGAGTGGATTTTCTCCTTCCACCTGCAGAATAATGTTTGTTATGTGCTTCGAGGCAGGTGTGAAAAACACAAATCTTCCCATGAGCACTCTGCTAATAAGCTGGGCAGCACTGGAATCAATCCTGAGCCTCTGTGCAGGCACACAGCTTACAGGGAACACTGGTCACCGCAAGCGAGATTGATGCTACCCAGGGGTAAGTATGGTATAAACAATTTTCAAGGCTTCACTCTCCAAGTAGATAAACTCATCAGGAGAGAACTGCAATGGGGAAAATAAATGGCGAGTCTAGTAGCTATGTGTTATTTTTCTAGTTTATAGAACTCTGCTGATGAATGGAAACCCTAGAGCTGACCCTTCAGCTTCTCACTGCATCCCTGACTGTCCAAAGGATGTGTCCCCCAAAATACTTCAGCAGGGACCCCATTCTCTGGGAAAATCAGTCCCCAGCCCTCTCCCCAACCCAATGAGTTTGTGAGACAAAAACTGCTGGGTGGAGCCAGTCAGAAACTCAGCCATCAAAGCAGATGTAGCATACTTTCACACAGTGCTATCCTCATTTGGGCTCCACTGCTGTTTATGATTAAAAAAAAAATAAATTGGACATTCTTTTCCTTTATCTGACTGCTTGCTCCAGCTCCCCCCACCTGTCTACCTCACTCTATTCGCTTCAGACATATTGCACCCTCCCTTTAGCTTTGTCTCCACTTACCAGGAGATCAACACTGTGGAGATGGATCTCCCAGGGTTCGATTTAGCAGGCTTAGTAAATACCTGCTACATTGTTGCTAATCGCGTCCCCATTGACTCTAGTACTCCACCAGGTCTGCAGAAATGCAGACGAAAGTATGTTAACTCCAGATACGCTATTCATGTACTTGGAGTTGTGTATGTTATTTCGACTTTATCCCCTAGTGGAGACCTGACTTCGGTGTCCTCTCTCAACAAAACACCCCACCTCTGAATAGTACTAATGATGATTATCACATTGTTTCTTTTTCTTGAGCACTGTATCCCATGTCCCAGCCCTTTGTCTGTCTAGTCCTGGTGGTCTTGACTGTAAGTTCCTCAGGGTGGAGACTGTCTCTTACTCTGCTTGTCCTGTGCTTTGTACAGTGGTGTCATGACATCAATTACATTCACCAGGTGCTTCTATACTGCAAACAAACATTAATAGATTAGCCCCATGGTTTCAAGCACCTGTGTTGTAGTAATTTGATGATCATCGAGCACTGAGAATATACAGCTGTATGTGAAAATCACTATGCTATCCCACTTGCAAGGTGGAAATATGGTTAAAAGGACACATGGATTTTGAAGGTAAATGCACCAAATCTTCAGCCCAGCCTCAACCAGGCTGTAACAGGGTACCTGTCCCTTTAAAAGCCACTCGGCTTGAAGTGAGTCAGCCTTATTCCATTAATCCCTCCCTGCTAAGTGGGTGTTAGATTTTTAGCAGGGGCGTTTCCCAAGGAAGCCTGCCAGGATTTCCTGGAGGGAGGCGGCAAATTAGACTGGCCAAGGAAAACAGCTATGGGAGTCTCCTCACATTGGAACAGCTATAAAGCAAGAAGCTGGGCTAAGCTAGGGAGTTTCTGAGGCCTATGACTTGCTAGAGATCCGTGGTAGGAGAGTTGATCTGTCGTGGAGAGGAGGGGTGGTTGGAACCTAAGAGCTTGTGATTAGACAGTGACACAGACTTTGGCCATTGAACATAAGAATGGCCATACTGGGTCAGACGAAAGATCCATCTACCCCAGTATCCTGTCTGCTGACAGTGGCCAATACAGATGCCCCAGAGGGAGGGAACACAACAGGTAATCCTCCCATGATTCTTCTCCTGTCATCCATTTACAGAGGCTAGGGACATCATTCTGATCCATCCTGGCTATTAGCCATTGATGGACCTAACCTCCATGAATCTATCTAGCTTTTTTTGGAATCCTGTTAAAGTCCTACTCTTCACCACATCCTCTGGCAAGGAGTTCCACAGGTTGACTGGGCACTGAGTGCGCAGTCCCAGGACTCTTATTTCCCCCCTTTCCCACGCAGGAAGGAAGGCAGGAAGTGGGCGAAAGGAAGTCCCCGGTGGCGTGACACACCCGGCTTTTCAGGAAGCATGCCGGCTCTTTGGGAGGGAAGTGGGGGAGCAGCGTATGTGCTTCCTGAGACCCTGGACCTGGCGCACAGCTGTGGGATCCCCAAGTACCAGCCGAGCTGTCCCTGTCCCCTCCCCCTGTCCATACTCCCACGAATACCCTGCCTCCCCCCCCGCCCAGGCCCCCACCAGCACCCTGCTCCTGCCCCGACACCTACCTCCAGCTTGCTCCTATACCCTATTTTCCACCCAGATTCTGCACCCTCATCCCTATTCTACTCAATGGCAGCCCTGTCCTGCACACTGGATCCCTCATTTTTGGCCCCACCTCAGAGTGTAGAGGGGCCCACAAATTCCACTTACCCTGGAACCCCAGAAGAGTTAATCTAGCTTGAGGCCTTGAACCTCAGTCCTACCAGTCTTTCAAGTCAATGAAACAACACCAGGGATCTCACTAGGTAAGCCAAAAGTTTATTATTTGTTGCTATGCAGGCCCAATTGTTGTGGTAATTTGTTGTGATGAGATGTGCAATCAAATTGTTGTGATGTCAGAAATTAGTATGCATAATTTTAAATGTTAATAATTTACATTTCCTTTTTCATTTAATGAAGTGTACATAGCGACTAGAATTGGCTTTGATGGGGGTCTGTGAACAGTTTGGGGGGGCAATAGGGAGTCCGCACTAGTGAAAAGTTTGGGAACCACTGCTTTAAATATGTCATTAGTTTGTGGCTCAAAATTATGAAATCACACCTCTAAAAAATCCATGCATAAATATTTAGATGCACAATCTGAGTGTTCAACTTTAGCCTTAAATGCAATTTTCAAAAAGACCACCCTCATGTAAAATACACATTTTAATTTTAATTACTATACTAAAAAAACTTGCTTCCAAAGTCTTCCTGTCCTATCTATACATCCCCACTCTCCTGTCACCCTCCTTTCTCTACTTTCCTTTAAGTACAACATTCCTTTTCTTCCAGATAGCTGGACAAATGAGTTTCCCTTTTACTTCCGGCTATTTGATAAACTAGTTTTAAGAGAAAAACACACAAAATAAATTAGTGTTCCCTTTTTCTAAAAGCAATGAACTTTGTTATGAACACACTAAACTGCCCTCAGTGATTAATTTAAAATAATGTCTTTGTTTCAGTGTATTAAATATATAGTAATCTGGAATGATTACTTTATGGAGGCTTAAGAGTATCTTTAAAATACAAAATTAGCTTAGAAATGCTGATGAAGAAAATGTAAAGGAGTTATTATGTGTTCCATAATATTATAATATTTAATGTTGAATCAGCGGGATAACTGGTGGCCGTCTTAAAGGGGCAGCCTCCTTTTTAAAAACATTTTTTTAAAATTTCTTTTGTTCGACAATTCTTTTCTGTGGGGCTTTTTTTTTTTTTTGCTTAACAACTTTGGTCTCCCATTTTTTTCCCTGTCAACAGAATATTTTCCCCGTGTTTTTTTTTTGGGGAGGGGGGGAGTGTTCGGTATCTTTTGTTAAACCATCTGGCAACCCTAATCAAACCAGTGTTCTACTGTATGGTCTTCATGAAATGAAACTGATAACAGAAGCCTGAAGGCAATGGAGATGAGAACTTATTAGAAGATGGCAGGTATATGTAAAATGTAATGATTTTCAGAAAATTAATAAATTTTATAATAGTATGTGTAATCAAGGCATAGGATTGGCTACATTAAAAAAATATTATGATGGTGGGGACTCAGTAAAAGACAAACAGAAGACAGGATGCCAAAGAAAATAATGCAAACACAGCTAAGGTCAATTGTTACACAGCAGGCCTCACTGCCATGGCACCTCCTGCTGGATGCTCTGGGAATTAGCTTTTCAGCTCTGGAGCACTCCCTTTCAGCTTGTGTCTTGCCCACTGCTACCTATTATCCTCCACCACCTAGGGTTAGGACTCACAACCCTCCCAGAATGTAGCAACCTCTTTGAGTACTGCCCTACTGCAGTGTACCCACACTCTGGGGTTCTCCCCCTCTGGGAACCCCCAACCCCCTATGCCCACCTTGTCTCAGTGACTCACTGAGGCTATGTCTACACTGGCGGCTTCTTGTGCCAGAAATATGCAAATGAGGCTAAGCGTAGAATATCACTGAGCCTCATTTGCATACCTAATGACCCATCATTTTTGCAGAAGAGGCTCTTGTGCCAGAAGGAGCGTCTACATTGCCCCTTCTTGCGCAAGAAAAACCCTCTTGTGCAATGCCGCTACTCTGATTATTTTCAGGAATAATGGCAATGCGCAAGAGGGTTTTTCTTGTGCAAGAAGGGGCAGTGTAGACACTGCTTCTGGTGCAAGAGCCTCTTCTGCAAAATGGCGGCTCATTAGGTATGCAGATGAGGCTCGGCGATAGTCTATGCTTAGCCTCATTTGCATATTTCTGGCGCAAGAAGCCGCCAGTGTAGACATAGCCTGATAGTCTTCATCTAGCCTCTTTCCTCAGAGGCAAACTGCAGTGTGAAAGGGCCACTCATCATTGGCAAGAGTGCGTGGACCTGCTGCCTTTGTCTACCCTGGATGTCTCTGTGCAGCCCTAGTAGTCTTAGGCCTTGCTTCAGGCCCTGTGGCCTGGGAGTTTGCCTGGCCAGAGCTTCCCCAGCCCTGCTGTAAGTCAGGAATCCTTTAGCTTCCCTAGCAGCTAAGTCCCTCCTGCTCCATAGCAAGAGTGAGTCTGTCCTTCCTCCCCTCCAGGAGCTTTTATTTATACCGTCCTCAGCTAGGCCCTAACTGGCTCATACCTGCCACAGCTGCTGGCTCCACCCTTCTCCCAGGGCTGGGTTTTAACCCTGGAAGAGCCTGTGCGGGGCAGATGCCCCATCACAGTCAGAGTGACCCCTGATTAGATGGTGGGACATGATACACAGGAATATGATCAGGCTGGGCTTAATGGAGGAACCAGCTATGGACATGAGTGAATGGAAACACTGTTGTACTGTTCTGTGTGTCTGCAAATACGCCCTGGTATGAAAGAGAGAGATTTTGGTCCAAATCTTTCTTGAACTGTCACAGAGATCACAAATGTGTTTCTGACTACTCCCATGATATTCTTGATTTATATTCTGGAATGATGGGGTAAAGTTTGTTTTTTATAGATATGTGCTCCTAGAGATGCCATCGACTCCAATTTTGCATTATGAAATATGAACATAGCTTTTTTAGAAACTCAAACCAGAAGTATAAATACCAGAGTCAGTTGTGAAGCAAATAGTTTTAAATGTTTATAAAAATGCATAGGCTTCATGGATTACAAATATATGCCCCCATATAAGCTTAAGAAATGCATATATATTATTTAATGAGCATCTCAAATAACAATCTCATATATTTTGATCTGGGCTGGAATATGCCATTCTTACTGATATTGAGTAGTACTCTACTATGGGAATACTTCCACTGAAGTTAAATAGGATTATTTACAAAATAAGGTGCTATCGAACTTGAGTGGGTGCTGTAAGATAAGACCTTTCTTAATTAGCAGAGCGAAGGAAAAAAATCTGCTCTCAAACTGAGCAGAGTCAAGGTCTATTGCGTGTTTTAATTTTTTTAGATGCTTCGAAGATTTAAGTGATATAAAGAGTTTTGGGTGGGCCTTTTGCATTGGGATGAATTTTAGCCTACCACAAAAGATGTTTTAACACAGGGTGGGAAACCTAAGGCCTGGGAACCAGGTGCAGCCCCTGGGTTGTCTGGATCTGGTCCCTGAGACTTAGGGCCTCCCCCAGCATTGGGGAGCTTATGCTGGCACTCCAGGCCCCACCTCCCCTCAGTCCCCAGCCCCCGACTGATTTTTCTGTGTGTCAGAGACCTCTGACCCAAAATGTCCCCCTCTAGTGGAAGAGCATATCAGAGAACAGAGCATAGTCACAAATCTAGTTGCAAGCCAAGAGTATGTGCTTGTTTTTATTTGCATTTTTATAACCCAATATGATTGTGGAAAATTACATATACATTTACTTGTGTTAAATGCACACAGATTATTTGAAATAGAATGTGATAGAATGTTACATGATGGTTGTGGTCCTTCTCTTACCGGTCACGTTATGCATAGAAAATAAATAGTTCTCTCCTTTTTGACCTTCTCAGTTGTATTACTATGAATCAACTTTATTTCCTTCCCCCACTATTGAATATTAGATGCAGAATGCTGTTGGCAGCACAGATTTTATTTTTACATTAAAAATGGTGAAATGCTTGCAAAAGGAAATGGATTTGATTATTTTTGTTAACTGCCTCTGGATCCTTTCCAGTTTCTCTACATACTTTCTATACATAAGTGACCAAAATTGGACACAGTAGTCTGACTGAGGCCTAACCAGTGCCAAGCAGAGTGGTACTAACACTGTCCATGGCTTGCAAGCTATGCCTCTGTTCATGCAACCCAGAATTGGATTGGCTGATGACTCTTGGGGTGCCTCTACATAGCAGGGCTCAATTTGAAATAAGCTATGCAAATTGAGCTACGTCAATTGCGTAGCTTATTTCGAAATGGCTTATTTTGAAATTGGGAGTGTCTACACAGCAATTATTTCAAAATAGAGCTCTCTTCCCCTGACTTCCCTTACTCCTCGTACGATGAGGGTTACAGGAGTCGGAGTAAGAAGTCCTCCAGCTTGACAGTATTTCAACATTATTTCAAAATAACTGCCTGTGGTGTAGATGTGGACTAAGTTATTTTGAAATAATGTTGCTGTGTAGACGTACCCTTGCTGAGACTGTGATCCACCACAACTCCCAGATCCTTCTCAGCAGTGCTGCTGCCAAGTCAGTTATCCCCCATTCCATTCTGAATTTGTGCATTTGTTTTTATTCCCTTAGGTGTGGCATTGTGCATTTGTCTTTGCTGCCATACGAAAGATGGAGAAAAGTGATTCTCTCTTGCCACAGAGGGCAGGGCAAGAGGCAAATGGGTTCAAATGGCAGAATAGTAGATTTAGATTAAATCGCTGGAAACACTTCCTTACTGTAAGAACACTAGGGCAATGGAACACACTGCCTAGGAGCTGTGTTAAACTCACGGTGAAGGTGTTTCCAGAGGAGGCTGGATTGGGTGGGTTTTTTTAGACACAACAAATCCTTCATCTATGCAGAGGGTTAGACTAGGTGACCCTTGAGGTCCCTTCTAACCTGTGATTCTATAACTGAGGATATATGGAAAAGCTGCCTTTGGATTGTTTACCTGGGCTAACTGCACAAAAGCCCTCATGCACAAACACACTGCGTCAGTTCTCTCATATACAACCGAAGCCTCCTTTTGCTCACAAATGAACATGGAAGATGCATTCTGTCCCTGAGATCATTTCACTCTGCACGGTGGTGAGTCACCTACCTGCTTTTATTAGGCAATGCTGAATGTGTGTCCATGTGGGAGGGAGCTGAGTCTGCCAGATGTATTTCCCTTTTCCTTACTACTGTTGCAGAATCATCTGGCCAGTGATCACAATGATTATCTGCAAGAAGGGGTTACAACTTGAATTCACTGAACTCCCCTTAAATGTTTCATGAAAGGATTATCCTGGCAATTCAAGATTTGTTTTTGTTAATATCCAAAAGCAGGGCTGGGGAACCTTTTTTGGGTTGGGGGCTGCTGACCCACATAAAAATCAGTTGGGGGCCACACACAAATGAGAAGCAAAAAAAAACCCCCAACAAGCAAACAAACAAACTAAACCTCCTCATTGATGTGGGCACTGACTGAGATGGAAAAAAACACTCCCCACATTCCTCTTGCACACCAGAACCTAGGGGAGCCTAGGCTAATAGATTTTGAGTGTTCCAGCCCCACAGGAGGGTTATGGGTGGGGCATCCCCAATTCTGGGGGGAAGCCCTGAACCTCGGGGACTGGATCCAGATAAGCGGGGGGCCCGCATTCAGCCTCTGGGCCTTAAGTTCCCCACTCCGTCCTATGGTATCGCTAACCTATGTACCATAAACCAAGTTTGGCGTATTCTTATGGTCACAGTGAAATATGGTGTAAAGCATGTATGGAATAACTTCATATAATGCACTTGTAGAAACAAAACAAAGTGCCTGCTTGCCTGGCACACCTATGTCAACCTTAAAAAAAAAAAGTGATTAGAAAGTTTTCAGACAAATCTCTGGGCTTGTGCATGTGTGTGTGGGAGGAAGGGGTTAAGGTGGGATATGGGTGGTAAGTAGGGGAGATCTGAAAGCCAAACCTGGCTCTGATTTGAATTTGATAAATGGCACCTATCTTTATAATAAAGTATCAAAGATGAATCACATCTGCTCTGTGACAATGTTGTAACAGATTCACCATCCCCTACCCTGCTTCCTTTTCTGCTTCCCTCTTCCCACATGAGATCCTGAGTTTGGCTGTATAGCTGGCTAGTTGAGAATTCCTCTGGTACCAGCTGAAAGGAATCCTCACCCAGGAAACAAATAACATAGCTGACTTCTGTGCTCCCTTTCTCCAGCTCTGGCATGCTGGGATCAGCAAGGCATAGCTGGACCACAGCAGCACTTGAGCAGCAATTATCAGCCTGCAAGTGATCTTGCTTTGAAGCCAGGACTGGAGCTGTGTGGGGCAGAAAATCACTAAGAAATCATCCTCTTGTACAGGAATCAGTATTTGACATATGGAGGGCAATCAGCTGCAATATCTTATTGTAACTGAAGTTGGGAAGATCCTGAAGATATTCTGCTTTCCCTTTGGCTACATTGCGTAAAGGGATAGTCAAGACTGTCAAGTGTTAAGACACTTGAGACAATCTTAGTCACAATTATAAGACTGTCCAATAGCAATTGTAACACACAAATGATTCATACACATATTCAGAATCACTTTCTACACGTCCTCTAAGTGGAGCACATGCTGTTTTAATGTCTGAGTTTGATACATACTAAGCACGTTAATTACATGTATGCTGTACACATACTTCCATTGCCATAGTCTCTGGTTCAAAGTTAGGTCTGAAACAGAAACTTCAAAAGAGTGTTACTTAGAAGGATTTGTTCCATCCTGCAGAATTTGACTGGAAAAGCAAGTTTCACACCCATTTGTAAGAAAAAAATGCATCCTCCTCTTATAAACATCCTGATCTGTTCTTTAAGGGAATGTTGCTAATTACTCTTTCTTGGTGAAAAATCCTATTCAAATTATTCCTTTTACTGAATTAACAAAAGCTCATGTGCTTTGTGTGTCCTTAGCCACGACCAGGAATGCTTACGCACATAGGCTCATTGAGAGATGGCTGCTATATGGCTTTAACTCAAAATCTGACTGTCTTCTGGGTTTATAGACTGGCTGCTTTCTTACAATATGGGGCCATGTTTCTACTTAAATGGTAACCATCCAGAAGAACCTTCCATACACAACAAGCAGATGCTACAGTTTTCAGTGCCAAAAAATGGCTGATTATTGATACTTCTTAGACTCACTTGCACTCGTGGGCGTCTGGTATGCTAGGCAGGGGGAGGAATTGCCTTCCCAAACTGCCAGCCTGGCCCCACACTCTGCCCCACACTCTGCCCTCAGAATGCCTATGGTAGGTGTACTTGGGGGCACAATGTTGCTGCCCCCAAGTACCTATGCACCCCATGCACTGGGGATGGGGAGGCTGCAGCCATACACTGCCCCACCTCTCCATGATGGCTAGGAAGCAGGGCTTGGGCAGAAGGGGCTGGGCTGGAGGTAGGGGTGGGGGCTGGGTTGGAGTAGGGTGGGGGCTTGCCTCCCCCAGCCCTACTTTCACCCCCCACCCATGCTTGTATTTCAGTTTTAAATGATACAGAATTTGGGCAGGTACTCATTTCCTTTCTTGATTGGTTCATCTTACTGTGCTTATTTTAACAAATTAGTGACAGTGGGTGGCTAGAACTGTCTCATTACTAATAATTAATACCATAACTCTTTCGTCGCTTATTGGCAGAACAAAACTACCAATTCATATAATGCCAGTGGAGAGTTGTTAATTGTAATAGAACAGTTAGAAATATGATTGGTATCTGGCAGCAGTCGTGACACACGATTAGTTGGTGTACTTTTTCAGAATCCCTTTGTCATATATGTCATAGGGGTACTTGAAGAACATAAAGCGTGAATGTATGACTCAACTGAAATGATTACTACATGTAAATCTTACCTAACAAAAGTAGGAAAGCCATGAAACATTCTTGTAACTGCAGTGCTGCATTTTTAAAGCTATACAAGCCTTGATCCAACAAAATACTCTAAACATAGGCGATGGAATTACTCAGTTGCTTAAAGTTAAGCACATGCTTAGGTGCCTTGCTGGATTGGGGCATCTCTTGTTCTTGTAATGCACTGTAACTGTCACTGATATAAAAGTGAAAGACTACTCAAGTGAAATGGGAGGTGAAAGTGGCATTTTGGAAGTGTGAGAAGAAAAAGCGGACCCACAAGGTCACCGGACTTTGGGGTGGCAGTGGGGGTGAGTTGTTGAAACCAGCCGGACAAGTTGTGGGACAGGGAAGGGCATCTTCCTGTCTAATACCCATTGATAACAGAGAACTTCTAATTTGCTACAAAGAGACCTAGTCTTCATGAGGGATACAGTGCTCTCAAATTGGCCAGTTATAGCAAGAATTTAAATTTAACAAGTAACTGAACTATTTGAGTACCTTGTCAGCTCATGTATGATTTGATTACCTCAGAAAATGTTCAGATGTGCATTAGTACACAGCGAGAGGGAGTGCTATTGTACAGCTATAAAGCTGTACTGAAGTTGTCCTGCCAGATTTTATGAAAGTATCACTTCACATAATGGGTGGAGTCTTGTTTGGTCGTCTTTTATTTATAGCTAAAATGCTAATGTATTTTTGTTTCACCAGCAGAGAACACACTCATCCATCCCATATATTGCTTTTAGCACACAATTGTTTTAAATGTGGCTTCACAATGGAGATTCCTCTTGTTCTGATGAATCTCCTGCTGTCAGGACAGAGCCTTTGGCAAGGTGTTTTTTGTCTTTTGATTAATTATCAAGCAGGGCAAAAGTCACACTTCTCCAGAGCTTCCCTTCATAAATCATCATTCCTTCTTCACAGTTCAATCATTGAAAAGTCATTAGTATTGGCAGTAGATCCGTAGCATCTTGGAAAATTGGTTCTCTTATACCCAAACGCAGCATCCTCACTCATTATCCTGCTAACCTTAAAATTGTACGATATTCAGTTCTTCTGAAATTCTATAGTGCATTCAATCCAAAGAGTGTGAATAACTTCACAAACTCTCATGAACTGACCCTCCCAAGGTGACGATTAACATTTTATGGGTGAAGAATCTGAGGCAGAGAGGGGTTACATCATTTAAGACAACTTAAAAAAAGAGTAGTCCTGTAGCACCTCAGAGACTAATAAAAATGTACAGTATCATGAGCTTTCATGGGCAAAACCCACTTCTTCAGATGAGTGGAGCAAGAGGCACAGAAAGGCAGCACAGAAACCCTAACATATAAAGCAGAAAAAGAGGGGAGAGGGAGAGGAGGAAAACCCCCTGTTAATTATAGTGCCTATGCTAAATGAGGCTAATAGAGTGGGCTGTAAGTGTTTGATACTTAGTTTTTTATGTAATTTGGGTGTAGAATATAATGGCCCATCCAGTTAATGTCTTTGTACAATCCCTGGGTAAATGTGTCCAATCTTCAGGGTATGTCTAGACCAGGCATGTCAAACTGGCATTTGGAGGGCCGCATGTGGTCCGATAGAAATTTTTTGCGGCCCACCAGAACATTTTTATAAAAGAATGAAGTGCGGCCCTCTGGCCACTCAGAGCATGTGGCCAAGTGCCTGCTCACAGCCGACTGGGCCACTCTGCGCCGCAGCAACTGCTCACGGCCGTCCGGGCTGCTCTGCACACACGCTCATGGCCGGCTGGGTGCTCTGCGCTGGGATCTCCAGCAGGTGCTCTCAGCTGGCCACTGTGCTCACACTGCCCCAGCGCCTCAAGCGGCAACGTTGACTCTGGGACCCAGGGATTAGGTTAGGAGGGGCTGGGAGTGCCTAGCTGTGGGGTAGAGGGGGAGGCATTAGGTTGGGGGGGCCTGGCTTTGGGGGAGGAGGGAGGCATTAGGTGGGGGGGGGCTTGCTCTGGGGGGAGTTAAGGGGGATTTGGTTAGAACAGGGGTATGGGAGTGCCTGGCTCTGGAGGAGAGGAGAGGTTATTTTGTTTATATTTTGTTTTTTATTTATTTATTCCCAAATACATTAAAAAATGTATATTAATTTTATATCAATAAATATGTCAATTTTTTTGCAATTGCATGAATAATTATGTAAAATCTCAAACTTACAAAGTATCTGAAATTTTCACAGAAGCCTGTTCTATCTGATTAACCACGGTCTAGACATGTTTTTATTTCAACAAAACATGTTATGTATCATATACAAAATATAAAAGTACCTTAAATTTATATTTAAATTAAAAAATTATGTAAAATTAATTTAAACATTATTTAATATGAGCAAATAACAATTTTACACATCAAATTATTGTAATATTATAAAATATACCTAAAACATAATCTATAATAATAAATAACTACGATTTTCCAACAAAGTACATTGTCTTTGGTGGCCCTAGGGTTGCTAGGTATCCGGTATTGGTGCCTTCTGCCTGGCACCTAAAATGTTTTGGTTTTTTTTGCTTGACAAACCATCTGGGAACCCTCAGTGGCCCTGAAAGCTATCAGTTTTTCTTTGTGCGGCCCTCAGTAGGCTTCGAGTTTGACATACCTGGTCTAGACTACAGAGATTTTTCTGGGATACCAGAGGTATCCCAGGAAAGCTCTGCTGCATCCAAACAACATGTCTGCTTTTCTGAAAAAAATTTCAAAAAAGCAGATGTGTTTTTTCGGCATCCCTGTAAACCTTTTTTTATGAGGAAGACGGGATGTTCCGAAAGAGGACTTTTCCCCAAAATTTGGCTCCGGGTAGATGGGCCAAATGTTGGAAAAGCCTCTTTCAGAAGAATAGTGGAAAAAGATACGCAAATTGCGGTTTGCAATTTGTGTATCTTTTTCTGACTTTTTTTTGTAGTGTAGACACATCCTCAGTCTCTCTCTAGTTGGTTCCTGAAATCACTCTGCAAAAGGATGGTCACTTTTAGATCCATTAATGAGTGCCCAGTCAGGTTAAAATGTTGCCCAACAGGTTTCTGTGTGTGCCCATTTTGAATATCTGATTCGAGTCCGTTAATTCTTTGTCATAGAGTTTGTCCAGTTTGGCCAATATGCATAGCAGAGGGGTATTGCTGGCACTTGCTGGCATATATTACATTAGAGGATGTGCAGTTGTATGAGCCTTTGAGGTGGTAGCTTATGTGGATAGATCCTGTGATGGTGTAACTTGTATAGATGTGTGGACAGAATTGGCACTGGAGTTTATTGCCAAAGATAGGTTCCTGGATGAGTATGATGGAGGTGTGCTTACTAGAAATAATTTGTTTGATACAGGGTTGTCTGTAGGCGAGGATTGGCCTGTCTCCTAAAGCCTGTGAGAATGAGGGGTCGTGTGATGTGTCCTGGATGGAAGCTAGAGGCATGTAGGTAAGTATAATGGTTGGTAGGTTTCTGGTATAAGGTAGTGGAAATGTGGCTGTCGTGTAATTGTACTGTAGTGTCAAGGAAGGGGGTCTCTTGTGTGGACTGGTCCAGGCAAAGGTTGGTGGTGGGGTAGAAGTCATCGAAATCCCCTGGAATTCTTTAAGGGTCTCCTTCCCATAAATCCCATGGGATGAAGATGTCAGTGTAGCATAAAGTAGAGTAAGGGTGCTAAGAGGTGAGAGCTGAGGAAATGCTGTTCGAGGTCAGTCATAAAGACCCATCTTGGTGCCCATAGCTGTGCTGCTCACCTGAAGATATAAATTGTTCCCAAATTGAGGATAAAGGTGAGGACAAAGTCACAGAGCCCAGCCACCAGGTGTGCAGTGGTGTCATCAGGGATAGTGTTCTTGACAGCTACTAATCCATCATCCTGTGGAATGTTGGTGTAAAGAGCTTCTACATCCATGGGCTAGACTGGTGTTTTCAGGAAGGTTACTGGTGTTCTGTAGTTTCCTCAGGAAGTCAGTGGTGTCTCGAAGATAGCTAAGAGTGCTGGCAGCATAGGGTCTGAGGAGAGAGTCAACATAACAGGATAACCCTGCTGTAAGTGTGCCAGTGCCGGAGATGATGGGACATCCAGGTTTGTGGATCTTGAGTAGCAGAAAACTCCTGGTTGGGGATATGGGGAGGTGTTTCTATAGATTGGTCCTGAGTTGTAGTGGGGAGTTTCATGAGAAGATGGTGTTGTTTCTTTTGGTATTCTTTAGTGGGATCAGAGGAGAGAAGCCTGTAGAATCTAGTGTTGGTGAGTTTTCTGGCAGCCTCCTGTTCATAATCTGTTCTGTGCATGATGACTACAGTGCCCCCTTTGTCAGCCTCTTTGATTATAATGCTGGAATTATTTTTGAGGCTGTGAATAGTATTGCGTTCTGCATGGCTGAGGTTATATGTCACATGTTGTTTGTTAACAATGTCTGCCCGTGCATGTTTGCAGAAGCAATCGATGTAGAGGTGGACCCGTCAGGAGGGGTCCACATAGAGGCCTTCCTTTTGTGGGCTTGGCAGGGGGGATCCTGAAGGTCAGTGCGCTGTTCAGTGGTGTGTTGGAAATATCCCTTTAGAGAGAGGCAGTGAAAATAGGCTTCCAGATCACCACAAAATTGAATCATATTTGTGGGAGTGGTGGGGCAGAAGCAGTTATCCTTGAAGCAGTTATCCAGATGACTGGCTTTCTTGTGCTTTTCTCTCCTTTCTTCACTCCACTTTCCCCTAGATTTAAAAAACCCAAACAATATATTAGCTACCAGTTCCTATGAACTCTTAACGGCAGTAGCTCTGGGAAGGGCACACTTTTAGTTAGTATAAAACATTCCAATCTCGTGGTGCCCAATGTGCCACTGGATAGGGTAGATTGTAAGTAGGAGCACAGGTTTGGTTGATAAAATGCCTGTTCATCAGTTACCAGAGCTTTTTTTTTTTTAAATAAATAAATAGTAAAGTTTTAAAATAAATAAATAGTAAATTTGACCTAAAATGCATTTTTGAGGCACCAGAATGATTGGTGAATTTGAAACAAATTTGGTAAATAGTTCCAACAGAATAAAAAATTGATTCTAACTAAAAATCTATCTGGTTTGTTTTATGCTAAGGATTAAAAGACTTGTCATAAGTACCTCCTCATTGATGTACTCATGACAAATCAAAAAGCGCTATCATGGATACCGGGTCTTCATCTCTGAGTTGATCATATAGGCAACAAGTACAATGCCAATACCATACCCAAAACTATGTCTAGGAAAACTGAGGACTCCAGACATTGCTAGAGTTGCCTCATGTTGACTTTAACAATCCCCTAAAAAAAAAGATGCAGAGACTTTGTAACACGGAAACCCAAGATTTGGGATAGGACAAAGAGCCCTTCAGTTTGCACTTTCACCTCCTTCATAAATTACAACATTTGTTATTTACCCCATGCCAGGAATAAAGTGCCTTAGTTTGAAATATCTGTTTGGAAATGTAGGTAACTTCCCATTGGCACAGAGCTGTGGTTTTTAACCTGTGATTCATGGACCCCTGGTGGTCTGCAGACCCTGTCTAAGGGGTCCACAAAGGTTGTTATCATCATACATATAAACCAAGACAAAATGATACCAGTAGGTCACAGTTTTGGTGACCAAGTATCTCTCGATAGGACCATTGGAACAGAATTTGTCTGAGAGAAAAGGAAAATTGGTGGATCTCCCCTTAAAGTTCTAAGAAGTTCAGAATTCAGATTAATTTACTTGGGGCAGAGAGTTTGTCTTTTATGTCTATAGCATGCCAGGGACACTGATGCCCCTGCATAAATAACAAATACTTTGGGATGTGTTATATTTCTATTATCTTATAACTCTCTGCAATGAAATTGAGGGTTCATTGAGACAGCCGCACTTTTGGGATACTTCCATGTATTTTAAACAAGACTGTTATTTCAAAATAGTTTTCATCCCTTGTCAGCCGGTGGTCAGGGCAGTGAGTGGTGTGTGTGAGCTATACACCCGAGACTTTAACTGCTAGGAGTGGGGTCCCTTAGCAGTGGGCAACCTGGAGGAGGTTGACGGGTGCCTCAAAGAGTTTAACGTCCGTGTCTTTACTGCTAGGATCGGGATCCTTTGCAGTGGGCAGCCAACAGGCTGACAGACGCCCCAGAGTTTAACAGGGAGAGCTTTACACCTCAGACTTTGACTGCTAGGACACAAAGTCCCGTCGCAGTGGGCAGCCTGGGGAGGCTGAGAGGTGCCCCAACGGATCTGTCCCCTGGAAGCGACACGATCCAACGCTCAAGCTCTCCCTATATCTGTCCCTTATGACCAGCTGGAGTTCTTTTGTTTGTGTTCGGTTCGGGTACAGCAGCACGGGTTCAAGTCAGAAACTCAAACCACACTTGCTTATTTGTAGGAGAAAGAAAAGAAAGAAGAAAGAAAACTTGGTTCAATATATATTTAAACTTATAAAGTGAATGAGGGCACAATCTTATTTTCTTGTTTACAATAGAAGTGAAACAGGTTGACTAGAGAAACTTATAATAGAGTAACTAAATTAAAGTGTACACATAAGAAACACATTGCAGGTATAATTCTCACCCCTGCGTTCCAGACTTGGCGTGGCCAGCGTCTTTCTCTCAATCCCTCGGGAAGAAGTAGGGCGAGGCTGGGCGTCCCACAGACCTCGGGAGACAACATATACCTGCCAGCAGGTATAGATTGGAGCTCAAATGGGGTGGGCTACTAAACCCCTCTTTATACCCCTTGGGTCACGTAGGCTTCTTCCTGGTCTCAAGTGGCCAATTAGGAAAAATGGCTTTGAATGCCAAGTTTCCCACGGAAGGGTGCAAAGCATAATTCACACCTGGGAAACTGCAGACAATGGGCACTCTAGTATGTGATGGGCGAAGATTCCTCTCCTGGGACAGTGTAGGCGTGTCAATTACTGGTGCTAGCCATCAGGGCAGCAGGAGGGGGGGGGCCCCTCCGGTTATCAGCTAGCCCATTTACTGTCTGGTTTCTGTTTATTAGAGTCAGGGACAGGCAGCACACCTGCATTCCCAGGGCATCAAAGGCTGACTGCCTTTCTCTTGCTCTCTGGGGGGGGGGGGGGGAACAAGATGGGGTTCATGTCTGGCTACATCCCTGTAAACCTAGACAGTGCCAAATTTTGAAATAAGCTATTTTAAAATACACTCGAAATAAGCTATGCAATTTGCATAGCTCAAATTACATAGTTTATTTCGAGCTATGGGTGCAATGTAGACATAGCCTGAGGATGCTGTGGAACATGTGGTGCTGTTTCAGGACACTTCCGGTATCCCAAAATAGTGTTTTCCGCGTCTTGACACAACACCTATTATTTCGAAATAGCTTTTGAAATAATGGGCATGCTATTCCGATGTCCCTGTGAACCTCGTTCCATGAGGATTAAGGGATGTTTCAGAATAGCTCTCTATTTTGAAATTAACTTGAAATAAGCTGTGTAAGTTGCATAGCTCAAATTGCATAGCATATTTTGAGCTAAGGGTGCAGTGTAGATGCACCCTGAGAGAGAGAGCCATGACTGAATTATTTGGAGCAAAGGATATTAAGTGCATAGAAGGGGTCTCCAGGGTTTTGGGAGGGGGGTCTAATATTACATATAAAATCACTTTTAATTAATTGCGATAAGCAGTATTTGTTAGGCAGCATGCATGATATACATTCAGCTGTACCAAGGGGCCAATGATTAATTGATAACCTTGGGAAAAAAACATTGCTGAAATGTCTATTTGAAAGTAGACCAATTGAAACATAATTTGCTAAGCTTCCAGAGTAAAAATGTAATAAGTTGATAACTTTTCCAAATGAAACCATGTTCCACAATTTGGTGTATAGCTTGATATATCAACTTTTTTGTTAGTTAGCTAGCAAGGCACAATACAAGACTTTGTCATGTAGACAGTAAGGGTACGTCTACACTAGCCCCTAAGGTCGATCTAGGGAGGCTAATGAAGGCGACCGAAATTGCAAATCAAGCCTGGGATTTAAATATCTCGTGCTTGATTTGCATGTTCCTGGCCGGTTGCCATTTTAGAAATTGACTAGCCCGAAGTAACTGCCCGCGTCTACATGCGGCAGTGAAACAGGATTCCGGAATAAAGCCCTAAATCGAATTAGGTGGTACTAGGTCGCCTTCATTAGCCTCCCTAGATTGATCTAAGAGCTGAGAAAAATAGTCTTATAACATAAAACAGCACGGCTGAGTTAAAAACAGTTCTATTACAGCACATCTTGTTGATGCTTTTCTGGAGGACTTTTTTACCTTGAGGTGGGAATGTGGGTTGGGGGAAAAGGGAAATATACAGAATATGTCTTCTAATTAGCCACTTTATACTAGCTTTCCTGCTTATTTTTCTTTTTAAATGTACTTCACCAAGAGGTTGCCTCAGGCATTCAAACATAGACTCTTGTTGGCTTACTATCCTATTCAGGGAATCAATATTTTTCAAGAACAGTTTCATAATAATGCAGCTTGCTGATGGCTTTGTAGAGGAGTCTACGGCCTTGATTATTCCAAAAGTTTTAAAACAGATTAATTCGTTTTTCTAATGTTGGGAATGCTAAGGAAACTTGTAAAATACATAACCTTGTGCAGAAAATCTTATTTCTCTACTCATATATTCCTTTATCGGGTAGTTGAAGAGGCTTTAAAACATTTCTTTTTACATGGGTACATGGAAAATGCACATTTTAAAGGTTCTGCTCCTTTAACAGATATCTATTAAGTGACTTATGTGCAATTCTCAGAATTCTTGTCTGCATGATAGAAAGCTGGCTAAGGATTCCTTTTACTCCTTATCCTAGCATATAAAGTGTGACACTAGCCTTCTCCACAGCTTTTTTAACTGAAGTTGATCATGCAGGTCACAGCTCTCAAGGTTGCTTTTGCTCTGGAATGCTGTTTTCTTCATGTGTGCGGATAAGGCAAAGAATGTGATGCCAAAATTATCAAAGACATTCTAATGCACGCGCTTAAAAAGAATGACCTTGACAACTAAATAGAATTAAATTGCATGCATGTACATTTTCATTATGGTGAAACCAATTTTTGGAACACTCTCTCAAAACTCAAACACAAATGAAAATCAAACAAAAATATTGGGCTCCTGTCACTTGCTGCTGTTACATTACTAAACCAAAGTAAACAATCATTTGGTTCCTTCCGCCTGTTCAGGTATCATGTAATTATTCTCTTAGTTTCCTTAAAAAAACACATATATCCAGTGGGACCAACAGCCTCGCTGGACTCCTGGGCAAGGGAGGGAGGGCCCTGCTCTGCATCCCCAGAAGGGGTGGGGCTTCAGGCAGAAGGGGCGGGGCTGGGGCTAGGCAGCCCTTATCACTGTTTGGAGAGCCCTCAGTGCTGCTTAGAATGTGCCACGTGGTGCTCCGATAGCGATTTAAAGGACCTGGGGCTTGGGCTGCCACTGATGCCACAGTAGCAGTGGGCAGAAGCTGGCAGCTCTTGTCCCTTTTGTATCACTAGGCCCCAGCACAATTTCCCCCTTTGCCCCGCTCCCCACTCCATCGGTGGGCCTGCAAAAATATCTCTTGTAACACAAATGCACAGAGCCATTCAAAACTAAGGACACTTTATCCCCATGAAATCTTGTAAGGAAAAAAAATTTCCATTCTCTTATGCCTCTGATATTGAGCTTGGCCATGACATTAAAGTACAGTGAATATATTTAATTTATATGGAATCACATAGTGCCACATTTGCATGACATTTCACCCTTCCATGAAGCTTAGAGCTGTAAAGAAAATGGTGTATCATCCATTAGTCATTCAAATGCAGTTTCATTTGAGGGGAGGAGAGAAATGAAGATGATGCATATTAAGGGCTTAGGACACCTGCCTTATTCAGTGCACAGGATGAAACAGAGAGGAGGTTGTGTACGTATTAGCTTGGATGAGTAACAGTGGCAGAAAGGAAAGAAAGAGACCTTGGAGTCATTATGGCTAGTTCGCTGAAAACATGCACACAATGTGCAGCGGCAGTCAAAAAAGTGAATAGAATGTTGGGAATCATTAAGAAAGGGATGGAGAATAAGACAGAAAATATCATATTGCCTCTAAACAAATCCATAGTACTCCCACATCTTGAATACTGCATGCAGATGTGGTCCCTCCCCTCTCCCCCCCCCCCCGCCATCTCAAAAAAAGATATATTGGAATTGGAAAAGGGAAACAAAATTGATGAGGGATATGGAACAGTTTCTGTATGAGGAAAGATTAATAAGATGGGGACTTTTCACCCTGGAAAAGAGACAACTAAGGATGATTGAGGTTTATAAAACCATGACTGGAGTAGATAAAGTAAATAAGGAAGTGCTATTTTCTTCTCATAACACCAGAACTAGGGGTCACCAAATGAAATTAATAGGCTTCAGATTTAAAACAAAAGGAAATACTTTGCACACAACACACAGTAATCCTGTGGAACTCCTTGCCAGAGGATATTGTGAAGACCAGGACTTTAAAAGGGTTAAAAAAAAGAACTAGATAAATGCTTGGGGGATAGGTCCATCAATGACTATTAGCCAGGATGGGCAGGGATGATGTCCCTAGCCTCTATCTGCCAGAAGTTGGGAATGAGTGACACTTAATGGTTACCTGTTCTGTTTATTCCCTCTGAGGTACCTGGCAGTGGCTACTGTCAGAAGATGGGACACTGGGCTAGATGGACTTTGGTCTGACCCAGTGTGGCTGTTCTTATGTTCTTAATGTGATGGGACTCTTATAGCAAGCATAGACATGTTGGATTTGTGTTGGGCAACCATGAGTAAATCTAAAACAACAAAAAAAAACCTTTTGTCTTAAACTCATTAACGTTGCTAAATGATGCGTGTACTTACCTCTAGCATATCATTTACAAAATTGAAGCAAGATAATGAACAGTTAACGATGTGATAAATCTTACATTGCCTACATAAAAAACACATGACATCTTATCAAATGTAAGAAAGTTACCTTTCTTTATGCAACTTTAACTTTGTCTCAGAACAAATACTTTCCTTAAGAAACTGCCAAATATAATTACAATTCAAAACTAAAACTGATGGGAAATTTTCTGACAATATTTTTTGGAAAACAAGAAAATGCAAAATGTTGTTTTATCAAAATTGATATGTTTTGCAGGAACATGTTGAGTTGACTGAATTTCAACTCAGGAAAAAAAATGCTGAATGGAGTGTTCTGATAAGGCTGAAAAGTCCACTTTTATTTTTTTCTGAGTGGAATGTTTTAATTTCCCATTTTGAAATGACTTCATTTCAAGTTCTTGGCACAATGCCACTCAAGTTTGGCCCGTTTTGGTTATTTGGCTCCCATACTTTCCCATACAGTCCTTCCAGAGTCACAGGGTAAACACAATTTGTCCTTATTTTTAATTTAATTTTTAAAAAGCCAAAATCAGACCAAAACAGTTTTGTCAGAATTAATTTTTTTCTGGAATTTTGTTATGTGGGGAAATTTTACATTCTTGGGCTATTTTGGAAATTTGTTTTTTAAATTACAGGGTAGCTATACTCAGAACCCTTCTGGAAAGATGCATATATTATATTCTTACAGTCTAATGATGTATATTGCTTAAAAGAGAACCCACATACACAGAATTTGTTTTACCATAAATCAGTTCTATACACTTCTCCTTAATTTCCTATTTCCTATTTATTAATTACACATGTATTCATATAAACCATTAATTTATCAAAACCACTGCCAATTAATATATTTAATTGATATTTTCCATTTTAACATATGCTGAAAAAGTACATTTAGTAATCAAATGATAAAAATAACACAATACAGGTTGAACCTCTGTTAACCAGGACTCCCTGGTCCGGCAACATCCGTGGTCTGGCAGGACCAGGGATGGTCCAAGACCAGAGAGTCCTGGTAGAAGGCTGAAGGTGGGTTCCCTAGAGCTGGGCTGCCTGGCGCGCAACAGCTGGGCTGCTAGGTACAACCCAATAGGGCTGCTCGGTGGAGCCAGGAGCCCAGCATGTCCAGGAGCCCGGTGTGCTGCAGTGGGGCTGCCCATTGTGTCCAAGAGTCTGGTGTGCAGGGAGCTGGGCTGCCTGGCTTTTCTGGGAAGGGGTGGGGACTGGCAGGACAGTGGGGCTGGAAGGGGAGGGGAGTGGCCAGGAGGCCTGCAGCTGGTCCAGGGTTGGAGGGCTGGTATCAGGAGGGCCAGATATGACCTCTGCTGGTCTGGCAAATCCCTTCTCTGGGACTAGTCGGGTCCCGAGGGTGCTGGACCAGGGAGATCCAGCCTGTTTCTCAAAGACTGTATTGTGGTGGTTAGAAAGACTGTATTGTGGTGGTTTATGCATGCCTTTGTACTTAGTAAGAAGGAATGCGTTTACTATATGGAAAAGATTTATAATGCTTTAGCTCTCCTCTTCTTTGTGTTTGAGTGTTAGGTTTTGTGTTTGGCTTTTGTAAAGGTGACTGTGTGAGAGAATCATAGAATCATAGAATACTAGGACTGGAAGGGACCTCGAGAGGTCATCAAGTCCAGTCCCCTGCCCTCATTGCAGGACCCAGTACTGTTTAGACCATCCCTGATAGACATTTATCTAACCTACTCTTAAATATCTCCAGAGAAGGAGATTCTACAACCTCCCTAAGCAATTTATTCCAGTGTTCAACCACCCTGACAGTTAGGAACTTTTTCCTAATGTCTGACCTACACCTCCCTTGCTGCAGTTTAAGCCCATTGCTTCTTGTTCTATCCTCAGAGGTCAGGAAGAACAATTTTTCTCCCTCCTTCTTGTGACACCCTTTTAGATACCTGAAAACCGCTATCATGTCCCCCCTCAATCTTCTCTTTTCCAAACTAAACAAACCCAATTCTTTCAGTCTTCCTTCATAGGTCATGTTTTCTAGACCTTTAATCATTCTTGTTGCTCTTCTCTGGACCTTCTCCAATTTCTCCACATCTTTCTTGAAATGTGGTGCCCAGAACTGGACACAATACTTCAACTGAGGCCTAATCAGCAAAGAGTAGAGCGGAAGAATGACTTCTTGTGTCTTGTTCACAACACACCTGTTAATGCATCCTAGAATCATGTTTGCTTTTTTTGCAACAGCGTCATACTGTTGACTCATATTTAGCTTGTGGTCCACTATAACCCCTAGATCTCTTTCTGCTGTACTCCTTCCTAGAGTCACTTCCCATTCTGTATGTGTGAAACTGATTGTTCCTTCCTAAGTGGAACACTTTGCATTTGTCCTTATTAAACTTCATCCTGTTTACCTCAGACCATTTCTCCAATTTGTCCAGATCATTTTGAATTATGACCCTATTCTCCAAAGCAGTTGCAACCCCTCCCAGCTTGGTATTATCTGCAAACTTAATAAGCATACTCTCTATGCCAATATCTAAATCGTTGATGAAGATATTGAACAGAACCGGTCCCAAAACAGACCCCTGGTATGTATTTGTACCAAACAGTGAATTATATTTTATACTGTAATCTCTCTTTTGTTAGTAAGACCTCCATTATGTGCCGTGTATTGGTTGTGAGAGGGCACTTTTGAAACACTTGCTCTCTCCAGTCCTTGACTAGTGTTGGATAGTGGAGAGGTGACATGCTGACCTGATGACAGAGGGGTCAGGACAAATATGAGTGAATATCATTGCAACTCCGTGTCTGAATGGGACAATGACCCCATGCAGCAGGTTGCAAGTGCCAATCAAATTTGACCTGACCACCCTTCCATTATGGCGGTGAGTTGGCTGGGTCAAATTTGAGTAAGCGGTAACAAGCTACTGCAAAGGATTGCACAATGCCACTCAAATGCAGTCTGTTTTGGTTGCTAAGTGTCTCCTCCTCCTTTTTACATTCTTTCTTGTGCAATTGAGGTGAATGCATGATTAACATTGCCTAAGACAAGCCTACTATATTTCAATCAGCTACTGTGTGGTG
The DNA here is from genome assembly GCA_032595735.1 of Pelochelys cantorii. NCBI lineage: Eukaryota > Metazoa > Chordata > Testudines > Trionychidae > Pelochelys > Pelochelys cantorii. The sequence goes on from CM064327.1 coordinate 104,196,180, forward strand.
GGAATTTGCTTGATGCCTAGTTCAAGGATTATCACTGAGAAGCCATCATAGAGCAATCAGATTTGATCTTCTCAACTCTTGTCCCAGTCCCATGGCGAATGAACTTTCTACATGGTGCTGACTGCATGGGTGTTAGATTTCAGCCTATCAACTGGTGCGCAAGGAAAAGGGAGAGAGGATATGTAGAAGGGGGCCTCCTTCTCTGAGCAAGGAAGGGCAGACCATTATTGCACGTAAGTAGGAATGGCTGGAGAGTGGGAGAGATGGCAGGATGGAGTCTGCTAAGCTTGAAAAACAGACAGTCCTCAGACTGGCAGACCAGGGGAGGTACGATGTAGGAAATGTTGTAAGTTTGTGAAATTCTGTAACTGTCTAGTGCTTTTAAGGACTAAAGTGACTGTGATTAGGAAATTCCTTTGCTAACTTCGTTGCCATGTTGTCCCTGAAAGGGATAAATTAGGACCCAGGGTGCACAAAGCTAGGTGGACTGCTGAGGGAGAGCGTGTAAATGATTAGGGAGCTCTGGGAATCTGAAGCATTGGTTTCAGGCACGTAGGCACATGGACTGTGTTGTCCTGTGCCCCTAGGAAGAGCCCTTTACTGGAACATACCCTAGAATCACAGATATAGAAAGGCCCTATCCAGACACAGTTGGCTTAGAGGCATGTGAGACCCAGGGACTAGGTGTACTTCTGACAGACAGGTGTCCCACATAGAACCATAGAATCACAGAACACTAGAACTGGAAGGGACCTCGAGAGATCATCAAGTCCAGTCACCTGTCCTCATGCCAGGACCAAGTAACATCTAGATCAACCCCGACAGATGTCTGTCTAACCCAGTGGTCACCAACCAGTAGATCGGGATCTACTGGTGGATCTTGGAGCCTCTGACAGGTGATTCTGACTGGTTTGGCCAAGAGGCTATCAGGTGTCAGTACTTCAGCTGCCGCTCCCCCTAATGCTGCACACCTCCTGCCCTTTGCCTTCGAGCTGCCTCTCTCCACCCCTGGGAGCCTCTTGCTTACTGTGCAGGACAGGGGAGGGAGAAGAGGGGTACTGATGTGAAGGTGCCCCCTCTCCCACCCTGTATCCTTTCTCCACAAAGCAGAGTGGGGGTCACAACAGGACTTGGGAGGGAGTTTACTGGCTGCTTTTGGGAGTGGAGCAGGGCCAGGGCAGGGGTGAACCTGCCTTAGGCCCACTGCACCGCCACCCAGGAGCCACCTGAGGTAAGCAGTGCCCTGTCAGAGCCCACATCCTGAAACCCTACCCCAGTCACAAATCCCCTTCTGCACCCCCAAGCTCCTGCCCTAACCCCGAGCACCCCTGCATCCAAACACCCTCCCAGAGCCTGCACCTAGAACCCCCTCTGGCACCCCAACTGCCTGCCCCAAGAGCAGTTCAGAGCCCCTCTCACACTCCAAATCCCTTAATCCAAGACCAGAGCCTGCACCCCAACCCTCTGCCCTAGCCTAGTGAAAGTGAGGGAGGATGGGGGAGGGAGGGAGGATGGAGTGAGCAGGACTGAGGCCTCGGAGAAGGGGCACAAAGGAGGCAGAGCAAGGGTATTTGGGTTTGAGGTAGATCTTGGATTTCACCTAAATTCAAAAAGGGATTTTGTGCTTAAAAGGGAGATGATTAATCTAACCTGCTCTTAAATATCTCCAGTGATAGAGATTCCATGACCTCTCTAGACAATTTATTCCAGTGTTTAACCATCCTGATAGGAAATTTTTCCTAATATCCAACCTAAACCTCCCTTGCTACAATTAAAGCCCATTGCTTCTTGTCCTAGCATCAGAGGCCAAAGATAACAATTTTACTCCCTCCTTCTTGTTGCACCTTTTTAGGTACTTGAAAACTGCTATCATGTCCCCGCTCAGTCTTTTCTTTTCTAAACTAAACAAGCCAGTTCTTTCAGTCTTTCCTCATAGGTCACGTTCTCTATATCTTTAATTCTTTTTGTTGCTCTTTTCGGGATCCTCTCCATTTTCTCCACATCTTTCTTGAATATAGAAGAGGACTGGATCAAGATAGTGGTGATGGTGTTTCATTATTGTGACAGCACCAACTATGTCCTAATCAGGGATATGGCCTCATTGTACAAGATGCTGTACATATAGGAAGGTGAGCACAATCCCTGAACCAAAGAGTTTACAATCTAATACAAAACTAAATTTAACAAGTGAACAGGGGTCTGAGGAGGAGCAGGGAGGAGTATGGTAACAATAAGATCACACCATTACATGGGCTACCTATGTGTACAGTTTACTGTCAGGGACAGGATGTGAGCATTTTTAAAATGTATGTTCCAATCCTGTGACTGCTCCCAAAGCTGCAGGAGCAGTAGGAACACGGAGGGCCTTTAAAACCATCCACTGAAGGAGGACATTCCCCTGTAGCGGCGGGTGGGAGATGAGAATATATGGCTGTCTTTCTGTTTGCTTATCCTTTTCCTGAGGTAGGCTGAAACTATCAGTGTCATTGACTTTAGGAGATAGTTTGTGTGGTTCTTGCAATACAGCCACATGCACTGAAAACCAATGGAAGAATTGAGTGGCAAATTGGTAGATGATGCTAAAAGGAAGAAAAGCAGTCATTTGGGTTTCAGATGCGACGTCTCTTGTTGCTTTGGGGCTGGTGTAGAATGGAAATGAGTGGCTACTAAAGCTGTGGGTTGGTGCCTTGGGAGGTCTCACCTGGGTTTGGTTGATGTTGTTACTGCCAGGAGATGTGCTCAATTGCCTCTAGGGCTGTTGTCTTCTCCTTACCTGCTCCTGCTGTTCATGCCCCTGTATCTTGTGTTCTCAGTGAAAAGCAAATAACATGTTTTGGAGGCCAGGAGAGCAGGTGCAATGACAGCCTTTTGGAGCTAATTGAAAGGAAAGTAGTCTCTTCTTCTCGTCGTGCCTTTTAATTTGTTCTCCTCTGGTTGTTTTTATTGGCGCTAGTGTCCCATGGTCCCCAGCCCATTTCACATTCTCCTAAGATTCTCCCTCCAGACACAAAAATGTAACTGAGGAAAGCTTCCTCGTTATCTCTTATTTCCAGCTCAAGCCATTTCTGAACAAAATAAAATGGAAAGCAATGTATAACATTACTACTGTTGGTGCTAATTTAACTCCTTAAATGAAACATTTCTCTCCTCCCCTTTCCACTCCCCTGTATCTTTCTTAACTTCTCCCCTCAGTTCCAAGTATCAGAGGGGTAGCCATGTTAGTCTGAATCTGCATAAACAACGAGAAGTCCTGTGGCACCTTATAGACTAACAGATTTATTGGAGCATAAGCTTTCGTGGACAAAGACCCACTTCATCAGATGCATGTACCCTGAGTTCCAAGACTCCTTCAGTTACTTCCCTTCTTCAGCTCTCCTTGGGAATAATATTTGTTGCAGCATACTGTCAGCTTCGTGAATTCAGTGCTTCCAGAATACATCAAGTCAAGTAATTCAGTTGGATTTTTAGAAAAGCTGGCTGATTTTGTGAGCAGTGATATTTGTAGTTCCAAATACTGTGATGACAAAGTTTAGGGACCAGGGTAATCAAATTTCCAGTATCATGGTGGAGGGGTTAGGAAAGAATTCCCTTGTATGCAGCATTGAAGAACTGATGAAGACACTGATTCATGATGATATTTAAACACACAAATCCTTGAGTAGGCCCTTTGACTTCATTGATGCTGCTTGTGTGCTTAAGTACCTTGTTGAGTCAGAGTCTACGTGCATCATGGAATTTCATCATTGTTTGAAGCATCAGATAAAGGCCACTTTCAGAAGCAAGATTCTGCATCTGAGGAGACAGTAATCTGATGAGATTAGTAAAAAGTTCATAGAGGTAAAACAGATCCAAGGGTCAGGAAAATATCACAGCAACTGGAAGCCTTTCTGTGATGCAGAAGTTCATTTTTTCTCTTATGATAAAGCAGTTTTGTCAGGGAATCATAATTTTTGTTTAAGGCTAGAGTTATGCTCAAGTCAGACAGTTCCCACCTAAACCAAACTTTCTCAGATTACTAGATCTATAGCTTTGGTTCATTTTATTGGTTAAATAAGGGCCACATGTGGATTTAGGATCTGGATCTGAACTTCTACAAAGCTTCAGATGATCAGATTGGGCAGCTTTTGATTTATGGAAAAAACAAAGCAATTCAGTGCAGTTTTTCAGTCAAGAGGCCACTGTTGAAAACACTACTTTTAAGTCTGACTTAATGTGTAAAATTTCAAACAGCCCTAATGTCACTTTTTGCTTTGTATGTGACATTCTGCTAACTTACCCATACATTACAATCTGCTTGTGAACAAGCTGTAGGAACCTGCTTCCCCCATCTCAATCTACTGCATATTCTTCACGTTGTGTCTGGAGACTCCAATTTAAGTCAAGATGATGGAAGAAGAAGAAAAGTGAAAGCACATAAATTACTTTTTAATGGTTTTGATTTGTGTATATCTGGTTGAGTAAACCACAGCCCTCAACCTTCCTTTGGGGAAAAAAATGAGCTATAAGAAAGAGAAGGTTGGGAACTCTGTTTTATTAATGTTTGAAGGATGGGATTCTGTGCTTTTTGGATTAGCATTGCTGTGCTGATAGCCACCTGTGTTGGTATGCAAGAATCAATGCCCAGGACACTGAGGACGTGTGGAGATATTACACAGACTGATGCTTGCCGATGTAAGCTTTGATGTCTGCTCTTTAAGATCATGTAACTGATCCTGTCTCACATGTGATTGTGAGATTTGGGTTTCTCAGCAACTCTTCAGTGCTCTTTGCTAAGTTTAATTTCTTACTGATGTAGTGATTCAATTTCTTTGTGCATTGAGTTTTATGGAAGTTTGCTCAGGTGAGGCTGATTGGGGGGGCGAGAGGGGGGGATGCACTGTAGGTTTGCAGAATTCCTGAATGGTTACAAGCTCTAGTGTAGCAATGGGCAATGTTGGCTAGTGAGTGGGCCACACGAGTGGCCCTCCTTCATCTCAGTGGGATGCAAGATTGTTGTAACCAAGGCAGTCTGCTAGGATATGATACTTTTGCTAACTGCGCTTGCATACCCTAGAACTTGCAGGATGTTTTTTGTATAGGTTTGTTCCTAGTAGTATTATTAAAGTGACACACACACAAAGCAAGGGCACATGAAGTGAGGTGCATGCTGATTGAACGGTAGCAGCACTTTGCTTGGATGCAGAGGGAGTGCACGGCTCTCACAGTCAATGTTGTGTGCAATCAGCATGCACCTCACTTCATGTGCCCTTGCTTTATGTGTGTGTCACTTTAATAATACTAGTACGGAAAAAAACTATGTGGATGGAGAACAGCTGAATCTGACAACCTTGTGTGTGGGCAACCATAAACAAAACATCTCGTGGGCCACACATAGAATCCCAATGGGCTGCATGTGGCTCGGATGCGGCTGGTTGCCTACCACTGCTCTAGTGCATACTTTGGCAGACCTATAATTGAAGGGCTATATAGTTTTCCTTTGACATGTACACATATTCTCCAATTAAGGCTAAAGAGCCATTAGTGTCATATTCTATTCAATTACATCCAGGATAAATCTAAAAAACATATTGGCATTCCTGGAATTACTTTGCTTTTACACAAATGTACATGAGGTCAGAGATTGATCCATCATGATGATTCTCTTATCTCTGTGTACTATTAGATGTTGGAAAAAGATGCAACAGACAGTTTCTCCTTTTCCCTTGACACACTTGTCTGCTCAGGTTCTGTTTTTAGCTGTTGTAGTGTTGTGTGTGGGAGATGTCAGAGGCCTGTGGAATAAGAATTGCTAGCAGTAGCCTTAAATTTCTTTCAACGATGCTACTCTTCAATTGATGGGTATTATGCAGCTACTATCTCTAGTGGGTAAGCTAAAACATCAATCCTCAGCTTTCCTGTAACATTTGTGATGTACAAGCAGTGTCACATTGATAGCTGTTGGAAATCTGTTACTATGGATACTGCCTAGATAAAGGTCACCTTCAGGAAATTCCTTCTGCTTGCAGAATAACACTGATAATTAAACTTCCTGTAGGAGGGAATAAAGAACACATTCATTAACAGGGCTATAATTATCTAGGTGGCTTTTGAGGTCTGTTTATTGTAATTAGTACCACATATGTCTACATTTACAGCTATATCACTTAGTTGTTATCTGGGGTAGGAAGGGGTTATATAACTGTAATGTCTTAAGTATTAATATCAATGTAGTGTTTGTCTCTCCCATAGTAAGTTTCTTATTTTTGATTTTACTCAGTAAATATGAGGCATTTGAATAAATTGTTGATTAGTGGGATAACATTTTCTTTTACTTACTAACTGATGCCGCAGTTACATATGGGGAAATTCCCAACTGAAAACGTAGGAAGTCCTTTGACTCCCTTTCTTTAACAGAGCAGCTGTCAACCTTGTCTAACATGCGTGAGCACTTAAGTTCCCTAGATACTTACAAGAGGGACAACTCTCAGCTGCTACTTATGTGCTTTACGTGTCTGGCAAGACCAGTATTAACGCCACACTTCTTGTGTATTCTATGAAGAGGGAAGTAGAATAAGATTAATTTCTGTCTGGGTTTTGTGTATGTATGTGTGTGTATTGATGTGCAGTATGAAGATTTGTGTCCTCTTCAGTGTATCACACCATATCCTCATAAAGTCTGTTCCATTAGCCCTTCAATTGTTTGAGGAACAATGTTTATGCATCAGAACTATAATTGCAGGTTATATTTTAATTTGGTAGGCGTGAGCTCACAAACATAGAAGCTGTGTGCGTTCTTGGAACAACACAACGGCCCACATAAAAAAAAATCACAGTTTCAATAGTCAGTCCCGTGTAATACATTGCTATCAGTTTTTTGTATAGCCTTCTTGCATTTAAATCGGTCACCTAGTGGGAGAAAGATTGCAGTGTGTGCCTGAGGGTGGCACGTCAGGGAGATAGAAATTTACAGTGTGTTATCCCCCAACGACACAAACGATTGAGCACAGAAAGGAAAGTGTTTCAACAGGGAAGCACTGCGTAGGCAATACAATGATCACTGCTAATATAACCTCAGGAGAATAAAAGGATTATTTTATTCAAATACAGCTATTTTTGTCCTTATCTGGTGTCTTTTCAGATTTTTGTCTAAATATCCCTGTAGAATCTTCTTGTTCATCCATTGTCATCTGACCAGTGGCATTAACCAGGAGGCAAACTCATGCATGCTGTTGCTGCTGATAGCATAGCAGGGATCCTGCTTAGTCTTAGCCTGCTATCTTTCACTCAGCTTGATGTTATATTTCAAATCTTTTCATCCAATGTGTAAAGCTGTGTTTCCAAGGTAAACTTGCCACTGCCAGCCAAATCCCTCACTTAAGATCTTTTGGGGGGTGAATTCACTCATATACAGAGGGCCAGCACCTTGAGCCTGATTAATGCAATCCACATCCCTAGGTACTCCAAAACATTAGATGCCTAGCATTGCCTCATACACATACATGAAACTGCCCCTGTGCACCTTCCACTTGGTGTGCCATTGTCAGGCAGTCTCCTGTTAGAAGTATCACGTGTGCCTACTGATATTCCAGCAGCCGAGGAGTATGTTTAGGTGGGTGGAGTGGGGCCACTGTGCTCTTCTCTTCTTACCAGGCACAGAGTGCTCTGCCAGTGTAGTTTGGCGTGGTTCCCAAAGATGTGTGTCTTGGAGATAACACTCCCTAGAGGTGGGTAGGGTAAGGTCACACCTTACAGCTATTGTTCTCTTCAGGTTTGGGAATGCGTCATTGTCTCTTACCTTGGGACATGTTTTCGAGCTTTGTTTCAGAGTCATGAGGTCTACACACTCCTACTCTTTCAAGATGAAATTTTGATGTGTTCACATAAAGGCAACAGCCTGGGTTTATGGTTTATGAGATTTTTTTTGGAATTGTTCCTAGTGTTACCCGCTGTCTTTTGCAACACACTTCACTCAGGATGAACAACTTTTTTGCCCTTGCTTTCTGAGACTGAACAGGTGGTCATGTGTCCCATCCACTTTATCTCTTCCCCAAAAATGTTTGGTGTCAAGTATAACATTCTTTCCCCTGGCTTCTAATGACCATGATACTATTCATATAACATTATGATAATGATGTATCATCCTTCTGTGATGCTGTAAGCCACTATACAAACAATCAAAGTAAACCATACATCTCTTTTCCCCATCCCCATCCCGATTACACACACATTCTCTCCGTATCTCTCTCTCTCTCTCTCTCTCTCTCTCTCTCTCTCTAGCAACCTTAAGGCTGGCTTTGAGCTACAACTGATTAGGAAATCTATTAAATTTATTGGTGATGTGGGGTGGCAAAATAGGTAAATTGAAAGGGTGAGCATAGTGCAGTGTTCAATAATGTACTTAATTTGTATTTTTCTTGGTTTTAATTGTGTTGGTAGGATGTTCACTGGACAATATTAACTGTATGTTAACAATTTGTTAGAGGAGCTCTATATTCTCATAATTCCCCCGTTAATGTCACCTCAAAACCATACAAGACTCTCACCTTGACCACAAAACCCAAAACTTGACTTTGTAGGCAAAGCCATTTTGGAGGAAAGAGCAGCCAAGAAAACCTCTGAAACCTCATATTGGGACCTTTTACAAAAAATCAAATGACAGAGATTATTATTATTATAAATAAAGTGAGATCTTATAAAAATAAAATGTTTGGAAGGGCTTTATTTGCCTTCTGGTTTTTTTTTGAGCCATTAGCACTCATATTTTTAAGCTTTTATACTCAACTGCAGGGGGCAGAAAAGTGTTATATGGCGGCTGAGAGTCTCACATAATCACATAACTGGAGGAGCTGAAGATTTAAGAAATACACCAGATATCATGAGATTTGCGATAAAATTGTGAGAAGTAGTGAACTGAAATACTAGAAGGGACCACTAGATCATTTAATCTGACTTCTCACAGCCACTGACCATCAAACTTAATCTAGATATGCTATATTTAGCGTCAAAGACTTCAGTTAGACCACTGCATTTTAGTCCTTAGAAGATTAAACTATTGGGTATCACAGAGAGACCAAGCTATCACTGATGCCTGTGGTCCCAGCAATGAGAGGAAATTGATTAGCTGAGATATGACCAGATTAATTCCTCAAGTGCTGTTAACTTCTCTTCACGACTCAGTTTGGATGGACTGAAACCCAAAATGCTGCTGTCACCACCTCTCTGTTTCATTTCAGTTCTTCAGAACCCTCCATCCAAAATAAGGAAGTTAGGAGAATTTCAGAGAGAACTGGCTGTAGTAAGGATTAGTGCTTGTATCGGAACTGAAATCATGTCTCTTGGTATGCTAATATTTTCCACACTATATAACTTCTTCTTTGAAAGGACTATACTATAGGAAGACATTGAACATAATTTTTTGTGGGAAAATATAAGGCCAATGCTGTTCAAGTGTTTCTTTGGAGGGGTGGGGAGGGCTAAGGGATAACACACCAAACTACATCCTGCTTTGGCATTCTTATTTTCAGTATACCTCACTATTGTTTAACTATGTTTTAAAAACAGTATATCATTCCTATACTGAAGCCTGTTTTCTCTCAACCATGTTCTGTGACATTTAATTTAAAAACAATTTGAGTATAATTACTTTAGATATTTAAATGTACTCATTGTAAAATTGAGAACAGATACAAGAAGATTAAGTTAAGTGCTGCTATTGTATTTTCCACTTGGTTGAAACTTTGTTGTGTGCATTATCCCTGTGGGAGCACATTAAATGGAATGGAATTTTCATTTAGTGTGGCGTGATAGACAGCTGGTTCTTTAGGTATTTTTTGTATACGATGTATTTCGTTACATTACCTGTAGCTATCGTATTGCTGGGAATAAGTAGTGCTATTTTTTGGGTGTGGCATTTCAAATTGAAATTGCATATGGCAGTGAGCAAAAGGTTCATTGGTCAAGTGATTCTTATCTTCAGAAAATTCCTCACCAACAGCAATGATGTTTTCATATTGGACCTTAAACAATGGTTCCACATTTATGAGCGGTGACACTTGCAGGTCTTCTACAGCTTACCTCGGTTCTGCAAAGACTACTTTAGATCAAAAGGTGACTGCTAACATGCTCACCCAACTATTTTTCCTTCCCAACCTGTAATATTATTAGGTGTCAGCAGGTGGTATTATATCATGGTTAGTTCAGGAGTTCCCAGAATATTTGCCATCACCAACCCATTTTAATTAATAATTTTCTTCCAGGATCCCAGGCAGCATGGAGAATGCCATTTGTTTTTTCATGGCATCCGCAGTGCAGAGTAAAATGTCATTCTCCACACACTAGAAATTGCTACTACATCATCTGCTGATGGTGGGGTGACCCACAGTTTGGAAACCGTCAGTTAGATTTTGGAGATGTGATACTAGTGGTTATTTGTAGGGCCATTCTTTTTAAAAATTGGTGCATATAATCCACACAGTGAATTTCTCCTTTGTCTCTTTGTCTGGAAGATATGCCCATACAAACCAACAAAACTTTCTCTGTTGTCAAAAACATTACACAGCATGTATGGAAAAAATCCAAATAAATTTAGCAGGAAATATTTCTAAAGATTTTTTTTAAACCATCCTATTGATTTTATCCCTGCTATATGACTTTATAGAGTGGTTCATCAATCTTTTGAAAAGCATCTCATTTTGTATTAAATGCTATGAATCTGATTTGCTTTTCCTTTCATCAGGTTTACACCAGTGCAACTACATCAACTTCAGCGGAGTTACTCTTCTTTACACTGTGGTTTGAGCTTCTACTAAAACTCATTGCATTTCTATAGAATCTTATTAGTGTCATCCCTATTAAATTCCACAGGATTTCTCACTCAGTGGAGGATTGAATTAGTAACTGCATCTTACTCATTGACTACGTCTGGAGGCAGTGCTCTGCAGAGTATCAGGGAAACATGGTCTGTGTCTACCTTTTGTCTCAGAAAATGATAGGTTCTTTCCTAGCTTTCTGACAATCAATCGGGGAAGAGACTTTAATAGGTCATACAAAATAAAGTCTGCCAAGAGGAACTGGATAGAACAGAGTGATGGTAATTTGGAAGTAGAGTATTTCCATCTCTCGGTCACCAGTTTAAAAGTAGATTCAGTTGACTGTAATGGAGAAACATTACTATCTGATAGTTGCTTGTCTGTTGGAGTATTTATTGAGTTAGTGGTAGTTTTAGTGTTGTTTTTTTAATGGACAGCTATCCATGTTGCTGAAATAGCCATTATATATATTACAACTTTGGAAGAAAGAATGAGTCTTGAGCGAGCATGGAAAATGTACTGCCTTCTCATCTTTTGGAAGTCAGAATTGAGTCAAATGCGGCTGTGTGTGTGTGTGTGTGTGTGTGTGTGTGTGTGTGTGTGTGTGTGGGGGGGGGGCCGGGGGGTTAAGATCAGAAAGCTCACAGGGTTGCTTTGGGTACTTTTCTAGTTCAGGATCTAGTGGACGTCCATATCTCAGGATAGTAAACGTAGCATTTATACAACTACTGTGCTTTCAAAGTGAGTAGCTGGAGCTGGAAGCAAAAATAGTCCCCCTCCCCCTGCTTTTTTTCTCACAAGGTTGGCAGGAATTTGGCCTGACAGTTGTGCACTCTTTGTTCTCCCTTCACCCAACAGCAAGTAGTGAAATTTTGGCTGGCAGTTGCCATGGGTAAAGAGTGATAGAAGCTCTTCGTACTCTCTTCCCAAAACCCCTGTGCAGGCACTACTCATAGACTGACCTTTAATGTATTACGAAATCTTCCCCAAAGTAATTTTTTGGTGGAAGGGTCTGGGGGAGCTGGGTTAATAGGGACAGGGAAAGAGAATTTTGTGAAGGGGAAGCTGAGTTGTCTGTAGCACTGAAGTCTGTAGCACTCTGAAGTGTTTAAATTGCATTAATTTGACAATTTCAGCTTCCAATTTATATAATGTTGTGGTGTTTGTTTGTTTTTTTAAGGTAGGAAGTGACTGACCTAAAAAGTAAGTTTTATAAAAAATAGCACATAATCAAGTGATTAAACTGAGCAGGGCTGAAAAAGCAAAAAACCCCAGGAACCAAATGAGAAACCAAATGGTACCCCCTAGGTCTGATCACCTTCCAGTTTGGGACAGATAAGATCCAGATAGAGGTCAAAGATACGTGAGACTCTCTAGAGTGTACTGACCCAGGACTCTCGATCCAAACAGCCTTGATTTTTGGGGAAGATTGGATGAGATCTGAGTTTTGCAGCTAAGATTTATCTCTGCAACCAAGTGATTGGGTTAACTTCTGTATTTATCAGCTATCAAAAATGATAGCTAGCAGGTGTGGACGAATCTCAAAATATTCAATCTGCCAGCAAGAAGGGGGAAGGGAAAAAAAAGGAGGGGGCATTATCAGGTTTCTGAAGGAAAAATTATGCTTGGTAATTTTCAAAGATGGATGCTTCACACGTTCCTGGCTGCTAAATCTTGATGAGTGCCATTTAAGATGTTTTTGGCAAGGATTGCTTGCAAAGATTATCACTCGGTATCATCTGCTCAGCACCCTTACGTATTTCCCAGAACTCTGAAGTACATATCGGGGACTCTACAGGCATATGTTGATGTGTACATTGTCTGCAGTGTTTGGGAAAGGGGGGAGGCAGGGGAGGGAAAGAACAGGGAAGAACTGTGCAAGGAAGGACATGATGCTAGGTTCACATAAGGACTCCAGACAATTCAGCAGAGTCTGGATTAAAACTAAATAGGGAAAATTGCCAGTTCTCTGGAAGCCAAATAACATTTCAAAGAGACAGACTATCTGCTGCTGGGTTATAGCCTGACATGGATAAATTGCAGGCTGTGATAAATTTGCCAAGAATTAACAACAAGAAAGATGTACAATGTGCCCTAGATATGATTAACTATAGGGTAAAATGACCAGATAGCAAGTGTAAAAAATTGGGACACTTTTTTTTTCTCGGGAGGAGGAGGGGAATAGTTGCTTAACATAAAGACAAAGCCCCTAATAGCTAGACAGTCCCAATAATAGTGGGGCATTTTGTCACCCTGCTATAGGGGTAAACTTGTGCTGATCCTATGGAAACACCACAGCACTGAGAACAGTCTGTTTATTGTAAATCAGAGGGTCTATGGGAAATGAACCACGATTGTCAATTAGAGTAATTTAGTCTGTGTATACATGCAGATGAATGCAGGAATGGCATTAGAGAAGGACTGCTTGAGGAAATTCATGGTTTTTTTGCACTTGCAGCCTGCTATGATACTGATAAAAAAACATGTCTTGGTTGGAAAAAAAATTGGCTATATCCATTCTACATATGTGAATCATTAGGATTTATTTATTTGAGTAAATGGAGGTTTCTCTGTAACTTAGAATCTTTAAATCATGCTTTGAGGACATTGGTAGCTCAAGCAGAGGTTATGGGCCTGTTACTGGTATGGATGGGTGAGATTTTATGTCCTCTCAAATGCAGGAGGCCAGAGTAAATAATCATGATAGGTATCCATTGTTGACACACAAACCGAGCATAATCCTTTCAATTATAATGATTATCATTTAAATTTGTAATCCTAGAAAATCCTTTGAATGGTCAAAGTAGAATTATGTGTAACTCTACACAGCGTTGTTGTCAAGAAAAAAAAAACCCTTCTTCAATAATGAGACATCATTTCCCATAAAAGTTAAGGGCTAGGATACTCATCACAATCCGTTTTACAGCTGGAAAAAATTACAGTAGAAGTTCTCCCAGATCAAAAAAGACCAAGATCGTATAAGAAAGGGGTGCAGGTGAGGAAGAGATCCATTTGCTCATGCAGGAAAGTCTAATGATTGTTTTCTTGTTTTCCATGCTGGAATACTAGATAACCTTCAGTGGGGCAGAAAGGAGGTGAAACAACTTGCTACATACACTGAGACTAAATAGACCACGAGCAATTATAGCACTTTGGATGTAATGATACTTCAGACAAGAAGGCAATAGTATTGAAAAAAGTGCCTTCATATATATGTTGGGTGGTGAGGAATAAAGTTGAATTAATTCTGTTATGAAACAAAATCTATTGTTTAACTTCATCTCAAACCATCCAGACATTATGCAATAAGTGGGAATGTCAGTTGCTCTCAAAATTTAAATGAAATCCACGTTCTTTGAACAGAATGCCAGCAACTATGATGATGGACAACAGGTAAATCCTGGCATCTAGGAAAGGATCAAAGAAACTAGAATTAGCCTTGAAGTTCAAACACTGTAGGCTCACATTTGCATGTCTCTAGGGGTATGTCTACACAGCGGGGCTATTTCGGGAAACTGTGAGTATCCCAAAATAGCTACCCTGCGTCTTTTGAATGCACCTGCTATTTTGAGATAGGTCTCAAAATAGCAGATGCGTTCTTTTGGCATCCCTGTAACCTTCGTTCCATGAGGGTTAAAGGATGTCTCGAAATAGTGCATTATTTTGACATGCGGCACTGTGTAGACTTGCCAAATTTTGAAATGTGCTATTTCAAAATTCAATTTGCATAGTACAAATTGCATATCTTATTTCAAGTTTAGGGTGCTATATAGATGCACCCTAAAAAAATGGAAAAGTGGGGATTAAGATTGCGAAAATTATACTCAGAGCATTAGACAGAAATTCAGAGATTTAATCAAATTTATCTAGCATATTTGACTGGTCTGCAAATTTATTCGGAGGAAAAATTAATGGTCCCAATTTTCTTCTTGCTCTCATGCTTTATACTAGATTTCAAAATACATCTGCAGAAATACAACTATCAATCAGCAAAAACGTGTTCTTTGAGGGATGTCCCTGTGAGTGCTCCACTGTGGGTGTTGGGCTTATCCTGGTGCCGCAGATCAGAATTTTTTCTAGCAGTATCTGGCCGGGCTGCACATTCATGACAGGATACATGTGCCATTCATGCCTTTGTAGTTTGTGCGCACAGCTGGCCTGCCCTCAGTTCCTTCGTTACTGCTGTTGGTTGCAGATGGAGCTCGAACCTGCTCCTCCTTTCCAATTCCTATAGACAAGAATTGAGTTAGTTAGCCTTTTAAACTGTTTTTTCCTGTTTTGTTAGTATTTAGTAGTTAGTTAAAAAAAAGTTTTTCCTGTAAATAGTTTCTTAATGTTCCTGAAGGGAGCATGCTGTTAGCCTGGGTCTGGCGGCCCCTCGGGCCTTTTAAAAAAAAAAAAAAAAAAGAGAGAGAGATTAGGAAAGAAGCTGAGGAAAGAGAGATTAGGAAAGAAGGAGAGACAATAAAAGAAGCCAAAAAGAAATTTCTTCCCTCAAGAGACCTCAGATAAGACTCTTGTAAAAATAAAATAAATAAACACCTCACACAGAGTGGAGCAGGGAAAAAAATGGACAGAAGAAGAAGAGGCAAACATTTGCAAACAAACATGCTCAGATCTCCGGGCTTCCAGAAGTGCAAGAAATGCTGTGATCCAGTATCTGCTTCAGATGGCCCCAGGTCTTGCATATGCTGTCTGGGTGAGGCTCATGTTCCCAGTAATGTGTACACTGCTGCAGCCTTACCACTAGAGCCCGCAAGGACAGGGAGCTGAGGCTGTGGATATTACTTTTTGACTAGGCTCTAGAGCCTTGGACTAGCGGAGACAAATGCAGCCAGCAGGCTCAGTAAAGGCTTGGGTTCCTCGCCACCCAAGCCCACAAAGAAGAGGGTTTTCCCAGCCCATTCCCTACCTCTGAGAGTGAGTATGGGAGATAAGCCGGACACCTCCAGGACTGGAGGCCCCCGTGTGCTGTCAGTAGCAGACCCAAAGGTGTGCTCCCTCAGAAGAAGACACCACCGCCTTCGGCACCAAAAACATCAAGCACCCGGAAACCAGATAAGCCTTTGCCACCGCCAGTGTCGGACAAGGCCTTCGTGCCAGCAAAGGCAAGATCAAAGTCTGCTGAGCCCTTGCCTTGCGCACCAAGCTCGGAGCCGGTGTCCTCTCCACTGGCACCAATGCCCCCTCCATCAGCACCATGTTCCATGGCACCACAGGATGTTTCCTTGAGTCACCACCATTCTGCTGTGTGTTCCCAAGAGTACCACAAGCTGGCACCAACTGTGGCACCATAGTTTAGAAGCCCCTGGGGCTCTCCCTTGAGGCATTGCTCTCGTTCTCCTCTGTCTACAAGGAGCTCTCTGCCTTGATCACCAGTGTTATCCCATTACAGCAGTTATGAGGACGATTATAGGAGTTTATTTTCATCCCAAGACTCCTTTCTCATTAGAGCACCTATGTCTTATGACCGACATTGACCATGGTATGCCCATCATCTCCCGTGGTACCTGGACTGATCCTACCACCCCCATTACTCTCCTCATTGGTCCCCATGCTGCTATTGGGCACCCTTACTGCGCCGACCAGAGGCACCGCCAACACCAACACCTAAGTCGATACCCATCTCTTATGCTCATAGTTCTCCCTAGCCAAAGGAGGACATAGAGATGGAGGAGGGCCAGATAACTGAGGATGCTGATGCCAAACAACCTGATGTCTCTCCAAACGATAAGTCCTCTTCCTTACCCGATGTGGCTGTCATTCCAGATGACCCATCACCAATTGAATACCTGAAGCAATTTCAGGGCTTATTTAAAAGGGTCGCCACCAGCCAGGAGGTCGTGTTATCAGAAATCGAGGAGAAACAACATAAACTATTAAAGAATCTCCAGACATCCACCAAGTCAAGGATCATGCTTCCAATAGATCAAGCAATCATGGAAGCAGCAGATGAGGTCTGGCAAACACCAGCTTCAGCCCTCCCCCAGTGCCTGATGAACAAGAGGGCCGATAGAAAATATTTTGTTTCCTCCAACAGCATGGACTTTTATTTCTCCACTGACAATCAAATTCATTAGTGGTGGATGCAGCACAAGACCCCCAAAACCCCTCAATACAAATCATCAGGAAAAAGATCATAAGCTCTTGGACATATTTGGCACGAAAATGTATTCTTCTTCCACGCTGCAGCTTCGAATAGCCAATTATACGATGTTACTGGCTAACCATGATTTTGACAACGACACCAAATTGACGTAAGTCATGCAGCACCTCCCAAATGAGAAAAGACTGATCCTAAAGTCTATAGTACAAGAGTGCTACACCACATGACGCACAGCCCTGCAAATGGCACTTGACTTGGCTGATATGGCTGCGAGAGCAATGGCAATTTCCATAGTGATGAAGCACTTATCATGGCTGCAAATGGCGGGAGTTCTGAAGGATCTTGAAACCAAGGTGGAGGACCTCCCATTCAACAAAGAAAAACTTTTTGCTGCCAACATGGACGAGGTTCTTCAATCCAGCAGGGACTCACACACATTACGCACATACTGAAGGAGGTGTTACACACCCTACCAGATACAACGGGATTTCTCCTATAAGACATCAGCAAAGACCAAACTGGTCCAGACCCAGAAATCAATGCTCATTGGCTCCCAACAACTGCACATCCACTCAGCAGGCCTCCAAACAACAGGTTTGAGGGTTTGGTCGAGGGCCTGAACAACCTCTCCGCTCCACCAGTGCCTTGCAAACATGTGATATTTCACTACTGTTTGTACCCCTTTTTCATTTAATAGGCAGCTGGACCGTTGGGTCTTAGAGATCATCAAACACAGATACTCCCTTCCTCTTACCACCATTCTGCCAACTTTCCCACCCTTCCTGTCTCTCTTCAGGGACCCCTCTCACAAAACCCTCTTTTGTTAAGAAGTGGAACATCTCCTTCACATAGGAGCATAGAGAGGGTGCCCAAAAAGATATTAGGGCAGGGGATTTTACTTGAATTACTTCCTTACAGAAAAGAGAACAGGTGCGTGGAGACCGATGTAATGATACTTCAGACAAGAAGGCAATAGTATTTTTACCATTTAATAATAAAAATGGCCGCCACGCTGTGCCGATGATCAGCTGATCCGGCACAGCACGGCAGTCTAGACGCGGTGCGGTCAACAAGGGAAGTTTCACGAGGCATACTGGAGTGGTCGACAAAGTCTTCCCTTGTCAACTGCGCTGCGTCTAGGTTGCCGCGCTGTGCTGGATCAGCTGATTGTTGGCACAGCACAGTGGCCATTTTTATTTTAATGAAGCGGGGATTATTTAAATCCCCACTTCTTTGACTATGCCGAATAAACTATTTTACGTGGCTCCATCAATGGAGCCATGTAGTTTAGATGTAGCCTAAGTGGAAGTACCTCACACTCTAGTGTGTGAGCAATGACACTCAACCTTCCAATGCTCTTCTTCATGTAATCCTTGACTATATCATGCATCTGAAACAACAAGGACTGTCAGTTTCATCTCTAAGAGTTCACCTAGCTGTGCTATCAGCGTTTCACCACCCTGTCGATGGGGTTTCAGTTTTTGCTCATCTTATTTCCAACAGGTTCCTCAAGGGACTCCATAACCTCAGTCCCCCACATAGGCTTATAGCCCCCACGTGGGATTTGGGCTGGTGCTCAACACTCTAACTGGACCTCTATTTGAGCTCCTGGTGAAATGCTCCCTATCTCTATTAACAATGAACGCAATATATTTTGAATAGCCATCACATCTGTGAGGTGAGTTAGCGAAATTGCTGCTCTCACAGCTTCTCCGCCCTATACCATATTTCACAAGGACAAAGTAATCCTTTGACCCTACCCTTCCTTTGTGCTGAAAGTTTGCTCGGATTTCCATATAAATGAGCCTATTTCTCTAGGAGGGTGGTGAAGCACTAGAATGGGTTACCTAGGGAGGTGGTGGAATCTCCATCCCTAGAGGTTTTTAAGTCCCAGTTTGACAAAGTCTTAGCTGGGATGATTTAGTTGGGGTTGGTCCTGCTTTGGGCAGGGGGTTGGACTCGATGACCTCTTGAGGTCTCTATGATTCTGTGAGCTCATCATTCTCCCGTCTTTCTATCCAAAGCCTCATGCTTCCGTGAGGAGTCCATTCTACACACCCATGACATGCACAGGGCTGTATCATTCTACATAGACCACACATGATCCTTCTGCAAATCACACACTGTATTTGTTTCACTTGCCGAACACCCCTGTGGAGCACCTCTGTCATCTCAGCCCATTTCCAGGTTGATTACATCGTGTATTGTCCAGTGTTACATCCGTTCAAGGCAGACCCCTCTCTGAGCCTCTCAGGGCTCACTCGACATGAGCTGTAGCTGTCTCAATGGCTTCCCTTAAAGGGGTCTCTCTTGAAGACATTTGCTGTGCAGCTACTTGGTCATCTAATCATACCTTCATCAAGCACTATGTCATTTCCACAGGGATGGGCATGACTTCCCCTGTTGCAAGCACAGACCTCTCAGTTGCTCACAAGAACTAATCTGAAGCCCACCGTCCAGCTTTGGGTACCGCTATATAGTCACCAACAGTGGAGCACCCATGGGACATCACTCGAAGAAGAAAAGGAAGTTACTCACCTTGTGCAGTAACAATGGTTCTCCAAGATGTGTGTTCCCATGGGTGCTCCAAGACCCACCTGTTATCCCCACTTTTTCATATCAACTTTATCAGATGGGGTGTACATGAAGAAACTGAGGGCAGGGGGGCCGTGTGTGAGAACTGCAAAGGCGCGAATGGCACTTGCCTCCTGCCACACATGTGTGGCCTGGCCAGATACTTCTGGAAAAATTCTGATCTGCAGTGCTGGGACGAGCCCAACACCAACAGTGCAGCACCCATGGGGACACACATCTCGAAGAACCATCATTACTGCACAAGGTGAGTAACTTCCTTTTTTTCGTTGACTTTTCCTCTTTCTCTTGAAGTAACCCAAGACAATTCAGTCTATGAATCAGATGGCACAGTTCTGAAATCAATATGGTTACTTAAGTGGAGCTGCGGGGACAAAATTTCTCTTTCCTGCATTAGATAGTGTACCTGTAGGCTGTAACCGAAGCAAATGTAGTGTATGTTGTGGGGGGAAGACGTGTATTTTGTTAATTCAGATAACTCATAATAAAAATTTAAGAAATTCTGTTTGGCAATCTTAAATAAATAAATGAAAACAAGCTGACCAGAGATAATCTCCCAAACGTGCAGAGTGGAGAAAGACCTCTTCTATGCTAGAGAAATTTGTCACGGTAATAATGAATGTGTAATCATTTTGTCAATTACAATGCACCCATGCTTATGTGGATTTTCAGGAAAGCTGCAGTTGGTGCAAGTTACTCTTTGGCTTCGTAGGGCTAACTACCAACTGAGTCCTAATCATTTCAAGCTAAGCTAATTTAAATGTCAATTTAGATGCATCTCATTGACACAAATGGTGGCATGTCAACTCTAACAACTGTAATTTGGCCACTGTCCCAGACGACTGAAGCCTCAGCTGTCTCCCTCACATTATTCCTCTCCCCATTAAATGCCCAATGTCTCCACTAATGACCTTCCCACATTGCTCACTGGATGAGATTAGCATAGCATCTGAAGGTGGTGACTATATAATATTCCCTCTTGGCCAGATCTTCTCTTTCCTTCTGTCATTCCCTCCACTGGCAGCAATCCCTGCTCCAAAAAGCTAGAGGTTAATTCCTCAAAGCAATGCTAGCGACAGGCAGTATGTTGGGTATCACTGATGGTCACTGCAACAGGGAGGAATGGAATTGGCAGCTGTGCTCCTCATAACCCTTCCAGAACCAACCACCCTACCTCTGCTACCCCTCTGCTATATTTGGATTTAGGTTGAAACAAAACAAGGGTAAGCTCTTCTTTTCTGGATGAATAAATATCAAGCCCTAGTACAGTACTATCTGTTACTTCATATGGATATCCTGAGTCATTTTAATGAGAAGGCAGGGGTTATTGTAACCTATTTAATACTGTTATTCTAAAATAAGGACCACTTTGCGTTTTCTTCTTCCTGTCCTTTACCGTTATTAAATGTGGGACATTTTCCAAAGAGCCTCACTCGACCTGGCAGTGCTGGCTGTGAAGATGGCAATATCTGACACTTGAGAGGACTCTGTTCTTATTCTTAATCAAAGAAATTAGAAATACAATATGCCTACTGCAGTTGAATGTGTTTTTTTTATCTACTGGAAGTTTAGCTTAATTAACTATAAGCAATGGAGTACAGTACAAAAATATTCATACATCTGAAATCCATACATCCAGAGCTGCAAATTTGCTACTGGGGGACCAAAGTTACAGCTGTTTCTGTATAACAGGTTGCATCTCAAGAGCCTGGATAAGACACAAATCCTGACATGGCTAATGGTTTGTTGTGGAAGCATCCTCTGCTACAGGAAACCTGGTGCCAGGCATGGCTTCTGCAGGATGCACTTGTGTAGTGTAGATGCTCAGTATCAGAGAAATCATGCCTGCTGCAAATATGTGGTGAGAGAATTTAGGTGGTGAAAAGGGTCCCTATTTTATTTTCTCCTTCAACTATTCCAGTCCAGAAGATAGCAGGGTTCAAGTCCCATCAGTGTTATTGATCATCCGCTATATTTGGAACAAGAATGAATGAATTCTCCAAGTCATATGCTAGCTGTTGCTGAGTCTTCTAAAACCTAGGATGTACTATGTTAGATCATCCTTTCTTTCAGGTTTTCCAAAGTCCTCAATAGAAACACTGAATAATTATGTTAAATGATGAATGGCGTTATTGGAGAGTGGGCCTAGGATATGAGGATTGTTCTAAAACTACGTGGTAGAGAAGAAAATAAAAACAGTCTGGTTTGTTTGTAAGTATGTCGCTCACTAGGATTCAATACTTATTGTTTGGGTTGGATGGCTGCTCATCTAAATTCTTTGAAACTGTTGTTTCCTGGTGGGACAACTGGAATTTATAAACCAGAAGAACATCAAATAGTGCGTAGCAAGTAATGAATGTCTTTGTTCACTTGCAACCTAGGGGTAATTGTGTGAGACAGTCATCTAAAGACTCATGGATACAAAAACTTGTTTGTGGGAATGTCCAGGAATAACTAGTGAAAAAGAGAATGAGCATAGTCAAAATCTGTGGCTCTGTGGAATGTCAAACAAATGCCTCTGAACCAATGGCTGTCGAGCTATTTACCATTGTGGGCTACATAAGCAGCTCTCTGTGTGTTAAGTGGGCTGTATCTACACAATATATATGCTACCCTGAGTTCCCTGCAACCTGCACGGCTGCATTAGCTGCCTATTTAGTGCCACACAGGTGCTCCAGAAAGCTGCAGAGGGCAGAGACCTATGGCAGTTGGGAGAGATCCAACCTACCCTGACTTCCAGCCCCAATCTAGCCCACCCTACAACCTCCCACAGCTGTTGCCACCCAGCCACATCCCAGGCCAGACTCTGGTCGCAGTCTCAATCTGACCCTTGCTGTGGCCAGGGAGGCCCAACACCAGCCCAGCCCCTGCTGTGGCCACCTGTTCCCAATTATACTCCAGCCAGCATGAACAAGACCTGATTCTGCTACGGCTGGGGTGGGCAGCCCTGACCTAGCCCCTGCCATGGCCTGGGCAGCCTGGCCTTGGCTCTGGCTCTGATCTTGCTGGTCCGAGAGCTGCCATTGTCAGGAGAGGTGCTATTCCTCCCCAGCCCAGGTGCTGCTGCAAGGAGAGAGCTGGGTGGGGGGCACTCTCCTTGCAGTAGCCCTGGTGCATCCTCCTTCACCCCCAAATGCCTCCCAAACACAGCCCTCCCCATAGACTGTACTCCAGCTGGAGCCTATATGCCCTTGAACACCAATCCTCTGCCCCAGCCTGGGTTATAAATGGCTGATTTGAAGAGCCATGTTTTTCGCAATAATGTTACCCAGGGTTTTCAAAATCAAAGCAGTGGTAACTACTGTTTTTCTCCAGGAATAAGGGACACAGCTCCTTTGTCTGCTAAAGAATCGAGACAAACCAGTCTGCTTTACCTAAAACTGCTTTTTATTGGGTCCCAGACCTGCATTACATGGTAGCAAAAAGAGCAGAGCATCTTAAACTTTTATATTTACCAAAGTTAAGACGGTGATGAGAAGTAAGGGACACAGCTCCTTTGTTTCATAAAGGATCAAAGACTTGTGGGGCTTCTGGTGGGGCCCCTCCTTCCACCTTTCTGCTGGGGAACTTAGGTGTCAGATCCTTGCCCAAAGAAAGCTTCCCCAGACTATCCCAAAGCACACTTGTCTAGCTAAATGTTTTATAATTTTATCCAAACCAACCACATAACTCAAAATAGCCCCTACTTGGCTAGCAGTTTCCTTAGCAACAGCCAATAATCATTAATTATTCATTATTCTCCTTATCAGCAACACATTTCCAGCCATAACAACAATAAAACTTGCATAGCAGAGAAAATGCTGTCCAAAACATTCCTTCTATTTCCACGTAACCTTAACTCCCTGTCCCAATCTCCCATTCTGATAGCTGCACAGCTTTGCCTGTCAGGCATAAGGTTTTCCTAGCTGTGTGATGTTTGGGTTTGGTTGGACATACAAAATAGCTGACAGCAGGATTGCCACATTCCGAGGTACACGATGGAATGTCAGATTCGGCGGTCACGGTAAGCATATACCAGGTTATTTGAAAGCTTCAGCTTCAGTTGCAGCATGTTTGTGCTCTAGTGAAGCCCTTTGCAGTAAGCAGGCTCTCCAGTAGGTGCGGAGGTGTGTACCTCAAAGAGGTAATTGCTCAGGGGTCTGGGCAATTTAAAAGGGCCCAGGGCCCCCTGGCCACCACCATCAACAGTGCAGTGGGACTATGGCTGGCTTCCTGCTTACCTTTGCTCTGCACCACATCCGGAAGTGGCCAGCACATCCATGTGGACCCATGGGGGGTGGTCTCTTCATGCTGCTCTTGCCTCAAGCACTGACTCTGCAGCGCCTGTTGGCTGGGAACTGAGGTGGTGTTGCCTGCGGGCAGTGGCGTGCGGAGACCCCTTGGCACCCCCCTTCTAGGAGATGCTGCCAGAGGGATGTGCCAGTCGCTTTTAGGAGTTGCCCGGGGTAAGTGTCCCCCTCCTTATCCCCTCCTGCTCTGAACTACCTGCCCCAGCCTAGTGAAAGTGAATAAGGGTAGGGGAGAATGAGCAACAGAGGGAAAGGGAAAGTAGTGAGTGGGAGGTAGGGTGTGGGAGAAGAGGTGGTACAGAAGCATAGCCTCAGAGATGGGGCAGGGCAGGGGGCAGAGCAAGGGCCTTGGGGTTTGTGTGATTGGACCATTGGTAGCCCTACCAGGTGGGCATGTGGAAGCCCAGGTCATGCTGGAAGAGCACACCCAGAATCACAGCCAGCAGTTCACTGCGCACCAAATGTCAGGTGGACCACAGCTGCACGGGCATGGCTTGTGGCATCAAGCATTGATGCACGTGGCTACGTGTGGCTTTTTAAAATGTCCATTGGTGGTATTTTTGGGATACTACCATGTAGAGATGCCTCTAGAGTAAGTAGAACTTTAGATGATGTCATTAATCTAGAAAAAAATACTTCACACTTTCATGTTGTTCCTACTTCTGATTGGAAGCACACTTACCTAGATATCGTGAGAGCCTGTGTTGTTTGTAGTTTGGTTTTGGTACTTAATGTAAACCAAGGCCAAGTATTTTCAGGATTGCCGATCACTGGTTTGCATGTTCATAAGAGTGTATGTATCTATGACAAAGCGCATAATGGCTGATGCTTTGCCTGTATGGTCCTTCGGCACCAGCACTGACATTATAAAGTCATATAGGATACTTACTATGAAAACCAAATCCTATTAACATGGCTTGTGAACAAGATGATTACTCATATTACTGTTTCTCTCCCTGCCTTTGGAAGGTAAATGCATGTATAATTGGCATTCTTTGTTAATAGAATAATTGCAGATTTCAAAATGATGCTTCTTGAAAATTCCCTGATAGGATAACATTGCCATACTGGAGCACTCTGAATTGGAATCAACAGCTGCTTTCCTTAACTATTTCTACAAAGGATTTTGGTAAATAACAAAAACTTATTACCTCCTTTGTTTCAAATGGAGCAGATAAATGAATATTACTTTTGACAAAGAACACATAATAAATATCTGAGGAATAGTTTGGGATTGGTTTTCATGAGATTACCTTGTAACAATTAGGGCTACTGAGAAAAAAATAATTTAACAAAGCTTATTAGAGGGAATTTGTAAGTTTAATTTGACTAATCTATTAAGTAATATACTCAGACATGTTGATTCTGAGCTTCTGCTTTGAGTATTTTGTCTAAGCATCTGATTAAATTGTGCAGTAATGGACTTAATGATAACCACTGAAAGATATGACCCCAATAATAACAGGCCAGACACAGTAAGCAGAGTGGTTAATAGTAAACCTTCGTGACTCTTATAAAATTAGAGGAGGCTCATTTGTCCTTTATAGTACTAGTAGTTACATAAGAACTAAGTTTTTAAAAAAAGTTCCTTGTGTAATTTGAATCAGACGTTTGCTTGACCTCCGTTCCATTTTAACGGCTTTGGATATGCTTTAGCCAATTCAAAAGTTTTCCATTTTTAAGTTAATCCTTGGTGCTTTTGAAATGTGCTATTTTGACACCCCTTGAATATATGAAATCTTGTTCAGCCACAAGAATATGTATGTCAGAAACAGAGGCAGCTCTAGATTCCCCTTCTCAAATGCCATTTGCTCCCATAGAATGAAAACCATAGGATTGGAAAGACAGAAGGAGAAGCATGATCTATATCTATATCTATATGTTAGTCTCTAAGGTGCTACAGGACTACTCGTTGTTTCTTCAAGGTCAGTGTTGTGATGGTCACACTGATGTTTTTCAGTAGGACCACTTAAGTAAGAGTTTGTGGGATCAGACCTTTAATCTTTGGTGCTGGATGTAGGCATTTATATAACACTGACGCTGCTGGATTCAAATGGTTAATATTCCAATACAGTAAAGTGACTCTTTATCTAAAGTAGTTGGCTGAGGTAATGGTTCTGTGCTGTGCTTGAGTTAAGAAGTGGGCTGGAAATTCTTGATCTGCGGTGCAGTAGGAGAATGGGTACGCTCTGCACTCTGAATGTGAAGCACGTCGTCTAGCTGCATGACCCGTGACATTTTCTTCACCTAATTCGGAATGGTTTAATTTGATGGTGCATAAGTGCACATTTCAACTAGCTTCAATCACTTGCCTATCTATACTCGCTTTCAGCAAGTTGCTTCACGTTTACCACACATGACAGTAGCTATTCCGTTTTCTGAGCTGTGTTTGGAAAGTGTCATATCTCCCATATCTCCATATGGTAACTCTGAGTAAATAAAGATTGAGTTTTTAAAGACAATTTAGCATACGTAAGTCCAAAAATTAGGGATGCCAATGTGTAGTCGAGTACACGATTAACTGATAAGCCTGGGCTTATTGGTTAATTCTATCAGCTACATGCATCCCCCTCACTTGCTGCTTCTGTAATGGATTACTGCTATCAAAGGCAGCAGCGCGAGGGGATGGGGGGGGAGGGGATGCCAGCGGAGCCTCTGTCTGTGGGAGCTTGGACCCCCAGTGGACAGGGGCTGCTGCTGCCTCTGTATCAGGGGCAGCAGTGCAGGGTGGCAGACGGGAGCCAGTTTGCCTTGCAGGCACCAGTGTAGGATGGCAGGAGGCTTCCTGGGGGTGGGGCTGGGAGCACACTGGCTATTGGGGACTACAGAATAATTGTGTAACCAATGGTATTTTGTGCGGTTACATGATGATTCAATGACGCTATATCTAACACCCCAACCAAAAATTTTACTGAATTGAAAATATAGAAAATAAAATGATAGAATTAAAAATAAAGAATAAATGAAGTTTTTCCTTCAGGAAAATTACTCTCAAACAAATATTTGTAGTTATTTTAGAAATAGAACGTGGTCCATATGTGCTTTTCATACAGTAAAAAGTGGTCATCTGCAGTGCTCATCACTCATCTGTTACCAAACTGGTATTGGAGATGCGACACTTTATTTCCCCTTTTCTAAATATATAGCGATACTTTGAAATGACAGGCATTGTTATGGTAGTCAGTGGTAAATGCTGACTTTTTAACCATGAGAACAAGGCGTTTCTGAAATTCCAATGCCACAGAAACTCAACTTCAGTATTTTTTCATATTCCTCCATACGTCTTGAAAATGTTTGCTCCCAGTAACATTTGTGGAGCCCAATCCTATACTCTTTATTCAGGCAGAAATTCCTCCCCTGTTTGGTCTACCCTCTTCGCTCTGTTTCTTTCTTCCCCATGGCAGTCTTTACCCTTAGTGCAAGATCAAATCTTGGACAGCTGTTACTTTTTTTCTCTAAGTATTTTACAGATCTTCCATGGTAGGATTTTAAAGAACCTAAGTCAGGTAGGGCTCCTAAATCCCATTGCCATTGAAAGGTATTCGACTGCCTAACTCCCTTATCAAAGCCCAGCCTTAGCC
Organism: Pelochelys cantorii; assembly: GCA_032595735.1. Classification (NCBI taxonomy): domain Eukaryota; kingdom Metazoa; phylum Chordata; order Testudines; family Trionychidae; genus Pelochelys; species Pelochelys cantorii. The sequence goes on from CM064327.1 coordinate 104,223,535, forward strand.
AAAGGCAGAACAAATACCAGACTTCATGTGGGACGTACTCTGAGGTGATCCTTTGAGGTCTAATTTGTCCTACTGATGTCTAATTAATTCCTTTCGGCTAACAGCTTGTATTTTACAATATCTAGTGTTACTTAGGGTATGTCTATACTGGAGTTTCCAGCTCTGGCAGACATCCCTGTGCAAGCTCTGATCAAGCTATCATGCTAAAAAGGGCTACGTAGGTCGGAGTTGGGAACCTTTTTTGGTCAGGCCACTGACCCACACAAAAAAACCAGTCGCGTCCGGCCTACAATAATTCTGATTGGGGCCGAGGGATGTTATTTGGGCCCCTCACCGCAAGAACCAGGGAATATTCTCCTCCTCCTCCATGTAACAGTGTGTGTTTTTAGGAATATCTCTCAAATGATTATCAATTTCCTTTTGAAATTTTCTACAATCCACAGAAGCTTAGAGTCCTCTACCTGTTACTGAGGAACTTTTAAGTTGGTAATAATTGTGAAAATGAGGTAACAGAGCTAGTTAAGCTGAAAGAATGAATCACACGGCACTTAAATTCCTGCACAAATTCTTTATATATATTTGGTCTCTGTCATTTTGGGTCTTTGTCACACACAGTGCCTCCCACATACAACTTGGAGGCAAACTTTTTAACCAATACATTGACTGTTTCTAAAACAAAGGATTGGTTTTAATCTGGCTATCACTGGGCTTGGTTTCTGTCAGAATTCCTGCAAAATTGTGTTGCTGCTTGTTAATGGGAAATGGAAAACCATATGAAACTTAAAGTACTAAGAGATATATTTAACATTTTGACTTATCTAATAATTCATAAGTAAGGTTAGAAAATGCATGACTTGTAAATGGTCCCTTCATAGAGTAAGAATCTATATGAAGTGCAAGCTGGATGATGTTGATGAGGTATATTACATAGCTTGTTCATATGGTGTGACAGCACACAGCAACTTCAGCTCTGCCTTGAATCTAAGTTGTCTTTGTTAAAGGTTAGTGAGAAATCATATTCTGTGAAGTACAAGTTCATAACTAGAATTCTTTCCAATACTCTTTATACTGAAAATAACCTATTTCCCTATAGTTTAGATAGAAACTGCAGTTGTGGAACCTGCTAATTTCCAAACTTCACTACCAGTGTATCCTGGGGTGGCTGGCCCCAGTCTACATGTGACAAGATTCTTTAAGGAGAACAGCCCATGTCCTCCCACCTATAAGTAATTAGCTGCCTAGGTGGGTAGTTGGTAGCTAATTGACTAATGAGCAACTGGACCTGAGGCCAAAGCGCAGTTGGAGCAAACTGTTCTAGAGCTCCTTGCCAGTTGGCATTGGGGTGTTCCCTGGGTCACAAGGTCTGTATTATTTTCCTGCTGAATTTTTCATTAATAAATCAGCCTCTTTGGCAGGGAAGGGAGTAAAAATGAGGTTTACAGGGTTCTTTCGAAAAAGGGTTTTTTCCCCCCAAAAGAACCCTGTCTAGACTGCTTTTTTTTTGTTGAAAAAATCTCTTCCGAAAAGCGATTGAATGAGATTATGCAAATGAAGTGTGATTTGTAAACCAGCGCTTCATTTGCATTTTTTATTTCCCTTATTTGCATTCCTCTTTCGAAAGGATGCACCTTTTAAATGCACCCTCAGTGTCTCCAAAAGTCCTGCCTCTTCTTTCTGTCACTGATAACTTAAACTATTATTGGATATGTCCCCACCTTCCATGCACCTCTCACATTACAGTGTGTGAAAAGTATTTTTTTAAATGGTATTTGGACACTCCTTACTCATGAGCTACCACATCTAAAGATTACATGTTGTACGCCTTCCTCAATATTAACAAAAGGACCACTAGCTATCCCTCATAGAATAGTGCCCATCTTGAAGACTTTCAGTACTCCAGCATATTTTCTAGCCAAAAACAATCTGACTGCTTCATGCTGTATAATCTCAAAGGAACTGGGCTTGTTACAGGCTTAACTGGCTTACGAGTGATGTGTGTCTTTGGCTTGCAACTTGTTTCTTGTTTTGACTTATAACTTTTTTTTATTTGGTTCCTGGCTAGCCAGGGCAAGGGAGTATATGGGGGGGAGGGGAGGGCAAGAGGAGAGAAAGTTCAGGGGGCCATCACAGTCTCAGAACCCAGACTGCACACATACAATGTTACACCAGATACTTGAATATGATGGTACAGGAAAGACAACACAAAAGCCTGGATAAATTTGCAGATTCCCTGTGCTTTGCTATAGCATCCTGAAAACACAGATCACTTAATACCTTGGGCAACTGACACGTTCCCAGTGGTGATTGCTATGAATGACAACAAAATAAAATAAAATAAAATCCATCACCTTAAAAAGAATAAAATGGGTGTGGAGGTGGGAAAGTTATATATTTCCTTCAGGGTGGGGGGCAGAGGGGAGGGCAAGAAATTAATTTAGCATTGCGTTCTGTTCCCTGCTCTACCTAATGGCATTTTGTATCACCTTAGGAGATTTAAACTGGCATTGCCTCAGTTTCCCTATTGTCAAATGATTGCAACAACAATGCTCATGTCATGTGTGAGATTTAATGTTTAAGAATTTCAAGAGGCTCACTTAAAAGTACTATCCACAGAGCTTTCATGTACATTTTCCCATTTGGCCTTGGTGAATGAATTTACCTAGGGATGTGTGTTTTTCTCCTAGGTGGAGAGAATGAGGTAATGTTTGGAGCTGAAACTTCTGAAATAGTTTAAAGGATGGGATTCCGCTCAAAGCTGCGGCCTATTTGCACTGCTCTGGGAGTACTAAAGGCCTGTAAACAGCCTTAAATGGGCAGGCGAGGATGTCCCTGGTAAAGGGGATCTCTTCACACATCTTGTCCTCGTCTATGTACTACAATGTCACCATTTCTACTCTTTTCCCTCCACCTTCCCATCCAGATATAGGATGGTGCCATGGCTGTGTTTGGAGCTCACTGCATTCCAGAAATCCCCAGCCAGCATAACAGCTTTGCAATTGAGAAAGCACAAAGCCTCATATAGCCACCTTCGCCTCTTGCTTCTCTGGTTGTGGTGGGCAGAGAACCGACATAGCTGTGGATCTAAGCTGCTAACTCTGAGCTTCAGAAGCAGAAGATAAATAACACATAGTAAAACAGTTATGTGGCGCTGCTTGGTGTCATTAGATAGTTGTTGTGTTCCATCCCAGAAGTGGTCACTGCTCTGAGTGAAGTGATTTTTAAGTGAAAATATGAGCATGCATGCTTCCATCCAAAATATTTTTTCAGACTTGAATTTCTGCGCCAAAATAAAAGGGAAAAGTCAGTCCTTCCTTCCTAAGTCTAAGGGCTAAAATCAATCCTGTATACATGTCTGGGCTCAATGGGAGTTGCATGCATGCGTCTGAGGGCAGAATTTATTTTTGAAAGCTTTAGTGGGAGCTGACATCTGGCCAGACATCAAACAGAGCCACCCTTGTTCTGACCTAATAGTTTTTGATAATGGAGAACAAATATAAGGTATGAATGAATCAAGTAGGTAGACAGAGGAAAAATACTATACGATACTGAGTGCGAAGCCAGCTGCTGAATTCTCTTACCGGCTAATGCATGGTATATAGAGAGCTAGGTGAAATTTTTTGGCTGAAACTTTTTTCCAGTGAAAATTGCAGATTCAGGTCAGGAGAAACATTTTGAAAATTTGTGTTGATTTTCAGTAAATTATTTCGATCAAAACAACAAAAAAAGAAATGTCAGAAATATCTAAAAATCATTTTGATGTTATCAAAACATTTCCTTCTGTGGGGGCTAGTTTCATCAGGGGACTTGGGGCACCATTTATAAAAACAAGGAAGAAGTGGTAAATAAAAACTGTAGTGAAAACATTTTCAATATTTTTCTAGCTTTTTCTAATAACTGTAATGTCCCTGGAAAAATGTCTGACCACCTTTCTTTGGATTTTGGGCAATGAGGTATTTTAGCAAAGTTTGAAGATGATGGTACTGATATTTAAGGGAATTTAATGGACTTTTATCACAACTAATAATGACAGATCCTTGTGACATTCACTCTTTCTTGTAACATTTTTACTTCTCTATTGGGTTTTTTTTCCTGTAAGTTTTCTACAAAATTAAATTTGATGGAACTAGAAATTTTTTTTTTCCCAAAACTATGTACATCACTGACAGCAAACGTATTTATCTATAATGATTAGGTGGAATTTGGTCAACCTTATGTTTTAATTGAATGGTTGAAAAAAGCAGAGTAACCATTCTTTGCAGTGAGCAAATCTTAGAAGATGTAAACAACGAGATGTCCACAGTTCTTTAAATTCCAGAGGGATAGCCATGTTAGTCTGTAATTTTAAAAATAATGAGTAGCCCTGTGGCACCTTTGAGCCTAACAAAAATAAAAAATAAATAAAATGAAAGCTCATGATTCTATATATTTTTGTTAGGCTCGAAGGTGCCACAAGACTACTCGTCATTTTCCAGTTACTATATTCCTTTTGCTGCCCCGCTGTGGTCTTGATTAGGATAAAAGATTCTCTTCTTGGAAGACTGAAAACTGTCCAATTACTATTCAGAATTCCACTGGAGGGCAGCCTTTTCCCAAGCAACTCTGCAAAGCAAGGAGAAAATCATTACGGAAAAATCAGTTACAAAAACTACTAAAGAAAGAGGTAGCTACCCTCATGGTTACCACTCAGAAGACTGGACAGAATCCTTAAGAGTAACTTCAGCTTATCATGTGAAAAATCTCCCCAAAACACTCTCCACTTCTTAAAATATCTGATAGGCCTTGTAAAGTGAAATAGAAAACTCAATGAGATGGGGTGATTTTTTTTTAAATATGGGGGCTATTCTGAGTTTGGTATATGGGCTGACACAAGTTTTTGAGAAGATGTAGAGTTCCTGTTTGCTTCCATACTTCCATTTCTTTGCAAATAAAAGCTGACCCACACAGACTCTAGGCATGTCAAATGTTCTGAGGACATAGATGGTAGATGGTGTCTCTGTGGAAGGGGGTGATTTAATTGCCCTTGCTCTATGTGTTTACAGTGTAAAACTACTAATAGTGTATAGCTCAATGGAATCGCTAGTTGGTGCTGGCTGTTGGCAGCTGCTGCTCAAATTGAATTGTTTATTTTCAGACCCTGGCTGTGTGCCAAACATTTGGTTACAGACTTTCCTGTGGTTTTTAGGAGGCCCCTACTTATTCAGTGGCATTCCCAGAGCATACCTATTGGCCTCCTGTCCTGGTGGCTTGCTGTGACCCTTGCATGTGCATAGTTTGAAAGATAGAGACCAAACCCTTCCCTTGAGACAATAACCCTGACTCAAAACACAGCGACTGCCAAAACCCATTTCAGCCTTCCTTCTTTTTAGTGATAAGCACTCAGATTCCTTCTTTCCTGCGGTGGCAGTTACTTCTGATTCCTCCTGATAGCAAGTACTTCTGATCCATTCAACTTTCAACACCACCAACCCAAATAGGCTGCACAGAGTTTACCAAAGTTTATTTAGGAACCATTATCTGTGGCCTATGTGAAATGAATTTTTGGTATCAGTCCACTTCCTCGTGGGCCAAAGCCCACATTTCAAAACTGCAGTCACACAGGGTGTCAGCATCTTGCTTGTGTTGCAGCACGGAGGGGCAGCAAGGACTTGAGCAGGCATGGAAATAGAAGGGGTCTTTAGCAGAAAACAGATTGAGGTACACATGCGGGAAGGTGATCAAGAAAAAAGCCTGGAAATAAACTACACGAGGGTACCCACAGATCAGAAAGGGAATGAGAAAAAGAGACCCAATGATAGAATGTGGTCAACAGATATGTGGTAAACTCAATAGCATGTAGTGCTTGGAATACTTGGAATATCCATGATTTCATCAATGCGGATAGTCTCGCCACCAGTGTTCCCTCTAAGATTTTCCATCCATGAATGAAGTGAGTTTTGTCTTGTTCACCAATATTGACGTCATGTGCGCTTGTTTGGATGGGTGCCACTGTGGCACCCACCAGTTGCTAGCAAAATTACACATGTGTGTGCACACACACATGCACACGCTATACATATAGTTAATTATCCATTGTTTTCATATTTTTTTACATAACAATTTAAAATTTATATATAAATTTAAAATGGTTATGTAAGAAAAAATACTAAAACAATGGATAATTAACAAGGTGCATGATGCTACACCCATGCACTCTGAAAAACACTCAGCTTGCTGGCTCCTGCCCCCAACACACACTTTGTGTGCCCCACTGCCTGTGCCTCCATCAAGACCACACACATCCATCTGGTGCCTGTATAGGCCTGGCTAACTGCCTACCCCCACCCCCATACTCTATAGTTGTGCCCAGCCTTGGAATCTGCCCCTCCCCCATATTCCACCAGGATATATGCTAGGGCCATGCTATCTGTCCCCCAAACACAGACAGTCAGTACCTGGGCCTAAGGCTCACAACCCAAGCACCACTGTTGACATCAGTTAGTCTATCACTTCTACCATCATTCTCACAAAGACCTTATAAAGATGAGAAAGCAGGCAGATGGGTCGATAGTTGCAAACATCTTCTTGATCACCTTTGGCAGAACAGTTTGTGATCTCTTCCAATCTTTTGGAATTCTCTCCTCTTTAATGTATCTTGAGAACCTCTCACTAAGTGCTTTTAAGAGTGTATCACCTCCTGTATGAAGTTCTTCTACGTGCACTTGGTCGAAACCTGACGCTCTTCCCAACTTCATCTTCTGAAGGGCTTCTGAGGAGCACATCAGGTTCAGGAGTGACGGAGCCCAGGTACAATGGCTCTACTGCTGTTGCTGATGAAAATAGATCACTATAAAAGCACCGTCAATTTTATTCCATTTCACATCTGTTTGTCGTTCTTCTATCGTCTTCATCAACAAACATGCTTGGAAGAGTTTGGCTTATCTGGATTTCATGCCGAACTCTTTGCAAACTTGTTTTCCCTTCAACTGCCTTTTGGTGTATTGCAAGGCAATACTGTTCATAATCTTCTGTCATCTTTCTCCTCAACGTTTTACAGATGAGTTTATACTCTAGGCTGGTATTGCCCTTGGCTGCCACATCTCTCCGCTTGGCAAGAAGATCAAGCATTTGCTGGATAAGACAGTTTCTGGACTCCTTTTGGCTTCTTCACAGCGGCAGCAATTTTACATTTGTCAAACTTTGCTAAAAAGTGATAGTAATCAGAATCAATATCTTTGGTTTCGTCCATTTCCCATGACTCAGAGTCGACAGCATACCTAAACAGATCTAAGTAGAACTGTTGTACCCGGATGCAGTACCTAACTCTCACCTTTATCCTTTCTTCCCATATGTTTATTTTGACTCTCTCTTTAACCAGTTGATGATCTGACTGTATATAGATGTTTGATTCCAAAATGACTGTTACATGTGAAACCAGTCACCTCTTGTCCACCAGGACAAAATCAATTTCATTTCTCATTATGTCATTTGGCGCTTGCCACGTCCATTGCCTTCCAACCCTCTTCTTGAAGAAGGTATTTGTGATATAGACACAAGGCTTCTGCGTCATCAACCAGCCTTTGGCCTCTTTCATTTCTCATACCCAAGCCATATTATCCAATGTAGTTTTCTTGATCTTCCCCTATGCCCACCTTGGCACTGAAGTCACCAAGCACCTTTGTGTATATTGTTTTAGGCTGAAGAATCCTATGAAGAACTTGATAGAACCTTTCTACTTCTTCATCTTCCGCAGTAGACGTCGATGCATAGGCTGCAATTATTTTCATTGTGTCCCATTGTGAGCACTCCAAAACGAGATGATAAAATTTTCCATTAAATGATGTTTGCTGCCACCTTCGGGCACACAATAAATCCAACTCTCCCGACTTTTCTTTCTGCTGCTGCAGAAGAATTTGTGTAATATTTTACAGAACTTCCTGCTGGAAGGTTGTGTGGTCAATGTTCTATGCACATACATAAGTGACTGTTTTTATATGGGCATTTATATAGAATCTCTCAAGATATGAGCTAGAATATGACTGTGGGGATGACTACACCAAAATCACATGGTGTGATTGCAGCTTGTGAAGAAATACCCAAATAAGCTTTAATCCAGCTAACTCAGGTACAGGAGCTGTGAAGATGCAGAAGTCGTCCCTAGGTAATTCCTTGGGTGGCTAGCCCACGCTGAAGTGCCTGCTGCTGCAAGCAGCTTTGCTGCTGCGGTATCTGAGTTGGCTAGAGTAGAGATAGCTTTTGTATGTCCTAGATGAGCTTCAGTCGGACCTATGATTGCTTTGAACACCCACATAACTTTGGTGAGTTAGCATGATGTGCAGCTTGCCTCCTGCTCAGAGCTGTCGCCTACAGGTATGTCAACAGCAACGTCAGATGTTCAGTTCCCTCCCTTCTTCTCAACTCAGAAAGTTGTAATGAGAACTGGGTGACGTTTTTTGGCCAAAATGTTTTTTTTTGATTCAGTGGTCCTGAAATGGTTTACAAATAGAACTTTAGACGATTTAATTTTTTTTCAGAATTTTTGTTTCTAAATAAATTGCTTAATACTTTGCTTTGAAAAAAAACCTTTGTTCCAAAACCTGTTTTTCTTAATTTTTTTAACCAAAAATAATTTAAAAATGGTTAAAACTGAAACAAAATGTTTGTTTTGTCAAAGTTAAATGTTTCACTTGGCCTGAAACAAATCTCCCCTCCCTACAAAAAATTCAATTTGTTGGAGATTTCAGAACATTCCACTTTAACCAGAAACAATTTATTTTTTAATTTAAGGAATTAATTAATTATTAGTGACCTGGATGAGGGGATGGATTGCACCCTCAGCAAGTTCGCAGATGACACTAAGCTAGGGGGAGAGGTAGATACACTGAAGGGCAGGGATAGGGTCCAGAGTGACCTGGACAGATTAGAGGATTGGGCCAAAAGAAATCTGATGAGGTTCAACAAGGACAAGTGTAGACTCCTGCACTTGGGATGGAAGAATCCCAAGCAAAGTTACAGTCTGGGGACCGAATGGCTAAGTAGCAGTTCTGCAGAAAAGGACCTGGGGATTACAGTGGATGAGAAGCTGGATATGAGTCAACAGTGTACCCTTGTAGCCAAAAAGGCTAATGGCATATTAGGGTGCATTAGGAGGAACATTGCCAGCAGATCCAGAGAAGTGATTATTCCCCTTTATTCAACCCTGGTGAGGCCACATCTGGAGTATTGTGTCCAGTTCTTGGCCCCCCCACCCCCCACTATAGAAAGGATGTGGACACATTGGAGAGAGTCCAGCGGAGGGTGACCAAAATGATTCGGGGGCTAAAGCACATGACCTATGAGGAGAGACTGAGGGATTTGGGTTTGTTTAGTCTGCAGAAGAGAAGAGTGAAGGGGGATTTGATAGCAGCCTTCAACTTCCTGAAGGGAGGTTCCAAAGAGGATGGAGAAAGGCTGTTCACAGTAGTGACGGATGGCAGAACAAGGAGCAATGGTCTCAAGTTACAGTGGGAGAGGTCTAGGTTGGATATTAGGAAAAACTATCTCACTAGGATGGTGGTGAAGCACTGGGATGGATTACCTAGGGAGGTGGTGGAATTTCCATCCCTAGAGGTTTTTAAGTCTTGGCTTGACAAAGCCCTGGCTGGGTTGATTTGGTTGGGATTGGTCCTGCCTTGGGCAGTGGGCTGGACTTGATGACCTCCTGAGGTCTCTTCCAGCTCTATAGTTCTATGAATTGCTAGTGAACTGAAAAATCTGTTTGCACAGCTGTTGTTATAACTTGCATTTGGTATAGATACAGCAAACTGCAAAAATGCCATTACTACCGCCATATTGGCTCAACTCTGCTGACCAGTGTGTGTGCAGCAGTGACTTTGGCTGATCTGGGGAATACTATGTATAAACATATAGTCTGTTTACCATGCATGCCCAGACCGATGATGGCTCATGCCTGGATGAGGGTCTTCTTACTTTCTTTTGAAGGAATTTAGCCCAGGTCACATTATAACCCTAAGAAAAATGCATTCTATTTGTGTCTTTATTATGCATCAAAATTCATTTTTAATGGCTTGACAATATTCATTTATAAACAGTGTGGCTTCCATTTGTGAAATATTTGTCTAATGTGTTTTAGATTAGTTGTGTTTTGCTGTTCATGAAAAACAAGAAAAGTCTTCTATGAGAAATGCTTCCCTTTCCCCTGTCAGTTGCCACAAAGTGATTTATTACCTTTGTTGTGTATGGATCCTTACACTTTAAATGTATTTTAGCTTTGCCTAACCCACTTTAGGATGTCAACAGCTTCCACAGCTGATGTGCCTCTCTACCAAATGTGCCAACTCCTTCATACTGAATACATTTTTTAAGTTTTATGAAAGCTTTGGAGGTATTGTATCCCTGTTCCCAGACTACCTTATCCTGTCTGCTGTAGAAATTATGAACAATAGCACACATTCATATTAAAGATAACAAGATTAAAGGTCAGAAATACATCCATAGCTTCTCTGAAATGTAGTTGTTATTCTGATTCCAATGTTGTTTTTCTAAAGGTGTACAATGCAGTTCTAAAATTTGTCCTGATATGGACCTTATCTCGGAAGCTACTAAATCTTAAAAGCTGAGAGTTAGGGCACATCTCCACTTGCACCAGAGATTGATCCTTTGACGTTCAATTTAGCTGGTCTAGTAAGGACCCGGTAAATTGAACGTTGTACTCCTCACAAGGAATAAGGAAGCCAATGGAAGCATTTGCTCCCATCGACCTCCTGCCGTGGAAATGGTGCCAAGCTCAGCTAAGATATGTCGACTCCAGCTATGTTATTTATGTAGCTGGAATTGTGTAACTTAAGCTGTCCTTCTGAGTCTAGTATAGACCTGGACTTAATTAAGTTTAAGGCACCTAAACAGAATTAAGGCCACTTTAATACTGAAGAAGAATTTTCACTTGGGGGGTTAATTCATCTTAAGCAATCCAATTTAAAGTCACAACTTCAGTTTAGTTAATTTAGATTAATTTTCCTGAGTGTCCCCATGTAGATGAACCCTTAGCAAGAACATCTGTCAATAAGAATGTGTGTCTGTCATCAAGATGAAAAGAGAAATGGCTAACAGAACCCAATGTAGTGGGATGCCAGTGTGATACATATAATGTAGCATGGCTTTACAAGAAAAAACATTGACAATACATTTCAGACGTTTTAAGAACCAAGTCAGAATTCTTTTTGAGAGAAATGGCACTGTAGAAAATGCTCATAAATGATGTGTGTCTTCTTCTGTTGATAGTTTTCTTCAGGAATTGGATGACACGGTCAGTGGCTCTATATTCTTTAAATATTGCTGATCAAATTAAGTGTCTTTCATATGAGTGCTGACTGTGTCGTGGTGAGCTGTGGTATGGCCAACTCACACTTGTTTTCTTGGTGAGGGGTGGGTAAAATATTTGATTTCTAAAGCCAGAGGAGTAAAATTGACCCAAATTAAGTATTAAAGCAGCCCATATTCTGGGCTGTTGTACCTTCTTAGGATGCTGATGAGCTGTGGTAGGGGAGCAATTTACTTTACCTTTTGGTCATGTCATTTGTCAGAAGTTATTTTGTGGTGAAAATAAAATATGCAAGGAGCTGTACTGTAACTGTAAAAATATCTACTGCAGTCTAGGCATTGAAAGACTGGGCACGGGTTAAAAAAAAAGGTTGCAGTGGTTCTGTTTTAGCAAAATCATTGACAAACTCTTTAATGCAGAAAAAGAAAAGACTAAAACACCATCTATTTTTTTAAAAGTGCCATAATTTGCTCTTTCATAGGTAATTATGCATCCAAGCACCACACATGCTTTCAAACCAAGTGTGTACAAGCAGGTACTCGAGGGAACAAAATCCCTCCTTCTCTTTCTCTGTGTGCACTTAAGCTATGTGTCTGAGGCCATGCAGCTCCTTCATGAGAAACAGGTATGTCAGTGTGATGCACTGGTGGTTAATGTGAACGAAAACCAATTTCAAAACCTCAAAAGTTGCTATAAACAGAATTGTTGTTCCATGGGCAGCTTGTGCTTCTAGCGTTCATCTTTGTGTAGAAAAGCTGGAAAATGTGAACCCTGAACAATCCAAGAAAGGCAAAGAAAAAGAATACCCCATCTCATGATTTTTTTTAAAGACATCCTCATGATTTTATGGGATCTGACACAGAGGGTTGCCAACTTTCTACTGGCACATAACCGAACACCCTAGCCCTGCACATTCCCTAAGGCAGGGCTGCTCAACATGTGGCCCATGGGCCACATGTGGCCTGCAGCTTGTTTGTTTGCAGCCCGCAGTGTGGTTTGGGTTAACACGGGGCTCAACATGTGGCCCATGGGTGAGAGCTTTTGAACATGGCCTCCACTGTGAACATGCTCCACAATGGCGAGGCGTCTCCCAGGCAGGGTGAACATTGAAAGAGGCAAGCAGACAGGCTGGCTGGGATGGGTGCAGGGTGTTGACATTTCTAGCCCCTAGGGAGGAGGTGCCAGGAGCGCTGGGGCATTGTGTGAAAGAAGCTTTTTGCATATAAATTTGCATGTATATGCAACCACATTTAAGTTGCGGCCCTTGACCCCCGGGGCTTCCAAAGTTGAGTAGCTCTGCCCTAAGGTCCCACCCTAATTCACTACATTTCTCCTTCCTCAGTGGCTTGCTCTCTCCTGCCCTTGCATTCACTGGACTGAGGCACAGGGTTGAGGTGTGGGAGGGGGGTTCAGGTTCTAAATGGGGGCTCAGGCTCTGGCTGCAGGAGGGGCTCCAGGCTGGGACAGGGAATTGGGGTGCTAGGATGAGGACTCTGGAGTGGGGCTGGGAATGAGGGGTTTTGTGTGCAGGAGGGGGCTCCAGGCTGAGGGGGGTGGGGCTTAGTGATTTGAAATGCAGGAAGGAGCCACAGGTTGAGGCATGGGGTTGGGATTCAGGAGTGGATGAGGTGTCTGGGGTGGGGCTGGGGATGAGGGGTGTGGGAGAGGGCACTGTGCTGGGGCAGGAGGTTGAGAAGTAGGGGTGGGGGTGAAGGCTCTGGCCTGGGGTTGTGGGGTTTGATATTGACCTGGGGATTAGAGGTTTGGATGCAAGATTGGGCTTCAGGTTTGGGAAGGGTCTCAGGTTTGGAGTTGTGGTGAAGGAGGAGGTACAGGCTCTGGACTGGGGGTGTGGGCTTTGGGTTGGCATTGGGGCTGAGAGGTTTGGGGTGCAGGAGGAGCTCCAGGATTGGGGAAGGCTTAAAGGAGGGGCGAAGGTCTGGGACTTGGGAATACTTTGGATGACTCCCAGGCAGTGGCACTAAGGCAGGTTGCATGTGTGTCATGGAGTATCATGCTGTGCTCTGGAAGTGGCCAGCAGGTCTAGCTCCTAGGGGTCTGTGGGGGGGTGGGGGGGAAGGGGAGTAGAAGACCTTGGAAACCAGCCAGTGGGAATGTGGCACCAGTGGGTGACATGCGGAGTCCCATAGTCCCCACATAGGAGCTGGATCTGCTGGCCATTTCCAGGGCGCAGCTCTGTGTCCCAGGACAGGTAAGGAATAACTTGACTTAGCTATGCAGCCCAGCTGATTGGACTTTTAATGACCCGGACGGTGGTGCTGACTAGAGGCTCCAAGGTCCCTTTTTGACTGCATGTTCCAGTCAAAAACCAGACACCTGGTCTTCCCACTGACTTGTGATTTTTGGAGGAGCAGTTTGACAACACTGGGATGGGAGGAACCTCTCTTCTGGCATTTCTGCCCCCTACAGTCCAGATAGCTCATGTTTTTTCATCCCTACTTGGATGCTGGGGAGAGTTCTCATTTTCCAGAGATATGCCACCTGGTCCCCAGAGTCAGGTGGCTACAGGAGGCACCATGAGAGCACATTGCATAAACAACAACATGTGCGCCATCTCTTGCTGCACTTCTACTAGCTAATGCTCTATGTACCCTCCCACTCTTGTGGCCCCTGATAAAACCTGTAATTTATCAGGGAGCATAAGGACTATGGTTGTGACTGCCCTCTGCTCTTGGATGCAAACGAGGAGAATCCCTTTTGCTTCCCCACCCTTAGTGCCCCAATGCAGCTCTAGGCACAGTTTTAGATTAATATTCGCACCAGACACCTGTGTTACCAAACAGCTTTTCCTCTATTCCTTTTGTTTTTCTACCAGGTGTAGGTCTGATGACACTGTAACATCACTCTCCTTTATGGTCAGCCATCCCAGCTGTCCTGTGCCCTTCATTGTCCATTTAGGAGGCTAGAGCCCATCAATACAACCCCGCGTGGGTACAAAATTTGTATCTGCATCCGCATCTGTATCTGCAAAAATGAGCCGCGGATGTTGACACTGACATGCATGGATGCAGATACCTGCAGATATAAAGTGGGTATTCACAGATTTGCTGGGCTCTACCCATCAGGAGTGTGCTGTGCCCAGGGGGATACAGTGGCCAGTCTCTGCACAGAGACTACAAATCTGGGATGCCCCTTCAACCTATCCTGCTTGTGCAATAGTACAGAGGGCAGCCACATTGAGGTTGACGAGAACAATACTGATGACATTTTTAGGCTGGTTTAAATGCATAGGCCTGCAATATGTGACAATGACCAGTAGGGATCTTAAAAAGCATGTAATAGGGTGTAATAGCTTAGCTTTATACTGCAGAGCCCGCAGCAAAGCCCCCCCCCCCCCCCGCCGGTGTCCAGTTGCCAGTCCCTGACAACTCCGTCTCATTGCTGCTGCAGAGAAGCCTCCTCTTTGGGAACGGAGCAGGCAGCTCTTGCCCACCCAGCTCCTGAAGAGGAGGCTTCACCACCCAGCTCTGGGGAGGTGGTTTTGCTGCCCTGCCACAGTGAAGCTGCTTTCCCAGAAGTCAGCTGAATGTAACCAATACCATTAACAGATAAGCATCATCTTATTGGTTAAACAGTTAATGGCTTAGATGCTAACATCCCCAATGACAGGTGACAGATACATTTTTTTCAATTATTTCTTTAGAAGCACAACACTTTATTGTAATGCTAGGAGCGGGTGGATGGAAGGGACTGAAGAGTGTGTTAACCATAGAACAGGCTTTAGCCCCAAAATTGTGGTTTGTTTTCTTTAACTATTGCATTTGCCACTGGATTTGCTCCCCCCCCATCCCTTTTTTTTCCTAAGGTGAAGTTATAATTTGCGATCATGGTTTGTACATGGCTAGGATTAGGAGGTACTGTAATTGGAATTTGTACCCCCTATAGGAGTATGAGTTTTATTATGAGGCAATACAATATATCATTTTGTTAAATTGCACATATTATGCTTATTTACTGTTGTTCCCCAGACCTCTATATAGAGTTTGCATTCTCAACTGGCAATAAAAATTTACAGAATAAAATGAAATAATGTCTGGATAAATGCAAAGGGTCAGGGGATTGTGTATGCAGACTGCAACAATAAATCTATATTCTTTTTTTTGGGGGGGGGGTGAGAAGAAAGCAGTTTCTTCACTGCATTTTAATTAACTGAATTTCATTGCATGGTAGTAACGGTAATAGCCATAACATTAGTACAACTACCACACTATCAAATGCTTGTCACAATCTACTATTCTCTAACAATATGATTCCATAATGGAGGCACACACAACAAAAGGCCTGCCTGTTTTATTAATTTACTAGGGCTGTGATTTTGAAAGACCAGTATGTATTTCTGGAAGACTGATTAAAAGAGAAAGAAATGTGCATAGAAGAGAATAATATTTTTACTGGTATCGGAGTCATTTAACAAAAGTGTTCCTTCAGGAAAACAAAATCACATGCTAACGTTAGACCTCATTTATTGCCAGCATATTCAGTGACATTTCATAATGTACATCTGTCAGCCAGAGATATAAATGAATGAGGTGAACCATACAATTTACCCTCAGGAAGTTCCATTAGAGCCCCCAAAGTATAATATTTATGAGGTCAGAACCAATTAATCAGATAGCTGTATTTGCTTTTCAGCTCAGCATGCAAACTGTTGCATTGGGAAAGACTTTCATATCGGTAGAGGAATCAGTTTGCATATAATACAAGAAGGCTGTTTTGTAAATCAATTACTATTGTAACACGGGTTATATACAGTATTAATTCAAAGCACAAGTGAAGAAAATGCAAAATGAGTTCTTGTGAGAACAAATGTCTGAATAGGAGTCTTAAATATTCTCTATCAGCTGCAGGAGTTGAGCCCCACCCAAATCCACTAAGAATGTGAACAGTGAATGAGAAACAAGAGTGTGTGTGCCATATATTCCTAAGTATGGTAATTCCAATAAACAGAGTATCTTCCAGCAAAGGGAATAATTCAGGCTGTATAAAACAATTACCCTTTCCTAGGATTATTTAGAGCCCAATCTCGTGAAAGGTTGAGCACCCTAAAAGGCAATCAATCAGTTTAATCTATCTAGATTTTCATGCCATGTTACCTATCAGGGAATTTCCATTTGTACTTGGATAGGAGGATGATGTCGGTTTGGATCTGCATGAGTTCCTTTGTGTAGTTGATGGATTTCCACTCCGTACATATGTAGGGAATTTCTGGGTGCTTAAAATTCTTCATTTCTAAGAAATGTTGGAAATATTTGTAAACGAGATTTTGTTTTGTTTTTACTAAGCCAAATGAATCTCAGATCTAAGGTAATATGTAGGGAGAGCTAGGGTGAATACAGAAAGAGATCAGAAGAATACTGTTGTTTCTTGAATAAAGATCTCAAGCTAAAATATGTTGCTGAAAGCTCTGCTGTGTTTATTTTATAAGAAAGAGAATCCATTTGAGAGATTAAAAATTGAAGACACTAGGACAGCATGGGAAAACATTAGCTCAACGCTGTTACAGTAGAAGATGATCTGGGGATATTAGCAGATGAAAAATGAAAAAAGAGTGCATGTAACTTCATTCATGTGCTTTCACCCAATACAATATCATCAGCTTATATATGAAATGAGGTATTATATAAAATCTGTAGTTTAAATAATATCCCTCTCCTTTTTCAGCAGTGATATAGAAAATATTGGAGAATTTCTTTTGGTTTTAGAGACTGTGGGAGACAAATTAGAGTTCAGAAGAAGATAGCTGAAATAATAGTAAATTTGGAAAGCTAGTTCTACAAGGGATAAGGTTAGAAGAACGCTATACGTAATTTGCAGAAAAGATGGCCATTTATTTTTTGGCAGGGTATGGTATGATGCCAGTACTTGGATATATTGCAAGAAACAACTAGTGACATTTATCTATAAAGAACAATAGACAATAAACAAAAAATATAAATAAAATCATGGGGGGAAACTGTTATACCAAATGATCAATGAGGCATCAATGGGAATCCTTTTCACAGAGCTAGCTCCATTCTCTATGAATTTTTGCCCTCTTCTGCTTTGAGTATCAAATTCAAATTAACTCAAAATCTCAATGGAGAGGTTCAATAATAACCACTGATTTTTCTCTTGCATTTGCCAAAGCACATGAAACGGTTAATCTAAAGCATGGGCAGCCAGTGAATGCCCAGCAGGGGAAGGCAAGCTCTAGCCCCATCCCAACCCTGCCCCTTCTGCGTGAGGTCCCGCACCTAGAACAAAGTCCCACTCACCCCCCCAGCCGAAGCCTTCCTGGTCATGTGGAGGACTAAGGTTGCTGGACCGCAGCCATAGCTCCAGCCCCAACCCTCTCCCCTCCCTGGCAAACAGGGAGCAGGATTGTTGTGCCATGGCCCCAGCCTTCCCTTGTCACCGGGGAGCTGGGCTGCCACACCATGGCCCAGCCTTCCTGGGTGGCTGGGTTGCGTAGGTAATTTTGGAAAGGCTGTGCCTTTCCTTGCCTACATTATCGGCCACCCATGATGTAAACATTTTTTGGTAGACTGGCATGCTGATCTGAAATTGGTCCCTCGTTTGCTTGAAATGTTTGTTGAATCTCTGTGAGGACTTCAGTGCTTCATGTGATTAGGGATTTTGTGGCAAACATTCTGCACAGTTCTGCTTAAGTATTAACCTTTTGGAGACTATAGATTTTCTTAAGTGGTCGCATGTTTGTTTAGGAAATAGCACCAATCTTCCCATTGAGGCAACACAGAAGTACTGTCTGGAGCTATTCCTGTTATTACCCATTAGAAAGGCAGCAGTGAACTTAAATGAAATAGGATATTTGGTTTTAAAGGGAATTGTAGGCACAGACTGGGGGGGGGGGGAAGTAGGATTGCATCCCTTAGAAACATATCCATGGCGAATCCCTCTGGACATTTGTTAAAGGTGAAGCTAAAAGCCAGAAGAATAAATTTAAGGGTAGCAAGCGATAGGAAATGTCAGTCTAAACAGGAACAAGAAAACTTCTGCTTAAAATTGATACTGAAAAGAGTGAGACAATTTTTATTAGAAATCAGGAGACCATGCAGTAGAAGGGAGATTGTCTTGCATCCACTTATTTGAAAGCTCTTACACCTTCATCAGAAGACGTGGTATTGGCCATCGTCTGAGACTTCATATTGGACTAAAAAAACCTTGTGTAGTTCACTATATTCCTTGGGAAATCATCATCTCTCCAACTACAACAACAAGTTTAGAAGAGGGGAAGGCATTTATAGTTTTCCAGAATAACCAAGAAAGCAAACACAATGAATAGTTTACAGAAGCTGTTCAGTAAATAAACAAATCACCTACAAGCTCAGCAAAGCACATAATAATTACAATGAAGTCAGGAATCAACTTAAACTAAATGGATATATGGAACCATAAAATAGGCAAGTTTACATGTGTCCACTAAAGACAATGTGTCAGTTAAGTCAGTAAAACTTGTTGTGTAGATCAAACCTAGCATAAGACTTAGAATCCCAAGAATTCAGGAAAATGCTGGGACTAATAAGAGAACCTATTGACCTTTATGTAGCAATAGAGAATAGGGAAGAACATTCCAAATTTTATAGTGAACTCTCTCTCTCTAATGCTAAACAACTCGGAAAATTTGCCATTTAGCAAGAGTACAGTATTATGTTCACTTGTTGGAAAAGCATAATTCTGTACTATAATTGAGTTTGTACAAATTTGGCTAGCTATCAAACACTGTTAACAAGTTTCATTGTTGTTAAGTGCAAAGTAATTTTTTTTCAGCTAATTTTTGCTAACATTATAGTTTAAGAGAAAATTCTGCTCTGACTTATACTGTGGTAGGGATCAAACTCATTGAAATCAGTGACATTTATCCTGCATCTATTCTATAACTATGAAAGCAGAATGAATTTAGCTCATAAAATCATGGGCCTGAATTTTTGCTTTTGTTTTCTTCTGTAACACCATTGATTTTGTTGTGTAACTCTGATTTGCACCATTAAAAGTCAGACTAGGATTAGCCTCACCATGTAAATCTTGCAAAAAAGGGGGAAACATTTGGAATCTTAACAAATGTTTCCATAAAAAAAAATAAGACCTGTTTTTGTGAGATCACATACCCAAGTGCAGAATGAAATACCTTCCTGAGTTTCTGTCAGAGCAACAGGTGAGCAAACCCGAAAGGGGGCAAAAAGATGTGTTTTAAAGGGAACATACAATATGGACATATGTCTTAAGAAAAATTACAGTCACTTTTTAAACAAAAAGATAGAAGCTTTTCCAGAAATGGATCTTTTCTGTGTTTCAGTCATTCTGAGAATAGTATACACTTCCTATACTTGTGCTTACGTGAAAATGTATTGTACAGTAGAACCTCAGAGTTACAAACACCTCGGGAAATGGAGGTTGTTCGTAACTCTGAAATGCTCATAACTCTGAACACAATGTTAGAGTTATTCTTTCAGAAGTTTACAGCTGAACAGAGATCAAATGCAGCTTTGAAACTTTGCTATGCAGGATAAAATGCTTTTAACCATCTTAGTTTAAATTAAACAAGCACAGGAACAGTTTCCTTATTTTGTCAAATTATTTAAATGTTCCCTTTCTTTTTTTTAGTAGTTTACATTTAATAGGATACTGCACTGTATTTGCCTACTCTCCCTCCCTCTACCCACTCCTCCTGCTGCCTCATTGCATACTTCAGGTTCCAAATGAGGTGTGTGGTTGACCAGTCATTTTGTAACTCTTGTATTTGTAACTCTGAGGTTCTACTGTACTGAAAATCACTAACTACTTGCTCATTGGTCACTTGGGCTGTTTTTAATTAGGCCCTTTGGGAAAGGTCACAGAATAAAGATCTTTTGAGACTTACTACTTTTTCAATTATTTTAATTTTTAGTTTGTTTGTTTTTTAATTCTGGTCACTTTTCCTCGCACAGCTTTTCAACTCTTTTTCCACATCTTCCATCACTACTAACTAAATATAATAAATGTTGCACTTCCAACCCCAACCCACTTGCAGTAATTTCCTTTTAAATTATACTTTTAAAATGTGTGCCTTACATATTGTCTTGTTGGGAAACTGTCAGCCTTCTTGAACTCCTTTTCCCTTGGATTTTTTTTCTGAGTTTGTGTAAGTCTGCTTTTTTAAAGTCAATCTTCTTTATTCTGTTGCTGTTGTGCCTTTCTTTCCTTAGTGTCATGAAATCTATCATTTGGTGATCAGTGTCACCAAAATTTCCTTCCACCTTAAGCTTCACAAACAAGTCCTCCCCATTAGACAGAATCAAGTCTAAAATGGCTGCCTGTCCCTCAGGTGCTTCCTCCACCTTCACCCTGCTATTGTCTGCCAGTGGCACAAAGTAGTTTAGTCTCCTATGTGATGTAATACTTTGGTTTATACCTAGTTTTTGAGTTTACTAGTGTGCATGTGCTGGGTAGTGTTGGTGATGTGAGATGTACAGGTCAGACAAGATAATCCCATAATTACTTTAGGTCTTAAAGTCTATGACTCTAAGAAGTTGACTCTAATCCATTCCAAGAACTTATTGGGGATGTTATGTTTGGAGTTGAGTGCTACAGTGTGTTGATCATTCAAGGTGCTGTAGCAGAAAAGAGCAAGGAACTCTTTCCCAAGGAGATTAGACAAAGAAAGATGCACTATAAAATAACCCCACATTTCCTCATCTTTTCATGAAATATGCCCCTCAAAAGGTTAATATGGGACTTGCTAACAGTGGGGGGTTTTTTCCTTCAAAGGCAGCTATTTCAGATCCCTAATGTACACTCAGAGCTAGCTCCTAATTTTGGATATTATACAATGAACTCCTAAAATATAAAGCTTTTGTGACAAGTAGCAACACTTCAGTATGAATTTTTTAGAATTTGAACAAGCCAGTATATAGTAAATCCATTTGTTTCTCAGGTTTATCCCTTTATCAGGGATTCATAAACCTGCAAATGGATTTTGCTTTATTATTTCTTTCAAATCTGATAATTGTATCTCTCTCTCTCTCCTGTGCCTGCACCACATTAATAATCCTCTTTCGCTTTAATCACACTCTGATAGCTCCAGCTTGTTATTTATCAGCCACTGCTAATCCTGCTGGGTTGCTTTCCTTAAATCAGAAATGTAAGCTTCAGTGGCAAGGTAAGATGGTAAGTAATAATAATATGTAATGATGCCTTCATTCCCCATTGATCTTTTTTTATTTTGCTATCTTGTTTGTATGAGACTACTCTAATGAATATTAATGCGGGATGTTCACACTGGAATAAACATCAATAAGAGCACATGTATGCAAAAGCGTCATGACTTTTTCCAGAATTTTGTTGAGCTCTCTTTATTATCAGTGCAAAGCAGAGGTGAAAGTAAGCGGGTGCACCCTGGTGCGCAGCTCCGGCAAGAGCTGGCTGACGTGTGGCAAAAGCCAGCAGGGAGCTATTTAAGGAGCTAGCAGGGATCTGGGTTGTAGTAGGACAGTACCTGTAAGACATTTTAAGTTGTTTGCACCACTGGTGAAAAGATAAAGGTTATATCAATGCTGGACCCTGCATTCATGCTGAAGTAGACAGGTTAGGAGCATTCACAATTTTTTTTAAGGCCACAAGAAGGACCATTATGATCACCCAGTCTGACCTTCTGCATAGCACAGGTTATGCAATTACTCAATGAAATACTTGCATGTAGCTTACATCAAGAAGGTGGACTAGAGCAGATTTAATATTTTCTGAGCCTAGTTTCCTTATTCAGTTCCCTTATGGAGGGGCCTCTAACTTCAGTCAAAATGTTCTATTCCAGCGTCCCCACAGAACAAAACTCCCCAGTGTGGATGGAGAGGGACAAACAGGAGGAGGGGGCCAATCCTGCTTCACCTCCAGCACAGATAGCAGACAGGGTCTGCCACTGAAGGGAGCACATGGAGCATCCTTTACTGACTAGCACCTTAAGGGAAGCACAGAGTCTCTCATGCTTTCCTGGGGACAGTGCAAGTTTACAGAACTCCCAAACTGGGCTGTTCACTTTTCTCCCTTTCAGCCCAACTTCTCTGGACAGCGCCAAAAGGATTGGGGCCTTTTTAAAAAAATATCACTCATGCAGCATTGACTTCTTTGTGTACCACAAGCCATACTTGGCACGAGTGTGAAGAGGTCACTCACATTTTCAGCACATTAAGACAGCCAAGATTAGGTGGGAGCATTAGTGATTCATATGAAAACAGTTCTCTGGATAATAAATATGGGCTCAGACCCATTCACTGCAGAGGAAAAACTGCCCGTGTAATTGGTATCCTCAGTGGAAGTGTCAGCAGAGGTCAAAACCTAAATGGGTCATAGACACTGAAATTACATCTCACTTAAGGTGGCCTTTCTGAGGGTAAAAAGCAAGTTGGGAGCCACTGCTTTTAGTTGTGTTACAGCTGTCCTGATTAAAAGACTCAACCTGCATCTTTCGGGAGCACTAACTCCTCTTAAAAATAAAATAGGCGGCCTACAAATAAAATAATGATGTGCCTAAATACCAAGAGGTTGGAATAGACTCCTTTAATGAATGCTTCACATAGTACTATAGAATTCCAGAATGACCATTTCTTGCCTTCACAAATCTGCCTCTACTTGGTCAAGCATATAGACCCACTATACCAGTTAATCAATGGAGTGATTTAAGACTCAGCATTTTAAGTGCAGAGATCATTGACCAACTGTAGCATGTTTGTATTTCTTGTCAGTAAATTTTAGCATTTAGGATAGCAGGATTATCAGATTTGAATATGTACCCTTCTGCATGTCGTTCTACAGATAGGACAGGGAGTAGCTCAATGAAGGTCCTGGTCACTCAATGAAGGCAATGGACTACAGCTATATATTATTGTGTTTTTCAAATCCGGTGTTGCATTGTTTGCAAATGAAGTCTTTTATTCACTGAGATTCCCAGAACTGTTTGAGTAAATAAAGCATTTAATTTCTGAGCACTGTAATTGCTGAATGTGGAATGCTATTTGCATATTACAATGTTTAATTACATCTGTCTAGTAGTTGTCTAGCAAAGTCTCAATTTGTTTTAGCTCTGGCATTTTATTTTGGTATAATTCACAATGCAACAGTTGTGCAAAGCTGTAAATGGAGAAGCATGTTGGTCCATTTTGATTTTCTTTGAAAGTGCCACAAGATTCAAAGTAGGAAAATTCCATCCATCTTTTCCCAAAAGTTTTGTTGTTTTTAACGGTAATAATTTATAATCTGAGAATGGTTCAGAAAACCAAAGGGAAAGCATGTTCTCTTCATTCCCCCAACATAGCTCTTAACATGAAAGGAAATTATATGTGAGCATTAAGGGAAGAATATATGAAATTAGTTATATCATGTCCTTCATTCAACTGGTGCAACTTCACTAGGGCTATGTCTACACTACAGAGTTTTTTTGGAAAAACAGATGCTTTTCCGAAAAAAAAACTTCACTTACTTCCACACTGCAATAACGTTCTTTCAAAAAAAATTTGAAAGAACAGAGGGGTTTTTCCAACATTGGTAAACCTCTTTCTACAAGGAAGAAGCCTTTTTCTAAAAGAGCTCTTTTGGAAAAAGGCATGTGTGGACAGGGAAGAGGGAGTTCTTTCAAAAGAAGAGGAAAGAGGAAAAAGCACAGGTGCCCTGGAAAAGCTTCTTCCGAAAGAAGTCTGAAGTCTAGACATAGCCTAGGACAAACAGAATTTTGTTTATATGTAGCCCAATGTAATATGCAATTCTCAAGTTTAATTCTTCATTCAAATAAATTTTGTCTTGGAAGAAAAAGACAGCATTCTGTGCCTCTTCAGTACATTGCACTCTGTCTGAAATTTTTTCCCCTGATTCATTTTTTCTCTGTGTAAAGTCACAGAGTAAAGACAAAGGACAAAGTTGGCACTGGGCATGGAATGTTTCTTGTTTTACTGTGTAACACAGGTATATGCAGTTCCAACATCCTGTAGGCTTGTAATGTCTGTTAGATGTAATTTGCCATATAGCACAATTCCAATCCTGGCAGTCATCTGAAGTCAAAAAGAAAACACTTATGCAATTAAAAAAGAAATTGGACCTTGAAGTCTCTCTGGCATTTCTGTGATCTATCCCATCCTTCTGTGGACAACTGTCTCTTGAGAGCTTTGTTCATAAGATTGCCTTCTCCACAGAATTTCCAATGTGATTCTCCCCTCCCACCCCCATTTTTTTTTAGCAATACCAGTGTGGCATGTGGATCTTTTGTATATGAGTTACATGTGTAAGGCCAGAATAAAATTTTTGTCTTGTTTTTTAAAATGTTGAAGAACTCCAAAACTTCAGCTATAAGCTGTGTTATATTTTGATACCAGAGTTACAGTTTGGTATTTCTTTTGGTGTTTCTCCATGTGTTGCAAAAACAAGATCTAGCAGAAACATGCACACTGATGCATATTCCCTGAAGCATCTCTAAAATGCTTATGCTAGTGGTAAAGATCTTGTGTGACATTTTAACACAGTGGAGTTAATACAAGAGCTTCAGGCAACTGTGCCCTGTATGAAGTAGAAATTCAGCTGTCTGAACTGCCAAGTGTGGAGAAGGACACAATTCTCCTACTGGAAGACATGCAGCTCCTACTTCAAATTACAGGATAGGATTTGCAAAATCACTCAATATTGGTCTGACTCTCGCTCCATTGCCATCGATGGTAGAACTTTCCAATGACTTCAATGGAAGACCAGTTCTGGGAACATTTGAAAATTCTACCCACAATAGCAATATTCTGGATCATACTGTTTAACTCAGAACTTACTTCTTCTGTTTAGATAATTTCAAAGGATCCCTCAAAACCCTTCTCCAGCCTTTAACAATCTGATTATCATTTGCAGAACACCTACAGTGAGCCCCATGTACATATGAAGAACTTCAACTCAAATAAAATTCAAGTACAATTAAAAAAAAGAAGTAATTTTGAATCACAAAACATATAGGTTTCCTATAGAACATGTTGAAGCTAAATGTTCAGTTTTTTTTAAGCGGGAGGCTTGACAGAAACAATTCTGCAAATTTGGCACAAAGTTATGAAATTTTTTGATCCTCCAAAATCTGCATTTCTTTTTGGCAAAAAAAATGTTTCAGACAAAAACATTTCACCCAGTTCTGCATTAGCTTTTCACTGTACTTCTGTTGTGAGGTCTGGGAAGAGGTCTCTTCCCTAAATCAAAATTCATTTAAGCACACCCTGCTAGAGATGGGTACAGTAATTTGGAGAAGTTAAGAACTTTTTTCTCTTTATGCCTTTGCCCCATGGTCCAGCCCCCTGTCTCATTTTGGAATCTTCCACCAAGATGTGAACTGTAGTTCTTATGAGACTTTGAACCTTTTAATTCTATTTTCTCTATTATACTTCATTTTTGTGCTTGTCTGATTGTCAGGACAGGAAGAATTGAAATACTGCAAGAGAACCTGAAATTATCAAGCTTCTTTTGCAGACTCAATGTTCAAATAGTGCAGATACTCTAATAATTCCCTCAAATATAAAAAATTAAAAAGTAGGAATATTGGTCCAAGTCATTGTTCACCACTGCAGTGGCGTGTTTTGAGATTCCTTCATCTAGCCTATTCCTGTGATTTCAGCTCTTAATGATTTCACTGGGGAGTGGGGAAACTCAGTTCTGTTGCCTCCTTTGCATTGTCTTTCATTGCAACATTGTCCTCAACCAGGTGCAAGGTGCAGCTCCCTAGACCAGCAGGTCAATGACTTCTGCTCTAACGATCACAAAGAAAGAAAGAAGGACTCTCAGTTGAATTTATTCAGCTTCATCTGTCAACGCTGGCAGGGTGGACGGGCAGGTGTCAAATGATACTTCAGAGTCTATGTCAAGTGGATAGGAACACCTGTTGCTGGTGCTTCTGATTATCAGTTGGATTTGGCATCACTTCCCTCTCTTAGTGAGTGAGGTTAAATTTGGGATGACTCCTTTCCCCATACCCCAAGCCTCATGTAGTGCATAGTTCTGCTACCCTTTAGACATACAATAAGGGTAACCGAATTTCATTGTCCCTGAATCCAAGGCTTATGTGGATCTTAATCCAAATCAGCAGAAGTTGATCACCTTGGCAAAGCAGGTATGTCTGCTGATCACCCACACAAAGTAGGCTAATACAACGCAAATACGGTCAAGGGCCTGAGATGTTTTACCCAAGTTTATCAGTAGATGGCAGGGGAGCACTTATTCAGAGCACTGGTTTACATGGGATATGTATTATTTCAACTGCTATCACTCCTACACAAAGAGACCTTGACATTATTAGAAAATATTCATTACATTTTTAACAGCAGTTTTCCTCTAGAATTGGGGACTCTGAGGGTGCATCTACATAGCTGGGCTAAAGTCAAATTAAGCTATACAACTTCAGCTACATCAAGTTGAAATAGTTTAATTCAGCTTTTGGCGCTGTCTACACAGCAGGAAGTCAAACAAAGAACACTCTTCCTTTGACTTCCTTACTCCTCATGAAATGACGGTTACAGGAGTCGGACTAAGAAATCCTCTATTTTGACATTATTTTGAAATAAAGGCTTGCTGTGTAGATGTGGGCAATGTTATTTCAGAATAACATCAGTTTTTCCAGAATAATACTGCTGTCTAGACATAGCCTGACTTCTTGATTCAGCAAAGCATGTAAACACATGCCTGAAACAAAGTACATGTGTAAGTGTTTTGTTGAATCAGGGTCAAAAGACTTGATGCTGTTCTACTAAGTCAATTAAATTTTTTCCTATGGACTTCATTTGGAGCAGCAGCAGGCCCTAGATTTACATAGACTAAACTATTGGATGTGAAATACTTGACACCCAAAAGAGTGGATTCAAGTGGGACAAATACCATCTGGTCAAAAGAATTGGGTGGGTCAATATCTGCTACCAGATTTTCATTGGAAACTCCAAATTTGTATATTGCAAAATTGAGACCGGTAAAGTTAGAGGCTACCTTTGAAAATGGAGCCTTTAAAGCCTGATATTCTCTTTCTGACACTTATTTAAAAAACAGCAAAACATTTTTGAGACTTAGGAATTTAATGCATTGGGATTTACTCAGGAGCACTGTTTTGTTTTTGAGAAGAGGAGAGAGGGGCTGACATATCCTGTTTCTCTTTAAAATCATCATCACTTTAGATTCTTGGCACGTAAATGCTCTTTTAATGTACATCCTGAAAATTGCAAGCATCACTCATCAGGGCTTATTAGTGCTGTTCTTTAATCTGTCAGAAGTTTGCTGTTGAGTCATTCAATGCACATATCTAGGCTGAAAGAGACCTCCTTGGAGAATATAAGGCTGGCTCTAGAAAATCAGAGCAACTGAGTTAGGTTGCTTGGAGGAATGGGGCGAAAGAAAAGGGGGTGGGGGAGAATGAAAAATCCATACCAGACAGTGGTTTAATTATCTGACCTAAGTAAGTTCCCATGTAGACAGTGCTAAGTTGATGGAAGAATTCTTCCATTGATATAGCTATTGTTCCTGGGTAAGTGGGTTTACTACAGCAGTGGGAGAACCCCTGCTGTCACTGTAGTGTGTGTGTGTACTCTGAAGTGCTACAGCAGCCGTAGCCTTAGTCTAGGTTAGTAGTTCCCAAACTTTTCGGCATCATGCCCCCGTTTTGATTTTTGAGAGACCCTTATGCCCTTCCCCCCTGAAAAATAGCAGCAAAACTTGTTGAGGAAAAAAAAAGGTTGCCCTTTTAAGAGCAGAGCAGGCATTGCCCTTTTAAGGCAGCCATTTTGAAGTCTATCCAAGACGCTCCATCCTCCCCTGAATTTTTTTACCGGATGGACTGGGCTCTTTCTTGGGGGGAGATTGATTGGGGCGGGGGTGCTGCTTGGGCCACCTATGCCTCCCCTGGAATTTCTTCATGCCCCCCAAGGGGGCATGCCCCCCAGTTTGGGAGCCTATGGTCTAGCTGATGTTGATCACTCACTGCCAATAGCCCATCAGTGATCACCAGGCAATTTTCAGAGATTATTTCTTACAGAAGCTTGTTTGAATTTTCAGTTCTGCTAGATCTTGAACTTTAGTTTGAAGTGGGTAGATCTGTTTAGTGATACATCTAGTATTGATTCAGTGTTATGTTGACCAGGCCTTTTCTCCTCTCATTCTTCCATTTGCTAATTCTCCCATTTGCTAATTAAATTAACCCAATTCCGTTATGTAGAAACGTTCACAGTTTCATGCAACCAAGAGGCTATATAACGACAGGCTGGGATTTTTAAAGGAACATAAGGGAGTGATGTATCCATGTCCAACAGAAATTCAGTGGAACTTGGGCACCAAACTCCTCCTGACCCCATTGAAAGTCTCTGTTCAAAATCATCATATCTGAAAAACGTGGAGCTCTCTCTTAAAATTCTTGCATTAGATTCCATTTGATGTATAAAACCAGGTGAATTATGTTTGGGGCTCTGGAACAAATTGAATCAAGCCTTCCTTTACCTCAATGAATGTTACTGTGATATAAAGGCTTTAAGGGTGAGGGAAGGAATAATTAGATTGTAAACTCTAGAGGCAACAGTCTTCTTTGTTTGTATCAATCATGATACAGAGAGTCACAGATCTTAAGCAGGAGGTGTTTGTTGAAGAAAACTGCTGGATTTCCAAATTTGTTCTCCTTGTTTTTCAGAGACCATGGCCTTAGTTGCAATGCTTATACAGCCCACAAACATATTAAGAGACTAAATAATATATTGCAAGGAAATGTATTACAATTCCAGTGCCAAATTGAGGGAGGGGTCATCCCTGTCTCTGCCTTCTCTGCATAGCTCCCCTATGACTTTTGAGAAGTTAGTGTTGAGAACAGATATAAGTTTGCTTAGGTCTTGCACTCAGGAGCATGGAAGAACTGCACCTGTCTCCAACACCCTTCTTCCCCCCTCCCCCTCCTGCTCTTGGATAATCACAAAGGGCTGGGCACAGTCTTGCCCTTAATTTCATAACTATGAAAAGAAATTAATAGACATTCATGTGTGCAACAGGAAAGCACCAGGAGTGCCGATGACACCTGGATCAGACTAAAAATGGCAGCAGGCAGGTGAAGCTGATTGCCAGGAGGAGAATGTGAGACAATATTGAAGGCTGCCACAGATCTCTGAATAAGAGAGGCAGCTGGGTGGGAAAAGGAAGTTCTGAGAATCAAACACTGACTGATGGAGGGGAGCCCCTGAAATCCAACTTCTGACATTTCTAATTCATGTTGTGCTTCTGGGAAATAGGTAGCTGTGAGATACAATATTGACTCCTGCTGCCTTAGTTGAGATAAATAGGTCATCATAGCTCTAATAGTCAGGAAGGCAGCAGACAGATCCTATTTGCAATAGAAGCTGTACTTTAAGTCCTTCAGCCTTAGCAGTGTGGACTGTCCCTGTACTGAATGTCTCTTTCCATTGAGTTATTTATACGTTAGCTGGTGTGTTTTGTTGCACAATAATCACTATTGATCCCTTAATTGCCCCTTGACTTTTGCTTAGCAAAACAAGGCAGCAGATTTTATTGTGATGGTTATGGCCAGGATCTCTTTATGCTTCCTGTCAGTACAAGCAGGTTCAGCGCAACTGGTTTGTGTCTAGACACAAGGCGCTGAATGTGTCTCCTGAAGATCTATGCCACATGAAGAGTGTCACCTGCAGAACTTCATAGCAAAATTGGTATGATGATTGGCTGCATTTTTTCTTCCCTAAGTGACTGTTTGTATTACAGGAAATAAAGAAATAAGTGAGTGTAAATATTGGCATATGCCTGCAGACAGATAACTTAGCGCCACTCACTGGGTAAATGGAAGGAGCAGAGCAATAGAGTTTAAAGTTAACTATTAGCTAAGTTTAAATGCGTGTTGATGAATGATGATCACTGTTTCACTGGGCTGAGAGTCTTATCATGGTTCCAGTGAAGCAGGTGCTTTCAGCCAATCACCAGCCTCTGATAGAGATTTTAAATAAACTCATATATCAAATGTATTAAATGTTTGGGCAGCAATTGCCCAGCTGCACTTGGGATTGCGGCAGCTATGTCACAGTGTAGTAGGTGCCACCTTGCACAGATGAGATCAGCACAAAGTAGTAACAGCATTGTTTATTGCTTCATGCAAGTGAACAGATGCCCTGGGACAACTTAGTACAGAAATAATATACCATATTTACTAGCCTATGAAGTCAGCATACAGCTAAATCACTGGAGATACTGAAGTGTAGAACCAGTGTGTGAGGAAGATTCTAGGCGGGCTTTTGGAGATGTAGTATAAGGAAGAAGAACATCTGACAGGCTATAAAGACTACATCAAATGCTTCACTTTTGCTGAACAAAAACTAAAATGAGATTTAATTAACAAATGACTTAATGAAGAAGAAGAGAGCCTCTTTTGGGAGGTTCTGCATCTCTGAGTGTGATTTCTTTATCTCAAGAGAACAGACGTTTCTTTCATGATAATGCTCAAGAGATGTACAATGACTGCACTAAAATGTCATTTCTTAAACCAGGGGTTTTGAAAATGGGGCTTTCACTGAATATTGCCTTGTCAGGCCAAGACCACTGAGGAGAAATGTGAAAGGAAGCCATGAAGCATTAAATGAAATACATTTTATTTGTCTATCTTGAAACATGGTAGTTACAAGTAGTGTATATATAGCATTAATGAGGTGGGTTTTTTTCCCCACTGCGTCTTATTGCTTTTTGTGTTATAGGAGCTGAACGTCCCATCCCACTGAATTAAAAATCTTTAGGGTCTATTCTAAGCTCAGGTGAATGAGTACAGAATCAAAACTGAATTAAAATTTTTGGGGGCTGAGCAATGTGATGTGATGATAGGGTTGTTTAATTCTTTTACCCATTTTTAAAAGGGAAACCTTTACATTTAAATTTTAAAGGCTATAGCTGTATTTCTTTATGACTGCATTATGACATGGTTTGTTAGTAATGCAAATAAAATTATACTGCAATGGTTGAACTTACGTTTTAATCCAAAACTCAAACTTCAAACCATGTAAGCCTTTAAACATGCCACCTTTTGTTGTTCTTTAGGTTTTTATTTGTTTTATGTCTTATCTGATGTAGGCATGTTAATTGCTAGCAATGACAGTGTTGTTGCTTGTTTTTTTTACTGAGTAGCACTGCAAGTTTTTCTGCACGGGTGTTTTTACAAGTAAAATTACAGTTAAATAAATAACTACAATTATACGGCAAACATAACTCATACTTCTTTGAAGTGCAGAACCCCGACCACTCCCACTGAGACCAGTGGGAATTAATATTGCCCAGCATCTTACAGGAGACATTCAGCACCACCCAAGATCGGGCCTATAGATAGAAAAAAATTAAAACCGGTCTCTTAAGGCTACATTTTCAGGCTTCTTGGAATCAGGAAATCTGAAAAATCTTCTGAGAACAGCTGGTCAGGAATGATTCCCATTTTCTATCATGGGATGAGGGAGAGAATCTGACAAAAATTAAGTTTTTCTTGTAAACTTTTTGGATTTTCACTGAAAAATTTAATGTCAAAATTCTTTTTTCTTTGGTTTGCAGTAGACGAAATCTTCCCCAAAATGCTGTTTCTCAAAGAAAACAGAATTTTGTGTGTGAAAATGTCCATTCTGTCAAAAAGCCAGTTTTCATCAGAAGAAAAGTTTTAATGGAAAAGCTTTGACCAGAAAGTTCCAGTCTGGTTTCTGGAATGATACACTTAAATTATTGCCCAAAGTGTGCATGCGCTGTATTCAACTGTCCAAGTCCCTCCAAGCCATTAGAAGTTTGTTATTTATTAAAACAGTCTTCCCTTGTTGTAAACACAATGTTGTCATTTATGGGAGTTACAGTGGGCCTTTTAGTTGAAAACAGAGGCTAGATGCCATTGTTTACAAGGAAACTAAATGTAATTCTGTATCTATGCTGAAAAAGCCTGGGCCTAGATTTTTATTACTGGGCATGTAACTATGTGCATATATGTACTAAACTCTCCTCAGACACTCACGTCACCCCGGTCAGCCCATACAGAAATCAGTAGCCCAGACTATATTTCTACTATGTTGCAGTGTTTATGCCACTCCCATCTTGGAATCCCTTCACTGGCTCTCTCCTCTCCATCACTGAAAGCAAGGGTCTTAGCCTTACCTTCAGGATCTCTGTCCTTGTCACTTACTCCTGCAGCCTCCCCAGTGACACCATTTGTCTGCTTTCCCTCAGCACTTTTCTGTGTTTTCTTCCACAGTGCCCTTTATATGTGGAATGCCCTAAGTTTGCTACCTTCTCTTTTGAATTGTTCAAGATCCACTTCTGCTGTTGTGCCTAGAAGAAAACAGCCAACTATGCTGGTTAGGTTGATCAGCAGTACAAAGTTGCAATTTATTTTAAAAGAAAATGGATGACAGAATTCCCAAATGATTGAGAACTATCCAACTCTGGACATAGTTGGCCAATGTGAACTATGTGATCTCATTGTTAATCTCTTTGTCTTTCCTTCCTGCCGTGGTTTGTTTCAATACATGAAACATTCCCTTGCAGTGAAATAAGATGCAACAATGACTCTCTAGAGTTCTGATCTTTACTGGGACACTTTGGCATTAGCATTTAACTAAATACATCATTATAATACCTTGGATAAAGGAAGGATAGTGTTGTGTTTAAAGCAGTGAGCTGAGATTCAGGAGATGTGGGTTCTGTTTCCAGATCTGCTAGGTTTCCTATGCAAGTCTAATCTCACGGAGGCCCTGTAAAGTAGGGATAATTATATTTTTCTCTCTCTCAAGAATTTTTTGAGGATAAATACAGTAATGTTTGTGTTGTGTTTGGATACAGTGATGGGAGACATACAAGTACCCAGGAAAAGTAATAATCTCTATGTATTTCCAGACTAGGATGCATAATCAGATAATAATGAGCACAAATGGCAAGTTAGACCTCTAGCTGGTCACTTCCACGTGCAGTTGTTATTTTCTTGACTATATTCACGGTGATTTCACAGATGCAGTCATGAAAATGTAGGCCCTGCTGTGCTGGCTTTCACAGCATTGCCTGAGGAGACATTCACTCATTTCAGCTCCCTCTCACAGACCTTTTGCTCTGTACTTTTGTTTTGGGGGCATTTACTGCTATATTATACATGCTACTAGGTGTTGGTATATGAACTGTTACTCATTCTGATCCATATAGCACCATCCAGATAGGCAGTGATGTACAAAGGAAAGTTACACTAAACAATTGTAAGCAAGAAGTCCTTCTGCTGAAGACTAAGTGTCTAACTAATCTGTTAGAATTCTTTGAAGGGGTTAATAAACATGCGGACAAGGGGCACCCAGTGGATATAATATACCTAGATTTCCAGAAAGCCTTTGACACGGTCCCACACCAAAGGCTTTTACGTAAATTAGGTGGTCATGGGATAGGAGGAAAGGTCCTTTCATGGATCAAGAATTGGTTAAAAGACAGAAAACAAAGGGTGGGAATAAATGGTAAATTTTCACAATGGAGGAGGGTAACTAGTGGTGTTCCCCAGGGGTCAGTACTGGGACCAATCCTGTTCAACTTGTTCATCAATGATCTAGAAAATGAGGTAAGCAGTGAGGTGGCCAAGTTTGCAGATGACACAAAGTTGTTCAGGACAGTCAAAAGCAAAAGGGATTGTGAAGAACTACAAAAAGATCTCAGCAAACTGAGTGATTGGGCAGCAAAATGGCAAATGAAATTTAATGTGGGTAAGTGTAAGGTAATGCATGTTGGAAAAAATAACCCAAATTACACGTACTACATGATGGGGTCAAATTTAGCTACGACAGATCAGGAAAGGGATCTTGGAGTTATAGTGGATAGTTCTATGAAGACATCCACGCAGTGTGCAGCGGCAGTTAGTAAGGCAAATAGGATGTTAGGAATTATTAAAAAAGGGATAGATAATAAGACAAAAGATATCATACTTCCCCTATATAAAACTATGGTACGCCCACATCTCGAGTACTACGTGCAGATGTGGTCTCCTCACCTCAAAAAAGATATATTGGCATTAGAAAAGGTTCAGAAAAGGGCGACTAAGATGATTAGGGGCTTGGAAAGGGTCCCATATGGGGAGAGGCTAGAGAGACTGGGACTTTTCAGTTTGGAAAAAAGGCGATTGAGGGGCGATATGATAGAGGTATATAAAATCATGAATGGTGTGGAGAAAGTGATTATAGAAAAATTATTTACCTTTTCCCATAATACAAGAACTAGGGGACACCAAATGAAATTGATGGGTAGTAGGTTCAAAACTAATAAAAGGAAATTTTTCTTCACACAGCGCACAGTCAACCTGTGGAACTCCTTGCCCGAGGAGGCTGTGAAGGCCAGGACTCTATTAGGGTTTAAAAATGAGCTTGATAAATTTTTGCAGGTTAGGTCCATAAATGGCTATTAGCCAGGGATAAAGTATGGTGCCCTAGCCTTCATAGGCTAACAAGGCAGGAGATGGATGGCAGGAGATGGATGGCAGGAGATAAATCACTTGATCATTGTCTTCTGTTCTCCTTCTCTGGGGCACCTGGCATTGGCCACCGTCGGCAGATGGGATGCTGGGCTCGATGGACCTTTGGTCTGACCCAGTATGGCCATTCTTATGTTCTTATGTTCTTATGACTTTATGCTTGAATGAAAATCCAAAAATCTACTTGAGATTTAGCTGCAGTTGCCACTGATCCAAAGGGTGAATTAACAGACAAAGCACAAAGAATCTCTTCCACTTGATGTGCATATTTGCTAGCTACAGATAATCTGATTAATTTGTGATGCGTCTCTTAGATTGCAATTATCTGGCCACTTGAAACTAGGCTATCATGGTACTTTTGCCTTTCTCAAGCATCTGTCTGTTCAGTTATTTTAAAATGTCCCTCTTTGGCTGTACAAATTAAAGTGCAATGGGGTGATACCATGAGTTCTTGCTCTCTGAGGACTGCCACTTGCAATTG
This sequence comes from Pelochelys cantorii, assembly GCA_032595735.1. Classification (NCBI taxonomy): domain Eukaryota; kingdom Metazoa; phylum Chordata; order Testudines; family Trionychidae; genus Pelochelys; species Pelochelys cantorii. The sequence goes on from CM064327.1 coordinate 104,258,791, forward strand.
TGTCTTATGAGGTAGCACTGTAATGTTGTCTCTACTAAAATAAAACAAAGGGATCTTTCTTAAACTGCAGCTCATTATAGTGTGTGAGAACAGAGGTGCTATCAGCTTCCAGGGGCGGGAAATTGTCTTCCTTCCAGGGAAGGCCTTGTAGTTTATCTTCAAAGTTTAGGATTTTCCAGATTGAGATGCCTAATTTATTGTTCACACTTAGGGCACATCTATACTTACTGGAAGATCGACACTACGGAGGTCAATCTTCTGGCATTCGATTTAGCGGGTCTCGTATAAACCCATAACTCAAACAGTGAGGGCCACTTCCGCCAGCATCTGGTATTCCTCTTTTTGCAAGGACTACGGGAAGCTGATAGGAGCATTTGCTACTGTCATCCTCCCACAGCGTGGACGCTGCCAAGGCTTGGGTTAAAGTAAGCTGACTCCAGCTTTTTGCATAGCCGGAGTTGGGTACCTTTAGCTGACCTTCCTGGTCTAGTGTAGACATTTGGGTCTGTTTAGATCTGGGGGTCTTTTCTCACACTGGTATAAGCCAGAAGTAACTGTATGGAATTCATCAGAGTTACACTGCTAGGAAAAAAAGTGAGACAATAATTGGGCTCTATATGAGCTTAATAGGGCATTGGTGGCAACAGCAGGGTCTATTAAAAGCCAATTTTTACTTTTCATTGTAATATCCTGAGTAATACCTGAGAAAATAAGAAACCCTATGATAGATTTCCAATAAAGCTATGGTGAATTAATGGCAGTTTGCAAGTAGGTACCATGAATTTGTGTGTGTGTGTGTGTGTGTGTGTGTGTGTCTGTGTGAGATAAACTAGTGTTGTTTTCAGAACTGCCAACTACAGACTGGAGAAATCTATGATTTTATTTTAGATGGCAGGCAGGTAGTGTTGCCAGCACAAAGTATTCAAAAACCATTACTCAGGCCTGAAAAGAAATTAATGTGGTTGGCTTAAAAATCTTAAGACTTTAAAAATAACTTAAAACAAATATATATTTGCCTTGTGGATTTTGAGCCTGTAGGGTATACCAAGGTCACATTACCAAGGTTTTCTCGTCAATATCAAGGTTGAGAAATTACCTTAAAAAAAAAAAAAAGAAAATCGGATATATTCACATAGTCACAGGAGGTCAGGGCTTGAAGGAAAACCACCAAATAGTGTGAGATAATTGCAGGAGTTGGCAACAGTATGTGCAGGATCAAGCCTTATAAAGACAGGGGCCAGTTCTAAGTCAAGCAAAACTCCCCTTGATTTCAGTGGCACATCTGTGGGGCTGATAATTTAAAAGAAAAGATCTCTCTCTAGCTCAAGAATAAAATGAATACTTATAAAAAATACAAATAAAAACCTACGGGGAAAATGGGGCTTGTTGTCAGCTGCTGCTTCTCCCCCATCTAATACAGTAATTGCTAATTCATTAAGATAAGCTCAGAGAGGATTATTATGTATGAGCCTATACAATGGTAAGAAGTGGCACTTCATTTCATGTTGCTGCCAGCCAACAAAAGCAGCAATGATTGAAGTAGGGTCTGGTTACCACGGTAGCCGTGGTGTTGAGGCTGCCATTGGAGGCATTAAACAGATTGGGCTTCTCTTTCTCTTAGCAGAGGCTGCATGCTGCCAGTGTCACTCTGGGATGAAAAGACTAATATCTGGACCTCCACAGACCATGGTGGAGTAAATGAGCCGGATGCATAAAGTCTCACTGCACCTGCTCCCTGCTCTCAAATGCTAGCTCCATGGAGGATTGATACGTCCCTTCTTCCCACCCCTCCTTTTTAAAAAAATTAGATTTAATCCCTGAGACACCTGTCTTGGCTTTTGGGAACCTCTGATAAAGGGGAATGAAAAGACTTCTTTACATCGTATCAAAAACCAACACACAAACACAACAGGTCCTGTCTAATTAAACAGGAAACAGTACATATCTAACAGGCAGGTGTTGGAGCATGTGTATATGCAGTCTCCCATGTGACCGTGTAAACAGTGCATGTATCCATGTTTGGAATGATAAATAATCTATCTGCAAATTCAGGGCCAGAGTTCGATTTAATTTACATTGATGTAATCCAGGGGGACTACTTTGAAGTTTAGATCAGAATCTGGCTTCCTATTGTTCTGACTCCTTTGATGGTTTCTTAGTTTGAGCCATCCTGTTTAGTCTACGGTTCTATTTTAAGCATTAATCTGGTGCCCATCATCATAGTATCTGAGCACCTCACAACTGTATAATGACTTTATCCTCACAACACTCCAGGAAATATTATTGCCATTTGAAATATTGGGAATTGAGGCACAGAAACAATATGCAATTTGCCCAGGTCACAAAAAGTCCATGGCAGGCCCTGGGATTTATGTTACATCCCCTAAGACACAGGCTAACACCCTATCATTGGACCATCTCCCCTCTCTATATAGGTATTTTATTTGGCATATATTAGTTCATGGGGCCGAGAATTTAGCCCATCATGTTATGCATAGGGTGAAATCCTGATCCTCACTGAGGTAAATGGCAGAACTCCCATTGACTTCTCTGGGACTAGGAGTTTGTACATAGTGAGGAATGGTCTTGATTCCAGCGAGTAGGCAGAATGCAGGAAGCACAAAGGTGGCACAAGCCACCCATCTTTTCTCTCCTCCTGGACTGTGCCTTTTTATTCCAAGACACCTTGATAGGCACAATTAGAGCATAGCATTGGGTCGCTAAGATAGGCTGGAGTAAATCCATGGAAGGTTTTAAGTCAAGCCAGTGGAGCTATCTGAGGATGAAAAATGTAGTGTTTTGTATAAATTGAAGGTGAGAAAAGCATGTGTAGGAGTAGAAAGAATTGGAACTTGGCAAAATGATAGAGAAAACAGTTACAAGAGTTAAGATAAGATACAAGGGCATAATAAAGAGGTAGCACTGAGAAAATGGTTGTGTGGCCAATGTGTGCCCCAATGCATAGTGAGGGGAAGGTGATGAGCAGACTGTCAGGAGAACAGGAGTTGACGATCAAGGATTATTCTAAGGTTAAAACAATGGAAACATATTCTGTTGGTGAATGTGTGAATACAGATTTGGAGTAGGGAGAAGCTGCTGCAGAGAGTGCATGCAGAAGGCCAGGTTGAAGTGGCTTTAAATAAATGACCACTGTCTAAACTCTGTCAGAGGGACCCATAGAATGTGTCCCTCTGGCTTTACACTTTTACATAGAATGGACTAACACTGGTCCACAGAAATGAAAGAGGTGGTCAAGCAGATTTTTTTCCAATTCTTTGTTTTGTGGTGAATAAAATCCTGATGTAACTCAAGAAGAAAATATGTCAGTCTAGAGATCAATTCACTAGCTGTGCAGTGAGTTTTACAATTGTAGGTGAGTGGGAGTACGCTTTTATAGAAGGCTACTAGCAAATTACAAGCTTCTTACTCCTGGTCATCTATGACAGAAGCCCAGTGCCATTTGGTATCCCCTGAATTTAGAAGACTAGCTTTCCCTGAAGATATAGACATTTGACAAACATTTCCACTTTTCTCTCTTATACAGTACTGTGTAGATTATTTATAATCTAGGCAACACATTCCTGGCAAAATATTCCTACTCTTATATCAGCAGGAAAAGTGAGAAGTAGATACATGTTTTGCTAATACAAACTATGCATGTCTAATTTGAGAACAAGCCCCACGACAGAATGTCTGGATTCAGTTTTGAAAATTGCAAGTTTTATTGGATCTAACAACAACAACAGCAACAAAGCTTTTAAATAGCAGGTACTGTGCTGCTCTAGGTAGCGTCATCTGTTATCACAGTAGAATGTGATCCTAGTGCTGTGCGCTCCTCCTACTGATTGTGGTCATCTTTCTTCCTAGGAGTAGGAGGTGTGTATATAAACCAGCCCTCCGCCTCCACAACCCCTCCTTCCCTGATTCACCAGCACTGTAAATAGATCAATGAAATGTTGCTTGCTGGTTTCTGCATTGTATTGCAGCAGGATTCTCTAGCTTCAGCCATTAATTCTGCTCCGTTGTTGTTGTTGTTATTTTGTTTTAAACATGGGGTGTGGGGGAAAGGGAACTGACTGTGATGAACTACTTCCCTGTTGTTAGTAGTGGGAGCACTAGCAAGGAACAAGTGTGGGTGTCATTACAGTCCTTTCATGCCCCTCTTTTAAAAATTCAGAATTGGCAGGGCTGTCTTTTAGTTTTGTGTTTGATCTTAACAGAACATGGTTTGTTGTTCATATCTATTACAAAGACTACAATTCTATGCCTACACTCCTTGGACAAGTGTTTATGGAGCCAATTTCCTTTCTAAACATCTGGTTAGCACATCCTATTACATTCAAAATGAGAGATCAGATCCTTTGCGGCGAGGAGCCTTTTCTAAGTGTGCTGAAACCTAGTGTGGAAGTCCCCTTATTGTTGTCATGGTGCTGTCCATCCAAGAAAACGCATTGTGTAAATCTGCATGAACTTTGGGTGACCTGAAATATACCAGCAAGTATTACAAGCTGGGACATATGGTGGACAATAAAAGTTGGGTTTTTTTATTTGTTTTTACATGAAGCAGCTGTGCTTGAGCAGATGACCAGGGGCTGTGTAATAGCTGAATTAGTAAATTATATTAGGTTTCTTAGGCACTTATTTAAATGCTGCATGCTCCTTTTTCATTTTGCTATATTAAGGCCTACCAAAACCACAGCAGTATTGGCATTACAGTTATTAGTTACTTGTTTGCTTCATTAAAATTTACGGCATGTTTTATGTTCACCATCTGGGATAGCTTCTCCTGAGTTTATGGTTAAAATGTAACTTAAAACCAGGCCTGGTACTGATAATAGCCTAAAATAAAATATTTTATAGATAAACTTCTCTCTTCTCATGCCAGGATTGCTGCTTGTGCACACATCAGAACAATAAGGGCAATCTTTTCAGTAAATCCAGTACCACTAGGATATAGGCCAATATGTTGGTTTTCAATCAGTAATGGTGTGTTATAGAAGGAAAATGTCAACCATATTATTACTATTAAAGTCATACATAACAATGTATGGGGGAGGGGAGGAAATAAACTTTGATATAAATATACTGCATGTGAAATTATGCAATATATATTTTAAATACTGCAATACCAGTAAAATATTATGATGACTAAAATATATAATCTAGAGTAATTCTCTCGGTGATATAGCTTTAATTAATTTGTTACAGTAGACCATCAATTTGAACCATCAGCAATTGGTCACTATGGACACGTCTATACAGCAAGGCTAAAGCCAAAATAAGTTATGCAACTTGAGCTACGTCAATTGTGTAGGTTAAGTCGAAATAGCTTATTTTGGGTTTTGGTACTGTCTACACAGCAGGAAGTCCGAAAGAGAGCACTTTTCCTCCGACTTCCCTTACCCTAATTTTATGAGGAGTTGCAGAAGTTGGAGTAAGAAGTCCTCCAGCTCAACATTGTTTTGTCATTATGTTGAAATAACGGCTTGTAGTGTAACATACAGACTATGTTATTTCGGAATAATGTTAGTCTTGTAATATTTAGTAATATTTAAAATATATCTTGCATAACTTTATATATGTCATGATAAACATTCATTTCATATGTGCAATAAAATAAATTAACATAGGCTGCTCAAAGTTGTCTTTACACATGGAGAATGACTAAAAATCAAGGAAATGTTACTTAAGGCCTCCTTCATTTGCATGTATTAATACACAACCCTTCCCAAATGAGGTCAGATTCCTCCCCTATGTTACCAACAATAGGTTACCAGTCATTATGTGCAACTTTCATTCTGGTCTCAGATTTCCCCCAGGCGCAGCATAAAATGTATGTTTTGAGATATATCACCAATTTATGCATGCTGCCTGGACCATGAGGATATTTGCTTAATGTTATCTGACACACACCTGTTTTGGTGCCATTTTTACTTGTCCCAAAATAGTTATAGATCCATATGCTTTGCTTTATAATCTACATTTTGATCTGATTTTCATTTAAATCAATGATAGAACTCATCCCAGCCTCATCCTAGACCCGAGTTTCTTTCTCTTCAGTCCATTGAAACTGCTCTGCTCAAAGTCTCTAAGACCTTTTCCTGGCCATAATACATGGTCAAGATTCCTTCTTCAGGCTCATCTTTTGTATTGCTTTTGACATAGTATATTATACCCTCATTCTCGAAAACTTCTTATCCGTTGGCTTATCCTTTGGTTTATGCAGGTCAGTCCTACCATATTGTGTTTGGTTCCAAGAAGTAATAGAAGATATGGTAATACACAAATGCTATATGTCCTTTCGGGTTAATCCAGGTCAAGCACCAGGAAGCTCTTGCTTATGCTTAGAAATTTTTGCCCTTCAGAGTTCTAGCACTATGGAGTGCACTCTCTCTGGAGTGAAAATGCAAAATTGTGTCATCTTGTGCTGCACGGAGAACTGTATGCCATAAACTCATCGAATGTGGACGAAGGTATGCACAACTTCCTTCTCCCCACAGTTATGAATTCCCCAAACTGATTTTAGAGAAAACAAAGACAAGTTTATTAACTACAAAAAATAGATTTTAAGTGATTATAAGGGTTACCAAACAGATCAAAGCAGGTTACCTAGTAAATTAAACAAACAAAAATGTTTAAGATACTAAAGAAACTGTTTACACGTAGGAATCGTTCATCCTAAATGTTCTGGGCAAATTGCAAAGATTCTTGAAGGCAAGTTGTTCTTGATTGCAGCTTAAAACTCCAAGTATTCCTTTCACAACTCAGACACATTTTCAGGCTGAGCTCAAAGTGCTTCTCCCCAGCCTATGTCTTTACTTCAAAGATGTTTCCAGCAGTCATACTGCCTGGGGTTTCAGTGAGGAATAACACGAGATTATGTCACTCCCTTGCCTTAAATAGGGTTTATATATGATGGGATTTCCTTGTTTCCCAGTGTGGTGACCCACCCCCAGCAAAAAAATACTGGTATTCTATCATGGAGTCCAATACCAGATGACTTGATCACATGTATCCACAACTTCAAGTCTATTTGCAGCATTCTCAGGAAGACTTCTTTCTGGGTGATAAACATCTTCTGAAACCTATTGTTTTCTTTAATGCCTCTTCCTCACAGTGAGCCATCTAGATTGATTTCATTCCACAGTTGTAAACACGCTTGTAATTGCTACATAGTCAATATTCCTAACTTCAGATACAGTAAAGAACTATGTATACAAATAGGATCATGATACTCTGTAAAACATAACAAATAGGATAATGATATTCAGTAAAACATGATATCTCACATGATCCACCTTGTATAGAATACATCATAATTATTCCACTCTTATCACAATAATTTTAGTATGAAGAATTTGGGGGTATAATGTAATGTCATAACAGTATTTCCCCCCTTACTTCTGCACTGACTTCAGAGCTGGGTGCCCAGAGACTGGCAGTTATTGGTTGGGTGCCCAGCCTTGAAGGCAGCACCCCACCAGCAACAGCACAGAAGTAAGGATGTCAGTCTAGGTTGAACCTCCCTAGTCTGGCACCCTTAGGACCTAACCAATTCCGAACCAGGGAATTTGCTGGATCAATGAACGTTAATACTGCTGGGGGCTTTGCTTTCTCTTAGCCATGGGGTGGTAGGGATCTGCTTCCCCCCCAGCAGCTCCGCTGTCACTTGGGGCTTCACTCTCTCCCCAGGGCTCCACTGTCGCTACAGCACGTGGGGACTCTGCTTTCTTTCCAGTGGCTCCGCTGATGCCCAGGGCTCTGCTTTCCCCTTGGTGGCTCCGCTGCCATCTGGGACACCACGCTCCCCTCAGCAGCCAGGATACTCCACTTTACTCTTGGCTCCCTAGTCCAGCATTGCTCCTGGTCCCAGTCTGCTGGTTTGTCCCCAAGAGTGCTCCCATGGTGTTGCTGATGATCCAGGACCAGGGGTGTTGCCAGACTACGGAAGTCCAGATTACCATACCATGCCATCTTTACTTCTATGCTGCTGCTGGCGTCAGCTCTACCCTCAGAGCTGGGCTCCCAGTCAGCAGCCTCCATGCTCCAGCTGCTTAGCTCTGAAGGCAGTGCCATTGCCAGGAGCAACATAGAAGTAAGTGTAGCAATACTGCAAACCCTCCCTCCCCCAATAACCTGGCAAGCCCTTTGTCCTTCCTCCCCAACACGGCTCCTTTTTGTGTCAACTTCCCTACAATTACAACACTGTGAAATTTCAGTTTTAAATAGCTGAAATAATGAAATGTATGATTTTTAAAATCCTATAACTATAAAATTGACCAAAATGGGCCATGAATTTCATAGGGCCTTCTTTATGACTCACATGATTATGGAGGATTACAGTTCAAACACTCAATACAACCTTACAACATGGGGGTATATGCGTTATAAATTATACATGCAGTATTGTACAAGCATTTCATAAAGTTTAAATACTGAACACAGATATTACAATTCTAATACCTATTTTAATAATGCTAATACACAGGTTAACCAGACTGATTTGCAGTTTTGCATTTATTAGTGTTCAGTGAAGCCTACAGGCCTTGCCACGAGGTCTGCCAGTGTCACAATTATATCCCCTTGTTTTTGTTAAGTGTAAACCCTTCAGTGCTGGGATTGTCCCTCATTATGCATTTGTATGTATTCAGCATAATGGGGCTTTGATCTTATTGGTACTTTCAGGCACTGTAGGAGTACAAATAAACTGGAGAGAGCAATTATGAAAACAATCTTTGTAAATTTAAAACAAAACACAACATCTTTTCTGGGCCATTTCTGTAAATAAGTGTGTGTGTGTGTGTGTGTGTGTGTGTGTGTCTCTGTGCACAGTTATGGAACATTTTAGATAATTAAATGATAGATTATTCAGAATTATTATTCCTCCATTTAGACTCCCAAACCTTAGTCACACAAAACTCTGCAAGGGCTATTGTTAAATGAAGGTCCAAACCTGGTAATTCCCTGCTAATTTCCTTTAACTATGAAAATGCATTAAATATGACAGTAGCTTAGAGAGTTTAATTCAAAAAGTAAATCAATACAGGTTCACAGTAGAATTAACTTGGGTATTCTTCGAATATGGAAATGTGAGTTTATGTACATATTATGCTGCCTTTTGGTTTGTTGAAAGCAATGTTTTTAAGCATACTACCATTAGGGATTCTTCTTCACTGTCCTGGCCTATGGCACTAATTCTGCCTTAGGCTTAGTATAGCAAGTCTTTGGTTTCTGTCAACTTGAATTGAGTTTTGTCTGATCTTGATTAAATTATACGATCCAGTATTACATACAGTAGATGGACAATTCCTCTAGAATCTCTATTTTTAAACATTTGCATTAACAAATCCTGTTGCAGTACTTGTTAGCATCACAATCATATTACGTGATATTATTTCCCCCAAAACAATACTGTACATTATACAGATAAAAAGGAAACCTAAGAATTTTTTCAACTAATTTCTAATCAGCCAATTTTCACTTATTCTGGTAATTGATTTTTTCATAATTTCTAGAGAAAACCTGCCATTGTTTCACATGTGTTTGTTAAGAGGCAGTTTTCCTTTTTTGATTGCTGTGTACTAACAGTTTATCAAAAGAACAATAAAATTAAGTAGTGGCAAATTCTGCTCTAGCATCGGGCTACTAATGGTAGATGAATATGTACATTGTGAGGGTAGAATGTGTTCCCCAAAGTGCTATTACAAATGCCTTCTGGTGTTCCTTGTTGACCAGTTGTGGATCATATTGGCAAGGTCCTAGTGACTTTACTGTGAGAAAGGGGATCCAGTCTTTGTAGATAATTATAATGGGATGAAGCGCCTAAATCCAGAAAGAGAAGACAAAATGTGTGTGAAGAAAGAAAAGAGGAAGAGAATATTCTTCTTTTGATCATGGACTTTGTCCTTCACCTGAAGAGTTCTTTTCTGTGTATGGAGAGATGCCCTGAAGATCACAAGGTTGTCCAACTGTGGATCAAAATATCATTTCTTTTGTTTTGTTGATTCTGAGCTATACCATAGGGACAGGTGATTAGAATGAAAACCGACAAGGAGAAGAGGGCACAAAAAGGACATATTTCTGCCTGTAGTTGAATTATTCCCTCAGGTTGTTAATAAATGTTGTGTGATAGGTTTCCACAATACACATGCTGAGATGCTACATCTCCACATTGCTCAAGGCCAAACATCAAAGGTTTTAATTGGGATTCTCAAAAAGTCTTCATGTGAAGCGGGTCAGCTGAGTCCTGCTGTGCTTCTCCAGGTTGTTATTTCATTTTTGCAGTTTTATATAGTGTCATGACTTTGAATGCTGCTTTAACGTAACAGTAAAAAGCCCCTCCCCACAAGAGCATACATTCTAAATTGGTGTAAAATGACCTTGTTTAATTAAAGTCTTACAAATAAATGACCACAGGAATTATCTTGGAGAAAAAAAAAAGGGAGGTACCGAATACATGGAATATAATGCCCTATTAACTCCTGCTACAGATAGTCTTGTTTATTGAAATGTTGCTGAAAATGTCATGTAAAAGTGCAGATTCAGTGCCCCATGCTCTTCTTCATTAAAACAAAATGTTGTCAATCACAACTTCCTAAAGAGTGAGAGCTTTTAGACCATGAAATAGTTTCCCAAGGGAAATTGTGGAATTCCCATCACCTGAGTCATATAAAACAAGTCTGGACGATGCACCAGAAAATATATTCCTTGATTCAGGAAAGCATTTTAAGAATCTGCAAAATCCCATTCCTTCTCAGAAAAGTACAAAAGCACATGCTTAACTTTTATGGTGTGAATGAGCCCATTGAATTCATATAAGTTAAACATTCTTAAATGCTTTGCTGAATTGGGGCCATATGATTAAGAAACAATCTAATACTAAGGAGAGATATAGATTACAATCTTTTTAATGTCTATAGTCATAGGTCTGGTTTTGGATTGCAGTGCATAAATGTCTGACAATGGAAACTGACCAAAGTCTTGCAAAAGGAAAAAGTATCTGAATACACAGATTTACTATAACTCATGTTTTCCCACATCCTGTGTATCTTGTTGTCTTTCCTAGCACATTTACTCCTTGTTCTTTTAAAAATAATATGTAAGCTCCCCAGTTACCCAGAATACTACCTCTGTACTGGTTACACTTTCTAACTTCAAGGATAGGATGGTGCTTAGCCTTACACAGATACAAATTTGAGGGGCATTGATATCCATTTTACACTACTTTCAGTCCCACATTGTTAGACTCTCGTAGAAAACAATTTCTTGCTAGATGCTGCAGTTCCTACACAGTAAAATGCTTCTCAGTTTTTACTCGAAGTGGCAAATTCTTCTTCTAGAGGTCTTGCTCATGTTATTCCATGTCAAATGGGCATATGCTGCATTCACTGTTACCAGAGATTTCCCCTCTCCCCCCACGTAGTATCCATAGGCTTGATCTAGCACCCACTGGAGGCCCATGCTCATGCGCTGGTATCAGGGGTACTACTGTCCCCGAACCTTTCTTCTTATGGCCCATGATGATTGTTAGAACAGTATTTTTGCTTGCTTCAGAAAGTCTTTGCCCATAGTTCACTGTTTCCTTTAAAGATAAGGTCCAAGTGTATCTCAAGTGGATTTTCTATCCGAGGTGGTATTGCAGTTTCATCTCAACTGGGATATTTTTCTGCTGGCCTACTTTGTGAAGTCACATAAATCAGAGGAGGAAAGATGCTTTCACTCTCTGGACATTAGAAAGGCCTTAGCCTTCCATATTGTCTAGATAAGCCCCTTCCACAGGTTGACACATCTATTTGTTGCAGTTGCTGATAGAATGAAAGGTATCCTGCTGTCTTCCTACAGGAGCTCATCCTGTATCATGACTTGTATCTGGGCATGCTATGACCAAGTGAAGGTCCTGTCTCCAGCCATTATGGATGCACATTCTATGAAGGCACAAGCTTCTTCAGCGGCCTTCTGCAGCACATGGCTGTGATAGGTTCGGTCATGGAGACTCCCTTGGGACTGTCACTTAATGTGCTGAAATACCACCACTGAGCTTACCTTTCTGGGTGCACCTTAACTCTGTTCTACTGAGCCAGGCCCTCTGGCCCCTTCCTGCACTGACACAGAGCTAAGATCACAGCCCTTTGCAGGATAATATAGACACTGAAATCAGCTTAGCTCTGGGAAGGCTCAGCCAAAGGGATTTTCTCTCAGCACCAAAATGCACAGCCTCAGTGGGACCTGAACCCCAGGCAAACCCATCTTTCAAAAGTAAGCTCGTTTAATTTTCCCTCTTTTGATATTCACATCTCCACATTAAATGCTGTGAATGAGACACATCATTCTGACTCCATTAGCCCCATTAACACTGGTCTTATACTCGACAAGTAACTTCTTTTGTTGTTCTTATATATATCTCTGCCTCTGTATTTTCCACTCCAACTTATCTGATGAAGTGGGTTTTACCCATGAAAGCTCAGGCCCTAATAAGTCTGCTAGTCTCTAAGGTGCCACAGGACTCCTCATTTTGCAGATATAGACCAACCCCTCTGAGAGTTTGGAAAAACACATAACAAACCTCCCCCCCCCCCCCCACAACCCCACATACATGACGTGATTCCTATTTCTTTGGAGTGGTAAGGAGATGTTACTGCAGTTACATACTTGGAACCAAAAATATGCAGTAAAGATCTAGCTGAACCTCAGAAGTTGAAATGTAAAGGCTGTACATTTTAGATCTTAATTCACACACAAAGATTCTCTACTTTACTCCAGACTGTAAATGTCCCAGTTACCGATCGTGTCATAAATGGAAAAAGCTTATTTAATTTCTATTCGGTTCATAGAAAACTGAAACGTCTGAAGATTAATGGATCGATTAGCCACTAAACTGCTCAAGAAATATGTATTTTTTTTAATTATTAATTGGACTCTCTCCAAATGTGTACAAAAGATGCTCACAATAGTGCAATACACACAGTAAGGAGAAAGACTTATTTGCCTTCTACAACTTATGGTGAATGATAAGCAGTGAATTTCACTTTCCATGTTCATAATTTTATAAGAAAATATTTCTTCACTGCTTTTATAGAATACTAGGGAAATCTAAAAGGGAAAAGTGGGGTTTTACAGATTTTTTTTTCCCCATTCATATCTTGCCAGAATCATATTTCCTTTCCATATTCCAGAGTTGAAGTCTACAGGATCAAGGGAAGAAAACAGTAAGTTGTTTGTGTGTGTGTGTGTGTGTGTGTGTGTTTGCATGCCAACTGCTTCATGTTCCACAAATGGTTCTGTAACTAGCTGTTACCTTGAGACCAAAACAGATAGTTTATATTTTCTGTCTCACACATTTTATTCTTTGCTGTAGGGCATTTGAGATTGGGTGAAGGTGGATGGTGGGCCTGGAACCTTATACATTGTGAGGCTCTTTGCCATTAGTGGAAAATTAAATTTTGGAGAGCTTTAGGGTATCTACTGGCAGCTGTTGATGAGGCTGTATTAACCCCAGACACTATACTATGAAATAGTATAGTATAAATACATATAGTGCCAGGGCTAAGCTGCCTAATAAATGGCATGATAGGCGGACTAGCTGTCTTAGGGGACTGTGATATAGAACCTTTCACCTCTAGGTCACTGTTTTAAATCCAGCATGGGATGGTAGTTAGCAAAGGCCATTATTATCTAATAGCCTATGTGAAATGAATTGGTGGTCATATTTCATTTCCTAAGGGATGGATTTCTGTGTTATAGTTGATGATAATTGGCACTCTCATTCACAGCTCTGCACAGGAGCCAAAGACTGGAAGGAGATGGAGATCAAATGATTTTCTCATCTTTGTAGGTAGTTCCTCTGGGTGAAGGCTCCATCCCATTACCACAAGATGGTGTGGGAGTTCACACCATCAAGTCTTGTACAAATTTGTTCTTTCCAGACACAAAACATTTCATATTAGTGGTTCTGTATTTGAGATCTGGATTCTTTGCCCTTACTCATTTTAACTAGCATTGTACTCCATTTATTCAAATTGAGGTACTGCTCCCATAGTGAATAAAAGTAAAGAATTGGGCCCTCTAAAATTATAAATAGAATGGACTAATTATTAAGAATAAAACAGTATGTCTTTTAAGTCTATTATTTAATGCTAAGGAAGCAGGCAAGCAGCATTTTTAATATATTTTTATTATTTCTAACATCTAAGCTGACCCTTGTCCATATGGTCTAATTAAAATGGCACCATGCTATTTTAATACTGTGGAGAAAAGAAACTTCTTCAGTGGCAAAACAATTGATTAGTCATTTATTCCCCCTCAAAATCTGCAAGCAAATTAAAAATACAGAGGTACAGATATCATAAGAAGTACTTACAAAAAAACCTTCACTATCTCAAAAAACAACTCTACAACAATCACAGTTAACCAACCCTACAGCACTAATGAATAGACTAGCAGATCCAAAAAAGGGCAAAAGTGTCTTACAAAAATAATTGGGGAAAATTTGTTCATGATTTTTCATATTGTTCTTTGTTTTTCAAAAACATTAATCTCATTTTGGTAGGAAAATGGTCACTGTAATATTTATTTTTTTTCTATTTATTTTTTGGCAGGGCTCCCCCTTCCACTATCTTGATATAATGTCCCAAAAAAGCCTGTGCATAAATTGTGGAAGAAATTTCTGCACTTATATAGATAGCTGTGGTAACTTTAAGTACAAATGACTACATTGGTTCTAAGATATTATGCCCTTCTCTCTGAAGTGACTGTTATCAAGTAACATTTGAAAAATTAAACTTAAAAAACAACAAATGGTCTGGAAGCACTTTATAGACTAACAAAACATGTAGATGGCACATCTGAAGAAGTGGGCTGTGCCCATGAAAGCTCATGATACCATCTACATGTTTTGTTAGTCTATAAAGTGCTGCCAGACCATTTGTTGTTTTTTAAGTTTATCCTGTACAGACTAACTTGGCTACCCCCTGATGCATTTGAAAAATTGTTTTAGACTATAGTAGACTTAGCTGATGGGTTATGAAATAGGATGAGGCATCTCTGAGATATATCTTTCCTTCCTGTTTTTCAGGAAGCTTGAATTCTGGTTAAGTGTACAAAGTTCCAGTAATCCAGACTGGAAGTCAGAAGATCTCGTACCATTATGTTGATATGGGAGTTTCAGGAAGTGTACACCTGCCTACTAGGAATGGTATTCAGGCTGCCAACTTGTTCAAAACAGGGCACTGAACAACCAGCAGGCGGTATAAACTGATATTCACTGCTAACCTGTAGAGGACTCAGACTGTTGACTTAGGGGTTTTTTTTTTTTTAAATATTCTTGGAAATCAAGATTATAGCTGTCAACTGAAGACTCCAACTGGGACTTAATTAGATTGTTTTGGACTGGAAAATGTGTTTCCATGCTATTAGGCAGTCATGCCATAGCCCTCATTTCTGTATTTGCAATGAGTATAAATAATATTCTGTACCTCATGTTAATAGTGGCAGTAACTCTAGTAGGAAGGACATTATTGCTTCTTGGCCCAGATAGAATGCTCATGTACTTCCATGCTTACTGTTATCTGTCAAATAGATTGGCCTTGTCTGTGCGAAAGGAGATCATACACCCAGTTAAAGCAGTTGTTCTCAACTGTCTGGTGGGAAAGTGATCATTTTTCAGAAAAAGCTTGGGTGTTGTGTGGATTCTTTTCAGTGCATGCCCCTGCTCTCTCTTCTCCCCTATTAACTGGTGTCCCACTCTGATATTTGCAGTTCCTAAAGTGGCCACAAGAAATGTGTAATTATGTCTTAGATTAGATTATCTTCCAGGATACATTATCTTCATTAAGGGCACAGCTGCAAAATGCTTGTTTCCTAATATGGAGCACCAACTGCAAAATACTTGCCAAACTGTAATACATGACAACATAGGAGGAGGGAGCATAACAAAAGAAACAGTCACCAGGAGCCAAATAAAGCTCTTCAATGACAAATTAGAGCTGATGTGCTGAGTTTAATTCTCTGATTTGTTGTCTCTTGAGGTGCAGAAAAGTAAAGCACTGCAAATCCATGGGTACCTGCTTTATATTCCTTTTTGCAGCTATCAGGGCGGATACAGGTACAAATGTTGTATCTGCACAGGGCTTTGATAGTAAAAGCCAGACAGGCACCTGGGAGGAACCGTGGTATGGACCCTCCACCTGCCCTGGGAGGGGAGGCAGTGTTACAG